>CP136060.1:105545350-108277850 GCA_032464435.1 Aegilops umbellulata | reverse complement strand
GCCAACAAAGTTGACGGGGACGGAGGGCTTTGTCAACTTAGTCAATATGAACGATTCTAGCTCCAGTGACCGTACAGTGTCCATCCAACGGCCATAGTGCTTCTTCAACCTCTGGTCTTCTTGCTCCAGCCGCCCAAAGCAGTGCAGGTCGTGTCGCATGCTCCTGCCTCCCGTGGCCGGCTGTGCTGCCACACAGGCCTCACCGCTCCTACTATTCCCACCGCTGGCCAGGCCCTGCGGCGACGGCAGCCTCACACCGCCGCCGAACCAGTGAACCCTCGTACTCCTCTTCGCACGGGCATCCACTGCCGCGTCTTTCCCGGTTCCGCGTCGTCCCCTTCCTAGGCCTCGCCGTCGTCCACCGCCGTGGTGCTCTCCGCGCGGCGTGGTCAACGTGGTCAAGGAACGACTTCCATCGGAAGATTAATGTACATGGAGAGGCTCACAGCTGGGTCCATGGCCACAACCCAGTTTTCTTGTGATTTTCCAAGCAAGTCACTTTGTCAGGCCTGTTGGGCTGCAAATCTTTCAAGACGAGGAGAGCTTTCATTCGGCTGGCCGAGAAAATGGCCCATCAGTAATGAGAAATGGGTTGTACATTTTTAAAACACATCAAACCGGCAATTAGTTTCAAATATCTTTTTTTCATATCAAGATTTTAAATTACATTAATTTTTATGCGTGGAGAATTCGTTGGATTTTATATTGATATACATTTATTTTTAAAATCAGTTTGAATGTGAGTCGAAATTCCGGGATTAAAAACAGTTCGGACCGCACCGAAATATGCAATATTTCGTATAATTTTTTAACCGTGGCCACAATTTGGGCTGTAATGCTAACAAAAAGAATATGGGCTCCCAAAAAACCTTAATAATTAGCAAATGGGCTGATTTTTTTTAGAAATAATGGCAGATGGGCTATATGCTGTTTTCCACAGATTTGAGGCTTTCCTAAAAAAGGTTGACGCACAAGCAGTGACTGTTGGATGTCCATCCAACGGCCGTCGTGCTTCTTCAATCTCTGCTCTTCCTGCTCCAGCCGCTCAAACAAGCGCCGACGGGACTGCCTGCTCCCTCCTCCCCGCGGCCGACTGTGCTGCCATGCAGGCCTCACCGCCCCATCGTACTCCCATCGCTGGCCTAGCCATCCCTCTACTCACCCACACCTGCTATTATTCTCTGGCGACGGCAGACGAACCAGTAAACCTTCGTACAGTCGTACCCCCCTCCGCATAGGAAACAACTGTCGAGTCTTCCCTGCCTCCGTGTCGTTCCACTACTAGAAAAAGGGCTGCTAGTGGCGCACCTATTTTTGCTACTAATGGCGCACTACTGGTGCGCCACTAGCATCACGCCATTAGAATTTTTTTTCAGAATTTCTTTTAATTTTTTTCAAAAAATTTCCAATTTTTTTTCGTTTTTTTCTTAATCTCAGGTCATTATGTCTTAATCTCGGGTCAATATGCTTAATCTCAGGTCAAATCGCACTCCGTGGTCAAACTTCCCAAAAGGTCACCCATCCTGACACTACTCCAGCCCAAGCACGCTTAACTTCAGAGTTCTATCCAACCCCAGCAACAGCTCACTTCACAGGCACTTGTTGATATATCTAGCATATCAATCCTATTATACCTTGTTGATGTCTAGGACTTTGTTCATGTTCATGACTATGATGAAATTTTGAAAAATATTTCAAACTTCCTGGTCATATTACATATCATTTTTTGAAAAAAAAATTAAAAACAAATTTCAAAACCTTTTTTTTTGAATTTTTTTGCCTCTAGATCTTGAAAGCCCCGTAACTTTTTTTGTGTTAGGTTTTTGGGGATTTTGAAAATGTTTAATGGGGTTTAAATTCGGATGTAACTTTTCGAGTAGATGATTTTTCATATATAAAACTTTTTAATCCGAGTTCGTATGCAAAAGTTATGCCTATTTTACAAATTTCCAGAGAGATTTTGCAAATAAAGTCGAAATTTATATTTGTAAATTTTCCCAACAACTAGACCACGTATCACATGGCAAACTTATTTTCTTTTATTTTTTTTGATATTTTTATCATTTTTTTATTTTTTAAAAAATTGAAAAGGCGGTCCACAGGGGGGGTGCATTCGGTGGAAGCCGGGCAAACTATTAATGGCGCACCGTGGGGTGGTGCACCATTAGTAGTTAAACTGGTAATGGCGCACCACACCCACGGTGGGCCATTACTAGTTTTAAAAAAACTGAAATTTTTTTGAATTTTTTTTGAAAAAAACTTAGTAATGGCGCACTAGTGGACAGTGTGCCATTACTAGTTAAAACTAGTAATGGCGCACTGTCCACAGGTACGCCATTATTAACAAATTTTTTTTATTTTTTTTACTTTTTTTTTCAAAACTTCTAATGGTGCACCGTGGGTGTGGTGCGCCATTACTATGTCAACTAGTAATGGCGCACCACACCCACGGTGCGCCATTAGTAACAGATTTTCTTTTTCAAAACTTCTAATGGCTCACCGCACACCAGGTGCGCCATTAGTAATATATTACTAATGGCGTACCTGTATGTGGTGCGCCATTGCTATATCCTAATGGCGCACCACACACGTGGTGCGCCCTTAGTGTCCATTTCATCTATAGACGTTTTCCTAGTAGTGTTTCCTTCCTAGGCCTCGCCATCGTCCACCGCCCTGGTGCTCTCGGCGTGGCCTGGTCAACATGGTCAACGACCGACATGCATCTGAAGTGGACTGTACGTGGAGTGGCCGACAGCTGGGTCCACGACTGCACGCAAGGAAATGCCTCCTTATTACGCGCAAAATAATGATTCCTCCACCTGACATCAAGGACCCACCGAAAGGGCCTTTGTATTTCGCAAAAAAACGTTACCGCCGCTGACAGCTCGGACCCACCAGCTATATCTTCGCACGCAAGGAAGTGCCTCCTTATTACGCACAAAAAAAATGAATACTCCCCCTGTTAGCTGGGACCCAGTATAGTGGCAGGCTGACTTGTTGGCCTACTAAGTTGACGGGGACGGAGGGCTTTGTCAACTTAGTCAATATGCACGATTCTAGCTCCAGTGACCGTATGATGTCCATCCAACGGCCGTAGTGCTTCTTCAACCTCTGGTCTTCTTGCTCCAGCCGCCCAAACCAGCGCCGGTCGTGCCTCGTGCTCCTACCTCCCGTGGCCGGGTGCGATGCGGCGGAGGCCTCACCGCCCCCTACTACTCCCACCGCTGGCCAGGCCATCCCTCTACTCACCCACACACCCTGTTACTCTGCGGCGATGACAGCCTCACACCGCAGCGAACTAGTGCCCTCGTACTCCTCTACGCGTGGGCATCCATTGCCGCGTCTTCCCCGGCTCCGCGTCGTCCCCTTCCCAGGCCTCGCCGTCATCCACCGCCCTGGTGCTCTCGGCGTGGCAGGGTCAACGTGGTCAAGGAACGGCTTCCATCAGACGTGGACTGTACGTGGAGAGGCTGACAGCTGGGTCCACGGCCGCAGCAAGGAAGTGCCTCCTTATTACGTGCAAAATAATTATTCCTCCACCTGACAGCGGGGACCCACCGGACGGGCCATCGTATTCCGCCCCCCTGACTGCTGGGACCCACCAGCTACATCTTCGCACACAAGGAAGGGCCTGACAGTCAGCACCCACCTGGTCGAAGCGTACGTAGCATTGTCATTCTGGTCGCGAACGTGTACGTACATATATACTGGTCGATGTAGAGGTGCGCACGTGTCGTTGTAGAGGCGCGCACGTAGCATGTACATGTACGTACAACGGTCAGGGTGCAAGAAAGAAAATACGGCGACGTATGTGTACATACGGGCGGGGTCTCGAACGCCTACTCGCGCATACGTACGGCAAGGGCTCGTGTACATGGCTGGGTCGGAACGGAGAAACAACATCATCGTCCTGTTCATGGGGAGGCAACGAAATGCGTCGTGTTCATCGGGAGGGGTGTAGCGTACCGCAAAACGGAGGAAACGGACCTCCTACGGTCGAAACGGGGGTCCTGTTGATCGGGAGGGGTGTGGCGTAGCGCAAAACGGAGGAAACGGACCTCCTACGGTCGAAACGGGGGTCCTGTTGATCAGGAGGGGTGTGGCGTACCGCAAAACGGAGGAAACGGACCTCCTACGGTCGAAACGGGGGTCCTGTTCATCGGGAGGTGTGTGGCGTACCGCAAAACGGGACTCCACGGGATACTGTTCATCTCCACTGTCGACCTCCTCCAGCCTCCACGGGCTCCTGTTCATCCAGCCTCCACCGCGCGCTACTCCATCGGCTACTGTTCAACCACCCCTCCACCGTCTACTGTTCATCCAGCCCTCCACACCACGGGGTCCTGTTCAACCATCCCTCCACGGGCACCCCTCCACCGTCTACTGTTCATCCAGCCCTCCACACCACGGGGGCCTGTTCAACCACCCCTCCACCGTCTACTGTTCATCCAGCCCTCCACACCACGGGGTCCTGTTCATCCACCCCTCCACGGGCACCCCTCCACGATCTACTGTTCATCCATCCCTCCACCACACCATGGGGTCCTATTCATCCAGAGGCAACGCCACCGCTCACAGTTCATCCAACCCCCCTCGCAACGCTCACTGTTCATCCCATCGATTGGCTTCAGTTAGCAACAGTAGCGAAGGAATCGCTCGATCGGGTTCAGTTAACTGCCATCGATCGATCGCTCGGGTTCAGTAACGCGTAGCCTGCAGTGCAATCGCTCGGCTTCAGTTAGAGCCCAACGCCTCGCTCGGGTTCAGTTAGAGCCAACGCCTCGCACACACGCGCGTACGTGTACGAGAGAAACGTGCATCGCTCGGCCCTCGACCTCCCACCATAACCGGGAACTCCACTAAATCCCCCCCCCCTCGCTTCTACCATGGTTTTTTCCGTCATGGATGGCCCAAAGAATTTCATGCAACTGCGTCTCCGGCCCGCCCAGGACGAAAAGCCCATTTTCAATCACGATTTTTTGTCATAGAAGTAGGAGCCCACCACATCTATGATGATACCGGGTTTTGTCACAATTATCGTCATAGAAGTGTCATATGTATGACAGAAAAAATTTCGTTCGGCCCAAAATGTCACGGATGTGTATTTTTTTTGTAGTGTATCACACCTACAAAGTACTTCTAGTTTCATACTTGTTCTTGGTAAAGCGAACGTTAAGCATGCGTAGAGTTGTATTGGTGGTCGATAGAACTTGAGGGAATATTTGTTCTACCTTTAGCTCCTTGTTGGGTTCGACACTCTTACTTATCAAAAGAGGCTACAATTGATCCCCTATACTTGTGGGTTATCACTGGCCTTGATGTCTACTACACAACCTTCTTCTTGTAGACGTTGTTGGGCCTCCAAGTGCATAGGTTTGTAGGACAGTAGCAAATTTCCCTCAAGTGGATGACCTAAGGTTTATCAATCCGTGGGAGGCGTAGGATGAAGATGGTCTCCTTCAAGCAACCCTACAACCAAATAACAAAGAGTCTCTTGTGTCCCCAACACACCCAATACAATGGTAAATTGTATAGGTGCACTAGTTCGGCGAAGAGATGGTGATACAAGTGCAATATGGATGGTAGATATAGGTTTTTGTAAACTGAAAATATAAAAACAGCAAGGTAACAAGCGGTAAAAGTGAGCATAAACGGTATTGCAATGATAAGAAACAAGCACTACAAGAAATATGTCCATTTATGACCTTCTGTCAGTGACCCTCGAAGAATTGGTCATAAATTTATGACCATTTCAGACCAATTGGTCAAAAGCTGTTCGGGGGCTCCAAACCCTAAACCATTGCAACCATTTTGGTCAGAAAGGTCGTAATTTCCTCACACGAAAAGGTCATAAAGCAAACAGCTCTAGTCCGCTGCCTTATTTCTAGTTGTTAACGACCAATATAGATGGTCATAGCCTTGTAAATTGTGGTGGGTTGCTATGACTAGGCGCCACCTCATCAGTTTTGCCTATGTGGCATGTCCATGTGGCAGTTTTTGCCCTAGGTTGTGAAGCAACCTATATTTCTGTCATTCCCAAAAATCCCAAAAAAATCTCATAAATTCTTTGGGTCATATCTTCGTCAAATATGTAAAAACCTTCCTTGCCTAGTTCAAAAATAATTCAAAAATATTCATTTTCCTATTCTGTTCAGAGTAACAGTTTGTGAAGGAAGTACCACTTTGGCATGTCCAAATAGTATCCATTTTCTACAGTGCTTTCCTATGCCCAAATAACCATCCTCCACCAAATGCCAGCTCAATCCATTCATTATTTTGAGTCGAGCTTCAACATTCGTATTTATGTCCAGTGTGGTGGTTTGCAAAGCAAGTACCAGCTAGGCTCTTCCTTTTGAGCTGAAACTTTGTGAAGACGGTCTTTTTAGTAACTGATCATCCTCAGCCAAAACTCACGCCCATTAGCCATGTACATTTCCTGTACCGCTAATCAAACACTTGGCTGCTAATTCATGTTTGAGCACCGATCGGTCTCCTCGTGAGAATCTTATGTTGTAATTTTCTTCCTAGCACCTACATGGGGAGTGCCCAACCCACTAGACATGTCTAGGCCACCCAGAACACAGGGCAACGCCACGGTCACGCGGTGACCAGGCGGCGGGCATGCGAGCTTACGCGCTCTAGAGTTGGGGCCCTCGGCCACCGCCCAAACCTCGACGTATCGCCACCAAACCATGTATTTATGATTAAATAGATACTTATGTAACTAGAAATTATTTTTGGAAAAGATAAATAGCAAACTAAGAGGCAGCTGAAGTTCAAATTTGACCCGCTTCCAGCTGAATCGGCAGGAATTTGTCTTTTTCACGAGAGGTGGATCAAAACTTTTTGCACCCAACCATTTTGTCAATTTTGCATTAAATATGGCCTAGTATTTTATAAAAATGATTTGGTCCAATTTTGCAACAATTATTTGGTAGTTCCTTCACAAAAAAACCTCCTTTCGGGCACTCAAAAAATGGAAAATGGTTTTTTCGTCCAACGAAAATGAAAACTTCCTTAGGAAACATTGTTTGCTATTCCAATATGCACCCTTGTTCACAATATGAGATCATTTGAACAAACTATGCCATGAATGTGGCCATAAGATTGATCATTTGGCTTGAAAGCCATGAATCTTCACACTTGATAGCTCATTTCTGAGAACACTTTTTTAAAATAATTACCGTATTACAAGTTTATTATTTTTCCTGGTAACTTGGTCACATATAATGACACAATGCGAAGGTTTTCCATTTTTTTTGAATTTTTTGAATTTTTTATGCCTGTTTCAAAATGCGGTCAAAACGGCGGGCTTGACCGTTCCTAGCTAGTGGTTTAATATTGGAAATTTTTTGGTGTTTCTATGATTAAATAGATACTTATGTACCTATAAATGATTTTTGGAAAAAATAAAGAGCAAACTATGAGGCAGCTACAGTTCAAATTTGACCCGCTTCCAGCTGAATCGGCAGAAATTTGTCTTTTTCACGAGAGGTGGATCAAAACTTTTTACACCCAACCATTTGGTCAATTGTGCATTAAATATGGCCTAGTATTTTATAAAAATGATTTGGTCCAATTTTGCAACAATTATTTGGGAGGTCCTTCACAAAAAAACCTCCTGTTGGGCACTCGAAAAATGGAAAATGGTTTTTTCGTCCAAAGAAAATGAAAACTTCCTTAGGCAACATTGTTTGCCATTCCTATATGCACCCTTGTGCACAATATGAGATCATTTGAACAAACTATGCCATGAATGTGGCCATAAGATTGATCATTTGGCTTGAAAGCCATGAATCTTCACAGATGATAGCTCATTTCTGAGAACACTTTTTTAAAATAATTACCGTATTACAAGTTTGTTATTTTTCCTGGAAACTTGGCCACATATAATGACACAATGCGAAGGTTTCCCAATTTTTTGATTTTTTTTGAATTTTTTATGCCCGTTTCAAAATGCGGTCAAAACGATGGGAATGACCGTTCCTAGCTAGTGGTTGAATCTTGGAAAATTTTTGGTGTTTCTCTGATTAAATAGATCCTTATGTACCTAGAAATGATTTTTGGAAAAAATAAATAGCAAACTATGTGGCAGCTGCAGTTCAAATTTGACCCGCTTCCTGCTGAATCGGCGGGAATTTGTCTTTTTCACCAAAGGTGGATCAAGGCTTTTGACACCCAACCATTGTGTTAATTGTGCATTAAACATGGCCTAGTATTTTATAAAAATGATTTGGTCCAATTTTGCAACAAATATATGGTAGATTCTTCACAAAAAAACTCATTTTGGGCACTCGAAAAATGGAAAATGGCTCTTTTGTGCAATGAAAGTGAAAAACCCCCAAATCAACATTGTTTGTCATCCCAAGATACACACATGTGCACACTATTTGTTCATTTTAGCAAACTATAAGTGGTTAATATGTTGAATGTTTACCCTGAATTAGAGGGTGAAAATTATAACAGAAACAAAAGAAAAAAACAAAACTACCTAAGCTTAATTCTGATTGGTGGAATCACTTGTGTCTTGGATCGATGACCTGGCATCCATCCGTCCATCCGTCCATCCGTCCATCCATCCATCCCATCCCACGGCAGCAAACCCCCCTCTCTCTCGTGAACCCCACCCAACCCCCTCTCTCTCGCGAACCCCACCCACGGCAGCAAGCCCTCCTCTCTCTCGCGCTAACCCTAGCGCTGCACTCCTCCCTTGCCGCCGCCACCTCCGGCGCCAGATCCTGGCTGCCGCGTCTCCCTCCGACCTCGCCGCCGGCGCTCCCGCCCTCTCCCCCCTCCCTCACCTCCCCTCACGTCATCGGAAGAGAAGAGGGAGATCGTGCGCGCGAGCAGGTCAGGCGGCGGCGCCGGCTCCCAGATCCGCAAGGGCTTGGACCTAGAGCTCCAACCCCATGGCAGCGGCGGCGGCTGCGGTTGACAGGTCCGCCATGGGCCTGGACCTGGAGTTCCGTCTCCTCCATGGGGTCGGCTTCTAGATCCGCGCCCCCATGGGTTGGACCTGGTGCTCCATCTCCATGGCGTCGTCTGCTTCCGCTCGGCCGTCTGCGTCCTTCTGCTGCTCGTCGAGGTAAGATATTCTCCCGATTTGCTCTTCCTTTCTCTTCCATTCCCTTACCTGATGCGTTGTGGATTCCCTCCCTCCTCACGCAGAGCGCTGTGGTCGTCGTCGCGGAGACCTCCAGGCCCCGGCTTCGCTGCCTGGCGCGTTTTCAGGTCGTCGGTCATCCACCTCCCACTATCTCTTTTGGCCCCTCGCTCGATCCCATCTGCCTAGGTGGTAGCTCTGCGTAGCATCTGGTCCTTGCCATGCTCTGTGTGTCTGTCTTTAGAGATGCTCTGTGTGTCCATCTTTAGATGATTTGATTTGCATCCTAGAATCAATTTCATTTGCACAATTAGATCGAGAACAATTGCCACCAAAAAAACCTTGAGTGCTGCCTATGAATTGTCTCCTATGAAGAGGATGTAGCATCTCCACTTAAGCCCCCCCCCCCCCCGCTCAATTTTTCTAACTGTATATATGTGCTGTGTGTACCCCTAGCCATTAAAAAACTAGTTGTTAATTTCATTCGCTGCAGTCTCTCTTAAGTTAGCTCCCAGCTCTCACTTCCATTTACTTGAATGTTTAGGGTGGTGGATGAAAGAGACGAATGCATTGCGCTCCTAAGAAGATTCTGAACTGCCGAGGCTACCCAACTAGCTGCGAGTAGACAAGCGAGGCATGGCTTGGTTACTGACTGCGGTTACTGGTAAGAACCTTTTACATCCTGGTATAGCTCCAAGTGTACATTCACCACGGTTACTGCCTGTGTATAAACCAGTTTTCAATGTACTAGCGACATGATTTTTTTAGGGGTGGTTGTCTGAACTGAATTGCTTAGAACTTTCCTATCTAAACAAGAGTTGCCATTTTTCAGTATAATATGAGATTTCTGTGATGAGTAGTCGGATCATTCATACAGACTTTTGTTCTTTGATTTGAAAATTGTAGCTCACATAGTACAACAGTTGGTGTTGTAGCTGAGCACCTTTCTTTTTCTTCAGTACAGCCACATGTTTTTTCTTTAGCTCTCAAACTACAGCTTACATGGTTGTGCTTTCTTAGCTCTTAGCTTTCCCAGTTCTTAAAATCTAGCTCAAATCGTTGTGAAATTTATCCTAGATAGACATTCAGTATTGCTCTATCTAGTTCTACTCAGACAAGTTTCTCAGTTTCATTGATCCTCTCTTTTTCAGCGCGAGCGCCAACGCAGTGGGGCGGGGCTTGCTCGGCCCGTTCAGGCTACTCGTGCTGGTCGACGACGGCCTGTTGGAGCAGACCGTTGTCTACTTCTACCTGGTCAAGGGTGCGGACGGGAAGCTCAGCACTCACTTCTGCCAAGACGCCTTCAGGTATGCACACATCGATCTTAAATCTGCATGCGCTTCTAATTACAGTGTACTGCGCCATGTTGTTTCAGTATTTTTGATGTAATAACATCTTTTCTTGTGGGATGGAGGGAGTGGCATCTATCTATCTTACCTTGCTGAGAAACTACTTGCCATCTCAAATCATGTTTGTCAGGTCATTGAAGGCGAACATTCTCGTCAAGGCCGTTTATGGCAGCTTCGTCCCTGTACTTGATGGAGAAAATCTGTAAGTGAGAATACGTTTCTTCAAGTAAATTCAGAAGCGTCAGTCGACATATTAAGATTGATTGGTCTTTGACTCATCAGTTATTGATTTGATTTTGTCCTGGCGGGGCGCTACTAGGCCAAGCAGAACAGGAAGAATGTCATGCCGGCCCGCATCGTCAAGCACACCATGGAGATCATACACCTACTCACCGACACCAACCCCATATTCCCTTCTCTCCTTCCTTGAGATAGCTTGTATTATATGATGTCAGTTTAATGGATGAGAGTAGTAGTAGGATCGTATTTTTCTTCAGCTGCTGTCAATTGTCACTGTTTGTTGTTCCTTCAGATATCTAGTATGAACTGGTTGCTTGCTTCTGTACCATGCTACCTATGGGTTATTACTTATTAGTATTGTTTATCCCGACCATGAGCTTGAATGGTGTAGGAGTACAACAGCACCAGGTTAATTTGTAGAAGTGAGGTTACTGAATTTTTTCTATGCCATGGTACAATAATAATTTGAATGGTAGCCAGTTGACACGAGCTGTTTGGCCCAATTCCTGGTCTCTATTAGGGGGTACAATTTATTACTTTCTGTATAGATTTGTTAGCAATGGATGAATTGATCAGGGAAACAGTTCTGAGCTGATCTGAAGTTCTGAATTGGTCCAGCACATCTGAATTTGGAGTGCTTTCTGTACTGCAGTCAGTGCCTTAGCGCTATATGTTAGTGCCAGGCTGTTCGGCAGTTTTCTGCTTCTCTGCTGGTAGCTTAATTATAAGAATACAATTCTCACTAAATGTACTTTGCATTCTTACTGTATCTACTGTTGCCACAATCATTCTTGTACCAAATTATTTATCATAGCTAAACAATAAACTGTAGAGGCAATTTTGCAGCCTGTCAATGCCACCAGGATAACAATGACCCTTACCCTGTTAATTATAGTACTTCTGCTCTGCTCTGCTCCTCAAGGTACCCTCATCTTTGATTTCTTCCCTTCAACTCTCTGATGCTGCTTTCCTTCCTCGTGCAGGCACGCCCCGATGCTCCCCTCGGTCTGGGCACCCGATGCCAGGCAGGCTGTGGATGCCCCGGACCTCAAGGCCGGCCGTGCTACTCTAGCTGCTCCTGCCCCGGCCATGCTCAACTTCGCTCCTGGTCAGTTGCCGCAGGTGAGACACTTGCCTCCATGCTTGGATGATTCTACCTGCTCACTTAGTATCATACTTGAATCTATGTGTACATGGTACATATAATTTGACTTAGTTTTTGAAGTTTTACTTTGTGTTCTTATAGTTTTACTGAAACTGTAGAAATGACTGCTGCACAAATTATTGAGAATAGAGAAGCAGCCTCAAGCTGCTGTTGCAACAACTGGAAACGATGTGTCTAAATTACTGAGAATATGTTCTTTGATTCAGTGTTGATGCACAAAAACCTTCTATGCGATATATTAACTAGTCATATTCTACTTCTGTAGCTATACCTTCTCTGCGAGCCCATGACTGCTCAAACAAAAAGAAAGAGGCTCTCAACTATTTGTTTATCCTGGTCCCTTTGATCAACGTAGTTTTACTGAAACTGTAGTTGGTACTTCCTTAGTGTTTAGTACATGGTACATATGGAGCTGCGTACAGCAATTACAAGAGGCATTCTCTTGTTGATGTCATTGTCTCAATACCTTTGCACATGTAAAATATGTTGACAAAGTGTTAAGTTGGATTACCGTCTCATGTTGATGGCATTGTCTCTAAACATTTAATAATGTTTCTTTTTGGTGATCTGGATCAGGATCTAATGTTGTTTAGGCTGCTGCTGCTGTGACGGAAGATCAGAAGAGGCCTGGAGATGTTGATGGCACCACCGTTTTAGTTGATGTTGCACCATGTTTTGGTGCTTGTGTATCTATTTTTGCTTGTAAGCACACTTGTATGTGCTTGTGTATCTGTTTTTGCTTGTTTTAGTTGATGTTGGACGTGCGGATTGTATGCGCTGTTGTGTGTATTTGGCTGAATGATTTCTAAATTTAATCATTTAATCAAGAGAATTATTGAGTGTTTGTTGTTCAAGTGTGTAAACAGGAAATCCGTGAATAAAAAGACCAAATGGTCTATTGGACCAAATAATATATGGGCTCTAAAAAGGCTACGGCCCAAATAATAGTGGACTGGAACATTGTTTACTTCTGGGAAACCTGAACAAAAAGGCTTAACGAAATGGTCTGCAAAAGGGCCATGGCCTAGAAAATTAAAAGGCCGAATTGTTGGGCTTGGCCCATGAAGTCGACCAAAAATTCACAGGAAAAAATATATATAAAAGGCTGAATTAATGGGCTCGGCCCATGTAGAAAATCGAATTGGACCGGGCTGAATCTTGTGCCACATCAGCTTGCCACGCTGGATGCCTACGTGGCCTGGGGGAGGTTGCTAGTGACCAAAACGCCACAGTAGGAATATTTTGGTCGTAAACGTCTTTGACCATTCTAGAAGAAAGGTCGCTATAGTCAGTTTATGACCGCCAGCTTTTGACCTTCTGTTTTTGGTCACAAAAAGGTCGTAAATGGAAATTTGTGACCTTTCAATGACCAATAGTGGTGGCCACAAGTTGACATATTTCTTGTAGTGAAGGCCTAGGGTTCATACTTTCACTAGTGCAAGTTCTCTCAACAATAATAACGTAGTTGAATCATATAACTATCCCTCAACATGCAACAAAGAGTCACTCCAAAGTCACTAATAGCGGAGAACAAACGAAGAGATTATGGTAGGGTACGAAACCACCTCAAAGTTATTCTTTCCAATCAATCTGATGGGCTATTCCTATAAGTGTCACAAACAGCCCTAGAGTTCATACTAGAATAACACCTTAAGACACAAATCAATCAAAACCCTAATGTCACCTAGATACTCCAATGTCACCTCATGTATCCGTGGGTATGATTATAATATATGCATCACACAATCTCAGATTCATCTATTCAACCAACACATAGAACCTCAAAGAGTGCCCCAAAGTTTGTACCGGAGAATCACGACGAAAACGTGTGCCAACCCCTATGCATAGGTTCATGGGCGGAACCCGCAAGTTGATCACCAAAACATACATCAAGTGAATCACGTGATATCCCACTGTCACCACAGATACGCATGGCAAGAAATACATCAAGTGTTCTCAAATCTTTAAAGTCTCAATCGGATAAGATTACTTCAAGGGGAAAACTCAATCCATTACAAGAGAGTACAGGGGGAGAAGAAACATAAGATCCAACTATAATAGCAAATTTCGTGATACATCAAGATCGTGCCAAATCAAGAACACGAGAGACAGAGATCAAACACATAGCTACTGGTACATACCCTCAGCCCCGAGGGTGAACTACTCCCTCCTTGTCATGGAGAGCGCCGGGATGATGAAGATGGCCACCGGTGAGGATCCCCCCCCTCCGGCAGGGTGCCGGAACAGGGTACCGAGAGGTTTTTGGTGGCTACAGAGGCTTGCGGCGGCGGAACTCCCGATCTAATCTCTGTTCTGGAAGTTTTACGCTACGTAGGTATATATGGGTGAACGAAGTACGTCGGTGGACCGAAGGCGGGCCACGAGGCAGGGGGGCGCACCCCAGGGGGGTGGGCGCGCCCCCACCCTCGTGGGCACCTCCCTTCTTTCCCGATGTGCACTCCAAGTCCATCCGGTAGCTTTCCTTCCAAAAATAACTTCTCCAGTTGATTTCGTTTCGTTTCGACTCCGTTTGATATTCCTTTTCTTCGAAACACTGAAATAGGCATAAACCTACAAATCTGGGCCGGGCCTCCGGTTAATAGGTTAGTCCCAAAAATAATATAAAAGTGGATAATAAAGCCTAATATTGCCCAAAACAGTAGATAATATAGCATGGAGTAATCAAAAATTATAGATACGTTGGAGACGTATCAAGCATCCCCAAACTTAATTCCTGCTTGTTCTCGAGTAGGTGAATGATAAAAAGAGAAATTTTGATGCGGAGTGCTACTTGGCATAATTTCAATGTAACTCTTCTTAATTTTGGTAAGAATATTTAGATCCGAAAGATTCAAGGCAGGAGTTCATATTGACATAAAAATAATAATACTTCAAGCATACTAACAAAGCAATTATGTCTTCTCAAAATAACATGGCCAAAGAAAGTTATCCCTACAAAATCATATAGTCTGGCAATGCTCTATCTTCACCACACAAAGTATTTAAATCATGCACAACCCCGATGACAAGCCAAGCAATTGTGTCATACTTTAACATTCTCAAAACTTTTTCAATCTTCACGCAATACATGAGCGTGAGCCATGGATATAGCACTATATGTGGAATAGAATGGTGGTTGTGGAGAATACAGAAAGGAGAATATAGTCTCACATCAACTAGGCGTATCAACGGGCTATGGAGATGCCCATCAATAGATATCAATGTGAGTGAGTAGGGATTTCCATGCAACGGATGCACTAGAGCTACAAGTATATGAAAGCTCAACAAAAGAAACTAAGTGGGTGTGCATCCAACTCGCTTGCTCACGAAGACCTAGGGCATTTTGAGGAAGCCCATCATTGGAATATACAAGCCAAGTTCAATAATGAAAGATTCCCACTAGTATATGAAAGTGACAACATAAGAGACTCTCTATCATGAGGATCATGGTGCTACTTTGAAGCACAAGTGTGGTAAAAGGAAGTAGCATTGCCCCATCTCTCTTTTTCTCTCATTTTTTTTTGTTTTTTATACTTCTTTTTGTTTGGGCCTTTTCTCTTCCTTTTGGCCTCTTTTTTTTCTCTTTTTTTTATTTTTCGTCCGGAGTCTCATCCCGACTTGTGGGGGAATCAGAGTCTCCATCATCCTTTTCCTCACTTGGGACAATGCTCTAATAATGATGATCATCACACTTTTATTTTCTTACAACTCAACAATTACAACTCGATACTTAGAACAAAATATGACTCTATATGAATGCCTCCGGCGGTGTACCGGGATATGCAATGAATCGAGAGTGACATGTATGAAAGAATTATGAACGGTGGCTTTGCCAAAAATACGATGTCAACTACATGATCATGCTAAGCAATATGACAATGATGGAGCGTGTCATAATAAACGGAACGGCGGTAAGTTGCATGGAAATATATCTTGGAATGGCTATGGAAATGTCATGATAGGTAGGTATGGTGGCTGTTTTGAGGAAGGTATATGGTGGGTGTATGATACCGGTGAAAGGTGCGCGGTATTAGAGGGCTAGCAATTGTGGAAGGAAGGAAAAGTGCGTATAATCCATGGACTCAACATTAGTCATAAAGAACTCATATACTTATTGCAAAAATCTAGAAGTTATCAAAGCAAAGTATTACGCGCATGCTCCTAGGGGGATAGATTGGTAGGAAAAGACCATTGCTTGTACCCGACTGCCACTCATAAGGAAGACAATCAATAAATAAATCATGCTCCGACTTCATCACATAACGATTCACCATATGTGCATGCTACGGGAATCACAAACTTTAACACAAGTATTTCTCAAATTCACAACTACTCAACTAGCATGACTCCAATATCACAATCTCCATATCTCAAGACAATTATCAAGCATCAAACTTTTCTTAGTATTCAACACACTCATAAGAATTCTTACAAATCTTGTATGCTTAGCATATTAGGATTATTCAAGAAATTACCATGATATTTAAGACTCTCAAAATAATCTAAGTGAAGCATGAGAGTTCATATATTTCTTCAAAATAAAACTACCACCAATCTCTACAAGATATAAGTGAAGCACTAGAGCAAACAACAAACTACTCCGAAAGATATAAGTGAAGATCAATGAGTAGTCGAATAATTATGCAACCATGTGAAGACTCTCGCATTTAATAATTTCAGATGTTGGTACTTTATTCAAACAGAAAGCAAAACTAAAGAAAATAAAATGATGCTCCAAGCAAAACACATATCATGTGGTGAATACAAATATAGCTCCAAGTAAAGTTACCGATGAACGTAGACGAAAGAGGGGATGCCTTCCGGGGCATCCCCAAGCTTATGCTCTTGGTTATCCTTGAATATTACGTTGGGGTGCCTTGGTCATCCCCAAGCTTAGGCTCTTGCCACTCCTTATTCCATAGTCCATCGAATCTTTACCCAAAACTTGAAAACTTCACAACACAAAACTTAACAAAAAACTCGTGAGCTCCGTTAGCAAAAGAAAACAAAACACCACTTCAAGGTACTGTAATGTACTCATTATTTATTTATATTGGTGTTAAACCTACTGTATTCCAACTTCTATATGGTTTATAAACTATTTTACTAGCCATAGATTCATCAAAATAAGCAAACAACACAATGAAAACAGAATCTGTCAAAAACAGAACAGTCTGTAGTAATATATAACTAACGCAAACTTATGGAACTCCAAAAATTCTAAAATAAATTGGTGGACCTTAGGAATTTGTCTAGTAATCACCTGAAAAAAGAATCAACTAAATATCACTCTCCAGTAAAAAGTTGAAACTAATCTCGTGAGCGCTAAAGTTTCTGTTTTTTACAGAATTATCATAAAGACTTCACCCAAGTCTTCCCAAAGGTTCTAATTGGCACAAACACTAACTAAAACACAAAACCACATCTAAACAGAATCTATATGGATTATTTATTCCTAAACATAACCAAAAATCAAGAAACTAAAATAAAATTGGGTTGCCTCCCAACAAGCGCTAACGTTTAACGCCCCTAGCTAGGCATGATGATTTCAATGACGCTCACATAAAGATAAGAACTGAAACATAAAGAGAGCATCATGAAGAATATTACTAGCACTTTTGAGTCTAACCCACTTCCTATGCATAGGGATTTTTTTAGCAAACAACTTATGGGAACAATAATCAACTAGCATAGGAAGGCAAAACAAGCATAACTTCAAAACTGTAAGCACATAGAGAGGAAACTTGATATTATTGCAATTCCTACAAGCATATATTCCTCCCTCATAATAATTGTCAGTAGCATCATGAATGAATTCAACAATATAACCAGCACCTAAAGCATTCTTTTCATGATCTACAAGCATAGAAAATTTACTACTCTCCACATAAGCAAATTTCTTCTCATGAATAATAGTGGGAGCAAACTCAACAAAATAACTATCATGTGATTGAAAATTAAGATCAAGATGACAAGTTTCATGGTTATCATTATTCTTTAAAGCATACGTGTCATCACAATAATCATCATAGATAGGTGGCATGCTTTCATCATAGTAAATTTGCTCATCAAAGCTTGGGGGACAAAAAATATCGTCTTCATCAAACATAGCTTCCCCAAGCTTGTGGCTTTGCATATCATTAGCATCATGGATATTCAAGGAATTCATACTAATAACATTGCAATCATGCTCATCATTCACATATTTTATGCCAAGAATTCTATGTAATTCTTCTTCTAGCACTTGAGCACAATTTTCCTTCTCATCATACTCATGAAAGATATTAAAGAGGTGAAGCGTATGAGACAAACTCAATTCCATTTTTATTTGGTAGTTTTCTTTTATAAACTAGACTAGTACTAAAACAAGAAACAAAAAGATTCGATTGCAAGATCTAAAGATATACCTTCACTTACCTAGCCTCCCCGGCAACGGCGCCAGAAAAGAGCTTGATGTCTACTACACAACCTTCTTCTTGTAGACGTTGTTGGGCCTCCAGGTGCAGAGGTTTCTAGGACAATAGCAAATTTCCCTCAAGTGGATGACCTAAGGTTTATCAATCCGTGGGAAGCGTAGGATGAAGATGGTCTCTCTCAAGCAACCCTGCAACCAAATAACAAAGAGTCTCTTGTGTCCCCAACACACCCAATACAATGGTAAATTGTATAGGTGCACTAGTTCGACGAAGAGATGGTGATACAAGTGCAATATGGATGGTAGATATAGGTTTTTGTAAACTGAAAATATAAAAACAGCAAGGTAACAAGCGGTAAAAGTGAGCGAAAACGGTATTGCAATGATAGGAAACAAGGCCTAGGGTTCATACTTTCACTAGTGCAAGTTCTCTCAACAATAATAACATAGTTGGATCATATAACTATCCCTCAACATGCCACAAAGAGACACTCCAAAGTCACTAATAGCGGAGAACAAACGAAGAGATTATGGTTGGGTACGAAACCACCTCAAAGTTATTCTTTCCAATCAATCCGATGGGCTATTCCTATAAGTGTCACAAACAGCCCTAGAGTTCATACTAGAATAACACCTTAAGACACAAATCAATCAAAACCCTAATGTCACCTAGATACTCCAATGTCACCTCACGTATCCGTGGGTATGATTATATGATATGCATCACACAATCTCAGATTCATCTATTCAACCAACACATAGAACCTCAAAGAGTGCCCCAAAGTTTCTACCGGAGAATCACGACGAAAACGTGTGCCAACCCCTATGCATAGGTTCATGGGCGGAACCCTCAAGTTGATCACCAAAACATACATCAAGTGAATCACGTGATATCCCATTGTCACCACAGATACGCACGACAAGACATACATCAAGTGTTCTCAAATCTTTAAAGACTCAATCTGATAAGATTACTTCAAGGGGAAAACTCAATCCATTACAAGAGAGTAGAGGGGGAGAAGAAACATAAGATCCAACTATAATAGCAAAGCTTACGATACATCAAGATCGTGCCAAATCAAGAACATTAGAGAGAGAGATCAAACACAAAGCTACTGGTACATACCCTCAGCCCCGAGGGTGAACTACTCCCTCCTCGTCATGGAGAGCGCCGGGATGATGAAGATGGCCACCGGTGAGGGTTCCCCCCTCCTCCGGCAGGGTGCCGGAACAGGGTCCCGAGATGTTTTTTGTGGCTACAGAGGCTTGCGGCGGCGGAACTCCCGATCTAATCTCTGTTTTGGAAGTTTTAGGGTACGTAGGTATATATGGGTGAAAGAAGTACGTCGGTGGACCGAAGGGGGGCCATGAGGAAGGGGGTGTGCCCCAGGGGGGTGGGCGCGCCCCCCACGCTCGTCGGCACCTCCCTTCTTTCCTGACGTGCACTCCAAGTCCATCCGGTAGCTTTCCTTCCAAAAATAACTTCTCCAGTTGATTTTGTTCCGTTTCGACTCCGTTTGATATTCCTTTTCTTCGGAACTCTGAAATAGGCATGAAACAACAAATCTGGGTTGGGCCTCCGGTTAATAGGTTAGTCCCAAAAATAATATAAAACTGGATAATAAAGCCCAATATTTCCCAAAACAGTAGATAATATAGCATGGAGCAATCAAAAATTATAGATACGTTGGAGACGTATCAGGCCTTCGGCGGCCTCCATGTAGTAGTACCCGTCGGCTGTGGCACCTGCCTCCAGGGATCCACCATCTAGTTGCAACAATCGGAAAGAAGGAAGAAAGGGCAAAAGGGGTAGCAAAGCAACCATGAGTACTCATCCAAAGTACTCGCAATCATTAGATCTATACTAAGTATGCATTGGTATCTAAGGAAGGTATGTACCTATGGACTGAACTGCAGAATGCCAGAATAGAGGCGAAGGCCTAGCCTATCGAAGACTAGCGTCTTCAAGCAACTCCAAGCATCTTGCAGCATGTAGAAGAGTAAAGAGTAGCATTTTAATATTTAACAAGCATGTTGTAGCATCAACGCCCAGAGATCCTTCCTCGACTGCCTGCGAGAAAGCAATCTCGGAGCCACATATCCATCACATGTCTCAAGTAACCAGTTCTAGTTGTAATAGACCAGGATACATGTCTGAACGTCCATTACCATGGACACGGTATTCGAATAGAGAACTTCCCTGTAGGGGTGCACCACATTACCCAACACGCTTGATTACTCTGGCCGGACACACCTTCCTAGGGTCAACGCTCGGCCTCAGAAGATCAACATGTTGCAGCCCTACCTAGGCTCAGCAGAGAGGTCCCCGACCGTCTACATCCTAAGAACTCTTGGGTCTTGGGCCCAGCGCTCATTACACTCCGGGTCGTTGTGTGCAGGGTGGATACCAGCACCGCCTCAGATGGCCAGCATGATCCGACCGTGCCACATTGCTCAACTGGACGTCTGACAAAGCTTTGGCTGATACTACGACGTCGAGGCCCATAACTATTCTCGCGTGGTGGTTAGTGCGTAAAGGCCAACTCAGAACAAATACCCAAACCTGTTAGTGCATTGGGGGCTCGCGGAGACAAGCAGAGACACATGATAATGTGACACTGTCGCCCCGTCTCATGGACTTACGGAAAGGGCCCAGACTGCCCGGCCGTGCCACGTAGAAAACTCGTGGGTGCTCTACGGGCCCGCCCGACTCTCACATCAACTCGCGGGTACCCCTCAGTGCCGACCCGACTTCAATAATGGTCTCAAGTAAAGTCAAGGTAACTATGTGTCCAAACATCAAGGGCAAAACCCAAGGAATCACCCTCGGTGGATTCCACTCGATGTAATCATCAAGGTGAACATAAGAGGAACCACCCTCGAGGTTCACACTTGGGGTGTTGCACGACAGAGCCGTATCAGGAATGGTGAAGGAGGAACCACCCTCATTTACCACGACCGAATAGCTACACTACAGAGTTGTCATCAGGAGTGCGTTGTGAGGTATCACCCTCGCCACTCGATAGTAGCTCTACAGAGTCGAGCAAGAAAAGGGGCGTGATGTGATGTGAGGTGTCGGGCTCTGGTCGTCGATCATGTTGAGCGAGTTGTCGATGATGAAGCAGGGGTAACAGGACATGGTGGGGGGGTCACTGATGGATCACCAACCAACCTATACTAAGCAGTTTAGGATAATAAGGTAGGTAACAATAGCAGGTTACAAAAGCAGGCTATGCATCAGAATAGGAGCAATCAATTACAGTAGCAAAATCTAATGCAAGCTTGAGAGAATGGAATGGGCGATATCGGGATGATCAAAGGGGGGGCTTGCCTGGAAGCTCCGTTGAAAGGGAATAAGAGTCGTCATCGACGTAGCCGATCACAGCGGCATCAGCAACGGTCTCGGGGTCTACCAGAGAAGAAGAGGGGGAAGAAACAGTAAATATATAGCACACAGATGCATTACTAAGCAATACATGACGATATGCGGTGCTAGGGGTGTTCTAACACAATGCTACACGATACCGGCAAAGGGGGGAACATCCGGGGAAGTTTTCTCAAAGTTTGTCATTTTCGAACAGATGAAACAAAGGGGGATGGTTGCAGGTTCGCTATGCTAGGGACATGTGGCGGATGGACCACATATATGGAATCATCTCATCGTTCTGAGCAACTTTCATGTATAAAACATTTTCATCCGAGTTATAGATTAATTTATATTAATTTCCAAAGATTTAACCATTTTCTGAAATTGCTTTAATTAACTAGTTCGAAAAATAAACAGAAAAAGGGTTGGGTGCACCGGTGCAGTGCACCCAGTGGTGCACCAGGGGCTGGCAGGTGGGGTCTGATGGCCTAGTTGACCCAATCAACGAAGACTGGTCAACAAAGTGAATAGTGTGTGTGGGTCTCGCGTGTTAGTGTCACATGTGTTTTACCAAAATGTTTAAATCAGTCTAATTAGTGGTGGGGCCCTGCTGTCATTGACACATCAAGCTAATTACAAGCTAATTAGCTAATTAAGCTACATTAATTAGGTTAATTAATCTGTTAATTAATTAATTAATTAATCTATTTAATTAATTTTAATTATTGTTTTTATAACCAAGGGGCTGGGCCCCACTGGTCAGTGGCCCAAAGGCCAAACTGGGCGGGGTACTTAGCGGGCGTGGGCATGGGGCTACTTGGTCGGAGGCCGAGCCCGGGCGCGGCCAGTCGGAGCTACGCCCTACAGTCGCGAGCCAAGTAGTTTCTGGTGTTTGTAGTATGTTGGGGGCCGCACGCAGCGCTGACCATAGGGGTGGGCTGTGTTGCGGTAGGCACGTGGCCCGGTGTACCGATTCGCCCGTTTGGTGTCTCGGGAACCCTGCACACATCGTTCGGAGCCGTTAGTGGAAACCTCGGCCGGACTCCCTGCGGATGGAACCCGAATAGGTGATAAACCTGGACTAGGGACTCGTGTGTTTAGTCAGGTCATGGCCGACACCCTCGCTGGGCTTCCGCTTGAAGGTTGCCGAGTACACGTCGTGTAGCGGTGCTAAGGGGTGAGAGCGTGTGTGAAGAAGTACACCCCTGCAGGGTATGAAACTATTCGAATAGCCGCGTCCGCGGTAAAGGACTACTTGGTCACTGTCGGGGGGAAATCTGCCTCCACGAACACCTATGGGGACCGAGACCCTTTCTTGGTTCGGCGGGGGGCGGAGGTCGCGCGAAGAGCGGATCGAGGCGATGCACACAAGGGGTTTACCCAGCTTCGGGCCGCACGGATGCGTAAAACCGTACTGCTGCTTTGTGGTTTTGTATTGTGTTCTTGCTCGGGGGAGTGTGGTGCTACAGTACACGCAAGCAGATGGCGAGACCGAGCGTGAATGGCCTCCTCTTTTCCCCCGTTGCGCATGGGGCCTCCTTTTATATGTGCAAGGGGTTGCCCACAGGTGGCAACGTAGGCGGGGGTAAAAATGGAAAATGATGTGTTGGGTACAGCTGTTTGCACAGTGCTATCATACCTAACTCTGACGGCAGGGGACAAGGGCATTAAATGCCTGTCCGCATCGCCCAGACGGTGCAGGAAAGGGATCGTCAGGAGCGCCACCGTTTGCCACGATGGCTACTCCGTCAGCGTTGCTTCGCCACCACATGCCCCTGGCTGCGCAGCCTCTTGCCACGTACGCCTGGAATGGCCCCAGAGCGACGCGTGGGTGGATGAGCTGGAGCGCAGGCGCGGGGTGGTGACTTGCCGCGGCAAGCGCCTTGCCGCGGTTGGTGCCTTGTCGCACCCGGGAGCTTGTCGCTCACCGGTCCTTGCCGGGACGCGGGGTGCGTCGCAGCAAGTATTTTGTCGTGCCTCGGTCGGCCTTCCCAGCAAGCTCCTCTTGCCGGGGCCCTGTGCTTCGAGCGGGCGTCCCGGCAAGCTCCTCTTGCCGGGGCCTTGCTCTCTTCGGGTGGCCTTTCCGGCAAGCTCCTCCTGCCGGGGCCTTGGCTCAAATACTTTGTTCTTGGATGGCCCAGAAAGGGGCCATGGAGAGTTTTGGCGGTCGCCTGGCAAGCCTTGCCGCGGGGTGCTACGACTGCCCGCGCACAAGTTCGGGGTACTAAGGTACCCCTATTTTAGTACACCGACAGGAGCCCCCAAGCCTGGGCCATACACGGTGCCGAGCGCTGTTGGGCCAGGCCCAAAACAGTGCACGGGCACGCGTGGCCTGGGTCGCGCTGCATCTGCTTCTGCGTCCACCACGTCCTCCCTGAACGGCACGCGTCGAACGCGGCATCGTGGGGAGAGGCGTGCGTGACGTGGGCGGCGTGCGCGGGGCTGAGCCCCGCTGGCATGCGTCACGTCGCAATAAAGGGGGACGGTTCGCGCTATCTCCATAAGTGGAGGGAGGCGTGGAGGCGTGGCTCGCTTGCCAAATGAGGCCGAGGCACGGTTTCTGAGGCGTCCGCTCCCCACGATCACGGGGCGAGGGGAGGTCACCTCATCCGTCGCCTCGGTCCTGCACGCCATCCACGCGGCTCCCATGCACCTGGAGTTGCGGACGGTGGAGGCAGGAAACCGGGCCGTCGCGGGTCGAGGCAGCAGGCCGGTCCCAGTCGACTGCCCTCCCTGCGTCTTGATTGGCCGAGCGGGGCGGTCGAGCCCCCACCCCGCTTCTTTATAAAGAGCAAGAGGGGGGGGGGCGACGAAAACCCACACTCCTCCATCTTCGCTTCTCTTCAGCTTCTGATCCCCTCTCTCCATTCGCCATGGAGAAAGGGATACCTGGTCCTTCATCGGTGGCGGCGAGGGTCGCCGCTAGGCAACGCGCCCCTCCTCCCCTTGCACCCGCAGTGGCGGAGCCAACCGTAAGGGGAAGGGGGAGGGGGCGAGGTCGTGGACGAGGTCGTGGACGAGGCGGACGGGGCGACGCGCCGGTCTCGCCTCCGCCAGCGGCTCCCCTTCTCACGGCGGTCCACATCGGGGACGACCCTTGCGAGTTCTTCGTCAGGCCGCGCCGGGCGCCTCGTCGTCGCCTCCGTCTCCCAGCTCCCTTCGCGAGCGTGATGGAGATGGAACAACCCAAGACGCTAAGACTGCGCATGAGGGGCTGCGGGATCAGCGGCACGCGGGTCCACGTCGAGTCCCCGGCCCCCGGCGTGATGTATCTTGGTCGAGGGTGGAAGACGTTCGCCCGTATCCACATCTTGATGGAGGGGTTCACCCTCCATTTTAAGTTGATGGAGGGCGACCTCCTCTCTGTCAAGGCCTTCGGGGACTTCGGGACCCGGGCCCGGTGCTGCGTGGATAGCTCTTCCGACAGCGAAAGCTCCTCCTCGAGCGAGAGTGACGAGGAGGGGAGCGACAGCGACGACGAGGGCAGCGGTCGTCGGGATGACGGGTCCGACTAGGTGTCGGCCGCGGCTCCGCGTGGCACCGGCGACCCCATCATCCGTGTCGCCGGCTCCTTGAGCTTCCTGGGGTCGTCTCCTTGGCGGCTGGCGTAGGGAGGCTGCGGAAGAGGAAGAGGGCTGGCGGCAAGGCCGTCAACTCGGAGTACGAGGGCTTGATGCCCTCGACGGCGTGCTGACGTCCTGCCGCCTCGTCGAGCCCTGCTTCCGGCGCCGCTGTCACCGTCCAGCTTTCAGCCGGCCCCCGGGGCGTTCTGTTGGTGTCTTCTGCCACCCGTAGCTCGCCTAGGCGCCCCTTTTACCCTTTTCGCCTCCTTGTCCTACCTCCTGAGGAGAGAGACAAGAAAGGGATTACGGGCATCTTATCTTTTTTCAATCTGTAAGCCCTCGGGCCTTAGCTGTGTTTAAAACTTGTAATCCCATCTTTCATGTTTTTCATTCTCTCTGAACTGTACCTGAGCGGAATGTTTTTAATGAAAAGGGGATGTTTGCCGGTCCATTTGTCCCGTGGGTAAAACCCACGCCAAGGAGCGAATCCTTTATGTTGTTAAGATAGACACTTCTTTGCCCGGCAACAGGCCCTGCCAACTTCCCGCTCCACTCGACCTTCCTCACGCCTTTGGCGGAGGCAGGGATGAGGCGGGTTCGGGCTCCTCATTCCGTTCCTTTGCCGCCGCGGCTACTACCAAAACTGGCCCCAGGAACGTGCTCCGGGGCCCAGAGTTAAGGGAGCACGACAGCTTTTTAGGAAGGAACAAGGTTTTCGCATTCCTCAGTCCATAAGAGAATGCATGACAAGGGATGAAAGACTTATCTGGGATTGCAGCCCCCAGCAACTTTGTCTTGTCGCGGGCGAATCTTTGTGCTTGCAGCCCCCGGCAACGTTGGTTTGTCGGGGACCAGATGCTGGTCCGCCCTTCTTCTCTTCTTTGTCCTTAAGCGGTCTGGCCAGGATATGCAAAACCCTGCGAACCAAAGGAAACGAAAGAACAGGAAAAAGGACGCAGACTCGACCTCTAAGCTAGGGGTTAGCACCTGTTAGGCACTATCAACCCTAACCAAGGACGAGACTCAACTCAGCATGCATGCTAAAACTGAGGGTGCCAGCGCTTCATTTACTGCTGCTTAGGGTCTGCGCCTGGCTTTGTACAAAGGATTACATGCAACAGCGGCAAGACTTGTACAAAAGGTTGGTTGCCGGGCGGGGCCCGACAACCGCGCCTTACGGGTAAAACTTACGAAGATGCTCAATATTCCAGGAGTTGCTCACCGGAGTGCCATCTTCGGTCTCGAGGCGGACAGCGCCGGGCCTCGTGACTCGTCTCACCCGGTAAGGGCTTTCCCACTTCGGCGTCAACTTGTTATGATTCTTGGCGGACGGAGCGCGCCGAAGAACAAGGTCGCCTTCCTCAAAGCTTCTGTCTTTAACTTTGCGGCTATGGTAGCGACGCAAAGCTTGCTGGTAGCGAGAGGCTCGCACAGCAGCCTGAAGACGATCTTCCTCAAGGAGCGGCGCGTCATCTTCACGCAGCCGCTCTTGCTCAAGCTCATCATAAGCGAGCACTCGAGGTGACCCGTATACGAGTTCCGTGGGGGTAACTACTTCTGCTCCATAGACGAGAGCAAATGGTGTCTGGCCAGTGGCTCGATTTGGCGTCGTTCTGATCGACCAAAGAGCCACCGGCAGCTCCTCGATCCAGTTTCTTCCGCACTTGTGCAGCCTGTCGAAAGTTCTGGTCTTGAGCCCGCGCAACACTTCGGCATTGGCCCTCGCCGCTTGACCGTTGATCCTGGGATGAGCAACAGAAGCGAAGCAGACCTTGGCGCCGAGATCTTGGACATATTGCATGAAGGCACGGCTCGTGAATTGTGTACCGTTGTCGGTGATGATCCTGTTGGGGATCCCGAAGCGGCAAACAATCGACCTGAAGAACTTGACTGCTGACTGTGCTGTCACCTTCCTCACTGGTTCCACTTCCAGCCACTTTGTGAACTTGTCGATTGCGACGTACAAGTACTCAAAGCCCCCGACAGCTCGGGGGAAGGGGCCGAGGATGTCGCGCCCCCTGACCGAAAATGGCCAGGATAAAGGGATCGTCCGGAGAGCTTGAGCTGGCTGGTGTATCTACTTCGAATGGAACTGGCATGCTTCACACTTGGTTACTTGTGCAGTTGCATCCTGGAGGGCTGTCGGCCAGAAGAAACCTTGCCGGAACGCTTTGCCGGCAAGTGCTCTGGCGCCAATGTGGTGACCACATATGCCTCCATGTATCTCTGCCAACAGCTTTTTTCCGTCTTCCCGGGAAATACACTTCAATTTCACATCGTTGCACCATCTTCTGTACAGCGTGTTGTCGACGAACTGGTACATACTCGAGCGCCGGGCTACTCTTTCCGCTTCTTCTTGCTCTTCGGGAAGTTCTCCGTTCTGGAGGAAATGGACAGTCTGATGCGCCCATGCTGGAGCCTGTGGCTCGACAACAAGGACTGAAGGCACATCTGCTGCTGCGGGAGCGTCCGCTTCTACGGCGAGGATCTGGGGCTCAGCCGGAGCTTGACGTTCCCCGGCAAGCTTGCCGGAGCAAAACTTGTCGGGAGCGCCTGCTTGTACGGAACAAACCCTGGGGTTTTCCGGAGCAGACGGCTCCTCAGCGTTCTTGGCGTCGATCTTAGGGACCTTCTTGGCGGCGGCTCCGGGGAGCTCTGCCGGAAGATAGTCGCCGGAGACCAACTTCCTCTTCTTGCTCTGTCCGGTTGATGGTGTCACGGATGGCTGAGTCAGCTTGAGCACAAAGGTTCCTGGTTCCACAGGTAACCTGAGTGCTGCGCACTTTGATAGGCCATCAGCAATGTCGTTCTCAGCTCTTGGAACGTGTTCCATTTGCAGGCCGTCAAAGCGCTCTTCTAGCTTCCTCACTTCATCAACGTACGCTTTCATCAACGGACTCTGGTAATCCTTGTTCACTTGGCGGACGACAAGCTGCGAGTCACCCCTGACAATGAGCTTCTTGATCCCAAGTTCTGCCGCGATCCTGAGACCGGCGAGCAGACCTTCATACTCTGCAGTATTGTTGGTTGCTTGTTCCTTGGGGAAGTGCATCTGGAGTACGTACTTGAGGTGCTCTCCGGTGGGCGCGATAAGCAACGCGCCAGCACCGGTGCCTTGCAGCGAGAAGGCACCATCAAAATACATCAGCCACTCTTTGCTTGACGGGCCGCGCATGAGGACAGATGGCGAGGTGGTGCTCAATCACTTTCCTGGGAACGCCGGGGATGTCAGATGGTTGCCAGGCAAACACATCAACATTCGCTCGCAGGAAAGCAACGAACGCACTTTCCTATTTGGAGTCGAGAGTGGCACTGATGGTGAAGGTACCACCAGTGCCGTCCTCCTTGGCGGACACCTTCTTGGTCGTTGGCGGAGCTGCCATTGTCTTCTTACTCTTGCCGGTGGAGCTTGATGGCGCGTCCTTGACAGCAGCGCAGCACTCCGAAGAGGTGCGCTTGCCGGAGTGGGCACCAGAGCACTCGCCGGGCTTGGTCTTCTTCTTGCCGGCGGAGCTCGATGGCGCGTCCTCGACGGTAGCGCTGCACTCCGTAGAGGTGCGCTTGCCGGAGTGGGCGCCAGAGCACTTGCCAGGCTTGGTCTTCTTCCTCCCTCCGGGAGCCTCAACGGCAAGTGGCTTGTGATCCGTTGCGGCTGCTGCTTCCCGGTAGATCTTGTCGGCACAGATAAGGGCATCCTTCTTGTCGCCGGGGACAGAGATGACGCTTATCGGGCCTGGCATCTTGAGCATGTTGTATGCATAGTGAGAGGCCGCCATGAATTTGGCGAGCGCTGGACGGCCGAGAATTCCATTGTAGGGCAACGGAAAATCGGCAACATCAAAAGTGATCCTCTCTGTCCTGAAGTTCAGCTCGCTGCCAAATGTTACTGGCAACGTTATCTTCCCCTTCGGCTTGCTCCTTCCCGGGTTGATTCCTTGGAACGTGCCGGTCTCTTCGAGCTCGCTGTCGGGGACTTGGAGTTTCTGGAGTACAGCGGAGGAGATCAGGTTCAAGTCGGCCCCGCCGTCGACTAGCATCTTAGTGACCTTGAGGTTGCGGACTCTTGGTGAGACCAACATCGGCAAACACCCGATCGCAGTTGTGCGGTCAGGGTGGTCCTCAATATCGAAGATGATAGGCGTGCTGGACCATTTCAGAGGTTTGCGCGACTCGACGGGTGGTTCCGCTGCATTGACTTCTCGTGCCCACTGCTTGAGCTGGCGGTGAGAAGTATGCAGGGAAGCACCGCCGTCTACGCACAAGACCTCTGTTGCTTTCTGAAACTCCTGCTCACTGGTCTCGACATCATCCATGTCTTCGTCTTCGTCGTTGTCTTCGTTCTTGTCGCGGCCGCGGGGAGGTCTGTCCGCTTGCCGCTGCTTGTCCTTGTCGCGGCGTCCTCCCTTGCTGGGACGCTTCGTACCTGATCCTCCGCCACCTCCCCGGGCTCTCTCCTTGTCGCGCCGCTCGTACTCGGCCTTTTGCAGCTCGACGAGCCGCTCGACCTGCTTGCAGCTCTGGAGGTCGTGGCCCTTGGTGCGGTGGATCTTGCAGTACTGTTTGTTGGTGTCGTCCCGCTTGTCGGCGACCGCCACAGCCTGGCAGTTGGCGCATCCGGCAACCTCCTTGCCGGAGCTACCAGCCTGGGCCTTCTTGGCGGCGCCTTCATCGCCGGACTGCTCAACAACTAGTACTTCTTGGCTCTTCTTCTTCCTGTTGCTCCGCCGCCGGTTCTTCCTTGCCGGGGCGGTATCTTCACTGTCAGATTCTCCTGCTCCAATGTTCTCTCCGGGGAGTTTCCTCCCTTCCTCAGCATGTGCACACTTGTCGGCCAGGGCATATAGCTCGCTAACGTCTTTGATATTGCACATCGCCATCTCCTCCCGCATCCTGCGGTTACGCACGTTCTGATGGAACGCGCTGATAACCGCGGCAGGGTGGACGTCTGGGATGTTGTAGTGTACGCGGCTGAATCTCTGGATGAACTTGCGCAAGGATTCCCCTTCCTTCTGGACGAGCAGATGAAGGTCACTCGCTTGGCCATGGGGTTTGTGGCCGCCTGTAAAGGCGCCAACAAACTGATGGCACAAGTCTGTCCAGTAGGTTATGGAGTTATCCGACAAGTGCATGAGCCAGGATCTGACGTTGGATTTGAGTACCAGCGGGAAGTAGTTGGCAAGGATCTTGTCGTCCCGCCCCCCAGCAGCCTGCACCGCAATTGTGTAGATGCTGAGGAACTCCGACGGATGCGACTTGCCGTCGTACTTCTCTGGTACGTCTGGCTTGAAATTCTTCGTGCTGGGCCACTGGACTTGCCGCAGCTCACGGGTGAACGCAGGGCAGCCTACCGCGTACGGCAGGTCGCCTGGTCCCCCGGGCGCATGCATGTCGACAGAGGGCCCAGCGCGTTGGTCTGATTGACGCCGCGCTTCTCTCCGACGCTCGATGCGAGTATGAGCGTCCTCTTGCTCTCGCTCGTGAAGAACTTGGCGTTGATCTCGACGAGTTCGCGGATCCGACGACGCGGTGGAGTCGTTATCGTGATGGTTCCGGCGAGTCGGCGATCTTGGCCTTTGGGGCGGCGAGTGCACAGTGGTCGCGGCCCCAACGGTCTTGGCGCCATCGGTTCTCACCTGGCCGACCTGCCGCGGCTGCGACGCATTGTGCTGCCGCGGGGTGTCGCCGTTAGCGAAACCGATGAGGCTCTGTATCGTGGCCCTCCAGTCGTCGAGCTTGTCCGCTGTTGGAGGGTAGTCTAGGAGCAGTTGAGCTCGCGCCAGAGCTTCTGCTGGAGTGGCGGGCAGCGGTGGCGAACAACGCGTGGAGCGGGATGTGCTCGAACTTCTAACTACGTTAGAAGGAGCAACACCTGGACCAGGCAGTCGCGCCACGCTCGCGCCAGCGCGTTGGTGTGAGTGCTGGCCTTGAGCGCCCTGGGATCCGCCGGCTTGATCTGGGTCCAGCGAGCGTATAGTACCGTGAGTGCAAGACGCTGCTGGTCCCGTGCCTCCTGAGAGGGGCGCCGTGCATGTTCGGACGCCGTGGCACCATGAGCTGGCTCGGTGGCGCCCGTCCCGCCGCCGGTGCCGTCCCCACCACCGGTTCGCTCCAGGGGCGGTGGGTTCGACGCGGACGGACCAGCCACCTCCGGAGCCTTCTTCTTCGGTGGCATGTCGATGAAGATGATGGAGATCTAGCCCGTGCAGACGCCGGATCAGGTTCGCACAACTTCAATGCCCCCTACCTGGCACGCCAAAGATGTCGGGGGGAAATCTGCCTCCACGAACACCTATGGGGACCGAGCCCCTTTCTTGGTTCGGCAGGGGGCGGAGGTCGCGCGAAGAGCGGATCGAGGCGATGCACACAAGGGGTTTACCCAGCTTCGGGCCGCACGGATGCGTCAAACCCTACTGCTGCTTTGTGGTTTTGTATTGTGTTCTTGCTCGGGAGCGTGTGGTGCTACAGTACACGCGAGCAGATGGCGAGACCGAGCGTGAATGGCCTCCTCTTTTCCCCCGTTGCGCATGGGGCCTCCTTTTATATGTGCAAGGGGTTGCCCACAGGTGGCAACATAGGCGGGGGTAAAACTGGAAAACGTTGTGTTGGGTACAGCTGTTTGCACAGTGCTATCATACCTAACTCTGACGGCAGGGGACAAGGGCATTAAATGCCCGTCCGCATCGCCCAGACGGTGCAGGAAAGGGACCGTCAGGAGCGCCAATGTTTGCCACGATGGCTACTCTGTCAGCGTTGCTTCGCCACCGCATGCCCCTGGCTGCGCAGCCTCTTGCCACGTACGCCTGGAATGGCCCCAGAGCGACGCGTGGGTGGATGAGCTGGAGCGCAGGCGCGGGGTGGTGACTTGCCGCGGTTGGTGCCTTGTCGCGCCCGGGAGCTTGTCGCTCACCGGTCCTTGCCGGGACGCGGGGTGCGTCGCAGCAAGTATTTTGTCGTGCCTCGGTCGGCCTTCCCAGCAAGCTCCTCTTGCCGGGGCCTTGTGCTTCGAGCGGGCGTCTCGGCAAGCTCCTCTTGCCGGGGCCTTGCTCTCTTCGGGTGGCCTTTCCGGCAAGCTCCTCCTGCCGGGGCCTTGGCTCAAATACTTTGTTCTTGGATGGCCCAGAAAGGGGCCATGGAGAGTTTTGGCGGTCGCCTGGCAAGCCTTGCCGCGGGGTGCTACGACTGCCCGTGCACAAGTTCGGGGTACTAAGGTACCCCTATTTTAGTACACCGACAGTCACCTATGCAGTTCATAGACAAGTAAATGGATACTACTAAAAGCCTCAAGATAAGTGTGAGTATCGCGGATGGCCCTCTCGTAGGTTGACGAGAGAGGATCCACGGTGGAGTATTGTGTTGGTGACTAGTGGACTCGTGTGCGACAAATGCTTTACAAGTCGTGTCTATCGTAGGATAGCTTAGCCATGAGTCAAAGCTGGCTTGCTGCAATAACTCCACTACCTTCTTGAGAATGTGCATGCATAATAGGATTCTGTTGTAAGACTTGCTGAGTACCTCCATACTCATGTTGCTTTAATTAATGTTTTCAGACGACAACACCGCCCCCTCCGATAGGTTCTATGTAGACCTCGACGTTGTTAGGTGACTAGCCACCCAGGTGGTGATCCAAGGCTTGTGAAGGGTCGATGTGAATAGACAGGCTTCGTCAAGCCTTCTTTCTTTCTAGTGTCTGTAATCAGACTAGTTTGCTTCCGCATGTGCTTGTATGTTTGTATGACTTGAGTGTCGGGTCATGTGACCCCTATCTGTATGAACATGTTGTGTATGGCTCCTCGGAGCCTTTTAAATAAAGTACTTCAGTTGTAGAGTTTTGTTGTGATGCCATGTTGTATGTACTCATATCGAGCATATTGTGTGCATGATTGAAATGCTTGGTATGAGTGGGATCCGACAATCTAGTTGTTTATCCTTGGCAGCCTATCATATGGGGAAATGTAGTCTAGTGCTTTCTAAGAGATAGTAGTCCGCTACATCCCGGTTCACCGGAGTCCTGCTAGCCCAGCACTACTGCTCTGGACACTTGACTGGCCGGCATCTGTTTCACTTCGTTCCTGTGTCTGTCCCTTCGGGGAAATGTCACGCGTTGACATCCGGAGTCCTGCCTAGCCTGCTACAGTCCGGGTTACCGGAGTCCTGTTAGCCTAGTGCTATAGCCCGGATTCACACGTTGATGACCGACATGCTCGATGTGATTCATGTATGCCTGTCCCCATGGGATAGTGCCGCTTTGGGTTCACGACTAGCCATGTCGGCCCGGGTTCTCCGTCATATGGATGCTAGCGACACTATCATATACGTGAGCCAAAAGGCGCAAACGGTCCTGGGCCGTGGTAAGGCGACAACCGTGGGATTACCATGCGTGAGGCCGCAAAGTGATATGAGGTGTTACCGGCTGGGTCGATGTGACTTGGAATCGGGGTCCTGACAACTCATCTTCATAAGATGACCTGTCCCTTGAGGGTTATAAATGGCAGTTCTCATATTAGACTTAATACAATAGTCTCGGTTCATCTTTTCAAGATAAGCCGGACCGTGAGGGTTATTGAAGGAAATATGCCCTGGAGACAATAATAAAGTTGTTATTTATATTTACTTATATCATGATAAATGTTTATTATTCATGCTAAAATTGTATAAACCGGAAACTTAGTACATGTGTGAATACATAGACAAACAGAGTGTCCCTAGTATGCTTCTACATGACTAGCTCGTTAATCAAAGATGGTTAAGTTTCCTGACCATAGACATGTGTTGTCATTTGATGAACGGGATCACATCATTAGAGAATGATGTGATGGACAAGACCCATCCGTTAGCTTAGCATAATAATCGTTTAGTTTTATTGCTATTGCTTTCTTCAAGACTTATACTTATTCCTCTGACTATGAGATTATGCAACTCCCGAATACCGGAGGAACACTTTGTGTGCTATCAAATGTCACAAAGTAACTGGGTGATTATAAAGATTCTCTACATGTGTCTCCGATGGTGTTTGTTGCGTTGGCATAGATCAAGATTAGGATTTGTCACTTCGAGTATCAGAGAGGTATCTCTGGGCCCTATCGGTAATGCACATTGATACGTCTCCAACGTATCTATAATTTTTGATTGCTCCATGCTATATTATCTTCTATTTTGGACAATATTGGGCTTTATTATTCACTTTTCTATTATTTGGGACTAACCTATTAACCGGAGGTCCAGCCCAGAATTGCTATTTTTTGCCTATTTCAGAGTTCCGTAGAAAAAGAATATCAAACGGAGTCCAAACGGAATGGAACCTTCGGGAACGTGATTTTCGGAACGAACATGATCCAGGAGACTTGGACCCTAGGTATGAGAAGCTTCCAGGAGGCCATGAGGTAGGGGGGCACGCCTACCGCCCCCCAGGCACGCCCTCCACCCTCGTGGGCCCCCTGTTGCTACACTAACGTACTTCTTTCTCCTATATATACCTACGTACCCCAAACGATCAGAACATGAGCCAAAAACCTAATTCCACCGCCGCAAGCTTCTGTACCCACGAGATCCCATCTTGGGGCCTGTTCCGGAGCTCCGCCGGAGGGGGCATCCATCACGGAGGGCTTCTACATCAACACCATAGCCTCTCCGATGAAGTGTGAGTAGTTTGCCTCAGACCTTCGGGTCCATGGTTAGTAGCTAGATGGCTTCCTATCTCTTTTTGGATCTCAATACAATGTTCTCCCCCTCTCTCATGGAGATCTATTCGATGTAATCTTCTTTTTGCGGTGTGTTTGTTGAGACCGATGAATTGTGGGTTTATGATCAAGTTTATCTATGAACAGTATTTGAATCTTCTCTGAATTCTTTTATGTATGATTGGTTATCTTTGCAAGTCTGTTCAAATTATCAGTTTGGTTTGGCCTACTAGATTGATCTTTCTTGCAATGGGAGAAGTGCTTAGCTTTGGGTTAAATCTTACGGTGTCCTTTCCCAGTGACAGTAGGGGCAGCAGGGCACGTATTGTATTGTTGCCATCAAGGATAACAATATGGGGTTTTTAGCATAATGCATGAATTTATCCCTCTACATCGTGTCATCTTGCTTAAGGCGTTACTCTATTTTCATGAACTTAATACTCTAGATGCATGCTGGATAGCGGTTGATGAGTGGAGTAATAGTAGTAGATGCAGGCATGAGTCGGTCTAGTTGTCTCGGACGTGATGCCTATATACATGATCATACCTAGATATTCTCATAACTATGCTCAATTCTGTCAATTGCTCAACAGTAATTTGTTCACCCACCGTAAAATACTTATGCTCTTGAGAGAAGCCACTAGTGAAATACTTTGTTTTTCGTGTGTTGTTTGCTTATTTTGATGAATCTATGGCTAGTAAAATAGTTTATAAACCATAGAGAATTTGGAATACAGTAGGTTTAACACCAATATAAATAAATAATGAGTTCATTACAGTACCTTGAAGGGGTCTTTTGTTTTCTTTCGCTAACGGAGCTCATGAGATTTTCTGTTAAGTTTTGTGTTGTGAAGTTTTCAAGTTTTGGGTGAAAGATTTGATGGATTATGGAACAAGGAGTGGAAAGAGCCTAAGATTGGAATGCTCATGGCACCCACAAGATAATATAATGACACCATAAAGCCAAAGCTTGGGGATGCCCCGGAAGGCATCCCCTCTTTTGTCTACTTCCATCGGTAACTTTACTTGGAGCTATATTTTAATTCACCACATGATATGTGTTTTGCTTGGAGCATCTTGTATGTTTATAGTCTTCGCTTTTTAGTTTAACACAATCATCCTTGTTGTACACACCTTTTGAGAGAGCCATACATGATTTGGAATTTTTTAGAATACTCTATGCACTTCACTTATATCTTTTGAGTTATATAGCTTTGCTCTAGTACTTCACTTATATCTTTTAGAGCACGGTGGTGGATTTGTTTTATAGAAACTATTGATCTCTCATGCTTCACTTAGATTATTTTGAGAGTCTTAAATAGCATGGTAATTTGCTTAAATAAACCTAATATGCTAGGTATTCAAGATTAGTAAAAACTTTCTTATGAGTGTGTTGAATACTAAGAGAAGTTTGATGCTTGATGATTGTTTTGAGATATGGAGGTAATAATATCAAAGTCGTGCTAGTTGAGTAGTTGTGAATTTGAGAAATACTTGTGTTGAAGGTTGCAAGTTCCGTAGCATGCACGTATGGTAAACGTTATGTAACAAATTTGAAACATGAGGTGTTCTTTGATTGTCCTCCTTATAAGTGGCGGTCGGGGACGAGCGATGGTCTTTTACTACCAATCTACCCCCCTAGGAGCATGCGCGTAGTGCTTGCTTTTTAAGGGCTCGTAGATTTTTGCAATAATTATGTGAGTTCTTTATGACTAATGTTGAGTCCATGGATTATACGCACTCTCACCCTTCCATCATTTCTAGCCTCTTCGGTACCATGCATTGCCCTTTCTCACATTGAGAGTTGGTTGAAACTTCGTCGGTGCATCCAAACCCCATGATATGATACGTTCTTTCACACACAAACCTCCTTATATATTCCTCAAAACAGCCACCATACCTACCTATTATGGCATTTCCATAGCCATTCCGAGATATATTGCCATGCAACTTTCCACCATTCCGTTTATCACGACACGTTCATCATTGTCATATTGCTTAGCATGATCATGTAGTTGACATAGTATTTGTGGCAAAGCCATCATTCATAATTCTTTCATACATGTCACTCTTGGTTCATTGCATATCCCGTTACACCGCCGGAGGCATTCATATAGAGTCATACTTTGTTCTAGTATCGAGTTGTAATCATTGAGTTGTGAATAAATAGAAGTGTGATGATCAACATTTTTCTAGAGAATTGTCCCAAGTAAGGAATAAAAAAAGAGCGAAAGGCCATAAGAAAAAGAGAAGGCCCAAAAAAATGAGAGAAAAAGAGAGAAGGGACAATGTTACTATCCTTTACCACACTTGTGCTTCAAAGTAGCACCATAATCTTCATGATAGCTAGTCTCTTGTTTTGTCACTTTCATATACTAGTGGGAATTTTTCATTATAGGACTTGGCTTGTATATCCAACAATGGGCCTCCTCAAGTGCCCCCTAGGTCTTCGTGAGCAAGCAAGTTGGATGCACACCCACTTAGTTTCTTTTGTTGAGCTTTCATATATTTATAGCTCTAGTGCATCTGTTGCATGGCAATCCCTACTCCTTGCATTAACATCAATCGATGGGCATCTCCATAGCTCATTGATTAGCCTCGTTGATGTGAGACTTTCTCCTTTTTTATCTTCTCCACATAACCCCCATCATCATATTCTATTCCACCCATAGTGCTATGTCCATGGCTCACGCTCATATATTGCGTGAAAGTTTATAAGTTTGAGATTACTAAAGTATGAAACAATTGCTTGGCTTGTCATCGGGGTTGTGCATGATGAGAGCATTCTTGTGTGACGAAAATGGAACATGACTAAACTATATGATTTTGTAGGGATGAACTTTCTTTGGCCATGTTATTTTGAGAGGACATAATTGCTTAGTTAGTATGCTTGAAGTATTATTATTTTATGTGAATATGAACTTTTATCTTGAATCTTTTGGATCTGAATATTCATACCACAATTAAGAAGAATTACATTGAAATTATGCCTAGTAGCACTCCGCATCAAAAATTCTGTTTTTATCATTTTACCTACTCGAGGACGAGCAGGAATTATGCTTGGGGATGCTTGATACGTCTCCAACGTATCTATAATTTTTGATTGCTCCATGCTATATTATCTTCTGTTTTGGACATTATTGGGCTTTATTATTCACTTTTATATTATTTTTGGGACTAACCTATTAACCGGAGGCCCAACCCAGAATTGTTGGTTTTTGCCTATTTCAGAGTTTCGCAGAAAAAGAATATCAAATGGAGTCCAAACAGAATGAAACCTTCGGGAACGTGATTTTCGGAACGAACATGATCCAGGAGACTTGGACCCTACGTAAGAGAAGCTTCCAGGAGGCCACGAGGTAGGGGCGCGCCTACCCCCCCCAGGCGCGCCCTCCACCCTCGTGGGCCCCCTGTTGCTCCACCGACGTACTTCATCCTCCTATATATACCTACGTACCCCCAAATGATCAGAACAGGAGCTAAAAACCTAATTCCAGCACCTCGACCTTCTGTACCCACGAGATCCCATCTTGGGGCTTGTTCCGCAGCTCCGCCGGAGGGGGCATCCATCACGGAGGGCTTCTACATCAACACCATAGCCTCTGCGATGAAGTGTGAGTAGTTTACCTCAGACCTTCGGGCCCATAGTTAGTAGCTAGATGGCTTCCTCTCTCTTTCGATCTCAATACAATGTTCTCCCCCTTTCTGGAGATCTATTCGATGTAATCTTCTTTTTGCGGTGTGTTTGTTGAGACTGATGAATTGTGGGTTTATGATCAAGTTTATCTATGAACAATATTCGAATCTTCTCTGAATTCTTTTATGTATGATTGGTTATCTTTGCAAGTCTGTTCGGATTATCAGTTTGGTTTGGCCTACTACATTGATCTTTCTTGCAATGGGCAAAGTGATTAGCTTTAGGTTCAATCTTGCGGTGTCCTTTCCCAGTGACAGTAGGGGCAGCAAGGCACGTATTGTATTGTTGCCATCGAGGATAACAAGATGGTTTTTTATCATATTTCATGAATTTATCCCTCTACATCATGTCATCTTGCTTAAGGCGTTACTCTGTTTTCATGAACTTAATACTCTAGATGCATGCTGGATAGCGGTCGATGAGTGGAGTAATAGTAGTAGATGCAGGCAGGAGTCGGTCTATTTGTCTCAGACGTGATGCCTATATACATGATCATACCTAGATATTCTCATAACTATGCTCAATTCTGTCAATTGCTCAACAGTAATTTGTTCACCCACCGTAAAATACTTATGCTCTTGAGAGAAGCCACTAGTGAAACCTATGGCCCCCGGGTCTATCTTCATCATATTAATCTTCCAACACTTATTTATTTCCTTTGCTTTTTTACTTTGCTTTTATTTTACTTTGCATCTTATCACAAAAATACCAAAAATATTATCCTATCATATCTATCAGATCTCACTCTCGTAAGTGACCGTGAAGGGATTGACAACCCCTTATCGCGTTGGTTGCGAGGATTTATTTATTTTGTGTAGGTGCGAGGGACTCACGCGTATCCTCCTACTGAATTGATACCTTGGTTCTCAAAAACTGAGGGAAATACTTACGCTACTTTCTTGCATCACCCTTTCCTCTTCAAGGGAAAACCAACGCAGTGCTCAAGAGGTAGCAAGAAGGATTTCTCGCGCCGTTGCCGAGGAGGTCTACGCAAAAGTCAACATACCAAGTACCCATCACAATCCCTTATCTCCTGCATTACATCATTTTCCATTTTCCTATCATTTTCCTCTCCCCCACTTCACCCTTGCCGTTTTATTCGCCCTCTCTTTTTCGTTCGCCTCCTTTTCGTTTGCTTGCCCTGTCGTCATGGCTAGTCCCTTTTGTGCTCCTTTGTCCCCCGAGTTTTAGGTTCTTCACTTCGAACAAAGACAAGGAGAAAACTTAAAAGATGCTTGGTTTAGAATGATGGAATCTTATCGTAATTGTACCCTAGAGGTGAATTTTAGAATTTTTCTTCACAACTTTTATGTTGGACTAAATATGTCTCATAGACAACTTTTGGATTGCGTTGCCAAAGGCAATTTTATTGAAATTGATCCCAGTATTGCGCATGAAATTATACAAGGTATAGTAGGAACTCTACCCCATAAAAAGGGGCCTCATCATACCCAAGAGGAAATGCAAGTTTTTGAGAAAATTTGCGAAGTAACTAAGATTTTACAAAAGTCTCTTGAACCTCTTAAGAACGTTAGCGGAAATATTCATCGTATGAAGATGCTGATTACTCTTTGCAATAAGCGGTTGGATTCTTTAGATCTAAAAATTTCAGAATATGAAGGGAAACGTAAAGAACCTCCCGGATTCAAGCTTGATTCCGCTAAAAAGTTGAAAACCAAATATGGCAATACCTAGATCTATCCTTGCTTTTATGCCTAGCTAGGGGCGTTAAACGATAGCGCTTGTTGGGAGGCAACCCAATTTTATTTTTAGTTTTTTGCTTTTTGCTTCTGTTTAGGAATAAATATTTGTTCTAGCCTCTGGTTAGATGTGTTTTTATGTTTCAATTAGCATTTGTGCCAAGTTAAACTTATAGGATCTTCTTGGGTGATAGTTATTTGATCTTGCAGAAATTTCCAGAAACTTTCTGTTCACGAAAACAATTGTTAAAAATCACCAGAACGTGATCAAATACTGATTCCAGTTTCTTCTGATCAATAAACAAATTTTCTAGGTCTTTGTATTTTGGCTGATTTTTTGGAGTTCCACCAGTTTGCGTTAGTTACAGATTACTACAGACTGTTTTGTTTTTGACAGATTCTGTTTTTCGTGTGTTGTTTGCTTATTTTGATGAATCTATGGATAGTAAAATAGTTTATAAACCATAGAATTTGGAATACAGTAGGTTTAACACCAATATAAATAAATAATGAGTTCATTACAGTACCTTGAAGGGGTCTTTTGTTTTCTTTCGCTAACGGAGCTCATGAGATTTTCTGTTAAGTTTTGTGTTGTGAAGTTTTCAAGTTTTGAGTGAAAGATTTGATGGATTATGGAACAAGGAGTGGAAAGAGCCTAAGATTGGAATGCTCATGGCACCCCCAGGATAATCTAAGGACACCATAAAGCCAAAGCTTGGGGATGCCCCGGAAGGCATCCCCTCTTTCGTCTACTTCCATCGGTAACTTTACTTGGAGCTATATTTTTATTCACCACATGATATGTGTTTTGCTTGGAGCGTCTTGTATGATTTGAGTCTTTGATTTTTAGTTTAACACAATCATCCTTGCTGACACACCTTTTGAGAGAGCCATACATGATTTGGAATTTTTTAGAATACTCTATGCACTTCACTTCTATCTTTTGAGTTATATAGCTTTGCTCTAGTACTTCACTTATATCTTTTAGAGCACGGTGGTGGATTTGTTTTATCGAAACTATTGATCTCTCATGGTTCACTTAGATTATTTTGAGAGTCTTAAATAGCATGGTAATTTGCTTAAATAAACCTAATATGCTAGGTATTCAAGATTAGTAAAAACTTTCTTATGAGTGTGTTGAATACTAAGAGAAATTTGATGCTTGATGATTGTTTTGAGATATGGAGGTAATAATATCAAAGTCGTGCTAGTTGAGTAGTTGTGAATTTGAGAAATACTTGTGTTGAAGGTTGCAAGTTCCGTAGCATGCACGTATGGTAAACGTTATGTAACAAATTTGAAACATGAGGTGTTCTTTGATTGTCCTCCTTATAAGTGGCGGTCGGGGACGAGCGATGGTCTTTTACTACCAATCTATCCCCCTAGGAGCATGCGCGTAGTGCTTGCTTTTTGAGGGCTCGTAGATTTTTGCAATAATTATGTGAGTTCTTTATGACTAATGTTGAGTCCATGGATTATACGCACTCTCACCCTTCCATCATTTCTAGCCTCTTCGGTACCATGCATTGCCCTTTCTCACAATGAGAGTTGGTTCAAACTTCGCCGGTGCATCCAAACCCCATGATATGATACGCTCTTTCACACACAAACCTCCTTATATATTCCTCAAAACAGCCACCATACCTACCTATTATGGCATTTCCATAGCCATTCCAAGATATATTGCCATGCAACTTTCCACCATTCCGTTTATCATGACACGTTCATCATTGTCATATTGCTTAGCATGATCATGTAGTTGACATAGTATTTGTGGCAAAGCCACCATTCATAATTCTTTCATACATGTCACTCTTGGTTCATTGCATATCCCGGTACACCGCCGGAGGCATTCATATAGAGTCATACTTTGTTCTAGTATCGAGTTGTAATCATTGAGTTGTGAATAAATAGAAGTGTGATGATCATCATTTTTCAAGAGCATTGTCCCAAGTGAGGAATAAAAAAAGAGCGAAAGGCCATAAGAAAAAGAGAAGGCCCAAAAAATGAGAGAAAAAGAGAGAAGGGACAATGTTACTATCCTTTACCACACTTGTGCTTCAAAGTAGCACCATAATCTTCATGATAGATAGTCTCTTGTTTTGTCACTTTCATATACTAGTGGGAATTTTTCATTATAGGACTTGGCTTGTATATCCAACAATGGGCCTCCTCAAGTGCCCTAGGTCTTCGTGAGCAAGCAAGTTGGATGCACACCCACTTAGTTTCTTTTGTTGAGCTTTCATATATTTATAGCTCTAGTGCATCTGTTGCATGGCAATCCCTACTCCTTGCATTAACATCAATCGATGGGCATCTCCATAGCTCATTGATTAGCCTCGTTGATGTGAGACTTTCTCCTTTTTTATCTTCTCCACATAACCCCCATCATCATATTCTATTCCACCCATAGTGCTATGTCCATGGCTCGCGCTCATATATTGCGTGAAAGTTTATAAGTTTGAGATTACTAAAGTATGAAACAATTGCTTGGCTTGTCATCGGGGTTGTGCATGATGAGAGCATTCTTGTGTGACGAAAATGGAACATGACTAAACTATATGATTTTGTAGGGATGAACTTTCTTTGGCCATGTTATTTTGAGAGGACATAATTGCTTAGTTAGTATGCTTGAAGTATTATTATTTTATGTGAATATGAACTTTTATCTTGAATCTTTTGGATCTGAATATTCATACCACAATTAAGAAGAATTACATTGAAATTATGCCTAGTAGCACTCCGCATCAAAAATTCTATTTTTATCATTTTACCTACTCGAGGACGAGCAGGAATTATGCTTGGGGATGCTTGATACGTCTCCAACGTATCTATAATTTTTGATTTCTCCATGCTATATTATCTTCTGTTTTGGACATTATTGGGCTTTATTATTCACTTTTATATTATTTTTGGGACTAACCTATTAACCGGAGGCCCAGCCCAGAATTGTTGTTTTTTGCCTATTTCAGAGTTTCGCAGAAAAAGAATATCAAACGAAGTCCAAACGGAATGAAACCTTCGGGAACCTGATTTTCGGAACGAACATGATCCAGGAGACTTGGACCCTACGTAAGAGAAGCTTCCAGGAGGCCACGAGGTAGGGGGCGCGCGTACCCCCCCCCCTAGGCGCGCCCTCCACCCTCGTGGGCCCCCTGTTCCTCCACCGACGTACTTCATCCTCCTATATATACCTACGTACCCCCAAACGATCAGAACAGGAGCTAAAAACCTAATTCCACCACCGCAACCTTCTGTACCCACGAGATCCCATCTTGGGGCCTGTTCCGCAGCTCCGCCGGAGGGGGCATCCATCACGGAGGGCTTCTACATCAACACCATAGCCTCTGCGATGAAGTGTGAGTAGTTTACCTCAGACCTTCGGGTCCATAGTTAGTAGCTAGATGGATTCCTCTCTCTTTCGATCTCAATACAATGTTCTCCCCATTTCTCGTGGAGATCTATTCGATGTAATCTTCTTTTTGCGGTGTGTTTGTTGAGACCGATGAATTGTGGGTTTATGATCAAGTTTATCTATGAACAATATTTGAATCTTCTCTGAATTCTTTTATGTATGATTGGTTATCTTTGCAAGTCTGTTCGGATTATCAGTTTGGTTTGGCCTACTACATTGATCTTTCTTGCAATGGGCAAAGTGATTAGCTTTAGGTTCAATCTTGCGGTGTCCTTTCCCAGTGACAGTAGGGGAAGCAAGGCACGTATTGTATTGTTGCCATCGAGGATAACAAGATGGTTTTTTTATCATATTGCATGAATTTATACCTCTACATCATGTCATCTTGCTTAAGGCGTTACTCTGTTTTCATGAACTTAATACTCTAGATGCATGCTGGATAGCGGTCGATGAGTGGAGTAATAGTAGTAGATGCAGGCAGGAGTCGGTCTACTTGTCTCGGACGTGATGCCTATATACATGATCATACCTAGATATTCTCATAACTATGCTCAATTCTGTCAATTGCTCAACAGTAATTTGTTCACCCATCGTAAAATACTTATGCTCTTGAGAGAAGCCACTAGTGAAACTTATGGCCCCCGGGTCTATCTTCATCATATTAATCTACCAACACTTATTTATTTCCTTTGCTTTTTTACTTTGCTTTTATTTTACTTTGCATCTTATCACAAAAATACCAAAAATATTATCCTATCATATCTATCAGATCTCACTCTCGTAAGTGACCGTGAAGGGATTGACAACCCCTTATCGCGTTGGTTGCGAGGATTTATTTGTTTTGTGTAGGTGCGAGGGACTCACGCGTAGCCACCAACTGGATTGATACCTTGGTTCTCAAAAACTGAGGGAAATACTTACGCTACTTTCCTGCATCACCCTTTCCTCTTCAAGGGAAAACCAATGCAGTGCTCAAGAGGTAGCAAGAAGGATTTCTCGCGCCGTTGCCGGGGAGGTCTACGCAAAAGTCAACATACCAAGTACCCATCACAATCCCTTATCTCCTGCATTACATCATTTTCCATTTGCCTCTCGTTTTCCTCTCCCCCACTTCACCCTTGCCGTTTTATTCGCCCTCTCTTTTTCGTTCGCCTCCTTTTCGTTTGCTTGCCCTGTTGTCATGGCTAGTCCCTTATGTGCTCCTTTGTCCCCCGAGTTTTAGGTTCTTCACTTAGAACAAAGACAAGGAGAAAACTTAAAAGATGCTTGGTTTAGAATGATGGAATCTTATCGTAATTGTACCCTAGAGGTGAATTTTAGAATTTTGCTTCGCAACTTTTATGTTGGACTAAATATGTCTCATAGACAACTTTTGGATTGCGTTGCCAAAGGCAATTTAATTGAAATTGATCCCAATATTGCGCATGAAATTATACAAGGTATAGTAGGAACTCTACCCCAACAAAAGGGGCCTCATCATACCCAAGAGGAAACGCAAGTTTTTGAGAAAATTTGCGAAGTAACTAAGATTTTACAAAAGTCTCTTGAACCTCTTAAGAACGTTAGCGGAAATATTCACCGTATGAATAAGTTGATTACTCTTTGCAATAAGCGGTTGGATTCTTTACATCTAAAAATTTCAGAATATGAAGGGAAACGTAAAGAACCTCCCGGATTCAAGCTTGATTCCGCTAAAAAGTTGAAAACCAAATATGGCAATACCTAGATCTATCCTTGCTTTTATGCCTAGCTAGGGGCGTTAAACGATAGCGCTTGTTGGGAGGCAACCCAATTTTATTTTCAGTTTTTTGCTTTTTGCTTCTGTTTAGGAATAAATATTTGTTCTAGCCTCTGGTTAGATGTGTTTTTATGTTTCAATTAGCGTTTGTGCCAAGTTAAACTTATAGGATCTTCTTGGGTGATAGTTATTTCATCTTGCAGAAATTTCCAGAAACTTTCTGTTCACGAAAACAATTGTTAAAAATCACCAGAACGTGATAAAATACTGATTCCAATTTCTGCTGATCAATAAACAAATTTTCTAGGTCTTCGTATTTTGGCTGATTTTTTGGAGTTTCAGAAGTTTGCGTTAGTTACAGATTACTACAGACTGTTTTGTTTTTGACAGATTCTGTTTTTCGTGTGTTGTTTGCTTATTTTGATGAATCTATGGCTAGTAAAATAGTTTACAAACCAAAGAGAATTTGGAATACAGTAGGTTTAACACCAATATAAATAAATAATGAGTTCATTACAGTACCTTGAAGGGGTCTTTTGTTTTCTTTCGCTAACGGAGCTCATGAGATTTTCTGTTAAGTTTTGTGTTGTGAAGTTTTCAAGTTTCGGGTGAAAGATTTGATGGATTATGGAACAAGGAGTGGAAAGAGCCTAAGATTGGAATGCTCATGGCACCCCCAAGATAATCTAAGGACACCATAAAGCCAAAGCTTGGGGATGCCCCGGAAGGCATCCCCTCTTTCGTCTACTTCCATCGGTAACTTCACTTGGAGCTATATTTTTATTCACCACATGATATGTGTTTTGCTTGGAGCGTCTTGTATCATCCTTGCTGTACACACCTTTTGAGAGAGCCATACATGATTTGGAATTTTTTAGAATACTCTATGCACTTCACTTATATCTTTTGAGTTATATAGCTTTGCTCTAGTACTTCACTTATATCTTTTAGAGCACGGTGTTGGATTTGTTTTATAGAAACTATTGATCTCTCATGCTTCACTTAGATTATTTTGAGAGTCTTAAATAGCATGGTAATTTTCTTAAATAAACCTAATATGCTTGTCGGTGTACTAAAATAAGGGTACCTTAGTACCCCGAACTTGTGCACGGGCAGTGGTAGCACCCCGCGGCAAGGCCTGCCAGGCGATCGCCAAGACCCTCCATGGTCCCCTCTTGGGCTATTCAAGAACAAAGTATTTGAGCCAAGGCCCCGGCAAGAGGAGCTTGCCGGGAAGGCCACCCGAAGAGAGCAAGGCCCTGGCAAGAGGAGCTTGTCGGGACTACCGCTCGAAGCACAAGACCCCGGCAAGAGGAGCTTGCCGGGAAGGCCATCCACGGCACGACAAGGACCCTGCCGTGGCGCACCCCGCGCCCCGGCAAGGCCCGGTGAGCAACAAGCTCCCGGACGCGACGAGACATCCACCGCGGCAAGGCGCTTGCCGCGGCAAGTTACCACCTCGTGCCTGCGCTCCAGCTCACCCACCAACGTGTCGCTTTGGGGGGCATCCCAGGCGCACGTGGCGGGAGGCTGTGCAGCCAGGGGCATGCGGTGGCGAAGGGAAGCTGACAGAGTAGCCATCGTGGCAAACGGTGGCGCTCCTGACGGTCCACTTCCCTGCACCGTCTGGGCGATGCGGACGGGCATTTAATGCCCTTGTCCCCCGCCGTCAGAGTTAGGTATGATAGCAGTGTACAGCCACTGTGCAGGCAGCTGTACCCACTATAGCATTCTACCATTTTTGCCCCCACCTACGCTGCCACCTGTGGGTAACCCCTTGAGCATATAAAAGGAGGCCCCTTGCGTACGTAGGGGGGGATCCATCGTCACGCTCGACCTCGCCAGCAGCTCGTGTGTACTGTAGCACCGCGCGCTCCCGAGCAAGAACACAATACAATCCACCAAGCAGCAGTAGGGTTTTACGCATCCTTGCGGCCCGAAGCTGGGTAAAATCCCTTGTGTGCACCGCCTCGATCTGCTCTTTGTGCAACCTCCGCCCCCCGCCGAACCAGTAAGGGTCTCGGTCCCCATAGGTGTTCGAGGAAGCCGATTCCCCCCGACATCTTTGGCACGCCAGGTAGGGGGCGTCGAAGTTGTGCGAACCTGGTCCGGCGCCTGCACCAGCTAGATCTCCTTCGTCTTCATCGACATGCCACGGAAGAAGAAGGCTCCGAAGGTGGCCGGTCCGTCCGCGTCGAACCCGCCGCCCTTGGAGCATACGGGTGGCGGGGACGGCACCGGCGGCGGGACGGGCGTCGTCGAGCCAGCTCATGGCGCCACGGCGTCCGAACATGCACCGCGCCCCTCTCAGGAGGCACGGGACCAGCAGCGTCTTGGCGCCCACGGTACCATACGCTCGCTGGACCCAAATCGAGCCTGCGGATCCCAGGGCGCTCAAGGCCAGCACTCACACCAACATGCTGGCGCGAGCGTGGCGCGGCTGCCTGGTCCGGGTGTTGCTCCTTCTAACGTAGTTAGAAGTTCGAGCACATCCCGCTCCATGAGCCGTTCGCCACCGCTGCCCGCCACTCCAGCAGAAGCTCTGGCGCGAGCTCAACTGCTCCTAGACTACCCTCCAACGGCGGACAAGCTTGACGACTGGAGGGCCACGATACAGAGCCTCATCGGTTTCGCTAACGGCGAGACCCCGCGGCAGCACAGCGCGTCGCAGCCGCGGCGGGACGGCCAGGCGATGACCGATGGCGCCAGGACCGGCGGGGTTGCGACCACTGTGCACTCCCCGCCCCAGAGGCCAAGATCGCCGACTCGCCGGAATCACCACGACAATGACTCCACCGCGTCGTCGAATCCGCGAACTCGTCGCGGTCAACGCCAAGTTCTTCACGAGCGAGAGCAAGAGGACGCTCGTACTCGCATCGAGCGTCGGAGAGAAGCGCGGCGTCAATCAGACCACTGCGCTGGGCCCTCTGTCGACATGCATGCACCAGGGGAACCAGGCGACCTGCCGTACGCGGTGGGCTGCCCTGCGTTCACCCGTGAGCTGCGGCAAGTCAAGTGGCCCAGCACAAAGAATTTCAAGCCATACGTGCCAGAGAAGTACGACGGCAAGTCGCATCCGTCGGAGTTCCTCAGCATCTACACCATTGCGGTGCAGGCTGCCGAGGGGCGAGACGACAAGATCCTTGCCAACTACTTCCCGCTGGTGCTCAAGTCCAACGTCAGATCCTGGCTCATGCACTTGCCGGACAACTCCATAACCTCCTGGACAGACTTGTGCCATCAGTTTGTTGGCGCCGTCACGGGCGGCCACAAACCCCATGGCCAAGCGAGCGACCTTCACCTGCTCGTCCAGAAGGAGGGAGAACCTCTGCGCAAGTTCATCTAGAGATTCAGCCGTGTACACTACAACATCCCAGACGTCCACCCCGCCGCGGTCATCAGCGCGTTCCATTAGAACGTGCGTAACCGCAGGATGCGGCAGGAGATGGCGATGTGCAAGATCAAAGACGTCAGCGAGCTATATGCCCTGGCCGACAAATGTGCCTGTGCTGAGGAAGGGAGGAACCTCCCCGGAGAGAACGCTGGAGCAGGAGAATCTAACAGTGAGGATACCGCCCCGGCAAAGAAGGGCCGGCGGCGGAGCAACAGGAAGAAGAAGAGCCAAGAGGTACTGGTTGTTGAGCAGTCCGGCGATGAAGGCGCCGCCAAGAAGGCCCAGGCTGGTAGCTCTGGCAAGGAGTTCGCCGGATGCGTCCACTGCCAGGCCGTTGTGGCCGCCGACAAGCGGGACAGCACCAGCAAACAGTACTGCAAGATCCACCGCACCAAGGGCCATGACCTGCAGAGCTGCAAGCAGGTCGAGCGGCTCGTCGAGCTGCAAAAGGCCGAGTACGAGCGGCGCGACAAGGAGAGAGCCCGGGGAGGTGGCGGAGGATCAGGCATGAAGCACCCCGGCCAGGGAGGACGCCGCGACAAGGACAAGCAGCGGCAAGCGGAGCGACCTCCCCGCGGCCGCGACAAGAATGAAGACAACGACAAAGACGAAGATATGGATGACGTCGAGACCAGTGAGCAGGAGTTTCAGAAAGCCACAGAGGTTTTGTGCGTAGACAGCGGCACCTCCCTGCATACTTCTCACCGCCAGCTCAAGCATTGGGCGCGGGAAGTCAATGCAGCGGAGCCACCCGTCGAGTCGCGCAAGCCTCTGAAATGGTCCGGCATGCCTATCATCTTCGATATTGAGGACCACCCTTATCGCACTACTGCGATCGGGTGCTTACCGATGTTGGTCTCACCAACAGTCCGCAACCTCAAGGTCACTAAGATGCTAGTTGACGGCGGGGCCGGCTTGAACCTGATCTCCTCCGCTGTGCTCCGGAAACTCCAAGTCCCCGACAGCGAGCTCGAAGAAACCGGCACGTTCCAAGGAATCAACCCGGGAAGGAGCAAGTCGAAGGGGAAGATAATGTTGCCAGTAACATTCGGCAGCGAGCTGAACTTCAGGACAGAGAGGATCACTTTTGACGTTGCCGATCTTCCATTGCCCTACAATGGAATTCTCAGCCGTCCAGCGCTCGCCAAGTTCATGGCGGCCTCTCACTACGCCTACAACATGCTCAAGATGCCAGGCCCGATAAGCGTCATCTCTGTCCCCGGCAATAAGAAGGATGCCCTTATCTATGCCAACAAGATCTACCGGGAAGCAGCAGCCGCAGCGGATCACAAGCCGCTTGCCGCTGAAGCTCCCGGAGGAAAGAACAGGACCAAGCCCGGCAAGTGCTCTGGCGCCCACTCCGGCAAGCGCACATCTTCGGAGTGCTGCGCTACCGTCGAGGACGCGCCATCGAGCTCCACCGGCAAGAGTAAGAAGACAATGGCGGCTCCGCCAACGACCAAGAAGGTGCCCGCCAAGGAGGACGGCACTGGTGGTACCTTCACCATCAGTGCCACGCTCGACCCCAAATAGGAAAGCGCGCTCGTTACTTTCCTGCGGGCGAATGTCGATGTGTTTGCCTGGAAGCCATCTGACATCCCCGGCGTTCCCAGGAAAGTGATTGAGCACCACCTCACCGTCTGTCCTCACGCGCGGCCCGTCAAGCAGAGAGTCAGGAAGCAAGCAGTGGAGCGCCAAGAGTTCGTCGCAGAAGAGATCAAGAAGTTGGAAGCGGCAGGCCTCGTCAGAGGTGTGCTCCATCCGACGTGGTTGGCCAATCTTGTTGTCGTGCGCAAAGCAAATGGGAAATGGAGGCTTTGCATCGACTTCACTGATGTTAACAAAGCTTGTCCCAAAGATCCCTTTCCCTTGCCACGCATTGACCAGATTGTTGACTCCACGGCCGGATGTGACCTGCTTTCATTTCTTGACGCCTACTCTGGATATCATCAGATCTTCATGGCTGAAGAAGATGAAGAGAAGACCACGTTCATCACTCCATGTGGCACGTACTGTTTCGTACGGATGCCTTTCGGACTGAAGAACGCTGGTTCGACATTTGCGAGGGTTGTCCACACTGCTTTTGAGCCACAAATCCACAGGAATGTGGAGGCCTACATGGATGATATAGTGGTCAAGAGCAGAGACAGGGCAACCCTGATTCAAGACTTAGAAGAGACATTTGCGAATCTGCGCAGGATCAGCCTCAAGCTCAACCCCGAGAAGTGCGTGTTCGGAGTCCCTTCCGGCAAGCTTCTCGGGTTCTTCGTGTCTCAGCGAGGAATAGAAGCCAACCCAGACAAGATAAAGGCCATAGAGCAGACTGAGGCACCAACCCGTGTCAAGGACGTACGAAGGCTTGCCGGCTGCGTCGCGGCTCTCAGCAGGTTTATCTCTAAGTCTGCAGAACGCGCCCTGCCATTTTTCAAAATTTTGAAAAAGGCGGGTCCAGTAAAATGGACTCCGGAAGCGGAGGCTGCGCTGCAGGACCTGAAGAAGTACCTGTCCTCCGCTCCAATACTTGTCATGCCTAAACCACAAGAGAAGTTGCTGCTATACCTGGCGGCAACTAATCAAGTGGTTAGTGCTGCGTTAGTAGCGGAGAGGGAGGCAGATGATGAGCCAGCGACCGCGGCAAGCACGTCCAGCGACAAGCAGGGGGCTTCCCCGACAAGCTCTGGCCCCGACAAGGATGAATCTGCGCAGGAGCAAGTGGAGGTGCGGAAGAAGAAAATGGTGCAGCGCCCAGTTTACTTTGTCAGCTCCCTTTTGCAGGGGGCCAGGTCAAGGTACTCTGGTGTGCAGAAATTGCTTTTCGGCCTCCTCATGGCCTCGAGAAAGCTGCGCCATTACTTCCAAGCACACGAGATTACAGTTGTCACCCGCTTTCTGCTGAAGAGGATACTGCAGAATCCAGAAGCAACAAGCAGGATTGTCGAGTGGGCACTAGAACTGTCGAGCTTCGGTCTCCAGTTCGAGAGCACCTCGACTATCCAAAGCAGAGCATTGGCGGAGTTCATAGCGGAGTGGACACCGACACCGGACGAAGATACCCCAGAGACGAGCATCCCCGCCAAAGAAGCAAGCAAAGAGTGGCTGATGTACTTTGATGGTGCCTTCTCGCTGCAAGGCGCCGGCGCCGGCGCGTTACTTGTCGCGCCCACCGGAGAGCACCTCAAGTACGTAGTCCAGATGCACTTCCCCAAGGAACAAGCAACCAACAATACTGCAGAGTATGAAGGTTTGCTTCCCGGTCTCAGGATCGCGGCAGAACTTGGGATCAAGAAGCTCATTGTCAGGGGTGACTCGCAGCTCGTCGTCCGCCAAGTGAACAAGGATTACCAGAGTTCGTTGATGGAAGCGTACGTTGATGAAGTGAGGAAGCTGGAAGAGCACTTTGACGGCCTGCAAATGGAACACATTCCAAGAGCTGAGAATGACATCGCTGAAGGCCTGTCAAAGTGCGCAGCATTTAAGTTACCTGTGGAACCAGGGACCTTTGTGCTCAAGCTGACTCAGCCGTCCGTAACGCCATCAACCAGACAGAGCAAGAAGAGGAAGTTGGTCTCCGGCGACTATCTTCCGGCAGAGCTCCCCGGAGCCGCCGCCAAGAAGGTCCCCAAGATCGACGCCAAGAGCGCTGAGGAACCGTCTGCTCCGGAAAACCCCAGGGTTTGTTCTGTAGAAGCAGGCGCTCCCGACAAGTTTTGTTCCGGCAAGCTTGCCGGGGAACGTCAAGCTCCGGCCGAGCCCCAGATCCTCGCCGTAGAAGCAGACGTTCCCGCAGCGGCAGAAGTGCCTTCAGTCCTTGTTGTCGAGCCGCAGGCTCCAGCATGGGCGCAGCAGACTGTCCATTTCCTCCAGCACGGAGAACTTCCCGAAGAACAAGAAGAAGCGGAAAGAGTAGCCCGGCGCTCTAGTATGTACCAGTTCGTCGACAACACACTATACAGAAGAGGGCGCAATGGTGTGAAATTGAAGTGTATTTCCCGGGAAGACGGACAGCGGCTGTTGGCAGAGATACATGGAGGCATATGTGGTCACCACATCGGCGCAAGAGCACTTGCCGGCAAAGCGTTTCGGCAAGGTTTCTTCTGGCCGACAGCCCTCCAGGATGCAACTGCACAAGTAACCAAGTGTGAAGCGTGCCAGTTCCATTCCAAGCGGATACACCAGCCAGCTCAAGCTCTCCAGACGATCCCTTTATCCTGGCCATTTTCGGTCTGGGGGATCGACATCCTCGGCCCCTTCCCCCGAGCTGTCGGGGGCTTTGAGTACTTGTACGTCGCAATCGACAAGTTCACAAATTGGTCGGAAGTGGAACCAGTGAGGAAGGTGACAGCACAGTCAGCCATCAAGTTCTTCAGGTCGATTGTCTGCTGCTTCGGGATCCCCAACAGGATCATCACCGACAACGGTACACAATTCACGAGCCGCGCCTTCATGCAATACGTCCAAGATCTCGGCGCCAAGGTCTGCTTTGCTTCTGTTGCTTATCCCAGGAGCAACGGTCAAGCTGAAAGGGCCAACGCCGAAGTACTGCGCGGGCTCAAGACCAGAACTTTCGACAGGCTGCACAAGTGCGGAAGAAACTGGATCGAGGAGCTGCCGGTGGCTCTTTGGTCGATCAGAACGACGCCAAATCGAGCCACTGGCCAGACACCATTCGCTCTAGTCTATGGAGCAGAAGCAGTTACCCCCACGGAACTCGTATACGGGTCACCTCGAGTGCTCGCTTATGATGAGCTTGAGCAAGAGCGGCTGCGTGAAGATGACGCGCTGCTCCTTGAGGAAGATCGTCTTCAGACTGCTGTGCGAGCCTCTCGCTACCAACAAGCTTTGCGTCGCTACCATAGCCGCAAAGTTAAAGCCAGAAGCTTCGAGGAAGGCGACCTTGTTCTTCGGCGCGCCCTGTCCGCCAAGAATCATAACAAGTTGACGCCAAAGTGGGAAGGCCCTTACCGGGTGAGACGAGTCACGAGGCCCGGTGCTGTCCGCCTCGAGACCGAAGATGGCACTCTGGTGAGCAACTCCTGGAATATTGAGCATCTTCGTAAGTTTTACCCGTAAGGCGCGGTTGTCGGGGCCCGCCCGGCAACCAACCTTTTGTACAAGTCTTGCCGCAGTTGCCTGTAATCCTTTGTACAAAGCCAGGCGCAGACCCTGAGCAGCAGAAATGAAGCGCTAGCGCCCTAAGTTTTAGCATGCATGCTGAGTCGAGTCTCGTCCTTGGTTAGGGTTGATAGTGCCTAACAGCTGCTAACCCCTAGCTTAGAGGTCGAGTCTGCGTCCTTTTTCCTGTTCCTTCGTTTCCTTTGGTTCGCAGGGGTTTGTACATCCTGGCCAGACCACTTAAGGGCGAAGAAGAGAAGAAGGGCGGGCCAGCATCTGGTCCCCGGCAAGCCAGTATTGCCGGGGGCTGCAAGTACGAAGATTCGTCCGCGGCAAGCCAAAGTTGCCGGGGGCTGCAATCCCAGATAAGTTTTCGCATCCCTTGTCATGCATTTTCTCATGAACTGTGGAATACGAAAACCCTTTTTCCTCCTAAAAGCTGACGTGCTCCCTCGACGACAGGCCCCAGAGCGCGTTCCTGGGGCCCTTCTTGGTAGTAGTCGCGGCGGCAAAGGGGCGAAGCGAGGGGCCGGAACCCGCCTTCTCCCCGCCTACGCCAAGGGCGTGAGGAGGGCCGAGCGGCGCGGGAAGACGGCAGGGCCTGTTGCCGGGCGAAGAAATGTCTATCCTAACGATACAAAGGGTTCGCTCCTTGGCGTGGGTTCCACCCACGAGACAAATGGCCCGACAAACATCCCCTTTTCATTAAAAACATTCCGCTCAGGTACAGTTCAGAGAGAATGAAAAACATGAAAGGTGGGATTACAAGTTTTAAATGCAACTAAGGCCCGAGGGCTTACAGATTGAAAAAAGATAAGATGCCCATAATCCCTTTCTTGTCTCTCTCCTCAGGAGGTAGGACAAGGAGGCGAAAAGGGCAAAAGGGGCGCGCTGCCTGGCGGCAACCCTCGCCGCCACCGATGAAGGACCCGGATTCCCTTTCTCCATGGCTAATGGAGAGAGGGGGTCAGAGGATGAAGAGGAGGAAGAGATGGAGGAGTGTGGGTTCCCGTCGCCCCCCCTCTTGCTCCTTATAAAGGAGCAGGGTGGGGACTCGACCACCCCGCTCAATCAATCAGGGCGCAGGGAGGCCAGGCGACCGGTGCCGGCCTGCTGCCTCGACCCGCGACGGCCCGGTTTCCTGCCTCCACCGCCCGCAATTCCAGGTGCATGGAAGCCGCGTGGCTGACGCGCAGGATCGAGGCGACGGATGAGGCGACCTCTCCCCCACCCCGTGATCGTGGGGAACGGGCGCCTCGGAAACCGTGCCTCTGCCCCGTCCAGCGAAGGAGCCACGCCTCCACGCCTCCCTCCACTTATGAAGATGGCACGAACAGTCCCCATGTATTGCGACGTGACGCATGCCTGCAGGGCTCGGCCCCGCACATGCCACCCACGTCACACACGCCTCTCCCCACGATGTCGTGTTCGTCGCGTACCGTTCGGAGAGGGTGTGGCATACGCAGGAAAAGATGCAGCGTGACCCAGGCCGCGCGTGCCCGTGCACTGTTTTGGGCCTGGCCCAACAGCGCTCGGCACCGTGTATGGCCCAGGCCCGGGGGCTCCTATCGGTGTACTAAAATAGGGGTACCTTAGTACCCCGAACTTGTGCACGGGCAGTCGTAGCACCCTGCGGCAAGGCCTGCCAGGCGATCGCCAAGACCCTCCATGGTCCCCTCTTGGGCCATTCAAGAATAAAGTATTTGAGCCAAGGCCCCGGCAAGAGGAGCTTGCTGGGAAGGCCACCCGAAGAGAGCGAGGCCCTGGCAAGAGGAGCTTGCCGGGACTACCGATCGAAGCACAAGACCCCGGCAAGAGGAGCTTGCCGGGAAGGCCATCCACGGCACGACAAGGACCCTGCCGCGGCGCGCCCCGCGCCCCGGCAAGGCCCGATGAGCAACAAGCCCCCGGACGCGACGAGACATCCACCGCGGCAAGGCGCTTGCCGCGGCAAGTTACCACCTCGTGCCTGCGCTCCAGCTCACCCACCAACGTGTCGCTCTGGGGGGCATCCCAGGCACACGTGGCGGGAGGCTGCGCAGCCAGGGGCATGCGGTGGCGAAGCGAAGCTGACAGAGTAGCCATCGTGGCAAACGGTGGCGCTCCTGACGGTCCACTTCCCTGCACCGTCTGGGCGACGCGGACGGCCATTTAATGCCCTTGTCCCCGCCATCAGAGTTAGGTATGATAGCACTGTACAGCCACTGTGCAGGCAGCTGTACCCACTACAGCATTCTACCATTTTTGCCCCCACCTACGCTGCCACCTGTGGGTAACCCCTTGAGCATATAAAAGGAGGCCCCATGCGTACGTAGGGGGGGATCCATCGTCACGCTCGACCTCGCCAGCAGCTCGTGTGTACTGTAGCACCGCGCGCTCCCGAGCAAGAACACAATACAATCCACCAAGCAGCAGTAGGGTTTTACGCATCCTTGCGGCCCGAAGCTGGGTAAAATCCCTTGTGTGCACCGCCTCGATCTGCTCTTTGTGCAACCTCCGCCCCCCGCCGAACCAGTAAGGGGCTCGGTCCCCATAGGTGTTCGAGGAAGCCGATTCCCCCCGACAATGCTAGGTATTCAAGATTAGTAAAAACTTTCTTATGAGTGTGTTGAATACTAAGAGAAGTTTGATGCTTGATGATTGTTTTGAGATATGGAGGTAATAATATCAAAGTCATGCTAGTTGAGTTGTTGTGAATTTGAGAAATACTTGTGTTGAAGGTTGCAAGTTCCGTAGCATGCACGTATGGTAAACGTTATGTAACAAATTTGAAACATGAGGTGTTCTTTGATTGTCCTCCTTATAAGTAGCGGTCGGGGACGAGCGATGGTCTTTTACTACCAATCTACCCCCTTAGGAGCATGCGCGTAGTGCTTGCTTTTTGAGGGCTCTTAGATTTTTGCAATAATTATGTGAGTTCTTTATGACTAATGTTGAGTCCATGGATTATATGCACTCTCACCCTTCCATCATGTCTAGCCTCTTCGGTACCATGCATTGCCCTTTCTCACATTGAGAGTTGGTTCAAACTTCGCCGGTGCATCCAAACCCCATGATATGATACACTCTTTCACACACAAACCTCCTTATATCTTCCTCAAAACAGCCACCATACCTACCTATTATGGCATTTCAATAGCCATTCCGAGATATATTGCCATGCAACTTTCCACCATTCCGTTTATCATGACACGTTCATCATTGTCATATTGCTTAGCATGATCATGTAGTTGACATAGTATTTGTGGCAAAGCCACCATTCATAATTCTTTCATACATGTCACTCTTGGTTCATTGCATATCCCGGTACACCGCCGGAGGCACTCATATAGAGTCATACTTTGTTCTAGTATCGAGTTGTAATCATTGAGTTGTGTATAAATAGAAGTGTGATGATCATCATTTTTCTAGAGCATTGTCCCAAGTGAGGAATAAAAAAAGAGCGAAAGGCCATAAGAAAAAGAAAAGGCCCAAAAAATGAGAGAAAAAGAGAGAAGGGACAATGTTACTATCCTTTACCACACTTGTGCTTCAAAGTAGCACCATAATCTTCATGATAGATAGTCTCTTGTTTTGTCACTTTCATATACTAGTGGGATTTTTTCATTATAGGACTTGGCTTGTATATCCAACAATGGGCCTCCTCAAGTGCCCTAGGTCTTCGTGAGCAAGCAAGTTGGATGCACACCCACTTAGTTTCTTTTGTTGAGCTTTCATATATTTATAGCTCTAGTGCATCTGTTGCATGGCAATCCCTACTCCTTGCATTAACATCAATCGATGGGCATCTCCATAGCTCATTGATTAGCCTCGTTGATGTGAGACTTTCTCCTTTTTTATCTTCTCCACATAACCCCCATCATCATATTCTATTCCACCCATAGTGCTATGACCATGGCTCGCGCTCATATATTGCGTGAAAGTTTATAAGTTTGAGATTACTAAAGTATGAAACAATTGCTTGGCTTTTCATCGGGGTTGTGCATGATGAGAGCATTCTTGTGTGACGAAAATGGAACATGACTAAACTATATGATTCTCTAGGGATGAACTTTCTTTGGCCATGTTATTTTGAGAGGACATAATTGCTTAGTTAGTATGCTTGAAGTATTATTATTATATGTGAATATGAACTTTTATCTTGAATCTTTTGGATCTGAATATTCATACCACAATTAAGAAGAATTACATTGAAACTATGCCTAGTAGCACTCCGCATCAAAAATTCTGTTTTTTATCATTTTACCTACTCGAGGACGAGCAGGAATTATGCTTGGGGATGCTTGATACGTCTCCAACGTATCTATAATTTTTGATTGCTCCATGCTATATTATCTTCTGTTTTGGACATTATTGGGCTTTATTATTCACTTTTATATTATTTTTGGGACTAACCTATTAACCGGAGGCCCAACCCAGAATTGTTGTTTTTTGCCTATTTCAGAGTTTCACAGAAAAAGAATATCAAACGGAGTCCAAACGGAATGAAACCTTCGGGAACGTGATTTTCGGAACGAACATGATCCAGGAGACTTGGACCCTACGTAAGAGAAGCTTCCAGGAGGCCACAAGGTAGGGGGCGCGCCTACCCCCCCCCCCCCCCCAGGCGCGCCCTCCGCCCTCGTGGGCCCCCTGTTGCTCCACCGATGTACTTCATCCTCCTATATATACCTATGTACCCCCAAATGATCAGAACAGGAGCTAAAAACCTAATTCCACCACCGCAACCTTCTGTACCCACGAGATCCCATCTTGGGGCCTGTTCCGCAGCTCCGCCGGAGGGGGCATCCATCACGGAGGGCTTCTACATCAACACCATAGCCTCTCCGATGAAGTGTGAGTAGTTTACCTCAGACCTTCGTGTCCATAGTTAGTAGCTAGATGGCTTCCTCTCTCTTTCGATCTCAATACAATGTTCTCCCCCTTTCTCGTGGAGATCTATTCGATGTAATCTTCTTTTTGCGGTGTGTTTGTTGAGACCGATGAATTGTGGGTTTATGATCAAGTTTATCTATGAACAATATTCGAATCTTCTCTGAATTCTTTTATGTATGATTGGTTATCTTTGCAAGTCTGTTCGGATTATCAGTTTGGTTTGGCCTACTACATGGATCTTTCTTGCAATGGGCAAAGTGATTAGCTTTAGGTTCAATCTTGCGGTGTCCTTTCCCAGTGACAGTAGGGGCAGCAAGGCACGTATTGTATTGTTGCCATCGAGGATAACAAGATGGTTTTTTTATCATATTGCATGAATTTATCCCTCTACATCATGTCATCTTGCTTAAGGCGTTACTCTGTTTTCATGAACTTAATACTCTAGATGCATGCTTGATAGCGGTCGATGAGTGGAGTAATAGTAGTAGATGCAGGCAGGAGTCGGTCTACTTGTCTCGGACGTGATGCCTATATACATGATCATACCTAGATATTCTCATAACTATGCTCCATTTTGTCAATTGCTCAACAGTAATTTGTTCACCCACCATAAAATACTTATGCTCTTGAGAGAAGCCACTAGTGAAACCTATGGCCCCCGGGTCTATCTTCATCATATTAATCTTCCAACACTTATTTATTCACTTTGCTTTTTTACTTTGCTTTTATTTTACTTTGCATCTTATCACAAAAATACCAAAAATATTATCCTATCATATCTATCAGATCTCACTCTCGTAAGTGACCGTGAAGGGATTGACAACCCCGTATCGCGTTGGTTGCGAGGATTTATTTGTTTTGTGTAGGTGCGAGGGACTCACGCGTAGCCTCCTACTGGATTGATACCTTGGTTCTCAAAAAGTAAGGCAAATACTTACGCTACTTTCCTGCATCACCCTTTCCTCTTCAAGGGAAAACCAACGCAGTGCTCAAGAGGTAGCAAGAAGGATTTCTCGCGCCGTTGCCGAGGAGGTCTACGCAAAAGTCAACATACCAAGTACCCATCACAATCCCTTATCTCCTGCATTACATCATTTTCCATTTGCCTATCGTTTTCCTCTCCCCCACTTCACCCTTGCCGTTTTATTCGCCCTCCCTTTTTCGTTCGCCTCCTTTTCGTTTGCTTGCCCTGTCGTCATGGCTAGTCCCTTATGTGCTCCTTTGTCCCCCGAGTTTTAGGTTCTTCACTTCGAACAAAGACAAGGAGAAAACTTAAAAGATGCTTGGTTTAGAATGATGGAATCTTATCGTAATTGTACCCTAGAGGTGAATTTTAGAATTTTTCTTCGCAACTTTTATGTTGGACTAAATATGTCTCATAGACAACTTTTGGGTTGCGTTGCCAAAGGCAATTTTATTGAAATTGATCCCGGTATTGCGCATGAAATTATAGAAGGTATAGTAGGAACTCTACCCCAACAAAAGGGGCCTCATCATAACCAAGAGGAAATGCAAATTTTTGAGAAAATTTGCGAAGTAACTAAGATTTTACAAAAGTCCCTTGAACCTCTTAAGAACGTTAGCGGAAATATTCACCGTATGAATAAGTTGATTACTCTTTGCAATAAGCGGTTGGATTCTTTAGATCTAAAAATTTCAGAATATGAAGGGAAACGTAAAGAACCTCCCGGATTCAAGCTTGATTCCGCTAAAAAGTTGAAAACCAAATATGGCAATACCTAGATCTATCCTTGCTTTTATGCCTAGCTAGGGGCGTTAAACGATAGCGCTTGTTGGGAGGCAACCCAATTTTATTTTTAGTTTTTTGCTTTTTGCTTCTGTTTAGGAATAAATATTTGTTCTAGCCTATGGTTAGATGTGTTTTTATGTTTCAATTAGCGTTTGTGCCAAGTTAAACTTATAGGATCTTCTTGGGTGATAGTTATTTGATCTTGAAGAAATTTCCAGAAACTTTTTGTTCACGAAAACAATTGTTAAAAATCACCAGAACGTGATAAAATACTGATTCCAATTTCTTCTGATCAATAAACAAATTTTCTAGGTCTTCGTATTTTGGCTGATTTTTTGGAGTTCCAGAAGTTTGCGTCAGTTACAGATTACTACACACTGTTTTGTTTTTGACAGATTCTGCTTTTCGTGTGATGTTTACTTATTTTGATGAATCTATGGCTAGTAAAATAGTTTATAAACCATAGAGAATTTGGAATACAGTAGGTTTAACACCAATATAAATAAATAATGAGTTCATTACAGTACCTTGAGGGGGTCTTTTGTTTTCTTTCGCTAACGGAGCTCATGAGATTTTCTGTTAAGTTTTGTGTTGTGAAGTTTTCAAGTTTTGGGTGAAAGATTTGATGGATTATGGAACAAGGAGTGGAAAGAGACTAAGATTGGAATGCTCATGGCACCCCCAAGATAATCTAAGGACACCATAAAGCCAAAGCTTGGGGATGCCCCGGAAGGCATCCCCTCTTTCGTCTACTTCCATCGGTAACTTTACTTGGAGCTATATTTTTATTCACCACATGATATGTGTTTTGCTTGGAGCGTCTTGTATGATTTGAGTCTTTGATTTTTAGTTTAACACAATCATCCTTGTTGTACACACCTCTTGAGAGAGCCATACACGATTTGGAATTTTTTAGAATACTCTATGCACTTCACTTCTATCTTTTGAGTTATATAGCTTTGCTCTAGTACTTCACTTATATCTTTTAGAGCACGGTGGTGGATTTGTTTTATAGAAACTATTGATCTCTCATGCTTCACTTAGATTATTTTGAGAGTCTTAAATAGCATGGTAATTTGCTTAAATAAACCTAATATGCTAGGTATTCAAGATTAGTAAAAACTTTCTTATGAGTGTGTTGAATACTAAGAGAAGTTTGATGCTTGATGATTGTTTTGAGATATGGAGGTAATAATATCAAAGAAGTGCTAGTTGAGTAGTTGTGAATTTGAGAAATACTTGTGTTGAAGGTTGCAAGTTCTGTAGCATGCACGTATGGTAAACGTTATGTAACAAATTTGAAACATGAGGTGTTCTTTGATTGTCCTCCTTATAAGTGGCGGTCGGGGATGAGCGATGGTCTTTTACTACCAATCTACCCCCCTAGGAGCATGCGCGTAGTGCTTGCTTTTTGAGGGCTCGTAGATTTTTGCAATAATTATGTGAGTTCTTTATGACTAATGTTGAGTCCATGGATTATACGCACTCTCACCCTTCCATCATTTCTAGCCTCTTCGGTACCATGCATTGCCCTTTCTCACATTGAGAGTTGGTTCAAACTTCGCCGGTCCATCCAAACCCCATGATATGATACGCTCTTTCACACACAAACCTCCTTATATCTTCCTCAAAACCGCCACCATACCTACCTATTATGGCATTTCCATAGCCATTCCGAGATATATTGCCATGCAACTTTCCACCATTCCGTTTATCATGACACGTTCATCATTGTCATATTGCTTAGCATGATCATGTAGTTGACATAGTATTTGTGGCAAAGCCACCATTCATAATTCTTTCATACATGTCACTCTTGGTTCATTGCATATCCCGGTACACCGCTGGAGGCACGCATATAGAGTCATACTTTGTTCTAGTATCGAGTTGTAATCATTGAGTTGTGAATAAATAGAAGTGTGATGATCATCATTTTTATAGAGCATTGTCCCAAGTGAGGAATAAAAAAAGAGCGAAAGGCCATAAGAAAAAGAGAAGGCCCAAAAAAGTGAGAGAAAAAGAGATAAGGGACAATGTTACTATCCTTTACCACACTTGTTCTTCAAAGTAGCACCATAATCTTCATGATAGATAGTCTCTTGTTTTGTCACTTTCATATACTAGTGGGAATTTTTCATTATAGGACTTGGCTTGTATATCCAACAATGGGCCTCCTCAAGTGCCCTAGGTCTTCGTGAGCAAGCAAGTTGGATGCACACCCACTTAGTTTCTTTGTTGAGCTTTCATATATTTATAGCTCTAGTGCATCTGTTGCATGGCAATCCCTACTCCTTGCATTAACATCAATCGATGGGCATCTCCATAGCTCATTGATTACCCTCATTGATGTGAGACTTTCTCCTTTTTTATCTTCTCCACATAACCCCCATCATCATATTCTATTCCACCCATAGTGCTATGTCCATGGCTCGCGCTCATATATTGCGTGAAAGTTTGTAAGTTTGAGATTACTAAAGTATGAAACAATTGCTTGGCTTGTCATCGGGGTTGTGCATGATGAGAGCATTCTTGTGTGACGAAAATGGAACATGACTAAACTATATGATTTTGTAGGGATGAACTTTCTTTGGCCATGTTATTTTGAGAGGACATAATTGCTTAGTTAGTATGCTTGAAGTATTATTATTTTATGTGAATATGAACTTTTATCTTGAATCTTTTGGATCTGAATATTCATACCACAATTAAGAAGAATTACATTGAAATTATGCCTAGTAGAACTCCGCATCAAAAATTCTGTTTTTATCATTTTACCTACTCGAGGACGAGCAGGAATTATGCTTGGGGATGCTTGATACGTCTCCAACGTATCTATAATTTTTGATTGCTCCATGCTATATTATCTTCTGTTTTGGACATTATTGGGCTTTATTATTCACTTTTATATTATTTTTGGGACTAACCTATTAACCGGAGGCCCAACCCAGAATTGTTGGTTTTTGCCTATTTCAGAGTTTCGCAGAAAAAGAATATCAAATGGAGTCCAAACAGAATGAAACCTTCGGGAACGTGATTTTCGGAACGAACATGATCCAGGAGACTTGGACCCTACGTAAGAGAAGCTTCCAGGAGGCCACGAGGTAGGGGCGCGCCTACCCCCCCCCCCCCCAGGCGCGCCCTCCACCCTCGTGGGCCCCCTGTTGCTCCACCGACGTACTTCATCCTCCTATATATACCTACGTACCCCCAAATGATCAGAACAGGAGCTAAAAACCTAATTCCAGCACCTCGGCCTTCTGTACCCACGAGATCCCATCTTGGGGCCTGTTCCGCAGCTCCGCCGGAGGGGGCATCCATCACGGAGGGCTTCTACATCAACACCATAGCCTCTCCGATGAAGTGTGAGTAGTTTACCTCAGACCTTCGGGTCCATAGTTAGTAGCTAGATGGCTTCCTCTCTCTTTCGATCTCAATACAATGTTCTCCCCCTTTCTGGAGATCTATTCGATGTAATCTTCTTTTTGCGGTGTGTTTGTTGAGACTGATGAATTGTGGGTTTATGATCAAGTTTATCTATGAACAATATTCGAATCTTCTCTGAATTCTTTTATGTATGATTGGTTATCTTTGCAAGTCTGTTCGGATTATCAGTTTGGTTTAGCCTACTACATTGATCTTTCTTGCAATGGGCAAAGTGATTAGCTTTAGGTTCAATCTTGTGGTGTCCTTTCCAAGTGATAGTAGGGGCAGCAAGGCACGTATTGTATTGTTGCCATCGAGGATAACAAGATGGTTCTTTTATCATATTGCATGAATTTATCCCTCTACATCATGTCATCTTGCTTAAGGCGTTACTCTGTTTTCATGAACTTAATACTCTAGATGCATGCTGGATAGCGGTCGATGAGTGGAGTAATAGTAGTAGATGCAGGCAGGAGTCGGTCTACTTGTCTCGGACGTGATGCCTATATACATGATCATACCTAGATATTCTCATAACTATGCTCAATTCTGTCAATTGCTCAACAGTAATTTGTTCACCCATCGTAAAATACTTATGCTCTTAAGAGAAGCCACTAGTGAAACCTATTGCCCCCGGGTCTATCTTCATCATATTAATCTTCCAACACTTATTTATTTCCTTTGCTTTTTTACTTTGCTTTTATTTTACTTTGCATCTTATCACAAAAATACCAAACATATTATCCTATCATATCTATCAGATCTCACTCTCGTAAGTGACCGTGAAGGGATTGACAACCCCTTATCGCGTTGGTTGCGAGGATTTATTTGTTTTGTGTAGGTGCGAGGGACTCATGCGTAGCCTCCTACTGGATTGATACCTTGGTTCTCAAAAACTGAGGGAAATACTTACGCTACTTTCCTGCATCACCCTTTCCTCTTCAAGGGAAAACCAACGCAGTGCTCAAGAGGTAGCAAGAAGGATTTCTCGCGCCGTTGCCGGGGAGGTCTACGCAAAAGTCAACATACCAAGTACCCACCACAATCCCTTATCTCCTGCATTACATCATTTTCCATTTGCCTCTCGATTTCCTCTCCCCCACTTCACCCTTGCCGTTTTATTCGCCCTCTCTTTTTCGTTCGCCTCCTTTTCGTTAGCTTTCCCTGTCGTCATGGCTAGTCCCTTATGTGCTCCTTTGTCCCCTGAGTTTTAGGTTCTTCACTTAGAACAAAGACAAGGAGAAAACTTAAAAGATGCTTGGTTTAGAATGATGGAATCTTATCGTAATTGTACCCTAGAGGTGAATTTTAGAATTTTGCTTCGCAACTTTTATGTTGGACTAAATATGTCTCATAGACAACTTTTGGATTACGTTGCCAAAGGCAATTTTATTGAAATTGATCCCTGTATTGCGCATGAAGTTATAGAAGGTATAGTAGGAACTCTACCCCAACAAAAGGGGCCTCATCATACCCAAGAGGAAACGCAAGTTTTTGAGAAAATTTGTGAAGTAACTAAGATTTTACAAAAGTCTCTTGAACCTCTTAAGAACGTTAGCGGAAATATTCATCGTATGAATAAGTTGATTACTCTTTGCAATAAGCGGTTGGATTCTTTAGATCTAAAAATTTCAGAATATGAAGGGAAACGTAAAGAACCTCCCAGATTCAAACTTGATTCCACTAAAAAGTTGAAAACCAAATATGGCAATACCTATATCTATCCTTGCTTTTATGCCTAGCTAGGGGCGTTAAACGATAGCGCTTGTTGGGAGGCAACCCAATTTTATTTTTAGTTTTTTTGCTTTTTGCTTCTGTTTAGGAATAAATATTTGTTCTAGCCTCTGGTTAGATGTGTTTTTATGTTTCAATTAGCGTTTGTGCCAAGTTAAACTTATAGGATCTTCTTGGGTGATAGTTATTTGATCTTGCAGAAATTTCCAGAAACTTTCTGTTCACGAAAACAATTGTTAAAAATCACCAGAACGTGATAAAATACTGATTCCAATTTCTGCTGATTAATAAACAAATTTTCTAGGTCTTCGTATTTTGGATGATTTTTTGGAATTTCAGAAGTTTGCATTAGTTACAGATTACTACAGACTGTTTTGTTTTTGACAGATTCTGTTTTTCGTGTGTTGTTTGCTTATTTTGATGAATCTATGGCTAGTAAAATAGTTTATAAACCATAGAGAATTTGGAATACAGTAGGTTTAACACCAATATAAATAAATAATGAGTTCATTACAGTACCTTGAAGGGGTCTTTTGTTTTCTTTCGCTAACGGAGCTCATGAGATTTTCTGTTAAGTTTTGTGTTGTGAAGTTTTCAAGTTTTGGGTGAAAGATTTGATGGATTATGGAACAAGGAGTGGAAAGAGCCTAAGATTGTAATGCTCATAGCACCCCCAAGATAATCTAAGGACACCATAAAGCCAAAGCTTGGGGATGCCCCGGAAGGCATCCCCTCTTTCATCTACTTCCATCGGTAACTTTACTTGGAGCTATATTTTTATTCACCACATGATATGTGTTTTGCTTGGAGCGTCTTGTATGATTTGAGTCTTTGCTTTTTAGTTTAACACAAACATCCTTGCTATACGCACCTTTTGAGAGAGCCATACATGATTTGGAATTTTTTAGAATACTCTATGCACTTCACTTATATCTTTTGAGTTATATAGCTTTGCTCTAGTACTTCACTTGTATCTTTTAGAGCACGGTGGTGGATTTGTTTTATAGAAACTATTGATCTCTCATGCTTCACTTAGATTATTTTGAGAGTCTTAAATAGCATGGTAATTTGCTTAAAAAAACCTAATATGCTAGGTATTCAAGATTAGTAAACACTTTCTTATGAGTGTGTTGAATACTAAGAGAAGTTTGATGCTTGATGATTGTTTTGAGATATGGAGGTAATAATATCAAAGTCGTGCTAGTTGAGTAGTTGTGAATTTGAGAAATACTTGTGTTGAAGGTTGCAAGTTCCGTAGCATGCACGTATGGTAAATGTTATGTAACAAATTTGAAACATGAGGTGTTATTTGATTGTCCTCCTTATAAGTAGCGGTCGGGGACGAGCGATGGTCTTTTACTACCAATCTACCCCCCTAGGAGCATGCGCGTAGTGCTTGCTTTTTGAGGGCTCATAGATTTTTGCAATAATTATGTGAGTTCTTTATGACTAATGTTGAGTGCATGGATTATACGCACTCTCACCCTTCCATCATTTCTAGCCTCTTCGGTACCATGCATTGCCCTTTCTCACATTGAGACTTGGTTCAAACTTCGCCGGAGCATCCAAACCCCATGATATGATACGCTCTTTCGCACACAAACCTCCTTATATCTTCCTCAAAACAGCCACCATACCTACCTATTATGGCATTTCCATAGCCATTCCGAGATATATTGCCATGCAACTTTCCACCATTCCGTTTATCATGACACGTTCATCATTGTCATATTGCTTAGCATGATCATGTAGTTGACATAGTATTTGTGGCAAAGCCACCATTCATTATTCTTTCATACAGGTCACTCTTGGTTCATTGCATATCCCGGTACACCGTCGGAGGCACTCATATAGAGTCATACTTTGTTCTAGTATCGAGTTGTAATCATTGAGTTGTGAATAAATAGAAGTGTGATGGTCATCATTTTTCTAGAGCATTGTCCCAAGTGAGGAATAAAAAAAGAGCGAAAGGCCATAAGAAAAAGAGAAGGCCCAAAAAAATGAGAGAAAAAGAGAGAAGGGACAATGTTACTATCCTTTACCACACTTGTGCTTCAAAGTAGCACCATAATCTTCATGATAGATAGTCTCTTGTTTTGTCACTTTCATATACTAGTGAGAATTTTTCATTATAGGACTTGGCTTGTATATCCAACAATGGGCCTCCTCAAGTGCCCTAGGTCTTCGCGAGCAAGCAAGTTGGATGCACACCCACTTAGTTTCTTTTGTTGAGCTTTCATATATTTATAGCTCTAGTGCATCTGTTGCGTGGCAATCCCTACTCCTTGCATTAACATCAATGGATGGACATCTCCATAGCTCATTGATTAGCCTCGTTGATGTGAGACTTTCTCCTTTTTTATCTTCTCCACATAACCCCCATCATCATATTCTATTCCACCCATAGTGCTATGTCCATGGCTCGCGCTCATATATTGCGTGAAAGTTTATAAGTTTGAGATTACTAAAGTATGAAACAATTGCTTGGCTTGTCATCGGGGTTGTGCATGATGAGAGCATTCTTGTGTGATGAAAATGGAACATGACTAAACTATATGATTTTCTAGGGATGAACTTTCTTTGGCCATGTTATTTTGAGAGGACATAATTGCTTAGTTAGTATGCTTGAAGTATTATTATTTTATGTGAACATGAACTTTTATCTTGAATCTTTTGGATCTGAATATTCATACCACAATTAAGAAGAATTACATTGAAATTATGCCTAGTAGCACTCCGCATCAAAAATTCTGTTTTTATCATTTTACCTACTCGAGGACGAGCAGGAATTATGCTTGGGGATGCTTGATACGTCGCCAACGTATCTATAATTTTTGATTGCTCCATGCTATATTATCTTCTGTTTTGGACATTATTGGGCTTTATTATTCACTTTTATATTATTTTTGGGACTAACCTATTAACCGGAGGCCCAGCCCAGAATTGTTGTTTTTTGCGTATTTCAGAGTTTCGCAGAAAAAGAATATCAAACGGAGTCCAAACGGAATGAAACCTTCGGGAACGTGATTTTCGGAACGAACATGATCCAGGAGACTTGGACCCTACGTAAGAGAAGCTTCCAGGAGGCCACGAGGTAGGAGGCGCGCCTACCCCCCCCCCCTCAGGCGCACCCTTCACCCTCGTGGGCCCCCTGTTGCTCCACCGACGTACTTCATCCTCCTATATGTACCTACGTAGCCCCAAACGATCAGAACAGGAGCTAAAAACCTAATTCCACCACCGCAACCTTCTGTACCCACGAGATCCCATCTTGGGGCCTGTTCCGCAGCTCCGCCGGAGGGGGCATCCATCACGGAGGGCTTCTACATCAACACCATAGCCTCTCCGATGAAGTGTGAGTAGTTTACCTCAGACCTTCAGGTCCATAGTTAGTAGCTAGATGGCTTCCTCTCTCTTTCGATCTCAATACAATGTTCTCCCCCTTTCTCGTGGAGATCTATTTGATGTAATCTTCTTTTTGCGGTGTGTTTGTTGAGACCGATGAATTGTGGGTTTATGATCAAGTTTATCTATGAACAATATTTGAATCTTCTCTGAATTCTTTTATGTATGATTGGTTATCTTTGCAAGTCTGTTCGGATTATCAGTTTGGTTTAGCCTACTACATTGATCTTTCTTGCAAGGGGCAAAGTGATTAGCTTTAGGTTCAATCTTGTGGTGTCCTTTCCAAGTGACAGTAGGGGCAGCAAGGCACGTATTGTATTGTTGCCATCGAAGATAACAAGATGGTTCTTTTATCATATTGCATGAATTTATCCCTCTACATCATGTCATCTTGCTTAAGGCGTTACTCTGTTTTCATGAACTTAATACTCTAGATGCATGCTGGATAGCGGTCGACGAGTGGAGTAATAGTAGTAGATGCAGGCAGGAGTCGGTCTACTTGTCTCGGACGTGATGCCTATATACATGATCATACCTAGATATTCTCATAACTATGCTCAATTCTGTCAATTGCTCAACAGTAATTTGTTCACCCACCGTAAAATACTTATGCTCTTAAGAGAAGCCACTAGTGAAACCTATTGCCCCCGGGTCTATCTTCATCATATTAATCTTCCAACACTTATTTATTTCCTTTGCTTTTTTACTTTGCTTTTATTTTACTTTGCATCTTATCACAAAAATACCAAAGATATTATCCTATCATATCTATCAGATCTCACTCTCGTAAGTGACCGTGAAGGGATTGACAACCCCTTATCGCGTTGGTTGCGAGGATTTATTTGTTTTGTGTAGGTGCGAGGGACTCACGCGTAGCCTCCTACTGGATTGATACCTTGGTTCTCAAAAACTGAGGGAAATACTTACGCTACTTTCCTGCCTCACCCTTTCCTCTTCAAGGGAAAACCAACGCAGTGCTCAAGAGGTAGCAAGAAGGATTTCTCGCGCCGTTGCCGGGGAGGTCTACGCAAAAGTCAACATACCAAGTACCCACCACAATCCCTTATCTCCTGCATTACATCATTTTCCATTTGCCTCTCGATTTCCTCTCCCCCACTTCACCCTTGCCGTTTTATTCGCCCTCTCTTTTTCGTTCGCCTCCTTTTCGTTAGCTTGCCCTGTCGTCATGGCTAGTCCCTTATGTGCTCCTTTGTCCCCTGAGTTTTAGGTTCTTCACTTAGAACAAAGACAAGGAGAAAACTTAAAAGATGCTTGGTTTAGAATGATGGAATCTTATCGTAATTGTACCCTAGAGGTGAATTTTAGAATTTTGCTTCGCAACTTTTATGTTGGACTAAATATGTCTCATAGACAACTTTTGGATTGCGTTGCCAAAGGCAATTTTATTGAAATTGATCCCTGTATTGCGCATGAAGTTATAGAAGGTATAGTAGGAACTCTACCCCAACAAAAGGGGCCTCATCATACCCAAGAGGAAATGCAAGTTTTTGAGAAAATTTGCGAAGTAACTAAGATTTTACAAAAGTCTCTTGAACCTCTTAAGAACGTTAGCGGAAATATTCACCGTATGAATAAGTTGATTACTCTTTGCAATAAGCGGTTGGATTCTTTAGATCTAAAAATTTCAGAATATGAAGGGAAACGTAAAGAACCTCCCAGATTCAAGCTTGATTCCACTAAAAAGTTGAAAACCAAATATGGCAATACCTATATCTATCCTTGCTTTTATGCCTAGCTAGGGGCGTTAAACGATAGCGCTTGTTGGGAGGCAACCCAATTTTATTTTTAGTTTTTTTGCTTTTTGCTTCTGTTTAGGAATAAATATTTGTTCTAGCCTCTGGTTAGATGTGTTTTTATGTTTCAATTAGCGTTTGTGCCAAGTTAAACTTATAGGATCTTCTTGGGTGATAGTTATTTGATCTTGCAGAAATTTCCAGAAACTTTCTGTTCACGAAAACTATTGTTAAAAATCACAAGAACGTGATAAAATACTGATTCCAATTTCTTCTGATCAATAAAATTATTTTCTAGGTCTTCGTATTTTGGCTGATTTTTTGGAGCTTCAGAAGTTTGCTTTAGTTACAGATTACTACAGACTGTTTTGTTTTTGACAGATTCTGTTTTTCGTGTGTTGTTTGCTTATTTTGATGAATCTATGGCTAGTAAAATAGTTTATAAACCATAGAGAATTTGGAATACAGTAGGTTTAACACCAATATAAATAAATAATGAGTTCATTACAGTACCTTGAAGGGGTCTTTTGTTTTCTTTCGCTAACGGAGCTCATGAGATTTTCTGTTAAGTTTTGTGTTGTGAGTTTTCAAGTTTTGGGTGAAAGATTTGATGGATTATGGAACAAGGAGTGGAAAGAGCCTAAGATTGGAATGCTCATGTCACCCCCAAGATAATCTAAGGACAACATAAAGCCAAAGCTTGGGGATGCCCCGGAAGGCTTCCCCTCTTTCGTCTACTTCCATCGATAACTTTACTTGGAGCTATATTTTTATTCACCACATGATATGTGTTTTGCTTGGAGCGTCTTGTATGATTTGAGTCTTTGCTTTTTAGTTTAACACAATCATCGTTGTTGTACACACCTTTTGAGAGAGCCATACATGATTTGGAATTTTTTAGAATACTCTATGCACTTCACTTCTATCTTTTGAGTTATATAGCTTTGCTCTAGTACTTCACTTATATCTCTTAGAGCACGGTGGTGGATTTGTTTTATAGAAACTATTGATCTCTCATGCTTCACTTAGATTATTTTGAGAGTCTTAAATACCATGGTAATTTGCTTAAATAAACCTAATATGCTAGGTATTCAAGATTAGTAAAAACTTTCTTATGAGTGTGTTGAATACTAAGAGAAGTTTGATGCTTGATGATTGTTTTGAGATATGGAGGTAATAATATCAAAGTCGTGCTAGTTGAGTAGTTGTGAATTTGAGAAATACTTGTGTTGAAGGTTGCAAGTTCCGTAGCATGCACGTATGGTAAACGTTATGTAACAAATTTGAAACATGAGGTGTTATTTGATTGTCCTCCTTATAAGTAGCGGTCGGGGACGAGCGATGGTCTTTTACTACCAATCTACCCCCCTAGGAGCATGCGCGTAGTGCTTGCTTTTTGAGGGCTCGTAGATTTTTTCAATAATTATGTGAGTTCTTTATGACTAATGTTGAGTCCATGGATTATACGCACTCTCACCCTTCCATCATTTCTAGCCTCTTCGGTACCATGCATTGCCCTTTCTCACATTGAGACTTGGTTCAAACTTCGCCGGAGCATCCAAACCCCATGATATGATACGCTCTTTCGCACACAAACCTCCTTATATCTTCCTCAAAACAGCCACCATACCTACCTATTATGGCATTTCCATAGCCATTCCGAGATATATTGCCATGCAACTTTCCACCATTCCGTTTATCATGACACGTTCATCATTGTCATATTGCTTAGCATGATCATGTAGTTGACATAGTATTTGTGGCAAAGCCACCATTCATTATTCTTTCATACAGGTCACTCTTGGTTCATTGCATATCCCGGTACACCGTCGGAGGCACTCATATAGAGTCATACTTTGTTCTAGTATCGAGTTGTAATCATTGAGTTGTGAATAAATAGAAGTGTGATGATCATCATTTTTCTAGAGCATTGTCCCAAGTGAGGAATAAAAAAAGAGCGAAAGGCCATAAGAAAAAGAGAAGGCCCAAAAAAATGAGAGAAAAAGAGAGAAGGGACAATGTTACTATCCTTTACCACACTTGTGCTTCAAAGTAGCACCATAATCTTCATGATAGATAGTCTCTTGTTTTGTCACTTTCATATACTAGTGGGAATTTTTCATTATAGGATTTGGCTTGTATATCCAACAATGTGCCTCCTCAAGTGCCCTAGGTCTTCGTGAGCAAGCAAGTTGGATGCACACCCACTTAGTTTCTTTTGTTGAGCTTTCATATATTTATAGCTCTAGTGCATCTGTTGCATGGCAATCCCTACTCCTTGCATTAACATCAATCGATGGGCATCTCCATAGCTCATTGATTAGCCTCGTTGATGTGAGACTTTCTCCTTTTTTATCTTCTCCACATAACCCCCATCATCATATTCTATTCCACCCATAGTGCTATGTCCATGGCTCGCGCTCATATATTGCGTGAAAGTTTGTAAGTTTGAGATTACTAAAGTATGAAACAATTGCTTGGCTTGTCATCAGGGTTGTGCATGATGAGAGCATTCTTGTGTGACGAAAATGGAACATGACTAAACTATATGATTTTGTAGGGATGAACTTTCTTTGGCCATGTTATTTTGAGAGGACATAATTGCTTAGTTTGTATGCTTGAATTATTATTATTTTATGTGAATATGAACTTTTATCTTGAATCTTTTGGATCTGAATATTCATACCACAATTAAGAAGAATTACATTGAAATTATGCCTAGTAGCACTCCGCATCAAAAATTATGTTTTTATCATTTTACCTACTCGAGGACGAGCAGGAATTATGCTTGGGGATGCTTGATACGTCTCCAACGTATCTATAATTTTTGATTGCTCCATGCTATATTATCTTCTGTTTTGGACATTATTGGGCTTTATTATTCACTTTTATATTATTTTTGGGACTAACCTATTAACCGGAGGCCCAGCCCAAAATTGTTGTTTTTTTGCCTATTTCATAGTTTCGCAGAAAAAGAATATCAAACGGAGTCCAAACGGAATGAAACCTTCGGGAACGTGATTTTCGGAACGAACATGATCCAGGAGACTTGGACCCTACGTAAGAGAAGCTTCCAGGAGGCCACGAGGTAGGGGGCGCGCCTACCCCCCCCCCCCTCCCAGGCACGCCCTCCACCCTCGTGGGCCCCCTGTTGCTCCACCGACGTACTTCATCCTCCTATATATACCTACGTACCCCCAAACAATCAGAACATGAGCTAAAAACCTAATTCATCCACCGCAACCTTCTGTACCCACGAGATCCCATCTTTGGGCCTGTTCCGCAGCTCCGCCGGAGGGAGCATCCATCACGGAGGGCTTCTACATCAACACCATAGCCTCTCCGATGAAGTGTGAGTAGTTTACCTCAGACCTTCGGGTCCATAGTTAGTAGCTAGATGGCTTCCTCTCTCTTTCGATCTCAATACAATGTTCTCCCCCTTTCTCGTGGAGATCTATTTGATGTAATCTTCTTTTTGCGCTGTGTTTGTTGAGACCGATGAATTGTGGGTTTATGATCAAGTTTATCTATGAACAATATTCGAATCTTCTCTGAATTCTTTTATGTATGATTGGTTATCTTTGCAAGTCTGTTCGGATTACCAGTTTGGTTTGGCCTACTACATTGATCTTTCTTGCAATGGGCAAAGTGATTAGCTTTAGGTTCAATCTTGCGGTGTCCTTTCCCAGTGACAGTAGGGGCAGCAAGGCACGTATTGTATTGTTGCCATCGAGGATAACAAGATGGTTTTTTTATCATATTGCATGAATTTATCCCTCTACATCATGTCATCTTGCTTAAGGCGTTACTCTGTTTTCATGAACTTAATACTCTAGATGCATGCTGGATAGCGGTCGATGAGTGGAGTAATAGTAGTAGATGCAGGCAGGAGTCGGTCTACTTGTCTCGGACGTGATGCCTATATACATGATCATACCTAGATATTCTCATAACTATGCTCAATTTTGTCAATTGCTCAACAATAATTTGTTCACCCACCGTAAAATACTTATGCTCTTGAGAGAAGCCACTAGTGAAACCTATGGCCCCCGTGTCTATCTTCATCATATTAATCTTCCAACACTTATTTATTTCCTTTGCTTTTTACTTTGCATCTTATCACAAAAATACCAAAAATATTATCCTACCGTATTTATCAGATCTCACTCTCGTAAGTGATTGTGAAGGGATTGACAACCCCTTATCGCGTTGGTTGCGAGGATTTATTTGTTTTGTGTAGGTGCGAGGGACTCGCGCGTAGCTTCCTATTGGATTGATACCTTGGTTCTCAAAAACTGAGGGAAATACTTACGCTACTTTGCTGCATCACCCTTTCCTCTTCAAGGGAAAACCAACGCAATGCTCAAGAGGTAGCACACATCACTATAAGCCTTGTAAGCAATGTGACTAATGAGTTAGTTACGGGATGATGCATTATGGAACAAGTAAAGAGACTTGCCCGTAACGAGATTGAACTAGGTATAATGATACAGACGATCGAATCTCGGGCAAGTAACATACTGATGACAAAGGGAATGATGTATGTTGTTATGCGGTTTGACCGATAAAGATCTTCGTAGAATATGTAGGAGCCAATATGAGCATCCAGGTTCCGCTATTGGTTAATGACCGAAGATGTGTCTCGGTCATGTCTACATAGTTCTCGAACCCATAGTGTCGGCACGCTTAACGTTCGATGACGATTTGTATTATGAGTTATGTGATTTGATGACCGAACTTTGTTTGGAGTCCTGGATGAGATCACGGACATGACGAGGAGTCTCAAAATTTTTGAGAGGTAAATATTCATATATTGGAAGGTTACATTCGGATGCCGGAGAGGTTCGGGAAGTTTCGGATGAGTTTCGGAGTACCGGGGGTTACCGGACCCCCCCCCCCCGGAAGTTAATGGGCCAACATGGGCCTTAGTGGAGAAGAGAGAGGGTCGGCCAGGAGATGGCGCGTGCCCCCCTTGCCAATCCGAATTGGACAAGGGATGGGGGCGGCGCCCCCCTTTACCTCTCCTACTCCTTCTTTCTTTCCCCCTTTGCTACTCCGGAAAAGGAAAAGGGAGAGGGGAATCCTACTAGGACTAGGGATTCCTAGTAGGACTCCCCACACTTGGCGCGCCCCTAGGGGGCCGGCCTCCTCCTCTCCCCCCTTTATATACGGAGGCGGGGGGCACCGCAAAGGGACAACAAGTCTTCTCTTAGCCATGTGCGGTGCCCCCCCCTCCACAGTTGCACACCTCAGTCATATCGTCATAATGCTTAGGTAAAGCCCTATGTTGGTAACTTCATCATCACCGTCACCACGCCGTCGTGCTGACGAAACTCTCCCTTTTCCTCAACTGGATCAAGAGCTCGAGAGACGTCATCGTGCTGAATGTGTGCTGAACACGGAGGTGACGTACGTTCCGTACTTGGATCGGTTGGATCGTGAAGAAGTTCGACTACATCAACCGCATTACTAAACGCTTCCGCTTTCGGTCTACGAGGGTACGCGGACACACTCTCACGTCTTGTTGCTATGCATCTCCTAGATAGATCTTACGTGATCGTAGGTAAAAAATTTGAAATACTGCGTTCCCAACAGTGACATCAGAGCCAGATCTATGTGTAGATGTTATATGCACGAGTAGAACACAAAGAGTTGTGGGCGATAATAGTCATACTGCTTACCACCAACGTCTTACTTTGATTCAGCGGTATTAATGGATGAAGCGGCCGGACCGACATTACATGACCGCGTCCATGAGACTGGTTCTACCGACGTGCTTCACACACATGTGGCTGGCGGGTGTCTGTTTCTCCAACTTTATTTGAATCGAGTTTGACTACGGCCGGTCCTTGTTGAAGGTTAAAACAGCACACTTGATGAAAAATCGTTGTGGTTTTGATGCATAGGTAAGAACGGTTCTTGCTAGAAGCCCGTAGCAGCCACGTAAAACTTGCAACAACAAAGTAGAGCACGTCTAACTTGTTTTTGCAGGGCATGTTGTGATGTGTTATGGTCAAGACGTGATGAGATATAAATTGTTGTATGAGATGATCATGTTTTGTAAATTTTATCGGCAACAGGCAGGAGCCTTATGGTTGTTGCTTTATTATATGAAATGCAATCGCCATGTAATTGCTTTACTTTATCAATAAGCGGTAGTGATGGTCATAGAAGCAATAGTTGGCGAGACGACAACGATGCTTGATGTCTACTACACAACCATCTTCTTATAGACGTTGTTGGGCCTCCAAGTGCAGAGTTTTGTAGGATAGTAGCAAATTTCCCTCAAGTGGATGACCTAAGGTTTATCAATCCGTGGGAGGCGTAGGATGAACATGGTCTCTCTCAAACAACCCTGCAACCAAATAACAAAGAGTCTCTTGTGTCCCCAACACACACAATAAAATGGTAAATTGTATAGGTGCACTAGTTCTGCGAAGAGATGGTGATACAAATGCAATATGGATGATAGATATGAGTATTTGTAATCTGAAAATATAAAAACAGCAAGGTAACTAATGATAAAAGTGAGCGTAAACGGTATTGCAATGCTAGGAAACAAGGCCTAGGGTTCATACTTTCACTAGTGCAAGTTATCTCAACAATAATAACATAATTGGATCATATAAATATCCCTCAACATGCAACAAAGACTCACTCCAAAGTCACTAATAGCGGAGAACAAACGAAGAGATTATGGTAGGGTACGAAACCACCTCAAAGTTATCATTTCTGATCAATCTATTCAAGAGTCTGTAGTAAAATAACATGAAGCTATTCTTTCCATTCAATCTATAATAGAGTTCATACTAGAGACACATATCAACCAAAACCCTAATGTCACCTAGATACTCCAATGTCACCTCAAGTATCCATGGGTATGATTATACCATATGCATCACACAATCTCAGATTCATCTATTCAACCAACACAAAGAACTTCAAAGAGTGCCCCAAAGTTTCTACCAGAGAGTCAAGACAAAAACGTGTGCCAACCCCTATGCATAAGTTCACGAGGTCACGGAACCCGCAAGTTGATCACCAAAACATACATCAAGTGAATCACGTGATATCCCATTGCCACCACAGATAAGCACATGCAAGACATACATCAAGTGTTCTCAAATCCTTAAAGACTCAATCAGATAAGATCACTTCAAAGGGAAAACTCAATCCATTACAAGAGAGTAGAGGGGGAGAAACATCATAAGATCCAACTATAATAGCAAAGCTCGCGATACATCAAGATCGTACCACCTCAAGAACAAGAGAGAGAGAGATCAAACACATAGCTACTGGTACATACCCTCAGCCCCGAGGGTGAACTACTCCATCCTCGTCATGGAGAGCGTCGGGATGATGAAGATGGCCACCGGTGATGGATCCCCCCTCAGGAAGGGTGCCGGAACAGGGTCCCGATTGGTTTTTGGTTGCTACAGAGGCTTGCGGCGGCGGAACTCCCGATCTATTCTATTCTCCAATGTTTTTAGGGTATATGGACATATATAGGCGAAAGAAGTCAGTCAGGGGAGCCACGAGGGGCCCACGAGGGTGGGGGGCGCGCCCAGGGGGTAGGGCGCGCCTCCCTGCCTCGTGGCTTCCTTGAAGCTTCCCTGACGTCTACTCCAAGTCTCCTGGATTGCTTCCGTTCCAAAAATATCTCTCCCGAAGGTTTCATTCCGTTTGGACTCCGTTTGATATTCCTTTTCTTAACACTGAAATAGGCAAGAAACAACAATTTGGGCTGGGCTTCCAGTTAATAGGTTAGTCCCAAAAATAATATAAAAGTGTTTAGTAAGGCCCATAAACATCCAAAACAGATGATATAATAGCATGAATACTTCATAAATTATAGATACGTTGGAGACGTATTAATGCTATGATGGAGATCAAGGTGTCGAGCCGGTGACTATGGAGATCATGACGGTGCTTTGGAGATGGAGATCAAAGGCACAAGATGATGATGGCCATATCATGTCACATATTTTAATTGCATGTGATGTTTATCCTTTATGCATCTTATTTCGCATAGTTCGACGGTAGCATTATAAGATGATCCCTCACTAAATTTCAAGGTATAAGTGTTCTCCCTAAGTATGCACCGTTGCTACTATTCGTCGTGCCGAGACACCACATGATGATCGATGTGATAAGCTCTACGTTCACATACAACGGGTGCAAGCCAGTTTTGCACGTGCAAAATACTTGGGTTAAACTTGATGAGCCTAGCATATGTAGATATGGCCTCGGAACACTGAGACTGAAAGGTCAAACGTGAATCATATAGTAGATATGATCAACATAGTGATGTTCACCATTGAAAACTACTCCATCTCACGTGATGATTGGACATGGTTTAGTTGATATGGATCACGTGATCATTTAGATGACTAGAGGGATGTCTATCTAAGTGGGAGTTCTTAAGTAATATGATAAATTGAACTTTAATTTATCATGAACTTAGTACCTGATAGTATTTGCATGTCTATGTTGTTGTAGATCAATGGCCCATGCTACCGTTCCCTTGAATTTTAATGTGTTCCTAGAGAAAGCTAAGTTGAAAGATGATGGTAGAAACTACACGGACTGGGTCCGTAACTTGAGGATTATCGTCATTGCTGCACAGAAGAATTACGTCCTGGAAGCACCCCTAGCTGCAAGACCCGCTGCAGGAGCAACTCCGGACGTTATGAACGTCTGGAAGAGTAAAGCTGATGACTACTCAATAGTTCAATGTGCCATGCTTTACAGCTTAGAATCGGGACTTCAAAGACGTTGTAAACGTCATGGAGCATATGAGATGTTCCAGGAGTTGAAGTTAATATTTCAAGCAAATGCCCGAATTGAGAGATATGAAGTATCCAATAAGTTCAATAGCTGCAAGATGGAGGAGAATAGTTCTGTCAGTGAACATATATTCAGAATGTCTGGGTACCACAACCACTTGACACAACTGGGAGTTAATCTTCCTGCTGATAGTGTAATTGACAAAGTTCTTCAATCACTGTCACCAAGCTACAAAAGCTACGTGATGAACTATAATATGTAAGGGATGGATAAGACAATTCCTGAGCTCTTCGCGATGCTAAAGGCTGCGGAGGTAGAAATCAAGAAGGAGCATCAAGTGTTGATGGCTAACAAGACCACTAGTTTCAAGAAAAAGGGCAAAGGGAAGAAGAGAACTTCAAGAAGAATGGCAAGCAAGTTGCTGCTCAAGTGGAGAAGCCCAAGTCTGGACTTAAGCCTGAGACTAAGTGCTTCTACTGCAAAGGGACTAGTCACTGGAAGCAGAAATGCCCCAAGTATTTGGTGGATAAGAAGGATGGCACACTGAAAGGTATATTTCATATACATGTTACTGATTTGTACGTTACTAATGCTCATAGTAGCTCCTGGTATTTGATACTGGTTCTGTTGTTCATATTTGGAACTCGAAGCAGGGGCTACGGATTAAACTAAGATTGGCTAAGGACGAGGTGACGATGCGCGTGGGAAATGGTTCAAAAGTCGATGTGATCGCCGTCGGCACGCTACCTCTACATCTACTGTCGGGATTAGTTTGGGACCTAAATAATTGTTATTTGGTGCCAGCGTTGAGCATGAACATTATATCTGGATCTTGTTTGATGCGAGATAGTTATTCATTTAAATCAGAGAATAATGGTTGTTCTATTTATATGAGTAATATCTTTTATGGTCATGCACCTTTGATGAGTGGTCTATTTTTGTTGAATCTCGATTTAGTGATACACATATTCATAATATTGAAGCCAAATGATGCAAGGTTAATAATGATAGTGCAACTTATTTGTGGCACTACCGTTTAGGTCATATTAGTGTAAAGCGTGTGAAGAAACTCCAGGCTGATGGGCTTTTGGAATCACTTGATGTTTGCGAACCATGCCTCATGGGCAAGATGACTAAAACTCCGTTCTCTAGAACAATGGAGCGAGCAACTGACTTGTTGGAAATAATACATACTGATGTGTGCAGTCCAATGAGTGCTGAGGCTCGCGGTGGGTATCGTTATTTTCTGACCTTCACAGATGATTTGAGTAGATATGGGTATATATACTTGATGAAACATAAGTCTGAAACATTTGAAAACTTCAAAGAATTTCAGAGTGAAGTGGAAAATCATCATAACATGAAAAAAAAATCTACGATCTGATCGTGGAGGTGAATATTTGAGTTATGAGTTTGGTCTTCATTTGAAACAATGTGGAATAGTTTCGCAACTCACGCCACCTGGAACACCACAGCGTAATGGTGTGTCTGAATGTCGTAATCGTACTTTATTGGATATGGTGCGACCTATGATGTCTCTTACTGATTTACCGCCATTGTTTTGGGGTTATGCTTTAGAGACAGCTGCATTCACGTTAAATAGGGCACCATCTAAATCCGTTGAGACGACACAATATGAACTATGGTTCGGCAAGAAACCGAATTTGTCATTTCTTAAAGTTTGGGGTTGCGATGCTGACGTGAAAAAGCTTCAACCTAATAAGCTCAAACCCAAATCGGAGAAATGTGTCTTCATAGGATACCAAAAGGAGACTCTCGGGTACACCTTCTTTCACAGATCCAAAGGATAGATATTCGTTGCTAAGAATGGATCCTTTCTAGAGAAGGAGTTTCTCTTGAAAGAAGTGAGTGGGAGGAAAGTAGAATTTGATGAGGTAATTTTACCTTCTCCCAAATTGGAAAGTAGTTCATCACACAAATTGGTTCGAGTGATTCCTACACCAATTAGTGAGGAAGCTAATGATGATGATCATGAAACTTCAGATCAAGTTACTACCAAACCTCGTAGGTCAGCCAGAATAAGATCTGCACCAGAGTGGTATGGTAATCCTGTTCTGGAGGTCATGTTACTTGACCATGACGAACCTACCAACTATTAGGAAGCGATGATGAGCCCAGATTCCGTGAAATGGCTTGAGGCCATGAAATCTGAGATGGGGTCCATGTATGAGAACAAAGTATGGACTTTGGTTGACTTGCCCGATGATCGGCAAGCCATTGAGAATAAATGGATCTTCAAGAAGAAGAATGACACTGACGGTAATGTTACAGTATACAAAGCCGACTTGTTGCGAAAGGTTTTCGACAAGTTCAAGGAGTTGACTACGATGAGACCTTCTCACCCGTAGCGATGCTTAAGTCTGTTGGAATCATGTTAGCAATTGCCGCATTTTATGATTATGAAATTTGGCAAATGGATGTCAAAACTGCATTCCTTAATGGATATCTTAAAGAAGAGTTGTATATGATGCAACCAGAAGGTTTTGTTGGTCCAAAAGGTGCTAACAAAGTGTGCAAGCTCCAGCGATCCATCTATGGACTGGTGCAAGCCTCTCGGAGTTGGAATATACGCTTTGATAGTGTGATCAAAGCATATGGTTTTATACAGACTTTTGGAGAAGCCTGTATTTACAAGAAAGTGAGTGGGAGCTCTGTAGTATTTCTAATATTATATGTGGATGACACATTGTTGATTAGAAATAATACAGAATTTCTGGATAGCATAAAAGGATACTTGAATAAGAATTTTTCAATGAAAGACCTCGGTGAAGCTGCTGTTGGGGAATGTAGTAATTTCAAAAAATTTCCTACGCACATGCAAGATCATGGTGATGCATAGCAACGCGAGGGGAGAGTGTTGTCTACATACCCTCGTAGACCGAAGCGAAGGTGTTGACGCAACGTAGAGGAAGTAGTCGTATGTCTTCCCGATCCGACCGATCCAAGCAGCGTTACTCAGGCACCTCCGAGTTCTTAGCACACGTCCAGCTCGATGACGCTCCCCGGGCTCCGATCCAGCAAAGCTTCGGGGAGGAGTTCCGTCAGCACGACGGCGTGATGACGATGATGATGTTCTACCGACGCATGGCTTCGCCTAAGCACTGCAACGATATGACCGAGGTGGAATATGGTGGAGGGGGGCACCGCACACGGCTAAGGAACGATCACGAAGATCAACTTGTATGTCTATGGGGTGCCCCCTGCCCCCGTATATAAAGGAGTGGAGGAGGGGAGGGCCGGCCCTCTCTATGGCGCGCTCTAGGGGAGTCCTACTCCCACCGGGAGTAGGATTCGCCCTTTCCTAGTCCAACTAGGAGTCCTTCCATGTATTAGGAGTAGGAGACAAGGAAGGGGAAGAGGGAAGAGAAGGAAGGAGGGGGCGCCGCCCCTCCCCCTAGTCCAATTCGGACTAGCCAATGGGGGGGCGCGCGGCCTGCCTCTCCCTCTCCCCTAAAGCCCAATAAGGCCCATATACTTCTTCCCCCGTATTCCCGTAACTCCCCGGTACTCCCGAAAATACCCGAACCACTCAGAACATTTCCGATGTCCGAATATAGTCGTCCAATATATCGATCTTTACGTCTCGACCATTTCGAGACTCCTCGTCATGTCCCCGATCTCATCCGGGACTCCGAACTCCTTCAGTACATCAAAACTCATAAACTCATTATAAAACTGTCATCGAAACCTTAAGCGTGCGGACCCTATGGTTCGAGAACAATGTAGACATGACCGAGACACATCTCCGGTCAATAACCAATAGCGGGACCTGGATGCCCATATTGGCTCCTACATATTCTACGAAGATCTTTATCGGTCAGACCGCATAACAACATATGTTGTTCCCTTTGTTATCGATATGTTACTTGCCCGAGATTCGATCGTCGGTATCCAATACCTAGTTCAATCTCGTTGCCGGCAAGTCTCTTTACTCGTTCCGTAATACATCATCTCACAACTAAAATATTAGTTGTAATGCTTGCAAGGCTTATGTGATGTGCATTACCAAGAGGGCCCAGAGATACCTCTCCGACTATCGGAGTGACAAATCCCAATCTCGAAATACGCCAACCCAACAAGTACCTTTGGAGACACCTGTAGAGCACCTTTATAATCACCCAGTTACGTTGTGACGTTTGGTAGCACACAAAGTGTTCCTCCGATAAACAGGAGTTGCATAATCTCATAGTCATAGGAACATGTATAAGTCATGAAGAAAGCAATAGCAACATACTAAACGATCGGGTGCTAAGCTAATGGAATGGGTCATGTCAATCACATCATTCTCCTAATGATGTGATCCCGTTAATCAAATGACAACTCATGTCTATGGCTAGGAAACTTAACCATCTTTGATCAACGAGCTAGTCAAGTAGAGGCATACTAGTGACACTCTGTTTGTCTATGTATTCACACATGTATTATGTTTCCAGTTAATACAATTCTAGCATGAATAATAAACGTTTATCATGAAATAAGAAAATAAATAATAACTTTATTATTGCCTCTAGGGCATATTTCCTTTAGTCTCCCACTTGCACTAGAGTCAATAATCTAGTTCACATCGCCATGTGATTTAACAGCAATAGTTCACACCACCATGTGAATAACACCCATAGTTCACATCGATATGTGACCAACAGCAAAAGGGTTTACTAGAGTCAGTAATCTAGTTCACATCACTATGTGATTAACACCCAAAGAGTACTAAGGTGTGATCATGTTTTGCTTGTGAGAGAAGCTTAGTCAACGGGTCTGCCAAAATTCAGATCCGTATGTATTTTGCAAATTTTTATGTCTACAATGCTCTGCACGGAGCTACTTTAGCTAATTGCTCCCACTTTCAATATGTATCTAGATTGAGACTTAGAGTCATCTAGATTAGTGTCAAAACTTGCATCGACGTAATCTTTTACGATGAACCTTTTTGTCATGTCCATAATCGAGAAACATATCCTTATTTCACTAAGGATAATTTTGACCGATGTCCAGTGATCTACTTCCTAGATCACTATTGTACTCCCTTGCTTAACACAGTGGGGTATACAATAGATCTGGTACATAGCATGGCATATTTTATAGAATCTATGGTTGAGGCATAGGGAATGACTTTCATTCTCTTTCTATCATCTGCCGTGGTCGGGCTTTGAGTCTTACTCAATTTCACACCTTGTAACACAGGCAAGAACTCTTTCTTTGACTGTTCCATTTTGAACTACTTCAAAATCTTGTCAAGGCATGTACTTATTGAAAAAAACTTATCAAGCATCTTGATCTATCTCTATAGATCTTGATGTTCAATATGTAAGCAGCTTCACCGAGGTCCTTCTTCGAAAAAAATCCTTTCAAATACTCATTTATGCTTCGTAGAATAATTCTACATTATTTCTGATCAACAATATGTCATTTACATATACTTATCAGAAATGATGTAGTGCTCCCACTCACTTTCTTGTAAATACAGGCTTCACTGCAAGTCTGTATAAAATTATATGCTTTGATCAACTTATCAAAGCGTATATTCCAACTCCGAGATGCTTGCACCAGTCCATAGATGGATCGCTGGAGCTTGCATATTTTGTTAACACCTTTAGGATCGACAAAACCTTCTAGTTGCATCGTATACAACTCTTCTTTAATAAATCCATTAAGGAATGCCGTTTTATTTATCCATTTGCCGGATTTCATAAAATGTGGCAATTGCTAACATGATTCGGACAGACTTAAGCATAGATACGAGTGAGAAACTCTCATCGTAGTCAACACTTTGAACTTGTCGAAAAACTTTTGCGACAATTCTAGCTTTGTAGATAGTAACACTACTATCAGCGTCTGTCTTCCTCTTGAAGATCCATTTATTTTCTATGGCTTGCCGATCATCGAGCAAATCCATCAAAGTCCATACTTTGTTTTCATACATGGATCATATCTCAGATTTCATGGCCTCAAACCATTTCGCGGAATCTGGTCTCATCATCGCTTCCTTATAGTTCGCAAGTTCGTCATGGTCTAGTAACATGACTTCCAGAATAGGATTACTGTACCACTCTGGTGCGTATCTCACTCTGGTTTACCTACGAGATTCGGTAGTAACTTGATCTAAAGTTACATGATCATCATCATTAGCTTCCTCACTAATTGGTGTAGTAGTCACAGGAACAGATTTCTGTGATGAATTACTTTCCAATAAGGGAGAAGGTACAATTACCTTATCAAGTTCTACTTTCCTCCCACTCACTTCTTTCGAGAGAAACTCCTTCTCTAGAAAGTATCCATTCATAGCAACGAATGTCTTGCCTTCGGATCTGTGATAGAAGGTGTACCCAACTGTCTCCTTTGGGTATCCTATGAAGACATATTTATCCGATTTGGGTTTGATCTTATCAGGATGAAACTTTTTCACATAAGCATCACAACCCCAAACTTTAAGAAACAACAACTTTGGTTTCTTGCTAAACCACAGTTCATATAGTGTCGTCTCAACGGATTTAGATGGTGCCCTATTTAACGTGAATGCAGCTTTCTCTAATGCATAACCCCAAAACGATAATGGTAAATCGGTAAGAAACATCATAGATTGCACTATATCCAATAAAGTACGGTTATGACGTTCGGACACACCATTATGCTGTGGTGTTCCAGGTGGCATGAGTTTGTGAAACTATTCCACATTGTTTTAATTGAAGGCCAAACTCGTAACTCAAATATTTTACCTCTGCGATCAAATCGTAGAAACTTTTATTTTTGTTACGATGATTCTCCACTTCACTCTGAAATTCTTTGAGCTTTTCAAATGTTTCAGACTTCTATTTCATTAAGTAGATATACCCATATCTGCTTAAATCATCTGTGAAAGTCAGAAAATAATGATACCCGCTGCAAGCCTTAATATTCATCGGACCACATACATCAGTATGTATGATTTCCAACAAATCTGTTGCTTGCTCCATCGTTCCGGAGAATGGCGTTTTAGTCATCTTGCCCAAGAGACATGGTTCACAAGCATCAAGTGATTCATAATCAAGTAATTCCAAAATCCCATCAGCATGGAGTTTCATCATGCGCTTTACACCAATATGACTTAAATAGCAGTGCCACAAATAAGTTGCACTATTATTATTAACTTTGCATCTTTTGGCTTTCAATATTATGAATATGTGTATCACTTTGATCGAGATCCAACAAACCATTTTCGTTGGTGTGTATGACCATAGAAGGTTTTATTCATGTAAACAGAACAACAATTTATTCTCTTACTTAAATGAATAACCGTATTGCAATAAACATGACCAAATCAAATTCATGCTAAATGTAAACACCAAATAACACTTATTTAGGTTCAGCACTAATCCCGAAAGTATAGGGAGTGTGCGATGATGATCATATCAATCTTGGAACCACTTCCAACACACATCGTCACTTCACCCTTAACTAGTCTCTGTTCATTCTGCAGCTCCCGTTTCGAGTTACTAATCATAACAACTGAACTAGTACCAAATACTGGGGGGTTGCTATGAACACTAGTAAAGTACACATCAATAACATGTATATCAAATATACCTTTGTTTACTTTGCCATCCTTTCTTATCCACCAAATACTTGGGGTAGTTCCGCTTCCAGTGACCAATCCCTTTGCAGTAGAGGCACTTAGTCTCAGGCTTAGGACCAGACTTGGGCTTCTTCACTTGAGCAGCAACTCGCTTGCCATTCTTCTTGAAGTTCCCCTTCTTCCCTTTTCCCTTTTCTTGAAACTAGTGGTCTTGTCTACCATCAACACTTGATGTTTTTCTTGATTTCTACCTTCGTCGATTTTAGCATCACGAAGAGCTTGGGAATTGTTTCCATTATCCCTTGCATATTATAGTTCATCACGAAGTTCTACTAACTTGGTGATGGTGACTAGAGAATTCTGTCAATCACTATTTTATCTGGAAGATTAATTCCCACTTGATTCAAGCGATTGTAGTACCCAGACAATCTGAGCACATGCTCACTAGTTGAGCGATTCTCCTCCATCTTTTAGCTATAGAACTTGTTGGAGACTTCATATCTCTTAACTCGGGTATTTGCTTGAAATATTAACTTCAACTCCTGGGACATCTCATATGGTCCATGACGTTCAAAACGTCTTTGAAGTCCCGATTCTAAGCCGTTAAGCATGGTGTGCTAAACTATCAAGTAGTCATCATATTGAGCTAGCCGAACGTTCATAACGTCTGCATCTGCTCCTGCAATAGGTCTGTCACCTAGCGGTGCATCAAGGACATAATTCTTCTGTGCAGCAATGAGGATAAACCTCAGATCACGGATCCAATCCGCATCATTGCTACTAACATCTTTCAACACAATTTTCTCTAGGAACATATCAAAACAAATGAAAGCAACAATGCGAGCTATTGATCTACAACATAGATATGCTAATACTACCAGGACTAAGTTCATGATAAATTAAAGTTCAATTAATCATATTACTTAAGAACTCCCACTTAGATAGACATCCCTCTAATCCTCTAAGTGATCACGTGATCCAAATCAACTAAACCATGTCCGATCATCGTGAGATGGAGTAGTTTCAATGGTGAACATCATTATGTTGATCATATCTACTATATGATTCACGCTCGACCTTTCGGTCTCCGTGTTCCGAGGCCATATCTGCATATGCTAGGATCGTCAAGTATAACCCGAGTATTCTGCGTGTGCAAAACTGGCTTGCACCCGTTGTAGATGGACGTAGAGCTTATCACACCCGATCATCACGTGGTGTCTGGGCACGACGAACTTTGGCAACGGTGCATACTCAGGGAGAACACTTCTTGATAATTAAGTGAGAGATCATCTTATAATGCTACCGTCAATCAAAGCAAGATAAGATGCATAAAAAAGATAAACATCACATGCAATCAATATAAGTGATATGATATGGCCATCATCATCTTGTGCTTGTGATCTCCATCTCCGAAGCATCGTCATGATCACCATCGTCACCGGCGCGACACCTTGATCTCCATCGTAGCATCGTTGTCGTCTCGCCTATCTTATGCTTCTACGACTATCGCTACCGCTTAGTGATAAAGTAAAGCATTACAGGGCGATTGCATTGCATACAATAAAGCGACAACCATATGGCTCCTGCCAGTTGCCGATAACTCGGTTACAAAACATGATCATCTCATACAATAAAATTTAGCATCATGTCTTGACCATATCACATCACAACATGCCCTGCAAAAACAAGTTAGACGTCCTCTACTTTGTTTATTGCAAGTTTTACGTGGCTGCTACGGGCTTAAGCAAGAACCAATCTCACCTACGCATCAAAATCACAACGATAGTTTGTCAAATAGACTCCGTTTTAACCTTCGCAAGGACCGGGCGTAGCCATACTCGGTTCAACTAAAGTTGGAGAAACTGACACCCGCCAGCCACCTGTGTGCAAAGCACGTCGGTAGAACCAGTCTCGCGTAAGCGTATGCGTAATGTCGGTCCGGGCCGCTTCATCCAACAATACTGCCGAACCAAAGTATGACATGCTGGTAGGCAGTATGACTTATATCGTCCACAACTCACTTGTGTTCTACTCGTGCATATAACATCAAACCATAAAAACCTAGGCTCTGATACCACTAATGGGGAACGTACTAATTTCAAAAAATTTCCTACGCACACGCAAGATCATGGTGATGCATAGCAACGAGAGGGGAGAGTGCTGTCTACGTACCCTCATAGACCGAAGCGGAAGCGTTGACGCAACGTAGAGGAAGTAGTCGTACGTCTTCCCGATCCGACCGATCCAAGCACCGTTAATCCGGCACCTCCGAGTTCTTAGCACACGTCCAGCTCGATGACGCTCCCCGGGCCCCGATGAGGAGTTCCGTCAGCACGACGGCGTGATGACGATGATGATGTTCTACCGACGCAGGGCTTCGCCTAAGCACTGCAACGATATGACCGAGGTGGAATATGGTGGAGGGGGGCACCGCACATGGCTAAGGAACGATCACGAAGATCAACTTGCGTGTCTATGGGGCGTGCCCTAGGGGAGTCCTACTCCCACCGGGAGTAGGATTCCCCCTTTCCTAGTCCAACTAGGAGTCCTTCCATGTATTAGGAGTAGGAGACAAGGAAGGGGAAGAGGGAAGAGAAGGAAGGAGGGGGCGCCGCCCCTCCCACTAGTCCAATTCGGACTAGCCAATGGGGGGCGCACGGCCTGCCTCTCCCTCTCCCCTAAAGCCCAATAAGGCCCATATACTTCTTCCCCCGTATTCCCGTAACTCACCGGTACTCCCGAAAATACCCGAGCCACTCAGAACCTTTCCGATGTCCGAATATAGTCGTCCAATATATCGATCTTTACATCTCGACCATTTTGAGACTCCTCGTCATGTCCCCGATCTCATCCGGGACTCCGAACTCCTTCGGTACATCAAAACTCATAAACTCATTATATAACTGTCATCGAAACCTTAAGCGTGCGGACCCTACGGTTCGAGAACAATGTCGACATGACCGAGACACGTCTCCGGTCAATAACCAATAGCGGGACCTGGATGCCCATATTGGCTCCTACATATTCTACGAAGATCTTTATCGGTCAGACCGCATAACAACATACGTTGTTCCCTTTGTCATCGGTATGTTACTTGCCCGAGATTCGATCGTCGGTATCCAATACCTAGTTCAATCTCGTTGCCGGCAAGTCTCTTTACTCGTTCCATAATACATCATCTCACAACTAACATATTAGTTGTAACGCTTGCAAGGCTTATGTGATGTGCATTACCAAGAGGGCCCAGAGATACCTCTCCGACTATCGGAGTGACAAATCCTAATCTCGAAATACGCCAACCCAACAAGTACCTTTGGAGACACCTGTAGAGCACCTTTATAACCACATAGTTACGTTGTGACGTTTGGTAGCACACAAAGTGTTCCTCCGATAAACGGGAGTTGCATAATCTCGTGGTCATAGGAACATGTATAAGTCATGAAGAAAGCAATAGCAACATACTAAACGATCGGGTGCTAAGCTAATGGAATGGGTCATGTCAATCACATCATTCTCCTAATGATGTGATCCCGTTAATCAAATGACAACTCATGTCTATGGCTAGGAAACTTAACCATCTTTGATCAACGAGCTAGTCAAGTAGAGGCATACTAGTGACACTCTATTTGTCTATGTATTCACACATGTATTATGTTTCCGGTTAACACAATTCTAGCATGAATAATAAACGTTTATCATGAAATAAGGAAATAAATAATAACTTTATTATTGCCTCTAGGGCATATTTCCTTCAGCTGCTTATATATTCGGCATCAAGATCTATAAAGATAGATCAAGACGCTTAATTGGACTTTCACAAAGCACATAGCTTGATAAAGTTTTGAAGAAGTTCAAAATGGACCGGTCAAAGAAAGGGTTCTTGCCTGTGTTACAAGGTGTGAAGTTGAGTCAGACTCAATGCCCGACCACTACTGTAGATAGAGAGAAAATGAAAGTCATTCCCTATGCTTCAGCCATAGGTTCTATCATGTATGCAATGCTATGTACCAGACCTGATGTGTGCCTTGCTATAAGTTTAGCAGGGAGGTACCAAAGTAATCCAGGAGTGGATCACTGGACAGCGGTCAAGAACATCCTGAAATACCTGAAAAGAACTAATATAAGGACATGTTTCTCGTTTATGGAGGTGACAAAGAGCTTGTCGTAAATGGTTACGTCGATGCAAGCTTTGACACCAATCCGGATGACTCTAAGTCACAAACCGGATACATATTTATATTGAATGGTGGAGATGTCAGTTGGTGCAGTTCCAAGCAGAGTGTCGTGGCGGGATCAACGTGTGAAGTGGAGTACATAGCTGCTTCGGAAGAAGCAAATGAAGGAGTCTAGATGAAGGAGTTCATATCCGATCTAGGTGTAATACCTAGTGCATTGGGTCCAATGAAAATCTTTTGTGACAATACTGGAGCAATAGCCTTGGCCAAGAAATCCAGATTTCACAAGAGAACCAAACACATCAAGAGATGCTTCAATTCCATCTGCGATCAAGTCAAGGAGGGAGGCATAGAGATTTGAAAAATACATACGGATCTGAATGTTGCAGACCCGTTCACTAAGCCTCTCTCACGAGCAAAACATGACCAACACCAAGACTCCATGGGTGTTAGAATCATTACTATGTAATCTAGATTATTGACTCTAGTGCAAGTGGGAGACGGAAGGAAATATGCCCTAGAGACAATAATAAAGTTGTTATTTATATTTTCTTATATCATGATAAATGTTTATTATTCATGATAGAATTGTATTAACCGGAAACTTAGTACATGTGTGAATACATAGACAAACAGAGTGTCCCTAGTATGCCTCTACATGACTAGCTCGTTAATCAAAGATGGTTAAGTTTCCTGACCATAGACATGTGTTGTCATTTGATGAACGGGATCACATCATTAGGAGAATGATGTGATGGACAAGACCCATCTGTTAGCTTAGCATAATGATCGTTTAGTTTTATTGATATTGCTTTCTTCATGACTTATACTTATTCCTCTCACTATGAGATTATGCAACTCCCGAATACCGGAGGAACACTTTTTGTGCTATCAAACATCACAACGTAACTGGGTGATTATAAAGATGCTCTACAGGTGTCTCCGATGGTGTTTGTTGAGTTGGCATAGATCAAGATTAGGATTTCTCACTTTGAGTATCAGAGAGGTATCTCTGGGCCCTCTGAGGTATATTGCGACACTTCACGTCGATGACTTGGAGCAGTGCTTATGCAGGAGGGTAGATTTGTTTCATATGCCTCACGACAGCTTAAGCCCCATGAGTTGAATTATGTTACACACGACTCGGAGTTAGCAGCCGTAGTGCACGCTTTAAAGACGTGGAGACATTTTCTCATCGGAAACCATTGTGAGGTGTACACGGATCACAAGAGTTTGAAGTACATCTTCACGCAGAAGGAGTTGAATCTCAGGCAAAGGAGATGGTTGGAGATCATCAAGGATTATGATATGAGATTGCATTATCATCCCGGAAAGGCTAACGTAGTAGCTGACGCATTGAGCCGCAAGAGCCATGTCAACACGCTAATGACCGAAGAGTTACCAAAGGAGTTAGCCGAGGATCTTCGTGAGCTATGTTTGGAGATAGTTCCGAGAGGCTATGTAGCAGCATTGGAGATTCAGTCTACTTTGATGGATAAGATCAGAGAAGCTCAAAAGACCGACAAAGAGATTGCCACCATAAAGGAGAAGGTGAGCAAGGGAAAAGTTAAAGGATTTCGTGAGGATGAACACGATACCTTATGATTTGAGGACCGCGTTTATGTGCCTAATGACCCGGAGATCAGGAAGCTAATTTTGCAAGAGGCCCATGATTCGCCATACTCGATTCACCCAGGAAATACCAAGATGTATTTGGATATGAAAGACATTTTCTGGTGGACCGGAATGAAGAAGCATATTGCGGAGTATGTAGAAGTTTGTGATGTATGTCAAAGAGTAAAGGCAGAGCATCAGAAGCTAGCAGGATTGCTACAGCCATTGCCGATACCCGAATGGAAGTGGGATAAGCTAGGCATGGATTTTATCACGGGATTACCCAGGACCCGTTCAGGCTATGACTCGATATGGGTTGTAGTCGATCGCTTGACGAAGGTAGCTCATTTCATCCCAGTGACGACCACTTACACCAGTGCTAAGTTGGCAAAGATATACATGAACAGGATCGTATGTCTGCATGGAGTTCCGAGGAGCATTGTATCAGATAGAGGAACCCAGTTTACCTCAAAGTTCTGGAATCAGTTGCACGAAACCTTGGGTACTAGACTAGAGTTCAGTATAGCTTTTCATCCGCAGACAGATGGACAGACCGAGAGAGTCAATCAGATTTTGGAAGATATGCTGAGAGCTTGTGTGCTAGATTATGGATCTAGTTGGGATGACAACGTGCCATATGCGGAGTTCTCCTATAACAATAGTTATCAATCCGGTTTGAAGATGGCCCCTTTTTAAGACTTGTACGGAAGTGCAGAACACCCTTGTCGTGGGACGAAGTTGGAGACCGCCAGTTGTTTGGACCAGATTTGATTAAGGAGTCCGAACAGAAGGTGAAGTTGACTCGCGATAGGCTCAAGGTAGCCCAGTCCAGGCAGAAGAGTTATGCAGATTCTAAACACAAGGAGACAGTTTACGAAGCCGGAGATAGAGTTTATCTTCGTGTATCTCCACTTCGAGGAGTTAAGCGCTTTGGAGTTAAGGGAAAGCTAGCGCCACGTTTTGTGGGACCATACAAAGTTTTGGAACGCATGGGAGAAGTTGCTTATAAATTGGAATTACCCGAGGGATTGTCGGTAGTTCACGACGTGTTTCACGTTTCCCAGTTGAAGAAGTGCCACGCAGAGATGGCGGATATACCGCTGAGAGATACAGTGCCGCTGGAAGCGATTCAGTTGGATAGTGATTTGATCTATGAGGAGAAACGAGTTAAGATTCTCGAATATGCCAGCCGAGTCACCCGCAGCAAGGTTATCAAGTTTTGCAAAGTTCAGTGGAGCCACCACACCGAGGATGAAGCCACCTGCGAGCGAGAGGAAGATCTGCTGAAGGACCACCCTCACCTATTCTCTAGCCAACCCGAATCTCGAGGGCGAGATTCATCTTAAGGGGGGTAGGTTTGTAACATCCCAAATTTTCAATTTGGAATGTTATACATTAGATCATCACTGCATATCATATTTTATTTGCTTTTGTCCTGATCTAGAAATTCTACGCAACTCAAGGACCCACGGAGAGAGTTGGGGATTTCGTTATTTTCATATTTGAGTTTTCTCAAATTTTGAAAATAGGAACATTTGATTTTATTTATTTTATCTTCAATTATTTCTATTATAAAAATACGAGAGAGGGAATAAAATGACTTTCCCAAAATAAAGACATATTGAAGATTTAATAAAAAAAGCAAATAAGATTTTATTTTGGAGTTTTTGGCTAGTTTATTCGAATTTAGGAAAAAATGCATGTTTTTCAAAACTGCATTTTAGGGCCAAGAAAATGTTCATCTCGTTCTAAATATTTTATTTAGGCGGTGAAAATTTATTTTGGCATTTTTAGAATTTTATTTTATTTTCTACAATTTTTCTTAGTTTTGGCGGAATTTGTATTAAAAAAAGTACCGCGCGCCCGACTGGGCCGCAGGCCCAGACGAGCCAGGCCAGGCCCGCGCCGCCGCCGCCTTCCCCGCGGGAGACCACACCGCCGCCGCAGCCGAGTCCGGCCGGGGCACGCCTCCCGAGGCCGACCCCGACACGGTGGCCCCTTCCCCAAGCCGCGCCGCCCCCCTCTCATAAATACCCCCGCCGCCGCCTCACCCCGCCATGTCGACCCGACCCGCCTCCCGCAGCCACCACTCACCGCCGCAGCAGCCGCCGCCGCCGTGTGCCGCCGCCGCTTGCCGCCCCCCCCCCCTCCCCGCCGCCGCCGCCCGCATCGCCCACCGCCGACGCCACCCCACCCCACCGGAGCCTCGAGTCCCACCGGAGTCCGACGAGGCAGCCGCGCCGTTCGCCGCCGGTTTTCCGAAGAAACCGATCCGGTTTTTTTAAAACCCTAGGTTTTTTTATTAGATCGGTTTTATCCGGTCACTTATTTAGCGAGCGTTTGCTCGTTCGTTCGTTTTAACGGACGAATTCATCGTTTAGTTTCAGATAACGAACGTTCGTTCGTTAATCTGCTCATCAGTTTTTTTCTTTTTCTCGGATTTTCCGCGATTATTTCTGATCGCGATTTCTGATCCGATTTTCGTTTTAGTATAATTTTTCGCTCGTTTATCGGAATCAGGCGATTCAAGCGCCTAGAGTTTCATCTCGAAACCCTCTTTCCGTTTAACCAACTCAAACAAGTTTTTGCTTCTGTAAAATTTGACTTAGGTCCAGATTAGTAATCGAAGTTTGTTTCTTTCGCCGTTTGACTTTCGTTGTTTCGTTCGATTTGTTTCTTTTTGCAAACCGGAGTTCTTAAGTTGAGCTTTCTGGTTAGATCTCTTATTTGAGTTTTACATGTGCATTAGATGAGTACTTATTGTATGCTTGTTTGTTTGTTTGCGTTAGAGTACCCGGAGTGCGCCGCTTGCTACTTCGAATATCTAGGTTTCAAGGATCATCAGCAAGGCAAGTAACACTTTGATCATACCTCTTACTACCCAGTTTTATTGCATTAGATCAATCCTCAAACCATTGCATGAATAGGATCTGATTAATATGTGGGTTTCGGGAAGTAGATGAGGTAGTACCTATTGCCTGTTTTATTATCAAACCCTGGGAGTTACTTCTACGTTTGCTTATGCCATGCTATGCTTGTAGACGTGGATTGGGTTTGAGTGTATCCATGACAGATCTGACAATGTTAATTAATGGTTCAACTTAAGGTGGCAACTTTAATACACATCTGGGTGGATTGAGGCACCTGGGTATTCCAGCGATTGCTTGTTTTTCTTCATGGACCGCCACCCAGGCTCAAAGGGATCATGAGATTATTCATCCTAGAAACTTCCGTGTCGAGCCACAAGCTACTATGGGCTCTAGCATAGTTGATTAAGTCGTGCGAAATCTTATAGTGGTAGACTAGCAGATGTAGGGGAAAGTAGGTGTAACGGTCTACCTGATCGTAAGGTGCTAGCGCTTCTTAAAGACTATGTCTCGGTCATCCGTTTCTCAAACACCATGTAGTGCAAAAATCCCAACGGAGGAGATCGAGTCTTGTGGGGAAAAGTGCGCAAACCTCTACAGAGTGTATAAACTAATCATGGTTAGCCGTGTCCCCGGTTATGAACAGTCTTGAGTATCTAGTACTTGGATTATCATGTGAATCTCATCATGTGACTTTAATTAATTTTATTGGGTTTTAATGATGATGTTTAATTGGGATTGAGAGGGTGTCTACACTCTCAATGTTTAACAACCACCATGATAGTTAAATAAAATTTATTTCCTTTGCACTAGGAAAAAATTGGATTTACACAAAACTGTAACATAAGCTTTCCACCAGCCATATATGCATGTAGTATAGCCTATTTCTGTTCACTACTCTCTATGTGTTACATTCCCAGCATATTCCATGTGTTGACCCGTTTTTGGGCTGCAACGTTCATGTTGCAGACTTTTCAGACGACGAATAAGGAGCTTTAGGTTGTGGTTCTATACTCAGTGATGCCGTTGGAGCTGATGGACTCATTTATCTTCCAAGCCTTCCGTTGTTATCGTTATTAGATGGCCTTAAGCCATATTATTTGTAATAAGTTATCTTTTGAGACACTCGATGTAATAAGTGTGTGATTGCTACTCTGTTATAAATCCTTCAAGTACTGTGCGTGTCAGCATTACTGATCCAGGGTTGACACTGATGCACAGAGATTAGACTGTTTGAGGTCTGGTCGCTACAAACACCTTGTATTTTGAAAATGTTAAACATGTATTAAAAATTTATTGCATATATTACAAAAATGTACAATGTGTATGAAAAATAAATAGACATAAAATATAAGTTTTCAAAAAAAGTTAATCTTGTATATAAAAATGTTAAATATCTAGATAGAAGAAAATTCTGATGTTCATGAAAAATGTTGAACATGTACGAAAAATGGTAGACATGTGTTGTAAAAAACAAAACCGATGCAAATCGACAAATAACAAAGAAATAAAAATAAAAGCAAAGAAAACAAAAGTTACAAATTCAGAAAGAAAGAATACCAAAGTATAACGAAGAAAGAGAAAAATGAAAGAAAACCATTTGCCAAAACGGGCTGCCTCGCTGTGGGGAAGTGGGTTGGCCCAATATTTGCGCTCGGGGGAAGCGCTTGTGCGAATGCTCGACATTTTGACTCGGTTAGCGTCAAATAGGATTTCCCTACCGAACTAACATGCAGCAAACCTACAAGAGAATAAGTTCTACGCTAATGGTCCGGCCCGCACGCCTGATGCGAGAGCATCTTACATCTCGCTATAAGCAGTATATTGCCCTCGCATGTGCTCGTTGTGAGAGCTATATCTTGTTTTAAGTGAGATAGAAGCTACTCTCGCCTAAATGGAATACCTCTCGTGTGAGACTAGGCCGGCCCATTTTTGGGATCTTTTTTGTGAGACAAATGCTTTGCTGGTTCCTTGGGATGTTTTTGTTGTGGCTTCACTGTTTTTTAGCTATGGGCATTTTTTCTTTGTTTTTATTGGTTTCTTCATTTTATGAAGGGGAGCCATGGTGTAGTCGTAAATCTGTTGCCTTATGACCATGAGATCACGACTCCGAATTCTAAAAATAATCTCTTGCAGAAATGTAGGGAAAGGATGAGTACAATAGACCCAAAGTGGTCGGACCCTTCCCTGGACCCTGCGCAAGCAGGAGCTACATGCACCGGGCTGCCCTTTATGTTTTTCTTTGTTTCATCAGTTTCTTCATTTTCTTTATATTTTCCCATTGTTTCGTCCTTTCTTTATTTTCTCATTGTTTTTCTTTGGTTTTTCACGCTTCTTACCGATTTTCTTAGTTTTTTCACGAGTTTCTTTGTTTTTTGTTTTCTCTAACCGTTTTCATTTTTTTCAGTGGTTTCTTTGGTTCTTCATCAATTTTCGTCATGTTTTTCTCGGCTTTCAATGGTGTTTTTGTCTCCTTTTCTTATGTTTTTTGGTTCCTTCTCAATTTTCTTTAATTTTTCTTGTTTCTTGGTTTCCTTTTCTTTTTTTGGTTTTTCTTGGTTTTCAGTACATATTCAATATTTTTCTTATACATTGGAAACATTTTGAATATATACATGTTTAATTTTTTTTAATCTTATGTTTTTATGTATGTTTTTTCCACACACATTATACAATTTTTGTATACATCTAATACATTTTTCTATTATAGGTCTAACAATCATCGAGTACAAGTTTAACTTTTTCTAATACATGGTCATCAATTTGTATACACATTTTAGAAAAGTCAAATGCTTGATTAAAAAAATTCAAACACAAGGTTAGCATTTTTCGAATACATGGTCAACATTTTTTCTATACCCATTTAACATTTTTCAAATGCTTGATTACGATGATTTTCAAGTACAAGATTAAAAAAATTAATACATAATCAACAATTTTTATACACGTTTAACTTTTTTTTTGGAAAGATTTACATTTTTCTAATACATGGTCAATATATTTTCTATACACATTTAACATTTTTAAATACTTGATTAAAAAAATTCAAATACTTGTTTTTTACAAATGCGCGATTAACTTTTTTAAATACATGATCAATTCTTTTTCGCACACGTTGTATATTTTTATATTCATTTTTCATATACATGGTCAATATTTGTTTATATACACATTTAGCACATTTGAAATGCATGGTTAACATTTTTCAAAACATTATGCAAAGTATATGTTCTGTTATATATATGCTTAGATTTTTGGAAGTCTAAACAAAAGTAAAAGGTACATCAAAAAACAAAAACAAAAATATAAAAACAAAAAACAAGGCAGTTGCCTTTAGCGCAGCTGGGCCAGCCCTTCTAGCGGTTCCGTAGGTCTCGCCAATAAGCAAATAGAGGCGCCCTATGCTGTATCAACAACCTGGATTGGGCTGTACAAAGCTGTGACTGCTCCCAAATACCATGTTAATAATTTTCTAAAAGAAAAGGTAATTTTTTATTTTTTCCTTGATATATGAAATTCTGAAAACGTCTCTCACATATTTACTGCAGTATGTAGATAAGAACCTTTGAGAGGGAAAATGAACTTCGCTACCTTACTTGAGCGTGCAGGTTGAGGTTAGGACATCTCCGGTGTCAACTCATAAATTCGTTCGCGTATGAGGACGTGGGCATAGCCCAGTGGTTGGGGGCGCATGATTGTAAACCTAACGACCAGAGTTCGATCCACATCGGGGACGAATTTCTGGAATTCTCATGAGGGATGCTTCTTCTATATCAATAAACCGTGGGTGCTAGTGCCCATGGAGTTTCATTTTTTATAAATTCGTTCGCGTATGTTTAAACAGTGTTATCCAGATCACTTAAGTCATCCAGCACGCGTTTGTATCCATCTGCAAAGCGGTCTGAAGGTATTTTCTTCTGCAAACCGAAACCAAACGTGGAGGCTTTGCGGGCGTCCGGACAACAACCACGCCCGCTTCGGACCACATTGGTCCATCCAAACCTCCTCCCTTGCTCGCGCGCTTTCCCGTCCAGCGCCAGCTGCCCGCATTCATACTGCTGTAGAATGCGTCGTTCCATATTGAAGACAGCAAAGGGCGGACATGGCCTCTCACTGTCACCGCTATTGAAGCGGCTTACCGGCCTAGGGCGCCGCCCCCGCACGCTTGGCTGAACACGGCTCCTTGCCGCATTCAAAGGCCTCCATTAAACCGTGTGCAAGACGATAAATCTACTCCGGCAACACGTCTGCTCACGAGCGGGCTGACATTAAACACAATGCCGGGCAAGCTCCTCGCATTCGCCCGCTATTTAAAGGAGGCTAGACACCGGGCAAGAACCGCACCACTCCGCCGCTATCACCTCCTTCCACCATTTTCTCCACCCTATGGCATCTGACGAGCAGTTCTCCAGCATAAAAGCCGGCTAGGTGGCCCGCCAAGACCGTCGGATACGAGCGAGGCAGCTCGCTGCTCCAAGTTCCTTGCCTAGCCCGACGGAGCAAGTTACCGCCCCAAGCCGACGCATGGTTCAGCAACTCACCTGTCCAAGGTAGCTCGCGGAGGAGTGGCGAGTTGCTTCAGGCCGGCACGGGGGCAGGGGGAGGGGGAGCACGGCCGCACGGGCATCGTGGCTGTCGTGGACGACGTCGTGTCGTACCACCCCTCCCGTGCCTGTGACCGCGCCATCCGTTGTCAATGCATGCGTAACCGTACCCTGTTAGCGGAGACAAAAGCCGGCTGCATGGACATCGACGAGGTGGTGGCCTGCACGTCCGCGCCTGCCGCCATCATGGAGGAGAAGTAGAACACGGGTGGCCACCACCGCTTGGGTCCTATGAAGGCCCCGCGAGGCGATGCCGACGTACACAACTGGTACTTGCCCGGTCGCAGGCCACCATCGCCCCCTTAACCAAAAACCAACATTCATCCGTGCAACGTAGGGACCCTTCCCCTCCGGCTAAAATATCAGCCGATGGTTCCACTCCGACAAGCGGTGGGGAAGCGAGCCGCCCTTTGCGTTGAAGCTTGTCCGACAGCCGTGAGCCCTGGTGGTCGCGAGGGCTGGAGCTTGTCCAGGAAGGTGATGGATGATACGTCTCCAACATATCTATAATTTTGATTGTTCCATGCTATTAAAGTATCATTCTTGGACGTTTTATACTCATTTACTAGCAACTTTATAACATTTTTTTGGACTAACCTATTGACATAGTTCCCAGTGCCATTTGTTGTTTTGTGCTTGTTTTTTACTTCGCAGAATATCAATACCAAACGGAGTCCAAATGCCATGAATTTTTTGGAGAATTTTTTCTGCCCAGAAGACACCCAGGAGGCCCAAGCAGTGCACCGGAGGGGGCCTGTGGAGCCCACTAGGCACCAGGGTGCGCTAGGGCCCCCAGACGCGCCCTGGTGGGTAGTGGGGCCCACAGACACCCCCTCCACCGACCTCTGGCTATATAAATACTCTAAAATCTCCAAAACCCTAGGGGAGTAGACGAAACACAATTCCATCCATGAGATCCAATCTAGAGGCCTTCTCCGGCACTCTGCCGGAGGGGTCAACAATCATGGAGGGGTTCTTCATCCTCACCCTTGCCCCTCCGATGATGCGTGAGTAGTTTACCACAGACCTACAGGTCCGTAGGTAGTATCTAGATGGCTTATTCTCTCTTTTAGATGTTCAATATAATGTTCTGTTCGATGTTCTTGGTGATCTATTTGATGTAATGATTTTTTGGGATGTGTTTGTTGGAATCTGATGAATTGCGAGTTTACGATCAGATCTATCTATGAATATTATTTGAGTCTTTGTTGAACTCTCTTATGCATGATTATTATAGTCTCATATTGCTTCTCCGAAACTTTGGTTTGGTTTGGCCAACTAGATTGATTTTTCTTGTCATGGGAAGAGGTGCTTTGTGATGGGTTCGATCTTGCGGTGCTCAATCTCAGTGATAGAAGGAGACATGACACGCATGTATCGTTGCCATTAAGGATAAAAAAGATGTGGTCTATTCCTACATGAATAGATCTTGTCTACATCATGCCATCGTTCTTATTGCATTACTCCGTTTTTTCATGAACTTAATACACTCGATGCATGCTTGATAGCGGTCGATGTGTGGAGTAATAGTAGTAGATGCAGGCAGGAGTCAGTCTACTAATCTTGGACGTGATGCCCATATACATGCTCATTGCCTTGGATATCGTCATAATTATTTTATCTTCTATGAATTGCCCAACAATAATTTATTTACTCACCGTATGCTATTTTCTTGAGAGAAGTCTCTAGTGAAATCTACGGCCCCCGGGTCTATTTCCTAAAATATTATTTTCAGATCTATTATTTCAAAAATCCAAAAATACATTGCTGCACTTTTTATTTATTTATTTATTTTATTTTGTGTTTTTGCTAGATCTATTTATCCAATCTCATACAATTTAATCTATCTCAATATCGAGGAGGGATTGACAACCCCTCTTACGCGTTGGGTTGCAAGTTTTTTTGGTTTGTGTGTAGGTGTTGTTTACATAGTGTTGCTTGGTTCTCCTACTGGATTGATAACCTTAGTTTCATAACCGAGGGAAATACTTACCGTTGCTGTATTGAATCATCCTCGCCTCTTCGGGGAATTACCAACGCAGATACAAGCAATCGATGGAATTCTCCTCAAACCAGGGTCTAAGCTAGCGTGGAAGAAGCCTTTCATCCTACTGGCCACCAGCAATATTCAGAGGTACTCTCTGGTGACGGGCTGCCAACCATTTCCCCATTTGGTTTTGTTGTTCTTTAGGCCGCTTCGTCGTTCCAACGTTCTTGTCATTTTGTCATTCTCTTTTGATGTGACTTTTACGTGCTTGTAATAGAATCCATGGGCTAAGTGCGACCACTGTTGGCACAGGATGATCGGTACAGTAAGGGGTTTGATTTCAAGGTTAAGTATATGTTAAGCAGTCATCATATCTAATTTATAGGACATGGCCCCGTCCGTTCATGTAGGGTGGGTTTCACTAAACAAGGCTGTCTTTTTCCATTTGAGATTTTTTGTCTGTGTATGTGTGTATTAGGATGGGTGCTTGCCACGCTTATATGTCGTGGGCCTGTGTTTGCATTTCTTCTTACATTGAATCTTCTTGTTGTCTCAGTGGATTGTAGACTGTGTAGGTGCTATTGGTTATGACTTGGTGTCTAGTAATGGGTGGCCCGGTTGAACTGGCTCCGCTTCTTGGGAACCCAGGGCACGTGAATGCAACATGAACCGGTAGATCAACCGCGTGTTCCCGGCACACGGTTCATGCATGTGAAGGTGCGCTGACGGGTTTGTTCTAAGTCGGATGGTAAGCCTGCGCTTACTGGTTACTTTCCCCGGTGTCGGTTCATGGATGGTCGGCTCGACCCGGCTTCATTTGCTATGAGAGATGCAAAATGCCAGCCCAAGGTTGCTCCTCGTGGGCTAGTTGTGTCGCGTTTGTTGGTAAGGTGGCTCTGATTTTTAGTGCTGCCTAGAGGCCCCTGCGGCTGGCTGGATGCTAGTCTTCACGACCTTGGCCCGCTGCGTTTGGCCGGATCACGTGTTCTGCCATGTCTGCCCAGGGTTGTAACAAAAGCGCCCTTTGTTGTTTGGCTGCTCGAGTCAGTGTCGTGCGATATGTGGAGGTAGGTGTGTTGTGTCACATCGTCTGGCACACTAAATAGGCAGTGCGGTGCATCGCCGCAGACACGAGCCAGGTTATGTCCCATTGTCTTTCATGCTAGAGATGGGTGTAGGTGCTGTTAGAATAAACCGAGGCGCTCCGTCGATCTACCGAGGATCAAGCAATCACATGAGGCACGACACCGAGATTTGTTAACGAGGTTCACCGATATGGCTACATCCCCGGGGCATGACTACGGGCGCTCCTCCCCATGACACCATCACAATACCGCACCCCGGCCGCCCGGGCGCCGGCACACGCCGCCGGGTCCCCCGCGTGCCCGTGCTATTATGTTGGCATAGGTTACATCGTGTGTCTACCCCCACTATATATGAGAAGCCTAGGATACAAGTGTCCTACTTGGACACGACTCCTACTCTGTCTACACACCGTACGACTCCAAGTCCAACTGTAACCTAACTTGTACAATAATATTCGACACAACTCTAACAAACTCCACCTTGGCGAATATTCTCCACCACCTTGAATTTGTCCGTGCGTCAAACCTCCATGTACATTGGACTTGAGATACACCATGAGCACCGCTGCTACTCCCAGACTCCATGTGACTCCACCTGCAACTGTAGTCCCTTCTCGTCTTCTTCACAGTCAATACTTGAGCAAATTTAAGTTCCTCATTACTCTACGTTGTACTCCCAACTTCCGGAGAATCCGTTCAACGCCATCACACACCGATCATTAACCTGCGTGAAAGTGAACAACTCACATATTGGATGCCACACATAAGAGTTACCTGAACTCAACATCACCGCTCTTTCTTAACCGCTTGTCTGAAACTTGAAGGAATTGCACCGTCGCCTTTGTCACCCTGAGTCAAATTCACAGTTGTCTCATCCTTTTTCCCGGATAGTCTTTGACATGTCCCATAGCTTTAGCACTCCGCCTCCTTTTGTACTTGACATCCGCACTTTGCCATGTGCACTGAACACCACAGAATATACAGCCATGTACTCTCTCAGCTTTTGACAATTTCAGACTTTCCGCCACTTTCTCAGATTCTCCATGGTCAACTGCTGTCCATCAACCAGCACCGATAGACCCAGTCACCAACTTGAATCCGGTACTCGTCAACACTGCTTCAGCACCCCTGCACACTTTGTCTGACCACACATCTCATCATTAGTGTCTTGGTCTGTCGCTGTGTCCCGTGCTTACCGCACGCCTTCGAGTCTCCCCGGTAGCTAGCCCACACCGCCTCAACCCCCACTGCAGAGAACCACCGATCATCATCGACCGATGCCGAGTATCACGTCTCCATCAGACCATTGGGCCCCAGTCCGATCCACGTGTCTCTCGCTATCCCGCTGAAATAGGCTTCAATTCTCCGATATCTTACACCGTAGCCCCTCCATCAGCACAGAGTGTAGTCCTCCATCAGACTCCAGCTCCACCTTCAACATGACTATGTAGCTGGCCACGCTACCCTGCACCCTGTCGACTTTAAGCTCTCTCATGTGTACACCGCCTTGAATCAACCCTGCGCCATAGTCTTGTCGAAGCCGTGCCCTTAGACCTGCACCACGTGTTTCCACGCCCCAGAAGTCGGTCACCATCAGCATTACGCTCCTATGTCGTCGTTGCTGAAATCACCACCGTCTTCTTCTTTGACCAACATCCACGTCGATCCATCAGACTGTCCAGTCCGATCCAGCCGAAATTATCCGACTGCAACCATTCTCCACCCTGCGTCGTGTCCGCCCGCACATCTCCGTGCATTGCTTAATGCCCTGTGTATGCATGATCCGCACGACACACTGTCTTCATCTTCACATACTCTTCGAGCCCTCTCCGCAAACTTGACAGAGAAAAAACTTCCATGCAAACTTTACCCGAAGAATTCTTTGCACAACTATTTTTCCTCGTCACTATTTGCCTGTGCTTCACCATGTACCTCTAGCAGCCAAGATATAAAATTCCATCTCCTGGTTGCCCACGTACACAAACACACTCATATCATGTGAAGCCTAAGACACTCGTGCCTCCTTTTTTTCAACAAATCTCACGCCACGATTATTCCCGTCGCTAGGCACTGCTCACAGTTTTTATTCCGCCTGTACGAAACCTCGTAAACAGCCAACTCGGACGACCTTCTCAGCCTACTTGGCCAACAGCCCACTGGACCACGCACGCGCCAGCCCCGCTTGGGCCAGGCCTCGCTTGAACAAGCCTCAGCCTCACGCCACCTGGGCCTTGCGCTACCACGGCTTCAGCTATTGTTGCCACGACCTGCACCTACCCCAGCCGAGCGCTACGTGCTGCCTGCAGCCAATCCGTGTGCGCTGCTGCAGGACGATTCGTCCTCGATCCAATCTGCCTCCACGAGAGCTTCCACGTACACGCCTGACGCCAACTGCAATTCTAATATGCCGCACTCGCCGAATCCGATTACTTCTCGAAGAACTACAACCACCATAGAACTTATCGCTGCCTCCTGGTTGCAATTGGTCAGCGACGACTCGCCGACTACTGCTCCTCCAACGGTTGCGATCGCTTTCCACACAACTGTCGATTCGTTCCTCCTCCTCTTAATCAACAATCCATGACCTCCAATCAACCTAGCTCTAATACCACTTGTTAGAATAAACCGAGGCGCTCCGTCGATCTACCGAGGATCAAGCAATCACATGAGGCACGACACCGAGATTTGTTAACGAGGTTCACCGATATGGCTACATCCCCGGGGCATGACTACGGGCGCTCCTCCCCATGACACCGTCACAATACCGCACCCCGGCCGCCCGGGCGCCGGCACATGCCGCCGGCTCCCCCGCGTGCCCGTGCTATTATGTTGGCATAGGTTACATCGTGTGTCTACCCTCACTATATATGAGAAGCCTAGGATACAAGTGTCCTACTTGGACACGACTCCTACTCTGTCTACACACCGTACGTCTCCAAGTCCAACTTTAACCTAACTTGTACAATAATATTCGACACAACTCTAACAGGTGCTGCGGCAAAAAGAGTGATCTATGTTGTTTAATGTCCATGTCTCGTGGCCCACGAACTCTTGATCGTCTACTCGGCATGGCACCTTTTGCTTTGTCCTGTCATGCTCGTTTGCTGATCATTGATACACACCATTGGCTGCATTCTCTTATGCTTCATATGTTGACGATTCGGTGCATCTCTGTAGGTTTGGGTATGTTCATGAGGCGGGACACGCAAAGGGCCACTGTTAGGGTCCACATGGCAAGTTGTCTTGCAAGGATTATCGGCTCAGGCCAGCCGAGTGATCCTGCCCAGACATGATTGATGCGACGAGGGAGGGGAGGGGAGGTGGAGATTTTTTGTTGTTGGCTAGACGGGCGGCGATGCCGTGCCACGAGCAGGATGACTACCATCGACCGGCGTTGTGAGATGCTGCTGCAGATTCTATGATTGGAGTTGCGAGAGGCCAAAACCGGTAGATTGGGATGCTGGCTCTGCGCCCGGACATACTACATTTGACAGTTCATTGGAACCAACACGTGACAGAAAAGCTGGAACAGTGGACGAGCTTGCTACAATCGGTGGCCGGATTTGCTAGAACCAGCAGATGTGAGATGTTGGAACCTGGTGACATCGTTGTTGCAAGTGTGTTGTACAATTGCTAGAACATGCCATCGGTAGAGCTAGAACCATGAATACGAGGTGCTACAACAGGTAGTGGCGGTTGCTACAACTGATGCCGAGATAAAGATGCAACCAACATAAAAAATTTGGGATCGGCTACAGACACAACTACAGCTAGCATCCACAAAAGTTGCGACGACTGTGACTAGGGGCGAGCCCAGTGCTAACAACGACAATGGCATTCGATACGACCGATGTTGACAAAATGCTGCAACCATTCATGGTGCTGTCACACCCTAGGTCAGAAGTGTTGCGCCTAACTACGACCTGCTACGATCGCGATTGATGGGAGCTGTAATCGGCATGGCAGTGCCCCGGCAGCGAAACTCGATGACCCTGTCCATGGCGACACCCCTCGTGTGGAGCTCGACGACCCATGGACATGATGACGGGTTGATGCTACTACGGGGCATTGGGATGACGACATGGCGAGACGCGGGGACGGTGTGTAGCATGAGTGACGCGCGCTGGAGATTCCCTTTTTGTTTCACCCCGCAATATGAGCAAGAGGAGGAAGACACAGATGCAATGGCTAAACGAAAGGTTGCTATGGGCTGAATTAGACGGCCGTGTAAGGTACTCGCTACTATTTAACAGTAGAATGAAGGAGGAATAGCTGTGGTGGCGATTGGAAACAGTCTGGGAGAAGAAGGAGTATAGGGGAGGAACACATACAACTCTCAGCCGTCGCCTTGCCTTTCATGATCCAAGCAAAGATGGCATGCTCACCCACTATACTCGCTATTAGTACTGCTGCTGTAACATCCCAAAATTTTAATTTGGAATGTTATACATTAGGTCATCTTTGCATATAATATTTTATTGCATTTTGGCTTGATCCTAGAAATTCTACGCAACTCAAGGACCCACGGAGAGAGTTGGGGATTTTGTTATTTTCATATTTGAGTTTTCTTAAATTTTGAAAAGAGGATCATTTGGTTTTGATTATTTTCCTTCCTAATATTTCTAAAACAAAAATATATGAGAGGAGATAAAATTACTTCTCCAAAATAGATTAAATATTAGAGGAAAAATATTAAAATCAAATAAATGTTTTATTTGGACGTTTATTGCAATTTTATTTGCATTAGAAAAATTGCACGTTTTCAAAATTGCATTTTAGGGCCAAGAAAATGTTCATCTTGTTCTAAATATTTTATTTAGATGGTGAAATTTTGTTTTGGCATTTTTAGATTTTTATTTTATTTTCTAAGATTTACTTAAGTTTCGGCAAAATTAATTTTAAAAAAATCCGTTCGGACCGCCATGGAAGATAAATGGCCCGCCATGGAAGTGATTTCCTCAAGGGTATCCGACACGTGGCAGCCACCATAATGGGTCGCCGTTAAGCTATCGGGTGCCAGTTTTGGATCGGATACCCGTTAACAACACCGAGAAAGGAGGATTTTCCACGTATTAATTTCTCATACGCCAACGGAACCACGCGTCAGTTCTGTATTGCGACAGGTGTCATCCATCCAATGGAAGAGACGCGCCTATGAAACATTAACATGTGGCACGACCCAATAGTGGCCCATTTAGGTTAAAAATGCCGCCCTAGTCAAAGGTCCATAAGATTTGGTCATGCACTAGTGGGCCGGTCCGATAATAGTCCGCCATATTTCGGGCCAAATTATGGCCCAATAACAATCCACTATGTCTTTGGGCCCAAATTAGGCCTCATTTGTCATTCAGCCTGGTAGTGGGCCTTGGTTCCATTGGGCCATTTTTGGCCCGATGTCACTTTCGGGCTCTTAATGGTCCATGCTAATTTGGGCCCATTCCTGGTCTGAAGTGAGTTTCGGCCTCTTAACAGCCAGTGGATTTCGTGCATGCATTTTGGCCCAACCTGACTATCGGCCTGTTAAAGGCCCATGGTCTAATTGGGCCTATTTATGGCCTGACTTTGCTTCTGGCCGGCTAACATCCCATTATGTGATTGGGCCAACCAAATCCTGCTATATATTTTAGCATGTTATTAATTTGCCTAGAGTTTGTTCTAAGCACGATGTCAACACTCCATCGTCCATTTATATGTGCTTAGGGCGATAATTATATATCGGCCATGACTTTGCTTAGGGCTATAGTTATATATCGGCCACTTTGATTAGCAACAAAATACAACTAATCGAATGTATGGTGATGAGGTAAAACCCTTGCATGCTGTAAGAAGTTATATTGCGTCCATGGATCAAAATAAGTCCATGGAGGGTAACCAGTCATACCCGAGGATGAATTCCATGTCATCGGCATCAATGGCATAGTTGGATAATGTGGATAATGTGTGCACCGAAGACGTTGAAACCTTCGGCTTGGTCGTTCATAAATTTCACTCTTTTCCTTCTTTACCTTTGTCTCACTTCTTGCAATGGAACCTTGCACATCACTCTTGTTTTGATTATTTCCTTTGGGAACCTATGTCGTGTTTCTCTTTTCAAGCTCTTGTGCACTAAGTTTTTGTAATTTCTTCTTTTGTCAATACAACAAGCAGAGTGAGCGCCCCGGTGTGATTTTGTTTGAACTAATGAAAATTCTTGTTTTACCTTGTGCATATTCAACTTCTTTTCTTCAGATTTGGCACTTTGATTCTCAACAATTGATTGCTTCATCTCATTGCCTTTAGTAGCCAATGTTAGCACTTTAATTGGCTCTTTATCCTTTAAGATCAAATTTGAATTGGCACTCTTGCGACCATCTTTTTTAACTCGATATACTTGTTTGATCACCGCTTTCTTCTTTCTTGAGCTCCGGACCGATTCTTTCTTATTGAAACAGTCTTAAACATATGACTGCTCACTGAACGTTGATCTTCTTGGAGCTACATAATAATGGTGAGATGGTCTAAAATATGATGGAGAATGTGCCATTGTATCATACCTGTCCCATGAAGAATATCGATCTACATGAGCATAGGGAGGCATCCACGGCATTGACATTGGCGACCCAAAATAAGGATATGAACACGTTGCATTAAAATTCTCTCTTTGCCCATACCAATCCTCGGATTTGCGCCTAAGGGGTGATCTTGATGCTTTTGCATTCCTCGACCGATAAGCACCATTCTTTTCACTTTTCTTTTGTTATTTATCTAATAACTGTGCAAAAGTGAACTTGGATTTCTTGTGCTTGTGCTTACTGCGGCTGTCGGTGTCAAAACCGGCGGATCTCGGGTAGGGGGTCCCGAACTGTGAATCTAAGGTCGATGGTAACAGGAGACATGGGACACGATGTTTACCCAGGTTTGGGCCCTCTCTATGGAGGTAATACCCTACTTCCTGCTTGATTGATCTTGATGAATATGAGTATTACAAGATTTGATCTACCACGTCATCGTAATGGCTAAACCCTAGAAGTCTAGCATGTATGATTGTGATTGCCTCTATGGACTAAACCCTCCGGTTTATATAGACACCGGAGGGAACTAGGGTTGTAGAAAGTCGGTTACAGAGAAAGGAATCTTCATATCCGAACGCCAAGCTTGCCCTCCATGCCAAGGAGAGTCCCATCCAGACACGGCAGAGAGTCTTCTATCTTGTATCTTCACGGCCCATTAGTCTGGCCCATGTCCAACAGGCCGGACGCCTAAGGACCCCTTAATCCAGGACTCCCTCAGTAGCCCCTGAACCAGGCTTCAATGACGAGGTGTCCGGTGCCCAGATTATCTTCGGCATTGCAAGGCGGGTTCCTTCTCCAAATACTCCAAAGCATCCTTCGAACACAGAAACTGTGTCCGGCTGTGCAAAACAAGTACCACACACAACCGCATAGAGTATAATATTTCACGAGTCCAATCTGTTGACAACTTTTGTAGCGTGACATCACATCGCTGCCCGGTCATTGTTTCGAACCGTTTTTTAGCCTCCCGCTCCACGTTTCAAGATGCGGTTTTATTGGCACGTCTTGTCGAAGCAGAGATCATGTCCCCTTATTGCGGGATTCTCATCAATACGGGCGTGGGTAACCCAACCGTTCCGTTGGCATGATCCCTTGGGAATAGGCAGGCTTTAAGGCCTATGAGGAGGCGTTTGATATTCATCCCCTTTATAAAGGGGCACAAACCCATATTTCTCCTCTACCTTTATAAAGGAGCAAGAAGGCCAAAGGTGGCCTCCATTCTTAAGGTACACCAGACACTATGTCCAGGGAGATTGGAACTCCCTCTTCTGAAGACAAAAGAGAAGGAGAAGTTGACATCCCTTCCCCCCATGGGAAGAAAAGGATCGTCTCCGAAGATTTGGAGGTAAAGGCTCCTAAGCGAGGGAAGATGTCCCTGTCAAGGGTTCGGGATCGGAAGACGACGTTGTCGCGCAGTACCTCCGTAAGTACAAGCCCTTAGCCGAATCGTAAGTGAACAAGGGTGTCCTAACATATCTCGTTCCTTTCCGGTTACAAGGGTAACATCTAAAGTATATGTTTGCAGTCCGGCACACAGTCTTCCTCAACAGTCCTCCTCCTCGGGGGATCTTCTTCCGGAGATGATGGAAAGCAAGACTCCTCCACAGACCTTCTCGACAAATAGGGTGGACGACTTCGAGGTGTCGTCCCGGAGGATCTCTCCCGATCAACAAGTGGTGCGAGGGACAATGAAGACCACGCCCGAAGGTGATACTTCGGTAGTCCAGGGTTCGGGACGTGCGGCCCCTTCGGGGACCAACAATAAAGGCCCTGGACTATCCGGTTTACACCCGGAGACGACTCTAGGGTCGAGTAAACATATCCCTTTGAAGGGAGTCCGTAATCCCGCAGCCGCTTCCAGGAATCCGGAGGTGCCGGACACATTGATGGACATGTTGCAACATGCGTCCATCTCAGAGGAACATCGACCTTAATGGGTACGGTAGTTGAGAGGATTCTGTTCGCGAGAAACATATTGAATGAAGACTTTACGGGTCTGCTAAGAGGTTTCGAGGTATGCAATGTCATATCTTCAATTGCACTTTACGTGCAAAATGCACCTGTGTATAGATAGTAGCCCGTGAGACTCTGGTTGGCGTCCAAAGGGAGGCGATCAGAGGATAAAAAAAGATATGCCCAAGAAATAATCTAATTAATTGGAACACAGGCTGTTACATCCATGGCAACTACCCATGCTACAGAAGTTGCAAGTCTGAAGCAGAAACTTGATGTGGCGGATGACGACATCACGCTTATTAATAGGCGGCTCGACGAAGCACAAGGTATGTTTTGGGGCAGTCAATATATGTATGTATAATAATACGAGCACGAAGCTGAGAATTATATACTAAGATATGCATAACTGCAGATAGTGCTGCCACGGTTGAGACCCTTCGAGCTGAGCTCGCCGGGCCAAGGAGCAAGCCAGGATGAGTATTGCGGCTGCCATGAAGGCAGCTGCTGAGTTAAAGGCCAAACAGGCTGCTCGGTGCCAGTGCGAGGAGAGAATATCTACCATGGCGTGCGAGCTAAAGGATGCCACTAGCCGATGCGAGTTCCTCGAGAAGGATAGCAAAGCCAAAACGGCCGATCTCGACAAGGCCTTACAAGAGGCGAGAGAAGCACGGTCCGAGTCTAGAGCGGCCCGGGAGGGGATCTGGCAAGCTGGGGAGATAGCGGCCGGTAAGCCCTTCTTATTACAGACCAAATTCGGCGATCCAAAGTAGGCCCCGCTTAATCAAATGTGGAGTTCTCCAGACGCATTCTTGGACTTGCCGAAGAGTGTCTCCGATGCGACGAAGTTTTTCCAAGTGCAAGAAGGACATGCAACGGAGAAGCTTTTATGGTCGCAATTCAGCATGCCAAAGCGCCTGCTGTTGCTGAATGAATAGATGGCCCAGTGGGTAGAGCTCCATAAGATATCCGGGTCTGCCATGAAGGACGTCGTGGTCCGGCTGTGGCCGACTAAGCCAATTCCGAATAGTTATTTCGGTTTGATGCAGCGATTTGTTGATGCGGTGCCGCGTATCGACGCCGTTAAGCGGTCAACATGCATTGAAGGTGCACTGATGGCCCTTACCCGCGTCAAGACGTACTGGGCGAAGATGAAGGCCACCGATATTGCAGCAAAGAGCCCACCCGGGGGCAAGGACCATCACATGTCGGAGCAGTATTTTGAGGATGTCCTAGAGGGCGCTCGCTTGATAGAGGGTCAATGCTCGAAGGATATGATATTCGAGTGAATGTATCAAAATTGTAAAAACAATATTATGGTATATTATAGGCTAAGCTTGTTGCGTGAAAGTTTTGGTTCCTCCTGTGCGGCCGTTTTTTGTATAATCTGAAAGTTTACCAGTCGTCGGCTTCGGCCCCCTCGCGTATAATACGGGGGTGTTCGGAAAAGCACTTGATCACTCTTGACCCAACGTCTTGGTCCGTGAAGGAGGTATCAATGCAACGAACTAGGCAATCGGACTATAGGGCTTTAACACTTTCACTTAGCCATAGGAGTTTGACGGTGGGTCTACGATATAGCCCCTGGTATGTACCCGTTTATCCGAATACAGTGCATTACATAAGTGACCAGAAGAATGGTCCTTTGTGTAATACGGAAGCAATCGTGAAAGATTCTAATAAGTCATCGAGTGGTTGACCAGCTCTCGCCGCATCCTGACAGTCAGTTTTCGGCTTTCTCTACTCAGGCGCTTGACCAGATGAACCAGAAACACAATCGCAGTAGTTCTCCCTTTACTACCTTAGCCGATAGGATGGAACGTAAGGTAGTAAGCACAGGAGCCGGGCAACCCAACTATTGACCAAAGACATGATTCGGAGCTGATGCATATAAGGCCAAACTCGTGACGCCGAAGTGCACTATAAAGCTGTTCGGACTTGTCGGCAACTCATATGTTGCCCTATTGAGCCCCTGGCAATTTGTGCCGAGGTGCATGCATGAAACAACCAAAGAAGCAAAATTCAGTTCTTAGAAAAAGCGAATACTGAATACGAACTATGTTCACTGGAATCTGATTGACACGTCAAACACAATCTTGCAGATTATAACGCCATTACCTGGACTATTCAACATGCCAGGGTTGAAGGCTAAGGAAAAAGGCACTTTACAGGTTTGAAATAAAGAGTGTGGTCTACAAAAAAAATCATTCGGACCTCCTGTCGCACGTCTGTGCTACCTTGCCTCGGCGAAAGGACTCCTTGGCAAGAATAGCCTTTGGTTATCTATACGAAGCCGAACTCAGAAAGAGTCCGTAAGATGACCAGGCTTTGAGTCACCTGTGGTAACAGATAAAAAATAGTTAGAAAGAGGGAAAAAGGCTATGGGAGTGCTGATCGCATTGTAGTCCTGTCCGTATTGTGCCTCCGCCGATGACCGGGGTATTTTAAGTGCATAATTATGTATGCATGGTACAAACTTTGCGGCTACATGAGGTGAACAATGGAGGCCGAACTGCTAATCTAGCTCTGAGATTGATCGGTCCTATTTAATAGAGACCGGCGGCTTAATGGCCGATGAGATACGCAGCTTGATGAGGCCGCTTTGTACTTTGGCTGCAGTAGCCGTAGTATGCTCCTCTGTGTGGAGGGAGCGTTCCGTATTTCCGTTTATCATGATGATGCCACGTGGACCGGGCATCTTAAGCTTTAGATAGGCGTAGTGCGGGGCCGCATTAAAACGAGCAAAAGCGGTATGCCCGAGCACTGCATGGTAGCTACTGCGGAACGGGACAATATCGAAGGTCAAGCCTTGGCTTCGAAAGTTGTTCGGTGAGCCGAAAACGACTTCCAATGTGATTGAGCCCGTGCAGTGAGCTTCTATGTCGGGTACTGCTCCCTTGAAGGTAGTTGTAGTGGGCTTGATTCTTTAAGGATCAATTCCCATTTTGCGGACAATGTCTTTGTAGAGTAGATTAAGGCTACTGCCGCCGTCCATAAGGACTTTCGTGAGATGGAACCCATCAATAATTGGGTTGAGGACCGGAGCTACCGAACCTTCATGACGGATACTTGCTGGGTTGTCCTTGCGATCAAAAGTGATCGGGCAGGCCGCCCATTGGCTAAACTTTGGGGCGGCCGGCTCTATGGAGTAGGCGTCCTGTAGTGCGCGCTTGCGCTCCCTTGTAGGGATGTGTGTCACGTATACCATGTTCTTCGGGGGAAATTGCTTCTGACCCCTGGTGTTCGGTTGGCGAGTCTCTTCGTCATTGCTGTCACTGGGCGGCCCCTTCCCCTTGTGTTCGGCATTAAGCTTGCCGGCTTGTTTAAAGACCCAACAACTTCTATTGGTATGATTGGCTGGTTGATCAGAGGTGCCATGAATCTGGCAGGGCCGATCCAATATCTTGTCTAAATTGGATGGTCCGCCTCTGTTTGCCTTGAATGGCTTTTTCCGTTGACCGGGTTTGAAGACGCTGAATCTGGCGTTGACTGCCGTGTCTTGTGTTCCTTCATTATTATTTCGACGCTTTTGTTTATTGCGTCGTGGCTAGCCGTTGCCGTCTTGAACTTTGGAAGTGCCCGGATCACTGGTGCTGTTGCTTCTACTAGCGAGCCAATTGTCTTCTCACGCTCAAAAGCGGGTCATCAGAGCGGTAAGGGCTGCCGTGGATTTTGGTTTTTCTTGACCGAGGTGGCGGGCGAGCCACTCATCTCGGACGCTATGTTTAAAGGCCGTGAGGGCTTCGGCGTCCGAACAATCGACAATTTGGTTCTTTTTAATTAAGAACCTAGTCCAGAGCTTCCTGGCTGACTCCCCGGGCTGCTGGATAATGTGACTTAGGTCAACGGCATCCGAGGGCCGGACATATGTACCTTGGAAGTTATCGCGGAAGGCGTCTTCCAAGTCTTCCCAGCTATCAATGGAGTTCTCTGGGAGGGTATTGAGCCAGTGCCGCGCTGGTCCCTTTAGTTTTAGTGGGAGGTATTTGTTGGCGTGAAGATCATCACCGCGGGCCATATGAATATGGAGAAGAAAATCCTCAATCCATACCACGGGGTCTGTTGTCCCATCATATGATTCGATGTTCATGGGTCTAAACCCTTCTGGGAATTCGTGTTCCATTACTTCATCAGTGAAGCAGAGGGGGTGTGCGGCACCTCTATATCGGGCCAAGTCGCGATGTAGCTCGGATGGAGTCCGTCTGTGGTTTTCGGCCCGGGCGTGGTTATGTTTGTCACGTCCGGCTAGATGGCCGTCGTCGCGCGTCGGGGCATGCCCCCGCGATCCGTAGATCGATCTGGTCTGACCTGCTCTATTGTCCATGTCTTGCCGCATGTCATATGTATAATCCCAAGCTTTTATGTCCATGACTTTACGGCAGGGTAATATGGGCTGGTGTTCGGCTTGAGTTGCCGCTTTGTCCCGGCCACGTGGTGGCCGGTCAGCCGCATTATGCGCTGATGGTACATGCTCCAGCACCTCGTCGTCGAATTGAGGTAACAATTTGCGCTTCGGGTAACTTTTTGCTGGTGCTCGAGGCCGTATTCCTCGGCTGCCAGGACATTAGTCCACATGTCATTGAGTAGATCTTGATCAGCTTGAAGCTGATGCTGCTTCTTTTTCAGGTTCCTTGCATTGGCGATTAGCCGGTGCTTAAAGCGCTCCTGCTCGAGAGGTTCCTCAGGTATGATGAAGTCTTCGTCACCGAGGCTCACCTCATCCTCGAAGAGTGGGAGATAATTACTGTCCTCCGAGTCTTCGTTTATAGTCTGTTCATCAGGGCTAACTTACCATCTTCCTGATCGTCATGTTCGGAAGTTGGCTCGACGGGGTCTTCTCTGTCCTCGGCATCATCCGGAGTGTTGTTGTCTCCTGTGCTGGTATTGCTATTTTTTTTCCACGGCATGACTTAGAGCGGCGCCGCTGACGTTGGTGCTTTGGCTGTATCTCAGGAGGTTTATCCTCCACTGGATCATCCTTGTCATTGCCGCTATTCTCTTTGGGTGTATCCACCATGTACACGTCATACGAAGAGGTGGCCGTCCAGCGTCCGATAAACGGCGGTCCTTGGGCCTGTTCTTCTCCGGCATCATCGTCCATACCGTCGATGTCTTCAGAGCCGCAATCGAGCATGTCGGTTAAGTCCTTGACAGTGGCTATAAAGTGGGTGGTGGGTGGGATGTAAAATTCCCTGCTCTCAGCCCCTAGTCGGGGCTAGGCATAGTTCGGACGTTGCTCCTCTGTAATGACAAGGGATCGCATTAAGTCCAGAGCATCGCTTAAAGGAGAGGTTTGGCCCGAGAGAAAAGAGCCCTTGGAGTACGGCGAGAGGGAGACTCCTTGGCCGAACTCACATGATACTGACTCCTAGGATTCAGAGCCAGTGTCCGGAGAAGGGTCCGTCTTCATGATGGTTGCCAGCGACACTACTTCCCCCGGCTCTCCCACAGTGGGCCTAGTGGCCGCAGATAGTCTGGCGAGCTCAGGGAGCCCGTCTTCGGACCTGACAATATGCTCCGGATCTAAGGCCAGAGCGGAGGTTGGGGGCGCAAATCCTTGGAAGATCAAGTCTCCTCGGATATCAGCGACATAGTCCAGATTTCCAAAACTAATTTGGTGACCTGGGGCCTAGCTGTCGATCTGCTCTAGATGGCCAAGCGAGTTGGCCCGCAGTGCGAAGCCGCCGAACACAAAGATCTGGATGGGGAGGAAAGCCTCCCTCAGGGCAGCATTGTTGTAGATGATTGACGGGGCCATCGAACACTCTAGCGACGACACAGAGGAACTCTCAATGAAAGCACCAATGTCAGTGTCAAAACCGACAGATCTCGGGTAGGGGATCCCGAACTGTGGGTGTAAGGTCGATGGTAACAGGAGACATAGGACACAATGTTTACCCAGGTTCGGGCCCTCTCTATGGAGGTAATACCCTACTTCATGCTTGATTGATCTTGATGAATATGAGTATTACAAGAGTTGATCTACCACGAGATCGTAATGGCTAAACCCTAGAAGTCTAGCCTGTATGATTGTGATTGCCTCCATGGACTAAACCCTCCGGTTTATATAGACACCGGAGGGGACTAGGGTTGTACAAAGTCAGTTACAAAGAAAGGAATCTTCATATCCGAACGCCAAGCTTGCCCTCCACGCCAAGGAGAGTCCCATCTGGACACGGGAGAGTCTTCTGTCTTGTGTCTTCACGGCCCATTAGTCCGGCCATGTCCAACAGGCCATACACCCGAGGACCCCTTAATCCAGGACTCCTTCAGCAGCCTTTATCTCCTTTGGTTTTGCTTGCATCGATCTTTGGATTGCTTTGTTGCCCCCTAGTCTTTGGCGTCTTCATATCTTCAGTAGAACTCATGCCTTCAAGAATATTTTCATTGTGCTCTTGAACAACTTCTTTACTTGAAAGCTTGATCCCATCACCTGCAGTTTTTACCTTCTCATCTTTAAAGGAATCGTCTTGAAGCAGCCGATTCAATTTTTTTTCATTAGAATCAATCGGAATATACTAGTCATCCCTTTGTGTTTCAACAAATTTTAATCGTCCTTATCAATGGATGATTTAACTATTTGACGAAACATGTTGCAATCCTCAAAATTATGCTTCGACGAATCATGCAACTTGCAATACATTTGTCCTTGGATTGATGGCTTGACATGGTGATCAATAATTCTAATGTAATTATTTTTCAACAATAAATCAAAGATTTGATCACACATGTTTGAATCGAAGGTATACCTTTTGTTTTCTAGCCGATCTTGGCATGCGAACGGCTTTGGAGGTAAGCAAACGAATGGTTCAGATTTAGAATCTCCCCATTTGGCTATGCATCGTGTTTTGCACACTATCTCTGATGTCTTTGGATAATATATAATATTAGCATCGAATTTCTCAAAAGAATCTAACCTTGGCTTTAGATTTCTAAAATGAAAGTAGCTAGAACACATATGTCTCAATTTAGACCAAGTGTAGGCCAAGTAAGAAACAAGCAAAGCTACCCACTTTGATATAAACTTCACATAAAACAATGAGAAAAGCTTTGGTTGCAATAATAAGTCACTATCAGTCTCTTTGAATGGTATAATGTGTTGACCGATATGCTTTGTAACAATTTTATTGCCAACAAATAAATTACCCTTCATCATTGGTATTTCAAAATTACTTATAAGATTTTTCTAATAGATGCATGAACAATAAAGTTGTGACCAAATCTGAAAATAGGTAAATCACTTGGTAGAAATACCTCTTCATACACGTTGGATTACTTGAAACCATCATGCATCAAGGTAAATCTGAAAATAGGTAAATCACTTGACAAGTATACACGAATAAGATGCATGATGGTTGCGTTACTTGAACTATATGTTGTTCCTCTTTTGAATAGCTCCCCAACACCTTGTCGTCCTCTTTTTGTAGAACAAATTCGGCATACGTAATATTTGATTCGGTCTTTTCAATAACCGAATTAACTTTGTTATCCGAATCATCACTTTTTTGATAATTCTATCCACACCCAATGCTTTCTCTTTTTGACACAATCTAGCTTGGATTGCAGCAGAAATAATAGGATTTCCCTCTTTTATTAATTCATGTAGAACAACATTGCATTCGTCCCAAAAAGACGTTAGATTTTTCTTAATGACCCAGTCAGGATAGAATTGCCCCCAACACTTTTAGACTCTTTCGGTAAGGAGATGTTGCCGAAATACTGTAATTCTGGAGGGAAAACATTGTATACTATGATACTAGGTGAAGACACATGTGATCCTGTAGAATTTTCACTTATTCGGCTATTAGCATGAAGGTGCAAAGCCCAATTATGAATACCTGTAGTTGCATATGGTGCCAAAAAATTAGTAGCATGAGGTGTAGCATATGATGACTGAGGGTAATTGGCCGGATAAGTAGTAGTAGCATGGCCAATTCCCCTATCCACCGACATGTTTGGATTAACATATTGCAAGTTAGTTGTCGATGAATAAAAAGGTGAAACACTTTGTTGAATACTATTGAAAGTTCCTATGTGAGGTGTTTCAACTTGATTAACCGAACTCATCAGGTTGTTCAGTGGCATATAGATTTGTGGGGTTGCCGATGCATGGGAGTTGGAATACATATGTTGCATGTTGCTAAAGTTATATGAGGTAGAAACATGAAGATTTTGTTGCATCGTCTCTTACTCATAATTAGATTCATCATTGATAAAGCTAGGGCTAGCCGATACCTTATGCTCATTAGATGATCTGGCAAAAACATATGCATTATTTGCATCTACATATGTGAATTGGGTATTCATATTACCTTTGCAGATTGCAAACCCTAGATGACGATCTCTTTGTAGCAAGAACAGACTGGAGACCATTCAAAGCTTCTTCCCCAGCGGAGTCGCCAATAAGTGTGTTTGCACACGAACACGTCACCGTGTACCCTCGACGTCGCGGGTGATGCACCGCAGCTCACGTCGAAGGAGACCCGTCCAGAAGCGTGGTACGCAAGAGGTCCGACGGGCACTTTTGTAGACCTGAACTCCACACGCCTGGGAGGGACCCCTCAAGGCGCACGACAGCTATGGGCTGCCCTAGGTCGACCTGATCGCCCATAGGGCCTCGAGATTCGTCGTCCTACAACAAGAAGAACGAACAAAGAACGAGGAAAAAGAAGAACAAGGGAGAGAGATAAAAGTAAAGGTAAAAGTGGTAGATGATTTTTCGATTGTGTGTTGTTCAATCGGCCATCACCTCTCATTTGTTTATGAGGCGGCTTGACTTCCCGCACAAGAAAAGGACTCCAAATCTTGTTCAAATCCTTCCAAAATTAACAGAAGTCGTATTGGGTATGTCTGAGACAATAGTTCGGTTTTTGTGTTTCACAGGGCAAATACGACCTTGGTTGAAGATGCGCCCAAAAGAAATTTAACTGTTTCGACGAGAAGAACAACTTTTGTGTTGAACGTTTTTTGATTTGAGGCCATCTTAAGGGCCGAATCGCTCGCGCGACCCATCAGACATTGTGTCTCATGCCTCGCGCCACTTTTTGCCTCATGGTAGGGCCGCACTCCGATGGCTCTAAGTTTACATACGAACTCAGATTGAGACGATTTTTATATAAAAATTGACCGCTTCAATGAGACGAAGACAATCCGTGTAGAAATTTTCACATATGAGGTAGTCTTGGAGGCATAATTGGCCGAACAATATTTGAATACAAAATCTTAATACTTTGAGCATAGTTTTGCCCTTGAGATGAGGTCGGATGGTGATGGCCGAAACTTCAAAGATGTTCATGTCGACAATACGAAACTTATTCATGTAGATCACTTCTCCATTTGAGGCCATATTAATTAAGTTCTTGACCGTGCTAAAATCTAGGCCAATCATGGTGTCGGTGTCAAAACCGACAGATCTCTGGTAGGGGGTCCTGAGCTGTTGATCTTGGATCGATGGGTAATAGGGAAGATAGAGACAATGTTTACCCAAGTTCGGGCCCTCTCAAGGAGGTAAAGCCCTACGTCTTGCTTGGTTGTATTGATGTGTTTGTATGAAATTACAGAGTTGATCTACCACGAGATCGGATGAACTAAACCCTAGGTGGGTAGGGCGATAATGGTTCCTCCCTTCTACTGGCTAAACCCTCTGGTTTATATAGACACCAGGGGTACCTAGGGTTACATATGGTTGGTGAGCATCGGGGAATAAACATGTCGGTTTCGCTAGCCAAACTTGGAAGCACTACAAAAAAACACTTCCGTGATGATACGTGTTTGTCACAGTAGGTCGGTTTTTTGTCATGCATGTACATCCATGAAGATTTCATGACAGAATCAAGATAGTCATACCTGTGTTGTCGTATAAGTGTTCCATGACATTACCAAAAGTATCATCACGGAAGTGTCCACTTCCATGAGGATAAATCGCGCGTCACAGAAGTGCTTTCGTCAAGGGTGACGGACACGTGGCATCCACCGTAACGAAACGCCGTTAAGCTATTGGGTCCGGTTTTGGATCCGATAACCCGTTAACAGCCCAGACCAATGGGGATTTTCCACGTGTAAAATCATCATTGGCCGGAGGAAACACGTGTTGCCTCACCGTTGGGACATATGTCATCCACTCATTGGACAGGAGGCGCCTATGATAGGTCGACATGTGGCATGACCCAACAGTGGCCCATTCCGGTGAAAAAGGTCGGTCCAGTAAAAATTAGCAGGCCGGCCCATATAAGGCCTACTTGTGTCAGGTCCATTTAAGCCCACGACCCATACGACATGTGCCAATTCGGCCCGTCAACGACCCGTTAAAGATTTGACACCATTGCAACCCATCGTCAGTTCGAGCCTATTAACAGCCCGCTATATATTTGGGATCAATATCGGCCCGATGAGATTTCGGCCTGTTAACGGCCCATTCAATGGATGGGCCAATTTTCACGATGTACATCTTTCGGCCTTTTAGCGACCCATTTAAATGTTGGGCTAATTTCCTGCCCGGTGTGTCTTTCAGCCTGTTGACGACCCATAAATCAGTTGGGCCATTTGTAGTCGGACCTGAGTTTTGGCCTTTTAGCGACCCATTTAAGTGTTGGGCCAATTTCTGGCCCGGTGTGTCTTTCAGCCTATTGATGGCGCATATATTAGTTAGGCCATTTGTAGTCGGACCTGAGTTTTGTCCTTTTAGCGACCCATTTAAGTGTTGGGCCAATACCCGGCCCTGTGTGCCTTTTAGCTTGTTAACGGACCATAAATGAGTTGGACCATTTGTAGTCGGACCTGAGTTTTGGCCTTTTAATATCCCATGCCCTTCATGGTCCAATACCAGCCCGGTTTCTCTTTCGGCCTGCTAAAGGCCCACAACACAATTGGGCCATTTACAATACGACCTGACTTTCGGCCTCTTAGCGGCCCATGCTCTTCATGGTCCAGTACAAAGCCCGTTGTCTCTTTCGGCCTGCTAAAGGGCCACAATATTGTTGGGCCATATGTAGCCCGAACTTAGTAACGGCCTGTTAACGGACCGTGAAATCAATTGGGCCCACCTATTGCCTGCTTCGATGTCGGCCTGTTAACGACCCGGGAGTTATGAGGGCCGACCATTAAGTTTCGGCCTAGTAACGACTCATTAACTTAATGGGCCCACTAAAGTTTGTACATGTCTTTAGGACAAATTAGATAATTTGAGCCCATTACGACGAGCAATTATGCACAGGACCAAAACCAATCAAGCAAAGGTACGGCATACAGGGAAAAACGTTGCACATCCAGCATATATTACAGGAAATTACATCCACTGGGCAATCAAAGATTGATGCCATTGCAAATAAATGAACAGAACCTAACGATCTACAATGTCACAATCTCCAACCTCAGTACAGATGACGCCCATAAGCATGTGGGCAAGTTCTTGCTGCTTTGCTACACTGTCTCTGAAAACATTGATCAGTTGTTGTGTCGCACGACTCTGCACCTCTGATTCCTCCACCATATCCATCATTGCTTCAGCCATTAATTGGTTCACAAACATACATTTTTTTCGTTGCATCCGAGACAGAGGATACTGAACAGATTCAGATGGCGATTTTGGCAGGCTTGTATTATTGATAGTGGAGAGTGTCTCGACCACTGCATCATAACATAAATTAGGAGGGGAACCAAACAGATTAATCATGAGTTATTGCCATATTACCTGGCCTGGATTTATTGGAAAGAAACAATGGGGTTGCCTTGCTGTTTTCAGAGTTTGTCTTCTTATCTTCAGCAGCCTGCACCAAATTAACACACTAGCATTGCTATCATTAGCCAAGTCAGATAATAGGAAAGCAACATTGGCACAACGAACGTTTGGGCAACTAGCCAACACCAAATTGACACAATATGGCATAGCTATCATCAGCCAGGTAAGGTAATACGAAAGCAACATTGACACAATGAATGAATGGGCAACCAGAGCAGCACTACAATTCAGTAATGTGCATGATATGAGATAGTACACTCATGCAGCTCAGTATGCAAAACTACCAGGCAGATTTCTTTACAAAAATCAACATTGGCGCCTTTAACATTTTTCTAGAACTAATTTTAGATCAGATAAAGGTTCGATTCACGCCGATTAACAAAATACATGCTGATGTAAAAATATAGTGATATACAACAGGTACTTACATCAGCATTGGAGCATAGAGAATTCCCGCAAGATATTTTCCTCGAATACAATCCCAATGAAGGAAGTCTTCTATCATTTAACCTTATTTTCTAAAAGAGAGATGTGTAAGAAACATGTAGAAAATATGATCATAATGCTATAAAAATTTCATGATGCGAGGATACGCACACACTTCTTAGAATGGAGTTGACATTCTTTTGCTGGACTGGAGAGGACTACTCTTTGGCCATTGGAATCAACTTATTATCAGTGGGAGTTGGGTTTCTCTGTGCTGGAGCAGTATCTATGAAAAATAGAGTTGGTTTATTATCTCCTGGCGTTTGGATCTTTTGCAAAGACCTTGTTTATAACCCTTCAGATTCTAACATAGCCGTCTTCCCCTTGCATGCCTTATATAGAAAAATGGTGCTTCAATTATAAAACATGCTACAACAAAGATGGAATAGGTACTAATGAATAGAAAGGCATGACATATTGACATGTATTCCCTCCATCCGGAAATAAATGGATGGGTCTAGGCGTATTTCAGTTCTAGATACATCCAGTTTTATCCATTTCTGCGACATGTAATCCGGACGGAGGGAGTATGATGTAAGAGCTAGGGATACGACAGGACAACACAGTAAAAAAACACTAAAAACCCACTGCAGAACCAAAGTATTCAAACCCACTGATATGAGATAGTACAGTCATGCAGCTCAGGATGCAAAACTACCAGGTAGTTTTCCTTACAAAAATCAACATTGTGGCCTTTAATCATACATTTTGCTACAACTAAATTTAGATCAGATAAAGGTTGGATTCACGCCGATTAACAAAATACATGCTGATGTAAAAATATAGTGATATACAACAGGTACTTGCATCTGCATTGGAGCACAGAGAATTCCTGCAGGAATCTTTCCTCACAGACGATACCAGTGTAGAAATTCTTCTATCTGTTAAGCTTATTTTCTAAAAGGGAGATGGGTAAGAAACATGTAGAAAATATGATCAGCATGCTATAAAATTTCATGATGCAAGGATACGCACACGCTTCTTAGAATGGAGTTGACATATTTTTGCTGGACTGGAGCGGACTAGTTCTTTGGCCACTGGAATCTGCTTATTATCTGTAGGAGTTGGGTTTCTCTGTGCTGGAGCAGTATCTATAAAAACTGGAGTTGGTTTATTATCTCCTGGTGTTTGGATCTTTTGCAAAGACCTGGTTTGTAACCCTTCAGATTCTAACATAGTCGTCTTCCCCTTGCATGCCTTGTATAGAAGAATGGTGCTTCAATTATAAAACATGCTACAACAGAGAGACGGAATAGGTACTGAAGAATAGAAAGGCATGACATATTGACATGTATTCCCTCCATCCGGAAAAAATGGATGACTCTAGGCGTATTTTAGTCCTAGATACATTCTTTTTTTCCTGTGTAGTCTGGACTTGCCTCCTGGTATTTTAAAGCAGCTAGAGAGAATTCAGAGGCAGTGTCTTTGGAGGAAGTATGGGCACGACTCTGGTCAGTCACTGGAAGCTTGGGGTTTGGTTTGTAGACCAAAGAACAAAGGTGGCTTGGGTATTTTGAATCTGAAGTTGCAGAATGAGGCTCTGCTCCTTAAACATGCTAGCAAATTTTACAATAAAGCTGATGTGCCTTGGGTTCAACTCATCTGGAATACTTACTACCATGGTAGGGTTCCTCATGCCACCATCATTTGTGGCTCTTTCTGGTGGAGGGATATATGCAAGTTAATGGATAAATTCAGGATGGTCAATGCAGTGCATGTTAATAAGGGTGACACTATCCTATTTTGGTCTGATTCTTGGACACTAGGGGACACTAATATTCCTCTTGAGCAATGGTTTGCTAGGATTTTTTCGTTTGCCATTGATCCCCTTATCTCTGCAGCGGAGGTTTTTGAATTAGCTGAGCTGACCTCTTTATTTCATTTACCCCTCTCTGAGAGAGCTTTTGGAGAGCTGCAGTCTTTGCAAAACCTGCTTTTGCTTTCTGACCATAATCCTCAGCTAAATGACACATGGGTTTGGAAAGAGGATGGCAAGGGGTATTCTGCCAAGAAATACTATGCCTTCTTGCATAAACACATTGTGCCCAACCCACTCTTGTCCTGGGTGTGGGCTAGCTGCTGCACTATGAGGATCAAGTTCTTTGCTTGGATGTTGATTATGGATCGGCTGAACACTCAGGATATGCTGGAGAAAAGGCACTGGAATGTTTCTGAGTAAAACCATCGTGTACTTTGTCCAACACACACCAAGGAGGATAGAGATCATCTATTTTTTTCAATGTAATTTCAGTTGTAGGGTCTGGAATTATCTTCAAATCAACTGGATGGCTGGTGATGATATGGTTGCCATTGCCTATCATGCTAGAAGGGGCTTTGCTAAGCCTTTCTTCTCTGAGGTGGTTTTCCTGGCTTGCTGGAACATCTGGAATGTTAGGAATGACAAGGTTTTTAGGAATGTTACACCCTCTTTTCGTAGATGGAGGTCTTCTTTTATTCTAGACATTTCCCTTTTAGTTCATACAATTAAGCCTAAGTTCAAAGAGGACCTGCTTAGATGGATTTCCTTTTTGCCACCTTGAGGTGAGTTTATTGTTTTTCCCTCTTTTTTGCTTTCTTGGGTCCTATTGGACCTTGTAAGTTCTGTACATATGTAATATTTTTGGGAGCGCAATAAAAATGCTGTGGGGTCCATACCCTACAGTTTCAGGTCAAAAAACATGTAATCCGGACGGAGGGAGTATGGTGTAAGAGCTAGGGATACGATAGGACAACACAGTAAAAAAACACTAGTTGAATGTAAAACTGTATGCTAGCGGAATACGTACAGAAAAAACTAAGGCAACATACACGTGTATGATTGGGAAACTAAGATGGCATTGCAATAGAGCACTAGAACAACACTTCAATGTAAAAAAACATGGTGTGGTAGACAGATGAAGTACATACTGATGAATAACAATGCATAAGATATTCAGAAGCATGATGTCCAAATTAAGCAGATAACATTGCGATAGAGTAGAATGACAGTACTTGAATTGGAAAACATGTTATCATGAATGGAATAGGTACTAAAAAACAGGAAGGCGTGACATATTTACATGCATGATCAGCATGCTAACCACATGGCATTGCAACAGAGTAGATACACTCCAGGACATTATATGCATGTTGTACCCATATCACGGGCCAAGTTAGAGCAAGGACCTTGTGGGGTGAAGAGGATTCAACATCTTTCAGCAAGTCTTCTGAAGAACTGCCTTTACATGTTCCATCATATTGGGTATCATTGACATCAAGTTTATTGGCCTTTACATTGCTCCGTGAGGTTCTTGTGGATATATCAGTGTGTGCAATTATATCTGACATGCATGGAAGACAACTAGTAGTTAGATTTATGTAATGAGTGCCTGTAGGAGACGACATAAATAGTAGGACCGGGGTTAACTAGCAGCAACAGGTCTCAAAAACTGAAGGGAGAACACAGATGAAAGCTATAGAATATGTATCATTTGTACTCGAGATTAACTAGATGGCACACAAAAGTATTAAAGAACAACATAGGTAATACTAGAAGTGGTATAATACTATAATCACCAGCCTATGGGATAGCATTGGATGATGGATGATAACTATGGAACAACGTTACCTAAAGAACAAGTATCTTAGCTGAACTATGGAACAATGTTTAACTCCTGAACAAGACCCGTAAGAGACCAGCATGAATATAGAGTGAAATGTGATAATCTATTTTCCATGCTTAGATGAATAACAAAGCCATAAATGTTGCACACAAGTAAGATGAGGGTACAACCTATCTAGCCGACATCAGTACGAGTGAGCATCATGTGCTGACTTCTTGTCGATGGCCCTGCAGTTGTTGTGGCCGTCCATGTCGAGCACGCGCATTCGATGCAGGGAACTGTTGAGTGGGGACTATAGCTCCCTTATGGTGTATGCTTCCCTTGTTGGAGCAGCTGCGGTGAGTCGGAAGACGGTGTGGCTGAAGGTGCAGATAATGCATAATGTTAAGAACGACACATCTCTTTGATCTGAAGAAATATACTAAGAGATCAACAACAAGGTACGAGAGTGGTCACACGTCTGTTGACTGAAGACTAAATTGGGTTCACACGATTTTATTTTATTCTGGTACTGTCTGATCTACGCCAGATGGCTTGATGGCCATCTTGTGCCTCCTGGCTGACACTGTTAGGAATCTTCCCCAAAGAGCCAGCAACCAATGGTAGAGCAGCCTCCCTCTGTCATCCGTGGCCCTAGCCAAAACCCCGCTCCTCGCCCCACCGCATTGCCGTGGTTGCGTCGCCCGTGGGCCAATCCACAAAGACTCCCCGTCATCCAGATCTGGCGGCGGCGGTACCTTCAACCCATGCAACTCTAAGATATCCATCTAAGCGCTGCTTCCGCAGAAAACTTGCGGCCCCGCACCCTTACGTTAGACACCAGCCAACCGGTAGCCTAGGAGCACAGCCACCTCGAGGGGTGCTGCTTCCCATTGGGAATCGATTGGCCCAGAAAAAAAATTTAGACAACTGACACCTAAATAAAGTGATTTGAGATGAGGGTGCGACTTATCTGGTGGCATGGTGGAGTAGGCAGGTCCAGCTACCGAGTCGGTGAGGCCGGCGCGGTTGCGGTGGCCACCGGCGGCAGGGAAACAGGGATGTCGCGATGGTCGACAGCTATGGGGAAGTAGCGGCAGGAATCTGGACGGATCCGAAGTTGGAGCCGCTCCGGCACCATGAACAATGGCGGGGGTGAATCGGCTCCGGTACGGTTCACGCGGCCGTCATCGAGGCAGCTCCAGCAGCACGGAGTAAGAGGCACACGACCCAGTGCACGACGGCAAATGGACAACGTCTCTGGCATTAGGGAGGAGGGAGGCTGTGAAATTGGTGCGGTGGGGGGCGCCATGGAGGAGGGGATGAGGTTTCGCGGCTCGGGAGAAGGGCGCTTCCGGGGAGAAGGTGATTTGGCGCCCACGAGGTATGAATGTGCGGGCGGGGGATTGGGAGGGGAGTGGAACCATGTTTTACGGACGCATTTGTCTGAAATGTGAGGGGGAGTTACAGTTCTACCCCTGCCTTTAGGCTTCTTGGCTTGGGTCTGCGTACTGAGGGTCGGGGATAGTAGAGTAACTTTGCTTCTCCCCAAATAGTGGGCGGGAGCGATTTCGGGCGAGGAGGGCGTGTTTTGAAACATAGTGGGCGCGAGCGATTTCGGGCGAGGAGAGCGTGTTTTGAAATAGTGGGCGCGAGCTATTTCGGGCGTGGAGAGTGTGTTTTGCTGACCATGGTTTATGAATTATTCGGCACATGTCATTTCGGCTGAGGAGAAGGCGCGCTTGGATGAAGTTACGAACCTACCCTCGATGTACAACGGGCCAATTGACGCGTGTCCCACATAGGATGGTAATTTCGCGTCCCCCATTTATTTGCTCGGGCGAATTCCACCGAGCAGAGGATGTTTAATGATTCATTCAAAATTTGGGAGAACGAGCATCTACGTCTACCTTACCAAGTCGATTCGAATCAAATTTTGAAATATTAGCTTGCCACTTCTTTTTTAGATGGAGAGATGATGCTCGGGAGTAATGTGTTTTTACATGCTCGTTGCTAGCGATTTACTATATAACAAATAGTTGACCCACTCAAAAACGGGAATCAAACCCAAAATGAAATATCTCGATTCAATGAAATAGCTCATTCGCCAGGTCAAAATAATGAACTAAATCCAAAATTGAACACCTCAATCGAGTAGCATGTTGTACAGTATTATAGTACTCCATGAACATGTTGAAAGTGAAATTAATGAACTTGTTTGATATACGCATATATCCGTTCATGTGTGGATTGCAGACAACATGTTCTCCAATTTAAATATTTGAATGCAAGTTTATATTGAAACATGGTTTATATGAGTCTTTGATGCATAAAATGCGACCTCCCCCTCTCCCGGACTCCTGCTCTCTCTCTCTCTCTCTCTCTCTCTCTCTCTCTCTCTCTCTCTCTCTCTCTCTCTCTCTCTCTCTCTCTCTCTCTCGCCGACAAGCTTCAATTCTGTCGCACGCATCCAACACACAAACCTTGTTGGTCTCTCTTGCTTTATCTCCATCTCTCTCTCTTTCTCTCTCTCTCTTTGTGTGTGTGTGTGTGTGTGGGGTCTTTCTAGTTCACATGCATATATACTCCATCTATAGGTCTCTCTCGCACACTATGTATGATTCTCTAGTCCAAGCTAGATATCTTGGGTGCACTCATCATACGCACACAAATTCCTTGGCTTGTTTCCCGTAACTCTCTCACGCACCACTCTGTCGTCTCGGAGCTCTCCCCCCCCTCTCTCAAACTCTCCATCTACCTGGGTCACACATACACATGCATATCTCACTCGCACTCGGTAGGCCCATCTAAAACTCTATCTCTCTCCCTCGTTCTCTCTCCATCTCACACGCACACACACACACAATCTCACGCCTAGCTAGCCAAGTATGATGGTCTCTCACTCAATTGTAGGCACATGCAGTCCCCCCTATATGTATATGCCTGGCTAATCTTAGTCTCCATCACAAACATGTGCATGGTCTATCTCGTTTTCTCTCGAGGCATCTTTCTATCGCGCACGCACCTCCCTCGATCTCCCACCCATATAGTCCCCTCACGATCTCGAGGGGATCTCTCTATCACAAACACACCCTCTCGGCCTCCCCATGCGTCCATGTTGTCCATGTGTCCCTCTCGACCTTTGTTCCTTGTTGGCCAGACCTCTATTGGACATGTGCTATAGGGGTGTCTCTCTCCATTGCAAACAATCACACACTAGCTATCTTCGTGTATCTCCTCACCTCGCTTTTCGATCTCGAAGATGCATGCGTGATATGTTCGCCTAGGAAACGAAAAAACACACACTCTCTCTCTAATTTATCGTTTGTTGTCACTTTCTCTTTCACACACATACTCTTTTTGCACACTTACTCATTCTCCTTCACACGCACTTGATCTCTCTTGACTTAGGCACTCTCCTCGGTCCATAGCATATTGATTTATTGAAAAGCCAAACATCACAAAGTTTGACCATGTACATGGAGAAAAACAATTACATCTAGAACGGCAAACATATACCATTAGATTCACCATGAGATGTAGTTTCGTATGATGTATCTTTGGTATTGTAGATATAAATAACATCTGTGTAAACCTGATCAAAGTTTGACTTCTAAAAAATTTACATGCACTGCATTATCGAGCGGATGGAATATCTCTTCCCCCCTCTCAGCTATCTGACGCACCACTCAGCCTTATCGGCGCTCCTCAATCTCTCTCAAACTTTATATCTCCCTAGTTCACACATACACATGTGTCGCTCACGCTATACATATAGACCCATCCAACACTCTCTGCCCTTGTTCTCTCTCTATGTGACACACACCCCCCTAATAAGTACCATAATCCCTCACTCCATCATAGACGTAAGCACTCCCCCCTAAGTATGATTATCTCTCACTAGCCATCAGGAACACACGTATTGTCTCCTTCCATCCATACGTCTATCTCGATATCTCTCGGGGTATCTTCTATCACGCACACACCTTGTCACTCGATCTCCCACCCATGTAGTCCCATCACGATCTCCAGGGGATCTCTCTATGACAAACATACACTCTCTCCTGCCCATGTCTGCATTTTCTCCGTACGTCTCTCTCGACCTCTCTCCCTTGTTTGTCAGACCCCTCTTGGCCACGTGCTAGGGGTCTTGCTCTCTTGGTTGCAAACAACCACACACTATCTCCTCACCTTGCTTCCGTTGTCGAAGATGCATGTGTGATATGTTTGCATAAGACACACACGTTTTTTCTCGACTTTTATCGAGTGTTGTCCATGTCTCTTTGACACACGCACACACACTTTTACTCACTCTCTCTCTCTCTCTAGTTAGTGACTCTCTCACGTCCATAAGCATATGGATGTTTTGAAAAGTCAAACCTCAGAAAAGTTTGAGAAAAACATTTACATCTGGGATGATCATTGGATTCATCACAACATGTACTTACTTCATACTATCATTTATCTTTGGTATTATAGATATAAGTAATTTCTTTATAAACTTGGTCAAAGTTTCAAAAGTTTGACTTTAAAATAAATGTTGGAACTACGGAGGGAGTATCTCTTTCTCTCTCTGCTATCTCTCACGGGCCTCCCCTCTCACTCGAACACTCTATACCGACGGATTATACGCTCATTGTGTCAGCGTATAGCTCCGTATATTGTTTAGTTGACTGGTCAAAAAGTCCAAATGATGCCTTGTCAGCTCTTGTGTTGTATCTTCGTGTGCTGGCCCATGTGGCAGTGGGTGAAAATAAGTAAACTAGAGGCCCATCTGACACATGGTTAAGTAAACAAAGTTGAAACCACCCGGGGTAGCACCCCGCACGCTAGTAAATTGAGGGCGCATTGAGGACACACTTCTTCCGCGTGAAGGATGCACTCGCGCACAATTCACCACTGCGCGGCGGCATGCACAGAAGGACGCACTCGCGCACACCCAGCAGACAACACACACCAACACACGTGAACACCGGCGTCGCCGCCGGTTGAGTTGGACGGCGAGGCAGCCAACAAGCGGAGGCGGCTCGAGCCAAAACCGCATCCGGCGAGCCTGGACTTCATCAGCAGCCTTCCCACCAAATCTGCCGTGCGGACCACCCTGCTCTCCCGACGGTGGCGCCCCCTCGAGCGCCACATCCCCCTCAACCTCATAGTCGACAGCTGCCTCTGCGACAGGGATTGCAAACGCATGGCCGCAATCTCCAAGATCCTTTCATCGCACCTTGGGCCAGCCAAACGCCTTGACATCCGCATGTTCAGTACCAACTGCAAGGTCCAACCCAAGTTCGACGAGTGGTTCTTATCCCCCGCCCTAGATCAGCTCGAGGAGCTCAGCTTTGAAGCTGTACGATGTCCTCTCTGCCGCCGTCCGCGCTCCGCCTCACGCCAACGCTGTGCCGCGCCAGCTTCAGCTCCTGTTATCTTCCCCAGATTAATGCCACGCCCGCCCTTCTTCTCCCTCAACTCAAGCAACTCGACCTCTTCGAAGTTGTCATCTCGAAGAAGGCTATGGAGCACCTGCTCCGCAGCTGTACTGCGCTCGAGTACCTTTGTCTTGAGCAGATCCACGGGTTCATTAGCCTCCACATCGCCTCGACGAATCTCCGATGGATTTATGTGTCTTGTTGGCCCCGCAACAAGACATCAATTGGGAAGAGATCACTCCAGCTGTTCCACGTTATGGTCATTGAGATTGCGCCTTTCCTTGAGAGATTGCTTGTATCAGATCAAGAAGGTCCAACAAAAATCAGGGTCATTGACACGCCGAAATTGACAGCATTGGTGCACTCGTATGCCAAATTCTCCGAACTCTTTATTGGATCCGTAATCATTCAGGTACATCACTCATCTTCTTCTCCGTCTTCTTGAAATTCACATTTTTAAATTTCTTCTTGATGTATTTATGACCGTCTTCCAGAAAATGATTCCCACAAGCTTGACCCAGTCTATGCGCATAGTGAAGATCTTGGCAATAAAATCTATCAGCCCCAATCTGGATCAAGTTGTTGGATTCCTTACATGCTTTCCGTGCACGGAGAAGCTAATCATTGAGGTGAAACTTCTTTCTATTAGTAAACGGTAATCACAATGTAGCTCAATTTTTTCGCAATTTTCCAAAATTACGATGACAAGTGTAGTGTTCAAAACTGCATCTACGCACTGCACCGAAAGAAATGTTTTTAGTATTTTTTCTCACGTGATCACCTGCATTGTTTTTTGTTGTACTACTATAGTAGCCTATGCCAGTCATAGTTGGAAGTAACTTAGACTACTCCAGTAACTCTATGGTTACCCTAAGAGCAAGTACTACCTCCGTCCTGGTTTACTCTTCCTATTTTGTAGTATCAAAATTTGACCATAGATTTAACTGACAAAATGCTAATGCATGCCACTAAGAACTATATCGTTGGATTCGTATTTGAACATAATTTCAAATGGTGTAATTTTTAGTGACACGCATTGGCATTTTCTTACGTAAATCTATGGTCAAAATTTTATACTAAATAAGAGGTAGTACAAAAGTGGGCTATAACGGCCCTACACTATGTAGGCCAAAACACGTGCCAAATTCACTTGTGATGCATTTGGCATCGATGCCCCTCCATTGCTCCCCTGGTGCCCCAATCTGGATCACCTACTTTGCTCCGGTGCCAAATTAACTCACGCAATAGAAAAACACTTGCGTGGGAGAGAGAGAGAGAGAGAGAAAGGACCGAGGCAATAAAAAAACACTTGTTTGGGAGAGTGGGAGGCTGGTGTAGTTGGTTTGATTGATTTGTTTATACATGTGGGTCTGTGTGCACAGCGGTGCCAACTCTCTCACATCGCGAGAGCGGTGCCAAAATCTTTTGATTTGACATCGATGCGTATTATGTGGCATACTTTTGCAAAATATGGCATCGGCCACATAGTGGAAGGCAACAAATGCCCAAGCTCTTCACGTACTCCTAGGTAAATGAGAGGAAAGAGAAAGAGAGAGAGAGGTTGAAAAAATATCACTAGCCAGCCAACCCTATCGTATGAGCGAATGATATTGGTACCTCTTGATGACACAACAATCTTATACAACCAACTGCTCTAATTGTTGGGTAACATAGTAATTTCAAAAAAATTCCTACGCACACGCAAGATCATGGTGATGCATAGCAATGAGAGGGGAGAGTGTTGTCTACGCACCCTTGTAGACCGTAAGCGGAAGCGTTATATGAATGCGGTTGATGTGGTCGTACGTCTTCACGATCCGACCGATCCAAGCACCGAAAGCACGACACCTCCGAGTTCTACACACGTTCGGCTCGGTGACGTCCTCGCCTTCTCGATCCAGCAAGAGGGGCGAAGTAGTAGATGAGTTCCGGCAGCACGACGGCGTGGTGACGGTGTTGGTGAAGAACAATCTTCGCAGGGCTTTGCCTAAGCACTACGAAAACTATGACGGAGGATAAACTAGAGGAAACGGGGTTGCCGGCACACGGCTTGGTGTTTCTTGATCTGTCTTGGGTGCTAGCCCTACCCCTCTATTTATATGTTGAGCCTTGGGGTCGAAACTTGGAGTAAAAGCCTCCACAAAGTCGGTTTCACCCGAAAGGCAAGAGTCCTTCTCCGACTCCAGGGCCAGACGCCAGGGTTCCCGACGTCTGGGCCCAGATGCCAGGGACCCTGGCGTCTGGCCTCTGGACTCCGCAAAACTTCCTTTTGCACTTTCCAAAAACCTCGTGGGCTTTCCCCTTTGGCCCAGATAAAGTGTTCTCGTGCCCAAACATTTTGGGAAACATTCGGAACCCCTTCCGATGGATTCCAGAACCTTTCTGGAGATCAAACACTACTATCCACATATCAATCTTTACTTCCGGACCATTCCGGAGTTCCTCGTCATATCCGTGATCTCATCCAAAACTCCAAACAACATTCGGTCACCAACATACATAACTCATAGTACTATATCATCAACGAACGTTAAGCGTGCGGACCCTACGGGTTCGAGAACTATGCAGACATGACCTAGAACCATTCTCGGTCAATAACCAATAGCGGAACCTGGATGCTCATATTGGCTCCCACATATTCTACGAAGATCTTTTATCGGTCAGACCACATAACAACATACGTTGTTCCCTTTGTCATCGGTATGTTACTTGCCCGAGATTCGATCGTCGGTATCCAATACCTAGTTCAATCTCGTTACCGGCAAGTCTCTTTACTCATTTTGTAATACATCATCTCACAACTAACTCATTAGCTGCAATGCTTGCAAGGCTTAAGTGATGTGCATTACCGAGAGGGCCCAGAGATACCTCTCCGACACTCGGAGTGACAAATCCTAATCTCGAAATACGCCAACCCAACAAGTACCTTCGGAGACACCTGTAGAGCACCTTTATAATCACCCAGTTACGTGGTGACGTTTGGTAGCACACAAAGTGTTCCTTCGGTAAACGGGAGTTGCATAATCTCATAGTCATAGGAACATGTATTAGTCATGAAGAAAGCAATAGCAACAAACTAAACGATCAAGTGCTAAGCTAACGGAATGGGTCAAGTCAATCAGATCATTCACCTAATGATGTGATCTCATTAATCAAATAACAACTCTTTGTCTATGGTTAGGAAACATAACCATCTTTGATTAACGAGCTAGTCAAGTAGAGGCATACTAGTGACACTCTGTTTGTTTATGTATTCACACATGTATTATGTTTCCGGTTAATACAATTCTAGCATGAATAATAAACATTTATCATGATATAAGGAAATAAATAATAACTTTATTATTGCCTCTAGGGCATATTTCCTTCAGTCTCCCACTTGCACTAGAGTCAATAATCTAGATTACACAGTAAAGATTCTAACACCCATGGAGTCTTGGTGCTGATCATGTCTTGCTCGTGGAAGAGGCTTAGTCAACGGGTCTTCAACATTCAGATCCGTATGTATCTTGCAAATTTCTATGTCTCCCACCTGGACTAGATCCCGGATGGAATTGAAGCGTCTCATGATGTGCTTGGTCCTCTTGTGAAATCTGGATTCCTTCGCTAAGGCAATTGCTCCAGTATTGTCACAAAATATTTTCATTGGACCCGATGCACTAGGTATAACACCTAGATCGGATATGAACTCCTTCATCCAGACTCCTTCATTTGCTGCTTCCGAAGCAGCTATGTATTCCGCTTCACACGTAGATCCCGCCACGACGCTTTGTTTAGAACTGCACCAACTAACAGCTCCACCGTTTAAAGTAAACACGTACCCGGTTTGCGATTTAGAATCGTCTGGATCAGTGTCAAAGCTTGCATCAACGTAACCATTTACGATGAGCTCTTTGTCACCTCCATATACGAGAAACATATCCTTCATCCTTTTCAGGTATTTCAGGATGTTCTTGACCGCTGTCCAGTGATCCAATCCTGGATTACTCTGGTACCTCCCTTCTAAACTTATAGCAAGGCACACATCAGGTCTGGTACACAGCATTGCATACATGATAGAGCCTATGGCTGAAGCATTGGGAACATCTTTCATTTTCTCTCTATCTTCTGCAGTGGTCGGGCATTGAGTCTTACTCAACTTCACACCTTGTAACACAGGCAAGAACCCTTTCTTTGCTTGATCCATTTTGAACTTCTTCAAAACTTTGTCAAGGTATGTGCTTTGTGGAAGTCCAATTAAGCGTCTTGATCTATCTCTATAGATCTTAATGCCCAAAATGTAAGCAGCTTCACCGAGGTCTTTCATTGAAAAACTCTTATTCAAGTATCCCTTTATGCTATCCAGAAATTCTATATCATTTCCAATCAGTAATATGTCATCCACATATAATATTAGAAATGCTACAGAGCTCCCACTCACTTTCTTGTAAATACAGGCTTCTCCAAAAGTCTGTATAAAACTAAATGCTTTGATCACACTATCAAAGCATTTATTCCAACTCCGAGAGGCTTGCACCAGTCCATAAATGGATCGCTGGAGCTTGCACACTTTGTTAGCTCCCTTTGGATCGACAAAACCCTCTGGTTGCATCATATACAACTCTTCTTCCAGAAATCCATTCAGGAACGCAGTTTTGACATCCATTTGCCAAATTTCATAATCATAAAATGCGGCAATTGCTAACATGATTCAGACAGACTTAAGCATCGCTACAGGTGAGAAGGTCTCATCGTAGTCAATCCCTTGAACTTGTCGAAAACCTTTTGCAACAAGTCGAGCTTTGTAAATAGTAACATTACCGTCAGCGTCAGTCTTCTTCTTGAAGATCCATTTATTCTCAATTGCTTGCCGATCATCGGGCAAGTCAACCAAAGTCCATACTTTGTTCTCATACATGGATCCCATCTCAGATTTCATGGCTTCAAGACATTTTGCGGAATCTGGGCTCACCATCGCTTCTTCATAGTTCGTAGGTTCATCATGATCTAGTAGCATGACTTCTAGAATAGGATTGCCGTACCACTCTGGTGCGGATCTTACTCTGTTTGATCTACGAGGTTCTGTAGTAACTTGATCTGAAGTTCTATGGTCATCATCATCAACTTCCTCACTAATTGGTTCAGACGTCACAGAAACCGGTTCCTGTGATGTGCTATTTTCCAATAAGGGAGCAGGTACAGTTACCTCATTAAGTTCTACTTTCCTCCCACTCACTTCTTTCGAGAGAAACTCCTTCTCAAGAAAGTTTCTGAATTTAGCAACAAAAGTCTTGCCTTCGGATCTGTGATAGAAGGTGTATCCAACAGTCTCCTTTGGATATCCTATGAAGACACATTTCTCCGATTTGGGTTCGAGCTTATCAGGTTGAAGCTTTTTCACATAAGCATCGCAGCCCCAAACTTTAAGAAACGACAACTTTGGTTTCTTGCCAAACCATAGTTCATAAGGCGCCGTCTCAACGGATTTCGATGGTGCCCTATTTAATGTCAATGCGGCCGTGTCTAAAGCATAACCCCAAAACGATAGCGGTAAATCTGTAAGAGACATCATAGATCGCACCATATTAAGTAAAGTACGATTACGACGTTCGAACACACCATTGCGCTGTGGTGTTCCGGCTGGCGTGAGTTGCGAAACTATTCCGCATTGTTTCAAATGTACACCAAACTCGTAACTCAAATATTCTCCTCCACAATCAGATCGTAGAAACTTTATTTTCTTGTTACGATGATTTTCAACTTCACTCTGAAATTATTTGAACTTTTCAAATGTTTCAGACTGATGCTTCATTAAGTAGATATACCCATATCTGCTTAAATCATCTGTGAAGGTGAGAAAATAACGATATCTGCCACGAGCCTCAACATTCATCGGACCACATACATCTGTATGTATGATTTCCAACAAATCTGTTGCTCTCTCCATAGTACTGGAGAACGGTGTTTTAGTCATCTTACCCATGAGGCACGGTTCGCAAGTACCAAGTGATTCATAATCAAGTGGTTCTAAAAGTCCATCAGTATGGAGTTTCTTCATGCGTTTTATACCGTTATGACCTAAACGGCAGTGCCACAAATAAGTTGCACTATCATTATCAACTCTGCATCTTTTGGCTTCAACATTATGAATATGTGTGTTAGTACTATCGAGATTCAATAAGAATAGACCATTCTTCAGAGGTGCATGACCATAAAAGATATTACTCATATAAATAGAACAACCATTATTCTCTAATTTAAATGAATAACCGTCTCGCATCAAACAAGATCCAGATATAATGTTCATGCTCAACGCTGGCACGAAATAACAATTATTTAGGTCTAATACTAATCCCGAAGGTAGATGTAGAGGTAGCGTGCCGACCGCGATCACATCGACTTTGGAACCATTTCCCACGCGCATCGTCACCTCATCCTTAGCCAATCTTCGCTTAATCCGTAGCCCCTGTTTCGAGTTGCAAATATTAGCAACAGAACCAGTATCAAATACCAAGGTGCTACTGCGAGCATTAGTAAGGTACACATCAATAACATGTATATCACATATACCTTTGTTCACCTTGCCATCCTTCTTATCCGCCAAATACTTGGGGCAGTTCCGCTTCCAGTGACTAGTCTGCTTGCAGTAGAAGCACTCAGTTTCAGGCTTAGGTCCAGGCTTGGGTTTCTTCTCCAGAGCAGCAACTTGCTTGCTGTTCTTCTTGAAGTTCCCCTTCCTCTTTCCTTTGCCCTTTTTCTTGAAACTAGTGGTCTTGTTGACCATCAACACTTGATGCACCTTCTTGATTTCTACCTCCGCAGCCTTTAGCATTGCGAAGAGCTCGGGAATTGTCTTATCCATCCCTTGCATATTATAGTTCATCACGAAGCTCTTGTAGCTAGGTGGAAGTGATTGGAGAATTCTGTCAATGACGCTATCATCCGGAAGAGTAACTCCCAGTTGAATCAAGTGATTACAATACCCAGACATCTTGAGTATATGCTCACTGACAGAACTATTCTCCTCCATCTTGCAGCTATAGAACTTATTGGAGACTTCATATCTCTCAATCCGGGCATTCTTCTGGAATATTAACTTCAACTCCTGGAACATCTCATATGCTCCATGACGTTCAAAACGTTGTTGAAGTCCCGGTTTGTCGGTGTACTAAAGTAGGGGTACCTTAGTACCCCAGACTTGTGCACGGGCAGTTGTAGCACCCTGCGGCGAGGCCCGCCCAGGAAGCGCCAAGAGAAGACCAAGCACTCAAGACAAGGCCCCCGGCAAGAGGAGCTTGCCGGGCCAAGAAGACAAGGCCCCCGGCAAGAGGAGCTTGCCGGGCCAAGAAGACAAGACCCCGGCAAGAGGAGCTTGCCGGGACGACTGAGCCCATGTAATGCCATCCAAGAACAAAGTATACGAGACAGAAGATCGAGGCCCCGACAAGAGGAGCTTGTCGGGAAGGCCGAACCCAGGCACCACAAGAGAAGCCCGCCACGGCGCGCCATGCGCCCCGGCAAGGCCTGATAGCCGGCAAGCTATCAGGCACAGGAAGACGACCCCCGCGGCAAGCCACTTGCCGCGGCAAATCGCCACCTCAGGACTGCGCTCCAGCTCGCCCGCCCACGCGTCGCTCCGGGGCTTCCCCCAAGGGCACGTGGCGGGGCACCGCGCAGCCTGGGGTATGCGGTGGCATGCAGCCACCATCGTGGCGAGCGGTGGCGCACCTAACGGTCCGCCTCGGTGCTGTCCGGGCGACCGTGACGGGCATTTAATGCCCTTGTCCCCTACCGTCAGAAGTAGGTATGATAACACTGTGCCGCACTGTAGCGCCACCGTTCCCGCACTGTTACAACTACCACCCCTTTTACACTTTTACCCCTTTCTCTTACGTTGACACCTGTCGGTGACCCCTTTGCGCTATAAAAGGAGGCCCGTGTGCAACGTAGAGGGGGTTGGCGGGTTCCGGGGTTCGGAGATTGGGAATCCAGACAGCCATACGCTCGGTGCAGCTAGCTCTCCAAGCTCCCGAGCTCCCCAGTTCAATACAACCAAGCAGGAGTAGGGTTTTACGCGTCCATCGCGGCCCGAACCTGGGTAAACCGCCCGTGTGCTCGCCTCGATCTGCTCTCCGTGCTCCCTCCGCCCCCCTCACCAGACAACGAAAGGGGCTCCGGCCCCATAGGTGCTCGCGGGGGACGCCGTCCGCCCCGACATCTTTGGCGCGCCAGGTAGGGGGGAGCCGGGGGACAGCCCGCTCCTGCGGATCCCAGGATCCGTCCAGTCGAAGCAGGTGTCCCCGATAAGCCTTGCTCCGGCAAGCAGATCAGCAGTCTGAACGCTGAGGAACAGTCCGCTCCTGCGGATCCGAGGATCTGTCCAGTTGAAGCGGGAGTTCCCGACAAGCTTTGGCATTCTTTCCCACGGGCTCGTGTGCGGCCCTCCTCGAGTATCCACTCGCGCAGAGACTGGGCAAGAAGCAGCTGCTCCTTGAGGAGGGCCGCCTTCTGGCCGCTGGGCGAACGATTCGCCTCCAGCGAACTCTGCGCCGCTCCCGTAGCCGCAGAAGTTAGCGCCAAAAGTCACGAGAAAGGCGACCTCGTTCCCCGGCGCGCCTCGTCCGCCGGGGCGCCGAACGAGTTGACGCCGACCGTGGGAGGAATCTTGCCAGCGCGGTTGCCGGAACCCGTTCCGCCAACCATCCTCTCTGCCCAAGTCTTGCCGCAGTTGCATGTGATCCTTGGCGCAGAGAGGGGCGCGGATCCCCAAGCATAGCTACGCCTAGCTCCGGAGGGTCGTAAGGCCCTGCGCCTTTGCCTACCCCCAGGATGGGCTGGACGCTGCCCAAGGAGGTTTTACCCTACCGGGCGGCAAGCGATAAGAAAAGATAAGTTGCCGGAGCTCGAGCAATTGCCCCATCAATTTTTAAGAGTTATCTCCCTCGAACGACCGAGCCTTGGTTGAGAGGCCTGAGCGCGGAAGGACCGGCACGAGACTGGTTGCGCCCTCATTTCGTTTCGAGTCCGCTCAACGACTTGAGTGTGCTACACCCCGAGTAGCGTCCTCACTTTGTTTTGAGCTCGCCCGGCACCCTAAGCGTGCTGCGACCGCAGTCGCACCTCTTACTTTGCCTTGAGCCTGCTCAACAATCTGAGTGAGCGGCAACCAGCCGCGGCGAGGTTTCTTGCCGGTGGTAGCCCCGCCAGCGGGTCGCTGACGTCCCGCACTCGGCGCCCGTGGCAAGGCGGAGGCCTACGCCGGCAAGTCCCCGAAAGCGTAGGGCGGAAACAAACAAGGCGCCGGTCAAGTAGAGGAGATAACAGTGCGATGCATTGCCTAAGATAAAAAGTTATATTACGAAATGCCTTACTGCTGCTCTAACCAGCCGTTTCCATGGCATATTTAACAGCGGCAGGGAAAGGAGATAAAAGAAAGGGGCAGGCGGCCTAGTCCACGCGGTCGCCCTCGATCCTCTTGACCCCGGCCGCCTTCTTGACGATAGGGGCGATGAGGGCCTGGATCCCCGTCAGGTCTGCGTTCTCCGGCAAGGGCCTGAGGACGTTGGTAAGCCTGATGTCGGGGTTGCGGAAAACGATCTTCACCAGCACCCTCTCGAGGGCCCCGGAGATGGCCTCCCGCGTCTCGTCGGCCAGCTCCTTCGGAAGCGACGTTCGGAGGTGCTGGAGCGCCTGCGCCACCCCCTGGAAGAAGGAAGTGAGCTTGGCGCTGGGCACGACGTCCTCGTCGGTGAGGGACTGGTGGCCCTCGATCCCCAGCAGCGTCAGCTCCTTGTCGATGGTGGCGGCGATGTCGACGAGGCCCTCGGTCCACCGCTCCACCGTATCCCTGAAGGTGTTCTGGGAAACGGCGGCGCGCCTCAGCAGCTCCTCGTTGCCGTCGACCTCCTTCCGTAAAGCCGCCTCCCGCTCCTTAGCGCTGTCCAGCGCCTTGCCGAGCGCCTCCAATTTCAGTTCCAGAGTGGAGTTGGAGTTCTTGGCAGCGTCAAGCTCCTGGATCTTCTCGGCGAAGCGACCCTGAAGCTCACCAAGGGTGAGCGCACCCTTCTCGCGCTCCTGCCGGAGCGCGGCGAGCTCCTCGTCCTTCGCCTTGAAGTCGGAATCGAGCTGCGCCACCCTCGCCTCCAGCCCCTTCTTGGTGACCTCAGCGGCTGCAGCAGCGTCCTGCGCCTTCTTCAGGTCTCCGCTGAGCGCCCGCTCGCGCGCGGCAACCTCCTCCTCGTGGTTGGCGAGGCTGGCCGTTTTCAGCACCAGCTCGCCTTCCCGCGCGGATAACTCCGCGGCGGCAAGCCTCTGCTGCTCCTCGGCCTCCGCCTTCTCAAGGATAAAGGCCGTCCGCGCCTCGCCAAGCTGCCTCCGCTCCTCCGTGAGGGACTGGACGGCCTGCTGGTTGAGCTCCCGGAGCTCGGCGGCGCGTTTCTCCATGTCCGCACCCGCCTTCGCGACAAGGGCCTCTCGCCGCTCCACTTTGGCCTGCCGGGCCCGGTAGAGCGACACAAGCCTACGGAACAGCTGCTCCTCCTCGGGCTCATTGCCGCTGGAGTTTGGCACGTCCACCACCGTCAGCCCGACGGAGGCAAGCACCTCTCCGTCCAAGGCCTCCCCCTCAACAGGCGCCCTGGAGCTCGACTCCCAGGGGAGCCTGATGAAGACGCCGCCGCCTGCTTTCAGGTAGGCGCCCGCCGGGGGCTCCTCGGAGTCCGCCGCGGCGGCGGCGGCAGGGTCGCTGGCCGGCGGAGTGCCCGACGCCCCCGTCACCTCGGGGCCGTCAGCACGATTACCGGTCCCCTCGCCCCAGGCGGCCGCGTCGGCTTTGGCGGCCTCGGCCTCCCCGTCGCCCGCGGGGATATCAACGCCGTCCGCCTCCCGAGCGCCGGCAACGTCGTCGGCATCGCCATGCGCGCCCTCCTCGACGACGACCCCAGCCTCTATCGAATCCGAGGCGGGCGGGTCTGAGGAAAGGAGAAAGATCAATCGAACGAGTCAAAGGAAGAAAAGACCAAGGGGAGCTCGCGTACGCGCCAAGCGGCAGGAGCAAGTCATGTGCTCACGCTGGGGGCTGCGTTGCGGGCTGCCCTGAGGATCCCCTGCCGGGTCCGGTAAGGGCGCCTCCGACACGACCTCGCTTGCCGGGGGAGATTCGTCATCAAGGATGACCCACGGGATCCTCGATCTCTTCGCTCTCCTCTGAGCCAGGGTCCTGAAAAGGGGACCGGGTTAAGGGAAGGGCGAACGAGCTGTCGAACAGGATGAACCAACAGGGAAGAAGATATGAGCTCCATAGGGAGCTTACTCTCCGTCCTCCTCGTCGTCGGAGCTGAGCGCAGAATAGTCGAAAACCGGCTCGGCCCTGACGCGGGGGGACAGGGGAGTGGGTTCCCGGGGCCGCTTGGCGGGGGCAGTAGATGACTCCGCCCTCGTCGACACCGCGGCGCGGGGCGCAGCGGCAACCGAAGCCCCAGCCCGCGAAGACCCCGCTCCCGCTGCCGACCCGGCCCTGCGGAGGCGCCTCCTCGGCTGGGCCGGGGGCTCCGCCTGCGACGAGCCGCCCGGAGGCTGCAGGAAGGCAACGCCGACCTCTGGCAAGCCGCTCGCGTCTTGGGCAGGCTCGTCCTCGCCGCCGTGCCCGGCTGGTTCCCCCTGGTCGACAAGCTCCATCGGATCGGTGAGGCTCTCAGGCAATGTAAGCAAACTCCGCCGCGGTGGTGTCTCGGATGAGGCCATCCTTCTCGGCGGGATTGACTGGCTCCTCCTCCAGGCCGTCGAAGAAGGCCCGCACGACATCCTCCGGCGGCTCCTGCCAGGTCGCATTGATCCCATGCGAGTCGCACAATGGCATCATCGCAAGGATATGGCTGAGCGACGAGTTGTTGCACAAGGGAACGACGCCCGGCGGCGGCCAGAACCACTCCGGGTGGTCGGGGTCGTGCTTGAACAACTCCTTCAACATCGCGTCGTGCTCCAGCACGGTGAAGTTGAAATTGAGGCCCGGACGCAGCCTCATGATGTCCGCCGCATTCTGGAACTCCCAGGCCGGCCTCCCCCTCTCTTGCAAGGGGGCGATCCGGCGGCGAAGGAAATCCGCGCCGACGGCGCCGACGGTGAGACCGGCGAGCCTGAGACGCAGGATCCGGGTGGTAGCGATCTTCAATTTGGCATCGTCCGGGGACACCTCGCTCCATCCATCGCCGCGCACCACCGGAGTTCGGCGCACGACGGTGAACGGCTGCGGATGGTCCTCGACAATCAAGCACCATTCCGCCCTCCACTCCTCCCACCTGCCGCGGAGGTCCCCATCTAAGTAGGCCTCCTTCTTGCCGGACCGGGAAACCCAGGCGATCCCACCGGACAACGGCTCTCCTTTCTCCACCCGAGGGGCAAAGAAGTGCCGGAAGAGGGCCACGTTGGGACGAACTCCGACGAAGTTCTCGCAGAGGTGCGTGAAGACCGCCATTGTCAGGACGGCATTGGGGGTAAAGTCGAGGAGGTGGAGGCCATAGGTGTTCATGATTTCACAGAAGAACTCCGAGTAAGGCGGGCAGAGCCCGCAGTAGAAGAAGACGACGAAGAAAGGATACCCGGTCGGGTACTGCTTCTGGGCTTCGGCGGGGAGCACCCGCGTGCGCGGATGCGCTCGCGTCTTCGTCGACCAGAAAAGGCAGTACTTGTCCCTCAGCTCCACCGCACCGAGCTGGGGGGGGGGGGAACGTCGCCGTCTCCTTCCGAAGCGCTTCAAGCCGTAGCGCCTCGGCCGATTTCGCAGCCTTCCCCTTCGCCTTATCGCTCTTCGGGGCCATGGCGGGGGCGGGGGAGGGGGATCGTCGAAGTTGACGACGCCGGGCGCTCCAAGGACAGATCGCTGCTGTCTCTGGGAGAAGGAGGTGGCAGAGGTTTTAGAGAGGTAGCAACCAAGGGAAAGGCGAACCGCCCCTACTTTCCTCCGCTTATAAGAGGAAGAGGTGGGGGGGGGCGCTTCGCCTCTCCGAATAAAGAGATCGTGCGCGACGTGACGCGCGCCTGCGCGGTTCAGTCCCGCGCACGCCACCCACGTCACGCTCACCCCGCACGTCCCGCCCCCACGACGCCGCGATAAGCGCGCGCCGCCTGGGGAAGGTGCGACGGATGCGGAGTTAAGGAGCAGCGCGACCAAGGCCACGCGTGCCCGTGCACTGTTAGGGCCTGGCCCAACGACGCTCGGCACCGTGTGTGGCCCAGGCCCGGGGGCTCCTGTCGGTGTACTAAAGTAGGGGTACCTTAGTACCCCAGACTTGTGCACGGGCAGTTGTAGCACCCTGCGGCGAGGCCCGCCCAGGAAGCGCCAAGAGAAGACCAAGCACTCAAGACAAGGCCCCCGGCAAGAGGAGCTTGCCGGGCCAAGAAGACAAGGCCCCCGGCAAGAGGAGCTTGCCGGGCCAAGAAGACAAGACCCCGGCAAGAGGAGCTTGCCGGGACGACTGAGCCCATGTAATGCCATCCAAGAACAAAGTATACGAGACAGAAGATCGAGGCCCCGACAAGAGGAGCTTGTCGGGAAGGCCGAACCCAGGCACCACAAGAGAAGCCCGCCACGGCGCGCCATGCGCCCCGGCAAGGCCTGATAGCCGGCAAGCTATCAGGCACAGGAAGACGACCCCCGCGGCAAGCCACTTGCCGCGGCAAATCGCCACCTCAGGACTGCGCTCCAGCTCGCCCGCCCACGCGTCGCTCCGGGGCTTCCCCCAAGGGCACGTGGCGGGGCACCGCGCAGCCTGGGGTATGCGGTGGCATGCAGCCACCATCGTGGCGAGCGGTGGCGCACCTAACGGTCCGCCTCGGTGCTGTCCGGGCGACCGTGACGGGCATTTAATGCCCTTGTCCCCTACCGTCAGAAGTAGGTATGATAACACTGTGCCGCACTGTAGCGCCACCGTTCCCGCACTGTTACAACTACCACCCCTTTTACACTTTTACCCCTTTCTCTTACGTTGACACCTGTCGGTGACCCCTTTGCGCTATAAAAGGAGGCCCGTGTGCAACGTAGAGGGGGTTGGCGGGTTCCGGGGTTCGGAGATTGGGAATCCAGACAGCCATACGCTCGGTGCAGCTAGCTCTCCAAGCTCCCGAGCTCCCCAGTTCAATACAACCAAGCAGGAGTAGGGTTTTACGCGTCCATCGCGGCCCGAACCTGGGTAAACCGCCCGTGTGCTCGCCTCGATCTGCTCTCCGTGCTCCCTCCGCCCCCCTCACCGGACAACGAAAGGGGCTCCGGCCCCATAGGTGCTCGTGGGGGACGCCGTCCGCCCCGACACGGTTCTAAGCCGTAAAGCATGGCACATTGAACTATCGAGTAGTCATCAGCTTTGCTCTGCCAGACGTTCTTAACGTCGTCAGTTGCATCAGCAGCAGGCCTGGCACCCAGCGGTGCTTCCAGGACGTAACTTTTCTGTGCAACAATGAGGATAATCCTCAAGTTACGGACCCAGTCCGCGTAATTGCTACCATCATCTCTCAATTTTGCTTTCTCAAGGAACGCATTAAAATTCAACGGAACAATAGCACGGGCCATCTATCTACAATCAACATAGACAAGCAAGATACTATCAGGTACTAAGTTCATGATAAATTTAAGTTCAATTAATCATATTACTTAAGAACTCCCACTTAGATAGACATCCCTCTAATCCTCTAAGTGATCACGTGATCCATATCAACTAAACCATGTCCGATCATCACGTGAGATGGAGTAGTTTCAATGGTGAACATCACTATGTTGATCATATCTACTATATGATTCATGCTCGACCTTTCGGTCTCCGTGTTCCGAGGCCATATCTGTTATATGCTAGGCTCGTCAAGTTAAACCTGAGTATTCCGCCTGTGCAACTGTTTTGCACCCGTTGTATTTGAACGTAGAGCCTATCACACCCGATCATCACGTGGTGTCTCAGCACGAAGAACTTTCACAACGGTGCATACTCAGGGAGAACACTTTTACTATGATAATTTAATGAGGGATCATCTTATAATGCTACCGTCAATCAAAGCAAGATAAGATGCATAAAAGATAAACATCACATGCAATCAATATAAGCGATATGATATGGCCATCATTATCTTGTGCTTGTGATCTCCATCTCCGAAGCACCGTCATGATCACCATCGTCACCGGCGCGACACCTTGATCTCCATCGTAGCATCGTTGTCGTCTCGCCAACCTTATGCTTCTACGACTATCGCTACCGCTTAGTGATAAAGTAAAGCATTACAGGGCGATTGCATTGCATACAATAAAGCGACAACCATATGGCTCCTGCCAGTTGCCGATAACTCAGCTACAAAACATGATCATCTCATACAATAAAATTTAGCATCATGTCTTGGCCATATCACCTCACAACATGTCCTGCAAAAACAAGTTAGACGTCCTCTACTTTGTTGTTGCAAGTTTTACGTGGCTGCTACGGGCTTAGCAAGAACCAATCTTACCTACGCATCAAACCACAACGATAGTTTGTCAAGTTGGTGCTGTTTTAACCTTCGCAAGGACCGGGCGTAGCCACACTCGGTTCAACTAAAGTTGGAGAAACTGACACCCGCCAGCCACCTGTGTGCAAAGCACGGCGGTAGAACCAGTCTCGCGTAAGCGTACGCGTAATGTCGGTCCAGGCCGCTTCATCCAACAATACCGCCGAACCAAAGTATGACATGCTGGTAAGCAGTATGACTTATATCGCCCACAACTCACTTGTGTTCTACTCGTGCAAATAACATCAAACCATAAAACCTGGCTCGGATGCCACTGTTGGGTAACATAGTAATTTCAAAAAATTTCCTACGCACACGCAAGATCATGGTGATGCATAGCAACCAGAGGGGAGAGTGTTGTCTACGTACCCTTGTAGACCATAAGCGGAAGCGTTATATGAACGCGGTTGATGTAGTCGTACGTCTTCACGATCCGACCGATCCAAGCACCGAAAGCACGGCACCTCCGAGTTCTGCACACGTTCGGCTCGGTGACGTCCTCGCCTTCTCGATCCAGCAAGAGGGGCGAAGTAGTAGATGAGTTCCGGCAGCACGACGGCGTGGTGACGGTGTTGGTGAAGAACAATCTTCGCAGGGCTTCGCCTAAGCACTACGAAAACTATGACGGAGGATAAACTAGAGGAAACGGGGTTGCCGGCACACGGCTTGGTGTTTCTTGATCTGTCTTGGGTGCTAGCCCTACCCCTCTATTTATATGTTGAGCCTTGGGGTCGAAACTTGGAGTAAAAGCCTCCACAAAGTCGGTTTCACCCGAAAGGCAAGAGTCCTTCTCGGACTCCAGGGCCAGACGCCAGGGTTCCTGGCGTCTGGGTCCAGACGCCAGGGACCCTGGCGTCTGGCCTCTGGACTCCGCAAAACTTCCTTTTGCACTTTTCAAAAACCTCGTGGGCTTTCCCCTTTGGCCCAGATAAAGTGTTCTCGTGCCCAAACATTTCGGGAAACATTCGGAACCCCTTCCGATGGATTCCAGAACCTTTCTGGAGATCAAACACTACTATCCACATATCAATCTTTACTTCTGGACCATTCCGGAGTTCCTCGTCATATCCGTGATCTCATCCAAAACTCCGAACAACATTCGGTCACCAACATACATAACTCATAGTACTATATCGTCAACGAACATTAAGCGTGCGGACCCTACGGGTTCGAGAACTATGTAGACATGACCTAGAACCATTCTCGGTCAATAACCAATAGCGGAACCTGGATGCTCATATTGGCTCCCACATATTCTACGAAGATCTTTTAACGGTCAGACTGCATAACAACATATGTTGTTCCCTTTGTCATCGGTATGTTACTTGCCCGAGATTCGATCGTCGGTATCCAATACCTAGTTCAATCTCGTTACCGGCAAGTATCTTTACTCGTTCCGTAATACATCATCTCGCAACTAACTCATTAGCTGCAATGCTTGCAAGGCTTAAGTGATGTGCATTACCGAGAGGGCCCAGAGATACCTCTCCGACACTCGGAGTGACAAATCCTAATCTCGAAATACGCCAACTCAACAAGTACCTTCGGAGACACCTGTAGAGCACCTTTATAATCACCCAGTTACGTTGTGACGTTTGGTAGCACACAAAGTGTTCCTCCGGTAAACAGGAGTTGCATAATCTCATAGTCATAGTAACATGTATTAGTCATGAAGAAAGCAATAGCAACAAACTAAACAATCAAGTGCTAAGCTAACGGAATGGGTCAAGTCAATCAGATCATTCACCTAATGATGTGATCTCATTAATCAAATAACAACTCTTTGTCTATGGTTAGGAAACATAACCATCTTTGATTAACGAGCTAGTCAAGTAGAGGCATACTAGTGACACTCTGTTTGTTTATGTATTCACACATGTATTATGTTTCCGGTTAATACAATTCTAGCATGAATAATAAACATTTATCATGATATAAGGAAATAAATATTAACTTTATTATTGCCTCTAGGGCATATTTCCTTCACTAATATGTTCTCTTCTTTTGCAGATAAAGAAGACCCGAAAGTGAAAAATGTGCTGCACTATAACAATCTCATCGAATGCCTTGATCTCCATCTTACAGAAATTGATTTGATCGACTACCGAGGCAGCACATCTGAGATTAAATTGGCTAGGTTCTTTGTTCTGGAGGCAAGTGTGTCGGTGTTCTGGGAACGGGGGTCCCCAGACTTGCCTGCCTGCGGCCCACAGCATGGCTGAGCAGCAGGCCATACGGCCCATCTTCATCAACAAGGCATCCAAGACCTTCACGAGGAGCCGAGCCTCGCGAGGCGGACGACACAAGACCTCCTATGGAGTGGCCTGGCCAGGCAGGCTCACGAGGAGCGGAGATATCAAGGCAAGGCAAACCTCACGAGGGTCTCGTGACGTGAGCCATGACGAACGGCGCCAGGTGGGTGCCAGGCGGGCGCCGGTGCGCGCAACGTCCTTGTTTCCTCTCTGGTGCTAAGGAGGCAAGCGCAGACGAAGAGTACCGAGGCATCAGGCAAAGGTTCCCATGTTGGTGCAAGAAGACCAAGACGATGAGGACGGCAAGGCGGAGGTCATCGTGGAGCCCAAGGCGGCGTCACCCCAGGGCTTTTCGCAGGCGAAGACCGCTTTTGTCAGGATAGCTTGTACTAGCTATCCCCCTTCAAATTTTCCCGCCGTTGTTGGCTCCCTTCCCGCTCGATATTTGGGAAGAGGTCCATGGCCTATATAAGTAGGGCTAGCCACCATAGTAGAAGGGGGATGAGAACTGAGCTTGATCCAAACTGATCGAGAGCCTGGCCACAATAACACCTCAACCTCAGGAGGCTGTTCTTCCCTTGTACTGTTCATCATCAACCCGAGAGGCAATCCACCACCACCACACTGGAGTAGGGTATTACACCACAATGGTGGCCCGAACGAGTATAAACCCCGTGTCTCTTTCTGTGTTGTGAGTTCGTCGAGTTCGTCCGCAAGATCTCAGCGAGCTAGAGCGTAGATCGGTAGGAGGGAAAGACGTCGCGCGCACCACAGTGTTCGAACCTTAAGGGTTTGCCGGAACCCCACATCTGACATTTGGCGCGCCAGGTAGGGGTGTGCCGGAGCTTCTTCTCCGCCAACCAGCTCTTCAACGTTCACCGGCTGTGATGTCTGGTGACCCAAGGGCTGGCTCCGACCGCTGGGCAGCCTGGCCGGCCCGGGTGACGCCGCCTGCCCATGGAGATCTCGACTCCGTACCTCAAGCGGCACGGGCGCCACCAAGCTCCGCTGGGCGCGGACAGCGCGGTCAGGCATCATCCACCCTCACCCCACGGCAAGCGCGGGCCGCGGCGAGAGCGGCGAGCCACGCCGCAGCAACAGCGCCGCACTCGCAGCGGGAGCAAGCGAACATGTGGGCGGCACTCACGGTGGCAAGAGAGTTGCTGCGATGCAGGCTGATGGAGAGCGCCCGGGACACGCTACTTGAGCGAGTCGCTGAGCTACTGGACGCAGCAGCATCGGGAGCACCACCCTTCTGCTATCGACTTCTCCCTAGGCCACTGCAGGGCCGCTCAGTGAGCCTCACCACGTCTGCGCGCCACTAACTACGCACGGGGGCTTCGTCAACATCAGCACGGCCGGCGACGCAGGGGGCTCCGGTCCCCCCATGCCGACCTCGACAAGCACAAGCGCAAGCGTCACCCCCCACGGTTCCGGCCGGGTGCCGTATCATCATCCCCAGGACGCCATCACGGGCGGAGCAACGTGGAGCGTGGGGCACCATGGCGAGGTGTTCGGGGTGACGGCCCCAGAAGCCTACGTGCCCTGCATGATGGACTAAGGGTATGCACCAGAAGACGACATCGGCTCGTTCGTCGGAGAAGATTGGGGAGAAGGGGAGCTTGGAGCGAAAGCTTTCCAAGAGCCAACGGAGAATCACAATGATCGCGCCAACAGCGGCAACTACAGGGTACCACTAGTCACTCAAGAACAGGTTTACGCTAACCATGGGCTATAGATGAACCAGGTTGCCGCGTCGATCGACGGCCCAGTTGCGGCGACACCTGCTCCACCAAGGGAGACGCGCTGGGGGCCACCAAGAGGGAGCCAGGAGCAAGGCCCCTCCCCGCGGCACGCGACGCCTGACGACACCCAGAGGTAGGCCCTCTGCCGGGGAGGCCTCACCAACCCTTCCCCCGGCAGAGGACCTGTGGTTGCCGAGGGAACCGCTGGCGTCCTCTTTCCCTCCTCTGTTTCGTCCTGGTCTTCGGTCGGCTCAGAGGAGGTCGAGAGCGGCGCAAGGCGGGGCCCTCGTCTGGCGATATGAAGCAAGGCCGGTACCTGTGAAGAAGGCCAGGTGCCTGTGAAGCTCGCCACCCGTGACACTCTCACGTAATAATGAGTTGGGGCTGTACATGCCCCGGAATCTCAAGGGTGCCGGCCTCAGGCCCTGGGGCTCCCTCCCACGCCTAGTGGCAGCACTTAGCTGCGCTGGTGAGAAGACTTGAAGACCAGAAGACTAGACTAGGTGCCGGACGCAGCCTTTTGCTTTGGTTCTTTCCTTCTGTAGCTTTGCTTTTTGGATCTGGATTTGAGTTGAAGCTGAGTTTTTATCGATGCGCGCGGGGGGAGCCTTTTCTCGCTTGAGCAATTTCTTGCCTTCTGGATCTTGCTTTGTTTGGGACTCATGTCCGTCGCCTTTCCCTCATGAGCTCCTCGCGAATGGGACTGCGCGAAGCACGCGTGCCCTGAGTGCGCGCTGCAATTGGTGCCCACCTCACATGGGGCCCCTTGCGACAGGGCGGCGAGCTCCGCAAGGTTCTCAGGAACTCGGCACATCGCAGCCCAGCTCGAGGCTGGCGCTGACTAAGGTAAACCGAGGTAGAAAACTCGCATCATGGTTCAGAAGTTCACAAGGACACAAACTCACACCGCATGGATAAATAAAAATTGCAATTTGCTTACATGAGGGGCTCCCCCTCTCAAAATGCTCTTACAAGTTTCCAAGGGCCACACCCGAGTGTGCGTGCAGGAGGAAATAATAGGAGTACAAGGGATCAGCCGGAAATATCGCTCGGTGCATCACTCGCAGACGCGTCGCTCGCGTCGTCGTCATCTTTGTCGGCATCATCGCCACCATTGGCAACACCCCCATCGCCATCATCGACCACACCGCCTTCGTCTGCGACGACCACCACCGCATCATCCTCCGAAGCGAAGGGCCAGACCAACACGTCCACACGGTCCTTGACCCAGCGCGCCAGGTCGCCCCGGACAGCCGTGGGTATGGGGGTGATGGCGGCTTCAAAGTCAAAGTTGGGGTCGGCGTTCAAGAGGTGGCTGAAGACGCGCGAGAAAGCGCGCTCAAGCAAGCCGCGCCCCCTTTGCTCCACAAGCTGGTGAGCCTGGGCAGATCGAGCCTCCAAGCGCGTCACCACCTCGGTGAAGAAGGTCAGGTGGCTAGCGTAATCATTTGAGTGAGGAGTCGGCGCCTCCACATTGCAAATGTGGCCCAGGGCGATATTGGCCCTGTTCTGAAGATCCTGAAGCATGGGGGCATGCTCGCGCTCCAGCGTTCGGCGTTGGAGCACCTCCTCCGTGTTCTGCCTCGCGACGACCTCTGCATCATCAACCCGTCTCCGGAGGGAACGTAGCTCGGCGCGGGCAGAGGCCAAGTCCGCCGGTGCCATGACCAGGGCAGCAGCCGTGGCTTCCGCGCGCCTCTTAGCCTCGTCCAACCTGGGCCTGAGGGCAGCAGCCCTGCCCTCATCCTCCACGCCGGCGAGTTTCAACCTCAAATTGTACCTTCCCTCCAGGTCCACGCGATCCTCAGCCACCCGACGGTACACTTCCTCCTCAACTCCAGCCTCACGAGCCCCGACGGCGTCTTCTGCTTGGACAACTTGATGCTCCCTCGTCTCTAGTTGCTCGAGCTCGCGGCTACGCTCCATGGCCTCCAGGGCCAGCGCTTCCTCACGCTTCCGAATCTCCACCTCCTCCGCAGGCGTCCCCCTCGGCGACACAAGAGCAGCCCTACGCGCCTCCACCTGCTGCTCAAGAGACGCGCTCCAGGCTTGGAGTTCCCACGCGCGCTTCTCCGTAGCCTCGCAGCGGCGATCAGCCTCGCGAGCCTCCTCCAAGGCTCGAGTGCGGGCTTCCTAAGAAATCTTGAGAGACGCCTCAGCCTTCGCGTTCTCAAGGTCATGCTGATAACGGCCGAGGCTGATGGCCACCTTTAACTTGCGCCGCTCCTCTGCTAGCCAGAGACCTTCAACCTCAAGGCGTGAATCAACACTTGCGAGCTCTTCACCAAGCCGGCCTATCGTAGTCATCACCTCCTGAAAGAGCTCATGGCAGACCATGCTTTGCCTGTGCTCAAGCTCGAATGCCCGGCCTTTTCCGTCCTCCGCCTCGGGGGCTGCAGGTGGGGCGCTACACGGCGCGCCATCCCTCGGCAGGAGGCTGGGGGCTGGCGCTGCACCAGACACCATCCTGTCTTCACGAGAAGCCCAAGCTTGCTGGGGCTTGCTACTCGAGGAGGAGTCGAGGATTGAAGCCAACAAGCTACCACCGAAGATCAGCGGAGGAGTCTTGGGCACGCCTGCCAAGCTCCACGCCAGTCCAATGGGGAGGAGTGACGAGGCCGCAGGATCAGCACGCCAGGAAGGTGTAAGTGCCCCTTCGACCAACTCTGCCCCAGGGGTAGGACTCGGAGCGCTCGAGGCAGGCGGGAGAGTTGAGGAAGAAGGAGGCAGATCCTCAGGAGGCTTAGCAGCCTCAATGAAAGGGGTCCTGAAAGACTGACGTTAGAGGAAGAAAGCAGCACATGGAAAGCCACAACTGCGCGATACTCACACGTCAATGGCGATGTACTTCCTCCGCTTCAGCGGTCCAAAGATGTTGCTGCCGCTGGGGGAACCTTTCCTCTTGCGGAGCTCCTCACAGTCCATGCAAAGACGACCGAAACGCTGGACGTGACGGCCGGTGCGCAGCGGGGCCGAAGGAGAGCTCGGAAGAATATCTTCAGGGACGCCCGGTTGCGGCGAACAGCCGGGCACCATTTTGCCATGACCTCCCGAGGCCCCCGGAGCCTTGGCCTCGGGAGCCGCATGCAACATCTCCTCAGTAACCAACGCATCAAGAGGGGGGCGACAAGCTCCTGAGGATGATTCCCCAGGATCACCACTCGGCGTGTGCTCCTCAGCACTCAAGCCGTCGGTCTCTGTCTGGGATCGCCTACCTGCACCATCACTCGGGGCGAGCTCAGCGTCAAGGGAAGGGAAGGGAACCACGACGATAGGGTTCTCCCGGGGCCCCTCCAGGAAGACCGGCCGCGGCCCCCATTCATCGAAGAGAGGCATGTTTACAAATTCATCCTTATTCTGGCAGTGGTACAACAGGCAACTATTCCTTGGTAGATCGGCCGGCAGAGAGACGCCCGTCAGGACCCTGAGCACTATCCCTCGCGTCCCAAGGAAGATCCCGGACTCCTGAAACCTCATGTGGTGTTGGCTCCTGAGTAAGGTCCACATGGGATGAGAGTGGCGTTGGAGCGGAGTGACCAGGCGTCGGATGAAATCCTTCACCATCATCGGAGCGGTTACGCCACGATCCTTCAGTATCCAGAAGTCACTCGTGGATGGAGGAAGCTCGAAATCGATCCCCTCGCCTGCTGTCGCAGCCACAGCCTGGAAGCTCGTGCACCCTGAGCACTGCCGAGGACTGGCCAGATGCAATGAGAAGAAGTGGTGGAAGAGAGCCACTGAAGGAGCAATGCCCACCATGGCTTCGCACACGAAGGCGAAGACGACAAGAAGTGTCACAGACTGAGGGTCGAGATGCAACGTGTGGATCTAATAGTGCTCAAGCACAGCGTTGAAGAAGGCGGAGATGGGAGGAATCAGACCTGCCCAGAGGGTGTCTATGAGGATTGGGATCTTAGTGGCCGTCTGAACCGAGCGAGTGCGGGATGGGGGCCAAGCCACAATCTCCCCCCACTCATTGAAGCTGGAGGCAAGCATCGGGCACACCTTGTCCATGGCCTCGTCGTTGAGCACGCGAGACCGGTCGAGTGCCGGCGCGAAGGGCGGAGGCACGGCCGAAAGGGCTAAAGGGCTCTTGCCCTTCTCCACTCGTTTAGGCGCCATGGCTATGGAGCAGGCGGAGCGCGAGTCAGATTGGGGAAGAGAAGCAGAGTCGCAAGGAAGCAGAGGAATTGGGGAAGCAAGGCGCAAGAGACGGAGGAATAACTATGTAGGCCGCGGGGGCCACATAGCCGGGCGGATTTAAAGGCAGCGTGGGGAAGCGGAGACGCCCACGTCCAATCAACCGCCACATGTCGATCGAGGCCGCAGGCTTTTGGGGCCCACGGCGCTCCGAACTTGACCCTTGGCTTCGCCGCGAAGCCAAGCCTGAGCGCACCTTGGGCCCGGGGGCAAATGTCGGCGTTCTGGGAACAGGGGTCCCCAGACTTGCCTGCCTGCGGCCCACAGCGTGGTTGAGCAGCAGGCTGTATGGCCCATCTTCATCAACAAGGCATCCAAGACCTTTGCCTGGAGCCGAGCCTCGCGAGGCAAACGACACAAGACCTCCTCTGGAGTGGCCTGGCCAGGCAGGCTCACGAGGAGCGGAGATATCAAGGCAAGGCAAACCTTATGAGGGTCTAGTGACGTGAGCCATGACGAACGGCGCCAGGCGGGTGCCAGGCGGGCGCCGGTGCGCGCAGCATCCTTGTTTCCTCTCTGGTTCTAAGGAGGCAAGCGCATACGAAGAGTACCGAGGCATCAGGCAAAGGTTGCCATATTGGTGCAACAAGACCAAGACCAGGAGGACGGCAAGGCGGAGGTCATCGTGGAGCCCAAGGCGGCGTCACCCCAGGGCTTTTCACAGGCAAAGACCGCTTTTGTCAGGATAGCTTGTACTAGCTGTCCCCCTTCAAATTTTCCCGCCGTTGTTGGCTCCCTTCCCGCTCGATATCTGGGAAGAGGACCATGGCCTATATAAGTAGGGCTAGCTACCACAGTAGAAGGGGGATGAGAACTGAGCTTGATCCAAACTGATCGAGAGCCTGGCCACAAGAACACCTCAACCTCAGGAGGCTGTTCTTCCCTTGTACTGTTCATCATCAGCCCGAGAGGCAATCTAGCACCACCACACTGGAGTAGGGTATTACACCACAACGGTGGCCCAAACCAGTATAAAGCCCGTGTCTCTTTCTGTGTTGTGAGTTCGTCGAGTTCGTCCGCAAGATCTTAGCGAGCTAGAGCGTAGATCGGTAGGAGGGAAAGACTTCGTGCTCACCCCAGTGTTCGAACCTTAAGGGTTTGCCGGAACCCCACATCCAACAAAGTGTGCTCAAGGTAATTAGGTTTGGCGTTCTTTGGCGCAACAGTGAATGGCATGCTGATCACCGCAAGCATCTAAACCTAAATGACAAAGTCTCCGCAGAAGCTGAATTTGTTTTTGAAACATCAAGTGGCCAGAGACTGGAAAACTTATTTGCCTATTAGTGACTTGTCAAGGTGGTGGATTTTAGTTTGTACGATAATGCTGCATCCACCTAAAGTAACGAAAGTTCTTACGTAAACTTCCTAGTAATTCCCTCTTCATAGGTGCAACATTACTCCTAACATTAGTAATATCAGTTTGAAGCTTGTAATATTGCCGTGTTCTATTCCTGTGTTTTCAAAATCTTGTGAATCAAACAGGTCTTGAGTTGGTGATGATGTTGTGCCTGCCATCTTTCACCAATAGCCGCCGGATCTAGATCTGACGCATACAAACCAAACTTCTCCAGTTTTGTAAAAAGATGCCCGCACTTGTTCCCTATTTACAAACAACTCCTTGTCTCTCACAATCAGCCTTATCTCCTCCCCACCACATCTAGAAGGCCATGGAAAAATCTGGCGCGATGGCCGCTTTTGGCGCCGTCCACCCCCCAATCTTGGTGTTCCGTGCAATGCACGAGCATCTACGCACGGGAAATTATGTCGAACACGGCTAATTGTAAGCATGCTAGGTCTCCAGCCATGATATAGTGACGGCAGATGGTGAGGCTGACTATGGTCTGCCGAACACGGTGCCTATACTCAGGTGTCATCTCCGGCGTAGGGTCTTGTCACTTCACTGTGAGGAGCAGCACGTAATAATTTGACCAACGGGTAGTATTGTGCTACTACATTGGTAGTACTACTACTAGTACTAGCACCACCGTCTGGATTTAGTAGTACTACCACGTCCATCTGGATTTACTATTTGACTAGCAATATCTAGTAATGCATCTCACAAAAAATGTACTACTCCCTCTGAAAATAAATACATGGTGTATTGTTTTATTCCTATCAGCGAGATAACTTAATGTCTTTTTGCTACTTAATAGGATTACATGCAATGAACTAACCATTGCATGTGATGTTTGGTAGTCTCAAGTCATTGAAAGCATGCACGGCCCACATCTCTCATTGGTTGATATGTCATGAAATAAGAAACGAGGAGGGAGTTAATGTACCGTGCCTAAGTGTTTTGGGATTATTTGGTTTTCGTAAGGTGACTTACACAACATTTTTGGTTACATGCATTAACATTTTATTAGTTAAATCAAAGGCCAAAACTTGGCGCAAAATGCAAAGGGGACCAATAAACCAATAAACCGGTGAGATGACTATACTGCACCGGCACGGAGGGGGATGCAACCTCATTGACTTACTGCACCTGCCTTTGGGTGTATGACACGTGGGCCCAATGGGTGGCTGGCCAACCTGTCATACAGCCAAAGGTAGGTGCGGTAGAGGGGCGAGGAGTAGATGGCCAACACGCACGTGAATTCAACGCAGTCTGCACTTCTCACATAAAGGCTCCCGCCAGTCCAATCTACGAAATCCTACGCACCCAAGGGCAAGAGTGATCACTCCAATCGCAAGATCAGTTGACTAGAAACTAGACCCACGGAGGCGATGAGCTCGAGCATCAGCCGGCTGTGCCAGACGGTCCATGATGCCGGCCTGCGGCCCGGCACCGAGGAACGTCTCCAGGTAGTGCTTGAGGCCGCCAGGGCGAGAGGCCGCTTGGACGACAGCTTCATCTCCTTGTTCGACGAGGTCCTTGTCGGCATCCTCGACAAGTTCACCGTCGTCAAGAAGCTCGCGGACGACCTTGACGTATGCCTCCAGCCCACGCGCCCAGGCTCTGCGATGACTGCCACCCTGAACGGACTATATGGTGACAACCTCTTCGACGCACTGGTGGCCCTGCGACTGCCCGCCGTCGCTCCGGAGAATGTCCACCTCGAGGTCACGCTCACCGCGTAGCGCCTGGCGCAGCAAGACACCATCGACGTAATCACCCAAGTCTACGAGCAAATCATCCACAAGACTACTACATGCAAGAGGAGGACGATAGGATGCGGGCCTTCTTGGACCGAGGGTAACCTTGGACGGCATTGTCCAGAAGCACGTTGAGCTTGCCGCCAACGCCGCTGCTCCTCACATGTCGGTTGGTGACCCGGTGCACTAGGGCGTGATGATGTCGTTGATGGATCCATATGTATCTTTATTTTTCCGTCAAATCCAGTTAGTAGTATATGGTACTACTAGTGATTATCTTACCTTTCGCATCAACTTCATGATTTTCGTACGTACTCCATGCATGAACCGCGCGAGAACCAAACTTCTCATTACTCTAGGGAAAATCATTATTCCTATCTATCGGTCGCGCCATGGAGCAGAACCAAATTTTACAAGTTACAAGTCAAAAAGGAAAAGCCTCCCGTGTTCGTGTCGCACCCCCACACGGTTGGTCCAGCACGCCGCTCAAGGGGGAATGCATGCTGTGTTGCATTTTCACTTACAAGTGGGACCGCAGTTGAGCAAACCGACTATCGGCAAACCCCCACCCCGCCCACCACACAATGGCTGAGAAAACAGGAGGGAGAAGAGATGGCTGTAGCACGGACTCCAAGAAAATTGGTGTCGGATGGGACTCATGTGGGTGGCGTGTGCCGTACTGCTAGACATGAATGCTAATTATGGCCCATGCCACCCCACTATATCGAGGTGCTGGTTACATAGAACAAATTTCCTGGAGTCCGTGCTCAGCCCTCCTCTATCTCTCTTCTCACCCAGCCAGCAGACGCGCCGAGCCCATCGTCCGTTTGCTCATATTCGGTCCCACATGTCAGTGAAAACGCAAGAGGACCCACTAAACCTACACATCTTTCACCTCGACGTGTTGGTGATGAAAAACAAATCCAATAAAGATCTTTAGTGGCCGCTTTTGGAGTTACTCAAGAGTAGTAAGATTGTATTTACAGTTTAACCCAAGATGCACATCACGTGGCTTCAACTACCACTCTATTTTCTTGCATGACACGACCTGGATGCTGGATGTCCCACGTGTCGGCAAAAGAAGGAAGAACTTGACCAAATCTTCGGTTGTGCTCTTGGATTAGACTAGTTGTGCTAACTTAAAATTTTATTGTGTAGAATGGATGCAAGTTTTGTATTGGGAAGAAGAGCACAACGATATATTGATAGAGCGCAATTTAGTAGATGTTCTAGCACTTTTAGCTAGCATAGAGGCTAGAGATGAGACTAGTGCACTTGTTGATAGAATAGAGGCTAGACACGTCTACTTCTTTACACTCGAAGAAGAGAGAAGCACACAAGATCGAGCCTCCGTAGATCAACAATGAGTGCATCGAGAGGGCACTAATCCAACTTACACGAGCAGTTATGGAAGTTGGATATCTTCTAAAATGTATTCTTCTGGTTCTTGTTTTCTTTGGTCTTGCTTTTCTAGTCAAAATTTTGGTGACGTATTTCCATGTACCAAAAAATCAATGATGAAAAAAAGATGTGTGTTTGCAAAGAAAAATGTACGCGGCCGGGATGCGTCCACGCATTCGGCGCACGGCCACCACATCCGAGAAATGCCCGGACACGACCCCATTGCCCTACCCAAACAGACAGAATCCGGGCAAAACAGAGGTCCGTTTGGGATCGTGCGTTGGAGTTGGCCTTACAAGTGGGACCGCAGTTGAGGAAACCGACTATCACCAAACCTCCACCTTGCTCGCCGCGCGATGGCTGAGTTAGAGAAACGACGAGGTTGAAGAGATTGCTGTAGCACGGACTCCAAGAAATATGGTGTCAGATGGAAGTCGTGCTGGTGGCGTGTGCCGTACTCCTGGATGTGAATGCTTGTTCTGGCCCATGCCACCCAACTACTCCTACTACTTATAGTAGTAGTATCGAGGACTCGAGGTGCTGGTTACGTACAACGGACACATTAACATATGGCCCACCTCACACTGTGGCCAAATTTCCTGGAGTCTGTGCTAGGTTAAAAAGTGTTCTTTGTGAGGATGGGTAGCTGGTCTCAAGTTTAAAACTTGTTGTATTACGTACATAGATGTAGAGATAGTGCAGCATGTGAAGCTAGTACAAATATTGTACTATTGTTGATTGGCCTCATCCGATAACCTGTTGCAATGCACGTACAATTATGTATTCGGAAAATATTTTTTTGCCTCGTCGCAGCACCCACTTAGAGAAGCGACTCGAAAGCCATTCATAAATTTAGTAAGTTTATCACAAGCATATCATTTTATTACATACAAACGGTCATCAACCCACAACGACAACGAGGATACATTATAAATACTAAAGTTACAACAAATAACAAGCAATGAAATGAACTTCAACTCAACCAATCCTCGGCGTTGGAAATGCTTGCTTTGAACCACAAGTGATTCTCTGGGAAGGTCCAACTACTGTCAATCTCGAGACCAACGCATGACTGATCATCCAGGCTGAAGCGGCCTACTATATCACGACTAGGGTAGGGAACCACCGCAATGTCCGACATATAGATACAGTTGCTTCTCATAAATGGTAGTAACGTTGTGTCAACAGCAGTTGGATCGCCTTTCACCATCATTGGATAGTTTTGTTCAAGGAAGAGCGAGTTTGCTCCAAGATTATCAATACTGTACCGGGGAGAAGGTGTTAGCGCTAGCACAGTAGTATCCATCCCGAATACCATGCAACGGGTGTTGGAATAGGTACGGAGAGTGCGACCATGGGAGACAACACCTGCTTCCTTAGTAGTAACATCAGCAGTGGGCTATATACAGACAAGAAGGGGTGATCCATTGGAAGTTGCCAGGCGCCACTGAGTATATGGGCCCTCCTCGTCCTCATGCTCGTAATCATCACCATCGTCATCTCCCCCTTGGTTATAATTTTTTTAAAGTATAGGTGGTGGAATGTTCATAGGATCTTGGAAACACAAGAAGAAGGTTAATTAGTAGAGAAGGGAAACTTGCTAACTCACATGCATGTGGATGAAACAATTGTAATTACGGTGGAAGACAAACGTACCGAAACTACGAGGTTCCCATGCAAAAATAGTGCCACGAGTGGTGGCAGCAAACACAAGACCCTCGTATTGAATGTCATCACAGTACACATCCGTGTATAGAAACTGATTTTTGAGCAATATCCATCCAGTCGAACCACGAAGGACGGCAACAAGCTTTTCAAAGATAGCAACAACTCCACAGTTCCTGTTGGGGATATTACTGCTAGGCGTAAACCGGCCTAAGTGGGCCGGGTTGACTTCATCAGTAGTCTAAACGTGCTAAAGCCCAGAGGCTAGACAAAGGCCCAAGGCCATAGTCGGTTCAGTATCTGTAGCGGTAAACCGACGTGTATATAAACTTGTATTATAAGTTAGGAATAGGGAGAGACCAACACGGATACGAATATAAACCGGAGATTGGGACTCTATGAACCGACGGGTGTCACCCGTGTATATAAGGGGACAACCCGATAGCGGTTCAGGACAGACAACCATAACTCGAGGCCTAGGCGAAGCTTGTTTGCTCCCTAGTCATCGAAACCCCATCCATTCCATCACAAACTAGACGTAGGCTTTTACCTACATCAAAGGGGCCTAACTAGTATAAACTCCCTGTGTCCCTTGTCCGCTTTAACCCCTTTGAGTTAACCCGTTGTGATGGCTCCACGACTAAGTCCTTTCGCTAGGACATCTGCCGTGACAAACCCACGACTGTTGGCGCCCACCGTGGGGCTATCGCATGATGGTTTCAAGTTCTTGGAGGGACGCTTTGAAGGACTCGAGGGATACGCCATGGGCCGGATGACCAAGAGTCGTCGCGGCAAGATCTACATCGACGACGCAGGCTGGGGCCCCAAGGCCGGCTCAATTGAGTACGGGTACCGGGTCCCCTTTGGTGGCATACATGTCTTCATCGGCAAGATCGGTGAACCGGGCCCTGAGCTGGACACCTGCACCGACCTCCTCGAGACAGCTCAGCGTGCACGACCTGCCCGGGTTAAACCGGCCGTGAAGCATGCCTTCGTAGGAGTCATCCATGGAGGAAGCTATGAGGACGGATCAGGATCTGGTGGTGAAACCGTCGTTTACTCTGGCGACGAGTCATCTACCGGAGAGACTGAATCATTGTATCAGCTACAAGATGGCCAGATTGGGGGTTGTTCTGATGGCGACAGTATTCCAGACTCCTCCGATCTGCCCAACCGGGTTGGGATATTCATGGCCGGTACACAAGCAGCACCTCACTCGTCGACAACCGCGGCGATGATTTCCGGTTCAGCAGCAGCAACGGCTGCCGGAGTAGGAGGCTCGGTGCACCCGCCGGTTCAAGTGTTATCAGATCTATTCGACGCATTGGCTGCACTCATGGCAGAGGCTAATCCGGTGGATCAAGATGCTCATAACGCAGAGGTCGCAAAGGTGAGAGAGCAGATTACCTAGGCCAAAGCGGATCTGGCAGCAGAAGAGGTCAGGATGACCATGGAGCGGGCCGCTTTGGATGCCCAAGCTTATAAACTCATGCTGGACCAGAACGCCTCGTAGGAAGTCATGAGGAGGAAATACCGATCTTTTTTCCCCTAAGTTTTTGAAGAAAGGAACCTTTTCAAAACCCCTGAAGCGGGAATCAATAATCCGCCGGTAGTAAACCGGGCGGAGGCACCTGCGGCAGGAGCGCCGGTTCAGCCCCGTTTAATAGATCTGCCTCGTCATAATGCTGGTGTACCGCAAGCCATGCCTACACCTCCGGGTCACTACTCCAATCCGATGGATAACCTCGTTGCAGCTGCGGCGCGGCTGGAGGCTATTCCAGTTGAAGGTGATTCATTACAGGCGATCGAAACGCGCCAGGTTAAGGAGCTCCTCAGGACGGCCTTGATCCAACAGGAAGCATACTCATACAGCCGCGACCGGATTCATTCTACCCCACGTCCGGCCCAGAGTTATAGCAGGCGTATGGAGGAACCAGCTGTGTCAAGTAACGCGTGGCGTGAAGTACCCCGTGGCAACAATCCGGCTCCCGATGCCCAGGAGGTGGTAGACCGAGCCCGGGCGCGCAGGGAAGCTGAGTTAGCAGCGCAGTATCAGACTCATCAGTTCACACCGGTTCGTCCCACCACTTCGGTTGAACCGGGGCTCACTTCTAGCTCTTTGGGAGTGCCTTGTCTTGTCCTCGCTTTACGCAATGTGCGCCTGCCCAAGGATTTTAAAGGCCCGCGCAAGGTGCCGAACTACACGGCGGATCAACCCCCAGAGACGTGGGTGGAGAGTTATGAAATGGCCATGGAGATGCTTGATGTTGATGAGGCGGCGTGTGCAAAATATTTTACTATGATGCTTGAAGGGACAGCCCGCACTTGGTTAAAAAGCTTACCGCCCAATTCTATCAGTTCATGGGCCCAGCTGCGAGACCGGTTCATCAATAATTTCAAAGACACGTGTAAGCAGCCCATGTCAATAGTGGATTTAGCTGCCTGTGTCCAGGAGGAAGGAGAATCAACAACTCATTGGGTGCGCAGGGTCTCACGAGTTCTGCACTCTTCAGACCGCATCAATGCGGGCACCGCAGTTATAACCTTGGAAGGCAATTGCTGGTTTGGACCTTTGAAGCTGAAGTTAGGACGAATGAAACACCATTGTACTGACATGGGAACCCTCATGGGCGCTTTGGTGAAGTACGCTGGTTCTGATAGTACCAAGGATCCCGAGTCTGATGATGAAAAGACAGGGAAGGGAAAGAAGAACAGCAACTTCAGGGGTCAGCACCATCACTCAGCAGGAAACAGTGGTGGAGGCAAGCGTAAAGCGGATGGCAACATGGATTTTGTGGCCAATACTAACGTACAGAACGGAGGCCAGCGACGGAAGGGCAAAAACCGCAGTGGAGGGCCCAGTCCTAATCCGGAATGCCTGAACTATCTGTTAAACCAGCCCTGTCCAAAGCATGGAACAAGGGAGGAACCGGGAAACCACCTTTGGAAAGATTGTTATATCATGCAAGAATTCAAGAATTCCAATGCCTTCCGGTACGACCCCGGCTCCGGTGGTGGTTCTGGATCTGGACCGAGTCACGGTGGTGGAAATTCCGGTTCAGGATTTAATGGTAACCCGGGCGGGCATAACAACCAGCATAATCAGAATAACCAGGGTGGTAACAATCAGCAACAGCAGCAGTCGGGTTACCAGAGCAATCCAAAGCAGCTAAATAGTGGGCAGTATCATGTATTCACCACTAGCTTGGACAAGCGGGATAGGAAGCTCCAGAAACGGGCAGTTAATTCTGTTGAACCGGCCGTGCCCCGGTATCTGCGCTGGTCAGAGCAACCAATCATATGGAGTAGAGAGGATCACCCTCCCCGGGTTGACAATCCGGGTCAGCTGGCTTTAGTGGTGGCACCTCAGGTTGGAGGTTATAAGTTCACCAAGGTACTCATGGATGGAGGTAGCAGCATTAACATCCTATACTATGAGACTTTTCGTCGAATGGGGCTAACAGATAAGGAACTCCGGCCTTCAAATACGGTTTTTCACGGTGTGGTACATGGCAAGTCAGCATACCCCGTTGGAAAGATAGCATTAGAAGTGGCTTTCGGAGATGATCACGATTCCCAGTCTGAGACGCTGACATTCGAGGTGGTGAAAATCAAAAGCCCGTATCACGCCCTGTTCGGTAGACCGGCCTATGCGAAATTCATGGCACGACCCTGTTATGTCTACTTGCAACTCAAGATGCCAGGTCATATGGGGACCATCACGGTTCACGAAAGCCGCAAGATCGCTTTGGAATGCGAAGAAGGAGATGCAGCTTACGCAGAATCGGTTTGTAGTATCGAGGAACTCAAGTATTACAAAGACAATGTTGATCCAACGGATATGACTCCTTTAAAGAAGCCTACCACGGAGCATGATCCGGCTCTGAAGTTTACATCAGCCGCTGAGACTAAGCTTGTTGACTTCGTACCTGGCGATTCGTCCAAGCAGTTCAGTATCAGTGCCAATTTGGATCCGAAATAGGAAAGCGCGCTCATCGAGTTCATCCGTGAGAATCGGGACATCTTTGCGTGGAAGCCTTCTGACATGCCTGGTGTACCGAGGCGACTCGCTGAGCACACTCTTAACGTGGATCCTAAATACAAACCGGTGAAACAGTTCCTCCGTCGGTTCAACGAGGAGAGGCGAAAAGCTATTGGAGAAGAGGTGGCCAGGCTCTTAGCAGCTGGTTTCATTGTTGAAGTTTTCCACCCTGAGTGGCTTGCTAATCTGGTGCTCGTCCTTAAGAAAAATGGCACCTGGCACATGTGTGTGGATTATACTGATCTTAATAAAGCCTGTCCCGCGCATCCTTTTGCCCTCCCCCGTATTGATCAGATTATTGATGCTACGGCGGGTTGCGAGCGCTTATGTTTCCTGGATGCGTATTCCGGCTATCATCAGATCAAAATGGCAGTTAAGGACCAGGAGAAGACGGCGTTCATAACTCCTTTTGGAGCCTTCTGCTATGTGTCTATGCCTTTTGGGCTCAAAAGTGCCCAGGCAACCTATCAACGGTGTGTGCAAAATTGTCTCCACAAACAGATTGGCCGTAATGTGCGTGCTTATGTGGATGATATCGTTGTTAAATCAAGGAAGAAGGAGACTTTGGTCGATGACTTGAAGGAAACCTTTGATAACTTGAGGACGTACAAGATGATGCTCAATCCGGCCAAGTGTGTCTTTGGTGTACCAGCAGGCAAGCTATTGGGTTTTCTGGTGTCCAACAGGGGAATTGAGGCTAATTCGGAGAAGATCACGGCTATCACTTCTCTGGCTAAACCAAAATGTATTAATGATGTTCAACGTTTGGCTGGCCGGATTGCCGCATTGAGCCGGTTTATCAGCCGCCTCGATGAGAAGGCTATCCTGTTGTATCAGATGTTGAAGAAAACGGATCAGTTCGTCTGGAGTTCTGCCGCTGATCAGGCTTTGGAGGATTTAAAGCGGCAATTGGCCAATCCGCCTGTACTCGCCGCCCCCGTTGACAAGGAACCATTATTGCTGTATATCACTGCTAATGCCCGTGCGGTCAGTGTAGCTATAGTGGTGGAGCGGAAGAAGGCGGGCAAAGAGTACCCGGTTCAGCGTCCGGTTTATTATATCAGCGAAGTGCTTATTGAGTCTAAACAAAGATATCCGCATTGGCAGAAGCTGGTATATGGAGTTTTCATGGCAAGCCGGAAGCTGAAGCAGTATTTCCAAGGGCATCCCATCACAGTGGTCAGCTCTGCCCCTTTAGGTGATATCATCCAGAACCGTGAAGCAACAGGTCGGATTGCCAAGTGGGCCATAGAGCTTGGGCCACACGGTTTGAAATACGTGCCTCGAACGGCGGTGAAGTCCCAAGCACTTGTCGATTTCATCAATGACTGGACAGAGCTGCAGGCCCCTGAAGAGAAGCCGGATCACACATATTGGACCATCCATTTCGACGGATCACGACAATTGGAGGGCTCGGGGGCTGGAGTCGTATTAACTTCCCCACGAGGTGACAAGTTTTGTTATGTTCTCCGCTTAATGTTCCCTTGTACTAACAATGCAGCTGAGTACGAAACCTTGCTCCATGGTCTCCGGATGGCTAAAGAGATGAACTTAAGCCGGGTTAAGTGCTTCGGTGACTCGGACCTGGTAGCTCAACAGGTGTCTGGTACTTGGGATTCTAAAGACCCACTCATGGCTGCATATCGTCGTGAGGTTGATACTGTTGCTGGTCATTTCAAGGGTTATCAGGTGGACCACGTGGATCGTCGGAAGAATGAAGCAGCAGACGCTTTGAGCCGGCTAGGCTCACAGCGTAAACCGGTCCCGCCCAATGTCTTTCTCGACATACTACACAACCCATCGGTTCAGCTACCTGGAGAAGTATATTTGGCTGTCCCTGATCCGGAGGCTCAGTTGGTAGCGACACTCCACGTCATTCCAGATTGGACACTTCCCTACCTGGCGTACATGAACCGGGGCGAGTTACCAGATGATGAGACTCTGGCCAGACAAATAATACGGCGGTCCAAGTCCATGACAATCATCAAGGGCGAGTTGCATCATTGCAGTGTATTAGGAGCATTTCAACGCTGTGTGTCTCTTGAGGAAGGCTGTGAAATTTTGCGTGAGATCCATGAAGGGGATTGTGGTCACCACGCTGGTTCAAAGTCTTTGGTGGCTAAGGCGTTTCGCCACGGTTTCTATTGGCTGACTGCCCATGCTGATGCGGAGGATCTGGTCAGGCGATGTGATGGTTGCCAAAAATTCTCAAGACGCGCTCATGTTCCGGCTCAAGAATTAAGGATGATTCCAATTACTTGGCCGTTTGCAACCTGGGGGATGGATATGGTTGGGCCTTTCAAAAGGTCCAAAGACAAGAAGACCCACCTCCTGGTGGCGGTTGATAAATTTACAAAATGGGTGGAGGCAGAGCCCGTTAGCAAGTGTGATGCAGCCACTGCGGTTCAGTTCATTAAAAAGGTGATTTTCCGGTTTGGCTTTCCACACAGTATCATCACAGATAATGGTACCAATTTATCTAAGGGTGCCATGAGAGAGTTCTGCGAACGAGAGCATATCCGCCTTGGCGTTTCATCAGTGGCACACCCGCAGTCCAATGGTCAAGCAGAAAGAGCTAATCAGGAGATCTTGAGAGGCATCAAACCCCGGCTTATGGTTCCCTTGCAGAGGACGCCGGGTTGTTGGGTCGAAGAATTGCCCTCTGTATTATGGAGCATCAATACCACGCCCAACAGATCAACTGGATACACGCCGTTCTTCATGGTTTATGGAGCAGAGGCGGTTCTCCCTAGTGATGTCCGTCACGATTCACCTCGGGTTGCGGCTTATGTTGAAGCGGACAACGAGACGGCCCGACAAGACGCATTGGACTGGTTGGATGAAGAGCGAGACACAGCAGCTGCCCGCCCGGTGATTTATCAACAAGATCTTCGTCGCTATCACAGCCGTTGGGTCAGAACCAGAACCTTTCAAGAAGGAGATTTGGTGCTTCGACTCATTCAAGATCAAACGGATATGCATAAGTTATCTCCACCTTGGGAAGGACCGTTCGTGATCAGTAAAAATCTGCACAACGGGTCATACTATCTGATTGGTATTCGAGAGCATAAGGACTCACGTAAGTCAGAAGAGGAGACCAGCAGGCCATGGAACATAGCTCATCTTCGGCCTTACTACACCTGAGCCATTGGCTCTGCTTATGTACATATTATGACAATGTATATATTCTCAATATAATAAACCGGATCCTCAGCTAAAGCGGGGTATCTGTTTGTTTCTATCATGTGTGGTTACATGGAGTTGTTCTGTTTTAAAACGACCTCCGGTTTACCCCTTGCAAAAATTATCAATATCACCAGGGGGCTCGGTCATGTCTGAACCGATGCAACACCTTTTGATAGGCGAAAGCCACCAGATCACTTGGGGGCTCGGTCGTGTCCGAACCGATGCAACACCTCTTGATCGGCGAAAGCCACCAGATCACTTGGGGACACGGTCAAGTCTGAACCGGTCACGCCTCTTGGTCGGCCTACAGGCCTTAGAGTCACTTGGGGGCTTGGTCGAACCCGAACCATTGCCATGCCACTTGGCCGGCGTAATGCCACGAGTCATTTGGGGACCTGGCCGACAGGCACCATAGCTACACCTTTGGGGAGCTTGGTTGCGTCTGACCATGGTAACACCATCTGATCGGCTCAGTAAAGCCTCTCTTTTTGCAAAAAGTTTTATCATTGCTTTTGCTTTAAATAGCCTTTCTTAAAGAGTTGCTATTTTATCTTAGTTGCGTTTTTTAAACCTACAGTGCTTTGTACCGGTTCAAACAACCAAATAGGCGGAACACGATCCATTTTTAAACCGAAGATTATTTGCCCGGTTTGATTTTTTCTGTTCACATCCTTTTTTGAAGTAACAAAAGGCTATTATGATCAAAGCACGGTTTACGCAGTAAACCGGCGTTATATATACATGAGCTGTTTTCTCCCATGACGGTTTATGGTTATCAAGCCCCCGTTTCAAGATAGGCTACACGCCTACTTTGTGCCCAACAAATGGCAGGAGATATAAGTTGGTAATATTGACCTTCCAAATAAAGGTATCAGCACAGATGCACGAAGGCATCTCAAGAAGCAAAAAGTATTGGCTATCCTATTACAAGGCAGCTTGGTGCCCAAATGAGATCATTGTTTTCTTGACAAGATATGACAAGGAAGCTAGTTAAAGTTGTCTCCGGTTCACGCCTGCTGGCCACCCCAGTTTGATTGTTCTGGATCATCCTGCGCCGCTTCCTCGTCTCTACCCAGCGGCTGGAGGTCAACAGTGGTCCAGTCGATTCCCATTAATGCTTGAAAGACAACTTCTTCATGGATCAGTGAATACGGTTCAATATCAGGGGCATAAGTATGCTTACGGATTGGAGGAATCAGGTTTTCCGCTTCAGGGATTGGTGCAACCACTCTTTTGTTCTGATCATTATACTGAGCTTGATAATGCGACAAATTTGCTTCCTCTACCAGTTGGCAGGCCAGAGGGCGCACCGCCCGGTTTATCTCTCTTAAATCCTCTTCGCTGAATTCTGATCCATCCTCCTTCAAGCTGGGATAGCCTTGAGCCGCTTCGACAGGATCAAAATCGGGCACCCATGCTTTGGCCCGGATTAAGGCATTGATGGCTCCGGTTCGAGCAGCAGACTTTTTTAACTCATCAATCCGAGCAGGGAGCATTGACAGTCTCTTCAGTGTATCTTGGATCAAAGTGGGTGCTGGATTGTTATGTGACGCAGTTGAGATAATCCGCTGCGCTCCAGTGTACAGTTGCTCGATTAAGGTGTAGGCGGCTTTCAGTTTCATCCGCACATCCGACCCCAAGTGGTTAATGCGAGTGCCTGTAACATGATCAGCAGTTTACAAATCGGGATGTTGAGGATCACGATTATTATACAAGTCACAAGAAGCTTACCAAAGATGGCGGCAGTCATTGCGTGCACTTGTCGCTTTACGCTGATTAATTCATCAGTTACCGGTTTAAGGGCAGCCTCCGCATTTTCAATCTTCTTGGTTAAACCGGCTTCTCTGTGGCCCAGTCAGCCCGTTCCTTCTTGAAGCCCTCTTTTAGCTGCTCCATGGTGCTTAAAGTGCTGGTTAGCTCCTCCTTGGCCTTGGAGGTTTCAGCTTGCTGGGACTTCAAGTTTTCTTGAAGGTCGGCGACTTGGTTCTCTTTGACCTTTAGTTCAGCCTGCAATCCGACAGTTATACGGTTTAACCAATGAAGTACCAACCACATAACAAGTTATGCGCTTTGTACTTGGGGGCTAATGCCTATTTGATTTGCAGCTATCAATTAATTATCAAAGTCCCAAGCTCAAAACAAGTATTCAACTTGGCACTTGGGGGCTAATGGCCATTTGCTCTGACGATATTTCGGATGCTACTGTTTGAAGATTAAAGTCTCGGTTCTAACTATATTAAGTTGAACCGACCCTTGGGGGCTACATCAGCGAACTTTGAAGTATTGAGTTTTATGACAAGACCCAATTCAATTATACTAAAGTTGGACCGGCTCTTGGGGGCTACATCAGCGAACTTTGAAGTATTGAGTTTTATGACAAGACCCGATTCAATTATACTAAAGTTGGACCGGATCTTGGGGGCTACAGTGGTGATAAACAAGAACAAGTACATGGAGATTACCTCAAAATTTTCCTTCATCATCTTTACCAGATTGGCTTCATAATCACGGCTAGTATATAGCCGGTTTAAATAACCAGAATGAATATCTTGGGTGCTGAGAGCAGTATAGGTTGCCAGATCAACATCCCATTTGCCTTTGCTCATGGCAGAAAATTCTTCTTTGGCAGCATGCTTGGCTAAAGCGACAGGATTCCCCGGTCCAGAACGACCAATGCCAGTGATTATGACTTCATCATCTTTAGACTCGCCGGTTTGAACTGGCGCAGTCGGTTTATCGGCAGGTTTGGAGGGACTGGTGGTTTTCTCAATCCGGATGGGACTGGCTGGCTGGTCAGCAGGACCGGAGGTGTTAACAAAACCCTCTTCAGCAGAAACAACTTCATTTTGCACTAGCGGGTCATTAACCACATCTTCATAGATGACCGCTTCAACATTTGGGGTAGCATCCGGTTCAGGAGCAGCGTCTTCCTCGGCTGCCTTATCCAGGCGAGCTTTCTTACTTGGCCTTGGTTTGGCCCTAAAAGGAAGCAGCAAAGTCAAAGACAGTGCATATTGAAAGCTACAAAAATCAACAACATTATGATAAGTACAAGCTTACCCAAGCACGGTTTTAAGTGGAGGCAGCTGGGTGCCAGTTGACTCGCCAGAAGATGAGTGCGAGGTGACCTAATAATCAGAGTCAGACGGATTAAGCGGTTGACGAAATTAGCCCGCTTTAGGACAAAATTTGACAAGCAAATTAGAGACCTCTGGACGACGTCTCCGAACCGGATTGTTCGGTAAACCGGCGGAGGTAACTACCTGACCACTGTGTCGAGTTGTGCGGCGAACATCATGCTAGTGGGTCTTCATAAGAAAGTTGGGATCCAAATTAGCAAGAGGATGAGAAAATTTAACTTTGCGGTTTGCCTGACGGATTTTATGTGAAGGCGGAAGGCTTGAATCAGAGGAAAGAACAATTACCTCTACATCGTCAGCATGGCTAGCTTCGGCATCATCCTGACAAATATCATCATCAATAAGGTGTATAAAAAGTAAACCGAGGGAATCAAGTTCTACCTCAAGGTCCGGATTACCCACATCGTCATCAGCGGGCGGATCAGAAGAAGCGGTGGTTCTCCTTTTATGAGCAGACTTCTTGATGACCTTGGTCTTAGGCCAGTTTGGTCTGTCCGGTTTATCAGTTTTCTCTTGTGTGATTTTCTTGCTCCAAAACGGATCATTATCCTGCATCAAACAGATATCGGCATCAGTAACAGACAAGTACAGTAGCATCAAAGCTAGTACAAAGGAAGAATGCAGGCTTATGGCTGGCGGTTTGTTTGTGGCGCAAAAAGGAAGCAGGCCGGTACGAGCGCAGACGTGCTTCGGTTCGTTCAAAATTTTCTTTACAGCTTCTGTAACTTCTTCATCAGTAAGCTGGATGTTTAGATGCCGCAGCGGATCATCAACACTGCCTGTATATTCACACATCAAACCGGAGCGTCGGCTGAGGGGCAGTATACTCCAGGATATCCAACAATGGGCAAGATCAACTCCAGTTAAACCGTTGGCTAGGAAAGCTCTGAGCTTGGACAATTGGGGAGCGTACTTACTCCTCTCTTTGCCAGTTAACCTCTGAGGAAAGGGGTGAGTATTGCTAAGCCGTTCCGGACGGAGACCAGGCAATGGATTCTCTTCGGCAGGGGAGGTGTCTTTGCAATAGAACCAGGAATTATTCCACTCCTGGGGATGACTGTGCAGTTTCGCATGAGGATAAGTGACCTCTTTCCTTTTCTGAATCGCCATACCACCCAGTTCCATATTTGGGCCATCATTAAACTCTGTGCGACGGTTCAAGTGAAAGAAGTCTCAGAACAATTCCACTGTGGGTTCCTCTTGGAAATACACTTCGCAAAGCACTTGGAAGTGGCATATATTAGTAACAGAGTTGGGACCGATATCTTGTGGGCGCAGTTGGAAATTGGCTAAGACATCCCGATAAAACTTTGAACCGGGCGGGCTAAAGCCCCAGGCCAGGTGATCCGCAAAAACAACAACCTCTCCCTCTTCAGGGGTGGGAGGACATTCTGTGCCTGGGACTCTCCAGTGGACGGTGTTTTTACTGCTTAAAGCGCCAGTGAGAACTAAGTTGTTCAGCTGTGTTTCCGTAACACGGGAAGGAACCCAGCTGCATTCATATATTTGCTTGGCCATGGGGAAATCTACAAGACAAGCAGCTCCGGTTCAAGTATATGTTTGAATTAAACCGGAGGCATATCTATTTAAAACCAAAGACAGTCCTATCTAAACCGGAGTTATGCAAGGTGGCAACGTCTGGCGGTTCAAACAGGGGGACTAATGATATATACTGGTCCTTTACATTTTCTATGCCAAAGTTAAACCGCCGGATCTAAGCATTGAAGGCAATTGAGGGTATATAAATACAGAAACAGATTTCACAAGACTTCTCTGCAGCGATGGATCTAAAGCCAGTCCAGAAAAGGGAAATATTTCAAAGCTTAAGGCGGAACAATATTAGTTCAAAGGGCAGAAAGGTTATTTGGATCTATGAACTGAAACATGAATCTACAAGATGAATGCTAAAGGCCCATTGGTAACTCACAGAAGGGTTTCCTTGAATCTATCCAGAGGTATGAGCAGGAACATGAACAGTAAGCAAGAACATGACAAGAACATGAAACCCTAGTGTGGATCCAGATGGGTAAAAACAGAGATCTACCGGAGCTGGGGGAGATGCGGAAGGACACCGCGGTTTTCTGGTTCGATCAGGTCGATGCAGCGGCCCAAGACGATGCAGAGATCAGCAGCGGCGGCGGAGCTCCGAGGCTGGCGGCGCGGAGAAGACGAAGAGAAAGGGGATGAATGAGAGAAAGGAAATGACCCTTCGGCCCTATTTATGAAGCAAAGAACATGTGTCAGGCGCGCGAATCCAGGAGCCACAATTTTCGGAGTTGTCGCCTCGATTAGTGCGGATCTATTAAACAAAGAAGATGTTATAAAGGCTGGCTTCAGGATGACGTCATGTCGGTTTACAGCAACCAAAGAAGATGACGACACGACGGTTCAACAGATACAGGAAGATGATGAAGACAAAGATTTTGGCTAAGGATTGACTTGAACCTGTTCAAATCAATCTGGGGCCTAATGTTGGGGATATTACTGCTAGGCGTAAACCGGCCTAAGTGGGTCGGGTTGACTTCATCAGTAGTCTAAAGGTGCTAAAGCCCAGAGGCTAGACAAAGGCCCAAGGCCATAGTCGGTTCAGTATCTGTAGCGGTAAACCGACGTGTATATAAACTTGTATTATAAGTTAGGAATAGGGAGAGACCAACCCGGATACGAATATAAACCGGAGATTGGGACTCTATGAACCGACGGGTGTCGCCCGTGTATATAAGGGGACAACCTGATAGCGGTTTAGGATAGACAACCATAACTCGAGGCCTAGGCGAAGCTTGTTTGCTCCCTAGTCATCGAAACCCCATCAATTCCATCACAAACTAGACGTAGGCTTTTACCTTCATCGAAGGGGCCGAACTAGTATAAACTCCCTGTGTCCCTTGTCCGCTTTAACCCCTTCGAGTTAACCCGTTGCGATGGCTCCACGACTAAGTCCTTTCGCTAGGACATCTGTCGTGACAAACCGATGCCAAGAGCGGTTGGGAACTCGACAAATTGCTATCTTCTGTAGAAGACACTCACCATGATCGTATTTGAACATGCGTAGAATACCGGTGTGCTCAACCTCTGGGCAGTCTGAGATTTTTGGAAGTGGAACCCGGTGACGAGTGTACACATTCACATGTTCCCACTCATAGTTGTACCCAATATAAACAACCCAATCTCCATTTGCGCCTGCCAAAGCCTTGCCCTCAAGCAATGGCATCTTAACATCATACGTATCAATATCAAGCGGCATCAACTTGCACAAGGCGAGGCTTCCCTTGTCCCCGCGCCAGTCAGCAGGGTCACGGCAAAGAAGATAGGGGAGATCAAGCCGCTCCTGGACCCTTGGGTTCCTTGTAATGATGTTGTTAGTTGAGTCGAGAGTGGTATTGAACGAACCTACCATGCTAGCCGAGGTGATGACGTCGCACCGATCAATGAGTTCCCCCACCACATCATCTTTTAGATCGGGGCAAGAATAACGGGGTCGTTTCCGGCTTGTTCCCTCCATGGAGAAGACGATCGAACAATGGCAGAAGGAAGGGTGAAGGCAAATGGAGAAGGGAGGAAGAGCATGTGACAACAGTTCCAAATTGAGAGGGAAAGGCAAAGAGTCCGTGGACGGTTGCCAGTTTGCCACGGTACACGAAGAGGCGCCCCGGCCTACACGTACTTTCGGAAGTTGTACAAAAGGAATCACCGTCGTCTCACTGACATGTTGGAACGGGACCAGATGTCAACAAAACATGGTGTGTAATTTCTCGTGCAAAATGCAATCTGGCCGTGTTGGCCCGAGGTGCCGCATTAGGTATCGACCTTTATTTTTTAACATACAATCTGAGTGGATAGCTCCTGTGGTCATCACACGTGAGCGGATCTATAGGTGGGCTAGGTGGGCAGGCGACAACAATCTAAGTGCTAAAAGAGTTGATCTCGAAAAAAGAGTTGATCCAATGCTTGGTTTTGTTTTGATTTTCCAACTATGACCATTTGATAGAGTGAATCAATGGCTTACGTTCAAAGTTATTCTCATACTATAGAATGGTATAGGAATTGGTTGATTTTATATCGCTGAATAATATAAAATATTATGAGTACAGACCCTCCACCCCGAAGTTTGTAGCTCCTTCTTGGTCGTCGGGAATCTATGTTCTTCCACTCGTTCGTTTAAGACATGAGCTTTGTTCATCCTTTTGCCGACACGTGGGACATCTATATGCCTCCATTTTACAAAATCATACTATATGCCTCCATGACACGCGGGACATCTAGCATCAAGGTGGCGTGTCATGCAAGAAAATGGAGATATGCAGTGCGTAAGTGAGTTGTGCACTTCGATGGCACCTAGTACTACAAAATATTTTTTCTCCTCGACGGCACATGAATAGTGCACATACTCAATGACAGAGCACGGGATGGTAGCCATGGACATGGTCGGCCATTTTTGAAGAGAGTACTAATAAATACGTAACTTTGATGTGTCCCGCCAACTCACAGAATGACGAGAAGCTTGCTTACTACGCCTTCTCCCTCGCCAACGTGTGCGCGGTGGCTCGCAGCACGAGGAGAAACTTTTACTTACAAGCGGTGGACATGCAACAATTCATTTGGTGTCAGATTGCCAGACGTAGTAACATCATTATTGTTCGACTTCCGGAAGAGGAGAAGAGCCAAGCGCAAGGTCACCTACTAATGTAGTACAGTACTACTATAGCCAAAGATGGTCCACCTTTTTAGAGCATGGTTAATTAGTATAGGCGGCTCTTGCAGCGGCACATCATTTAGAGCAAGTACTCTCTTCGTAGGATCAAAGGAAGTGAAACAAAAGTTGGAGTGGATGCTAGATTGCCAATTAAAACATGATTACATAGGAAAAACAAAATCCTATAGCATTCTATCCTATGAATCAAACGACCAATGTAGGAAAATTATGAGGGGGGTCTCTCCAACAGTGTTCCTCGGCTCGCACCTAGCATCACGGTGGTCAAACTTGGAGTCATTCATCTGGTACACGTGGCATCTCAGATCTGAAGACAAAGGTGACGCGATCTGTCACTTCCTCCGCCATTTGAAGCGGCATGCCAGTGGAGGACTGGCATACTCCAATATTAGGTTGGCTCTATGTGATGTGGCAACTTCATGTACTAACCGGATGTTGGCTATACTACTACGGTACTCACACTCCAAGAAGTGACTTGAAAACCATTCATAAATTGAGTCTATGACACGCATTTGCAAATGTACCATTCATTACATACAACAAGTCATCAACACACAACGACAACGATGATAAATGTTGGATTATATATTATTTCCAACAAAACATTCTAGTAAATACTGAAGTTTTCATGACACAACAAATAACAAGCAATTAAATGAACTTCAACTCAACCAATCCTTGTCGTTGGAAACACTTGCTTTGAACCATAGGTGCTCTGGGAAGGGCCAGCTATTGTCAATATCGAGATCAACGCAGGACTGATCATCTAGGATGAAGCGACATATATCAGGAGCAGGGTAGGGAACCACCGCAATGTCCGAGGTATAGATACAGTTGCTTCTCATAAATGGTAGTAACGTTGTGTCAACAGCAGCTGGATCGCCTTTAATCATCATTGGATAGTTTGGTCCAAGGAAGAGCGAGTTTGGTCGAAGACTATCAATACTGTACCAGGGAGAAGGTGTTGGTGCTAGCACACTAGTATCCATCCCGAATACCCTGCAGCGGGTGTTGGAATAGGTCCGGAGAGGGCGACCAGGGGAGACAACACGTGCCCCTCGGTAGTAACAATCTCAGTGCACTGTATACAGACAAGAAGAGGTGATCCATCGGTATTAGTTGCCAGCCGCCACTAAGTATATAAGTCCTGCTCGTCCTCATGATCGTGATCATCACCATCGTCATCTCCCCCTTGGTTATAATTTTTTTCAAGTATAGGTGGTGGAATGTTCACAGGACCTTGGAAACACAAGAAGAAGGTTAATTAGTAAAGGGAAACTTGCTAACCCGCATGCATGTGGATGAAACAATTATAATTACGGTGGAAGACAAATGTACTGAAACTACCAGGATCCCATGCAAAAACAGTGCCACGAGTGGTGGAAGAAAACACAAGATCCTCGTATTCAATTGCATTATAGTACTCATCATCCCTGTACAGAAACTAATTTTTGAGCAATATCCATGGACGAACCGTGGAATCAGTAATGACGACAACAAGCTTGTCGAAGATAGCAACAACTTCATAGTTCTTGTAATTCCAGGAGCGGTTGGGAACTCGACAAATTGCTATCTTCCATAGACGACAGCCACCATGATCGTATTTGAACGTACGTAGATCATCTGTGTGCTCAACCTCAGGGCACTCTGAGATTTTTGGAAGTGGAATCCGCTGACGAGTGTACACATTCACAAGTTCCCACTCGCAATTGTACCCAATATAAAAAACCCAATCTCCATTTGTGCCATCCCAGGCCTTACCCTTAAGTGATGGCATCTTGACATCACACGTATCATTATCAAGTGGCATCAACTTGCACAAGGCGAGGCCTCCGTCGTCTGTGCCCATGCGAACAGGCTTATAGCAAAGAAGATAAGGGAGATCAAACCGATCCTGGACCATTGGGTTCCTTGTAATGATGTTATTAATTGAGTCGAGAATGGTCTTGAACGAACCTGCTATTCTAGCCGAGGTGATGATGTCGCACCGATCAATGAGCTCCCCCACCACGTCATCTTTCAGATCGGGGCAAGAATAACGAGGTCGTTTCCGGCTTGTTCCCTCCATGGGGAAGACGATTGCACAATGGCAGAAGGAAGGGTGATGGCAAATGGAGGAGAGAGGAAGAGCGTGCGACAGCAGTTCCAAATCAAGAGGGAAAGGCGAGGAGTCGGTGGACGGTTGCCAGTTTTCCACGGTACACAAAGAGGCGCCCCGGCCTACACGTCCTTTCGCAAATTGTACAAAAGGACTCGCCATCGTGTCACTGACATGTTGGAACGGGACACATGTCAACGAAACATGGTGTGTAATTTCTCGTGCAAAATGCGATCTGGCCGCGTTTACCCGAAGTGCCGCATTATTTCTCGACTTTATTTTTTAATGGTGTGCCGTTCAATTTTGAAGCACGACTAACCGGTACTGTTTGCAGAGAAAATATAAACTACTCTACCACTACTCCACCTCTAGTACTAGTAGTATAAAAAAGATATATAGGCTGGAGCTTCAGAGCTTTCTTGCTAAGGGCTGCCCACTTGCTTCACACACTATCACCCTCTCTCTAGATCTAAAAAGACGACCTCTCTCTCCCTCCTCACCGGTGGTCACACATCCACCGGGGAAGAAAAGGACGTGCAGCGTTGACGCACTCGTTGTCGGCGAGCAAGGTCACGCACTGACGACAAGGCCGTCCTCTCAGACCTAGTGCCCGCGTGGGATGGACTCCATCCCCATGCTCGCTGTCGTAGTGCGTGCGGAGGACGACGACCACGAGCGAAGGCACTTCACGCCGACCCTCAGGTATGCTACCTCTTTTCGAACCATACCCTTGTTCTATTGCCCCATCTACCACGTCGCCGCATGTGGATCTTTTTCCACTGCACCATCTTCCTAATTTGCTATCCTCTGCTCTGCTAGTCACGCAGGCGAAAACCTTAATTTGCACTATTAAAGGAAACCCTACTTCATGCAGACTAATCCATGTCTGGGTTGAATAAGGAAAGGAAGGGAGACTGTACTGTCCAAGAGAATAGGCATCGAACCCGCATCTAGGTTGAAAAGGGGAAAATCAGTAGCTAAGGAACGAGTCTCGTGTATCTTGGTTGAAGAAGGGTAGAAAGGCATGACAACGCAATAGAGAATGGCCAGGTCGATCGGTTTGTTGTCCTCACATAGGAAAAAGGTGGCTAAAGAGAACAAAAATGGGACGTAATCCACATATGCCGCCTGAATATTTGTTGCTCTGGGCAACCATACCTCCCTCACCACTCTATGCGTCCGTGGAGGTACATCGTACTAGTGCGCCCACTGTCCGAATGGGCCTCCCATGCTCTTATTGTCACTTTTTTGCTGTTAGTATAACGCCAGCAGTCAAGTCAAGCAATGCTACTACTAAAGTGACGCCACATTTAACTAATGCCGCACTCAGTCTAATGCCACCGATAAATTTAAGCAATGCCATTCAATGTCACTGGATTATTTAGGGTTAGATGTTGATTGTGGATGTATTAAAGATTTTTCAGCTAAGGCATTCTAATGCTGTTGCACAGCCAGTATACCAACGATGAAACTTGTTACTACCTTCAGATTTTTGCACTGTTAATGCTTATAGATTGCATACCTCACTTTCATGAGATAAGTTACTTTTTTTGCACAGTGTCACCAAAATGCCAAGGCGTTGATGTCATTTTATTTTGCTTAAACTGCACAAAAAGTATGAAGACAAGAGGAAAGGTCAAGAGTGGGCACCTCCTCCTCCGGCTGTTCTCTTGATTCGTTCGATCAAGTTTTTATGTTTGATCAATTATCAAGATTGGGATAGCAATTTTCAAGGTCCCCCCCGAGTTCGAAATGATATTTACCTTGAGGGTACATGGTTTGAAATTTTTTTATACTGTCATTAGTTAATAATGCTAGTTACCTTCAGATTTTGTATTTGGTTTAGTGCTCATGCAGAACTAGTATACCAATGCTGAAACATGTTACCTTTACATTTTGTATTGTTAATTCTTATAGAAATCTTCTAGTGCTAGAGTTTATTGAAATCTGTTCAGTAAAACCATTGTACTATACCCTGTAATAAAATAACTACTCTACTGTTGCACTAGCCACTGGATTAGTGTATATTTTTAGTATTCGAATGGTGTTGCATTAGCGTATGGACATAAATAAAGTGGGGCAAGCTTTCCCAGATATATGCTCAAGAAAACTACTACATGTTTTTCTAAATACTAGACGTTTGGGTACTTTAAATTGAACCGTGAAAACGTCTTATATTAAGGAACAGAGGGTGTAGAGTTCACTCAAATTAACCCGGTAAAGCTAGTCACACCTTTGTTAAAATTAATGTTCATTATGTTATCGGAGGTGGTCTGTATGTTTGTCTCTAATGCCTGTCGACTACATACCTGACATCATGATGTAATGTTAAGTCATTTCCTTTTGTACAGTGTCACTGAATTGTTAAGGCGGTGATGGCATTTTATTTTAGTTGAACTGCTTAAAAGAAGAGGAAAGGTCAGGAATTGACCATTCTTTCTGAAAGAACTATATATGCCTTTCTGACATCAGCCGTTGTTGCCTTATTTATTCCTTCAAACAGGTGGTTGGAAATAGTCTTGCTACCTTTTCCCATTAAGAAATTGGAATGCTTATATTTGTGAGTCTATGCTTCAACTAGTGCCACTTTTATAGTAATCACACTTTCAATATCTATGCAAACAGGGATGCTCGATTTTAGTGGAACTGCACAAAAAGTCCAACTAGTTCAACATGAGGAGCATGTTTTCTTCCAAACCTTTATATCCAGTTGGTGGCACTATGAGCTGTTCATTACGAAGGTACATGGTTTGCTACTATCTTGCTACTCTTTTTGTACTGTCATTAGATAGTAATACTAGTGGTTTGCATGTGAATTTATTGGCAGGGTGGACCTACATTGGAGGTGCAGGACAGGATTCAATGATTGGATGCTCAATTTCGGTTGTATCGGTTTCACCTCTTCCATCACCGCGAACATGGATATCCTTGGTTTGATGAAGAATAGGCGCTATATTTCTGCTCTGAACCAGCAAATCAATTCAATATGAAATTGTCCAGTGCAAAACATGACAGATGCTAAGCGGAAGAGACATGTTTAAACCGAAAATACAAGGTGGCGTATATGTTTACTAGATGCTTGATATTTGTGAAGACAGAGATGTCTGCCCGTTGCTATTTGGCAAACACACAAAGTGACCGCAATTTTGGTTGAACTGCACAAGAGAATAGTCACTGCATGCAGTGCCATTTGAAAATAGACACAGAAAGATTGGATAGTCACTTCATGGAATGCAGAAAAATAGGACTGTACTATTTATTGGCCAACACTAGGTGCTTCATTGCTTTGGTCTGATTATACAATGGGCATAATTTTGCCTAAGTTAAAGTTTGTGTTCCGAAAATAGTCTCGCCGTGTGATCGAGAGAAGACCAAATCATATTGCAATGGATGTTCCTCCATCTTGTGTGGTTCATTCTCATGGTTCCAGCTATTGGTGAAACCACTTACGTTTGCAAGAGGAATTGTAGACTTCACAAACAAATTTGTCTTTCAGTCTGTACTGAATGTTGGCCAAGAGAAGCATCCATGTTAGTAGGAAGAACAGATGTTTTTCCTAGATCTTGGCTTTTGGAGCTAAATATTTGTATATGATCTGTGAATCATTGAGATGCATTAACATGTTGATCTTATGTATGGGAATCGTACTAGTTGGTTTTAGTTGTGACGCAAGATCCGGAGTGGCTGATCTTTGCTTTTGGAGCTACATATTTGTTTATGATCTGTGAATCATTGAGATGCATTAATAGTTCCTTATTTCTGTTCGCTCAGTGTTTACAAGTTACTGATCGATCACTAGCTAGCATACTAATGCGCTCCTGGCAGCTTTAGTTGCAACGCAAGATCCAAAGTGGTAGTTTTTTGAATAAAAATGCCTACCTATGAAGAAGCTGACAAGCTTCTCTGAAGTAAATGCCATGCGAATCTGAGGAAACTGCCAGCAAAAACATTCGCAAATGCCTTATCTCCCAGCTAAATTTCATCAGCTAATGCCCTCGGCTGCGACTCGTTGCATGCTGCTCCGTGTACTGGCTGTGAGCGATTTTGAGTGCCTGGATGCAGCCGGCTGTAATTAAGGCAGCTAACTGATGCGAACAAAGATGTTCTTTAATTGTTGCGGGCCATTTAAATCCGTGGAATCATTATCGACAAGGAGGGAGATGATTCGAGTGCACTCGTTTGACCGTCATGCCGGCGTGCGACCCAGCACGGACGGGACGGGATGGCACAGTCATAATTTCAGTTTCTCTAGTTTTCCACAGCAAGCTGGCACGCTAAGCCATGCCTACTTATGCATTGAATTTCGATGACCGCCGCGCTACCTTCCTCCTATAAGTACTGTTTCCTGGCCTTCTCCGGTGGCACTATGATCCAACTCGCCCTATCCTCATAAGCCCCCACCGGCCCGACGTCGCTCGCCACTTATCCTCGCTCTCGCCACGTCTGCCATGCCCCCGCCCGTCCAAGAAAGGCGAGGCCGGAGGTGGTCGCCGCCGGAACTAGTGTTCAGTTTTTCACCGAAAGGCAGATGGAGGGAGGAGGCATCCTATCGGTCTTTAGATGGCAACACGGAGATCGAGGACTTGTTGGAGCACGACCGCCTGGCGGAGGAGCAGGAGTCATTGGAGCGTGACCGCTTGGCGGAGGAGCAGCGTATCGCCGATTTGCACTGCCAACGGGACATGGAGCAGCAGCGCACCGACGCTCTGAGTCACGAGCAGAGCGCCCGCAACTGGGCCGACTACGTGGAGGCCGGTGCCCAGCAAATAGCCCTGGAGGCTGTTGGGCACACGCGCATTCGGCCCAGTGGAGCGCCATAATTGAAGTGGCATTTATATAATTTGTTTTTGAGACGGAAGGAGGGTGTCAACTGGGCTGTGCGGCGCACTCTGGCCTGTCTAGACAACCTTCTCTTTTATGTTTACCACAGACCAGCCTAATAGTTTTTTTTTCTTTCTGAAAATGGCTAGCCAAGTTTTTTTGTGATTTGCCAAGTAAGTCGCTTTGTCAGGCCTGTTGGGCTGCAAATCTTTCAAGACGAGGAGAGCTTCATTCGGCAGGCCGAGGAAATGGCCTATCAGTAATGAGAAATGGGTTGTACATTTTTAAAACACATTAAACCAGCAATTAGTTTCAAATTTCTTTTTTTTCATTTTGAGATTTTAAATTGCATTGATTTTTATGTGTGGACAATTTGTTGGATTTTATATTGATATACATTTATTTTTAAAATCATTTTGAATGTGACTCAAAATTTCTGGATTAATAACAGCTCGGACCGCACCGAAATTTGCAAAATTTCGCATAAGTTTTTAATCGTGGCCACAATATGGGCTGTAATGCTAACGAAAAGAATATGGGCTCCAAAAAAACCTTAAGAATTAGCAAATGGGCTGTAAATTATTAGAAATAATGGCAGATGGGTTGTATGCTATTTTCCACAGATTTGAGGCTTTCCTGAAAAAAAGGTTGACGCACAAGCAGTGACTGTTGGATGTCCATCCAACGGCCGTCGTGCTTCTTCAATCTCAGCTCTTCCCGCTCCAGCCGCTCAAACAAGCGCCGACGGGACTGCCTGCTCCCTCCTCCCCTTGGCCGGCTGTGCTGCCGTGCAGGCCTCACCGCCCCACCGTACTCCCATCGCTGGCCTAGCCATCCCTCTACTCACCCACACCTACGGTTATTCTCCGGCGAAGGCAGACGAACCAGTAAACCCTCGTACAGTCGTACTCCCCTCCGCGTGGGAAACAACTGTCGAGTCTTCCCTGGCTCCGTGTCGTTCCCTTCCTAGGCCTCGCCGTCGTCCACCGCCCTGGTGCTCTCGGCGCGACCTGGTCAACCTGGTCAATGACCGACATGCATCTGAAGTGGACTGTACGTGGAGAGGCTGGCAGCTGGGTCCACGGCCGCACGTAAGGAAATGCCTCCTTATTACGCGCAAAATAATGATTCCTCCACCTGACATCTGGGACCCACCGAAAGGGCCTCTGTATTTCGCGAAAAAAACGTTACCGCTGCTAACAGCTCGGACCCACCAGCTATATCTTCGCACGCAAGGAAGTGCCTCCTTATTACGCACAAAAAAAAGTGAATACTCCCCCTGCTAGCTGGGACCCAGTATAGTGGGAGGCTAACTTGTGGGCCTACTAAGTTGACGGGGACAGAGGGCTTTGTCAACTTAGTCAATATGCACGATTCTAGCTCCAGTGACCGTACCTTGTCCATCCAACGGCTGTAGTGCTTCTTCAACCTCTGGTCTTCTTGCTCCAGCCGCCCAAACCAGCGCCGGTCGTGCCTCGTGCTCCTGCCTCCCGTGGACGGCTGCGATGCCACGGAGGCCTCACCGCCCCCTACTACTCCCACTACTGTCCAGGCCATCCCTCTACTCACCCATATCCCTGTTATTCTGCGGTGATGGCAGCCTCACACCGCAGCGAACCAGTGAACCATCATACTCCTCTACGCGTGGGCTTCCACTGCCGCGTCTTCCCCGGCTCCGCGTCGTCCCCTTCCTAGGCCTCACCGTCATCCATCGCCCTGGTGCTCTTGGCGCGGCATGGTCAACGTGGTCAAGGAACGGCTTCCATCGGACGTGGACTTTACGTGGAGAGGCTGACAGCTGGGTCCAAGGCTGCAGCAAGGAAGTGCCTCCTTATTACGCGGAAAATAATTATTCCTCCACCTGACAGCAGGGACCCACCGGACGGGCCATCGTATTTCACGAAAAACTGTTTCCCCCTGACTACTGGGACTCACCAGCTACACCTTCGCACGCAAGGAAGTGCATCTGAAAAAAAACGATTCGCCCCCCTGACTGCTGGGACCCACTAGCTACATCTTCGCACGGAAGGAAGTGCCTGACAGTCGGGACCCACCTGGTTGAATCGTACATAGCATTGTCATTCTGGTCGCGAACGTGTACGTACATACTGGTCGATGTAGAGGCGCACACGTGTCGTAGTAGAGGCGCGCACGTAGCATGTACTCGTACGTACATCGGCCAGTGTGCAAAAAAGAAAAAACGGCCACGTACGTACATACGGGCGGGGTCTCAGTCGCTACTCGCGCATACGTACGACCAGGGCTCGTGTACATGGCTGGGTCAGAACGGAGAAACTGCATCATCGTTCTAGTCATGGGTAGCTAACCGGCTGGGTCGGAACGGAATGCGTCGTCGTGTTCATCAGGAGGGCTTGGACGGAACAACCAATGGAAACGAGGCCTGGCGTACCGCAGAACAGAGTAAACGGCCTTGTGTTCGACCGGCCACTGTCGAAACAGGATCCTGTTCAACGGGAGGGGTTCGGCGTACCTCAAAACGGAGGAAACGGACTTGTGTTGGACCTCCTACGGTCAAAACGGGGTCCTGTTGATCAGGAGGGGTGTGGCGTACCGCAAAACGGAGGAAACGGACTTGTGTTGGAGTGCTACGGTCGAAACGGGGGTCCTGTTCATCAGGATGGGTGTGGCGTACCGCAAAATAGGACTCCACGGGTTACTTTTCAAATCCACCGTCGACCTCCTCCAGCCTACACAGCCTACTGTTCATCCACCGTCGACCTCCTCCAGCCTCCACCTGCGACTGTTCATCCACGGGCTCCTGCTCATCCAGCCTCCACCGTGCGCTACTCCACCAGCTACTGTTCAACCAACCCTCTCCACGGGCTCCTGTTTAACAACCCCTCCATGGGCTACTGTTCATCCAGCCCTCCACCATCTATTGTTCATCCAGCCCTCCACGGGGTGGTCCTATTCATCCAGCCCTCCACGGGGTCCTGTTCATCCAGAGGCAACACCACAAGGTCCTGTTCATCCACCCCCACCGGGAACTGTTCATCTAAACCCCCCAGCAATGCTCATTATTCATCCAGAGGCAGCATCGATCGGCTTTAGTTAGCAGCAGTAGCAAAGGAATCGCTTGATCGGGTTCAGTTAACAGCCATCAATCGATCGTTCGGGTTCAGTAACGTGTAGCCTGCAGTGCAATCGCTCGAGTTCAGTAGGCGAACGCCTCGCTCGGGTTCAGTTAGAGCCCAACGCCTCGCACACACGCACGTGCGTGTACGAGGGAAACGTGCAAACCTCCATGCATCGCTCGGCCCCGACCACCCACCGTAACCAGGAACACGCTGATATATTCCTCGCCCTCGCTTCTACAACGGCTTTTTCCGTCATGGACGACCCAAAGAATGTCATGCAGCCGCGTCTCCGGCCCGCCCGGGACGAAAAGCCCATTTTCTGTCATGATTGTTTGTCCTATAAGTAGGAGCCCACCACATCTATGATGATACCGGGTTTTGTCACAATTATCCTCATAGAAGTGTCATAAGTATGACAGAAAAAAAATTCGTTCGGACCAAAATGTCACGGATGTGTCCTTTTTTGTAGTGAAGATACGCCAAGTCTTCGGAGGTTCCCTTCCGGAGCACGGGGGCGCCTATAGTCCGGCTTTGCATTGATGGATCAGGAGCGGCCCACTAGTCCTGCCCATGAGAGATAGGCCGACATCTCGAGGACCCCTTAGTCTGGGACACCCTCAGTAGCCTCCGAACTAGCCTCCAATGTCGAGGTCGAAATCTTTGTCAGCTTCATGCTTCTTAAAGTCTTCAGCTTGAGAGGCGAGTTGCTTCCGCCACCTATATCCAGCCGATGATAGCTCAGCCAGCCGCAACACTTCGTTCAGTGAGGCTTTGCGAGACTCATTGTATCATTTTTTCATTTAGTATTAACGACACCCCTTGATTTCTGCGTCAGAGGAAAGCAAACGATCCGACAGTCTTTTACAAAATGCCCCTTATGGGCTAGGGGAAGATGCCTATTTAACAAGCTAAGGGCGTGAAAGTTGTCGCACCCCGCTTCTAAATCACTGAAAAGCCAGAGTCGGCAAGCTTTGAACAACGGCAAGTGCTCCAGGCTCCTCTTCGCGCCCTCACGCCCCCCTTGAGGGTGACTGGGTAAGCTGCTCTGTTTCCCTAATGGGACTGAGCAGCCTGGAGATGCAGGGGTATCTACCCGCATCAGATCTAGCATCCACCCGCCCTGGATTGACTTCCGCGAAAGGCGATGCTTTTGCAGAGAACTTACCTGCCCCACACGGGAAGAGAGGGTATGCTTCATGCCTTTTCTCTTACGAGGTTTAGGCTTACCCATTCACCCCTTCCTAAGGGGTTTACTAGAATTCTACAGGATCCAACTCCACCATCTCACCCCGAGATCAATTCTACACATCTCGTGCTACGTTGCCCTCTGCAAGATGTTCCTGGGTTGTGAGGCCCACTTTGAGTTATGGAGGAAGTACTTCTATCTTGTCCCTCGCACTCGAGAAGGGGCAATTTACAAGGTTGGCAGAGCCGAAGTGTGGTGCATTGCCAGAACGGGGTATCCGATAGGGACTTCGAGGAAGGATGCCGAGGAGTGGACCTCAGAATGGTTCTATATTGAGGGCGTCCCCCTACTTGATCCAGCTTGGAGGGGGATGCCCGAATTCTCTCTTTCCTCTTCACAGAAGCGATTCAATTGGCGACCGAAGAGCTCTTCCCAAAAGGAAAGTGCCAAAGTGTCACGCCTAGCCGCTCAAGTGAGGTGGCTAGCCCATGACGGGTTGACCATTATCGACGTGATGGCCGCAACCATTTCTCGGTGCATTCAACCCCATCAACAAAGGGCACACCCCTATGGTGTAATGATGGGGCAAATGACTCAACCCGCTGCATATGAAAAGCACCTAACGATCAGGCGGCAATGGCAGCCGTCCTAGCCAATCTTTTCAAGGGAGAAGAGAAAGAGTTTGCTCGATTAAAGCCCAAGGAGGGCATCTCGAGCTATAAACCCATCGAAACGGTGAGTCTCACTACACTTTATAGTTCAGATGGTACATTAATCTTTCTTACTGAGACATCTAATCTATCTGAGCAGAATTGGATGCGCTGGATCGAGACAGTGAGCTGCCCTGCTCCTCAACTGGTGAGTCACTCTCGCGCTGATGACCCTGGGTTTCACAAGGATCCCTAAACATCGATTGATTTCAAGGAGGGAATCTTCTACCAGGAGAGCCTCGACGGCTCTAAAATGGCCCTCTTGGCTGATCACCCCAGGACGCTTCCTTCCTCCACTGCAAGTGACAAAAGGCCTCTTCCCGAAAAATACGCTCAGCTCCTGCCGCTCCGAGTACGCTGACTTCTACTCCCAAGGGCCGCCGCACACCACATCGGACATCAGTGGGAGAGGCACCTGTTGCTTCAGCGGTGAATGGCCGCAGGGTGTCCAAACATGTGGCGCGGCCGGTATTACATCAACCGCACCTCCTCCAAAGAGGTGATGTATTCACCGTACCCTTGGTATCCTTACCTTCGACAACCACCGTGATATCAATAATCTTCTCTATTGCAACCTGCAGGCGATATGTAGAACCACTAGCGTCCGAGGACATCAAAGAGGAGCCAAGGGGTGACCCTAGACCAAGGTCTCAAATTGTGGCCAGTGGTACTTAAGAGGTCCCCGCCAAGGACCAACTCCTAGTGAATTCAAAGGACATATCGGTTACCAATTCCGAGGTTGAAAGCGCGATGCATCACCGACGATGAAAGGCGTCACTGTGGCACTCTGCATCTCCAATCAGGAGTTTAATGCTCTTAGTTCGGTAGGCGCGTACCTCAGAGCTGCTCGAATGGGGCTCGAGGGATTGGCCAAACTTATGTTCGCCAGTCTGCAGGTACGCAGTTGGTTTTGTTAACCGAATGATATAACCCAACCCAGTAGCCATCTTAGAAAAAGTTAGCTTATTTGAGCACTAAACCCAGAAGCCCCCAAGCCTTAATTTGGGCGGGACGGCCGAGTTAAGGGTCTAACGTATGATAATGCTATACTATTGTGCAGACTGCTCGGAATAGAACAAGAAGTTGGCCAAAGACCTCGGACTGACACAGACACAGTTGAAAGCTGCGGAGGCCGAGCTAGAAGGGGGTCAAAAAATGGACCAAAGGGACGCATGGTGAGGAATAGACGTAATGTGCCAAAAAAAGATTTTGATGGATGATGTCTAGTACGCAACTTCATTCTTCTAGACTCGTGTTGGGCCTCCAAGCGAATAGTTTTGTAGGACAGTAGAAGTTTTCTCTCAGGTGGATGACCTAAGGTTTATCAATCCGTGGGAGGCGTAGGATGAAGATGGACTCTCTCAAACAACCCTGCAAGCAAATAACAAAGAGTCTCTTGTCTCCCCGACACACCAAATACAATGGTCAATTGTATAGTTGCACTAGTACGGTGAAGAGATGGTAATACGAGTGTAGTAATGATAGTAGATATTGATTTTTGTGATAGGAACAACAAAAAACAACAAGGTAACAAGTAATAAAAGTGAGCACAAATGGTATTGCAATACCTGAAAATAAGGCCTAGGGTCCGTAATTTCGCTAGTGTAATATCTCAACAATGTTAATATAATTGGATCATATAACCATCCCTCAACGTGCGATGAAGAATCACTCCAAAGTTCTTATGTAGCGGAGAACATAAGAAGAAGTTGTTTGTAGGGTACAAAACCACCTCAAAGTTATCCTTTCTGATCGATCTATAGAGCAATTCCTATAAGTGTCACAAATAGCCAAGAGTTCGTACCAAAATAACACCATATGATACATCAACCAACTCTAATGTCACCTAGATACTCCAATGTCACCACGAGTATGCGTGATTTGATTATACGATATTTATCAAACAATTTCATATTCATAATACTCAATCCAACGCAAAGAACTTCAAAGAGTGCCCCAAGGTTTCTACCGGAGAAACAAGGACGAAAACGTGCATCAACCCCTACGCATAGATTACCCCAATGACAGCTCGGGAATTCGCGAGTTGAGTGCCAAAACATATATCAAGTGAATTAATATGATACCCCATTATCACCACGGGTATTCATAGCAAGACATACATCAAGTGCTCTCAAATCCATAAAAGTATCCGATCCGATAATAACAAAATCTCAAAGGGAAAACTCAATTCATAACAACAAGATAGAGAGGGGAAAACACCATATGATCCAACTATATTAGCAAAGCTCGCAGTACATCAAGTTCGTGCCAAATCAAGAACATGAGAGAGAGAGAGAGAGATTAAACACATAGCTACTGGTACAAACCCTCAGTCCCGAGGGTGGACTACTCTCTCCTCATCATGGTGGCGGTCGGGATGATGAAGAAGGCCTCTGGTGATGATTTCCCCCTCCGGCAGGGTGCCAGAACAGGGTCTAGATTGGTTTTTCATGGCTACAGAGGCTTGCGGCGATGGAACTTCTGGTTTAGGGTAACTTTCAGGGGTTTCTAAATATATAGGAATTTTTTGCGTCAGTTTTACGCGAAGATGGGCCTCAGGGGGTCCACTACTCAGTAGGGTGCGCCAGGAGGGTGGCGCGCCCTGGTGCCTTGTGGGCTGCAGCCCCCCCCTCCGGTGGTTCTTTGCTCTAGTATTTTTCTTTTCTTCCAAACAAAATCGTCAAAAAATTTCATCCAATTCCAAGAACCTTTATTTCTGCACAAAAAACAACACCACAGTAGTTCTGCTGAAAACAGCGTCAGTCCGGGTTAGTTCCATTTAAATCATATACATATAAAACTGCACCCAAACCATATAAAATTGTTGTAAACATGGCATGAATACTTCATAAATTATAAGTACATTGGAGACGTATCAACATCCCCAAGCTTAATTCCTTCTCGTCCTCGAGTAGGTAAATGATAAAATAAATAATTTATGAAGTGTGAATGCTAGCATAGTGCATAAGTTTGATCAATGATAATTTCAGTCACTTTTCCTATCGTCATAATAGCAACTCTTTCCCATAAAACTCATCATAAAAAAGTAGCAATCAACTCACATGTTACGGTTCAAACAATGCCTTCTCTTGAAACTTAACAACCAATGTTCTCAGTCACCAAGCAATTGTAATTCAACTTATTCAACAAAGTCTAAGTAAGAGCTCCACATACTCAATCATCATATAGTCTTCTATGATTGCTAGTACTCAAAGAATATTTTTAGAACAAATGGCATCCATCAAACACAGAGAAAGATAGGGGCTTAATGTTTCACCTCCCAACTCATTTATCATAGAGATAATTGTAAACAATAATAAATCATGATCAAATATATTTGACTGGCCATATGTGCCTAGATCTTTCCCCACCACATGATGCTTGCCAACTAGAGAATAATTGTGGTGGAAATGAGAGTGCATACTATTGACTCTTGCATAAAAGTAAATACAGAAAAGTTAAAGATAGGCCCTTCACAGAGGGAAGCAGAGGTTATTTTTGCGCTTTTAATTTTTGGATGCCCAAGCTCTTAATGCAAAGGAATGTCACGTTATATTGAACCTTATGATAGCAAACTTTATTATGCAGTCCGTCGCTTTTATTACTTTGCCATCACAAGTTTGTACAACGCTTATTTTCCCTTACAATAAAAGATCAAACATATTTAGGAGCAATTTTTATTTCTTTATGCACCGATGCCAACTTACTTGAAGGATCTTATTCAATCCATAGGTAGGTATGGTGGGACTCACGGCAAGAAACTGGGTTTAAGGGTTTTTCGATGCACAAGTAGTATCTCTACTTAGTACAAATTTTTGGCTAGCAAAAGATCCTAAGCAAAAACCACATGTTGGAGGATCCACAACAATATAACTTCTATGCAAATATACACAACCATAACTCATTACGTTGTCTTCCTTGTCCAACTTTAACTAATTTGCTCAAGTTTGAAAATAATTAATGGGTATTCACAATCATAGAATATGTCCAAGATAATATATTTGCATGTGAAAGTTCTCTTCCTTATACTAATCATTCATGAATTGCGTGTATGACCAATATTGTGGTTATCAAGCTTCAAACGATTTCACTTTCTAAACCCAATGTGAAGCTACTACTAGGCATGATATGAACATATAATTTCCACTTCATTATATTCAACTCATTCAATAGTTTACTCATAGCATATAAGTGAAGCACAAGAGTAGTTGACAAACTACTCCAAAAAGATATAAGTGAAGATCAAGCGAGTAGTTAAGTAAATGGGTAGCTATTTGAGGACGCTCTCTCTCATTTAAATAACTTTCAGATCTAAATATTTTATTAAAACAACAAGAAAAACAAAATAAAATGACATTCCAAAAATAGCACACATTGTGTGAAGAGGCATAAACTTAGGCTCAACCAGGGCTAACCGATAATTGTTGATGAAAAAAGGTGGGATGCCTACCGGGGCATCCCGAAGCTTAAATGCTTGAGACTTCTTGGAATATTAACTTGGGATTACTTGGGCATCCCCAAGCTTGAGCTCTTGTGTCTTCTTCATTCCTTTTATATCACAGTTTACCTAAATCTTAAAAACTTCATCCACACAAAACTCAACAAGAACTCGTGAGATAAGTTAGTATAAATCAACTCAAAACCTTATCACTCTATACTGTAACAAATCACTAAAATTATAATTTAACATTGCATAATAATGCCTTTGCTTATTTAATACTCCTATCCTCGAGTAGTATCATTAAACAAGTAAACATAACAACAATATGTCAAAAAAGGATAGTCTGTAAAGGATGCAAGAAGATTCATACTTATTTAACTCCAAAAATTCTGAAAATTTACCACACACCAGGGCGTGCCGGGGGGTGGTGTGCCCTGGTGCCTTGTGGGCAGCAGGGGGCCCTCTTCGGTGGTTCTTTGCTCCAGTATTTTTCTTTTCTTCCAAAAAAATCATCCAATTCCGAGAACTTCTATTTCTACAAAAAAAAACACCACCACAATAGTTTTGCTAAAAACAGCGTCAGTTTGGGTTAGTTCCATTTAAATCATATAAGTTGCACCCAAACCATATAAATTTGTTGTAAAGATGGCATGAATACTTCATAAATTATAGATACGTTGGAGGCGTATCAATGGAACACCTTTTCTAATGAATGATTGTTCCACAACACCTGAGTCGATAAATCAAGTGTAGAAGGATCTGGTCTCTGCCAGAGAAGCTCAAAGGTATGCGGCTTCGTAGCAATAGGCTAGCCACCGTGTGCTGACCCGAAGACTTGAGTCGTGGAATTGTCACGGCAGATGTCCTCTTGCAAGGACTTAGTCGTGGAGCCATCGCAACTAGGAAGCTTAAAGGGGTTAACGGGACAAGGGACACGAGAGAGGTTTTATACTAGTTCGGCCCCTTACGGTGAAGGTAAAGCCTACGTCTAGTTGGGTTGGTATTGCTGATGTTTCGATAACCAGGGTGCGAGATATGCTAAGCCCGGCTCTCGATGAGATGTTTCTTACCCTAAGCTGCCAGCGGGTCATCCCCTTATATACACGGGTTGAAGCCCTGCGGCCTACAGAGTCCCGGCCGACTCGTAAACAGTGTTCGGCTCGGTGACCAGTTAATTCTACCTTATGATACAAGTCATGCCATTACGGCGGTTTACCACTACAGGCCTTGAGTCGCCTGTGGGCTTTCGACCCTTTGTTGAACCGCCATCTTCCTGCTTGATCTTGGGCTTCATATGATAATCCTCTTGGCGTAACCCGGCCCCTGCTGGGCGGCTTACACAAATAGTTATATCCCCGACATTAGGCCCCAGATTGATTTGAACCGGTTCATGTGAATCTTAAAATACCTTAAGAAAAAGCCTTCTGTCTTTTGTTTGTGCATAGGTTATAACCCGCTGTGACGTCATCTTCTGGATCCTTGATAATCCACCGTGACGTCATCTTCCATTAAATACATATTTTGCTCTGTAATATCCTCAATGGATCTTTGCCTTTACTGACCATTCCAAAAACCGAGGCGTCGGAGTCGCTGGATAATGATGTTCGGCCTCCTCGTTTCTCGCGCCTTCTCAGTCAGTCTTTCCTTATAAATAGGCACGACCTTGGTCTTTTCCATTCTCCCCCTTCGGTCGTCTCCTTCCTCTCGCTGTCTCTCTACTGCTCGAGCTCCGCCACCGCCGCCGCCGCAGATCACCTCGTCTTCGCGAACTCACGCCGCTGCATCAACTTGATTTGACCAGAGAAACGCGACGAACCTCCACAGCAACTCTGAATCTGTAAGTCTCTTCCTTCCTGGATATCAGATCCGCATTAGGACCTTCGAGTTCCTTGGTGTTCTTCGCTGTTCTTCATGAACCCTTCGTAGATTTCATCACTATCGCCGTTTCTTGATCTTAGGATAGTATAAAACTGATGCAGTAGCTATTTCACACCCATTTTGAATGCAAACAAATTCCTTTTATCTATACAGAGGCTTTGTTTTAGAACTGATGAACTCATCTGTAGTAGTTTTAGGTCTAGAATATTTTCTTTCCTGTACACCTGTTTGATCCAAAATAATATCCGCTAGTTGCGAAACTTGTTTGTGCAATACTTAGGCAAAATCTGTTTCTGTCAGATCCATTTAGCCACAGCACCTCTCACCGCTGGCTTTTAAAAAGACAATGCTGAGTCACAGCCTTGCCACTCCTGGCGGTTTAAAATAACTTAATTTCCTCTGATATTCATAGCGGCTTAACTGACCAGATATACTTAGCCATATGTCATTAGACCCCTTCATAAGCCGCTCTCTTGAATAGAATTTAAAATGTTCTCATCCGAGTTAAACTGAACCGGAAAAATACTATTTTGTCATAGGCTTCCATCTGTGTTATGGCACCCAAGGCTCCCAAAGCTCCTATGACCTGTAACTGGGTCAAGTACATTGTTACTGAAAGCACATTGTCTGAATTCGTGAAGACTGGCTATCTTCCAAAGAAGGAGGTCATGTCTTATCGTGCTCCTAACCCGTCAGAGGAGAATCCTCAACCCAAGGAGGGGGAAGTGATCGTTTTTACTGATCACATGAGCCGGGGCTTTGCTCCACCCGGTTCAAAATTCTTTAGGGATGTCTTGCACTTTTTTGACCTTAGACCACAAAATATCGGGCCCAATTCTGTATCAAACATCTGCAATTTCCATGTCTTTTGCGAAGTGTACCTTGGAGAAGAGCCCAACATATTACTTTTCAAAGAGTTATTTTACTTAAATCGCCAGAATGAGCGCACCAATGGGCCTAGCCTGGAACTTGGTGGTATCTCCATTCAGCGACGGAGGGACTGCCTTTTCCCATACGCTGAGCCGCCAAGCCACCCTAAGGATTGGAACCAGACGTGGTTCTATTGCCAGGACACTTCTCCGGCTGATGAAAACCCGCTGCCCGACTTTCGTTTCCTGCGCCTTGAATCCAACCACCCTCTGCCGGACAAGTTATCTACTGTTGAACGTCTACCACTCGCCCCCACCATAAAGAAAATCAAGGCTCTCTTGGGGAATGGCTTGGACGACATTGATTTAGTCCGAGTCTAGATCTCCTGGCGGGTGATTCCATTAAGCCGCCGCCCCGGCTTAATGTGCACTTATTCAGGCGAAAAGGACGACCCGCTGCATCATAGTCCTGATGACCTCCCTGATGATATGGTTGAAGCTATGACCCAATCTCTGTTGAAGGAGGGCTCAGTGGTCAGTAATGCCTTCGGCTTACTTCCATTCTGCAAGAATAACCCGGATCCTGCAGTAAGTCATCAACCTCAACAATTACACCCTTATTGTGGAATGCCTTCCTTTTACTCATAATCTTTTAACATTATTCACAGGCAAATGATGATTTCTAGAAGGTTAAATATGACCATGAGGCTGCCAAATGAGCCAGAGCGGCCAAGAGAGCCGAGAGAAAAGCCGCCAAAACAGGGACCCAGAGGAAGAAGAAGCCAAGTACTTCTGATTTATTTACGCTGGATGACACCACAGACGATGAAGAAGAGGTAATCCTTAACTCCCCTCACTCCTTTACCATTACCTTACTGACATTAATTCCTTTCAGGAGGACACGGGAAACAGCCAAGCAGTTGAGGAAGAGGTAACTATAATTTCCTCCGACTCCGAGCCTTTGCCGCGGCAGAAAGTCGGAAGAGTGACCCGGAAAGTAAGATTTTCACATCCTTAGCTTACCAAGATCCTCAATTTCTTTTGAAGCGACAGATTCATGAGAGCCGGAGGCAGACCCGGACCAACAAAGACGCGGAGCTCTCCTCCGGCTTACCTGATGTAACAAGGAAGCGCCGTGCTAAGGTTATCTCCGGTTTACGCTCTTCTTTACCTTTGGCGGGTTTAATTTGCCAACCCCTCAATTCATCTGACTCAAACTATCAGGATACTTCACCTACCTCTGGAGAATCCATGCAATCCAACATGCCGGCTTTCAAGACTGCTCCAGGGTAATGTCAACTTATTTACCTTTATGCTTATCTTACTCATGTTTTTGTACTAACCCTTCTGACTTGTCCACAGCGTACAAGTGAAGCCCAGTAAGAGGGCAAAGAAAAATAAGCCGTCCAAAGAGCCGGTTGTAACTGAACCGGGGTTCGAAACGGCTGCTCCTGATATCTCTGCTCACGAGCCGCCGTCTGAACCATCTCACGACGTTCCAGCACCTACCTCTGACCCGCCTGCCGAACAAGCTCTCGACGGCTCTGACAACCCAGAGATTCCTAGCCCGGCCAAGGCAGATGACCTGGAAGATGAGATCACCAAGACTCAGTTTATTGAACCGGGAAGACCCACTGTACTGGCCAAGTGCTCTGCCAAGGAAGAGTTCTTGGAATGCCGCAAAGCCAAACTGGACGTCACAGATTATACTCATCTGAGCATTGGAGAGATTGTCTCTGGCTACATAAGTCAAGTGCACAACAGCCGTGACCTGGAAATTGACATGCTGAAACAGATACATAAAAAATCTGAGGTACAACTTTTTCTTGCTTTTCCTTATCCATACTTACTGTACCAGCCCCCAAGTCTATTGCTTATAAGAAAATATGTTGTAGACTTAAAATCTGCTTAGCACTTCTTGTCAGACGCTCGGCTTATCTTGCAACACTCGAAGGCCAGCTTTAAGACAAGATATTTAAACCGGAGTAGTATTAATACTATGAACTTGCGATACGCATTAGCCCCCAAGTGCCAAGTATCTTTGCTTGCAAAGTGCTTGGGACTTAATTTCCATGAACTGCCGTAGTAATTCGGAGTTCTTCAGCATACATTAGCCCCCAAGTGCCAAGTAGCCTTGCTTGCAAAGTGCTTGGGACTTAATGTTATCTTATAATAATCCTAACTGTAACCCGGCATTGATGCAGGCCACCATAAGTCAATTTGAGTCGGAGATTGCTGATCTGAAGAATCGCCTTGAACCTCAAGAGGCTGAAATCCAAAAGGCCAACTCCAAGTTTGAGTTCAGCGTATCTGAACAAGATAAGTTGAAGAAAAGCTTTGAAGCGGATAAGAAAGCATGGGCTGATGAAAAGGCCTCCTTGGTCACCGGGCAGAAAAAGCAGAAGCATCGCTTGCAGGAGCGACTGCCGAGCTATCCGGCTTAAAGCGCCATATATCTCAAATGGTTTCAGCAATCTTTGGTAAGCTACTTCTGCAAACATTTAAATACTGAAAATCCTGTTTCGATGAGTATCTCAATTGTCACATCCGGCTCACCTGATGTTTGTTAATGCAGGCCCCAGGAGCTCAAATCTTAACCAGAGCATGTTGATCAAATTAAAGGTTGTCTATACCCTGGTAGAACAACTCTACACTGGGTCACAATGTGCTTTGGCCGTTGTGGCTTTGTCAAATGAGGTTCCCCATCTCCTGGCAGACGTGCTAAAGCGGCTCGCTGTGCTACCTCAACGAGTCCAAGAGCTAAGGCGGGCGTCCGCAAGAGCTGGAGCCATAGCCGCATTGAGCCGGGCCAAGGCATGGTTACCAGAGCTGGACCCGGCCGATATCGCCCCTGGATATCCAAGCCTTAAGGAGGATGGCACCTTGTTTGAGGAGAGGGACTTCACCGCCTGTGTGAAGGAAATTCGTCCTGTGGCCACTCTAATTGGGAATGATACATACCTCACCAAGTACCAGCCGGGTTATGACAGCCAAAATCAGTGGATCGCAACGCCACGCTATGATGCAATCAGCTTGATCCCTCCAATTCATAAGCATACTTTCGCCCCCGAAGTCGATCTGGCCGGTTTAATTGATGATGAAGCTAAATTTGAAGCCTTGAGCGGCATTGACTGGTCATCATCAACCTTCCAGGACCGGGCAACCAACGGAGGAGCGGAGAGGGATAACCCGGAAGCTTCAGGCCAACAAAATGGACCCGTCTGGCGTCTTACTTTTATGCTTTATGGAAAACAATACTTCATTATCCAGACTCGGGGAGTCTTGTAATAGGGTAGAAAAACACTTGATTTTGTCGTGCCTTCGTGCATGTTTGAGGCGCTCAATACTTTCTTAAGCCGCCATCATTATATGCTTCGGTTTATATCGATCTTCTGCTTTCTCCGTGCTGAAAAAACTTACTTGCATTGCCCTGCGTATAGAACAAACACAAGTCCCTTGGCTTCTTACCGCATTGGGGGTCAAATAATGTATGATAACCCGGAGTGTGAACCAAAGCATAATATAAAAAGCCGTTTTTCAATTATATCTTTGAGACATAATCGTAACAGCATACCTATGATCCTTCGGTGATTTCGCCGGGTTATGTGACCCAAACAATGAGGGTAAGCTTTTTAATCCTGAAAATTGGCACATATGATGTTTGCTATGTGCTAACAACCTTATTTGATCAATATTAAACCGATGGATCAAAAAACCACCCCATAAATGTTTTCAAGATGACCTCAAAACAGTCAAATAAGTGCCATTGCGAAGTGTTATGAGAAATAGAAAAAATTCAAAGGCTTCTGATTCGAATACGATCAATAAACCGTTCCAAAGGGGTTAAGATAAGATTCGGATACGATCATATAACCCCCAGTGGCTTTGGCGATGCCGATCAAGTGGGTATCGATAGCTATGTTCTGTTTGGTTCGAATACGACCTATGTTTGAACAGGAAGGCCCCAAGTGACCATAAGAGTTATTTAATGACGCTAATTCGAATACGATCCAGGTCAGACCCAAAGGGGTTAAGCTATGATTCAAATATGATCAGGAAGCCCCCTAGAGGCTTTGGCAGTATGCCGATCAAGAGGGTATCGACAGCTATGTTCTCTTTGGTTCGAATACGACCTATGTTTGAACAAGAAGCCCCTAATTGATCATGGCTAGATTCAGATATGATCATAAGCCGCACCAGGTGGAAAGTCGGATTCAAATATTATCCGCTCCCTATTGGTTGTTTCAACAACTTGATAATGGAGACATGTAAACTTTTAAGGATGAAAAGGACATAGGTCCTGCTTTCTTGCTTTTCATAATATATACATCGTCAAAATATGTACATCCTGAGAGCCGGTGACTCAAGTAAAGTAAGGCCGAAGATGAGCGATATTCCACGGCCGGCGGGTCTCCTCTTCCGACTTACGTGAGTCTTTGTGCTCTCGAACACCGATGAGGTAATATGACCCGTTGTTCATGTTCTTGCTGACCACAAAGGGTTCTTCCCAAGGGGGGGATAGCTTGTGCATATCGGATTGATCCTGGATGAGCCAGAGCACTAAGTCACCTTCCTGAAAGGTTCTGGATCTAACCCGGCGGCTGTGATAGCGGCGCAGGTCTTGCTGGTAAATCGCCGAGCAGGCTATTGCCAAGTCCAGCTCTTCATCCAATAAGTCAAGCACATCCTGACGAGCTTGTTCATTATCAACTTCAACGTAAGCCGCCACTCGGGGCGAGTCATGACGGATGTCACTTGGCAGGACCGCCTCTGCTCCATAAACCATGAAGAAAGGTGTATAACCCGTAGGCCTGTTAGGTGTAGTGTTGATGCTCCAAACCACAGAGGGTAGCTCCTCCACCCAACAACCCGGAGTCCGCTGTAAGGGGACCAAGAGCCGGGGTTTTATACCTTTCAAGATCTCCTGATTGGCTCTCTCTGCTTGACCATTGGATTGAGGATGAGCTACAGCCGAAACATCAAGCCGGATATATTCTCGCAGACAGAACTCTTCCATAGCACCCTTGGAGAGATTAGTGCCATTGTCAGTTATGATGCTATGTGGAAAACCAAAACGAAAGATCACCTTCTTCATGAACTGAACCGCCGTGGCTGCATCACACTTACTGATCGGCTCTGCCTCAACCCACTTTGTAAACTTATCAACCGCCACCAGGAGGTGTGCCTTTTTGTCCTTAGACCTTTTGAAAGGTCCGACCATGTCAAGCCCCCATACCGCAAAGGGACAAGTAATCGGAATCATCCTCAACTCTTGAGCCGGCACATGAGCTCGTCGTGAGAATTTTTGACAGCCTTCACATTTACTGACCAGATCTTTCGCATCAGCATGAGCCGTCAGCCAATAAAACCCATGACGGAAGGCCTTGGCCACAAGAGATTTTGAGCCGGCATGATGACCGCAATCCCCTTCATGGATCTCACGAAGTATTTCCTGTCCTTCCGCAGTCGACACACAACATTGAAACGCCCCAGTGACACTGCGATGATGCAACTCACCGTGAACAATTATCATGGATTTAGACCGCCGGATGATTTGTCTTGCCAAGGTCTCATCCTCAGGCAACTCTCCCCGGGTCATGTAAGCCAAATATGACACTGTCCAATTCGGGATGACATGAAGAGCCGCAACCAGCTGTGCTTTCGGGTCAGGCACAGCTAAGTCTTCCTCTGTGGGTAACTTGACAGAAGGATTATGCAAAACATCCAAAAAGTTGTTAGGCCGTACCGGCTTACGCTGAGATCCCAGTCGGCTTAGAGCATCAGCCGCCTCATTCTTCCTTCGATCAATGTGCTCCACCTGATAACCCTTGAAATGCCCAGCTACTGCATCAACTTCACGACGATAAGCTGCCATGAAGGGATCCTTGGAGTCCCACTTGCCTGACACCTGTTGAGCCACGAGATCTGAGTCGCCCAAGCACCTTACCCGACTCAAATTCATCTCTTTGGCCATCCGAAGACCATGGAGTAAGGCGTCATATTCAGGTGCATTATTAGTACAGGGAAACATGAGCCGGAGCACGTAACAAAATTTGTCACCTTGAGGGGAAGTTAAAACGACTCTAGCCCCCGAGCCCTCCAACTGCCTGGATCCATCAAAGTGAATGATCCAATACGTGTTGTCCGGCTTCTCCTCAGGCGTCTGTAGCTCTGTCCAGTCATTGATAAAATCCACCAGTGCTTGAGACTTAATAGCAGTGCGTGGCACATACTTTAAACCATGAGGCCCAAGCTCAATGGCCCACTTGGCGACTCGTCCTGTGGCTTCCTATTCTGGATGATGTCTCCCAAGGGAGCAAAACTTACCACGGTGATAGGGTGAGCCTGAAAGTATTGCTTAAGCTTTTGGCTTGCCATAAACACCCCATAAACAAGCTTCTGCCAATGTGGATACCTTTGCTTAGACTCAATGAGCACCTCACTGATGTAATAAACCGGCCATTGAACCGGATGCTCCTTGCCAGCCTCCTTGCGTTCCACCACAGTTGCAACACTGACTGCACGTGAATTAGCAGCACGTATTACATCAACGGCTCTCTATCAATGGGAGCCGCAAGGAGCGTCGGCTGACGGATTTCGGGTTCCGGCAGACCCTTGAGGTTCGAACACTGGGGTGCGCGTGGAGATTTTGCCTTCTACCTACCTGCACCCCACCGCCTCGCTAAGACCTAAGCTATGGAAAGAACAACACAAGAGACACAGGGTTTATACTAGTTCGGGCCACCATTGTGGTGTAATACCCTACTCTAGTTTGTGGTGTGGTGGATTGCCTCTTGGGCTGATGATGATGAGCAATACAAGGAAGAACAGCCTCACAAGGGTCTGTTCTTGGCTGGAGCAATGAACTGCTAGGAGGAGTTCAGTCACCCTTCTCTCTCTCTCTCTCTCTCTGTGTGTGTGATGCTACTCGATCCGATCCCAGCTTGTTTCTGGATTGGCCGATTCTCTATCTCCCATCCCTCTACCCTGGGGGTGGCTAGTCCTATTTATAGGCGAAGGCCCTGGGCCTCTTCCCAAATATTGAGCGGGAAGGGCGCCAACAATTGGCCATTTTGAAGGGGAGCATCTAGTACACTTATCCTGACTAAAGTTGGTCCTCGCCTGCCAAAGGCTCTGGTGGTGGCGCTGGCTTGGGCTCCACAATGACTTCCTCCCTGCCGTTGGGCTGGTCTTGGTCTCGTTGCACCGAAACGGGTGCCTTTGCTTGATGCTCTCGCCTGCGCTTGCTCCCTTTGCACCAAAGAGGAAAGGAGGACACTGCACGGGCTGGCGCCCGCCTGGCGCCCTCAGTCGTCATGGCTTGCATCACGGGCACCTCGTGAGGTACCCCGCCTTGATCTCTCCGCCTCCTCGCGAGCCAGCCTGATGAGGCCGTGCCTGAGGGAGCTCCGTGTCGTCCGCCCCGCGAGGCTTGGCCCCTCGCGAGGGTCTTGGGTCTGCGTTGATGAAGATGGGCCGTGCTGGGCCCCCCTTTGAGCCACGCCGCAGGCCGCAGGCAGGCAAGTCTGGGGACCCCCGTTCCCAGAACGATGACAGTAGCCCCCGGGCCCAAGGCGCGCCCGGGCTTGGCCGTGCAGGGAGGCGGAAGGGCAAGGGCGAAGCGCCGCGGGCCCTAACAGCCTGTGGCCTTGGGCGCCGTGTGGCGGTTGATTGGATGTGAGCGCCTCAGCAACCGCGCGAGTTGATAAAGGAGCGGCATCTGCCTAGGCTTTGCTTTTTTTTTGCTTTCTCCGGTTGGTGCTCAGATCCCCTTTCTTGTGCCTCGCCTTCCTTCCTGCAAAATTTCCAGATCTACTTCGACCGCGTGACCTAGGAAGCCATGGCGCCTGGTCAGTCCCCGGCCGGAGCTTGGTACTCGTCTGCCCTGGATTCGCCGAGCGTGTCGGAGGCGAGCCTCGCCCGGTTGCGCCGGATGGCGACGGCGCAGGGCATCGACGGGGCAAAGGTGTTCAAGGCCGGCTTCGCCACCCCTAAGGGCCAAGGGAGCACCTTCTATCCGCTCTTTGCAAGCGCCATTGCTGCTGGCCTGGTGCCTCCCTTCTCCGAGTTCTTCTTCTCTGTCCTCCGCCATTATAAGCTACAGGCTCTGCATCTCCACCCCAACTCCGTCCTTCTCCTGGCAATCTTCGCCTATTACTGCGAGGCTCACGTAGGGGTGCAGCCCTTAGTGGCCTTGCTGCGCCACTACTTCTACATCCGGACCTCTCGCGGTCCTGCTTCCGCGTGCGCGAGCTTCGTCGCGTACGGTGGCGCCATTGCCATTTCGAACCCCGGGAAAAGGATTGAGGGCTTCAGGAGAAAGTGGGTCTTGGCAGATGCTGGGCGCATCCACCCTCGGCTAATCTTGCCCAAGGAACAACCCACGAGCTCCAGCGATTGGGGTCGAGCGGAGCTCGCGGACCCCCACGCGAAGCTGGTGTTGGAGAAGATGGATGCGGATCTGAGGCCGGCCAACATGGCGGCGGCGAAGCTGACCGGCGCGTCGCTGCTGAGGGAATTCCTGGAGCACCAGCTAGCTCCGCTTCAGTAGTACTCACTTCCGATGTGGAGGCCCCATCCGAGCCCCGCGGCCTTGGCCGACGAAGATCTGGCTGCGGTCCTCCAATCTCTGGTCGAGGGTGATGTGGCGAGGTTGGAGAGCGCTCCTACGCCCTTGTTCCTCCGCGATGGCTGGGAGCAGGTAGTGGAGTCCATGCCCGTCTTCAACGGGGACGGGCCCGTGCCCACGGAAGCTCCCAAGGAACCGGTGGACGTGTCCTCCGACGACTCCAGCGAAGAGGAGGAAGGAGGGGAGCGGGAAAAAGGGCCTGACTCCGAGGCGACTGACGGAGAGTCGAGGGCTCCCCTCCCCCGGCGCAGGTCCCGCGTCCTCCGCATCTCTCCGAGCGATGACGACGAGGATGATGACGAGCAGGGCAGCGGGAGCTTGCCCCCAATCCTGAAGAAGGACAGGACCGAGCTGATCTCCCGCGGGTCTGCCCCGGCCCCGAGGCGGACCGCAGACGCGCCTTTCGCTCCCGAGCTTCCCGAGGTCGACCCTGCCAGCCGGCTTTCAGGCTTCAAATTAGGCCGGAGGCTGCCTGAGCTCACTGGCGACAACCCATAAGCGCTTGATTCTTGTCTTTATTTCTTGTTTTGCCGCTGAGGCTTGACGTCCGCATCTCTTGGATAGGCTGGCGCCCGCAGCAAAGAAGCCGAAGGGAGCTCCTGAGGTTCCATCCGGGGCAGCGCCTCTGCCCGTGAAGGAAGGTGACCGCGACACATGGGCCTCTCCTGCCTGGTCGTCCTCGCGAGGCCTGGTTGAGCCGGTTGGGGCGAGCTCAGCCCCCATGGCCCAAGCGACTCCCGAGGTGCCTTTGCCTGCTGCCGCCACCACAGCCGTTGGGGCACAGCAGGCTCCGCCTCAGGATGCTGTGGTCGTGCTGCCGCCTTCTCCTCCTACTCCACCGACTGCTATCTCTCCGAATCCTCCTGCCGTTCTGGATCGTGCTGCTGTTGAGCTGGACCGGCTGCGACAGGATCTTCTTGGCGCCGACCCTCGCTTGGTGGCCGGGCGCTTGGAGCTGGCTCCAGGATGGATTCGCTCCGACGCTTCGATTCGGGCGGCGCTGGTCCAGGCCTCGACGGCTTGCGATGAGGAGAGGCAGGCCGTCCTTGAGGCGAAGGCTGCTCGTAACGCAGCCCTAGGGGAGGTGGTCGACATCCGTGGTCGCTGCAAGGTGCTGGAGGACGAGCTGCAAGGCCTGCGGGACCAGCTCGCGAAAGAGGCCCGCCTTCGCGAAGAGCAGGAAGAAGGCGCGAAGGCTCGCGAGGCGGCCGTCAAGGACCGGGAGGCCAGGCTCAGGAAGCGCCGTGACCGCCTAGGCGCGCTGGAGCAGGAGTTGGGGCGAGGAAGGTCGAGCTGGACGACAAGGCCCAGGTTCTTGCCGAGGACCGCGTGGCCTTCGCGGAGATAGAGGCGAAGGCTCACTCCTCGCTGAGGACGCTTTACGACAGCGGCCTGGAGAGCCCGCTGGCCGGCGCCGAGGACGGCCCCGCCAAGCTGCTTCCCTTCCTAGTTCGCGCTCTTGAAGATGTCGCCCTTGGCCTTGGCCCCACGGCCGAGGCCGAGGCGTGTGTCCTGTCTTCTGCAGCGCTGACGCGGGTCCTCACCCACATCTACCTTCGCGATCCCAGCCTCGACCTCGACAGCCTGCTGGAGCCAGCAAGCGGCGAGCGAGCCGCTGCCGCTGCCGAGGCCGTGAAGGGTCGCGCGGAGGCTCTGCTGGGGAAGTTCCGGGCCTTCGGCACCAAGCTGAAGCGAGGCGCTGTCGACCCTACTGCTCCATGAGGTGAACCCACTCCGCGCTGCTCCACCGCCGACAAGTGACTCCGTTGTGGCTCCTGTCCTGCCTTCAATTCCTGCACATGTATCATGCCTCGGGGAGGCGTTTAAACTTGCGTTTGGCATTGAGATAACAGTGTGGACTGTAATATTTGCTTTTGAATTCCTTGAAATTTATGCTTTTCCTTCCTACTTGCTTATGTTCTACGCCGGCAGAGCCCGGCCCCGCGCATACCTCAGCCGCCGTTAGCCCCGACCGGAAACCAGGACGGGACCAAGGAGTGAGGGCTACGGGACAAGTTAGGCTCCTGAGTCGCGATGCTTAGGAGTCCCCCTTGGCGCACGAACAGCAAGTAGGGAGGTGAGATGTGGGTGGATCTACCGTTCTACGTCTGTAGAGCCGGGCCCCACGCATACCTCAACCGCCGTTAGCCTTTTGGAACTAAGGAGTGAGGGGCTACGTGACCAGTTAGGATCTTGAGTCGCGATGCTCAGGAGTCCCCCTTGACGCTCAAACGGCCTTCGTACCTTGGCTCCGCTCGGGGAGAGGCGCGCAACGAACCAGGCCCGAGGGGGCCTGGCTGGGTGGCGTGCGTCTGGGCGTGACCCAGGCGCAGCCCCCGTGCCCAGCCCCCTCGCGCGGCACTCCCGAGGGGAGGCGTTACGATGAGACTAGACACTGAGCTCTGGGCTCCCTGAGGTTGATGCGGCCCGGGGGCCACCCTCAGTTGTTTATCACCAGCACGGAGCATAGCGCTTCCGTATGTGTACGGGCATAGCCGCTCCTCGACAGTGTCGTCAGCCAGCGCGGAGCATGGTGCTTCCACTGGTACGTGGGAGGGGGCTCCCCTCCGGGAGGAGCCCCCGGGGCGTGTACATCCCCGCCCTGACACGTGGCTGGCACGGTAGGGCCTGGCGAGGTGTATCTGGGCACCCGTGAGCCAGCGCGAGACTCACGGGGCCCTACCTCTAGGCGGGTTGCGCCTGGTACTGGGCCTTATCTTGTGATGTGTTCCTGCAAATTTGGTTAGATGCCGACACTCTACGTCCTTGGGTCCCGGCCCTCGAGCTGGTCTCAGCCGTCGCTGGTATGCCAGGTTGCGATGCCGTGGACAAAGCCAGAGGGTGAGGGCTGGAGAGCCAGTAAGAGCCCTGAGTCGCGATGCTTAGGTACCCTCCCTTTAACGTGCAAGTGGTTGGCATGGAGAAGAAGAGGTGTCGTGCACCGGCATCAAATAATCAAGCACGGTGGGTCGAACGCATAGCCGGAAATAAATGCAAAAGGGATACATGCCGCTGGGTCTGGCCCGAGCGACTTGGGGATGATGCAGCCCGACGGGCGCCCCCAACAAAGTAAGCTAACAACATGAAATAAAAGGGATACATGCCGTAGGGACGGACCCACGCGGCCTGGGAATAATGCAGCCCTGGGGGGGCGCTCCCAGCTGGAAATGAAACTTGAAAGATGTCACCGGATGATGTTGAGGACGAAGGAGTGTTGGTGTAGCAGACTTGGTGGGCTGCGGAAGCTGATCCTCACGAGCCCCCAGGCCCAGGGGCATGGAGAGGCTCTGGAGGCGCTGGTGGCTCCTCGCGGACCATCTCCATCTCCGCCAAGGCTGCGGAATGCCTGGCCTCTTGAGCCTCCATGACGCCCCTCATGAGGCGCTGGTACGTGGCATCCGCGTTCGGCAAGCCGTAAGGCATGCAAACGTAGCTGTGGGGTGGACCTTCACAGCGCCCCACTCGCGAGGGCCAGAGGCGCTCCAGAGAGGCGACTCGATTGAGCCCTGGTATGTCGATGCAGACGTGCAGCCCACCATCCTCGCCTGGATGGGGAGCCGCAGTTGGTAGGCGGCGGCCGCCTCTCATGATTCTTGACTCCTGTAGCTCCTGAATGGCCTTCCTGGCGAACTCCTGAGGGTCTAGCCCTCCTTGCCTTGCTCCTTCTTGAGGGAAACATGCTTCGAAACACGCCTCCATGTGGTGACCAAGCGCCTTCCTCATGACCTTAGCTAGGTCGGTGGCCCTCCAGGGGAGAGCCCCCGAGCCCTGCCTGAGGAGGGCGCCGGGCGCACTTTCCTATGCGATGGAAGGAGGTTCCCCCTGGGCAGGCAAGGGCCCTAAGGGGCCTGCCTCCTGAGGGGCCGGGCTGGACGATGTCTTCTTCTTCTTGGGGGCGGTCTCGGGAAGTGTCCTGCTTCCGCAATCCGGGTCTTCCAGTGACGCGGCCTGAAAGGCTCGTTCCAGGGAACACACCGCGTCCTTCTCTTCACAGGGCACCGTGATGACTCTGCCACTTCCTGGCATCTTGAGGACGTTGTAGCCGTGGTGAGTTACGGCCATGAACTTGGCCAGCGCTGGGTACCCAAGGATGGCGTTGTACGGCAGGCTAATGTGAGCGACGTCAAAGTCGATGGGATCGGTGTGGTAGTTGTCGCGTGCCCCGAAGGTGACAGGGAGGCAGACCTGCCCAATCCGGACCGTGGAGCCGTCGGTGACTCCGGAGAAAGGCTTGGTTGGCTGAAGCTGGTTGTAGGGCACTTGGAGATTGTTGAATGTTTTCACGGACAGGACGTTGAGCCCTGCCCCGCCATCCATGAGGGTCCTGGTGACCAGCATGTTGCTGATGATTGGGGAACAAAGCATCAGGAGGACTCTGGCTGTGGCCGCACACTTGAGCTGATCCGCTGAGCTCAACGTGATGGCGCACGCCGACCACTTGAGAGGGCGCGTGGCTTCGAGCTTGGGGAGGACTGCATTCACTTCGCGGGCGAACTGCTTGAAGATGCGCTGAGAGGCTGGGGCTTGAGCCCCGCCCAGGATGCAGGCGATCGCGTGCGGCTCCTGGAAGCCCCCAGCCCCCTCGTCCTGATGGCGGTCCTCGTTTCTCCTTGGCTGCGGCGGCAGCGGAGGGAGGCCTGCGTTGCCTTGTGGGTGATCCTCGCGAGGCTGATCCCTCCAGTCTACCTCACGAGGCGGGTCTTGCCAGCGATCCTCGCAAGGTCGATCACGCCACCCTTGGCGCGGGCCGCGGTCTTCCCAGCGTCCTGCGTTCCTTCCTCCTCCTCGACCGTAGCCCCGGTCACCGCGGTCGGGACGACGACCGATCCTTCCTTCTCGCACGGCTTGGAGCTCTTGACATTCGTTGGTGTTGTGGGTGTGGAGGTCGTGGTACACACAGTACCGACTGCCCTTGGAAGATTCGGGCTGATCTCTGCCCCGCTTGGTGTCTGGTTCTGCCGCGAGCACGGCAGCCCCCTTGTGCTTCACATCCTTGGCCTTGGGCTTCTTCTCTTCTGGGTCTGCGGCAGGCAGCTCGAGGAGGGAGAGACGCCCTTCCTCAGCCCTGGCGCACTTGGTCGCCAAGTTGAATAGCTCCAAGGAAGTGCACAGGTCTTCATGCATCGCCAGCTCCTCCTTCATCTTGACGTCGCGCACGCCGTCGGAGAAGGCTGAGATGATGGCATCCTTGGTCACCTTGGGAATCTTGAGGCGTGCGTTGTTGAAGCGCTGGATGTACTTCTGCAGGGTCTCTCCGGGTTGTTGCTTGATGCGGCGCATGTCGCTCACGGCGGCTGGTCGGTCGCGAGTACCTTGGAAGTTGGCGATTAAGCGTGTGCGCATCTCGTCCCAGGAGGAGATCGTGCTTGGAGCCAAGTTGAGGAGCCAGGTGCGGGCCCCGTCCTTGAGCGCCATGGGAAACAAGTTCGCCATGACCTCCTTGTCTCCGTTGGCAGCTTTGATGCCCAGCTCATAGAGCTGGAGGAACTCCGCAGGGTCGGCCGTGCCGTCGTAACGAGGAGGCAGGTCTGGCTTGAACTTGCCGGGCTGTGGCCATGGCAGCCTGCTGTGGCCACGGGAGGCCTTGGGTGACGGAGAGCTTGGTCTTGCAGGTCCCCATGCGCTGCAGCTGGGAGCAGCGCGAGGTCTTGACGTGCGGGAGCAGGAGCATGGTCGCGACGTGCTGGACTAGGGAGCGCCCGGGCAGCTTCTTGCGGGCGAGGGACTTCTTGGCAGCTCTGCTCTTGCCGCGCTGGCACCTGACGGAGCAGATTCCGCCCAGGGGCCACGCGCCTTGGAGCCAGGGTGCCTTCTTGAGGAGGAGGCGGCTTGGGCGCCCCCGGAGATTCATCGCCCGCGCAGGGCGGGGTGCGGTGCAGCGGAACGGACGGCGCAGGAGAGCCCCCTGCGGCGCGGACGAGCTCGGCGACGCGGTCGAGCCATTCTTCGTAGACGTCGTCGACGGGACGGTAGCGCAGGAGCTCTTTTGCCGCGATGAGCACAGCTCGAGCCTCCATGGGTGCGCGGAGCGCGGGGGACGAAGAACCAGCTGGGGTGAGCGAGGGAGTAGCCGTGCGGTCGTCTCGCAGCACGGACGAATGCTGAGACGATGCTTGCTGCTCGTTTCCTGCCGGGCCGGTGGCGGCGTTGACGGTAGGTGACGGGGAACGGCGAGGACGCCCTCCGACAGGAGCCATCTGGGAGACGCGAGAAGCGCGAGCGGCTCGGCGCTCGGCGCGGGCTCGACGAGCGTCAGACATGGACGCGATGGTCAGAGGTGAACGGGGCGGTGGAAGACGAATTCCGGCGCACCCCTACCTTGTGTGCCAAATGTCGGATTTTGGGTTCCGGCAGACCCTTGAGGTTCGAACACTGGGGTGCACGCGGAGATTTCACCTTCTACCTACCTGCACCCCACCGCCTCGCTAAGATCTAAGCTGTGGAAAGAACAGCACAAGAGACACAGGGTTTATACTAGTTCGGGCCACCATTGTGGTGTAATACCCTACTCTAGTTTGTGGTGTGGTGGATTGCCTCTTGGGCTGATGATGATGAGCAATACAAGGAAGAACAGCCTCGCGAGAGTCTGTTCTTGGCTGGGGCAATGAACTGCTAGGAGGAGTTCAGTCACCCTTCTCTCTCTCTGTGTGTGATGCTACTCGATCCGATCCCAGCTTGTTTCTGGATTGGCCGATTCTCTATCTCCCATCCCTCTACCCTGGTGGTGGCTAGTCCTATTTATAGGCAAAGGCCCTGGGCCTCTTCCCAAATATTGAGCGGGAAGGGCGCCAACAATTGGCCATTTTGAAGGGGAACATCTGGTACACTTATCCTGACTAAAGTTGGTCCTCGCCTGCCAAAGGCTCTGGTGGTGACGCTGGCTTGGGCTCCACAATGACTTCCTCCCTGCCGTTGGGCTGGTCTTGGTCTCGTTGCACCGAAACGGGTGCCTTTGCTTGATGCTCTCGCCTGCGCTTGCTCCCTTTGCACCAAAGAGGAAAGGAGGACACTGCGAGGGCTGGCGCCCGCCTGGCGCCCTCGGTCGTCATGGCTTGCATCACGGGCACCTCGTGAGGTACCCCGCCTTGATCTCTCTGCCTCCTCACGAGCCAGCCTAATGAGGCCGTGCCTGATGGAGCTCCGTGTCGTCCGCCCCGCGAGGCTTGGCCCCTCGCGAGGGTCTTGGGTCTGTGTTGATGAAGATGGGCCGTGCTGGGCCCCCCTTTGAGCCACGCCGCAGGCCGCAGGCAGGCAAGTCTGGGGACCCCCGTTCCCAGAACGCCGATAGCGGCTCAGACAACCGTCTCTTTAAATCTTCAAAAGAAGCATCAGCAGCATCGCTCCAGACAAAAGTGTCTGTTTTCTTCAACATCTGATATAGTGGTATGGCCTTCTCACCCAACCGACTTATAAACCGGCTTAAAGCAGTGATACGACCCGCCAGTCACTGAACATCATTGATGCATGCCGGCTTAGCCAAAGAGGTAATTGCCTTGATCTTCTCCGGGTTAGCTTCAATGCCCCTGTTGGAAACTAGGAAACCCAAAAGCTTGCCTGCTGGCACATCAAACACACATTTGGCCGGGTTAAGCATCATCTTATAAATTCGGAGATTATCAAAGGTTTCCTTCAGATCATCTATCAAGGTTTCCTTCTCTCTGGACTTCACCACTATGTCATCCACATAAGCATGAACATTGCATCCAATCTGATTATGGAGACAATTTTGTACACACCGCTGGTAAGTCGCCTGGGCACTCTTGAGCCCGAAATGCATAGAAACATAGCAGAAGGCTCCAAACAGAGTAATGAAAGACGTCTTATCTTGGTCCTTAACTGCCATTTTGATTTGATGATAGCCAGAATAAGCATCCGGAAAGCTCAAATGCTCACAACCCGCCGTAGCATCAATGATTTGATCAATACGGGGGAGAGAAAAAGGATTAGCTGGACAAGCTTTATTTAAGTCCGTGTAATCCACACACATCCGCCAGGTGCCGTTCTTTTTAAGCATGAGCACCGGGTTCCACTCAGGATGAAAAACTTCAACAATAAACCCGGCCGCTAAGAGGCGGGCCACCTCCTCTCCGATAGCTTTCCGCCTTTCCTCGTTAAACCGCCGGAGAAATTGTCTGACCGACTTATACTTTGGATCAATGTTAAGAGTGTGCTCAGCGAGTTCCCTCGGTACACCCGGCATGTTAGAAGGTTTCCATGCGAAGATGTCCCGATTCTCACGGATGAACTCGATGAGCGCACTTTCCTATTTAGGATCCAGATTGGCACTGATACTAAACTGCTTAGACGAATCACCCGGAGTGAAATCAACAAGCTTGGTTTCATCAATCGACTTAAATTTCATCACCGAGTCATGCTCTGTGGTTGGCTTCTTTAGAGGTGTCATGTCCGCCGGGTCAACATTATCCTTATAAAACTTTAGTTCCTCTGCTGCACAAACAGATTCAGCATAAGCAGCGTCACCCTCCTCGCATTCCAGGGCTATCTTTCAACTCCCATGCACAGTAATAGTGCCTTTGTGACCCAGCATCTTGAGCTGTAAATAAACATAACACGGCCGCGCCATGAACTTGGCATAAGCCGGCCATCCAAACAGAGCGTGATATGGGCTTTTGATTTGACCACCTCAAAGGTTAATTTCTCAGCCCCAGAATCTTATTCATCTCCGAAGGCTACCTCCAGCTCAATCTCGCCAACTGGGTATGCCGATTTACCAGGCACCACTCCATGGAAAACAGTGTTGGATGTCTTTAAATTTTTATCAGTCAACCCCATACGTCGAAAGGTCTCATAATAGAGGATGTTGATGCTACTACCTCCATCCATGAGCACCTTGGTGAATTTATATCCACCAACTTGCGATGCTACCACCAAGGCTAACTGACCCGGATTATCAACCCGGGGAGGGTGATCTTCCCTGCTCCACACAGTAGGCTGCTCTGACCACCTCAAGTAACGGGGGACCACCGGCTCAACAACGTTCACCGCCCTCTTATGAATCTTCTGGTCACGTTTGCATAAGCTAGTGGTGAATACATGATATTGTGCACTATTCAGCTACTTTGGATTGCTCTGATAACCCGACTGCTGCTGCTGACCTCCTTGACCAGACTGCTGCTGATTATAGCCGCCTTGGTTTCCTTGAAATCCGGAATTTGAACCTCCACCCGGGCCATGAAAGTCGCCGCACTTGAGCTGCCGGCCGACCCATGATTTCCATTGAACGTGTTGGAATTCTTGAAAGGCTTCATGATCGCGCAATCCTTCCATAAGTGAGTGGCTGGTCTTTCCTGGGTGCCGTGTCTCGGACAGGGCTCATTGAGTAGCTGCTTAAGAGATGGACCTGACCCGCCAGATCGAGGGGGCGGCCTCCCCTTGCGTTTCTGATTGTTACCCTGTGTATTAGCGTTGGCCATAAACTCCGGATTACCATCGGCTTTACGCTTGTTGCCTCCTTGATTTGCCGGGTTATGCTGCTGACCCTTTCCATTGCCGTTCTTCTTTCCCTTCCCCGTCTTTTCCTCATCAGACGCTGGATCCTTGGTACTATCAGAATCGGCGTATTTGACTAGAGCCGCCATCAGCTACCCCATATCATTACAATCAAGCTTGAGGCGCCCCAGCTTCTGTCTCAGCGGTTCAAATCGGCAATTTTTCTCCAACACGAGGACCGCAGAGCCGGCATCCATCTTGTCAGATGAACGTATTATCTCCTTGACCCGGCACACCCAATGAGTAGTAGATTCACCCTCCTCCTGTTTACAATTGGTTAAATCCACAATGGACATGGACTGCTTGCATGTATCTTTGAAATTCTGAATGAACCGGGCCTTTAACTCCGCCCATGAACTGATGGAATTAGGCGGTAGGCCCTTTAACCAAGTCCGGGCCGTTCCATCCAACATCATGGTAAAGTACTTAGCCATTGATGCGTCACCGACCTCCAACAGTTCCATGGCCATCTCATAGCTTTCGATCCACACCCCGGGCTGTAAGTCGGCCGAATAATTTGGCACCTTCTGGGGTCCCTTGAAATCCTTAGGCAAACGCACATTGCATAAAGCCGGCACCAAACATGGAATGCCACCGGTTCTGGTCGCCACTCCTGCCTCAACAGAAGTCGTCGGATAATCCGGGAAGGCTTGATGAGCCATCTGCTGAGCCGCTCATTCATCCTCCTGACGTATCCGGTCTTGCACCGGGTTATAACCGACGTGCTGGTTACGGCGCTGGGCGTTGCTTGACAAAGCCTCCGACTCCATGTGCCTGCTATAACTCGGGCTCCGGCTTGGGCGAGGAGTTGAATGAATCCTTTCCTGGCTATAGGAATAAGCTTCTTGCCGAGCCAGAGCCGTTTGGACAAGTTCTCTGATCCTTCGCGTCTCCACCGCTGTTGGATCGTCATCGTCCACTGGGAGAGCCGCAAAACATGCCGATGTTGCGATCAGGTTCTCCATGGGGTTAGAAAAGTGACCCGGTGGTGTCAGTACATAGCGGAGCGGGGCCATATTCCCATGAGGAGGTACCATCACCCGGGGCTGAGCCGGTCCTCCGGCTCCGGATGTCATGAATTGATTTGCTTCTGGCGGGTTACTAGGAATGGCTCTGGGTGTAGCGAAAAGGTTCCAAGGATCATAAATCGGAGGCAAACGGGGTTGAGTTTTCTGGTGTCTCCTCCTCATCACCTCGTTAGATGCGTTCAGGCTCATCATAAGCTGGAAAGCCTCTGACTGGAGCTGTTGCGCCCATGCATCCAAAGCCACCCGTTCTGTGGCCAACCTGGTGTCCTCAGCTGCTAAGGCCTCCTTGGCCCGAGCTATTTCCTCACGTACCTATGCCACCTCTGCATTATGCTCATCTTGATTCGCAGGAATAACTGTGGTGGTTAACAAGGCCGTCAGCTTATCCATGAGATCAATCAGCACCTGAGCCGGCAGGCGCACAGGGCCTCCTGCCCCGGCCGCTCCTGACCCGGATGTTATTGCTGCCGCGGATGTAGAGTTTTGACCGAGTTGAGTACCAGCCATGAAGACCCCTACGCAGTTTGGCGGCTCAAAGGGGTCCGGAATAGTGCTGCCATCGGAACAGCCCCCATGCCTGCCATCTTGAAGTTGATACAACGAATCCGTCTCACCAGTGGACGAATCACCATCGGACTGGATGGCCGTCTCACCGCCATCTACGGATCCCTCAGAGAGTTCTCCTTCGTGGATGCAACCCACGAAGGCACGCTTCACGATGGGTTGAGCTCGGGCGGGTCTCGCACACTGAGCCATCTCGACGAGGTCGGTGCAGTTGTCTGGCTTAGGGCCCGGCTCACCATTCTGGCCGATGAAGACGTGAATTGCGCCGAAGGGGACCCAGTACCCGTACTCAATTGAGCCGGCGTCGGGGCCCCAGCCTTCGTTGTCGATGTAGATCTTGCCGCGACGACTCTTGGTCATCCGGCCCACAGTGTATCCCTTGAGCCCTTCGAAGTTTCCCTTCAAGAACTCAAATCCACCGTGCACTGGCCCCGCGGTGGGCGCCAACTGTCGTGGAATTGTCACGGCAGATGTCCTCTTGCAAGGACTTAGTCGTGGAGCCATCGCAACTAGGAAGCTTAAAGGGGTTAACGAGACAAGGGACACGAGAGAGGTTTTATACTAGTTCGGCCCCTTATGGTGAAGGTAAAGCCTACGTCTAGTTGGGTTGGTATTGCTGATGTTTCGATAACCAGGGAGCAAGATACGCTAAGCCCGGCTCTTGATGAGATGTTTCTTACCCTAAGCCGCCAGCGGGTCATCCCCTTATATACACGGGTTGACGCCCTGCGGCCTACCGAGTCCCGGCCGGCACATAAACAGTGTCCGGCTCGGTGACCAGTGAATTATACATTATGACACAAGTCATGCCATTACGGCGGTTTACCACTACAGGCCTTGAGTTGCCTGTGGGCTTTAGAACCTTTATTGAACTGCCATCTTCCTGCTTGATCTTGGGCTTCATATGATAATCCTCTTGGCGTAACCCGGCCCCTCCTGAGCGGCTTACACAAATAGTTATATCCCCGACACATGAGGCAAGGGATAAGCTTAAGGCAGAAAAAGAACAAGAGGCCCAAGAAATTAAGAGCTTGAAAGCTCAAGTGGCTCTATGCCAGGAGGAGAACCAGGGACTGAAAGCTGGCATGTTCGGTGAGTGCAACCTAATTTTTCAATACATAGGCTGCGTGTGTGATGTCGCCATATAAACAATGCACTACTAGGCAAAAGCCTAGCAGCAGCGCGGGTTTTGGGCCTATTAGTAGCGCGGGGGCCGGCGCTACTAATAAGGCGCTACAGCTAATGTATAGCAGCAGCGCGGGTGCCACCCGCGCTACTACTACGTCCGTTAGTAGCAGCGTGGATAGAAACCCGCACTACTACTAACCCGTGCTTTGAATTTTTGATTTTTTTTTCGATTTTTTGCCCGAATTTTCAAATTTCTGAATTATTTTAACCTCCAATCTCTAATCACCCCTCATCGCTGCTCAATTTAATCTCTAATCACCCCTCATCATTCCAAATCATCTAACTTCCCGGACGGTCACCCGTCCTCTCACTACTCCAGCCTGAGCACGCTTAACTTCCGGGTTCTATTCTCCCTCCATTCCAAGTTTGCACTTGTTGTTTTCCTGACAATAGTAAGATGTCAGTCCTATTAACCCTCGGGAGTTTAGCTTGAGCATGAAGTCACACATTTGACTGTTTGATTTTAAAAACTATTGTTGTAAAAAACAATAATTTTATTAACAGTAATATTTCTTGAATAACTAGTTTGACCACAGTTTGACCACAGTTTGACCAGATTTGACCACAATTCAAAAAAACTGAAATAATTATTTAGTAACACTAATATTCTTGAATAATTAGTTTGACCACAGTTTGACCAGATTTAACAAAAATTAAAGAAAAACTGAAATTTGATGAATTTTTTTGCCTCCAGATCTTTAAAAGCCCCGTAATTTTTTTGTTCGGTTTTTGAGGATTTTAAAAATGTTTAACGGGGTTCCCCCAGTTAAATTTGGATGTAACTTTTCGAGTAGATGATTTTTCATATAAAAAGCTTTTTCATCTGAGTTAGTATGCAAAAGTTATGCCCGTTTTTACAAATTCTCGAGAGATTTTGCAAATGAAGTCGAAATTCATATTTGCAAATTTTCCCAACAACTAGACCACATATCACATGGGAAACTTATTTTCATTTATTTTTTAGACATTTTCATCATTTTCTTTTATGTTTTTAAACTGAAAAGGCGATCCACAGGGGGGGTAGAGTTTGAAAATGGGACCACACCCCGCGCTACTACTATGGCAGACGATTAGTAGTAGCGAGTGGTAAAAACCCGCGCTACTACTATCAACTTAGTAGTAGCGCGGGTTTATAACCATCGCTACTACTATGGCATGGTCAAGGGGACGGTAGAGACCACTTAGTAGTAGCGAGGGTTAAAAACCAACGCTGCTCCTATCAACTCAGTAGTAGCGAGGGTTAAAAACCCGCACTACTACTATGGCATGTCCCGGGGGGCACGGTAGAGACCGCTTAGTAGTAGCGAGGGTTAAAAACCCGCGCTACTGCTATCAACTTAGTAGTAGCGAGGTTTAAAAACCCGCGTTGCTAGTAAGTAGCAGTAGCGTGGGTTTTTAACCCTCGCTGCTGCTAAGATTCTGTGTATAGGCTTTTCCCTAGTAGTGTATGCCACGTCTCTCTGTAGTTATCCTGACTGGATGCCCCGAAGAGAAGGCCAGTTCCTTCGGACGGACCTGCTGAAGGAGCTATCCGCCACACATCACTACTAGGAAAAGGCCTACTAGTGGCGCACCAGTTTTGCCTACTAATGGCGCACTACTGGTGCGCCACTAGTACCACGCCACTAGTACTTTTTACTAATGGCGCACCACTGGTGCGCCATTAGTATACCAGATACTAATGGCACACCACTGGTGCGCCATTAGTATACCAGATACTAATGGCGCACCTGCAGTGCGCCTTTAGTATGCCTAGAGGTGCGCCATTACTATCTAACTTAGTAATGGCGCACCACATAGAAGTGCACCATTAGTAATAATTTTTTTCAAACTTTTTTATTTATTTATTTTTTCTTAATCTCGGGTCAATATGCTTAATCTTGGGTCAAATCACACTTCATGGTCAAACTTCTCGAAAGGTCACCCATCCTCACACTACTCCAGCCCAAGCACGCTTAACTTCAGAGTTCTATCCAACCCCAGCACCAGCTCACTTCACAGGCACTTGTTGATATATCTAGCATATCAATCCTATTAAACCTTGTTGATGTTTAGGACTTTGTTCATGTTCATGAGTGTGACGAAATTTTGAAAAAATATTTCAAACTTCCGTTCATATTACGTATCATATTTTGAAAAAAAAAATCCCGAAAAAAAACGAAACTAATTTTTTGAAATTTTTTGCCTCCAGATCTTAAAAGCCCCGTAACTTTTTTCTATTAGGTTTTTGAGGATTTTAAAAATGTTTAACTAGGTTCCCCCAGTTAAATTCGGATGTAACTTTTCATGTAGATGATTTTTCATATAGAATTTTTTTAATCCGAGTTCGTATGCAAAAGTTATGCCCATTTTACAAATTCCAGAGAGATTTTGCAAATAAAGTCGAAATTCATATTTGTAAATTTTCCCAACAACTAGACCACATATCACATGGGAAACTTATTTTCTTTTTTTTGACATTTTCATCATTTTCTTTTATTTTTTTTAAACTGAAAAGGCGGTCCACCGGGGGGGTGCATGCGAGGGAATTTTTGGGCCAAGTTAGTAAAGGCGCACCATGGGAGTGGTGCGGCATTACTAGTTCAAGAGTGGTGCGCCATTACTAGTTGAACTAGTAATGGCGCACCACTCCCACGGTGCGCCATTACTAGTTTTCAAAAAATATAAAAAAACTAAAAAAATTGAAAAAAATTTACTAGTGGCGCACCGTGGATGTGGTGCGCCATTACTAGTTTAACTAGTAATGGTGCACTACCTCGTGCGCCATTACTAGTTTTAAAAAAATTAAAAAAGGAAAATTTTTTGAATTTTTTTTACTAATGGCGCACCATGGATGTGGTGCGCCATTACTAGTTTAACTAGTAATGGCGCACTATCCCCTGGTGCGCCATTACTAGTTTTGAAAAAAAAAATAAAAAAATCTTGTTACTAATGGCGCAACGTGGATGTGGTGCGCCATTAGTATTTTAACTAGTAATGGCGCACTGTCCCTTGGTGCGCCATTACTAGTTTTGAAAAAAAAATCTTGTTACTAATGCGCACCGTGGATGTGGTGCGCCATTAGTATTTGGACACTAATGGCGTACCAACACATGGTGTGCCATTAGTATATAGTAGTGGCGCACCACATGTCTGGTGCGTCATTAGTGTCAATTTCATCTATAGCCCTTTTCCTAGTAGTGCATGAACGAGCCCAAAAAGCTATGAAGGGCATGTTCAAGGTGTTATGGCGTGCCGAGGTGGCTCCAGGAGGGATGACCGAAGTCGCTAATTGATTTAATGGAGCTTGGCGCCGCTTTGAGCTGTGGAAGATGTCGTCCTGTCGAGAGGGAGCATGGGAGGCTTGGGCGATGGTAAAAACCCAGTTCACCCAGCTTAATCCGGAGCATTTAGCTCGGGTGGGGCCAGTAGGGCTGGATGGGCAGGAAGTGCCAGTAAATTAGGTATATGACCAAGTGATGGCTGCTGCTCGGACTTCCCAGGAAGATTGTGCCCTCAAGGTCATAATAGATGGTCTCGACTGGCAGTAGTATTTTGATTCTATGTAGCTATGTACTTTACATCAAATATTCTCCGACCGTGCTTTGAACATTGTCTTAACTAGACATCGGCTTCTTCCTCCTCAGCCATTGGCCGAGGAGTGTTTCCTACTACGTGCTCTGAGAACATTGGAAGAACACTTCAGAGAACCAGGCAATCCGGCCATCTGGTGCAAACAGACAAAACGCGCTCAGGAAGGAATGTTATATTACTTCTTAAAGTGAGAAACACCTTCCAAATTAAATAGTTCCTCCATGGGTTCCTTTCTTCAAGCTGTCATGTGTACCATGGACGTATAACCTAATCCAAAAATATGTGGGTCATGGTTACTTCGGGAAAATAACCCTAGAAACTGGTAATAACTAGCAATTATTTTCACTTCCCTCGCGGCCGATCAATTATATACTTAAGAATGCTAGCTTTCGGCTTACCCATCTGAGGTACGCACCTGGATAACCCAGACGTAACAATCGCAGAGGTGCTCCCTTTGCAACCTAGCCGAACAATCAGGAACGTGGGGGTAAGCATACGAGCGAGGCAACCCATCTTGGCAAAAACTTAAGTCAAATTGATGCATATGATGGCTTAGAAATGATACGGGAAGGTTGCAAACACGACAAAACTGATGGTTGCACAGAGAGTATATTACTGGTTTCGTAAAAGAAGCCCCCAGGTAAAAAAACATGTGGTACATTTAGAAGTGTTTTACCAAGAGAAACTTAACGTATTTAGCGCGACCCAACACAACCTGGAAAATACTTGCCAAATGAAAAAAGGAAGATAGAAATCCGAGAAGGATAAGCCGAAGAGGGTGATGACGTCGGTCTAGCGGTAGAAGCACCGAAGTCAAGCTGCATTCCATGGGTTTGGTTTGAGGCAGTTATCCTTTGGGCCGCGGAGATGGTACGCTCCCCATGCGAGTACCTGATAAATTATGAAGGGCCCTTCCCAATTGGGCAATAATTTGTGCTTTTGCTTCTCTGGAAGGCGTAGGACGAGGTCGCCCAGGTTATAAGAGTCTGCCCGTAGTTCCCTGGTAAGATATCGTCTGGCCGGCTGCTGATAAAAAGCAGAACAAGCCAGATCTATGTCGCGCTCTCCTTCCAGGGCGTCCAAGTCATCTTGTCGATCAAGATCAGCTTACTTTTCTTCATACATGCGCACTCGAGGTGCATCGTGAATAAGGTCGCTAGGGAGAACAACCTCTACCCCATACACCATGAAGAATGACGTATAGGCCGTGGAGGGATTGGGGGTGGTGCGTAGGTCCCAATGTATGGAGTCGACCTCCTCAACCCAGTTGTAGTCGAACTCTTTCAAAGATCAGACCAAATAGGGCTTAATGCCGCTCAAAATTAGGCCATCGGCTTGCTCGAGTTGTGCATTGGACTATGGGTGGTATACAGAGGCATAATCAAGCTTAATGCCTAAGTTAGCGCACCAGTCCTTTACTTCCTAGGCAATAAAATTGGATCCATTGTCCATTATTGATACGCCATTTTGCATCATTGTCGGTGGAAGCGACACCTATGGGATCAATGGATTCCCTTCTACGGTTGGCGGGCGCGGGGTTGTGCAAAGAGCGGGTCTAGTAGTCAGCACAAAGATCGTTTACCTAGGTTTGGGCCGCGAGGATGCGTAATACCCTAGTCCTGCTTTGGTGTATATTTGAGTGTTCTTGAGCTCTTGAACTAGCTGTGGTGCGTGCGTAGTCCAAAAGATCCGAATCCCTCTCCAGTACACCTCGGGCGTCCTTTTATAGAAAAAAGGGGTTGCCACAGTGGCACACAGGAGGTGGAAAGGTGTATAGTTTACAAGCTTATCGCCTGTCATTACGTGACAAGACGCATTAAATGCGCTCCTTAGGTGTCTCGTTGCTTTATTGGGGACGGCGACGAGGCCTGGCCCGTCCGTCGCTGCTCCGCCTTGGTCCGACATGCATCCAGGCCAACGAGGCATGCAGCGCCACGTAGGCTGGCTGGCCGTTGAGATGGCGTGGTGGTAGGGTCTTCACGAAGATCTGCATGCCACCACGCAGGTGCTTGATGAGTTGGCCTGGAAGCCGCACATATCCACGAAGGTGCCTGCCCAGCTGGTTGGGCTGGCAGCTATATGAGAACGGCGGTGGAGTCTTGGCAGACGTTGGTCTGGCTATGGCCCCGCAGGTGTCCTCGGCAAGGGTCTTGATGTGGCATCGCGGTCGTCCCCGGCAAGGATCTTGTCTTTCGTCATCTCCGTCCCCTCGGACCATGCCGCTTTTCTTGACTTGTTTTCATCTTTGCAAGGATGTGGATACGCTGGACCAGAGGGTGGAGAAGAGAGCCAGGGCCTCGATGGGTGGCCAGCCCCCAGCGGGCACCTCGAGTACGCCACTGGTGATGGAGAGCAGCCCGGATAGCAGCCCCCGGCGTAGCCCCCAGCATGCGTTTATAATTCGCTCCTTATCAACATGTGGTGGGGCACGATCTCTTGGCGCTGACCTTGCCATGGTTGCAGAAGGAGGACGGCAGTAGGAGGAGCCACTGAGAGCCACCCCCAACACGCTGCCCCCATCAACCACACCGCCCCGAGGGGCGTCCCCAGCAAGGGCGCCAAGCATCGAGCCCATGCGCAAGGAGGAGAAGGAGGAGAGCCCGGACGCCGACGGCTCCGTCCCGGCACCGAATGTTGATGGGGAGGTAGCCACTTCTTCCTAGCCTGGCACAGGTGAGTTGTTTGCCTTCTGTACCTATTCTTGTTTCTTCTTTTTGAACCTTGGTCTTGGCTTTGCCTCATCCTCCTTGTTGGCATCTAGGCACTTCCTCAATGGACCAGGAGAACATAGATACTGTCATCGAGGAGGTCGCCAGGGATGCTGAGGCCGAGGCCAACAAGATCGCCGCCGAGGAGGCCGCCAACGGTGCTGCTGAAGATGCCACCAACGAGCCGGTCGGGGAGACCGGCAAGGCCGCTGCCGAGGAGGCCGGCAAGGGGCCTGCCGGGGAGGCCGGCAAGGCCGCTGCCGAGGAGAGAGCGGTTGACGACCAACCTTCCTCCTCCGCTGCCTCTGGCTCGGGCAAGTACCTGAAGGTAAGCGACGACCTGTTCGTCCACCTCTCAGGGACGACGAGCGTCGGGGCGCCCACCGAGGGGGAGGCGTTTGATGATGAGGTGCTCGCCGCCGCTGGGCTTGAGGTTGTTGACGAACCGGGCGCCGGTGGTGGCGGTTCCCAGGAAGAGCGGCTCCTCCAGGCCATGAGAGCCAACTTCCATAAGCTTCAGGCGCTTCACAATGCCCGCCTGGACAAGGCCAAGTCTAGGATGGCAGTGGTGTACAAGGTGGAGGCGGACCTCGAGGAGCGCGTTGCCGAGACACAGGCTTGGTTCCACCTGGCCCACAAGGAACTGAAGGCCGCCTAGGATGTGTTGGCTGAGCGCAAGTTGGAGCTTGCCATGAAGCAGGTCGACATCGAGAAGGCCCGGGAGCTAGCGAAGGAGCAGGCCGCCAAAGATGAGGCCGCTTGGCACTAGCACCAGGCTGAGCTAAACTCCTAGGAGGAGAACCTTGCCGCTCGTGAGGAGAAGCTCGCCGCAACACTCCGCAGCAAGGATGAGGAGGTGGAGAAGCTTGTCGTGCAGCAGACCCAGGAGCTGGAGCAGAGGCACAAGGAGGCACTCAATGCTCAGGCCCATGTCCAGGCCGGCAAGGTGAAAGAGCTGGAGGTGGAGCGGGACAGGCTGAAGGACCAGGCCCTAAAGCTGGCGAAGGAGAAGGACACGCTCAACGGTGCTCTGATCAAGGCGCAGGCCGCAGCCCTCGGCAAGGCTGAGCAGCTCTCCAAGGCCAAGGACAACATCAAAGACCTGAAGCTGAAGCTGGAAGGTCTTGAGGGGATGCTTTCGGAGGTCAGGGCCCGGGAGGGGATCCTGACCAAAAATCTGGAGGCCGAGAAGCAGTTGCGAAGGAATGACGCCACCAACCGCGAGGATTTTGTGAAGGGCGAAAATCTCTGGGTCAACCGCCTCACCGACGTTGCCGACAGGATCACCACGCAGCTGGCTACCATGGGGATGCCGAACGTGAGGTACGCCCCAGAGCCGAACGTGAGTCCCAATGCCAAACTGACCCTGTTCTTCGAGGGTGTACTCGGGGCCCTGGAGTAGTTCCGCTCCAACAGGGCGGCCTCCCTGGACGATGAGGCTCGGAAGCTTTGCCGGGGTGTCATGACCAAGGTCCTCACCAAGGTGGTGTACTGGAACCCCAACCTCGACTTCAACGCCGTGCTGGAGAGCTTGCCGGAGGATGCGGACCTCGCGGCGCTCCAGGAGCGTATCGAGCCCATCATCAACCGTGTCGACGGAGTTCGGAGGGTAGAGGGCCAGCGCCGGGATTAGGCACCCCATTTCTCATCGCCTTCTCTTTAGTTAGAACCGCAGCAACAATTGATGTAATATGACTCTGCAGTACCTTGAAAATGATGCATGTTATTTTCCTGTTTGATCTCCCTTTGTATGTTCACCCTACGTCAATCGGGTAGGTTTACCGGTGCGTAAATCCAGGCCACGGCGTCTTGAGGACGGGTACCCAATAGCCTGCCAGGTGTGCTTGCTACCAGGCAAACCACCTCAATGCTCTTAACGTGGCCGCTCGAACTGTCGAGCGGACTCGAGACAGAACGAGAGCATTGCCAGTTGTAGAAGGTCACCCTGCCATTCTTGACGCAGCCGCTCAAACTGTTGAGCGGACTCGAAACAGAGCAAGGGCGTTGCTAATAGTGGCAGGGCCCCATAGCGTGCAGGTTTTCCATACCCAGGGCAAGATCTTCGAGGACGATAACCTTATATGTAAAAAGGAATTGCTCAAAGTTTTTCATGACTTAGCTTTTCTTCCGCTACGTGAGCGTTCGCTGCATCCGCCGATGATGCCGCTCATTTGGTTGTCTTATTCCTTGGAGTGACACTACGATGAAGCCGTTGCTCCAACCAGACCAGATTTCCATAACTGCGCGCCCCCTACCTGGCGCGCCAAAGATGTCGGTGGAAACGACACCTATGGGATCACTAGGATCCCTTCTGCGGTTGGCGGGCGCGGGTTGTGCAAAGAGCGGGTCTGGTAGTCAGCACAAAGATCGTTTACCCAGGTTCGAGCCGCGAGGATGCGTAATACCCTAGTCCTGCTTTGGTGTATATTTGAGTGTTCTTGAGCTCTTGAACTAGTTGTGGTGCGTGCGTAGTCCAAAAGATCTGAATCCCTCTCCAGTATGCTTCGGGCCCCCTTTTATAGACAAAAGGGGTTGCCAGAGTGGCACAAAGGAGGTGGAGATGTGTACAGTCTACAAGCTTATCGCCTGTCATTACGGGACAAGACGCATTAAATGCACTCATCAGGTGTCCCGTTGCTTTATTGGGGATGACGACAAGGCCCATCCCGTCCGTCGCCGCTCCGCCTCGCTCCGACACGCATCCAGGCCAATGAGGCATGCAGCGCTACGTAGGCTGGCAGGCTGCTGAGATGGCGTGGTGGTAGGGTCTTCACGAAGATCTGCATGCCACCACGCAGGTGCTTGCTGAGTTGGCATGGAAGCCGCACGTTGCCACGCAGGTGCCTGCCCAGCTGGTTGGGCCAGCAGCAGTATGGGAACGGCGGTGGAGTCTTGGCAGACGTCAGTCTGGCTGTGGCCCCGCAGATGTCCTCGGCAAGGGCCTTGCCGAGGCCTCGGCAAGGGTCTTGCCGTGGCATCGCGGTCGTCCCCGGCAAGGATCTTGCAGGAGGTCTCGTGGATTTCCTCAGTGAGGATCTCGCGAGGATCGTCGTCTTTTGGTCCTCATCTGATCTCGTGCCTTTATGATCTTCACAAAGATCTGCATGCTACCATGGAGGTGCCTCCCGAGCCTTGGTTCCAATGTGGTTGATGGTGTTGGAACCCTTGGGCTCAAGGGTGGTGGGCTCTGCTGGCGTTCGGCAAGTTGCCCCGGCAAGGCTCTTGCCGGGGCTGCGGAGGCCACCCCGGCAAGGGTCTTGCCGAGGGAGTCCACCTTGCCCTCTTGCTCTTTGTGTTTCTTGGTCTTGGCGTTGCTTTGCCCGTCTTGTGGTTTTGGCTGGAGCACTGCTCTGGTATTCTTGTGCTTCTGCTCCCTCCATTTGCCCTGCCAAGTGTGGCCGCAGGTGCGGCTCTCACTGCCCGTGCACAAGTAGAGGGGTAAAAAGGAGATCCCCTACTTTTGTATACCGACAATCATGTTTTCCTACTGTTATATATATAGTGTTTTATGCATTATAACACTTTGTGGAGTAACAATATGCAAGGTTTATACAAAGAGGGAGAATGTCGACAACTGGAATTCTGGACCTGAAAAAGCTATGTCAGAGATACCTATTCTGCACATCTCCAAATGAGCTGAAATTTTATCGAGAATTATTTTGGAATATATAATAAATATTGGAGAGAAGAACTACCAGAGGGGGCAGCCAGGTGGCCACAAGGTACCAGGGCGCGCCAGACCCCCCTAGCGCGCCCTAGTGGTAGTGGGCACCCTGCCCCACCTCCGGTGCCCATCTTCTATTATATAAGGTCTTTTGACCTAGAAAAAAGGAGAGGACTTTCAGGATATTCGTTCGATATTTTGATGATATGTATGTTGTGATTCCCTTAGTGATGTCATGTGAACATCGACTACATGACACTTTTCCATCTTTGGGACTACGGGAGTGCATTGTGGAGTAGTTATTAGATGATGGGTTGTTGGAGTGACAAACGCTTAAACCCTAGTTTATGCGCTATTCTGTAAGGGACTGATTTGGATCCATATGTTTAATGCTATGGTTAGATTGTTATCTTAATTCTTCTTTTGTTGTTGCAGATGCTTGCTAGGGGGTTAATCATAAGCGGGAGGCTTGTTCAAGTAAGAAGAACACCCAAGCACCAGTCCACCCACATATCAAATTATCAAAGTAGCGAACGTGAATCAAACCAACATGATGGAAGTGACTAGCACTACAAAAGAAGACACTTCCGTGATGATACATGTTTGTCACATTAGGCCACGTTTTCTATCATGCATGTACATCCATGACGATTTTATGACAGAATCAAGATAGTCATACCTGTGCTGTCATAGAAGTGTTCCATGCCATTACAAAAATATCATCACGAAAGTGTCCACTTCCATGACAATAATTCCCGCGTCATAGAAGTGCTTTCGTCAAGGGTGACCGACACGTGGCATCCATCGTAACAGCTCGCGGTTACGCTATCGGGTTCGGTTTTGGATCCGATAACCCATTAACAGCCCCGACCAATGGGGATTTTCCACGTGTAAAATCATCATTGGCTGGAGGAAACATGTGTCGGCTCACCATTGGGACAGATGTCATCCACTCATTGGACAGAAGGCGTCTATGATACATCAACACATGGCAGGGCCCACTAGAGCACTACAAAAAAAAGACACATCCGTGACATTTTGGGCCGAACGGAATTTTATTCTGTCATACATATGACACTTCTATGACGATAATTGTCACAAAACCCGGTATCATCATAGATGTGGTGGGCTCCTACTTCTATGACAAAAAATCATGACATAAAATGGGCTTTTCGTCCTGGGCGGGCTGGAGACGTAGCTGCATGACATTCTTTGGGCCGTCCATGATGGAAAAAACTATGGTAGAAGCGAGGGGGAGGAAAATTTCGGGGAGTTCCCGGTTACGGTGGGAGGTCGGGGGCCGAGCGATGCATGTTTCTCTCGTACACGTACGCGCGTGTCTGCGAGGCGTTGGCTCTAACTGAACCCGTGCAAGGCGTTGGGCTCTAACTGAACCCGAGCGATTGCACTGCAGGCTACGCGTTACTGAACCCGAGCGATTGCACTGCAGGCTACGCGTTACTGAAGCCGAGCGATCGATCGATGGCTGTTAACTGAACCCGATCGAGCGATTCCTTCGCTACTGCTGCTAACTGAAGCCAATCAATTGGATGAATAGTGAGCGGCGGCGTTGCCTCTGGATGAACAGGACCCCGTGGTGTGGTGGAGGCCTAGATGAACAGTAGACGGTGGAGGGGTGCCCGTGAAGGGGTGGATGAACATGATCCCGTGGTGTGGAGGGCTAGATGAACAGTAGACAGTGGGGGGGGTGCCCGTGGAGGGGTGGTTGAACAGGACCCCGTGGTCTGGAGAGCTGGATGAACATTAGAAGGTGGAGGGGTGCCCGTGGAGGGGTGGTTGAACAGGACCCCATGGTGTGGAGGGCTGGATGAGCAGTAGACGAAGGAGGGGTGGTTGAACAGTAGCCGGTGGAGTAGCGCGCGGTGGAGGCTGGATGAACAGGAGCCCGTGGAGGCTGGAGGAGGTCGACGGTGGAGATGAACAGTATCTCGTGGAGTCCCGTTTTGCGGTAGCCACACCCCTCCCGGTCAACAGGACCCCCGTTTCGACCGTAGCGCTCCAACACAAGTCCGTTTCGTCCATTTTGCGGTACGCCACACCCCTCCCGGTCAACCGGACCCCCGTTTCGACCGTAGGAGGTCCGTTTCCTCCGTTTTGTGGTACGCCAGACCCCTCCCGATCAGCAGGACCCCGTTTCGAACGTAGGAGGTCCGTTTCCTCCATTGTGCGGTATGCCAGGCCTCGTTTCCATCGCCTGTTCCGTCCAAGCCCTCCCGATGAACACGACCACACATTCCGTTCCGACCCAGCTGGTTGGCTCCCACGCGTTCCGTTGCCTCCCCATGAACACGACGACGACGCTGTTTCTCCGTTCCGACCCAGCCATGTCAATGAGCCCTCACCGTACGTATGCGCGAGTAGGCGTTCGAGACCCCGCCCATATGTACACATACGTGGCCGTATTTTCTTTCTTGCACCCTGGCCGCTGTACGTACGTGTACATGCATGCTACGTGTGCGCCTCTACTACGACACATGCGCGCCTCTACTACGACATGTGCGCGCCTCTACATCGACCAGTATGTACGTACACATTCGCGACCAGAATGACAACGCTACGTACGCTTCAACCAGGTGGGTCCCGACTGTCGGGCACTTCCTTGACTGCGTAGATGTAGCTAGTGGGTCCCAGCAGTCAGGTGGGCAAATCGTTTTTTTTTCGGACGCACTTCCTTGCATGCGAAGATGTAGCTAGTGGGTCCCAGCAGTCAGGGGCAAACGTTTTTTTTCGCGAAATACGGTGGCCCGTCCGGTGGGTCGCCGCTGTCAGGTGGAGGAATAATTATTTTGCATGTAGTAAAGAGGCACTTCCTTGCTGCGACTGTGGACCCAGCTGTCAGCCTCTCCACGTATAGTCCACGTCCGATGGAAGTCGTTCCTTGACCATGTTGACCACACCGCGCCGAGAGCACCAGGGCGGTGGACGACAGCGAGGCCTAGGAAGGGGACGACGGTGAGCCGCGGGGAAGACGCGGTAGTGGAAGCCCGAGCGGAGAGGAGTACGAGGGTTCACTAGTTCGACTGCTGTGTGAGGCTGCCGTCGCCGCAGGGCCTGGCCAGGGTGGGAATAGTATGGGGCGATGAGGCCTCCGCGACAGCACAGCCGACCACGGGAGGCAGGAGCATACGGCACGGCCGGCGCTGCTTTGGGCGGCTGGAGCAAGAAGACCAGAGGTTGAGGAAGCACTACAGCCGTTGGATGGACATGGTACGGTCACTGGAGCTACAATCGTTCATATTGACTAAAGTTGACAAAGGCCCCCGTCCCAGTCAACTTAGTAGGCCCCCAAGTTAGCCTCCCACCATGGTGGGTCCCAGCTAGCAGGGGGGAGTATTCATTTTTTTGTGCGTAATAAGGAGGCACTTACGCTGGGTCCGAGCTAATAGCGGGGGGAACGTTTTTTCGCGAAATACGTTGGCCCGTCCGGTGGGTCCCAGCAGTCAGGGGGGAAACATTTTTTCCCGAAATAAGGTGGCCCGTCCGGAAGGTCCCTGCTGTTAGATGGAGGAATAATTATTTTGCACGTAATAAGGAGGTACCTCCTTGCGGCCGCCTGGACCCAGCTGTCAGCCTCTCCACGTACAGTACTCTTCCGATGGAAGTCGGTCGTTGACCATGTTGACCACGCCGCGCCGAGAGCACCAGGGCAGTGGTCTGGACGACGGCGAGGCCTAGGAAGGGGACGGCGCGGAGCCGGGGAAGACGCAGGAGTGGAAGCCCGCGCGGAGAGGAGTATGAGGGTTCACTAGTTCGGCTGCGGTGTGAGGCTACCGTCGCCGCAGAATAACAGGGGGTGTAGGTGAGTAGAGGGATGGCCTGGCCAGCGGTGGGAGTAGTACGGGGCGGTGAGGCCTCTGCGACATCACAGCCGGCCACAGGAGGCAGGAGCACGCGACACGACCGGCGCTGCTTTTGGGCGGCTGGAGCAAGAAGACCAGAGGTTGAAGAAGCACTACGGTCATTGGATGGACATCGTACGATCACTGCAGCTAGAATCGTTTATATTGACTAAGTTGACAAAGCCGTTGGTACGCGTCAACTTATTAGGCCCATAGCTCGGATTTGGGAGAGAACATATAGCCCATTTGCGATTTCTAAGAATGTACAACCCATTTTTTAATTCTAATGGAATTTACTATAGCCCATTTACAGTTTGTTAATAGTACAACCCAACTTCTAGCTCGGCCAATGATTAATAATTTCAAACAATCGCTCAAAACAGAATTTTTAAAAAATTCCCACATTTTGATGGGATCGGAAATATTTTTATCCGAAATTTCTAGTCAGGTTAAATATAATTTCAAAACAAAGTTGTATTACGTTAAAATCCAATGAAATATTGCGCGCGCAACAAGTAATGAAATTAAAAATTTCAAATTCCAAAAATAATATATTTTTCAAACTAATTATGTGTTTGGTGCATAGTAACTGTCCATTTATTATAATTACATCCCATTTATTATTTCTTAAAGTCCATTTTCCTGTTAAGCCTAATGCATACCTCCTAGGAAAGTTTGCAGCCCAGCGGGGCGGAGAATAACAAGTTGACCCGAATATTGTGTACAACTGTCGGCCCAGTTGCATTGCTGATGTTGAAAAAAAGGCCTGTGTAGTACAGTACAACCTAACATGGTTACTCAGCTCACATTCAGCGACGCCGAAAAGGCCCAAACATGGCTTCTGTACAACTTCTTGAAGTCACTGAGCTCAATTAATAGCTTAAGGAAAAAAGTAAGATTACAGTGGAACCTAATTAAATGTTGTCATGAGAAAATAAATAATTCAATGGGTCCCACTCGTGCGTGTGCGCGTGTGTGTTCGTGTGTGTGTGTGAGAGAGAGAGAGAGGGAGAGAGAGAGAGAGATAGAGAGAGACCCATCGGTCGATGCTCGTAAATACATCTTTCAGCCATATGCATTGCTGATGCTCAGTAAAAACTTATATAGTTGACACAATCATATAGAACATCATAGCACACTGAACTTGCATACAAAAATTTCAAGCAGGCGGCACAATCAGGATGGAAGCAGTGGATCGCTACGGGAAGGGCTATGTTGAAACCAACAAAGTCGTACATAACGGTTGATCGTCTTTATCAATGACGGGGAAATATCTTGAATGTTGTGTAAAGAAAACAGACAGACAACACAATAAGTTCTGCTAGCACATTAAGTTGACGTATAGCTCTTTTTAAAAAAAGTTCAGGTACAAAAGTAGAACAGGTCACAATCAAATGTACTGGCATATCAGTGCTTCACACCCATAGCTCGGATTTAACTAGTATCTGACAAGATTCAGTTGTTACCTCAAATTAGAGCACATCCAGGCAGCCAGCCCTGCCTCTTCTCCCAAAGAAGCAGTGGCCTCCACCGCACGATGGAGTAGGCCCTGTGCCATCCATCGTTCCGAGCAACACGGGGAAAGTCTCACGTTGACTCCTGTAATGGACGTCGTCGACGGAACCTGGCACCAGCTGCGGCGGCAGGACTTCGATTGATGGATTGACCACTTCTTCGACATGCACGAACACTCAATACAGGTACATCCCTAACGTGGTCCGCGGCGGCCTTGGTGGCGACGAATAGTACAACCCCGGTTCCTGCACCGGTATCTCAACACCAATCACCTTCAGTATGGTGGACGACTTCTTCATCCATGCCATAACCGTCAGAGCCCAGCTGTCTAGAGGAACAAACATACTTACGAGCTCACCTCCAAGGTCGTTGATAAGCTCGTTCATGGACTCACTGTTCCAAGCACGTCGAGGCATGCCGTGGAAGGTAAGCTTTGTTAAAAACTCAAGCTCAGAGGGCACCGAGCCCCATCCTGGGTGCCACCGATGAAAGCTCACCAGCGCGCCATCGCAGAACAAACGCCGGGAAGATTCAAACACATGACTGCAGTCGAAAGTTGTCCGGAACCTGACGAAGAAATCAGCCGGTGGCGGACAGACTTCGACGAGCAAGTCACTTATTTGTATGTCGTGCGCAATGCCAAGAGCTTTGACAAGGTCGTCCAGCGAGACGGGAGGCTCGTCGCCGTTGATGGTTACCATCAGCACTTCGCCGGCAAACTGGTCGTCAAGTGCCGCCATGCCACTGTTGAGCGACAGCACGCAGCGACCGAAGGCAGGACGGACCTCAGGATCTCCGGCTCGGAGATCCGCATTGACCGGCGACATGATAGTGCGCTTGAGTACAGGGAGTACAGGAGGGGGATTTGGGGGAACTGGAGTAGGAATCGAGATTCCAGAGGTTAGGGAGGGGCGGGAGACAGGAGATGAAAAGGTAGCATGAATTTCGAGCACGCGCCAATATGCTCTCGGCGCGCAAGCGCATGAAAACACCGGTGGCGCCCACATGTCGGCCTAAGAGTCCTTATTCTTTCTTTTTTGGAGAGCCTAGCCTTTTTTTAGGATCTTTTGAGAGCCCGGCCTAAGAGTCATAATTGACCTGTTTGGCATTGCGTTACTACTCGGCCCATATTCAACGACACCTCACTGGCCCAAACAAGTGTACATCATCGAAAAGACACTGAGCTCAAATTATATAACTTGAAAAAGGAGATATACTCTGAACACTTGAGAATGGTGATGCCCTCATTTAGCCCACCAGTAGTTCGAGACAATAAACAATTCGAAACAATGATATATACAACATTCAAACACTGACTAGTGACTACTACTGACATAAACAACAAGACATGATAGTTCATAAGAAGTCTTGCTACACCACCAAAATACACCCATCTGCAGCGCTCAGCCTCTCGTGATCCAGACGAGAATGACATTTTTAACAGAAGCAACTATTACATAGTAAGAGTGACATAGACGAGGATGACCAAATGATAAGGAATATGCATAACAAAAGAAAGAACTACCCATCCAGAACCAGCAACAAAGACAACAAAGTCATTCGAAGAGATGATCCAACACCATCATAATTTGCAGCCCCGCTTCAGCGACCAGTGATCCGGAGACACCTGTACTCCACCCTTTCGATGCAACAACCCAATTACCTATCAACCTGAAGGCTTGAACCACATCACTACCTGTCGTAATTGCGACATCCAAGGATCAAAGTTAATTCGGATGCCTTTTTCATTCTCACCTTCTTTTGGCTGTAGGCTGTATCGTTGACAATCAGGGGAGTTTGCTCCCGAACTCCTACGGCTCGCCGTGTAGACACAGTTTTCCATAGCAAACAGAGCCTCTCTGCCATCAAGGTCCTTGCCAACGGTGATCTCCTGGTTAATCGGATAATTGAGTCCGAGAAATAGAGAGTGTGAACCAAGGCTGTTTACCCGCCTCCAACTAAAATATCCTAAAGGCCCCAACAAGCTGGTATCCTGCTCATAGACGTAACAACCACTGTCCAGATACTCACGTATTACATGGTGCTTGTATACAATGGTGTTTTTGCAATATAACTTTTCCGGCTCATGTGTCCGAATGATCATCAGTCTTTTGTCGTCGTCTAATCGAGCGAGGAACCAGTTGTGCTTCCCTGTTTTTGGCAAAGGTGGTGTGATTACAAAGGGCAGTAACTGTAGGGACACTGCATCATATCAAAAAGGACAGGCATTGTTAATGTAAGATCAACATTGTTCATAGTATGAGTAGGATAATGCAAGAAACAGCATTGATATGTCCCTGTTGGAACTGGGAGGAAAATACAGGGAAATGTATACTGGGTTCGAAAACATAGAAGTGCCATGCATGGTTATACTCATGTTATCTCGCAATCGATTCTTCACAGGAAACTACCATGTCATGCATGTTATGTAATCATGTCCTGTCCTCACAAACAAATTCTTCAAGGTAACTAACATACCATGCATTGTTATATACTCGTGTTCTGTGGGCAAAATTTTTGTGAGGATATTATTCTAGCCATTGATTGCTGAAGGGAGAATATAGGTATGCACACATGGTAAGCATTGCAGGATTTCACTACTTCCAAATATAGAGTTCTCCATATGCACATTTACTTCCCTAATGTATGGTTGGATGAAACCAACAGTGTGGTGCATGTTTCTACATCATGAAAATGAGGAAACTAACATGGCCATTGATACACACTCATATTTAGTAGTAGTATATAGATTACTGTAAAATAAGGATAATATCCATATATTCCTAACCGTTTGATTATTCAGTGTACAAATTGGTTGTAATGACATGGTCATAATCGCATGAATTAACTCATTCCAAATATAGCTGATTTACGGCGTCTCTAATACATTGCCATAGTTCTACTCAAATTCTGCTCAAACAGGGATATGCCAATCATCACAAAAAGTTCAAACAGTGTCATGGCGTCATCATTAACATGAGACAGAAACAACTTACACGCGCCGTCCCAGCAATACGTGGTGCCATCTGCTTTGTCGATCGCGTAGATGATGCCATTGTGTTCAATAGCATCACAGAAGTGTGTATCAGCTTTGACAATGAACCACTGCGAGCCGAGTTATCTCTAGCTAAAGAAGGCAGCGGCGTAAAGATAGGCGAGTCCGCGATTGAACAAGGCAATTGGCTTGAAGTCTGCGTAATTCGCATGTTGTGTGGGAACATGGCAGATTACAATCTTCTGCAAAACAAGGTCCATCCAACTGACGTAGTAATCCAGATGACTTGGACCGTGATGGTAATACTCTATATAACCCAACGAAGGAATGATAATCTAATGGGAGGTCTGTAAGTTCACGAGCACCAACTTTTTACCGTCTTCTCTGAAGGCAGCCATCTAGTGGGAGTTCATGCCGACCCAGTACATACCTGCCAAGAAGTTTCGGGCGACGGTGATCGGATCGATGTCGAGGGAAATGATGTACGGCGACCCACTACATACCTGCAAAGAAGTTTCGACTAATGGAGATCGGATTGAAGTCGAGGGGCATCATGCACGCCTCCTTATCATGGTGAGCCAATCTCGCAAGACCAGATATCATCAAGCAGGGTGTCTTGAAAAGCTTAGGACTCGCTTCGACGATGGCCGTGTGCATGTCCCTCGAGCATGCAGCCAGCCGCAGGGCGCTCAACATATCCATACATGAACAACAGAGGTCGAGTATGTCACTGGGGAGATTGCTCCAATCGCGGGTCATATGGATGCTGCGTGGTTCACGTTCGGCCATGGTGGAGTTTGGAAGGGGGCTTGATTTACGGGGGAGAAGGATGTCGGTGCTGGAGCGACAAGCAAGGGAATAGTGGTACTGGGGGAGGCGAGTGAGGCGATGGTACACGGGGGCACAGTGAGATGGAGACGGAGACGGAGACGGAGAATGAGATGGAGATGGAGTGGTGCTATGGGAGCGGAGAGGGAGACGAGGCGAGGCGCCAATGTGCTGTACAGCAGCGGTGACAGACTGCACAGTGCACATGGTGAGGCTAACTTTGGTAACCCGAACACGCCGCCTGGACTAGTGTCAAGCGCAGGGTGTTGTCACTTCACTGTGAGGACCGGATGAATAGTATTTTGACCATCAAGTGTACCACAGTTGTACTACTACTACTACTAGTAGGTACTACATGAGTACTCCGGTATTGTATAGCGGAAATAGGTCTCCAGTGCTAGCATGCCTGTTCACTTCATCGTTCAGGTGTCATCCATATTGCGAGCAGAACCAAATTCTCATGCATGCCCAATCAACGCCCTGCCTCGATGCCTGTAGTGGTCGTTCTGGTGCATCAAGGACGGCATGCAGATCGTTCCACACTTGAGAAGAGGAAAAATGGAAAGGTAGAACGTGGCAGCAGAGGAAGAGAACGCTGGCTAACGAGGCTGGGAGGGGATCAAGCAGGAAGTTAATGCTCCACGCCTAAAGGTTTTGGGAAAACCTAATTTTCATAAGGTGACTTATACTCACCTAAACGGAGGGAGTATTCCTTAACCAGAGAATGTTGTGTCTCCCACTCATGCGCTCAAAAAAAAACTACGACACATTTTTTATCTGTTTGCATAGGTCCCACCTATCAAGAAGGATGGGCACGTACACGAACATGTACGACTCATCAGTCTACCCGCATAGCCTTTTCGTTTAGTCTACCTAGCCGTCTAATCAACTGCCTGCACGCCACTTCTCCCATTTACTTCTCCATCGGGAACCGATTCTCCTCGGCTTCTTCACCTCCCCTTCGTCTTCATTTGCATCCAAACCCCACTGCGTTCACATTGTTTTAACCTCTTTAAATAATCATCTACTACTTTAGTTAGACTAGCCATCTAATCCTAATTCTCCAAACCATAGCCGTCCATTCCAGCGGTTCCAAATGGCGAAAGAGATCGAGATGCAGGTTTTTAGCGTCCAACATGTCCTTGTCGAAGGCTCGATGTGCATAGTTGCCACCGTCACTGTCCACCCAAGGGTTGTTCGGAAGTGGATCAACAATATATCCAACTCCCTCGAAAAGGTAGAGACGAGGGTCATCGGTCTCGATGCAGAGTACACGGAGCGTGCCCCTGGGAAGATCCAGTGTGCCGCCGTCGTTCAGCTGTGCCTCGAAGGTAATGTTTTGGTGTACCACATCATACACTCGCCCTCCATACCAGGTGAGCTTCATGATTTCTTGTCTCGGGAGGACGTATACTTCTGTGGGGCAGCCATCGAAGGGGACAAACAGAAGCTGGAGCCGTACAACCTTGATTTGAAAAGCATTGCTGACCTACAAACCAGAATCAAAATTCATGTAGAAGTTTGTGATAAATAGACACCATCCCTATTCGACGTAGCACATTTTGTGCTCGGTACAAATCTTCAGAAGGGTGACGAGACGGTGGCATTAAGGTCGTCTGGATGGGAGAATTATCCCTTGACGTACGAGCGGATAAAATATGCTTCCCTTGATGCCGGTGTGAGTTTCAAGATAGCTGCAAGGTCCAAAGAGCTTGTTGCGAAGCCGTCTCCCACACAGAATGAGAACAAGAAGAAGAAGAAGAAGAAGAAGAAGAAAAGGCTGCACCAGTAGGAGGGCATTATGGATGGATGAACTATTTCCTCTCTTGTAGAAAAAATTATTCCCTCTCGGTGTATATTGATATAGATGGACTATTTTGATTGTGTGCATGTCTTTGGAACAGAGTAGTAGCGTGGGTCCGCTTGACTATAAGAAACTATTTATCCTCATATATAGCTTTCTCTGCTACTCCTTCCAGTGATCGGTATGCAGTGCATGTGTTCATAGACATGACAGCTTGTCCATGGAAGTTCAACTACGGCGACTATCACGTTTCATCTCGCGATTCCCACGATGCCTCTCCAACCCACTGCACCACGCCCCCCGACGTGCGCCTCACCCCTCTCGGCCGCACCGCCCCTTTGCCTTTGTGTGCATGACATGTGGGCCACCTAAAATGCGGCGAGCATGAAGTTTCTACCACAGCCACCCGCGATTCCCACGACGCCGCTCAAACCCATGAAACCACACGTTCCCCGACCTGCGGCTCACCCCTCTTGGCCCCACTGCCCCTCTGCCTACGGGAGCATTACATGTGGACCAGTCACCTATCGGGTCCCCATGTTATTGACTCAAAGGTGGGTGTAGTAAGGCGCTGAAGCTCAGTCCCGACAGCCCTGAGAGGGAAATATAACTCCTGCGCCAGGGCTTGTGGTGCTCCCATAGCATGAACTCGTGCCAAACTCGAGATTTGTTTCTTTACTATACATGCACGCAACAATTTAATGGACATTGTAATCTCAACATGTGATGGGGAGATCTAAATTTGAATTTGAAACTTATAAAACGAAAAGATTCAAAACAAATAAACTGGGAGAGAGGGAGTATATCATAGGATGTGTCCCATACAAAATAAGTCCCCTGGTTTTTCACCACGAAGATGCGGTTAGAAAGGAGCACAGCGTCTTCCTACTCGTACGGCAACAAATCGGCCGCAGACAGCATGGTCCGCCTTTGACCGCCATGTGCAAGGTTCGTGCTATCTTATTCAATCTCACCGTGGTTCCATCATACCAATTCATGCGGTGGCCTGTTGCATGGCTGATCCCAATGTTGGACAATGGTTCTACGGGAACGGTGTCACCATTGTAAATGTTGTGCAAATTGTTGTTGGTACCCTCCCGTACATATGCAAGCCAATCTCCACTGGCACCGAGCCTAACCTGTGAAACAGTGGGCAGGGGGAGAATTAGGAAATGGACACGGAAGTAGTCTTTAGATTGCATTTACTACGTGATCAAACTCATCTTACCTGCTCATCGAAGGAAATCCGGGTGCCCCTCAACGTCGGCATCTCAAGGGGCGTCAACTTGCAACTACGGCCACGCCACGCTAGAGAGACCCCCAAGGAAACTTCCTCGTGTGTTCCACGGAACATCAAGATGCATTTGTATGGGTCGTTTATCTTGTGAGAGAAAAGGATGAACGAGGGAAGGCCTCTAGAGATAGAGATGGACACTACTACTACCAATGTGCTGGCCCGTGCATTGCAATGGATCCAAAGTAGTAGAGTAATACTTGTTCACGTGCTTGAAATATAAACACTCTAGTTTTGATATACATGTGTCAGCAGACATGACAGCTTATCCATGGAAGTTGAACCACGGTGACCATCACATTTCTTGTTTCTACCACTACCACACCCACACGCGATTCCCACGACGCCGCTCCAACCCACGGCACGACGTCCCCCGACGTGGACATGGATCCTCTGACGTGGCTATCACTGCCTTGTCGTGCCTTTCCTTCACTGACAGGTGGAACCCACGCTTATGGGTCCCACATGTCAGCGACAGAATGGTAGGATTGTTCACGTCAGGGGATCCTCATCCCCCTGACGTGCCCCTCATCCCTGTCGGCCCCACCGCTCCTCTGCCTTTGTGTGCATGACATGTGGGCCAGCTGAACTGCGGCGACGATCAACTTTCTACCACAGTCACACCCGATTGGACGCGGTTTGCCTGCTCCGCTGCTGTGCTCCGATCCGTACTCCCGCACCATCGAATTTTCATCCAGCGGCTGTGACACATTTCATCCCGGGCATCAATCCTCAGCTGGAGTACTTATGTACTGCTGGTAGTACCCGCCGGTGTGGCCATCTACGCCTCGTAACGCCCCGACGCCCAGCGGTGGCACCCTCGCTCGCCACGGCCACGCCACCACCGGCTGGTTCATCTCGAACGAGTGAGTCGCGAACCACGCCACCACCATGAGAATGACATGTGGGCTAGCCGCATTTAAGGTCCGCATGCCATTGACTCATAGGCCGGGCACTAAGCCACTGAAGTTTGGTCCTATGGGCCCCGATAGGGAAATGTAACTCCTGCGGCAGGCCTTGTGGTGCTCCCGCAGTACGAGCTCGTGCCAAAACTGGAATTTGTTTCTTACTACTACCAACTAGTACTAGTAAGGTACACGTGCATTGCACGCATAAGATTCTGGTGGTTTGTGCATTATGCTTCTACATGTGGAGCTTTCTGGTTCTAACATGTGGCAAAATCTGGTGGAATGTAAGGTTAGGCAAGTTTGATTAACTTAGGTGAGTGTTTGGTTCAAGCCACACCTTAGGAAAGCCACACTAAGGCCCCACATGACATACACACACAAAATGTGGCAAGATTCCCTTAGGCTTGCCAACTTGTGGCTCTCATTTTGAAGAACTAATAACTTTGCCTAAGTTTAGTTGTGGCGAAGTTAGTCATGAATTAAGTTCAACCATGGAGTCTTCTAGATTATACATGTGGAAGAATCTGGTGGATGATATCCAACGGCCAGTAGTGCTCGGATTTGCCATCTTTGTACCGTCGGATTGGCTTCATGCAACGACCAACTTTCAAAGTTTTTCGCACACTATATAGGGGGTATAAATATAGATGTGTCGGTCCGTTGAAATGGATCCAAAGTATATCTATACCTCTATATAGTGTGCGAATAACTTTGAAAGATGGTCGTTGGATGAAGCCAATCCGATGGTGCAGAGATGGCAAACCCGAGCACTACTGGCCGTTGGATATCATCTATATTCCACCAGATTTTGCCACATGTACAATCTAGAAGACTCCATGGTTGAACTTAAGCATAATGCACAAACCTCAAAACACCAGCACTTCTCCTTTGTTCTAGAATCTTCTATCATAATTGACCAATTTTTTTTCTACATGAGTTTCCATTAGTTGTTTTTACTTTATGCTTTACAACACACAATTCCATGAATCTTAAAATAGATTAGCTTTTTTTTATGAAAACTAAATGATTTTGAATAAGATGGACTATAAGTATTAAACAAACATCTACACCATGCATATATGACTCAAAGCTTACATGCTATAATGTTGTATTTAATCATAATTTGGTTGCCAAATCTCATGCGTGCAATTCACGTGTACCTTACTAGTACTCCCTCTGTTTCTTTTTACTCCGCATATAAGATTTGGTCAAAGTCAAACTGCACAAAGTTTGACCAAATTTGTATAAAAAAATATGAACATCTACAATACTAAAACTATATAGTATGAAAATATGTTTCATGGTGCATGTGATAATATTGATTTCATATTGTGAATGTTTATATTTTGTTAATATAAAGTTAGTCAAACTCTACAAAACTTGACTTTGACCAAACCTTATATGCGGACTAAAAAGAAACGGAGGGAGTATCTATTTAGTGGAGTGCACTCTAAACACATTATCTATTTATTTTTCTCTAACCTTCCATAGCAATGCAACCAAGCCACATAAGCTTCATGGGTGCCCCCACATCATATTATTCGTACTACATTGATAGGAAAAAAGATAAATCACCCAAAACAAGATCTTCCCGTTTTTTGTTCCTACGATGTTGTGCCGTGCACGTGCCTACTAGTTGTATAGTGGTAGTACTAGTAATATAGTATTAGGAGTACAAACTTGGTACTAGTAGGAGTAGTACTAGTACGGAATGCTCCTACTCTATCAACGAGCCCCGTCTGACACCAAATTTCTTGGTTTCCGTGCTACAGCTAGATCTTTCCCTCGTTTCTGTTTTCCAACCCGGCGGCGGGCGGAGTGTCGGTTTGCTCAATGGCGGTCCCACAGGAAAGTGAAAATGCTAGGCAACATGCCTTCCCTAAGCTATGTGTCGCGCCGGACGGGCCGTGTTGTACTCCCGATTCTCGGGCGTGTGGGGGTGCGACGCGAACGCGGCAGGCCTTTTCCTTTTACCAGCAATGTGCCCGTGCGTTGCGACGGATCCAAAGTAGTAGAATAGTAGTATTTGTTCACAAACTTGAAATAAATCACTATTGTTTTGATATACTCCTAATATATTACTCCCTCCGTACCTAAATATTTGTCTTTTTTGAGATTTCAAATGGACTATCACATACTAATTATATAGACATATTCTAGTGTTTCTAGCAAGATGCCCGCGCGTTACACGAAGTTGATGGAAAAGGTAAGCACAAGTTATAAATTGACGGATGGAGTACTAGTTACAGTGAAGCATATAATTAAGCAAAGGGATCGCACATGTCGGTATTGACTGGAATGAGAATGGAACAACACAATAAGAATTAAGGCCACGACGATGCGATTGCAGTGGTGGTTACATAAGGCAAGAAGAAAGATGGATCCACGAACGTACGACCTCCTCCTCCTCAACTTAGTGCACCAGGCCACCGACCGGCGGCTAAGGAGCGGCGGCTTTTGTGGTGAGGTCGAGGTGCTTCTCAGCAAAGGCATCCAAGGCTTCCAGCCGGTTGAGGAAGGCCAACCTCGTAGCGTCCTCACTGGCCTTGTAGATACCTATGTACATGATTTGCTCGTACACGTGGATGTGTAGGTCGACGAATTCTTGCTGGGCGAGGCGCCTCGCGGCGAGCGCGACCTCTAGGTGGAGATTCTTCGTGGCGTCGGCGGGCAGTCGCAGGGCCACCAGTGCTTGAAAGAGGTTCCGTCCATGGAGGCCGATTAGGGTGGCAGGCGATGAGGAGCCCGGGGGCGCGGGCTGGAGGAGTACAATGATATCGTCCGCGAGCTTCTTGATGACGGTGAACTTGTTGCTGGTGGCAATGATCATCTGCTCCAACTGAGAGTCGTAGTTGGCATTGACGGCGGCCATCCACCAGCCGATCTCCAACACCGTCTGGAGACGATCCTCGGCTCCATGCCGCAGGCCGGCGTCATGGACCATCTGGCGTAGCCGCTGGCCGCTCACGCGCATCGCCGCCATGGGTCTAGAGTGAGCTCTTTTGCGCTTAGTGTAGGTTCTTAGGCAAATGCTTAGGTGCGTATGATGTGGTAGATGCATTGGAATGGAGGGGCTCCTTTATATGAGGGCAATGAGGGCAAACTGCATTGCATTCACATCGTGCAGCCTCTTTTCCCGGACCTCCTTCCATTACTTCCCTCATGCATTAATTGAAGGAGGATGCATTGGCCGTCCAACATATTGGGAACCGCTACTCCCTCCCTTGTCTGCATTAAAGCCCTATCGGGAACTGCGCCGCTCGCTGTCAAATCGAATACTCCCTCCGTCTAGGTGAGTATTAAGTCATCTTACGAAAACCACTTGTTTATTCACATTATACACGTACAATATATATGGCCAACCTCATATAGCCAGCAGTTTAGTTGTCAAAGAATTTCAGGGTGCTTAGTTTTGTCAAAGAATTCCAGGGTCCTTAGTTTTATTTGAGGGGTGGGTTGTGCACTTGTGCTGGACACCATTATTGTGACAAGCCTTTTTAATAGTACTATATGCATAATTTGGCGATGAGCGCTCTCTATATGTACCACCTTTTTTTTAATTTCAAGTTTTGCTCCATGGCGCAATCCATCGATACTACTACTGTACAAAAGTGGAGTATATACATTTTTTAAAAGGCTAGAGGGCGAGGCAGTCTAGCTCGGTCGGTTTCATGACAGGCGAGGGCCTTTGTGATTTGACAGCTCATTACTGCTATCAAATCGAATAGTACTGCGCCGCCCGTTGCACGCCTGATGCCTCCATTAAACCCCTCCTTTAAACCCGCATGCAAACTGAGAATCCTACTCCGGCCACACGTCCGTTCATGAGCGGCCAGAATTAAACGCAACACCGGCCGAGCTCCTCCTGTCCGCCCTCAGTTTAAACGAGGCCAGACGCCGGCCAAGCTCCTACCGTCCGCCCTCTATTTACACGAGGCCAGACAGACAGCGGGCAAGAATCGCACCCCTCTGACACTGCCCCATCTCCTCCTTCACCATTTTCTCCACTCTTCCGATGGCTTCCGATGAGCAGTTCACTTGCCCGGCTGGGTGGCCCGTCGAGCCCTCCGGATACGGGCGAGGCTGCTCGGTGCTTCACCAACCTCACTTGGCCCGACGGAGCCAGTTGCCGCCGCAAGCAGGCGCGTGGTTCAGCAACTCGCCGCTCCAGCTCAGCTCGATGAGGAGTGGCTAGTTTCTCCACGCCGGCACGACGGCGAGCACGCCGGTACGGGCGCCGTCGTTGCCGCGTCATACCACGCCACCAGTGTCTGCGGTGGCCGCGCCTCCCGTGTCTGTGGGCGCGCCATGCAGGCAGAGACAGAAGTCGGGTGCGTGGAGAGCGACGAGAAGGTGGCCAACTTCTCTGTGTCCGCCGCCATCATCGAGGAGAAGTAGAACACAGGAGGCCGCCGCCACTTGGGACCCATGAAGGCCACCGCCGAGGCGACGACCGTGGATTCAGGTGGTTTCTTTGCTGCTTCGTCTCTTCCGAGTTCCTTCGTCGACCCCGCAAGTGTCTGACGGACATGAGGAAGACAAAGGGATCCGCGGGCGGCCATTTAGAACTAAAATAAGTCTAGATACATCCATTTCTAGGACAAGTATTTCTGGACGGAGGGAGTCTTAATTATACAAGAGAGCCGAATTGGCACCTCTTAGTTCATGTAAATGTAATGAAATCCATCATGTTTATATGAAGATCCAGTTTTTTCATACGAAATCCTTCATGCTTATAGGAAATCAGTCCGTGTTTGCACGAATTTCATCTGGTTGGTTAGAGTTGTAAAAATGTATGCCGTTGGCGTTTGATGCCGTCCTCCGCTTAAGGAAGCGGGAGGAAATTTGCCGGCTGCCGTTGGAGATGCTCTTTATGATGGAAATAATGGAGTGACATCCAATCCATTTGAGTTAATTGCCTGTATGATTGTCCCTCTATAAAAAGTTAATTGCATGTACAGTGTACACGTGACTTGCAGGGTGGCTACAGCTTCGTACAGAAAGTTAAAAAGAAACAAGTCCATCCTTAATCTTGTATTCTAAGTACTCTATGGGTTCCACTTTCAGTACAGTAGCGAAAGAAGTATATATTAAATAAGTAGAGTAATATATAATATAAAAATATAAAGTTAAAAGACAGAATTCGAACTCATGGCATCGCGTTGCGAGTATCCGGCGCTAACCAGCCCAGCACATTTTTGTTGTAGACCATGCTAGAGATATATCTCCATGTCTACTCTTATATATACGCCATTCTTTCCTAAATATTTGTCTTTTTCAGATTTCAAATGGACTACCACATACGGATGTGTATGTAGACATATTTTCGAGTGTAGATTCACTCATTTTGCTCCGTATGACTTTTTAGGAAGGGGTCAGATTTGTCCTTGATTTATTTATGAGGTATCCAGATGGCACTACACCGCCAAGAAAAGAGGGTAACATCAAAATTATGGACTACTTTTTAGAGTATGTTGGTAAGGTCCGGTGATAGTCACTTGTTGAAATCTCTAAAAAGACAAATACTCCCTCCGTCCGGAAATACTTGTCATCAAAATGGATAAAAGGAAATGTATCTAGACGTATTTTAGTTTTAGATACATATCTTTTTATCCATTTTGATGACAAGTATTTTTGGACGGAGGGAGTAGAAAAAGAGTTGCTGATGATGGTGTGCGTGCCATCCTGCAATATAGGCCGTCGGATTTATATCTAACAGATAGGAAAGAAACTATGGCAATTTTGCAAAAAAATACCCACACGTCTCTCCACGTTCGCAAATAAGGCCTTCCCTCGTTCAACCTTTTCTCTCACAAGATAAACTACTCATACAAATGCATCTTGATGTTCCGGGCAACGCACGGGCAGCTAGCTAATTTCTTTTAAAATAGTTGTTGCGATAATTGGGTTGAAGTGATATACTTTATGTCTGCCCCGAATGATTTCAGATTCACTAGTAGTAACAAAGAAAAGGTTGCCTCGTTAATTAACAAAAAACAGTGTGAAAACTATCACATGAGGCCGGTAAAAACAAGGCACACTAGGTTCAGCATCATCGTCACTATAGCTGTGCGCGCGCAAGAAGTCTACATATCAAGGGGGCTACCGAGCGAGGCACCGAGACACAATGTTTGATAGAGAAACCAATTGACAAATTATGATTAGATCGATTTGTCACCCTTCTGCTGTCATTGTTGGGGGGGGGGGGGAGGGAGATAAAGACGTATCGAGAGTGTGCGCGGTAGGCACAGAGGAACAACTAGCGAGTGTGTGTAAGTTTTTTTTATTTGAAAGAGGAGTAGATAGATTATTATCAAGATCGATGTGCCACCCTACTCCTTCGGTGCCGGGTACTGTGTGTGTGTGTATGTTTGAGAGAGAAGCTAGTCGATAGATTAGTATCAAGATCGAGGTGTCACCCTACTCCTTCGGTGTTGGGAAGTGTGGGTGTGGGGGGGGGCAGTGACACTCACATATCTCTACTCTTAGAAAAAAACAGAGTTGGTGATGATGGTGTTCCTGCCATCCTGCAATATAGGCCATCCAATTTATATCTGACGGACAGGAAGGAAACTATGGCAATTTTGCAAAAATATACCCACACCCCTCTCCGCATTTGCAAATAACGCATTCCCTCGTTCATCCTTTTCTGCCACAAGATAAACTTCTCATACAAATGCATGTCGATGTTCCGTGCAATGCATGGGCATCTTGCTAGTAGGGAGAAGGAGTTTGTGTGACACATATCTAGCTATATTAAGGGATAGGTAGATAACATATGTGTGAGAGACATTAGTGGATGTGGGTGGGCGGAATTAAAGGGGTGGGCGTGTTAGACATAGAGAGCGTGTGTGTTTCTATGTGAGAGACTTGTAGGACGGGGTAGAAAGACAAATTTAACCCTGACGGAGGGAGAGAAATACACGAAGTGCGCGTGTGTGATTCCGATGCCCATAGGGAAAAGAGATATGTATGCGTGTGAGAGAGATTGCACAATTCATTCACGTATCACTATCTAGCGACCGTGGACATGCATCACTTGAACATAAGTCAATATCTACTTCGTATCGTGGCCAAAGGTACAATACCGATTCAACGCTATAAAGATTGGACACTCACATATCACATTTTTTTCTATTCAAATAAGCCTTTTCAGTTGTGCATGCCAAAGTTACTGTGATGTTTCTGCAAACAACCAATGTAGCTATCATGTACATGCACCATTGTTACTCTTGCATTCAAATTCATTAGTCTTGGATGATTTAAATTTCTATTTTGAAGTAATATATGTAATATTCATATATGAATTCAACGGGTACGCAATTTATGAAATGGAGGCTATGTAATCATATGAGGTAACACTTTCAAGTAGCTGACTACAATATCCATTTCTTTTTGTGCGCCTCTACACTAACACGTCAATGCATTATGTTTAAAGTAAATAACCAATGGCACTAAATTACCTATTTACATGATAAATACATAGGCTGAGCGTTTGATCCCTTTTTTGTGAACGCGCCACTACACCCGCACGATTGGCCGCGCCCGTGTGAACGTCCAAGTTATCGGTGCATCATCCCGAGTTATTGTCTTTTTTTCTGGGGTGGACTTCACACCAGTTATTAACTGCTGATGCGTGCCCCGTGTACACAGTCTAGCATGACCTTCCCGCTAGCACGGTCCAAAATTAGTTGAAACTGCATACGAACGATCCCGCGGGAGGCAAAATCTCCCGCGTCCTTAATTTCTGCCACCTTAGTCTTTAGCATGTGAAATCCCCCTTTTGTCCTTGGTGCACGAAGACCAACAGTCACAATACCGCCCTCATCTACATGATAGGTCAGGGCTGCTTTGGTAACTTCCGGTTCCCCCACTACACGGCACCCCCATTTCCTCTCCCCTCCCGCAAAAAACGACTAACTCCACAGCACCAGAGCATCTTACATCACGCCATCCGTACTTCATCGCCCTTTCTCCCCTTCCCTCTCGAAACCCTAGACTGCTCATCCACCGGCGTACCATAGCCTATTCACTGCCAGCGGCGTCCACCTCGCCTGATCTGCTGCTGCGGCCGCATCTACCCCTCTCACCTATCCTAGAAACAAGTAGACTTCTCATCCACCACTGTACCACAGCCCATTCAGTGCCGGCCTTGTCCACGGCGCCGGATCTGGTTCGCCGGTACTCTCGTCAACCGTCGCGCATCTGCAGCGGCTCATTCGTACTCCCCACCGGCGACTCTTCATCCACACCCGCCGGAGCCGCCCCACCGACGCCCCCGTCGATGGCCTCTGATCCTCTTCGCCGACACCTTCCTCAAACCTACCGGAGCTGCTTCACCGACACCATCGTCAACCCTACCAGAGTAGCTTCGCCTATACCATTCACAACCCTACCGGGGCCGCTTTGCCAACTCACAAGTCCACAGCCTCAGATCCGCTTCCTCGCACCCTCATCCAACCTACCGGAGCAACTTCTGACGCCCCGTCCACGGCCGCAGATCCGCATCATCGACACCACCCTTAACCAAACCACCGGAGCAGCTTCTGATGCCCCGTCCATGGCCGCAGATCCGCATCGTCGACACCATCCTTAACCCAACCATCGAAGCAGCTTCTGACGCCCCGTCCACGACCGCAGATCCGCGTCGTCGACACCATCCTTAACCCAACCACCGGAGCAACTTCACCTACGCCCTCGTCCACGGCCACAGATCCGCTTCGCCCACACCGTAGTCCACCCTACCGGAGCCGCTCCACAAACACCCTACTCGACGGTTCTAGATCTTCTTACCGGACCCCGACAGCCAGCGTAGCATCATCACCCTCGACGTTTCTAACCTGATTCCCACCGTCTGGAGAGATGCCAAGCACCCGCCACGGCCTAGGTACTTGTCACCTTTAAACCCGTCCAGCATCACTTGCCCGATGTACTTCAAATATACTAACCGGTCGCTGTTACCTGTTATGCACATGGCAAAAACTACAAGGACGATGTTTCTTCTGGATCTAACAGCTTTGCCAACCAAGATCCTGGACTGAGGCATTGCTATGATCTTGTAAGAGCGTCTCTCTCTCTTATATTGTTCTATGCCTGCCAGCGTGCTTTGCTAGGATTTTCGACCAGTAATCCCTTTTGTGCAGATAATGATTTCTACTACTGGCTGCTAAATTAGATATGTAGATGTCATACATGATACTACCTCGTACCTTCGTTCCTAAATATAAGTCTTTCTAGAGATTCCACTGTAGGCTACATATGGAGCAAAATGAGTGAATCTACACTCGAAAATGCATCTATATACATTTGTATGTGGTCCATACTGGAATCTCTACAAAGACATATATTTAGGAACAGGGGCAGTACATTACACAAAATCGTAGGTGGAATGTTGGAATTCCAGTGCACTACATTAGTCTCCCTTAGAGTGCCTCCTAGTCCAGCATACAGAGTCATGGCTAGTTTATTGTACGCACACAATCGTTAATCGGTGGTTTAAATATGCGCAAGGGATATGCAATGTAGTATCATGTACAGATGTCTGAAATTAGCCGTGTCAACTTGCAGATAGGGTTACACAATGAATAAGTACAAGATGTATGTGGCAATTTCATGGAACATCGCAAAAAAAGGAGAGGCAGTGGTGAGCCTATACAGTGTGCTATGGTACGTCACTCCTCCATTGCAATCATCATGACATGTTATTTGTATGCCAGTTCTATTAGCCAAGTTTCTTAGGGACAGTTATTACGAGTTATCCTAAGAAAATAAGCACGTGTGAATATAAGCTCCATGTAATAAGCCAACCAGTTCTTTTCATTGTGTTTTCAGCTTATCTTTGGTATGATCAGTGGAAAGTCTAGAATGCATTATATTTTTTTAATTTGCTGCCCATATGGAAATTAATTTGACTTGCAAACATCACAAATTGAACCCAATGCAGTAATTAATATGACAGGAAAACAGACGATCACTATTTGCTCAAAATGAAAATACAAAGATACCATCTACTTGGTACAATCTACTTTGGTCAATGTTTTCCATAGAGATCACATTGCCTAATTTAAACGAAGAAAGCATGACCCACATTTAAATGAAGAACAATTATTTATTGAAATTTGATGGTCCAAGTGGTTGGTTATTATCGTATAGCAGCACCGCCTGAAAGCATCATATAGCAGCAGCATCTCATGGCAACTCATCATAGAGCAGCAGCAGTCTGCAATTCATCATATACCAGCAGCAACTCATAGCAATTCATCATATAGCAGCAGGAGGAGCAGCTCATAGCAATTCATCATATAGCAGTAGCAGGAGCAGCTTGTAGCAACTCATCATATAGCAGCAACAACTCATAGCAATTCATCATATAGCAGCAGCAGCAACTCATAGCAACTCATCATACAGCAGCAGCAGCTCATAGCAATTCATCATATAGCAGCAGCAGGAGCAGCTCATAGCAATGCATCATATAGCAGCAGCAGAAGCAGCTCATAGCAATTCATCGTATAGTGGATCAGGATGAAAATTTGGCAAAAAATTAGAGGAGATCCTCACCTTGTTGGATGAGCTCATCCTTCAACAGCACCTCAAGGCCATGGCCTGGGAGGAGGGGAGGGGGAATAAGGTGCCTTCTACCCCAGTGTGGCATCAGCCGTAGTTGTGCAGCGCCCGCCGGATTAGTGCGTTGGACGGACCAAAGTGGAGCAGCTGCTGGAGACCATGAGAATGAGGGGCGGCGCCAGAGGGAGGAGCAGTCAGGGAAATTTGCCTCTACCTGTCGGCCATGTAGCCTAGCTGGACATAGCATCGTCGAGGACCAGGCCAGATGGGACCAGTGGCGACGGCTCGCTGGAGGAACCATAGTGCTGCAGGCAGGGGATCGAGGTAGAGGGAAAGGGGAGAGGAGATGCAAGCGGGCAATGAATGCTTGCGTGTTTGTTTTTACTTGAGGGTCAGGTGTGACACAGGCGTCAGCAGTTGCATTTTGAGTGTAATATAGGCAGACAACAGAGTCATTTCACTATTCCCCTTCCCTTCACTTTTAAGTGAGGTTCTACCCGAAACACCCCCCCCTCCAAAGTGAACTTAGTTAAGCCCAAGCCCATAACTCAAAAATGACTTCTTTACATCTTTTATGGCTTATTTTGATAATATGCCTGAAAAGGCGGAATCGAATTGGCCCTTAACCTGCAATTCAGTTGTGCGTGCAATGATGAATCACTCCTGCCTGCTATCTATACATTTAGGCATCATCATACATGGCATAACCTAATACATGTGCATTCCATTGTAGAATCTGGAATATGCAATGTTTATGTTAGTTCATACGTTGCACATGATGTTTAAATGCCCCTTAAATCTGGTCAGTCAAGTGATGGTCTTTAAGCCTCCTTCTTTGCTTATTTTCTTGATATGTAAGATTTGCTCACACAGCTGTTCAATTGCTTGTTTGCATCAGCAAGCCATACTAGGACTGTTTGCTTTGATTACTTGTTGTTCTTGACCAAACACTCTAACCGAGCTTATCAACGATTTAAAAACTAAGTGCTGCTGTAGTGGGGCCTTGTCTAACTCATAGGTGACATAAAGGTTTGGTTGTACTCTATAGTAGGCTCTCCAAGAGTACCTGGAGATCCAGTTCGAAGGTATGCCTAGTTTTTACATAGTGCAGACATAGTAAATGCTCATTTCATTGTGTGCAAGTGCAAGAGATGCGGCATGTTTCATTATGTGGTGTTGTTTTGTTATAATCTCATCCTTTTGTGTTCACATACTTGAAAGTATGCATATTCATCTTCCAAGGAGACGAGTAACTAGTTTGTGTCACCTTGCAGAGGGGGTGCAATGAAGATAAGATTGAGGATTTCCAAGTACAAGATGTTAGGAAGGAGCCTTGCAAGAGAAGTAGGAGCTGCGTTGAGCCTCTTCAACCTGCTAAGGTAAGCCACTGTACGCAACTCAACAGTTCAATTCCTTGTTGGTTTCAGGCATAGTTAATTTTCCCTTTTCAATTGCTTTATTTGTCCTCAGTTGATGAGATGCCCAAATAATCATGCCTGATGTTCGGTACTTGTATCACTATTAGTTGACATATTTAAAGGCCGTACCATTTAATTACTCTGCCGAAGTGTGCCTGAAGCTTTGAAGTCTATTAACCAACTATTATTGCATGAGGCTCACAATCTAGTTTATACTACGCTAATGATTGCATAGTTTTGCCTGCTGTAGTATGTTTGTATGAAACCCTCTGCTGTTCATTATGCTCCCTAAGACTTTAATTGAGGCACATAATGGCCAACTGCTTGCTTACTTATACGCAACATGCTGTCTAAATTTGTAACTTATCCGTGTTTTTGATTGGCCCCCAACATCATGCTCCTCTCGTGAGCTAAGAGGGATTTCTGTATGCAGGCTGCACAGACTATATTTTTTATAATTTTTAAAATATCATCTGCTTATGCTTCATGATGTGTAACATTTTGTTTGAAAGTGACGTGTAACATTATTGTTAGTCCTGTTTTGCCATGTAGTACAAAATAGTGTCTTGTTCGCTTCACTGTTGAAACTATATTTTTGCCCTAGTCATGTGTACTTACAGAAACATTTCAGGATGAAGTGTCATCAACACAAAGATCTGCGAGCAGTGCGGCATGGCCGTTATCGAATGATTATGGATTGGAATTGGAATGTGCTGATGTTCTCGAGCATCAACTAGAGGTGGCAAGACAACGTGTACATGATTGTCAACGTATAATCAACAAGTTGAGACTGGACATGCAGGTATTAGATGCAGGAGTCAAAAAAATGAAACAAGACACTAAGGTAACCATGAAGGTATTGGAGATTTTGCAGACTGAAATTTGTGCTATCTGAATCCGGCCAATCCTATTTTCTGAAGAGATTATAGTTCAAATGGAGTTAAGTTGATGCGCGTCCATGATGTATGAGCTGTATTTGCCCAGTGTATGTAATTTGCTGTTTGTGTATGCTTTATTATCACCTGTGCCGAACCATAATGCCCAGTTGGTATAATCGGCTGTAATTTCCTTATTGTATAGTGTAGGATTATTCTACCTTTCTATGCCTTGATCTCTTTGTTGTATAGTGTATGCTTTTTAGAGGTGATAGTATTGAGTAGGATAATTCTTTGAATGTGCTATATCGTTCAAACGAGGGCCAACTCGCCTGACCATGGCCCTTCACGGGCCGTCGGATCCATGGGCCTTCTACGTCTCGTAGGATCCATGGGCCGCAGACTCATTTATGGGTCTTGTACGGGCCTTTAATGGGCGGTAGACGGGCCTATAATGGAAATCGTACATTTTATGGGCTGACCATAACGGGTCATTAATAGGCCGTATTTGGTGATCCTATGAAAATGGGCCAACAGACTGACGGTCCACAAACGGGCCGACTGTAACGACGGGCTGAATTTGGCCCACAAGCAGAAAATGACAGTAACGGGCCGTAAGTAACCGAATGCTGCAAATGAGCCCAAGAATAAACGGGCCCTCAGAAGGCCGAAAGTTAACTTGGGTTGGAGACGGCGCAATGGAATAACGGGCCGTTAATGGGTATAAAGTGATACACTGTTCATTACGGGCCAGTTTCACCACGGGCCGTTAACGGGTGTAAAGTAATACAATGTTCATTACGGGCCAGTTTCAGCACAGGCCGCTAATGGGCCAAGAGTTACAAAGGGCCTCATATGGGCCGAAAGACATCATGGGCTATACATGGGCCAGAAGTGAAAACGGGCTGGAATCATATTGGATGGCCCAGATGACGCTACTGGGCCTAATTCGGTTAGGGCATAACGGGCCTTGGGTTAGCGGGCTATAAATGGGCTGGCCCACCAGCTTTTGACCAAGTCAAATGGGCCACCCTTTTCACAGGAATGGGCCACTGTTGGGTTATGCCACGTGTCGACATATCATAGGTGCCTTCTGTCAAGTGAGTGGATGACATCTGTCCCAACGATGAGCCGACACGTGTTTCCTCTAGCCAATTATGATTTTACACGTGGAAAATCCCCATTGGTCGGGGCTGTTAACAGGTTATCAGATCCAAAACCCGACCCGATAGCTTAATGGCGTTCCGTTATGGTGGATGCCACGTGTCGGTCACCCTTGACGGAAGCACTTCTGTGATGCACGATTTATCGTCATGGAAGTGGACACTTTCGTGATGATAGTTTTGGTAATGTCATAGAACACTTCTACGACAGCACAGGTATGACTATCTTGATTCTGTCCTAAATTTGTCATGGATGTACATGCATGACAAAAAACGCGACCTACTGTGACAAACACGTATCATCACGGAAGTGTATTTTTTTGTAGTGGAGGCCCATTTGACTTGGTCAAAAGGTGGCGGGTCGGCCCACGAAAAGCCTTTTAACGACATGTTCGCATATAGCCCATTTATAGCCCGCTAACCCAGGGCCCGATACGACCTATCCAAATTTGGCCCAGTAGCGTCATCTGGATCGTCCAATATGATTCCAGCCCGTTTTAACTTCCGGCCATGTATATCCCATGAAGTCTTTCAGCCCATATGAGGCCCTTTGTAACTCTTGGCCCATTAACGACCCGTGGTGAAACTGGCCCGTAATGAACAGTGTATGACTTTATACCCATTAACGACCCATTATATCGTTGGGCTGTTTCCAGCCCATGTTATCTTTTGGCCTTCTCAGGGCCCATTTATTCTTGGGCTCATTTCCAACATTCGGCTACTAACGGCCCGTTACTATCATTTTCTGCTTGTGGGCCAAATTCAGCCCGTGGTTACAGTTGGCCCGTTTGTGGCCCATTAATACGTTGGGCCATTTTCATAGCGTCATCAAATACGGCCGATTAATGACGACTCATTATGGTCGGCCCGTGAACGGACGATTCCAACTCGTGCCCGTTTACGGCCATAATGGAGTATATTATCTGCCCATGTCTGTGCAATGGATTATACGGCCCGTAGAAGGCCCATTGATGATACGGCCCGTAGAAGGCCCATTATTTCTATGGCCCGTAGAAGGCCCAGTGTCACTACAGTAAATATGTAGCCCATGGTTATTGTGGCCTAGTTTTAAAAAATAGGTTATTGCAGCCACTAGCAAACCACGTAAAAAGAATAACACTGACTACAAGCAAACAAATAAACAAGACAACAAGGAAATAAATAAGCAAGCAACTTACGCTAGGCTATCACGGCTATTACACATATTACATCCACTGGGCATCAAAGGTCACCACCAGTGCAAATATAGGGAACAAAGCAGCATATCATATACACTGGTTGTCAAAGTTGGCGACCAGTGCAAATAAACTCCGTAGCAAAACAAGTCCAGAACTGAAACCACTTAAGAAGATCTAAAGAAACAATATCATGGGTACCCATAATGCTGGCAAGATGCTTAGCAAGCTTATTAACTTTCTCTTGTTTGGCGCTTAAATCCTCCAGCGCTTGTTGTTGCACCAGAAAGTATGCATCTGAATTCTGCAGGGACTTCCTCGGTCCTTCAGCTTCCTACCGCAGCACATCTGATCGATGTCTTTGAACTTGAAGCTGAGACTCAAGAAGACGAACTGATTCAGATAGCGAGTTCGAAGAGCTTGTGGCAGTAGTACTGGCCAGTAACTCGAACACTACATCAAGACAAGACTTTTGGGTTCTCTCAGTGTTGTCAAGGTAGTTTTTATCAGCTTTCTTGGAGACCAACAGGGATGTCTCACTATTTTGAACCTTATCTGCATTACTTCCTTTACCATTACATAACGGGGTACTGTTCTCCAATATTTTGTCGGCATTCTAAAAGAGAATCAAGCAGACACATCACAGGTTTACCATGTTGTATATGAAACTCATTTTGCTAAATCAGTTTAGTAGTAAAATGCATAGGATAACTGTTGGGGATATTACTACTGGGCGTAAACCGGCCTATTTGGGTCGGGTTAACTTCATCAGTAGTCCAAGAGTGTTAAAGCCCAAGAAGATAGATGAGGGCCTAAGGCCCGTAGTCGGTTTAAGACTTGTAGCCGTAAACCGGCATTTGTATGTAAACTTGTACTGCAATTTAGGAATAAGCAGAGACCAACCTGGATACGAATATGAACCGGTGTTGGGACTCTGTGAACCGACGGGCGTCACCTGTGTATATAAGGGGACAACCCGGCGGCGGTTCAGGACAACAGACAACAACTCGAGACTTAGGCGAAGCTTGTTTGCTCCCTAGTCATCGAAACCCCATCAATTCCATCACAACTAGACGTAGGCTTTTACCTTCATCGAAGGGGCCGAACTAGTATAAACTCTCTTGCGTCCTTGCATCCGCTTTAACCCCTTCAAGCTAACCTGTTGCGATGGCTCCACGACTAAGTCCTTTCATGAGGACATCTGCCGTGACAAAACCACGACAGTTGGCGCCCATCGTGGGGCTATCGCACGATGGTTTCAAGTTCTTGGAGGGCCGCTTCGAAGGACTCGAGGGCTACGCTGTGGGCCGGATGACTAAGAGTCGTCGCGGCAAGCTCTATATCGACGATGTAGGCTGGGGCCCCGAGGTCGGCTCAATTGAGTACGGGTACCGGGTCCCCTTTGGTGGCATACACGTTTTCATCGGCAAGATCGGTGAACCGGGCCCTGAGCTGGACATCTGCACCGACCTCGTCGAGACGGCTCAGCGTGCGCGATCTGCCCAGGTTAAACTGGCCGTGAAGCGTGCCTTCGTGGGAGTCATCCATGGAGGAAGTTATGAGGATGGATTGGAATCTGGTGGCGAGACCGTCGTTTACTCTGGCGACGAGTCATCAACCAGAGAAACCGAATCTCTGTATCAACTATAGGATGGCCGGATTGGGGGCTGTTCCGATCACGACAGTATTCCGGACCCCTCTGATCTGCCCAACCGGGTTGGAATATTCATGGCCGGTACACAAGCAGTGCTTCATTGTTCGACCACTGCGGCAATGACCTCCGGTTCAGTTGCGGCGACGGCTGCCGGGGCAGGAGGCTCCGTGCGCCTGTCGGCTCAAGTTTTATCGGATCTGTTTGATGCGTTGGCTGCGCTTATGGCAGAAGCTAACCTGGCGGATCAGGACGTCCACAACGCGGAGATTGCAAAGGTGAGGGAACAGATCACTCAGGCCAAGGCGGACCTAGTAGCTGAAAATACCAGGATGACTGCAGAGCGGGCCGCTTTAGATGCACAAGCCTACAGGCTCATGTTGGACCAGAATGCGTCGCATGAGGTCATGAAGAGGAAGTGCGGATACCGTTTGCCTTCGGTGTTCGAGGCCAGAGACCTCTTCAACACCCTAGGAGCGGGAACCAGTAATCCGCCGGGGGTAAACCGGGCGGAAGCCCCTGGGACAGGCGCACCGGTTCAGCCCCGTTTGACGGATCTGCCTCGTCATAACACTGTTGTACCCCAAGCTGTTCCAACACCTCCGGGTCACTACTCCAACCCGATGGACAACCTTGTTGCAGCTGTTGCACGGCTGGAGGCCATTCCCATTGAAGGTGATTCGCCGCAGGCAGTAGAGACGCGCCGGGTCAAGGAACTTCTTAGGACAACTTTGGTCCAACAGGAAGCATACTCGTACAGCCGCGACTGGATCCATTCCACCCCTCGTCCAAGCCGGAGCTATAGCAGACATATGGATGAACCGGCCGAGTCAAGTAATGAACGACGTGGAGCACCCCACGGCAACAACCCGGTGGGTGGTGCTGATAATGCTCAGGAAGTGGTGGACCGGGCCCGAGCGCGCAGGGAGGCCGATTTAGCCGCACAGTATCAGGCTTAGCAGCTTACGCCGGTTCGTCCCACTACCTCGGTCGAGCCTGGTGTTACTTCTAGTTCTTTGGGGGTGCCTTGCCTTGTCCCCGCTTTACGCAATGTGCGCCTGCCCAAGGATTTCAAGGGCCCGCGCAAGGTACCAAATTACATGGTGGATCAACCTCTAGAGACATGGGTGGAGAGCTATGAGATGGCCATGGAGATGCTTGATGTGGATGATGCGGCGTGTGTGAAGTACTTCACCATGATGCTCGAAGGAACGGCCTGTACTTGGTTAAAAAGCTTACCGGCCAATTCTATCAGTTCATGAGCCCAATTACTAGCCCGGTTTATCAGTAATTTCAAGGATACATGTAAGCAGCCTATGTCGATAGTGGACTTAGCTGCCTGTGTCCAGGAGGAAGGAGAATCGACGACTCATTAGGTGCGTCGGGTCTCGCAAGTTCTGCATTCATTAGACAGCATCAACGCTGACACCGCGGTTATAACCCTAGAAGGCAACTGCCGGTTTGGGCCCCTAAAGGTGAAGTTAGGACGGATGAAGCGCCATTGCAGTGACATGGGGACCCTCATGGCCGCTTTGGTAAAGTATGCTGATTCTGATAGTACCAAGGATCCCGAGTCTGATGATGACAAGACAGGGAAGGGAAAGAAGAACAACAACTCCAAAGGTCAGCAGCATCACTCGGGAGGTAATGGTAGCGGAGGCAAGCGTAAAGCGGATGGCAACAGGGACTTCGTTGCTAATACTAACGCACAGGACAAGGGCCAGTGACGCAAGGGTAAACCGCCGAATCGCAGTGGAGCGCCTAACCCTAACCCGGACCACTTAAATTATCTATTGAACCAGCCCTGTCCAAAGCATGGGACGAAGGAGGTGCCAGCAAACCATCTTTGGAAGGATTGCTACATTATGCAGGAGTTCAAAAATTCTAATGCTTTCCGGTATGATCACGGCTCCGGCGGTGGCTTAGGATCCGGGCCGGGTTACGGTGGAGGAAGTTCTGGTTCAGGATTTAATGGTAATCCAGGCGGACATAACAATCAAAATAATCAGAATAGCCAGGGTGGTTACAACCACCAGCAGCAACAGTCGGGTTACTAGAGCAACCCAAAGCAGTTGAATAGTGGGCAGTACCATGTCTTCACCACTAGCTTGGACAAGCGAGACCGGAAGGTTCAGAAGCAGGCAGTCAACTCTGTTGAACCGGCCGTGCCCCGTTATCTACGCTGGTCTGAACAGCCAATCATATGGAGCAGAGAGGATCACCCTCCCCGGGTTGACAATCCGGGCCAGTTGGCTTTAGTGGTGGCGCCTCATGTGGGAGGTTACAAGTTCACCAAGGTGCTCATGGATGGAGGGAGCATCATTAATATGTTGTACTATGAGACCTTCAGTCGTATGGGACTAACAGATAAAAATCTCAAACCGTCCAATACGGTGTTCCATGGTGTGGTACCTGGCAAGTCAGCATATCCTGTTGGTAAGATAGCTCTGGAAGTGGCCTTTGGAGATGATCATGATTCCAGGTCGGAGACATTGACGTTTGAAGTGGTAAAAATCCAAAGTCCATATCACGCCCTGTTTGGGCGAGCGGCCTACGCCAAGTTTATGGCACGGCCCTGTTATGTGTATTTGCAGCTCAAGATGTCAGGTCACAAGCGGACAATAACGGTTCACGGAAGCCGTAATGTCGCTTTGGAGTGTGAGGAAGGAGATGCGGCCTACGAGAGTCGGTTTGTGCCACCGAGGAGCTGAAATTTTATAAGGACAATGTTGATCCGGCAGACATGACTACGTTGAAGAAGCCAACTACGGAGCATGATCCGTCCCTGAAATTCAAATCGGCAGCTGAAACTAAGCTTGTTGACTTCGTGCCTGGCGATTCGTCGAAGCAGTTCAGCATCAGTGCCAACTTGGATCCGAAATAGGAAAGCGCGCTCTTCGAGTTCATCCATGAGAATCGGGACATTTTTGCATGGAAACCCTCTGACATGCCAGGTGTATCGAGGCGACTCGCTGAGCACACTCTTAATGTGGATCCCAAGTACAAACCGGTGAAACGGTTCCTCCGCCGGTTTAACGAAGAAAGACGCAAGGCTATTGGAGAGGAGGTAGCCAGGCTCTTGGCAGCTGGCTTTATTATTGAAGTTTTCCACCCTGAGTGGCTTGCTAATCCGATGCTGGTCCTTAAGAAAAATGGCACCTGGCGCATGTGTGTGGATTACACATATCTTAATAAGGCTTGTCCGGCGGATCCTTTTGCCCTCCCCTGTATTGATCAAATTATTGATGCTACGGCGGGTTGTGAGCGTTTGAGTTTTTTGGATGCATATTCTGGCTATCATCAGATCAAAATGGCAGTTAAGGACCAGGAGAAGACGGCGTTCATAACTCCCTTTGGAGCTTTCTGCTATGTGTCTATGCCCTTTGGGCTCAAGAGTGCCCAGGCAACTTATCAACGGTGTGTACAAAATTGCCTTCACAAGCAGATTGGCCGTAATGTACATGCTTATGTGGATGATATCATGGTTAAGTCAAGGAAGAAGGAGACTCTGGTTGACGATTTGAAGGAAACCTTTGATAACCTGAGGACATACAAGATGATGCTTAATCCGGCCAAGTGCTTCTTTGGTGTACCAGCAGGCAAGTTATTGGGTTTTCTGGTGTCCAACAGGGGAATCGAGGCTAATCCGGAGAAGATCACAGCCAACACCTCCTTGTATAAACCAAAGTGTATCAATGATGTTCAACGCCTGGCAGGTCGGATTGCCGCGTTGAGCCGGTTTATCAGCCGCCTTGGTGAGAAGGCAATCCCTTTGTATCAGATGTTGAAGAAGACGGATCAATTCGTCTGGAGTTCTGCTGCTGATAAGGCATTTGAGGACTTAAAGCGGCAATTTGCCAATCTGCCGGTGCTCGCCGCTCCCATTAACAAGGAGCCGTTGCTGCTATATGGCTGCTAATGCTCGTGCGGTCAGTGTGGCTATTGTGGTGGAGCGAAAGGAGGCAGGCAAGGAGCATCCGGTTCAACGTCCGGTCTATTATATCAGCGAGGTACTTATTGAGTCCAAGCAAAGGTATCCGCATTGGCAGAAGCTGGTATATGGAGTTTTTATGGCAAGCCGGAAGCTTAAGCAATACTTCCAAGGGCACCCCATTACGGTGGTCAGTTCTGCTCCCTTGGGCGATATCATCCAGAACCGGGAAGCGACTGGCCAGATTGCCAAGTGGGCTATAGAGCTTGGGCCGCACGGGTTGAAGTACGTGCCTCGGAAGCGGTTAAGTCTTAAGCACTTGTTGATTTCATCAATGATTGGACGGAACTGCAGGCACCTGAAGAAAAGCCGGATCATACATATTGGACCATCCATTGTGACGGATCCAGGCAACTGGAGGGCTCGGGGGCTGGAGTCGTATTAACTTCCCCACGAGGTGATAAGTTTTGTTACGTTCTCCGCTTAATGTTCCCTTGTACTAACAATGCAGCTGAGTATGAAGCCTTGCTCCACGGTCTCCGGATGGCTAAGGAGATGAATCTAAGTCGAGTTAAGTGCTTCGGTGACTCGGACCTCGTGGCTCAACAGGTGTCTGGCACTTGGGATTCCAAGGACCCACTCATGGCAACATATCGTCGTGAGGTGGATATTGTTGCAGGTCACTTTAAAGGCTATCAGGTGGACCATGTGGACCGGCGAAAGAATGAAGCGGCAGACGCTTTAAGCCGGCTGGGCTATTAGCACAAACCGGTCCCGCCCAATGTTTTCCTTGATGTGCTGCACAACCCGTCGGTCAAGCTCCCTGGTGAAGCGGATTTGGCTATTCCTGATCCGGAGGCTCAATTGGTGGCAGCTCTTCATCTCATTCCGGATTGGACGCTTCCTTACCTTGCGTACATGAACCGGGGCGAGTTACCAGAGGATGAGACTCTGGCCCGACAGATAATCCGGCGATCCAAGTCCATGACTATTGTCAATGGCGAGTTGCATCATTGTAGTGTGTCAGGGGCGTTTCAACGTTGTGTGTCTCCTGAGGAAGACTGTGAAATTTTGCATGAGATCCACGAAGGAGATTGTGGTCACCACGCCGGTTCAAAATCTTTTGTGGCTAAAGCATTTCGCCATGGCTTCTATTGGTTAACTTCTCATGCTGATGCGGAGGATCTGGTCAGACGGTGTGACGGTTGCCAAAAGTTTTCAAGACGTGCTCATGTGCCGGCCCAAGAATTGAGAATGATTCCAATCACTTGGCCGTTTGCGACTTGGGGGCTAGATATGGTTGGGCCTTTCAAAAGGTCCAAGGACAAGAAAACCCACCTCCTGGTGGCGGTTGACAAGTTTACAAAGTGGGTGGAAGTAGAACCTGTTAGCAAGTGTGATGCGGCCACGGCGGTTTAGTTCATCAAAAAAGTGATTTTCCGGTTTGGCTTTCCACACAGTATCATCACAGATAATAGTACCAATTTGTCCAAGGGTGCCATGAAGGAGTTCTGCGAACGTGAGCACATCCAGCTTGACGTTTCATCAGTAGCGCACGCACAGTCCAATGGTCAAGCAGAAAGGGCTAATCAAGAGATCTTGAGAGGCATCAAACCCCGGCTTATGGTTCCTTTGCAGAGAACACCGGGTTGTTGGGTAGACGAGTTACCATCTATGTTATTGAGAATCAATACTACACCCAACAGATCAACATGGTACACACCGTTCTTCATGGTCTACGGAGCGTAGGCGGTTCTCCCCAGTGATATCCGCCATGACTCACCTCTTGTGGCGGCTTATGTTGAAGCGGACAACGAGACAGCACGGCAAGATGCTTTGGACCTGTTGGATGAAGAGCGTGACATAGTAGCCGCCTGCTCGGCGATTTACCAGCAGGGTCTTCGTCGTTATCACAGCCGCCGAGTCAGAACCAGAACCTTTCAAGAAGGAGATTTGGTGCTTCGGCTCATCCAAGATCAGACTAATATGCATAAGTTATCCCCACCTTGGGAGGGACCTTTCATGGTCAGCAAGAATCTGCACAACAGGTCATATTATCTGATCGATATTCGAGAGAATAAAGACTCACGTACATCAGAAGAGGAGACCAACAGGCCGTGGAACATAGCTCATCTTCGGCCTTACTATACCTGAGCCATCGGCTCTACTTATGTACATATTATGACAATATATATATTATGATTAATATAATAAACCGGAACCTCAGCTAAAGCGGGGTATCTGTTCGTTTACATCATGTGTGGTTACACGGAGTTGTTCTGTCTTTAAGCGGCCTCCGGTTTACCCCTTGAAATTGCTCTTTAAAAGCTTTATAACATCACTTGGGGGCTTGGTCGTATCCGAACCAATGCAACAACTTTTGATAGGCGAAAGCCACCAGATCACTTGGGGACATGGTCAAGTCTGAACCAGTCACGCCTCTTGATCGGCCTAAGGCCACAGAATCACTTGGGGGCTTGGTCGAACCCGAACCATTGCCACGCCTCTTGATCGGCATAATGCCACGGTTTCAGTTGGGTCCTGGCTGACTTGAACCATAGCTACGCCTATCGGGAGCTTGGTCGTGTCCGACCATGGTAACGCCATCTGATCGGCTCAAATAAGCCTCTTTTTGCAAACGGTTTTATCATTGCCTTTGCTTCAATATTTTCTTTGATAAATGTTTCTTTATTTTTGTCGCGTTTTTAAACCAGCAAAGTTTTAAACCGGTTCAAACTGTCAATTGACGAACACGGTCCATTTTTAATCCGGAGACTATTTGCTCATTTTGATTTTCTGTTCACATCTTGAAGGAAGAATAAACATGGTGTTTATCATAACCCGGCACGGTTTACATGGTAAACCGGCATTACATACACATGAGCTACTTTCTCCTTTGACGGTATAGGTTTATATACCTCCGTTTCAAGATTGGCAATGCCAACTTCATGCCCAACGATGGCAGGTATTTTGTATCACAAGATTTGATCATATACCTAAATTTCATTGCATATATGAACAAAGATCATAATCCGACTGGCGGTACAACCGCCTTGGCAGTTTAAGATTTTGTGATTGCAGGAAAAATAGATTGAAGGTTTTGATCATTCAAAAGAAGTGTAAGTACCAGTACCTATGCGCGAAGGCATCTCAAAAGCAAGAGTATTGGCTATCCTATTACAAGGCAACATGGTGCCCAAATAAAATCATTGTTTTTTTAGCGGAATATAAAAGACCGACAATTTAAACTGGCCTCCGGTTCAAGCTTCGTCGCCGGCCCGGTCTGATGGTTGTGGGTCATCTTGCGCCGCTTCAGCTTCTGCTTCCCTTCCCAGTGGCTGGAAATCAACAGTTGTCCAGTCGATTCCCATTAAGGCTTGAAAGACAGCTTCATCATGGATCAGCAACGACGGTTCAATATCAGGAGCGTAAGTATGCTTACGGATTGGAGGGATCAGATTCTCCGCTTCAGGAATTGGTGCAGCCACTCATTAGTCCTGGTTATCATATTGGGCTTGAAAATGAGACAAGTCTGCCTCTTCCACCAATTGACAAGCTAGAGGGCGCACCTCCCGGTTTATCGCTCTCAGGTCCTCCTCATTGAACTTTGATCCATCTTCCTTCAAGTGGGGGTAGCCTTGAGCCGCTTCAATAGGATCAAAATCCGGCACCCACGCGTTTGCCTAGATTAAGGCATTGATAGCACCGGTTCGAGCAGCAGATTTTTTCAGCTCTTCAACCCGGGCAGGAAGCATAGACAATCTTTTCAGGGTGTCTTGGATCAAGGTGGGCGCCGGGTTGTTATGGGACGTAGTTGAGATGATCCGCCGCGCGCCAGTATACAATTGCTCTATCAATGTATAGGCAGCTTTCAACTTCTTCCGCACATCTGACCCCAAGTGACCAATGCGTGTCCCTGCAACATTACAAAGGATTCACAAACCGGACACATCATAAGAAGGCCGAGTTACTACAGAAGTCAAGAAAGCTAACCAAAGATGGCGGCAGTCATGGCATGCACTTGACGCTTTACGCTGGTCAGTTCATCTACCACCGGTTTAAGTGCGGCTTCGGCATTTTCAACTTGTTTAGTCAAAACGGCCTTCTCAGTGGCCCAGTCCGCCCGCTCTTTCTTGAAGTCCTCCTTAAGCTGTTCCATGACGCTTAAAGCGCTGGTCAACTCCTCTTTTGCTTTGGAGGTTTCAGCCTGTTGGGACTTCGGATTTTCTTGGAGATAGGCGACTTGGTTTTCTTTCGTCTTCAGCTGAGCCTGCATACAGACAGTTATATGATTCAGAAAGTAGTGCAAGAATTGAAGTACCAACCACATAAAAAGTTATGCACTTGGCACTTGGGGGCTAATGCATATTTGATCTTCATCTTTCAATTGATTATAAAATCCCAAGATCAATACAAGTATTCAACTTGGCACTTGGGGGCTAATGGCTATTTGCTCGGATAAATTTTGATGCGGCAATGTCAATTACTTAAAGTCCCGGTTTAACTACACTAAGTTGAACCGGCCCTTGGGGGCTACATCAGCGAATTCCGAAGCATTGAGATTTATATTAACAAGTCCCGGTTTGAATGAAGATTCTAAACCGGCCCTTGGGGGCTAGGAGCATTAACAAGATTGAAATATCCAAGCAGGAAAAAGCACATGGAAGTTACCTCAAAATTTTCTTTCATCATATTCACTAGACCAGCTTCATAATCACGACTGGTATACAGCCGGTTCAGGTAGCCGAAATGAAGATCTTGGGCATTCAGAGCAGCATAAGTCGCCAGGTCAACATTCCACTTGCCTTTGCCCATGGCAGCAAATTCTTCTTTGGCAGTATGCTTGGATAAGGCAACAGGATTGCTTGGCTCTGTACGGCCAATGCCAGTAATCACAACATCATCATCCTTAGCATCACCGGTTTGCATTGGGGCAGTCGGTTTGTCAGCAGGCTGGGATGGACTGGTGGATCTCTCAATCCGGATGGGGCTTGTGGGCCAGTCGACAGGGCCTGAGGTGTCAATAGGCCTTTCTTCAGCAATAAAGTCGTCATCTTGCAGTGGTGGGTCGTTGGGTATATCTTCACGAATAGCCGCTTCAAGATCTGGTGTTTTATCCGGTTCAGGGGCGGCGTCCTCCTCGGCCGCTTTATCCAGGCGGGCCTTCTTGCTCGGCCTAGGCTTGGCCCTGAAAGGAGTAATAAAAGTCAAAAACAGCATATGTTGCAAAGTAATGCGCCAGAAATGTTATGATAAGTATAGCTTACCCAAGCACCGTTTTGAGCGGTGGCAGCTGAGTAGCCGATGACTCGCCAGAGGATGAACGGAAGTAACCTGATAATCGGAGTCAGATGGATTAAGAGGTTGACGAAAACAACCCGCTTTAGGACAAGCACTGACAAGCGGATTAGAGACCTCTGAACGGCGTTTCCGAACCGGACTGTTCGGTAAACCGGCGGAGGTAACTACCTGGCTGCTGTGCCGGGTTGTGCGGCGAGCTTCGTGCTGTTGGCTCTTCATAAGAAATTTGGGATCCAAGTAAGCAAGAGGATGAGAAATTTTAACCTTTCGGTTTGCCTGGCGGATTTTTAGCGAAGGCAAAAGGTTTGAGTCGGAAGAGAGAGTAATTACCTCTGCAGCATCAGCATGGCTGGCTTCGGCATCATCCTGACAAATATCATCATCAATAAGGCGTGTGAAAAATAAGCCAAGTGAATCAAGCTCTATCTCAAGGTCCGGATTACCCACATCATCATCAGCGGCCGGATCAGACGATGCAGTGGTTTTCTTCTTATGAGCAGACCTCTTCACGACTTTAGTCTTTGGCCGGATTGGTCTTTCCGGTTTGTCTGATTTTTCTGGTTTCTCCTGTGGAAACTTCTTGCTCCAAAACGGATCATCACCCTGTTTAAACAGATGTTGATATTAAAGACTGGACAGATATAGCAATGACAGGTTCGGTAAAAAGTAAAATCAAAAAGTTACAGCTGGCGGTTTGTTGGTGGCATAGAAGGGAAGCAGGCCGGTTCGGGCACAAATGTGTTCCGGTTCGTTCAACATTTTCTTCACAGCTTTTGTGACTTCCTCGTCGGTGAGGTGGATGTTAACATGTCGCAGTGGGTCATCGACACTGCCAGTATACTCGCACATCAAACCGGAGCGCTGACTAAGGGGCAGTATGCTCCATGATATCCAACAGCGAGCGAGATCAACTCCTGTTAAACCGTTGGCCATGAAGGCTCTAAGCTTGGACAGTTGAGGAGCGTATTTACTTCTCTCCTTGGCAGTCAACCTTTGAGGAAAAGGGTGCGTATTGCTAAGCCGCTCCGGACGAAAGCCAGGCAAAGGATTTTCATCAGCAGGGGAGGTGTCTTTGCAATAGAACCATGTTTGATTCCACTCTTTGGGGTGGCTGTGGAGTTTAGCGTGAGGGTAAGTGACCTCTTTTCTTTTCTGAATCGCCACACCACCCAATTCCGTATTGGAACTGTCAGTAAACTCTGTGCGGCGGTTTAGATGGAAGCGGTCTCTGAACAGCTCAACTGTGGGTTCCTCTTGAAAGAACACCTCACAGAGCACTTGGAAGTGACATATGTTGGTAACAGAGTTGGGGCTAGTGTCTTGCGGGCGGAGTTGAAAATTGGCTAAGACATCCCGGTAAAATTTAGAACCGGGCGGATTAAAGCCCCTGGATAAGTGATCTGCGAAAACGACGACCTCTCCCTCTTGAGGTGTGGGAGGACATTCTTTACCAGGAACCCTCCAATGGATAGTGTCTTTGCTTCTTAAAGCGCCGGTCAGGACTAAATTATTCAGTTGAGTTTCTGTGACGCGAGAAGGAACCCTGTTGCACTCATATACTTGCTTGGCCATGATGAAATCTACAAAATAGGTGATTCCGGTTCAAGAATGTGTTGGTTAAATGTATACTAGTATATGCAATGTTAAACCGGAGACACCTATATCTAAACCGTAGTTCTATGAAGCATCTGGCTAACGAGTTCCGGCGGTTCAACAAGGGGACTAATGGTATATGCCGGTTTGTTAATTTTTTCTACATCAAGTTAAACCGCCTGATCTAGGCATTGAAACAGTTGAGATTGCGGATGGATAAGTATACAGAAACAAATTTCGCAAGATTTCTCTACATCATGGGAACTGAAGCAAGTTCAGAAAAGAAGGAAAATATTCAAAAGCTCAAAGCAGAACGGTATTGAATCAATGGACAGAAATATATGTGAGATCTATGGTTTTGGGTGTGAAACTAAAGGCGGATAATAAAAGTTGCCGCTACATAGAGCAGGGGTTCACAGATGCATCCAGGAGCTAGTATATGAATATGAACAGGTGATGAACACTGCAAGAACACGAAACCCTAGAACAGATCTATGTTGAGAAGAGCAGAAGACCTACCAGAGCTGAGGAAGGCGCGGAAGGTCGCCGCGGTTTTTTGGTGCGCTCAGGTTGATGCAGCGGCCAAGGTAGGTGCAGAAGACGACGACGGCGGCAGAGCCTTGAGACTGGCGACACGAGGAAGACGAAGAGGAAGGGCACGAAGGGGAGAAAAGGAATTACCCTTCGGTCCTATTTATAAGGCAAAAAGACATGTGTCAGGCGCGTGAATCAAGGAACCGCGAGTTTCGGAAGCGGAGTTGTCGCCTCGGTTGTTGTGGGCCTATTAAACAAGGAGATACCATGGATGCTTTCTTTATGATAGATGACGTCACTTCGGTTTACAGCAACTGGAGAAGATGACATCACGGCGGTTCAACAACTAGAAAAAGATTTTGAAGATGAAGATTTTTGCTAAGGATTGACATGAACCCGTTCAAATCAATATGGGGCCTAATGTTGGGGATATTACTACTGGGTGTTATCCGGCTTATTTGGGCCGGGTTAACTTCATCTGTAGTCCAAGAGTGTTAAATCCCAAGAAGATAGATGAGGGCCTAAGGCCCGTAGTCGGTTTAAGACTTGTAGCCGTAAACCGGCATTTGTATGTAAACTTGTACTGCAAGTTAGGAATAAGCAGAGACCAACCCGGATACGAATATGAATCGGTGTTGGGACACTGTGAACCGACAGGCATTATCCGTGTATATAAGGGGACAACCCGGCGGCGGTTCAGGACAACAGACAACAACTCGAGACTTAGGCGAAGCTTGTTTGCTCCCTAGTCATCAAAACCCCATCAATTCCATCACAACTAGACGTAGGCTTTTACCTTCGTCGAAGGGGCCGAACTAGTATAAACTCTCTTGCGTCCCTGCGTCCGCTTTAACCCCTTCAAGCTAACCCATTGCGATGGCTCCACGACTAAGTCCTTTCATGAGGACATCTGCCGTGACAAAACCACGACAATAACAGCATGAAACAAACATATATCTATGTACCATGGTCACTTTATGGTCTATATCATTCTAGTTTTTGTTGCCAAATCAATATAGAGACACGGTTCAAATAATATTTGTTCAAGACAAAGCAGAATAGACAGAATATAAGTGTGGGAAACTATAGAGCAATAACAACACTTGTAATGTGCATGACATGAGAACATAATTGTTTATTCAATTGAAACTGAAATCAACATAGAGCAAGTTACAACAGTAAACCAGTTAAAGAAACAAGTTTAAAACATACCTGTTGTGCCATTGGAGTTTTAATTCCATCCTTCAAATTTGAAAATAGTTGGTCTGTGTAAATACAGTGATGCAAGAGCAAATGAGTATGAACCATAGCTACATAACCTGACTTGAGAACAATTATTCTTCTGCTTTAAGCTTTGAGTTGGGATTCGGAGTGGTGGTCCTCGTGCTTTGGGCACTATAGTTCCCTTACTAACTGCTCGTGTTTGGGTGCTCTGTGGTGGAGACAGTGCTGCGTCAACTGGAACTGGGTTACTATCTACTGGGGTTGGGGTTAGAAGGGGTGTAGCTGGTTCTCTATCCAACTGGGTAGGGGTACAATCTGCGAGAGTCTGGGTTATGTTTGGTGGGGCTAGTTCTTGGGCAAGTATAACCGTGGTTCTATCTGCATCAGCTGGTAGCGCTATCTTTTCTGAAGACCGTGTTGTTACTCCCTTACATACTGCCATCACCCTCTCCAATTCAAATGGCTGATAAACAAGAAAAGTAATTGAATGTACAGAAATTATATGATAGACAGGTGCAATGGATAGTGGGGAATAAAAGAGGGCATGAAATAATTCACATTTATGTTGTCTAACCAAACAGGATAGCATGACACAATTTCACATATATGATGGCTAACTAAACAGGATAGCATGGCACAATTTCACATTATGATGGCTAACTAAAAAAACTGGAAAGACATAGTTCAAAATATGATGACTATGTAAACAGGATGACATGATATAACTATATAATGTGTTTATTAAATAGGTTGGCATGCCATAATTCACATACATGCCGCCTATGGAAACATGATAGCATGATATAATTTCTGGATAGAATGACATAATTCAAAATGTGATGACTGTAAACACTAAACATGATGAGATGATATAACTATATGATGTCTTTATTAAATCGGTTGCCATGCCATAATTCAGATAGATGTTGTGTATGTAAACATAATGGAATGATATAATTCAAATATATGATTTATATAGTAACCAAGTAAGCAGATGGCAATCCATATATGATGTAAAAACTAAGCAATGCAAGACAACATGCATGACATGGGTAATATAACCCTGCCAAGTTTGAGGATAGACCTCAGGGGGGAAATAGGAATGGTCATCGGTCTCTGAATCCTCCTCTAAGGAGCTCTCTGTATCCAGCAGGATGTCTGCTTCAGCAGGTAGCATTGTCTGCTCTGAATACCTTGTTTTCACTCCAGATACTTCCATCACCGCTTCAAATGGCTGATGCACAGGAAGAGTAGTTGAATATACAAACGTTGTCGACAAATGGAACCCGTAATACAAAAAATGATAGCATGATATAATTCACATACATGATGATTGGCTCAACAGCATGACATTGCATATTTCACATATATAATGCCTTTGCAACAAGATAGCATTGCATGATTCACATATATAATGTCTTGCAACAAGATGGCAATGCATAATTCACATATATGGTAATTAGACACTAAACAGGTGGCATTCAGACAAAGCATGTCTAAACTAATCAAATGACATAGCAATGCAAGACACCATACGCACGATATGAGCAACATAACCCTACCAAGTTAGAGCATACACCTCGGGGGGAAATAGGACTGGTCATCTGCCTCTGAATCCTGGTCTGAGGAGCCATCCATAACCAGCGAGATATGCACTTCGTTAGATAGCATAGTCTCTTGTGAATACCTTGTTTTCACCCCAGAATTTTCCATCACCGTGTCGAATGGCTGATGCACACGAAGAGTAGTTGAATGTACTAACATTGTTGACAAATGTAATACATAACAAAAAATGGATGGCCTGATATAATTCACATATAAGATGACTGGCTAAGCAGGATGGCATTGCAAAATTCACATATATGATGCCTTGCTAAACAAGATGGTGTTGCATAATTCACATAAACGATGAATAAACTAAATAGATGGCATTCACACAAAGCATTTCTAAACTAAGGAGTTGACATATTTGATGTATGAAGTAAGCAATGCGGCACCATATGCATGATATAACCAACATCAGCATGCCAAGTTAGAGCGAAGACCTTAGGGGGTAAATAGGAGTGGTCTTCTCCTTCTAAATCCCCCTCAGAACAGATATCTTCCTCTCGATTACAATCCGAAATGGGTGGAGTGGGCTGCCTTTGCGCTTGCTAGGGAGCGACGTCTGCATGAAATTTTATTGCCACGCAAGGCTCGTCTCTTTTGCTCTAGATGTTCAGTTCCATTGTGTACAATAACTGACATGCATAGGAATAAAACATAGTGAGATTATGTAAGGAGTGCATGCAGAAATCCAGAGTGATGGTAGCAACCTGTGGATAGACCCAAAACCAATGATAGCAGGCAGATAATGGCTTCTTTACTGTTTGTTTCCCACCAACATGAAACTCATAGTAGACACCAGAGATTAACCAGATAGTAGATAGATACTATTGATTGCGGCCCCGATATGCACCCCACCACCATTTAAAAACTAAAGTTTGACCATTAGTTTGGAGCTGACTCAGAGTATAATCGATGAACAAGATGATAAAGCAGCATGTAATATTAAGCGATGCATAGTAAGCAGACACGAAAGAGTGCGACCTCTCTTGCGGACCTGTGTAGTCCTCGAGGTCATCTGCTCGGTTCATGATGGTAATGTAGTTGTCGTGGCTGCCGGCGGCGGGGAAGAAGATCTGAGGCGGCGAAAGACAGTCTGGAAGCCAGATCCCTGTTGTGCTGGACCCTTCTGTCATTGGAGCAGCTGAGCTTGGGTGGACGACGGCGCAGCAGGAGCGGGACAAACCACACAAGGTTTTATTTGACAACTATTTGTAAGAGAAGTAATTCTGTAAGGGCTCGTTTGAATTCGAGGATTCGAACAACGCAGGGATAGGAAATACATAGTAATATGATAGGAATGCACGTGCAAAATAGAGAATTTAAAAACACAGGATTTCTGACAATCTGGGTGTTTGGTTCACAAGAATTGGAAGATCACAGGGTGCAAAGAAGCATGGTGAGATTAAGTCAAACCACAAGAAAATGTACGGTTATAATGCTATTATGCTACTATCTCTTAGTCTTGTTCTTCATGAATAGGAATTTGAAAAGGGGGACAAGTGGAAATTAAAATCCGTACGGTTTTTATTTCAAGGAGACACCTAAAGGAACAAATCCTACAGTTTTCCTTTGCTCCATTCATTTGAACCAAATGCATGAATAGTAGTACCATAGGAAACTTTCCAATTCCTATGTTTTTCCTTCACTTTTCCTTTCAAGCACTGGCAATTCTATTAGGTAGGCTTGAGCAAGCAAAAGCTACACTTAAAAATGTTTTTGTGCTACTTGCCTACTTATACTATTTTGGACCCAGGCCACTGCCCTACTAGCTCAACTCCCAGGCCCATCGACAAATGCACAGCTCAAACACACAGAGATAAATAATGATGGCGTTCAAGAGAGTCCATCACGGATAGCTAAGTTGCCTGGTACCTCACTGCTTGTCATATAGTAGGAGAAACTAATCGTATTTCACGTTACTGCGTGTGCTCAGTGGACAATATATATAACATGTAGAGTAAAAGAGAGATGCAACAAGTGTACAACCTCTTTGGTGAAGCCATGTCGATCTCAACGTGATTGGGTTGGTCGGTGAGGATGATCCAGCTGACTTGGCTATCGGACAAGGGGAAGAAGATCTTAGGCATCTTGAGATGGAGCCCAGGGTACTGCTCCGATGTGATGGAGGGTTTCATCGTTGGAGCAGCTCCAGTGAGTTGTACGACGCCGAGGCTGAAGCAGGACAGGAGAGACAACGTTAACCTGGGTGGAATGTTAATAGCATCTCCAATAGATGACGTAAAATACATAACCACAAAGTGCTAGATGTAAAATACATCAGCCGCTCATCTCTGAACTTAAGTATCGAAACAGAATTTAACTGTCGAAACTGAACTTAACTATCGAAACTGAATTTTTCTGTCAAAACTGAATTTTACTGTTGAAACTGAACACACTAGCTAGTAGCAGAAAAGCAGTAGCAGCAGGGCGTGCGAGAGCCAGTCGACTGAATTTTTCATCTCTGGTCAGTCGATTTTCCAGCTGTTGGATACGAAATCAAGGGCATGTAGTTCAACTTCAACCAACACCCCCCTGAGCCGCCAGCCACCATCGACCAAACTGCCGCCCTCCGCCGCCCCACACGCCCCGAAACCACTCCCCACCGCCGGCCCGCCGGTGCCCTGGCCATCCCTCTAGGCCCCCGTGCCGAGCTTTTTCTTCAGCGATCCCCATGCCACCGCCCACCATCGCCCCACCCTGAACCGTAAGATAGATAGTGGGGTACCTCTACGGCGAGCCCCCCTCCCCGGTGCGGTTGGTTCTTCCTTAAATCCGACGAGCCAACCCACCCCCTAAAAATCGACTGACCCAAAAGTCGATTCAGTCGACTGAAGTGTAGCTAAATCGAAGCAGCATCGCAAGCAAGAGCAAGAGCGAGAGCAAGAGCAAGAGCAGACCAAGCAAGGGACCGAGAGCAAGAGCAGAGCAGCAACACGAGCAAGAGCTAAAGCAGTAGCAGCTCCTACTGATGTGGACGTCGCCGCCGAGGGAGCGACACCGTGGAGGAAGTGGCCGGCGACGCCCCTGTGGATGGAGCCGCGCCGTGGAGGCTCGGGACCGAGCGCCGGTAGCACCGTGAGATCGAATCAAGAAGAAAATGCTCTTCCGAGGAAACGGTGATGATGGTGCTCTTCCGAGAAAATGCTCTTCCGAGGAAACGGTGATTAGTGTACAACCTCTTTGGTGGCGCCTATTAGGCCTCAACTTCATCTGAGGAAATGGTGATGATGATGCTCTTCTAGTGGTGCAGGTGAAGACGGTGGTGTGGGAATGGAGGTGGCGCGAATGACAAGGGGAACATCAGGGAAGCTCCTTGGAGGTGGAGGACGGGGTGGCTGCACTGGCGGGACGACGAGATTGACGACAGATCCTCATCTGATACGGTGGATGAGGGACGTCGAGGTGTTGCTGTGGACGACGTCGTCGGGGTAGAGGCTTCGGCTGGGTGGCGGACGGAGCAGGGTGTGGGGAACCATGGCTTAGGGACGCACTTGTGCGAAATGTGGAGTAAGTTACAAAATTACCCCCACCGATTTGAGCTAGGCGGTTCTTTCGGTTCAGGGGTATCACGGGCATTTCGTGTGTCGGGATTTCACAGGAGGTGGGAGTTTTCGCGCGCGTTGTAATTTTGGAATAGCAAGGCGCGGGTTGAGATGGAGGTAGTTTTCGGAGCACAACGCCATGCAGTACCACAAATTCAAATAAAATGTGAGATTGTTCGATATATATTATTGTTTAGATTATTTGATATTTAGTTGTAAGTTGCAAACGCCACACATTATCACAAATTCAAATAAAATGTGAGATTGTTTGATATATAGTATGGTTTAAATTGTTCGACATTTAGCTGTGAGTTTCAAACGCCATGCATTATCACATTATGGTATAACATGTGCAAAACCATAGCACGCGTATCACCGCTATATTCATGCATGCATATGTTTATAACACTATGATCTCCTATTCAAATATATGAATCCACTTTCATATCAAATTATGATCTTTGTTAGTCTCTTACACCCACACAAACCTCTAACCTTTGTAGCTAGCACTAACTTTCTCTCGTGCATGCACACGCCCTCCTCGCCCTCCCCCTCCCACAACATTCTATCCATTGCGCACATTCATTTTTTTTCTTTAGGTCGTTCTCCCACAGTCTCCACAACTCCTTTCTGACACACACCGATCGATAAACCTCTCCAGCGTCTGCCTACAACATACGTACACACACGCACCTTCCATCTACTCCTTTCTGTGTCCATGCCTCGTGTCTCTCGTACAGTTCGACACACATGTAAATACTCGCCCCTCTTTTCATCGATCTCACAACCGCACACTCCTCCCCCGATCTAGCTAGTAGCTCGGCCTCTCGCACCACCTCCTAGATCCATTATCTCTGTCTATCCATCTTGCTGGGCCTTATTTGCCTCTAACAAATGGATGTACACCGACCTATCTCCCTCTATACATATAGCTTGCTAGGTCCTTATAACTCATTTTTCCCACGCGTCGATCGATCTACCTCATTAGTTATGTCTCTCCCTTCCTCCGACAAACAACAATTGATCTACCTATCTAGTTAAATTTGCTTAGCAAACACATGGTTCCCCTTCATCATCCATGCATGCGTCCCGACAGATCTATCACGCACATGCGCACACAGAAACACATCCCCACTCTTATTGATAATATTATAGTTCTACCCTCTGTTTGTCTAGTAGGCCTCTCCCACCATCTTCGAGAAGCAACTCCATCACCCATCTAGAACTCTACCCCTCTCTCTCTCTCTCTCTCTCTCTGTCCCAACCTATTTCCCGTCCTTCAGTTATGTATGGATGTCGACCCATCTCCCTCAAGACATAGCTAGGTCTCTCCTTCTTAACACATATACAAGTCGTTCTACCTCTTTAGTTAGGCCTCTGCCTCCCCCCACCCCAAACACATGCACCGGTACCTCGAGCGCTCTAGTCATGTCTCCCTGCCACACACAAACTTGCCCTGTGCCCTCTGACGTTCTGGTAGGTCAGTCGCCCTATATCTTTGACTTGCACACACACAATTTCGATGGCTCTCTTCATCCATCTCGCACCCACCCACTTGATCCTCTCTTCGACTCTATTGATATCTATGACCCCTCCCTCTCTTCTCGTGGATCGCCCCCTCTGGCCCTCTCTATATGATATGGATATGCCTCGATTTCACACACATTGCATGCAAAATTTTGTTTGAGATGTCATCGAGACATATTCCCACAAATAAACTCACAAACTCACCCCCCTCCAAAACAAAAAGCACTCACAAATGCACACGCCATCTGTCTAGGTTTGTATCTCTCTCACACACCCACGTAGGTGGGGGACGTGCACGAAGAGAAGAGGTGCACGCACAGCGCACGTACTCCCGTCTCTTTCCCAACCACACCCGCGCGGGTACACGATGGAGCTCATTTCTGTACGAAAAGGCAGCCCACGTGGTAATTTGACACATGTACTAGTTGTCCACTTGATGGAGGATCGTCTACTACGGGTGAACAGACAAATTGCGACTTGACGCGTTATGTTAAAAAAGAGGCAAACCATGTGGGGCCTACCTTACATGCAAAGCTCTATACACTGGAGTACTTTTGATGTGTCCCGTCAACTCGCAGAACGAGGAGAAGCTTGCTTAGTACGCTGTCTCCCCCGTCAACGGGTGCGGTGGCTCGCAGGATGAGGTGAAGCTTGCTTACTAGTATGCCTTACGCCCGCTCCCTCGCCCACGCGCGCGGTGGCTTGTAGGACGAGGAGAAAATTTTACTACTCCCTCCGTTTACTCCTCGTCCCTACCTTGGTTAGAGAGATTATCATATTGTTTGGAATATATGTCCTTTAGTAGATTTCAATATGAACTACTAGTACATACTCCAAACACTAATGTATATAGACGTATTTTAGAGTGTAGATTCACTCATTTTGCTCCGTATGTAGTCCATGTTGAAACGGATGTAATAGTATGCACTCTCCCTCGCCCCTTGACCCTCGCCAACATGGTGGACGTGCAACAACTCATTCGGTCTCATATAGCCAGAACGATATATACGGCAGTACCATTATTGCTCGACTTCCCGAAGAGGCTAAGAGCCAATCGCAAGGTTAATATTTTGGAGATGCCAAGCGCAAGGTTTATGGGAGAACGAGTAGTAGGTGTCGCGTCATTTATAAATAAAGTTTTTTTTTCTTCAGTGGCACGTACGCAATATAAATAGGTTCATAGGGAGAGAAAAGGAAACCGCTCCACTATATACATAGGCAGGACGAGCCTACATAGTTGCTTGCTGGGGTTGCTCTCTTCAATCTTCACACTCTCTCGCACAAAACGACTGTGGCCACATCTCTAACATCCCTGCGGATCACGTCTGCCTGGGGAAGGGGTGGATGCTTAGTGTAGATGCGGTCGCCGTCGCCGACGGCAAAAACCCACTGTCAGCATGTCCCGATCAGGGGTCCCCGCCGTTCTCTCTCACAAAGCCGGTGAGGTTACCTTCGTCAATTGCTCATTGCCGCGACGTGGGCAGTTGCCTCCTCCCACCGCCCTCCTCTAAGTTGAGCTACGTCCCGACATCCCTCAGGTACAACTCCCTTTACAGCCGTCTTGCACCACTGCTCCAACTTCCCACATCACTCCATGTGGATATTTCTCTACTTCTTTGCCCCACACATACCTCTACTGGCTATACGTATTGTATTTGTGATGAGTTTATGTCTCATCAACTAGTCCCAGTAGTCTTATTCTAATCACGCTTCTTCAATTCTTTGCCACAGGGATGCTCATCTCGATTTTGGTGAAACTGTACAAAATGATCCGATGGTCAAAGGGTTGCAAACTTCATTTCTTCGAAAGATCCAACGTTGCCAGCAAATTAAAGCCTGGTTAGGGTTTACGGTTCAAGGGCTAGGGACTGCATGGATCGTTTTTTTAGCTGTCTCTGTTCCAAAATAAGTGTCAACTTTAGTAGTAGTACAACTTTGTACTAAAGTTTGCATAAAGTTGAGACACTTATTTTGGAATGGAGGGAGTACATATTGGCTATGATCTATCAATCATTGAGATGCAATAGCATGCATGTTAGTCTCCTTTGTATTTGATGAAATGTTGCAACAGGCAACCTTGGACGCAAGATACATGAAACAGAAGCTGGAAGCTTCATAGCATTGTACAAATTTATCTCGCTGATAAATTACAGTACGTACTATACTAGTACTATGTAAAGAGTTAGGTGTCGCACGGTGTCCAGAAAATATGGTGATAGTGTGAGGTGGGCCATGTAATCACTGATCCTGCGTGTTTTCATTGCTCTCGCACTCCTCCGCTGAGAATGGAGAAAATTGTAATCTAGTAGTACCTCCTTTCGCCGAAAGCATGGGACATCCAGCAGTCCTACCACCTTAGTAATAATGACCAATGAGCCGTCAAATCACATAGACCCAGCAGTAAGTTGGACGGACGAGGCAACCATTACTCTTGAATCCGCTTCTCCCTTCAACGCAGGCACCGGTGAGAGGTCGCGTTCGCTCTGCCCGGGCATGAATGCGGCACCGATTCTTTGGAGCGGTGCTGACCGTTTCGGGCGGGAAGCGCGTGCGGGCCATGGAGGGGCTTTGGGTGGGCCAGGCTGGTCAGGAGCGGGCGTGGCAGCTGTCCCGCCTGTCCTGACTGGACGCCGGGAAATGAGAGGATGCACCGACTCTCGTGGCTAAATCGTACACTACACACCATCTCTCTGTAGGAGTAGGTCGATGTGTCGCTCTCTCTAACACACACATGCTGTTAAACACACACACACACACACACACACACGCCGAGGTAAAATGAGTCTATATCTCAAGTAATGAAGACTTGCATGTTACCATCCATATGTTACTACCTACTATGAAAGTAGTAACATACACTAGTAGCATATGCATATTACTAGTCCAAGTTACTCACCACTATGACCAGCCTAGCAATGTAACCAAACGCTCCTTACTCTGCGTCGTTATCTCCCCCGGAAGCCCAATGCATGGAGCACAACTACGCGTTGATGCATGCGAGTTAATACATGGCCCTGCATGGTAGCTAAAATGGCATCTCTTAGTTGTTGTGATTATTGGTTGCGTTTAGAGATAGAAATCAGCGCTTTGATTGGAGGAAGGACCGGTCAAGTTTCTCCTTCTCCTCCAATCTGCTTGCACCTCGTTTTGAAAAAATATATATGCTTGCACCATGGTCCCGCTGCTCCTTCTAACGTGACTTATTACACCTAGACGGAGGGAGTAGTATCAGATACGATGCCACACTGACTTAGGTCGAATATAAGTGCCCAAAATTGTGTGCATGTTATAATAAGGATTCACTTAAAATAGTATGTGAGCGAATAGAGGGATTAATTGGACGGTGTTACGAGCAGTAGCGAGATGTGTGAGGTAAGATACACTGTTGGTGCTTTTAATTTTTCTTATTAATTTGTTTGTTTCACCTTCTGACTGGTGGGACCCATCGTACTACGTGGAGAAAAGTAAGGTGACTAAGGTTGCATTATTTCTGTACCACCAAAGCCACATGACACGATTATGATTTAAATCCCAATGACTCCCACGGAAAAAACACGACATGTTTGTCACACGAATGCAGGAATGTATTAAGGGTTATTTTTCTCTCGTTAAACATAACGTGGGGGTGGTGTAGCTGGTTAGCCTGTTCGCTCATCAAACTTGAGGTCTCAGGTTCGATAACTACACTTGAGCACAATTTTGTTTGTGTTCGACTTCTTTCCTCCACCCAATGCAAGGTAGGCCCCGCATGACAGAGAGAGAAAGTGGTCTGGGGCGGTGCCAGGAGGATTCTTTAACTGGTTAAAATGGATGGATACGGAGCTATATGATCTCGTAGTGACCGTATAATCACCTCATCACATATACGTTGCAGCCTCGGCGCTTGTTTTCTAGGGTTTGCACTCTTCACACACTCTCTCTCCAGTATATATATACATGCTGGAGCCTCAACGCTTGTAGTTGCTCTCTTCACACTCTCTCACCCTCTCCAGATCTAAACAAGACTTCGTTGGCCTCTCTTTCTCCCCTCACTGTTGGTCAAAGAGCCAGCAGGATCCGTCCGCCGGGAAGGGAAGGAGGCTTAACGATGTCGCCGTCGGCGAGGGAGGGAATCAACTACCAGCGCAGCTGTTCTCTTTCACCCAGCAGTGGCGCGGGAGGGCCTCCGACCCCTTCTTCCTCGCCGTTGTACATAGTGTGGGCCAAACGGCCTCCGGTTGCCCACCAAACCACAACCCAAGAACCTTAAGGTATAATTTACTTATTCCACATGCGTTGCTCTAGCTGCATGTGGGCCTTTTCCGCTTCTGCACTCGAATCTAGGTGTTGGATCAAACAGGAAAGTAGTGGGGAAAGTTGTATAGCATGAATCTAGGACGTGGTTCAAAGAGGAAAGGAAGGGGAAGTACTAGTACAGACTGGCTATCCAGCACCTACGTTGGTCGAAAAGGGGAAACAATGACAAACACAGTACGCACATCTGTAACAAACTGATCTTTTGTTTTGGAGGACAAGGTTGTAGAGTTTGAGCGGGACTAGATTTACTGCGCTCACATAGGCAAAAGTGTCTAAAGATAACAAAACTGGGACCAACACAAATATGCTCCTTGGTTGTTTTTGTTCTTTGTTGCAACAGACTGTGCATCACCCCTTCATACATCATTAGATGCACATGGTGCTGGTGCATCCACTGTCCTGTGCAACTCTTTAGCTGTTGTTAATCTAAGGCCCTGTTTAGTTAAAAACTCCCTAGTCCCTACCTGCTTGGTTCCAGGTACTAAACATGGACTAGAGGTTATTAAATGACATGCTAAAAGACCATGTTACCCCTAGTAATGAACTAATAGAGACAAGCTGCGATGCGGGGCAGAGGCAACTGTTGGAAAAAGTCCCAAAAAGACTCTCCCTCGGGGTCTTCTTTCTTTTGTCCCTAAAAGTCCCTCCTGTTTGGTTTAGATGGGACTGACATGGACTTTTTTTAGTCCCTACACCAAAATGTCCCTGTAAACGAACACCCTCTAATAATGCCGCTGGAAAATTGATGCAATACCACAGTTAAAAGCAAATTACATGTTTAACGAATTTTATTGTTAATATAATCTCTCTGTTAATATTAATCAATGCCACCGTTTGATAAATGCTACTATCTTGCTTTCTTTCCCATTTAGATAAGTTAGATGCTTCTTTTTGTTGGCTTCTGTGTCATTCACCATTATTGACCACTAGTTGTTTCCTTGGCACGTCTGTGTAAACAGGGTTATCTACTTCACCTTGTTGCTATTGTGACCTTTTGTTGCACTGCACAAAACACTTTTGTTTTAAGAGTGTTTTGTGCAGTTCAACCAAAATGTCACACCGACAACGTTGCTTGATTGCTTGATCTTAGTGGAACTGCACAAGAGGAGATCTTACTTCCTATCCGTGTTGGCAAATTTGGTTCAGATCTTCTTCTTGTGAGTTGTTTGAATTCCGCGTCAAGAGAGGTCAGTACTAGCCTTCTTTAACATGAGTGTGCAGTGTGCTTTCATATGTTGTGCTACTTGTATGCTAATGTTGCTTGATTTTAGGGAACTACACAAATGAAGACAAGAGTTCCAATCTGTATGTGCACCGTAATATCCCATTGAGGTAAGATAAGGATATTTCACAACTGTTGGCCTGTATTTTGCCACTTTCATCTGAAAATTAACGTCGTTGTTTAGTGCTATACTTGTGCTCCCTAATTGACATGCCAAATCTTACATTGAAGGCGAAGCTTGTCTGTTATTGAACCAAGTGATGAAGGGAAGGACAAGCGGAAGAAAAACAAAAATCAACTCCCGGTGCTGTAATGAAGCACTGGAACTATGATGACACAAGTAATGATATAGTTTTGCATCTTAATTTATTGCTATGGCTGGAGTGAGCAATTGTATTCCCACTGATTTGAGGCCACTCTTAATGTAATATGTAATTATCCCTACTTGTGCAAACAGGGATCTTCTTTGAATATACCATAAGTTTTAGTGGAACTACACAAGAAGATGTTGGAAACATTAAACTAATCGAGGAGTATATAGTAAGCATGGCAACCACGATAGATAACAACAGACGGTTCCGGAGAAGTGCTTGATCTATATGCTCTACACAATAAGACTCCTGACAAAGATTGGTACTCGCCCGTAGATTTCATCCATATGATTGAGCTTTATCATCTCTATTGGTGTTGTGCTACTATTTAGGTACTGTCATGAGAAAGTGGTATTGTCCTTAAGAAGTGCTTCATCTGTGTTGTTTTAAATATTTACTTTCCTTTTTTTGAAGCAAATAGGGATGCTAGCATTTAGTTGTCCTCTTGTCTTTGCACAACAGGATCATCCTCCTCTAAAGAAGAATATGGAGTACGTGAAGTGCTTAGTTCTGATTATGCCAAGATCAAGAAGCCAAGCCTCTCTTCTTAAGAAGGGACCAGTTGAAGGATGGTTACATTATTGCCCACAAGAACAAACTAACTTCAGTTCATAAGGACTCACAGATCTCCATCTTTGTTGCCGTGATGGCCAGTACAATGTTGTTTTACGATTCCTTCCGGTGAGTTCCATTTTTTTGAATGTGTGCTCTGCATGGATCATGTAGGTTGACTGTTTAAACTATCAGTTCATATACAGTTTGCTTTATACTAATCACTTTTTTTGTATTTCTGCGAACAGGGGTGCTCAGCTTGATTTCAATGGTAACTGCACAAAATGTTCACAAATACAACGAATATTCTTGAATCACTCATTTCCACCACAAGAATTGAGGTGACGATATGTTCAAGGCATTGCAACATATAAAGGCGAAATCATACAAGCTACGCTCGAATTTGGTTGATATTGGTGGAACTGCACAAAAAGAACAGCTGGTTTATTTAGCATGAGGTGCCATGTTAATGTCCGAACGGATGGCAAACCTGCCCATTCCACAATCATAGGCATTTGATATGTTGGAATGGGAAAACCTTGTCAAAGTTTGCTCATTGATGTACACAAAACAACACGCATTTGACATTTTGGAATGGGACAACCTTGTCAAATTTTTCTCATTGATGTTAGCAAGAAGACATGTGTTTGATATTTTCGAATGGGACGCCCTTTGCTGTTAGCAGCATCGATCGATTTTTCTTTATTCTTTAGTTGTGAAGTAAATATTGGCTCTGACATGTGAATTGCTGAGATGCATAATCATTGATTGTTTTGAATGTCTATGAATTGCCAGGCCTGTGTGTTGATTGCAATGTACAGGAACAATAAATTTTGTACTCCCTCTGTTCCTTTTTACTTCGCATATTATATTTCATTCAAGTCAGTTGATTTTACATTGTGAATGTTGATGCTTTTTCTATAAGATTGGTCAAAGTAGAGATACTTTGACTTCAAACAAAACTAATATGCAGACTAAAAAGGACCGGAGGGAGTACATGTGAAACTGCTGCAAACAATGTGATCACCCTGGGAATAATGCTAGTACGTATTGTTTTGCATGTTCATCCAACGCCAGTGATACAAGAATTCAAACAAATCAAACTAAATTCATTCATACACTGCCGGATTTCATATAAACATGCCGGATTTCATTACATTTCATACATTCTTCAACTACGTATAATTAATTAACCGTAGCACCCGTGTCTGGCTGAGCCAAACGGAAGCTTCTTCTCCAGCGGACTGAGCTTCAGTGACATAGCAGTAGGTGCAGTTGCGTCACTTACATGTGGGCTAGATGCCTCTTGGGCCCACATGCCAGTGACCCAATTGCACCTTCAGTTAAGTAACTGAAGCAGCGTCCTTCTCCAACATAGCTCTCCGACTCCACTTTGCTGCGAAGAAGGTAATCGGCCATCAATGGTCAACCCGCCTAGCTTGGCTTCAACCGGACGGTAGCAGCGGTGGCCTTACTTGGACCTGAGCGGCGGCGACCTACCATGTCCTATTCTTCCTCGTTTTCTATATAGCGCGACCTCGTTGGCAGCGGGGCGGGGCCTCGACGGAGCCGGCGATGTCCTCTGTCTCGTTGCTGGCGGGGCGGCGCCTCGGCGGAGCGAGGGAAATCCTCCCCCTTGTTGCCGGCAGGGTGGGGCCTCGGCTGAGCCGGCGATGTCCTCTGCCTCGTTGTTGGCGGGGCGGGTCCTCGGCGGAGCCGACGATGTCCGTTGCCTCATTGTTGGCACCACGGGTCCTCGGCGGAGCCGGCGGTGTCCTCTGCCTCGTTCTTGGAGCCGCGGGGCCTCGGCGGAGCAGGGCCTCGTCGATGCCAGCGGAGTGGGGACTCGTCGGAGCCGACATTGTCCTCTGCGTCCTCTCGGTCTCGCCAAACAGCGCCTCGCCTGCTTCATCGCCCTCTTTGTAGGCGGCCGTAGCCTTCGCCACCCGCATGACGTATCCCCAGCGCTTGAGGCGACCCTCGTTGGCGGAGCGGTACGAGTCGAGCAGTGCCTCCTGCTCCGCCCGCTTCGCGGTGATCTGGTCCTCCGCCTACAGGTGCTCCTGGAGGAGATGGTGGTTGTAGACGGCGTCGGCCTGCGCCTCCCGAAACTGCTCCTAACGCTTTTGCCTCACCCTGTCCATGTACTGGTCACGGGCCTCACCGATGGTCATGGTGCAATGTACCGGCGAGGATGGCGCAGAGGAGGGGGTTGGCGTCGGATCATCGACTACTATGTTCTCCATTGGGACGTCGTCATCCTCCGGCTGCTTGCCGGCCAGCCAGTCGACAGCAATGGCTGCCATCTCCTTGTGGTCCGTTGTCCGCCCGTCCCAAAGAGCGCTGGAGCGCGAGGAAGCCATGGTGGGAGTCGTGGTGTGGATAGGAGAAAGGCAACAGAGGCGGATGACTGCGGCTATGGCTGGCGTAGCAGTTTATATAGCAATGGTGGGCGGCGGAGGATGGACGTGTGGCGCCGGAGTAGCCGCCTCGGCAACCACGTATCATTAATGTGGGCGGCAGACGGACGGATGGATGACACTTGTGTCGTTTGAAGGCGGAGCAATCGCCTGCACCGGGAAGCGGGGCAGGCGGCGCTAACTGTTTCGGGCGGAAAGCGCGCGCGAGCGAGGGAGGCGGTCTGGGTGGGCCAGGGCAGCCAGACTCGTGCTTGGAAGCGGGTCGGTCCAGCAGCCGGACATGCTGGTTCGCCAGCGAGCTCGCCGAGCTGAGCGGCGATAATCAGACGATGGACGTAGCTTTCGACCAGGAGCCGGCGCCACTGTCCAAGCCGGTTCATGTCGTGTTCACCATAGAGCAGGTGCGGCCCACTTCGACACCCTAATGGCGGAAGAGCTACCAGCGCAGGAGGACCTGTGCTGCAACCTCCGTCTCCTCAACGAGCACCGGTGAACAAGCAAACGACAATGCCGTCGCGGACATGTGGCCCTATGATCCTGGCTTCCCAAATGAGCAGCGGGCGTTGTATCAGGCCATGGGTAGGGCCCGCGAGGCCCTCTCTGTCGTCCTTCGAGTTGTTGCGCTCACCGTGGAGCCGCCATTTCGCGTTGTCAACATTGTCAATAGCATGAGGAATGAGGAGATGACTTTACTTGGAGAGGATGACAGTGGGGACCCACCAGGGCCATAGCCGCACGTACGCAAGTGCCTCCTTATTATATACAACTATAACATTTTTTGCTTCCTCCTGGTTTCGTGACATCACGGTTCCACACCATTGTCAACCTATGTAGTCAATAAACGAGAGAATTGCACAAGGAGCGGCCGACAGCTGGGACCAAGCAGCTCGAGCAGTATTTGTCTTTTTGAGGTGTGAGCACTTCAGAGTTTTTGTTGAGCTATGTTTTCGTTGTTGTTCACAGGAGAGCAGGGTATTAACTGGGCGGGTTGTGGCCCGTCTAGCCCAGGCCAGAAATCCAGCCCAGATATTAAATTTTTTCAAGCTGAAAATGGCTAGCCCAGCTATACTTTTTTTTGAGGAATACCCATGCAAGGTCAGCTTGTTATTCTCCACCCCGTTGGGCTGCAATTTTTTCCTAGGAGGGATGCATTAGGCTTAACAAGAAAATGGGTTTTAAGAAATAATAAATGGGATGTAATTATAAAAACTGGGCAGTAACTATAAAAAATACACCAAACACGTAATTACTTTATAAAATATTGTTTCTGGATTTTGAAAATTTTAGTTTCATTAATTGTTGCGCGCGCAATGTTTCATTGGATTTTTACGTAATACAAATATATATTGAAATTGTATTTAATATGACTAAAATTTCAGGATAAAAATATATCGGATCCCATCAAAATGTGGGAAATTTCATTGAATTCTGTTTTGAATGGTTGGTTGAAATTAATAATCGTTGTCCTAGCTAGAAAATGGGCTGTACTTTTAACAAACTGTAAATGGGCTGTAGTAAATTCCTTTAGAATTCAAAAATGGGCTGTACATTCTTACAAATCTCAAATGGGCTACAAGTTCTGTGCCACACACTTGTGGGCCTACTAAGTTGACGCGTCCCCTAAAAAATAGTTGACGCATATGCAAGGCTTTGTCAACTTATAGTCAACACACTGTTCTAGCAGAAGTGGCCATTGGATGTCCATCCAACGGATGTCGTGCTTCTTCTTCAATCTTGGATATTCTAACTTCACCCGCCCAAAAAAGATTCCTCCCCCTGACATCTGGGGCGCACTGTTTCATAAGCTGACTTGTGGGCCTACTAAGTTGACGCGTCCCAAGGGCTTTGTCAACTTAGTCAATATAAATGATTCTAGCTGCAGTTCCGTACGATGTCCATCCAACGGCCGTCGTGCTTCTTCAACCTCTGGTCTTCTTGCTCCAGCCGCCCAAAGCAGCGCCGGTCATGCCGCCTGCTCCTGCCTCCCATGGTCGGCTGTGCTGCCGCGGAGGCCTCACTGCCCCCTACTACTCCGACCACTGGCCAGGCCATCCCTCCACTCACCCACACCCCCTGTTATTATGCGGTGATGGCAGCCTCACACCGCAGCCGAACCAGTGAACCCTCGTACTCCTCTCCGCGTGGGCATCCACTACCGCATCTTCCCCGGCTCCGCGTCGTCCCCTTCCTAGGCCTCACCGTCGTCCACCACCTTGGTGCTCTCGGCGTGGCGTGGTCAATGTGGTCAACGACCGACTGCCGTCGGAAGAGTACTATATGTGGATAGGCTGACCGCTGGGTCCACAGCCATAGCAAGGAAGTGCCTCCTTATTACGCGGAAAATAATGATTCCTCCACCTAACAGCAGGGACCCACCGGACAGGCCACCGTGTTTCACGAAAAAAAGTTTCCCCCCTGACTGCTAGGACCCACCAGCTACATCTTCGCACGCAAGGAAGTGCGCCCATATTATGGGAAAAAATGATTCGCACCCTAACTGTTGGGACCCACCAGCTACATCTTCGCACGCAAGGAAGTTCCTTACAGTCGGGACCCACCTGGTCGAAGCGTACGTAGCGTTGTCATTCTGGTCACGAACGTTTACGTACCTACTAGTCGATGTAGAGCTGCGCATGTGTCGTAGTAGAGGCGCGCACGTAGCATGTACACGTACGTACAGCAGCCAGGGTGCAAGAAAGTAAATAGGGCCACGTACGTACATACAGGCGGGGTCTCGAATGCCTACTCGCGCATACGTACGGCCAGGGCTCATGTACATGGCTGTGGCTGGGTCGGAATGGAGAAACTGCGTCGTAGTCATGTTCATGGGGAGGCAACGGAATGCGTCGTGTTCATGGGGAGGCAACAGAAAGCGTGCTGTTCATCGGGAGCCAACCGGCTTGGACGGAATAGCCGATGGAAACGAGGCCTGGCGTACCACAGCATGGAGGAAACGACCTTGTGTTCGACCGACCACGGTCGAAACAAGATCCTGTTCATCGGGAGGGGTTTGGCATACCGCAAAATGGAGGAAACGGACTTCTGTTGGACCTCATACGGTCAAAACGAGGTCCTGGTGACCGGGAGGGATGTGGCGTACCGCAAAACGGAGGAAACGGACTTGTATTGGAGCGCTACGGTCGAAACGAGGGTCTTGTTCATCGGGAGGGGTGTGGCATACCGCAAAAAGGGACTCCATGGGATACTGTTAATCTCCACCGTCGACCTCATACAGCCTCCACGGGCTACTGTTCATCCACCGTCGACCTCCTCCAGCCTCCACTTGCGACTGTTCATCCACGCACTACAAAAAAGATACACTTCCGTGATGATACGTGCTTGTCACAGTAGGTCACGTTTTTTGTCATGCATGTACATCCATGACAAATTTAAGACAGAATCAAGATAGTCATACCTGTGCTGTTGTAGAAGTGTTCCATGACATCACCAAAATTATCATCACAGAAGTGTCCACTTCCATGACGATAAATCGCGCGTCACAGAAGTGCTTTCGTCAAGGGTGACCGACACGTGGCATCCACCGTAATGGAACGCCATTAAGCTATCGGGTCAGGTTTTGGATCCCATAACCCGTTAACAGCCCCGACCAATGCGGATTTTCCACGTGTAAAATCATCATTGGCTAGAGGAAACACATGTCGGCTCATCGTTGGGACAGATGTCATCCACTCATTGGACAGGAGGCGCCTACTATAGGTCGACATGTGGCACGGCCCAACAGTGGCCCATTCCGGTGAAAAGGGTCGGCCCAGTAAAAATTAGCAGGCTGGCCCATATAAGTCCTACTTGCGTCAGGTCCATTTAAGCCCACGGCCCATACGAGATGTGCCAATTCAGCCCGTTAAAGGATTGACACCATTGCAGCCCATCATCAGTTCGAGCCCGTTAACAGCCCGCTATATATTTGGGCTCAATATCGGCCTGATGAGATTTCAGCCTGTTAACGGCCCATTTAATGGATGGGCCAATTTCAAGGATGTACATCTTTCGGCCTTTTAGCGACCCATTTAAATGTTGGGCTAATTTCTGGCCCGGTGTGTCTTTCATCCTGTTGACGACCCATAAATCTGATGGGCCATTTGTAGTTGGACCTGAGTTTCGGCCTTTTAGCGGTCCATTTAAGTGTTGGGCCAATTTCTGGCCCGGTGTCACTTTTAGCCTGTTGACGGCCCATAAATCAGTTGGGCCAATTGTAGTCGGACTTGAGTTTTGGCCTTTTAGCGACCCATTTAAGTGTTGGGCCAATTCCCGGCCCTGTGTGCCTTTCGGCCTGTTAACGGACCATAAATGAGTTGGGCCATTTATAGTCGGACCTTAGTTTTGGCCTCTTAACGGCCATGCCCTTCATGGTCCAATACCAGCCCGGTATCTCTTTCGGCCTGCTAAAGGCCCACAACACAGTTGGGCCATTTACAATACGACCTGACTTTCGGCCTCTTAGCGGCCCATGCTCTTCATGGTCCAATACAAGCCCGCTATCTCTTTCGGCCTGCTAAAGGCCTACAGTATAGTTGGGCCATATGTAGCCCAAACTTAGTAACGGCCTGTTAACGGCCCGTGAAATAAATTGGGGCCACCTGTTGCCCGCTTCGATGTCGGCCTGTTAACGACCCGGGAGGTAAGAGGGCCAACCATTAACTTTCGGCCTAGTAACGGCCCATTAACTTAATGGGCCCACTAAAGTTCATTCATGTCTTTAGGCCAAATTAGATAATTTGAGCCCATTACGACGAGCAAAGGTACGGCATACAGGGAATAACGTTGCACATCCAGAATATAATACAGGAAATTACATCCACTGGGCAATCAAAGATTGATGCCAATGCAAATAAATGAGCAGAACCTAACCATCTACAACGTCACAATCTGCAACCTCAGCACAGATGACGCCCATAAGCATGTGGGAAAGTTCTTGCTTCTTTGCCACACTGTCTCTGAAAACATTGATCAGTTGTTGTGTCGCACGACTTTGCACCTCTGATTCATCCACCATTTCCATCATTGCTTCACCATTAATTGGTTCACAAACATACATTTATTCCGTTGCATTCGAGACAGAGGATACTGAACAGATTCAGATGGCGATTTTGGCAGACTTGTATTATTGATAGTGGAGAGTGTCTTGACCACTGCATCATAATATAAATTCGGACGGGAACCAAACAGATTAATCATGAGTTATTGCCATATTACCTGGCCTAGATTTACTGGAAAGAAACAATGGGGTTGCCTTGCTGTTTTCAGAGTTTGTCTTCTTATCTTCAGCAGCCTGCACAAAATTAACACACTAGCATTGCTATCATTGGCCAAGTCAGATAATAGGAAAGCAACATTGACACAACGAACATTTGGGCAACTAGCCTACACCAAATTAACACAATATGGCACAGCTATCATCAGCCAGGTAAGGTAATACGAAAGCAAAATTGACACAATGAATGAATGGGCAACCAGAGAAGCACTACAATTCAGTAATGTGCGTGATATGAGATAGCACATTCATGCAGCTCAGTACGCAAAACTACCAGGCAGTTTTCCTTACAAAAATCAACATTGGTGCCTTTAACATTTTGCTACAACTAATTTTAGATCGGATAAAGGTTAGATTCACGCTGATTAACAAAATACATGCTGATGTAAGAATATAGTGATATACAACAGGTACTTACATCAGCACTGGAGCACAGAGAATTCCCGCAAGATATTTTCCTCGAATACGATCCCAATGGAGGAAGTCTTGTATCGTTTAACCTTATTTTCTAAAAGAGAGACGGGTAAGAAACATGTAGAAAATATGATCAGAATGCTATAAAATTTCATGATGCGAGGATACGCACACGCTTCTTAGAATGGAGTTGACATTCTTTTGCTGGACTGGAGCGGACTAGTTCTTTGGCCACTGGAATCTGCTTATTATCAGTGGGAGTTGGGTTTCTCTGTGCTGGAGCAGTATCTATGAAAAATGGAGTTGATTTATTATCTCTTGGCGTTTGGATCTTTTGCAAAGACCTGCTTTGTAACCCTTTAGATTCTAACATAGCCGTCTTCCCCTTGCATGCCTTATATAGAAGAATGGTGATTCAGTTATAAAACATGCTACAGCAGAGATGGAATAGGTACTGAAGAATAGAAAGGCATGACATATTGACATGTATTCACTCCATCCGGAAATAAATGGATGGGTCTAGGCGTATTTCAGTTCTTGATACATCCAGTTTTATCAATTTCTACGACATTTAATCCAAACAGAGGGAGTATGATGTAAGAGCTAGGGATACGACAGGACAACACAGTAAAAAAACACTGGAAAACCCACTGCAGAACCAAAGTATTCAAACCCACTGATATGAGATAGTACACTCATGCAACTCAGGATGCAAAACTACCAGGCAGTTTTCCTTGCAAAAATCAACATTGTGGCCTTTAATCATACATTTTGCTACAACTAAATTTAGATCAGATAAAGGTTGGATTCATGCCGATTAACAAAATACAAGCTGATGTAAAAATATAGTGATATACAACAGGTACTTACATCTAAACTGGAGCACAGAGAATTCCTGCAAGAATCTTTCCTCATAAACGATACAATTGCAGAAAATCTTCTATCTGTTAAGCTTATTTTCTAAAAGAGAGATGGGTAAGAAACATGTAGAAAATATCATCAGCATGCTATAAAATTTCATGATGCAAGGATACACACACGCTTCTTTGAATTGAGTTGACGTATTTTCCCTGGACTGGAGCGGACTAGTTCTTTGGCCACTGGAATCTGCTTATTATCAGTAGGAGTTAGGTTTCTCTGTGCTGGAGCAGTATCTATAAAAACTGGAGTTGGTTTATTATCTCCTGGCATTTGGATCTTTTGCAGAGGCCTTGTTTGTAACCCTTAAGATTCTAACATAGTCGTCTTCCCCTTGCATGCCTTGTATAGAAGAATGGTGCTTTAATTATAAAACATGCGGCAGCAGAGAGATGGAACAGGTACTGAAGAATAGAAAGTCATGACATATTGACATGTATTCCCTCCATCCGGAAAAAAATTGGATGGGTCTAGGCGTATTTCAGTTCTAGATACATCTGTTTTTATCCATTTCGGCAACATGTAATCCGGACGGAGGGAGTATGGTGTAAGAGCTAGGGATACGACAGGACAACACAACAAAAAAACACTAGTTGAATGTAAAATTGTATGCTAGCGGAATACGTACAGAAATAACTTAGGCAACATACACGTGTATGATTGGGAAAGTAAGATGGCATTGCAACAGAGCACTAGAACAACACTTCAATGTAAAAAAACATGGTATGGTAGACAGATGAAGTACATACTGTTGAATAACAATGCATAAGATATTCAGAAGCATGATGTCCAAATTAAGCAGATGGCATTGCGATAGAGTAGAATGACAGTACTTGAATTTGAAAACATGTTATCATGAATGGAATAGGTACTGAAAAACAGGAAGGCATGGCATATTTACATGCATGATCAGCATGCTAAGCACATGGCATTGCAACAGAGTAGATACACTCCATGACATTATATGCATGTTGTACCCATATCACAGGCCATGTGAGAGCAAGGACCTTGTGGGGTGAAGAGGATTCATCATCTTTCTGCAAGTCTTCTGAAGAACTGCCTTTACATGTTCCATCATATTAGGAATCATTGACATCAAGTTTATTGGCCTTTACATTGCTCCGTGAGGTTCTTGTGGATATATCAGTGTGTGCAATTATATCTGACATGCATGGAAGACAACTAGTAGTTAGATTTATGTAATGAGTGCCTGTAGGAGACGACATAAATAGTAGGACTGGGGTTAACTAGCAGCAACAGGTCTCATAAACTAAAGGGAGAACACGGATAAAAGCTACAGAACATGTATCGTTTGTACTCAAGATTAACTAGATGGCACACAAAAGTATTAAAGAATAACATAGGATATACTAGAAGTGGTATAATACTATAAGCACCAGCCTATGGGATAGCATTGGCTGATGGATGATAACTATGGAACAGTGTTACCTAAAGAACAAGTATCTTAGCTGAACTATGGAACATCGTTAACTCCTGAACAAGACCCGTAAGAGATCAACATGAATATACAGTGAAATGTGATGATCTATTTTCCATGCTTAGATGAATAACAAAGCCATAAATGTTGCACACAAGTAAGATGAGGGTACAACCTATCTGGCTGCCATCCATAGGAGTGTGCATCATGTGTTGACTTGTCGATGGCCCTGGAGTTGTTGTGGTTGTGCATGTCGGGCACGCGCATTCGATGCAGGGAACTGTTGAGTGGGGACTATAGCTCCCTTCTGGTGTATGCTTCCCTTGTTGGAGCAGCTGCGGTGAGTCGGAAGACGATGTGTCTGAAGATGCAGATAATGCATAATGTTAAGAACGACATATCTCTTTGATCTGAAGAAATACACTAAGAGATCAACAGCAAGGTACGAGAGTGGTCACACGTTTGTTCATTGAAGACTAAATTGCGGTCACACGATTTTATTTTATTTTGGTACTGTCCAATCTATGTCGGATGGCTGGCCGTCTTGTGCCTCCCAGCTGACACTGTTCGGAGTCTTCCCCGAAGAGTGAGCGACCAACGGCAGAGCAGCCTGCCTCCGCCGTCCGTGGCCCCGGCCAAAACCCGGCTCCCCGCCCCACCGCACTGCCATGGTTGCGCTGCCCCCGGGCCAATCCACAAAGACTCCCCGTCATCCAGATCCGGCGGCGGCAGTACCTTCAACCCACGCAACTCTAAAAGATTGCCATCTAACCACTGCTTCCGCGGCGAACTTGCGGCCCCGCACCCTTACGTTAGACACCAGCCAACCGGCAGCCTAGGAGCTCCGCCGCCTCGAGGGGTGCTGCTTCCCATTGCAAATCGATTGGCCCAGAATAAAAATTCAGACAACTGACGCCTAAATAAAGTGATTTGAGATGAGGGTGCGACCTATCTGGCGGCATGGTGAAGTAGGCAGGTCCAGCTACTGAGTCGGTGAGGCCGGTGCGGTGGCGATGGCGACCGGCGGCAGGGAAAGAGCAATATCGCGATGGTCGACGGCTACGCCGAAGCGGCGCCAGGACTCTGGACGGATCCGAAGTTGGAGCCGCTCCAGCACCGTGAACAAAGGCGGGGGTGAATCGGCTCCGGTACGGTTCACGCGGCCGTCGTCGAGGCAGCACCAGCAGCACGGAGTAAGAGGCACACGGCCCATTGCACAATGGCAAATGGACAACGTCTCCGGCATTAGGGAGGAGGGCGGCTGTGAAATAGGTGCGGTGGGGGCGCCATGGAGGTGGGGCTGAAGTTTCGCGGCTCGGGAGAAGGGAGCTTCCCGGGGAGAAGGTGATTTGGCGCCCACGAGGTATGAATGGGGGCGGGCGAGGGGGAATTGGGAGGGGAGTTGAACCATGTCTTACGGACGCATTTGTCTGAAATGTGAGGGGGGGTTACAGTTCTACCCTTGTCTATAGGCTTCTCGGCTTGGGTCTGTGTACTGAGGGTCGGGGATAGTAGAGTAACTTTTCTTCTTTGGGCGGGAGCGATTTCGGGCGAGGAGGGCGTGTTTTGAACTATAGTGGGCGTGAGCGATTTCAGGCAAGGAGAGCGTGATTTCAAATAGTGGGCGCGAGCTATTTCGGGCTAGGAGAGCGTGTTTTGCCGACCATGGTTTATGAATTATTCGGCACATGTCATTTCGGCCGAGAAGAAGGCACGCTTGGATGAAGTTACGAACCTACCCTCGATGTACAACGGGCCAATTGATGCGTGTCCCACATAGGAAGGTAATTTCGCATCTCCCATTTATTTGCTCGGGCGAATTCCACCGATCAGAGAGGATGTTTAACGGTTCGTTCAAATTTTGGGAGAACGACCATCCACGTCTACCTTACCAAGTCGATTCGGATCAAATTTTGAAATATTAGCTTGCCACTTCTTTTTTAGATGGAGAGATGATGCTCGGGAGTAATGTGTTTTTACATGGTCGTTGCTAGCAATTTACTATATGACAAATAGTTGACCCACTCAAAAACGCAAATCAAACCCAAAATGAAATATCTCAATTCAATGAAATAGCTCGTTTAGTAGGTCAAAATAGTGAACTAAATCCAAAATTGAACACCTCAATCGAGTAGCATGTTGTACAGTATTATAGTACTCCATGAACATGTTGAAAGTCAAATTAATGAACTTGTTTGATATACGCATATATCCGTTCATGTGTGGATTGCAAACAACATTGTTCTCCAATTTAAATATTTGAATGCAAGTTTATATCAAAACATGGTTTATATCAGTCTTTGATGCATAAAACACGACCTCCCCCTCTCCCGGACTCCTGTTCTCTCTCTCTCTCGCCGACAATCTTCAATTCTGTCGCACGCATCGGACACAAAAACCTTGTTGGTCCTTCTCTCTCTCTCTCTCTCTCTCTCTCTTTGTGTGTGTGTGTGTGGGGGTCTTTCTAGTTCGCATGCATATATACACCATCTATAGGTCTCTCTCGCACACTATGTATGATATTCTAGCTTGTCCAAGCTAGATATCTTGGGTGCACTCATTGTACGCACACAGATTCCTTGGCTCTTTGCATGTAACTCTCTCACGCACCACTATGTTGTCTCGGAGCTCTTCCCCCCTCTCTCAAACTCTCCATCCACCTGGGTCACACATAAACATGCATATCTCACTCGCATTCGATAGGCCCATCTAAAACTCTATCTCTCCCCCCGTTCTCTCTCCATCTCACATGCGCACACACACAATCTCATGCCCAGCTAGCCAAGTATGATGGTCTCTCACTCAATTGTAAGCACACGCAGTCCCCCCTATATGTATATGACTAGCTAATATTAGTCTCCATCACAAACATGTGCATGGTCTATCTCGATTTCTCTCGGGGCATCTTTCTATCACGCACACACTCCCTCGATCTCCCACCCATATAGTCCCCTCACGATCTCGACGGGATCTCTCTATCACAAACACACCCTCTCTCCCTCCCCATGCGTCCATGCCATCCATGTGTCCCTCTCGACCTTTGTTCATTGTTGGCCACACCTCTATTGGACATGTGCTACAGGGGTGTCTATCTCCGTTGCAAACAATCACACACTAGCTATCTTCGTGTATCTCCTCGCCTCGCTTTTCCATCTCGGAGATGCATGCGTGATATGTTCGCATAAGAAACGAAAAAACACACACTCTCTCTAATTTACCGTTTGTTGTCACTTTCTCTTTCACACACATACTCTTTTTGCACACTTACTCATTCTCCTTCACACGCACTTGATCTGTCTCGACTGAGGCACTCTACTCGGTCCATAGCATATAGATTTATTGAAAAGTCAAACATCACAAAGTTTGACCATGTACGTGGAGAAAAAGAATTACATCTAGTACGGCAAACATATACCATTAGATTCACCATGAGATGTAGTTTTGTATGATGTATCTTTGGTATTGTAGATATAAATAACGTTTGCGTAAACCTGATCAAAGTTTCCAGAGTTTGACTTCTAAAAATTTTACATGTTCTGCATTATCGAGCGGATGGAATATCTCTTTCCCCCTCTCAGCTATCTGACGCACCACTCAGCCTTATCGAGGCTCCTCAATCTCTCTCAAACTTTATTGGTCAATTTGGTTCGTGACCTGACCCTCATGCCTTGATGGCCCGTACTGCCTGGTGTGGACGTGAGATGTAAAATATTTCTGCCTGGCCAGGCTTGGGTGGTGCTGAAGCGTTTGGTTCATGCCTGGGCCAGGCAAAGCATCAACGTCCCATCAATCAATCCATGCATCAATTATTTAATGCTAATATCAATCCATGTTGTTGTTAGCCTCGTGGCCACACGACTAGGCACGGCCAGGCGTTCGAAATCGGTCGCCTGAGCCAGGCTACTTGCTGTGTCTGGAGTTCAGCCAGGCTAATTAAAGTGCAAGGGAACCCAGGCCAGGTGGGCTTTCTTTTTCACAGTGTAGCAACCAAACAAGCGTGCATGAAATCCAGCCACAACCCCAGGACAGGCAAAAGATGCTCAGGACGCAAGCCAAACTGATCTTATATCTCCCTGGTTCACACATACACATGTCTCGCTCGCGCTATACATATAGACCCATCCAACACTCTCCGCCCTTGTTCTCTCTCCATGTGACACCCCCCCCCCCTAATTACCATAATCCCTCAATCCATCATAGGCGCAAGCACTCCCCCCTCCTAAGTATGATTATCTCTTACTTGCCATCAGGAACACATGTATTGTCTCCTTCCATCCATACATCTATCTCGATATCTCTTGGGGCATCTTCTATCGCGTACACACCTTGTCACTCGATCTCCCACCCATGTAGTCCCATCACGATCTCCAGGGGATCTCTCTATGACAAACATACACTCTCTCCTCCCCATGTCTGCATTTTCTCCGTACGTCTCTCTCGACCTCTCTCCCTTGTTTGTCAGACTCCTCTTGGCCACGTGTTAGGGGTCTTCCTCTCTCGGTTCCAAACAACCACACACTATCTCCTCACCTTGCCTCCATTGTCGAAGATGCATGTGTGATATGTTTGCATAAGACGCGCATGCTTTTTCTCTACTTTTATCGTGTGCTGTCCATGTCCCTTTCACACACGGACACACACTTTTTTCACTCTCTCTCTCTCTCTCTCTCTCTCTCTCTCTCTCTCTCTTGTTAGGGACTCTGTCACGTCCATAAGCATATGGATGTTTTGAAAAGTCAAACCTCAGAAACGTTTGACCAGGTATATGTGGAGAAAAACATTTACATCTGGAACTATCATTAGATTCATCACAACATGTACTTACTTCATACTATCATTTATCTTTGGTATTGTAGATATAAGTAATTTATTTATAAACTTGGTCAAAGTTTCAAAAGTTTGACTTAAAAAATGTTGGAACTACATTATCAAACGGAGGGAGTAGCTCTTTCTCTCTCTCTGCTATCTCTCACGGGCCTCCCCTCTCACTCGAACTCTCTATACCGACGGATTATACGCTCACTGTGTCAGCGTATAGCTCCGTATATTGTTTAGTTGACCAGTCAACCACTCCACATGCTGCCTTGTTAGCTCGTGTTCTGTATCTTCATGTGCTGGCCCATGTGGCAGTGGGTGAAAATAAGTGAACTAGAGGCCCATCTGACACGCGGTGAAGTAAACAAAGTTGAAACCACTCGGGGTAGCGCCCCACACGCTAGTAAATTGAGGGCGCATTGAGGACAAACTTCTTGCGCGCGAAGGATGCAATCGCGCACAATTCACCACTGCCCGGCGGATGCGGCTCGAGCCAAAACCACATCCGGCGAGCCTGGACTTCATCAGCAGCCTCCCCGACGACACGCTGCTCATCATCATCGGCCTCCTCCCCACCAAATCTGCCGTGCGGACCGCCCTGCTCTCCGGGCGGTGGCGCCCCCTCTGGCGCTGCGTCCCCCTCAACCTCACCGTCGACAGCTGCCTCTGCAACGGGGATTGCAAACGCATGGCCGCAATCTCCAAGATCCTTTCATCGCACCCTGAGCCAGCCAAACGCCTTGACATCCGCATGTTCAGTACCAACTGCAAGGTCCAACTCAAGTTTGACGAGTGGTTCTTATCCCCCGCCCTAGATCAGCTCGAGGAGCTCAGCTTTGAAGCTTTGAGAGGAAACAGAAATAGAGAGAGAGAGAGAGAACGAGAGAGAGAGAGAGAGAGAGAGAGAGTGAAAAAAATATCACTAGCCAGCCAACCCTATCGTATGAGCGAATGATATTGGTACCTCCTGATGAAACAGCAATCTTATGCAGCCAACTGCTCTAATATGTTCTCTACTTTTGCAGATAAAAAAAGACCCGAAAGTGAAAAATGTGCTGCACTATAAAAATCTCATCGAATGCCTTGATCTCCATCTTAAAGAAATTGATTTGGTCGACTACCGAGGTAGCACATCTGAGATTAAATTGGCCAGGTTCTTTGTTCTGGAGGCAAGTGTGCTCAAGGTAATGAGGTTTGGCGTTCTCTGGCGCAACAATGAATGGCGTGCTGATCACCGCAAGCGTCTAAGCCTAAATGACAAAGTCTCCGCAGAAGCTGAATTTGTTTTTGAAACATCAAGTGGCCAGAGACTCAAAAACTTATTTGCCCATTAGTGACTTGTCAGGGCGGTGGATTTTAGTTTGTACGATAATGATGCATCCTCCTAAAGTAACGGAAGTTCTTACGTAAACTGTCGGATTTCGGGTTCCGGCAGACCCTTGAGGTTCGAACTCTGGGGTGCGCGCGGAGATTACGCCTTCTACCTACTTGCACCCCTCCGCCTCACAAAGATCTAAGATATCGAAAGAACAGCACAAGAGACACAAGGTTTATACTGGTTCGGGCCACCGACGTGGTGTAATACCCTACTCCAGTGTGGTGTGGTGGATTGCCTCTTGGGCTGGTGGTGATGAACAATACAAGGAAGAACAGCCTCGCGAGGGTCTGTTCTTGGCTGAGACGACGAACTGCTAGGAGGAGTTCAGTCGTCCTTCTCTCTCTCTCTCTCTCTCTCTCTCTCTCTCACTCACTCTCTTTGTTGCCTAAGTCTTTCTAACTGGTTTCTCGATGACCCGATCGATCTCTTCACCCTGGGGGTGGCTAGTCCTATTTATAGGCAAAGGCCCTGGGCCTCTTCCCAAATATTGAGCGGGAAGGGCGCCAACAATTGGCCATTTTGAATGGGAACATCTGGTACAACTATCCTGACTAAAGTTGGTCCTCGCCTGCCAAAAGGCTCGGCGGTGACGCCGTCCTAGGCTCCACGATGACCTCCTTCCCACTGTTGGACTGGTCTTGGTCTCGTTGCACCGAAATGGATGCCTTTGCTTGATCCTCTCGCCTGCGCTTGCCCCCTTTGCACCAAAGAGGAAAGGGAGACGCTGCGTGGGCTGGCGCCTGCCTAGCACCCTTGGTCATCATGGCTTGCGTCATGGGCACCTCGTGAGGTACCCTCCTTGATCTCTCCGCCTCCTCGTGAGCCAGCCTGATGAGGCCGCGCCTGAGGAAGCTCCGTGTCGTCCGCCCCGCGAGGCTTAGCCCCTCGCGAGGGTCTTAAGTCTCATGTTGATGAAGATGGCCCGTGCTGGGCCCCCTTTAAGCCACGCCGCAGGCCGCAGGCAGGCAAGTCTAGGGACCCCCGTTCCCAGAACGCCGATAGTAGCCCCCGGGCCCAAGGCGCGCCCGGACTTGGCCGTGCCGAGAGGCGAAAGGGCGAGGGCGAAGCGCCGCGGGCCCTAACAGCCTGCGGCCTTGGGCGCCGCGTGGCGGTTGATAGGACGTGGGCGTCCCCGCTTTCCCACGACGCCTCCGTGGTCGCGCGTATTGGACAAGTCCCTGCATGCAGATCGTGTCATGATTACCTGTCATGATTCCCTCTGTCTGTCTGTTGCCTATGCCTTTCTAACTGATTGCCCGGTGTCTCTACCCTGGGGGTGGCTAGTCTTATTTATAGGCAGAGGCCCTAGGCCTCTTCCCAAATATTGAGCGGGAAGGGCGCCAACACTTGGCCATTTTGAAGCGGAACATCTGGTACACTTATCCTGGCTAAAGTTGGTCCTCGCCTGCCAAAGGCTCTGGTGGTGATGCCATCTTGGGCTCCACAATGACTTCTTCCCTGCCTTTGGACTGGTCTTGGTCTCGTTGCACCGAAATGGGTGCCTTTGCTTGATGCTCTCGCCTGCGCTTGCTCCCTTTGCACCAAAGAGGAAAGGAGGGCACTTCGCGGGCTGGCGCCCGCCTGGCGCCCTTGGTCGTCATGGCTTGTGTCATGGGCACCTCGTGAGGTATCCCGCCTTGATCTCTCCGCCTCCTCGTGAGCCAGCCTGATGAGGCCGCGCCTGAGGAAGCTCCGCGTCGTCCGCCCCGCGAGGCTTGGCCCCTCGTGAGGGTCTTGGGTCTTGTGTTGATGAAGATGGGCCGCGTTGGGCACCTCTTTGAGCCACGCCGTGGGCCGCAGGCAGGCAAGTCTAAGGACCCCCGTTCCCAGTATGCCGACAGTAGCCCCCGAGCCCAAGGCGCGCCCGGACTTGGCCGTGCAGAGAGGCGAAAGGGCAAGGGCGAAGCGCCGCGGGCCCTAACAGCCTGCGGCCTTGGGCGCCGCGTGGCGGTTGATTGGACGTGGGCATCTCCACTTCCCCAAGACGCCTCGGTAACTGCGCGGATTGGACAAGTCCCTGCATGCAAAGCGGGTCATGATTACCTGCGATCGTGGAGGCCGATGGTTGGCCTTCGCCGGCTATAAGTACCGGGCGGCGCACGCCCTTCCAGTTCATCCCCTTTTGCTTCTCGTTCCTCTTCATGGCTCCGTCGAGGAGGTTCTCGGCCGAAGAGAAAGGGAAGGCCCGCCAGGTTGAGCCTGCCTCTCCCCCGCCCTAGCGCGGCCGTGGACGCCCTCGCAAACATCCTGTGGCCACCACGGCAGCTTCCCACGGCCGTGGAGGTGATTTCCAGCATGGTGACGGGCAAACTGCTGCGGCCGGGGGGCGCGCTTCGGTTGTGCGTTCCCCTAGGCCGCGCTTTCGCGCTACAGAGGTGCTGCCGGAGTTCGTTGTATGGTCGGCGGAGCCGACTAGCACCCGGCTTCAACTTCCCCGCTTCCTCCTCGGCGAGCTCCCGGCCGGCGCCCCGGGCAGGTTCTAGCTTCAGGCAGACGGCTGCTGCAGCTGGGCCTCGTGGGCTTCGCTGGAGGTCTCCGCAGCTGGGTGCCTGGCCTTGACCCGCGATTGGCAGGTGTTTGCCCGCGCGCGTGGCCTGAGCCGTCGGTGCACCCTGCACTTCAGGTTTGATGGCGATGCCACCCTCTATGTGAGGGTGTTTGGGGAAGATGGTCGCCGCGCAGGGCGCTACTCTGAGGATGATGAACGCAGCCGGGGACACAGCCTCGGCAATGATGGAGAAGACAGCTCTTGCGGGATTGGCGGCGCTCAGGGTCCCCAGAGCTTCACCGGCTCTTCTTCAGGCGGCGACTCCTCTAGCGGTGGCCACGGCCGGCCTCCGCGCCGTCGCACCGGCTTGAACAGTGGTAGCGCGTCTGCCCGCCGTCGCGCCTTGGTGAAGTGCGAGAGGGAGTCTGCTTTAGCGCGGGAGGCATCTCGGGTCTTCCCCGCAGGCTGGTGTGAGGCGAGCTACGCCTGATTTACTCTTTCTTTTCCTTTGTCCTGCGTAAAAGAAAACAGTAACGTGGAGCCCCGCGGGGGCGTGTTTGGGTTATTGTGTTAATCATTACTTTGCTTCCGTTATCGTGCCTCCCGGCTATGTGTCCTCGTGTAGATAGTTCCCAGCCCCAGCCGTGGGGGGCGACCGACCCAGGCCCTGTGTTCGTGTCGCGGTGCCCGTGGGGCACGGACTGGAGGGGTGCTCCTGTAATGGGCCCAGGTCGAGAAACCTTTGAACGACTAGGACAGGAACACTCGCGAGGGCACTCTGCTGCCCTCCCTCGCGAGGCCATGCATAAGAGAAATCGAAGCATGAGAGTAAAAAGTCGAAGAACCACAAACCAACGACGGCAACAGTTTCAATAAGACTTCGAATGCGAATGAACAAGCCAACTGCGGAAAGCAAATGAAAAGGCCGCGTCCGGCACCTAATCTAGTCTTCGACGTCTTCTCACCAGCACGGAGCTAAGTGCTGCCACTGGGCGTGGGAGGGAGCCCCAGGGCCTGAGGCCGGCGCTCCTGAGACTCCGGGGCGTGTACAGCCCCAACTCATTACTACGTGAGAGTGTCACGGGCGGCGAGCTTCACAGGCGTTGGCCTTCTTCACAGGCTCCGGGCCTTTCTTAGGGGAAACGAGCTTCACGGGCATTTGCCCTCTTCACAGGCTCCGGGCCTTTTCCAAAACGCGACAGCTTCACAGGCATTCGCCTTCTTCACAGGCTCTGGGCCTTTTCCAAAAAGGATGATCTTCACAGGCGTTCGCCTTCTTCACTGGCTCTGGGCCTTTTCCAAAAAGGATGATCTTCACAGGCGTTCGCCTTCTTCACAGGGTCTGGGCCTTTTCTAGAAAGGATGATCTTCATAGGCGTTCGCCTTCTTCACAGGCTCTGGGCCTTTTAGGGGTAGAACCTCTGGAGGTGCTGGATGTTGCATGCGTTTTGGTTCAGCTCCCCCTCCTGAGTCTCCAAGCGCGCAGAGCCAGGCCTGGAAACATGAACAACCTTGAACGGGCCCTCCCACATGGGAGAGAGCTTGTGCAGCCCCTCCCTGGAGAGAACCCGCCTCAGCACGAGGTCTCCTACCTCGAGAGTTCTGGGGCGGATGTTGCGGCAGTGATATCATCGTAGTGCCTGTTGGTACCTCGCCGCTCGCAGCGCAGCTTCTCGACGGCGTTCCTCCCCCAGCACGAGGTCCATCCCCCGCGTGGCGTCCTGCTGCGCCTCGTCGAACGCCAGGACCCGTGCGGAGCGACGTCTGACCTAGTGAGGGAGGACTGCTTCGGCTCCGTAGACCAGGAAGAACGGGGTCTCTCTAGTCGGCTTGGTCGCGGTTGTGCGGATGGACCACAACACGGACTGAAGCTCATCGTACCAACCTCTGCCGCAGGCCTCCAGCTTCTTCTTGAACGTCCTGGTCTTGAGGCCCCTCAGGACCTCCGCGTTGGCTTGTTCGGCCTGGTCGTTGCTTCGTGGGTGCGCCACCGAAGCGTAGCATATCTGCGTTCCAAGGTTAGCACAGTACGTTTTGAAGAGGTTACTGGTGAACTGCGAACTGTTGTCTGTGATGATGTGGTTTGGCACCCCGAACCGGCTCACGATGCCCCTGAGGAATTTGACCGCGGAACCCACGGGGATGGTGCGGACGGCCTCTACTTTTGCCCACTTGGTGAACTTGTCCACGGCGACGTGGAGGTAGCGGTAGCCCCTTGGTGCCCGAGGAAACGGGCCCAGGATGTCCATCCCCCAGACTGCGAATGGCCACGAAAGGGGTATAGTCTGCAGGGCTCCTGCCGGCTGATGGATCTGCTTGGCGTGAAATTGGCAGGCCTCACAAGCCTTCACCAGTTCGACAGCGTCGTTGAGTGCGGTGGGCCAATAAAACCCACTGCGGAATGCCTTGCCAACGAGGGTCCGTGATGATGAATGATGTCCACAGTCTCCGTCGTGTATATCCTCCAGCAGTTCATTTCCTTGCTCCCTGGAGATGCAGCGCAGGGATACATCGTTTGGTCGCTTCCGGTAGAGCTCTCCATCCCTGATGCAGTATGCCGTGGCCTGCCGTGCCACACGCTCCGCTTCCTCCTCCTTCTCCGGCAGGGTCCCTTGTGTTAAATAACTCCGGAGCTCCGTGATCCAGCACCCCTCCTGAGGTTCCATCGTCAGGAGCAGGCGTGCTCCTGAGGCCGGGCCGCAGACCGGGGCTCCTGAGGCAGGTGGCTGTGGAAGTTCCTCCCGTGGCTGAGCCATGTTTGACAATGACGGCAGGGCCGAGGGTTTGAAGAGCCGCTCCTCGAAGACGCCAGGCTCCTGAGATAACCGCTTGGACCCCCGTCTGATGATGTTGTCGTCCTCCTGATTGGTGCCACGGGGCACGTGCTGCAACTCCAACCCCCAGAACTGCTTCTCCATCCTGCGAACCTCCGCAAAGTAGGCTTCCATGTGCTCGTCTTTCAGCTCGTATACCTTGTTGGAGAAATTGACAAGGAGTTGTGAATCACCCTTGATGGTGAGGCGCTTCACCCCCAGGGCGGCTACGGCCCTCAATCCCGCTATCAAACCTTCGTACTCCGCTATGTTGTTGGAGACCTTTTCACCTTGCTGGAAACAGAGTTGTACAGCGTAGTAGAGCTTGTCCTGAGTGGGCGACATCAGCACCGCCCCAGCCCCAACGCCGTGCCTGGAGAATGCCCCATCGAAGTACATGACCCAGCCTTCTGGCGCCTCGCTCCCCGGGGAGAGGGACCGATCCTCGTCGGCCTTGAGGCCTGGTGCTCCGTCCATTCTGCCATGAAATCCGCTAATGCTGCTCCCTTAATGACCCTGGTCGTGCTGAACTCGAGCTGAAACGCTTGCAGTTCTATGTTTCACTCAGCGACCCTTCCGGCTGAGTTAGGGATCCTGAGCACTCTCTCCAAGGGGTATGATGAGACGACCTTGATGGGGTGACCCTGGAAATAGTGCCGCAGCTTGCGCGAGACCACCAGTAGCGCGAGGAGGAGCTTCTAAGGCATGGGGTACCGTGCCCTCGCGTCCCGCAACACCGTGCTGACGAAGTATACTGGGTGCTCAACGAGGCTGGGTGCATCAGTGCTTGCGGCGCCCTCCGGAGGCAATGGCGCCTCTTGAGGTGATGAGGCCTCCGGAGGCTGACCATCCGGGTGAGGGGCCTCTCCCGCCTCCAGTGCGCTCTTCGGCAGCCGATCCTCCTCAGCCGCGGTAGCGGTTTCTGTGGGCCTTCCTTGTTCCTGTTTTGCCTTGTCCCGGGCTGCTACTATGGTTCTGGTTCGACGCTCCTCCCTAACCGCCACCAGGGCTGCGCTGGCGGAGTAGGGAGTGGCGGCGAGGTAGAGCACCAGGGGCTCTTGAGGACACGGAGCCACCATGACCGGGGGACTGGTCAGGTATCTCTTGAGATCTTGAAATGCCTTGGCAGCCTCTTCAGTCCATTCAAAGGGCCCCTTTTTCTTCATTAGCTGGAAGAAAGGCAGCGCTCGCTCCCCCAGCCTGGAGATGAAGCGCCCTAGCGTGGTCACGCGCCCAGTGACCTTTTGCATTTCTCTGAGGGTCTTCGGCGGGCTCATGTCCTGGACCGCCTTGACCTTCTCTGGGTTAGCCTCGATGCCTCGATGGGATACGAGGATACCCAAGAGCTTGCCTGAGGGGATCCCGAACACACACTTCTCTGGGTTGAGCCGCAGGTTCATTGCGTCGAGGCTCGCGAAGGTTTCCTCCAAGTCTTGTATCAGGGTTTTGGCCTCCCGAGACTTCACCACAATGTCATCGACGTAAGCCTCGACATTCTTCCCGAGCTGCGGGCCCAAGGTGATGTGCATCAGCCGCTGAAAGGTCGCCCCTGCGTTGCGCAGCCCAAATGGCATACATGTGTAGCAGTACACCCCGCACGGGGTTAGGAAGGCTGTCTTCTCGACGTCTTCTACCGCCATCTTGATCTGGTGATACCTAGAGAAGGCATCCAGGAAGCATAGCAGGTCGCACTCTGCGGTGGAATCGACGATCTGGTCGATGCGGGGGAGCGGGAACGGATCTTGCGGGCATGCCTTGTTGAGGGTGGTGAAGTCGACACACATGCGTTCCTTCCCTCCCTTCTTTAGCACAACGACAGGGTTGGCCAACCAATCCGGGTATCGGACCTCGTGAATGACCCCAGCGGCTTCTAATTTGCGGGTTTCTTGGACGATGAAGGCCTGCTTTTCTGTGGACTTCCGCCTTGCCTTCGGCTTCACGGGGCGCACGTTTGGGCACACATTGAGGTGATGCTCGATTACGCTCCTAGGGATCCCTGCCAACTGGTCAGGCTCCCAAGCGAATACCTTCTTGTTTGCACGCAGGAACCTGACCAGGGCTTCCTCCTGCTCGGGCTCGAGGTTGGCACCTATGGTGAAGGTGGCACTGGTGGACCCGTCCTATTCGACGGGTATCTGCTTGGTTTCTGCCTTGTCTTGGGTGAACAACTGCTTCTTCTTGGCGGGTGCAGCCCCCTTGGGCTCAGGGGCCTCCGAGTCGGCGGGCTGTGCTGACGCCGTCGTCTTGAAGGCGAGCTTGAGCACTCGCAGTGCGTCCCCGGTATCCCCATGCACGGTGAGGACACCGCTGCTCCCGGGCATCTTCATGAGGTTGTACGTCGGGTGTGTCGCTGCCATGAACTGGGCCAGCGCTGGGTAGCCGAGGACGGCATTGTAGGGGAGGCCGATGGGGGCGGTGTCGAAGTCGATCATCTCCGTGCGGAAGTTGTCGTAGGTGCCGAAGGTTACTGGGAGCCGGATCTATCCCAAGGAGCTAGACAATCCGCCCCCAACGCCTGAGAAGGGTCGGCTGGGTTGCAGTCGTTCCAGGGGTATGTAGAGGAGGTTGAAGGCCTCAACCGAGAGCACGCTGAGGCCTGCACCGCCATCGACGAGAGTTCTAGTGACGTCCACCTGGCAGATGGTGGGGGTGCACAGCATGGGGAGCGCGCCCGAGCAGGCCGAGTTGGAGGGGTGGTCCTCCGAGCTGAAGGTCGGGCCGGCCTTGGGCGCCGCCCGGTCGGGAGAGCTGTCGGCGTTCTGGGAACGGGGGTCCACAGACTTGCCTGCCTGCGGCCTGCGGCGTGGCTCAAAGGAGGCCCGGCACGACCCATCTTCATCAACACAAGACCCTGTCGGCGTTCTAGGAACGGGGGTCCCCAGACTTGCCTGCCTGCAGCCTGCGGCGTGGCTTAAAGGGGGCCCAGCACGACCCATCTTCATCAACACGAGACTTAAGACCCTCGCGAGGGGCCAAGCCTCACGGGGCGGACGACACGGAGCTTCATCAGGCGCGGCCTCATCAGGCTGGCTCACGTGGAGGCGGAGAGATCAAGGCGAGGTACCTCACGAGGTACCCATGACGCAAGCCATGACGACCAAGGGTGCCAGGCGGGCGCCAGCCCGCGCAGCATCTCCCTTTCCTCTTTGGTGCAAAGGGGGCAAGCGCAGGCGAGAGGATCAAGCAAAGGCATCCATTTCGGTGCAACGAGACCAAGACCAGTCCAAAGGTGGGAAGGAGGTCATCATGGAGCCCAGGACGGCGTCACCGCAGAGCCTTTTGGCAGGCGAGGACCAACTTTAGTCAGGATAGGTGTACCAGATGTTCCCCTTCAAAATGGCCAATTGTTGGCGCCCTTCCCGCTCAATATTTGGGAAGAGGCCCAGGGCCTTTGCCTATAAATAGGACTAGCCACCCCCAGGGTGAAGAGATCGATCGGGTCATCGAGAAACCAGTTAGAAAGACTCAGGCAACAGAGAGAGAGAGAGAGAGAGAGAGAGAGAGAGAGAGAGAGAGAAGGACGGCTGAACTCCTCCTAGCAGTTCGTCGTCTCAGCCAAGAACAGACCCTCGCGAGGCTGTTCTTCCTTGTATTGTTCATCCTCATCAGCCCAAGAGGCAATCCACCCACCACAAACTATAGTAGGGTATTACACCACAAAGGTGGCCCGAACTAGTATAAACCCTGTGTCTCTTGTGCTGTTCTTTCAGTAGTTTAGATCTTTGCGAGACGGAGAGGTAGGGGGCGAAGTCTCCGCGCGCACCCCAGAGTTCGAACCTCAAGGGTCTGCCGGAACCCGAAATCCGACATTTCGCGTGCCAGGTAGGGGTGCGCCGGAATTTTTCTTCCACCGCTCCGCTCTCCTCCGACCGTCGCGTCCATTTCCGACGCACGTCGGGCTCGCGCCGAGCACCGGGCCGCCATCGTTCCCCGCGTCACCCAGACGGCCCTCGTCGGCGGGCGCCTTCGTCGTTCCCCGTTGCCCGCCATCAACGCCGCCACCGGCCCGGCGGGGAACGAGCAGCAAGAGCCATCTCAGCGCCCGCCAGTGCGGCAAGACGGCCGCACAGCTACACCAACACTCCCGGTCATCGCGGCCCTCCTGGGCGGCTCGCAGGCGCCGCCCACAGGTCGCCACGTCAAGCCGTTTGTCCGTCGGGTCAGCTCCGTTTCCGCGCGACAGGGGGCTCACCCAGACCAGTCGGCCCTCAAGGCTGGCCTGACCTTCGGCTTGGAGGACCACCCCTCCAACTCGGCTAGCTCGGGTGCTCTCCCCATGTTATGCACACCCACCATATGCCAGGTGGCCGTCACCAGAACCCTCATCGATGGTGGCACGGGCCTCAGCGTGCTTTCAATTGAGTCCTTCGATCTCCTCCGCATACCCCTGGAACGGCTGCAACCCAGCCGGCCCTTCTCAGGCGTTGGGAGCGGGTCATCCAACTCCTTGGGACAGATCCGGCTCCCAGTAACCTTCGGCACCTACGACAACTTCCGCACGGAGATGGTCGACTTCAACATCGCCCCCACCGGCCTCCCCTACAACGCCATCCTCGGCTACCCAGAGCTGGCCCAGTTCATGGCCGCCATGCACCCGGCGTACAACCTTATGAAGATGCCTGGGAGCAGCGGTGTCCTCACCGTGCGCGGGGACACCGGGGACACACTGCGGGTGCTCAAGCTCGCCTTCAAGGTGGCGGCATCGGCACAGCCCGCCGACTCAGGGACCCTCGAGCCCAAGGGGGCTGCGCCCGCCAAGAAGAAGCAGTTGTTCACCCAGGACAAGGCAGAAACCAAGCAGATACCTGTCGACGAGGACTGGTACTCTAGTGCCACTTTCACCATAGGCGCCAACCTTGAGCCTGAGCAGGAGGAGGCCCTAATCAGGTTCCTGCGTGCAAACAAGAAGGCATTCGATTGGGAACCTGATCTGTTGGCAGGGATCCCCAGGAGCGTAATCGAGCATCACCTCAACGTGTGCCCAAACGCGTGCCCCGTGAAGCAGAAGGCGAGGCGGCAATCCACGGAGAAGTAGGCCTTCATCATCCAAGAAACCCGCAAGCTAGAAGCCGCTGGGGTCATTCGCGAGGTCCGATACCCGGATTGGTTGGCCAACCCTGTCGTTGTGCCCAAGAAGGGAGGAAAGGAACGCATGTGTGTCGACTTCACCAACCTTAACAAGGCATGCCCGCAAGATCCATTCCCGCTTCCCCGCATCGATCAGATCGTCGATTCCACTGCAGAGTGCGACTTGCTATGCTTCCTGGATGCCTTCTCTGGGTATCACCAGATCAAGATGGCGGTAGAAGACGTCGAGAAGACCGCCTTCCTGACCCCCTGCAGGGTGTGCTGCTACACATGCATGCCGTTTGGGCTGCGTAACGCAGGAGCAACCTTTCAGCGGCTGATGCACATCACCTTGGGCCCGCAGCTCGGGAAGAATGACGAAGCTTACGTTGACGACATTGTGGTGAAGTCTCGGAGGCCAAGACCCTGATACAAGATCTGGAGGAAACCTTCGCGAGCCTCGACGCAGTGAACCTGCAGCTCAACCCGGAGAAGTGTGTATTCGGGGTCCCCTCAGGCAAGCTTTTGGGTTTCCTCGTGTCCCATCGAGGCATTGAGGCTAACCCAAAAAAGGTCAAGGCGGTCGAGGACATGAGCCCGTCGAAGACCCTCAGAGAAATGCAGAAGCTCACTGGGCGTGTGACCACGCTAGGGCGCTTCATCTCCAAGCTGGGGGAGCGAGCGCTGCCTTTCTTCCAGCTGATAAAGAAAAAGGGGCCCTTTGAAAGGACTGAAGAGGCAGACAAGGCATTTCAAGGTCTCAAGAAATACCTGACCAGTCCCCCGATCATGGTGGCTCCGCGTCCTCAAGAGCCCCTGGTGCTCTACCTCGCTGCCACTCCTTACTCCGCCAGCGCAGCCCTGGTGGCGGTTAGGGAGGAGCGCCAAATCAGAACCACGATAGTAGCTTGAGACAAGGCAAAACGGTAACAAGGAAGGCCCACAGAAGCCGTAACCGCGGTTGAGGATCAGCTGCCGAAGAGTGCGCCGGAAGCAGGAGAAGCCACTCATCTGGATGGTCCGCCTCCTGAGGCCCCGTCGCCTCGCGAGGCGCCCTTTCCTCCGGAGGGCGCCGCGAGCGCTAATGCACTCAGCCTTGTTGAGCACCCAGTATACTTCGTCAGCACGGTGTTACGGGATGCGAGGGCACGGTATCCCATGCCTCAGAAGCTCCTCCTCGCGTTACTGGTGGCCTCGCGTAAGTTCCGTCACTATTTCCAGGGTCACCCCATCAAGGTCGTCTCATCATACCCCCTGGAGAGAGTGCTAAGGAGCCCCAACTCAGCTGGAAGGGTCGCTGAATGGAACATAGAACTGCAGGCATTTCGACTCGAGTTCAGCACGACCAGGGTCATCAAAGGAGCAGCATTAGCAGATTTCGTGGCAGAATGAACAGAGCCACCGGGCCTCAAGGGCGACGAGGATCGGTCCCTCCTCCCAGGGAGCGAGGCGCCGGAAGGCTGGGTCATGTACTTCGATGGGGCATTCTCCAGGCACGGCGCCGGGGCTGGCGCGGTACTGATATCATCCACTCAGGACAAGCTCTATTACGCTGTGCAGCTCTGTTTCCAGCAAGGTGAAAAAGTCTCCAACAACATAGCAGAGTATGAAGGCCTAATAGCAGGCTTGAAGGCCGCAGCTGCCCTGGGGGTGAAGCGCCTCATCGTCAAGGGCGATTCGCAGCTCCTTGTCAACTTCTCCAACAAGGTCTATGAGCTGAAGGATGAGCATATGGAAGCCTACCTAGCGGAAGTCCGCAGGATCGAGAAGCAATTCTGGGGGCTGGAGTTGAAGCATGTGCCCCATGGCACCAATCAGGAGGCCAATGACATCGCCGGACGGTCTTCCAGGCGGTTACCTCAGAAACCTGGTATCTTGGAAGAGCGGCTCTTCAAGCCCTCAGCCCAGCCGTCATTATCAAACACTGCTCAGCCTCGGGAGGAACTTCCCCAGCCACCTGCCTCAGGAGCCCTGGTCTGCAGCCCGACCTCAGGGGCACGCCTGGTCCTGACAATGGAACCTCAAGAGGAATGCTGGATCACGGAACTCCGGAGTTATTTAACACAAGGGACCCTGCCGGAGAAGGAGGAGGAAGCGGAGCGTGTGGCGCGGCAGGCCACGACATACTGCATCAGGGATGGAGAGCTCTACAGGAGGCGACCAAATGACGTATCCCTGCGCTGCATCTCCAGGGAGCAAGGAAAGGAACTGCTGGAAGACATACACGACAAGGACTGTGGGCATCATTCGTCATCACGAACCCTCGTTGGCAAGGCATTCCACAGTGGGTTCTATTGGCCCACCGCACTCAGCGACGCTGTCGAGCTGGTGAAGGCTTGTGAAGCCTGTCAATTTCATGCCAAGCAGATCCATCAGCCAGCGGGAGGCCTGCAGACCATACCCCTTTTGTGGCCGTTCGCGGTCTGGGGGCTGGACATTCTGGGCCCGTTTCCTCGGGCGCCAGGGGGCTACCGCTACCTCTACGTCGCCATTGACAAGTTCACCAAGTGGGCAGAAGTAGAGGCTATCCGCACCATCCCCGCGGGTTCCGCGGTCAAGTTCATCAGGGGCATCGTGAGCCGGTTTGGGGTGCCGAACCGCATCATCACGGACAACGGTTCGCAGTTCACGAGTAACCTTTTCAGAACATACTGTGCTAACCTTGGAACGCAGATATGCTACGCCTCAGTGGCGCGTCCACGAAGCAACGGCCAGGCCGAAAGAGCCAATGCAGAGGTCCTGAGGGGCCTCAAGACCAGGACGTTCAGGAAGAAGCTGGAGGCCTGCGGCAGAGGTTGGTATGATGAGCTCTAGTCTGTGTTGTGGTCCATCCGCACAACCGCGACCAAGCCGACTGGAGAGACCCCGTCCTTCCTGGTCTATGGAGCTGAAGCAGTCCTCCCTCACGAGGTCATATGTCGCTCTGCGCGGGTCCTAGCGTTCGACGAGGCGCAGCAGGACGCCATGCGGGGGATGGACCTCGTGCTGGGGGAGGAACGCCGCCGAGAAGCCTCGTTACGAGCGGCGAGGTACCAACAGGCGCTACGACGATATCACTGCCGCAACATCCTCCCCAGAACTCTCGAGGTAGGAGACCTCGTACTCAGGCGAGTTCTCTCAAGGGAGGGGCTGCACAAGCTCTCTCCCATGTGGGAGGGCCCGTTCAAGGTTGTTCATGTTTCCAGACCAGGCTCTGTGCGCTTGGAGACTCAGGAGGGGGAGCCGGTTCAGAACGCATGGAACATCCAGCACCTCCGGACGTTCTACCCCTAGAAGGCCCAGAGCCTGTGAAGATTATCCTTTTTGGAGAAGGCCCAGAGCCTGTGAAGAAGGCGAACGCCTGTGAAGATTATCCTTTTTGGAGAAGGCCCAGAGCCTGTGAAGAAGGTGAACGCCTGTGAAGATTATCCTTTTTGGAGAAGGCCCAGAGCCTGTGAAGAAGGCGAACGCCTGTGAAGATTATCCTTTTTGGAGAAGGCCCAGAGCCTGTGAAGAAGGCGAACTCCTGTGAAGGTTATCCTTTTTGGAAAAGGCCCAGAGCCTGTGAAAAAGGCGAACACCTGTGAAAGTTATCCTTTTTGGAAAAGGCCCAGAGCCTGTGAAGAGGGCAAATGCCTGTGAAGCTCGTTTCCCCTAAGAAGAAAGGCCCGTAGCCTGTGAAGAAGGCCAATGCCTGTGAAGCTCACCGCCCGTGACACTCTCACGTAATAATGAGTGGGGCTGTACACGCCCCGGAGTCTCAGGAGTGCCGGCCTCAGGCCCTGGGGCTCCCTCCCACGCCCAGTGGCAACACTTAGCTCTGCGCTGGTGAGAAGACGTCGAAGACTAGATTAGGTGCCGGACGCGGCTTTTTCATTTGCTTTCTGCAGTTGGCTTGTTTGTTAGCAGTTGAAATTTTATTGAAATTATTACCGTTGTTGGCTTATGGTTCGTCGATTTTCACTCCCCCGCTTTGATTCTTCTTATGAAAGGCCTCATGAGGGAGGACAGTCGAGCGCCCTCGCGAGAGTTCCTGTTCTAGTCGTTCGAAGGTTTCGCGACCTGGGCCCATTAGAGGAGCATCCCTCCAATCCGTGCCCCTCGGGCACCGCGACACACACACAGGGCCTGGGTCGGTCGCCGCCCCAAGGCAAGGGCCGGGAACTATCTACGCGCAAACACATAGCTGAAAGGCACGAACAACGGAATCAAGGTAATGGTTAACAGCAGTGACCCCGAACACGCCCCCGCGGGGCTCCACACAGCTATTTTCTTTACGCAGGAAACAAAAAGGAAAGAAGGGACAAGCCTGGCGCGGCCCGCCTCACATCGGCCTACGGAGGAGGCTCGGGTTGCCTCCGGGGCTCAAGCAGGCTCCCTCTCGCGCTTCACCGGGGCGCGATGGCGGGCGGACGTACTGTCGCCTCCCAAGCAGGCGCGACGGCGAGGGGGCTGACTGCGGCCACCGCTGGAAGAGTCGCTTGAAGATGGGTCGATGAAGCTTGGGGAACCCCGAGCGACACCAGCCACGCGGGCGCTGTCTCCTCCTTCGTCACTAGGGCTGGGTCCCCGGCCACGGTCATCATCCTCAGGGCAACACCCTGCACGGCGACCATCTTCCCCAAACAACCTCACGTAGAGGGTGGCATCGCCGTCAAACCTAAAGTGCAGGGTGCACCAGCGCTCCAGGCCGCGAGCACGGGCGAACGCCTGCCAACAACGAGTCAAGGCCAAGCTCCCAGCGGCGGAGACCTCCAGTGCAGCCCACGAGGCCCAGCCGCAGCAGGCGTCCGCCTGAAGCCAGAGGCCGCCTGGGGCACCGGCCGGGAGCTCACCAAGGAGGAAGCGCGGAAGTTGGAGCCGGGCGCTAGTCGGCTCCACCGACCATACGACGAACTCCGGCAGCACCTCCGCCGCGCGAAAGCGCGGCCTAGGGGAGCGAGCGACCAAAGCACGTCCCCCGGCCACAGCAGCTCGCCCGCCACCATGCTGGGAACCATTCCGCGATCGCGGGACGCTGCCGTGGCAGCCACAGGATGCTTCCGTGGGCGCCCCCGGCCGCGCTTGGGCGGGGGAGAGGCAGGCTCAACCTGGCGGGCCTTCCCTTTCTCTGCAGCCGAGAACCTCCTCGACGGAGCCATGGAGAAGGAGAAGCAAGGAGAGATGGACTGGAAGGGCACGCGCAATGCCGTACTTATAGCCGGCGAAGGCCAACCGTCGGCCTCCACGATCACAGGTAATCATGACATGATCTGCATGCAGGGACTTGTCCAATCCGTGCGACCACGGAGGCATCGTGGGAAAGCGGGGACGCCCACGTCCCATCAACCGCCACGCGGCGCCCAAGGCCGCAGGCTATTAGGGCCCGCGGAGCTTCGCCCTCGCCCTTTCGCCTCTCGGCACGGCCAAGTCCGGGCGCGCCTTGGGCCCGGCGGCTACTGTCGGCGTTCTGGGAACGGGGGTCCCCAGACTTGCCTGCCTGCGGCCTGCGGCGTGGCTTAAAGGGGGCCCAGCATGGGCCATCTTCATCAACATGAGACTTAAGACCCTCGCGAGGGGCCAAGCCTCGCGGGGCGGACGACACAGAGCTTCCTCAGGCGCGGCCTCATCAGGCTGGCTCACGAGGAGGCGGAGAGATCAAGGAGGGTACCTCATGAGGTGCCCATGACGCATGCCATGACGACCAAGGGTGCTAGGCGGGCGCCAGCCCGCGCAGCGTCTCCCTTTCTTCTTTGGTGCAAAGGGGGCAAGCGCAGGCGAGAGGATCAAGAAAAGGCATCCATTTCGGTGCAACGAGACCAAGACCAGTCCAACAGTGGGAAGGAGGTCATCGTGGAGCCCAGGACGGCGTCACCGCAGAGCCTTTGGCCAGGAGAGGACCAACTTTAGTCAGGATAGGTGTACCAGATGTTCCCCTTCAAAATGGCCAATTGTTGGCGCCCTTCCCGCTCAATATTTGGGAAGAGGCCCAGGGCCTTTGCCTATAAATAGGACTAGCCACCCCCAGGGTGAAGAGATCGATCGGGTCATCTTTAAACCAGTGAGAAATACTCAGGCAACAAAGAGAGAGAGAGAGAGAGAGAGAGAGAGAGAAGGACGACTGAACTCCCCCTAGCAGTTCGTTGTCCCAGCCAAGAACAGACCCTCACGAGGCTGTTCTTCCTTGTATTGTTCATCCTCATCAGCCCAAGAGGCAATCCACCCACCACAAACTAGAGTAGGGTATTACACCACAATGGTGGCCCGAACTAGTATAAACCCTGTGTCTCTTGTGCTGTTCTTTCAGTAGTTTAGATCTTTGCGAGACGGAGAGGTAGGGAGTGAAGTCTCCGCGCGCACCCCAGAGTTCGAACCTCAAGGGTCTGCCGGAACCCGAAATCCAACAGACCCAACACCCTCGCAAGGGGCCAAGCCTCGCGGGGCGGACGACACGGAGCTTCCTCAGGCGCGGCCTCATCAGGCTGGCTCACGAGGAGGCTGAGAGATCAAAGCGGGGTACCTCACGAGGTGCCCATGACGCAAGCCATGACGACCAAGGGTGCCAGGCGGGCGCCAGCCCGCGCAGCGTCTCCCTTTCCTCTTTGGTGCAAAGGGGGCAAGCGCAGGCGAGAGGATCAAGCAAAGGCATCCATTTCGGTTCAACGAGACCAAGACCATTCCAACTGTGGGAAGGAGGTCATAGTGGAGCCCAGAACGGCATCACCACAGAGCCTTTGGCAGGCGAGGACCAAATTTAGTCAGGATAAGTGTACCAGATGTTCCCCTTCAAAATGGCCAATTGTTGGCGCCCTTCCCGCTCTATATTTGGGAAGAGGCCCAGGGCCTTTGCCTATAAATAGGACTAGCCACCCTCAGGGTGAGAAGGGGGAGAGGGTCATCAAGAAACAAGTTAGAAAGACTCAGGAAACAGAGAGAGAGAGAGAGAGAGAGAGAGTGAGAGAGAGAGAGAAGGACGGCTGAACTCCTCCTAGCAGTTCGTCGTCTTAGCCAAGAACAGACCCTCGCGAGGCTGTTCTTCCTTGTATTGTTCATCATCATCAGCCCAAGAGGCAATCCACCCACCACAAACTAGAGTAGGGTATTACACCACAATGGTGGCCCGAACTACTATAAACCCTGTGTCTCTTGTGCTGTTCTTTGAGTAGTTTAGATCTTTGCGAGACTGAGAGGTAGAGGGCGAAGTCTCCGCGCACACCCCAGAGTTCGAACCTCAAGGGTCTGCCGGAACCCGAAATCCGACATTTGGCGCGCCAGGTAGGGGTGCGCCGGAATTTGTCTTCCACCGCTCCGTTCTCCTCCGACCATCGCGTCCATGTCCGACGCTCGTCGGGCCTGCGCCGAACGCCGGGCCGCCATCGCTTCCCGCATCGCCCAGACGGCTCCAGTCGGCGGGCGTCCTCGTAGTTCCCCGTCGCCCGCCATCAATGCCGCCACCGGCCCGGCGGGGAACGATCAGCAAGCATCGTCTCAGCACCCGTCCGTGCGGCAAGACGGCCGCACCGCTACTCCATCGCTCACACCAGCTGGTTTTTCGTCCCGCGCGTTCCGCGCACCCTTGGAGGCTCGAGCTGCGCTCATCGCGGCGAACGAGCTCCTGCGCTACCGTCCCGTCGACGACGTCTACGAAGAGTGGCTTGACCGCGTCGCCGAGCTCGTCCGCGCCACAGGGGGCTCTCCCGCGTCGTCCGTTCCGCTGCGCCGCACCCCGCCCCACACGGGCAACGAAGCTCCGGGGGCATACCAGCCGCCTCCCCTTCAAGAAGACGCGATGGCTCCAAGAAGCGTGGCCCCTGGGCGGAACCCGTTCCATCAGGTGCCAGCTCAGCAAGAACGGAGCTGCCAAGAAGTCCCTCGACCGCAAGAGGCTGCCCGGGCGCTCCCTGCTCCGGCTCGCCGCGACCCTGCTCCAGCTCCGGCACGTCAAGACCCCGCGCTGCTTCCAACTGCAGCGCATGGGGACCCGCAAGACCAAGCTCTCCCTCAACCAAAGCCTCCCGTGGCAACCGCAGGCTGCCGTGCCTACACCAACGAGCTGCGTCGCGTCGTGTGGCCCGGCAAGTTCAAGCCGGACCTACCTCCTCGCTACGACGGCACGACCGACCCTGCAGAGTTCCTCCAGCTCTATGAGCTGGGCATCGAAGCTGCCAGCGGGGATGAAAAAGTCATGGCGAACTGGTTCCCCATGGCGCTAAAGGAAGGAGCCCGCACCTGGCTCCTAAATCTGGCTCCAGGAACAATCTCTTCCTGGGACCAGATGCGCACCCGCTTCATCGCCCACTTCCAAGGTACTCGAGACCGGCCACCTGCCGTGAGCGACATGCGCCGCATCAAGCAACAACCCGGAGAGACCCTGCAAAAGTACACCCAGCGCTTCAACAGTGCGCGCCTAAAGATCCCCAAGGTGTCCGAGGAGGCCATCATCTCAGCCTTCTCCGACGGTGTGCGCGACGTCAAGATGAAGGAGGAGCTGGCGATGCATGAAGACCTGTGCACCTCTCTGGAGCTGTTCAACTTGGCGACCAAGTGCGCCAGGGTTGAGGAAGGACGTCTCTCCCTCCTCGAGCTGCCTGCCGTGGACCCAGAAGAGAAGAAGCCCAAGGCCAAGGACGTGAAGCGCAAGGGGGCTGCCGTGCTCGCGGCAGAACCAAACACCAAGCGGGGCAAAGATCTGCCTGAATCCTCCAGGGGCAGCCGGCACTGTGTGTATCATGACCTCCACACCCACAACACCAACGAATGCCAAGAACTCCGCGCCGTGAGAGAAGGAAGGATCGGCCGTCGCCCTGACCGTACTGACCAGGGCTACGGCCGAGGAGGAGGAAGAAACGCAGGACGCTGGGAAGACCGTGGCCCGCGCTAAGGGTGGCGTGATCAACCTCGCAAGGACCGCTGGCGAGACCTGCCTCACGAGGGGGACTGGAGGGATCATCCTCGTGAGGATCGCCCACAAGGCAACGCAGGCAACCCTCCACTGTCGCCTCAGCCAAGGAGGAACGTGGACCGCCATCAAGACGAGGGGGCTGGGGGCTTCCAGGAGCCACGCGCGATCGCCTGCATCCTGGGCGGAGCTCAAGCCCCAGCCTCCCAACGCATCTTCAAGCAGTTTGCCCATGAAGTGAATGCAGTCCTCCCCAAGCTCGAAGCAACGCGCCCTCTCAGGTGGTCGGCGTGCGCCATCACGTTCAGTTCAGCGGATCAGCTCAAGTGCGCGGCCACGACCGGAGTCCTCCCGATGCTTTGCTCCCCAGTCATCAGCAACGTACTGGTCACCAGGACCCTCATCGATGGTGGGGCAGGGCTCAACATCTTGTCCGTGGAAACATTCAACAATCTCCAAGTGCCCTACGACCAGCTTCAGCCAACCAAGGCTTTCTCCGGAGTCACCGACGGCTCCACGGTCCCGATTGGGCAGGTCCGCCTCCCTGTCACCTTCGGGGCACGCAACAACTACCGCACCGAGCTCATCGACTTCGACGTCGCCCACATCCGCCTGCCGTACAACGCCATCCTCGGGTACCCAGCGCTGGCCAAGTTCATGGCCGTAACTCACCATGGCTACAACGTCCTCAAGATGCCAGGAAGTGGCGGAGTCATCACAGTGCCATGTGAAGAGAAGGATGCAGTATGTTCCCTGGAGCGAGCCTTTTAGGCCGCGTCACTGGAAGACCCGGACCGCGGCAGCATGAGGCTTCCCGAGACCACCCCCAAGAAGAAGAAGGTATCGTCTGGACCGACCCCTCAGGAGGCGGGCCCCTCAGGGCCCGCGTCAGCCCAAGGGGAACCTCCTTTCATCGCATAGGGAGGCGCTTATGCACCACGTGGAGGCGTGTTTCGAAGCACGTTTCCCTCAAGAAGTAGCAAGGCAAGGAAGGTCAGACCAGCAGGAGTTCGTCAACAAGGTCGTTCAAGAACTACAGGAGTCAAGAATCATGAGAGGTTGCCGTCGTCTACCGGCTGTGGCTCCCCATCCAGACGAGGATGGTGGGCTGCGCGTCTGCATCGACGTACCAGGGCTCAACCAGGTCGCCACGATGGAGCGCCTCTGGCCCTCGCAAGTGGGGCGCTGCGAAGGTCCACACCACAGCTACATTCGCATGCCTTACGGCTTGTCGAGCGCGGCTGCTATGTACCGGCGCCTCATGAGGGGCGTCATGGAGGCTCAAGAAGACAGGCGTTCCGCAGCCCTGGCGGAGATGGAGATGATTCGCGAGGAGCCACCAGAGCCTCCGGAGCCTCCCGAGGCCCCTGGGCATGGGGTGTAACGCCCTCGATGCGGCTATATCTCCCACGTGTCGAGGCACGACTTAGAGGCATAACCGCATTGAAAGCAATGTCGCAAGTGAGGTAATCTTCACACAATCCATGTAATAAATAAAGGGGAAAGATACATAGTTGGCTTACACTCGCCGCTTCACACAGGTACATAAATAACATCCATCATACAGATTACACTCAAGGTCCGACTACGGCACCAAAATGAAAGAAGACTACCCCAAATGCTAAACAGATCCCCGGATCACCCAACTGGGCTCCACTACTGATCATCTGGAAAAGAAACATAGTAACGGCCACGTTCCTCATCGAACTCCCAAGTGAGCTCGGTCGCGTCATCAGTACTGACATCGTTGGTACCTGCAACTGAGGTGATAATATCTGTGAGCCACGGGGACTCAGCAATCTCACACCCGCGAGATCAAGACTATTTAAGCTTAAAGGTGGGAAAGGGGGTTTGTGAGGTGGAGCTGCAGCAAGCGACTAGCATGTGTTGACTACAGCGCAAAAGAGAGCGAGAAGAGAAGGCAAATCACGGTCGAGAAGCTAGAAATGATCAAGAAGTGATCCTGAACAACCTACGTCAGGCATAACTCCAACAACCGTGTTCACTTCCCGGATCCCGCCGAGAAGAGACCATCACGGTTACACACGCGGTTGATGTGTTTTAATTAAGGTCAACTTCGGGTTTTCTACAACCGGACATCAACAAATTCCCATCTGCCTCATAACCGCGGGCACGGCTTTCGAAAGATAATACCCTGCAGGGGTGTCCCAACTTAGCCCATGATAAGCTCTCACGGTCAACGAAGGATATTCCTTCTACCGGGAAGACCCGATCAATCTCGGAATCCCGGACTACAAGACATTTCAACAGCAATAAAACAAGTCCAGCAAAGCCGCCCGATTGTGCCGACAAATCCTGATAGGAGCTGCACATATCTCGGTCTCAGGGCACATCCGGATGAACACTACGTACGGCAACCGAAGATACCCCAAGTTGCCTCAGGGCGGCACCGCAAGTGGCTCTAGTTGGACCAGCAATCGAAGGAGAACTGGCCCGGGGGTTAAAATAAAGATGACCCTTGAGTCTGCAGAACCCAAGGGAAAAAGGCTAGGTGGCAAATGGTAAAACCAAAGTTGGGCCTTGCTGGAAAAGTCTCATTCAAAGCGAACTGTCAAGGGGGTCCCATAAATCACCCAACCGTGTAAGGAACGCAAACTCCGGGAACATAACACCGGTATGACGGAAACTAGGGTGGCAAGAGTGGAACAAAACACCAGGCATAAGGCCGAGCCTTCCACCCTTTACCAAGTATATAGATGCATTAATTAAATAAGAGGTATTGTGATATCCCAACAAGTAAACATGTTCCAAACAAGGAACAACAAGTCCATGTTCCAATCAAGGAACAAACTTCATCTTCACCTGCAACTAACAACGCTATAAGAGGGGCTGAGCAAAGCAGTAACATAGCCAAACAACGGTTTGCTAGGACATGGATGGTTAGGGGCTGACATGGCAATATAGGAGGCATGATAAAGCAAGTGGTGGGTATCGCAGCATAGGCATAGCAAAAGAGCGAGCAATCTAGCAAGCAAAGATAGAAGTGATTTCGAGGGTATGGTCATCTTGCCTGCAAGGTTCTCAGAGTTGTCGAAAGCTTGGTCCTCGTAAACGTTCTCAACAGGTTCCTCGTTCACGTACTCGTCTCCCGGCTCTACCCAAGACAAGAGAACAAGCAAAGGAACCAATATCAACCACGATGCAATGCGCAACCAACATGATGCAAAACATGGCATGATATGCGAGAGGTGATATGCAATGCGTATGCATGCTCCGGAAAGACAAAGATGAACAGGGCATAATCTTGGCAAACCAAGCATGCCACTGGATAGATGAGGTGATTTCGGTTGAAATCGATATGAAGATCACCGGAAACGGATGCACGGTTTGCAAATGGCAACCAAAACAAGAATGACACGAATCTGCCATAAACAGCATGATGCCACTTAGAAAGCAACAAATAATTAAGCTACTGCACCCAAACATGGCAACAAAGCATATGACAGTAATCTACTCAAGATGCACGACAAAAGATGAACACTGAGCTTCGGCTAATTCACATCATAACAGGTTCAAACAAGCATGGCAAAAGTACAACTAATAACAGATTCACAGACTTAGTGAAATAACAGCAAGTCAGGAAAACAACATCAGGATGACGTGTTCAGAGCAACGAAACAACATGCTACAGGTTCAGAACATAGCAAAGAAAGACATGGCATGAACTGTTAACGACTAGGCATGTTTGTGAGCTCGATGCACTCGCTACAGAGCATTTCATGATTAACTAAGCATACATACATCAAGAAGACATGGCATAGTAACAATACATGGCAAGAATAACATCATATCATGCAAGGATCAACTACACCAAGCTTGGCAAAATCGAATAACATGTAAACAATCTGCCAGCAACATTTTGAAGCAAAAGTAGAGCTCGATTGACTCAAGCTATGGCACTCCATAATTGCAAAAAAGGCATGGATGGATTAAGCAAATACTCAAGTTCAAAACTCCCTTACTGATCATGCTCAAATTATGCATGGATCTCTCAGAAACAACATGAACATACAGCATGATAATAACAAAAGTCAGGGACTTAGTGAAATCACTAAGTCTCTGAAAACAGCAATATCATCATCCCTACTTTGCATGCAATTTCTAGCCACCTCAAGCATCACAAAAATACATAGTAAAATTCCCTGGAAAGGTAACATGGCATATTACAAAACACATAAATATCTCAACCTCATAGGAGGTACACATCAATCATGGGAAAAATGACAAAAGTGCATGTTCAGATAAGATCCAGCAACTAACATCAACTAGCCCTCTTCTAACAGCATTTCGGGCATCAATATGACTTCAAATGAAAATGATTCAATGGAACAAAGTGATGTACTCTTCGGGTCGAACAAAATGACATATTATACGCGCGAAACGGAGCTACGGATGCAAAGTTATGGCACGTCGAAGATGCGATGATGATGATGAAAATAAATGACTTAGAGTTTTCGGGGAGAAGTAAAAGTCAACCGAGCCGGGCGCGGAAGCCGAGGTTCGCCGGGCTAGGTCGTCGGGGAGGAAGAGGACGCCGGATCTGGGCCCTCTCCGGCCGGATCTCGCCGGATCCGGCCCGGATCGGGGCGGAGGAGGCTGCGCCGGCGATGGGGAGGTCCGGGCGGCGGGGCACGGACGCCGAGGCGCGGGACGGCGAGTACGGCGCGGCTCGGGCGCGCGGCGTCGACCGGCGACGGGGAAAGGCGGCGGCCGCCGGAGGAGGCGCGGGCCGCGGGCGTGGGAGGCGAACGGGGCGGCGGTGGAGCGCGGGAAGGCGCGGGGCGGCGAACGCGGGCCCGGGCGGGCCTGCCCTGGGCCCCGCGGGCCGGCGGCGGCGCCCGGTGGCTGGCGGCGGAGGCGGGCCACGTGGCGCGCGTGGGTTGGAGGAGGGCCGGGATTGGCGGCGGCGCTGACCTGCAGGGAGGCGACAAGTGGCGGCGGGAGGAGAGAGAGGGGCACGGAAAACGAGGAAGAAGCTAGGGTTTCGGGGTCTCTCTCTCGGATTTCGACGGGGGAGACGTTTTTATAGACAGAAGGAGCTAGGGAGCTCCAAATGGAGTGCGGTTTTCGCCCACGCGATCGTGATCGAACGGCGGAGGACGTGGGAGTGACTTAGATGGGTTATTGGGCTGTTTTGAAGGGGTGTTGGACTGCAACACACACACGAGGCCTTCACGGTTACCCGGTTAACCGTTGGAGTACCAAACGAACTCCGATTGACCCGAAACTTGACAGGCGGTCTACCGGTGCTATACCGAGGCCACATGTCAAACCTCGGTCCATTCCGAGAAAGTTTAATACCCGCTCACGAAGAAATGTAAAAGGGGACGCCGGGGAACATAGGAGCGCCGGATTGCAAAACGGACAACGGGAAAGATGCTCGGATTTATGAGACGAACGCGTATGCGAATGCGATGCACATGATGGCATGATCTGAAATGCATGACATGACCAAAATGCAAAACGGAGAGAACCCAACCACGGAGGAAATATCATAGCACATAGCCGGAAATGGCGAGAGTTGGATTACAATAATGGCAAGTTACATCTGGGGCGTTACAACACACCACCACTACGAGAGGATCTCGTCCCGAGATCTAGGACTGAAAGAACTCCGGGTACTCGGAATGTAGGTGGTCTTCACGCTCCCATGTGGCCTCTCGGTCTGAATGATGTGACCATTTCACTTTGAGGAATTTGATTGACTTGTTGCGAGTCTTGCGCTCAGTTGTCTCAAGAATAGCAACTGGATGCTCATGATACGACAAATCTTCTTGAAGATCAATCTCTTCGAAGTTGATGGTGCGCTCAGGCGTCTTGAAGCACTTGCGAAGCTGTGACACGTGGAAGACATCGTGCACATTTGCAAAGTTGGAGGGGAGCTCAAGTTGATATGCTAGATCGCCTCGTTTGCCTATGATCTTGAAGGGACCGACGTATCGCGGGGCAAGTTTCCCCTTGATACCGAAGCGACGAGTTCCTTTCGTTGGCGAGACACGGAGGTAAACATGGTCTCCGATCTCGAATGCCACATCGCGGTGTTTGCTATCGTAATAGCTCTTCTGGCGCGACTGCGCTGCTTTGAGGTTCTCACGAATCACCTTGCACATGGCCTCAGCCTCTGAGATCAAATCATTGCCGAGCAATTGACGTTCACCGGTTTCAGACCAGTTGAGAGGAGTACGGCATTTCCTGCCATAGAGGATCTCGAATGGGGCTTTGCCCGAACTGGCTTGAAAACTGTTGTTGTAAGAGAACTCAGCATAAGGAAGACAATCCTCCCACTTCATGCCGAAAGAGATAACACAGGCTCTGAGCATATCTTCAAGAATTTGATTGACACGCTCGACTTGTCCACTAGTCTGAGGGTGGAAAGCTGTGCTGAAGCGAATGTTGGTGCCCATGGCCGTCTGAAAAGAATCCCAAAATTTGGAGGTAAAGATGCTGCCACGGTCTGAAGAGATCAACTGTGGAATGCCATGCAAGGAGACAATTCTGGAGGTGTAGAGCTCTGCCAGCTGCGCTGCTGTGATAGACTCTTTGATAGGAAGAAAATGAGCCACTTTGGTGAGCTTGTCGATGACGACGAAGATAGCATCATTTCCACGCTTGGACTTAGGAAAACCAGTCACGAAGTCCATTTCGATATGATCAAACTTCCATTCTGGAATAGCAAGAGGTTGGAGAAGTCCAGCTGGTCGTTGGTGTTCTGCTTTCACCCTTCTGCAGACATCACACTCATTCACGAATTGAGCGATCTCACGCTTCATTCGAGTCCACCAATACGACTGCTTGAGGTCATGGTACATCTTTGAACTTCCAGGATGAATAGACAGGAGAGAGTTGTGCGCTTCGTCCATAATGACTTTACGAAGATCACCCTTTGGAACCACGATCCGGTCCTCGAAGAAAAGAGTATCTCTGTCATCAACTCGATAGCACTTGTATTTGGGGATGCTCTTTTCAATACCACGTTTCACCTTCTTCACCATGGTATCCAACAATTGTGCCTCACGAATCTGATCTTCCAAAGTAGGAGAGACAATTAGGTTGGCAAGAACACCTTGAGGAACAACTTGGAGATTCAACTTGCGAAAAGCCTCACAGAGATCCGGTTGAAAAGGCTTGAGGATTAGGCTGTTGCAGTAAGCCTTTCTGCTCAAAGCGTCTGCAACCACATTAGCCTTGCCTGGAGTATATTCAATACTCGGATTATACTCTTGAATCATTTCGACCCATCGAGTTTGCCTGAGGTTGAGATGAGGCTGAGTGAAGATATACTTGAGGCTCTTGTGATGTGTGAATATGTCCACTTTCCTTCCCAACAGGAGATGTCTCCATGTTATTAGTGCGTGGACAACTGCCGCCAACTCAAGATCGTGAGTGGGGTAGTTCCTTTCATTGGGCTTCAACTGGCGAGAGGTATAGGCAACAACCTTCTTCTCTTGCATTAACACAGCACCGAGGCCCTGGAGAGAAGCATCACAGAATACTTCATAAGGCTTGGATTCATCAGGAGGAGTCAGAACTGGAGCAGTGACAAGTTTCTCTTTGAGAGTGTTGAAAGCAACGTCACACTCAGGAGACCAGACATATTTCACATGCTTCTGGAGGAGGTTGGAAAGAGGCTTAGCAATCCTGGAGAAATTCTCAACGAATCTTCTGCAATAACTTGCAAGTCCAAGAAAACTGCGAAGCTGCTTGACATTCTGAGGAGGATTCCAATTCAAAACTGCAGACACCCTCTCTGGATTAACAGCGATGCCCTTGGCAGAGATGATATGACCAAGATAAAGAACTTCATCAAGCCAGAATTCACATTTGGAGAACTTCGCATATAATTGATACTCTCTGAGCTTGTCAAGTACCAATCGCAAATGTTCGGCATGATCCTTCTTATTCTTGGAGAAGACCAAAATATCATCGAGATAGACCAAGACAAATTCGTTGATGTAGGGGTTGAAGATGAAATTCATCAATCGAGTGAAATACGGAGGAGCATTGACAAGACCGAAAGACATGACAGTATATTCATAAGAACCAAAGCTTGTTCTGAATGCTGTCTTGGGAATAGCTTCTTCACGAATGCGAATCTGATGATAACCCATACGAAGGTCAAGCTTGGAGAACACCTTAGCACCTTTGAGTTGCTCAAATAGCTCATTGATGTTGGGAAGTGGGTACTTGTTCTTGATAGTCTTCTTGTTCAATGGACGGTAATCGACACAAAGTCGGTCCGTGCCATCCTTCTTCTTGACAAAAAGAACACCACAACCCCAAGGAGAAGAACTCGGTCTGATCAGACCCAGACGTTCTTGTTTATCGAGTTGAATCTTCAATTCCTTGAGCTCATCTGGTCCAAGCTTGTAAGGACGCTTGCAAACGGGTTCCGTGCCAGGCTCAAGCTCAATAACGAATTCAACTGGCCTGCGAGGAGGCATACCCGGAAGCTCTTCTGGAAAAACATCTTGGTACTCACAAACGACTGGAATCTGAGAGATAGCCTCCATTTCACCCATCTCATTGAGAGAAAACAACCGAATGGTATCATCACGAGAAGCATAGATGATCACATCGTTCGAAGTGTGAGTCAATTTGATTTCCCTGGCGGCACACTCAAGCTGAGCCTTGTGCTTAGAAAGCCAGTCCATCCCGAGAATAAGATCAATATCAGAATCACCAAGAACAACCGGTTTAGACAAGAATTTATAGTCGCCCATCTTGATAGAAACATCCGGGACACAAACATTAGATGTCATTTGCTTGCCCGGGGACACAATCTTCAACGGAATAGGAATCTTTTCGGTCACAAACTCATGCCACTACTAGGAAAAGGGCTATAGATGGAATTGACACTAATGGCGCACCAGACATGTGGTGCGCCATTACTATATACTAATGGCGCACCATGTGTTGGTACGCCATTAGTGTCCAAATACTAATGGCGCACCACATCCACGGTGCGCCATTAGTAAAAATATTTTTTTTAATTTTTTTTTCAAAACTACTAATGGCGCACCGTGGCATGGTGCGCCATTACTAGTTGAACTAGTAATGGCGCACCACATCCACGGTGCGCCATTAGTATAAAAAAATTTGTAAAACTTTTTTTTGATTTTTTTCAAAACTACTAATGGCGCACCGTGGGGTGGTGCGCCATTACTAGTTCAAACTAGTAATGGCGCACCATGCCACGGTGCGCCATTAGTAACTTGGCCACCACTTCCACCGAATGCACCCCCCCCCCCCCGTGGATCGCCTTTTCAGTTTAAAAAAAATAAAAGAAAATGATGAAAATGTCAAAAAAATAAAAGAAAATAAGTTTCTCATGTGATATGTGGTCTAGTTGTTGGGAAAATTTGCAAATATGAATTTCGACTTCATTTGCAAAATCTTGCGAGAATTTGTAAAAATGGGTATAACTTTTGCATACTAACTCGGATGAAAAAGTTTTTTATATGAAAAATCATCTACTCGAAAAGTTACAACCAAATTTAACCGGGGGAACCCCGTTAAACATTTTCAAAATCCTCAAAAACCTAACAGAAAAAAAGATACAGGGCTTTTAAGATCTGGAGAGGCAAAAAAAATCAAAAAAATTCAAACTTACTAATGGCGCACCTACCCATGGTGCGCCATTACTATCTTCCCGCTTTCAAAATTCAAAATAAGTCAAAAAAAATAAAAAAAAAGTTACTAATGGCGCACCTGTCAATGGTGCGCCATTAGTATCTTCCCGCCTTCAAAATTCAAAATAAATCAAAAAAATAAAAAAAAGTTACTAATGGCGCACCTGCCCATGGTGCGCCATTAGTATCTTCCCGCCTTCAAAATTCAAAATAAGTCAAAAAAATAAAAAAAAGTTACTAATGGCGCACCTGCCAATGGTGCGCCATTAGTATCTTCCCGCCTTTAAAATTCAAAATAAATCAAAAAAATAAAAAAAAAATTACTAATGGCGCACCTGCCCATGGTGCGCCATTAGTATCTTCCCGCCTTCAAAATTCAAAATAAATCAAAAAAATAAAAAAATGTTACTAATGGCGCACCTGCCCGCGGTGCGCCATTAGTATGCCGTATATATGGCTGGCTGTGGTCCTCTCCTCCTTATCTCTTCATTTCACCTCTCCTACACTCCATCTCCTCCTCTCCACCACTCCATCTTCCCTTCTCTCCTCCACCATACTACCCTCCTCCTCTCCGGCGACCTCCTCCTCCTCTCCGGCGACCTCCTCCTCCATCCTCTCCTCCCCTCCCCTCCCCTCCCCTCCCCTCACGGTTTCTTCTCCCTCCTCTCCGGTGAGCTCCTCCTCCCTCCTCTCCGGTGAGCTCCTCCTCCCTTCTCTCCGGTGAGCTCCTCCTCCCTCCTCTCCAGTGAGCTCCTCCTCCCTCCTCTCCTCCCATCCTCTCATGGTTTCTCCTTCCTCCTCTCCGATGCTCCGGTGAACTCCTCTCCAGCGACCTCCTCCTCCTCCTCTCCGGCGATGTAGGCGAGCGCCTCTCCGGTGACCTCCTCCTCCTCCTCTCCGGCGAACTCCTCTCCGGCGAACTCCTCTCCGGCGAACTCCTCTCCGGCAAAAGAACACGACAAAAGAACGTACAAGATCCAAAAACAGGAACAAAATTTGAAATAATGTCGTGCCAAAAAACGAGCAAAAAAACGAGCAAAAAATGGGCAAAAAATCACGATCCAGATCTAGATTCAAAATGGCGCATCACTAATGGCGCATCACTAAACACTGCGCCATTAGTATGCCGAAGTTACTAATGGCGCATCCCGTTGTCGTGCGCCATTAGTATGCCAAAGCACCTGGGTATACATGGCCCCTGGGAGGCATACTAATGGCGCACCGTGGCCTATACTAATGGCGCACCAGTGGTGCGCCATTAGTATACAAGATACTAATGGCGCACCAGTGGTGCGCCATTAGTAAAAATTACTAATGGCGTGCTAGTAATGGCGCACCAGTGATGCGCCATTAATGGCCAAATTAGGTGCGCCATTAGTAGCGGTTTTTCTAGTAGTGTGCTTAGCAACAAAAGGTCTCGAAATGAAAGAAAGTGATGCACCAGTATCAAATAAGACTTTGGCAGGAATATCATTAACAGGAAGATTACCCATGATCACTTCAGAAGACTCCTCTGCTTGAGCTGCATTCAACATGTTCACCTTGGCATGCTTAGAATTATGCTTGACCACTGCATTGCTGGAAGATTTCACAGGAGGAGGAGGCGGAAGACGCCTCTGGTTGAAGCACTTGTTCGCATAGTGACCCTTCTGCTGACATTTGTTACAAGTCACTTCTGAGAGCGGACGATGATAAGGAGCACTTGGCCTTGGAGCTTGATTCTGAGACTTGTTCTGATAACCAGGGTTGGGTGGGTGGGAAGATCCACGACCACTTGAGTTCTTCTGCTGATAAGGCTGATGGAACGGAGGAGGAGGAGGCAACCAGAACTTCTGTTGCTTAGCTGCCACAAGTGAGGAAGAAGAAGACTGAACTGCGTCTCTGACTCTCTTCTTAGATGCCTCACACTTGAGCTGAGCAGCTTCTTGTTTCAGTGCCATGTTGTAGAATTCATCATACTTTAATGGCTCGAAAAGCACGAGAGCAAGCTGCAGATCTTCTCTGAGACCACGCCTGAACTGGTAGATCATACTCTTCTCATCAGGAATGTCTTGCCTTGCAAAACGAGAAAGCTTCTGGAACTGAGTGTTGTATTGATAGACAGTCATGTTGCCTTGCTTGAGATTGCGGAATTCCTCACGCTTAAGCTCAACAACACTTTCTGGAATGTGGTGCGCTTTGAAGTCACGGCGGAAATCATCCCAAGTGATCACACGACCTCCTCTGGAATCTTTGTATTGCTGGAACCACTCAGCAGCTTGATCTTTGAGTTGAAAAGAGGCAAACTTGACAAAGTCCTCAGGTCTGACATTGCTGCACTCGAAATGCTTGTTGATGTCCACGAGCCAATCATCTGCGTCTGTGGCCTCGACACAGTAGCTGAAAGTCTTTGGCTGATTAGCAAGGAACTGGTTCAGTGATTGTTGCCTTGGCCTTGATTCTCTTGATTAGCTTGACCCTGGTTGCGATCTTGCAAGAGCTGAATCAGAATCTGAGCATTGGCATTTGTGGCAGTCATCAAGGCTTGCCAGGCTTCCGGAGGCGGAGGTGGTGGCGGAGGGTTAGCCTGATCTCCATCATTACGTTCCGGATTCAGACGAGTAGGCGGAGCCATCCTGAAGAGGGTGACATCCATTAGCAACTTGACAGAGATATATTGAAGCTGAATCAAAGGAACGAAATTGCAACATATAGTCTTCACAATTAACATTCGAACGAGAATGAACGAATGAATTCCAATGAAAATTATCACACTTCCAAAGCTGAGAGGCCACTTAGAACATGGTAAGGAATAAAATCAACAAGGTACGGAAGTGAACAAATACTTGGTAATGATTACCCAATCACAAACCAAATATCTGCGGAAGAAATACTAAGGCTACATGAATTCCCACTTATAAACTCCCGAAATTTTCTGGTTATGCAATCAGGTGTTGGGGATACAGGGGAAGCATAATATCTCACCCAAACTAGCAAATCCTACAACCAGCTGTATCCATCCTTCAACACATAACCAAGAAACCTTCGGAAATCGTCTACCTCAACCTTCGAAAACACATCCGTTATACAAGTCATGGCAATACTCCTGCACTCGCCACAGTACTGGGCTATCAGGTTATCTCACCAACAACTGTACAAAAGAGATTTTCGATGTCGGTCGTACTAGTCTCAGGTATTCCAAAACCGCAACGATAAGATTATGACGACAACACCTCGGAGCTCAACTCCCCGGGACACTGCCACAACCCCTAAATGTCAGGAGGCAACCAAGACAATGTTGTCATCATAAAACCATCGGAACGATTGTAATATACCCGCGTGATCCTAAAATTTTTTTAATGAAATTTGAGAAGAGAAGAGTCAAAACTCTACGTCAGGATGCCTTACCAGAAGGTCGAAGGGACTGGGAAGTAAAAAGAATTCCTAAACTCTCCGATATATAATTCCTAAATGACTCAAAACATTTTTTCTAGACACAACTCGGCCACTAAAGACGATCAAACAGTGGGGGCTCCTAAGGTCGGGAAAGGCTCTGATTCCCAACTTGTAACGCCCTCGATGCGGCTATATCTCCCACGTGTCGAGGCACGACTTAGAGGCATAACCGCATTGAAAGCAATGTCGCAAGTGAGGTAATCTTCACACAATCCATGTAATAAATAAAGGGGAAAGATACATAGTTGGCTTACACTCGCCACTTCACACAGGTACATAAATAACATCCATCATACAGATTACACTCAAGGTCCGACTACGGCACCAAAATGAAAGAAGACTACCCCAAATGCTAAACAGATCCCCGGATCACCCAACTGGGCTCCACTACTGATCATCTGGAAAAGAAACATAGTAACGGCCACGTTCCTCATCGAACTCCCAAGTGAGCTCGGTCGCGTCATCAGTACTGACATCGTTGGTACCTGCAACTGAGGTGATAATATCTGTGAGCCACGGGGACTCAGCAATCTCACACCCGCGAGATCAAGACTATTTAAGCTTAAAGGTGGGAAAGGGGGTTTGTGAGGTGGAGCTGCAGCAAGCGACTAGCATGTGTTAACTACAGCGCAAAAGAGAGCGAGAAGAGAAGGCAAAGCACGGTCGAGAAGCTAGAAATGATCAAGAAGTGATCCTGAACAACCTACGTCAGGCATAACTCCAACAACCGTGTTCACTTCCCGGATCCCGCCGAGAAGAGACCATCACGGTTACACACGCGGTTGATGTGTTTTAATTAAGGTCAACTTCGGGTTTTCTACAACCGGACATCAACAAATTCCCATCTGCCTCATAACCGCGGGCACGGCTTTCGAAAGATAATACCCTGCAGGGGTGTCCCAACTTAGCCCATGATAAGCTCTCACGGTCAACGAAGGATATTCCTTCTACCGGGAAGACCCGATCAATCTCGGAATCCCGGACTACAAGACATTTCAACAGCAATAAAACAAGTCCAGCAAACCCGCCCGATTGTGCCGACAAATCCTGATAGGAGCTGCACATATCTCGGTCTCAGGGCACATCCGGATGAACACTACGTACGGCAGGCAACCGAAGATACCCCAAGTTGCCTCAGGGCGGCACCGCAAGTGGCTCTAGTTGGACCAGCAATCGAAGGAGAACTGGCCCGGGGGTTAAAATAAAGATGACCCTTGAGTCTGCAGAACCCAAGGGAAAAAGGCTAGGTGGCAAATGGTAAAACCAAAGTTGGGCCTTGCTGGAAAAGTCTCATTCAAAGCGAACTGTCAAGGGGGTCCCATAAATCACCCAACCGTGTAAGGAACGCAAACTCCGGGAACATAACACCGGTATGACGGAAACTAGGGTGGCAAGAGTGGAACAAAACACCAGGCATAAGGCCGAGCCTTCCACCCTTTACCAAGTATATAGATGCATTAATTAAATAAGAGGTATTGTGATATCCCAACAAGTAAACATGTTCCAAACAAGGAACAACAAGTCCATGTTCCAATCAAGGAACAAACTTCATCTTCACCTGCAACTAACAACGCTATAAGAGGGGCTGAGCAAAGCAGTAACATAGCCAAACAACGGTTTGCTAGGACATGGATGGTTAGGGGCTGACATGGCAATATAGGAGGCATGATAAAGCAAGTGGTGGGTATCGCAGCATAGGCATAGCAAAAGAGCGAGCAATCTAGCAAGCAAAGATAGAAGTGATTTCGAGGGTATGGTCATCTTGCCTGCAAGGTTCTCAGAGTTGTCGAAAGCTTGGTCCTCGTAAACGTTCTCAACAGGTTCCTCGTTCACGTACTCGTCTCCCGGCTCTACCCAAGACAAGAGAACAAGCAAAGGAACCAATATCAACCACGATGCAATGCGCAACCAACATGATGCAAAACATGGCATGATATGCGAGAGGTGATATGCAATGCGTATGCATGCTCCGGAAAGACAAAGATGAACAGGGCATAATCTTGGCAAACCAAGCATGCCACTGGATAGATGAGGTGATTTCGGTTGAAATCGATATGAAGATCACCGGAAACGGATGCACGGTTTGCAAATGGCAACCAAAACAAGAATGACACGAATCTGCCATAAACAGCATGATGCCACTTAGAAAGCAACAAATAATTAAGCTACTGCACCCAAACATGGCAACAAAGCATATGACAGTAATCTACTCAAGATGCACGACAAAAGATGAACACTGAGCTTCGGCTAATTCACATCATAACAGGTTCAAACAAGCATGGCAAAAGTACAACTAATAACAGATTCACAGACTTAGTGAAATAACAGCAAGTCAGGAAAACAACATCAGGATGACGTGTTCAGAGCAACGAAACAACATGCTACAGGTTCAGAACATAGCAAAGAAAGACATGGCATGAACTGTTAACGACTAGGCATGTTTGTGAGCTCGATGCACTCGCTACAGAGCATTTCATGATTAACTAAGCATACATACATCAAGAAGACATGGCATAGTAACAATACATGGCAAGAATAACATCATATCATGCAAGGATCAACTACACCAAGCTTGGCAAAATCGAATAACATGTAAACAATCTGCCAGCAACATTTTGAAGCAAAAGTAGAGCTCGATTGACTCAAGCTATGGCACTCCATAATTGCAAAAAAGGCATGGATGGATTAAGCAAATACTCAAGTTCAAAACTCCCTTACTGATCATGCTCAAATTATGCATGGATCTCTCAGAAACAACATGAACATACAGCATGATAATAACAAAAGTCAGGGACTTTGTGAAATCACTAAGTCTCCGAAAACAGCAATATCATCATCCCTACTTTGCATGCAATTTCTAGCCACCTCAAGCATCACAAAAATACATAGTAAAATTCCCTGGAAAGGTAACATGGCATATTACAAAACACATAAATATCTCAACCTCATAGGAGGTACACATCAATCATGGGAAAAATGACAAAAGTGCATGTTCAGATAAGATCCAGCAACTAACATCAACTAGCCCTCTTCTAACAGCCTTTCGGGCATCAAGATGACTTCAAATGAAAATGATTCAATGGAACAAAGTGATGTACTCTTCGGGTCGAACAAAATGACATATTATACGCGCGAAACGGAGCTACGGATGCAAAGTTATGGCACGTCGAAGATGCGATGATGATGATGAAAATAAATGACTTAGAGTTTTCGGGGAGAAGTAAAAGTCAACCGAGCCGGGCGCGGAAGCCGAGGTTCGCCGGGCTAGGTCGTCGGGGAGGAAGAGGACGCCGGATCTGGGCCCTCTCCGGCCGGATCTCGCCGGATCCGGCCCGGATCGGGGCGGAGGAGGCGGCGCCGGCGATGGGGAGGTCCGGGCGGCGGGGCACGGACGCCGAGGCACGGGACGGCGAGTCCGGCGCGGCTCGAGCGCGCGGCGTCGACCGGCGACGGGGAAAGGCGGCGGCCGCCGGAGGAGGCGCGGGCCGCGGGCGCGGGAGGCGAACGGGGCGGCGGTGGAGCGCGGGAAGGCGCGGGGCGGCGAACGCGGGCCCGGGCGGGCCTGCCCTGGGCCCCGCGGGCCGGCGGCGGCGCCCGGTGGCTGGCGGCGGAGGCGGGCCACGTGGCGCGCGTGGGTTGGAGGAGGGCCGGGATTGGCGGCGGCGCTGACCTGCAGGGAGGCGACAAGTGGCGGCGGGAGGAGAGAGAGGGGCACGGAAAACGAGGAAGAAGCTAGGGTTTCGGGGTCTCTCTCTCGGATTTCGACGGGGGAGACGTTTTTATAGACAGAAGGAGCTAGGGAGCTCCAAATGGAGTGCGGTTTTCGCCCACGCGATCGTGATCGAACGGCGGAGGACGTGGGAGTGACTTAGATGGGTTATTGGGCTGTTTTGAAGGGGTGTTGGACTGCAACACACACGAGGCCTTCACGGTTACCCGGTTAACCGTTGGAGTACCAAACGAACTCCGATTGACCCGAAACTTGACAGGCGGTCTACCGGTTCTATACCGAGGCCACATGTCAAACCTCGGTCCATTCCGAGAAAGTTTAATACCCACTCACGAAGAAATGTAAAAGGGGACGCCGGGGAACATAGGAGCGCCGGATTGCAAAACGGACAACGGGAAAGATGCTCGGATTTATGAGACGAACGCGTATGCGAATGCGATGCACATGATGGCATGATCTGAAATGCATGACATGACCAAAATGCAAAACGGAGAGAACCCAACCACGGAGGAAATATCATAGCACATAGCCGGAAATGGCGAGAGTTGGATTACAATAATGGCAAGTTACATCTGGGGCGTTACATGGGGGCTCGTGAGGGTCGGCTTCCGCAGCCCACCGAGTCTGCTGCATCAACACCCTTTCGTCCTCGACATCTTCAGGTGACATCCTTCAAGTTTCATTTTCAACTGGGAGCGCCCTCCCAGGGCTGCATCATTCCCAGGCCGCGTGGGTCCGTCCCTGCGGCGTGTATCCCTTTTCATTTCATGTTGTTAGCTTGCTTTGTTGGGGGCGCCCCTCGGGCTGCATCACCCCCAAGTCGCTCGGGCCAGGCCCAACGGCATGTATCTCCCTAGCGTTTATTTCCGGTTATGCATTCGCCTATCATGCTTCATTACTTGATGTCTGTCTGCGGCACCTCTTCTTCTCCATGTCGACCGCTTGCACGTTAAAGGGGGGTACCTGAGCATCGCGACTCAGGGCTCTTACCGGCACTCCAGCCCTCACCCTCTGGCCTTGTCCACGGCATCGCGACCTGGCATACCAGCGACGGCTGAGACTAGCTTGAGGGCCGGGACCCGAGGACGTAGAGTGCCGGCATCTAACCAAATTTGCAGGAGCACATCTCAAGATACGACCCAGTGCCAGGCGCAACCCGCCTAGAGGTAGGGCCCCATGAGTCCCGCGCTGGCTCATGGGTGCCCAGATACACCTCACCTAGCCCTACCGTGCCGGCCACATGTCAGGGCGGGGCTGTACACGCCCCGGGGGCTCCTCCCAGAGGGGAGCCCCCTCCCACGTACCAGTGGAAGCACCATGCTCCCCGCTGGCTGACGACACTGTCGAGGAGCGGCTATGCCCGTACACATACGGAAGCGCTATGCTCCGTGCTGGTGATAAACAACTGAGGGTGGCCCCCGGGCCGCATCAACCTCAGGGAGCCCAGAGCTCAGTGTCTGGCCTCATCGCAACGCCTCCCCTTGGGAGCACCGCGCGAGGGGGCTAGGCACGGGGGCTGCGCCTGGGTCACGCCCAGACGTACGCCACCCAGCCAGGCCCCTCGGGCCTGGTTCGTCGCGCGTCTCTCCCCAAGCGGAGCCAAGGTATGAAGGCCATTTGAGCGTCAAGGGGGACCCCTGAGCATCACGACTCAGGGGCCTAACTGGTCCCGTAGCCCCTCACTCCCTAGTTCCGAAAGGCTAACGCTGGGTGAGGTACGCGCGGGGCCGGGCTCTGCAGACGTAGAAAGGCACAACCACCTACAATTTGTTGTTCGCACGTCAAGGGGGACTCCTGAGCATCACGACTCAGGAGCCTAACTAGTCCCGTAGCCCCTCACTCCCTAGTTCCGAAAGGCTAGCGCTGGGTGAGATACGCGCGGGGTCGGGCTCTGTAGACGTAGAACGGAAGATCCACCAACATCACACCTCCCTACTTGTTGTTCATGCGCCAAGGGGGACTCCTGAGCATCGCGACTCAGGAGCCTAACTTGTCACGTAGCCCCTCACTCCTTTGGTCCCATCCTGGTTTCCGGTCGGGGCTAATTTTGGGTGAGGTACGCGCGAGGCGGGGCTCCGCCGGCGTAGAACACAAGCAAGTAGGGAGGAAAAGCAGAAAATTCAAGGAATTCAAAAGCAAATATTACAGCCCATACTATCGTCTCAATACCAAACGCAAGTTTAAACGCCTCCCCGAGGCATGATACATGTGCAGGAATCAAAGGCAGGACAGGAGCAGGAGCGGAGTCACTTGTTGGCGGCGGAGCAGTGCGGAGTGGCTTCGCCTCGTGGAGCAGCGGGGCCGGCAGCGCCTTGCTTCGGCTTGGTACTGAAGGCCCGGAACTTCCCCAGCAGGGCCTCTGCGCGACCCTTCACGGCCTCGGCAACGGCAGCAGCACCCTCGCCGCTTACAGGCTCCAACAGGTTGTCGAGATCGGCGTTGGGGTCGCGAAGGTAGATGTGGGCGAAGACCCGCGTCAGCGCTGCAGAAGACAGGACACGCGCCTCGGCCTCAGCCGTGGGGCCAAGCCCAAGGACGACATCCTCAAGGGCACGCACTAGGAAGGGAAGCAGCTTGGCGGGGCCATCCTCGGAGCCAGCCAGCGGGCTCTCCAGGCCGCTCTCGTGAAGCGTCTTCAGCGAGGAACGAGCCTTCTTCTCCATGTCCACAAAGGCCACGCGATCCTCGGCAAGAACTCGGGCCTTGTCGTCCATCTCAGCCTTCGTCGCCTCCAGCTCCTTCTTCAGCGCGCCTAGACGGTCGCGGCGCTTCTTGAGCTTGGCCTCCCGGCCCTCGATGGCTGCCTCGCGAGCCTTCACGCTTTCTTCTTGCTCCTGGCGAAGACGGGCCTCTTCCGCGAGCTGGTTGCGCAGACCTTGCAGCTCATCCTCCAGCGCCTTGCAACGATCGCGGACTTCAACCACCTCCCCCAGGGCTGCGTCTCGAGCAGCCTTCGCCTCGAGGACGGCCTCCCTCTCTCCATCGCAGGCCGTCGAGGCCTGAACCAGCATTGCCCGAATCAAGGCGTCGGAGCGAATCCATCCCGAAGCCAGCTCCAGGCGCCCGGCCACCAGGCGAGGGTCGGCGCCAAGAAGATCCTGCCGTAGCCGGTCCAGTCCAGCAGCAGCACGCTCCAGGACAGCAGGAGGAGTTGGAGAAACAGTAGTCGGTGGAACGGGAGGAGAAGGTAGTGGCGGCGAGACCACAGCGTCGTGAGGCAGAGTCTGCTGCGCCCCAACAATCGTGGCGGCGGCAGCAGGCAAAGGCACCTCAGGAGTCACTTGGGCCATGGGGGCTGAGCTCGCCCCAGCCAGCTCAGCCAGGCCACGCGAGGATGACCGGGCAGGAGAAGCCCGTGCGTCGCGGTCATCTACCTCCACAGGCGGAGGCGCTGTCGCAGATGGAGCCTCAGGAGCCCCCTTCGGTTTCTTCGCCGCGGGATCCAGCCTATTCAAGAGATGCGAACGTCAAGCCTCGGTAGCAGAACAAGAAATAAAGACAAGGATCAAGCACTTACGGGTCATCGCCGGTGAGCTCGGACAGCCTCCGGCCAAACTTGAAGCCTGACAGCCGGCTGGAAGGGTCAGCCTCGGAAGCAGAAGGCGCGTCTGCAGACCGCCTCGGGGCAGGGGCAGACCCGCAGGAGATCAGCCCGGTCCTGTCCTTCTTTGGGATCGGGGGCAAGCTCCTGCCGACCTGCTCGTCTCCATCCTCGTCATCCTCACTCGAAGAAAGGCGGAGAGTGCGGGACCTGCGCCGGGGGAGAAGAGCCCTCGATTCTCCGTCAGTCGCCTCGGAGTCAGGCCCCTCTTCCCGCTCCTCTTCATCCTCCTCTTCATCGGAGTCGCCGGAGGACACGTCCACCAGTCCCTCGGGAGCCGCCACGGGCACGGGCCCGTCCCCGTTAAAGACGGGCATGGACTCCACCACCTGCTCCCAGTCGTCGCGAAGGAACAAGGGCATAGGCGTGCCCTCCAACCTTGCCACCTCGCCCCCGACCAGAGATTGGAGGACCGCGGCCAAATCTTCGTCGCCCAAGGCCGTGGGGCTCGGATGAGGCCTCCACATCGGAGGTGAGTACTGCCGAAGTGGAGCCAGCTGGTGTTCCAGGAACTCCCTCAGCAGCGACGCGCTGGTCAGCTTCGCCGCCGCCATGTTGGCCGGCCTCAGATCCGCGTCCATCTTCTCCAACACCAGCTTCGCGCAGGGATCCGTGAGCTCCGCTCGGCACCAGTCGCTGGAGCTCGTGGGCTACCCCACGGGCAAGATCAGCCGAGGATGGATGCGCCCGGCATCTACCAAGACCCACTTGCTCCTGAAGCCCTCGATCCTCTTCCCGGGCTTCGAAATGGCAATGGTGCCGCCATACGCGACGAAGCTCGCACACGCGAAAGGAGAACCGGGAGAGACCCGGAGGGAGAAGTAGTGGCGCTGCAGGGCCATTGAGGGCTGCACCCCTACGTGAGCCTCGCAGTAATACGCGAAGATCGCCAGAAGAAGGATGGAGTTGGAGTGGAGATGCAGAGTCTGTAAGTTGTAATGGCGGAGGATAGAGATGAAGAACTCGGAGAAAGGGGGCACCAGGCCCGCAGTAATGGAGCTTACAAAGAGAGGGTAGAAGGTGCTCCCTCGGCCCTCAAGGGTGGAGGAGCCGACCTTGAACACCTGCGCCCGGACGATGCCCTGCGCCGCCACCATCCGGCACAGCCGGGCAAGGCTCGCCTCTGACACATTCGGCAAGTCCAGAGCAGGCAAGAACCCAAGCTCGTTGCCGTAGTGTGTGCGGAGGATGACGACCACGAGTGAAGCCACTTCCCGCCGACCCTCAGGTATGCTACCTCTTTTCGAGCCATAACCTTGTTCTATTGCCCCATCTGCTACGTTGTTGCATGTGGATCTTTTTCCACTCCACCATCTTCCCAATTTGTTATCCTCTACTCTGCTGGCCACGCAGACGAAAACCATAATTTGCACTATTAAAGGAAACCCTACTTCATGCAGACTAATCCATGTCTGGGTTGAATAAGGAAAGGAAGGGAGACTGTACTGTCCAAGAGAGTAGGCATCAAACCCACATCTAGGTTGAAAAGGGGGAAATCAGTAGCTAAGGAACGAGTCTCGTGTCTCTTGGTTGAAGAAGGGTAGAAAGGCATGACAACGCAATAGAGAATGACCAGGTCGATCGGTTTGTTGTCCTTGCATAGGAAAAAGGTGGCTAAAGAGAACAAAAATGGGACGTAATCCACATATGCTGCCTGGATATTTTTTGCTCTGGGCAACCATACCTCCCTCACCACTCTACGTCCATGGAGGTACATCGTACTGGTGCGCCCACTGTCCGAATGGGCCTCCCATGCTCTTATTGCCACTTTTTTTGCTGTTAGTATAACGCCAGCAGTCAAGTCAAGCAATGTTATTGCTAAAGTGATGCCACATTTAACTAATGTCGCTCTCAGTCTAATGCCACCCATAAATTTAAGCAATGCCATTTAATGTCACTGGATTATTTCAGGGTTAGCTGTTGATTGTGGATGTATTAAAGATTTTTCAGCCAAGGCATTCTAATGTTGTTGCACAGCCAGTATACCAACGATGAAACTTGTTACTACCTTCAGATTTTTGCACTGTTAATGCTTATAGATTACATACCTCACTTTCATGAGATAAGTTAATTTTTTTACAGTGTCACCAAAATCCCAAGGCGCTGATGTCATTTTATTTTGGTTAAACTGCAGATACAATTATGAAGACAAGAGGAAAGGTCAAGAGTGGGCACCTCCTCCTCCGGCTGTTCTCTTGAGGAGGTCTGTATGTTTGTCTCTAATGCCTGTCAACTACATACCTGACATCATGATGTAATGTTAAGTCATTTCCTTTTGTACAGTGTCACTGAATTGTCAAGGCGGTGATGGCATTTTATTTTAGTAGAACTGCACAAAATTTGCTTAAAAGAAGAGGAAAGGTCAGGAATGGCTCACTTTTCCAGGAAAAACTATGTATGCCTTCCTGACATCAGCCGTTGTTGCTTTATTTATTCCTTCAAACAGGTGGTTAGAAACAGTCTTGCTACCTTTTCCCATTAAGAAATTGCAATGCTTATATTTGTGAGTCTATGCTTCAACTAGTGCCACTTTTAGAGTAATCACACTATCAATATCTATGCAAACAGGGATGCTTGATTTTAGTGGAACTGCACAAAAAGTCCAACTGGTTCAACATTAGGAGCATGTTTTTTTTCCAAACCTTTATATCCAATTGGTGGCACTGTGAGCTCTTCATTACGAAGGTACATGGTTTGCTACTATCTTGCTACTCTTTTTGTACTGTCATTAGATAGTAATACTAGTGGTTTGCATGTGAATTTATTGGCAGGGTGGACCTACATTGGAGGTGCAGGACAGGATTTAATGATTGGATGCTCAATTTTGGTTGTATCAATTTCACCTCTTCCATCAATGCGAACATGGATATCCTTGGTCTGATGAAGAATGGGCACTATATTTCTGCTCTGAACCAGCAAATCAATTTAGTATGAAATTGTTCAGGGCAAAACGTAACTGTATCAGATTGTCCAGTGCAGAACATGACAGATGCTAAGCGGAAAAGACATGTTTAAACCGAAAATACAAGGTGTGGTATATGTTTACTAGCTGCTTGATATTTGTGCAGACAGAGATGTCTACCCGTTGCTATTGGGCAAACAAACAAAGTGCCCGCAATTTTGGTTGAACTATACAAGAGAATAGTATAGTCATTGCATGCAGTGGCATTTGAAAATAGACAAAGAAAGATTGGATAGTCACTTCATGGACTGCAGAAAAGTAGTACTGTACTATTTATTGGCCAACACTAGGTGCTTCATTGCTTTGGTCTGATTATACAATGGGCATCATTTTGCCTAAGTTAAAGTTTGTATTCCGAAAATAGTCTCGCCGTGTGATCGAGAGAAGACCAAATCATATTGCAGTGGATGTTCCTCCATCATGTGTGGTTCATTCTCATGGTTCTAGCTGTTGGTGAAACCACTTACGTTTGCAAGAGGAATAGTAGACTTCACAAACAAATTTGTCTTTCAGTTTGTACTGAATGTTGGCCAAGAGAAGCACCCATGTTAGTAGGAAGAACAGATGTTTTTTCTAGATCTTTGCTTTTGGAGCTACATATTTGTATATGATCTATGAATCATTGAGATGCATTAACATGTTGATCTTATGTATGGGAATCCTACTAGTTAGTTTTAGTTGCGACGCAAGATCCGAAGTGGCTGATCTTTGCTTTTGGAGCTACGTATTTGTATATGATCTATGAATCAATGAGATGCACTAACAGTTACTTATTTCTGTTTGCTCAGTGTTTACAAGTTACTGATCGATCACTAGCTAGCCTACAAATGTGCTCCTGGCAGTTTTATTTGCGACGCAAGATGCGAAGTGGCAGCTTTTTGAATAAAAATGCCTACCTCTGAAGAAACTGACAAGATACACTACCGATCCTACACAGATAAAAATGCCTACCTCTAAAGAAACTGACAAGCTACACTATCGATCCTACACGGATAAATAGCGGATCACGCACGTACTACCTCCTTTCCGGTTTGTAGGGCTCAATTCAAGAAATGACCTACTCGATCCTACACGAATAAATAGCGGATCACACACGTACTAGTACCTCCTTTTCGGTTTGCAGGGCTTAATTCAAACCTCTCACCAACCAAGGTACTCCCTCCGTCCGGGATTTATTAGTCCCATGAGCAAAGCAGCAAGACCAAGGAATGGCAATAATTAACGGCATGCAGAAGTTGGAGCCTAATTAATTCCAGCGATTTAAGTGGCTGCATGCGTGCCCTCGGTTGCGACTCGTTGCATGCTACTTCGCGTACTGCCTGCAAGCGGTTCTGAGTGCCTGCATGCAGCCGGCCGTAATTAAGGCACCTAACTGACGCGAAAAAAGATATGCTTTAAATCCGTGGAATCATTATTGACAAGGAGGGAGATGATTCGAGTGCACTCGTTTGATCGCCAGGCCGGCGTGCGACCCAGACGGGACGGGACGACACAGTCATAATTTCAGTTTCTCTAGTTTTCCACGGCAAGCTGGCGCGCTAAGCCATTATGCATTGAATTCTGATGACCGTCACGCTACCTTCCACCTATAAGTACTGTTTCTCGGCCTTGTCAGGTGCCACCGTGACCCAACTCGCGATATCCTCATAAACCCCCACCGGCCCGACGTCACTCGCCACGTCCGCCATGCCCCAGCCCGTCCGCGGTAGGCGACGCTGGAGGCGGTCACCGCCGGAACTAGTGTTCGGGTTTTCACCGGAAGGCAGACGGAGGGAGGTGGCATTCTATCTGTCTTTGCATGGCAATGCAGAGATCGAGGAGATGTTGGAGCGCGACTGCATGGTGGAGGAGCAGGAGTTGTTGGAGCGCGACCGCCTGGCGGAGGAGCAGCGTATCGCCGATTTGTGCCGCCAGCGGGACACGGAGTAGCAACGCACCGACGCTCTGAGTCGCGAGTAGAGCGCCCGCAACTAGACCGACTACGTGGAGGCTGGCGCTCGGCAAATAGCCCTGGAGGCTATCAGGCACGCACGGGTTCGCGACGCCGATTTTTACTACCAGCTCGTCAAGTGGGTTTCCGCTTGGAAGCCGAAGCTTCGGTGGACCACGCTGGCATGGAAAGGGCCAACGCGTGCGAGCAACGCGCCCTATCGCACCTCTGGCAAGTCCGAGGCGAGGCGGAGGACGCCGGTGCCGGCGTTTAGCATGGACAGCAGATGGCGGCCGGCATCGTCTAGTTAGCTAAGAGTAAGTTAGTACTTGTATGCTACTAGAGTGTTAGTGGACTACATAGTTAACTTGGCTATGATGGTTGTCAACGTGGAAGTTCAGTACTCTATATGCGGATCAGACCTGTTACTTTGCTCTGAATGTTTAACTTTCCGTTTGAACGTATGGAATGGGCTGTTATTTTTTAAAATGGGTTGTATTTGTCCTCCACGGTTTAGAGGCTGACTTCTGGGCCATGCAAGTTGACGCGTACACAATCAGGAGATGATTGTACATGGAGAGGATGACAGCAGGGACCCGCCAAGGTCATGGCAGTACGCAAGCAAGTGCCTCCTTATTTCAAGCCAATAAAAAAATGGCTCCTCCTAGTGGATTTCTGACATCTGGGTCCCATGCCATTGTCAACTTATTCAATAAACGAGAGAATTGCACGACGAGCGGCTGACACCAGGGACCCAGCAGCTCGCCCAGTTATTTTTATTTTGGGTTAATTTCATAAATGCCACTCCAAATCTGGTGTATCCGAGAAATGCCACTGCAATTTCCAAACTTTGAAAAATGCCATTTCATGCCATTTCTAATGGCATTTTTCGAAGTCTGGAGTGGCATTTTTCAAAGTTTGCAAACTGCAGTGGCGTTTTTCAAAGTTTGCAAAAATTGCAGTGGCATTTTTCGAAGTTTGGAAATTGAAGTGGCTTTTTTTATGAATCACCATAATTGGAGTGGCATTTATCTAATTTGTTTTCGAGATGGAAGCAGCGTGTCAACTGGGCTGTGCGGGACACTCTGGCCTGTCTAGATAGCCTTTTCTTTTATGTTTACCATAGACCAGCCCAGTAGTTTTTTTTCTTTCTGAAAATGGCTAGCCCAGTTCTTTTGTGATTTGTCAAGTAAGTCGCTTTATCAGGCCTGTTGGGCTGCAAATCTTTCAAGACGAGGAGAGCTTCATTCGGCTGGCCGAGAAAATGGCCTATCAGTAATAAGAAATGGGTTGTACATTTTTAAAACACATCAAACCGGCAATTGTTTTCAAATATCTTTTTTTCATTTTGAGATTTTAAATTGCATTGATTTTTATGCGTGGACAATTTATTGGATTTTATATTGATATACATTTATTTTTTAAATCAGTCTGAATTTGACTTGAAATTTCGGGATTAAAAACAGTTCAGACCGCACCGACATATGCAAAATTTCGTATAATTTTTTAACCGTGGCCACAATATGGGCTGTAATGCTAACATAAAGAATATGGGCTCCAAAGAAACCCGTAAGAATTAGCAAATGGGTTGTAAATTACTTGAAATAATGGCAGATGGGTTGTATGCTGTTTTCCACAGATTTGAGGCTTTCCACAGCTGGCACGTATACTATTGGATGTGCATCCAACAGCTATCGTGCTTCTTCAATCTCTGCTCTTCCTGCTCCAGCCGCTCAAACAAGCGCCGGCGGGACTGCCTGCTCCCTCCTCCCCGCAGCCGGCTGTGCTGCCGCGCAGGCCTCACCGCCCCACCGTACTCCCATCGCTGGCCTAGCCATCCCTCTACTCACCCACACCTGCTATTATTCTCCGGCGACGGCAGACGAACCAGTAAACCCTCGTACAGTCGTACTCCCCTCTGCATGGGAAACAAAAACAAGGGCCGAGTCTTCCCTGCCTCCGTGTTGTTCCCTTCCTAGGCCTCGCCATCGTCCACCGCCCTGGTGCTCTCGGCGTGGCGTGGTTAGCGTGGTCAACGACCGACATGCATCTGAAGTGGATTGTACGTGGAGAGGCTGACAGCTGGGTCCACGGCCGCACGCTAGGAAATACCTCCTTATTACACGCAAAATAATGATTTCCTCCACCTGACATCTTGGACCCACCTAAACGGCCTCTGTATTTCGCGAAAAAAATGTTACCGCCGCTGACAGCTCTGACCCACCAGCTATATCTTCGCACGCAAGGAAGTGCCTCCTTATTACGCACAAAAAATGAATACTCCCCCTGCTAGCTGGGACCCAGTATAGTGGGCCTACTAAGTTGACGGGGACGAAGGGCTTTGTCAAGTAGTCAATATGCATGATTCTAGCTCGACTGACCATACGATGTCCATCCAATGGTCGTAGTGCTTCTTCAACCTCTGGTCTTCTTGCTCCAGCCGCCCAAAGCAGCGCCGGTCGTGCCGCCTGCTCCTGCCTCTCGTGGCCGGATGTGCTGCCACGAAGGCCTCACCGCCCCCATACTACTCCCACCGCTGGCCAGGCCATCCCTCCACTCCACTCACCCACACCCCCTGTTATTCTGCGGCGATGGCAGCGCAGCCGAACCAGTGAACTCTCGTACTCCTCTCCGCGTGGGCATCCACTGCCGCGTCTTCCCCGGCTCCACGTCGTCCCCTTCCTAGGCCTCGCCATCGTCCATCGTCGTGGTGCTGTTGGCGCGGCGTGGTCAATGTGGTCAACGACCAAATTCCATCGAAAGAATATTGTACGTGGAGAGGCTGACAACTGGGTCCACGGCAGCCGCAAGGAAGTGCCTCCTTATTACGCAGAAAATAATTATTCCTCCACCTGACAGTAGGGACCCACCGGACGCCCACCAGTATATCGCCAAAAAAACGTTTTCCCTGATTGCTGGGACCCACCCGACGGGCCACCGTATTTCATGAAAAAAACGTTCCCCCTGCTGTCAGCTTGGACCCACCGGAAGTGCCTCCTTATTACGCACAAAAAAGTGAATACCCCCCTGCTAGCTGGGACCCACCTTGGTGGGAGGCTGACTTGTGGGCCTACTAAGTTGACGGGGACGGATGGCTTTGTCAACTTAGTCAATATGCATGATTCTAGCTCAAGTGACCATACGATGTCCATCCAACGGCCGTAGTGCTTCTTCAACCTCTGGTCTTCTTGCTCCAGCCGCCCAAACCAGCGCCGGTCGTGCCTCGTGCTCCTGCCTTCCGTGGCCGGCTGCGATGCGGCGGAGGCCTCACCGCCCCCTACTACTCCCACCGCTGGCCAGGCCATCCCTCTACTCACCCACACCCCCTGTTATTCTGCGGCGACGTCAGCCTCACACTGCAGCGAACCAGTGAACCCTCGTACTCCTCTACGCGTGGGCATCCACTGCTGCGTCTTCCCCGGCTCCGCGTCGTCCCCTTCCTAGGCCTCGCCGTCGTCCATCGCCCTGGTGCTCTCGGCGCGGCGTGGTCAACGTGGTCAAGGAACGGCTTCCATCGGACGTGGACTGTACATGGAGAGGCTGACAGCTGGGTCCACGGCCGCAACAAGGAAGTGCCTCCTTATTACGTGCAAAATAATTATTCCTCCACCTGACAGCGGGGACCCACCGGACGGGCCACCGTATTTCGCGAAAAAACATTTGCCCCTGACTGCTGGGACCCACCAGCTACATCTTCGCACGCAAGGAAGTGTGTGACAGTCGGGACCCACCTGGTCGAAGCGTACGTATTGTTGTCATTCTGGTCGCGAACGTGTACGTACATATATACTGGTCAATGTAGAGGCGCACACATGTCGTAGTAGAGGCGCGCACGTAGCATGTACACGTACGTACAGTGGCCAGGGTGCAAGAAAGAAAATACGGCCACGTATGTGTACATACGGGCGGGGTCTCGAACGCCTACTCGCGCATACGTACGGCCAGGGCTCGTGTACATGGCTGGGTCGGAATGGAGAAGCAGCGTCGTCGTCATGTTCATGGGGAGGCAACGGAATGCGTGGTGTTCATGGGGAGGCAACGGAATGCGTCGTGTTCATCGGGAGGGCTTGGACGGAACAGGCGATGGAAACGAGGCCTGGCGTACCGCAGAACGAAGGAAACGGCCTTGTGTTCGACCGGCCACGTTCGAAACGGGATCCTGTTCATTGGGAGGGGTCTGGCGTACCGCAAAATGGAGGAAACGGACCTCCTACGGTCGAAATGGGGGTCCTGTTGATCGGGAGGAGTGTGGCGTACCGCAAAACGGACAAAACAGACTTGTGTTGGAGCGCTACAGTCGAAACGGGGGTCCTGTTGATCGGGAGGGGTGTGGCGTACCGCAAAACGGGACTCCGCGGGATACTGTTCATCTCCACCGTCGACCCCCTCCATCCTCCATGAGCTACTGTTCATCCACCGTCGACCTCCTCCAGCCTCCACCTGCGGCTGTTCATCCACGAACTTCTGTTCATCCAGCCTCCACCGCGCGCTACTCCACCGGCTACTATTCAACCAGCCCTCTCCACGGTTCATCCACCCCCACCGGGAACTGTTCATCCAACCCCCCCCCCCCCCCGCAACACTCACTGTTCATCCAGAGGCAGCATTGACCGGCTTCAGTTAGCAGCAGTAGCGAAGGAATCGCTCAATCGGGTTCAATTAACAGCCATCGATCGATCGCTCGGGTTCAGTAACGCGTAGGCTGCAGTGCAATCGCTCGGGTTTAGTTAGAGCCCAATGCCTCGCTCGGGTTCAGTTAGAGCCAACGCCTCGCACACACGCGCGTACGTGTACGAGAGAAATGCGCATCACTCGGCCCCCGACCTCCTACTGTTACCGGGAACTCCCCAAAATTTTCCTCGCCCACACTTCTACCACGGTTTTTTCCATCATGGACGGCCCAAAGAATGTCATGCAGCTGCGTCTCCGGCCGGCCCAGGACGAAAAGCCAATTTTCTCTCATGATTTTTTGTCATAGAAGTAGGAGCCTACCACATCTATGATGATACCGGGTTTTGTCACAATTATTGTCATAGAAGTGTCATATGTATGACAGAATTTTTTTTCGTTCGGCCCAAAATGTCACGGATGTGTCTTTTTTTGTAGTGACGGGATCCTATTCATCAAGCCTCCACTGCTCCTCCACCGGCTACTGTTCAACCAACCCTCTCCACGGGGTCCTGTTCAACCACCCCTCCATGGGCTACTGTTCGTCCAGCCCTCCACTGGTTACTATTCAACTAGCCCTCCACGGGGTCTTGTTCAGCCAACCCTCCACGGGGTCCTGTTCATCCAGCCCTCCACGGGTCCTTTACATCCACCGGCTCGATCAATCAGGGTACTATTCATCCAGCGGCAACGGCCTCTACTACCACGGGTTCTTGTTCATCCAACCCCCACCGAGAACTGTTCATCCAAACCCCCCAACAACGCTCACTGTTCATCCATAGGCAGCATCGGTCGGCTTCAGTTAGCAGCAGTATTGAAGGAATCACTCAATCGGGTTCAGTTAATAGCAAGGGATCGATCGATCACTCAGGTTCAGTAACGCGTAGCCTGCAGTGCAATCACTCGGGTTCAGTTAGAGCCCAACGCCTCGCTCGGGTTCAGTTAGAGCCCAACGGCTCGCACACACGCGTGTACGTACGAGAGAAACGCGCATCGGTCGGCCCCGACCAGCCACCGTAATCGGGAACTCCCCGATATTTTCCTCGCCCTCGCTTCTACCACAGTTTTTTCTGCCATGGACGGCCCAAAGAATGTCATGCAGCTGCGTCTTGATACATATCCAACATATCTATAATTTTTTATTGTTCCATGCTATTATATATTCTATTTTGGATGTTTAATGGGCTTATTTATACAATTTTATATTATTTTTTAGACTAACCTATTAACCGGAGGCCCAGCCGAATCGCTGTATTTTTTTCCTATTTTAGTGTTTCGAAGGAAATAGGGCTGGACGAAAAGCTCGAAGCTCACGAGCATAATGAGCGCTCGATAGTTTGGCTCGTTTCGGCTCGTGCTTGTTAGTTAACGAACCAAGCCGAACAATGTTTTCTGCTCGTTAAGATAAACGAGCTAAACGAGCGGGCAAACGAGTTTCACGAGCTAACTCATTTAGCTCGCTAATTTCTAAAAGTTTGACATGAGACCCCTAGTTTAAATCAGCCCACTAAAAAAAGAATTGCTAGTTAGCCCAGCCTAGGGGCCTAGCACCCCAGCCCACTTCGGCACTTCTCCTAGACCTAGGAGCTAGCCGCCAGGAGACACTAGAGTCAACCAGGAGCTAGCCGCCAGGAACCAAACGTCCTTTTTAGTTTATGTCGTTGTGAATTTTTGATGGGATCATGGAATTCCTTTGTGTTGTTTCTTACCTTAACGTCCTTGTTTAATTTATTCTAACATGAATTTCTTATGGGATCATGGGATTCTTCTGTGTTGTTTATTACCTTAACGAGCACTCGTGAACACTCGCGAGCATAACGATCCTCTAACGAACCAAGCTGAACAGAGGTTTTAGCTCGTTAATATTAACAAGCTTAATGATAATGAGCTTAATGATAATGAGTCGAACGAGCCGAGCAGCTCGTTAATCCATCCCTAGAAGGAATGGAATATCAAATGGAGTCCAAACAGAATAAAACCTTCAGGAACGTGATTTTTGGAACAAACATGATCCACAGGACTTGGAGTGGACGTCATGAAACAAACAAGGAGGCCACGAGGCAGGGGGCGCACCTACCCCCCTGGACGCGCCCTCCACCCTCGTGGGCCCCTCGTAGCTCCACCGACCTACTTCTTCCTCCTATATATACCTACGTACCCCCAAACCGTCAGACACCGAGCCAAAACCCTATTTCCACCGCCGCAACCGTTTGTATTCGTGAGATCCCATCTTGGGGCCTTTTCCGGCTCTCCTCCGGAAGGTGCATTAATCACGGAGGGCTTCTACATCAACACCATAGCCTCTCCGATGATATGTGAGTAGTTTACCTCAGACCTTCGGGTCCATAGTTATTAGCTAGATGGCTTCTTCTCTCTCTTTGGATCTCAATACAAAGTTCTCCTTGATTCTCTTGGAGATCTATTTGATGTAACTCTTCTTTTGCGGTGTGTTTGTCGAGATCCGATGAATTGTGTATGAACAATATTTGAATCTCCTCTGAATTCTTTTATGTATGATTGGTTATCTTTGCAAGTCTTTCGAATTATCAGTTTGTTTTGGCCTACTAGATTGATCTTTCTTGCAATGGGAGAAGTGCTTAGCTTTGGGTTCAATCTTCCGGTGCTCGATCCCAGAGACAGCAGGGGAAACGACACATATTGTATTGTTGCCATCGAGTATAAAAAGATGGGGTTTATATCATATTGCATGAGTTTATCCCTCTACATCATGTCATCTTGCTTAAAGTGTTACTCTGTTGTTATGAACTTAATACTCTAGATGCATGTTGTATAGTGGTCGATGTGTGGAGTAATAGTAGTAGATGCAGGCAGAAGTCGGTCTACTTGTCACGGACGTGATGCCTATATACATGATCATACCTAGATATTCTCGTAACTATGCTTAATTCTATCAATTGCTCGACAGTAATTCGTTTACATACCGTAATACTTATGCTATCTTGAGAGAAGCCACTAGTGAAACCTATGCTCCCCGGGTCTATTTTCCATCATATTAATCTTCCATCAACAAGTTATTTCTATTACCGTTTACCTTGCAATCTTTACTTTCAGTCTTTATCATAAAAATACCAAAAATATTATCTTTTCATCTCTATCAGATCTCGCTCTCGTAAGTGACCGTGAAGGGATTGACAACCCCTTTATCACGTTGGTTGCGTCGGACTTGAGCGTGGTCTCCTACTGGATTGATACCTTGGTTCTCAAAAACTGAGGGGAAATACTTATGCTACTTTACTGCATCACCCTTTCCTCTTCAAGTGAAAACCAACGCAGTGCTCAAGAGGTAGCACGTCTCTGACCCGCCCAGGACGAAAAGCCCATTTTCTGTCATGATTTTTTGTCATAGAAGTAGGACCCCACCACATATATGATGATACCGGGTTTTGTCATAATTATCGTCATAGAAGTGTCATAAGTATGACATAATTTTTTTTCGTTCGGCCCTAAATGTCACAGATGTGTCTTTTTTGTAGTGTAGATAAAACTCCTGTGTGCCATCAAGAACGCTTTGCTTATGATAAGAGACCGTTCCAACATGTCCTTTGCTACAAAAAGTATTGGGCTATCTTGTTGCACTTTATTTATTGTTACCATTACCTGCTCGTTAGAAATTATCTTACTATCAAACTACTTGTTACCGACAATTTCAATGCTTGCAGAAATTACCTTGCTGAAAACCGCTAGTCCTTTCCTTCTGCCCCTCATTGGGTTCGACCCTCTTACTTATCGAAAGAACTAGAACTGACCCCCTATACTTGTGGGTCATCAGTTATTATGTTGTGGGGGACATCATAATGGTGAACCACGCCGGATATGAAATCAATGACCGGCCCAGACTTGGCTGAGGTTACTGGTTTCGCCTCGATCCATTTTGTGAATTTATGTACCATAACGAGTAGATACTTATTTTTCTTGGTCCCCCCTTTAAGTGGTCCGACCATGTCCAGCCCCCAAACTGCAAAAGGCCAAGTGATCGGTATTGAACGAAGGGCCATAGGGGCATGTGACTTTCATTTGCAAAGAGATGGCAACCAACACAATGTTGGACCAATGTTTGGGTGTCTGAGCTGGAGGTGGGCCAAAAGAACCTAGCTCGGAAAGCCTTGCTGACCAGGGCCCAAGCTGCTGCGTGGTGACCGCCCATGCCAGTGTGAATCTTAGTCAAGAGCTGTCTCCCCTCCTCTTCAGATATGCATCTTTGGAGGACTCCGGTGGTGCTTTTCTTGTAATGGTTGCCCTCGTGGACCTTATAGGCTTTAGATTGCCGAATTAAGCGCCTTGCCTCATTCTATCATCGGGCAGCTCTTGGCGGAGGAGATACGCGAGGAAGGGCGCAATCCATGGTGCGATTACTGCCATGACTTCATGGGCCGAAGACGTTTCTTCGATCATCGAGCCTCAATAATTCAGTCGTCTGGATCGGTGGTTGGGGGAACGATCGTTCACGAATCGTTGGTACCGGCGTCCGTGCAATCATCCTGCCACACCACGGACGGCTTGAAGAGTTATTCTAGAAAGGTGTTCATGGGAACGAGATCACGTTTAGCGCCCATTCGAGCAAGGACATCCGCAGCTTGATTGTTGTCTCTAAAGACATGGTGGAACTCTAGCCCCTCAAACTGGGTGGATATTTTTTGGACGGCATTGTGATATGCTGTCACTTTGGATCTTTTGCACCAAATTTGCCGTTGACTTGAGAGATTACGAGATTAGAGTCTCCCCGTACCTCGAGCTGTTGTACACCCATTGACATTGCCATCCGAAGTCCATGCAACAGAGCCGCATATTCGGTTGGGTTGTTAGATTCGGTGTACATAATCTGCAGTACGTACTGGATATTGTCGCCGGAGGGAGATGTGAGAACCACTCTATCCACCTGGCGAGAATTTTGGAGCCATCCAAGTACATTGTCGAATGCGAGTACGTACTGTACTATCTAGGGAGTTCGGCTTCCGTCCATTCAGCCACAAAACCCGCCAACACCTGAGATTTAATAGCTCAGCACGGTTGGTATATGATTTCGAAAGGGAGGAGCTCAATGACCCATTTGGCTATACGGCCTATAGCATCCATGTTGTTAACTATATCATTCAGCGGTACTTCGGATGCCACTGTGACTGAACACCCCTGAAAATTGTGTCGGAGCTTTCGGGATGTCATGAAAATTGCTTAGGCGATCTTTTGGTAATGCGGATACCTTTTTTTACACGGGGTGAGAACCTTGGATACACAGTAGATTGGCTTTTGTGCCTGGAGCTTATGACCCTCTACCTCTTGTTCAACGACGAGGACTGCACTGACCACCTGGTTTATGGCCGAAATGTATAGCAACATTGGCTCACCAAAGCTGGGTGTTGATACATCCATTTTGCATCATGTTTGTCTACTATTATTTACAATGTTTTTATGCATAATAATGCTTTTTGGAGTATTTGTAATGTCTTTTCTCTCATAATTTGCAAGGTTCACACAAAGAGGGAGAATTCCGGCAGCTGGAAATCTGGACCTGAAAATGCTACGTCAGGCTACCTATTCTGCACGACTCCAAATGAGCTGAAACTTCACAAGGAATTTTTATGGAATAAATAAGAAATACTGGAGCAAATAACTACCGGAGGGGGCCACCTACTGAGCACAAGACACCAGGGCGCTCCTGCCCCCCCCCCAGGCGCACCCTGGTGGGTTGTGCTCAGCCCAGACCACCTCCGGTGCCCATCTTCTGGTATATAAGTCATTTTGACCTAGAAAAAAATAAGGAGAGGACTTTCGGGACGGAGTGCCGCCGTCTCGAGGCAGAACTTGGGCAGGAGCACTTTTGCCCTCCGATGGAGCGATTCCGCCGGGGGAACTTCCCTCCCGGAGGGGGAAATCATCGTCATCATCATCACCAACAACTCTCCCATCTTAGGGAGGGAAATCTCCATCAACATCTTCAACAACACCATCTCCTCTCAAACCCTAGTTCATCTCTTGTGTTCAATCTTTGTACCAGAACCTCAGCTCGGTACTTGTGGGTGACTAGTAGTGTTGATTACATCTTGTAGTTGGTTACTATATGATTTATTTGGTGAATGATTATATGTTCAGATCCAATATGATATTTAATACCCCTCTGATCTTGATCATGATTACCATTTGTGAGTAGTTACTTTTCTTCTTGAGATCACGGGAGAAATCTTGTTGCAAGTAATCATGTGAACTTGATATGTGTTTGATATTTTGATAGTATGTATGTTGTGATTCCCTTAGTGGTGTCATGTGAATGTCGACTACATGACACTTCACAATATTTGGGCCTAAGGGAACACATTTTGGAGTAGTAATTAGATGATGGGTTCCAAGAGTGACAGAAGGTTAAACCCTAGTTTATGCGCTATTCCGTAAGGGACCGATTGGATCGAAAAGTTTAATGCTATGGTTAGAATTTATTCTTAATACTTTTCTCATAGTCGTGGATGCTTGCAAGGGCATTAATCATAAGTAGGAGGTTTGTTCAAGTAAGAAGAACACCTAAGCACCAGTCCACCCACATATCAATTTATCAAAGTAGCGAACACAAATCAAAGCAACATGATGAAAGTGACTAGATAAAATTCTCGTGTACCCTCAAGAACGCTTTGCTTATTATAAGAGACCGTTTTGGCATGTCCTTCGCCTCAAAAGGATTGGGATACCTTGATGCACTTTTGTTACTACTATTGTTACTTTCTCGTTATAAATTATCTTGCTATCAAACTACTTTGTTACTTATAATTTCAGCGCCTGCAGACATTACCTTGCTGAAAACCACTTGTCATTTCCTTCTGCTCCTCGTTGCGTTCGACACTCTTACTTATCGAAAAGTCTACAATTGATCCCCTATGCTTGTGGGTCATCAGGTGCCACCAAGATGGGATTGCAGGCCAATAATGTTTTAATTTTCTCCAATGCAGCCACTGCCTCGCTAGTCCATTCGAAGTTTTTCATTCGTTTAAGCAGCCTGTAGAGTGGTAAGGCCTTTTCACCAAGTCGTAAAATAAAGCGGCTCAAGGCTGCCATGCAGCCAGCCATTTTTTGGTCATGTTTTAGCTCGGTAGGAACCGCTAGCTGGGACAGGGCTCGGATTTTGGCCAGATTAGCCTCTATACCTCCATGGGAGACAATAAATCCAGGCAGCTTGCCCGCAGGTACCTCGAAGACACATTTGTCCTGATTGAGCCGTATATCGTAAGTCCGCAGACTGTCGAAGGTTTGGCGGAGGTCGTCCACCAGATGACTAACGTGCTTGGTTTTAAAGACCAAATCATCCACATATGCCTTCACCATTTTGCTGATTTGCTTTGCCAGACATGTCTGGATCATGCGCTGGTAAGTAGCACCTGCATTTTTTAATCCGAAGGGCATTGTGTTGAAGCAGAACGACCTATAGGGGGTGGTGAAGGTTGTGGCCTCTTAGTCGGACTCCTTCATTTTAATTTGATGGTATCCAGAGTAGGCATCGATGAAACACAATGAATTTTGTCCGGCGGTGGTGTCTATAATCTGGTCTATGCGGGGCAGGGTGAAAGGAACCTTGGGGTAGGCTTTATTTAGGCCCTTGAAATCAGCGCACAACCGCCAGGATTTGTCTTTCTTCGGTACCATGATCAGATTAGCTAGCTACTCGGGATGTTTGATGTCTCGGATGAATCCGGCAGCGAGCAATTTTGCTAGTTCTTCACCCATGGTCTGACGCTTGGGTTCAAAAAGTCGGCGTGGCGCCTGTTTGACTGGCTTGAAGCCTTTGATTATGTTCAGGCTATGCTCGTCTAGATTTCATGGGATCCCCAGCGTATCTGAAGGGTGCCAAGCAAAGATGTCCCATTTTTCACGCAAAAATTTGCACAATGTTTCATCAATCGCAGGGTCCACCTGAGCTCGAATGGATGCTATCTTGTTTGGGTCCATTGGGTGCACTTGAAAATTGACGATTTCGTCTACTGGCTTGAAAGATGTGGATCCGGGCCTTTTTCCGAGGATTATGTCGTCCTTATCCACAGTTGAACGGAGCGCGGTTAATTCCTCGACTGGGAGGGCCTCGGATAATGCTTCGAGGGCGAGCGATGCTGTTTTGTTCTCGGTCAAAGAATTCTGTCCGGATCACTTTGTTACTGTGATCACGCCATTAGGCCATAACATCTTGAGTTTCATATACCCGTAATGTGGTATAGCATGGAATCGTGCGAATGTGTCACGCCCCAATAAGGCGTGGTAACCATTGTGGAAGGGCACAATGTGGAAGTGTAATTCCTCGAATCAATAGTTCTCGGGAGTTACGAATACAACATCGAGAGTAACTCGGCTAGTGCAACACGCCTCTTTTCCGGGGATGATCCCTTGAAAGGTGGTGTGACTTTGCTCGATGCGCGATTTATCAAACTGCATTTTGTCCAAGGTGTCCTCGTAAATGAGGTCTAATCCAGTGCTGCCGTCCATCCGGACATTATGCAGTCAAAATCCGTCTTGAGTGTGAGATTTTGTGAGGAATATGTCTCGTAGGTCGTTAGGATATCGGTGTCATCATCCAAGGGCGCTGTTGGACATCGGCTTGAGTGTGAGACTCTGAGGATGGCTTCTCCGCTTTTGGCAACTTGCCTAACCACCCAGCTAGCTGGAAGGCTGTGGGTTGGGTTTGTATTGAGTAGGACAGAGTGTGTAGGGCACGGTTTGTCCAGTAGTTTGTCAAGGACCATTCTGGATCCTACCAGGGGTTTCTTCTTTTTCTTGGACGACTCATATTTAGCTCACTGGCGAGAGTGTGTGCGCTTGGCCCGAGCTCATCTAGATTCCTCGGCATGGATTACTCCGTTTGCTCTTCCCGAGCCTGCCAAGTATCACTACAAAAAAAAGACACATCTGTGACACTTTGGGCCGAATGATTTTTTTCTGTCATGCTTATGACACTTCTACGATGATAATTATGACAAAACCCGGTATCATCATAGATGTGGTGGGCTCCTACTTCTGTGACAAAAAATCATGACAGAAAATGGGCTTTTCGTCCTGGGCGGGCTGGAGACACAACTGCGTGACATTCTTTGGGCCGCCCATGACGGAAAAACTGTGGTAGAAGCGAGGGCGAGGAAAATATCAGGGAGTTCCCGGTTACGGTGGGTGGTCCGGGCCGAGCGACGCACGAAGGGATTGCGTGTTTCTCTCATACACGTACGCGCGTGGGTGCGAGGCATTGGGCTCTAACTGAACCCGAGCGAGGCACTCGCCTACTAAACCCGAGCGATTGCACTGCCTATGCGTTACTGAACCCGAGTGATCAATCGATCCCTAGCTGTTAACTGAACCCGATCGAGTGATTCCTTCGCTACTACTGCTAACTGAAACCGATCGAACCTGTTGCCTCTTGATGAACAGTGAGCGTTGTTGGGGGTTGGATGAACAATTCCCGGTGGGGGTTGGATGAACAGGACCCCGTGATAGTAGAGGTCGTTGCCACTGGATGAACAGGACCCCGGTCGAGAGGAGACCGCCACACACCCGAGCCGGTTGGGGGTGGATGAACTGGACCCCGCGGAGGGCTGGTTGAACAGGACCCCGTGTGGAGGGTTGGTTGAATAGTAGCCGGTGGAGGCTGGATGAATAGGACCCCCTGGAGGGTTGGTTGAACAGTAACCGGTGGAGGCTGGATGAACAAGAGCCCGTGGATGAACATGAGCGTGTGGAGGCAGGAGGGAGACACTGTTGATGAACAGTAGAAGGTGGAGGCTGGAGGAGGTCGACGGTGGATGAACAGTAGTCCGTGGAGGCTGGAGCAAGGCAGTAGACAGTGGATTAATAGTAGCGCATGGAGTCCCATTTTGCGATACGCCACCCCCCCCCCCCCCGATGAATATATAGGACCCCGTTCCGACTGTAGGAGGCCGAAGAGAAGTCTGTTTCCTCCATTTTGGGTATGCCACACCCCTCCCGATCAACAGGACCCCGTTTCGACCGTAGGAGGTTGAAGAGAAGTCCGTTTCCTCCGTTTTGCCGTACAACAGACCCCTCTAGATGAACAGGATCCCGTTTAGACCATAGGTGGTCGAATAGAAGACAATTTCCTCCGTTCTGAGGTACGCCAAGCCTCGTTTCGGCTATTCCGTCCAAGCCGGTTATCTCCCGATGAACTGGACGCATTACATAGCCTCTCGATGAACATAACACAGTTTCTCTGTTCCAACCCAGCCGGTTGCTGCCGATGAACAGGACACAGTTGCTGCCCTCCGTTGCCTCTCCATGTACATGAGCCCTGGTCGTACGTATGCGCGAGTAGGCGTTCGATACCCTGCCCGTATGTACGTACATGGTCGTATCTTTTTTGCGGGATCATGGCCGTATTTACTTTCTTGCACCCTGGCTTACGACACGTTCCCTTCCTTACTCGGCCACGGTTCATCGCTGCAGACAAACCGATCGACCAGTATGTATGTGCACTTTCACGACCAGATAGACAACCCTACGTTCGGTTCAATCGGGTGGGTCCCAGCTGTCAGGGAGGTAAGGAGGCACTTCCTTGCATGCGAAGATATAGCTGGTGGGTCCCAGCTGTCAGGGAGTGAATCTTATTTTTTGCCCGTAATATGGACGCACTTCCTTGCATGCGAAGATCTAGCTGGTGGGTCCCAGCAGTCAGGGGGAAAGGTTTTTTTTTTGCGAAATACGGTGGCCCGTTCGGTGGGTCCCAGCAGTCAGGGGGACATCATACGCCCTCCGTCCATGTCAACTTAGTAGGCCCACAAGTCAACCTCCCACTATGGTGGGTCCCAGCTAGCAGGGGCATTATTCTTTTTTGTGCGTAATAAGGAGGCACTTCCTTGCATGCGAAGATATTGCTGGTGGGTCCGAGCTGTCAGCGGGGGTAATGTTTTTTTCGCGAAATACAGAGGCCCTTCCGGTGTGTCCCAGCTGTCAGGTGGAGGAATCATTATTTTCCTCATAATAAGGAGGCACTTCCTTGCGTGTGGCCGTGGACCCATCTGTCAGCGTCTCCATGTATAGTCCTCTTCCGATGGATGTTGTTCGTTGACCATGTTGACCATGCCATGCCGAGAGCGCCAGGGCGGTGGACGACAGCGAGGCCTAGAAAGGGAACGACACGGAGCCAGGGAAAACTCGGCAGTTGTTTCCCATGCGGAGGGGAGTATGAGGGTTTACTGGTTCGTCTGCCCTCGCCAAAGAATAACAGCAGGTGTAGGTGAGTAGAGGGATAACCAAGCCAGCAATGGGAGTAGGGTGGGTCGGTGAGGCCTGCGTGGCAGCACAGCCGGCCATGAGAGGAGGGAGCAGGCAGTCCCACTGGCGCTTGTTTGAGCGGCTGGAGCAGGAAGAGCAGAGATTGAAGAAGCACGATGACTGTTGGATGGACATCCAACACTCACTGCTCACGTGTGTTGACTAAGTTGACACGGTGTTGCGTGTGCGTCAACCTTTTTCTAGGAAAGCTTACGCGTTAATCTATAGTAGGCGCACAAGTCAGCCTCAAATCTGTTGAAAACATCATACAACCCAACTGCCATTATTTCTAATAATTTAAAGCCCATTCGCTAATTCTTAAGGTTTTTTTGGAGCCCATATTCTTTTTGTTAGCATTACATCCCATATTATGGCCACGGTTAAAAATATATATGAAATTTGCATATTTCGGTCCGGTCCGAACTGTTTTTAATCCCAAAATTTTGAGTCACATTCAAACTAATTTGAAAATAAATTTGTATCAATATAAAATCCAAATAATTGTCCACGCATAAAAATCAATGGAATTTAAAATCTCGAAATGAAAAAAAAGGAAATTTGAAACTAATTGGCGGTTCGATGTGTTTTCAAAATGTACAACCCATTTCTCATTACTGATAGCCCATTTTCTGGGCAAGCCGAATGAAGCTCTCCTCGTCTTGAAAGATTTGCAGCACAACTGGGCTGACAAAGCAAGTAGGCCTCGGTTGGGTATTCTACAAAAGAACAAAAAGACTGGGCTAGCCATTTTCGGAAAGAAAAAAACTACTGGGCTGGTCTTGTGGTAAACATAAAAGAAAAGGCTGGCTAGACAGGCCAGAGTTCCCCGCACAGCCTAGTTGACACCCTACTTCCGTCTCAAAAACCAAAATAACTGGGCGAGCTGCTGGGTCCCTGGTGTCAGCCGCTCGTTGTGCAATTCTCTCATTTATTGACTACACTGACAATGGCATGGGACCCAGATGTCAGAAATCCATTAGGAGGAACCTTTTTTTGGCTTGAAATAAGGAGGCACTTGCTTGCGTACTGCCATGACCCTGGTGGGTCCCTGCTGTCATCCTCTCCATGTACAATCGTATCCTGATTGTGTACGTGTCAACCTAGTAGGCCCATAAGTCAGCCTCTAAACCCGTGGTGGACAAATACAACCCATTTAAAAAAATAATAGCCCATTCCATATGTTCAAACAGAAAGTTCAACAATCAGAGCAACGTAACAGGTCTGATCCATATATAGAGTACTGAACTTCCACGTTGAGAACCGTCATAGCCAAGTTAACTATCTACTCCCACTAATACTCTAGTGGTGTAAAAGTACTAACTTACTCTACGCTAACTAGACGATGTCGTCCGCCATCTGCGGTACACGCTAATCACTGGCACCGATGTCATCCTCCTCGCCTCGGACTTGCCAGAGGTGCTATAGGGCATTTTGCTCGCTCGTGTTGTCCCTTTCCATGCCGGCGTGGTCCACCGAAGCTTCGGCTTCTAAGTGGGAAACCCACTTGACGAGCTGGTAGTAAAATTCGTTGTCGCGAATGCGTGTGTGCCCGACAGCCTCCAGGGCTATTTGCCGAGTGCCGACCTCCACGTAGTCGGCCCAGTTGCGGGAGCTCTGCTCGCGACTTAGAGCGTCGGTGCGCTGCTGCGGGATGCCCCGCTGGCGGTGCAAATTGGCGATACGCTGCTCCTCTGCCAGGCGGTCGTGCTCCTACAAGTCCTCATACTCCGCATTGCTATCTAAAGACCGATAGAATGCCTCCTCCCTCCGTCCGCCTTCCGGTGAAAAACCGAACACTAGCTCCGGTGGTGACCGCCTCCGTCGTTGCCTATTGCGGACGGGCGGGGGCATGATGGACATGGCGAGAGCGAGGGCAAGTGGTGAGCAACGTCGGCCTGGTGGGGGCTTATGAGGATAGGGCGAGTTGGGTGATGGTGCTACCGGAGAATGCTAGGAACCAGTAATTATAGGCGGAAGGTAGGTGAACTAGCATGTCGCGGGAAATGTGACGGTCATCACGGTCATCGAAATTCAATGCAGAAGCAGGCATGGCTTAGTGCGCCAGCTTCCCATGGAAAACTAGAAAAACTAAAATTATGAATGCGCCGTCCCCTCCCGTCCGTGTTGGGTCGCACGTCGGCATGACGGTCAAACGAGTGCGCCCGATTCATCCAGATGAGGTACGTGCGTGATCTATTGGTTATTCGCGTAGGATCCAGTCGGTCGGATATTGCACGTGTAGGATCGCAATAGTTGATGAACGTTCGCTGGGAGATAAGGCATTTGCGAACTTTTTTGCTAGCAGTTTCTTCAGATTTGCATGGCATTTTCTTCAGAACAACATGTTAGTTTCTTTAGAGGTAGGCATTTTTATTCAAAAAAACTGACACCTTCGGATCTTGCATCGCAATTAAAACTGCCAGGAGCGTATTAGTAGGCTAGCTAGTGATCGATCAGTAACTTGTAAACACTAACCGAACAGAAATAAGGAATGGCCAGTAACTTGTAAACAGTGAGAACACAGAAATAAGGATCATGTTGTGCATAGTAGTAAGAGTCGATCCATTCGAAATGTTCACACGAGACTCATAGGCCTGGCATTGTAATGTGTTCACATTAGTAGCCCAAATTCACGAACAACTAGTACGATTCCCATACATAAGATGAACATGTTAATGCATATCAATGATTCACAGATCATATACAAATATGTAGATCCAAAAGGGAAGATCTAGAAAAAACATATGTTCTTCCTACTAACATGGATGCTTCTCTTGGCCAACATTCAGTACAGACTGAAAGACAAATTTGTTTGTGAAGTCTACAATTCCTCTTGCAAACGTAAGTGGTTTCACCAACAGCTGGAACCTTGAGAATGAACCACACATGATGGAGGAACATCCACTGCAATATGATTTGGTCTTCTCTCGATCACACGGCGAGCCTATTTCCAGAATACAAACATTTACTTAGGCAAAATGATGCCCATTGTATAAACAGGCCAAAGCAACGAAGCACCTTGTGTTGGCCAATAAATAGTACAGTACTACTTTTGTGCAGTCCATGAAGTGAGTATCCAATCTTTCTATGTCTATTTTCAAATGGCACTGCATGTAGCGACTATACTATTCTCTTGTGCAATTCCACCAAAATTGCGGTCACTTTGTTTGTTTGCCCAATAGCAACGGGCAGACATATGTCTACACAAATATCGAGCAACTCGTAAACATATACCCCACCTTGTATTTTCGGTTTAAACATGTCTCTTCCGCTTAGCATCTGTCATGTTTTGCACTGGACAATTTGATATTGTCATCTTTTTCCCTGGACAATTTGATACTGAATTGATTTGCTAGTACATAGCAGAAATAGAGTGCCTATTCTTCATCAAACCAAGGATATCCATGTTCACAGTGATGGAAGAGGTGAAATCGATACAACCGAAATTGAGCATCCCTGCAAATAAATTCACATGCAAACCACCAATATTACTATCTAATGACAGTACAAAAAGAGTAGCAAGATAGTAGCAAACCATGTACCTTCATAATGAACAGCTCATAGTGCCAACAAATGGATATAACGGTTTGGAAGAAAACAAGCTCCTAATGTTGAACCATTTGGATTTTTTGTGCAGTTCCACTAAAATCGAGCATCCCTGTTTGCACAGATATTGAAAGTGTGATTACTATAAAAGTGGCACTAGATGAAGCATAGCCTCACAAATATAAGCATTCCAATTTCTTATTGGGAAAATGTAGCAAGATTGTTTCTAACCACCTGTTTGAAGGAATAAATAAAGCAACAGTGGCTGATGTCAGGAAGGCATACATAGTATTCTCTTAAAAACTAAACTATTCCTGACCTTTCCTCTTCTTTTAAGCATATTTGGTGTTGTTCAACTATAATAAAATTCCATCACCGCCTTGACAATTCAGTGACACTGTACAAAAAGAAATGAGTTACCATTACATCATGATGTCAGGTATGTAATCGACAGGCATTAGAGACAAACTTACTGACCTCCTCTGATAACATAATGAACATTAATTTTAACAAAGGTGTGACTAGCTTTACCGGGATAATTTGAGTGAACTCTACACCCTCTGTTCCTTAGTATAAGACGCTTTCGTAGTTCAATTTAAAGTACCCAAACTTCTAGTATTTAGAAAAACAGGTAGTGGTTTCTTGAGCACATATCTGGGAAAGCTTGCCACACTTTATATATGTCCATATGCTAATGCAACACCATTCGAATAGTACAAATATACACTAATCCAATGTCTAGGGAAACAGTAGAGTAGGTTTTTATTACGGGGTACAGTACAATGGTTTTACTGAACATATTTCCATAAGCTAGCACTGGAAGATTTCTATAAGCATTAACAATACAAAATGTAAAGGTAACAAGTTTCAGCATTGGTATACTAGTTGTGCAATAGCATTAAACCAAATACAAAAGTCTGAAGGTAACTAGCATTATTAACTAATGACAGTATAAAAAATTTGCAAACCAAATACCTTCAAGGTAAATATCATTTCAAACTCGACGGGACTTGAAAAATTGCTATCCCAATCTTGATAATTGATCAAACATAAAAACTTGATCGAACGAATCAATAAAACATCCGGAGGAGGAGGTGCCCACTCTTGACCTTTCCTCTTCTCTTCATAATCTTTTGTATAGTTTAACCAAAATAAAATGACATCAGTGCCTTGGCATTTTGGTGACACTGTACAAAAAATTGACTTATCTCATGAAAGTGAGGTATGTAATCTATAAGCATTAACAGTGCAAAAACCTGAAGGTAGTAACAAGTTTCATCATTGGTATAGTGGCTGTGCAACAACATTAGAATGCCTTAGCTAAAAAATATTTAATACATCCACAATCAACAGCTAACCCTGAAATAATCCAGAGACATTAAATGGCATTGCTTAAATTTATTGGTGGCATGAGACTAAGTGTGGCATTAGTTAAATGTGGCATCACTTGAGCAGTAGCATTGCTTGACTTTACCGCTGGCATTACACTAACAGCAAAAAAGTGGCAATAAGAGCATGGGAGGCCCATTCGGACAGTGGGCGCACCAGTACGATGTACCTCCATGGACGCATAGAGAGGTGAGGGAGGTATTGTTGCCCAGAGCAACAAATATCCAGGCAGCATATGTGGATGAGATCCCAGTTTTGTTCTCTTTAGCCACCCTTTTACTATGTGAGAACAACAAACTGATCGACCTGGTCATTCTCTATTGCGTTGTCATGCATGTCTACCCTTTTTCAACCAAGAGACACGAGACTCGTTCCTTAGCTACTGATTTCCCCTTTTCACCCTAGATGCAGGTTTGATGCCTAGTATGTTCGACAGTACTTTCTCCCTTCATTTCCTTATTCAACCCAGACATGGATTAGTCTACATGAAGTAGAGTTTCCTTTAATAGTGAAAATTAAGGTTTTCAGCTAGGTGACCAGCAGAGCAGAGGATAGAAAATTGGGAAGATGGTTGAGTGGAAGAAGATCCACTTGCAGCGACGTGGCAGCTGGGGCAATAGAACAAGGGTATGGTTCGAAAAGAGGTACCATACCCGAGTGTTGGCGGGAAGTGGCTTCGCTGGTGGTCGCCGTCTTCCGCAAACGCTATGGCAGCGAGCTTGGGGACGGAGGCCATCCCGCGTGGGTGCTAGGTTTGAGGGGATGGCCTTGTCGTCAATGCGTGACCTTGCTCGCCGACGACGAGTGCGTCAATGTTGCACATCCTTTTCTTCCTCGGCGGATCTGTGACCACCGATGAGGAGGGAGAGAGACGGGCAACGCCGTCTTTTTTTAATCTAGATAGAGGATGACAGTGTGAGAAGCAAGTGGGCAGCCCTTAGCAAGAAAGCGCCGAAGCTCTATATATTTTTGATACTAGTACTAGAGGTGGAGTAGTGGTAGAGTAGTTTATATTTTCTTTTCATACACTACCAGTTATCTGTGCTTCAAAACTGAACGACATGCCATTAAAAAAATAAAGTCAAGAAATAATGCGACACCTCGGGCCAACGCGTCCAGATCGCATTTTGCACGAGAAATAACATACCATGTTTTGTTGTCATGTGGTCCTATTCCAACATGTCAGTGAGACGAAGATGAGTCCTTTTCTACAATTTCTGAACAAACGTCTATGTAGGCCGGAGCGCCTCTTCCTGTACCGTGGCAACCGTCCACCGCCTCTTCGCCTTTCCCTCTCGATTTGGAACTGTTGTCGCACGCTCTTCCTCCCTCCATTTTCCTTCACCCTTCCTTCTGCCATTGTTAGATCGTCTTCTCCATGGAGGGAACAAGCCAGAAACGACCCGTTATTCTTGCCCCGATCTGAAAGATGACATGGTGGAGGAACTCATTGGTCGGTGCGACGTCATCACCTCGGCTAGCATGGAAGGTTTGTTCCAGACCATTCTCGACTCATCAAATAACATCACTACAAAGAACCCCAAGGGTTCAGGAGTGGTTTGATCTCCCCTATCTTCTACGCCATGACCCTGTTCGCTGGCATGGGGACGACAGAAGCCTCGGCTTGTGAAAGTTGATGCTTCTTGATAATTATACGTGTGATGTTAAGATGCCATCGCTTAAGGGTAAGGCCTGGGCAGGCGCAAATGGAGATTGGGTTGTTTATATTGGGCACAATTGCGAGTGGGAACTTGTGAATTTGTACACTCGTCATCGGGTTCCACTTCCAAAAATCTCAGAGTGCCCTGAGGTTGAGCACACAGATGATCGACGTACGTTCAAATACGATCATGGTGACTGTCGTCTATGTGAGATAGCAATTTGTCGAGTTCCCAACTGCTCTTGGGATTACACGAACTATGAAGTTGTTGCTATCTTCGACAAGCTTGTTGCCGTCCTTACTTCCAGGATATTGCTCAAAATCAATTTCTGTACACGGATGAGTACTGTGATGCAATTCAACACGAGTGCCTTGTGTTTGCTGCCACAACTCGTGGCACTGTTTTTGCATGGAATCCTTATGCTTTCCGTACATTTGTCTTCCACCGTAATTAGAATTGTTTCATCCACATGCATGCGAGTTAGTATCCCCGTACTAATTAACCTTCTTGTGTTTCCAAGGTCGTGTGAACATTCCACCACCTATACTTGAAAAAATTTATAACCAAGGGGGAGATGACGATGGTGATGATCACGAGAAGGACCTACATACTCAGTGGCGCCTGGCAACTTATTCCGATCGATCACCTCTTCTTGTATGTATACAGGGCACTACTGATGTTACTAAGGAAGTAGGTGTTGTATCCCATGGTTGCACTCTCTGGACCTTTTCCAACATCCGTTGCAGGGTATTCGGGATGGATACTAGTGTGCTAGCGCCAACACCTTCTCCCTGGTTCAATATTGATAGTCTTGGAGAAAACTCGCTCTTCCTTGGACTAAACTATTGAATGATGGTGAAAGGCGATCCAACTGTTGTTGGCACAATGTTACTACCATTTATGAGAAGCAATTGTATGTATACATCGGACATTGCTATGGTTCCCTACCCTGGCTATCACAATATGTGTCCTAATATAGGACGCTTCAGCCTGGATGATGAGTCATGCGTTGGTCTCGATATTGACAATAGTTGGCCCTTCCCAGAGGCTTCCTTATGGTTCAAAGCAAGCGTTTCCAACGCTGAGGATTGGTTGAGCTGATGTTCATTTCGTTGCTTGTTATTTGTTGTGTGATAAAAACTTTAGTATTTACTAGAATGTTTTGTTGGAAATAATATATAATCCAACATGTATCCTTGTTGTCGTTGTGTGTTGATGAATTGTTGTATGTAATGAATGGTACATTTGCAAATGCATGTGATGAAATCAATTTATGAATGGTTTTCGAGTCACTTCTTGGATTGTGAGTACCATAGTAGTATAGCCAACATCTGGTTATATGAACTTGCGACAACACATAGAGCCAACCTAATAGTATGCTATTAGTACAATAGTTAGTCCTAGTAGTAGTATACCATCAACTAGAGCTAGGTGTCGCACGAAGGACAAGAAATATAGTGATAGTGTGAGGTGGGCTTGTACAGTATGTAGTATGATGTAGGAACAGGGCTTGCCGTGTTTCCTACTCCTCCGGTCTTAATGTGGAGAAGATTTGGTCGAGTTCTTCCTCCTTTTGCGGACACATGGGACATCCAACATCCAGGTCATGTCATGCAAGAAAATGGAGTGCTAGTTGAAGCCACGTGATGTGCATCTTGGGTTAAACTATAAATAGAATCTTACTCTGGAGTAACTCCAAAAGCGGCCACTGAAGATCTTTATTGGATGTTTATCATCACGAGCACGTCGAGGTGAAAGATGTGCTGGTTCAGTGGGTCGTCTTGCGTTTTCACTGACATGTGGGACTGCATGTTAGCAAACAAACGATGGGCACACTCCGCGCGTCTGTCGGCTGGCTGAGAAGAGAGAGAGAGAGGAGGGTTGAGCACGGACTCTAGGAAATTTCACAACAACGTGAGTAGTACTAGTGTTGTACCGTACTCCTGGAGAGATAATGTGTTCGCTCTACGTAACCAGCACCTCGATATAGTGGGGTGGCATGGGCCATAGCAAGCATTCACGTCTAGTAGTATGACACACGCCACCCACATGAGTCCCATTTGACACCAATTTTCTTGGAGTCCGTGCTACAACTATCTCTTCTCCCTCATGTTTTCTCTAACTCAACCATCACGCGGTGGACGGGGTGGGGGTTTCTCGATAGTCGGTTTGCTCAACTGCGGTCCCACTTATAAGTGAAAATGCAACACAACACGCATTCCCCCTGGAGCGGCGTCCTGGACCAACAATGTTCGGGTGCGACACGAACACGGTAGGCTTTTTCCTTTTGAACTTGTAACTTGTAAAATTTGGTTCTGCTCCATGGCGCGACCGATAGATAGAAATAATGATTTTCCTAGTGTAATAAGAAGTTTGGTTCTGGCGTGGTTCATGCATGGAGTACGTACGAAAATTATGAAGTTGATGCGAAAGGTAAGATAATTACTAGTACAATATACTACTACATGGAGTTGACGAAAAGATAAAGATACATATGGATCCATCAACGACATCCTCACGCCCTAGTGCGCCGGGTCACCAACTGACGTGTGAGGAGTAGTGGCATTGGCGGCGAGCTCAACGTGCTTATGAACAATGCTGTCCAAGGTTGCCCTGCGGTCCAAGAAGGCCAGCGTCCTATCATCCTCCTATAACACATAGTAGTCCTTGTGGACGATTTGCGCGTAGACGTGGGTGATTATGTCGATGGTGTCTTACTGCAGCAGGCGCTGCGCGGTGAGCGTGACCTCGAGGTGGACATTCTCCGGCGCGATGGCGGACAGTCGCAGGGCCACCATGAAGGAAATATGCCCTAGAGGCAATAATAAAGTTATTATTTATTTCCTTATATCATGATAAATGTTTATTATTCATGCTAGAATTGTATTAACTGGAAACATAATACATGTGTGAATACATAGACAAACAGAGTGTCACTAGTATGCCTCTACTTGACTAGCTCATTAATCAAAGATGGTTATGTTTCCTAACCATGAACAAAGAGTTGTTATTTGATTAACGAGATCACATCATTAGTTGAATGATCTGATTGACATGACCCATTCCATTAGCATAGCACCCGATCGTTTAGTATGTTGCTATTGCTTTTATCCATGACTTATACATGTTCCTTTAACTATGAGATTATGCAACTCCCGTTTACCGTAGGAACACTTTGTGTGCTACCAAACATCACAACGTAACTGGGTGATTATAAAGGTGCTCTACAGGTGTCTCCGAAGGTACATGTTGGGTTGGCGTATTTCGAGATTAGGATTTGTCACTCCGATTGTCGGAGAGGTATCTCTGGGCCTTCTCGGTAATGCACATCACATAAGCCTTGCAAGCATTGCAACTAATGTGTTAGTTGTGAGATGATGTATTACGGAACGAGTAAAGAGACTTGCCGGTAACGAGATTGAACTAGGTATTGGATACCGACGATCGAATCTCGGACAAGTAACATACCGGTGACAAAGGGAACAAACGTATGTTGTTATGCGGTCTGACCGATAAAGATCTTCGTAGAATATGTAGGAGCCAATATGGGCATCCAGGTCCCGCTATTGGTTATTGACTGGAGACGTGTCTCGGTCATGTCTACATTGTTCTCGAACCCGTAGGGTCCGCACGCTTAAGGTTTCGATGACAGTTATATTATGAGTTTATGAGTTTTGATGTACCGAAGGAGTTCGGAGTCCCGGATGAGATCGGGGACATGACGAGGAGTCTCGAAATGGTCGAGACGTAAAGATCGATATATTGGACGACTATATTCGGACATCGGAAGGGTTCTGAGTGATTGGGGTATTTTCGGGAGTACCGGGGAGTTACGGGATTACGGGAGAAGTAATGGGCCCTGATGGGCTTTAGTGGGAAGAGGAAAAGGCTGCTGCGCCCCCCCTCCCCTTTGGTCCGAATTGGACTAGGGAAAAGGGGGCCGGCCACCTTTCCTACTCCTCCTATTCCTTCTCCCTTCCTCCCCTTTTGGTGGACTCCTACTAGGACTTGGAGTCCTAGTAGGACTCCACACCCTGGCCGCACCTTTTGCCTTGGCCGGCCTCCTCCTCCTCCATCCTTTATATACAGGGGCAGGGGGCATCCCATAGACACACAAGTTGATCTACGGATCGTTCCTTAGCCGTGTGCGGTGCCCCCTTCCACCAAATTCCACCTCGATCATATTGTTGCAGTGCTTAGGCGAAGCCCTGCGCCGGTAACACATCAAGATCGTCACCACACCGTCGTGCTGACGGAACTCTTCCCCGACGCTTTGCTCGATCGGAGCCCGGGGATCGTCATCGAGCTGAACGTGTGCAGAACTCGGAGGTGCCGTACATTCGGTGCTTAGATCGGTTGGATCGCGAGGAGAACGTACGACTACTTCCTCTACGTACGACTACTTCCTCTACGTTGTGTCAACGCTTCCGCTTCGGTCTACGAGGGTACGTAGACAAACACTCTCCCCTCTCGTTGCTATGCATCACCATGATCTTGCATGTGCGTAGGAAAATTTTTGAATTTACTGCGTTCCCCAACAGTGGCATCCGAGCCTAGGTTTTATGGTTGATGTTATTTGCACGAGTAGAACACAAGTGAGTTGTGGACGATACAAGTCATACTGCCTACCAGCATGTCATACTTTGGTTCAGCGGTATTGTTGGATGAGACGATCCGGACCAACCTTACGCGTACGCTTACGCGAGACCGGTTCCCTCGACGTGCTTTGCACAGAGATGGCTTGCGGAAGACTGTCTCTCCAACTTTAGTTGAACCGAGTGTGGCTACGCCCGGTCCTTGAGAAGGTTAAAACGGAGTCTATTTGACAAACTATCGTTGTGGTTTTGATGCGTAGGTAAGATGAGTTCTTGCTTAAAGCCCGTAGCAGCCACGTAAAACTTGCAACAACAAAGTAGAGAACGTCTAACTTGTTTTTGCAGGGCATGTTGTGATGTGATATGGTCAAGACGTGATGCTAAATTTTATTGTATGAGATGATCATGTTTTGTAACCGAGTTATCGGCAACTGGCAGGAGCCATATGGTTGTCGCTTTATTGTATGCAATGCAATCGCGATGTAATGCTTTACTTTATTGCTAAACGGTAGTGATAGTAGTGGAAGCATAAGATTAGCGAGACGACAACGATGCTGCGATGAAGATCAAGGTGTCGCGCCGGTGACGATGGTGATCCTGACGGTGCTTCGAAGATGGAGATCACAAGCACAAGATGATGATGGCCATATCATATCACTTATATTGATTGCATGTGATGTTTATCCTTTTATGCATCTTATCTTGCTTTGATTGACGGTAGCATTATAAGATGATCTCTCACTAAATTATCAAGAAGTGTTCTCCCTGAGTATGCACCGTTGCGAAAGTTCTTCGTGCTGAGACACCACGTGATGATCGGGTGTGATAGGCTCTACGTTCAAATACAACGGGTGCAAAACAGTTGCACACGCGGAATACTCAGGTTTAACTTGACGAGCCTAGCATATACAGATATGGCCTCGGAACACAGAGACCGAAAGGTCGAGCGTGAATCATATAGTAGATATGATCAACATAATGATGTTCACCATTGAAACTACTCCATCTCACGTGATGATCGGACATGGTTTAGTTGATTTGGATCACGTGATCACTTAGAGGATTAGAGAGATGTCTATCTAAGTGGGAGTTCTTAAGTAATATGATTAATTGAACTTTAATTTATCATGAACTTAGTCCTGGTAGTATTAGCATATCTATGTTGTAGATCAATAGCTCGCATTGTTGCTTCCCTGTGTTTATTTTGATATGTTCCTAGAGAAAATTGTGTTGAAAAATGTTAGTAGCAATGATGCGGATTGGATCCGTGATCTGAGGTTTATCCTCATTGCTGCACAGAAGAATTATGTCCTTGATGCACCGCTAGGTGACGGACCTATTGCAGGAGCAGATGCAGACGTTATGAACGTTATGCTAGCTCAATATGATGACTACTTAATAGTTTAGTGCACCATGCTTAAACGGCTTAGAATCGGGACTTCAAAGACGTTTTGAACGTCATGGACCATATGAGATGTTCCAGGAATTGAAGTTAATATTTCAAGCAAATACCCGAGTTGAGAGATATGAAGTCTCCGACAAGTTCTATAGCTAAAAGATGGAGGAGAATCGCTCAACTAGTGAGCATGTGCTCAGATTGTCTGGGTACTACAATCGCTTGAATCAAGTGGGAGTTAATCTTCCAGATAAGATAGTGATTGACAGAATTCTCTAGTCACCATCACCAAGTTAGTAGAACTTCGTGATGAACTATAATATGCAAGGGACAACGGAAAATATTCCCAAGCTCTTCGCGATGCTAAAATCAGCGAAGGTAGAAATCAAAGAAAAACATCAAGTGTTGATGGTTGACAAGATCACTAGTTTCAAGAAAAGGGCAAAAGGAAAGAAGGGGAACTTCAAGAAGAACGGCAAGCAAGTTGCTGCTCAAGTGAAAAAGCCCAAGTATGGTCCTAAGCCTGAGACTAAGTGCTTCTACTGCAAAGGGACTGGTCACTGGAAGCGGAACTACCCCAAGTGATTGGCGGATAAGAAGGATGGCAAAGTGAACATAAGTATATTTGATATACATGTTATTGATGTGTACTTTACTAGTGTTCATAGCAACCCCTTAGTATTTGGTACTAGTTCAGTTACTAAAATTTAGTAACTTGAAACGGGAGTTGCAGAATGAACAAAGACTAGTTAAAGGACAAGGTGACGATGTGTGTTGGAAGTGGTTCCAAGATTGATATGATCATCATCACACACTCCCTATACTTTCGGGATTAGTGTTGAAACTAAATAAGTGTTATTTGGTGTTTGCGTTGAGCATGAATATGATTTGATCATGTTAATTGCAATACGGTTATTCATTTAAGTTAGAGAACAATTGTTGTTCTGTTTACATGAATAAAACCTTCTATGGTCATACACACCAACGAAAATGGTTTGTTGGATCTCGATCGTAATGATACACATATTCATAATATTGAAGCCAAAAGATGCGAAGTTAATAATGATAGTGCAACCTATTTGTGGCACTGCCGTTTAGGTCATATTGGTGTAAAGCGCATGAAGAAACTCCATGCTGATGGGATTTTGGAATCACTTGATTATGAATCACTTGATGCTTGCGAACCATGCCTCTTGGGCAAGATGACTAAAACGCCGTTCTCCGGAACAATGGAGCAAGCAACAGATTTGTTGGAAATCATACATACTGATGTATATGGTCCGATGAATATTAAGGCTCGCGACAAGTATCATTATTTTCTAACCTTCACAGATGATTTGAGCAGATATGGTATATCTACTTGATGAAACATAAGTCTGAAACGTTTGAAAAGTTCAAAGAATTTTAGAGTGAAGTGAAAATCATCGTGACAAGAAAATAAGGTTTCTACGATCTGATCGCGGAGACAAATATTTGAGTTACGAGTTTGGTCTTCAATTAAAACAATGTGGAATAGTTTCACAAACTCATGCCACCTGGAACACCACAGCATAATGGTGCGTCCGAACGTCATAACCGTACTTTATTGGATATAGTACAATCTATGATGTCTCTTACCGATCTACCACTATCGTTTTTGGGGTTATGCATTAAAGACAGCTGCATTCACGTTAAAAAGGGCACCATCTAAGTCCGTTGAGACGACACAATATGAACTGTGGTTTAGCAAGAAACCAAAGTTGTCGTTTCTTAAAGTTTGGGGTAGTGATGCTTATATGAAAAAGTTTCATCCTGATAAGCTCAAACCCAAATCGGAGAAATATGTCTTCATAGGATACCCAAAGGAAATTGTTGGGTGCACCTTCTATCACAGATCCAAAGGCAAGACATTTGTTGCTAAGAATGGATCCTTTCTAGAGAAGGAGTTTCTCTCGAAAGAAGTGAGTGGGAGGAAAGTAGAAAACTTGATAAGGTAATTGTACCTTCTCCCTTATTGGAAAGTAGTTCATCACAGAAAACTGTTCCTGTGACTACTACACCAATTAGTGAGGAAGCTAATGATGATGATCATGTAACTTCAAGATCAAGTTACTACCGAATCTCGTAAGTAAACCAGAGTGAGATCCGCACCAGAGTGGTACGGTAATCCTGTTCTGGAAGTCATGTTACTAGACCATGACGAACTTGCGAACTATGAGGAAGCGATGATGAGCCCAGATTCCGCAAAATGGTTAGAGGCCATGAAATCTGAGATATGATCCATGTATGAGAACAAAGTATGGACTTTGATGGATTTGCCCAATGATCGGCAAGCCAAAGAAAATAAATGGATCTTGAAGAGGAAGACGGACACTGATAGTAGTGTTACTATCTACAAAGCTAGAATTGTCGCAAAAGGTTTTCGACAAGTTCAAGGTGTTGACTATGATGAGAGTTTCTCACTCATATCTATGCTTAAGTCTGTCCGAATCATGTTAGCAATTGCCGCATTTTATGAAATCCGGCAAATGGATAAACAAAACTACATTCCTTAATGGATTTATTAAAGAAGAGTTGTATACGATGCAACTAGAAGGTTTTGTCGATCCTGAAGGTGTTAACAAAATATGCAAGCTCCAGCGATCCATCTATGGACTGGTGCAAGCATCTCGGAGTTGGAATATACGCTTTGATGAGTTGATCAAAGCATATAGTTTTATACAGACTTGCGGTGAAGCCTGTATTTACAAGAAAGTGAGTGGGAGCACTACAGCATTTCTGATAAGTATATGTAAATGACATATTATTGATCGGAAATAATGTAGAATTATTCTGTGAAGCATAAAGGAGTATTTGAAAGGAGTTTTTCAAAGAAAGACCTCGGTGAAACTGCTTACATATTGAGCATCAAGATCTATAGAGATAGATCAAGACGCTTGATAAGTTTTTCAATAAGTACATACCTTGAAAAGATTTTGAAGTAGTTCAAAATGGAACAGTCAAAGAAAGAGTTCTTGCCTGTATTACAAGGTGTGAAATTAAGTAAGACTCAAAGCCCGACCACGGCAGAAGATAGAAAGAGAATGAAAGTCATTCCCTATGCTTTGGCCATAGGTTCTATAAAGTATGCCATGCTGTGTACCAGACCTATTGTATACCCTACCCTGAGATTGGCACGGGAGTACAATAGTGATCTAGGAGTAGATCACTGGACGGCGGTCAAAATTATCCTTAGTGAAATAAGGATATGTTTCTCGATTATGGAGGTGACAAAAAGGTTCGTCGTAAAAGGTTACGTCGATGCAAGTTTTGACACTAATCTGGATGACTCTAAGTCTCAATCTAGATACATATTGAAAGTGGGAGCAATTAGCTAAAGTAGCTCCGTGCAGAGCATTGTAGACATAGAAAATTGCAAAATACATAACGGATCTGAATGTGGCAGACCCGTTGACTAAATTTCTCTCACAAGCAAAACATGATCACACCGTAGTACTCTTTGGGTGTTAAACACATAGCGATGTGAACTAGATTACTGACTCTAGTAAACCCTTTGGGTGTTGATCACATATCGATGTGAACTATGGGTGTTAATCACATGGTGATGTGAACTGTTGCTGTTAAATCACATGACGATGTGAACTAGATTATTGACTCTAGTGCAAGTGGGAGACTGAAGGAAATATGCCCTAGAGGCAATAATAAAGTTATTATTTATTTCCTTATATCATGATAAATGTTTATTATTCATGCTAGAATTGTATTAACTGGAAACATAATACATGTGTGAATACATAGACAAACAGAGTGTCACTAGTATGCCTCTACTTGACTAGCTCATTAATCAAAGATGGTTATGTTTCCTAACCATGAACAAAGAGTTGTTATTTGATTAACGAGATCACATCATTAGTTGAATGATCTGATTGACATGACCCATTCCATTAGCATAGCACCCGATCGTTTAGTATGTTGCTATTGCTTTTATCCATGACTTATACATGTTCCTTTAACTATGAGATTATGCAACTCCCGTTTACCGTAGGAACACTTTGTGTGCTACCAAACATCACAACGTAACTGGGTGATTATAAAGGTGCTCTACAGGTGTCTCCGAAGGTACATGTTGGGTTGGCGTATTTCGAGATTAGGATTTGTCACTCCGATTGTCGGAGAGGTATCTCTGGGCCTTCTCGGTAATGCACATCACATAAGCCTTGCAAGCATTGCAACTAATGTGTTAGTTGTGAGATGATGTATTACGGAACGAGTAAAGAGACTTGCCGGTAACGAGATTGAACTAGGTATTGGATACCGACGATCGAATCTCGGACAAGTAACATACCGGTGACAAAGGGAACAAACGTATGTTGTTATGCGGTCTGACCGATAAAGATCTTCGTAGAATATGTAGGAGCCAATATGGGCATCCAGGTCCCGCTATTGGTTATTGACTGGAGACGTGTCTCGGTCATGTCTACATTGTTCTCGAACCCGTAGGGTCCGCACGCTTAAGGTTTCGATGACAGTTATATTATGAGTTTATGAGTTTTGATGTACCGAAGGAGTTCGGAGTCCCGGATGAGATCGGGGACATGACGAGGAGTCTCGAAATGGTCGAGACGTAAAGATCGATATATTGGACGACTATATTCGGACATCGGAAGGGTTCTGAGTGATTCGGGTATTTTCGGGAGTACCGGGGAGTTACGGGATTACGGGAGAAGTAATGGGCCCTGATGGGCTTTAGTGGGAAGAGGAAAAGGCTGCTGCGCCCCCCCTCCCCTTTGGTCCGAATTGGACTAGGGAAAAGGGGGCCGGCCACCTTTCCTACTCCTCCTATTCCTTCTCCCTTCCTCCCCTTTTGGTGGACTCCTACTAGGACTTGGAGTCCTAGTAGGACTCCACACCCTGGCCGCACCTTTTGCCTTGGCCGGCCTCCTCCTCCTCCATCCTTTATATACAGGGGCAGGGGGCACCCCATAGACACACAAGTTGATCTACGGATCGTTCCTTAGCCGTGTGCGGTGCCCCCTTCCACCAAATTCCACCTCGATCATATTGTTGCAGTGCTTAGGCGAAGCCCTGCGCCGGTAACACATCAAGATCGTCACCACGCCGTCGTGCTGACGGAACTCTTCCCCGACGCTTTGCTGGATCGGAGCCCGGGGATCGTCATCGAGCTGAACGTGTGCAGAACTCGGAGGTGCCGTACATTCGGTGCTTAGATCGGTTGGATCGCGAGGAGAACGTACGACTACTTCCTCTACGTACGACTACTTCCTCTATGTTGTGTCAACGCTTCCGCTTCGGTCTACGAGGGTACGTAGACAAACACTCTCCCCTCTCGTTGCTATGCATCACCATGATCTTGCATGTGCGTAGGAAAATTTTTGAATTTACTGCGTTCCCCAACACACCAGTGCGTCAAGATGTTGTCACCATAGAGGCCGTTGAGGGTGGCGGGTGTCGCAGAGCCTGGGCGCATGGGCTGTGATACGTCTCCAACGTATCTATAATTTTTGATTGTTCCATGCTATTACATTATGTGTTTTGGATGTTTATGGGCTATATTAAACACTTCTATATTATTTTTTGGACTAACCTATTGACCTAGAGCCCAGTGCCAGATCCTGTTTTTCCCCTTGTTTCAGTGTTTTGAAGAAAAGGAATATCAAACGGAGTCGAAACGGAATGAAACCTTCTGGAGAAGTTATATTTGGAAGGAAAGCTACCCGATAGACTAGGAGTGCACGTCAGGAAAGAAACGAGGGAGCCACGAGGCAGGGGGCACACCCACCCCCCTGGGCGCGCCCTCCACCCTCGTGGGCCCCTCGTGGCTCCCTGACGTATTTCTTCCGCCTATATAAATCAATATACCCTAAAAACTTCGAGGAACAGAATAGATCATGAGTTCCGCCGTCGGAAGCCTCTGTAGCCACCAAAACCTAATCGGGACCCTGTTCCGGCACCCTGCTGGAGGGGGGTAACCCTCACCGGTGGCCATCTACATCATCCCGGCGCTCTCCATGACGAGGAGGGAGTAGTTCACCCTCGGGGCTGAGGGTATGTACCAGTAGCTATGTGTTTGATCTCTCTCTCTCTCTCTCTCTCTCTCTCTCTCTCTCTCTCTCTCTCTCTCGTGTTCTTGCTTTGGCACGATCTTGATGTATCGCGAGCTTTGCTATTATAGTTGGATCTTATGTTTCTTCTCCCCCTCTACTCTCTTGTAATGGATTGAGTTTTTCCCTTTGAAGTAATCTTATCAGATTGAGTCTTTAATGACTGGAGAACAATTGATGTATGTCTTGCCGTGCGTATCTGTGGTGACAATGGGATATCACATGATTCACTTGATGTATGTCTTGGTGATCAACTTGCGGGTTCCGCCCATGAACCTATGCATAAGGGTTGGCACATGTTTTCGTCTTGATTCTCTGGTAGAAACATTGGGGCACTCTTTGAAGTACTTTGTGTTGGTTTGAATAGATGAATCCAAGATTGTGTGATGCATATCGTACAATCATACCCATGGATACTTGAGGTGACATTGGAGTATCTAGGTGACATTAGGGTTTTGGTTGATTTGTGCTAAAGGTGTTATTCTAGTATGAACTCTAAGGCTGTTTGTGACACTTATAGGAATAGCCCAATGGATTGATTGGAAAGAATAACTTTGAGGTGGTTTCGTACCCTACCATAATCTCTCCATTTGTTCTCCGCTATTAGTGTCTTTGGAGTGACTCTTTGTTGCATGTTGAGGGATAGTTATATGATCCAATTATGTTATTATTGTTGAGAGAACTTGCACTAGTGAAAGTATGAACCCTAGGCCTTGTTTCCTAGCATTGCAATACCGTTTACGCTCACTTTTATCATTAGTTACCTTGCTCTTTTAATATTTTCAGATTACAAAAACCTTTATCTACCATCCATATTGCACTTGTATCACCATGTCTTTGCCAAACTAGTGCACCTATACAATTTACCATTCTATTGGGTGTGTTGGGGACACAAGAGATTCTTTGTTATTTGGTTGCAGGGTTGTTTGAGAGAGACCACCTTCATCCTACACCTCCCACGGATTGATAAACCTTAGGTCATCCACTTGAGGGAAATTTGCTACTGTCCTACAAACCTCTGCACTTGGAGGCCCAACAACGTCTACAAGAAGAAGGTTGCGTAGTAGACATCAAGCAGTTTCTGGCGCCGTTGCCGGGGAGGTGAGTGCTTGAAGGTATATCTTTAGATCTTGTAATTGAATCTTTTTGTTTCTTGTTTTAGCACTAGTTTAGTTTATAAAAGAAAACTACAAAAAATGGAATTGAGTTTACCACCACTACAAAAAAAATACACTTCCGTGATGATACGTGTTTGTCACAGTAGGTCACGTTTTTTGTCATGCATGTACATCCATGAAAAATTGATGACAGAATCAAGATAGTCATACCTGTACTGTCGTAGAAGTGTTCCATGACATTACCAAAATTATCATCACGGAAGTGTCCACTTCCATGACGATAAATCGCGCGTCACAGAAGTGCTTTCGTCAAGGGCGACCGACACGTGGCATCCATCGTAACGGAACACCGTTAAGCTATCGGGTCGGGTTTTGGATCCGATAACCCATTAACAGCCCCGACCAATGGGGATTTTCCATGTGTAAAATCAACATTGGCTGGAGGGGACACGTGTTAGGTCTGCGTTGGCACAGGTGTCACTCATCCAATGGGCGAGACGCGCCTATGATATGTTGACACGTGGACCGGCCCATCAAGTTTAAATGGGCTAGCCCAACTGAAGGCCCACAAGATTTTGCGGACCATAATGGGCCGGCCCAGCTAAAGGCCCACGAGATTTTGCAGACCATAATGGGCTGGCCCAGCTAAAGGCCCACAAGATTTTGCGGGCCATAATGGGCCGGCCTAGGAAAAGGCCCACAAGATTTTTGTGTGCCATAATGGGCCAGCCCAGGTAAAGGCCCACAAGATTCTTGCGGATCATAATGGGTCGGCCCAGCTAAAGGCCCATGAGATTTCACTGACATTAATGGGCCGGCCCAGCTGTAGGCCCACAAGATTTTGAGGACCCTAGTAGGCCGGCCCATTAACTGGCTGCCATGTTTTGGGCCAAATGCCGGCCCATATTTGATGCGGTCCACTAATGGCCTGCCACGCTCCGGGCCTAATAGTGGCCCATATGAGATCCGGCCCATTAAAAGCCTACCACGTTCTGGGCCGAATTACGGCCCAGATCAGGTCCGACCCTTTAAGAGGCTTTGGGCTCAATTATGGCCCATTTCAGATTCGGCCCGTCAACTGGACACTATGCTTTTGGGCCCACTTGCTAAAGGCTCACTTAGTAATTCGGCCTGATATTAGTTTTGGCCTGTTAAGGGCCCATTTAAAATTTCGGCCCTATATTAATTTTGGCATGTTAAAAGCCCGTCCTATATTGGGCCTAACTACGGCCTGGTTTGCATCCGGCCTGCTCGCAGCCGATATCTGATTGGGCGAAACAAGGACCGAGACAATTTTGGCCTATTAAAAGCCCGTGATTTGATTCGCACAATCATGGGTCGGGGTTCATTTCGGGCTGCTGCCGGCCCATGAGCTATTCGGCACGTTTTAGGCCCGCTAAAAACCTAGCCCGTTAGAGTCGAATGTTGCGGCCAGTCGACTACATCTGATTTTTTTCAGATAGCGAATGATGGCAGTAACTAGTAGGAATTAAGAACAAACCTACTCTATACAATAAAGAAATTACAACATAGTAACTAAGAATAAACTTACACTATACAATAAAGGATTTAAGGTATATTACATCCACTGGGCATCGAAGTTCGCCACCAGTGATCATAAAGCGCCACGAAGAAGCAGATTACAAAAACTGGGCACCATTGCAACGTAACAAAATAATACTGAACCGAGACCACTTCCAAGACAGTTCAAGAAAGGTTAGCCTTGTAGGGGAACAGCTGAGCAAGGCTGTGAGACTGGCCTAGCATGTCGGTCATAGCTTCCAGGTGTAGCTGTTTAGCGATGAGGTTCTCATCGGTGTTCTCCGCAATCTTTCTTAGAGATAGGACTTCAAGTCGAACTTGAGTTGCAGAATGCCTTTCTGCTAGAACTTGGGACTGAAGAAGTCGAACTGATTCAGACAACGAATTCTGTGAGCTTGTCTGACTGTTAGTCTCAAGTAACTTGAACACTGCATCAAGACAAGACTTTGGGGTTGTCTCGCTATCTTCAAGATTGTAACGCCCCGAGACCGATGCTCGAGAAGACTTCCATATATTCTGGGTTTCGCCGTGTGTTTCATTTGTGCCTGCCCTTTTATTTTTGCATCGCATCATGTCATCGTGCCATCATCTCATAAATCATTTGCAACTCAACTAAATAAATCGTATGGATCTTCGGTCCATTTAAATTGAGGGAATTCACATGGTGAGTTCTCTTTATAATATATCCTCCCGATATTAGTGGAGCTATTATAAAATAATCCATTCTTTGGAATCACCATAACACACTTGAAAAATCCCAATGCCTTTTATTATTTCAATTCTTGGCCTCTAACTTTGCCATATATCCTTTCGTCATTTTCAAGAGCTCCACCTAATTTCTCAACATTTTTGGAAACTCCTAGAACCTAGTCCTAGTTCAAACACATTTGAATTAAATTCAAATGAGTTAGAATTTACATCTTCCAATCTTGGTTTTTTTCTATTTTCTCGGAACAAGCATATTTTTGTGAGTTCGGGAAAATTATCTGTCGGGGGAAATCGGCTTCCTCGAACACCTATGGGGACCGAGCCCCTTACTGGTTCGGCGGGGGGCGGAGGTTGCACGAAGAGCAGATCGAGGCGATGCACACGAGGGGTTTACCCAGCTTCGGGCCGCACGGATGCGTAAAACCCTACTGCTGCTTTGTGGTTTGTATTGTGTTCTTGCTCGGAGGCGCGTGGTGCTACAGTACACACGAGCCGATGGCGAGGCCGAGCGTGAAAATGGGTGTCCCCCTCTCCTACTTGCGCATGGGGCCTCCTTTTATATGCTCAAGGGGTTACCCACAGATGGCAGCGTAGGTGGGGGCAAAAATGGTAGAATGCTGTAGTGGGTACAGCTGCCTGCACAGTGGCTGTACAGTGCTATCATACCTAACTCTGACGGCGAGGGACAAGGGCATTAAATGCCCGTCCGCGTCGCCCAGACGGTGCAGTAACAGGACCGTCAGGAGCGCCACCGTTTGCCACGATGGCTACTCTGTCAGTTTCGCTTCGCCACCGCATGCCCCTGGCTACGCAGCCTCCTGCCACGTGCGTCTGGAACGCCCCCAGAGCGACACGTTGGTGGGTGAGCTGGAGCGCAGGCACGGGGTGGTAACTTGCCGCGGCAAGCGCCTTGCCGCGGTGGATGTCTTGTCGCGCCCGGGAGCTTGTCGCTCACTGGGCCTTGCCAGAGCGCGGGACGCGCCGTGGCGAGGTCCTTGTCGTGCCGTGGATGGCCTTCCCGGCAAGCTCCTCTTGCCGGGGTCTTGTGCTTCGAGCGGCAGTCCCGACAAGCTCCTCTTGAAGGGGCCTCGCTCTCTTCGGGTGATCTTCCCGGCAAGCTCCTCTTGCCGGGGCCTTGGCTCAAATACTTTGTTCTTGAATGGCCCAAGAGGGGACCATGGAGGGTCTTGGCGATCACCTGGCAGGCCTTGCCGCGGGGTGCTACGTATAACGCCCCAAGACCGGAGCTTCAGATGCCTTCCAGCTATTCTGAGTTTTGTCGTGGGATTTGTTTTGTTTGTGCATCCATCATGCCATCTCTTGCATTTCATCATGTCATCATGCCATCATATCATTAATTTTAAAAACACATCTAAATAAATCGTATGGATCTTCGGTCCATTTAAATTGAGGGAATTCACATGGTGAGTTCTCTTTATAATATATCCTCCCGATATTAGCGGAACTACTATAAAATAATCCATTCTTTGGAATCACCATAACACACTTGCAAAATCCCAATGCCTTTTATTGTTTCAATTCTTGGCCTCTAACTTTGCCATATATCCTTTCGTCATTTTCCGGAGCTCCACCTATTTTTCTCAACATTTTTGGAAACTCCTAGAACCTAGTCCTAGTTCAAACACATTTGAATTAAATTGAAATGAGTTTGAATTTACATCTTCCAACTTTGGCTTTTTCTATTTTCTCGGAACAAGCGTATTTTTGTGAGTTCGGGAAAATTATCCGCGTGCCCAAATTCTTCCTCTAACCTTCTCTTCTCTCTTTTCCTTTCTCTTATTTCTCTGTTTTGTTTTTTTTATTTTTTTCTTCGGAGAGAGAGAGAGAGAGCCCAACCCTGCAGCCAGGCCGGCCCAAGGCCAAGGCCCAGCCGCCCCCACCAAATCCCTTCTAACCCTAGCCCCGACCGATCGCAGCCCCCACGCATCTCTCTCCCTCTCGTTCCCTCTGCCTGCCGCCACACACCCTTACGCATCGAGCCAGGGAGACGAGCTCCCTGCGCCCGACCCCTTCGCGTCACCCCTCTCCTCCGAGCACCGCCCGCGGTGATCTCTCCCCTCACCAGGCCGGAGCCCCGCCGCCGTCGGCGACCGCCAGGAGGGCCACCCCGCGTGCCGCCCCTCGCATCTCCTCACGCCGCGCCCGGACCTCCTCTGCGCCTCGTCCCCGTCTAGCTGCTTGCCATGACCTCCGCTGCGGAGCTCCCAGCCACCGGCAGCCGTTGCTGCAGTCCGGCGCCCCTGCCTCGCGTCGTCTTCTTCACCCCCCCTGCCGAGTCCCCTGCATCACGCCCCGTCGCCGGAGCCGCGTCAAGCCGGCGTCCTCTCCTCGCCGGTGCGCCCCCTCCATTCCGGCTCCAGGAACGGAACCCCGGCGACCTCTCGCGGCCGGTGTCGGCAAGTGCGACGCCTGCGCCCATCTCTGTTGCATCTCTGTCGGCCTTCCTCCTCCCGTGCCTGCAGCGACGCTGCCCTGCTGCAGCTGCTCTTCCTGCGCGCTGCCTTCCTCGCTGAGCCCCATGGCGTGGCCCTTCTCTGGCAACTAGCGCCCCTCCATGGACGACCACCATTGCCTGTGCACGCCTCTGGATTCGTCCAAGTCCGATGATGTTTTTGTACAACTACGCTGCGGAGACCAAGACCACCAAGTCCGCACGGGAGCCCGAACGACTACTTTCACGATGATGCGAGTACAAGTATCCTCTTCGTGGTTTTCGCCAAGTACCACGACGCCCGGAGCCCTCGGATCCATCAAGTCCAACAACGACTGTGTACAACTACCGGCGACGCCCGAACGACTACACAGTGACTTCGAAGAACATGGAAATGCCAAGTTCCTTTCTGAACGTGTACGACTACATATCCGTGGGCGTCAAGTTCCTCTACGAAAACGAGTACCACTACCGTCGCCTTGTACCACTACTTCCACTACCATCGCGAGAACGACTACTTACACTACGGCCCGTGTACCACTACTTCCTTCGACGAACTCGATCCGTTCCGAAACGCATGCTTCGAAGGTATAACCCCGAGACGACCTTCCGAGAACGAATGCGGGTTATATGAGATGCTCGTGTTTTCACCGTGTCCGAATTGTCACTCGTTTCCATGCCATCGTCTCGTGGGAACCCGGTATCCGGGATCACTCCACCATCTTGCTTAACTCGCTTCCGTCACACTTTCTTTTGCACCGGCATCTCAATCGACTTATCGGAACCGGAATGTTGTCGTGGCACCATTTCCGTTTCACCGCCGTGGCACCCTTTTCCTTCCGCCATGGCGACAAATGCCTCATATCATGCTCATGTCAACATTTTCATAAAGATTGCATAAAACTTGCATATGTCATCCGCATCATGTTAACAATAATTAAAATGTTTAAAATGTTGTATGTTTAAATTTGCTTAAATGCCATGCTAAAATGATTTATTTCATAACTAAATAACCATAGCTCGGATTTAAATAATTTATATATGTAAATGGGGTGGAAAAATGCATAGATTAACATGTTGCACTTTATTTTCGTGTTTAAAAACAATAAAATATGGTTTTAGGCAGAAAAGTACCAAACATAAAATATGCATATGGGGATTTTCCGGAATTGTTGTTTCTTATTTCCGGCCTCATTTAAACTTGCCTAAATAGTTTGTTTAATTATGTTTCACCTCTTGCCATGTTAAGCAACATTTAATATTGATGTGTACATAAACGGGAGTAAACTAAATAATTGAGGTGGTGTTTCATCATATGCAACTTGTTGCATATTGTGCTCCACTTAACTTGTAGTATTGTTTGTGCACTTTGCCATGCCATGCCTCTTTAAACCGGCCATGCATCATACTTGATTGTGCATCATGCCATGTTTATGTGGTGGTTGTTTACTATGTTGTTTGTTTGTTTCCGGGTTGCTTCTCTCGTTAGCTTCGGTTTCGTTCCGGAGTTGTGAGGATTCGTTCGACTACGTCCGTTTGTCTTCTTCATGGAATCGTTCTTCTTCCTTGCGGGATCTCAGGCAAGATGACCATACCCTCGAAATCACTTCTATCTTTGCTTGCTAGTAGCTCGCTCTTTTGCTATGCCTATGCTGCGATACCTACCACTTGCTTATCATGCCTCCCATATTGTCAAACCAAGCATCTAACCCACCTTGTCCTAGCAAACCGTTGTTTGGCTATGTTACCGCTTTGCTCAGCCCCTCTTATAGCGTTGTTAGTTGCAGGTGAAGATGAAGTTTGTTCCTTGTAGGAACATGGAGATGTTGTTCCTTGTTGGAACATGTTTACTTGTTGGGATATCACAATATATCTTATTTAATTAATGCATCTATATACTTGGTAAAGGGTGGAAGGCTCGGCCTTATGCCTGGTGTTTTGTTCCACTCTTGCCGCCCTAGTTTCCGTCATATCGGTGTTATGTTCCTGGATTTTGCGTCCCTAACGCGGTCGGGTGATTTATGGGACCCCCTTGACAGTTCGCTTTGAATAAGTCTCCTCCAGCAAGGCCCAACATTGGTTTTACCATTTGCCTCACCTATGCCCTTTTATTTCCCTTGGGTTTCCGGAGCCCGAGGGTCATCTTTATTTTAGCCCCCCCGGGCCAGTTCTCCTTCGAGTGCTGGTCCAAACCGAGCGATGTCCGGCGCCCCCTGGGCAATCAGGGTCTATGCCAACCCAACGTCTTGCTCATCCGGTGTGCCCTGAGAACGAGGTACGTGCGACTCCTATCGGGATTTGTCAGCACATCCGGGCGGCTTTGCTGGACTTGTTTTATTACTGTCGAAATGTCTTGTAGCCGGGATTCCGAGACTGATCGGGTCTTCCCGGGGAGAAGGAATATCCTTCGTTGATCGCGAGAGCTTATAATGGGCTAAGTTGGGACACCCCTGCAGGGTTTGAACTTTCGAAAGCCGTGCCCGCGGTTATGGGCAGATGGGAATTTGTTAATGTCTGGTTGTAGAAAACCCGAAGTTGATCTTAATTAAAATACACCAACCGCGTGTGTAACCGTGATGGTCTCTTCTCGGCGGAGTCCGGGAAGTGAACATGGTGTTGGAGTTATGCTTGACGTAAGTAGTTTCAGGATCACTTCTTGATCATAGTTGTTCGACCGTGCTTTTGCCTTCTCTTCTTGCTCTCATTTGCGTATGTTAGGCATCAGATATGCTAGTCGCTTGCTGCAGCTCCACCTCACTACCCTGTCCCACCTTTAAGCTTAAATAGTCTTGATCTCGCGGGTGTGAGATTGCTGAGTCCCCGTGACTCACAGATACTTCCATTGCACCCTAAATTATATAATCCCGGTCTAAATCAAACCTTCGAATCGTTTGGATGACCGGGATTGATGGGATTTCGCTGAGGGCGCTGCTGCGCACAGCCTCGTAGGCCGAGCAGTTCGCCGCACTGGGCCAGCCCATTTGTATTTCTGGTCTTCTAAAAAAAAATTCTGTACACTGCTACAAAAGCTAGCCCATTTGTATTTCTGGTCTGCTAAAAAAAATTCTGTACACTGCTACAAAAGCTAGCGCACAGGCTGTAGCGCTTGAATAATAAATAGTAAAAATTGCGAACCTAGCGCACAGGCTGTAGCGCTTTAATTAATAAAAATTGCGAACCTCAGGTTCGGAACCTAAAACCGAATGCATCTAAAGAACTACTGCCAGCCAGTTGACCAACAGAGCTATCTGATTTCCAGTGCAGCACAAACGTTTAAGAACTAACCCGGACGCACATCTGAGCGTTGTATGAAACCGCGAACACTTTTAGAAATTGTGAGTAAAGTTGTAAACATTCAAACAATTTTTGGAAACAACAACATTATTTAAACTCCCCCCAAAAAATTGAAAACACGAAATCTTTTTTTCCTGAAAGCTGGTACAATTTTCAAATTCCAAACAAAATTATGGATACGCGAACATTTTGAAAAATGGGCTTTTTCCCATGTTGCCCTGGCATGCAGCCGGTTCTCTATCGCAATCTCCTCCTGTTGGTCCCCAAGCTTATTCGTCTTTTTTTTAACACACCGAAGCTTATTTGTCGTGCTGTACCACAAGGAATTCATGGCCGTGATCTTTTCATCAAGTTGGTACTGCTTGATTTCTGAATTCCCCCAAAAATGAAACTATACCGCTTGTATGCAAAATTTCAACTCGAAACGAACCTGATTATTATCCTGCAAAAATTCATCTTCAAACTTTAAACCAAAGTCAAGCCATTCTCAAGCAAACCCGAAAGGTCCTGCACACTAACGTGTCGTCCAAAAAAAAAGCGCCCCTACAGCGCTGGACGCCTGCAAGCGTAAAACCGTGTGAACTCTTCTTGTCGGTCAGAGAATGGTTGGTTATTCAGCGTCCGATGGCAGTCCGTGAGCTTCTTGAACCCACAGGCTGGGCGCCTGCGCCTCCAAAGCGGGCGTCCCCCGCACGTTGGCGAACTGCGCGTGGCACGGCTGGTCGCCGCACCGGAGGTTGATGCCGTCCAGGCGCACCCCGCTGCACGGCTGCTCCTCGCTGCACCGCAGCTGCACCGCCACCTTGCTGCTGGACGTCCCCTGGATCCTCCTGAAGGTCACGTCGCTGATCTGCACCCGCGACGGCTTGTCGACGTCGGAGCAACGGCCGTGGGGGCAGTACCGCTGGTCGATGAGGATGGGGTTGGACACGTCGGCCATGATGATGTCCTCGAAGGTGATGTTGGAGGCCCGCCCCGGCGGCGACCCGGGCCACGTCTTGATGCGCAGCCCGTTGGTGGTGCCGCGCACGGTGCAGTTCCGGATCACCAGCCCGCGCACGTCCTCCTCCCCCTCCTTCCTCCCCAGGCTGCCCACGCTGATGCCGTGGCCCGGGCCGCACACGATGCCGGTGACCACCACGTCGGAGGAGCCGGGGCCGACGGACACGCAGTCGTCGCCCGTGCCGATGACCGAGTCGGCGATGCGGACGTGGCTCGAGCAGCCGACGTGGATGCCGTCCGTGTTCCGGCTGGACGCGGGGGCGTGGATGCGGAGGCCCTCCGCCGCGACGCGGCTGCTGCGGTGGAAGCTCAAGTGGAAGCCCCGGCTGTCCACGAACCGCAGGCCCCTCACGGTCGAGTTCGTCACGCCGTCCAGCTCCAGTGTCTGCGCAATGGCGGGCGAAATCACCTCACCGTCCCGTTCAGTAAAAAGTAAATGACACAAATTTGATCGATTCAGTATTGAGGGCCGGCGTGATCACCGTCGTTTTGGCCTTGCTAGTCCGAGCGCCGCCCTGGCCGTCTAGGGTACCGGCGCCGGTGACGAGGAGGTTGCTCAGGGCGCTGAACGTGATCCAGTCATCATCCGTTAGGTGGCATCCACCCGTGCACGGCCGGAGCATGCCGTCGATCACCACGACGGGCGCGTCACCGCTCTTGCACGGGCCCGAGAACTCCACGGCGCCGACGGCGAAGGTGCCCTCGGGGATCAGCAGCGTCGCGTTGCCGGTCGTGGAGCTGCACGCGGCGCGCCATGCCGCCAAGAATGCCTGGAAAGTCAGTGGTGGTGAGTGGTGACACGGGAACACGACACATGGGTTCAGATACGAACGTCAGGAAAACACAGGAAGCAGCGAGTCCAATCTGCAGCAACGCACTCACGTCTTTGTTGTCTTCGCTGCTCGGCGCCGCTCCGTACTCTGTAACGTCATAAAGGCCGTCGGCGGCGGCCCCATTGCTCTTGCAGTGAACATGGCGGCCGGCAAGCACCGCGAGCAGGTACAGGATCAAGGGGACCATGAGGACTGTAGCCATGGCTGTCAGAACTGGAAGTTCAGACTTCAGAACCGCGTAATGTCAGAACGGATCTTCGTATCTTATATGGACACCGTTACATACATCAGCGTCGCTGTTCCAAGAATTGAAGACTTCGTGCAAATATAAATGTAACCTCCTCCAAAATGAAAGATGAGCGCAATTGAGCGCTTTTATTATTGTTTGGTGCTACTTGTAACTCCTCTCCAACATAAATCTATTCGTTTCTTCTGCAAAATGCTTAGTGGCGAAAGAAGGCACCGAGTATTCAATCCCCTTTAACGAATGTTGAGGCAAGAAAAATAAACGAGGTTAAAGGGGAAGTTCCCTCCCTTAACTTTCGTTGTTAGGTGGGAGGGGAGTTTGGAACTCAGATTGCTTAATTGGAAATAGGACGCACTTGCCATTGGGCCAGCAGGCTAAAAAACCAGTTGGTCCTAGGAGGAACTAGGGCAAAATTTCATTAAGATGGAAGTGAGGCTCGAACCCTTGTTGGCCCGTACACAAGAGAAGATTTTTAGAGAAAAGGCAGCAACCGAGTCTGTGATAAGGCTCGAGCCTAGCCCGACTTTGAATTAACAAAGCCATCAATCGATCAGGAATACAGATCACAAGTAGCCAAAAAAAGGAAATAAAGCACGGTAAGATACATAGGCGCTGGAAAGTAGCTAACTAGCCTCAAATGCTACAAGCTAGAGGATAAATCAGAGAAAAACGCAAGTGAAGACATCGAGGCCCTCCTCCGAGAACGAAGCACCAGGGAACCAGGACCATGCTGGCATAGAGGAGAAGGGGATGACTGGCATCAACAGGGAATGTGGTCACCAAACAGCTACGGACCCCGGCATGGCACAACCATCCAATTCCATCTCCGAAGAAGGCCACAATCTCCTCACCTGGTTCGATAGGCACCGCACCGTCGGAAGATAGAATGTTCCACCTAGAACAAGAATGGTTGCCGCTGGAGGATGGCCACATAGAGAGGATCAACACACTCTCGACTGAGCCGCCAAAGCTTCCCTCAAGCAGAGTTGCCCATGGCCCGGCCGCAAAGGAGGGATAGCATCAAGCTTGGACGAAGAGGACACACCACTTCCGCTGCCTAACGCACCCCAACAGCGCACACCAACCAAACGGCTCCCAGAGGCGACGCCTGCAAGAAGAACAACGCCGAGAGTGCCGCCACCGCCCACCGATGTTAGAGCTTTCACCCGGGAGGCTAGAGGATGGTAGGTGGAGGGAGGCAGACCTAAGCAAGGAGGGGGGCACAACCCACCAGGGCGCGCCTGGGCCCCCAGGCGCGCCCTGGTGGGTTGTGCTCACCTCGGTGGCCTCCTGTACGCCTTCTTTGCACTATAAATTTCCAAATATTCCGAAACCCCTCGGGTTAACCTAGATCAGAAGTTTCGCCGCCTCAAGGCTCTGTAGCCACCGAAAACCAATCTAGACCCTTTTCGGCACCCTGCCGGAGGGGGGAATCATCACCGGTGGCCATCTTCATCATCCCAGCGGCCACCACGATGAGGAGGGAGTAGTCCACCCTCGGGGCTGAGGGTTTGTACCACTAGATATGTGTTTAATCTCTCTGGAAGCTGCTGGAGATCCGCCGCCGGTTTTCCGACGGAAAACCGCCTCGACCGGTAAAACCCTAGATCGGATTTTGTTATGTTTCGGTTCTGTTTCGGTTTTTATTTTTAAGCCGGTTTTCTTTTAGTTAGGTTAATTAGTAGACGTTCGCTAGTTTAGGTTCTGGAGCGAACGAATTCATTAGATTAGGTCCTGTAACGAACGTTTGTTGTATAGTATTTTTCTTTTTCTTTTTAATTTCTGCCAGGGACCCGTTTGTGAATAGATTATTTGCAGAATAGCCCCTGATCTTCAAACGATCACTACTTCTCACTCGTTTATCCAAATCCAACGAAACCAACGCCCACTTCTTATTTATGATCCCCTCTATCCAGTAAAACAACTTGAACATGTTTTTGAAAACTTAAAATATGATTTCAAATAGATTTGAATTTGAATCTTCTTTTGATCATAACTCGAATTTTATAACTCCGTTTGAGTTGATTCTTTTTGCAAATCAAAGCTCTTGACCTAAACTTTCTGATAAGGCCAAATTCACTTAATTTTGGTACTGTTAGAAATTGTTTTATGTTGCAAGAGTTATTTGCTTGGTTTTGATGTTTTCCGAATTGTCTTCTTCGTTCTTTCCGATCTTTTGAGGGATTGCTTATGTGTGGTTACTATTGCTTGCTCACCCTAGATTGACCGGAGTGTGACGAGTAGATCTATCGGGAGTTATGAGTGTGTATCATGTTCATCAACAGTACGAGGCAAGTTCACACTTTGATCATATCCCTTTCATACCCAGTTTTTATGCATTAGTTTCAACCCTCAAACATTGCATGAATATGATCTGATTAACATGTGGGTACTGGGAAGTAGTTGATGAGGTAGGAACCTATTGCCCTGCATTCAACCCCTGGGAGTTACTTCTATGCTATGCTTATATTGCCATGCTATGCTCGTAGACGTGGATTGGGTTTGAGTGTATCCATTATAGATGTGAGATTGTTAATTAATGGTTAACTTAAGGTGGCTACTTAAATACACATCTGGGTGGATTGGTTGGGGCACCCTGGAGCACCCAGTGGTCTTCCCGGGCACCTGGAGAACCCAGTGCTTGCCCTATGGAATGCCACCCAGACTCAAAGGGATCATAGGATTATTCATGCTAGAAACTTCCATGTGCAGCCACAAGCTATTATGTGCTCTAGCATAGTTGAGTATGTTGCATGACCTCTTCTAGTGGTAGGCTAGCAGATGTAGGGGATGTAGGTTGGTACTGTCTACCCGGGGTTAGAGTTAATGCTTCTGAAAGACTGTGTCTCGGTCATCCGTTTCTCAAACACCATGAAGTGCGAGAAATCCAACGGAGGAGATCGAATCTTGTGGGGAAAAGTGCACAAACCTCTGCAGAGTGTACAAACTAATCATGATTAGCCGTGTCCCCGGTTATGGACATCTTGAGTCTCTGGTTCTTGAATTATCCTGTTGATCTCTTTATTTACTTAATTTGATTGAGTTAATGATTATTATTTTGGGATTGAGTTGGAGGAACCTTCTCAATATTTTTCAACCAACTTTGTAGTTAAATAAAATATATTCCTTTGCAGTAGGGAAAAATTGGCTTTTCGAAAAAACATATTAACCGTAGAGCCTCCACCAGCCATATATGCATGTAGTGATAGCTATTATTCAGCATTGCTCTATGGTGTGAATTTGCCAGTACATTCAATGTACTGACCCTTTGTGGCTGCAACGTCTCATGTTGTAGGACATCTTACGACGAGTAAATGATACGTTAGGGTTACAATTTCTACACTCAACTTTGCCGTTGGTGTTGATGGGAATCCACAACCTTGTTGTTACTTCCGCTATTTGGATTGAGGCAATAGTATTTATGTTACTTTATACATGTGATTTACCTCTGTTATAAATCCTCGAGTACTGTGTGTGTCAGCATACCGATCCAGGGATGACACTTAAGCATAGAGACTTGACCGTCTGAGGTCGGGTCGCTACACCGTTTTTGTGCCCGTTTACTATTTGCTACCTTGCTTTTTTTATTTATTCAGATTATAAAAATATCTACCATCCATATCACACTCTTATCACCATCTCTTCTCTGAACTAGTGCACCTATACAATTTTCCATTGTATTGGGAGTGTTGGGGACACAAGAGATTTCTTGTATTTGGTTGCAGGGTCATTTGAGAGAGACCATCTTCATCCTACACCTCTCACGGATTGATAAACCTTAGGTCATCCACTTGAGGGAAAATTGCTATTGTCCTACAAAACTCTGCACTTGCAGGCCCAACACGTGTCTACAAGAATAAAGTTGCGTAGTAGATATCAAGCTCTTTTCTTGGGTCGTTGCCGGGGAGGTGAGTGCATGAAGGTATATCTTTAGATCTTGCAATTGAATCTTTTAGTTTCTTGTTTTATCACTAGTTTGGTTGATAAAACAAAACTACATAAAAAATGGAATTTAGGTTGCATCGTATTATTGATCATCTTTATAATATCTTTCTTGAAATTGATAGTCCGGAAAATTGTGCTCAATTGTTAGAAGAAGAAGTCTATAAAATGCTTGGCACAAAATATTTGAATGACGAGCATGATTGCAATGTTGTTAGTGTGAATTCTTTGAATATCCAAAATGCTAATGATGATTGCACAAGTCATGACAAAAATGTTTCTTATAAGCATGTCACTTTTGCGGAGTGAAAGCCTTTGCACACCAAAAAGGGAAGATAGATTTTGTAAGAAGCATAAATATTTAGAAATGAAAAAGTTGCAAGAGAGGCTAGATGATTGTGCTAAAAGATGTAAAATTTTTTGCCATCCATGTGAACTTTGCAATGAACATGGTCATTTAAATCTTCAGTGCAAATTATTTCATGATCAAATCGTGTCCAAAAGTTGTGATAACTTGATTTCCCTTGAGCATCATAAAGAGCTTAGTCTTCTTTTGGGGTATGAAGAAATGAAATGTATAACTAAGGGTTTTCCAAATCCCGAGAGATTTATTGATTTTGATCTAGAAGAAATTTATATGTTTTGTGCGGTAAATTGCATTGAGAATCCTTATATTGCCAACTACCTAAAGACAAGAAAACAAATGGAATATGAAGAGAGTACTAATGAATGGGAAAAGGTTTCCCAATACCCTCCTAGTGTTTATTATGATGAATCAGGTAACAAGGAGGAGCTTCCTGTCCAATCAATCTCTTCAACAAGAAGCTTGAAAAAATTAATTAAACCCACACATGATGTGGTGAAGAAGAAGAAAAGAAGAAATAATAAAGCTAAAAAGGTATCTCTCCCAAATAATGTTGCTCCTATCACCATTGTGCCTCATGAAAGTGCATCAAATATGTCGATGGAGGATGATGATATTGAGTATGATTTTGTGATACCAACTACTTGTTGTAATGATTATGATTGGGAAGACAACGATATCCATCATGATCTTGAAAATCTTTTTAGCACTTGCTTGGAAGAATATGATAATAATGTTTGTTATACTATTGGTGCCATTCATGTTATTGATAAGAATGATTGTGATGATATGCAAAACCAGAAGCTTGGGGATGCTATGTTTAATGAGTATGATATCTTTGAAGATTTATTTCTTGGAAATAATGCTTGTTCTAAGCTTGGGGATGCTTTGCTTAATGAATATGATCCTTTGATTCCTTCTACTTTCGATAAGAAAATTTATTGTGATGATAGCATGCCTCCTATTTATGATGATTACATTGATGAAAGTGGGTTTGGAAGAGTGTCAACTTTAGGTAGAAGTGATCCCACTATTTTGAAGGGTGTTGAATCTTATTACAATATTGATGAAAATGGATTTGGAGAGGTCATGACTTTATTTATTGATACTTCCACTATTTTGGAAGAGGTTTCAATTGACTATGACACTAAAGTTGCTACCTATGATGATTATTATGATGACATGTATGCCATAAAGAGTAATAAATTTTCTATGCTTGTGCATCATGAAAAGAGTGTTGTATGTGATAGTTATATTGTTGAATCCATTCATGATGCCTCTGAAAATTATTATGAGAAAGGAACTTATGCCCTTACATATCTCAATAATATCAAGTTCTTCTCTATGTGTTGATTGTTTTGAAGTTACACTTGTTTTGCCTTCCTAGTCTAGTTGATTCTTGTTCCCATAAGTTGTTTGCTCACAAAATCCCTATGCATAGGAAGTGGGTTAGACCTAAATGTGCTAGTAATATTCTTCATGATGCTCTCTTCATGTTACAATTCTTATCTTTTATGCGAGCATCATTAAAATCATCATGCCTAGCTTAAAAGGCATAAAAGAAAAGCGCTTGTTGGGAGTCAACCCAACACTTTTACCTACTGTTTTTGTGTGTTCACATGATTATTCTACTGTAGTAATCATGTTTTATAGCTTTTGTTTCAATAAAGTGCCAAGTAAACCCTTTGGGGTCATGTTGGGTGATAGTTGATTTGATCTTGCTGAAAAACAGAAACGTTTGCCCTCACGAAAATAATTCTCATTTTTAACAGAAGAGTGCTTTTGAGTTGATTATTTTGGCATACGATTAATATACAAATTGCTCATGTGTTCCTAATTTTTTAAAGAATTTTTGGAGTAGCAGAAGTATGGTTTGAGTACAGATTACTACAGAATGTTTTGCTTTTGACATATTCTGTTTTCAATGCATAGTTTGCTTGTTTTCTAGTTTCTATGGCTTATATTGCTCAATATAAATTGTGGAAATGATATGCTACAGTAGGAATTTTGTGGAAAAAATTATGAGTCTTGTCTTTGACAGTACCAAAGTGAAATGATTTGCTCTTTATCATACTAACCTATCTCACGAAGTTCCGTTAAGTTTTGTGTGATTGAAGTTTTCAAGTTTTTGATGAGATGTCGATATGAGGAGAATAAGGAGTGACAATACCCTAATCTTGGGGATTCCGAAGGCACTCCAAGGTAATATTAAAGGAATATCCCAGCAACTAAGCTTGGGGATGCCCCGGAAGGCATCCCCTCTTTCGTCTCCAACATTATCGGTAACCTCACTTGGAGCTATGTTTTCATTCGTCACATGATATGTGTTTTGCTTGGAGCATCAATTTAGTTTGTTAGGATTTGCTTTCTGTTATTTAGAATAATGTTTTGCATCTTTATTTTCAATAAAAACATCAATTATAGCCTTTGCCATGCTTATTTTGCAAGTCTACATGTTGCTGTTTGAAAACAGAAAGTTTTCCGCTGTTGCAAAAATTCCCTAGAAAAGTCAGAATGTGATAAAATGTTGAAACTTTCTGCATAATAAGCTCTGATAAAATTTCTACAGTGCGGTAGAATTTCATAATGTTTGGAGTTGAATAAGTATTGATACTCTTGCATTCTTTACAGACTGTACTGTTTTGGCAGATTGCCGTTATGTTTGCATTGTTTGCATATGTTTGCTTGTTTAATGATTCTATTTGAGGATAGGAGTATTAAATATGCGGAGGCATTTAGTACGCAATGTTGAATAATAATTTTAATGATTTGCTATAGTAGAGAATGATAAGGTTTTTGCATTGGTTTATACTAACTTATCTCATGAGTTCTTGTTGAGTTTTTGGTGGATGAAGCTTTTGAGATTTAGGAAAACCGTGAGATGAGAGGAATTAAGGAGATGCAAAAGCTCAAGCTTGGGGATGCCCAAGGCACCCCAAGATAATATTTCAAGAAGTCTCGAGCATCTAAGCTTGGGGATGCCCCGATGGGCATCCCACCTTTCTTCAACAACAATTATCGGTTAGTATCGGTTGAGCCTAAGTTTTTGCTTTTTCGCATGAGTTGTGCTATCCTTGGAATTGCATTTTATTTTGTTTTCTTGATGTTTTAATAAATTATTTAGATCTAAAAGTTTTTAAATAAAGTAGAGTCCTCAAATAATTTCCAGGGAGGCTAAGTAAGCGGCATTCACATCTCGTCAACGAAGCTCTTTTCTATGTCATTTACTCTTGTACTTCACTTATATCTTATGAGTAAATTGTTGAATAAATTGAATGTCATGAAGTTGAAATCATAGCATGCCTAGTGGTAGCTTCACACTGGGTTTAGAAAGTGAAATCTTTTGAGGCTTGACAATCGAAATATTGGTCATACAAGCAATTCACGAATAATTAGTATAAGGAAGAGAACTTTCACATGCAATACACTATCTTGGAAATCTTTTGTGATTGTGAGCCCCCATCAAAATATTATATGCAAAAATTGTTGACGTTGGACAAGGAAGACAACATAATGATTTATGTTTGTTCATATTCACATAGAAGTTATATTGTCATAGATTCTTCAACATGTGGTGCTTGCCCCCCATCTTTGCTAGCCCAAAATTCCGCACCAAGTAGAGATAATACTTGTGCATCCAAAAACCCTTAAACCCAAATATTATCTTCAAAAGTCCACCATACCTACCTAAGGATTGAATAAGATCCTTCAAGTAAGTTGTCATCGGTGCAACAAGGCAATAAAAATTGCTTCTAAAAGTGTTAAATCATTTAGTTTAAGAGAAAATTAAGCGTTGTACGAACTTGTGATGGCAAAGAATAAAAGCGACAGACTGCATAATAAAGGTTGCTACCATAAGGGGTAATATAACATGACGTTCTTTTGCAATAAGGGGTTGAGCATACAAACAAATAAGTGCATGGCAACCTCTGCTTCCCTCTGCGAAGGGCCTATCCTTTACTTCTTAGTATTTACTTTTATGCAAAGAGTGAAAGTTTTTCTCTCTATTCCTTTTTATTTTTCTCCTTTGGCAAGCGTCATGTGGTGAGGAAAGATCTAGGCACATATGTCCAGTTGAATATGGGTAGCATGAGTTATTATTGTTGACATCACCCTTGAGGTGAATACGTTGGGAGCCAAAACAATAAGCCCCTATCTTTCTATGTGTCCTTTTGAAATGTTTTGCTCATGTGTACGCGGTGAGTGTTAGCAATCATAGAATACTATATATATGATGGTTGAGTACATGGAGCTCTTACTTAAACTCTGTTGAATAAGTTGAATTACAATTGCTTGGTGACTGAGAACATAGGTTGTTGAGTTTCAAGAGAATTCATTGTTTGAACCTTAACATGTGAATTGGTTGCCACTTTAACATGAGAAGTGTTATAAGAAAGAATTGTTGTTATGATGCTAGGAAAAGTGATTGAAATTATCATTGATCAAACTTGTGCACTTTGCTAGCATTCACACTTCATAAATTATTTCTTTTATCATTTACCTACTCGAGGACGAGTAGGAATTAGGCCTGGGGATGCTGATACGTCTCCAACGTTTCTATAATTTATGAAGTATTCATGTTATTATTTTATCATTCTTGGATGTTTTACAATCATTTTATAGCAACTTTATATCATTTTTTGGGACTAACCTATTGACCCAGTGCCAACTGCCAGTTGTTGTTTTTTGCTTGTTTTTTACATCGCAGGAAATCAATATCAAACGGAGTCCAAACACCGCGAAACTTCATGGAGAATTTTTATGGACCAGAAGACACCGAATGGGCCAGAGCTATACCTGGGGGGTGCCCCGAGGTGGGCACAACCCACCAGGGTGCGCTTGGGCCCCCAGGCGCGCCCTGATGGGTTGTGCTCACCTCAGTGGCCTCCCGTACCCCTTCTTTGCACTATAAATTCCCAAATATTCTGAAACCCCTCGGGGTTAACCTAGATCAGAAGTTCTGCCGCCCTAAGGCTCTATAGCCACCGAAAATCAATCTAGACCCTTTTCGGCACCCTGCCGGAGGGGGGAATCATCACCGCTGGCCATCTTCACCATCCCGGCGGCCACCACGATGAGGAGGGAGTAGTCCACCCTCGGGGCTGAGCATTTGTACCAGTAGCTATGTGTTTAATCTCTCTCTCTCTCGTGATCTATATCATGGGCTTTATTAGCATAGATGGATCATATGATGTTCCTCCCCTCTATACTCTTGTTGTGATGAATTGAATCTGTACCCTTTGAAGTTTTGTCATGCCGGATTGAATGTTATGATTTGGGAAAACATGATGTGTGTCTTGCGATATGAATACTTGAGGTGACATTGGGGTATCATATTGATTCACTTGATATATCTTATGGCACTCAACTTGCGGACTCCCACGGTGACATTGGGGTAATCTATGCATAGGGGTTGATGCACGTTTTTATTATCTTCTCTCCAATAGAAACTTTGGGGTCTCCTTGTAGTTCTTTGTGTTGGATTGAGTATTATGAATATGAATTTGCTTTGGTGTTATTTTTGTACGAACTCTAGGATAGATCGAACGGAAAGAATAGCTTTGTGTTATTTTAGTACGAACTCTTGAATAGATCGAACGGAAAGAATAGCTTTGAGGTGGTTTCGTACCCTACAAACAATTTCTATATTTTGTTCTCCGCTAATAGGAACTCGGGAGTGATTCTTTATTGCACTTTGAGGGATAATCATATGATCAAACTATGTTAGCACTGTTGAGAGGTTGCACTAGTGAAAGTACAGACCCTAGGCCTCATTTTCAAGCATTACAACACCGTTTTTGTGCCCATTTACTATTTGCTATCTTGCTGTTTTTATTTATTCAGATTATGAAAAATATATTTCTACCATCCATATCACACTTTTATCACCATCTCTTCGCTGAACTAGTGCACCTATACAATTTGCCATTATATTGGGTGTGTTGGGAACATAAGAGATTTCTTGTATTTGGTTGCAGGGTCATTTGAGAGAGACCATCTTCATCCTACTCCTCTCATGGATTGATAAACCTTAGGTCATCCACTTGAAGGAAAATTTCTACTGTCCTACAAAACTCCGCGTTTGGAGGCCCAACACGTGTCTACAAGAATAGAGTTACGTAGTAGGCATCAGACATGTGTTGTCATTTGATGAACGGGATCACATCATTAGGAGAATAATCTGATGGACAAGACCCACCCGTTAGCTTAGCATAATGATCATTAAGTTTTATTTCTATTACTTTCTTCATGACTTATACATATTCCTTTGACTATGAGATTATGCAACTCCCGAATACCGGAGGAACACCTTGCATGCTATCAAATGTCATAACGTAACTGGGTGATTATAAATATGCTCTACAGGTGTCTCCAAAGGTGTTTGTTGGGTTGTCATAGATCGAGATTAGGATTTGTCACTCCGAGTATCGGAGAGGTATCTCTGGGCCCTCTCGGTAATGCACATCACGATAAGCCTTGCAAGCAATGTTACTAATGAGTTAGTTGCAATAAGATGCATTATGGAACGAGTAAAGATACTTGCTGGTAACGAGATTGAACTAGGTATGAGGATACCGACGATCGAATCTCAGGCAAGTAACATACCGATGACAAAGGGAATGACGTATGTTGTCATTGCGGTTTGACCGATAAAGATCTTTGTAGAATATGTAGGAACCAATATGAGCATCCAGGTTCCGCTATTGGTTATTGATCGGAGATGTGTCTCGGTCATGTCTACAAAGTTCTCGAACCTGTAGGGTCTGCACGCTTAACATTCGATGACGATTTGTATTATGAGTTATGTGTTTTGGTGACCAAAGACTGGTCAGAGTCCCGGATGAGATCACGGACATGACGAGGAGTCTCGAAATGGACGAGAGGTAAAGATTGATATATTGGATGATAGTGTTTGGACACTGGAATGGTTTCAGAGTGTTTCAGATATTTATCAGAGTACCGAGGGGTTACCCGAACCCCCGGGGAAAGTAATGGGCCTACATGGGCCATAAGGAGAGAGAGGGCAGCCCACATGGGGTAGCTCCACCCCCATGGGCAGCCCGAATTGGACAAGGGGAAGGGGCGCAACCCCCCTTTCCTTCCCCCTCTCCCTCTCCTTTCCCTTTCCACCTCCAAGAGAAGGAAGGGGGGTGCGACTTGGACTAGGAGTCCTAGTCAGTTTCCCCCCCATGGCGCGCCCCCTAGGGCCGGCGGCCTCCTCCCCTCCTCCTTTATATACGGGGGAAGGGGGCACCCCAAAGGCACATCAATTGTTCTCTTAGCCGTGTGCGGTGCCCCCCTCCATAGTTTACTCCTCCGGTCATATTGTCGTAGTGTTTCTACGCGGATCACATCATCATCACCGTCACCACGCCATCGTGCTAACGAAACTCTCCCTCGTCACATTGCTGGATCAAGAGTTTGAGGGACGTCATCGAGCTGAACGTGTGCTAAACTCGGAGGTGCCGTATGTTTGGTACTTGATCGGTTTGATCGCGAAGACGTTTGACTACATCAACCGCGTTAACCTAACGCTTTCGCTTTCAGTCTACGAGGGTACGTGGACATACTCCCCCCTCTCGTTGCTATGCATCTCCTAGATAGATCTTGCGTGATCGTAGGAATTTTGCTGAAATTGCATGCTACATTCCCCAACACCACTGCAACCGGAGGTAGCCCCATGGCGATCCGGGCTTCGCGCCTAGCCCGGATCTGCTCAAGGAGCTCGAGTCAGTGTTCCGGCGTTAGAAAGGGCTCGCTCCTCACCCGGTGGCATGGGAGCATGGCTACTAGGTGGCCAAGTGGAGTGAAAAGTGGCGGTGGCGGTGGACAAGAGGAGGAAAATGTGGATGGATGGTAGGGTTTCGGTGCCGTCGGTCGACTTAAATAGCCGGGCAATGCACTACGCGGCCTGCCGGAGCTGCACCACCAGTGCCATCGGTCCGACGGAGGAGACGAGCTTCAGACCGCCGGGTTTGAGGGCGTTTTCGGCCGGGACCTGATACGTCTCCAACGTATCTATAATTTTTGATTGTTCCATGTTGTTATATTATCATTCTTCGATGTTTTATATTCATTTTATAGCAACTTTATTGAAGGAAATATGCCCTAGAGGCAATAATAAAATTGTTATTTATATTTCCTTATATCATGGTAAATGTTTATTATTCATGCTAGAATTGTATTAACCGGAAACTTAGTACATGTGTGGATACATAGACAAACAGAGTGTCCCTAGTATGCCTCTACTTGACTAGCTAGTTAATCAAAGATGGTTAAGTTTCCTATCCATAGACATGTGTTGTCATTTGATGAATGGGATCACATCATTAGAGAATGATGTGATGGACAAAACCCATCCGTTAGCTTAGCATAATGATCGTTTAGTTTTTCTGCTATTGCTTTCTTCATGACTTATACATGTTCCTCAGACTATGAGATTGTGCAACTCCCGAATACCAGAGGAACACCTTGTGTGCTATCAAACGTCACAACATAACTCGGTGACTATAAAGATGCTCTACAGGTGTCTCCGATGGTGTTTGTTGAGTTGGCATAGATCGAGATTACGATTTGTCACTCCGTGTATCGGAGAGGTATCTCTGGGCCCTCTCGGTAATGCACATCATAATGAGCCTTGCAAGCAATGTGACTAATGAGTTAGTCATGGGATGATGCATTATGGAATGAGTAAAGAGACTTGCCGGTGATGAGATTGAACTAGGTATTATGATACCGACGATCGAATCTCGGGCAAGTAACATAATGATGACAAAGGGAACAACGTATGATTGTTGTGCGGTTTGACCGATAAAGATCTTCATAGAATATGTAGGAACCAATATGAGCATCTAGGTTCCGCTATTGGTTATTGACCGGAGATGTGTCTCGGTCATGTCTACATAGTTCTCGAACCCGTAGGGTCCGCACGCTTAACGTTCGATGACGATTCGTATTATGAGTTATGTGATTTGATGAACCGAAGTTTGTTCGGAGTCCCGGATGATATCACGGACATGACGAGGAGTATCGAAATGGTCGATACGTAAAGATTGATATATCAGAAGGTTATGTTTGGACACCGGAATGGTTTCGGATAGGTTCGGACATTTTCTAGAGTACCGGGGGTTATCAGAACCACCCCGGGGAGTTAATGGGCCTTCATGGGCCCTAGTGGAGAGAGGAGGCGGCGGCCAGGTGCTGGCACGCGCCCACAAGCCCAAACCGAATTGGGCAAGGGTTGGGGGGGCTTTCCTTCTCTTCTCCTCCTCCTTCCCTCCTTCTCCTAGTGGGAATAGGAAGGGGTGGGGGGGCGAATCCTACTTGGACCGGGAGTCCAAGTAGGACTCCCCCATGGCGCGCCCCCCTTGGGCCGGCCACCTCTCCTCCCCCCATTATATACTTGGGAGGGGCGCACCCCAAAGGCACACCAAGTCTTCTCTTAGCCGTGTGCGGTGCCCCCCTCCACAGTTACACACCTTGGTCATATCGTCGTAGTGCTTAGGCGAAGCCCTGTGATGTCTACTATGCAACCTTCTTCTTGTAGACGTTCTTGGGCCTCCAAGTGCAGAGGTTTGTAGGACAGTAGCAAATTTCCCTCAAGTGGATGACCTAAGGTTTATCAATCCGTGGGAGGCGTAGGATGAAGATGGTCTCTCTCAGGCAACCCTGCAACCAGATAACAAAGAGTCTCTTGTGTCCCCAACACACCCAATACAATGGTAAATTGTATAGGTGCACTAGTTCGGCGAAGAGATGGTGATACAAGTGCAATATGGATGGTAGATATGGGTTTTTGTAATCTAAAAATATAAAAACAGCAAGGTAACTAATGATAAAAGTGAGCACAAACGGTATTGCAATGAGTTGAAACAAGGCCTAGGGTTCATACTTTCACTAGTGAAAATTCTCTCAACAATAATAACATAATTGGATCATATAACTATCCCTCAACATGCAATAAAGAGTCACTCCAAATTCACTAATAGCGGAGAACAAATGAAGAGATTATGGTAGGGTACGAAACCACCTCAAAGTTATTCTTTCCAATCAATCCGTTGGGCTATTCCTATAAGTGTCACAAACAGCCCTAGAGTTCGTACTAGAATAACACCTTAAGACACAAATCAACCAAAACCCTAATGTCACCTAGATACTCCAATGTCACCTCAAGTATCCGTGGGTATGATTATACGATATGCATCACACAATCTCAAATTCATCTATTCAACCAACACATAGAACCTCAAAGAGTGCCCCAAAGTTTCTACCGGAGAGTCAAGACGAAAACGTGTGCCAACCCCTATGCATAGGTTCATGGGCGGAACCCGCAAGTTGATCACCAAAACATACATCAAGTGAATCACGTGATATCCCATTGTCACCACAGATACGCACGGCAAGACATGCATCAAGTGTTCTCAAATCATTAAAGACTCAATCCGATAAGATTACTTCAAAGGGAAAACTCAATCCATTACAAGAGAGTAGAGGGGGATAAGCAACATAAGATCCAACTATAATAGCAAAGCTCGCGATACATCAAGATCGTATCACCTCAAGAACACGAGAGAGAGAGAGAGAGATCAAACACATAGCTACTGGTACATACCCTCAGCCCCGAGGGTGAACTACTCCCTCCTCGTCATGGAGAGTGTTGGGATGATGAAGATGGCCACCGGTGAGGGTTATCCCCTCTGGCAGGGTGCCAGAACAGGGTCCCGAGAGGTTTTTTGTGGCTACAGAGGCTTGCGACGGCGGAACTCCCGATCTATTCTGTTGCCCGATCGTTTTACGGTATATGGGTATATATATAGGTGAAAGAAGTACGTCAGGGGAGCCACGATGGGCCCACGAGGGTGGAGGACGCGCCCTAGGGGGTGGGCGCGCCCCCTACCTGGTGGCTCCCTCGTTTCTTTCCTGACGTGCACTCCAAGTCTTTTGGGTAGCTTTCCTTCCAAAATAACTTCTCCATAAGGTTTCATTCCGTTTTGACTCCATTTGATATTCCTTTTCTTTGAAACACTGAAACAAGGGAAAAATAGGAACTGGCACTGGGCTCTGGGTCAATAAGTTAGTCCCAAAAGTAACATAGAAGTTATTAATAAAGCCCATAAACATCCAAAACAGATAATATAATAGCATGGAACAATAAAAAATTATAGATACGTTGGAGACGTATCAGCATCCCCAAGCTTAATTCCTGCTCGTCCTCGAGTAGGTAAATGATAAAAAGATAATTTTTGATGTGGAGTGCTACTTGGCATAATTTCAATGTAATTCTTCTTAATTGTGGTATGAATATTTAGATCCGAAAGATTCAAGATAAAAGTTCATATTGACATAAACTAATAATACTTCAAGCATACTAACTAAGCAATCATGTCTTCTCAAAATAACATGGCCAAAGAAAGTTATCCCTACAAAATCATATAGTCTGGCTATGCTCAATCTTCACCACACAAAGTATTTAAATCATGCACAACCCGGATGACAAGCAAAGCAATTGTTTCATACTTTTGACGTTCTCAAACTTTTTCAATCTTCATGCAATACATGAGCGTGAGCCATGGATATAGCACTATATGTGGAATATAATGGTGGTTGTGGAGAAGACAAAAAGGGAGAAGATAGTCTCAAATCAACTAGGCGTATCCACGGGCTATGGATATGCCCATCAATAGATATCAATGTGAGTGAGTAGGGATTGCCATGCAACGGATGCACTAGAGTTATAAGTATATGAAAGCTCAACAAAGGAACTAAGTGAGTGTGCATCCAACTCACGTGCTCACGAAGACCTAGGGCATTTTGAGGAAGCCCATCATTGGAATATACAAGCCAGGTTCTATAATGTAAAATTCCCACTAGTATATGAAAGTGACAACATAGGAGACTCTCTATCATGAAGATCATGGTGCTACTTTGAAGCACAAGTGTGGTAAAAGGATAGTAGCATGGTCCCTTCTCTCTTTTTCTCTCATATTTTTTTTGTTTCGGCCTTGTCTTCTTCTTCTTTTTTATGGCCTCTTTTTTTTCTATTTTTCTATTTTTTAATTTTTTGTCCGGAGTCTCATCCCGACTTGTGGGGGAATCATAGTCTCCATCATCCTTTCCTCACTGGGACAATGCTCTAATAATGATGATCATCACACTTTTATTTACTTACAACTCAAGAATTACAACTCAATACTTAGAACAACAATATGACTCTATGTGAATGCCTCCGGCGGTGTACCGGGATATGCAATGACTCATGAGTGACATGTATGAAAGAATTTTGAACGGTGGCTTTGCCACAAATACGATGTCAACTACATGATCATGCAAAGCAATATGACAATGATGAAGCATGTCATAATAAACGAAACGGTGGTAAGTTGCATGGCAATATATCTCGGAATGGCTATGGAAATGCCATGATAGGTAGGTATGGTGGCTGTTTTGAGGAAGGTTTATGGTGGGTGTATGATACCGGCGAAAAGTGCACGGTATTAGAGAGGTTAGCAATGGTGGAAGGAGGAAAGTGCGTATAATCCATGGAATCAACATTATTCATAAAGAACTCATATACTTATTGCAAAAATATACAAGTTATCAAAGCAAAGTATTACGCGCATGCTCCTAGGGGGATATATTGGTAGGAAAAGACCATCTCTCGTCCCCGATCGCCACTCATAAGGAAGACAATCAATAAATAAATCATGCTCCGACTTCATCACATAACGGTTCACCATACGTGCATGCTACGGGAATCACAAACTTTAACACAAGTATTTCTCAAATTCACAACTACTCAACTAGCATGACTCTAATATCACCATCTTCATATCTGAAAACAATTATCAAGCATCAAACTTTTCTTAGTATTCAACACACTAATAAGAATTTTTACAATTCATTTATGCTTAGCATATTAGGATTATTCAAGCAATTACCATGATATTTAAGACTCTCAAAATAATCTAAATGAAGCATGAGAGATCAACAGTTTCTATAAAACAAATCCACCACCGTGCTCTAAAAGATATAAGTGAAGCACTAGAGCAAACAACAAACTACTCTAAAAGATATAAGTGAAGATCAATGAGTAGTCGAGTAATTATGCAACTATGTGAAGACTCTATAACATTTAAGAATTTCAGATCTTGTTATTTTATTCAAACAGCAAGCAAAACAAAATAAAATGACATGATGTTCCAAGCAAAACATATATCATGTGGTGAATAAAAATATAGCTCCAAGTAAAGTTACCGATGAACGAAGACGAAAGAGGGGATGTGTCACGCCCAAGATGCGACCCTATCCTAAAGGAACTTGAAGGTCCCACCAAGGATAGAAGCGCATCTTGAAGACGCTTTTGCAAGGTGGATATCATTACATCAACATTTCATAATAGTGGGGATACATCCAATACATACAATGTCACATGAATACAACAATACAACATACAAAAGATCAACATCCGGCTACGGATGAAACTTAAACAGGAACTCAAACGACATCCACCCTGCTAGCCCAGGCTGCCGACCTGGAACCTATCCCTCAATTGAAGAAGAAGCAGAAGAAGAATTCCAACACAAATAAACATCGCTCTCGCGTCATGATCATCGCATAACCTGTACCTGCAACTGGTGGTGTAGTAATCTGTGAGCCACGAGGACTCAGCAATCCCATTACCATGGGTATCAAGACTAGCAAAGCTTAATGGGAAAGGAAGGGGTAAAGTGGTGAGGTTGCAGCAGCGACTAAGCATGTATGGTGGCTAACATACGCGAATGAGAGCGAGAAGAGAATCAAAGGAACGATCGTCAAGTAGTAATGATCAAGAAGTGATCCTGAACCCCTACTTACGTCAGACATAACCCAGAAACCGTGTTCTCCTCTCGATCCACCCCGAAAAGAGACACTCACGGTTACACACACGGTTGGTGTATTTTAGAAGAGTTTACTTGAAGTTTACTACAACCGGATATTAACAAATTCCCATCTGCCACATAACCGCGGGCACGGCTTTCGAAAGTTCAAATCCCTGCAGGGGTGTCCCAACTTAGCCCATGATAAGCTCTCGCGATCAACGAAGGATATTCCTTCTCCCCGGGAAGGCCCGATCAGTCTCGGAATCCCGGCTACAAGACATTTCGACAGTAATAAAACAAGACCAGCAAAGCCGCCCGATGCGCCGACATCCCGATAGGAGCTGCACATATCTCGTTCTCAGGGCAACACCGGATGAGACATCCTACGAGTAAAACCAGACCTCAAGTTTCCCCAAGGTGGCCCCGCAGTCTACTCATTTCGGGCCAACACTTAGACAAGCATTGGCCCGGGGGGGCTAAAATAAGATGACCCTCGGGCTGGCCGACCCAAGGGAAAGGGATAGGTGGTAGGCAAATGGTAAAACCAATGTTGGGCCTTGCTGGAGGAGTCTTATTCAAAGCGAACTGTCAAGGGGGTCCCATAAATCACCCAACCGCGTTAGGGACGCAAAATCCGGGAACATAATACCGATATGACGAAAACTAGGGCGGCAAGAGTGGAACAAAACACCAGGCATAAGGCCGAGCCTTCCACCCTTTACCAAGTATATAGATGCGTTAATAATATAAGAGATATTGTGATATCCCAACATAAACATAAACATAATCCAACATGGAGCAATCTTCATCTTCACCTGCAACTAGCAACGCTATAAGAGGGGCTGAGCAAATCGGTAACATAGCCAAACAATGGTTTGCTAGGAAGGGTAACAAAGGTCAGAGGTTCATGGCAATTTGGGAGGCTTGAGCAGCAAGTGATAGGTAGCGCAGCATAGCGAAAGAACGAAGCAACTAGCATAGCAATGATAGTAATGAGATCCAAGGTGATGGTCATCTTGCCTGAAATCCCGCAAGGAAGAAGACCGAGTCCATGAAGAAGATGAAGCCACGAAGACAAACCAAGCGTAGACGAACGAATCCTCACGATCGCAATGAAACGGGAACTATCGAGAGAAGCACACAACATGGTAAAAACACCACACATGAATAAGGTATGATGCTCAACCAAGTATGATGCATGACAAGGCTACATGAAGCTATTCATGGCAAGAGATGATGCATATGTATAGAACACATCAAGGCAAGTTTAAATGAGGCCGGAAACAACATGTAACAAATCCGGTAAGTCCTCATATGCAAATTTCGAAATTGGTCCAGATCTGAATAAACCTTATGTTCAAGTGGTTAACAGCAAGTTAAGATGCACCAAGATGATCTATACAAAATTCTAGTCAAGTTACATATAAAGTTCATTAGATTCGGAGCTACGGCCTAGAAGATATGAGCAAAACAAGCATGGCATTAATGCAAAATGCATTCAAACATCAAGCAAACACCTCAAAACATGGAAGCAACAAGGTAACATGAAATTACATGCAAGAATAAGCAAGTATCCTATAGAGCACACTCAAAACGGAGCAACGGTTCAACACATACACTCTATACAAGATATGACAACAATCTGTCCATAACAGCAAGTAGGCATCTAGCAAGCATCAAAACAACATGGTACAGGAACTTAACATGAAAACAAAAGGCACGGACATGATGTATAGGTAAAGCATGACAAAACATGAACACTGAACTATCTCCAGAAACTATTAAACATGCTCAAAAGGGCATGGCAAGATTGCAAATAATAACAGGTTCACAAACTTAGCAGAATTTCAGGACATGGCAGAAATAACATCAGGTTGCAATGTTTAGAGCTATCAAACAACATGTTACAGCAAGCTATCATGTCAAACTAGAGCATGGAATGAATCTACTCAAAGCATATAACAAAATTCCCTTACTGACCATCAGCCAAAAGGGATCAGAGAATACAATTGCAATCATGTGAATATAGCAAAAACATAAACAGATTCAGACTTGGTGAAAAACTGGAGCATGGCATAAACAGATAACAAGTAGGCATGTTAATGAGCTTGATGCACTCACTACGTGGCATTGCATGACAAACTAAGCATACACCCAGCAACTAGACATGGCATAGAATCTAGACATGGCAAGAATAACAACATAGCATGCACGGATAAACAACAACAAGCTAGGCAAAATTGCTAAACATGTTAACAATCTGCCAGGAACATTTAATAGCAAAAGTAAAGCAAGATTAAGACATGCTATGGCACTCCATAATTGCAACAAAAGGCATGGATGGATAGAGAACATCCATATGTTCAAAACATCCTTACTGATCATGCTCAAAAGAGGCATAGATCTCTCTGAAACAACATGAACACATGGCATAAAAATAACAGCAGGAAGTGACTTGGTGAAATTACTAAGTCCCTGAAATCAGCAACATTGAGTGAGCTACTTTGCGAGCTTGAAACAAACAATACATGGCATATCATGACAAATGGGTTGCACCACAGCAAATATGGCATGGCATATTACAAAACACATGTAGATTTCATGCTCAAAATAAAATCACTCAAAAATATACAAAAATAACAAATGAGCGTATTCTGATAACAGACAGCAGTTAACATCATATAGCACTCTTGCAACGACGATTAGGGCATCTATATGAACTCAAATGGATATGGCGCAATGGAACAAAATACAGAGCATCTCAATATGAACATTTTGATATAATATGCACGCAAAACGGAGCAATATGCAGAGAGTTATGTCATGTTATAGAGGGCATGAAAATATTACAGAACTGGGGACTTAGAAGAATTTCAACCTCGGGAAACTAGACGCCGCGGTGCGGAACGGTTCCGGACGGTGTTTGGTTGGATGGATCGGGCGGATCTGGGGCGACGGGATCCCGGCGCAGGTCGGAGGAGGCCTTGGCCGGAGCTGCACGCCGGCGAGCTCGACGAGGCGGCGGGGACGAGCGGAGGAGGCCGGGCGCTGCGGATCCGGGCGCGCCTGCCCGGATCTGGCCGGAGGCGAGCCAATGGCGAGAGGCGGCGCCGGACTGCGCGCGGGCGGCAGCGACGGACATGGTCGGCGGAAAGGTCGCGGGGCATGGCGACGGGTCTCGTCGGCGGCTGCGGCGGAGACGCACCCGGCGCCGGTGGCAGAATCGCGAGGCGGCAGGGTCGGCGAGGCGGGGCTCCGGCGAGGCCCTGGTGGCCGGAGCACGACGGGAGGCGGCGTCGATGCGGCGGAGGGAAGGAGGCTGGAAGCTCCCGCGGCTGCGGGCGACGGTGCGGGCTCGTCCGGGCCCAGATGGGCTCGGGCGGGCCCCGATCTGGGCTGGAAGGGCCAGAGCGAGGTGGGGGACAGGGGAAGCGGAGGAGGAGGCTGTGGGGCGACGTGGTGGCTTGCCACTGGCCGCGGCCGTCGGTTGCGGCGGCGCAGCCCGTGAGGCGGCGACACTTGGCGGCGGGGGAGCGGATCGGCGCTGAAAACGAGGCAGAGGTGGGGGGTGGCGGCTGGGAGGTAGGTGGAGGGCTAGGTTTAGGCTAGGGATGCCCAAAATGGACAAGGGGGTGTCCATTTATAGCAGATTTGCTAGGGTTAGGGGATAGGAGGGGTTTTCGGAACCTCCGATCGCGATCCGACGGATCCGATCGCGAGGGGGGGGGGTTAGGCAGGTCTAGGTGGGCTGCAGGTGGGTTGTGGGCCGAGACGAGAGGGAGGATGGCAGCCCGGCAACAGTTTTCGGAGACCGAAAACGTCCGACGTTAGACCGGCTATATTGCGGCTATAGATGACGGTTGTGCTATCAAACGGACTCCGAATGCTATGAGATTTGGCAGGCGATCTACTGGTGTTGTACCAAGGTCGCTTGGCAAATCTCGGTCCATTCCGAGAACGTTTAACACCCGCTCACGAAAAGAGGCAAAAACGGGCGCCGGGGAACATAGGAGTGTCGGATTGCAAAACGGACAACGGGGAAAATGCTCGGATGCATAAAATGAACACGTATGCAATGCAATGCACAAGATGACATGATATGAAATGCAGATGATGACATGGCAAAGTGCAACACGCAAGCACATGACATGGCAACGACGGCGAATAACTAGCGGACACCTGGTGCATCGAATCCGGGGCGTTACAGGATGCCATCAGGGGCATCCCCAAACTTAGGCTCTTGGTTATCCTTGAATATTATCTTGGGGTGCCTTGGACATCCCCAAGCTTAGTCTCTTTCCACTCCTTATTCCATAGTCCATCGAATCTTTACCCAAAACTTGAAAACTTCACAACACAAAACTTAACATAAAATCTCGTGAGGTCCGTTAGCGAAAGAAAACAAAACACCACTTCATGGTACTGTAATGAACTCTTTATTTATTTATATTGGTGTGAAACCTACTGTATTCCAACTTCTCTATGGTTTATAAACTATTTTACTAGCCATAGAGTCATCAAAATAAACAAACAACACACGAAAAAACAGAATCTGTCAAAAAGAGAACAGTCTGTAGTAATCTGTAACTAATGCAAACTTCTGGAACTCCAAAAATTCTAAAATAAATTGATGGACCTGAGTAATTTATCTAGTAATCATCTGCAAAAAGAATCAACTAAATAGCACTCTCCAGTAAAAAGTTGAAGCGAATCTCGTGAGCGCTAAAGTTTCTGTTTTTTTTCCAGCATGATCATAAAGACTACACCCAAGTCTTCCCAAAGGTTCTACTTGGCACAAACACTAATTAAAACATAAAACCACATCTAAACAGAAGCTAGATGGATTATTTATTACTAAAAAGAACCAAAAAGTAAGAAACTAAAATAAAATTGGGTTGCCTCCCAACAAGCGCTAACGTTTAACGCCCCTAGCTAGGCATGATGATTTCAATGATGCTCACATAAAAGATAGGAATTGAAACATAAAGAGAGAATCATGAAGAATATGACTAGAACATTTAAGTCTAACCCACTTCCTATGAATAGGGATTTTGTGAACAAACAATTTATGGGAACAATAAACAACTAGCATAGGCAAGCAAATCTTCAAGATTTTCAACACATAGAGAGAAAACTTGATATTATTGCAATATGTAGAAGCATATGATCCTCTCTCATAATAATTTTCAGTAGCATCATGAATGAATTCAACAATATAACCAGCACCTAAAGCATTCTTTTAATGATGCATAAGTGCTACCTCTTGAGCTTGCGTTGGTTTTCCCCGAAGAGGGAGAGGATAATGCAGCAAAGTAGCGTAAGTATTTCCCTCAGTTTTTGAGAACCAAGGTATCAATCCAGTAGGAGGCCACGCTCAAGTCCCTCGTACCTGCACAAAATGATAGCTACTCCCAACCAATGCGATTAGGGGTTGTCAATCCCTTCACGGTCACTTACGAGAGTGAGATCTGATAGAGATAATAGTTTTGGTATTTTTGGTATAGAGATGCAAAGCAAAAAAGTAAAAGGCAAAGTGAAAAGCAAAACAAGATTAAAGTGATAGAGATTGATATGATGAGAATACACCCGGGGGCCATAGGTTTCACTAGTGACTTCTCTCGAGAGCATAAGTATTCTACGGTGGGTGAACAAATTACTGTTGAGCAATTGACAGAATTGAGCATAGTTATGAGAATATCTAGGCATGATCATGTATATAGGCATCACATCCGTGACAAGTAGACCGAAACGATTCTGCATCTACTACTATTACTCCACTCATCTACCGCTATCCAACATGCATCTAGAGTATTAAGTTAAAAACAGAGTAACGCTTTAAGCAAGATGACATGATGTAGAGAGATAAATTCATGCAGTATGAAATAAACCCCATCTTGTTATCCTCGATGGCAACCATACAATACGTGCCTTGCTGCCCCTTCTGTCACTGGGAAAGGACACCGCAAGACCGAACCCAAAGGTAAGCACTTCTCCCATGGCAAGAACTACCAATCTAGTCGGCCAAACCAAACGGATAATTTGAAGAGACTTGCAAAGATAACCAATCATACATAAAAGAATTCAGAAAAGATTCAAATATTATTCATAGATAGACTTGATCATAAACCCACAATTCATCGGTCTCAACAAACACACCGCAAAAAGAAGAAGATTACATCGAATAGATCTCCACAAGAGAGGGGGAGAACATTGTATTGAGATCCAAAAAGAGAGAAGAAGCCATCTAGCTAATAATATGGACCCGAAGGTCTGAGGTAAACTACTCACACTTCATCGGAGAGGCTATGATGATGTAGAAGCCCTCCGTGATGACGACCCTCTCCGGCGGAGCTCCGGAACAGGCCCCAAGATGGGATCTCGTGGATACAGAAAGTTGCGGCGGTGAAATTAGATTTTTTGCTCCGTATCTGTTCGTTTGGGGGTACGTGGGTATATATAGGAGGAAGAAGTACGTCGGTGGAGCTTCGGTGGGCCCACGAGGGTGGGGGCGCGGCTGGGGGTGTAGGGTGCGCCCCCCCTACCTCGTGCCCACCTCGAAGCTTCCTTGGCGTAGGGCCCAAGTCTTATGGGTCATATTCGGGAAGAAAATCACGTTCCAGAAAGGATTATTCTGTTTGGACTCCGTTTGATATTCCGTTTCTTCGAAACACTGAAATAGGCAAAAAACAGCAATTCTGGGCTGGGCCTCCGGTTAATAGGTTAGTCCCAAAAATAATATAAAAGTGGAAAATAAAGCCCAATATAGTCCAAAACAGTAGATAATATAACATGGAGCAATAAAAAATTATAGATACGTTGGAGACGTATCAGGCATCCCCAAGCTTAATTCCTGCTCGTCCTCGAGTAGGTACATGATAAAAACATAATTTTTTATGCGGAGTGCTACTTGGCATAATTTCAATGCAAAATTTCTTAATTGTGATATGAATATTCAGATTAGAAAGATTCAAGACAAAAGTTCATATTGACATAGAGAATAATAATACTTCAAGCATACTAACAAAGCAATTATGTCTTCTCAAAATAACATGGCCAAAGAAAGTTATCCCTACAAAATCATATAGTTGGGCTATACTCTATCTTTACCACACAAAGTATTTAAATCATGCACAACCCCGATGACAAGCCAAGCAATTGTTTCATACTCTAACTTTTTCAAAACTTTTTCAATCTTCACGCAATACATGAGCGTGAGCCATGGATATAGCACTATATATGGGATAGAAGGGTGGTTGTGGAGAAGACAAAAGGAGGGGAAGATAGTCTCACATCAACTAGGCGTATCAATGGGCTATGGAGATGCCCATCAATAGATATCAATGTGAGTGAGTAGGGATTGCCATGCAACGGATGCACTAGAGCTATAAGTATATGAAAGCTCATCAAAAGAAACTAAGTGGGTGTGCATCCAACTCGCTTGCTCACGAATACCTAGGGCATTTTTGAGGAAGCCCATCATTGGAATATACAAGCCAAGTTCTATAATGAAAAATTCCCACTAGTATATGAAAGTGACATAACGAGAGACTCTCTATCATGAAGATCATGGTGCTACTTTGAAGCACAAGTGTGGTAAAAGGATAGTAACATTGTCCCTTCTCTCTTTTTCTCTCATTTTTTTATTTGGGCCTTTTCTCTTTTTTTATGGCCTCTTTTTTTTCGTCCGGAGTCTCATCCCGACTTATGGGGGAATCATAGTCTCCATCATTCTTTCCTCACTTGGGACAATGCTCTAAAAATTGATGATCATCACACTTTTATTTTTCTTACAACTCAACAATTACAACTCGATACTTAGAACAAAATATGACTCTATATGGATGCCTCCGGTGGTGTACCGGATATGCAATGAATCAAGAGTGACATGTATGAAATAATTATGAACGGTGACTTTGCCACAAATACGATGTCAACTACATGATCATGCTAGCAATATGACAATAATGGAGCGTGTCATAATAAACGGAACGGTGGAAAGTTGCATGGCAATATATCTCGGAATGGCTATGGAAATGCCATGATAGGTAGGTATGGTGGCTGTTTTGAGGAAGGTATATGGTGGGTGTATGATACCGGTGAAAGGTGCGCGGTATTAGAGAGGCTAGCAATGGTGGAAGGATGGGAAAAAATGCATATAATCCATGGACTCAACATTAGTCATAAAGAACTCATATACTTATTGCAAAAATCTAGAAGTTATCAAAGCAAAGTATTACGCGCATGATCCTATGGGGATATATTGGTAGGAAAAGACCATCGCTCGTCCCCGACCGCCACTCATAAGGAAGACAATCAATAAATAAATCATGCTCCGACTTCATCACATAACGGTTCACCATACGTGCATGCTACGGGAATCACAAACTTTAACACAAGTATTCTTTAAATTCACAACTACTAAACTAGCATGACTCTAATATTATCTCCTCCATATCTCAAAACAATTATCATGCTTCAATCTTCTCTTAGTATTCAACGCACTCAAAAGAAAGTTTCACAAATCTTGAATATCAAGCATATTATTATTAAGCAAATTACCATGCTATTAAGACTCTCAAAATAATCTAAGTGAAGCATGAGAGATCAATAGTTTCTTTAAAACAAACCACCACCGTGCTCTAAAAGATCTAAGTGAAGCACATAGAGCAAAATTATAACGCTCAAAAGATATAAGTGAAGCACATAGAGCAAAACTACATAGCTCAAAAGATATAAGTGAAGCACATAGAGTATTCTATCAAATTCTAATTCATGTATGGCTCTCTCAAAAGGTGTGTACAGTAAGGATGATTGTGGCACACTAACAAACAAAGACACAAATAATACAAGATGCTCCAAGCAAAACACATATCATGTTGATGAATAAAAATATAGCTCCAAGTAAATTACCAATGGAAGTGGACGAAAGAGGGGATGCCTTCTGGGGCATCCCCAAGCTTTGAATTTTTGGTGTCCTTGGATTATCTTGGGGGTGACATGGGAATCCCCAAGCTTAGGCTCTTGCCACTCCTTGTTCCACAATCCATCAAAAGAATTCACCCAAAACTTGAAAACTTCACAACACAAAACTCAATAGAAATCTCGTGAGCTCCGTTAGAGAAAGAAAACAAAATACCACTTCAAAGTACTGTAATGAACTCATTATTTATTTATATTGGTGTTAAACCTACTGTATTCCAACTTCTCTATGGATTATAAACTATTTTACTAACCATAGATTCATCAAAATAAGCGGACAACACACGAAGAACAGAACCTGTCAAAAACAGAACAGTCTGTAGTAATATGTAACTAACGCAAACTTATGGAACTCCAAAAAATCTACCAAAATTGAACGACCTAGAAAATTTGTTTATTGATCATCAGCAATTGGAATCAGTATTTTATCACGTTCTGATGATTTTTAATAATTCTGGCACTGAACGCAAAGTTTCTGGAAATTACAGCAAAATCAAATAACTATCATCCAAGAAGATCCAATAGGTCTAACTTGGCACAAACACTAATTAAAACACAAAACCACATCCAGACAGAAGGTAGAAGGGTTATTTATTCTCTAACAGAAGAAAAACACAAAATACTAAAAATAAAATTGGGTTGCCTCCCAACAAGCGCTATCGTTTAACGCCCCTAGCTAGGCATAAAAGCGAGGATAGATCTAGGTATTGCCATCTTTGGAAGGCAATCCGTAAGTAGCTCTCATGATAGTTTCATATGGCAATTTTATTTTCTTTCTTGGAAAGTGTTCCATGCCCTTTTTTAATGGAAATTGAAATCTAATATTCCCTTCCTTCATATCAATAATCGCACCAACTGTTCTAAGGAAAGGTCTACCAAGAATAATAGGGCAAGAAGGATTGCAATCTATATCAAGAACAATGAAATCTACGGCACATAATTCCTATTTGCAACAATAAGAACATCATTAATCCTTCCCATAGGTTTCTTAATAGTATAATCCGCAAGATGCAAGTTTAGAGAGCAATCATCAAAATCGCGGAAATCTAGCAAATAACACAAAGTTTTGGGGATAGTGGAGACACTAGCACCCAAATCACACAAAGCATAAAACTCATCATAGAGTTTTCTCATCATAGAGTTTTCTAGGGATAGAAACTTTCAACTCAAGTTTTTCTTCATAAGATTGCATCAAGGCATCAACAATATGTTCGGTGAAAGCTTTTTTTTGACTATAAGCATGTGGAGAATTTAGCATGGATTGCAACAAGGAAATACAATCAATTAAAGAACAACTTTCATAATTAAATTCCTTGAAATCCAATATAGTGGGTTTAGCAACATCTAGATTTTTGTTTCTTTCAATCCCACTTTCATCAATTTCATCATAAAGATCTAAATACTCCGAATTTTTAGAATGCCTTCTAGGTAAAGGAAGATCATATTCAGTTTCATCAAGATTCATATTGCAAAACAAAGATTTTATAGGGGACACATCAATAACTTTTAGATCTTCATCTTGATTTTCATAGGAATTGGAAGAACAGGCTTTAATAAAGGCATCTTTGGAAGCACGTATCCCAGCGGTTCTTTCCTTGCACTCATTAATGAAAATTCTCATAGCTTTGAGAGACTCATTGATATCATGCTTAGGAGGAATAGATCTGAGCTTTAAAGAATCAACCTCAAGAGAAATTCTATCAACGTTCCTAGCCAAATCATCAACTTTAAGCAATTTCTCTTCAAGCAAAGCATTAAAATTCTTTTGTGAATTCATAAACTCTTTAACACTATTCTCAAATTCAGAGGGCATCTTATTATAGTTTCCATAAGAGTTGTTGTAGGAATTTTAATAATTATTAGAAGGATCACTAGGATATGGCCTAGGATTAAAATTCCCTCTATACGCGTTGTTACCAAAATTATTCCTACCAACAAAATTCACACCCATAGATTCATTGTTATTCTCAATTAAAGTAGACAAAGGCATATCATTAGGATCAGAAGAAACACTCTTACGAGAGTGAGATCTGATAGAGATAATATTTTTGGTATTTTTGGTATAGAGATGCAAAGCAAAAAGTAAAAGGCAAAGTAAAAAGCAAAACAAGATTAAAGTGATAGAGATTGATATGATGGGAATAGACCCGGGGGCCATAGGTTTCACTAGTGGCTTCTCTCGAGAGCATAAGTATTCTACGGCGGGTGAACAAATTACTGTTGAGCAATTGACAGAATTGAGCATAGTTATGAGAATATCTAGGCATGATCATGTATATAGGCATCACGTCCGTGACAAGTAGACCGAAACGATTCTGCATCTACTACTATTACTCCACTCATCGACCGCTATCCAGCATGCATCTAGAGTATTAAGTTAAAAACAGAGTGACGCTTTAAGCAAGATGACATGATGTAGAGAGATAAATGCATGCAATATGAAATAAACCCCATCTTGTTATCCTCGATGGCAACGATACAATGCGTGCCTTGCTGCCCCTTCTGTCATTGGGAAAGGACACCGCAAGATCGAACCCAAAGCTAAGCACTTCTCCCATGGCAAGAACTACCAATCTAGTCGGCCAAACCAAACGGATAATTCGAAGAGACTTGCAAAGATAACCAATCATACATAAAAGAATTCAGTAAAGATTCAAATATTATTCATAGATAGACTTGATCATAAACCCACAATTGTCGGTGCACTAAAGTAGGGGTACCTTAGTACCCCGAACTTGTGCACGGGCAGTAGTAGCGTCCCGCGGCAAGGCTTGCCAGGGGAGCGACAAGAGTCTCCACGGCCCTTTCTGGGCCGGACGAAGGCCAAGTGATCGAGCCTAGAAGACCAGGCCCCGGCAAGAGGAGCTTGCCAGGCCAAGGAGGCGAGGTCCGGCAAGAGGAGCTTGCCGGGCCAAGGCGACAAGGCCCCGGCAAGAGGAGCTTGCCGGGACGACTAAGCCGAAGCACCAAGGCCCCGGCGGGAGGAGCTCGCCGGGACGGCCAAGCCAAGGCACCCAAGAGAAGCCCGCCGCGGCGCGCCGCGCGCCCCGGCAAGGCCTGACGAGCGGCAAGCTTTCAGGTGCGGCAAGACAACCACCGCGGCAAGCCACTTGCCGCGGCAAACCACCACCTCAGGCATGCGCTCCAGCTCACCTGCCCACGCGTCACTCTGGAGCTTCCCCAGAGGCACGTGGCGGGGCGCCGCGCAACCTGAGGCGCGCGGTGGCATGCGACGTTGGTAGAGTCGCCCCCGTGGCAAGCGGAGGCGCCCCCAACGGTCCGCCTCGGTACTGTTCGGGCGATCCAGACGGGCATTTAATGCCTTTGTCCCCCGCCGTCAGAGTTAGGTGCGATAGCACTGTGCAGCCACTGTTCGCACAGTTCCTTGCCATTTTTACCCTCACCTGCGTCGCTACCTGTGGGAAACCCCTTAGCATATAAAAGGAGGCCCATGAGCACGTAGGGGGAAGACCCCGAAGAAGGAAAAACCGGGTAGACCCTCGTCTACGTCCAGCTCCGACTTATTGTAGCTTCTTGCGCTCCAGAGCAAGAGCTCGAATCAACCAGACAAGCAGCAGTAGGGTTTTACGCATCCGTGCGGCCCGAAGCTGGGTAAGATCGTTGTGTGTGTGTCGCCTCGATCTGCTCTTTGTTCAACCTCCGCCCCCCGCCGAACCGAAAAGGGGCTCCGTCCCCATAGGTGCTCGTGGAGGCCGATTTCCCCCGACAACAATTCATCGGTCTCAACAAACACACCGCAAAAAGAAGAAGATTACATCGAATAGATCTCCACAAGAGAGGGGGAGAACATTGTATTGAGATCCAAAAAGATAGAAGAAGCCATCTAGCTAATAACTATGGACCCGAAGGTCTGAGGTAAACTACTCACACTTCATCGGAGAGGCTATGATGATGTAGAAGCCCTCCGTGATGACGGCCCTCTCCGGCGGAGCTCCGGAACAGGCCCCAAGATGGGATCTCGTGGATACAGAAAGTTGCGGCGGTGGAATTAGGTTTTTGGCTCCGTATCTGTTCGTTTAGGGGTACGTGGGTATATATAGGAGGAAGAAGTACGTCGGTGGAGCTTCAGTGGGCCCATGAGGGTGGGGGCGCGCCTGGGGGTGTAGGGCGCGCCCCTACCTCGTGCCCACCTCGAAGCTTCCTTGGCGTAGGGTCCAAGTCTCCTGGGTCATATTCGGGAAGAAAATCACGTTCCAGAAAGGATTATTCTGTTGGACTCCGTTTGATATTCCGTTTCTTCGAAACACCGAAATAGGCAAAAAAAACAGCAATTTTGGGCTGGGCCTCCGGTTAATAGGTTAGTCCCAAAAATAATATAAAAGTGGAAAATAAAGCCGAATATAGTCCAAAACAGTAGATAATATAGCATGGAGCAATCAAAAATTATAGATACGTTGGAGACATATCAATAAGCATAGAATTTTTATTACTCTCCACATAAGCAAATTTCTTCTCATGAGTAGTAGTGGGAGCAAACTCAACAAAGTAACTATCATGTGATTGAAAATTAAGATCAAGATGAGAAGTTTCATGGTTATCATTATTCTTTAAAGCATACATGTCATCACAATAATCATCATAGATAGGAGGCAGGCTTTCATCATTGTAAATTTGCTCATCAAAGCTTGGGGGACAAAAAATATCATCTTCCTCAAACATAGCATCCCCAAGCTTGTGGCTTTGCATATCATTAGCATCATGGATATTCAAGGAATTCATACTAACAACATTACAACCATGCTTATCATTCAAATATTTAGTGCCAAACATTCTATGTAATTCTTCTTCTAGAACTTGAGCACAATTTTCCTTTCCATCATACTCACGAAAGATATTAAAAAGGTGAAGCGTATGAGACAAACTCAATTCCATTTTTTTGCAGTTTTCTTTTATAGACTAAACTAGTGCTAAAACAAGAAACAAAAAGATTCGATTGCAAGATCTAAAGATATACCTTCAAGCACTCACCTCCCTGGCAACGGTGCCAGAACCTGCTTGATGTCTACTACGCAACCTTCTTCTTGTAGACGCTGTTGGGCCTCCAAGTGCAGAGGTTTGTAGGACAGTAGCAAATTTCCCTCAAGTGGATGACCTAAGGGAAAAGAACCCTTAACGGAACTATTCTCCCTGGAAGATGTTTCTTACAATTTTAATGTAATATAACATAACTAGCCAGATACAACTTGTCTGTTCAAGCAACTATGACCCCTACGCCTGGTTTTCATGCATACCCCAGTTTATTTTGCCGCTCAGGTATTCGGAAAACACTCCGCACCTTCGGGTCGAGAGGTCGAAGCGAAAAGGTCGGCCATGACAATCGTTTTACAATCCAGCTAGAAGGAAAGTACGTAGTCACTTAGGACTTAAGAACTTCCTCCTCTATACCGTCCAACAGGCGGTCTAACTTACAATCCTGTTGGGAATATCTAGCGGCCACCTCTACTTGGTCATATGCTAAACTAACGGGAGTTTCTTCCCCATTTGACCCTAGAGGTCCGACCCGGGCCATGTGATTCGAATCCAGCTTGGTATACCGCGTTTTTACCATGGGCCAGGCCTCTCGCGCACCCTCTCGGCAGGCCGATATCTTCCATAGTCGGATATGCTGTCGCGCTCCCTTGAACAGCTCTACAAGCTTCTCCATATCCCTGGAGGAGAGGCGGATGGCCATAAGGCCTTGGCCACACTCCGCATTGCATGTCGAGCTTGCTTGTGCAACTGCAACAGCCCTCGCAGAAGATTACTCGATGATCCAGATACCTCCTCTTCGGGATGGCCCGTGAACATACCTGCAATCATAGCTATATCAGCTAATTTTAAATCCAAACTGTTATAAGATAAATTCGGCCACATACTGAATATGCCGCCTCGCAACTTTTTGTTCTCCTTCATGAAGTCGGCTAGCTGGGCTCGCACATCTTTCAGTTCTTCGCCCTGTTTGGTGTTTGAATCCTGGAGTTTGTTTTTCTCCTTATGACTCTGGTCAGAACGCGCTCGCCTGCGGCATGTTGTCTCTTCGCCTCTTTTTTGCTTGTTTGAGCGGCCTTCAGTTCCTCTTCCAGTTGGTCCGATGACCTTGTTATGAGACAAGCTGCAGTTTCAACACAGCTGGCGTATCATTTTTCACTTCTCGATGGAGGAAAATATTACTAGAGGACGCCTTCTTGAACTTTTCCAGTTCGGTGGTAGCAGCAGTTAGCTGTGTCCGGCACTGCTCCAGCTCTTGGGCTAGCAGGTTGTTCTCTCCGTAAGAACCTGGTTTGCAACGATCCTTAAAACATTTGTCCCAACTGCTTCAAGTCTCGGGGGCTACTGGCACATGGTTATCAAATTCAGACAAGGTAAACTTACCTGCACATCTTTTAAATACTGCTCGGTGGCTCTGTTAAGCCCATCTCGAGCAGCTCGGATGTATGCATCAGCCGAGCTGAAGGCACTGAATGCCTCTTTTGAGAAGCGGGGATTTCATAAAATGGCCCTCCAGTGCCGGTGATTCATGGCGCTCTCCACTATCGAATTGGTGACAGACATATTTTCCGAACCCTCGGCAGAAAGACAGTTTGGCACCACTCCCATATTGGGCCCCGTCTCTTCGGTCGGGACCGACTCTTGGTTATTAGGAGTACGACTAGTCAGGTCCCCAGACACAGTCCATCGAACCTTTTTCCTAATACAAAATGAACATATGAGTCACAGTTGGACGCGACTGCTAAAAAGAGCATAGTTGCAAACCCATACCTCTTCAAGGAAGGCCCGACCGTATCTCTCTTTGCCTTCCTCTTCGAAGGCCTGCCCGGCGTGGGAGCCGCTCTCTTTGGAGATGCCCCTGGGGCAGCACGACGCGCCGAACGCCTTCCCTTCTAAGCACAGGATGGTGCGGTGGGTGAGGAAGAACGAGAAAAACCCTCGTGGACAAAGTGTCTCATGATTACTTACCTGAGAAGCAGGGAGAAGACCGGGATAGTCGGCGATGATGGCCACCTCTGTGCTGTCATAGCTCATTTGGTAAAACATCCCATTCTCAAGTACCACAAATATATCCATATCCTCTTCGAATCTGGGGTCAAGGTCCCGATTGTGGCCCTCAGGCTGCGGGGCGGGGCTGTGAAGCCCCTCGAAAACCTTTCGCTAGTGCTGTTATAAATGGACGGGTTAATATTCATTGAACGAAGCTCAGGGAGTGAAATGAGTAGAGCAGAAGAGTTGGCGGCTTACCCAGCTAGGAGGATTGTACATGGAATATCCTTCTCTGTGTGTGATGTGTGCAGGAACTCCTCTTCCTCACCCTTGAACAGTTCGGCCAATATTTTGGCTAGGGCGGCAGGGGTGTCCGGACCTTTCCTGCCGCAGGGGGAGGCGTCATCTTCCCCATTGTAGTTCCACATGGGAAGTCCTCTATATTGGAGTGGCTGTACTCCCCGCACTATGGAGGTCGCCATCACTTCGACTATCGGATATCCGGACTGGGCAAGCGCCCTAATCTGGCTCAGGAGTTGGCGAACTTCCGCACTATCTTCCTCCTCGAGGCTTCGAGGACGCCAGCTGTGGTGTTTCTTCAGAGGAACACTTGTAAACTCGGGTAGACCCCTCTGGACTGGATCTGGAAGTACGGCGTCATCAATGTAAAACCATTCAGAGGTCCACTCTTCGGAAACTTTCTTTGGTGTGTCGGATAGGTATCCGGTCTCAGCAATGCGCCATATTTCGTCCCCGCCCACTTCAAATATCGATCCCTCGTGGTTGCGCGGGACAAGACAAAACAACCTTCTCCATAGATCAAAATGGGCCTCACAACCCAGGAATAGTTCGCATAAAGCAACATAACCCGCAATGTGCAGGATGGAGGCTGGGGTAGAATTGTGCAGCTGGAGGCCATAATACTCCGGAAGCCCTCGGAGGAATGGGTGAATTGGATATCCCACACCCCTCAGCAGATTGGGGACGAAGCACACTCGTTCCCCCGCAGATGGATTGGGGAAATCCTTCGCCTGGGTTTTGCCGTTGAAGGAAGCCAACCCTGCTCGAACAGGGACCAGATCCGCAGGGGGGAGAAATCCCTCTGTTTGCAACTTCGCCGATTGACTGTGGGACACAGAGCACCTCTCCCACTCGCCTTTCTCTGGGATGGAACGGGAGGAGGAGCTAGGAATGCTAGACATATTAGAATGGTCTTTCCTGGCAATCTTTGAGGATTTTCTTCGCGTGGTGCCGAATGGATCTGAGACCCAATCTCTTTAAATAAACACTCTTTCTTGCATGGCCAGGGTGTTATTTGCAAAAAATACCCTGACCGTCCGCATTCGCCTGGCACGTGGAAGCTGAAGTCGTCGATGCACAGAAGCCGAGGGGTGCAGCATTGAATTAAAAGCCGAATACATTACTTGGAAGCTGTCGGAGGACGAACCCACCTTGCAATGTCGAAGACAATCTGCGCGCCGAACACCTCATCATTGAAGCCTGGTTCGGGGGCTACTGAGGGAGTCCTGGACTAAGGGGTCCTCAGGCGTCCGACCTGTTAGCCATGGGCCGGACTGATGGGCTGTGAAGATACGAAGATAGAAGACTGCACCCGTGTCCGGATGGGAATCTCCTTGGCGTGGAAGGCAAGCTTGGCGACCGAATATGTAGATTCCTTTCTTTGTAACCGACCTTGTGTAACCCTAGATCCTCCCGGTGTCTATATAAACCGGAGGACTTAGTCTGGAAGGATATACTCATTACCATAGTCATACAGGCTAGGCTTTTAGGGTTTAGCCATCTCGATCTCGTGGTAGATCAACTCTTGTAATACTCATATTCATCAAGACCAATCAAGCAGGAAGTAGGGTATTACCTCCATAGAGAGGGCCCGAACCTGGGTAAACATCATGTCCCCTGTCTCCTGTTACCATCGACCTTAGACGCATAGTTCGGGACCCCCTACCCGAGATCCGCCGGTTTTGACACCGACACCTGTATTTACAAGAAAGTGAGTGGAAGCTCTGTAGCATTTCTAATATTATATGTGGATGACATATTGTTGATTGGAAATAATACAAAATTTCTGGATAGCATAAAAGGATACTTGAATAAGAATTTTTCAATGAAGGACCTCGGTGAAGCTGCTTATATATTGGGCATCAAGATCTATAGAGATAGATAGAGACGCTTAATTGGACTTTCACAAAGCACATACCTTGATAAAGTTTTGAAGAAGTTCAAAATTGATCAGTCAAAGAAAGGGTTCTTGCATGTGTTACAAGGTGTGAAGTTGAGTCAGACTCAATGCCCGACCACTGCAGAAGATAGAGAGAAAATGAAAGTCATTCCCTATGCCTCAGCCATAGGTTCTATCAGGTATGCAATGCTCTGTACCAGACCTCATGTGTGCCTTGCTATTAGTTTAGCAGGGAGGTACCAAAGTAATCCAGGAGTGGATCACTAGACAGCTGTCAAGAACATCCTGAAATACCTGAAAAGGACTAAGGATATGTTTCTCGTTTATGGAGGTGACAAAGAGCTTGTCGTAAATGGTTACATCGATGCAAGCTTTGACACTGATCTGGATGACTCTAAGTCACAAACCGGATACATATTTATATTGAATGGTGGAGCTATCAGTTGGTGCAGTTCTAAGCAGAGCGTCGTGGCGGGATCTACGCGTGAAGCGGAGTACATAGCTGCTTCGGAAGCAGCAAATGAAGGAGTCTGGATGAAGGAGTTCATATCTGATCTAGGTGTAATACCTAGTGCATTGGGTCCAATGAAAATCTTTTGTGACAAAACTGGTGCAATTGTCTTGGCAAAGGAATTCAGATTTCACAAGAGAACCAAGCACATCAAGAGACGCTTCAATTCCATCTGCGATCAAGTCAAGGAGGGAGACATAGAGATTTGCAAGATAGATACAGATCTGAATGTTGCAGACCCGTTGACTAAGCCTCTCTCATGAGCAAAACATGATCAGCACCAAGACTCCATGGGTGTTAGAATCATTACTACGTAATCTAGATTATTGACTCTAGTGCAAGTGGGAGAATTAAGGGAATATGCCCTAGAGGCAATAATAAAGTTGTTATTTATATTTCCTTGTATCATGATAAATGTTTATTATTCATGTTAGAATTGTATTCCGGAAACTTAGTACATGTGTGGATACATAGACAAACAGAGTGTCCCTAGTATGCCTCTACTTGACTAGCTCATTAATCAAAGATGGTTAAGTTTCCTAGCCATAGACATGTGTTGTCATTTGATGAACGGGATCGCATCATTAGAGAATGGTGTGATGGACAAGACCCATCCGTTAGCTTAGCATAATGATCATTTAGTTTTTCTGCTATTGCTTTCTTCATGACTTATACATGTTCCTCAGACTATGAGATTGTGCAACTCCCGAATAACGAGGAACACCTTGTGTGCTATCAAACGTCACAACGTAACTGGGTGACTATAAAGATGCTCTACAGGTGTCTGTGATGGTGTTTTTTGAGTTGTCATAGATCGAGATTAGGATTTGTCTCTCCGTGTATCGAAGAGGTATCTCTGGGCCCTCTCAGTAATGCACATCACAATGAGCCTTGCAAGCAATGTGACTAATGAGTTAGTCATGGGATGATGCATTACGGAACGAGTAAAAAGACTTGCCGGTGACGAGATTGAACTAGGTATGATGATACCGACGACCGAATCTCGGGCAAGTAACATACCGATGACAAAGGGAACAACGATGATTGTTGTGCGGTTTGACCGATAAAGATTTGCATATAATATGTAGGAACCAATATGAGCATCCAGTTTCCGCTATTGGTTTTTGACCGGAGGTGTGTCTCGGTCATGTCTACATAGTTCTGGAACCCGTAGGGTCCGCACGCTTAACGTTCGATGATGATTTGTATTATGAGTTATGTGATTTGATGAACCGAAGTTTGTTCAGAGTCCTGGATGAGATCACGGACATGACGAGGAGTCTCGAAATGGTTGAGACATAAAGATTGATATATTGGAAGGTTATGTTTGGACACCGGAATGTATTCGGATAGGTTCAAACATTTTCTGGAGTACTGGGGGTTATTGGAACCCCCCGGGAGTTAATGGGCCTTCATGGGCCCTAGTGGAGAGAGGAGGCGGTGGCCAGGTGGTGGCGCGCGCCTCCCCAAGCCCAAACCAAATTGGACTAGGGTTGGGGGGTTGACCCCCCCCCCCCCCTTTCCTTCTCTTCTCCTCCTCCTTCCCTCCTTCTCCTAGTGGTAATAGGAACCGGGGGGGGCGAATCCTACTTGGACTGGGAGTCCAAGTAAGACTCCCCCATGGCGCGGCCCCCCTTGGGCCGGCCACCTCTCCTCCCCCTTTATATACGTGGGAGGGGGCACCCCAAAGGCACACCAACTCTTCTCTTAGCCATGTGCGGTGCCCCCCTCCACAGTTACACACCTCGGTCATATAGTCGTAGTGTTTAGGCGAAGCCCTGCGCCGATAACTTCATCATTACCGCACCACGCCGTCGTGCTGACAGAACTCCCCCTCGGCCTCAACTGGATCAAGAGTTCGAGGGACGTCATCGAGCTGAACGTGTGCTGAACGCGGAGGTGCCATACGTTCGGTGCTTAGATCGGTTGGATCGCGAAGACGTTCGACTACATCAACCGCGTTACTAAACGCTTCCGCTTTCGGTCTACGAGGGTACGTGGACACACTCTCCCCGCTCGTTGTTATGCATCTTCTAGATAGATCTTGCGTGATCGTAGGTAAAAAATTTAAATACCGCGTTCCCCAACATTTATATCATTTTTTGGGACTAACCTATTGGCATAGTGCTTAGTGCAAATTGCTGGTTTTTGCTTGTTTTTTACTTCGCACAATATCCATATCAAACGGAGTCCAAATGCAGCGAAACTTTTTGGAATTTTTCTCTGCCCAGAAGACAACTTGGGAGCCAGGGAAATGCAGGAGGGAATGCCCGTGGGGCCCATAAGGCACCAGGACGAGTCAGAGGCCCCTGGCACGCCCTGGTGGGTAGTGGGGCCCGCGGGAGTCCTTTCCGCGTGAACGGAGATGCTCCTCATAGCTGGTGTCTAGATCCAGTCCATTCAGCCGTGCCGAGCTTCTCGGCCATTCCTCGTGACAGATGCGAGGACGAGCGACCCCGACCCTCGACAGTGATGTGTGTCTACACTGTGGCAGCTCGAGGACCGGGAGGGAAGGAGGAGGTGACGATTTAAAGTCGTATGACCTCCAGCACCCGCTCGATTCGGCTCCTCCACACTGAGTCCTTCTGTTGTTGATGTGTCGCAGGAGCTTCCACGAAGGCGGTGGCCGATGAATATGAAATTTGATGTATGGCGGTAATAGAATTGTTGTCGATTAGACTAGTTTGTGTTTCTTGAAATTAAATGATTTCCCATAGAATATGAAATTTGAGTACGACGTTGTTGAATTGAAGATAATCTGGCAAGCAATAATAAAATGAAGAATAACTTAACAGACATTCGTCGCGGTGGTGGCGGCCATAGCGGCATCGCGAAGCAGCGGGCAGTGATGGCGGCGATCGTAACAGCTCAGAGCAGTAGGTGATGGCGGTGGCCCTGGGTCAGCATGTGGGCGGAGATGCTCCTCACATCTAGCATCTGGATCCACTCCATCCAGCCGTGCCCCAGCTTCTCGGTCGTTCCTCGTGATTGAGATGGCAACCGCGGCGTTGCGGTGCGACGGGTGGTGGCGTCCGAGGTCCTATGCACGGTCGGACATGCTATTTAAGAGTGTTTTTTCGTCGGATGTTATTTAAGAGGGTTTGTTTTTCTGAAAATAATAATTTGTTTTTTCTTTCTATATAAGATTTTGCACCTTCATAGAGCTTATGTTTCATTTTAGCCACTCGCGAAATGTTTTTTAAGATATTGCTTAAGCTTTCTTTCAACTAATTGACTGCCATTGAAGAAAAGCCATCATGGCTCTCTTGCATTATTTACGAATTTACATCAAAGAAAGGGATTCATCGACTCAATATGATGTTTCTTATAATTAAAACAAAATACATCTAACTCTTGCATCATATGATTTCCTTCTCTTTTAAAGTGCTTTAATTTGGCTTTCCCATTTAATTCTCAAAACTTAAGCATGCAAGCAAATCACAGTGGTTAATGGAAAGGTCGAATATGGAAGAGAAACTCTAGCGCTTATTGTAACATGCTCGTGGCATTTCTTGCTTTCTGTCTGTAGTATTTCTTTGCCACTGTAAACCCATGGTGAAGGTGAGGTGGGAGTCATCCGGTTTTAAAGAAGAAGACTCCAACGAGAAATGTATTGCTACGACGGAAAACTAAGTGAGAAGGAAGAGTCCAGCAAGGAAAGAAAAGAGTGTGTCGTGAGGTGAGTTGTTGCATATGGCCCAAATTAAGAAACAGTAAAACTGAGCCACCTACGATGCCTCACAGCGATTTGGGGCTCTTTACCGTTCGATCACGTTGTTCAACGTCTCAGATCTGCCACTGTCGTCCCACGAACCCCGCTCAGGCCGCTGCTCTGGAAACCGGCCTTGGTGGCCTGTGGTTGAGCGGGCCTTTTCCAGTGGGAATACGGTTTGGACGGCCCATTATCACTTCTTTGCTTAGCGGCCCACCCAGGCTTCGCTTCTCTGGCGCAGACGGTTCAGGATTTACATGAGAAGGAGGGGCACCCCTAAAAAACGAGAGGGAGGGGCGCCTCGCCTCCTTCGCCTCCACGCAACCCCTCCTTCGCCTCTGTCCATCCAGCGAAGCGAACCTCCACCACGACCTCGCCTAGACCGGGGCAGGGCGCTCGATGCGCGTCCCCATTGACGACATGCTTGTCCCAGAGTATTGGCTTCACCTCTCGCCGATTCAGCCATTCAAGTCCCCTCTTCTTCCCTACTCTCTCTCTCTCTCTCTCTCTCTCTCTCTCTCTCTCTCCAAATATTAACGCAATCTGACCAACAGAATTCGCTGCATGTCATTCATCCAGACCCTGTCACTGAATCCTACCCTAGCGAGCAAGCACGGTTGAGAGATCACACGGCCAGCGGGATGGCGGCTGGATGCCTTCTCACCTTTCCGTGTAGGTAGTTTTGGCAAGATGATACAAGGAGTAGATAAGGACTAAAGTTGTTGCTCTGATGATGATCTATGAGCACGATCATATTCCCAATGTCGTGCATCGCATCTGCTTCACGTTTATTTATTTTTCAGAAAAGAATTTGAGGATCTTGCGTATATTTTGACCTCAGTTTGTGCGAGTAATATAAAAATTGGGGGTACTTAGAGTTTTCACAATTGATAACCAATGGATTAGTGACAATTGAGTACTGCTGGTCAGACCTCATACCTTATGCGTGATTTGGAGCTATACCTCATGTGCAGTTGGTAGTTGGTTGAAATCGAATGACCAGAACACATCCCTTTATTGGCCATGTTTAGTTATTTCATGAAAATTTAGAGTATTTGGACTCTCTGAACCATATACAGATATCATTATTGCTGACCTTGAATTGATAGAGAATATTTGTGATTCAGGTATATATGTTATTTGTAGCATGACATCATATATAGCACCACGGAAGATCATTTTTTAGAACTTACCCATTCTTCACTTATTAATGGGCACTTCTATTTCAAATTTTGAGAAAGGAAATGGAGTAAGTTCTTTATCTCATTTTTAACCAATCTCCAAGAACTTAGCTCTGCCACTTTAATTTAATTTATATGTGATCTTTATTTATTTTTCTAACTTTCAAGAAGTATAACGAATAAAAATATACATCATGTGCACATTTATTTTTGGCTTAAGTGGTGAAGTTAAGTGTGCAACAATTCAAAATTTCCACAACTGCTAAAATGCTTAAGGAGGACAATTTTTTATATTGCCTTTACATCTATGAGACCTGACATGAAAACAACACAAATCTTCAAGCGCAATTTAAAGGAAACCAGCGGCAATATTCATTATTACCCTACCTTCAGGTATAAACCATCTCCTGTTTTCTCACAATGAATCATTTATGTATCCTCAATTTCAAGTGTTCGGTATTTATTACATGTTATAACTTCAAATTTCTTAGACATTATCATCGTTACAGTTCTAAAGATGGACGGGCGTGGCAAAGCGCACCTTTATGATCTAGTGTTGAGATAACATGACACATAATTCAGGCAATTGCATTGCTCCATCGTATACGGTGTGAATTGGGGGAGGCCAGATTGTTCAGATATTTGAATTTTAGAGAGCTGCTGGGCACGCCCAAACATAGAAAGAAATAGCCTTTCAAAAGTTTCATTAATGTTTTATGTTTTATTATAGGAGAACTCTCCAGCTCGAGTGGACATGCTTAAATATCTTATTCGAGGTGATGCTGCCAAGTACTCAGAAAGAAACTCATTCTGAATGAAACATCACATCAGCGAACTTGTCATCACTGCTCTCATTTTTCTGGCTTGTTTTATGTACAAAAACGAGTACTTTGGAGATGATAAAGTACTCGGGACTTGCAGAGAAACTTATGGAGAAACTGGAGTACGTGAGACTTACTACTACTTAAATGGTTGCTCTCTATTTCACCTTGAAGTTTGTGCAAAGGTTGTTGGTTAATCTACATGTACTCTCTTCTTTTCGGTTTATAGGGCTTATCTCAAAATTTAAGTTTTTTCATTTTATAAGACTTAATTTGGTTGTTTCCGGTTTATAGGGCTTATCTCAAAATTTAAGTTTTTTTATTTTATAAGACTTAATTTGGTTGTTTCCCGTCGCATGTTCGGATTCCAAGGTGCATTAAATCATTACATGCATGTTCAGATTGGCCAGTGCATGTAATTTAGGCATGCATGTATTGCAATTAATGCATTGGTAAACATATTTTAAACAAAAGCATTAATTAAATGCTTTTGCAAACTACAAAATGTATTCCACCACTCATCATCTACCTTGGTTGTTGAGATTTTTAAATTGAGCCTTATAAACCGGAAAGGAGGAAGTACAACTTTGCTCTCTCTCCACATTTAATGCATGCCATGTCATCACTATGTCCTAGAGGCAAATTTACCAACACCTACACTACATTTAATTAACTTAACTATGGTACCAGTACACGACCCTGAACCCAGCTCACCGGTAGTTATCCTCTTCTTTTTTTGAGCTGAGCTCACCTGGAGTTGGACCCGTTGTGGTCGTCACTCCCGCTGTAGCAGTTTGACCCGTCGGAGGCGCGGAGGGGGTGGTACACGGGTCTGGGCCGGTAAATGGGCCAGGCTTGCACCTCCGGCGTGTGACCGTCCATTCCGGAGGGCTGCTGCGCGTCCATCGGCTCAGGCTTCACCTCCGCCGCCGCTCCTCGGCTCGTCAGGTCCTCGCCGTCGTGACGCATTCGCTTCCGCCCGATGCAGACGCCGAAGAGCCTAGCGCTCATCTTCTCCTCCTCGTCCTCCGCGCCCAAATCGGCAGCCGTGGGAGCATTTGGGCAGGAAGGCAAGAGCTCGAGCACCGGCGGAAGTGGGAGCGCCGTGGTCTCTGCCGACTCACCAGAGCAATTCCCGACGTCGGCGGCGTCGGCCTGCTGGCCGTCGGTGTACTTGGACATGAGGACGAAAATGTTATTGCAGAGCTTCTTCATCTGCCCGAGCTCCCGCGTCAGCCGCGAGTTCTCCCGCCGCAGCCGCTCGTTCTCTTCCCCAAGATCGCCGGAGGCAACGCCGCCTGAGCCGGAGTAGGACGGCGCGTATTGATTCAGAAAGGGGGGCTCAGGGGACGAGCTCGACGACAGCACCTGCTCGTCGCCGGAAAGTACCGGCGAGCCCTGTCGCTTCGCCACCGGCAGCGCTACCGGAATAGCGGCCGCCGCAGCTACCGTGACCGCGGCGGTGGCCGCCACCGTCGGCGTCACCTTTCGCCGATGTATGTCACAAAGCAGCCGCTTTTCTCCTCGACGGAAGCAGTCGTTGGCGAACTCCCACCTGTCCGGCACAATCTTCCTAAATCCCTGCACCAGCACGCCCATGAGCACCTCGACATTCCGGCGACACCAACAAAAATGTACTACTAGTCCGGATCAAGTTGCGCGGAAATGGAAGACGGGCACCCACTTACGTAGGTGTTGAGCTGGCGCACGAAGCTGGAGAAGTTATTGTGCTTGAAGTACTTGGGGAGGAGGTCGCGCGCGAACTCGGCGGGGCGCCACACGATGAACGCCGACCCGTCCTCGCTCCACGAGATGACGTCGTCGACCGCCGGGTCGTCCACCAGCTGGTACGTCTTGTTCAGGAACGGCGTGGGCAGCGACCTCTGCCCGAGGCCTGTCCCCACCTCCGCCGGAGCAGGCGTCTCGCCGGAGGAAACGGCCGCGGCCTGCTCGCCCATGGCGCCGCCGCCGCCGACAGCGCAGATCTGTCCCGACGACACCGTTGGACGGAACGGAAGGGAGGGTGGCAAAGCAACCTTCCGGAAGGTTCTGGATAGCGTAGCGTGGAGAGAAGCAAGGAAGTTAGAGACGGAAACGCGACGAGACGAAGGAACGGAGGAGTAGGGGAGGCAGCGGCAGTTGCGGAGGGGGAAGCTATAAACCCGAGGGCGACGCGCCCGCCACTCGTGCCGAGAACGCCAAGTCAGGCGGGCCGCGCGCGGTGCGTCGAGAGCCGTGCGGGTGGACGGCCGTCAACCCTTGGATCGGGGTTGCTCGGGCTGATCGGGTGGCTGGAGAGCGGCGTCTGGAGGGATGTGGGTGGTGTGGGGACGGGGAAGGGGACGGTGGGTGGGGCTCCGAAACTGCGAGAAGTTTCGGCGGATTTTTTGAAGTTTTGTCCTGCCATGGCTTATTCTGGAAGGTTCAAGGCGGGACGGAGGATTCCCGGACACGTTTCGTGTGAGCTGGGCCCGCCTCCACGAGGCAGATCCCAGCTGTTGGATGGCATTGTGGTGGGCGGCACTACGCAACCGTTGGATCAAACTAAACAAATATCCGCGAGCTACCCTATCCCGTCCGTGGCAGTAAAAAAATGTACACGAGGGAAATTATCTATTGTTTCGATTTCCCAGTTACTCGAGATATTTCTTCCCGGAATTGTTTTGAAGATTCTGGAGTAGATATGACTCGTATCGCGAAGATATTTTGGCACGGTGTGCTAATTGTGATGGTCGTTTAGCTTTTTTGCCGACAGTTTTTTTCCTCGCTGATTAGTTCGTTGGTACGAGTCCAACCCACGTGTCGTTACTATAGTCTTGTCACCCTCATTAAAGTGGATAGCCATATCTAAACTCGTTACGACTTACTACCCATGTCCTGGTTTGTTGGTCTTATTGTATTTTGTGTCAAATTTTAATTATAAATTTAACTAATAAAATATTCACGCATGTCTAAAAAATATATCATTAAAAACTATGTTTAAATACGGATTCAACACTATATTTTTTGTTAGTTAAAATTTTGGTTAAAATTTAGCATAAATTATAGAGAGAACCAATAAACCAGAACGAAGGTAGTACGAGCGTATTGTAAAAAAAAATTGTTACGAGCGGTCATACTACTTTCCTATTTGACGGGTTTACACAATTTTTCAAGCGGGAAGAATGAGTACTGCCTCGATGGGAAACACTGTGGTGCACTGTATTAGGATCCTTTTTCCAATAGTGTTAGGATTAACTTGATCTGTGATTAATCTATATGCTTAAGAAACCGTCAAGCGGTTACTAATTTTGCATTGATCAATAGTTAATCCAAGTTTAAGGATCCGTCTGTCGTGGTAACGATTCCGACAATAAGAGAGGGGTAGGATAAAGGAGCATGATCTATCGAGATGCATATGGATGACATGGTGGTTTTAGCGAGTTCAGGCCTCTCACGGTGAAGATAACAACCCTACGTCTCGTGCTCCGGAGAGGCTTTTTTTATCTAAGTATGTATCCAGAGATTACAATGTATGCGAGAGAGGAGAACGGATTCCCATGTCTGAGCTAAGTCCTGAGACTAGAAAGAGAGAGAGAGAGAGAGAGAGAGAGAGAGAGAGAGAGAGAGAGAGAGAGAGAGAGCGAAGAAAAGAGCCCCTTAGTCTAGTGGTGGGGGTGGCTTATATAGAGTGCGCCACCTCCTCACCCCTTATGTTACACGGTGGAGCATCAATGCCATAATGCCTGCCCACTACAAAACCGTCATGCTGACTATTGGTCTTTGCATATCCGAGTGAGTTACACGGTCGAGTGGAATGAGCTCGTCGAGTGAAGTGCCGTGCTCCAAGTGGTTGTCGCCGTCCGAGTGACTTTCAAGTTGCGGTACATCTGGACGGCGATCTGGCCCAGGGGTCCAGTACAAAGTATACGGTGTCCATGGGTATGCCTTTAGGTCAGGCCTGTTACCCTACCCCCAATACATGTCCTCGTCATTAGCCCCCGAATCGGTCGAGGTTGAGCGGGTCGAGTCGAGGTGAATTCCCAGATGAGTCGAGTGCTGCGGAGGCACTTATGAACTCCCTCTGGTCACCCGACGATCTTATCTCCGCATGTTGCCTTGACGGATTCTAGACTGTATGGTGTCCGAGTGAAATGAGCTCAAACGGATCCGCGGAGGAGCGTTAAACTCACCTTATAGCAAAAAAAAATTTGGAGTGATTTGGAGCTGGTCCTGCATTGAGTAACTGATTACTCGGAATTTCTTCACGCCTGGAATGTGTATTTTTTTGTTGTTTGGCCGTCACTCGGTCCGGGCGGACCGTTCCGAGTGGATACCATTCCAGTGGGGGCACGCTGAGTGCACCCACTGGGTGTAGTCCCAGAGACTGTCGTCGACTGCGGGCAGTCGGCGGGAGTCTTAGAGCCTGTCTTTTTTGTTGTTGTTTGGCCATCACTCGGACCGGGCGGACCGTTCCGAGTGGATACCAACAGTCGGCGGGAGTCTTAGATCCTGTCTTTTTTGTTGTTGTTCATCACTCGGACTGGTCAGGCCGTACCGAGTGGAGATTACTCCAGTGGGGGCACGCTGAGTGCACCCACTGGGTGTAGTCCCAGAGATTGCCGTCGACTGTGGGAAGTCGGCGGGAGTCTTAGAGCCTGTCTTTTTTGTTGTTGTTTGGCCGTCACTCAGACCGGGCGGACCGTTCTGAGTGGATACCAACAGTCGGCGGGAGTCTTAGAGCCTGTCTTTTTTGTTGTTGTTCATCACTCGGACTGGTCAGGCCGTCCCGAGTGGAGATTACTCCAGTGGGGGCACGTGCACCCACTGGGTGTAGTCCCCGAGACCGCCGTCGACTGCGGGCAGTCGGCGGGGGTCTGAGAGGACTAAAACTCTTCTTATATGGTACTGATCGAACTTGTTCTTCTCTGACTCAGAGGTCGAGTAATTCTGGAGTTGGTTTTGCATCGAGCAAAATGTTTCTTTCCGAGTTCTCTTTCAGTAGGGGCACGCTGAGTGCACCCGCTTGGTGTAGTCCCCGAGCCTCTATCGGACTAGATGAGTCGGGCAGAGGGTTTAAGTCTCCTGGTAAACCTCCGCGCAGTCGACACGGTAAATATCTTTTAGTATGAAATTGAGTCAATCGGATGCATCTTCAGGTGCTTGACATGGTAAATAAGCTCAGCCTGGAGCTGAGGTAGTCGGAATGATCTTCGTGCACTCGGCACGGTAAATAAATTCAGCCTGGAACTCGATCAAGCAGGTGAATCTTCGTGCTCTCGGCACGGTGAATGAATTCGGCTTTGAAACTGCCGACTGTAGAAAAAAGCCGGACACTCCAGGGAGTAATCGTTCCAGTAGTACTTCTTATATTGACCATTAGATTTTGTGTGAAAGGGGTATTTGCAAGAGTACATTGTATCCGTAGAGGAGCTTCGTTTTCACCTTTTTGCATGAAAGGGATATTTGTCCAAGTGGACATGCTTCCCGACTGATCGGGGTATGTTGACTGCAAGGAAAAACTTGGTGGTACTCGTATGTCTCCCGGAGGAGATAGACTAGTGGTCTGACATGGACGTGCTATGAAACCCGAGTGGCGAGGCTAGTGTGTGGGCTAACTCTCCGGAGAGAGGTCACTCATTAGCCTGGGGGAACACCAACACATGCTATCTCTGAGTCTAAGTTTGGGAAATTGACGCCTTGGAGCCTAGGATAAGGGTCAAGTGTATCCGTAGAGGAGCGTTGTTTTCACCCTTTGCAGTCTTAAAGATGACTTCAGGTAATGATTTGGACGATCGTCCGAGTGGACAGTACTACCCTTATAGATTTTCGGCAGACCGAGCATGTATGGTCAGAAGAATATTCCTGATGTGATCAATAGGTTGACCAAATGGGCGTAACCCATGAGGGCGACATGGCCCAGGGCTGTGCGAAGCCCCCGAGTGATGCTCGAAAAAGGAAAGATTGCTACAGAGTGTGATATGAGGTTTGAACATATGAGTAACTTAGTTGTTCCAGTGTTGGGGGTGTAGAGGTGAGGACATGTCCAACTGATGGTGACGCGCGGGGCGGCCGAGGGGCGAGGACGTGTACAACCGAGTGGCGACGCGCGGGGCGGCCGAGTGGTGAAGGCGTGCAGATCCGAGTGGCGATGCGCGGGGCAGCCGAGTGGTGAAGACGTGCACAACCAAGTGGCAACACGCGGGGTGGCCGAGTGGTGAAGACGTGCACAACCGAGTGGCAACACGCGGGGCGGCCGAGTGGTGAAGATGTGCAAATCCAAGTGGCGACGCGCGGGACGACCGAGTGATGCTAGGCGAGGTGGCCGAGTGAAGGACTAAGTGTCCAGACAAGTGGCAAAAATGGTCCTTGAAGGAGTTAGCCAGATGCTTTCGAAGCTGATGTAGTGACGAGGTCAGTGTAGTGTGGCTGCGGCGCAACAAGATCGGCGCGACAACTGAGTCTGAGTAGGAACGAAGATGGCGTGCAGAGTGTCTAGGTGATTATGTAATTTGTCAAAGTGACGGATCGAATGTACTTGTTGAAGTGAAGGGTTTGACTGGTGATGAAGTACTCGACCACTTAGGAGAGTGTCATTCCGAACGAGCTGCAGCTCCCGAGTGGGGCGTAGCCCCCGAGCGTACTATAGGCTTCGACAACGGACGTGCCAGAATACGAGAAATATAGTTTTGAATGGATAATTTGTAATTCATCGAATCGGACTCGGGTAAAGATGAGGAGAAGCTTCCGAGTGATGCTCGAAAGAGGCAAACTCGCAGGGAGTGAAGTGTGCAATTTAATTATAAAAGGGACTTATCAGTCTCATGCCTGCCGAGGTCTATGTCATTGATATGATGAAGAGGATTCCTCTGAAGGGTTGGCCGAATGTGTTTGAAGCCAACAGGTGACAAGGTCGGTGTTGTGGTGCGCTAGGACCGGTACGGTGACCGAGTCCGAGCAGCGATGAAGTTGGCGCATAGGGACGTCGAGGGATCGCATAACTTGTGTAAAAATGGCACAAGCCAACGAAATAATTTCTCGAGGAAATTTGATGTGTGCTGAAATGATTTGTGTGAATAACACCCATAGACACCCGCTGGGAGTGCAAGGGGCTTGCTGGTTGACCAGGAAGAGTCTGAGAGAGCAAAGGATCCGCCGAACTTGTCGAAGCGACGGATCCGGCCGAACTCATTGGAATACTGGCTCAAATAAAATGGAAGTGTAGTGTTTCAAGTGAGTTGCAGCCCCGGAGGACCGATGCAAACTCGAAATGAAGAACGACACATGGTGTTCGTGAATGATGTATGCGAAGAAATGGAAGCTGGACTCGTGAGTCACATAACCAGTACTAAGCAAGTATGTGAAAATAAGCAACCGAGTGCAGAGGTACACTTGGTGGCGTGGCCTCCGAGTGAACGTGATGTGTGAATTACGGGACACTCGGGAAGACGGAAATAATAGGATGTAAAATGACTTAGCTGTCTGAAGGCGCGCGAGTGGCCGAGTGGTGATGAGGCGATGGTGACAGTCGACCTTCGTCTTGGTGTCCTTGCGGATAGGGATGAAGCGCACATTATACTTATGATGCAGCTCCTTGAGTTAGAGGTTTGCTCTTGTCTCAGTCGGATTCTCGCTACTTAGACGAGTCCTTGGACTGTAGCTAAGCCTCCGAGTGGGAGGCTTGCTCTCCACTCGGTAGGATTTCAAACACTTAGGCGAGCACTGGACTGCAGCTAAGCCCTCGAGTGGGAGGTTTGCTCTTCACTCGGTAGGATTTTTCAAACTTAGGCGAGTACTGGACGGCAGCTAAGCCCCCGAGTGGGAGGTTTGCTCTCCACTCGGTAGGATTTTTTTCAAACTTAGGCGAGTACTGGACTGCAGCTAAGCCCCCGAGTGGGAGGTTTTCTCTCCACTCGGTAGGATTTTTTCAAACTTAGGCGAGTACTGGACTGCAGCTAAGCCCCTGAGTGGGAGGTTTGCTCTCCACTCGGTAGGATTTTTTTCAAACTTAGGCGAGTACTGGACTGCAGCTAAGCCCCTGAGTGGGAGGTTTGCTCTCCACTCAGTAGGATTTTTTCAAACTTAGGCGAGTACTGGACTACAGCTAAGCCCCCAAGTGCGAGGTTTGCTCTCCACTCGGTAGGATTTTTTGAACTTAGGCGAAACAGATTCGCAGCGAAGCCTCCGAGTGAGAGGCTTACTCATCACTCGGTAGGATTTCTTGAACTTAGGCGAAACAGATTCGCAGCTAAGTCACCCACTGGGGGATTTTGGTTACAAGTATAAGCAACAACAATTATTTCAGAAAGAACTGTTAACATCTGTGTGGTGATGAGGTGACCAACCGATGGCGACGCGCGGGGCGGCCGAATGGCGATGAGGTGACCAACCGACGGCGACGCGGGGGGGGGGGGCGAGTGGTGATGAGGTGACCAACCGATGGTGACGCGCGGGGCGGCCGAGTGGTGATGAGGTGACCAACTGAGTGGCGACGCGCGGGGCGGCCGAGTGGTGATGAGATGACCAACCGAGTGGCGACGCGCGAGGCGGCCGAGTGGTGATGAGGTGACCAACCGAGGGCGACGCGCGGGCCGGCCGAGTGGTGATGAGGTGAGCAACCGAGTGGCGACGCGCGGGGCGGCCGAGTGGTGATGAGGTGACCAACCGACGGCGACGCGCTGGGCGACCGAGTGGTGATGAGGTGACCAACCGAGTGGCGACGCGCGGGGCGGCCGAGTGGTGCTGAGGTGACCAACCGAGTGGCGACGCGCGGGGCGGCCGAGTGGTGATGAGGTGACCAACCGACGGCGACGCGCGGGGCGGCCGAGTGGTGATGAGGTGACCAACCGAGTGGCGACGCGCGGGGCGATCGAGTGGTGATGAGGTGACCAACCGACGACGACGCGCGGGGCGGCCGAGTGGTGATGAGGTGAGCAACCGAGTGGCGACGCGTGGGGCGGCCGAGTGGTGATGAGGTGACCAACCGACGACGACGCGGGGGGCGACCGAGTGGTGATGAGGTGACCAACAGATGGCGACGCGCGGGTGATGAGGTGACCAACCGAGTGGCGACGCGCGGGGCGGCCGAGTGGTGATGAGGTGACCAACCGAGTGGCAACGCGCGGGGCGGCCGAGTGGTGATGAGCTGACCAACCGATGGCGACGCGCGGGGCGGCCGAGTGGTGATGAGGTGACCAACCGAGTGGCGACGCGCGGGGCGGCCGAGTGGTGATGAGGTGACCAACCGAGTGACGACGCGCGGGGCGGCCGAGTGGAGATGAGGTGACCAACCGAATGGCGACGCGCGGGGCGGCCGAGTGGTGATGAGATGACCAACCAAGTGGCGATGCGTGGGGCGGCCGAGTGAAGTAGAAGCGTGGTGCAGAGTGATGTTGCGCGTGATGTCCGAGTATGTAGACGCGACCCGCAGAGTGACGATGCACATGATGTCCGAGTGATGTAGACATGTCCCGCGGCGTGACGATGTACGGGGCCTCCGAGTGAAGTAGATGCGTGCCGCGGAGTGACGATGAGCGTGTGAAGGAAATATGCCCTAGAGGCAATAATAAAGTTATTATTTATTTCCTTATTTCATGATAAATGTTTATTATTCATGCTAGAATTGTATTAACCGGAAACATAATACATGTGTGAATACATAGACAAACAGAGTATCACTAGTATGCCTCTACCTGACTAGCTCGTTAATCAAAGATGGTTATGTTTCCTAACCATGAACAAAGAGTTGTTATTTGATTAACGAGGTCACATCATTAGTTGAATGATCTGATTGACATGACCCATTCCATTAGCTTAGCACCCGATCGTTTAGTATGTTGCTATTGCTTTCTTCATGACTTATACATGTTCCTATGACTATGAGATTATGCAACTCCCGTTTACCAGAGGAACACTTTGTGTGCTACCAAACGTCACAATGTAACTGGGTGATTATAAAGGTGCTCTACAGGTGTCTCCAAAGGTACTTGTTGGGTTGGCGTATTTCGAGATTAGGATTTGTCACTCCGAATGTCGGAGAGGTATCTCTGGGCCCTCTCGGTAATGCACATCACTTAAGCCTTGCAAGCATTGCAACTAATGAGTTAGTTGCGAGATGATGTATTACGGAACGAGTAAAGAGACTTGCCGGTAACGAGATTGAACTAGGTATTGGATACCGACGATCGAATCTCGGGCAAGTAACATACCGATGACAAAGGGAACAACGTATGTTGTTATGCGGTCTGACCGATAAAGATCTTCGTAGAATATGTAGGAGCCAATATGGGCATCCAGGTCCCGCTATTGGTTTTGATCAGAGACATGTCTCAGTCATGTCTACATTGTTCTCGAACCGTAGGGTCCGCACGCTTAAAGTTACAATGACAGTTATTATGAGTTTATGCATTTTGATGTACTGAAGTTAGTTCAGAGTCCCGGATGTGATCACGGACATGACGAGGAGTCTCGAAATGGTTGAGACATAAATATCGATATATTGGAAGCCTATATTTGGACATCGGAATGGTTCCGAGTGAAATCGGCATTTTACTGGAGTACCGGGGGGTTACCGGAACCCCCCCGGGGGTTAATGGGCCCATATGGGCCTTAAGGGAAAAGAGGAGGGGCGGCCAGGGCAGGCCGCGCGCCCCCTCCCCCTAGTCCGAATAGGACAAGGAAGGGGGGGGGGGCGGCGCCCCCCTTTTTCCTTTCCCCCTCTCTCCTTCCTTCTCCTACAAGGCAAGGGAGAGGAGTCCTACTCCCGGTGGGAGTAGGACTCCTCCTGGCGCACCCCTTGGGGGCCGGCCGCGCCCTCCCCTCCCCTCCTTTATATACGGGGGCAGGGGGGCACCCTAGTACACACAAGTTGATCTTCGTGATCGTTCCTTAGCCGTGTGCGGTGCCCCCCTCCACCATATTCCACCTCGGTCACATTGTTGTAGTGCTTAGGCGAAGCCCTGCGTCGGTAGAACATCACCATCGTCATCACGTCGTCGTGCTGACGGAACTCATCCCCGAAGCTTTGCTGGATCGGAGCCCAGGGAGCGTCATCGAGTTGAACGTGTGCTAAGAACTCGGAGGTGCCGGAGTAACGGTGCTTGGATCGGTCGGATCGGGAAGACGTACGACTACTTCCACTACGTTGCGTCAATGCTTCCGCTTCGGTCTATGAGGGTACGTAGACAACACTCTCCCCTCTCGTTGCTATGCATCACCATGATCTTGCGTGTGCGTAGGAATTTTTTTGAAATTACTACGTTCCCCATCAGTGGTATCCGAGCCTAGGTTTTTATGGTTTAATGTTATATGCACGAGTAGAACACAAGTGAGTTGTGGACGATATAAGTCATACTGCCTACCAGCATGTCATACTTTGGTTCGGCGGTATTGTTGTATGAAGTGGCCCGGACCGACATTACGCGTACGCTTACGCGAGACTGGTTCTACCGACGTGCTTTGCACACAGGTGGCTGGCGGGTGTCAGTTTCTCCAACTTTAGTTGAACCGAGTATGGCTACGCCCAGTCCTTGCGAAGGTTAAAACGGAGTCTATTTGACAAACTATCGTTGTGGTTTTGATGCGTAGGTAAGATTGGTTCTTGCTTAAGCCCGTAGCAGCCACGTAAAACTTGCAATAAACAAAGTAGAGGACGTCTAACTTGTTTTTGCAGGGCATGTTGTGATGTGATATGGTCAAGACATGATGGTAAATTTTATTGTATGAGATGATCATGTTTTGTAACCGGGTTATCGGCAACTGGCAGGAGCCATATGGTTGTCGCTTTATTGTATGCAATGCAATCGCCCTGTAATGCTTTACTTTATCACTAAGCGGTAGCGATAGTCGTAGAAGCATAAGATAGGCGAAATGACAACGATGCTACGATGGAGATCAAGGTGTCGCGCCGGTGACGATGGTGATCATGACGGTGCTTCGGAGATGGAGATCACAAGCACAAGATGATGATGGCCATATCATATCACTTATATTGATTGCATGTGATGTTTATCTTTTTTATGCATCTTATCTTGCTTTGATTGATGGTAGCATTATAAGATGATCTCTCGCTAAATTATCAAGAAGTGTTCTCCCTGAGTATGCACCGTTGCCAAAGTTCGTCGTGCCCAGACACCACGTGATTATCGGGTGTGATAAGCTCTACGTCCATCTACAACGGGTGCAAGCCAGTTTTGCACACGCAGAATACTCGGGTTATACTTGACGAGCCTAGCATATGCAGATATGGCCTCGGAACACGGAGACCGAAAGGTCGAGCGTGAATCATATAGTAGATATGATCAACATAATGATGTTCACCATTGAAGACTAATCCATTTCACGTGATGATCGGTTATGGTTTAGTTGATTTGGATCACGTGATCACTTAGAAGATTAGAGGGATGTCTATCTAAGTGGGAGTTCTTAAGTAATATGATTAATTGAACTTTAATTTATCATGAACTTAGTCCTGGTAGTATTAGCATATCTATGTTGTAGATCAATAGCTCGCGTTGTTGCTTTTATATGTTTATTTTGATATGTTCCTAGAGAAAATTGTGTTGAAAAAAAGTTAGTAGCAATGATACGGATTGGATCCGTGATCTGAGGTTTATCCTCATTGCTGCACAGAAGAATTATGTCATTGATGCACCGTTAGGTGACAGACCTATTGCAGGAGCAGATGCAGACATTATGAATGTTTGGCTAGCTCAATATGATGACTACATGATAGTTTAGTGCACCATGCTTAACGGCTTAGAATCGGGACTTCAAAGACGTTTTGAACGTCATGGACCATATGAGATGTTCCAGGAGTTGAAGTTAATATTTCAAGCAAATACCCAAGTTGAGAGATATAAAGTCTCCAACAAGTTCTATAGCTAAAAGATGGAGGAGAATCGCTCAACTAGTGAGCATGTGCTCAGATTGTCTGGGTACTACAATCGCTTGAATCAAGTGGGAGTTAATCTTCTAGATAAGATAGTGATTGACAGAATTCTCTAGTCACCATCACCAAGTTAGTAAAACTTCGTGATGAACTATGATATGCAAGGGATAACGGAAACGATTCCCAAGCTCTTCGTAATGCTGAAATTGACGAAGGTAGAAATCGAGAAAAACATCAAGTGTTGATGGTTGACAAGATCACTAGTTTCAAGAAAAGGGCAAAGGAAAAAAAGGGGAACTTCAAAAAGAACAGCAAGCAAGTTGCTGCTCAAGTGAAGAAGCCCAAGTCTAGTCCTAAGCCTGAGACTAAGTGCCTCTACTACAAAGGGACTGGTCACTGGAAGCAGAACTACCCCAAGTGATTGGCGGATAAGAAGGATGGCAAAGTGAACATAAGTATATTTGATATACATGTTATTGATGTGTACTTTACTAGTGTTTATAGCAACCCCTCGGTATTTGATACTAGTTCAGTTGCTAGGATTAGTAACTTGAAACGGGAGTTGCAGAATAAACAGAGACTAGTTAAGGGTGAAGTGATGATGTGTGTTGGAAGTGGTTCCAAGATTGATATGATCATCATCGCACACTCCCTATACTTTCGAGATTAGTGTTGAACCTAAATAAGTGTTATTTGGTGTTTGCGTTGAGCATGAATATGATATGATCATGTTTATTGCAATACGGTAATTCATTTAAGTAAGAGAATAAATTGTTGTTCTGTTTACATGAATAAAACCTTATATGGTTACACACCCAATGAAAATGGTTCATTGGATCTCGATCGTAGTGATACACATATTCATAATGTTGAAGCCAAAAGATGCAAAGTTAATAATGATAGTGCAACTTATTTGTGGCACTGCCGTTTAAGTCATATTGGTGTAAAGCGCATGAAGAAACTCCATGCTGATGGGATTTTGGAATCACTTGATTATGAATCACTTGATGCTTGCGAACCATGTCTCTTGGGCAAGATGACTAAAACGCCGTTCTCCGGAACAATGGAGCAAGCAACAGATTTGTTGGAAATCATACATACTGATGTATGAATATTAAAGCTCGCGACAAGTATCATTATTTTCTAACCTTCACAGATGATTTAAGCAGATATGAGTATATCTACTTAATGAAATAAGAAGTCTGAAACATTTGAAAAGTTCATATAATTTCAGAGTGAAGTGGAAAATCATCATAACAAGAAAATAAAATTTCTACGATCTGATCGTGGAGAAGGGTATTTGAGTTACGAGTTTGGTCTTCAATTAAAACAATGTGGAATAATTTCACAAACTCATGCCACCTGGAACACCACAGCATAATGGTGTGTCCGAACGTCATAACCGTACTTTATTTGATATAGTGCAATCTATGATGTTTCTTACCGATTTACCACTATCGTTTTGGGGTTATGCATTAGAGACAGCTGCATTCACGTTAAAAAGGGCACCATCTAAGTCCGTTGAGACGACACAATCTAAACTGTGGTTTGGCAAGAAACCAAAGTTGTCGTTTCTTAAAGTTTGGGGTTGTGATGCTTATATGAAAAAGTTTCATCCTGATAAGCTCAAACCAAAATCGGAGAAATATGTCTTCATATGTTACCCAAAGGAGACTGTAGGGTACACCTTCTATCACAGATCCGAAGGCAAGACATTCGTTGCTAAGAATGGATCCTTTCTAGAGAAGGAGTTTTCTCTCGAAAGAAGTGAGTGGGAGGAAAGTAGAAAACTGGATAAGGTAATTGTACCTTATCCCTTATTGGAAAGTAGTTCATCACAGAAATCTGTTCCTGTGACTACTACACCAATTAGTGAGGAAGATAATGATGATGATCATGTAACTTCGGATCAAGTTACTACCGAACCTCGTAGGTCAACCAGAGTGAGATCCGCACCAGAGTGGCACGGTAATCCTATTCTGGAGGTCATGTTACTTGACCATGACGAACCTACGAACTATGAGGAAGCGATGATGAGCCCAGATTCCGTGAAATGGTTTGAGGCCATGAAATCTGAGATATGATCCATGTATGAGAACAAATTATGGACTTTGATGGATTTGCCCGATGATCGGCAAGCCATAGAAAATAAATGGATCTTCAAGAGGAAGACAGACGCTGATAGTAGTGTTACTATCTACAAAGCTAGAATTGTCGCAAATGGTTTTCGACAAGTTCAAGGTGTTGACTATGATGAGAGTTTCTCACTCGTATCTATGCTTAAGTCTGTCCGAATCATGTTAGCAATTGCCACATTTCATGAAATCTGGCAAATGGATAAATAAAACTGCATTCCTCAATGGATTTGTTAAAGAAGAGTTGTATACGATGCAACTAGAAGGTTTTGTCGATCCTAAAGATGTTAACAAAATATGCAAGCTCCAGCGATCCATCTATGGACTAGTGCAAGCATCTCGTATACGCGTTGATAAGATGATCAAAGCATATAGTTTTATACAGACTTGCAGTGAAGCCTGTATTTCAAGAAAGTGAGTGGGAGCACTACAACATTTCGGATAAGTATATGTAAATGACATATTGTTGATCGGAAATAATGTAGAATTATTCTGCAAAGCATAAAGGAGTATTTGAAAGGAGTTTTTCGAAGAAGAACCTCGGTGAAGCTGCTTACATATTAAGCATCAAGATCTATAGAGATAGATCAAGACGCTTGATAAGTTTTCAATGAGTACATACCTTGACAAGATTTTGAAGTAGTTCAAAATGGAACAGTTAAAGAAAGAGTTCTTGCCTGTGTTACAAGGTGTGAAATTGAGTAAGACTCAAAACCCGACCACGGCAAAAGATAGAAAGAGAATGAAAGTCATTCCCTATGCCTTGGCCATAGGTTCTATAAAGTATGCCATGCTGTGTACCAGATCTATTGTATATCCTACACTATGTTTAGCAAGGGAGTACAATAGTGATGTAGATGTAGATCACTGGACAGCGGTCAAAATTATCCTTAGTGAAATAAGGATATGTTTCTCGATTATGGACGTGACAAAAAGGTTCGTCGTAAAAGGTTACGTCGATACAAGTTTTGACACTAATCTAGATGACTCTAAGTCTCAATCTAGATACATATTAAAGGTGGGAGCAATTAGCTAAAGTAGCTCCGTGCAGAGCATTGTAGACATAGAAAGTTGCAAAATACATACAGATCTGAATTTTGGCAGACCCATTGACTAAGCTTCTCTCACAAGCAAAACATGATCACACCTTAGTACTCTTTGGGTGTTAATCACATAGCGATGTGAACTAGATTACTGACTCTAGTAAACCCTTTGGGTGTTGATCACATATCGATGTGAACTATGGGTGTTAATCACATGGTGATGTGAACTATTGCTGGTAAATCACATGGCAATGTGAACTAGATTATTGACTCTAGTGCAAGTGGGAGACTGAAGGAAATATGCCCTAGAGGCAATAATAAAGTTATTATTTATTTCCTTATTTCATGATAAATGTTTATTAGTCATGCTAGAATTGTATTAACCGGAAACATAATACATGTGTGAATACATAGACAAACAAAGTGTCACTAGTATGCCTCTACCTGACTAGCTCGTTAATCAAAGATGGTTATGTTTCCTAACCATGAACAAAGAGTTGTTATTTGATTAACGAGGTCACATCATTAGTTGAATGATCTGATTGACATGACCCATTCCATTAGCTTAGCACCCGATCGTTTAGTATGTTGCTATTGCTTTTTTCATGACTTATACATGTTCCTATGACTATGAGATTATGCAACTCCCGTTTACCGGAGGAACACTTTGTGTGCTACCAAACGTCACAACGTAACTGGGTGATTATAAAGGTGCTCTACAGGTGTCTCCAAAGGTACTTGTTGGGTTGGCGTATTTCGAGATTAGGATTTGTCACTCCGAATGTCGGAGAGGTATCTCTGGGCCCTCTCGGTAATGCACATCACTTAAGCCTTGCAAGCATTGCAACTAATGAGTTAGTTGCGAGATGATGCATTACGGAACAAGTAAAGAGACTTGCCGGTAACGAGATTGAACTAGGTATTGGATACCGACGATCGAATCTCGGGCAAGTAACATACCGATGACAAAGGGAACAACGTATGTTGTTATGCGGTCTGACCGATAAAGATCTTCGTAGAATATGTAGGAGCCAATATGGGCATCCAGGTCCCGCTATTGGTTGTTGATCGGAGACATGTTTCGGTCATGTCTACATTGTTCTCGAACCGTAGGGTCCGCACGCTTAAAGTTACAATGACAGTTATTATGAGTTTATGCATTTTGATGTACCGAAGTTAGTTCGGAGTCCCGGATGTGATCACGGACATGACGAGGAGTCTCGAAATGGTCGAGACATAAAGATTGATATATTGGAAGCCTATATTTGGACATCGGAATGGTTCTGAGTGAAATCGGCATTTTACTGGAGTACCGGGGGGTTACCAGAACCCCCCGGGGGTTAATGGGACCATATGGGCCTTAAGGGAAAAGAGGAGGGGTGGCCAGGGCAGGCCGCGCGCCCCCCCTAGTTCGAATAGGACAAGGAAGGGGGGGGGGCGGCGCCCCCCTTTTTCCTTTCCCCCTCTCTCCTTCCTTCTCCTACAAGGCAAGGGAGAGGAGTCCTACTCCCGGTGGGAGTAGGACTCCTCCTGGCGCACCCCTTGGGGGCCGGTCGCGCCCTCCCCTCCCCTCCTTTATATACGGGGGCAGGGGGCACCCTAGTACACACAAGTTGGTCTTCGTGATCGTTCCTTAGCCGTGTGCGGTGCCCCCTCCACCATATTCCACCTCGGTCACATCGTTGCAGTGCTTAGGCGAAGCCTGCGTCGGTAGAACATCATCATCGTCATCACGCCGTCGTGCTGACGGAACTCATCCCCGAAGCTTTGCTGGATCGGAGCCCGGGGAGCGTCATCGAGCTGAACGTGTGCTAAGAACTCGGTGGTGCCGGAGGAACGGTGCTTGGATCGGTCGGATCGGTAAGACGTACGACTACTTCCACTACGTTGCGTCAATGCTTCCGCTTCGGTCTACGAGGGTACGTAGACAACACTCTCCCCTCTCGTTGCTATGCATCACCATGATCTTGCGTGTGCGTAGGAATTTTTTTGAAATTACTACGTTCCCCATCAGCATGGCCTTCGAGTGAAGTAGAGGCGTCTCGTGGAGTGGCGACGCGCGGGGCGTTCGAGTGAAGTAGATGCGTCCCGCGTGGGTCTTGTTCCCGAGGAGCCGGGTCGACCGCCGGTCGTCGTGCTTCGTCGGTCGAGGAACCAGGCCAGGCGTTAGCGGCTGTGTGTGTGTCAGCGCTCGGCGACGGCGTTCGTAGATGAGGCCGAAGATGACGACGGGCGGACAGCGGCGCTTCATCGTCCTGGAGCCGATCCACCAATTGGTTCAAAGGAGAACAAACAATCGTTAGATCAATTGTATGAGCTCATGTGCATACAAGAAGAACAAACAATCGTTAGATCAATTGTTGATTGTAAAGGAGACAAGATGAGATGAGCAACTCCCTGATTTTTTCGTATGATGAGGAGTTGTCCTCCTGTAGATGGTGTGATGGCCGGGACTCCAATGTCAATTTGTAGTGATGATTGTTTGATCTCGGGAGATCATCCCAAGAAAGCTTGGGTTTCCTGCCGAAATTAGTCTATTGCCGGCGATTGAAGAAAAAACCATCTGCATCATGGCTCGACAGACGCCATGCCCCACGGTGGGCGCCAACTGTCATGGTAACGATTCCGACAATAAGAGAGGGGTAGGATAAAGGAGCATGATCTATCGAGATGCATATGGGTGACATAGTGGTTTTAGCGAGTTCGGGCCTCTCACGGTGGAGATAACAACCCTACGTCTCGTGGTCCGGAGAGGCTTTGTTTTATCTGAGTATGTATCCGGAGATTACAATGTATGCAAGAGAGGAGAACGGATTCCCATGTCTGAGCTAAGTCCTGAGACTAGAAAGAGAGAGAGAGAGAGATCGAAGAAAAGAGCCCCTTAGTCTAGTGGTGGGGGGTGGCTTATATAGAGTGCGCCACCCCCTCATCCCTTATGTTACATGGTGGAGCATCAATGCCATAATGCCTGCCCACTACAAAACCGTCATGCTGACTATTGGTCTTTGCATATCCGAGTGAGTTACACGGTCGAGAGGAATGAGCTCGTCGAGTGAAGTGCCGTGCTCCAAGTGGTTGTCGCCGTCCGAGTGACTTTCAAGTTGCGGTACATCTGGACGGCGATCTGGCCCAGGGGTCTAGTACAAAGTATACGGTGTCCATGGGTAGGGCCTTTAGGTCAAGCCTGTTACCCTACCCCCAATACATGTCCTCGTCACCGTCCAATGATTGATATGTTGATGTGGAAAAAAAACGGTCGATATGCTTAAGGAATGTCAAGCGGTCAATGATTGCAATAGAACTGTTGCTTTCCTTGAAACAATTGCAGAGAACAAAACAATATATGTTGTTACCTTTTATCCAAGGATTCAATAATGCTCATTTCGTTCTAGTACATTAGGCAAACCAGACTTAAATGTGAAGATAAATGGCAGCTAATGTGTAACACCCCGGATGTAACTTGCCATATTTGTAACTCCAACTCTTGCCATTTTCGGCAATGTGATATGATATTCCCTCCGTGGTTGGGTTTCCCTTCATTTTGCATTTTGTCCTTGTCATGCATTTCTTGTCATGTCATCATGTGCATCGCATTCGCATACGTGTTCGTCTTATGCATCTGAGCATTTTCCCTGTTGTCCGTTTTGCAATCCGTCGCTCCTACGTCCTCCGGCGCCCCCTTTTACCTATTTTCATGTGCGGGTGTTAAGTGGTCTCGGAATGGACCGATGTTTGCCAAGCGGCTTTGGTATAGCACCGGTAGACCGTCTGTCAAGTTTTGGGTCATTCGGAGGTCGTTTGATACTCCAACGGTTAACCGGGTAACCGTGAAAGCCTCTTTTGGGTTGCAGCCCCAAACCCCTCCAAAACAGTCCAATAATCCATCTAAGTCACTCCCATGTCCATCGCCGTTCGATCACGATCGCGTGGCCGAAAACCGTGCTCAATTTGGAGCCTCCTAGCCCCTCCTACCTATAAATATAGCCCCTCCTCCGAAATCTCGGATCAAATCCGCCCCTAACCCTAGCCCCGCTCCTCTCGCCCGCCGTGCCGGGCCAATCGCGCGCTGCCACGTGGGCAGCACCGCGCCCACATCGCCGCCTCCTCCACCGCGGCCCGCCGGCCCGCTCCCGGCCCCCGCGGGCCCAGTCGCCGCCGCCCGAGCGCCCCCGCGGCCCAGCCGCTCCCAGCCGCTCCCGGCGCGCCCCGCCGACCTCCGCCCGCCGGCCGCCGCGGCTCCGCCGCCCGCGCCGCCGCGTGCCCCACGCCGCCTCCGCCGCCTCCCTTGTCCCGGTCCCGGCCGGATTCGGCAAGGGCGCGGCCGGATCCGTCCGCCCCGGCCTCCTCCGCCCTCCTCTCCAACTCCGGCGCCAGCTCCGGCGAGAGCTCGGCCCGCCGGATCTCAGATCCATCGAGGGTTGACTTTCTCCTCCCCCCCGAAATCCTCCAAGTCTTTTTCTGTCAGTATTTCGTTGCATGTTCAACGCATCATAACTTGCTGTATACTGCTCCGTTTCATGCGTGTAATATGTCAAATTATTCGCCTCGATGACTAAATCATTTCATCGCATTGCATCATTTTCATTTGAGCTCATCTTGATGCCCGAAATGCTGTTAGAAGAGGGCTATGTGATGTTAGTTTCAGATCTGTTTTAGTAGATGCACTTTTATCATTTTTTCCATGATTGATGTGTGCACCCTATGAAGTTGAGCCCTACATGTGTTTTGTAATATGCCATGCCGTATTTACAGGGGTGTATGCCGTGTATTTTTTTGATCTTTGTGGTGACTAGCACAAGCATGCAAACTAGGGATCATATTGTTGCTGATTTCAGGGACTGTAATTTCACTGTCATTCCCTGCTGTTATTTTTATGCCATGTGTTCATGTTGTTTCAGAGAGATCTATGCCTCTTTTGAGCATGATCAGTAATAGTGTTTTGAACATATGGATTTGCTCTATCCATCGATGCCTTTGTTTGTAATTATGGAGTGCCATAGCTTGAGTCAATCGAGCTCTACTTTTGCGATAAAATGTTACTGGCAGATTGTTTACATGTTATTCGATTTTGCCAAGCTTGTTGTAGTTGATCCTTGAGTGCTATGATGTTGTTCTTGCCATGTTTAGGTTCTATGCCATGTCTTATTGATGGGTGTATGCTTAGTTTATCATGCAATGCTCTGTAGTGAGTGCATCGAGCTCGTAAACATGCCTACTTGTTATCTGTTTCTGACATGTCCAGTTTTCTGCTAACTCCGAAAACTGTAACGAAACTTGCTTAATTGACATGGGTGCTATTATATTTTCTGGTCCTTTTTGGCTCATGGTCAGTACGGTACTTTTGTTCAATGCTTTGAGTAGATTCATGACATGCCATATCTTGCTATGTCCTGTTCCTGTAGCAGGTTGTTTCCTTGCTTTAAACATGTCATCCTGATGTTAATTTCTGGCATGATAGTATTTTCACCAAGTCTGTGAACCTGTTATCTTTTGCACTTTTGCCATGTTTGTTTGAACCTGCTATGGTGTGATTTAGCCTTAGCTCAGTGTTCATCTTTTGACGAGCATCTTGAGTAGATCACTGCCATATGCTTTGCTGATATGTTTGGATGCAGTAGCTTAATTTCTTGTTGCATGCTAAGTGGCATCATGCTGTTAAACGCAGAAATATGTCATTCTTGTTTTGCTTGTCATTTGCAAACCGTGCATCCGATTCCGGTGATCTTTATATCGATTTCAACCAAAATCACCTCACCTTTCCAGTGGCATACTTGGTTTGCCAAGATTATGCCTTGTTCATCTTTTCCTTCCGGAGCACGCATATGCATTGCATACCACTTCTCGCATATCATGCCATGTTTTGCATCATGTTGCTTGCGCATTGCATCGTGGTTGATAGTTGTTCCTTTGCTTGTGTTCTTGTTTTGGGTAGAGCCGGGAGACGAGTACGTGAACGAGGAACCTGTTGAGAACACTTACGAGGATCAAGCTTTCGACAACTCTGAGAACCTTGCAGGCAAGATGACCATACCCTCGAAATCACTTCTATCTTTGCTTGCTAGATGCTCGCTCTTTTGCTATGCCTATGCTGCGATTCCTACCACTTGCTATATCATGCCACCCATATTGCCATGTCAAACCTCTAACCACCCTTGTCCTAGCAAACCGTTGATTGGCTATGTTACCGCTTTGCTCAGCCCCTCTTATAGCGTTGCTAGTTGCAGGTGAAGATGAAGTTTGTTCCATGTTGGAACATGATTATATTGGGATATCACAATATCTCTTATTTAATTAATGCATCTATATACTTGGTAAAGGGTGGAAGGCTCGGCCTTATGCCTGGTGTTTTGTTTCACTCTTGCCACTCTAGTTTCCGTCATACCGGTGTTATGTTCCTTGATTTTGCGTTCCTTACACGGTTGGGTGATTTATGGGACCCCCTTGACAGTCCGCTTTGAATAAGACTCCTCCAGCAAGGCCCAACTTTGGTTTTACCATTTGCCACCTAAGCCTTTTCCCCCGGTTTTCGCGAGCCCGAGGGTCATCTTTATTTAACCCCCCGGGTCAGTGCTCCTCTGAGTGCTGGTTCGAACCGAGTAGACTGCGGGGCCACCTCAGGGAAACTTGAGGCTTGGTTTTACTCGTAGGATGTCTCATCCGGATGTGCCCTGAGAACGAGATATGTGCAGCTCCTATCGGGATTTGTCGGCACAATCGGGCGGCTTTGCTGGACTTGTTTTATTACTGTCGAAATGTCTTGTAGTCTGGGATTCCCAGACTGATCGGGTCTTCCCGGTAGAAGGAATATCCTTCGTTGACCGTGAGAGCTTATAATGGGCTAAGTTGGGACACCCCTGCAGGGTATTATCTTTCGAAAGCCGTGCCCGCGGTTATGAGGCAGATGGGAATTTGTTAATGTCCGGTTGTAGAAAACCCGAAGTTGACCTTAATTAAAACACATCAACCGCGTGTGTAACCGTGATGGTCTCTTCTCGGCGAAGTCCGAGAAGTGAACACGGTGTTTGGAGTTATGCCTGACGTAGGTTGTTCTAGGATCACTTATTGATAACTTCTAGCTTCACGACCGTGCTTTGCTTCTCTTCTCGCTCTCTTTTGCGTTGTTAGCCACCATATATGCTAGTCGCTTGCCGCAGCTCCACCTCACAATCCTATCCTACCTTTAAGCTTAAATAGTCTTGATCTCGCGGGTGTGAGATTGCTAAGTCCCCGTGACTCACAGATTCTACCAATATAGTTGCAGGTGCCAACGATGCCAGTGCATATGACGCAACCGAGCTCACGTGGGAGTTCGACGAGGAACGTGGTCGTTACTATGTGTCTTTTCCTGATGATCAGTAGTGGAGCCCAGTTGGGACGATCGGGGATCTGTGTAGCATTTGGGGTAGTCTTCTTTCATTTTGGTTCCGTAATCGGACCTTGATTGTAATCAGGGTGATGGATGTTAATTTATGTATTGTGTGAAGTGGCGACTGTAAGCCAACCATGTATCTCTTTCCCTTATGTATTACATGGGTTGTGTGAAGATTACCTCACTTGCGACATTGCCTTCAATGCGGTTATGCCTCTAAGTCGTGCTTCGACACGTAGGAGATATAGCCGCATCGAGGGCGTTACATAATGTATCCAAATAACATATATATATTATAGCCTGAGCACACAATTATAAATGGTCGAGAAGAAAGAAACAAGAATGGATCAGAAGTGTTTTGACTTAACACTTGAGCTATCGCTTCTACCTTCTTGCCTAAAAGGACATCAGACAAGCACCTGCAGTATATTTAGTGAAAGGAAACAAAACGAAGAACCTGTAGAGGGCCTACAGTATATTTAGGCAAAGGAAAAAAACAAGGACAACACTCCGAGTACATTCTGTACAGAGCAAAGAGCAAAGGAAAACAATACAATGGACAACACTCCGAGTACATTTTGTACAGAGCAAAGAAACAAAATGTACGAGATTCATTTTTTGTGAGTAATAAAGATGATTCTGGAACATATGTTGGATGTGGGGAACCATGCTTATAACATTTAGAGAGGAAGTATAGATATGCATACATGTGACCAAGGCGTATATCTAGACCTTTTGCCTAAGTGTGGATTTCTCTCCAAAATGATTGCAATGGCCTTAACTATAGTTCTCCCATGGTTTGTTTCCTTAGTTTGCGAGTTTGTGCACAAAAAATGTCACTAAAAATCGAAACCCAAGAGATATTTAAAAAACACTATGAACTGAGAGAAGTAATTTCCTCTTCAAGTATAGCCTCTAACACTTTCCCTATCTTTTGTACAAACTCTTGCTAATCTCTAAATGAGTGTTCATATTGAATATTCAATCTACTCAGCCACTATGTCCTGACCTTGCGGTTCTTCACTTCCACACCTAAATCCAAGGGTTTCTCCCCGAGACTTCTAATTTCTGAGCTTATGGAGTATCTTTTGGATCTGCGATGTGGATCACCATTTAGAAAAATAAGTGATTTGGTAAGAACAGAAATCCAATTGTAGTTGTAGCTAGTATTGAGTATTTATATGCATAGATTAAGTAGAAATGCATATTTGGTCAACTCAAGCAACTACTTCAAGATTGCAATTGTAAGCAATACATTGTATATTTTCTACTTAGCTACAAGGTGGAACTAATTACTTCAATATCATTTGGTTTCACATATGAGAATGTATAATAAGGTACTTCAATATTTAAGAATGCGCATTTGGTTAATAGTGGCAATTAACTACTTCAAGATTTCGATTGTAAGCAATACCTGGTATCTTTTCTACATATCTAGGAGGTGGAACTAAAAAAATCATTTTATTGTTCAATGGTTGCAATGCCCAATGCCTCCTTCACATGGAACTTTTTAGTTCCTCAAAAAACCACATGGAGAAAAGGGATATCCAGAGAACATGAACCAATCGAGTCTACGTTTACATGTAGATGTAATGCAGCACATAAAACAATAATCCCTAATTCAGAATGAAAATACAAAGAAATAGTGAATGCATGTATAATATGGTACCTCAAAATGTGGCTATCCATTGTCCAGCAATCTATGCAAATAGATTAGTGAACAATCAAACTAATATCTTTTATTGTGTACCAATGATATTAGCATAGTAGTGGGCTAGCATAGCAAATGGAAGCACAATAAACTATCCCTATAGTATTATAGGGAAAGGGTACCAGTGCTTGATCTCCTAATTGATCAGTTATTTGTGTCAAAGAGAATAGAACAGAAAAATCTTGCTCAATAGAAGAACACAGAATGTAATAAACTAAATATTGCTTTACAGTCCAGAAATAGAACCATACGATGACTCACAACTTCCAATTCTCATGTCAACTACGCCAAATAAAAATGTTATCATTGTCTAATAGTAGTACATGATGAATCCGACATACTGGAATAATTAGTAAAATTTTGGTATACTAAAGAACTTGAACAGAATCTGTAGCCTTCATGATATTCAGGTCTATTCCCCCTAGTAGTAACAATGGCACGTGTGTTCATATTTTCATGCCGCTCTTGTGATTCATTTCTAAAATAGCTAATGTTGCAGAAAAATGATAACCGGTATAGTTCCATCCATTAGCACAATCACATATATGCAGTTGCTCAAGTAAGAAGAATCACCCGTACCTTGGTCCTTGACAAAGGATATCAGAAGGCGAAGTCTGTTCAATCTAAATATTGTTGTGACAAACTCATTGCTTCTTTGGCTGTACTTGAGGACCTTCTCATTTGCTTTATACTGGTATGCAAGAGTAGTTTCTAGATAACTCGACCTTGGTGCCCGAATTTGAACTCTAGGTCATAGAAATTTTAAATCCGGAAGGCGGCATGGGTGGGCACGATGAGGATTGTGAAGGAGGGGCAGTAGCCAAGCATAGTAAGTCAGAAGGAAGGATAAGGAGCAGCGGGTGGCGGCACTGCCGCTGAGAGCAGCTTGTAGCCAGTGGCGTACTTGCAGTGGTCAGCATTGGTGGAGAAGGGGAAGGGGGCGGATTACATGGTGAGGAGGGTGGTGGTGGTAAAAGGATCGAGAAGAGGGGTCTAGAGGGGGTGATTAGACCCTCAACAAGCAAAAGTGGCAATTTTTAAGTTCTTCGAGTTAAGGTGGAGTTATAGCACAAGTTTAAGCATTCACATTACATTTCAAGCAAGCATGGCAAGAGTATGAGCAGCAGAAAGAGTAAAGCACAAAAGTTGCAAGAAAGTAAATGGATGGGATTTGGAGTGTGCAAACGCAATGAAGACATGGAGATTTTTGGCGTGGTTCTGATAGGTGGTGCTATCGTACGTCCACGTTGATGGAGACTTGAACCGATGAAGGGTAACGGTTGCGCGAGTCCACGGAGGGCTCCAACAATGAAGGGTCCACGAAGAAGCAACCTTGTCTATCCCACCATGGCCATCGCCCACGAAGGACTTGCCTCACTCGGGTAGATCTTCACGAAGTAGGCGATCTCCTTGCCGTTACAAACTCCTTGGCTCAACTCCACAATCTTGTCGGAGGGTCCCAAGTGACACCTAACCAATCTAGGAGACACCACTCTCCAAAAGGTAATAGATGGTGTGATGATGATGAACTCCTTGCTCTTGTGCTTCAAATGATAGTCTCCCAACACTCAACTCTCTCTCACAGATTTGGCTATGGTGGAAAGATGATTTGAGTGGAAAGCAACTTGGGGAAGGCTAGAGATCAAGATTCTTGTGGTTGGATTGGAATGTCTTGGTCTCAACACATGAGTAGGTGGTTCTCTCTCAGAAAATGAGTAGTGGAACTGTAGGCACGTTCTGATGGCTCTCTCTCATATGGAAGGGGGTGGAGGGGTATATATAGCCTCCACATAAAATCCAACCGTTACACACATTTGACCCAACTCGGTCAGACCGAATAGAAGAACTCGGTGAGACCGATTTAGTTCAAAATGTGAATGTTAGAAATATCGGTGGGACCGACATGATCAACTTGGTGGGACCGATGTGCTAGGGTTAGGGCAAAACCTCATCTCGGTGAGACCGATTGCATGAACTCAGTTAGACCGATTTCAGCAATGAGCAAACATAGAGTTGGTCAAGCAAACTCGGTGGGACCGATTGCACATTTTGGTGAGACCAAAATAATTACAACGGGTAACAGAGAGTTTGCAAGGCCATCTCGGTAAGACTGAGATCTGTATCGGTAAGACCGAATTGTCTAGGGTTTGTGGTAGTGGCTAGGTCAAATGAACTCGGTGGCGCCGGATAGATCAAATTGGTGGGGCCGAGTGTGACGCCTGGATAATTAAGCAACAGTAATTCCACGCTAATGATGCCATGTCACCTCGGTTACTATTGATAAACTCACGTCGGTTCAAAACCCAGTTCAAATTTCAAATTTAAAATAAAGTCAAATGGTAAAAGTTTTCAAATGTCAAATCTAAAATCTTCAAAATGCAGAAATTAAATCATAGATGATCATGGTGGTGAAACCACATTTTTATAACATGTTTAAATGCTCAAAAGTAATTAAAACAGTGGCTTATACAATTAAATAAATTCTTTTTATAATTGATAAAACATTAAACTATTTTATTTGAAAGTTAAACTTTTTGTGTCAGTGGGTCATGTTATAACACTAAATTAGGAAATTATATTATAAATTATAAAACTAAAATAAAAGAGTAAGAGAAAATAAACAAAAGGTAAAGGGAAAAACCAAATAAAATAAAAGAAGCAGCCCCCTACCCCACGCTGGGCCAACCGACCCAGCTAGTCAGCGGCCGGTCAGCCCACTACCCCCTGGCCTATATCCCCACTACCCCCCTGAAACCCTAATCGACACCACCACTCCCCCACTCGTTCGCTCTCTCCCTCTCCCCACCCGATCCGATCTGGATCGAGGGCACGAACACCGCCGCCGCCCGGATCGTCTCGCCGCCGACCGGGACTACCTCGCCAGACGCCATCGCCGCCTCCTCTCCGTCATCGACCTCGTCCCCGTCCTCCTCCTCGACAACCGCTGCCATTCCCCCTACATCGGACGATGAGGCCCCCGGCCTCCTCTTCCCCTCTCCGCTGCCTCCCCCCGTAACCACCGTACTCACACCGTCCGCCCCGCACGGCCACCCCGTGCTGCGCCCACCCCCGTCCGTGCGCATCCCCGACCGGCCCACCCGCGCCGTCCGTGCCCCGTGCGTGGCCGCCCCTGCTCCCACTTGACTGCACTCACCGCGAGCTCCTGCGCCCGCCGTGCCACCCCCACGCACCTGCTGCTGCTCCTGGCTCACGCACTCCCTACCGCACGCCCCACAACGACCGCGTCCGCGTCACTCGCGCCTTGCCTCACTCGCTGGGCGCCCTGGCCTCGCGCCACGCCGATTCACTGCCCTCGCGCAGCCCCGCGCCCGCGCATGGCCTCGTCGTTGCTCGCTCGCTCTCTGCCGCTCCCCACCATACCGCTGTTTCCGCATGCCCGCGAGCTCCGCAACCCGCCTGCAACAGCGCCTCATGCCCGCCTGCGCGTGCGCTGGCACTCCCATGGCCGCTCCCATCTGCAGCCGTAGCAGTCGCCGCGCTAGTTGCCGTCGAGCCTGCTTTCCCCTCGCCGGCGGGCGGACACTCGCCGCTCAGCAGGGCCGCCGCTGTCCTGCTCCCTCTCCCCGCTAGTCTCGCCCTTGTCCCGGGCAAGCGGCCTAACGGGTTGGCACCCACGCGCCCGCACCGCTGCCCGCTCCGCCTCTGGGCCTATGACACGAGGGGCCCACCCCCTGGAACGTTATAAAAAAAGAAGAATTAAAAAATATTAAAAATATATTTAAAAAATAAATATATAATAATAAAATATTAATTAATTAATTTAGTAATTAATTATGTTTAGTTTAACCTAAACACTAGTTAACCTAATTAACTTAGTTAGTTAGTTAACACACAATGACAATGGGACCCACACGTAAGTTTGACTAAGTCAATAGGACTGTTTACTGTTGACTGTGCAGTTGACCCAGTCAACGGTCCCCATCTGTCCGTTTGAACAGTCAACGGTCACTGTTGACCGCTGACGTCGTGCTGATGCAGTAAACCTAATTTGATTTAAATTAAATCTGTTAATTCCTGAAAATGATTAAATCCTTTTTAAATCAATATAAAATAATCTGTAGCTTGGATGAAAATACTTTGTACATGAAAGTTGCTCAGAACAACGAGACGAATCCGGATACGCAACCCGTTCGTCCGCCACACACCCCTAGCATATCGAACATGCAACTTTCCCCCTCCGGTTCATCTGCCCGAAAACACGAAACACCGGGGATACTTTCCCGGATGTTTCCCCCCTTCGCCGATATCACCTCCTACTGCGTTAGGTCACCTCTAGCACTGCGTATTGCCTTGTTACGCTTTGTGATGTTTTGATTGCTCTGTTATTTATCGTGTTCCCCCTCTGTTCTTTCCGGTTGACCCCGAGGCTGCCGGTGACCCCCAGTTCGACTACTGTGTTGACGACCCCTCCTTCTCGGCCGAGCTTCCAGGCAAGCCCCCCCTTGATCACCAGATACCGCCTATTCTTCTCTCTACTGCTTGCATTAGAGTAGTGTAGCATGTTACTGCTTTCGTTAATCCTATTTTGCTGCATAACCTGTCTTTGTTGCTACAGTTGTTACCCTTACCTGCAATCCTAAATGCTCAGTATAGGATGCTAGTATTCCATCAGTGGCCCTACACTCTTGCTCGTCTGCCATGCTATACTACTGGGCCATGATCACTTCGGGAGGTGATCCCGGGCATATGATATATACTTTAAACTGTTACATTACTTATGATATTGTTCGGAGATGGGGGCTGAAGGGGCAGGTGGCTCCATCCCGGTAGAGGTGGGCCTGGGTTCCTGACGGCCCCCGACTATTACTTTGTGGCGGAGCGATAGGGCAGGTTGAGACCACCTAGGAGAGAGGTGGGCCTGGCCCTGGTCGGCGTTCGTGGATACTTAACACGCTTAACGATATCTTGGTATTTGATCTGAGTCTGGCCACTGGCCTATACGCACTAACCAGCTACGCGGGAACAGTTATGGGCACTCGGCGTCGTGGTATCCGCTGAAGCCTTCATGACGTCAGCGACTGAGCGGCGCGCGCCGGATTGGACTGGAACGCCTGCAAGGCTAGGTCTGCTTCTGGCCGCCCACGGAACATGCAGGTGTGCAATGGGCCCAGACCCCTGCGCCATAGGATTTAGAAAGGCGTGCTAACCTCTCTGTTGTGCCTAGGTGGGGCTGCGTCGTGTTGATCTTCCGAGGTCGGGCATGACCCAGGAAAGTGTGTCCGACCAAATGGGATCGAGCGTGTTGGGTTATGTGGTGTACCCCTGCAGGGAAGTTTATCTATTCGAATAGCCATGATCTTCGGTAACAAGACGACTTGGAGTTGTACCTTGACCTTATGACAACTAGAACCGGATACTTAATAAAACACACCCTTGCAAGAGCCAGATATAACCCGGTGATCGCTCTCACACAGGGCGACGAGGGGAGGATCGCCGGGTAGGATTATGCTATACGATGATACTTGGTGAACTTACCATCTACTCTCTTCTACATGCTGCAAGACGGAGGCTGCCAGAAGCGTAGTCTTTGACAAGACTAGCTATCCCCCTCTTATTCTGGCATTCTGCAGTTCAGTCTACCGATATTGCCCTTTACACAGATACCCATGCATATGTAGTGTAGATCCTTGCTTGCGAGTACTTTGAATGAGTACTCACGGTTGTTTTTCTCCCTCTTTCCCCCCTTTCCTTTCCTCTCGGTTGTCGCAACCAGATGCTGGAGCCCAGGAGCCAGACGCCACCGTCGACGACGACTCCTACTACACCGGAGGTGCCTACTATTGCGTTCAGGCCGCTGACGACGACCAGGAGTAGATTAGGAGGATCCCAGGCAGGAGGTCTGCACCTCTTTCGGTCTGTATCCCAGTTTGTGCTAGCCATCTTATGGCAACTTGTTTAACTTATGTCTGTACTCAGAAATTGTTGCTTTCGCTGACTCGTCTATGATCGAGCACTTGTATTCAAGCCCTCGAGGCCCCTAGCTTGTATTATGATGCTTGTATGACTTATTTATGTTTTAGAGTTGTGTTGTGATATCTTCCCGTGAGTCCCTGATCTTGATCGTACACGTTTGCGTGCATGATTAGTGTACGATTGAATCGGGGGCGTCACAAGTTGGTATCAGAGCCGACTGCCTGTAGGAATCCCCCTTTCCAACTCCTTGGCCGAAGTCGAGTCTAGACATTGCAAAACTTTTTACTAACATGGACGTGTGCCTTACGAGCCCACGTCGCCATTGGGTGGTACTAGGATCTTTTACTCCTCATCTATACTCTAGGACTCTGATCTCTCTTCTGTTCGGGTTAAATGATTTTGCTAACTTTAACTCTAGGTTCTCGTAACAACTTTCTCCCAGAGAGCCCCTTATTACAGATGATCGCCTGCTGCACCAAAAGATTCTGAAGATAATCTTCGATGTTCTCTTGAGTCATTTGTGCCCACCGCCTTTGCAAATCCCCTACCACTATTATATCATTATGGTTAACTACATACACTTGCCATTTCAATCCCATTGATCTTGCTATTACAAGATACCTTAGAAATTCTCTCTATTGTTTCGAGAATACTTTGCGTCTACTGCCTTGCAGTTCCTTGCCACCTGAATACCCCTACGGATAATTTCTCGCCCTTATCGAGTATCCGCTCATCCCCAGTTGTTCATGTGATTCACAATGGTCTTCGAAATACTACTCGATCCTCCAAAATTCCTCAGTAGCTTATTGCTCTACAATACTTGTCTACTTGCATTATGGATGCTTTCCATATGTCTGGCAATATTGGTTAGTATCCTTAGACACCATCATTTTGATCCTATTGATTCAACATGAGTGCGAATGTACGCAATCGTCAGCTGATCCTTTTAAATTATCTTTCCGGCTCAGCCGTCATTTTGAACATGAGCTTGTTCTCGACCAATCTATTTGCCGTCAATTGTACCCTTAGGTCTATTGAACTTATCCACCCTTAATCAGAGCGTTTGTTTCTGAGCCCTTAATTTGGAAATCATAACTCCTTTGCATTTGAGCTTGGATTAGTCAGTTGTTTCGGTAATCCGATCTCCTTGCTTTCTTTCTTCTTCTGGTTGAGTACCGATGCTCACATCAGATCCCTTATGGACCACCAGATCCTTATTAGATTTTATCCGACTATGTCCTTTATATTCAATAACTCTGTGAATCTTTTCTCGGATACATAATGCCTTTGGTAAATTGTATCCTCTGCTTTGTCAAACATGCTCTGCTTTCGAGCTTGTGTTATTTAACCCTGAAGTTTGTGGTATATGTTCGTAAGATGGCCCGATGGGTTGAACCAACGCCTTCCCTAATCTATGTGAACCCGAAAGATTTCACGGGTCATACTTATCTGGTATTGCACCAGGTAAAACTTTCAACAACTAATGTCATTTTCGAAATACGATGAGGTGAATGGAAGGTTATGCATTGAGGAAGTGGGAGTCGACCTTGAACCTTTGTGTTCATGCCCATGGACACGAGGCAAATCCTATCATGGAAGCTTCTTGTAATAATAACTATTTCCTTGATATAATATCCTTGGTATCGATGAATTGATCCTTTGCAATCATGGTTCCGACCATATGTTCTTCTTTGATCCCATTTCTCGGGCAAGTTTAAGCACTTGTCTTCTGTGGATCAATACACCTGTCCAACCTTTACTTTGATCTTTCGTCGAGTATTACACCCTGGTATCTCGAGATCATCACGAGACTGCATAACTTCTTATGAGTTCTCCAGCAAGTACTACATTCTCACTGATTCCAATTTTTCACGGGCTTTGAGTTATTAAACACTCAAAGACACCGATAACTGAACCGAGTCCGCACTACGATTCAACAACTTTTAGTAATCTTCTTTACTTACGAGTTTGTACCCGATCATGTCATTCCTAGCCTGTTCGGCTACATTATTACCGTGCTAATTTTAATTGTGCTACTTGGTCCTTCTTCCCGGAGCACAAATTTCGACGATGAGCTAAGCTTACGTTGACTTTCCTCGTCATATCATTTTGCCTTGAACAACAAGCTGGATTTTGAGTTTGTGATGTACCCGTGGTTCCAATAACCTTTCGCTTCATCATTCCTTTGACTTGATGTCATCGCCGACCGATTACACCTTCATGAAATCTCTCGACAAATGTGTCAGGATCATCATCAACATTCTGAGGTCTTCCAAGATATCTATCAAATTCTTGATGAGAAATACCATCCTTTGCCCCCGATGATTTGGGTTATCATCGACAACATTATTGCATTCCCTCCAACACAAAACTTGTTCTTGTTTTGTGTTATACCTTGAGTTCCTTGCTATCCAACTTATGTTATGTTCTACCGCGGAGTATTACCATCTTTGATGTCAAGAATGTTGTGAGGACTGCTCCACCTCTTAAAAATTCTTGATATAGTAGCACTTCTCGCCATCTCCGTTCTTTTCTTGTCCCCATGTTGTTTCTAACCGGATTGCCAACAAATGAATTGTGATGTGCGAATTCAAAACTTCTAGCAACCCTATTTCTTTGAATTTAGTGGTCGACATTTCATTCTTAGACCATTGGTTATCGAGTCACCATTCTACCATTGATCATGCTACCTAAACCCATATTTTCGGTGTACCTTTCAACCAATGTTTGAATTGGGTATGTTTTCCTCGAGCATACCTCATTATATCATCTGATCTAACAAATGTTATCTCCTTGTTCACATAATTGTGGAAATCCATCTTTTTGGAAACCTCGATGAATTGTTGCTGAGTCCATCAGCCAACTCCTTAGCCTCTCCTTGGTTTAAATGACAAACTCTTGTTTCAGCACTCGCTTCCATTGTACCTTTCCGAGAATCTTACAATGTTGTCTCGTCGATTTGTCTTGCACTTTTTTTTTCTTCTCAGGCATCCTGAGTCTGAGTTATCCTAACACCAATCAGATCTGAATCTCGCTCAGATATGATGATTGGAACATATTTCCAAGAGTTATAACATTGGTCTTTATAAGACCCGGTAAGGTGATGCCATGCCTAGCACACCTGGGCGGAGTACCTATTATTATCGTATCCTTTTTAGCAAGTTTGGCCATTCTTCCATGAGGAAATTGTAAGACTTATTCTATAAGTTGTTCTTGATGGATCCTTTGTGTATCCATAGCCTGATCTTTACCTGATGACCATGTCAATGCTATCACGAAGCATGTCTGTGCTACTACGATCATCAATAAAAGCATTTGTAGCACAATGCTAATTCACTTTATCAATTATCCAAACACCGTTGTATGGGTAATGTCATGAAATTTCTTCCCCCTTTACTAAATGTTTTTTTTACGTTATTTCCTGTCATGGATATCATGATTTGCTTGTCCTTGGGAAGGATATACCCCTCAAATATGTGTTTAAACACATTTTCTCCTTCCATTGTTCTTTTTAATTTGATGATCACCCTTTTCCTTTCCATTGTTTTGATTAACCTTTCTGGTGATTTATATGATCCAAGCAGTAATAAGTCACTGCTTTTGTAAGCACCTCGGTGTACAACTCTGTGAGTAAGAACCTTTTACTATTGTTGATGACATTCTGGTATCCACTGATGGACGAGAACTTTGCCTAATGGTCCGCCTCGTTTCAACGTGAAGGAAAATGGTTCTCTTTGTCCCTCGCCCTTGGTATTGATGTTATTGCCAACATAACTGACCGGTTATTCTTTGACATGCCATACTATCATGACCGTGCAACACGTCAACGCCCTTCCTTATTTTAATCCACATGGTGGGCCCATAACCCACAGTTCCACAGGATCGAAACCTGACTCTCCTGTACATCCCTGCTTCAAAGTTATCCCTTACGCTTGGCTTCGTAGGTAATTCGCGAGCCACCTTCCTAGTGATTAATTCTGGTATTAAACACAATACTTATTCTCGTTTCTTTGAACCCCTTTCATGCCCTGTAACAGGCATTGAACGATTGCCTGCCTGCTCGAAACTTCCCACGATATCTTCTTACTTTGCTCCCGATATTTTATTAAGTTTCAGTTCGAGAGTTACTTTCCGCCTCTTTCCCCGATGTTAGCTACCAGATAGTCAACCTTGCAGAGGTCGTTCTCCCGGAATACCCCCTTTATTCTTTCATAAGTACGACAGAGTTCCCGAAGAAAGGATGACGGCTTCGTCATGATGGCCTGAAGTAGAGGAATGAAGACGTCAATGTAATGGATTGACCTCCTCGAGAAGAGCAACCAACACCAAGAAGAATCGTTAGAATTTCGTAACCTATTCTCCCCCTTGCTCCCCTCGTAAATCTCGGGACGAGATTTCTTGTAGTGGAGGAGAATTGTGACGCCTGGATAATTAAGCTACAGTAATTCCATGCTAATGATGCCATGTCACCTCGGTTACTGTTGATAAACTCATGTCGGTTCGAAACCCAGTTCAAATTTCAAATTTAAAATAAAGTCAAACGGTAAAAGTATTCAGATGTCAAATCTAAAATGTTCAAAATGCAGAAATTAAATCATAGATGATCATGGTGGTGAAACCACATTTTTATAACATGTTTAAATGCTCAAAAGTAATTAAAACAGTGGCTTACACATTTAAATAAATTCTTTTTATAATTGATAAAACATTAAACTATTTTATTTGAAAGTTAAACTTTTTGTGTCAGTGGGTTATGTTATAACACTAAATTAGGAAATTATATTATAAATTATAAAACTAAAATAAAAGAGTAAGAGAAAATAAACAAAAGGTAAAGGAAAAAACCAAATAGAATAAAAGAAACAGCCCCCTCCCCCACGCTGGGCCAACCGAACCAGCTAGGTAGCCGGCCGGTCAGCCCACTACCCCCTGGCCTATATCCCCACTACCCTCGTGAAACCCTAACCGACACCCCACTTCCCCCACTCGTTCGCTCTCTCCCTCTCCCCCACCCGATCCAATCTGGATCGGGGGCACGAACACTGCCGCCGCCCGGATCGTCTCGCCGCCGCCGGGGACTACCTCGCCGGACGCCATCGCCGCCTCCTCTTCGTCGTCGACCTCGTCCCCGTCCTCCTCCTCGACACCTGCTGCCATTCCCCCTACATCGGACGGTGAGGCTCTCGGCCTCCTCTTCCCCTCTCTGCTGCCACCCCCACGACCACCGTACTCGCGCCGTCCGCCCCGCATGGCCACCCCGTGCTGCGCGCCCAACCCTGTCCGTGCGCGTCCCGACCGACCCGCCCGTGCCGTCCGTGCCCCGTGCGTGGTCGCCCTGCTCCCACTTGACCGCGCTCAGCGCGAGACCCTGCGCCCGCCGTGCCACCCCCACGCACCTGCTGCTGCTCCTGGCTCGCGCACTCCCTACCGCACGCCCCGCGGCGACCGCGCCTGCGTCACCCGCGCCTTGCCTCACTTGCTGGGTGCCCTGGCCTCGCGCCACGTTGGCTCACTGCCCTCGCACAGCCCCGCGCCCGCGCAAGGCCTCACCGTTGCTCGCTCGCTCTCTGCCGCTCCCCACCATACCGCTGTTCCGCATGCCCGTAAGCTCTGCAACCCGCCTGCAACCGCGCCTCATGCCCGCCTGCGCGTGCGCTCGCGCGCCCATGGCCGCTCCCATCTGCAGCCGTAGCACTCGTCGCGCTAGTTGTCGTCGAGCCCGATTTCCCCTCCCCGGCGGGCGGACACTCGCCGCTCAGCAGGGCTGTTGCTGCCCTGCTCCCTCTCCCCGCCAGTCCCGCCCCTGTCCCAGGCAAGCGGCCTAACGGGCTGGCGCCCATGCGCCCGCAACGCTGGCCGCTCCGCCTCTGGGCCTATGACACGAGGGCCCACCCCTTGGAACGTTATAAAAAAGAAGAATTTAAAAAATATTAAAAAATAAATATATAATAATAAAATATTAATTAATTAATTTAGTAATTAATTAACTTAATTAATTCTGTTTAGTTTAACCTAAACACTAGTTAACCTAATTAACTTAGTTAGTTAGTTAACAAACAATGACAGTGAGACCCACACGTAAGTTTGACTAAGTCAATAGGACTGTTGACTGCTGATGGTGCAGTTGACCCAGTCAATGGGCCCCATCTGTCCGTTTGACCAGTCAATGGTCACTGTTGACCGCTGATGTCATGCTGATGCATTAAACCTAATTTGATTTAAATTAAATCTGTTAATTCCTGAAAATGATTAAATCCTTTTTAAATCAATATAAAATAATCTGTAGCTCGGATGAAAATATTTTGTACATGAAAGTTGCTCAGAACGAGAGACGAATCCGGATACGCAGCCCGTTTGTCCGCCACACACCCCTAGCATATCGAACATGCAACTTTCCCCCTCCGGTTCATCTGTCCGAAAACGCGAAACACCAGGGATACTTTCCCGGATGTTTCCCCCCTTCGCCGATATCACCTCCTACTGCGTTAGGTCACCTCTAGCACCGCGTATTGCCTTGTTACGCTTTGTGATGCTTTGATTGCTCTGTTATTTATTGTGTTCCCCCTCGGTTCTTTCTGGTAGACCGCGAGGCTACCGGTGACCCCCAGTTCGACTACGGTGTTGATGACCCCTCCTTCTCGACTGAGCTTCCAGGCAAACCTCCCTCCTTGATCACCAAATATCCCTATTCTTCTCTCTACTGCTTATGTTAATCCTATTCTGCTGCATAACCTGTCTTCGTTGCTACAGTTGTTACCCTTACCTGCAATCCTAAATGCTTAGTATAGGATGCTAGTATTCCATTAGTGGCCCTACACTCTTGTCTGTCTGCCATGCTATACTACTGGGCCGTGATCACTTCGGGAGGTGATCATGGGCATATGCTATATACTTTAAACTGTTACATTACTTTTGATATTGTTCGGAGATGGGGGCTGAAGGGGCAGGTGGCTCCATCCCGGTAGAGGTGGGCCTGGGTTCCCGACGGCCCTCGACTGTTACTTTGTGGCGGAGCGACAGGGCGGGTTGAGACCACCTAGGAGAGAGGTGGGCCTGGCCCCCGTCAGCGTTCGCGGATACTTAACACGCTTAACGAGATCTAGGTATTTGATCTGAGTATGGCCACTGGCCTATACGCACTAACCAGTTACGCGGGAACAATTATGGGCACTCGGCGTCATGCTATCAGCCGAAGCCTTCATGATGTCAGCGACTGAGCGGCGCGCGCCGGATTGGACTGGAACGCCTGCTAGGCTAGGTCTGCTTCCGGCCGCCCACGCAACATGCAGGTGTGCAATGGGCGATGAGCCTAGACCCCTGCGCCATAGGATTTATACCGGCGTGCTGACCTCTTTGTTGTGCCTAGGTGGGGATGCGACGTGTTGATCTTCCGAGGCCGGGCATGACCCAGGAAAGTGTGTTCGGCCAAATGGGATCGAGCGTGTTGGGTTATGTGGTGCACCCCTGCAGGGAAGTTTATCTATTCGAATAGCCATGATCTTCAGTAACAGGATGACTTGGAGTTGTACCTTGACCTTATGACAACTAGAACCAGATACTTAATAAAACACACCCTTCCAAGTGCCAGATATAACCCGATGATCGCTCTCACACAGGGCGACGAGGGGAGGATCGCCGGGTAGGATTATGCTATACGATGATACTTGGTGAACTTACCATCTACTCTCTTCTACATGCTGCAAGATGGAGGCTGCCAGAAGCGTAGTCTTCGACAGGACTAGCTATCCCCCTCTTATTCTGGCATTCTGCAGTTCAGTCCACCGATATTGCCCTTTTACACAGATACCATGCACATGTAGTGTAGATCCTTGCTTGCGAGTACTTTGGATAAGTACTCACGGTTGCTTTTCTCCCTCTTTCCCCCCTTTCCTTTCCTCTCGGTTGTCGCAACCAGATGCTGGAGCCCAGGAGCCAGACGCCACCGTCAACGATGACTCTTACTACACCGGAGGTGCCTACTACTACGTTTAGGCCGCTGACGATGACCATGAGTAGTTTAGGAGGATCCCAGGCAGGAGGTCTGCGCCTCTTTCGATCTATATCCCAGTTTGTGCTAGCCATCTTATGGCAACTTGTTTAACTTATGTCTGTACTCAGAAATTGTTGCTTCCGCTGACTCGTCTATGATCGAGCACTTGTATTCGAGCCCTCGAGGCCCCTGGCTTGTATTATGATGCTTGTATGACTTATTTATGTTTTAGAGTTGTGTTGTGATATCTTCCCCTTTTAGTAGTATTGGCTTTCCTATGGACTCAATGTGATCTTGGATCACTAAAATATAAATGAAGAGTCTTGAGCTTTTGCCAATCTTTGTCCTTAGCATTTTGAAGGGTTCCACATCCTCTTGTCCTTACCACCATTGTTGAACTCATCTAAAATACACTAGGTAAAGGTATTAGTCTGTCGGATTCACGGGGTTCCGGCAGAACCTTAAGGTTCGAACTCTGGGGTGCGCGCGGAGATCGAGCCCTCTATCTCTCCGTCTCGCAAGGATCTAAACTACTGCAAGAACAACACAAGAGACACAGGGGTTATACTGGTTCGGGCCACCATTGTGGTGTCATACCCTACTCCAGTGTGGTGGGTGGATTGCCTCTTGGGCCGATGAGGAAGAACAATACAAGGAAGAACAGCCTCGCGAGGGTCTGTTCTCAGCTAGGGGATGAATTGCTAGGGGGAGTTCGATCGCCCTTCTCTCTCTCTCTAGATGCTGGATTCGATCCTAGCTCATTCCCATCTGCCTCTACTGGTTTCTTGGTACTCGATCCGATGCCTCTACCCTGGGGGTGGCTAGTCCTATTTATAGGCAAAGGCCCTGGGCCTCTTCCCAAATATTGAGCGGGAAGGGCGCCAACATTTGGCCAATTTGAAGGGGAACATCTGGTACACTTATCCTGACTAAAGTTGGTCTTCGCCTGCCAAAGGCCCTGTGGTGACACCGTCCTGGGCTCCATGGTGACCTCCTTCCCACCGTTGGACTGGTCTTGGTCTCGTTGCACCGAAATGGGTGCCTTTGCTTGATCCTCTCGCCTGCGCTTGCCCCCTTTGCACCAAAGAGGAAAGGGAGACGCTGCGCGGGCTGGCGCCCGCCTGGCATGCTTGCGTCATGGGCACCTCGTGAGGTACCCGCCTTGATCTCTCCGACTCCTCGCGAGCCAGCCTAAGGAGGCCGTGCTTGAGAAAGCGCCACGTCGTCCGCCTCGCGAGGGTCTTGAACCTTGTGCTGATGAAGATGGGCCACACTGGGCCCCCATTTGAGCCACGCCGCAGGCCGTAGGCAGGCAAGTCTGGGGACCCCCGTTCCCAGAACGCCGACAGTAGCCCCCGGGCCCAAGGTGTGCACGGACTTGGCCGTGCCGAGAGGCGAAAGGGCAAGGGCGAAGCGCCGCGAGCCCTAACAGCCTGCGGCCTCGGGTGCCGTGTGGCGGTTGATTGGACATGGGCGTCTCCGCTTCCCCACGACGCCTCGACGACCGCGCGGATTGGACAAGTCCCTGCATGCAAATCGTGTCATGATTACCTGTGGTCGTGGAGGCCGACGGTTGGCCTCCGCCGGCTATAATTACGGCACCGCGCGTGTCCTTCTAGTCCATCTCTCCTTGCTTCCTCCTCCGCCTCAGTTCTTGCTCCGTCTTGGTGTGATGGCTCCGATTCGCCGGTTCTCAGCAGCGGAGAAGGGAAAGGCTCCTCAAGAGGTACCTGACCCGCTCCCGCCGAAGAAAAGGCCTGCCCTGCGTGGCCGAGACGAGGAGAATCGCCTGGTGGTGCTGAGGCCTTGGTACGAGCGGCCTCCGCCGGGATTCCCGCTTCCCTTGTATGCCCATGCCGAGGGCCTTGGAGGAGGAGATGCCGATCCCTTCGGCCAGCGCCGTCGCCGGCGCCGGAGGGTCACGAAGGTGTTGGTCGTTTCTCCTGGAGTCCATGCCGAGGGCTCCTCTCGTGAGCTCGTGCTCCACGCCGCCATGCCTCCGTGGACTTGGATTCGCTTTCCTCCCTTCTTCGCCTCTGTCTTCCAGTAGGGGAGACTCCTGGAGCTGTGGCTGCAGCACGCCGACTGCAGCACTCCTGCGACCGGGGCGGAGGTTGCGATCACTGCCCAGGGCGAGGTCTTCATGACTCCCGGCTGGGGCGAAATCGCTCGGTGCTGCAAAACGAAGGGCGCCCTCACGATCCACCTGGAGTACAACGGCGCTTCGGTGATGTTCTTCAAGGTCTTCGACGCGAACGGTCGCCGGCTGGAGTGCTGCCCCGGGGGAGGCGGCCAGGACCTCGCCATGGTGACGGCTGGGCCCGCCAATCGCCCTCTGGACAGCTCCACAAGCGGCGGGAGCGCCGGAGGATCCAGTGATCCCAGTGAGGTCTTCGCGACGCCGGAGACGAGCGACGACAGCTACGAGCCCGCGAGCCGACGCCGCTCCCGAAGCAGGGCAGGCTCGCTTGGTCGCCGCCGATCCTGATCTGGATGGGGTTGGCGCCGGTACCTGACGGCCCACTGTTGATGATGGCATCTTTTGTAGGGCGCGTGTAGCTAGCACCTTTTAGGATCCGTTCCCTGCGAGGAATCACATTGTGCCCCATAGGGGCTTGTAAGGCGGCTGTGATCCTTGTTGTTAATATGTAACCCTTGCTATGGATTTGTGCGAATCGCGAATTCCGTCATAGTTTGGTTCTCCCTTTCGCACCTCGCGAGGGCTTTGTGCTCTGCGTCGACAGGTCCGAGTCCCAAGGCAGCGTCAGCCGTCGCTGGTATGCCAGGTCGCGATGCCGTGGTCAAGGCCAGGAGGTGAGCGACCCGGGGTCCGGTAAGAGCCCCTGAGTCGCGATGCTCAGGAGGTCCCCTTTGGCGCCCAAGCAGCCGTCGGTGGGTGAGAAAGGGAAGCAACGTCGCTAGTACGGATGCGCGTTTCTCTCGTACATGTACGCGCGTGTGTGCGAGGCATTGGCTCTAACTGAACACGAGCGATTGCACTGTAGGCTACGCATTACTGAACCCGAGCGATCGATCGCTGCTAACTGAAGCCGATCGATTCTGCCTCTAGGATGAACAATGAGCGTTGCGGGGGGGGGGGGGGAGGGGGGGTTGGATGAATAGTGAGCGATGGCATTGCCTCTGGATGAACAGGAGCCCGTGGTGTGGTGGAGCGTTGGATGAACAGTAGACGGTGGAGGGGTGGATGAACATGACCCCGTGGTGTCGAGGGATGGATGAACAGTAGACGGTGGAGGGGTGCCCGTGGAGGGGTGGTTGAACAGGACCCCGTGCTGTGGAGGGCTGGATGAACAGTAGAGGGTGGAGGGGTGGTTGAACAGTAGCCGGTGGAGTAGCACACGGTGGAGGCTGGATGAATAGGAGCCCGTGGAGGCTGGAGGAGGTCGATGATGGAGGTGAACAGTATCCCGTGGAGTCCCGTTTTACGGTACGCCACACCCCTCCCGATGAACAGGACCCCCGTTTTGACCATAGTGCTCCAACACAAGTCCGTTTCATCCATTTTGCGGTACGCCACACCCCTCCCGATCAACAGGACCCCCGTTTCGACCATAGGAGGTCCGTTTCCTCCGTTTTGCGGTACGCCAGACCCCTCCCGATGAACAGGATCCCGTTTCGAACGTGGCCGGTCGAACACAAGGCCGTTTCCTCTGTTCTGCGGTACGCCAGGCCTCGTTTCCATTGCCTGTTCCGTCCAAGCCCTCCCGATGAACACGACGCATTCCGTTGCCTCCCCATGAACATGATGACGATGCTGTTTCTCCGTTCCGACCCAGCCATGTACACGAGCCCTGGCCGTACGTATGCGCGAGTAGGCGTTCGAGACCCCGCCCGTATGTACGCATTCGTGGCCGTATTTTCTTTCTTGCACCCTGGCCGCTGTACGTACGTGTACATGCTACGTGCGCGCCCCTACTACGACACGTGCACGCCTCTACTACGACACGTGCGCGCCTCTACATCGACCAGTATGTACATGGGCGACGGCGAGGCCTAGGAAGGGGACGACTCGGAGCCGAGGAAGACGCGGCAGTGGATGCCCACGCGTAGAGGAGTACGAGGGTTTACTGGTTCACTACGGTGTGAGGCTGCCGTCGCCGCAGAGTAGCAGGGGGTGTGGGTGAGTAGAGGGATGGCCTGGTCAGCGGTGGGAGTAGTAGGGGGCGGTGAGGCCTCCGCCGCATCGCAGCCGGCCACGGGAGGCAGGAGCACGAGGCACGACCGACGCTGGTTTGGGCGGCTGCAGTAAGAAGACCAGAGGTTGAAGAAGCACTACGGCCGTTGGATGGACATCGTACGATCACTGGAGCTAGAATCATGCATATCGACTAAGTTGACAAAGCCCTCCGTCCCCGTCAACTTAGTAGGCCCACAAGTCAGCCTGCCACTATACTGGGTCCCAGCTAACTAGAGGAGTATTCATTTTTTTGTGCCTAATAAGGAGGCACTTCCTTGCGTGCGAAGATATAGCTGGTGGGTCCGAGCTGTCAGCGGCGGTAACGTTTTTTTCGCGAAATATGGAGGCCCTTTCGGTGGGTCCTTGATGTCAGGTGGAGGAATCCTTACTTTGCGCGTAATAAGGAGGCATTTCCTTGCGTGCGGCCGTGGACCCAGCTGTCGGCCTCTCCACGTACAGTCCACTTCAGATGCATGTCGGTTGTTGACCATGTTGACCAAGCCGCGCGGATAGCACCAGGGCGGTGGACGACGGCGAGGCCTAGGAAGGGAACGACACGGAGGCCGGGAAGACTCGGCAGTTGTTTCCCACGCGGAGGGGAGTACGACTGTATGAGGGTTTACTGTTTCGTCTGCCGTCGCCGGAGAATAACAGCAGGTGTGGGTGAGTAGAGGGATGGCTAGGCCAGCGATGGGAGTACGGTGGGGCGGTGAAGCCTGCGCGGCAGCACAGCCGGCCGTGGGGAGGAGGGAGCAGGCAGTCCCGCCGGCGCTTGTTTGAGCGGCTAGAAGCATGACGTCCGTTGGATGGACATCCAACAATCACTTCTTGTGCGTCAACCTTTTTTTTTAGGAAAGCCTCAAATATGTGGAAAACAGCATACAACCCATCTGCCATTATTTCTAATAATTTTTAGCCCATTTGCTAATTCTTAAGGTTTTTTTGAAGCCCATATTATTTTTGTTAGCATTACAACCCATATTGTGGCCATGGTTAAAAAATTATACGAAATTTTGCGTATTTCCGTGCGGTCCGAACTGTTTTTAATCCCGAAATTTCGACTCACATTCAAACTGATTTTAAAAATAAATGTATATCAATATAAAATCCAACAAATTCTCCACGCTTAAAAATTAATGTAATTTAAAATCTAGAAATGAGAAAAAAGATATTTGAAACTAATTGCCGGTTTGATGTGTTTTAAAAATATACATCCCATTTCTCATTACTGATGGGTCATTTTCTCTGCCAGCCGAATGAAAGCTCTCCTCATCTTGAAAGATTTGCAGCCCAACAGGCCTGACAAAGCGACTTACTTGGAAAATCACAAAAAAAACTGGGTTGTGGCCATGGACCCAGCTGTCAGCCTCTCCACGTACAGTACTCTTCCGATAGAAGTCGTTCCTTGACCACGTTGACCATGCCGCGCGGAGAGCACCACGACGGTGGACGACGGCGAGGCTTAGGAAGGGGACGACGCGGAGCCTGGGAAGACGCGACAGTGGAAGCCCGCGCGGAGAGGAGTACGAGGGTTCACTGGTTTGGCTGCGGTGTGAGGCTATCGTCGCCGCAGGGCCTGGCCAGCAGTGAGAATAGTAGGGGGCGGTGAGGCCTCCGCGGCAGCACAACCGGCCACGGGAGGCAGGAGCATGTGGCACGACCGGCGCTGCTTTGGGCGGCTAGAGCAAGAAGACGAGAGGTTGAAGAAGCACTACGGCCGTTGGATGGACATCGTACGGTCACTGGAGCTAGAATCGTTCATATTAACTAAGTTGACAAAGCCCTCCATCCCCGTCAACTTAGTTGGCCCACAAGTCATCCTCCCACTATGGTGGGTCCCAGCTAGCAGGGGGTATTCATTCTTTTGTGCGTAATAAGGAGGCACTTCCTTGCGTGCGAAGATATAGCTGGTGGGTCCAACATGTCAGCGGGGGGAACGTTTTTTTCGCGAAATACAGAGGCCCTTCCGGTGGGTCCCAGCTGTCAGGTGGAGGAATCATTATTTTGCGCGTATAGTCCACGGCCGATGGAAGTCGATCGTTGACCAAGTTGACCAGGCCGCGCCGAGAGCACCATGGCGGTGGACGACGGCGAGGCGTAGGAAGGGAACGACACGGAGCCGAGGAAGACTCGGCAATGGTTGCCCACGCGGTGGGGAGTACGAGAGTTTACTGGTCCGGCTGCCATCGCCGGAAAATAACAGGAGGTGTGGGTGAGTAGAGGAATGGCCTGGCCAGCAATGTAGTAGGGTGGGGCGGTGCGGTGCGGCCTGTGCGGCAGCACAGCCGGCCACGGGAGGCGGGAGCAGGCAGTCCCACCGGAGCTGGTTTGGGCGGCTGGAGCAAGAAGATCATATATTGAAGAAGCAGCACGGCCGTTGGATTAACATCCGACGGTCACTGCTGCTAGAATCGTTTGTGGACTAAGTTGACAACGCCAAAGTACACGTCAACCTAGTAGACCCACAAATCAGCCTCCAAATCTGTCCCAAACAGGATACAGCCCGAAATTTCTAGCCAGATTCTAATTAATTTTAAATCTAAATATACCTTAATTTAAATTCAATGAAATTTTACCCGCACAAAAACAATGAAATTTAAAATATCAAAATCCGAAAGAAAACAGTATTTTAGAACTAATTGCCTGTTTGCTGTATTTTTTCATTTTTACAGCCCATTTATTATTACTTATAGCCCATTTCTTGTTACTTATAGCCCATTTTCTGGGCAAAATGCACCCCTCCTCGTCTTGAAAGATTTCCGGCCCAGCAGGGCGTAGAAAAGCAAGTAGGCCTACATTGGTTATTATGCAAAAAACAAAATAGCTGGCTAGCCATTTTAAGAAAGGAAAAAAAACAAACTGGGCTGGTCATGTGCTAAACATATGAAATAAAAGCCTGGGCTAGACGGGCCATGGGTCCTGCACAACCCAGTTGATACCCTTCTCCGTCCTGAAAAAACAAAATTACTGCGCGCGCTGCTGGGTCCCTACTGTCATCCTCACCATGTACAGTCATCTCCTTATTCCTCTCGGTTGTTGACCATGTTGACAACACCGGAGGGCGGCGCCGCGACGAGCGAACCAAGGCGAAGGACGATGATGAGGCCTCGGATGGGAACGAACAGGAGCCGGGGAAGATCACAACCAGCCGTGGGAGGCAGGAGCAGGCGGTCCTGCCGGCGCTGGTTTGGCTTTGGCGGCTCGAGGAAGAAGAGACTGAAGAAACGCGACAGACGTTGAATGTCAATCCAACTATCAAGGTTGGCACAATCGTTTATTGACTAAGCGGACACCAAGTAGCATACTTTTTTATATATAGGAAGAAAACTGCGAGGAAAATGCGTTCGTCTGCCGTCCTCCTCACAGGGAACGTTCGCCACATAAGTGACTAGCACCCTTGGTTTTCAACCGAGAGGTCTTGGGTTCGAGTCCCAGGAACTCTCAATTTTTTCCTCCTTCCTTCCTCGCAAAAAAAGGGAAATAAAATCAAAGACTTGGGAAGGCGTACAGAACAAGCTTCTCCTCTTCTCTACTTACTCTGCCTTGCATCAGAAGCTCTTGCCGTAGCAACCATGTCCGCTGGCTGCTCGCCCACCTTCTCTTCAGCAGGCAACAACCAGATATGCGCCAAGTCGCCACCCGTACCATCGCCTTTGGGTCTCATCACACCCTCGCGGGGACGCGCACCGCAGCCGATTGCTCATCGCAACCCGCTGCCATTGGTGTGGTGCCACTGCTGCAAATCACGCAGAGTCATCCGTCGCGTCTCAACCACAATCCGCAACCCTGGCCGAGTCTTCTACAAATGCCCGAATCATTGGGTAATAATATGTTTAAGTGTTGTTCCGCTGCTTTCAGTTGCTGATTTTTTTAATAGTTTGGTTGTTGATCTACCAATTTGATTCGTGCAGAAAAGGGAAGATTCGTGTGATTTGTATTTCTGGGAAGTTGTTGATGTGGGGGAATGCAACTACGCTGATTATTTGGTTGGCCAAGGAATCCCAATACCAGCAGGTTGGGGTGTTGGACAAGTAACTGAAGGAACGACAGAAGAGGAAGATGCAGAGCAGAAGGTTAAAGATGCAGTTCCTCTGATCATGGCCAAGCAATAGCTGTTGAACGGCCTTGACAGCAATGAGGAGATGAAAGAGCTTGTGAAGATAATGGGCAAAATCGATGTGCTCTATAGGATGATTGTCTCTTTATTTGCAGTGTATGTAGCACTCGTGATGTATTCAGTGGCTACGACATGAGCACTTTGCAGAAACTAGTAATGAATGAAACCTGTGTAGCAGGCTGGGCGTAGTGTTGTGAACATCTAATGATTTCTATTAACGGAAATCAGGGGTATCCCCTTTTGCTCATATAAATAAATAAATAGCAAAGGCCATGTCGGGTCAGCTTTGTTCTCATTCGAAGACGTCGAGCAAATTGCAGTCCAACAGCAAACTATGTCATCAAATTCAAGTTTCACAGCCAAATATGAGTACAACTAAACAACAATGTCATCATGTTTTAGTTGTCATACAATCACCAAACACAAATCAACATACATAATAAGTGATGTTCTCATAGCAAAATACTAAACAACATGTTCATCAGGATTCAGTTGTCATAGCAAACACAATTTCACATAGTAGATAAAAAACGTCTTCTGACAGGCAAATACGACAAAAGCAATGTAATCATCATCCGCAGCAGCAGCGTCAACATCTTCGCCATGTGTATCAGTCTGAATCATAATTCCCCATGGTGTCATCTTCTTCTTCGTCCTCAACGTCCTTGAACGTTGGCTTCTTCTTGATCAACTCTTGTATGTCCACAGCACGACAAGCAATCTTTTCGCCGGTGTCATTGACGTGTTGGTTCTCAAAGATATTAGGAACATCTGTGTTATCTTGTACATCAGGAGCAGTGTAAGAATCATCTTGTTGTGCAACTTCATTAAACTAATTCCTCTGCTCAAACCTTTGCAATACTCTCCAGTCATCACTACGTGCAAATGTGTCTTCCAAGAAAAATATCTATGTTGCTTGATTTTCCAAAATAAAAGGCTCGTTGGTCTGGTACGCCACCTTGACATTGATGGATTTGAAATTATCATGAGCTCTGGGTTTTGCGATCCTGGAAAATAGGTTATACCAACGACAGCACAACAGAACCACACACCGATGATCCTCGAAACTGGAGATATACTGCAACTGAACAATATATGTGATGTTAGCATACATTTCAGTTGTCTCTTTGTCATACGTATCCGTGCTCATGATGGCACTGTTTTGTGTCTTCCTGCCTTCGTCTCGTGCAAGGGTGTTCTAGTGCACATCTCCAACAACGCAAGAATCATAATGTCTTACCCGAGTATCAGGACCCATTGCTAGAGAGTAAAGGGCATCATCAACTGTCTGCCCATCCTCCCGCATCTTCTTAACCTATGGTTAGAAAATAGACAAGTTGATCATCTTATGTACTCAGTATATTAAAAAAACCTAACAGTGCACTTCAAAAGCTTACATGGTTATTGAACCATTTCACAAATCCTGCCATAACCAATTTGTCAAAGTTTCTTGGATTTTGCGGCAGTAACTCCTCTTTGTAGATGCTGCACAACATAGTGATCACGTCAAACATCTAAATATATAAGAATGTGCTGCAAGTTTAGTAGATTACGATGTATAAGCTGCAGTACTACACTAACTTGATATAAGGTAGTATCTCAGGACAGTTATTCAACACATACCAAACCATTTTGTCCAAATCTTTAGGTTTGTCCTCTTGTCGACTCTTCCCTCTAACTCCAACAGAATAATCGAAAACATTGAGCCCAGGATTGTCTTCACCCACCTCTTTGCTAAGCTGATCAGCTGTTTCAATGTATTTTGAGCAGAATGTCAATGCTTCTGTAGCAACATAGGCCTCTGCAATGGAACCCTCGGGTCTAGCTCTGTTCCTAACATAGCCCTTGAAAGTGCCTAGCCGCCTTTCCGTAGGGTACATCCATCCATACTGTACTGGACCTCTAAGTAGTGCCTCATCAGGTAGATGAACAGCCAAATGCACCATCACATCAAAGAAGGCTGGATGATATATCTTCTCAAGGTCGCATAGGATAGTTGGTATCTTGTCTCTAAGACGCTCCAAAGCATCTATCCTGATATTCCTACTGCAGAGTTCCCTGAAGAATTGTCCCAACTCTGCAACTGCTCTGTATAAGTCAGTGCGGCCCAATCCTCTAAGGATAACAGGTAAAACCCTTTGAAGTAGGACATGGCAGTCATGAGTTTTCAACCCTTGTACCTTGTTTCCATCTGCACTGACTCTCCTTTCAGGGTTGGAAGCAAATCCATGTGGGAATATTGCACGTGACAGGACCTCGCAGAATTCTTTTCTTTTTACCTTGTCCAAGACGTACACAACTGGTGCCATATCCCGTGGTTTACCTTCATCTTGCACCTGCAAATCCTTTCTGATACCCAGGTGTGTCAAATCAATCCTAGATTTTAAGGTATCTTTCGTCTTGCCTTCAATATTAAGAAGTGTGCCGATAATGTTGTCACATATATTTTTCTCGATGTGCATCACATCAAGATTATGCCGCAGATCCAAATCTTTCCAATACTCCAAGTCCCACAAAGTGGACCTGCGGGTAAAAAATAATCTCTCTTCTACCCTGCCACGCTTCCTTTTCCCGCTACCATTACCAGGATGGTTTCCTGGTGTAATATGCCTGACCTTCTCTAATTCCACTTGCAACTCATCGGCGGTGAGCCTCTTTGGCGCATCACGGTTTTCATGCTTTGCATTGAACACACGTCTTCGGTATTTTCTAGGATGCGGCTTGTCCCTGGCAAGGAAACGACGGTGTCCAATGTAACAGATCTTGCTAAGTATTGCGTATGACAGCGGATTCCTGTCACAGCGAACACATGCATTGTAACCATGTGTCGTTCGCCCTGACATAGTGCCCAAAGCCGGATAATCATGGATGCACCAAATTGTAACAGCATGCAGAGAGAAATCAGCTGGTGGGCTGCTATATAGGTCTCGAGTGAGAACACCCTTCCATAGCTGTTGAAGTTCCTCCACAAGAGGCTCCATGAACAAATCAAAATCCTTTCCAGGACTTTTTGGACCTGGGATGAGCAAGGCCATCATGTAGTTTGATTCTTTGGTGCAGACATTTGGAGGCATGTTGTAAGGGATAACAAGCACTGGCCACATGCTATATGTGGCACTCTGGTGGCCAAATAGGTTAAATCCATCTGAAGCTAAGCCAAGTCTAATGTTTTTTGGGTCAGCAACAAACTCTTTGTGTTTATCATTGAAGCTTTCCCACTCACTACCATGAGATGGATGGCTCATTACATTATGATCTTTGTACTCCTGGTTCCTAGAATGCCACAGTACATCCTCTCTTGTTTAAGCATCATGAAACAACCTCTGCAATCTTGGTGTAATTGGAAAATGTCTCAGAACATCATGAGGAATCCTCTTCACAGCATCGCCATCTTTCCATCTTGATGATTTGCATTTCGGGCATTCACTTAAGTTGGCATAATCATTCCGGAATAGAACACAAGTATTCTTACAAACACGGATCATATCATATCCAATTCCAACTGCACGAAGGAAATTCTTCATTTTACTGTAGGTGTGTGGCTGCTCAGACGCATCTGGGAAAGATTCGCGGAAAGCAGCCAACATCGCATCGAATGATTTGTTGGTCATCCGCTCAGATGTCTTCACCTAAAGAAAGGTGACCATAGCTGAGAATACTGACAGCTTATTTCCTGGAGAGACAACAACGTTGCATTGTTCCAACATGCGGGCCCACCATTTTTCTTTTTCAGGTGAAAGTTCACAGAATGCACGAGCATTTCATAGCATTGTTTCAATGTTGGTCAAACTCACTGGCTCCGCCACCACCACCTCCTCCTCCTCTTCCACCTGAGCATCAGGCAGATCAAGATGGTGATCTGCTGCTTCCACGTAGTCAATAACATTGACGTTCACAGCTTCACAATGATGATCCCACCTAGTATATGTGACCGACATACCATACAAGTGTAGATGATTTTGCACAGTTGACTGGGGTCTTGTAACTGGATTCATACAACTGCTACACGGGCAGAGCACATCTGATTTCGGACCACCGTACTCAGCTTTGATAAATTTCATGAAGTTTTCAACCCCCTCGACATATGCAGCGGAGAATCTTCGAGCAGAAGTTATCCAAGTCCTGTCCATCTGTTAGACATACAAATTAGTTCTTCTACTAGATATTACAGGAAAAACATATATGCTTTTTTATGAAGTCTAGAAAAAAAACCTAGGTCGATGTCTAAAGCTATGGCAAGATATTTGGACGAGCAGATCTAAGTAACAAAATATATGTAAAGCTAATTTAGCAAACAAATTTGAGTGCCAAATTGTGGCAGGCTGTTTCAGCAGTCAATGAGGCCGAGCACACAGCCATCGAACTATCGAAGGCATCGCATCAACAAAGATCGAGTATAAAATGGTGTAGAGCTATTTCACCTAACAGATTGGATACTAGACCATGGCAATGTACGTCACAATAAATATATGGCAGGATATTTTAGCAACTAATCGGCCTTGGCATGCCATCTCAGCTAAGCAGATTGAGTGCAGAACAGGGCAAGGAAGCTTCTTAAGCAGAGCATATTGACAGTAAACTACTTCGGCAAACAGTGAGATTAACAGCGTCTATCAGCTAACATTCGGCGCTACACCGACATGAACGGTGCCTTAGTCTAGAATGCGCGTACCGTGGGAGAAGCTGACCGCCGTGCGTCTCCACACGAACGTCGCAAGTGGTGGCCTTGCTGACCGCCGTGCGCCTCCACAAGAACGTAGCCAGAGGTGGCGGCGCGGCTAGAGGACGACAGTCTACGAGAGCGTACTGTGGGAGCGAGAGGACCGCCGAACCGCGGCGCCGACGTAATGGCGCGGCGGGGACGGCGGCTTTGGCGGAGCGAATGGAGTGGAGGGGGACAAAGGGAAGGGGGGCTTGGCGAATATTATTGGCTAGTTGGCCGAAGAGCGGTTGAATCGGATTTGGGGGGGATTTTTGGGTGTGTGCGGGGGGGGGGGGGAGGATTTTCGCGCGGTGGGCGGGGGGAGTTTGGCGCATGGCCGGTTTCTCCAAGTGCATTCCCACGTGTCAGTGAAGAGGCAAGCCGAAGCGCGTTCCGTTTGCGTGAGCCGTGTGCAGGACCGAACGTGTGTGGGGTGCAATGCGACCGCGACAGGAGTGTTGTGAGTGTACCGCCTTTTTTCCTTTTAAACTAGGTGCTTCGCCCCCTCAAAAAAAATTTGTTGCTTCGCGCGATCCATCGATACTACTACTAGTAATCCGGTAATCCCGACTAAAACGGCGCGGCCGGGTCTTTTCCCGCGCGATATGCTGGGAGGTTGGCTTAGTTGGTTTTTTTACGACGAGTAATGCTACACCTACGTAATCCCAGTTACATAATTAACGTAATGTGAAACGTGTGAGCTGTTGATTGTAGATTGGGGGGAGGGAGGGGCCCACCACCATGAAAATCAGGGGAGGAGAGAGAGAGAGAGGCAATTTACGTTAACCCTTCCGTAGGTTCCCGTAGATGTAGAAAGATGTGAAATGCATGAATGTGTAGTGGACGTACTATTGGAGTGCCTAAGATAATTTGTGTATGTATAGACCCTATGTGTTTCTTTTACTTCGCATGTTAGATTTGTCTCGGTTCAATAAAAAGCGGAGCTGGTGATGATGGTGTGCGTATCATCCTGCAATATAGGCCGTCTGATCTATATCTAACGGATAGGAAGGAAACTATGACAATTTACCCGCACTCCTCTCCACATTTTCATATAAGGCTTTCCCTCGTTCATCCTTTTCTCCCACAAGATCTTGATCTTCCGTGCAACGCACGGGCATCTTGCTAGTACTCCTACAATATGTATATTATTGTGAAAGTTCATATACACCGGCCGAGATTAATGCAAACACGGCAGATTTTCATTACATTTCGAACTTTTATAGGACAGAAAAATAAAAAAAACCCGACCCTAAACCTATTCTACAGCGGCGACCGACGTCCTCCATCTGCGATCTCTATGTACGGGGGCAGGGTTCAAGACCCGTGAAGTGAAGGTGCGGTCTCCGGCGAGGAAGAGTAGAACACGGGATACAGACCGACCAGTTGGCACACCATGCCCTGCCGCCTCCCATGCCCTACTCAACCTCGGAGGAGTCCCCGACCTCGACGGTGCCGGACGTTGGACGGCGGCAAGTAGGACGCGTGGCTGACGGTGCTCCCGTCGTTGGCCGCCAGCATGGCCACCGCTTGTGCGGTCGCGTCTGCGTCCGGCTACGCCGCTATTGCATCACGAGAGGCGACTTGAGCGAGGGCGGTGACCTCGAGCTTAAGACAAGCTCTCCCGCAGAGCGTTCGCACTTGCGGTCATGGCGGATGTGGTGCCAGGTAGGAGGACGATGTCCTATGGTGTGGAGGTTAGCTGGGCGTTGCCGCTTTAAGTAGCGCATTTTGGTGAGGCCAAGCGTCCGGGTGCGTCATTAAGTCGCCGGAGTTGGTTCCTCGGGCACCGAGCCTCTTAACGACGACATACGAACGGACGACATGAATGCGGGCAGCTGGCGCCGGCTTGGAACGCACCGCGCGACGGCGCGAGGGACGAGGGTTTTGGTGTGCCAGGGTAGCCAGCTGCGGTTGTGGCAATGTTGGAGATGCCCTTTGCTCACATGCGATCCCCGCATGTCATTGAAAATGCAAGACGACCCGGCATGGTCTCAGGTCCAGAGGATGCAGTTGGCCGCGCTACACCACTCCACGGACGCGTCGTGGCGCCCCGTGCATCCTCGACGAGCCGGGTGTTGGGGTGTGTTTGGATTGTGGCCAAAGTGCACCTTACCAAAATTTTGGTCATGACCCAAAGATTGGTCTTTGTTTGGATGGTTGCCATTTTTTGGCATGCCAATGAGCTATAGCCAACTCTAGTTCATTTTTCTTGCCAATGTCGGCCAAATCATGGGCAACTAATACCTGAACCAAAATTTTGGTCATGACCCAAAGATTGGTCTTTGTTTGGGTGGTTGCCATTTCTTTGGCATGCCAATGAACTCTAGCCAACTCTAGTTCATTTTTCTTGCCAATGTCGGCCAAATCATGGGCAACCAATACCTCAACCAAAACTTTGGCTACCCAATGCTTTGATGGGGCAACCTTGGGCACAAACCAAACATACCGTTGGTCGTGCCACAACACTAACGCCACCCTCGGCACACTGAAACCGACCGTGTCTAGCGACGATATGAGCTTGTCGCTCACCGTGGTCGCCGTGTCCAGAGGCGGTGCTGGAGCTGCACCCTGTTGTTGGCCCCAACGACCCACATGAACGGTTGTCGGTGGCGAGGAGGCCGGGGGCCAGCTCCTCCATTGGACTAGTCTGCACTATGTCGTCCCGATGGGTGTGCCCCACATGTCAGTGTCCTTGTTATCCCAGCCATATTCGAGCGTCAGTGCTCCGCGTTGCACATTAGGCCTTTCACTATGTAGGCCAAGCGAGACAAACTTATTGTTTATTTGAGCCGTTCAAGTATAATCATGTGGCGTTTGCTTATTTCTCATTCCTCTCCAACCCTCTTCTCCATCGATCATGTCGCCCTCCAGTCGAGTTCATTCTCCCGCATGCCTCATTTGAACATTCCGCCGAGTATCATTCACATGTACCCACCCTAGTCATCTTTCAATAGATCTCCGGACCCCGAGATGAAATCGAGAGGGAACGAGTGGGGGCACATGATACCTAAGGCGGATTCAAAATTTTGAACCGGTGATCATAGCATCCGCAAATCATATATAAAGGGTATTCAATGTTCGTTTCATTTTTGAACGTACAATATACTCCCTCCTATCCTTTCTAGTTTACATATAAGTTTTATGTGTAGTCAAAGTATCTCTAGTTTGATCAAAAAGGTATCAACATTCAACAACGCCCAATCAATATTGTTAGATTCGTACGTACTCCTAGATTTGTACTCGAGATGGTTTCCAATTTGACTATTGACAAGATTAATAGTACACGAGATGTATAATGTGAAAATTATATCATTGGAAACTCCTTTCACATATGAATTTGACCGTATGCTTTGTGTAAGTTGCATGTCATATATTATTACTCTAACATTTGGTCAAAGTTAGCCTCGAAAAATGCATTAGGCCCTGTATGCTTTGTGTAAGTTGCATGTCATATATTATTACTCTAACATTTGTGTAAGTTGCATGTCATATATTATTACTCTAACATTTGGTCAAAGTAGTATAGTGGAAGTGGATCCTCTGACGTAGGTATCCCTGCCTTACCCTCCCTTTCGGTCACTTACTGGCGGACCCCATGCTTGCTAGGCCCCGCATGTCTGTTACTCAATGGGTTCGGTCACGTCAGGGGATCCTCATCCGTACTATACTCCCTCTGTTTTTATTTACTCCGCATAAAATGGAGGGAGTGGTGGTATAATAAATGACGCGGGCGGGGGAGGGGGAGGGACATCGGTTTGCTCTCAACTGCGGTCCCACAAGCGAGCGAAAACGCAAGACAAAGTGCGTTCCATTTGGTGAGCGACGTGGATGGTCCAGCGTGCCGGGCTGCAACGCGAACGCGACAAGAGCGACATACAGTCAAAACCGATTGACCGGTCGTCACCGGAACCACTATACACACCAGAACCTTCGCTGCTCGGCCTACGCCAGCCACTGCCCTAAAACCACACCAAATCTCCAGCCCATTCCCCCACCTTTCGATCCCCTAGCCCGCATCAAGCGTCCCCTAGTTCGCCGGAAAGCCATGGTGCGCCGTAAGATCACTTACTACAATATGCTGACGCCGGAGCGCCGCGCAGAAATCGCGGCGGCGGTCGGCGCCATAGACCTCTGTTCCCAAGCTCGCTTTGCGGCGGGCCAATCCCCGAGTTCTTTGAAGCCAAGCTACGACGAGGAGGAAGCCGATCCAATGTTCATGGTGGAGGTCGCGGCGCAGAAGGCCCCCGATGGGTATGAGACGATGGACGTCCGAGTCCCCCATGGTGCACGCGGACCAGCGGTTCAACATGGTGATACTAAAGGAGGACTGGGAGGCAGAGGCTCAACTCGACGCGGAGCGCGCGCATGCCGCTGCCATCGAGGCTCTCCTGCAGGCGGAACCGGATGTCGTGGATGTGAACCGGGCGGCGGAGGCTCAACTTGAGGCGGAGCGCGCGGATGCCGCTGCCATCGAGGCCCTCCTGCAGGTGGAATCGGACGTCCTGGACTTGAACAGGGCGGCAGAGGCCCGACTCGACGCAGAGCGCACGGATGCCGCTCTCATCGACGCCCTCCTGCAGGCGGAACCAGACGTCCTGGACTTGAATCGGGCGGCGGAGGCTCGACTCGACGCGGAGCGCGTGGATGCCGCTGCCATCGAGGCCCTCCTACAGGCAGAACCGGACGTCCTCGACTTGAACCGGGATGTGCTCTTGTCCGTGCAGAGCGCCTGCACGCTCCGCTTGAACAAGTAGCTGGAGGCCGAGGACAACCACGGTGCGGAAACACACGTCGGCAGCGATGGCTGGTTCGCGTCGGCGGCCAAAGACGACGAGGCTGTCTCTTTCCGCGAGCAGTGATAGTTTTTCTTTATATTGTTGTTTTTATGAATCTTTTGCTGTGTAAAAATATATATTTGTTATGCAAGTCGCCTGACTTGGGTCAGTCTAACATTTCAGGCGGTTGGGTGAATATCCTACGTCTCCTAACCCTTCTTTCCTTCTTCCTCACCTCTTCTTCTTCCCCAACAGACCACCGCACGGGCCGTATGGACTCGCCAACATGCGGTTGGATAAACATGCTCTATGAACGAAAATTATGTGTCAGCGATAGGATGGCTGAGTTTGGTTTGTTCACATGCGACAGCACGTGTCAGTGAGGGTGCGTTCCGCTTGGTTGGGTTTGCGGCGTGCAGGAGCGACTGTGTGAGGGTGCGGTGCGACCGCGGCGTGCAGGAGCGACCGTGTGAGGGTGCGGTGCGACCGCGACAGCTGTGCGCAAGTGTACCTCCTTCTCATTTTGAAAACTTTAGGCAAGCTTGGCAAAAATGTGTGGCAAAGTTTGGCAATGCAAGGCCTAGACCCAAACAGGATAAGTACGTACGTACTATGAGTACTTGTGTTAAAAAAGAAAGGCGGGGTTTTCCTTCGCGGGATTTAATTGATACAAATCCTCGTTTCACGTGTCAATTAATGCGTATTTTTTCTCCAAAGACCAAAGAGCTAACCATCTCACTCCTCATCGCTTGATTAATGCAGCGCCATGCAAACTAACCTTCTCACTTCCGCATGCATGCAGGGGATATTAATGTCCTTGGTTGCTAACCCCATCAATTTTGCCTCAATTAGTGTTAGTGTCCCTTTGCAAATTGTAATTTTGATATACTAGCCTTGTGTACAAAAAAATGGAGGTAGTAACTATATTTGACTTCCTTCCCCATTGCGGTGACGTCGACGATTTCTTTTTTTGTTGGTGGTTTGGCGAAGTGCGTTCGACGGAGAACACCATTGAGGGAGACCACGGTAAGTCATTTGCACGTGCCGCCTGCAAGCCGAGACAACCGCCTTATTTGCATCCAGGAAGTCCTTTACTAGTACTACTAGGAGTACTAGTGCGGTGAGATGGTTTCTCGAAGAAGACGATGGAGAAGTGGAGTCAGCAAAGAGTGAAATGATGGTTGCTTCGTCCGTGCTTTTGTGATTTGACGCCTCATTGCTTTGTGATTTGTGATAGAAGGAACAGGGGAGTAGACTCTGTGCTCTATACTATACTACATGCGTCCAAGCATGGGAGAAAGAGGAGAGACGTTGCATTTTTCTATTCCTTCAATAAATCAATCAGGGAGCTTCGGTTCCATCTTTTTGGCTTTGGCAACACCGTCCACAATGGTTCCCACGATGCCAAAAGCTATTTTAACATTTGGCTACACATTGTGGATGCCCTTAACCGTACCACTTGGTTTTGCTCCTGTGTGCTATCTATACAAATCTCAATTATATTGATCTAAAAAATTATAGAATCAAGATTAGTAAAAAGGAGGTGATTTTGCCGCGTGGATGGCGGGGGAGGTTTCTTATTTGAGCAATGCTACATCTACGTAATGGTTTACATAAAGTTATGAGCTGATGTGATGTGGGACTATTTGATTGGATTAAAGGAGAGGATTAGGCCCACCCCACCAGAAAATCAGGGGGGCATATATAGATTAGATGGAAAGTATACGTAGCAGCTACGTAGCCCTTTGTAAGTCTCGGATTAGGTTTCTTATTTTCGGAGGACGTTGTCCTGGTGATTTGCTAACATGCGGTCCCACGTGTCAGTGCTTTACCAAGTCGATCCGCATCCCACATGAGGCAGAACAACGGTAGAAGAAACACGTGGTTAAGTTGAAGAAGATGAGGGAGAAGCGGATTCAGGAACGAGTGAAATGATGGTTGCTTCGTCCCTCCAACTTAACTCTGGGAAAGGTGTAGCTTTGTGATTTGACGCCTCATTGCTCATTACTACACCGGTGCCATGACTGGGGTGCTTCACCGCGGCTGCTCTGCACTGAATTCCGGTATGGCACATGGACCCGGTAGCTTGATGCCCCACATGTCAGCGAAAGGGACTAGAAGATTTATGAAAGCGAGCGCTCCACTCTTACGGCGGAGGAGTACATGACACGACGACCTAGTGAACTATCACTTGTACTGTATATAGTACTATAGTTTTGTTGTTTCGCACGATCCATCGATACAAACCAGATTAAACAGGAAAGGGCGGGATTTTCCCCGCACGGTATATGATACTGGCCATACATTTCAAAGGCAATTTTAATGTATGCAAACTGAATAATTAAGTAACAATATGATATCTAGTAAAACTAAAACACATATGATTTATTATTTTAGAGTGTAGTAGTAGTGTTGTATTGCATAGTTGTTAGATGTAACATGCGAGAACGTGTAGAGATGTGTTTTGGAGGGCCTACAAAGAGAAAAGCGTAATACGTTCACCGAACTTCAGAATAAGCTGATTACGGTCACTATATAAGTTTTGCGGTGATTATACGGTCACTTGCTCACGGTTCAGCATCGGATTGCACTCTGTTGACCGGCCAAATAGTCTGCATGGCGCCATGTTGACTAGTTAAATTGAACATGTACCTTGTGGGTCCCACCTGTCAGTTCACAGAGGCAAAAGGTCAGATAAACACAAATTTACGCAGGCGCGACAAGGCTCCAACTCGTGCGCGGGAATCACCTGGTTGTGTATGTGTCTGTCAGGGCCTGATGTGTGCGCATGCACGTGTAGGTTGAGCACTTGAGCGTGAGAGTGTGTGTTGGTCGTGTGGTGTACTGGTGTGTGCATGTATGCATGCGTGTGTGGGTGTGATTGTTGCGTGCGTGTGTGGCTGTGTGTGTACGTGTGAGTGTTGCGTGCGTGCGTGGGTGCATGTGTTTGTGTGAGTGTTGTGTGGATGCAGTTCGTGTGCATGCGTGCGTGTGTTTATAATCACCACACCAGCTCCTGTGTGTTAAAACAGACGGCTCAACATACCAATACAAGGCCACCTTGTCTGTTGTGCCCGCGGTCATGACTTCGAACCACCGTCCAAATATTTTTTTGTCGTTTGTTTTCATTCGTACTAGCAAGATGCCCGTGCGTTGCACGTAACATCAAGATGCATTTGTATGACTTGTTTATCTTGTGAGAGAAAAGGATGAACAAGGGAAGGCCTTATATGTAAATGTGGAGAGGTGTGTGGGTACCTTTTTGCAAAATTGCCATAGTTTCTTTCCTATCCGTCAGATATAAATCGGACGGCCTATATTGCAGGATGGTAGGCACACCATCATCACCAACTCTGTTTTTTATAAGAGTGTATTTTATGTATTTTATAAGAGTGTAGATGTAGAGTAGATACAAGTCGACAGGTGGGCACGATGGTAGTGAGATAATGTGATGCAACACTAGAGGTGCCACGTGGAGCGTTTAACTGGTCAACTAGTCATGTCATGAGCAAATACAGAGTTGTACGGTGAGCCCATGATTGTATAATAACCACTAAACGTAAATGGTGACCATAATGAGTGGATTCTGAAGTCCAATGTACGTATCGTGCTTTCGCTTCAAATACAATGATCGTCATTGCATATATCGCGAGAGAAAGATGAAACATGCGTGAATTTTCTGGGGGCTTACTTTTATAGGACCTGGAGATAGTTTTGTGTGCATACGTGAAAGGGGCGTACAGGGGGGGTATGCGATGGAGAGAGAGATGCTCTTCGTTTCTCTTTATTATGACTAACTTTGTATATAGTACAAAAATATACAAATTCACAGTGCGGAATAAATATCATTGTGGGCACCATGCAATGCAAATTAGCGTTCGTACTCCTCCATATAACTTTGTAATGTTGTATATATGTAGAAACTCTAAAATAATTTTTTGGCCACACTTTATTCAAAAGGAATGTTGTACGCGAAATAAACATGAAGAGAGGGATTTTTAGATCAATGGGGTACGTGATGTAACATGTGTGAATGTGTAGTTTATGCATTTGGCGGGGCCTAGAGAGGTATGTGTGTGTATTACGTATTCGAGAGAGGCACGGATAGAGGCACCAGGAGAAATTTTCTGTGTGTGTGGTGTTTGTGTTGGTATGTGTGGGTGTGAGAAGATAATGAGAAATGGGGGCAGAGGGTGTGTCACCGCGTGAGGTCCGGTGGGTCAAGGTGAGGCCCTCCGTTCGGTTCCGTCCTGCGCCACATTGGTCGGCCTGTGATGCATTTAGGAAGACCCATGGATGACTAGTCGTACAAGACAAAGATAGCAGAATTGTGAAGGACTCTGTGTCCACTGACAAAGCCGGCTAGGATTTGTAACCTTAGGTTCTTGGACTAAGGTAACCCCTTTATCTCTGATATTACTATTCATCCAACCTAACTTTAAGGGGCATCCTACAGAATGCTCTGCTAGAATCATACTCGTCGATTAGGAAGAGAGGTGTGAGACAATGCGTGAGAGACAGGCGTAAAGATAATGTGCGTACATGCATGAGACACGTAGGCAGGTCCATGTATATAGAAAGGGTCGATGAGGATTGTGCGTATATATGTTTGCGAGAGGAAGAGTGCTTGTGATAAAGGTTAGTGAAAACAGTTGTAAATGGTTACGAGAGGGAGGGAGGGTTATATCTAGAGCATGTGTGCGAGAAAGACACCTCGGGAGGGAGTGTGTGAGCATGTGTGAGAGACCACCGATCGAGAGTGAAACTACACGTAAAAGACTGCTCTACACATTGATTAAAGATATAAACTGTATCCAAATATTAGGATGGGATCATGATATTTGCAATTCGCGTAAGGCGCGGTCATTGATCCATCAGACATCTAGATTCTATTGAATTTGAGCATGTCTATGTTATTATTCGACACAATCGATCCACATAGTTAGTTTTTTGAACTCCAAACAATGCATCGCTTTAGCAATCGAATATAAACGTGAGTATAGTTCATGTTGTGTGTGTAAAGCACATTATACATACAAAAGGTACACAATGGACATTATAAATAGCTACCTATGAACTAGCATACATTTGAATTCAACTTAAGGTGGTTTAAAAAAATCGAATTCAACATGAAGTCCATTCAATTATTTGAATTTGATATCATGGCATTTGTAAACCATACCTAAATTATGGGGGCACCAATCTTTGCTCTGATTTTGTACATAATAGCATATGTAGTCGTGTACAAAATAGATTCAAATTTAGCTCCTCCATTCCAAAATAATCATAGTTATAGGACTTTCAAGTGTCAAAACTTCAAAAAGAATCCTATAATTTAATGAGGTTTTCAAACATACAAGGTCAAATATAAGGTTGTCTATTTAGGTCAATCCTCATAGTTCAAGAGTACTCTAAACGTTAATGCTTGTGTTACAAAATTTCAAACGAAGCGCCAAAAGAGCCTCTACTCCCCCGAAACCGCGTGAGACCAATGTTTGGTAGTACAAGGAAATTACTTTTCTAATAACTCCGACCCGTGAAACCTACCGGCCCGATGTCCAAAGGTCTAAACCGGGGTAGGTTTGTAGCTTCATCTAGACGCCACACAACCGCATCCGAAAACATTCATACACAATGGCTGCCTAAGCACACATGCGCGCGGCCGAAATCGCTCCCGCCCACTATTTGGGACACCTGGGATTACCATCCTACCCCCGACCCACAGTAGGTCCGAAATTTGAGAGGGGGGCAAAGTTTGTACTTTCCCCAAATTTCAAACAAGCGCGTCCCATCTTCTGTTCAAAAAAGCCAAAAACAAGCATGTCTCAGACCGAAACATGGTTCCCCCCACCCGTCCGATTCCCCATTCGTACTCCATGGGCGCCAAAACTACCTCTCCACCAGCCGCGAAACCCCGGCGTGATCCATCCGCCACCCCATACCACCCATCAACCGCCGCCCTCCTCCATCACGCCGGAGCCGATACCCTGACGTCGTTGTCCACCGCAATCTCAACCGCAACGTCCTCCACGGCTAGTAGTTGAAGCCGAGACCGAGCTGTCTGTACCCGAGCCAGTTCAACCACGCCGTCCTGCGCCTCACCGCTGCCGCTCCAACTTTGCCACCCTCCACCGCACTGGAGTTGTTCCTGCTACGCCGTCCTTCGCCGCCTTGGATGTGCTTCCGCTCTGCCGACGTACGGCCACGGCAACACAGTCAACAATTTGGCCATGGGTTTGTCCAAGCCTGCACCCTCTAGAACATCGGTTTCCCTGGTAAAAACAAGAAGATCGGCGTGACATGTGGAGGTGACCACACCGGCAACCGAAAAAGGTACTCCTCTTCCCTGATTCGTGCAAATCTTACGTCTTTGCTTGCACGGTATTCATCCCACAGAAGACACTAGTTGACCGCTTCTTCTTGATACTAGATGTTCCTAGTAACTCGCGATGCACAAGGTTTATCCTCATATACTATTTCACCTTAGCTTGAGGTCCGTCGCCCCCTGAATTTCAATTTCTAGCCAATTGTTCCCAATTAACGGAGGCATTCCCCGGCGTAACAGGCGCTAGTACGCCTATTACGCCGGGGAAGCAGCGCCTTGGTGTTTATCTTAGGGGCATGTGCGGCCTAGAGCTACTGGCGCCCGATCTGGAGGTCGGCCGGGATTAAAGGGATGGCCTAGGGGCGCTGCCAAGCACGGCGGTGGTGTGAGGTCGATGGGAGGGCGGGGCGGCGGAGGCAGGGGTCTGGGCCGGTGGTCGCTGGCGGTTTGAGAAAGATCGTCAACAGTGACTGGCGGGAGGTAGACGAAGGCCAGCTTCCCATTCCTTATAGATCGGACGGTTCATAAAAAATCGACTGACCTATTTATTTTCAGTCGACTGTTATCTTGAGAGGACCACATGTGGTGGTGTGCTGGAGGAGTACCTGCATTTCCTGTGCTCATATATTACAAAATCATATGGAGTAGAATCTAATTTTGTTTGCCATGCAATATTGTAAAGCTATCATATGTCTCCTGTCATTTATTTTTCAGCGACCTACTATCTGCTACTTTTACAGTGCACTACTTCTGCACACACTTCACCCATACTCTCACTATTGTGTTTTTATGCAAGGGTATTTCAGACCCTGCCTTGACAGAAGTAGAAAAGATAAGAGAGAAGTCGCTCCAGTGTGGTACGCGGCTAGGCCAGACACGTTTCAAGACTTTAAAGGGTGTAGTGTCAGCAGATGGAGACGGGGAACGTAGCTTTGGAGTTGATGATCTCGCTCGCCGTGAACCGTCCCAGGTGCTTGCTTTAACTTCACGGTGTCATATGTGGTTGCATGTTGCATATGGTGTCTATCTTGTATTCGAAAGGCCGAAGTCAGTCTTTATCAAGATAAGGAAATATATTTTTACATGAACCACCATCCCGGGAGCACCAGAAGACAAATAGCTAGTCAGGGCACTGGCCAAGCAAGTGACAAGCCCAGCAAAGATAGGCGTCACCTGGAAGCCAACTAAAAAGCTGTAACGCCCTCGATGCGGCTATATCTCCCACGTGTCGAGGCACGACTTAGAGGCATTACCGCATTGAAAGCAATGTCGCAAGTGAGGTAATCTTCACACAATCCATGTAATAAATAAAGGGGAAGATACATAGTTGGCTTACAATCGCCACTTCACACAAGTACATAATAACATCCATCATACAGATTACACTCAAGGTCCGACTACGGTACCAAAATGAAAGAAGACTACCCCAAATGCTAAACAGATCCTCGGATCACCCCAACTGGGCTCCACTACTGATCATCTGGAAAAGAAACATAGTAACGGCCACGTTCCTCGTCGAACTCCCAAGTGAGCTCGGACGCGTCATCTGCACTGGCATCGTTGGTACCTGCAACTGTTGTGATAATATCTGTGAGTCACGGGGACTCAGCAATCTCACACCCGCGAGATCAAGACTATTTAAGCTTAAAGGTGGGAAAGGGCTTTGTGAGGTGGAGCTGCAGCAAGCGACTAGCATATGGTGGCTACAGCGCAAAAGAGAGCGAGAAGAGAAGGCAAAGCACGTTCGTAAAACTAGTAGTGATCAAGAAGTGATCCTGAAACGACCTACGTCAGACATAACTCCAACAACTGTGTTCACTTCCCGGACCCCGCCGAGAAGAGACCATCACGGTTACACACGCGGTTGATGTGTTTTAGTTAAGGTCAACTTCGGGTTTTCTACAACCGGACATCAACAAATTCCCATCTGCCTCATAACCGCGGGCACGGCTTTCGAAAGATAATACCCTGCAGGGGTGTCCCAACTTAGCCCATGATAATCTCTCATGGTCAATGAAGGATATTCCTTCTACCGGGAAGACCCGATCAATCTCGGAATCCAGGACTACAAGACGTTTCGACAGCAACAAAACAAGTCCCGCAAAGCCGCCCGATTGTGCCAACAAATCCTGATAGGAGCTGCACATATCTCGGTCTCAGGGCACATCCGGATGAACACTCCGTACAACTAAAACCATCCCTCGAGTTGCCCCAAGGTGGCGCTGCAAAGGGCTCTAGTTTGGACCAGCAATCGAAGGAGAACTGGCCCGGGGGTTTAAAATAAAGATGACCCTTGAGTCTGCAGAACCCAAGGGAAAAAGGCTTAGGTGGCAAATGGTAACACCAATGTTGGGCCTTGCTGGAAAAGTCTTATTCAAAGCGAACTGTCAAGGGGGTCCCATAAATCACCCAACCGTGTAAGGAACGCAAACTCCGGGAACATAACACCGGTATGACGGAAACTAGGGTGGCAAGAGTGGAACAAAACACCAGGCATAAGGCCGAGCCTTCCACCCTTTACCAAGTATATAGATGCATTAATTAAATAAGAGGTATTGTGATATCCCAACAAGTAAACATGTTCCAACAAGGAACAACAAGTTCATGTTCCAACAAGGAACAAACTTCATCTTCACCTGTAACTAGCAACGCTATAAGAGGGGCTGAGCAAAGCAGTAACATAGCCAAACAACGGTTTGCTAGGACATGGATGGTTAGGGGCTGACATGGCAATATAGGTGGCATGATAAAGCAAGTGGTAGGTATCGCAGCATAGGCATAGCAAAAGAGCGAGCAATCTAGCAAGCAAAGATAGAAGTGATTTCGAGGGTATGGTCATCTTGCCTGCAAGAGTCTTAGAGTTGTCGAAAGCTTGGTCCTCGTAAGCGTTCTCAACGGAATCCTCGGTCACGTACTCGTCTCCCGGCTCTACCCAATACAAGAGAACAAGCAAAGGAAACAATATCAACCACGATGCAATGCGCAAGCAATATGATGCAAAACATGGCAATGTATGCGAGTGGTGATATGCAATGCGTGTGCATGCTACGGAAGGACATAGATGAACAAGGCATAGTCTTGGCAAACCAAGCATGCCACTGGATAGATGAGGTGATTTCGGTTGAAATCGATATAAAATACACCGGAATCGGATGCACGGTTTGCAAATGGCAAGCAATACAAGAATGACACGAATCTGCCATAAACAGCATGATGCTGCTTAGCAAGCAACAAATAATTAAGCTCCTGCACCCAAACATGGCAACAAAGAATATGACAGTAATCTACACAAGATGCACGACAAAAGATGAACACTGAGCTACGGCTAATTCACATCATAACAGGTCCAAACAATCATGGCAAAAGTGCAAACGATAACAAGTTCTCAGACTTAGTGAAATAATCAACATAGCAGAAACTAACATCAGGATGACATGTTCAGAGCAATGAAACAATATTCTACTGGTTCAGAATATAGCAAAATAAGGCATGGCATGAATCTACACATAGCACTTGACAAAAGTCTCTTACTGGCCATAAGCCAAAAAGGATCAGAAAATATGATTACACCCATGTCAATTAAGCAAGTTTCGCTACAGGTTTCAGACTTAGTAGAAAACTGGACATGGCAGAAACTAATAACGACTAGGCATGTTCACGAGCTCGATGCACTCACTACAGAGCATTGCATGATAAAATAAGCATACATACATCAAGAAGACATGGCATAGTAACTAGACATGGCAATAATAAAATCATATCATGCAAGGATCAACTACACCAAGCTTGGCAAAATCGAATAACACCTAAACAATCTGCCAGCAACATTTTAAAGCAAACGTAGAGCTCGATTGACTCAAACTATGGCACTCCATAATTGCAAACAAAGGCATGGATAGATAGAGCAAATACTCAAGTTCAAAACACCCTTACTGATCATGCTCAAAATATGCATAGATCTCTCAGAAACAACATGAATACATGGCATGAAGATAACAGCAGTCAGGGACTTGGTGAAATCACTCTCTGAAATCAGCAACATCAAGTGACCTAGTTTGCATGCTTGTGCTAGTCACCACATAGATCACAAAAATAAATGACAAAATACTATGGATAGGTAACATGACATATTACAAAACTCATGTAGGACTCAACTTCATAGGCGGTACACATCAATCATGGCAAAAATGACAAAAGTGCATGTTCAGATAAAATCCAGCAACTAACATCAACTATCCCTCTTCTAACAGCATTTCGGGCACCAAGATGGCCTCAAATGAAAATGATGCAACGGAACAAAATGATGTACCCTTCGAGGCGAACAATTTGACATATTGTACGCACGAAACGGAGCTACGGATGCAAAGTTACGGTGCAATGAACATGCGAAGATGATGTGAAATTATGAGGACTTAGAAGAATTCGGGACGAGGGAAAAAGTCAACCGCGGGCGCGCAGATCGAGGCGGGCGGCGGATCTCGCCGGATCCCCGCCGGAGCTCGCCGGAGAAGGCCGGAGGGAACCCGGAGGAGGCGGATCTGGGGCACTCCGGCCCGGATCCGCGCGGGCGAGGCGGGGGAGGCGTGGTGGCGGTCGGCGGCGGGGGAGGCGGCGCGCGCGGGCGGCGCGGCGCACGGAGGAGGCCGGCGACGGGGGCTGCTGCGGCGGCGGCGGTCGGCGGGGCGGCGGAGCCGCGGCTCGGGCGGCGGGGACGCGGCGCGGACATGTCCGGCGGCGGCGTGGGGAAAAAGCTAGGGTTAGGGGTGGATTTTGCGCGTGATTTGAGGAGGGGGAGACCTTTTTATAGCTAGAAGGAGCTAGGAAGCTCCAAATGGAGAGCGGTTTTCGGCCACGAGATCGTGATCGAACGGCGGAGGACATGGGAGTGTCTTAGATGGGTTGTTGGGCTGTTTTGAAGGGGTGTTGGGCTGCAACACACATGAGGCCTTCACGGTTACCCGGTTAACCGTTGGAGTACCAAACGAACTCCGATTGACCCGAAACTTGACAGGCGGTCTACCGGTGCTATACCGAGGCCACATGTCAAGCCTCGGTCCATTCCGAGAATGTTTAATACCCGCTCACGAAGAAATGTAAAAGGGGACGCCGGGAGATATAGGAGCGCCGGATTGCAAAACGGACAACGGGAAAGATGCTCGGATTTATGAGACGAACACGTATGCGAATGCGATGCACATGATGACATGATATGAAATGCATGACATGACCAAAATGCAAAACGAAGGGAAACCCAAACATGGATGAAAATATCATAACACATAGCCGGAAATGGCAATAGTTGATTTACAATTATGGCAAGTTACATCTGGGGCGTTACAAAAGCTGCGATGGTGGCGAAGCAGCCCGCCTCCCACCAGGATCTCAGGTCCTAGATGATCATGCTCACCCCTCCAGCCGGATGTCTAGCTTGTATTGCTTCCAATTTGGTTAAATTGCATCTGGTTAGCTTACACATTGTACCTTTGAATATGACATGCCTTTCTGTTTTTGGTACATACTAGTACATCTGTGTATTAACCATGTTCTTACATCAAACTAATGTTCTTGTGTATCCCTCATCAATCACTTATGACGAGGCAGGCAGGCAAGGGGACTACTCCTCATTTAAAGAATGCAACGTCAGCCTCCCGACATGATTCTCAAGAAACAGAAATGCTAGCTGAAGATAGTGAATGTAGCTCTGTAGTTGATTACAACATTTCCCCTACACTAGCATCGCAGGTGCTTGCTCTAACTTGGCAGCGTGATATGTGGTTGCATGTTGCATATGGTGTCTAGATTGTAATTCTTCCAATCTGGTTAAACTGCATGTGCTAGTCTGCTTAGCTTATACATTATACCTGTTAATGTGACATGCCTTCCTGTATTTAGTACATAGTACATCTGTCTATTAAGCATGTCCTTACATAAAATTATTGTTTTTTTGTATCCCGCATCAATCAACATGACGAGACACCTTTAGTATATGCAGTGCCATATTAGTTGCATCTTTCATATGATTTATAGCATGCGCTGCTTCTAATTTGTTGAAATTCCTTTTATGATGGGACGCTTTTAACTTGGCAGAGTCATATTGGTTGCATCTTTCATGTGGTGTCTAGCTTGCATTGCTTCTTATTTGCTGGAATGGTTTCTGCTTAGTTTACACAAACAGTTGTGAACATGCCATGCCGTCCTGTTTTTCATACATATTCCATCCTGGTATCATGTGTTTGCCTTATATCAAAGTAGTGATTGTCAGTATCATACATGAATGAGTTCTGAAGAGAGAATTTTATTTCTTTTTCTTGTCGGTTTTACTTGACAATTCAAAACCAATAAAGCGGAAGGAAGTTAGCAAGGCAGCGGATAAAGGTGCTCCTTCCGAACGGAGGGCCTCTACAGTTTCTACTCCTCCACACCCCCAAGATGATTTCCAAGACAACACATGCATAGACACTCAACAAAGTTGTGTTTATGATGAGCACGTCTCCCCTAGTGCAGCATCACCTGTGCTCCCTCTAACTTGGCACTGTTATATGTGGTTGCATGTTATGTGTGATGTCTATCTTGTATTGCTTCTAATTTTGTTGAATTCCATCTGCTTACTTTACATATTATACTTGAATAAGACACGTGTTCCTATTTCTAGAACATACAATATCTGTCTATCACACCATGTTCTTACATCAAATTACTACTGTTGTGTAACCTGCAACAATCACTTATCATAAGACACGTTTGACTTCGGAGTGTGATATAGGTTACATCTCACATTCTTTTCTAGCTTGTACTACTAATTTGTTGAAATGGCACTTATGACGAGACAATTTTAACTTGGTAGAGTGATATTCATTGCATCTTTCATATGGTGTCTAGCTTTCATTGCTTCTAATTTGTTGAAATGCCTTCTCCTTAGTTTACACATCATAAGCTGTGATTATGCAATGCTGTGAATATGCAATGGCACTAATGACGAGAGACCTGTAACATGGTAGTGTGATGTTGTTTGCATCTTGCATATAATTTATTTCTTGTACCGCTTCACATTTGTTTAAATGCCATTTATGATGAGACACTGTTAACTTGGCAGAGCGATATTTGTAGCATCTTTCATATGGTGTCTACCTTTCATTGCATTGCTTCTAATTTGGTGAAATGTCTTCTTCTCAGTTTACACATCATAGTTCTGGTTATCTCTTCCGTCCTGTTTTTCATACATATTACATCCTCCTATCATGTGGTTGTCTAACATCAAAGTTCAGTTCGTCTGCATCACGCATCAATTTGTTCCGAAGAACTAAATTGTTCTTCTTTTTTCTTGTCGGCTTCACTTAACATGGCACAGAGAAAGAGCAAGAAACACAGATTGGCAGGGAATGAGAAGCGGATGAATCCTGCAGATTCTGCTGGTACTGATGGTTCAATAGAAGGTTAAAGTCTAGCAGAAAATTCTACAAACACGGCATCCCATGTTACACAAGTTGCAAAAAAGCCAAACAGAAACAAATAGCTGTGACCAAACAAGGAGAGACAACCCTATTTCTTGCAACACCTACCACAGTACTACCAGCTGCACGACTTACTCGTGCGTCAACTGTGCTAGCAGCACGTTCCCAAGCTCGCTTGCTGTAACGCCCCAAGACCGACGCTCCAGATGCCTTCCTTGTTTTGCGAGTCAGTTGTGTTTTTTTATTTGTTTGTTGCATTCATCATTGCATCATGCGCATTGCATCGGCACTTTGTTGCCGTCATTGTTTTCAAACTTGCATCCGCTCGTAGTTGCCGCGTTCCTCCCTTGCTATATCTTCGTTTCGAGACCAACCTTATTCTTTGTTTTCCCTCTTGCCTAAACCGTAGTCTGTTTGCACAGTGCATCGACCCCTCGCCCGTGTCCGAAACTCCCCTTGACCCAACCGGACCATCATTACCGTTGGATCCGGATCATCTCCAAACATCCTTCTAGTATTTCCGGTGTATTATTTGATCTCTCTTAACCTTTTATTTCTCGACCGTCCGATGTAAATAAAATGGTCCAAACCTAGACCCACTTTGCTATATATAAACCACCACTAACCAAATCTAGACAAACCACCTAATTTCTAGGGATCCTACCCTAGCGCTGCCGCCACTCTCTCTCGGGATCCTCCCAGGTCCGATCCTTCCAACCACCCACATCCATCTCCCTCCTCGATCGTCCTCAACCCAATCCCCTCGCCCACCACTTCGCTCGATCCAGCGGCCATCAAGGCTTCCCCTTCCTCACCTCGCTGCCGCCTCCCACCTCGCGCCCACAGCCTCTCCCACTCGAGGGCCTCCGTGTGGTCTTCGTCAAGAGCAGGGAGACGAACCCCTTCCGAGACCAGCCCCGCCATGGCCTTCAAGTTGCTGCCTCCCCGTCATCATCTTCGAGTCCGCCCTGTCGGCGACCTCCAGGCCAGTCCCTCACGCGCCGTCCTTCTCCTCCTTCCTGCCTTCTTTTCTTCTCTGCGTCCCTTCTCAGTCCTCTGTGTCTCTCTGTACAGGAAGAACAAGAGCTCTCGCCGCCGCGCCATGTTGCCGTTCCTCTGCTTCGTCGCCGTCCAGGACTTCCTCGCGCCACCTTGAGATCGAGCAGGGGCCTCGACCCCGAGCACCTCCTGCTTCTTCCCTAGCACCGCGCCAAGCTCCGCCATCGCCTGCCGTAGTCCCTGTCGCCGTCATCTTCATCGGTTCCTGACGAGGACGGCACCCTCCTGTCCGTCTCGAGCGCCAAGCCCGCGCCCCTGCCTCGCGTTGACCGTGGCCTCGATCCGAGCCAGCGTGGACGAGCGCCAGGCCCAGCCTGCTTCTTTGCCAAGGCCCATCGCTTCTCCAGCCCCGCTGTCTTCTAGCCGACCGGGCCTCAGCCCATGGTGAACCACCGCTGCGCCCCCTTCCACTGTTGGCCCAAGTGCAGATTCGGCCCGTAGATGTTTTTTTCCAGTTCTGCGATTTTAGCATTATCCAGTGATTTACAGTTTTGCAGAAAAACCCTCATGTTCATGCATTTAATAACTCAACAACCGTGCATTGGATTAAAATGTTTTAAATATGTTAAATGCTTGGATTTTCATCTAGTTTCATATTATGCTGCTTTCATCCATGTTAAAAATGATTAAACTTGCTGTTTGCATTAATTTGCTTAAATGCCATGTTAAAATGATTTATTTCATAACTAATTAACCGTAGGTCCGATTTTAATAAACTTTATATGTAAATGGGGTAGAAAAATGCCTAGTTTAACATGGTACATCTTATTTTGCTGTTTAACAATATTAAAATTGTGTTTATGGGAGATCAGTACCAAATCAAAATATGCACATGAGGATTTTCCGGAATTGTTGTTTCTTATTTCCGGCCTCATTTAAACTTGCTTAAATTTGTAGTTTTCTTATGCTTTACCTTTTGCCATGTTAATCAACATTTAATATTGTTGGGTACATAAACGAGAGAGAACTAAATATTTGATGTGGTGTTTCGTCAATATGCAACTCGTTGCATATCGAGCTCCACTTAAGTTGTATTATTGTTTGTGCACTTTGCCATGCCATGCCTCATTAAACCGGACATGCATCATACTTGATTGTGCATCATGCCATGTTTATGTGATGGTTGTTTACCATGTTGTTTCCTTCTTTCCGGTTTGCTCCTCTCGTTAGCTTTGGTTTCATTCCGGACTTGTGAGGATTCGTTCGACTACGTCTGCTTGTCTTCTTCATGGACTCGTTCTTCTTCCTTGCGAGATCTCAGGCAAGATGACCATACCCTTGAAATCACTTCTATCTTTGCTTGCTAGTTGCTCGCTCTTTTGCTATGCTGCGATACCTACCACTTGCTATATCATGCCTCCTATGTTGCCATGTCAAGCCTCTAACCATCCTTTCCTAGCAAACCGTTGTTTGGCTATGTTACCGCTTTTGCTCAGCCCCTCTTATAGCGTTGCTAGTTGCAGGTGAAGTTGAAGTTGGTTCCATGTTGGAACATGGATATGTTGGGATATCACAATATCTCTTATTTAATTAATGCATCTATATACTTGGTAAAAGGATGGAAGGCTCGGCCTTATGCCTGGTGTTTTGTTCCACTCTTGCCACCCTAGTTTCTGTCATACCGGTGTTATGTTCCTTGAGTTTGCGTTCCTTACACGGTTGGGTGATTTATGGGACCCCCTTGACAGTTCGCCTTGAATAAAACTCCTCCTGCAAGACCCAACCTTGATTTTACCATTTGCCTACCACCTACCACCTTTCCCTTGGGTTTTCGCGAGCCCGAGGGTCATCTTTATTTAGCCCCCCCGGGCCAGTGCTCCTCCGAGTGTTGGTCCGTACCGAGCCACCTGCGGGGCCACCTCGGGGAAACTCGAGGCTTGGTTTTACTCGTAGCCTGTCTCATCCGGTGTGCCCTGAGAACGAGATATGTGCAGCTCCTATCGGGATTTGTCGGCACAGTCGGGTGGTCTTGCTGGTCTTGTTTTACCATTGTCGAAATGTCTTGTAAACCGGGATTCCGAGACTGGTCGGGTCTTCCCGGTAGAAGGAATATCCTTCGTTGACCGTGAGAGCTTATAAAGGGCTAAGTGAGGACACCCCTGCAGGGTATTCTCTTTCGAAAGCCGTGCCCGCGGTTATGAGGCAGATGGGAATTTGTTAATGTTCGGTTGTAGAGAACTTGACACTTGACTTAATTAAAATACATCAACCGCGTGTGTAACCGTGATGGTCTCTTTTCGGCGGAGTCCGGGAAGTGAACACGGTTTGAGTTATGCTTGAACGTAAGTAGTTTCAGGATCACTTCTTGGTCACTTCTAGCTTCACGACCGTGCTTTGCTTCTCTTCTCGCTCTCTTTGCGTATGTTAGCCACCATATTTGCTTAGTGCTGCTGCAGCTCCACCTCATTACCCCATCCTTCCTATAAGCTTAAATAGTCTTGATCTCGCGGGTGTGAGATTGTTGAGTCCTGGTGACTCACAGATTCTACCAAAACAGTTGCAGGTGCCGATGATGCCAGTGCAGGTGATGCTTCGACGAGGAACGCGGTCGTTACTATGTTTCCTTTCTTGATGATCAGTAGTGGAGCCCAGTTGGGACGATCAGGGATTTAGCATTTGGGGTTGTCTTCTTTATTTTGGTTCCGTAGTCGGACCTTGATTGTACTCTGAATGATGTATGTTTAATTTATGTATTGTGTGAAGTGGCGATTGTAAGCCAACTCTTTATCACATTCTTGTTCATTACATGGGATTGTGTGAAGATGACCCTTCTTGCGACAAAACCACCATGCGGTTATGCCTCTAAGTCATGCTCGGACACGTGGAAGATATAGCCGCATCGTGGGTGTTACAAGTTGGTAATCAGAGCCATCCCCGACTTAGGAGCCCCCTGCTTGATCGAATCGCTGGCGTTGTCGAGTCTAGAAAAAAAGTTTTGAGTCTTAGGATTATATATATCGGAGAGTATGATTCTTTTTACTCCTCAGTCCCTTCGTCGCTCTGGTGAGGTCTCCTGACGTAGAAGTTTTGACTTTCCTCTCCTCAAATTTCACTAAATTTTTTTTAGGATCACGCGGGTATCTTGGAATCGTTCCGATGGTTTTGTGACGAGAACATTGTTCTTGGTGCCTCCTGACATTTAGGGGTTGTGGCAGTGTCCCGGGGAGTTGAGCTCCGAGGTGTTGTCGTCACAATTTTATCGTTGCAGTTTCGGAATACCTGAGTTTCGTCGACATCGAAAAACTCTTTTATGCAGTTGTTGGTGAGATCACCTCGACGCCACCCCGTACTGGGGCAGGAGTTCGGGAGTATTGCCATAACTCGTATAACGGATGCTTTTCGAAGGTTGAGGTAAACGATTTTCGAAGGTTTCTTGGTTTTGTGTTGAAGGATGGATACAGCTGGATCTAGGTATTGTTAGTTTGGGTGATATATTTTGTGTCCCCTGTATCCCCAACACCTGATTGCATAACCAGAAAGTTTCGGGAGTTTATAAGTGGGAATTCTAGTAGCTTATAGGATATCTTTCCGACAGATGTATGATTTGAGATTGGGGTCCAACGTCTAGTGGTCCGCCTATCCACGATCGATTTACAATGGTCGCGAGGCGTCTTAAATAATCCTTGGCTATGCCGATTCGGGGATGTCTTGTTTGTCATTTGTGACGTCCGCTGTACGTCGTGCCCGTGTGGGCCCCACCACGAACACTTTGGGCGAAATCTCTATCATGTGTTTGTTCCGGCTTATTCTGCAAGCCAATCCTTTGTTTTGGTTTTGAGTTGTGGTATTCGAGTTGCTTCATTGTCAAGTGTTGATTCCATACCTTTTCTAAGCGTGTTCTCATATTTCTATGTGGATGTTAATCCTTCTTGTTCATCAAGGTTGTCTTTCAATCTTTTCCAACCGGCGTGATTCTCTTCAAGTTAACCCGATCCTTTCAATTTGTGCAAGACCAATTCTTGGTTTTCTCAATGGTGTTCATTTCCTCCGACCCAAGTTACCTTTGTTTTTCCCGCCCTCCCACCCTTTTCTTCAAGGACTCAGATTTCGTAACCAAGTATCTTTTTTATTGATGGGAAGTCTCTCCATCCTTTTCTGTCAATGTTCTTATCCAGTGATTCTCAGGAAGATACTAACGGAGCTTCAAGTTCGTGGATTTAATTCAAGATTTCGGTGTTGATCTTACCCCTTTCCTCATTTCACAATGCTTTATCATTTCGGTGCACCAATTAATCATTCACTTCTCGCCATTTATTTGTTCTGGAGTACTGAAGATATCTCAGGAGATTCGTGTTTTCATTCCCAACCCGTTCATGATATCTCGAGGTTGTTATGTCTTTTGAGCCATTTAATTCAACCGGTGTAATCTCTCTTTTCAAGCAATTCTTTCAACGGTGTTTCTTTTGAGTGGGCCCTAACCCACAGGTCTTTTCGCAGGATCTTACCTGACTCTTCTAATTTTCCTGGAGTTATTCTCAAATTCTTTTCCAATTTCGACGTAAGAATGAATTATCATCAGTCAAATGTCTTTCTCCAAGATCTTTCAAATTCTTTTCATCGTTGGTTCAACCTTTCCAATTTTCATTCCGGGTTGCCTCAACAATTCATGCTGGTGTTTCTCATCGTCATTCTCAACATTTGAAGATTGAAGAAGAGTTTCTCTTAAATCTTGCTCCATTCTCTTCAAGATTCATGGTTCTAGCTTGATGCCGTCCTCTCATAATTGTTTTCGATTGTGAGAATTCTTTTCACCCATCCGGAGCATTTCAGGAGTCTTTTCAGTTTGATTCTCCGAATCTCATCATTTCAGAAGATTTATTCATTCTCAGCTTTCAGCTATCATTCTCCAAATCATACCGGTGCATCATTCAAGTATTATCTAATCAGCTCGGGATCTTTGTGTTCACTTGTATCTAAATTCTCTCAAGTATCTTCGTTCATTTTCTAATTCTTCCCGGTGTTTCTTTATCTTTTCTTCGTTCATTTTCAATTCTTACGGTGGTTCGCTCAAGATTCCTCTTCCTTTGTTACCGTATCAATTCATTCGTTCTTCCCAAATCCTACCAGTGGTTCGTTGAAGACCTTCCCAAGTTTATCAATATCTCTCTTCAATCCTTGTTCAACGAGAATAAGTAGTATGCCAAATCCGTTGCTTGTCATCAATCTAAATTGGTGAAGGATACACATAACATAATTCTTGTTCTTGTTTCATCCAAGTGTTTAATTCCTTCTTTCGGAGTTTGTTCTTGAGGAATAAGTTCTTGGTTCCAAGTTGTTCATCTTTCTTTCCGAAGCTTCTTCTTTATCTCTATTCGAAGGAAATCATGGCAAGGCTTCACCTTGTGTTTTCAACTTCTCTTTCTCTCCATCATCCTTTTATTACCGGAGTTCTTCATGGAGTTTCTTCATGGTGGTTCGTCAAGGATTCCTTTCATTCTTCAAGTGTTCTTCAAGAATTCTCTCGAAACTAAGATCCGCCAAGCTATACTCTAAAATAAACATGGTGTTCAACACATGTTTTGTTTTGAGGAGTTCAAGTATTCTTCATCTTGCATTCCGAAGTGCAATCCTTTCTACCTTATCTTTTGAGATGGTGTTATGCCATTCTTGACAATTTCCCTTTGTGTTTCAAGGTTCACAAGTTGTTAAGAATGAGATATTTGAATCCATCATTTTCTCTCCGTTCAAGAGATCTTTTCAACCAATCAATCTTTCATTGGAGATTTATTGGGTTATATTTCACCTATAGTCTTCTCCAAGGAATGTAGCTATTTGGGGTGTTTATCAATGATCCAATTTTCTCCTTCTCATCTTGCTCAAGAAATTTTCATCTCCTTGTTGATATCAATCCAATCTGTTGTTTCCCTTAGTGGAAGAATTTCACCTCACAATTTTGAGATGTCTTCTATAAGCCCACATCAAGCTTATTCTTTTCGTTGTTGGTTTTCCAACAATTCCGCTCTAACCTTCTTTCAAGGATGCTTTCCAAATTAAATTGTGGTAGAAGTTGTCATTTCTTCTCCATTCCTTTATTCCAATGATCTATCTTCTTTTTTTTTCTTCTGGAGGCATTGTGATGTTGCTCTCTTCGACCCATCGTCTCGTTTTGTCAAGATCATGTTCTTTTCCTTGCTTATCCATTTAACCGGAGTGTTGTGCTCTCATTCAAGTTCTTTCATCTTATCAAGTTTTGCCCCCCTTCCCAACTGGAGTGCTGTCTGAAATCTTTCTTACCCCTTGTGCCTTTCTTTCAATAGTTCCAGAGGCAGTGTGTTGTTGATTTCATCAAGCATCCTCTCATCTTGTCAAGTTCATGTTCAATTCCTTCCATTTACAGTCGGAGTGCTGTCCAAATTTTATCATCCTTATTCCTTCTCTATCTTGTTTTAACCGGAGTGGTTTCAATATCTATCTTGTCACTTAACCTCTTGGTTCACGTCGTATTCCATGTTCCTCTTATCTAACAAAGTGTTCACAATATCGTTCATCTCCATTGTATTCTTCTTTCAATTTGTTCAACCTCTTAAGGTTCATGGTTTCACTCGTTTGTCGAAGAAGCAACTTTGTTTTACCTCTTCCTCTTCCGTTTCTCCCCGGTGCCATCCCAGATCTCGGCACGAGATCCTCTTGTAGTGGTGGAGTGTTGTAACGACCCAAGATCGACGCTCCAGATGCCTTCCTTGTTTTGCGAGTCAGTTGTGTTTTTTTATTTGTTTGTTGCATTCATCATTGCATCATGCGCATTGCAACGACACTTTGTTGCCGTCATTGTTTTCAAACTTGCATCCGCTCGTAGTTGCCGCGTTCCCCCTTGCTATATCTCCGTTTAGAGACCATCCTTATTCTTTGTTTTCCCTCTTGCCTAAACCGGAGTCTGTTTGCATAGTGCATCGACCCCTCGCCCGTGTCCGAAACTCCCCTTGACCCGACCGGACCATCATTACCGTTGGATCCGGATCATCTCCAAACATCCTTCTAGTATTTCCGGTGTATTATTTGATCTCTCTTAACCTTTTATTTCTCGACCGTCTGATGTAAATCAAATGATCCAAACCTAGACCCACTTTGCTATATATAAACCACCACTAACCAAATCTAGACAAACCACCTAATTTCTAGGGATCCTACCATAGCGCCGCCGCCACTCTCTCTCGGGATCCTCCCAGGTCCGATCCTTCCAACCACCCACAGCCATCTCCCTCCTCGATCGTCCTCAACCCAATCCCCTCGCCCGCCACTTCGCTCGATCCAGCGGCCGTCCAAGGCTTCCCCTTCCTCACCTCGCTGCCGCCTCCCACCTCACGCCCACTGCCTCTCCCGCTCGAGGGCCTCCGTGCCGTCTTCGTCAAGAGCAGGGAGACGAACCCCTTCCGAGACCAGCCCCGCCATGGCCTTCAAGCTGCTGCCTCCCCGTCATCATCTTCGAGCCCGCCCTGCCGGCGACCTCCAGGCCAGTCCCTCGCGCGCCGTCCTTCTCCTCCTTCCCACCTTCTTTTCTTCTCTGCGTCGTTTCTCAGTCCTCTGCGTCTCTCTGTACAGGACGAACAAGCGCTCCCGCCGCCGTGCCATGTTGTCGTTCCTCTGCTTCGTCTCTGTCCAGGACTTCCTCGCGCCACCTTCAGATCGAGCAGGGGCCTCGACCCCGAGCACCTCCTCTGCTTCTTCCCTAGCACCACGCCAAGCTCCGCCGTCCCCTGCCGGAGTCCCTGTCGCCGTCATCTTCATCGGTTCCTGACGAGGACGGCACCCAAGCTCGCTTGCTGTAACGCCCCAAGACCGACGGTCCAGATGCCTTCCTTGTTTTGCGAGTCAATTGTGTTTTTTTATTTGTTTGTTGCATTCATCATTGCATCATGCGCATTGCATCGGCACTTTGTTGCCGTCATTGTTTTCAAACTTGCATCCGCTCGTAGTTGCCACGTTCCCCCTTGCTATATCTCCGTTTCGAGACCAACCTTATTCTTTGTTTTCCCTCTTGCCTAAACCGTAGTTTGTTTGCACAGTGCATCGACCCCTCGCCCGTGTCCGAAACTCCCCTTGACCCAACCGGACCATCATTACCGTTGGATCCGGATCATCTCCAAACATCCTTCTAGTATTTCCGGTGTATTATTTGATCTCTCTTAACCTTTTATTTCTCGACCGTCCGATGTAAATCAAATGGTCCAAACCTAGACCCACTTTGCTATATATAAACCACCACTAACCAAATCTAGACAAACCACCTAATTTCTAGGGATCCTACCCTAGCGCCGCCGCCACTCTCTCTCGGGATCCTCCCAGGTCCGATCCTTCCAACCACCCATAGCCATCTCCCTCCTCGATCGTCCTCAACCCAATCCCCTCGCCCGCCACTTCGGTCGATCCAGCGGCCGTCAAGGCTTCCCCTTCCTCACCTCGCTGCCGCCTCCCACCTCGCGCCCATAGCCTCTCCCGCTCGAGGGCCTCCGTGTGGTCTTCATCAAGAGCAGGGAGACGAACCCCTTCCGAGACCAGCCCCGCCATGGCCTTCAAGTTGCTGCCTCCCCGTCATCATCTTCGAGCCCGCCCTGCCGGCGACCTCCAGGCCACTCCCTCACGCGCCGTCCTTCTCCTCCTTCCCGCCTTCTTTTCTTCTCTGCGTCCCTTCTCAGTCCTCTGTGTCTCTCTGTACAGGAAGAACAAGAGCTCCCGCCGCCGCGCCATGTTGCCGTTCCTCTGCTTCGTCGCCGTCCAGGACTTCCTCGCGCCACCTTCAGATCGAGCAGGGGCCTCGACCTCGAGCACCTCCTGCTTCTTCCCTAGCACTGCGCCAAGCTCCGCCGTCGCCTGCCGTAGTCCCTGTCGCCGTCATCTTCATCGGTTCCTGACGAGGACGGCACCCTCCTGTCCGTCTCGAGCGCCAAGCCCGCGCCCCTGCCTCGCGTTGACCGTGGCCTCGATCCAAGCCAGCGTGGACGAGCGCCAGGCCCAGCCTGCTTCTTTGCCAAGGCCCATCGCTTCTCCTGCCCCGCTGTCTTCCAGCCGACCGGGCCTCAGCCCATGGCGAGCCACCGCTGCGCCCCCTTCCACTGTTGGCCCAAGTGCAGATTCGGCCCGTAGATGTTTTTTTCCAGTTCTGCGATTTTAGCATTATCCAGTGATTTACAGTTTTGCAGAAAAATCCTCATGTTCATGCATTTAATAACTCAACAACCGTGCATTGGATTAAAATGTTTTAAATATGTTAAATGCTTGGATTTTCATCTAGTTTCATATTATGCTGCTTTCATCCATGTTAAAAATGATTAAACTTGTTGTTTGCATTAATTTGCTTAAATGCCATGTTAAAATGATTTATTTCATAACTAATTAACTATAGGTCTGATTTTAACAAACTTTATATGTAAATGGGTTAGAAAAATGCCTAGTTTAACATGGTACATCTTATTTTGCTGTTTAACAACATTAAAATTGTGTTTATGGCAGATCAGTACCAAATCAAAATATGCACATGAGGATTTTCCGGAATTGTTGTTTCTTATTTCCGGCCTCATTTAAACTTGCTTAAATCTGTAGTTTTCTTATGCTTCACCTTTTGCCATGTTAATCAACATTTAATATTGTTGGGTACATAAACGAGAGAGAACTAAATATTTGATGTGGTGTGTCGTCAATATGCAACTCGTTGCATATCGAGCTCCACTTAAGTTGTATTATTGTTTGTGCACTTTGCCATGCCATGCCTCATTAAACCGGACATGCATCATACTTGATTGTGCATCATGCCATGTTTATGTGATGATTGTTTACCATGTTGTTTCCTTCTTTCCGGTTTGCTCCTCTCGTTAGCTTTGGTTTCGTTCCGGACTTGTGAGGATTCGTTCGACTACGTCTGCTTGTCTTCTTCATGGACTCGTTCTTATTCCTTGCGAGATCTTAGGCAAGATGACCATACCCTCGAAATCACTTCTATCTTTGCTTGCTAGTTGCTCGCTCTTTTGCTATGCTACGATACCTACCACTTGCTATATCATGCCTCCTATGTTGCCATGTCAAGCCTCTAACCATCCTTTCCTAGCAAACCGTTGTTTGGCTATGTTACCGCTTTTGCTCAGCCCCTCTTATAGCATTGCTAGTTGCAGGTGAAGTTGAAGTTGGTTCCATGTTGGAACATGGATATGTTGGGATATCACAATATCTCTTATTTAATTAATGCATCTATATACTTGGTAAAGGGTGGAAGGCTCGGCCTTATGCCTGGTGTTTTGTTCCACTCTTGCCGCCCTAGTTTCCGTCATACCGGTGTTATGTTCCTTGAGTTTGCGTTCCTTACACGGTTGGGTGATTTATGGGACCCCTTGACAGTTCGCCTTGAATAAAACTCCTCGAGCAAGGCCCAACCTTGGTTTTACCATTTGCCTACCACCTACCACCTTTCCCTTGGGTTTCCGCGAGCCCGAGGGTCATCTTTATTTAGCGCCCCTGGACCAGTCCTCCTCCGAGTGTTGGTCCGAACCGAGCCGCCTGCGGGGCCACCTCGGGGAAACTCGAGGCTTGGTTTTACTCGTAGCCTGTCTCATCCGGTGTGGCCTGAGAACGAGATATGTGCAGCTCCTATCGGGATTTGTCGGCACAGTCGGGTGGTCTTGCTGGTCTTGTTTTACCATTGTCGAAATGTCTTGTAAACCGGGATTCCGAGACTGATCAGGTCTTCCCGGTAGAAGGAATATTCTTCGTTGACCGTGAGAGCTTATAATGCACTAAGTTGGGACACCCCTGCAGGGTATTATCTTTCGAAAGCCGTGCCCGCGGTTATGAGGCAGATGGGAATTTGTTAATGTGCGGTTGTAGAGAACTTGACACTTGACTTAATTAAAATACATCAACCGTGTGTGTAACCGTGATGGTCTCTTTTCGGCGGAGTCCGGGAAGTGAACACGGTTTGAGTTATGCTCGAAAGTAAGTAGTTTCAGGATCACTTCTTGGTCACTTCTAGCTTCACGACCGTGCTTTGCTTCTCTTCTTGCTCTCTTTGCGTATGTTAGCCACCATATTTGCTTAGTGCTGCTGCAGCTCCACCTCATTACCCCATCCTTCCTATAAGCTTAAATAGTCTTGATCTCGCGGGTGTGAGATTGTTGAGTCCTGGTGACTCACAGATTCTACCAAAACAGTTGCAGGTGCCGATGATGCCAGTGCAGGTGATGCTTCGACGAGGAACGCGGTCGTTACTATGTTTCCTTTCCTGATGATCAGTAGTGGAGCCCAGTTGGGATGATCGGGGTTTTAGCATTTGGGGTTGTCTTCTTTATTTTGGTTCCGTAGTCGGACCTTGATTGTACTCTGAATGATGTATGTTTAATTTATGTATTGTGTGAAGTGGCGATTGTAAGCCAACTCTTTATCCCATTCTTGTTCATTACATGGGATTGTGTGAAGATGACCCTTCTTGCGACAAAACCACCATGCGGTTATGCCTCTAAGTCGTGCTCTGACACGTGGGAGATATAGCCGCATCGTGGGTGTTACACTTGCTACCTGACACTACTTCCCAAGCACTCTTGACACAAGACGAGTTGGCAATATCAGATGAACCTTGTGAGCTTCAACAACAAGAAGGTAGTTGCTGGAGTCAAGTTACAGTTGCATGCTTCTTTATATGTAGTCTCACAATTTGATGTACACTAACACTTCCTATGTTCGTTGTTGGACTAGCACCTAGGCGCAAGAGGAAACAAACATCAGGGATAATGCTCGATAGGTTAACTAAATCTAGAGGAGGAAGAATGGAGATCCGTTTTGAGGCAGGTTTAAAAAGGCCACGTGATGCTACAGAGTCAGCCAAGTTAGTATCAGAGGCAGCGGTTGCCGTTAGGTGTCATGTACGTTTCCTCCCAACATGGATTTAGTACAGGAATGACAAAGACGAAACCCAGTTCAACACCTTCCTCGACCATTTGTCTGTAAGTATGGTTATGTATTTAAACTAGTAATATCGTCTTGCTCTGTCCCATACTTTCTAGGTTGCTGATAATGAGACTCCCATAATTTTCAACAGATGAGGTTCAAGTTGGATAGCCAAGATGATGCAACCAGACAAGCTTGCACCCATGTTTTCAAGTCTGCTCTGCGATAGTATCGGTATAACTTGAGGGAAACTCACTTTGAAGGCAAGTCTAACAGTGAACTTTCCCAAACATCTCCAGTGGAAACTATATCGGATGAAGACTGGAGGGGCCTTGTTAAACACTGGTCTGATCCGAAGTATCAGGTACATTATATATATGTGATCAGATCACATGTTGAAGTCCTATTTACGCATGTGCCACACAAATCTATCTTCTTGTAGGTGAACTGTTCAAAGAACAAGGCCAACTGTACGAAAGTGAAATTCCAATAGACGACAGGATCTCGTAGCTATATTGCACACTTCGAGGCTCTTGTAATTAGCTGCTGTTTCACTCTTTTCGCTGTACCATATTATCAGATCTATATTGACTTGTTCGAAATGCAGAGGAAATCCCACAAGGACCAAAAAGTACCTGAACCAAATGTTGTGGAAATCTTCAAGGACTGTCACACCAGCAAGAAGAAAGGCATGACTACACAAGTCAAAGCCGTTGTTGTAAGTCCTTAATCCTCATGCCTTTTAACTACTACTTACTCTGACTTGTGCCTTGAACTGCATGGTTTGCAGCCAATGTCTATTACTCTTTTCAATTTTATACACAATTGTCTTAGCGTATCATTGCACCTTACAAGGTTTAAAAGAGAGGAGTGATGTTCCTTTGATCTTGACCAGTAATCTAGTTCCGTGCTGGACTTTCCCACACAACGGTACAATTTCCTGTTTGTCTGTTCTCAGTTGTTTTGTGATATGAATGATGTCATACTATGCTTACCGTATTATAAACTTCGTTTCTTTATCCTTATCATATGGAGTAGAATCTAATTTTGTTTGCCATGCAATATTGTAAAGCTATCATATGTCTCCTGTCATTTATTTTTCAGCGACCTACTATCTGCTACTTTTACAGTGCACTACTTCTGCACACACTTCACCCATACTCTCACTATTGTGTTTTTATGAAAGGGTATTTCAGACCCTGCCTTGACAGAAGTAGAAAAGATAAGAGAGAAGTCGCTCCAGTGTGGTACGCGGCTAGGCCAAACACGTTTCAAGACTTTAAAGGGTGTAGTGTCAGCAGATGGAGACGGGAACGTAGCTCTAGAGTTGATGATCTCGCTCGCCATGAACCATCCCAGGTGCTTGCTTTAACTTCACGGTGTCATATGTGGTTGCATGTTGCATATGGTGTCTAGCTTGTATTTGAAAGGCCGAAGTCAGTCTTTATCAAGATAAGGGAATATATTTTTACATGAACCACCATCCCGGGAGCACCAGAAGACAAATAGCTAGTCAGGGCACTGGCCAAGCAAGTGACAAGCCCAGCAAAGATAGGCGTCACCTGGAAGCCAACTAAAAAGCTGCGATGGTGGCGAAGCAGCCCGCCTCCCACCAGGCTCTCAGGTCCTAGATGATCATGCTCACCCCTCCAGCCGGATGTCTAGCTTGTATTGCTTCCAATTTGGTTAAATTGCATCTGGTTAGCTTACACATTGTACCTTTGAATATGACATGCCTTTCTGTTTTTGGTACATACTAGTACATCTGTGTATTAACCATGTTCTTACATCAAACTAATGTTCCTGTGTATCCCTCATCAATCACTTATGACGAGGCAGGCAGACAAGGGGACTACTCCTCATTTAAAGAATGCAGCGTCAGCCTCCCGACATGATTCTCAAGAATCAGAAATGCTAGCTGAAGATAGTGAATGTAGCTCTGTAGTTGATTACAACATTTCCCCTACACTAGCATCGCAGGTGCTTGCTCTATCTTGGCAGCGTGATATGTGGTTGCATGTTGCATATGGTGTCTAGATTGTAATTCTTCCAATCTGGTTAAACTGCATGTGCTAGTCTGCTTAGCTTATACATTATACCTGTTAATGTGACATGCCTTCCTGTATTTAGTACATAGTACATCTGTCTATTAAGCATGTCCTTACATAAAATTATTATTTTTTGTATCCCGCATCAATCAACATGACGAGACACCTTTAGTATATGCAGTGCCATATTAGTTGCATCTTTCATATGATTTATAGCATGCGCTGGTTCTAATTTGTTGAAATTCCTTTTATGATGGGACGCTTTTAACTTGGCAGAGTCATATTGGTTGCATCTTTCATGTGGTGTCTAGCTTGCATTGTTTCTTATTTGCTGGAATGGTTTCTGCTTAGTTTACACAAACAGTTGTGAACATGCCATGCCGTCCTGTTTTTCGTACATATTCCATCCTGGTATCATGTGTTTGCCTTATATCAAAGTAGTGATTGTCAGTATCATACATGAATGAGTTCTGAAGAGAGAATTTTATTTCTTTTTCTTGTCGGTTTTACTTGACAATTCAAAATCAATATAGCGGAAGGAAGTTAGCAAGGCAGCGGATAAATGTGCTCCTTCCGAACGGAGGGCCTCTACAGTTTCTACTCCTCCACACCCCCAAGATGATTTCCAAGACAACACATGCATAGACACTCAACAAAGTTGTGTTTATGATGAGCACGTCTCCCCTAGTGCAGCATCACCGGTGCTCCCTCTAACTTGGCACTGTTATATGTGGTTGCATGTTATGTGTGATGTCTATCTTGTATTGCTTCTAATTTTGTTGAATTCCATCTGCTTACTTTACAGATTATACTTGAATAATACACGTGTTCCTATTTCTAGAACATACAATATCTGTCTGTCACACCATGTTCTTACATCAAATTACTACTGTTGTGTAACCTGCAACAATCACTTATCATAAGACACGTTTGACTTCGGAGTGTGATATAGGTTACATCTCACATTCTTTTCTAGCTTGTACTACTAATTTGTTGAAATGGCACTTATGACGAGACAGTTTTAACTTGGTAGAGTGATATTCATTGCATCTTTCATATGGTGTCTAGCTTTCATTGCTTCTAATTTGTTGAAATGCCTTCTCCTTAGTTTACACATCATAAGCTGTGAATATGCAATGCTGTGAATATGCAATGGCACTAATGACGAGAGACCTCTAACATGGTAGTGTGATGTTGTTTGCATCTTGCATATGATTTATTTCTTGTACCGCTTCACATTTGTTTAAACGCCATTTATGATGAGACACTGTTAACTTGGCAGAGCGATATTTGTAGCATCTTTCATATGGTGTCTACCTTCCATTGCATTGCTTCTAATTTGGTGAAATGTCTTCTTCTCAGTTTACACATCATAGTTCTGGTTATCTCTTCCGTCCTATTTTTCATACATATTACATACTCCTATCATGTGGTTGTCTAACATCAAAGTTTAGTTCGTCTGCATCACGCATCAATTTGTTCCGAAGAACTAAATTGTTCTTCTTTTTTCTTGTCGGCTTGACTTAACATGGGACAGAGAAAGAGGAAGAAACACAGAATGTCAGGGAATGAGAAGCGGATGAATCCTGCAGATTCTGCTGGTACTGATGGTTCAATAGAAGGTTAAAGTCCAGCGGAAAATTCTACAAACACGGCATCCCATGCTACACAAGTTGCAAAAAAGCCAAACAAAAACAAATAGCTGCGACCAAACAAGGAGAGACAACCCTATTTCTGGCAGCACCTACCACAGTACTACCAGCTGCACGACTTACTCATGCGTCAACTGTGCTAGCAGCACGTTCCCAAGCTCGCTTGCTGTAACGCCCCAAGACCGACGGTCCAGATGCCTTCCTTGTTTTGCGAGTCAGTTGTGTTTTTTTATTTGTTTGTTGCATTCATCATTGCATCATGCGCATTGCATCGGCACTTTGTTGCCGTCATTGTTTTCAAACTTGCATCCGCTCGTAGTTGCCGCGTTCCCCCTTGCTATATCTCTGTTTCGAGACCAACCTTATTCTTTGTTTTCCCTCTTGCCTAAACCATAGTCTGTTTGCACAGTGCATCGACCCCTCGCCCGTGTCCGAAACTCCCCTTGACCCAACCGGACCATCATTACCGTTGGATCCGGATCATCTCCAAACATCCTTCTAGTATTTCCGGTGTATTATTTGATCTCTCTTAACCTTTTATTTCTCGACCGTCCGATGTAAATCAAATGGTCCAAACCTAGACCCACTTTGCTATATATAAACCACCACTAACCAAATCTAGACAAACCACCTAATTTCTAGGGATCCTACCCTAGCGCCGCCGCCACTCTCTCTCGGGATCCTCCCAGATCCGATCCTTCCAACCACCCACAGCCTAGTTTAACATGGTACATCTTATTTTGCTGTTTAACAACATTAAAATTGTGTTTATGGCAGATCAGTACCAAATCAAAATATGCACATGAGGATTTTCCGGAATTGTTGTTTCTTATTTCCGGCCTCATTTAAACTTGCTTAAATTTGTAGTTTTCTTGTGCTTCACCTTTTGCCATGTTAATCAACATTTAATATTGTTGGGCACATAAACGAGAGAGAACTAAATATTTGATGTGGTGTTTCGTCAATATGCAACTCGTTGCATATCGAGCTCCACTTAAGTTGTATTATTGTTTGTGCACTTTGCCATGCCATGCCTCATTAAACCGGACATGCATCATACTTGATTGTGCATCATGCCATGTTTATGTGATGGTTGTTTACCATGTTGTTTCCTTCTTTCCGGTTTGCTCCTCTCGTTAGCTTTGGTTTCATTCCGGACTTGTGGGGATTCGTTCGACTACGTCTGCTTGTCTTCTTCATGGACTCGTTCTTCTTCCTTGCGAGATCTCAGGCAAGATGACCATACCCTCGAAATCACTTCCATCTTTGCTTGCTAGTTGCTCGCTCTTTTGCTATGCTGCGATACCTACCACTTGCTATATCATGCCTCCTATGTTGCCATGTCAAGCCTCTAACCATCCTTTCCTAGCAAACCGTTGTTTGGCTATGTTACCGCTTTTGCTCAGCCCCTCTTATAGCGTTGCTAGTTGCAGGTGAAGTTGAAGTTGGTTCCATGTTGGAACATGGATATGTTGGGATATCACAATATCTCTTATTTAATTAATGCATCTATATACTTGGTAAAGGGTGGAAGGCTCGGCCTTATGCCTGGTGTTTTGTTCCACTCTTGCCGCCCTAGTTTCCGTCATACCGGTGTTATGTTCCTTGAGTTTGCGTTCCTTACACGGTTGGGTGATTTATGGGACACCTTGACAGTTCGCCTTGAATAAAACTCCTCCAGCAAGGCCCAACCTTGGTTTTACCATTTGCCTACCACCTACCACCTTTACCTTGGGTTTCCGCGAGCCCGAGGGTCATCTTTATTTAGCCCCCTGGGCCAGTGCTCCTCCGAGTGTTGGTCCGAACCGAGCCGCCTGCGGGGCCACCTTGGGGAAACTCGAGGCTTGGTTTTACTCGTAGCCTGTCTCATCCAGTGTGCCCTGAGAACGAGATATGTGCAGCTCCTATCGGGATTTGTCGGCACAGTCGGGTGGTCTTTCTGGTCTTGTTTTACCATTGTCGAAATGTCTTGTAAACCGGGATTCCGAGACTGATCGGGTCTTCCCGGTAGAAGCAATATCCTTCGTTGACCGTGAGAGCTTATAATGCGCTAAGTTGGGACTGTTGGGGAACGTAGTAATTTCAAAATTTTCCTACGCACACGCAAGATCATGGTGATGCATAGCAACGAGAGGGAGAGTGTTGTCTACGTACCCTCGTAGACCGAAAGCGGAAGCGTTATAACAACGCGGTTGATGTAGTCGTACGTCTTCACGATCCGACCGATCCAAGCACCGTTACTCCGGCACCTCCGAGTTCTTGGCACACGTTCAGCTCGATGACGATCCCCGGGCTCCGATCCAGTAAAGATTCGGGGATGAGTTCCGTCAGCACGACGGTGTGGTGACGATCTTGATGTACTACCGGCGCAGGGCTTCGCCTAAGCACTACAACGATATGACCGAGGTGGAATATGGTGGAGGGGGGCACCGCACACGGCTAAGGAACGATCACGAAGATCAACTTGTGTGTCTATGGGGTGCCCCATGCCCCTGTATATAAAGGATGGAGGAGGAGGAGGCTGGCCAAGGCTTGGTGCGGCCAGGATGTGGAGTCCTACTAGGACTCCAAGTCCTAGTAGGAGTCCACCAAGAGGGGAGGAAGGGAGAAGGAAGTGGAGGAGAAGGAAGGGTGGCCGGCCCCCTTTTACCTAGTCCAATTCGGACCAGAGGGAAGGGGGGGGGCGCAGCAGCCTTTTTCCTCTTCCCACTAAAGCCCATCAAGGCCCATTACTTCTCCCGTAATCCCGTAACTCCCCGATACTCCCGAAATACCCGAATCACTCAGAACCTTTCCGATGTCCGAATATAGTCGTCCAATATATCGATCTTTACTTCTCGACCATTTCGAGACTCCTCGTCATGTCCCCGATCTCATCCGGGACTCCGAACTCCTTCGGTACATCAAAACTCATAAATTCATAATATAACTGTCATCGAAACCTTAAGCGTGCGGACCCTACGGTTCGAGAACAATGTAGACATGACCGAGACACGTCTCCGGTCAATAACCAATAGCGGGACCTGGATGCCCATATTGGCTCCTACATATTCTACGAAGATCTTTATCGGTCAGACCGCATAACAACATACGTTGTTCCCTTTGTCATCGGTATGTTACTTACCCGAGATTCGATCGTCGGTATCCAATACCTAGTTCAATCTCGTTACCGGCAAGTCTCTTTACTCGTTCCATAATACATCATCTCGCAACTAACTCATTAGTTGCAATGCTTGCAAGGCTTAAGTGATGTGCATTACCGAGAGGGCCCAGAGATACCTCTCCGACAATCGGAGTGACAAATCCTAATCTTGAAATACGCCAACCCAACATCTACCTTTGGTGACACCTGTAGTACTCCTTTATAATCACCCAGTTACGTTGTGACGTTTGGTAGCACCCAAAGTGTTCCTCCGGCAAACGGGAGTTGCATAATCTCATAGTCATAGGAACATGTATAAGTCATGGATAAAAGCAATAGCAACATACTAAACGATCGGGTGCTAAGCTAATAGAATGGGTCATGTCAATTAGATTATTCAAGTAATGATGTGATCCCGTTAATCAAATAACAACTCTTTGTTCATGGTTAGGAAACATAACCATCTTTGATTAACGAGCTAGTCAAGTAGAGGCATACTAGTGACACTCTGTTTGTCTATGTATTCACACATGTATTATGTTTCCGGTTAATACAATTCTAGCATGAATAATAAACATTTATCATGAAATAAGGAAATAAATAATAACTTTATTATTGCCTCTAGGGCATATTTCCTTCAGTCTCCCACTTGCACTAGAGTTAATAATCTAGTTCACATCGCCATGTGATTTAACAGCAATAGTTCACATCACCATGTGATTAACACCCATAGTTCACATCGATATGTGATCAACACCCAAAGGGTTTACTAGAGTCAGTAATCTAGTTCACATCGCTATGTGATTAACACCCAAAGAGTACTAAGGTGTGATCATGTTTTGCTTGTGAGATAATTTTAGTCCACGGGTCTGTCACATTCAGATCCGTAAGTATTTTGCAAATTTCTATGTCAACAATACTCTGCGCGGAGCTACTCTAGCTAATTGCTCCCACTTTCAATATGTATCCAGATTGAGACTTAGAGTCATCTAGATCAGTGTCAAAATTTGCATCGACGTAACCCTTTACGACGAACCTTTTGTCACCTCCATAATCGAGAAACATATCCTTATTCCACTAAGGATAATTTTGACCGCTGTCCAGTGATCTACTCCTAGATCACTATTGTACTCCCTTGCCAAACTCAGTGGTAGGGTATGCAATAGATCTGGTACACAGCATGGCATACTTTATAGAACCTATGGCTGAGGCATAGGGAATGACTTTTATTCTCTTTCTATCTTTTGCCGTGGTCGGGCTTTGAGTCTTACTCAATTTCACACCTTGTAACACAGGCAAGAACTCTTTCTTTGACTGTTCCATTTTGAACTACTTCAAAATCTTGTCAAGGTATGTACTCATTGAAAAAACTTATCAAGCGTCTTGATCTATCTCTATAGATTTTGATGCTCAATATGTAAGCAGCTTCATCGAGGTCTTTCTTTGAAAAACTCCTTTCAAACACTCCTTTATGCTTTGCAGAATAATTCTACATTATTTCCGATCAACAATATGTCATTCACATATACTTATCAGAAATGTTGAAGTGCTCCCACTCACTTTCTTGTAAATACAGGCTTCACCGCAAGTCTGTATAAAACTATATGCTTTGATCAACTTATCAAAGCGTATATTCCAACTCCGAGATGCTTGCACCAGTCCATAGATGGATCGCTGGAGCTTGCATATTTTGTTAACACCTTTAGGATTGACAAAACCTTCTGGTTGCATCATATACAACTCTTCTTTAAGAAATCCATTAAGGATTGCAGTTTTGTTATCCATTTGCCAGATTTCAGAAAATGCGGCAATTGCTAACATGATTCAGACAGACTTAAGCATAGATACGAGTGAGAAACTCTCATCATAGTCAACACCTTGAACTTGTCGAAAACCTTTTGCGAAAATTCTAGCTTTGTAGATAGTAACACTACTATCAGCGTCCGTCTTCCTCTTGAAGATCCATTTATATTCTATGGCTTGCCGATCACCGGGCAAATCCATCAAAGTCCATACTTTTGTTCTCATACATGGATCATATCTCAGATTTCATGGTCTCAAACCATTTCGCGGAATTTGGGCTCACCATTGCTTCTTCATAGTTCGCAAGTTCGTCATGGTCTAGTAACATAACTTCCAGAACAGGATTACCGTACCACTCTGGTGCGGATCTCACTCTGGTTACCTACGAGATTCGGTAGTTACTTGATCTGAAGTTACATGATCATCATCATTAGCTTCCTCACTAATTGGTGTAGTAGTCACAAGAACAGATTTCTGTGATGAACTACTTTCCAATAAGGGAGAAGGTACAATTACCTTATCAAGTTTTCTTCTTTCCTCCCACTCACTTCTTTCGAGAGAAACTCCTTCTCTAGAAAGGATCCATTATAAGCAACAAATGTCTTGCCTTAGGATCTGTGATAGAAGGTGTACCCAACAGTCTCCATTGGGTATCCTATGAAGACATAGTTCTCTGATTTGGGTTTGAGCTTATCAGGATGAAACTTTTCATATAAGCATCATAATCCCAAACTTTAAGAAACGACAACTTTGGTTTCTTGCTAAACCACAGTTCAGATTGTGTCGTCTCAACGGACTTAGATGGTGCCCTTTTAAACGTGAATGCAGCTGTCTCTAATGCATGATCCCAAAACGATATTGGTAAATCGGTAAGAAACATCATAGATTGTACTATATCCAATAAAGTACGGTTATGACGTTCGGACACACCATTATGTTGTGGTGTTCCAGGTGGCATGAGTTTGTGAAACTATTCCACATTGTTTTAATTGAAGACCAAACTCGTAACTCAAATATTCTCCTCTACGATCATATCGTAGAAACTTTTATTTTCTTGTTACGATGATTCTCCACTTCACTCTGAAATTCTTTGAACTTTTCAAATGTTTCAGACTTATGTTTCATCAAGTAGATATACCCATATCTGCTCAAATCATCTATGAAGGTTAGAAAATAATGATACTTGTCGCGAGCCTTAATATTCATCGGACCATATACATCAGTATGTATGATTTCCAACAAATCTGTTGCTTGCTCCATTGTTCCGGAGAACGGCGTTTTAGTCATCTTGCCCAAGAGGCATGGTTCGCAAGCATCAAGTGATTCATAATCGAGTGATTCCAAAATCCCATCAGCATGGAGTTTCTTCATGCGCTTTACACCAATATGACCTAAACGGCAGTGCCACAAATAGGTTGCACTATCATTATTAACTTCGCATATTTTGGTTTCAATATTATGAATATGTGTATCACTACGATCGAGATCCAATGAACTATTTTCATTGGGTGTGTATGACCATAAAAGGTTCTATTCATGTAAACAGAACAACAATTGTTCTCTAACTTAAATGAATAATCGTATTGCAATAAACATGATCAAATCATATTTATGCTCAACGCAAACACCAAATAACACTTATTTAGGTTTATCACTAATCCCGAAAGTATAGGGAGTGTGCGATGATGATCATATCAATCTTGGAACTACTTCCAACTTTCATCGTCACTTCACCCTTAACTAGTCTTTGTTCATTCTGCAACTCCCGTTTCGAGTTACTACTCTTAGCAACTGAACCAGTATCAAATACCGAGGGGTTGCTATGAACACTAGTAAAATACACATCAATAATCTGTATATCAAATATACCTTTGTTCACTTTGCCATCCTTCTTATCCGCCAAATACTTGGGGCAGTTCCGCTTCCAGTGACCAGTCCCTTTGCAGTAAACGCACTCAGTCTCAGGCTTAGGTCCAGACTTGGGTTTCTTCTCTTGAGCAGCAACTTGTTTGCTGTTCTTCTTGAATTTCCCCTTCTTCTTCCCTTTGCCCTTTTCTTGAAACTAGTGATCTTGTCAACCATCAACACTTGATGTTTTTCTTGATTTCTACCTTCGTTGATTTCAGCATCACGAAGAGCTTGGGAATTACTTTCGTCATCCCTTGCATATTATAGTTCATCACGAAGTTCTACTAACTTGGTGATGGTGACTAGAGAATTCTGTCAATCACTATCTTATCTGGAAGATTAACTCCCACTTGATTCAAGCGATTGTAGTACCCAGAAAATCTGAGCTCATGCTCACTAGTTGAGCGATTCTCCTCCATATTTTAGCTATAGAACTTGTTGAAGACTTCATATCTCTCAACTCGGGTATTTGCTTGAAATATTAACTTCAAATCCTGGAACATCTCATATGGTCCATGACGTTCAAAACGTCTTTGAAGTCCCAATTCTAAGCCGTTTAAGCATGGTGCACTAAACTATTAAGTAGTCAGCATATTGAGCTAGCACAACGTTCATAACGTCTGCATCTGCTCCTGCAATAGGTCCGTCACCTAGCGGTGCATCAAGGACATAATTCTTCTGTGCAGCAATGAGGATAAACCTTAAATCATGGATCCAATCCGCATCATTGCTACTAACATTTTTCAACACAATTTTCTCTAGGAACATATCAAAATAAACACAGGGAAGCAACAATGCGAGCTATTGATCTACAACATAGATATGCTAATACTACTAGGACTAAGTTCATGATAAATTAAAGTTCAATTAATCATATTACTTAAGAACTCCCACTTAGATAGACATCCCTCTAATCCTCTAAGTGATCACGTGATCCATATCAACTAAACCATGTCCGATCATCACGTGAGATGGAGTAGTTTCAATGGTGAACATCACTATGTTGATCATATCTACTATATGATTCACGCTCGACCTTTCGGTCTCCGTGTTCCGAGGTCATATCTTATATGCATAGCTCGTCAAGTATAACTTGAGTATTCCGCGTGTGCAACTGTTTTGCACCCGTTGTATTTGAACGTAGAGCCTATCACACCCGATCATCACGTGGTGTCTCAGCACGAAGAACTTTCGCAACGGTGCATACTCAGGGAGAACAATTCTTGATAATTAGTGAGAGATCATCTTATAATGCTACCGTCAATCTAAGCAAGATAAGATGCATAAAAGATAAACTTCACATGCAATCAATATAAGTGATATGATATGGCCATCATCATCTCGTGCTTGTGATCTCCATCTTCGAAGCACCGTCATGATCACCATCGTCACCGGCGCGACACCTTGATCTCCATCGTAGCATCGTTGTCGTCTCGCCAATCTTATGCTTCCACGACTATCACTACCGCTTAGTAATAAAGTAAAGCATTACATCGCGATTGCATTGCATACAATAAAGCGACAACCATATGGCTCCTGCCAGTTGTCGATAACTCAGTTACAAAACATGATCATCTCATACAATAAAATTTAGCATCATGTCTTGACCATATCACATCACAACATGCCCTGCAAAAACAAGTTAGACGTCCTCTACTTTGTTGTTGCAAGTTTTACGTGGCTGCTACGGGCTTAAGCAAGAACTCATCTTACCTACGCATCAAAACCACAACGATAGTTTGTCAAATAGACTCCGTTTTAACCTTCTCAATGACCGGGCGTAGCCACACTCGGTTCAACTAAAGTTGGAGAGACAGTCTTTCCGCAAGCCATCTATGTGCAAAGCACGTCGAGGGAACCGGTCTCGCGTAAGTGTACGCGTAAGGTTGGTCCGGATCGTCTCGTCCAACAATACCGCCGAACCAAAGTATGACATGCTGGTAGGCAGTATGACTTATATCGCCCACAACTCACTTGTGTTCTACTCGTGCAAATAACATCAAACCATAAAACCAGGCTCTGATACCACTGTTGGGGAACGTAGTAATTTCAAAATTTTCCTACGCACACGCAAGATCATGGTGATGCATAGCAACGAGAGGGAGAGTGTTGTCTACGTACCCTCGTAGACCGAAAGCGGAAGCGTTATAACAACGCGGTTGATGTAGTCGTACGTCTTCACGATCCGACCGATCCAAGCACCGTTACTCCGGCACCTCCGAGTTCTTGGCACACGTTCAGCTCGATGACGATCCCCGGGCTCCGATCCAGCAAAGCTTCGGGGATGAGTTCCGTCAGCACGGCGGTGTGGTGACGATCTTGATGTACTACCGGCGCAGGGCTTCGCCTAAGCACTGCAACGATATGACCGAGGTGGAATATGGTGGAGGGGGGCACCGCACACGGCTAAGGAATGATCACGAAGATCAACTTGTGTGTCTGTGGGGTGCCCCCTGCCCCTGTATATAAAGGATGGAGGAGGAGGAGGCCGGCCAAGGCTTGGTGCGGCCAGGATGTGGAGTCCTACTAGGACTCCAGGTCCTAGTAGGAGTCCACCAAGAGGGGAGGAAGGGAGAAGGAAGTGGAGGAGAAGGAAGGGTGGCCGGCCCCCTTTTCCCTAGTCCAATTCGGACCAGAGGGAAGGGGGGCGCAGCAGCCTTTTTCCTCTTCCCACTAAAGCCCATCAAGGCCCATTACTTCTCCCGTAATTCCGTAACTCCCCGATACTCCCGAAAATACCCGAATCACTCAGAACCTTTTCGATGTCCGAATATAGTCGTCCAATATATCGATCTTTACGTCTCGACCATTTCAAGACTCCTCGTCATGTCCCCGATCTCATCCGGGACTCCGAACTCCTTCGGTACATCAAAACTCATAAATTCATAATATATCTGTCATCGAAACCTTAAGCGTGCGGACCCTACGGTTCGAGAACAATGTAGACATGACCGAGACACGTCTCCGGTCAATAACCAATAGCGGGACCTGGATGCCCATATTGGCTCCTACATATTCTACGGAGATCTTTATCGGTCAGACCGCATAACAACATACGTTGTTCCCTTTGTCATCGGTATGTTACTTACCTGAGATTCGATCGTCGGTATCCAATACCTAGTTCAATCTCGTTACCGGCAAGTCTCTTTACTCGTTCCATAATACATCATCTTGCAACTAACTCATTAGTTGCAATGCTTGCAAGGCTTAAGTGATGTGCATTACCGAGAGGGCCCAGAGATACCTCTCCGACAATCGGAGTGACAAATCCTAATCTCGAAATACGCCAACCCAACATCTACCTTTGGTGACACCTGTAGTACTCCTTTATAATCACTCAGTTACGTTGTGACGTTTGGTAGCACCCAAAGTGTTCCTCCGGCAAACGGGAGTTGCATAATCTCATAGTCATAGGAACATGTATAAGTCATGGATAAAAGAAATATCAACATACTAAACGATCGGGTGCTAAGCTAATAGAATGGGTCATGTCAATCAGATCATTCAACTAATGATGTGATCCCGTTAATCAAATAACAACTCTTTGTTCATGGTTAGGAAACATAACCATCTTTGATTAACGAGCTAGTCAAGTAGAGGCATACTAGTGACACTCTGTTTGTCTATGTATTCACACATGTATTATGTTTCCGGTTAATACAATTCTAGCATGAATAATAAACATTTATCATGAAATAAGGAAATAAATAATAACTTTATTATTGCCTCTAGGGCATATTTCCTTCAGGGACACCCCTGCAGGGTATTATCTTTCGAAAGCCGTGCCCGCGGTTATGAGGCAGATGGGAATTTGTTAATGTGCGGTTGTAGAGAACTTGACACTTGACTTAATTAAAATACATCAACCGCGTGTGTAACCGTGATGGTCTCTTTTCGGCGGAGTCCGGGAAGTGAACACGGTTTGAGTTATGCTTGAACGTAAGTAGTTTCAGGATCACTTCTTGGTCACTTCTAGCTTCACGACCGTGCTTTGCTTCTCTTCTTGCTCTCTTTGCGTATGTTAGCCACCATATTTGCTTAGTGCTACTGCAGCTCCACCTCATTACCCCATCCTTCCTATAAGCTTAAATAGTCTTGATCTCGCGGGTGTGAGATTGTTGAGTCCTGGTGACTCACAGATTCTACCAAAACAGTTGCAGGTGCCGATGATGCCAGTGCAGGTGATGCTTCGACGAGGAACGCGGTCGTTACTATGTTTCCTTTCCTGATGATCAGTAGTGGAGCCCAGTTGGGACGATCGGGGTTTTAGCATTTGGGGTTGTCTTCTTTATTTTGGTTCCGTAGTCGGACCTTGATTGTACTCTGAATGATGTATGTTTAATTTATGTATTGTGTGAAGTGGCGATTGTAAGCCAACTCTTTATCCCATTCTTGTTCATTACATGGGATTGTGTGAAGATGACCCTTCTTGCGACAAAACCACCATGCGGTTATGCCTCTAAGTCGTGCTCCGACACGTGGGAGATATAGCCGCATCATGGGTGTTACACTTGCTACCTGACACTACTTCCCAAGCACTCTTGACACAAGACGAGTTGGCAATATCAGATGAACCTTGTGAGCTTCAACAACAAGAAGGTAGTTGCTGGAGTCAAGTTACAGTTGCATGCTTCTTTATATGTAGTCTCACAATTTGATGTACACTAACACTTCCTATGTTCGTTGTTGGACTAGCACCTAGGCGCAAGAGGAAACAAACATCAGGGATAATGCTCGATAGGTTAACTAAATCTAGAGGAGGAAGAATGGAGATCCGTTTTGAGGCAGGTTTAAAAAGGCCACGTGATGCTACAGAGTCAGCCAAGTTAGTATCAGAGGCAGCGGTTGCCGTTAGGTGTCATGTACGTATCCTCCCAACATGGATTCAGTACAGGAATGACCAAGACGAAACCCAGTTCAACACCTTCCTCGACCATTTATCTGTAAGTATGGTTATGTATGGAAATTAGTAATATCGTCTTGCTCTGTCCCATACTTTCTAGGTTGCTGATAATGAGACTCCCATAATTTTCAACAGATGAGGTTCAAGTTGGATAGCCAAGATGATGCAACCAGACAAGCTTGCACCCATGTTTTCAAGTCTGCTCTGCGATAGTATCGGTATAACTTGAGGGAAACTCACTTTGAAGGCAAGTCTAACAGTGAACTTTCCCAAACATCTCCAGTGGAAACTATATCGGATGAAGACTGGAGGGGCCTTGTTAAACACTGGTATGATCCGAAGTATCAGGTACATTATATATATGTGATCAGATCACATGTTGAAGTCCTATTTACGCATGTGCCACACAAATCTATCTTCTTGTAGGTGAACTGTTCAAAGAACAAGGCCAACTGTACGAAAGTGAAATTCCAACAGACAACAGGATCTCGTAGCTATATTGCACACTTCGAGGCTCTTGTAATTAGCTGCTGTTTCACTCTTTTCGTTGTACCATATTATCAGATCTATATTGACTTGTTCGAAATGCAGAGGAAATCCCACAAGGACCAAAAAGTACCTGAACCAAATGCTGTGGAAATCTTCAAGGACTGTCACACCAGCAAGAAGAAGGGCATGACTACACCAGTCAAAGCCGTTGTTGTAAGTCCTTAACCCTCATGCCTTTTAACTACTACTTACTCTGACTTGTGCCTTGAACTGCATGGTTTGCAGCCAATGTCTATTACTCTTTTAAATTTTATACACAATTGTCTTAGCGTATCATTGCACCTTACAAGGTTTAAAAGAGAGGAGTGATGTTCCTTTGATCTTGACCCGTAATCTAGTTCCATGCTGGACTTGCCCACACAACGATACAATTGCCTGTTTGTCTGTTCTCAGTTGTTTTGTGATATGAATGATGTCATACTATGCTTACCGTATTATAAACTTCGTCTCTTTATCCTTAGCCCTCAATACAATGTGAAGAAATAGACAATACATTAGCGATGGTACATGGTCATATGTTTGGAACCTGGATTTATTATGTACTTTGCAATAAAATACAACTAATATTTTACATGGGTTCACCAGAATAAGTTCTGTATATAGACCAAAGCTATTTTGTTTGGTTTTTCTGCCTCCTTAATATCTTCTGTTCTGGTACTACTAATCTAAAACCTCAACTTTTCAGCGAGCTATGGAAAAAATGGTGGAACCGCCACCTTCTGAAGGTGGCGAGGCAACTATAACCGCAATGTCAGCTCTTGCTGCAGTGGGTCAGTACCTGTCCACTAACAGTGCCAAAAGCACGTTCTTGCGTAATCCTGGGCTGGTTGTTAAGGCAATATCGTCCAAACTGCCCCATGATCAAGATATGCCCATGATCAAGATATGCAAGCTCAAAGCAATGTTGTATCTGCGCTCCAGACACAAGTCCATTCCCTAACAGAGACCCTTTGTGAAACAAGGAGAAACATTGCTCAATGTCGTCAAGATATGCATGGTTTTGAAACCAGACTATCAGACATCTGCTATGTTGTTCAGGAGCCTAGGGGAAATGAAGGCGAGGGTTATGGTGCTCCATTGGACAATACAACATGAAAACATAACAATCAAGTTAAATGAACTGAGCTTCTGAACTTCTGGTGGTGCATTTATCTACTAGACTGTTAAGTTCTATGCCAACCTTCCTTTTGTTATTTAGTTGTAATTTGTTTTGGTGCGATACAAAATTTATTCTTAACGTGCAACCACCGGCTGAAGAAAACAGCAAGCCATTTTTGTATAGTGTAGGGTGTTCCCTATATTTGCACTGGTGGCGTTCTTTGATGCCGAGTGGATGTAATCTGTGCAATCGCCTTAATAGCCTAGCCTTAGTTTTGGCCTTATTTATTTCCTAGTCTTCTTTTTCCCTGGTTTGCTAGTGGCCGCAACTACCATGGGCCATATACGGGCCGTAGGATCCATGGGTCTCCTACGGGCCGTCGATAAATGGGCCTGTAATCGGTGGCCCTAGGCCATCGGATAAATGGGTCTACATGGGCCGTAATCGGGCGTAATTGGTATCGACCGAGCACGGTAACAGACCATTAACAAGCCGTAGGACAACAAAGGCTTAATTATGTCACAGGCATAATGGATCGTTAATGGGCCAGAATATAGGACGGGCTGGAAATGGCGCAACGGGTTAATAGGCCAGAAACGGGCCGACTCTTGCCATGGGCCAAATTTGGCCCATTAGGGTAACAGGCCAGTAACAGGCCGACTCTTGCCATGGGCCGAATTTGGTCCATTAGGGGAACAGGCCAGTAACAGGCCGACTCTTGCCATGGGCCGAATTTGGCCCGTTAGGGGAACATGCTAGTAACGGGCCGGAAGTAATCAAGGGCCGAAAAGGAGCCCAAGAACGTATGGGCCGTCAATAGGCCGAAAGCTAACACGGGCTGGAAACGGCCCATGTAAATCATGGGCCGTTAATGGGTATAAAGAAGATTAATGTTCATTATGGGCTAGAGTCACCGTGGGCCTGTAAAGGGCCAAAAGATACGAAGGCCTCATATGGGCCGAAAGACGTCGTGGGCCATACATGGGCCGAAAGTAAAATGGGCTGGTGTTATATTCGACGGCCCACATAACGTTGTTGGGCCGATTTCCTTTAGGGCCTAACGGGCCGTCAAATGGGCTATTTGCGAAGAGACCGATAACAGGCTTTTCATGGGCCAGCCCATTAACTTTTGACCAAGTCAAACGGGCCGGCTTTGTAAGCTAAATGGGCTAGTGGTGGGCCGTGGCACGTGTCGACATATCATAGGCGCCTATTTGACCCACTGACGAGCTGACATGTGTTTCGTCCGGCCAATAAGAATTTTACACGTGGAAATTTCCCATTGGTCGGGGTTGTTAACGGGTTATCGGATCCAAAATCTAACCCGATAGCTTAACGGCGTTCCGTTACGATGGATGCCACGTGTCGGTCACCCTTAACGAAAGCACTTCTGTGACGCGCGATTTATCTTCATGGAAGTGGACACTTCTGTGATGATAATTTTGGCAATGTCATGGAACACTTCTACGACAGCACAGGTATGACTATCTTGATTCTGTCATAAATTTGTCGTGGATGTACATGCATGACATAAAACGTGACCTACTGTGACAAACACGTATCATCACGGAAGTGTATTTTTTTGTAGTGTTCTCCCCCTCAAAAAAAAATTTGTTGCTTCGCGCGATCCATCGATACTATTACTAGTAATCCGGTAATCCCGACTAAAACGGCGCGGCCGGGTCTTTTCCCGCGCGATATGCTGGGAGGTTGGCTTAGTTGGGTTTTTTAGGACGAGTAATGCTACAGCTACGTAATCCCTATTACGTAATTAACGTAATGTGAAACGTGTGAGCTGTTGATTGTAGATTGGGGGGAGGGAGGGGCCCACCACCATGAAAATCAGGGGAGGAGAGAGAGAGGCAATTTACGTTAACCCTTTCATAGGTTCCCGTAGATGTAGAAAGATGTGAAATGCGTGAATGTGTAGTGGACGTACTATTGGAGTGCCTAAGATAATTTGTGTATGTATAGACCCTATGTGTTTATTTTACTTCGCATGTTAGATTTGTCTTGGTTCAATAAAAAGCAGAGTTGGTGATGATGGTGTGCCTGTTATCCTGTAATATAGGCCGTCCGATCTATATCTAACGGATAGGAAGGAAACTATGACAATTTACCCGCACTCCTCTCCACATTTGCAGATAAGGCTTTCTCTCGTTCATCCTTTTCTCCCACAAGATCTTGATCTTCCGTGCAACGCACGGGCAGCTTGCTAGTACTCCTACAATATGTATATTGTTGTGGAAGTTCATATACACCGGCCGAGATTAATGCAAACACGACAGATTTTCATTACATTTCGAACTTTTATAGGACAGAAAAATAAAAGAAACCCGACCCTAATCCTATTCTATGGCGGCGACCGACGTCCTCCATCTGTGATCTCTATGTACGGGGGCGGGGTTCAAGACCCGTGAACTAAAGATGTGGTCTCCGGCGAGGAAGAGTAGAACACGGGATACAGACCGGCCAGTTGGCACACCATGCCCTGTCGCCTCCCATGCCCTACTCATCCTCGGAGGAGTCCCCGACCTCGGCGGTGCTGGACATTGGACGGCGGCAAGTAGGACGCGTGGCTGACGGTGCTCCCGTCGTCGGCCGCTTGCGTGGCCACCGCTTGTGCGGTCGCGCCCGCGTTCGGCTACGCCGCTATTGCGTCGCGAGAGGCCACTTGAGCAAGGGCGGCGACCTCGAGCTTCATCCCCGAAGACAAGCTCTCCCGCAGAGCGTTCACACTTGCGGTCATGGCGGATGTGGTGCCAGGTAGGAGGACGATGCGCTATGGTGTGGAGGTTAGCTGGGCGTTGCCGCTTTAAGTAGCGCATTCCGGTGAGGCCAAGCGTCCGGGTGCGTCATTAAGTCGCCGGAGTTGATTCCTCGGGCACCGAGCCTCTTAGCGACGACATACGAACGGACGGCATGAATGCGAGCAGCTGGCGCCGGCTGGGAACGCACCGCGCGACGACGCAAGGGACGAGGGTTTTGGTGTGCCATGGTAGTCAGCTGCAGTCATGGCAACATTGGAGTTGCCCTTTGCTCACATGCGATCCCCGCATGTCATTGAAAAAGCAAGACGACCCGGTATGGTCTCAAGTCCAGAGGATGCAGTTGGCCGTGCTACACCACTCTGCGGACGCATCGCGGCGCCCCGTGCATCCTCGACGAGTCGGGTGTTGGGGTGTGTTTGGATTGTGGCCAAAGTGCACCTTACCAAAATTTTGGTCATGACCCGAAGATTGGTCTTTGTTTCGATGGTTGCCATTTTTTTGGCATGCCAATGAACTCTAGCCAACTCTTGTTCATTTTTCTTGCCAATGTCGGCCAAATCATGGGCAACCAATACCTCAACCAAAATTTTGGTCATGACCCAAAGATTGGTCTTTGTTTGGATGGTTGCCATATCTTTGGCATGCCAATGAACTCTAGCCAACTCTAGTTCATTTTTCTTGCCAATGTCTCCCAAATCATGGGCAACCAATACCTCAACCAAAATTTTGGCTACCCAATGCTTTGATGGGGCAACCTTGGGCACAAACCAAACATAATGTTGGTCGTGCCACAGCACTAACGCCACCCTCGGCACAATGAAACCGACCGTGTCTAGCAACGATATGAGCATGTCGCTCATCGCGGTCGCCGTGTCCAGTGGCGGTGCTAGAGCTGTGCCCCGTTGTTGGCCCCAACAACCCACATGAACGGTTGTCGGTGGCGAGGAGGTCGTGGGCCAGCTGCTCCATTGTACTAGTCTGCGCTACATCGTCCTGACGGGTGTGCCCCACGCGTCGTTTTCCCTGTTTTCCTGGCTATATTCGAGCGTCAGTGCTCCGCGTTGCACATTAGGCCTTTCACTATGTAGGCCAAGCGAGACAACTTATTGTTTATTTGAGCCGTTCAAGTATAATCATGTGGCGTTTGCTTATTTCTCATTCCTCTCCAACCCTCTTCTCCATCGATCATGTCACCCTCCAGTCGAGTCCATCCTCCCGCATGCCTCATTTGAACATTCCACCGAGTATAATTTGCTTGTACCCACCTAGTCCTCTTTCAATAGATCACCGGACCCCGAGATGAAATCGAGAGGGAACGAGTGGGGGAACGTGATACCTAAGGCAGATTCAAAATGTTGAACCGGTGATCATAGCATCCGAAAATCATATATAAAGGGTATTCAATGTTCGTTTCATTTTTGAACGTACAATATAGTCCCTCCTATCCTTTCTAGTTTACATATAAGTTTTATGTGTAGTCAAAGTATCTCTACTTTGATCAAAAAGGTATCAACATTCAACAACGCCCAATCAATATTGTTAGATTCGTACATACTCCTACATTTGTACTCGAGATGGTTTCCAATTTGACTATTGACAAGATTAATAGTACATGAGATGTATAATGTGAAAATTATATCATTGGAAACTCCTTTCACATACGAATTTGACCGTATGCTTTGTGTAAGTTGCATGTCATATATTATTACTCTAACATTTGGTCAAAGTTAGCCTCGAAAAACGCATTAGACCCTGTATGCTTTGTGTAAGTTGCATGTCATATATTATTACTGTAACATTTGTGTAAGTTGCATGTCATATATTATTACTCTAACATTTGGTCAAAGTAGTATAGTGGAAGTGGATCCTCTGGCGTAGGTATCCCTGCATTACCCTCTCTTTCGGTCACTTACTGGCGGACCCCATGCTTGCTAGGCCCCGCATGTCAGTTACTCAATGGGTTTGGCCACGTCAGGGGATCCTCATCCGTAGTATACTCCCTCTGTTTTTATTTACTCCGCATAAAACGGAGGGAGTGGTGGTATAATAAATGACGCGGGCGGGGGAGGGGGAGGGACGTCAGTTTCCTCTCAACTGCGGTCCCACAAGCGAGCTAAAACGCAAGACAAAGCACGTTCCATTCGGTGAGCGACGTGGAGGGTCCAGCGTGCGGGGCTGCAACACGAACGCGACAAGAGCAATGTACAGTCAAAACCGATTGACCGGTCGTCACCGGAACCACTATTCACACCAGAACCTTCGCTGCTCGGCCTACGCCAGCCACTGCCCTAAAACCGCACCAAATCTCCAGCCCATTCCCCCACCTTTCGATCCCCTAGCCCGCATCAAGCGTCCCCTAGTTCGTCGGAAAGCCATGGTGCACCGCAAGATCACTTACTACAAGATGCTGACGCTGGAGCGTCGCGTAGAAATCGCGGCGGCGGTCGGCGCCACAGACCTCCGTTCCCAAGCTCGCTTTGCGGCAGGCCAATCCCCGAGTTCTCTGGAGCCAAGCTACGAGGAGGAGGAAGCCGATCCGATGTTCATGGCAGAGGTCGTGGCGCAGAAGGCCCCCGATGGGTATGAGACGATGGACGTCGACTTCGTGCCGGCTTTCGAGTCCCCCGTGGTGCAGGCGGACCAGCGGTTCAACATGGCGATACTAAAGGAGGACCGGGAGGCAGAGCCTCAACTCGACGCGGAGCGTGCGCATGCCGCTGCCATCGAGGCTCTCCTGCAGGTGGAACCAGACATCCTGGACTTGAACCGGGCGGCAGAGGCTCGACTCGACGCAGAGCACGCGGATGCCTTTCTCATCGATGCCCTCCTACAGGTGGAACCGGACGTCCTGGACTTGAACCGGGCGGCAGAGGCTCGACTCGATGCGGAGCGCGCGGATGCCGCTGCCATCGAGGCCCTCCTGCAGGCGGAACCAGACGTCCTCGACTTGAACCGGGCTGTGCTCTCATCCGTGCAGAGCGCCCGCACGCTCCGCTTGAACGAGTAGCTGGAGGCCGAGGACAACCACGGTGCGGAGACACACGTCGGCAGCGACGGCTGGTTCGCGCCGACAGCCAAAGACGACGAGGCCGTCTCTTTCCGCGAGCAGTGAGAGTTTTTCTTGATGTTGTTGTTTTTATGGATCTTTTGCTGTGTAAAAACATATATTTGTTATGCAAGTCGCCTGACTTGGGTCAGTCTACCATTTCAGGCAGTTGGATGAATATCCTACGTCTCCTAACCCTTCTTTCCTTCTTCCTCACCACTTCTTCTTCCCCAACAGACCACCGCATGGGCCATACGGATACTCCCCAACATGAGGTTGGATAAACATACTCTATGAAGGAAAATTATGTGTCAGCGATAGGATGGTTGAGTTTGGTTTGTTCACATGCGACAACACGTGTCAGTGAGGGTGCGTTCCCTTGGTTGGGTTTGCGGCGTGCAGGAGCGACCGTGTGAGGGTGCGGTGCGACCGCGGCGTGCAGGAGAGACCGTGTGAGGGTGCGGTGCGACCACGACAGCCATGCGCAAGTGTACATCGTTCTCATTTTGAAAACTTTAGGCAAGCTTGGCAAAAATGTGTGGCGAAGTTTGGCAATGCAAGGCCTAGACCCAAACAGGATAAGTACGTATGTACTAGGAGTACTAGTGTTAAAAAAGAAAGGTGGGGTTTTCCTTCGCGGGATTTAATCGATACAAATCCTCGTTTCACGTGTCAATTAATGCGCATTTTTTTCTCCAAAGACCAAAGATCTAACCATCTCACTCCTCATCGCTTGATTAATGCAGCGCCATGCAAACCAACCTTCTCACTTCCGCATGCATGCAGGGGATATTAATGTCCTTGGTTGCTAACCCCATCAATTTTCCCTCGATTAGTGTTAGTGGCCCTTTGCAAATTGTAATTTTGATATACTGGCCTTGTGTACAAAAAATGGAGGTACTAACTATATTTGACTTCCTTCCCCATTGCGGTGACGTCGACGATATCTTTTTTTTGTGGTTTGGCGAAGCGCGTTCGACGGAGAACACCATTGAGGGAGACCATGGTAAGTCATTCGCAAGTGCCGCCTGCAAGCCGAGACAACCGCCTTATTTGCATCTAGGAAGTCCTTTACTAGTACTACTAGGAGTACTAGTGCGGTGAGATGGTTTCTCAAAGAAGACGATGGAGAAGCGGAGTCAGCGAAGAGTGAAATGATGGTTGCTTCTTCCGTGCTTTTGTGATTTGACGCCTCACTGCTTTGTGATTTGTGATAGAAGGGACAAGGGAGTAGACTCTGTGCTCTATACTGTACTACATGCGTCCAAGCATGGGAGAAAGAGGAGAGACATTGCATTTTTCTATTCCTTCAATCAATCAATCAGGGAGCTTCGGTTGCATCTTTTTGGCTTTGGCAACACCGTCCACAATGGTTCCCACGATGCCAAAAGCTATTTTCACATTTGGCTACACATTGTGGATGCCCTTAACCGTACCACTTGGTTTTGCTCCTGTGTGCTATCTATACAAATCTCAATTATATTGATCTAAAAATTTATAGAATCAAGATTAGTAAAAAGGAGGTGATTTTGCCGTGCGGATGGCCGGGGAGGTTTCTTATTTCAGCAATGTTACATCCACGTAATGGTTTACGTAAAGTTACAAATTGATGTGATGTTGGACTATTTGATTGGATTAAAGGAGAGGATTAGGCCCACTCCACCTGAAAATCAGGGGGGCATGTATAGATTAGATGGAATGTATACGTAGCAGCTACGTAGCCCTTTGTAAGTCTAGGATTAGGCTTCTTATTTTCGGAGGACGTTGTCCTGGCTGTTTGCTAACATGTGGTCCCACGTGTCAGTTCTTTATCAAGCCGATCCGCGTCCCACATGAGGCAGAACAACGGCAGACGCAACACATGGTTAAGTTGAAGAAGATGAGGGATAAGTGGATTCAGCAATGAGTGAAATGATGGTTGCTTCGTCCCTCCAACGCCTCATTGCTCATTACTACGCCGGCGCCATTGTCGGATTTCGGGTTCCGGCAGACCCTTGAGGTTCAAACTCTGGGGTGCGCGCGGAGATTACGCCTTCTACCTCTCCGCCTCGCAAGGATCTAAACTAACAAAAGAACAGCACAAGGGACACAAGGTTTATACTAGTTCGGGCCACCATTGTGGTGTAATACCCTAGTCTAGTTTGTGGTGTGGTGGATTGCCTCTTGGGCTGATGATGATGAACAATACAAGGAAGAACAGCCTCGCGAGGGTCTGGTCTTGGCTGGGGCGATGAACTGCTAGGAGGAGTTCAGCGGCCCTTCTCTCTCTCTGTTGCTTATGCCTTTCTAACTGATTGCCGGGTTGCTAGCTGCCTCTACCCTAGGGGTGGATACTCCTATTTATAGGCAAAGGCCCTGGGCCTCCTCCCAAATATTGAGCGGGAAGGGCGCCAACAGTTGTCCATTTTGAAGGGGAACATCTGGTACACTTATCCTGACTAAAGTTGGTCCTCGCCTGCCAAAGGCTCTGGTGGTGATGCTAGCTTGGGCTCCACAATGACTTCCTCCCCACCGTTGGACTGGTCTTGGTCTCGTTGCACCAAAACGGGTGCCTTTTCTTGATCCTCTCATCTGCGCTTGCCCCCTTTGCACCAAAGAGGAAAGGGACGACATTGCGCGGGCTGGCGCCCGCCTGGCGCCCTTGGTCGTCATGGCTTGCGTCATGGGCACCTCGTGAGGTACCCCGCCTTGATCTCTCCGCCTCCTCGTGAGCCAGCCTAATGAGGCCGCGCCTGAGGAGGCTCCGTGTCGTCCGCCCCGCGAGGCTTGGCCCCTCGCGAGGGTCTTGGGTCTTGTGTTGATGAAGATGGGCCGTGCTGGGCTCCCTTGAGCCATGCCACAGGCCGCAGGCAGGCAAGTCTGGGGACCCCCGTTCCCAGAACACCGACAGTAGCCCCCGGGCCCAAGGCGCGCCCGGACTTGGCCGTGCCGAGAGGCGAAAGGGCAAGGGCGAAGCGCCGCGGGCCCTAACAGACTGCGGCCTTGGGCGCCGCGTGGCGGTTGATTGGACTGGAGCGCTTCAGTAACCGCGCAGGTTTGATAAAGGAGCGGCATCTACCTAGGCTTTGCCTTTTGCTTTCTCCGGTTGCTGCTCAGATCACCTTTCTTGCGCCTCCCCTTTCTTCCTCCAAATTTCCAGATCTACTCCGACCGCGTGACCTAGGAAGCAATGGCGCCTCGTCAGTCCCCGGCCGAAGCTTGGTACTCGTCAGCTCTGGACTCGCCGAACGTGTCGGAGGCGGGCTTTGTCCGGTTGCGCCGGATGGCGGCGGCGCAGGGCATCGACGGGGCGAAGGTGTTCAAGGCCGGCTCCACCACCCCTGAGGGCCGAGGGAGCACCTTTTATCCTCTCTTTGTAAGCTCCATTGCTGTTGGCCTGGTGCCTCCCTTCTTCGAGTTCTTCTTCTGTGTCCTCCGCCATTACAACTTACAGGCTCTGCACCTCCATCCCAACTCCGTCCTTCTCCTAGCGATCTTTGCCTATTACTGCGAGGCTCGTGTGGGGGTGCAGCCCTCAGTGGCCTTGCTGCGCCACTACTTCTCCCTCCGGGTCTCTCGCGGTTCTCCTTCCGCGTGCGCGAGCTTCGTCGTGTACGGTGGCACCATTGCCATTTCGAAGCCCGGGAAGAGGATTGAGGGCTTCAGGAGCAAGTGGGTCTTGGTAGATGCTGGGCGCATCCACCCTCGGCTGATCTTGCCCGCGGAGCTGCCCGCGAGCTCCGGCGATTAGTGTAGGGCGGAGCTCACGGACGCCAGCGCGAAACTGGTGTTGGAGAAGATGGACGCGGACCTGAGGCCGGCCAGCATGGCGGCGGCGAAGCTGACCGGCGCGTCACTGCTGAGGGAATTCCTGGAGCACGAGCTGGCTCCGCTTCGGCAGTACTCACCTCCAATGTGGAGGCCTCATCCGAGCCCCGCGGCTTTGGGCGACGAAGATCTGGCTGCGGTCCTCCAATCTCTGGTCGGGGGCGAGGTGGCAAGGTTGGAGGGCGCTCCTACGCCCTTGTTCCTCCGCGACGACTGGGAGCAGGTGGTGGAGTCCATGCCCATCTTCAACGGGGACGGGCCCGTGCCCGCGGAGGCTCCCGAGGGACTGGTGGACGTGTCCTCCGGTGACTCCGGCGAAGAGGAGGATGAAGAGGAGCGGGAGAAGGGGCCTGACTCTGAGGCAACTGACAGAGAGTCGAGGGCTCCCCTCCCCCGGCGCAGGTCCGGCACTCTCCGCCTCTCTTCGAGCGATGACGACGAGGATGATGACGAGCGGATCGGCGGGAGCTTGCCCCCGATCCCGAATAAGGATAGGACCGGGCTGATCTCCCGCGGGTCTGCCCCCGCCCCGAGGCGGCCTGGAGACGCGCCTTATGCTTCCGAGGTCGACCCTTCTAGCGGGCTGTCAGGCTTCAAGTTTGGCCGGAAGTTGCCCGAACTCGCCGGCGACGACCCGTAAGTGCTTGATTCTTGTCCTTATTCCTTGTTCTGCTGCTGAGGCTTGACGTCCGCGTTTTGGGCAGGCTGGCGCCCGTGGCGAAGAAGCTGAAGGGGGCTCCTGAGGTTCCGTCCGCGGCAGCACCTCTGCCTGCGGAGGAAGGGGATCGTGACGCACGCGCTTCTCCTGCCCGGTCGTCCTCGCGAGGCCTGGCTGACCTGGCCGGGGCGAGCTCAGCCCCCATGGCCCAAGTGACTCCCGTGGTGTCTTTGCCTACTGCTGCCACCACAGCCGTTGGGGCGCAGCAGGCTCCGCCTCAGGACGTTGTGGTCTTGCCGCCGCCGCCTTCTCCTACTCCACCGACTGCTGTCTCTCCGACTCCTCCTGTCGTTCTGGATAGTGTTGCTGCCGAGCTGGACCGACTGCGGTAGGATCTTCTTGGCTCCGACCCTCGCTTGGTGGCCGGGTGCTTGGAGCTGGCTTCAGGATGGATTCACTCAGACACTTCGGTTCGGGCGGCGCTGTTCCAGGCCTCAACGGCTTGTGACGAGGAGAGGCAGGCTGCCCTTGAGGCGAAGGCTGCTCGTGACGCAGCTCAGGGGGAGGCGGCCGACGTCCGTGGCCGCTGCAAGGTGCTGGAGGACGAGCTGCAGGGCCTGCGGGACCAGCTCGCGAAAGAGGCCCGCCTTCGCCAAGAGCAAGAAGAGGGCGTGAAGGCTCGCGAGGCGGCCGTTGAGGGCCGGGAGGCCAAGCTCAAGAAACGCCGCGACCGCCTAGGCGTGCTGGAGAAGGAGTTGGAGGCAGTAAAGGTTGAATTGGACGACAAGGCCAGGGTTCTTGCCGAGGACCGCGTGGCCTTCGCAGACATGGAGGAGAAGGCTCGTTCCTTGCTGAAGACGCTTTACGAGAGCGGCCTGGAGAGCCCGCTGGCTGGCGCTGAGGACGGCCCCGCCAAGCTGCTTCCCTTCCTGGTTCGTGCCCTTGAAGATGTCATCCTTGGCCTTGGCCCCACGGCCGAGGCCGAGGCGCGTGTCCTGTCTTCTGCTGCGCCGACGCGGGTCTTCGCCCACATCTACCTTCGCGACCCCAACATCGACCTCGATAGCCTGCTGGAGCCAGTGAGCGGCGAGCGTGCGCTGCCGCTGCCGAGGCCGTGAAGGGTCGCGCGGAGGCTTTGCTGGGGAAGTTCCGGGCCTTCAACACCAAGCCGAAGCAAGGCGCTGCCGGCCCCGCTGCTCCATGAGGCGAAGCCACTCCGCGCTACTCCACCGCTGACAAGTGACTCCGCGACGGCTCCTGTCCTGCTTTTAATTCCTACACATGTATCATGCCTCGGGGAGGCGTTTAAACTCGCGTTTGGTGTTGAGACGATAGTATGGACTGTAATATTTGCTTTTAAATTCCTTGAATTTTATGCTTTTCCTTCCTACTTGCTTGTGTTCTGCGCTGGCAGAGCCCGGCCCCGCGCGTACCTCACCCAGCATTAGCCCCGACCGGAAACCAGGACGGGACCAAAGGAGTGAGGGGCTACGTGACAAGTTAGGCTCCTGAGTCGCGATGCTCAGGAGTCCCCCTTGGCGTACGAACAACAACCAGGGAGGTGTGATGCAGGTGGATCTATCGTTCTACGTCTGCAGAGCCCGGGCCCGCGCGTACCTCACCCAGCATTAGCCTTTCAGAACTAAAGGAGTGAGGGGCTACGTGACCGGTTAGGCTCCTCAGTCGCGATGCTCAGGAGTCCCCCTTGCCGCGCGAACAACAAATTATAAGTGGATGTACCGTTCTACGTCTGCAGAGCCCGGCCCCGCGTGTACCTCACCCAGCATTAGCCTTTCGGAACTAAAGGAGTGAGGGGCTACGGGACAAGTTAGCCCCTGAGTCGCGATGCTCAGGGGTGCCCTTGACGCTCAAACGACCTTCATACCTTGGCTCCGCTCGGGGAGAGACGCGCGACGAACCAGGCCCGGGGGGCCTGGCTGGGTGCCGTGCGTCTGGGCGTGACCCAGGTGCAGCCCCCGTGCCCAGCCCCCTCGCGTGGCACTCCCGAGGGGAGGCGTTGCGATGAGGCTAGACACTAAGGTTGATGCGGCCCGGGGGCCACCCTCAGTTGTTTATCACCAGCGCGGAGCATAGCGCTTCCGTATGTGTACGGGCATAGCCGCTCCTCGACAGTGTCGTCAGCCAGCCCAGAGCATGGTGCTTCCACTGGTACATGGGAGGGGGCTCCCCTCCGGGAGGAGCCCCCGGGGCGTGTATAGCCCCGCCCTGACACGTGGCCGGCACGGTAGGGCTTGGTGAGGTGTATCTGGGCACCCGTGAGCCAGCGCGGGACTCACGGAGCCCTACCTCTAGGCGGGTTGCACCTGGCACTGGGCCTTATCTTGTGATGTGTTCCTGCAAATTTGGTTAGATGCCGGCCCTCTACGTCCTCAGGTCCCGACCCTCGAGCTGATCTCAGCCGTCGCTGGTATGCCAGGTCGCGATGCCGTGGACAAGGCCCGAGGGTGAGGGCTGGAGAGCCAGTAAGAGCCCTGAGTCGCGATGCTTAGGTACCCCGCCCTTTAACGTGCAAGTGGTCGACATGGAGAAGAAGAGGTGCCGTGGACAAGCATCAAGTAATCAAGCATGATGGTCGAATGCATAGCCGGAAATAAACGCAAGGGAGATACATGCCGCTGGGCCTGGCCCGAGCGACTTGGGGATGATGCAGCCCGAGGGGCGCCCCCAACAAAGCAAGCTAATCAATATGAAATAAAAGGGATACATGCCGTAGGGACGGACCCACGCGGCCTGGGAATAATGCAGCCCTGGGCGGGGGCGCTCCCAGCTGGAAATGAAACTTGGAAGATGTCACCCGATGATGTCGAGGACGAAGGAGTGTTGGTGCAGCAGACTCGGTGGGCTGCGGAAGCCGATCCTCACGAGCCCCCAGGCCCAGGGGCCTCGGGAGGCTCCAGAGGCGCTGGTGGCTCCTCGCGGATCATCTCCATCTCCGCCAAGGCTGCGGAATGCCTGGCCTCTTGAGCCTCCATGATGCCCCTCATGAGGCGCTGGTACGTAGCAGCCACGCTCGGCAAGCCGTAAGGCATGCGAACGTAGCTGTGGGGTGGACCTCCGCAGCGTCCCACTTGCGAGGGCCAGAGGCGCTCCAGCGAGGCGACTTGGTTGAGCCCTGGTACATCAATGCACACGCGCAGCCCACCATCCTCGCCTGGATGGGGAGCCACAGCTGGTAGACAGCGGCAGCCTCTCATGACTCTTGATTCCTGTAGTTCCTGAGTGGCCTTGTCGACGAACTCCTGACGGCCCGACCCTCCGTGCCTTGCTCCTTCTTGAGGGAAACGTGCTTCGAAACACGCCTCCACGTGGTGCCCAAGCGCCTCCCTCGTGACCTTGGCCAGGTCGGTGGCCCTCCAGGGGAGAGCCCCCGAGCCCTGCCTGAGGAGGGTGCCGGGCGCGCTTTCCTATGCGATGGAAGGAGGTTCCCCTTGGGCAGACGCGGGCCCTCAGGGGCCTGCCTCCTGAGGGGCCGGTCCGGACGATGTCTTCTTCTTCTTGGGGGTGGTCTCGGGAAGCCTCCTGCTTCGGCGATCTGGGTCTTCCAGCGACGCAGCCTAAAAGGCTCGTTCCAGGGAACACACCGCATCCTTCTCTTAACAGGGCACCGTGATGACTCCGCCACTTCCTGGCATCTTGAGGACATTGTAGCCGTGGTGGGTCACAGCCATGAACTTGGCCAACACTGGGTACCCGAGGATGGCGTTGTACGACAGGCGAATGTGAGCGACGTCAAAGTCGATGAGTTCGGTGCGGTAGTTGTTGCGTGCCCCGAAGGTGACAAGGAGGCGGACCTGCCCAATCGGGACCGTGGAACCGTCGGTGACTCCGGAGAAAGGCTTGGTTGGCTGAAGCTGGTCATAGGGCACCTGGAGATTGTTGAATGTTTCCACGGACAGGACGTTGAGCCCTGCCCCACCATTGATGAGGGTCCTGGTGACCAGTACGTTGCTGATGACAGGGGAGCAAAGCATCGGGAGGACTCCGGCAGTGGCCGCACACTTGAGCTGATCCACTGAGCTGAACGTGATGGCGCACGCCGACCACCTGAGAGGGCGCGTGGCTTCGAGCTTGGGGAGGACTGCGTTCAGCTCGCGGGCGAACTGCTTGAAGATGCGCTAAGAGGCTGGGGCTTGAGCTCCGCCCAGGATGCAGGCGATCGCGCGCGGCTCCTGGAAGCCCCCAGCCCCTTCATCATGATGACGGTCTTCGTTCCTCCTTGGTGGCAGCGGAGGGAGGCCTGTGTTGCCTTGCGGGCGGTCCTTGCGAGGCTGGTCCCTCCAGTCTCCCTCGCGAGGCGGGTCTCGCCAGCGATCCTGGCGAGGTTGATCGCGCCACCCTTGGTGCGGGCCGCGGTCATCCCAACGTCCTGTGTTTCTTCCTCCTCCTCGGCCGTAGCCCCAGTCAGCGCGGTCGGGACGACGGCCAATCCTTCCTTCTTGCACGGCACGGAGTTCTTGGCACTCGTTGGTGTTGTGGGTGTGGAGGTCGTGGTACACGCAGTACCGACTGCCCCGGGAGGATTCGGGCAGATCCTTGCCCCGCTTGGTGTCTGCTTCTGCCGCGAGCACGGCAGCCCCCTTGCGCTTCACGTCCTTGGCCTTGGGCCTTTTCTCTTCTGGGTCTACAGCAGGCAGATCGAGGAGGGAGTGACACCCTTCCTCAGCCCTGGCGCACTTGGTCGCCAAGTTGAACAGCTCCAAGGAAGTGCACAAGTCCTCATGCATCGCTAGCTCCTCCTTCATCTTGACGTCGCGCACGCCGTCGGAGAAGGCTGAGATAATGGCCTCCTCGACACCTTGGGAATCTTGAGGCACACGCTGTTGAAGCGCTGGATGTACTTTTGCAGGGTTTCTCCGGGTTGTTGCTTGATGCGGCGCATGTCGCTCACGGCGGACGGCCGGTCGCGAGTACCTTGGAAGTTGGCGATGAAGCGGGTGCGCATCTGGTCCCAGGAGGAGATCGTGCCTGGAGCCAGATTCAGGAGCCAGGTGCGAGCCCCTTCCTTGAGCACCATGGGAAACTAGTTCGCCATGACCTTCTCGTCTCTGTTGGCAGCTTCCTTGCCCAGCTCATAGAGCTGGAGGAATGCCGCCGGGTCGGTCGTGTCGTTGTAGCGAGGAGGCAGGTCTGGCTTGAACTTGTCGGGACATGCGACGCTGCGCATCTAGGTAGTGAAGGCACGGCAGCCTGTTGTGGCCACGGGGGGCCTTGGGTGGTGGAGAGCTTGGTCTTGCGGGTCCCCATGCGCTGCAGCTGGGAACAGCGCGGGGTCTTGACGCGCGGGAGCAGGAGCATGGTCGCGACGCGCCGGAGCAGGGAGCGCCCGGGCAGCTTCTTGCGGGCGAGGGACCTCTTGGCAGCTCCGCTCTTGCTGCGCTGGCACCTGACGGAGCGGGTTCCGCCCAGGGGCCGCACGCCTTGGAGCCATGGCATCTTCTTGAAGAGGAGGCGGCTGGTACGCCCCCAGAGCTTCGTCGCCTGTGCGGGGCGGAGTGCGGTGTAGAGGAATGGACGGCGCTGAGGAGCCCCCCGCGGCGCGGACGACCTCGGCGACGCGGTCGAGCCATTCTTCATAGACGTCGTCGACGGGACGGTAGCGCAGGAGCTCGTTTGCCGTGATGAGCGCAGCTCGAACCTCCATAGGTGCGTGGAGCGCGCTGGATGAAGAACCAACTGGTGTGAGCGAGGGAGTAGCGGTGCGGCCATCTTGCCGCACGGACGGATGCTGAGACGACGCTTGCTGCTCGTTCCCCGCTGGGCCGATGGCGGCGTTGACGGCGGGTGACGGGGAACAGCGAGGACGCCCGCCGACGGGAGCCGTCTGGGCGATGCGGGAAGCGAGCGAGGCCCGGCGCTCGGCACGAGCCCGACGAGCGTCAGACATGGACGCGATGGTCGGAGGAGAACGAAGCGGTAGAAGACGAATTCCGGCGCACCCCTACCTGGCGCGCCAAATGTCGGATTTCGGGTTCCGACAGACCCTTGAGGTTTGAACTCTAGGGTGCGCGCGAAGATTACGCCTTCTACCTCTCCGCGTCGGAAGGATCTAAACTAACAAAAGAACAGTACAAGGGACACAAGGTTTATACTAGTTCGGGCCACCATTGTGGTGTAATACCCTACTCTAGTTTGTGGTGTGGTGGATTGCCTCTTGGGCTGATGCTGATGAACAATACAAGGAAGAACAGCCTGGCGAGGGTCTATTCTTGGCTGGGGCGATGAACTGCTAGGAGGAGTTTAGCGGCCCTTCTCTCTCTCTCTGTTGCTTATGCCTTTCTAACTGATTGCCGGGTTTGCTAGCTGCCTCTACCCTGGGGTTGGCTAGTCCTATTTATAGGCAAAGGCCCAGGTCCTCCTCCCAAATATTGAGCGGGAAGGGCGCCAACAGTTGGCCATTTTGAAGGGGAACATCTGGTACACTTATCCTGACTAAAGTTGGTCCTCGCCTGCCAAAGGCTCTGGTGGTGACGCTAGCTTGGGCTCCACAATGACTTCCTCCCCACCGTTGGACTGGTCTTGGTCTCGTTGCACCAAAACGGGTGCCTTTGCTTGATCCTCTCGTCTGCGCTTGCCCCCTTTGCACCAAAGAGGAAAGTGAGGACATGGCTTGCGTCATGGGCACCTCGTGAGGTACCCCGCCTTGATCTCTCCGCCTCCTCGTGAGCCAGCCTTATGAGGCCGCGCCTGAGGAGGCTCCGTGTCGTCTGCCCCGTGAGGCTTGGCCCCTCGCGAGGGTCTTGGGTCTTGTGTTGATGAAGATGGGCCGTGCTGGGCTCCATTCAGCCACGCCGCAGGCAGGCAAGTCTGGGGACCCCCGTTCCCAGAACGCCGACAACCATGACTGGGGTGCTTCACCCCGGCTGCTCTGCACTGTATTCTGGTATGGCACGTGGACCCAGTAGCTTGATGTCCCACATGTCAGCGAAAGGGATTAGAAGATTTATGAAAGCGAGCGCTCCACTCTTACGATGGAGGAGTAGATGACACGACGGCCCAGTGAACTGTCACTTGTACTGTATAGTACTATAGTTTTGCTGTTTTGCATGATCCATCGATACAAACCTGATTAAACAGGAAAGGGCGGGATTTTTCCCGCGTTGTAGATGATACTGGCCATACATTTCAGAGGCAATTTTAATGTATGCAAACTGAATAATTATAAGTAACAATATGATATCTAGTAAAACTAAAAACACATATGATTTATTGTGTTAGAGTGTAGTAGTAGTGCTGTATTTCATAGTTGTTAGATGTAACATGCGAGAACGTGTAGAGATGTAGTTTTGGAGGGCCTACAGAGAGAAAAGAGTAATACGGTCACCGAACTTCAGAATAAGCTGATTACGGTCACTATATACGTTTTGCGGTGATTATACGGTCACTTGCTTACAGTTCAGCATCGGATTGCACTCTGTTGACCGGCCAAATAGTCTGCGTGGCGCCATGTTGACTAGTTAAATTGACCATGTTCCTTGTGGGTCCCACCTGTCAGTTCGCATAGGCAAAAGGTGAGATAAACACAAATTTATGAAGGCGCAACAAGGATCCAACCCGTGCGCGGGAATCACCTGGTTGTGTATGTGTCTGTCAGGGCCTGATGTGTGCGCATGCACGTGTAGGTTGAGCACTTGAGCATGAGAGTGTGTGATGGTCGTGTGGTGTACTCGTGTGTGCATGCATGCGTGTGTGTGTGTGTGCGTGTGAGTGTTGCGTGCATGCGTGTGAGTGTTGCGTGCGTGCGTGGCTGCGCGTGTACGTGTGAGTGTTTCATGCGTGCGTGGGTGCATGTGTTTGTGTGAGTGTTGCGTGGATGCAGTTCGTGTGCATGCGTGTGTGTGTGTGTGTATAATCACCACACCAGCTCATGTGTGTTAAAACAGACGGCTCAGCATACCAATACAAGGCCACCTTGTCCGCTGTGCCCGCGGTCATGACTTTGAACCACTGTCCAAATATTGTTTTGTCGTTTGTTTTCATTCTTACTAGCAAGATGCCCGTGCGTTGCACGTAACATCAAGATGCATTTGTATGACTTGTTTATCTTGTGAGAGAAAAGGATGAACGAGGGAAGGCCTTATTTGAAAATGTGGAGAGGTGTGTGGACACCTTTTTGCAAAATTTCCATAGTTTCTTTCCTATCCGTCAGATATAAATCGGACGGCCTATATTGCAGGATGGCAGGCTCACCATAATCACCAACTCTGTTTTTTATAAGAGTGTATTTTATGTATTTTATAAGAGTGTAGATGTAGAGTAGATACAAGTCGACAGGTGGGCACGATGGTAGTGAGATAATGTGATGCAACACTAGAGGTGCCACGTGGAGCGTTTAACTGGTCAACTAGTCATGTCATGAGCAAATACAAAGTTGTACAGTGAGCCCATGACTGTATAATAACCACTAAACATAAATGGTGACCGTAATGAGTGCATTCTAAAGTCCAATGTACGTATCGTGCTTTCGCTTCAAATACAATGATCGTCATTGCATATATCGCGAGAGAAAGATGAAACATGCGTGAATTTTCTGGGTGCTTACTTTTAGAGGACCCGGAGATAGTTTTGTGTGCATACGTGAAAGGGGTGTACAGGGGGGGGGTATGCGATGGAGAGAGATATGCTCTTCATTTCTCTTTATTATGACTAACTTTGTATATAGTACAAAAATATACAAATTCACAGTGCGGAATAAATATCATTGTGGGCACCATGCAATGCAAATTAGCGTTCGTACTCCTCCATAGAACTTTGTAATGTTGTATATATGTAGAAACTCTAAAATATTTTTTTGGCCACACTTTATTCAAAAGGAATGTTGTATGCGAAAAAACATGAAGAGAGGGCTTTTTAGATCAATGGGGTATGTGATGTAACATGTGTGAATGTGTAGTTGATGCATTGGGCGGGGCCTAGAAAAGTATGTGTGTGTATTACGTATTCGAGAGAGGCATGGATAGAGGGGCCGACGGGGGCGGGGGGGGGGCGTGGGGGAGATAACATGAGAAATGAGAGTGGTCTAGAGAGAGAGATGAATATGACATCACGACAAGAGATTCCATTCCCTTGAGTGTGTATATGCAAGGGGGGAGGGAATAGAGGCACCAGGAGAAATTTTCTGTGTGTGTGGTGTTTGTGTTGGTATGTGTGGGTGTGAGAAAATAATGAGACATGGGGGCAGAGGGTGTGTCACCGCGTGAGGTCTGGTGGGTCGAGGTCAGGCCCTTCGTTCGGTTCCGTCCTGCGCCACATTGGTCGGCCCATGACGCATTTAGGAAGACCCATGGATGACTAGTTGTACAAGACAAAGATAGAAGAATTGTGAAGGACTCTGTGTCCACTGACAAAGCCGGCTAGGATTTGTAACCCTAGGTTCTCGGACTAAGGTAACCCCTTTATCTTTGATATTACTATTCATCCAACCTAACTCTAAGGGGCATCCTACAGAATGCTCTGCTAGAATCATACTCGTCGATTAGGAAGAGAGGTGTGAGAAAATGCGTGAGAGACAGGCGTAAAGATAATGTGTGTACATGAGACATGTAGGCAGGTCCATGTATATAGAAAGGGTCGATGAGGATTGTGCGTGTGTATGTTTGCGAGAGGAAGAGTGCTTGTGATAAAGGTTAGTGAAAACAGTTGTAAATGGTTACGAGAGGGAGGGAGGGTTATATCTAGAGCATGTGTGCGAGAAAGACACCTCAGGAGAGAGTGTGTGAGCATGTGTGAGAGACCACCGATGGAGAGTGAAACTACACGTAAAAGACTGCTCTACACATTGATTAAAGATATAAATTGTATCCAAATATTAGGATGGGATCATGATATTTGCAATTCACGTAAGGAGCGGTCATTGATCCATCAGACATCTAGATTCTATCAAATTTGAGCATGTCTATGTTATTATTCGACACAATTGATCCACATAGTTAGTATTTTGAACTCCAGACAATGCATCGCTTTAGCAATCGAATATAAACGTGAGTATAGTTCATGTTGTGTGTGTAAAGCACATTATACATACGAAAGTTACACAATGGACATTATAAATAGCTACCTATGAACTAGCATACATTTGAATTCAACTTAAGGTGGTTTAAAAAATTGAATTCAACATGAAGTACATTCAATTATTTGAATTTGATATCATGGCATTTGTAAACCATACCTAAATTATAGGGGCACCAATCTTTGCTCTGATTTTGTACATAATAGCATATGTAGTCGTGCACAAAATAGATTGAAATTTAGCTCCTCCATTCCAAAATAATCGTAGTTATAGGATTTTCAAGTGTCAAAATTTCAAAAAGAAGCGGATAATTTAATGAGGTTTTCAAACATACAAGGTCAAATATAATGTTGTCTATTTAGGTCAATCCTCATAGTTCAAGAGTACTCTAAACGTGAATGCTTGTGTTTCAAAATTTCGAACGAAGCGCCAAAAGAGCCTCTACTCGCCCGAAACCGGGTGAGACCAATGTTTGGTAGTACAAGGAAATTACTTATCTAATAACTACGACCTGTGAAACCTACCGGCCCGACGTCCAAAGGTCTAAACCGGGGTAGGTTTGTAGCTTCATCTAGATGCCACGCAACCACATCCGAAAAACATTCATACACAATCGCCGCCTGAGCACACATTCGCGCGGCCGAAATCGCTCCCTCCCACTATTTGGGACACCTAGGATTACCATCCTACCCCTGACCCGCAATAGGTCCGAAATTTAAGAGGGGGGCCAAGTTTGTACTTTCCCCAAATTTCAAACAAGCGCGTCCGATCTTCTGTTCAAAAAAGCCAAAAACAAGCGCGTCCCAGACCGAAACATGGTTCCCCCCACCCGTCCGATTCCCCATTCGTACTCCGTGGGCACCAAAACTACCTCTCCACCAGCCGCGAAACCCCGGCGTCCTCCGCCCGCCACCCCATCCCACCCATCAACCGCCGCCCTCCTCCATCACGCCGGAGCCGATACCTCGACGTCGTCATCCACCGCAACCTCAACCGCAACGCCCTCCACGGCTAGTAGTTGAAGCCGAGGCCGAGCCGTCCGTACCCAAGCCAGTTCAACCACGCCGCCCTGCGCCTCACCGCTGCCGCTCCAACTTCGCCGCCCTCCACCGCACCCGAGTTGTTCCTGCTACGCCGTCCTTCGCCGCCTCGGATCTACTTCCCCTTCGCTGACATACGGCCATGGCAACACAATCAACAATTTGGCCATGGGTTCGTCCAAGCCTGCACCCTCCAGAACATCGGTTTCCCCGGTAAAAAGAAGAAGATCGGCAATCGAAAAAGGTACTCCTCATCCCTTATTCGTGCAAATCTTACGTCTTTGCTTGCACGGTATTCATCCCACAGAAGACACTAGTTGACCGCTTCTTCTTAATACTAGATGTTCCTAGTAACTCGCGATGCACAAGGTTTCTCCTCATATACTATTTCACCTTAGCTAGAGGTCCGTCGCCCCCCTGAATTTCAATTTCTGGCCAATTGATTCCCAATTAATGGAAGCATTCCCCGGCGTAACAGGCGCTAGTACGCCTATTACGTCGGGGAAGCAGCGTCTTGGTGTTTATCTTTGGGGCGTGTGCGGCCTAGAGCTACTGGCGCCCGATCTGGAGGTCGGCCGGGATAAAAGGGATGGCCTGGGGGCGCTGCCAAGCACGGCGGTGGTGTGAGGTCGTTGGGAGGGCGGGGCGGCGGAGGCAGGGTTCTGGGCCGGTGGTCGCTGGTGGTTCGAGAAAGATCGTCAACAGTGACTGGCGGGAGGTAGACGAAGGCCATCTGCCCGTTCCTTATAGATCAGACGGTTCATTAAAAAATTGACTGACCTATTTATTTTCAGTCGACTGTTATCTTAGATATGACCACATGTGGTGGTGTGCTGGAGGAGTACCTGCATTTCCTGTGCTCATATATTACAAAATCATACGGAGTAGAATATAATTTTGTTTGCCATGCAATGTTGTAGAGCTATCATACGTCTCCTGTCATTTATTTTTCAACCACCTGCTATCTGCTACTTTTACAGTGCACTAGTTCTGCACACTCTTCACCCTTACTCTCACTATTGTGTTTTTATGCAAGGGTATTTCAGACTCTGCTGCCATGAGAGAAGCCAAAAATAAAAGAGAGAAGTCGCTCCAGCTTCGTATTTGGCTAGGCAAGATACGTTACAACGCCATAAAGGATGCAGTGTCAGTAGATGGAGATGGTAAACGTAGCTCTGGAGTTGATGACCTTGCTCATAATGAACCACCATCCCAGGTGCTTGCTTTAACTTCGCGGTGTCATATGTGGTTGCATGTTCCATATGGTGTCTAGCTTGTTTTCGAAAGGCCGAAGTCAGTAAGATAAGGAAAGATATTTTTTTACATGAACCACCATCCCGTGAGCACTAGAAGACAAATAGCTAGCCAGGGCACTGGCCGAGCCAGTGACAAGCCCAACAAAGATAGGCATCACCTGGAAGCCAACTAAAAAGCTGCGATGGTGGCGAAGCAGCCCACCTCCCACTAGGCTCTCAGGTCCTAGATGATCATGCTCACCACTCCAGCCGGGTCTAGCTTGTATTGCTTCCAATTTCGTTAAATTGCATCTGCTTAGCTTACACATTATACCTTTGAATATGACATGCGTTTCTATTTTTGGTACATACTAGTACATCTGTGTATTAACCACCTTCTGAAGGGTGGCGAGGCAACTATAACCGCAATGTCAGCTCTTGCTATAGTGGGTCAGTACCTGTCCACTAATAGTGCCAAAAGCACGTTCCTGCGTAATACTGGGTTCCTTGTTAAGGCAATATCGTCCAAACTGCCTCATGATCAAGATATGTAAGCTCAAAGCAATGTTGTATCTGCACTCCAGACACAAGTCCATTCCCTAACAGAGACCCTTTGTGCAACAAGGAGAAACATTGCTCAATGTCGTCAAGATATGCATGGTTTTGAAACAAGACTATCAGACATTTGCTATTTTGTTTAGGAGCCTAGGGGAAATGAAGGCGAGGGTTATGGTGCTCCATCGGACAATTTGGCATGAAAATGTAACAGTCAGGTCAAATGTACTGAGCTTCTGAACTTCTGGTGGTGCATTTATCTGCTAGACTGTTAAGTTTTATGCCAACCTTCCTTTTGTTGTAATTTGTTTTGGTGCGATACAAAATTTATTCTTAACGTGCAGCCATCGGCTGAAGAAGCAGCAAGCCATTTTTGTATAGTGTTGGGTGTTCCCTATATTTGCACTGGTGGCGATCTTTGATGCCGAGTGGATGTAATCTATGCAATCGCCTTAATAGCCTAGCGTTAGTTTCGGCCTTATTTATTTCCTAGTCTTCTTTTTCCCTGGTTTGCTAGTGGCCACAACTACCATGGGCCATATACGGGTCGTAGGATCCATGGGTCTCCTACGGGCCATCGATAAATGGGCCTGTAATCGGTGGGACTCGGGCCATCGGATAAATGGGTCTACATGGGCCGTAATCGGGCGTAATTGGTATCGGCCCAGCACGGTAACAGGCCGTTAACAGGCCGTAGGACAGCAAAGGCTTAATTTTGTCACAGGCATAACGGGTCGTTAATGGGCCAGAATATAGGACGGGTTGGAAACGGCGCAACGGGTTAACAGGCCAGAAACGGGCCGACTCTTGCCATGGGACGAATTTGACCCATTAGGGTAACAGGCCAGTAACGGGCCGACTCTTGCCATGGGCCGAATTTGGCCCATTAGGGGAACATGCTAGTAACGATCCGACTCTTACCATGGGCCAAATTTGGCCCATTAGGGGAACAGGCCAGTAATGGGACGGAAGTAATCGAGGGCCGAAAAGAAACCCAAGAACGTATGGGCCGTCAATAGGCCGAAAGCTAACACTGGCTGGAAACGGCCCATGTAAATCACGGGCCGTTAACAGGTATAAAGAAAATTACTGTTCATTATGGGCTAGAGTCACCGTGGGCCTGTAAAGGGCCAAAAGATACGAAGGCCTCATATGCGCCAAAAGACGTCGTGGGCCATACATGGGCCAAAAGTGAAATGGGCTGGTGTTATATTCGACGGCCCACATGACTTTGTTGGGCCAATTTCCTTTAGGGCCTAACGGGCCATGAGTTAACGGGCCGTAAAATGGTCTATTTGCGAAGAGACCGTTAACTGGCTTTTCATGGGCCAGCCCATTAACTTTTGACCAAGTCAAACGGGCCAGCTTTGTAAGCTAAATGGGCCAGTGTTGGGCCGTGGCACGTGTCGACATATCATACGCGCCTATCTGACCCAATGACGAGCTGACACATGTTTCGTCCGGCCAATAAGAATTTTACACATGGAAATTTACCATTGGTCGGGGCTGTTAACAGGTTATCGGATCCAAAACCCGACCCGATAGCTTAACGGCGTTCCGTTACGGTGGATGCCATGTGTCGGTCACCCTTGATGAAAGCACTTCTGTGACGCGCGATTTATCGTCATGGAAGTGGACACTTCCGTGATGATAATTTTGGTAATGTCATGGAACACTTCTACGACAGCACATGTATGACTATCTTGATTCTGTCATAAAATCGTCGTGGATGTACATGCATGACAAAAAATGCGACCTACTGTGACAAACACGTATCATCACGGAAGTGTATTTTTTTGTAGTGCTTCTCGAGGGAGCTATCCCTCGCTGCATCCTTCCGTTCCTCGTCATTATTTTCTTTGGGTGTATCCACCATGTATATATCGTGTGATGAGGTGGCTGTCCAGCGCCCTATAGGCGGTGGTTCTTGCTCGTCTCCTGCATCGTCGTCCATACCGTCGATGTCTTCGGAGTCGAAATAGAGCATGTCGGTTAAATCGTCGACAGTGGCTACTGAGTGGGTGGTGGGTGGGGAGCAAATTTCTTCGTCGTCCGCATCCCATTCTAGCCGGACATAGTTCGGCCAAGGTTCTCCTGACAAGGAGAGAGACCTTAATGAATTTAGCACATCGCCGAAAGGCGAGTGCTGAATGATATCCGTGGAGGTAAACTCCATCATCGGTGCCCGATCGGATTCGATACGCGCGGACGTAAGCGGCCCGGAGCTCATGGCCGGGGACAAACCCAATGGTTCGGCAACATGGCTCTCATGGGAGGTGAAGTCAGTATTCGGCTCTATCGCCACTAAGAGTGCGGCCACCATGGCGGGGTCTATCCACCCGTCCTCAGATGGCGCAATTTGTTCCGGATTGTGGGCCGGGGTAGTTGTAGGTGTGATCTCCTGAACACTATACGACGACAGAGTTAAGTCATGTCCGTCGTGATTGTGCGGCGCACCTGACATGGGCTTGAATCCGTCGAAGATCAAGTCTCCGCGGATGTCGGTAGTATAGTTCAAGTTTCCGAACCTGACCTGATGGAGAGGGGCGTAGCTCTCGATCTGCTCCAGATGGCCAAGCTAGTTGGCCCATAGTACGAAGCCACCGAATACGAAGATCTATCCGGGGAGGAAAACCTCACCCTGGATCGCATCTTGCCGATGATCGAAGAAGCCATCAAGCCTTATGGTGATGGAATAGTGGAACTCTCAATGAAAGCACCAATGTCGGTGTCAAAACCGGCGTATCTCGGGTAGGGGGTCCTGAACTGTGCGTCTAAGGCGGATGGTAATAGGAGGCGGGGGACACGATGTTTACCAAGGTTCGGGCCCTCTCGATGGAGGTAATACCCTACATCCTGCTTGATTGATCTTGATGATATGAGTATTACAAGAGTTGATCTACCACGAGGTTGTAGAGGCTAAACCCTAGAAGCTAGCCTATGGTATGATTGTTGTTGTCCTACGGACTAAACTGTCCGGTTTATATAGACACCGGAGGGGGCTAGGGTTACACAGAGTCGGTTACAAGGGAGGAGATCTACATATCCGTATTGCCAAGCTTGCCTTCCATGCCAAGGAGAGTCCCATCCGGACACGAGACGAAGTCGTCAATCTTGTATTTTCATAGTCCAATAGTCCGGCTAAAGTATATAGTCCGGCCATCCGAGGACCCCTAATCCAGGACTCCCTCACCTGTCGGTGTACAAAAAGAGGGGTACATTTTTGTACCCCTATACCTGTGCACGGGCAGTCGGAGCCGCGCCCACGGTCACGCCAAGCAGAGCAAGGGAGGTGAGCCAAGGTAAGACCGAAGCCCAAGATAATCAGAGCAACGCCAAGGCCAAGACCACAAAGAGCAGAGGGACGGGATAGGTTCCCCCGGCAAGACCCTTGCCGGGGAAACCTCAGCAGCCCCGGCAAGATCCTTGCCGGGGGAGATTACCCCACACCAACAGAGCGAGCCACCCTTGAGCCCACGGTCTCCAATGTCATCATCAACGTTGGGCCAGGGCTCGGGTGGTACCTCCGTGGTGGCATGCAGATCTTTGTGAAGACATTTCAAGATCAGACGAGGATTAGAAGACGACGATTCACGGCAAGATCCTTGCCGAGGAAGGCCACCAGATCCCCAGGAAGGCCCTTGCCGGGGACGACAGCACGCCACGGCAAGACCCTCGCCGGGCCACGCGGCAAGAGCCTTGCCGGGCGGCCCGGTAAGGCCCTCGCCAAGGACGCCAGCAGGGCCACCACCAGGCCCGCGCCAACCAAGCTTCCACCACCGTTCACATGCAGCTGCCAGCCCAACCAGCTAGGCGGGCACCTGCGTGGCAACATGCAGCTCCCAGGCTAACTCATCGAGCGCCTGCGTGGTAGCATGCAGATCTTCATGAAGGCTCCGCCACTGCGCCACCTCAGCTGCCTGCCTGCCTACATGGCACCACGCATCTCACTGGCCAGGGCGCGTGTCAAGGCGAGGAGGAGTGGCGACGGACGGGACGGGCCTCGGCCCCGTCCCCAATAAAGCAAGGGGACACCTAAGATACGCATTAAATGCGTCTTGTCCTGTAATACGAGCAATAAGCTCAGGGCACTGTATGCCTTTCCACCTCCTGTGTGCCACTGTGGCAGCCCCTTTCAACTATAAAAGGAGGCCCATGGCATACTAGAGAAGGATTCGGCTCTTTCGAACCACGCACTGACCACAGCTAGTTCGAGAGCTCAAGAACTTTCTGAAATACACCAACCAAAGCAGGACTAGGGTTTTATGCATCCTCGCGGCTCGAACCTGGGTAAACGATCCTTGTGCTATCTACTAGCCCTACTATTCTCGCAACCCCGCGCCCTGGCAACCGTAGTAGGGATTCTTGTGAACCCATAGGTGTCGTTCCACACAGACACCGGGCGAAGCCAGTGCTGGAGAAGATGACCACCGACCTGAAGCCGGGCAACGCCAAGGCGGCGAAGATGACGGGGGCCATGCTCCTGAAGGAATTCCTGATGCTGTGTGTGGCTCCGCTCTAGGCGCGCTCACGCCCTTTATGGACGCTCGGGGGCTAGGAAGATAAGCTTTGCTTGAGTCCGGAGGCCTTTCTGGAGAAGAGCTAGCTGTGGCTCTCCGCCTCCTGGTCGGGGACGACCAGGAATATCCGCCGAGTGCCTTCGCTCCCATGTTCCTTCACAAGGACGGGGCGCAGGTCGCGGCCGCCATGCCCACCTTCGGCGAGCGCGGGCTAGTGCCGCCGGCGCCCCGTGGGGTCCCGACGGTGACGACGCCAGTTGTCGTGTCTTCCGGCGATTCCCACAGGGAGGAGGAATAGGAGGAGGATGAGGAACGTGACGCGGAGGCTACCCTCAAAGGGATGGGGGAGACCTCTTCCTGGTGCAAGGCCGACATCCTCCGCACCTTGCCTGATGATGATGACGAGGCTGATGTCCCCCCAGAAAAAGGGGAGCCACCCGTGGCTGGGGGCTCTTCGAGGTCCAAGGGAAGTCCCCAGAGGAAGCCACCGACCGAGGTTCCGACGAGGGGCAGGTCAACGCTAATCTCCCGAGACGACACTTCTGCTCCGACGCTGCCTGGAGCTGCTTCCGGCCCATCTACTGCCCCCTCTTCCGCTCCTGGAGCCCGCGCGCCTGCGCCTCAGGCTGCAAGGTTCTCAGGCTTCAAGCTTAAGAAGCGGAGGGACTACGCCACGGTGGACCAGTAAGTGCTCCTGTCCTGCCTTGTTCTTGCTTCTGCTACTCATCCTTGACGCATCTCCGTTGTGCAATTAAGCCGACGCTCGCAGCGAAGAAGAGGAAGGGGGACGAGGTGGTACTGCTCGAGACAAGATCGCCTCCTGAGGCGGCACCCCTTTCCATGGGTAAGGGCAGCAACGGTGCTCGTGCTTCTCCAGCCCGATCATCCTCGCGAGGCTTGGGGGAGCATCCCCGGGAGGAGTCAGCCCCCGTGGCCCGGATGGCTCCGGAGGTGTCAATGCCCGGCTTGGTCGCCGATGTCCCCAGAGCTCAGGAGCTTCCGGCCTCCCAAGCCATGGTGATGACGTCGCCTCCTCCCACTTCTGTCGCACAGCTATATCCAGGTTCTTCCGCCTCCCCTGACGTCCTGGAGCGCGCTCTTTCCGCGATTATCCTGCTGCGAGAAGATCTTCAGGGCACCGACTCCACCTGGTAGCCGGGCGCTTGGAGCTGGTCTCTGGCTGGCTTCACTCAGATGTGTCCGTTCAGGCGGCGCTATGCCAGGCGACAATGACCTTTGAGAAGGAATAGTAGGTCGCTGCTCAGGCTTCGGCCGCTCCCGAGGTGGCGCTGAAATATGTCGAGGGCGCCCAGGATCGCTGCCGGGTGCTGGAGGCCGAACTGAAGACTTTGTGCATCGAGCGTGCGGAAGAAGTTCGAGGCCGCAAGGCGGAGGAGGAGATGATGAAGGCCCGGGAGCACGCCATCAAGGGTCGCAACGCCGAGCTGGAGTAGTTGGCGAAGGCGCAGGCCACGGAGCATAGCCGGCTGGAGAAGCTAGAGCGGAAGGTGGAAGCGGAGAAGGCCGAACTTGACGCCAAGGCGAAGGTCCTGGCCGAGGACCGCGCGGCCTTCGAGCTCCTCAAGGAGAGTTCTCGAAAGGCGCTGCGGTTGCTCTACGGGAAGGGCTTGGAGGAGCCGCTGGCTAGCGCCAACGAGGGCCCCGTCCAGCTTCTTCCTTATCTGGTCAAGGCGCTTGAGGAAGTCGTGAGCGTTATCGGCCCCTTGGTAGAGGCGGAAGCCCACGTTCTTTCCTCGGCCACGATGACGCGCGTCTTCAGCCACCTTCGTCTCCGCGATCCCACCGCCCACCTTGACGAGCTGCTGGAGCTTGTGGACACCGAGCACTGCGCATCTGCTGTTGGGGCCGTGAAGGGTCAGTGGATGCCTTGCTGAAGAGGTTTCGTGCCTTCGACCCCATGCCCTCGACTGGCGGTGCTACTGATCCTACAACTCCGGCGAGTGGTGCAGGTGAGGGCGGCGCCATTGAAGAAGAAGCATCCCTTGGGGGCAGCGGCGGCGACGCCCGGGGGTGACGAGATGACTTGCTAGCGGCTCCTTTCCTGTTTAGTTTCTGCAAAATGCGCCATGCCTCGTGGAGGCGTTTAAACTTGCGTTTGGTATTGGGAGAACAATATGTCTTGTAATATTTGCTTGACATTTTGCAATTTCCTTCCCATTTGTTTTTCGTTCTACATCGGCAGGGCCCGACCCCGCGCATACCTCAACCGCAAGGGGTGAGGGGCTACGTGGCCAATTAGGCGCTCAGAAGTCCCACTTGATGCGCAAACAGCTTACGGAAAGGAAATGCAGGAATAGGTCTAGTGTTCTATGTCGGCAGGGCCCGACCTCGTGCATACCTCAACCGCCGTTGGGTCGTCCGGATCACCAGGACGAGACCAAGGGGTGAGGGGCTATGTGGCCAGTTAGGCTCATGAGTAGCAATGCTCAGGAGTCCCCCTTGACGCTCAAACGACCTTCATACCTTTTTCCCACGAAGCTCGGCTAGGGAGGGGCGCGCGACGAACAGGTCCGGGGGACCTGGCAGGGTGCCGTACGCTTGGGCGTGACCCGAGCGCAGCCCCCGTGCCCAGCCCCCTCACGCGACTCTCCCGAGGGGAGGTGTTGCGATGAGGCCAGACACTGAGCTCAAGGGCTCCCTGAGGTTTATACGGCCATGGGCCCGCCCTCGGTTGTTTATCACCAGCGTGGAGCGTAGCCCTTCCGCACTTGCACAGGCATAACCGCTCCTCGGTAGTGTCGACTGGTGCATGGGCGAGGGCTCCCTCTGAGTGGAGGGCCCGGGGCGTGTACAACCCCACCCTGACACATGGCTTGCACAACAGGGATAGACGAGGTGCGTCTGGGCACTACTGAGCCAGCACGGGACTGACGAGGCCCTACCTCAAGGCGGGTTGCGCCTGGTCTTGGCTCTTGTTAGCTGTGACGGTCCTGCGAGATGGTTAGGCAATCCTACGCCGAATGAATCTCCTGAGGTTATCGCATGAGAAGGCCAAGCACCAGCGTCCCCAGGATGTGACGTGAACGGGACCGGCCCGCCAGACAGAGCTTAGCTGTTGGATTTATCGACGCTGCAGGGACGGGCCCGAGCACAGACGCCATGCCTGGACTTCTTATGCGAAGGATCCTGAGCCAAGACAATCGGCGCGCGGCTCCCGTAGTGGGTGACAATCAAGCAAATGATAACCATAGATAGATCATGCATGGAAAGCGAACTAGCTTAGGTAAATGCAAGAACGGTACATGCCGCTGGGTCGGACCCGAGCGTCCTAGGGATGATGCAGCCCGAGGGGTGCCCCCGGCAGAGAAAGCTAAAGACGTAAAAGGATACATGCCGCAGGGACAGGCCCACGCGGCCTGGGAATGGTGCAGCCCGGGGGCGCTCCCAGCTAAATAAACTTGGAAAATGTCACCTGGTTCCGTTGTCGAAGGGATGTTGGGGTAGCTGAAGATGTGTGGCGAAGGGGTTGCTCCTCATGAGCCATCGGGGCTGTGAGCCTTGGGAGGATCTGGGGGCCCAGGCGGTCTCTCGAAGACCGTCTCCATCTCCGCCAGGAGTGCGTGCTGCCTGGCCTCCTAAGCCGCCAGGATGCTCCGCAGGCTGCGCCGGAAGCCTGTCGCCATGCTCGGCAGGCTGAATGGCATGTGAACATAGTTGTGAGGTGGGCCCTTGCAACGTCCCATGCGCGAAGGCCAGAAAAACTCCTAAGAGGAGGCCCAATTGAGCCCTGGGATGTCAACGCAGACGCGTAGCCCACCATCCTCACCTGGATGGGGAGCTACGCCAGGTGGCTGGCGGTCGCCGCGCATGGCTCTTGTATCCTGCAGCTCCTGAGTGGCCTTGGTGATGAACTCCTAAGTGCCGGGCACTCCTCGCCGGTGTCCTCCTGAAGGAAACATGCCGCAAAGCACGCCTCCATGTGGTGCCCGAGCGCCTCCCTCGTGATGTTGGCTAGGTCTGAGGCCCTCTAGAGGAGAGCTCCCGAGCCCTGCCCGAGGAGGGCGCCGGGCGCGCCTTCCTATGCGAGGGAGGGAGATGCCCCAGGCGCGGGCACCGATCTTGATGTTGCATCGCCAGAGACGCCGCTCCCCTAAGGCCCTGTGCGGTGTAGCTGCTTCTTCTTCATGGGGACGACCTCAGGATGGTACTGCACACGATTGTTGTCGGGGTCTTCGATCTCTGTGGCTTGGAAGGCGCGCTCGAGGGAGCACACTACATCTCTTTCTTCGCAGGGGACGGTGATGATCCCGCCACTTCCTGGCATCTTGAGAACGTTGTAGCCGTGGTGGGTCACCACCATGAACTTGGCTAGGGCCGGATACACGAGGATGGCATTGTACGACAGACAGATGTGAGCAACGTCAAAGTTGATGAGATCGGTGCGTTAGTTGTCAAGCTGTCCAAAGGTGACAGGGAGGCAGACCTGCCCTATCAGGGTGGTGGAGCCGTCGGTCACTCTTGAGAAGGGCTTGGTAGGCTGAAGTTGATCGTATGCCACTTGGAGGATGTCAAACGTCTCGACAAACATGATGTTAAGCCCTGCGCCGCCGTTGATGAGGGTCTTGGTGACTTGTACGTTGTTGATGACGGGTGAGCAGCGCATCGGGAGGGCGCCAGCGGTGGCCGCGCACTTGAGCTGGTCCGCGGAGCTGAAAGTGATGGCGCACTTGGACCACCTGAGCGGGCGCGTGGCCTCACGCCCAGGAAAGGTTGTGTTCACCTTGCAAGCAAACTGCTTGAAGATACGCTGAGAGGCTGGGGCCTGAGCCCCACCCAAGATGCAAACAATAGCACGCGGTTCTTGGAAGCCCCCAGCCCCCTCGTCCTGATGGTGGTCGTCGTTCCTTCTTGGCGGCGGCAGCAGCGAAGGAAGACCAGCATTGCCCTGAGGGCGGTACTTCCGAGGCTGGTCCATCCAGGCGCCCTCACGAGGCTGGTCCTGCCAGCGGTCCTTGCAAGGCCGGTCGCGCCACTCCTGGCGGGGGCCACAATCGTCCAAGCGTCCTCCCCCTCGTCCTCCTCCTCGGTCATAGCCCCAGTCGTTGCGCTCGGGGCATCGACCGAGGCGTCCATCTCGAATGGCCCTGAGCTCTTGACAGTCGTTGGTGTTGTGGCTATGTACGTTGTGGAAGGCGCAGAACGGTCGGCTGCTGTTGGACGACTCAGAATGGTCCAGGCCGTGCTTTGTATCTCGCTCCGCCGCGAGCACGTCTACTCCCTTGCGCTTCACGTCCCTGGCCTTGGCTTTCTTCTCCTCCAGGTCGCTAGCCGGGAGCTCGAGGAGGGAAAGGCGCCCCTCCTCAGCTCTTGCGCACTTGGTCGCCAGGTTGAACAGCTCCAAAGCCGTACATAGCTCCACATGGATGGCGAGCTCCTCCTTCATCTTGATGTCGCGGATGCCATCAGAAAACGCTGAAATGATGGCCTCGTCCGTCACCTTGGGGATGTTGAGGCGAACGCTGTTGAAGTGCTAGATGTACTTCTGCAGGGTCTCTCCTGGTTGTTGCTTGATGCGGTGCAGGTCACTCGCGGCCGGAGGACGGTCATGAGTGCCCTGGAAATTGGCGATGAAGCAGTCGCACATATCGTCCCAGGAGGAGATTGAGCCCGAGGGAAAGTTCAGGAGCCACGAGCAAGCGCCATCCTTGAGAGCAATGGGGAACTAGTTCGGGATGACTTTTTTGTCGTCGTTGGCCGCCTCGATGCTCAGCTCGTAGAGCTGCAAGAACTCCGCGGGGTCGGGGGTGCCGTCATAGCGAGGAGGCAGGTATGTCTTGAACTTGTCCGGCCAGGCGACGCTACGCAGCTCAGGAGTGAAGGCGCGGCAGCCTGCAGTGGCCACCGGGGCCCTTTGCTGATGTGGAGCCTGCCCTTGATAGCCGTGCACCGCCGCCGCAGGCGGCATGCGTTCTTGTCGCGGTGGAGCTAGGAGCGCGGGCGCATTCTCTCGTGGCCGAGGATCTTCTTGGCAGCTTCCTTCTTCACGCGCGGGCGACCGACGCAGTGGGTCGCGCCGAGGGGCCGCGCGCCTTGCCGCCAGAGTGTCGTCTTGGTGCAGAGGTGGTGGAGGCGCTCCATGAGCCACGTCGCCCGCAGCTAGCGGAGGGCGAGGCAGCGAGAGGGATGGTGCGGGGGAGCCCCCTGCGGTGCTAACAAGCTTGGCGATGCGGTCCAGCCAGTCCTCGTAGAGGTCGTCAACCGAGCGGTAGTGCAGGAGCTCGCGTGCCATGAGCAGCGCAGCCTGCGCGTCCGTGGGAGCGCGACGAGCGTGAGACAACGAGCCGGATGGGGTTAGCGACGAACTGGCAGTGCGGCCGTCCCGCCGTACCGAGGCATGCAGCGAGGACGCTTGCTGCTCGTTTCTCGCCAGGCCGGTGGCGGCGTTGGCGGCGGGCGACGGGGAGCGATGGGGAGGACCGCCGACATGGGTGGTCTGAGCGACATGGGCCGACGCTCAGCGCGTGCTCGATGAGCGTCCGCCATGGATGCGATGAAGCGACGGGACGCGGATCGGTGAGAGGAAAGCTTCGGCGCACCCCTACCTGGCGCGCCAAATGTCGGATTTTGGGTTCCGGCAAAACCCTTGAGGTTCGAACACTGGGGTGAGCACGAAGATCTCTCTCTCTCTCCCTAGATTGCTCTCGCAACGATTGCAAGGCCTAGCTCGACGAACCCAAAGAATGAGAGACACCAACAGTTTATACTGGTTCGGGCCACCGATGTGGTGTAATATCCTACTGCAGTGTGGTGTGGTGGATTGCCTCTTAGGCTGAGGATGAACCGTTACAAGGGAAGAATAGCCTCCTGAGGAGAGGTGCTCTTGTGCTTGGTGAACTTGTGTTTAGCTATGGATGGAATGGCTCTGATCCAAGGCCAGATGAGATGCCTCCTGTGGTGGTGGCTAGTCCTATTTATAGAGGCCCTGGTCCTCTCCCCAAATATTGAGTGGGAAGGGATCCAACAACGGCCAAATTCAAAGGGAGACAACTAGTGCAAGTTATCCTAACTAAAGGTGGTCTTCGCCTGCCAAAGGCTCTGGTGGTGACGCCGTCTTGGGCTCCACGGTGACCTCTGTCCTGTCATCCTACTGGTCTTGGTCTTGTTGCACCGATATGGAAACCTTTGCCTGATGCCTCAAGACTCCTCGCCTGCGCTTGCCTCTTTATCACCAAAGAGGAAACAAGGACACTGCACACGCTGGCTTTCGCCTGGCTCCAGTCGTCATGGCTTGTGTCACAGGAACCTCGCGAGGTGTCCCTCGCCTTGATCTCTCCGCCCCTCGCGAGCCAGCCTAGTGAGGCTGCCCCCGAGGAGGTCTTGTGTCGTCCGCTTCGCGAGGCTTCGCCCCTCGCGAGGGTCTTGAGTGTTTGCTGATGAAGATGGGTCGTACAGGGCCGCTGGTGGAGCCACGCTATGGGCCGCAGGCAGGCAAGTCTGGGGACCACCATTCCCAGGACGTCGATAGTAGGCCCCGGGCCCAAGGCGCGCTCGGACTTGTCTTCGAGGCGAAGCCAAGGGGCAAGTGCAGAGTGCCGCGTGCCCCAACAGCCAGCGGCCTCGCTTAACGCGTGGCGATTGATTGGACCTGTGCATCTCCGCTTCCCCATGCTGCCTCGACAACTGCCTGTCTGACAAAAGGCTGCCGCGGGCAACGCTTGCCTTCATTGCTTTCCTTCGTCTTGCTCCAGATCCCCTTTTTCGCCCCTTGCTTCTGAAATCTCCAGATCCGCTTCAACTCCCTTCCGAGCTGGTGACCAATGGCGCCCCGAAAGGTCAAGGCCGCTTCGCCAACCGCCTGTTACGAGCCGGCTGTCGAGGGTTGGGTGCGACATATGCCAATAGATGGCTTATCATGGTGGGAGCGAGACGTCGCCAGTGCTCGGAAGCGGGTTGAGGCCTAGACACAAACTCCAGCGTAATTAACCCAGGTTCGGGGCTCTCCTAGGAGATAACACCCCTAGTCCTGCTCTGCGGGGTCTCCGCATGATCACTAAGGCACAAGTGAGTACAATGGTGCTCCTCGAGCTGTATGCTAGAGGTAAGAGAAGGCAAGGCTAGCTCTCTCCTTCCTCTATGGGCTGGTCTAGTTCTAACTGGTTGGGAACCCTTTGCATGGGTGCCCTGGGGGTTTATATAGGCCTACCCCCCCAGGGGTACAATGGTAATCCGGCCAGGCGTAGGGCCCGGCCGCCAGTCTCTTCGGCCGCCGGCTTCTCCGCCGACTGCTGGGGCCCGCCGCCTGGTGGGCCCTGCCGACTGGTAGGGAACGGGGCCGACAGGCCGCCCCCGCCGCTCTCGGGTCTTGTCAGTTGCTGATCGCTGTAGCCATGACTCTAATGATGCAGGCTTGGCCAGGGGATCGTGGCTACAGCTCCGCCGCCTGGCGGGCGATTACTGTAGCCACTCCATGTCTCGTCTGGTTAACAGCGCGTGGGTCCCGAGGAAGGGGAGGGCCGAGTGCTGGGGGCCGACCTCCATCGGGTCCGACTGGTGGGGCTCTAGCCGTCTTCCGGGCTCTCGCTGGTTGGTGGGCCCCGTCGTCCTTGGGTCGTAACGACAAGCCGTCGTGGGAGCAGGACTCCGTCTGCTTGTGGTGATGTCAAGGATGGCGTGGCAACAGTGTCGCGTCGGGCGGAGATCTCGGCCGGTACGGAGCATTGTGGCCACGCCTGTCCCTGGATGGGGGAGGGATGGGCTACACTGTAGCCATTCCCTGTCTCGTCTTTCTTGATGAGGGCGCAGGTTTCGTTGGTGCCACAGGCTGACTTCTAGGGGCCGGCTTCTCTTGAAGCCGCCAGCTAGGAGTCGGCTTGTCTTGACGTCGCCTCTGGGACTCGGCCGTCTACGAGCAGCCGGCTATTCCTCCAGCCGGCCTCCAGAAGGCGACACTTCGTCTTGGCGCCTTGAGGGGTGCAGCTAGCCCCGATGTCTTGAAAGGTTCTAGGCTTCGGGTTGGCCTACCCATGGCCCATTACTCCGACAGTAGTCCCCGAAGCTGGTGAGGTGCCACGGTTGATCAGCCAAGGAGCTTCAGCAGTTTCTTTCTCTGAGTGCTTGAGGTGGAGCCTCGTCCGACCTCCACCGGGCCGACCGGTAGGAGTCGGACTCGCACAATCCGACTCATCCAAAATTCGAACGCTTCGGCGGGATCCAAGTGGCGTGCTAGCTAACCCTCTAGGTCGCCGCCCGTTATGGGTCTGTCATGTGGCAACGAGCGGCCGGGCCAGTCTGACAACCCACGCTCTCGATGGGACATGCCTGCCGGCGGGGCCCGCCACTACCACGCCTCGGCACGTGAGCGGATCCGCTGCGGCCGAGGTGGGCGATTGAGTTTCCCATGGAGTTACTGCGCGCAGTAACTCCCGCGATAAATGTGGGAGCATGGGGTTGTCGGCGCAGTAAATCCCACGATCGCCCCCTCCGCTTCGCAGCCCACGGGCCTATAAGTAGGGGGAGGAGGGGGGAGCGGCGGAGCACGTGCGTCCCTCCTCCCCACTCTTTCCTCCTTCTTCCTCTTGCCGTTGCGCCTCCAAGCCACGCTGAGCGCTGCGTTGGTTCATTCCTGATGAGCTCATCTTCCACCCCCACGCCCCCATGGCACGCTCCGGAGCATGGGACGGCTCCGAAGTTCACGACGACCACGTTGATTTCCTCCGCCAGATGCGGTGGCTGCCCGGCATGGATTACGTGAGGGTCCGCCTCGCACCGAGGGGGGAGATCTCGCCGGCGCCGGAGGAGGGCGAGCGGGTCCTCTACTGCTCGCACTGCCTGCGCGGCCTTGGCTTGCCGGCAAGCAACTTCTTCCAGTCCTTCCTCGAATTCTACGGTCTCTAGCCGCACCACCTCACGCCGAACACGGTGGTGCTGCTGTCCGCCTTCGTCACCTTGTGCGAAGGCTTCCTCGGTGTCCTCCCCACCATTGAGCTTTGGGGGGAGTTCTTCTAAATCAAGCTCCGCACCCTCGTCACAGGCGTGCCGGCCCAATGCGGCGCGTTCATCGCAGTGCGGAGGTCGGCGGCCGACAATCCGTTTCCTCCCATCACGCTGATCAAGTTGGTGAAGATGTGGCAGCGGTCGTACTTCTACGTGAAGAGCGTCTTCGCGGAGGGCAACTGGGTCAACTTGCCGGCTTACGAAGCCGGCCCGCCAGCTGGAAGGCGGCCCAACTGGTCGTACCGGGCCAGGACGCTGTCGCCTTCTGGAGCCGCCGCCATCGCGCGGCTCCGAGTGTTGACGCATACGGAGGGCCTGACCGGGCCTGATTTGCTATCCGCCTTCGTGGCGCGCCGAGTGTTCTCGCTCTAGAGCCGCCCTCACATGATCTGCCAGATGAGCGGACATCGGGACCCGAGTCAGCTGTGCACCAAGGAGAAGCCTCACACAGAGGTAGCTCTCATGGTGAACTAACTTGCAAACTGCGAGCTCAGGGAGGAGTGGCGGTTTGGCAAGGAGCCGTATTCATGCGCCAATCCCCCGCCTATGGTAAGTTGTCTTCCTTTTTTCTCTGTCTCTTTGTCGGCAAGTCCGGCCTGCCTAATCCGACCAATCGGCTTTTGAGCAGAGCCCCCTCCTCCAGCCGGCAGCCGGCGCCACAGGGCCGGAGCGCCAATTCCTCCCCGACCGAGCGGAGAGCGATGTCCATGACCCCGACTTGGGGGCGGCGGCCTTGGAGGACGACGCCGAGGGAGGAGGCGGCGAAACAGGCAGCTCGAGGCTCAGAGCCAGCCTCGAGGACTGGCATGACAACGACGCGTGGGAAGTCGCCCACGCCACCAGCCAGGATTCGCCAGTCGAGCGCGAGCTCGTCCGCCGCGCCGGATACCCATGGCGTTGCAAAGAAATGCCGGGCCGGGTCGAGCTTGTTCGGCAGTCGGCCGAAAAAGCCCAAGGGCTCGACTGCGGCGACCAAGTGGGACAAAGCGGCCGCGAAGGCCATCCTCTTCCACAAGGAGGTGAAGAAGCCACAACTGGTTTCCGCGTAAGTACTGCCTTTATCTCATACCTTCATTTTTTTCCTTGTTGATCTTGTCTGACTTTCTACACTTTGTTTCCCTTGATCTAGGGCCCCGCTCTCTCTCGAGAAATCGGCCGCCGCCTCCATCCTGGGGTCGGCAGAGACCTCCGCCACAACTCGGCAGATCGATCCGGCTGCCGACCTTCGGGAGGCGAGGGCGCAGAACGCGCGGGAAGCGCGAGGAGGCAGAAGCCGCCCGCCTGGAGAAGGCGGAGGCAGAGAAGGCGGAGGCCGCTGCCCTAAAGAAACAGCCGGAGGCCGAGGCCGCCGACGCGGCGAAGAAGCAGGCTGAAGAAGCCGCGCACCGCCAGTCGGCGATTTTCATCACTCCCCTGAACTCCGCGCCGCCACCTCCGGAGTTCGTGCCATAGACTGGGGAGGCCGGCGACGAGCACCCGGTCATGGAGAGCGACGACGGCGACGTCGCTATGCCGGACATGATTGTGCCTCCACCGCCGCCGTCCGGGAGCATGCAAGGCGAGCAGCCGGCGGACCCGCCGGTGCCGCCAACTGCAAACGAGGTGGCAACGGGCCTGACTCTTGAGGTCGGCACACCGACGTGTCGCCGACTTGCGAAGGCGACCTCGGCTCCATGCCCGCTGGAGACTGGCGCCGCGAGCTCCTCGATCCCGGACACCAAGGCGACCAGCGCCGCGCCAACTGGGTGGGTGCGGGTCGGTGGGACCGGCCCTCTAAACAAGGCGATGCTGGATGTTCAAACCAAACTCCGCGCTGAAGCCGACGCCATCAAGAACTGCAACAAGGCGTGTCTGGCATCGCGAGAGGCCATCCGGGTATGCTTCTTGTTTTTTCGTTTTTAACTCTTGTATTGCTTCGTGGGGGCGTGCCAACGCACCCACTGGGTGTAGTCCCCGAGTTCCGGGCCGGCTACTGAGCAGGCGGCTCGGAACTTTAATTAGCAGGCTCTAAGTGCTGATATACTCGCTGCAGGATTATCATAACGTTCGTGTTGCCGCCTTCAACTCCAAGGTCCTGGAGTTGGATCAATGTGTTGCCGACTTGTCGGAGAGCCGGAGTATGTCTTCTTCCCTTTCCGCGGGGGCGCGCTGGCGCACCCGCGGGCTGTAGTCCCCGAGATTCGGGCCGACCGCTGAGCAGTCAGGCCGGATCTCCCCGGTGACTATTCTTCTTTCTGTTGATGACTCCTTTCTCCGCGGGGGCATGCTGGTGCACACGCAGGCTGTAGTCCCCGAGATTCGGGCTGACTGCTGAGCAGTCGGGTCGGATCTCCCCGGCGACTGTTCTTCTTTGTTGGCAACTAACACCTTCCTTTCTTCTTTTCTTCTGTAGAGGCCAACGCCACCTTGCAGCAGCAGCTGGGCGAAGCCAACACTGCGCTGCGCGCTAAGGAGGAGGAGCGCAGCAAGCTGGCTGAAGAGCACGACCGGCTTGTCGCGCAACTGGCGGAACAGAAGGAGCTCCTCAAGAAGGCCCAGAAGGAGACGGAGGACAAGGAGACCAGCCTCCTTGCTGAGTTTGCGATCGAACGCTCCGCCTAGACCAACAAGGAGGCGATGCTGACTTCTGGCTTTCATGAGATCGAGGACATAGTCGATGGTGAGCTTTCCTCTTTTTCCTTCTTTGAGTTGCCGGCTGTTGGTTGAGCCGTCTTCTCGTCTTTAACTTTGGATCTTTGCTTTCTGTCTTGCCAGACTTCTTCCCTGGTCACTCAGATGCCGCCAACCAGGCTACTGAAGCTGATCGCAAAGGACGGAGGGCGGATGGCACGCAGATCGCCGCCAACGCCCCCGAACCCTTAGTGAGCAGATCCTGAGCATCGAGGTCCGTCTTCGGCCGGCCCACCGGATGCTGAGCCGGCTTCAGCGTGTCGGCGCCAAGGCGATCGCCGCCCAGTGGCCGGACATGCCGGCACCGTGCAGTCCCAGTCGGTCTGCCGACTGGCTGGAGGTGGCGGCCGACCGTCTTGAGGCCTAGAAGGGCTCCTCGGCCCGTGTTGGAGCGCGCCGAGCCTTGGAGTTCGTCAAGGCATGGTACCTTGTGCTAAGTCTAGCCCAGCTAGCCACATTCCGGTTGGAGGCTCAGGAGGAATTGGCGGCCGTGGAAGATGTTCTCGTGAAGCGTGTGGCGTCAATCACCGAGTACACCGACACCAGCATCTTCGTCCCGGAGCGGGTTGAGAATGGCGCCGAGGCGCCGCCGGAATGGTTCGGGCTAAACCCGAAAGACGGCGAGGACTCGGCAGAGGTGATTGAATCCAGTGGTGAGGAAGAAGGTGAAGCGGAGGAGGAAGGCGAAGAGGAGGCGCCAGAGGTCGGAGCAGACGACCAGCCTCAGCTCGACCGCGCCTCCAGCAACGAGCCACGCCCAACCGAGCCGACTACCGCTGGAGGCGACCAAGCGGAGACTAACCACCCGGCCGCTCCACCAACTGGCGCCGCCGACTCCTCCGATCCACCGAACCCGCCTGCCGCTTCCTAGGCCGCCAGTTTATCTTTTGCTTTACCTCTCTATTAGTCTCGACGAACTTGTTAATTTTGCACAATTCCACCTGCGGGGTGTATCTCAAACTTCTGTTGAAGATCGGCCAAGGGCCTTTGTTAAGTAAATATTTTCCAAGTTCTATCTTTTCTTGCTTGCTGCTCTTTGGCCTTTTCCTTTGCCGCCTTCCCTTGGTTGCCGTCTTGCTAGCCGAACAGCCGCTCTGCGGACTGTGGCTGGGTCAAGTACTGAGCTACTTCCGGGAAGGCAAGTACTTAGCCATTTTTAGAACATTCTAGCAAGTTTAGTAGAAGCCGGTAGGCCGGCTACTCAATAGTCGGTCGAAGAAGGCGGGAAGCCTTCTTAAACTATGCACATGCTTTGTGTCCTTAGCTATTTTTCATGTGGACACCCTTTCTACCTTGCTCCTACCCACCAGACAGTCGCTCTGCAAGCTGCGGCTTCTGGCAGGAGACGTCTTAAGCGCCAACACATTACTTGTCCGACTGCATGAAGCATTTCATAGTACAAGGCGGCAAGTCCCCGGGACGACTAGTCGGACCCGGTTCCAAGCGGCATAAAGAAAATACCATACTCATAGGCATAATTCTTATCATATAGATAAAAGAGGGCAGTCCCCGAGCTCTTCTCGGGGGACCCGGAGTCTTCGTACTTTAATACAAAAGGTAGCATGGTACATACTGCATCAACTGTAAAATCTTCGGAGGAGATTTGCATTCCATGGCCGCTCCGTCTCTTGCCCGAGTAGTCCCTCTTGCGCGCTCGAGGCTTCTGAGCGTCGATCAGGTAGTAGGAGTCGTTGCCCAACACTTTGCTGATGATGAAGGGGCCTTCCCAAGGCGTTGAGTGCTTGTGCTGGCCGGCTGTTCACTGGATCATCCGGAGCACAAGGTCTCCTTCTTGGAAAGATCTCGGCTTGACCTTCCGGTTGTAGTATCGGTGCAGGCTCTATTGGTAGATGCTGGACCGGCTGAGTGCCAACAGCCGGCCCTCTTCCAGCAGATCGACGTCGTCTTGACGTGCTTATTCTGCCTCCTCTTCGGTGTACATGGTGACTCGAGGGGAGTCGAATTCTATGTCGGTTGGGATGACGGCTTCGGCACCGTAGACGAGGAAGAAAGGCGTGAAGCCGGTTGACTTGTTCAGTGTTGTGCGCAGGCTCCAGAGGACGGCTAGCAGCTTGTCGAGCCAGCAGCCGGCCGAACGCTCCAGAGGCTCGACCAGTCGGGGCTTGATGCCGGACAAAATGAGGCCGTTTGCTCGCTCCACCTGGCCATTTGACTGCGGATGGGAAACGGACGCTAAGTCCAGTTGGATGCCCAGCGTCGCGCTGAAACGGGCCAAGGCGCCTTTGGCAAAGTTTGTGCCATTGTCGGTGATGATGTTGTGCAGTATGCCATACCGTACGGTGATGTCGGAGATGAAAGTCACAGCTGTCGGACCATTCAGCTTCTTGATTGGTTTTGCTTCTATCCACTTGGTGAACTTGTCCACCGCGACAAGCAGATGAGTCATGCCACCTCCCGCTGTTTTTAATGGTCCCACCATGTCCAGGCCCCAGACAGCAAAGGGACAGGCAATGGGAATAGTCTTGAGTGCAAAATCCGGCTGATGTGGCTTGGAACGGAACTTCTGGCACCCTTTGCATGACAGCATGAGGAGCCGGCATGAAGATAGAATCCGACTCTAGCGATGGCTTGACAGACGGCTTGAGGAGGCGTTGTAGGGCGACGTCGGTCAGTATTTCTTGACGGGTGGAGCCGATTCGTGCCAAGGCATCTGCTTGCTCATTGTCGTTTCTTGGCACATGGAGAAACTCTCACCCTTCAAAATATCCACTGAGTTGCTGTACGAGGAAGTGGTAGCTCGCCATGTTTGCATCCTTGGCGTCCCAGTCGCCTGACGACGGCTGGACCACCAAGTCAGAGTCACCATAGCACAGGATCCGGTGAATGCCGAGCTCGTTGGCAAGCCGGAGCCCGTGAATGAGTGCCTTGTATTTAGCGACGTTGTTTAAGGCCTTTGAGAACTTGTATGGGGCCGACAGGCCGCCCCCGCCGCTCCCGGGTCTTGTCGACTGCTGATCACTGTAGCCATGATTCTAATGACGCAGGCTTGTTCAGGGGATCGTGGCTACAGCTCCACCGCCTGGCGGGCGATTACTGTAGCCACTCCGTGTCTCGTCTGGTTAATGGCGCGTGGGTCCCGAGGAAGGGGCGGGCCGACTGCCGGGGGCCGACCTCCATCGGGTCCGACTAGTGGGGCTCTTGCCGTCTTCCGGGCTCTCGCTGATTGGTGGGGCCCGTTGTCCTGGGGCCGTACCGACAGGCCGTCGTGGGAGCAGGACTCCGCCTACGTGTGGCGATGTCAGGGATGGCGTGGCAACAGTGCCGCGCCGGGCGGTGATCTCCGCCGATACGATGCACTGTGGCCACGCCTGTCCCTGGATGGGGGGGGGATGGGCTACAGTTTAGCCATTCCCTGTCTCGTCTTTCTTGACGAGGGCGCAGGCTTCGTTGGCGCCACATGCCGACTTCTAGGGGTTGGCTTCTCCTGAAGCCGCCAGCTAGGAGTCGGCTTGTCTTGACGTCACCTCCGGGACTCGGCCGTCTACGGGTAGCCGGCTATTCCTCCAGCCGGCCTCCAGAAGGCGGCACTTCATCCTGGCGCCTTGAGGGGCACAGCTAGCCCTGATGTCTTGAAAGGTTCTGGGCTTCGGGTTGGCCTACCCGTGGCCCATTACTCCGACACCGGCTCTGGATGCGCCCAATGTCTCAGAGAAGATGCTCGCCGCCACGCGTCTACTGACGGCGAGGGAGGACAATGAGAAGGGGAAGACCGAGGTACGGGCTGGCTCCGCCAAGCCGGAGGCTTCGAGGAGCACCTTCTACCCCTTCTTCATGAGCAGCGTCGTTGCGGGGCTGGTTCCCCCCTTCTCCGACTTCTTCTATGCCGTCCTCAGCCATTACAAGCTTCAGACCCTTCATCTTCATCCCAACTCTGTTCTTCTCCTGTCAATCTTCGCCTTCTACTGCGAGGCATACGTCGGGGTGATGCCGTCCGTGGCTTTGGTGCGCTACTTCTTATTTATCCGGATCAATGACGGCCAAACCTCAGGGTGCGCCAACTTCATCACGGCCGGGAAGGCCAACGCGACCTCAAAGGCCGGAAAGAAGGCCGAGGGCTTCAGGAGCAAGTGGGTCATGATGGATGCCAAGTGCGTCCACCCACGGTTGATGCTGCCGACAGAGATGCCCCAGTCTGACGAAGGGTGGCTCTACGCGAAGCTTAATGACGACTGGGCAAAGCCAGTGCTGGAGAAGATGACCGCCGACCTGAAGGCGGGCAACGCGAAGGCGGCGAAGTTGACGGGGGCCATGCTCCTGAGGGAATTCCTGATGCTGCGTGTGGCTCCACTCCAGGCGTGTTCACGCCCCTTGTGGACGCTCGGGGCGAGGAAGATAGGCTTTGCTTGAGTCAAGAGGCCTTGTCTGGAGAAGAGCTCGCTGTGGCTCTTCGCCTCCTGGTCGGGGACGACCAGGAATATCCGCCGAGTGCCTTCGTTCCCTTGTTCCATCGCAAGGACAGGGCGCAGGTCGCAGCCGCAATGCCCACCTTCGGCGAGCGTTGGCTAGTGCCACCAGCGCCCCCTGGGGTTCAGACGGTGATGGCGCTGGTGGTCGTGTCTTCTGGCAATTCCTGCAGGGAGGGGGAAGAGGAGGAGGACAAGGAACGCGACTCGAAGGCGACCCTCAAAGGGATGGGGGAGACCTCTCCCTTGTGCAAGGCCGACATCCTCCGCACCTTGCCTGATGATGATCACGAGGCTGATGTCCCCCCGGAGAAAGGGGAGCCACCTGTGGCTGGGGGCTCTTCGAGGTCCAAGGCGAGTCCCCAGAGGAAGCTACCGGCCGAGGTTCCGACGAGGGGCAAGTCAACGCTGATCTCCCGAGACGACGCTTCTGCTCCGACACCGCCTGGAGCTGCTTCCGGCCCATTTGCTACCCCCTCTTCCGCTCCTGGAGCCCGCGCGCCTGCGCCTCAGGCTGCGAGGCTCTCAGGCTTCAAGCTTAAGAAGCGGAGGTACTACGCCACGGTGGACCAGTAAGTGTTCCTGTCCTGCCTTGTTCTTGCTTCTGCTGCTCATCCTTGACGCTTCTGCGTTGTGCAATTAGGCCGACGCCCGCGGCGAAGAAGAGGAAGGAGGACGAGGTGGTACTGGTCGAGACCAGATCGCCTCCTGCGGCCGCACCCCTCTCCATGGGTAAGGGCAGCGACGGCGCTCATGCTTCTCCAACCCGATCATCCTCGCGAGGCTTGGGGGAGCATCCCCGGGAGGAGTCAGGCCCCGTAGCCTGGATGGCTCCGGAGGTGTCAACGCCTGGCTTGGTCTCCGAGGTCCCCAGAGCTCAGGAGCTTCTGGCCTCCCAGGCCATGGTGACGACGTCGCCTCCTCCCACTTTTTGTCGCACTGCTATATCCAGGTTCTTCCGCCTCCCCTGTCGTCCTGAAGTGCACTCTTTCCGCGATGACCCTGCTGCGAGAACATCTTCAGGGCACCGACCCTACCTGGTAGCCGGGCGCTTGGAGCTGGTCTCTGGATGGCTTCACTCAGATGTGTACGTTCGGGCGGCGCTGAGCTAGGCGGCAACAACCTCCGAGAAGGATAAGTAGGTCGCTGCTCAGGCTTTGGCCGCTCGCAAGGTGGCCCTGAAAGATGTCGAGGCCACCCAGGATCGCTACCAGGTGCTGGAGGCCGAACTGAAGACTTTGTGCAGCGAGCTTGTGGAAGAAGCTCCAGGCCGCAAGGCGGAGGAGGAGAAGATGAAGGCCCGGGAGGACACCATCAAGGGTCGCAACGCCGAGCTGGTGCAGTTGGCAAAGGTCGCAGGCCGCGGAGCATAGCCGGCTAGAGAAGGTGGAGCAGAAGGTGTAAGTGGAGAAGGCCGAACTTGACGCCAAGGCGAAGGTCCTGGCCGAGGACCGTGCGGCCTTTGAGCTCCTCGAGGAGAGGTCTCGAAAGGCGCTACGGTCGCTCTATGAGAAGGGCTTGGAGGAGCCGCTGGCTAGCGCCAACGAGGGCCCCATCCAGCTTCTTCCTTATCTGGTCGAGGCGCTTGAGGAAGTCGTGAGCGGTATCGGCCCCTTGGCAGAGGCGGATGCCCGCGTTCTTTTCTCGGCCACGCTGATGCACGTCTTCAGCCACCTTCATCTCCGCGATCCCACCGCCCACCTTGACGAGCTGCTGGAGCCTGTGGACGCTGAGCACTGCGCAGCTGCTGCTGGGGCCGTGAAGGGTCAGGTGGAGGCCCTGCTGAAGAGGTTTCGCGCCTTCTACCCCACGCCCTCGACTAGTGGTGCTGCTGATTCTGCAACTCCGGCGAGTGGTGCAGGTGAGGGCATCGCCGTTGAAGAAGAAACATCCCTTGGGGGAGGCAGCGGCGAAATCCGGGGGTGACGAGATGACTTGCTGGCGGCTCCTTTCCTGTTTAGTTTCTGCAAAAGGCACCATGCCTCGTGGAGGCGCTTAACTTGCGTTTGGTATTGGGAGAACAATATGTCTTGTAATATTTGCTTGAGATTTTGCGTTTTCCTTCCCATTTGCTTTTTGTTCTACGTCGGCAAGGCCCGACCCCGCGCATACCTCAGCCGTCGTTGGGTCGTCCGGATCACTAGGACGAGACCAAGGGGTGAGGGGCTACGTGGCCTGTTAGGCTCCTGAGTCGCGATGCTCAGGAGTCCCCCTTTATGCGCAAACATCTTACAGAAAGGAAATGCAGGAATAGGTCTAGTTTTCTATGTCGGCAAGGCCCGACCCCGCGCATACCTCAACCGTCGTTGGGTCGTCCGGATCACCAGGACGAGACCAAGGGGTGAGGGGCTACATGGCCAGTTAGGCTCGTGAGTCACAATGCTCAGGAGTCCCCCTTGACGCTCAAACGACCTTCATACCTTTTCCCTCGAGGCTCGTCTCAGGAGGGGCACGCTCCCACCAGGTCCGGGGGACCTGGCAGGGTGGCGTACGCTTGGGCGTGACCCGAGCGCAGCCCCCGTGCCCAGCCCCGTTGCGCGACTCTCCCGAGGTAAGGTGTTGCGATGCGGCCAAACACTGAGCTCAAGGGCTCCCTGAGGTTGATACGGCCATGGGGTCGCCCTTAGTTGTTTATCACCAGCGCGGAGCATAGCGCTTCCGCACTTGCACAGGCATAACCGCTCCTCGGTAGTGTCGACTGCCAGCGCGTAGCATGGTGCTTCCACTGGTGCGTGGGTGAGCGCTCCCTCTGAGTGGAGCCCCCGGGGCGTGTACATCCCCGCCCCGACACATGGCTTGCACGACAGGGCTAGACGAGGTGTGTCTTGGCACTCGGGAGCCAGCGCGGGACTCACGAGGCCCTACCTCAAGGCGGGTTGCGCCTGGTCTTGGTTCTAGTTAGCTACAGCGGTCCTGCGAGATGGTTAGGCAATCCTGCGCCGAATGAATCTCCTGAGGTGATCACATGAGAAGGCCAAGCACCAACGACCCCAGGAGGTGATGTGAACGGGACCGGCCCACTAGACAGAGCTCAGCCGTTGGATTTATCAACACTGCAGGGAAGGGCCCGAGCACAGACGCCGTGCCTGGCCTTCTTATGTGAAAGATCCTGAAGAAAGACAATCGGCACGCGGCTCCCATAGTGGGTGACAATCAAGTAGATGATATCCATAGATAGACCATGCATGGAAAGCGAACTAGCTTAGGTAAATGCAAGAACGATACATGCCGCTGGGTCGGACCCGAGCGGCCTGGGGATGATGCAGCCTGAGGGGCGCCCCCAGTAGAGTAAGCTAAAGACATAAAAGGATACATGCCGCAGGGACAGCCCACGCGGCCTGGGAATGGAGCAGCCCGAGGGGCGCTCCCAGCTAAATAAACTTGGAAAATGTCACCTGGTTCCGTTGTCGAAGGGATGTTGGGGTAGCTGAAGATGCGTGGCGAAGGGGTTGCTCCTCATGAGCCTCGGGGCCCTGAGCCTGGGAGGCTGTGGGGGCCCAGGCGGTCTCTCGAAGACCGTCTCCATCTCCGCCAGGACTGCATGATGCCTGGCCTCCTGAGCCGCCAAGATGCTCCGCAGGCTGCACAGGAAGCCGGCCGCCATGCTCGGCCGGTCGAATGGCATGTGAACATAGTTGTGAGTTGGGCCCTCGCAATGTCCCACGCGCGAAGGCCATAAAAGCTCCTGAGACGAGGCCCTGTTGAGCCCTAGGATGTCAACGCAGACGCGCAACCGCCATCCTCGCCTGGATAGGGAGCTGCGCCAGGTGGGCGGCGGTCGCCATGCATGGCTCTTGTATCCTGCAGCTCCTGAGTGGCCTTGGTGATGAACTCCTGAGCGGCGGGCACTCCTCGCCGGTGTCCTCCTGTGGGAAACGTGCTGCAAAGCACGCCTCCATGTGGTGCCCGAGCACCTCCCTCATGATGTTGGCTAGGTCTGAGGCCCTCCAGAAGAGAGCCCCTGAGCCCTGCCCGAGGAGGGCGCCGGGCACGCCTTCCTATGCAAGGGAGGGAGGCGCCCCAGGCGCGGGCGCCGATCCTGAATTTGCATTGCTAGAGACGCCGCTCCCCTGAGGCTCTGTGCAGAGCAGCTGCTTCTTCTTCTTGGGGACGGCCTCAGGAGGGTACTGCGCACCATTGTTGTCGGGGTCTTCGATCGCTGCGGCTTGGAAGGTGCGCTCGAGAGAGCACACTGCATCTCTTTCTTCGCAGGGGACGGAGATGATCCCGCCGCTTCCTGGCATCTTGAGAACGTTGTAGCCATGGTGGGTCACCACCATGATCTTGGCTAGGGCCGGATACCCGAGGATGGCATTGTACGGCAGACGGATGTGAGCAACGGCAAAGTCGATAAGCTCGGTGCGTTAGTTGTCATGATGTCTGAAGGTGACAGGGAGGCGAACATGCCTTGCCAGGGTGGTGGAGCCGTCGGTCACTCCTGAGAAGGGCTTGGTAGGCTGAAGCTAATCGTATGGCACTTGGAGGCTGTCGAACGTCTCGACGGACAGGACTTTAAGCCCTGCACCGCCGTCGATGAGGGTCTTGGTGACTTGTATGTTGTTGATGACGGGTGAGCAGAGAATCGGGAGGGCACCAGCGGTGGCCGCGCACTTGAGCTGGTCCGCTGAGCTGAAAGTGATGGCCCACTTGGACCACCTGAGCGGGTGCGTGGCCTCAAGCCTGGGAAGGGCTGGGTTCAGCTTGCTAGCAAACTGCTTGAAGATACGCTGAGAGGCTGGGGCCTGAGCTCCGCCAAGATGCAGGCGATAGCACGCGGTTCCTGGAAGCCCCCACCCCCCTCGTCCTGACGGTGGTCGTCGTTCCTTCTTGGCGGCGGCGGCAGCGGAGGAAGACCAGCATTGCCCTGAGGGCGGTCCTGACGAGGCTAGTCCCTCCAGGCGCCCTCACGAGGCTGGTCCTGCTAGCGGTCCTCGTGAGGCCGGTCGCGCCACTCCTGGCGGGGGCCACGATCGTCCCAACGTCCTCCGCCTCGTCCTCCTCCTCGGTCGTAGCCCCGGTCATTGCGCTCGGGGCATTGAACGAAGCGTCCATCTCGAATGGCCCTGAGCTCTTGACAGTCGTTGGTGTTGTGGCTGTGTATGTTGTGGAAGGCGCAGAACGGACGACTGCTCTTGGACGACTCAGGATGGTCCCGTCCGCGCTTTGTATCTGGCTCCGCCGGGAGCACGGCTACTCCCTTGCGCTTCACGTCCTTGTCCTTGGCTTTCTTCTCCTCCAGGTCGGTAGCCGGGAGCTTGAGGAGGGAAAGGCGCCCCTCCTCAGCTCTTGCGCACTTGGTCGCCAGGTTGAACACCTCCAAAGCCGTGCATAGCTCCTCGTGGATGCCGAGCTCCTCCTTCATCTTGACGTCGCAGACGCCATCAGAAAACGCTGAAATGATGGCCTCGTCCGTCACCTTGGGGATGTTGAGGCGAACGCTGTTGAAGCGCTGGATGTATTTCTATAGGGTCTCTCCTGGCTGCTGCCTGATGCGGCGCAGGTCACCCGCGGCCGGAGGGTGGTCGCGCGTGCCCTGCATGTTGGCGACGAAGCGGTCGCGCTTGTCATCCCATGAGGAGATCGATCCCAAGGGGCAGGTTGTCAGTGTCAAAACCGGCCGATCTCGGGTAGGGAGTCCCGAACTATGCGTCTAGGATAGATGGTAACATGTACACGGGGTTTTACCCAGCTTCGGGCTCTCTTGATGAGATAATACCCTACATGCTGCTTGTGATTGTATTCATACGGGTGTTGTCGTGGATTTGTCACGGCAGATGTCCTTAGTGTCAGGACTTCGTCGCGAGGCCAACGCATCTATGTGGTAGCTTGAGAGGGGTTGAGTGGGACGAGAGACGCAGGGCGGATCAACACGCAAGACAAGGATTTAGACAGCTTCGGGCCCCGGGAAACATCATCCGGTAATAACCCTACATGCTGTTTGAGGCTAGGTCTCATTATCATCCCGAGGAAGACGCCGTAACCGGCTCTTGTGTCTAGCCCTAGAGATTATTGATTGTTGTCGCTTGTAGCTCCTAACTTCTAACCTCTCCCCCTTTGGGGAGCCCCACCCCTCCTTATATATGCTGAAGGGGCGGTTTACATGTGGAGTCCTATTAGGATTAGGACTAGTCTATCTCTAATACAAACCGGGTACAAGTCTCGGTCTTAACTCCTTGTAAGATAAATATTCCTTTCCTGTTAAACCGGCCCACAATAGTTGAACCGGCCTTCATGAACCGCCAGACGGGCCACCGGGTCTTGTCGCTCCTCTGACCCGTCCGTCGGGTTACCATTGACTTACAACGTCCAAGCGGGTTGCTTGTAAACCGCCAAGGTCAGGGCGGGTCTTCAGCTAAACCGTCAAGTCCGGCCGGTTTAACTTCCGGCCGGTTTACACCGCGGGGTATATCCCCGACATTAGCCCCCAAGTTTAGCTTGGATTTATCCATGGTAAACTTATGCTGCAAAACCCCAAAACAAATTTGACAGGTTGTGCTCTGGATTAAGAATTCTCGTAAAACGGCATCTGATTATCCTTAGTCTTTGTCATTTTCTCCTTCTAGAAAATCCAGGTCAATAAACCAGCGTCATACTCAATTTGCTGACATTGGTTTCTCACAGAAAAATATTGTGAAGAAATAATCCGCTTGAGTCGGCTTCCAAAACGCCGGTTTAAGAAATATTGGTCTTGAAATACTCATCTGATATTCAGCCGGTTTGAAGATGACCCTGGTCCTGAAAACTTGCCGGTTTAACATTACCAAATGGCCGGGTTATAAAAACTGATGACCCCGGATTATGATTGTTGCAGACACCGGTTCATGATTGTTTGCCAACATCGGTTTATGATTATTGATGACACTGGGTTGCAGCCACAGGGTCATAATGATTGGTGACGCCAGGTTAATCTAACTTGCTCAACAGAGAATTTGAAAATCTTTCTTCGATAATAATATAATACCTGTAGCCCCCAAGTGCCGGGTTGTCATGCTTGCAGCAACCTGGGACTTGTAATTGACTGATGCCCATAAAACTTCAACCAATGTAGCCCCCAAGGGCCGGGTCATTATGTAATAATCAGCAGGGACTTTGTAAGTATAATCTTGTTAAACTTTGAACAGCAATGTGTAGCCCCCAAGGGCCGGCTCAGTAAGAAAATATTGAGCTGGGACTTTGATATATACTTCTTGAGTAGCTAACAGGAGCAATTGGTAGCCCCCAAGGGCCAGCTCATTACAATGTGATGAGTTGGGTCTTCAATAAGATGAGCAAAAATGACCTTGCATTAGCCCCCAAGTGTCATGGTGCATGCTTGCAGCAACATGAGACTTGCATATTTGATGTAATCTCAATTTTGAATAATGTAGCCCCCAAGTGTCGGGTTGTAAGCCTGCCGCAACTCGGGACTATTCCTTCAATTGTATAAAATGATAACCATTGCGCTAAAGCGACTTTGAAAAACCTTAATCATAATATCAATAACCGAAATAAAAATTCAGCCATGTTGGCCATTCAAGATAATATAATCTCGTATGAAAACCTTTATTCATCCAATATCATAATGAAGATTCAGCCAAGTTTGGCTATTTGAATAATATAATCCAATAATTTATAAGCGCATGATTCCAATGGCACAATCCAAATATATACTGGCGACTTATAGTCCAAAGCCAGACCGGTTCAATAAACACTGGAGAATTTATCCTCATACTGGCGACTGATCGTCTTAAAGCCAGGCCGGTTTAATAAACACCGGATGAGTTATCATCATACTGGCGACTTATCGTCTTTAAAGCCAGGCCGGTTTAATAACACCGGATAATTTATAACCATGCGTTATTCAACCTGTTTCTGCATACAACAAGTTTAAAGTGTCCTGGCGGTTTACCGCCGGACGGGTCATAATGCCCAACATATAACCCAGGTTTATAACCAAGGCTGCGCTTAAGAATAATCAAATATGAAATACATCATACCTGTAATATAGCCGGTTTACCAACTTTTTGTAGTAAGAGCGATAACCCCAATCTTGAGTAACGATAACTCCTTCCATATTATGCCGGTTTATGATAAAACCGTACCGGGCTGTGATAAACACCGGTTTAACAATATATAATACTGGTGACTTGTAGTCAAACCAGACCGGGTTGATAATCTCCGGATTATAATTTGATCATGCACTCACAACTTGTAGTTGAAAGCCGAGCCGGGTTGATAAACACCGGTTTACTCCATGATGGTAATAGAAAATCAAACCGGGCAGATGGCCTCCGGATTATAATTTTGATCGTGTTCCGTCAATTTATAATTTTGACAATCGAACCGGTTCAAGAATTGTCGGTTTAAAATCGCAACAAAAGAAATACTTATAAAAACAAAATTTCAAGCAAAGGCAATGATAAAACCATTTGCAAAAAGAAAAACTCTACTGAGCTGGTCAGATGGTGTTACCATAGTCAGACGCAACCAAGCTCCCCGAAGGCGTAGCGATGGTGCCAGTCGGCCAGGTCCCCAAAAAACTCGTGGCATTACGCCGGCCAAGTGGCATTGCATTGGTTCGGATTCGACCAAGCCCCCAAGTGACTCAGTGGCCTAGGGCCGATCAAGTGGCATTGCATTGGTTCGGACACGACCAAGCCCCCAAATGATTTATTGGCTAAAAAGCCGACCAGAAGGCATTACCATCATCAAGACATGACCGAGCTCCCATAAGGTGTAACTACGGTTCAAGTCGATTAGGTCCCCAACTGATTCAGTGGCAAATATGCCAGCCAGAAGGCATTACCGTCGTCAAGACATGACCAAGCCCCCGGGAGGTGTAGCTACGGTTCAAGTCGACTAGGTCCCCAACTGACTTTGTAAGGATAGCTCTGTTCTCTTTGGCTCGAATACGACCTATGTTTGAACAGGAAGCCCCATGTTTGAATAGCTATGTTCTCTTTGGTTCGAATACGACCTATGTTTGAACAGGAAGCCCCATGTTTGAATAGCTATGTTCTCTTTGGTTCGAATACGACCTATGTTTGAACAGGAAGCCCCATGTTTGAACCGCGCATCATGGCAGCAGGTCCTCTTCAGTGATTTTTAACCTTTTTGCAAGAGATAAATTCTTCTTGAACCGGGATCTTGAGCCGGATATTTAAGAGCTTCAAAGCTTTGTTGGAGAAACCTTTCCCTTGAACCGGATTTTAAACCGGAATCTTCATTTTCAGCCGGAATTTTTCTGACGGCCTTTAAGCTCGAACTTGCGAGAAGTTAATTCCTTTTTGAACCGGACATGGGTAAACCGGATCTGAGCGCTTCAGAACTTTGTGGGAGAATAAATTTCTCTTGAACCGGATGGTAAATCGGATATTTGAGAGCTTCAGTGATACTGATTTCCCTTCAGCCAGGTTTCAAACCGGAATCCTTTCTGATGATATGAAACTTCTTCATTGAGCCGGGATTTTGTAACTGTCATATACTTTCTACATCGGAAATTTTCTGACGGCCTTTAAATTTTCATCAACATATCAGTAGCCTCCGGGATCGGGTTATCTTTCCCTCCATCGTCCTTGGGTTCTTAAACCGGCTGAAACTGGCAAGACTTGCTGCGTCCTATCATCGTAGCCCCCAAGTCTCAAGGTGACTCGAGGAGTTGGCTTGAGATTCTCCATATTTGACCGTGATATAAACCGGTGTAACTTGTATATTATTGGCGTTGATAACACGACGTGAATCCACAGAAGGTCGAGGTGACTGCGGCGGGTTGTAAATGATCCCGTATGAACCGTGTCAGCAACTCGGCCAATAGTTCCTTCCAACGGGTGATTTGAAGTTAACCAAACTGTAGCGGCGGTGACTTGTGCGCCTGCCCATTGATCCATCCGGTGTAGACGGCGGTTGATAGTATATGATGATTTGCCTTCATTGTGTTGAAAGAAAACCGGGCTACCCAAGCTGTGACTTGCTCATACTCAATAAACAGTTCATGTAGACAAGTGCGGCCCGGTGTGTTGATGTAAACCGGGCCGCGAGAGACGGATGGAAAATACGACCGTAACATCAGAAGCGGCACAGATAGATGAATCGGCCGCGGTGTTGTAAACCAGCTCGGACGGGCGAGTCAAGCACAGGCGCGGTCCCGGCAAGCTGATGTAAACCGGGCCGTAAGGGCGGCGTCTTGCACGTGTCCATTCACCGTGTAATATGGCACGGACGATCACCGGGCAGGACGTTGCCAGCGCGTGCTCCGTACCCATGGTATAAACCACGTTATAATGAATAATTGTCCTGCGCATAAAAACACTAAAGACAGAATAATGTTTCTCGGAGGAATTAAAGCATAATGATGAAATGAGTAGGACAGATAGCACCTGATATTTTTGCCGGATGAACACAGACAAATAATCCCTTGTTCTCCTGGTGTCCATGCCCGTAGATTTATTCCAGATGGATGTAATAGTTGTACTAACATCGGACTAGTACCGATAATAATTGTTCCAAGCGGTGCCCTCTGAACAGAATCAAATGTTACTTAAACTTCTCCACTGTGGAGATCACGAGGACGTTGACGTCATATCAGTTTCAGTTGATGCAAGCACACGAGCGCAAATAAATCTGCACACTCCGCCATGAAAAAATTACTCCGGCGGACAGATAACGATCTCTTGCAGTACTTTGGCAAATAAGTCTGTTTCTCATATTAGCGATCTTGGAGCAGATGCAGCAGCTTGATTAGTTGTACTTGTTGACTGATGTCATTTACGTAAGGTTTAAATACCATAGCACCAAATGTTTGCTTCGATCTTCTTGTGGAAGTAAGTCACGGGTGGAGGAGCAACAACAACCAAGCGGTCAGGCACCCGCGTGACACCGCGCACACCCGCAGCCATTGGGTGCCGGTTTAAAGTAGCGAGGCGGGTCAGCACGTCTGACATTGTGCGCCGGCGACTCGTCAAAAGGTTGTAGGGGTTTCCGATACAGAGACGAGGCGCGGGCAGAAGGTGCAGTAATGGCTCAAAGGAGTCGGCCAGTCAGGGGCGCGAGCCAGCGCGGTGATCCGGCGATGTGAAGATGGCGAATCAGTGGTGACGCGGCGAGGTGGCTGACGGGCGACGCAGGGCGTGCGGGGGCTGAGCGGGAGCCGGCCAGCGGGTGCGGTCACTTGCAGGAGCCGACCCGGCGGGCGCGGAGCAGCTTACGCTGAGGTGAGCGATGCCGGCTCACGGGTCCAGCGGGCCATGGCCTCACCGAAGGCTTGCGGCAGAAGCGCTGGCGAGGGCGTGGGTGCAGAAAGTGATCTGGCGACGCGGCGATTTACAAGTGCCACGGCGGCGACGGGGGCACCAAACCGGGGCGGTTTCGACGGCGGTTTGACAGGCGGCCAGGGGAGCCGTACGGCCAGGGGAGCCGTGGCAACTCGACGCCAGTCACGGCGGCTCAACACGGCGCGAGAGGCCGTGGTCAAGGTGGACCGTGGTTGCAGCGGTCTAGAGGGTCCGAGGCCAAGCGCGTACAGCCTGGCGAATCCGAGCTGAAGCCGGTACGAGGTGGCGCAGGAGGTCAGTACGGCGGGTCGAGGCGTTGGCAGATTGGTGACTCGGCCATTGGCGGCTTGGCCATGGCGGCAGGAAAGGCGAGGCGCTACCGGCGGAAGAAGCAGCAGAGGCGAAGCAAAGCGGCAGCAGCTGCAGGCCTGCGGTTGTAGAGCGAGACCAGCAGAGGCGATTTATGGTACAAGGAGGTCCGCCGGCAGAGGGCATCTCGGAAGCGCTCGAGGCGCAGCGATGACCGTAGCGGCGGTTGAAAGAGTCCACGCCCGCGACCCTATTCAATCCGGGTCGTGGTTGCTTTGATTTTTTTTTTGACTGTAACAAGGTAGCTGGCTTTCCTTTTCCTGTATACGTCTGAGTCCGTGTAAGACTAGCAGCCGCTGGATTCTTAATCTTTGAATGATTCCAAAGCACTTCTTCTATTTGATCCATATGGGTTGACTGATCCTAAACTTGGATATATCTGCCCGTGTCGTGCACGTCCTTTGAGCTGCGAGGCGCGGGTTACTGGTTCGACTTGTAGCTCTAATCCTTTCACATGTACAGGTAGCACTCCGAACTTTGATCCAAACACGGACGAACGACGAAATCGTCCAACCCTGTTTGTCTCGGCGGCTTGAACCTTGTGCCGATATGATCTTGTGCACGTCTTCGAGTTGCTGCAGCAGCGGCGGCGCTGTACTCAATGCCACCCTAATTTCTCTTGATCTTTGTATTACCAGCTCCAAAGCTAATCATAATTTTTGATCATAAACAATGAATTTGCCAGTTTTTTAACATCTGACAAATCGCAAGCTTCTCGATACCCTAGAAAAAGATCCCTCCAAGAACTCAACACCACCGTGCGCAGGCCCCACGGTGGGCGCCAACTGTCGTGGATTTGTCACGGCAGATGTCCTTAGTGTCAGGACTTCGTCGCGAGGCCAACGCATCTATGTGGTAGCTTGAGAGGGGTTGAGTGGGACGAGAGACGCAGGGCGGATCAACACGCAAGACAAGGATTTAGACAGCTTCGGGCCCCGGGAAACATCATCCGGTAATAACCCTACATGCTGTTTGAGGCTAGGTCTCATTATCATCTCGAGGAAGACGCCGTAACCGGCTCTTGTGTCTAGCCCTAGAGATTATTGATTGTTGTCGCTTGTAGCTCCTAACTTCTAACCTCTCCCCCTTTGGGGAGCCCCGCCCCTCCTTATATATGCTGAAGGGGCGGTTTACATGTGGAGTCCTATTAGGATTAGGACTAGTCTATCTCTAATACAAACCGGGTACAAGTCTCGGTCTTAACTCCTTGTAAGATAAATATTCCTTTCCTGTTAAACCGGCCCACAATAGTTGAACCGGCCTTCATGAACCGCCAGACGGGCCACCGGGTCTTGTCGCTCCTCTGACCCGTCCGTCGGGTTACCATTGACTTACAACGTCCAAGCGGGTTGCTTGTAAACCGCCAAGGTCAGGGTGGGTCTTCAGCTAAACCGTCAAGTCCGGCCGGTTTAACTTCCGGCCGGTTTACACCGCGGGGTATATCCCCGACAGGTGTAGTATAGAGTTGATCTACCTCGAGATCATATGTTGTGGTCTAAACCCTAGAGGTATGATGAGTCTGGCCTCGGTTTATATAATGCACCAGAGGCCTAGGATAACAAGAGTCCTAGCCGAATACGCCGGTGGGGGAGGAGTCCTTGTCTTGATCGCCAAGTCTTGTGGAATCTTCCTTGTATGCGGCACCTGTCCGGACTGGCCCATGAGTATGCGGCCCTGGGGGTCCTCGGCCCAATCTAACCGATTGGAGGACGACGTGGTGAGTACCCCCTAGTCCAGGACACCGTCAGTAGACCCCTGAACCGGTCTTCAAGTTAGGGACGCTCCTCGATTCTTCCGAACTCTTCTTCATCTTCGGTCGTCGGTCTTGAAAACTGGTTCAACAAATCTTCTTTATCTTCAATCTTGAGGATCGCCAAAATGGATTCGATGGGTTTACACGTCACGTATCCGAGGAGCCCCTTTAAGTTTCCGGCCTTTATCAATGCCTTGTTATTTTTATGCCACACCTCGGGTTTGAAGTTGTTCCCGGGAGGCAGTTCCCTCTTGCGTCCGAGCTCTAACGCCGGACTGCATTCGAGGTATTTTTTGCAGCCGAGCACCAATGTCGGACTGCTTCCCAGCTCTAACGCCGGACTATGTATCTGAGCTCCAACGCCGGACTATGTATCCGAGGTGTCGTAAATCACCTTGGTTCAAAGAAGTTTGAAGGAGTTTAGCCGAGTTTAATGCCGGAAATGCCCTCTATGGAACCAGCCACTAGCGCCCGAGCTTTATGCCGGACTGCTTTCGAGGTGGTGCACCACCCCGAATGTGGGCCGATTTTTGTCAATATTTTTATTGGTGCAATTTATTCTCTGCCGAGATATATAGCCAGTAGCCCTCAAGGTGGGTATCGGTCTAAAACCCGAGATGCACATGAAGGATGACATAAGACCGCTGATCCCCATAGCCGCTGAGACTCAGGTTGATTTGCAAAATCGGCCTGAGGATCAAGTGCAAGCTCGGCAGAATACTTCGGGACACTAAAAGCGGCATGCTCAGTCCTCAAGACTCAGGTTGGGTGCGGCCGACCAACCTGAGGATCAAAATTTCCTCGGAAACTATATTGCACATAAAATTTTCTGCATTGGACAAGAAATGCAGTAGCCCCCGAGACACTGGTCGGGTGGCAACAACAGATCAGGGGATCGATGTGCCCCTTTAATATGTTTAAATAATAAGCCCAAAGCCCAGTATCCCCCGAGCCTTAATGCGGGCACGGGTGACCGAATTAAGGATCAATATCCATAGTAAAATCACAAATTATGTGTAATGACTCTATGAATAAAACTTTGTTGACCGACCATCGGCTTCCACCTCCTCGGCCAGTAGCCGAGGAGTGTTTGTCTTACTTTATAAAGCCTTCATGAGGGCAATGATTTTAAAGTTAGTGGGATGTGTTCGGGAACAATACACAATATCCCATACAAAACTTCCTTCAAAAAGGATGTCCGAAATCCCGTTCATAAAAAAGATGAATTCGGGTTGGATTCGTTCTTGCGCAGAAAACAGATCCGAAAAGTGATGCACTAATCGGAAGGTTCCCGGAGTTTGGACGGTCGGATCGAGCTGAAATTTTGAAGGGTGGTAGATATAGTAATTCCGCAGCCGATCAACAGTTGGATCTTCCAAAGGACGCCCGAGCTAGAAGCTGGACACCACGCCCTAAACTCGTCCAGATTCCCGTCCAGATTTGACAGGGCTCCGGTATATTATGGATTGCCGGAGATTCCTCCATCGGAACTCAACGAAATTTTCCAGAGTTGTTGTAGACTCAATTTCGCACAATTCCACCAAAGCGATCGTCAAAGCGATACTCGAGGAGGTGACGGCAGAAGATATGAGTTCGCTGTCCAGAAAAACAGCACGGTCGCTTGAGGGCAATGTTGATGTTGAGCCCCCGAGCTTCATGGATGATTCCTCTGTGATCTTGATAGAGATCGGAGTTAATGCTTGATGAAGGCCCTCGTCCGAACATGGTGATCCGAACACGGGGCGCAATTCTTGGTTGAACCAAGGTGACCAGTCGAGCTGGTGACGAAGATGCCGAAGTCGCAGTTGATCTGCAGGCGAGCCATCGATCCTTTTATCGATCACACAACGGAACTCTCAATGAAAGCACCAATGTCGGTGTCAAAACCGGCGGATCTTGGGTAGGGGGTCCCGAACTATGCGTCTAGGATCGATGGTAACATGTACACGGGGTTTTACCCAACTTTGGGCTCTCTTGATGAGATAATACCCTACATGCTGCTTTTGATTGTATTCATATGGGTGTAGTATAGAGTTGATCTACCTCGAGATCATATGTTGTGGTCTAAACCCTAGAGGTATGATGAGTCATCTCATAATAATCTATCGACTAGCGTGGCCTCGGTTTATATAATGCACCAGAGGCCCAGGATAACAAGAGTCCTAGCTGAATATGCCGGTGGGGGAGGAGTCCTTGTCTTGATCGCCAAGTCTTGTGGAATCTTCCTTGTATGTGGCACCTGTCCGGACTGGCCCATGAGTATGCGCCCCTGGGGGTCCTCGGCCCAATCTAACCGATTGGGGGATGATGTGGTGAGTACCCCTAGTCCAGGACACCGTCAGGCAGGTTCAGGAGCCACGAGCAAAGCGCCATCCTTGAGAGCCATGGGGAACCAGTTCGCCATGACTTTCTTGTCGCCGTTGGCTGCCTCGATGCTCAGCTCGTAGAGCTGCAAGAACTCCGCAGGGTCAGGGGTGTCGTCATAGCGAGGAGGCAGGTCTGGCTTTAACTTGCCCGGCCAGGCGATGCTACGCAACTCAGGAGTGAAGGTGTGGCAGCCTGCGGTGGCCACCGGGGCCCATTACTGATGCGGAGCCTGCCCTTGATGCCCGCGCACCGCCGCCGCAGGCGGCACGCGGTCTTGTCGCGGTGGCACTGGGAGCACGGGCGCATTATGTTGCGGGCGAGGAGCTTCTTGGCAGCTTCCTTCTTCTCGCGCGGTTACCGGACGCGGTGGGTCGCGCCGGGGGGTCGCGCGCATTGGCGCCAGAGTGCCGTCTTGGTGCAGAGGTGGTGGAGGCGCTCCGTGAGCCACGTTGCCCGCAGCTGGCGGAGGGCGAGGCAGTGAGAGGGATGACGCGGGGGAGCCCACGGCGGTGATGACAAGCTCGGCGATGCGGTCCAGCCAGTCCTTGTAGAAGTCGTCGATTGGGCGGTAGTGCCATGAGCAGCGCAGCCTGCGCGTCCATGGGAGCGCGACGAGCGTGAGATAACGAGCTGGCTATGGTTAGCGATGGAGTGGCAGTGCGGCCGTTCCGCCGCACCGAGGCGTGCAGCGAGGACGCTTGCTGCTCGTTTCTCATCGGGCCGGTGGCAGCATTAGCGGCGGGCGACGGGGAGCGACGGGGAGGCCCGCCGACAGGGGCAGTCTGAGCGACGCGGGCTGCGAGGGCAGCTCGGCGCTCAGCGCGTGCTCGACGAGCGTCCGCCATGGATGCGACGAAGCAATGGGACGCGGATCGATGAGAGGAAAGCTTCGGCGCACCCCTACCTGGCGCGCCCAATGTCGGATTTCGAGCTCCGGCAAAACCCTTGAGGTTCGAACACTGGGGTGCGCACGAAGATCTCTCTCTCCCTAGATCACTCTCGCAACAATTGCAAGGCCTAGCTCGACGAACCCAAAGAACGAGAGACACAAGAGTTTATACTGGTTCGGGCCACCGATGTGGTGTAATACCCTACTCCAGTGTGGTGTGGTGGATTGCCTCTTGTGCTGAGGATGAACCGTTACAAGGGAAGAATAGCCTCCAGAGGAGAGGTGCTCTTGTGCTTGGTAAACTTGTGTGTAGTTGTGGATGGAATGGCTCCGATCCAAGACCAGATGATATGCCTCCTATGGTGGTGGCTAGTCCTATCTATAGAGGCCCTGGTCCTCTACCGAAATATTGAGCGGGAAGGGATCCAACAACGGCCAAATTCAAAGGGAGACAACTAGTACAAGTTATCCTGACTAAAGGTGGTCTTCGCCTGCCAAAGGCTCTGGTGGTGACGCCATATTGGGCTCCACGGTGACCTCCATCCTGTCATGCTGCTGGTCTTGGTCTTGTTGCACCAATATGGAAACCTTTGCCTGATGCCTTGGGACTCCTCGCCTGCGCTTGCCTCTTTATCACCAAAGAGGAAACGAGGAAACTGCGTGCGCTGGCGCCCGCCTGGCTCTAGTCGTCATGGCTTGCGTCACAGGAACCTCACGAGGCGTCACTCGCCTTGATCTCTCTGCCCCTCGCAAGCCAGCCTGGTGAGGCTGCCCCCGAGGAGTCTTGTGTCGTCCGCCTCGCGAGGCTTGGCCCCCCACGAGGGTCTTGAGTGTTTGCTGGTGAAGATGGGTCGTACAGGGCCGCTGGTGGATCCATGTTGTGGGCCGCATGCAGGCAAGTCTAGGGACCCCCGTTCCCAGGACGCCGGCACACACACACTCTCTTTTTGCACAGTCACTAATTATCCTTCACACGCACTTGATCTCTCTTGACTTAGGCACTCTCTTCGCTCCATAGCATATAGATTTTTTGAGAAGTCAAACACCACAAAGTTTGACCATGTTCGTGGAGAAAAATATTTACATCTAGAACGGCAAACATATATCATTAGATTCATCATGAGATGTAGTTTCATATGATGTATCTTTGGTATTGTAGATATAAATAATATTGTAGATATAAATAATATATCTCTCTTTCTCTCTTGGTTGCAAACAACCACACACTATCTCCTCACCTCGTGCAATTGGCATCGATGCCCCTCCATTGCTCACATGGTGCCCCAATCTGGATCACCTACTTTGCTACGGTGCCAAATTAACTCACGCAATGAAAAAACACTTATGTGGGAGAGGGAGAGGACTGAGGCAATAAAAAACACTTGTTTGGGAGAGGGAGAGGCTGGTGTAGTTGGTTTGATTGATTTGTTTATACACGTGGGTCTGTGTGCACAGTGGTGCCAACTCTCTCACATCGTTAGAGAGGTGCCAAAGTCTTTTGATTTGACATCGATGTGTATTATGTGGCATACTTTTGAGAAATATGGCATCGGCCACATAGTGGAAGGCAACAAATGCCCAAGCTCTTCATGTGCTCCTAGGTAAATGAGAGGAAAGAGAAAGAGAGAGAGAGAGAGAGAGAGAGAGAGAGAGAGAGTGAAAAAATATCACTAGCCTTAGAGAAAACCCTATAGCCAACCCTATCGTATGATCGAATGATATTGGTACCTCTTGATGACACGACAATCTTATACAACCAGCAATTCTAATATGTTCTCTTCTTTTGCAGATAAAAAAGACCCGAAAGTGAAAAACGTGATGCACTATGACAATCGCATCGAATGCCTTGATCTCCATCTTACATAAATTGATTTGATCGACTACCGAGGCAGCACATCTAAGATTAAATTGGCTAGGTTCTTTGTTTTGGAGGCAAGTGTGCTCATGGCAATGAGGTTTGGCATTCTCTGGTGCAACAATGAATGGCGTACTGATCACCGCAAGCATCTAAGCCTAAATGACAAAGTGTCCGCAGAAGCTGAATTTGTTTTTGAAACATCAAGTCACCAGAGACTCAAAACTTTATTTGCCCGTTAGTGACTTGTCAGGGCGGTGCATTTTAGTTTATACGATAATTCTGCATCCATCTAAAGTAACAAAAGTTCTTACATAAACTTCCTAATAATTCCCTCTTCGTAGGTGCAACATTACTCCTAACATTTGTAATATCAGTTTGAAACTTGTAATATTACGACTATCCAACATGAGGTAGTACTATGTTACGATAAATGTTCACGTGCATAGGTGCGACAAAGATATACCCGTTACTCGAGTATAGTATTTATTTTTACCAGCAAGAGGCCCATGCGTTGCACGGAACATTAAGATGCATTTATACGAGCTGTTTATCTTGTGGGAGACGAAGATGAACGAGGGAAGGCCTTATCTGCAAATGTGGAGAGGGGTGCGGGTATCTTTTTGGAAAATTGCAATAGTTTGCTTTCTATCCGTCAGATATAGATCAGACGGTCTATATTGTAGGATGGCAGGCACACCATCATCACCAACTCGGTTTTTTATAAGAGTTTCTCTATTTCTTTATACTACTCCTATAAAAACCCGAGGGCACCTTTGATTCAAGGGAATTCTATAGGATTTTTGGAGGATTGAAATCCTTTGAAATTTTTCCTACGTTTGTCCTTTGATTCATAGGATTGAATCCCATAGGAATTTTTCCAATGAAATCTTTTGTACTACATTTCATAGGAAATCTAACATCCACACTAACCTCTTTTTACAATTCCTTTGCTTTTCCCGTGAAATCAAACACTCCATGCTAATCCTAAAGGATTCAAGTGGGCATGACACACCAATCCTATACCTTTCCCATTCCCGTGTTTTCAATATCCTGCGAAGCAAAAAGGTCCTGAGTTGGTGATGATGGTGTGCCTGCCATCTTTCACCAATAGCCATCGGATCTACACCTGACGCATACAAAGCAAACTGCTGCAGTTTTGCAAAAAGATGCCCACAGTTGTTCCCTATTTACAAAAAACTCCTTATGTCTGACAATCAGCCTTATCTCTTCCCCACCACATCTAGAAGGCCATGGAACAATCTGGCATAATGGCCGCTGCCGTCGCCGTCCACCCCCAATATTGGTGTTCCGTGCAATGCACGAGCATCTTACTCGTTTAAGAAAAGAGTAGAGATACTCGTGGCAACGCACGGGAAACTAAGCAGGCTAGCTCTACAGCCATGATGATAGTGACTGCACACGGTGAGACTGACTTTTGTATGCCGAACACGGCACCTACACTCAAGTGTCATCTCCGGTGTAGGGCCTTGTCACTTCACTGTGAGGAGCAACACGTAATATTTTGACCAATGGGTAGTACAGTACTACTACATTGGTAGTACTACTACTAGTACTAGCACCACCATCTAGATTTAGTAGTACTACCAGGTCCGTCTGGATTTAGTATTTGACTAGCAATATCTAGTAATGCATGTCAGAAAAAATATACTACTGCCTCTGTAAATAAATACATCGAGTATTGTTTTATTCAGTTTTGAACGTAGTTCCCAATGATATTATACACTCCCCTTCCGGTAGATGGCTCAAATCTGAAATCTCATCAATCAGACTACTATTGTACTCACTGAGCGGTCAGATTTCAATTAAGTAGTTTGCCTAGGTTCACACTCTTAGCATTGGTTCTTCCTGGGGTCACCAAAATGCTCTCTCTCCCCCTTAACTGTTGTGCCATGTCATTTTCTCGCTTATGTGGCATGCTTAGCACCTATCCATGGTGGAGCACTAAGCACAACATGTAGTGCTCAATTCTCTTTATGCAATGACATTAATTACAAAATACTACTCTTACCTCTGTCTTGGTTTATTGATCCCCTTAGTATTTTGTGCCCAATTTTGTCCATAGATTTAACTAAAATAATAATAATGCATGTCACCAAAAATTGTATCATTCGATTCGTATTTGAACATAGTTTCCAATGATATTGTTTTTGGTTACATGCATTAACATTTTATTAGTTAAATCAAAGGGGTCAAAACTTGGCGCAAAATGCAAAGGGGGCCAATAAACCAGGAAACACCAAAGTTCTCTTGTTTTGCCCCAAGTTGGTCTCGGTGAGATGACTATACTGCACCAGCACAGAGGGAGGCCGGGGAGGGCCGAGGAGTAGATGGACAACACACACGTGAATGCAATGAGTCTGCACTTCTCATATAAAAGCTTCCCGCTAGTCCAATCTATGAAATCCTACGCACCTACACACCCTAACCATGGGCAAGAGTGATTACTCAGATCATAAGATCAGTTGACTAGAAGTTGGACCCATGGAGGTGGTGAGCACGAGCATCAGTCGGCTGTGCCAGATGGTCCACGACGCTGGCCTGCGGCCCGGCACCAAGGAACATCTCCAGGTCGTGCTTGCGGCTGTCGGGGCGAGATGCCTCTTGGACAACAACATTGTCTCCTTGTTCGACGAGGTCTTTGTCGGCTTCCTCGACAAGTTCACCGTCGTCAAGAAGCTTGCGGACAACCTTGACGTACGCCTGCAGCCTGATGTCTACTACGCAACCTTCTTCTTGTAGACGTTGTTGGGCCTCCAAGTGCAGAGGTTTGTAGGACAGTAGCAAATTTCCCTCAAGTGGATGACCTAAGGTTTATTAATCCGTGGGAGACGTAGGATGAAGATGGTCTCTCTCAAACAACCCTGCAACCAAATAACAAAGAGTCTCTTGTGTCCCCAACACACCCAATACAATGGTAAACTGTATAGGTGCACTAGTTCGGCGAAGAGATGGTGATACAAGTGCAATAAGGATGATATATAAAGGTTTTTGTAATATGAAAATATAAAAATAGCAAGGTAACTAATGATAAAAGTAAGCGTAAACGGTATTGCAATGCCAGGAAACAAGGCCTAGGGTTCATACTTTCAGTAGTGCAAGTTCTCTCAGCAATAATAACATAATTGGATCATATAACTATCCCTCAACATGCAACAAAGAGTCACTCCAAAGACACTAATAGCGGAGAACAAATGAAGAGATTATGGTAGGGTACGAAACCACCTCAAAGTTATTCTTTCCAATCAATCCATTGGGCTATTCCTATAAGTGTCACAAACAACCCTAGAGTTCGTACTAGAATAACACCTTAAGACACAAATCAACAAAAACCCTAATGTCACCTAGATACTCCAATGTCACCTCAAGTGTTCGTGGGTATGATTATACGATATGCATCACACAATCTCAGATTCATCTATTCAAACCAAAACAAAGTACTTCAAAGAGTGCCCCAAAGTTTCTACCGGAGAATCAAGACGAAAACGTGTGCCAACCCCTATGCATAGGTTCATGGGCGGAACCCGCAAGTTGATCACCAAGACATACATCAAGTGAATCACGTGATATCCCATTGTCACCACAGATATGCACGGCAAGACATACATCAAGTGTTCTCAAGTCATTAAAGACTCAATCCGATAAAATTACTTCAAAGGGAAAACTCAATCCATTACAAGAGAGTAGAGGGGGAGAAGAAACATAAGATCCAACTATAATAGCAAAGCTCGTGATACATCAAGATCGTGCCAAAGCAAGATCACGAGAGAGAGAGATCAAACACATAGCTACTGGTACATACCCTCAGCCCCGAGGGTGAACTACTCCCTCCTCGTCATGGACAGCGCCGGGATGATGAAGATGGCCACCGGTGAGGGTTCCCCCCTCCGGCAGGGTGCCCGAACAGGGTCCCGATTGGGTTTTGGAGGCTACAGAGGATTGCGGCGGCGGAACTCCCGATCTATTCTGTTCCCCGAAGTTTTTAGGGTATATTGGTATATATAGGCAGAAGAAATACGTTAGGGGAGCCACGAGGGGCCCACGAGGGTGGAGGGCGCGCCCCCTGCCTCGTGGCTCCCTCGTTTCTTTCCTGACGTACACTCCAAGTGTATCAGGTAGCTTTCCTTCCAAAAATAACTTCTCTAGAAGGTTTCATTCCGTTTCGACTCCGTTTGATATTCCTTTTCTTTGAAACACAGAAACAAGGGAAAAAACAGGAACTCGCACTGGGCTCTAGGTCAATAGGTTAGTTCCAAAAATAATATAAAAGTGTTTAATAAAGCCCATAAACATCCAAAACACATAATATAATAGCATGGAACAATCAAGAATTATAGAGACGTTGGAGACGTATCAACATCCCCAAGCTTAATTCCTGCTCGTCTTCGAGTAGGTAAATGATAAAAACAGAATTTTGATGTGGAATGCTACCTAACATATTTCTCAATGTAATTTTTTTAATTGTGGCAAGAATATTCAGATCTATAAGATTCAAAACAAAAGTTTAATATTGACATGAAAACAATAATACTTCAAGCATACAAACAAAGCAATCATGTCTTCTCAAAATAACATGGCCAAAGCAAGCTATCCCTACAAAATCATATAGTCTGGCTATGCTCTATCTTCATCACACAAAAATTTTAAATCATGTACAACCCCGATGACAAGCCAAGCAATTGTTTCATACTTTTGATGTTCTCAAACTTTTTCAATCTTCATGCAATACATGAGCGTGAGCCATGGACATAGCACTATAGGTGGAATAGAATGGTGGTTGTGGAGAAGACAAAAAGGAGAAGATAGTCTCACATCAACTAGGCATATCAACGGGCTATGGAGATGCCCATCAATAGATATCAATGTGAGTGAGTAGGGATTGCCATACAACGGATGCACTAGAGCTATAAGTGTATGAAAGCTTAAGAAAAGAAACTAAGTGGGTGTGCATCCAACTCGCTTGCTCACGAAGACTTAGGGCATTTTGAGGAAGCCCATCATTGGAATATACAAGCCAAGTTCTATAATGAAAGATTCCCACTAGTATATGAAAGTGACAACATAGGAGACTCTCTATCATGAAGATCATGGTGCTACTTTGAAGCACAAGTGTGGTAAAAGGATAGTAGCATTGTCCCTTCTCTCTTTTTCTCTCATTTTTTTGGGGCCTTCTCTTTTTTTATGGCCTTTCTCTTTTTATATATATATTTTTTTCGTCTCGAGTCTCATCCCGACTTGTGGGGGAATCATAGTCTCCATCATCCTTTCCTCACTTGGACAATGCTCTAATAATGATGATCATCACACTTTTATTTACTCACAACTCAAGAATTACAACTCGATACTTAGAACAAAATATGACTCTACAAGAATGCCTCCGGCGGTGTACCGGGATGTGCAATGACTCATGAGTGACATGTATGAAAGAATTATGAATGGTGGCTTTGCCACAAATACGATGTCAACTACATGATCATGCAAAGCAATATCACAATGATGAAGCGTGTCATAATAAACGGAACGGTGGTAAGTTGCATGGCAATATATCTCGGAATGGATATGGAAATGCCATGATAGGTAGGTATGGTGGCTGTTTTGAGGAAGGTATATGATGGGTGTATGATACCGGCAAAAGGTGCGCGGTATTAGAGAGGCTAGCAATGGTGGAAGGTTGAGAGTGCGTATAATCCATGGACTCAACATTAGTCATAAAGAACTCACATACTTATTGCAAAAATCTATTAGTTATCAAAGCAAAGTATTCTGCGCATGCTCCTAGGGGGATAAATTGGTAGGAAAAGACCATCGCTCTTCCCCGACCGCCACTCATAAGGAAGACAATCAATAAATAAATCATGCTCCGACTTCATCACATAACAGATCACCATACGTGCATGCTACGGGAATCACAAACTTTAACACAAGTATTTCTCAAATTCACAACTACTCAACTAGCATGACTCTAATATTACCATCTTCATATATCCAAACAATCATAAGGAATCAAACTTCTCATAGTATTCAATGCACTTTATATGATAGTTTTTATTATATCCCTGTTGGATGCCCATCATATTAGGACTAAATTCATAACCGAAGCAGATTACCATGCTATTCTAAAGACTCTCAAAATAATATAATTGAAGCATGAGAGTTCATCTATTTCTACAAAATAAATCCACCGCCGTGGTCTAAAAGATATAAGTGAAGTACTAGAGCAACAACAAACTACTCCGAAAGATATAAGTGAAGATCAATGAGTAGTTTAATAATTATGCAACTATGTGAAGACTCTCTAACATTTAAGAATTTCAGATCTTGTTATTTTATTCAAACAGCAAGCAAAACAAAAGGAAATAAAATGACTCTCCAAGCAAAACACATATCATGTGGTGAATAAAAATATAGCTCCAAGTAAAGTTACCGATGAACGGAGACGAAAGAGGGGATGCCATCCGGGGCATCGCCAAGCTTAGATGCTTGGTTATCCTTGAATATTACCTTGGGGTGCCTTGGTATCCCCAAGCTTAGGCTCTTTCCACTCCTTATTCCATAGTCCATCGAATCTTTACCCAAAGCTTGAAAACTTCACAACACAAAACTTAACAGAAAACTTGTAAGCTCCGTTAGCAAAAGAAAACAAAACACCACTTCAAGGTACTGTAATGAACTCATTCTTTATTTATATTGGTGTTAAACCTACTGTATTCCAACTTATCTATGGTTTATAAACTATTTTACTAGCCATAGATTCATCAAAATAAGCAAGCAACACAATGAAAACAGAATCTGTCAAAAACAGAACAGTCTGTAGTAATCTGTATCAAACGCAAACTTCTGGAAATCCAAAAATTCTAAAATAAATTGGTGGACCTGTGGAATTTGTCTATTAATCATCTAAAAAAAGAATCAACTAAATATCACTCTCCAGTTAAAACTTTTAGCTAATCTCGCGAGCGCTAAAGTTTCTGTTTCTTACAGCATGATCATAAAGACTTCACCCAAGTCTTCCCAAAGGTTTTATTTGGCACAAACACTAATTAAAACATAAAACCACATCTTAACAGAAGCTATATGGGTTATTTATTCCTAAACAGAACCAAAAATCAAGAAACTAAAATAAAATTGGGTTGCCTCCCAACAAGCGCTATCGTTTAACGCCCCTAGCTAGGCATGATGATTTCAATGATGCTCACATAAAAAGATAAGAATTGAAACATAAAGACAGGATCATGAAGAATATGACTAGCACATTTAAGTCTAACCCACTTCCTATGCATAGGGATTTTGTGAGCAAACAACTTATGGGAACAATAATCAACTAGCATAGGAAGGCAAAACAAGCATAACTTCAAGATTTTAAGCACATAGAGAGGAAACTTGATATTATTGCAATTCCTACAAGCATATATTCCTACCTCATAATAATTTTCAGTAGCATCATGAATGAATTCAACAATATAACAAGCACCTAAAGCATTCTTTTCATGATCTACTTGCATAGAAAATTTACTACTCTCCACATAAGCAAAATTCTTCTTATTCGGAATAGTGGGAGTATCATAAGAGACTTGAATACTATAAATTATTTCCACATTAAAAGAGTAATGTTCATAAAAAAGGGTAATCACAATCATGACAAGTTTTATAAATATAATCATCACTACTTTTATAGCATAAGTTTCATCACAATAATCATCATAAGTAGCGACTTTGTTCTCATCATAATCGATTGAAACCTCTTCCAAGATAGTGGAATCATTTCTAAATAAAGTCATGACCTCTCCAAATCTACTTTCATAAATATTATATGATTCAACATCCTCCAAAATAGTGGGATCATTACTTCCTAAAGTTGACACTCTTCCAAACCCACTTTCATAAATATAATCATCATAAGTAGGAAGCATGCTATCATCATAACAACTTTGCATATCAAAACTTGGGAGGCTAAAAATATCATCTTCTTCAAACATAGCATCCCCAAGCTTGGGCCTTTTTATATCATAAGCATAATCACTCTCATCATTAATAGTATGGATAGCACCAATAGTATAGCAATTATCATATTCTTCAAAGCAAGTGCCAAAAAGGTTTTCAATATCATAAGAAGTATAATTATCTTCCCAATCATAATCATCCCAACAAGCAATAGGTATAACGAGATCATCATCCAGTGCATCATCTTCCATAATTATTTTTGATTCATTCTCATGAGGCAGAACAATAATAGGAGCAACATTATTTGGGAGAGATACCTTTTTACCTCTCTTCCTTTTTCTTTTCTTCTTCTTCAACACATCATGTGTGGGTTCAATCCTCTTTTTGGAGCTCCTTATTAATGAGATTGGTTGAATAGAAGGCTCCTCCTCGTTACCTGATTCATCATAAGAAATAATAGGAGAATATTGGGAAGTCTCTTCCCTTTCGTTAGCATTCTCTTCATCTTCTGTTTGTTTTCTTTTCTTTATGTAATTGGCAATATAAGGGTTTTCAATGCAATTCACCACACAATACATATAAATCTTCTCTAGATCAAAATCAAGAAATCTATCAAGATTAAACTTTGGAATATCCTCAGTTATACGTTCCATTTCCTCATACCCCAAAAGAAGACTAAGCTATTTATGATGCTCAAGAGTGATCAAGTTATCACAATTTTTGACATGACTTGATCATGAAACAAATAGCAGTGGAGCTTTAAATGACCATGTTCATTGCAAAGTTCACAAGGGGCGCGATAAATATTGAATCTTTCAGCGCAATCATCTAGCCTTTCTTGCAACAATTTAGTTTCTAAGTACTTATGCCTCTTGCAATATCTATCTTCCCTATTTGGTGTGTACTTACAAACCCAATGCACTCCATAAAAATTGACATGTTTATAGGAGACATTTTCATCATAAATAGTGCAATCATCGTTAGTACTATGGATATTCAAGGAGTTCATACTAACAACATTGCAATCATGCTCATCATTCAAAGATTTAGTGCCAAACATTTTAATGCATTCTTCTTCTAACACTTCGGCACAATTTTCCTTTCCATCATACTCACGAAAGATATTAAAAAGATGAAGCGTATGTGCACTACAAAAAAAAGACACATCCGTGACATTTTGGGCCGAACGAATTTTTTTTTCTGTCATACATATGACACTTCTATGACGATAATTGTGACAAAACCCGGTATCATCATAGATGTGGTGGGATCCTACTTCTATGACAAAAAATCATGACAGAAAATGGGCTTTTCGTCCTGGGCGGGCCGGAGACGCAGCTGCATGACATTCTTTGGGCCGTCCATGACGGAAAAAACCGTGGTAGATGCGAGGGGGAGGAAAATTTCGGGGAGTTCTCGGCCACGGTGGGAGGTCGGGGCCGAGCGATACGCGTTTCTCTCGTACACGTACGCACGTGTGTGCAAGGCGTTGGCTCTAACTGAACCCGAGCGAGGCGTTGGGCTCTAACTGAACCCGGGCGATTGCACTGCAGGCTACGCATTACTGAACCCGAGTGATCGATCGATGGCTATTAACTGAACCCGATAGAGCGATTCCTTCGCTACTGCTGCTAACTGAAGCCGATCGATTGGATGAACAGTGAGCGTTGCGGGGGGGTTGGATGAACAGTGAGCGGTGGCGTTGCCTCTGGATGAACAGGACCCCATGGTGTGGTGGAGGGCTGGATGAATAGTAGACGGTGGAGGGGTGCCCGTGGAGGGGTGGTTGAACAAGACCCCGTGGTGTGGAGGGCTGGATGAATAGTAGACGGTGGAGGGGTGCCCGTGGAGGGGTGGTTGAACAGGACCCCGTGGTGTGGAGGGCTGGATGAACAGTAGACGGCGGAGGGGTGGTTGAACAGTAGCCGTGGAGTAGCGCACGGTGGAGGCTGGATGAATAGGAGCCCGTGGAGGCTGGAGGAGGTCGACGGTAGCCCGTGGGGGCTGGAGGAGGTCGGCGGTGGAGATGAACAGTATCCCGTGGAGTCCTATTTTGCGGTACGCCACACCCCTCCCGATGAACAGGACCCCTGTTTCGACCGTAGGAGGTCCGTTTCGTCCGTTTTGCGATACGCCACACCCCTCCCGATGAACAGGACCCCTGTTTCGACCGTAGGAGGTCCGTTTCGTCCGTTTTGCGGTACGCCACACCCCTCCCGATCAATAGGACCCTCGTTTCGACCGTAGGAGGTCCGTTTCCTCCGTTCTATGGTACGCTAGGCCTCGTTTCCATCGCCTGTTCCGTCCTAGCCCTCCCGATGAACACGACCACGCATTCCGTTCCGACCCAGCTGGTTGGCTCCCACGCGTTCCATTGCCTCCATATGAACACGACGCATTCCATTGCCTCCCCATGAACACGATGCAATCCGTTGCCTCCCCATGAACATGATGCATTCCGTTCCCTCCCCATGAACACGACGACGACGTTATTTCTCCGTTCCGACCCAGCCATGTACACGAACCCTGGCCGTACGTATGCGTGAGTAGGCGTGAGATCCTGCCCGTATGTACGTATGTGGTCATATTTTCCTTCTTGCACCCTGGCCACTATACGTACGTGTACATGCTACGTGCGCGCCTCTACTACGACACGTACGTGCCTCTACTACGACACGTGCGCGCCTCTACATCGACCAGTATATATGTACGTACATGTTCGCGACCAGAATAACAACGCTACGTACGCTTCGACCAGGTGGATCCCGAATGTCAGGCACTTCCTTGCCTGCGAAGATGTAGCTGGTGGGTCCCAGCAGTCAGGGGGGCGAATCGTTTTGTTTTTTTGCCCAGACGCACTTCCTTGCGTGCGAAGGTGTAGCTGCTGGGTCCTAGCAGTCAGGGAGGGAATAGTTTTGTTTTTTTGCCCGGATGCACTTCCTTGCGTGCGAAGATGTAGCTGGTGGTTCCAAGCAGTCACGGGGGCGAATCGTTTTTTTCGGACGCACTTCCTTGCATGCGAAGATGTAGCTGGTGGGTCCCAGTAGTCAGGGGGGCGAATCGTTTTTTTCGGACGCTCTTCCTTGCGTGCAAAGATGTAGCTGGTGGGTCCCAGCAGACAGGGGAAACATTATTTTCGCAAAATACGGTGGCCCGTCCGGTGGGTCCCCGCTGTCAGGTGGAGGAATAATTATTTTGCGCGTAATAAGGAGGCACTTCCTTGCTGCGGCCGTGGACCCAGCTGTCAGCCTCTCCACATACAGTCCACGTCCGATGGAAGCCATTCCTTGACCACGTTGACCACGCCGCGCCGAGAGCACCAGGGCGGTGAACGATGGCGAGGCCTAGGAAAGGGATGACGCGGAGCCGAGGAATACGCGGCAATGGATGCCCACGCGTAGAGGAGTATGAGGGTTCACTCGTTCGGCTGCGGTGGGAGGCTGCCGTCGCCGCAGAATAAGAGGGGGTGTGGGTGCGTAGAGGGATGGCCTGGCCAGCGGTGGGAGTAGTAGGGGCGGTGAGGCCTCCGCGGCATCACAGCCGGCCACGGGCGGCAGGAGCAGGCGGCACGACCGGCGCAACTTTGGGCGGCTAGAGCAAGAAGACCAGAGGTTGAAGAAGCACTACGGCCGTTGGATGGACATCGTACGTTCACTTGAGCTAGAATCGTTCATATATTGACTAAAGTTGATAAAGGCATCCGTCCTATTCAACTTAGTAGGCCCACAAGTCAGCCTCCCACCAAGGTGGGTCCCAGCTAGCAGGGGGTATTCATTTTTTTTGTGCGTAATAAGGAGGCACTTCCGATGGGTCCGAGCTGACAGCGGGGGGAACGTTTTTTTCGCGAAATACGGTGGCCCATCCTATGGGTCCCAGCAGTCAGGGGGAAACGTTTTTTTCTTGAAATACTGGTGGCCCATCCGGTGGGTCCCTGCTGTCAGGTGGAGGAATAATTATTTTCCGCGTAATAAGGAGGCACTTCCTTGCGGCTGCCATGGACCCAGCTGTCAGCCTCTCCACGTACAGTACTCTTCCGATGGAAGTTGGTCGTTGACCAAATTGACCACGCCGCGCCGAGAGCACCACAGCGGTGGACGACACGAGGCCTAGGAAGGGGACGACACGGAGCCGGGGAAGACGTGGAAGTGGAAGCCCGCGCGGAGAGGAGTACGAGGGTTCACCGATTCGGCTGCGGTGTGAGGCTGCCGTCGCCGCAGAATAACATGGGGTGTGGGTGAGTAGAGGGATGCCCTGGCCAGCGGTGGGAGTAGTAGGGGGCACTGAGGCCTGCACGGCAGCACAGCCGACCACGGGAGGCGGGAGTAGGCGGTCCCGCCGGCGCTGCTTTGGCGACTGAAGCAAGAAGATCAGAGATTGAAGAAACATGACGGCCGTTGGATTGACATCCAACGGTTACGTCTGCTAGAATCGTTTGTTGACGTATATAATAACTAAAAGAATCTTGCATACACGTCAACTAAACAGGCCCACAAGTCAGACCACTCCCTCTTTTTTTAATTATTTATATAGAGCTCATGGCAACTTCTTATGCAATTTATTGCAGTCGTTTTTTTGGTTGGCTGGGGCCAATTTCGCATATTTCTATGGGTTCCAAACTATTTTTAATACCGAAATGTCGAGCCAGATTTAAAGTACTTTGAAGATATATTTAAATTAGGTTAATGCCCAGTGAAATAGGAATCTGAAAATGTCAAAAAATTCAGAAATTATAAAGTAATTGCCAATTTGTCATCTGTTTATTTACAACCCATTTCATATTACTTTCAAGATTTGTAGGCGTCTTGAAAGAGTTGCAGCCCATCAGGGCGTAGAAAAATAAGTAGGCCTGGATTGGGTATTCTTCAGAAAAAATAAACTGGGCTCATTTTCACAAAGAAAAAATAGTTGGGCTTGTCACATGATGAACATAAAATATAAGCTTGGGCTAGACGGGCCACAACCCAGTTCAAACCCTGCTCCGTCTCAACAATACCAAACAAAAAAATACTGCTCGAGTAGCTACGTCCCAGGTGTCAGCCGATCTTGTGTTGTTCTCTTGTCTATTGACTATATACGCTCACAATGCCGTGGGTCCCAAATGTCAGGAAAACACTAGGAGGAAGCATTTTATTTTTCCATACGCTGACGTGGTGGGCCCCTACTGTCATCCTCTCCACGTACTTCTGCCGAGTCATGTTGTTTGTTGACCATGTTGACAACGCGAGAGGGCGGCGCCGCGGTAAGCGCACCAAAGCGCGCGGAGGACGTCGGCGTTAATGATTTAGGAGATGGTGGGGCGGCGATCCGTGCGCTGAGGCGCAGCCAGCCGTGGGAGGCGGAAGCAGGCGGCCCCGCCGGCGCTGGTTTGGTTTTGGCGGCTGGAGGAAGATAGGACTGAAGAAACATGACAGACAGTAAAACCAGCAGGAGTACTTAACAACCTTAACTGAAACCAGTAGGGGCACTTAACAACCAAAGCTGAAAGCAGTATGAATACTTATACAGGTTCAACCGTACAAAGCACGCCTCGAACAGTGCTACTTTGCCTACAGTTAACCAAGGGTGAGGCCGCCAAGCCCCAGGACAAGGCCCAGGCGCCACCCCGTGCATCCACAACCTTCTGAAAGCGGCTTCATCTCGCAACGTGGTCAATAAATAGGATATTCGCTTTAGAGCCATGGAAAAGCATGAACATAATCTTCTGTCCTATTCTCCAAGATGGACGGGCCTTCATTATTTGAGACCACCCATGAATAAGTATCTTTTCACCTCCAAGGGGAATTGAGTAGGTCGACATAAACATCATGTTGTGACCAAGCGCAAGTCTGACCCCACCATGGTCAGGCATCTGTATAGGAACAATAGAACTCGGGAGTTCCTGTTTCAAGAAGATCACAGTTGTAAAACTGTGTATAAGCAATATTTTATGAACAACATATATAACAGAAAACAGCTCGTACCATAAGTTTCTCGACACAGTTGGACCTGTTCAACGAGTGCAGTAGTGGCACACATATCCCACTTGACTTCCACCATTGAAACGCCCCACAAGGACCTCAAGAAGATCAATAAAGTGTAGGAACTTATGGATGTCGATCCAGTCAACTTCAGTGCCATTAGTAACAGCCGAGTTATTACAGAGTAACAAACGAGTAGACTGCTTAACTCTGAAAAAACCTACATGTGCCACCAATTATAAGAAAATATTAGTTAGATGTAGCATCTTCGTGAGAGATTCGTTGCTAATTCTAAAGTTAAATTGTGATTATTAGACAGAATAGGTGGATTAAGAAGTAATCGAGGCAACAAGCAAGAACCAGATACAAAACTAACATGGATGAACAATTGGAACGACGTCGGGGTGGAAGATCGCAGTGAAGATGAGATCAGGTTCTGCTATTTCCATCAACATTCGTGCGCCAACTTTCAGTCTGTAACACTTGAGAAAGTTTATCCAAGTTCGCCCATAAAAAAGCAGCGATCTTCTTGGTTCATGAACCCAACTCAGAACTTATATCCATTGCTTGTCTTCATTGCGACCATTAAACTAGTGTATTCAGTTATGGCAAGGCCGAGCATCTTGAGTACATGTGTTCTAGCAGAGCAAATAATAAACTGCAGGAAAAATAATATGAGAACACAACATGTTCAAAAAAAACCCACCCTCCCGGGTAGAAAAGAGGAGTCTAGGAACATACTGTGCGCGTTTCAAAATGCTATGTTAGGATGAGAAGGAACAAGTGTGGCGTCTCGCCGAGGGTGCAAAAACTTGTAGGGTACTCGCACTTTGGGCACTTCAAATGAAACACACTAGATTCAGTAGGAAGAAAAATGCATCAACGGCGGCGGCTGCCATCCTAGGATTACCTGCGACCAAGGGACTTAGGTTTATCGGGGATGGATGAAGAATTCGTACCTGGTTCTCCATGAGAAAACCCTATGCAATTGCCGAGAGGGGGTTTTATCTGAACAAGAAGACGAGGGAGAAGGGGATTCAGGCCCAGTGAAATATTGCCGCTTTGTCCGTCCAGCTTACTGCTAAAGCTGGAAAGGGTGGGTTGTGATTTGACGGCACATTGGGCATTACTGCGGTGCTACGATCGGGGTGTGTCTACCATGAAGTTGTGCACTCTAATTTGTGCATATGGCAAGTGGACCCCATTGTCGGTTGCCCCACATATCAGCGAAAGGAAGTAGAAAGACAGGAGTAACTAGTTACACATAAATATATATTTTAACAGAGAGATACTCCCTTTGTAAAGAAATATACAAATCTTTTATATCATAGGCTCACCTTGCCGAGAAATATACTCCCTCTGCAATGCACGGGCATTATGGGGGTTCAGCTTTTTTTATGGGGGTTCAGCTGAGAATATAATACTCAGATAGGCTCACGGTTCTGGACTTTGCGCCGCAGGCCGACACTGCATGTTTGGGGGCCCATGTGTTCTACCTTAGTGCTTTTCATATTGCAAGCGATCGGTACGGCGCTGGTTTTAGATGCTGTCGCAAGGCGAATACACAAAATTGAATAAAGCACGGCAGTTGTTGGAATGAAATCGAACAACAGTTCCTAACCAGCAATCAGAGTTGCAATTCTACCAACGATATACCATGTGATAAATAATATTGTCGTACTACTTATACACACAGGACGCTTGTTTCACCTTGCCAGATTATTACATCAAAATCTCTCGGAGAATAGATCAGTTCGACAGTTGCGTGCTGCTAATTTCAAAGTTGATTTGGGCCAGCTCTCCTTGCCGAGAAAGTTCTATTTTGAGATCATCCCCTACCACAAGATATGATTTATATTTGAACCTTGACCATCCTTTAGCATCAACCATCATGCGACCATCCTTTGTACTTACGGTATATTGAGCAGGTTCATTCACACCAAGGCTGCGCATGGTAAGAGAAACTTGGCCGCGGTCGCCCGGATTGTTGAACGACTCCCTCGTTGCTCTAGGAATTCTCTGTTTGTGTCGGGGGATATCGACCTCCACGAGCACCTATGGGGACGGAGCCCCTTGTCGGTTCAGCGGGGGGCGGAGGTTGCACAAAGAGCAGATCGAGGCGACACACACACAACGATTTTACCCAGCTTCGGGCCGCACGGATGTGTAAAACCCTACTGCTGCACGTCTGGTTGATTCGGGTTCTTGCTCTGGAGCGCAAGAAGCTACAGTAAGTTGGAGCTGGACATAGACGAGGGTCTACTGGGTGTCCTTCTTCCGGTCTGGATCCTTTCTAGGTTTTTCCTCCTCCTCTAGGTTTCTCCTCCCCTTCCCCCTCCTTTTGTGCGCATGGGCCTCCTTTTATATGCTAAGGGGTTTTCCACAGGCAGCGACGCAGGTGAGGGTAAAAATGGCAAGGAACTGTGCGAACAGTGGCCGCACAATGCTATCGCACCTAACTCTGACGGCGGGGGACAAAGGCATTAAATGCCTGTCTGGATCGCCTGAACAGTGCCGAGGCGGACCGTTAGGGGTGCCTCCGCTTGCCATGGGGGCGACTCCGCCAACGTCGCATGCCACGCGCGCGCCCCAGGCTGCGCGACGCCCCGCCACGTGTCTCTGGGGAAGCTCCAGAGTGACGCGTGGGCAGGTGAGCTGGGGCGCACGTCTGAGGTGGTGGTTCGCCGCGGCAAGTGGCTTGCCGTGGTGGTTGTCTTGCCGCACCTGAGAGCTTGCCGCTCGCCAGGCGTTGCCGGGGCGCGTGGCGCGCCGCGGCGGGCTTCTCTTGGGGTGCCTTGGTTTGGCCGTCCCGGCGAGCTCCTCCCGCCGGGGCCTTGGTGCTTCGGCCTGGTCGTCCCGGCAAGCACCTCTTGCCGGGGCCTTGTCGCCTTGGCCCGGCAAGCTCCTCTTGCCGGACCTCGCCTTCTTGGCCCGGCAAGCTCCTCTTGCCGGGGCTTGGTCTTCTTGGCTCGATCACTTGGCCTTCGTCCGGCCCAGAAAGGGCCGTGGAGACTCTTTTCGCTCCCCTGGCGAGCCTTGCCGCGGGACGCTACTACTGCCCGTGCACAAGTTCGGGGTACTAAGGTACCCCTACTTTAGTACACCGACATGATCCCCCGGGTCTAGGCCATACACGGTGCCGAGCGTTGTTGGGCCAGGCCCTAACAGTGCACGGGCACGCGTGGCCTAGGTTGCGCTGCTCCTTAACTCCGTGCCCGTCGCGCCCTCCCCAAGTGGCGTGTGCTTATCACGGCGTCGTGGGGGGGGGGGCGAGGCGTGCGAGACGTGCGTGACGTGGGTGGCGTGCGCGGGGCTTGAGGCCCGCAGGCATGCGTCACGTCGGGCACGATTCCTTTATTTGGAAAGGCGAAACGTCCTCCCCCACTTTCGAGTGGGGGGGAGAGAGGTCGCCTCATCCGTCGCCTCGGCCCTGCTCGCCCGCCACGCGTCCTCCATGCGCTTGGGGTTGCGGTGGTGGAGGCAGGAAGCCGGGCCGACGCGGGCCGAAGTAGAGGGTCGACCCCGTCGCCTGCCCTTCCTCTGCTTTGATTGGTTGGGCGGGGCGGCCGAGCCCCCACTCCGCCCCTTTATAAGGAGCGGAAGGGGATGACGAGGGTCCGCACCCCTTCCTTCTTCCTTCTCTTAGAGCCCTGGTCCCCTCTCCCCAACTGTCATGGAGGAAGGGAACCCTGGTCCTTCTTCGGTGGCGGCAAGGGTTGCCGCCAGGCAGCGTGCCCCTCCTCCCCTTGCACCCGCGGCGGCGGAACTAACCGTAAGGGGAAGGGGGAGGGGGCGAGGTCGTGGACGAGGCCGTGGACGGGGCCGAGGCGCTCGAGGCGGGCGGGGCGGCGCGCCGGCCTCGCCTCCGCCGGCGGCTCCGTTTCCCCCGGCGGTTCATCTCGGGGACGACCCCTGCGAGTTCATCATCAGGCTGCGTCGGGCGCCTCACCGTCGCCTCCGCCTCCCGGCTCCCTTCGCGGACGTCTTGGAGGCGGAACAACACGAGACGCCGAGACTGCGCATGAGGGGCTGCGGGATCAGTGGTACGCGAGTCCACGTTGAATCCCGAGCCCCCGGCGTGGTGTGTCTTGGCCGAGGGTGGAAGACGTTCGCCCGGATCCACAGCTTGATGGAGGGGTTCACCCTCCATTTTAAGCTGATGGAGGGTGATCTCCTCTCTGTCAAGGCCTTCGGGGACCTCGGCACCCGGGCCCGGTGCTGCGTGGATAGCTCCTCCGACAGCGAAGGCTCCTCCTCGAGCGAGAGTGACGAGGAGGGGAGCGACAGCGACGACGAGGGGAGCGGCCGCCGGGATGACGGGTCCGACTAGGTGCCGGTCGCAGCTCCGCGAGGCACCGGCGGCCCCCGTCGTCCGCGTCGCTGGCGCCGTGAACTCCCCGGGGTCGTCTCCTTGGGCGGCTGGCGTAGGAAGGCTGCGGAAGAGGAAGAGGGCGGGCGGCAAGGCCGCTGCCTCGTCTTCCAACTTCGCCCCAGACGCCGTCACCACCCCTGCTAGCGGCGACGACCACCGGGGTCTTCTCTCCGGCCCGGCAAGCTCCTCTTGCCGGGGCTTCGTCTTCTCGGGTGGCCGGCGTGGCGAGGCTGCGGAAGAGGCTGGCGGCAAGGCCGTCAACTCGGAGTACGAGGGCTAGATGCCCTCGACAGCGTGTTGACGTCCCGCAGCCTCCTTCTCGAGCTCCGCTTCCGGCGTCGCCGTCTCCATCCGGACTCCGGAGCCCCGGATGCTCTCTTGGCGTCTTCTGCCACCCGTAGCTCGTCTAGGCGCCCCTTTTGCCCTTCTCGCCTCCTTGTCCTACCTCCTGAGGAGAGAGACAAGAAAGGGATTACGGCCACCTTATCTCTTTTTATCTTGTAAGCCCTCGGGCCTTAGTTGTGTTTAAATCTTGTAATCCCATCTTTCATGGTTTTCATTCTCTGTGAGCTGTACCTGAGTGGAATGTTTTTAATGAAAAGGGAGTGTTTGCCGGACCATTTGTCTCGCGGGTACATCCCGCGGCAAGGAGCGAACCCTTTGCATCGTTAAGATAGACACTTCCCCGCCCGGCAACGGACCCTGCCGTCTCCCCGCGCCCCTTGGCCCTCCTCATGCTCTTGGCGGAGGCAGGGAGAAGGCGGGTTCTGGCCCCTTGCTTCCTCCTCTTGCCGCCGCGGCTACTATCAGAAACGGGCCCCGGGAACGCGCTCCGGGGTTTGTCGCTTAAGAGAGCACGGCAGCTTTTAGGAGGACGCAAGGTTTTCGCATCCCGCATCTCACGAGAGAATGCATGATAAGGGATGCAAAGACTTATCTGAGGTTGCAGCCCCCGGCAACTCTGGCTTGCCGGGGCGCGGGTGCTGGCTCGCCCTTCTCCCCTTCTTCATCCTTGAGCGGCTCGGCAAGGGTATGCAACTCCTGCGAGCCAAAGGGAAAGGACGGGAAAAAGACGCGGACTCGACCTCTAAGTTAGGGGTTAGCGACTGTTAGGCACTATCAACCCTAACCAAGGACGAGACTCGACTCAGCATGCATGCTAAAACTTGGGGGCGCCAGCGCTTCATTGCTACCAGGGTCTGCGCCTGGCTTTGTACAAAGGATTACATGCAACTGCGGCAAGACTTTTGTACAAAGAGTTGGTTGCCGGACGGGGTCCGACAACCGCGCCTTACGGGTAAAACTTGCGAAGATGCTCAATGTTCCAGGAATTGCTCACCGGAGTACCATCTTCGGTCTCGAGGCGGACGGCGCCAGGCCTCGTGACTCGTTTCACCCGGTAAGGGCCTTCCCACTTCGGCGTCAACTTGTTGTGTATCTTGGCCGACTGAACGCGCCGAAGAACAAGGTCGCCTTCCTTGAGGCTCCTGGCTTTAACTTTGCGGCTATGATAGCGACGCAGAGCTTGCTGGTAGCGAGCGGATCGCACAGCAGCCTAGAGACGATCCTCCTCGAGGAGCAGTGCGTCATCTTCACGCGACCGCTCTTGCTCAAGCTCATCATAAGCGAGCACTCGAGGTGACCCGTATACGAGATCCGTGGGGGTAACTGCTTCTGCTCCATAGATTAGAGCAAATGGTGTCTGGCCGGTGGCTCGATTTGGCGTCGTTCTGACCGACCAAAGAACCGCCGGCAGCTCCTCGATCCAGTTCCGTCCGCGCTTGAGCAGCTTGTCAAAACTTCTGGTCTTGAGCCCGCGCAGTACCTCAGCGTTGGCCCTTTCCGCTTGACCGTTGCTCCGGGGATGAGCAACAGAAGCGAAGCAGACCTTGGTGCCGAGGTTTTGGGTGTACTGCATGAAAGCGTGGCTTGTGAACTGCGTACCGTTGTCGGTGATGATCCTGTTGGGGATCCCGAAGCGGCAAACAATCGACCTGAAGAATTTGATCGCGGACTGGGCAGTCACCTTCCTCACCGGCTCCACTTCTGGCCACTTTGTGAACTAGTCGATGGCAACGAACAAGTACTCAAAGCCCCCGACGGATCGGGGGAAGGGGCCAAGGATATCGAGCCCCCAGACCGAGAAGGGCCAGGACAAAGGGATCATCTGGAGAGCTTGAGCTGGCTGGTGTATCTTCTTGGAATGGAACTGGCACGCTTCACACTTGGTTACTTGTGCAGTTGCATCCTGGAGGGCCGTGGGCCAGAAGAAACCTTGCCGGAACGCTTTGCCGGCAGGTGCTCTGGCGCCAATGTGGTGTCCACATATGCCTCCGTGTATCTCCGCCAACAGCTTCTGTCCGTCTTCCCGGTGAATGCACTTCAATTTCACCCCATTGCGTCCTCTCCTGTACAGTGCGCCATTGACGAACTGGTACATACTGGACTGCCGGGCTACTCTTTCCGCTTCTTCTTGTTCTTCGGGAAGTTCTCCTGTCTGGAGGAAACGGACGATCTGATGTGCCCACGTCGGAGCCTGTGGCTCGACGACGAGGACCAAAGGCATGTCGGCGTGTCGCGACCGATTTTCCAGACATTAAATTCCAGAAAATGGCCGTCGAGCTCATCAGCCCCAGGATTACTGTTAGCTAATGAGGCACCAACTTGTTACAGAAATTCCAAGCAAGGGTACAAAATATGAAGTACAAGACCATTGTGGCCTATGAGTACAACAAATGGTTTCTAGTGGTTGAGGGCGGAAGCGATTTGTGGATCACCACGGCTGTGGGACTCCATTTCCCACGGGAACAGCTGACCAGGTTAACTCCTATCTTCACGAGGCTGCTATCACCGTAGCTCAGGTTCCGAGGCGGTCGTCGCAACGCTCCTCTCCAAGCATGCAATCTGGCCAAGACAATAGCCAGGGACAAGCCAGTGAGTACTTTGAATGTACTCGCAAACATTAAGAACATAGATATAATATAACCGTTGATGCTCATGCTTTGCAATGTCCATATACTCACTTAGTTAGTCATAAATAAATGTCTTGATGCATGTAAACAGGTTATTCATATGCAACCGGAAATTTATGCATTGGCCACGTAGAGGTAATAAATACTGGGTGCCAAGCGAGGGTCTGAATGACTCCTCGAGCGGAAAATGCGGAATAATAATACCACAGTCGGGCGTCTGAGCGACACCACCGAAAGGGCTTTTAAAAGAAATGCCATAGTCGAGCGTCTGAGCGACACCACAGAAAGGGCTTTAAAAGAAATGCCACAGTCGGGCGTCTGAGCGACACCACAGAAAGGGCTTTAAAAGAAATGCCACAGTCGGGCGTCTGAGCGACACCACAGAAAGGGCTTTAAAAGAAATGCCACAATCGGGCGTCTGAGCAACACCACAGAAAGGGATTTAAAAGAAATGCCACAGTCGGGCGTCTGAGCGACACCACAGAAAGGGCATTAAAAGAAATGCCACAGTCGGGCGTCTGAGCGACACCACAGAAAGGGGCTTTAAAAGAAATGCCACAGTCGGGCGTCTGAGCGACACCACAGAAAGGGCTTTAAAAGAAATGATAATCATAGGAAAATGTCCCGGAGGTAGAACCATCCCAGAGATATTCGATGATAACAACATTATCACGGGTCCGTCAACAAAAGTAATAATCAAAATCATCACTAGTCTCAAGTAGAAGTTTCCGTTCTGGTTTAACCGTTTCACCTCCGAAGACCGACACTTGACCCATCCCAGACTGTAGTCCTTAACTATGGACACGGCTATTCGAATAGGTTTAATCTCTGCAGAGGGTGTACTCTTTACCCACGAGTGACGGATTCCTTTAGTCCATCGGGACTAATTCCGCCTACGGCCTTTTAGTTGAAAAAACACGCCTAGCTTGCACACACCAGCTTAACTCATTGGTGTCTGGAATCACCCACGACACTTGTCAAGCAAAACTCTAAGTGGGGAGGCTACAACCTCGCGTAGCATGGGATCAAATTTATATCGCGCGCTCTAAGGGGTGGCCTCCCCTCTCGGTCCCAACCGGAAACACCCATGCCCCCTGACCAGGTGGCATGCCTACCGGCTACAACCGAGATCTTCCACCATGGCCTCTCTGTACGGTGTGTGCTGGAAAGGGGTTAACAACTTACTGAACCGTACCCTACTTGTGGCAGGGACGAGTGGTAGCACGAGGCAAGTATGGGGGTTACTGGAACAAAACTCGATCTGCGGTCGACTCAGGAGGTTCATAAGTTCCCTGCATGACACGTATATCAAAAATATTTCAACCAACAAAATCACCAATTCAATATACCTTAACATGCCATATCGGAAATAACCGCCCCGACGGGGACCGGCGACAAGCTCACGCCTACCCAAGGCCGAGGCTTTCCCGGATTCCTTCCGGCAGGCATGCAAGACACATGAGGGTGATTGCCATTACAATCATTTCATTTCCAATAGCAAGGAAAACGTTGATATGCTTCCATGCAAGTGAATCATGTCACATGAAATATCAATTCCACCGAAATGAGGTGGTGTTATAAATGTGTCAACCATCACATCAAACATATTATGCCAAGGTTCAAGATGCTTGCCTTGAAGTTGTGGAGGGGTGAGGTGTTCTCCAAAATCTTTGAAAGTCCCTCCAAAATCCTATTTTAAAAAAATATATGAATCAACACACATTTCAAAACAGTACAAAAAGTTGTTTTGGAAAATTTTCAAATAAATTTTAAAACAAACTAGATCAAATTTGAGGAAGGTAGGAAAAAGAATCAACTCATTTGGAGTTATATTTAGAAAGTTATAGGCAGTCAAAGTTGTGGTCAAAACTGATTTAGATAAAACAAAAAAGGAAAAACGTTTCAAAGGGGAATACGCTTACGGAGCGGGGAGACGTACTGGGGGAAATGACGCCTTCACTTAAACACATGGACGACGCGGTGTGTCACTGACAGTGGGTCCAGGGGGCCCACTAGTCAGGTTTGACTAGTCTTCTCCCTCTCTTTCCTCTGTCCCGAGCGGAGGCGGAGCTCCGGCGATCGTCGCCGGCGACTGGCGGCTCCTCGCGGGGCTCCGAGGGCGGGGATGGATCCGCTACTCCGGGGCGGTCCTTCCGGTGGTCGCCTGGCAGGTGGGGACGGAGGGAGCTGCCGGCGGCGAGCTCCTCGGCGGAGGTGGCCTCGGGAGCAAAGTGCCATTGGGGCTGCGGTGGCTCTCGATCAAAATTGAACAGGGGGAAAGGTTCGCGGAAGGATGATGAGGCTTCTGGTGGAGAGAGTGGAGAGGGGGAGGTCCTGGTTTCGCCGGAACGGCAGGGGCAGTGGCGGTGGTTGGAGTTGCCGGAGACGGGGAAGAAGATTTCCCTGGGTCGAATGTGGGCTAGGGGAACGCCATAGTGGTGGCCTGAGGTCGCCTGCGAGCGGGAACGGGCTCGGGGACTCCTTAAATAGGCGTGGCAAGGCGGTTCCGCGGCGGCCGTGGATAAGCTCTCCGGCGACCGCCATTCGGTAGCTAGGGGCGTCGTGGCGGCGACGAACGCTAGGCGACACCCTGTGGATGAGCTCGCGCTGTTACAAGGGCCAGGTGGCGAGCGGGAGGGGCTTGGGTGGCGCTGCACGGAGCAGGGCTGTCGGCCGACGCCGGCGTGCCGCCAAAAAGCTCTGGCGGTGGCGCTGTAGGGCGCCAGGGGTGGTTGGCGTGTAGTGGTTAGGCGGGGAGTGCGTGGCGAAGTTCTCCCGTGCGGGCCAAGGTAGGGGGTCGCGACGCGGCGGCTCGGTTCACGCGGCTACAAAAGGCGCGCTCTGGGCGTGGCCGGAGCACGCTCACCAGCTGCTCGGCGAAATGCCAGGGCAAGCTAGGTGGCTCGGTTGGAGCTGGGGTTTAGCAGGTCTAGGTTAGGGGAAACAGGTAGTCTAGTGGACATGCCTGTCTGATCAGGGGTGCAAGATCATAGTGTAATGACAAGCATCATGCCAAAACAGATCATGCCCACAAGGTGTTTGAAACAATGCCAAGGGCACTTAGGCAAGTCTTGGAGTGGTCAAAAATTCCAGATCAGTGTCTCCTTGGATGCACAAGAGGGTGGTGAGGTTAGTTTTGCAAAAGGAGAAACTTGTTAGTGCAAGCTTTGCAGAATTACAATTCTGGACAGGAAATAAATGGCATCATTTCATGAACCAAAATTGCTCCAAAGGGTGCATGCTCCTGGACTTAGGGGTTTGGTAGGGAGGACTATGATCATGAGAAAACACAACGTCACTGGAGCAAGAAATAATAGGGTTGCAGTAGAAAACACCAATCTGGTCCAGAATGAAGATGATGCTGATTCACTCAAAATTTGCAAATAACATCACTGGGTTTTTGCATAAAGTTGAATCATATGATATCACTAACATCCCATAATTTTGGTAGAGGCTAAAAGAAAATATTTAAATGGGTTGTAGTGCAAAAATGCCCACTGGACCAGAGAAGAAATAAGGGTGTAGAGCTCAAAATATTTCATGAAATAAAGATGTTTTTGCATAAAAGCTATTTGATAACCTCACATGACATCTCCAAATTTTGGTGGGAATTTTAAGTGAATTTATCAAATGGTTGTAGTTTAAATATGGCCATTTAACCTTGAAAAACCATTTTCAAGAAAGTGAAGATCAAGCAACTTAATTGAGCAATTAGTTGCACTGATAAAAGTAAAGTTTTTCTAGAGAGGTTAAACAAGTCCAATAACACATTTGAAAAGTCCACACTTAGGGGAAAAACTCCACAATGACAAGGTTAAAGATAAAAAAAAGGAGCTCATAAAATAAAGTTTTTAAGTCCTGGCAAAAATTTAATTAATAAAACAAGGCCAAAATTTTTGGGGTGTCACAGAACTACCCCCCTTAAGAAAAATCTCGTCCTCGAGATTTGTTAAAAGTCGCATAAGAAAAGATTGCATGCAACGAAAAAGTGGCTACAGTAAGAGGGCAATAAGTGATGAAAACCATAGTGTGAAATACTGGTGCTGTGCGGAGAAAGATCTACGGTCTGAGACAAAAACGCGAGATTTCTATGTTGGGTATAAATTTAGAATGAAGTCTAAATCTAAATATACGCTGGTCGCACCCAGGAGCACAGTGCTCTCTCTGGCCTACAGGTGGACCCGGGGCCCACAGTCAGCCTCTTCTCCTCCCTCTGGCTCTTCTTCTTCCTCTCTCCTGCGCGCTTTCTCCACCGGCGGTGCCTAGCGCGTGGGGCATCTAGGCCATACCGCGGTAGTGCGCGGCGTGCTAGCTGCCGGAGCAGCGTGCACTCACCTCGCGGGTTAGCGTGCTGTCGGCACTGCTCGCGGATTCGCCTCCGAACACCGGCGATCGGGCGACGAGCGGCGTTGGTGGACTTCGCCCACCGTGCACCGAGCTCGAGCTATAAAACGACCGAGGTGTTTCTCTCTTCTCCTCACCTCTGGCCTTGCTTCTCCCCCTCCTTCCTCCTCCATTTCTGCTTGCAGAAGCTCGGGCGAGGCTCTAATGGCGGAGGCGATGCCGGACTGGTACGCGATCTTGATATGCGGAGGGCTGGCGACCCTGCTGGGGCTCTCCGTGCTCCTGTGTGCGATGATCCTCGATGATCGTCGCGATGCTACTGCTCGGGTGCTGGCTTTCCACGCCGATGGTGATCACGAGGAGTAGGTGGGATGCCGGGTGCTAACCGTGGTTAGGAGAGGGTTAGCCAGCTGCAACACTGTTGCAAAGTTTTGCAGACGGTGTACGTGTGTGTGTCCGAGTGTTTGCGGTTGTGGGTCAGCTGTTGTGCTTGTGTGAAGTCCACGTCATGAGAAAGTGCCGAAGTATCGACTCAGAAAAAAGATGCCTCACTCCAGGATTATACGCGGAAGAAAACCGTAATGCAACAGAATCACTCATATCAATTGAAATTAATAAAAATAACACACTTAAAGCACACACTAAGCTCCACGCACAAGTTACAACACGCAAATAAAGGTTGCAATAATTTACGTAGCAGCGACGTTTACAAAGCAAACGGTAACTGGATGGGGTCCCGAGAAAATGTTTCTGGTACTGAGACACATTCTTCCTCTATCGGAGAAAGCGGATTGACTAGTCGATGCATGTGTCTCTCCTGGTCAGGCCTCAGTGATCTGCCGATGGCGATCTGAGGATTTAAGTCTGCGAGGCTCTGGAGATAACCCATCACGCGTTGGATCAAACTCTCTTGAGCGATGACATACTGGACAAGGTTGGCCAGGACGGGGTCTCTTTCGATTCGCACACCGGGAAACGATGTTACTCCTCCGGGCGCTGCACGGCTCAGGAAGTAATAATACCCACGCTCGCTGGCATAGGGTACCGCGAATCGAAGGCGAGCAAGTGCTTCGCAAGCCGCAGCTTCCACGGCCATCTATGGGGTTGGCATAGATTTCCCCACGAAGGAGACCTCTATTGGGTCCTGGTCTGAGTTTACGGGAGGGATGTGCACTGCTGCCCAGTATATCGAGGTGGATGAGGTGATCCTCGATTTGAACAGCTCGTACTAGGGTGGCTGGGTAGCGCCCATGGTACTGCAGGTAAAATCCCACAATATCTTAACAAAACTACCCGGGGTTGCATTTGGGGTTCTTAGGTAAATGCTGGGGTTCGGCATGGCGAGGAAATGGTTGTGAGGGTGATGCACAAGGTGAGAGGTGCCTGGCAAGGTCACGCGGTAGCCCTTTTTATAGCACCGGAGCTGGATCATTTTTACCGTGGTGAAGGGTAATGAAATTTCCAGCTCTGATCCGGAAGTCAAAGCCACAAATACACATATTTCACCGAGGTGACATGTTACTGTGGGGGGGTTGTCGGGAAGGTTTTAGGTAGCTGCGCCAGGGGGTAGCAATCTCACACCGCGCACTGGGCGTTTAGCCAAGGTTATCATTAAAGCAGAGGCATGACAACAAGCAGCGTTTAAACACCAGGCCACATGATCACATAGCGAGGATACACTGGGACTCAATACAGCTCGGGTTACTTAGTCTACTTCATTTACATCCATGCGGGCGTGCCTTGTGGATGTCGAGGCTTCTACACGGGTCTCGCCGTCGGAATTGACTGGAGTGGGTTGAGGGGCTGCAGGCTCGGGGTAGCGACGGTGGCCATCTCGGGGGTTGTCGGCCACAACTCCGTTGGAGTGTGTTTCCAAAATGCGACGTAGCACTTCTGGGGTTATCGCAACACCTTGGCCGATGGCTGGGGTAGACCTCAGGGGCTCGATCGGTTGTCCAAACAGCACGACTGGGTTGTCGGTGTTGGGCTCGTCCTCTCCTCTTGCCGGGGCTCGACGAACCAGCTCTCCACGAGCTGCGATGAGATCAATTGTGACCTGCTCGCATAGTTCTTCCAGTGCACTTACATAGCGCACCAGGTGCAACAATGCAGGATCTGTCTCGTGGTCTCCGTTGGCAACTTGGGGTGGTCTACCATACCCTTCACGCCTGGGGTAGTAGTGGAGCGAGCGACAGTCAACTCTTGGCGACAAGTGCCGGAGATGAACTATAGCTTCTCGAGCAGCTAGTTGGATGGCTTGTGGCTCAAAGGAAGTGGTCCTTCCGGTGAACCTGTAGGGGCGTTCGGGTGCGAGACCCCTACCGTAGATGTGTACAGTGGCCCAGAATTGACGGCTTTCACCGCTTACGGGCCCTTGGTACACAACATATTTTGGGGGTTCTTCTAATGCATAGGCACGATGGGTGAGGTTTGCGAGTATTGTCACAAAACCTCCAAGGTTGGTCGCTGTGGTCTCATGGTGCACAATAGGACCAGGCATTGAGGCTTGGGTTAGGATAGCGGCCGGGCTGTGCTGGGTTGAGACTAGCGTGCCCTTTTTATAGAAAAAAAAGGGTCGGAGTCTTCCTTCGCGCGCTTGCGAGAAAGGACTATTTAGGGGGCCGGTCACTGGCGCGTGATTGACGGCTAGGCTGGTAGGTTGGGCACCGACTGCAAAAAGGTGTCGGGTCACTGTGGGGCTATCTTGCAGGAGGAGCTTGGCTGTGGGTTTGGTTATGGCTCGATGGTTTGGCATGCCTAAGTTTATTGATCTGGCTAGGATAGGATTAGCCAATGGTCAGCCTGGCTCTGATACCAAGTCTGTCGCGACCGATTTTCCAGACATTAAATTCCAGAAAATGGCCGTCGAGGTCATCAGCCCCAGGATTACTGTTAGCTGATGAGGCACCAACTTGTTACAGAAATTCCAAGCAAGGGTACAAAATATGAAGTACAAGACCATTGTGGCCTATGAGTACAACAAATGGTTTCTAGTGGTTGAGGGCGGAAGCGATTTGTGGATCACCACGGCTGTGGGACTCCATTTCCCACGGGAACAGCTGACCAGGTTAACTCCTATCTTCACGAGGCTGCTATCACCGTAGCTCAGGTTCCGAGGCGGTCGTCGCAACGCTCCTCTCCAAGCATGCAATCTGGCCAAGACAATAGCCAGGGACAAGCCAGTGAGTACTTTGAATGTACTTGCAAACATTAAGAACACAGATATAATATAACCGTTGATGCTCATGCTTTGCAATGTCCATATACTCACTTAGTTAGTCATAAATAAATGTCTTGATGCATGTAAACAGGTTATTCATATGCAACCGGAAATTTATGCATTGGCCACGTAGAGGTAATAAATACTGGGTGCCAAGCGAGGGTCTGAATGACTCCTCGAGGGGAAAATGCGGAATAATAATACCACAGTCGGGCGTCTGAGCGACACCACCGAAAGGGCTTTTAAAAGAAATGCAACAGTCGGGCGTCTGAGCGACACCACAGAAAGGGCTTTAAAAGAAATGCCACAATCGGGCGTCTGAGCGACACCACAGAAAGGGCTTTAAAAGAAATGCCACAGTCGGGCGTCTGAGCGACACCACAGAAAGGGCTTTAAAAGAAATGCCACAGTCGGGCGTCTGAGCGACACCACAGAAAGGGCTTTAAAAGAAATGCCACAGTCGGGCGTCTGAGCGACACCACAGAAAGGGCTTTAAAAGAAATGCCACAGTCGGGCGTCTGAGCGACACCACAGAAAGGGGCTTTAAAAGAAATGCCACAGTCGGGCGTCTGAGCGACACCACAGAAAGGGCTTTAAAAGAAATGATAATCATAGAAAAATGTCCCGGAGGTAGAACCATCCCAGAGATATTCGATGATAACAACATTATCACGGGTCCGTCAACAAAAGTAATAATCAAAATCATCACTAGTCTCAAGTAGAAGTTTCCGTTCTGGTTTAACCGTTTCACCTCCGAAGACCGACACTAAGACCGACACTTGACCCATCCCAGACTGTAGTCCTTAACTATGGACACGGCTATTCGAATAGGTTTAATCTCTGCACGAGTGACGGATTCCTCTAGTCCATCGGGACTAATTCCGCCTACGGCCTTTTAGTTGAAAAAACACGCCTAGCTTGCACACACCAGCTTAACTCATTGGTGTCTAGAATCACCCACGACACTTGTCAAGCAAAACTCTAAGTGGGGAGGCTACAACCTCGCGTAGCATGGGATCAAATTTATATCGCGCGCTCTAAGGGGTGGCCTCCCCTCTCGGTCCCAACCGGAAACACCCATGCCCCCTGACCAGGTGGCATGCCTACCGGCTACAACCGATATCTTCCACCATGGCCTCTCTGTACGGTGTGTGCTGGAAAGGGGTTAACAACTTACTGAACCGTACCCTACTTGCGGCAGGGACGAGTGGTAGCACGAGGCAAGTATGGGGGTTACTGGAACAAAACTCGATCTGCGGTCGACTCAGGAGGTTCATAAGTTCCCTGCATGACACGTATATCAAAAATATTTCAACCAACAAAATCACCAATTCAATATACCTTAACATGCCATATCGGAAATAACCGCCCCGACGGGGACCGGCGACAAGCTCACGCCTACCCAAGGCCGAGGCTTTCCCGGATTCCTTCCGGCAGGCATGCAAGACACATGAGGGTGATTGCCATTACAATCATTTCATTTCCAATAGCAAGGAAAACGTTGATATGCTTCCATGCAAGTGAATCATGTCACATGAAATATCAATTCCACCGAAATGAGGTGGTGTTATAAATGTGTCAACCATCACATCAAACATATTATGCCAAGGTTCAAGATGCTTGCCTTGAAGTTGTGGAGGGGTGAGGTGTTCTCCAAAATCTTTGAAAGTCCCTCCAAAATCCTATTTTTAAAAAATATATGAATCAACACACATTTCAAAACAGTACAAAAAGTTGTTTTGGAAAATTTTCAAATAAATTTTAAAATAAACTAGATCAAATTTGAGGAAGGTTGGAAAAAGAATCAACTCATTTGGAGTTATATTTAAAAAGTTATAGGCAGTCAAAGTTGTGGTCAAAACTGATTTAAATAAAACAAAAAAGGAAAAACGTTTCAGAGGGGAATACGCTTACGGAGCGGGGAGACGTACTGGGGGAAATTACGCCTTCACTTAAACACATGGAAGACGCGGTGTGTCACTGACAGTGGGTCCAGGGGGCCCACTAGTCTGGTTTGACTAGTCTTCTCCCTCTCTTTCCTCTGTCCCGAGCGGAGGCGGAGCTCCGGCGATCGTCGCCGGCGACTGGCGGCTCCTCGCGGGGCTCCGAGGGCGGGGATGGATCCGCTACTCTGGGGCGGTCCTCCCGGTGGTCGCCTGGCAGGTGGGGGCGGAGGGAGCTGCCGGCGGCGAGCTCCTCGGCGGAGGTGGCCTCGGGAGCAAAGTACCATTGGGGTTGCTGTGGCTCTCGATCAAAATTGAACAGGGGGAAAGGTTCGCGGAAGGATGAGGAGGCTTCTGGTGGAGAGAGTGGAGAGGGGGAGGTCCTGGTGGCGCCGGAACGGCAGGGGCAGTGGCGGTGGTTGGAGTTGCCGGAGACGGGGAAGAAGATTTCCCTGGGTCGAATGTGGGCTAGGGGAACGCCATAGTGGTGGCGTGAGGTTGCCTGCGAGCGGGAACGGGCTCGGGGACTCCTTAAATAGGCGTGGCAAGGCGGTTCCGCGGCGGCCGTGGATAAGCTCTCCGGCGACCGCCATTCTGTAGCTAGGGGCGTCGTGGCGGCGACGAGCGCTAGGCGACACCCTGTGGATGAGCTCGCGCTGTTACAAGGGCCAGGTGGCGAGCGGGAGGGGCTTGGGTGGCGCTGCACGGAGCAGGGCTGTCGGCCGACGCCGGCGTGCCGCCAAAAAGCTCTGGCGGTGGCGCTGTAGGGCGCCAGGGGTGGTTGGCGTGTAGTGGTTAGGCGGGGAGTGCGTGGCGAAGTTCTCCCGTGCGGGCCAAGGTAGGGGGTCGCGACGCGGCGGCTCGGTTCACGCGGCTGCAAAAGGCGCGCTCTGGGCGTGGCCGGAGCACGCTCACCAGCTGCTCGGCGAAATGCCAGGGCAAGCTAGGTGGCTCGGTTGGAGCTGGGGTTTAGCAGGTCTAGGTTAGGGGAAACAGGTAGTCTAGTGGACATGCCTGTCTGATCAGGGGTGCAAGATCATAGTGTAATGACAAGCATCATGCCAAAACAGATCATGCCCACAAGGTGTTTGAAACAATGCCAAGGGCACTTAGGCAAGTCTTGGAGTGGTCAAAAACTCCATATCAGTGTCTCCTTGGATGCACAAGAGGGTGGTGAGGTTAGTTTGGCAAAAGGAGAAACTTGTTAGTGCAAGCTTTGCAGAATTACAATTCTGGACAGGAAATAAATGGCATCATTTCATGAACCAAAATTGCTCCAAAGGGTGCATGCTCCTGGACTTAGGGGTTTGGTAGGGAGGACTATGAGCATGAGAAAACACAAGGTCACTGGAGCAAGAAATAATAGGGTTGCAGTAGAAAACACCAGTCTGGTCCAGAATGAAGATGATGCTGATTCACTCAAAATTTGCAAATAACATCACTGGGTTTTTGCATAAAGTTGAATCATATGATATCACTAACATCCCATAATTTTGGTAGAGGGTAAAAGAAAATATTTAAATGGGTTGTAGTGCAAAAATGCCCACTGGACCAGAGAAGAAATAAGGGTGTAGAGCTCAAAATATTTCATGAAATAAAGATGTTTTTGCATAAAAGCTATTTGATAACCTCACATGACATCTCCAAATTTTGGTGGGAATTTTAAGTGAATTTATCAAATGGTTGTAGTTTAAATATGGCCATTTAACCTTGAAAAACCATTTTCAAGAAAGTGAAGATCAAGCAACTTAATTGAGCAATTAGTTGCACTGATAAAAGTAAAGTTTTTCTAAATAGGTTAAACAAGTCCAATAACACATTTGAAAAGTCCACACTTAGGAGAAAAACTCCACAATGACAAGGTTAAAGATAAAAAAAGGAGCTCATAAAATAAAGTTTTTAAGTCCTGGCAAAAATTTAATTAATAAAACAAGGCCAAAAATTTTGGGGTGTCAAACGGCGGCTGCGGGAACATCAGCTTCTACGGCGAGGACTTGGGGCTCAGCCGGAGCTTGACGTTCCCCGGCAAGCTTGCCGGGGCATGACTTGCCGGGAGCGCCTGCTTCATCGGGACAAACCCTGGGGCTTGCCGGAGCGGGCAACTCCTCAGCACTCTCGGCGTCGATCTTGGGGACTCTCTTGGCGGCGGCTTCGGGAAGCTCTGCCGGGAGATAGTCACCGGAGACCGATTTTCTCTTCTTGCTTGGCCCAGTCGATGGTGTCACGGATGGCTGAGTCAGCTTGAGCACAAAAGTCCCTGGTTCCACAGGTAGCTTTAGTGCGGCGCATTTTGACAGGCCGTCGGCGATGTCGTTTTCTGCTCTTGGAACGTAATCCATTTGCAGGCCGTCAAAGCGCTCTTCCAGCTTCCTCACTTCATCAACGTAAGCCTCCATCAACGGGCACTGGTAATCCTTGTTCACTTGGTGGACGACGAGCTGCGAGTCACCCCTGACAATGAGCTTCTTGATCCCAAGTTCCGCCGCGATCCTGAGACCGGCGAGCAAACCTTCATACTCTGCCGTATTGTTGGTTGCTTGCTCCTTGGGAAAGTGCATCTGGACGATGTACTTGAGGTGCTCTCCGGTGGGCGCGATGATCAGCACGCCGGCACCGGCGCCTTCCAGCGAAAAGGCACCATCAAAGTACATCAGCCACTCTTTGGTTACTTCCTTGCCGGGGATGCTCGTCTCTGGAATTTCTTCGTCCGGTGTCGGCGTCCACTCTGCTATGAACTCTGCCAATGCTCGGCTCTGGATGGTCGATGTACTCTCGAACTTGAGGCCAAAGCTTGACAGTTCCAGTGCCCACTCGACCATCCTGCCTGTTGCTTCGGGATTCTGCAGTATCCTCTTAAGCGGAAAGCGAGTGACCACTGTGATCTCGTGTGCTTGGAAGTAATGGCGCAGCTTCCTCGAGGCCATGAGGAGGCCGAAGAGCAATTTCTGCACACCAGAGTACCTCGACCTAGCCCCCTGCAGGAGGGAACTGACGAAGTAAACTGGGCGCTGCACCATCCTCTTCCTCTGCACTTCCCCTTGCGCTTGCGCGGATCCGCCTTTGCCGGGGCCAGAGCTTGTCGGAGCTCCCTGCTTGTCGTCGGACGCGCTTGCCGTGGTTGCTGGCTCGTCATCAGCTTCCCTCTCCGCTACTAACGCAGCACTAGCCACTTGATTGGTTGCCGCTAGGTAGAGCAGCAACTTCTCTTGCGGTCTAGGCGCGACAAGTATAGGAGCGGAGGACAGGTATTTCTTCAAGTCTTGCAGCGCAGCCTCCGCTTCCGGAGTCCATTTTACTGGACCTGCCTTTTTCAAGATTTTGAAAAACGGCAGGGCGCGTTCCGCAGACCTGGAAATAAACCTGCTGAGAGCCGCCACGCAGCCGGCAAGTCTTCGCACGTCCTTGACACGCGTTGGTGCTTCAATCTGCTCGATGGCCTTGATCTTGTCGGGGTTGGCTTCGATCCCACGCTGAGACACGAAGAACCCGAGAAGCTTGCCGGAGGGAACTCCGAACACGCACTTCTCGGGGTTGAGCTTGAGGCTGATCTTGCGCAAGTTCGCAAAGGTCTCTTCCAAGTCTTGAACCAGGGTTGCCTTGTCTCTGCTCTTGACCACAATGTCGTCCATGTAGGCCTCCACATTTCTGTGGATCTGTGGCTCGAAAGCAGTGTGGACAACCCTCGCAAACGTCGAGCCTGCATTCTTCAGTCCAAAAGGCATCCGCACAAAACAGTACGTGCCGCATGGAGTGATGAACGCAGTCCTCTTCGTCTTCTTCAGCCATGAAGACCTGGTGGTACCCGGAGTAGGCGTCAAGGAATGAAAGCAGGTCGCATCCGGCCGTGGAGTCAACAATCTGGTCGATGCGCGGCAAGGGGAATGGATCTTTAGGGCAAGCTCTGTTGACATCGGTGAAATCGATGCAAAGCCTCCACTTCCCGTTTGCTTTGCGCACGACAACAGGATTTGCCAACCATGTTGGATGGAGCACGCCTCTGACGAGGCCTGCCGCTTCCAACTTCCTGATCTCCTCCGTGATAAACTCTTGGCGCTCCACCGCTTGTTTCCTGACCTTTTGCTTGACGGGCCGCGCATGGGGACAAACGGCGAGGTGATGCTCAATCACTTCCCTGGGAACGCCGGGGATGTCAGATGGTTGCCAGGCAAACACATCGACATTCGCCCGCAGGAAAGCAACGAGCGCGCCTTCCTATTTGGGGTCGAGAGTGGCACTGATGGTGAAGGTACCACCAGTGCCGTCCTCCTTGGCGGGAACCTTCTTGGTCGCTGGTGGAGCAGCCGTCGTCTCCTTGTGTTTACCGGCGGGGCTCGATGGTGCGTCCTCAACGGCAGCGCAACACTCCGAAGAGGCGCGCTTGCCGGAGTGGGCACCAGAGCATTCGCCGGGCTTGGCCTTCTTGCCGGCGGGGCTCGATGGCACGTCCTCGACGGCAGCGCAGCACTCCGAAGAGGCACGCTTGCCGGAGTGGGCGCCAGAGCATTCGCCGAGCTTGGTCTTCTTGTCGGCGGGGCTCCATGGCACGTCCTCGACGGCAGCGCAGCACTCCGAAGAGGCACGCTTGCCGGAGTGGGCGCCAGAGCATTCGCCGGACTTGGTCTTCATGCCAGCGGGGCTCGATGGCACGTCCTCGACGGCAGAGCAGCACTCTGAAGAGGCGCGCTTGCCGGAGTGGGCGCCAGAGCATTTGCCGGGCTTCTTCTTTCCCCCGGAAGTTCCAGCAGCAGGTGGGCCGCGGGCCGTTGCTGCTGTTGCGTCCCGGTATATTTGGTCGGCGCAGATAAGGGCATCCTTCTTGTCGCCGGGGACAGAAATGACGCTTATCGGGCCAGGCATCTTGAGCATGTTATACGCGTAGTGAGAGGCCGCCATGAACTTGGCGAGCGCTGGTCGGCCGAGGATCCCGTTGTAAGGCAACAGAAAGTCGGCGACATCAAAGGTGACCTTCTCAGTCCTGAAATTCAGCTCGCTGCCAAATGTTACCGGTAGCGTGATCTTTCCCTTCGGCTTGCTCCTTCCCGGGTTGATTCCTTGGAATGTGCCGGTTTCTTCGAGCTCGCTGTCGAGAACTTGGAGTCTCCGGAGAACAGCGGAGGATATCAGATTCAAGCCGACCCCGCCGTCAACTAGCATCTTAGTGACCTTGAGGTTGCGGATTGTTGGGGAAACCAACATCGGCAAGCACCCGACCGCGGTTGTGCGATCAGGGTGGTCCTCAATATCGAAGATGATAGGCGTGCTGGACCATCTCAGGGGTCTGCGTGACTCGACGGGTGGCTCCGCTGCATTGACCTCCCGCACCCACCGTTTAAGCTGGTGGTGGGAAGCGTGCAGGGAGGCACCGCCGTCCACACACAAGACCTCAGTGGCTTTCTGAAACTCCTGCTCGCTGGTCTCGGGGTCTTCCATATCTTCGTCGTCGTCATCGTCTTCGCTCTTGTCACGTCCCCGGGGAGGTCTGTCTGCTTGCCGCTGCTTGTCCTTGCCGCGGTGCTCCCCCGGGCCGGGACGCTTCGTGCCGGATCCCCCGCCGCCTGCTTGGGCTCTCTCCTTGTCGCGTTGTGCGTACTCAGCCTTCTGCAGGTCGACGAGTCGCTCGACTTGCTTGCAACTCTGGAGGTCGTGGCCCCTGGTACGGTGGATCTTGCAGTACTTCTTGTCGGTACCGTCTCGCTTATCGGCAGCGGCCACCGCCCGGCAGTTGGCGCACCCGACAACCTCCTTGCCGGGGCCTCCCGCCTGGGCTTTCTTGGCGGAGCCCTCGCTGCCGGACTTCTCGACAACCAGTACCTCTGGGTTTTTCTTGTTTTTGCCGTTCCGCCGCCGGCCTCTCCTTGCCGGGGCGGTACCTTCACTGTCGGATTCTCCTTCTCCAACACTTTCTCCGGGGAGCTTCCTCCCCTCCTCAGCGCGTGCACACTTGTCGGCCAGGATGTTGGGGATATTGCTATCTGGGGTAAACCGGCCTGCAGGGCCCGGGTTACCTCCGTCAATAGACCCGAGATGTTAAAGCCCAAGGAGAAATAGAAGGGCCCAAGGCCTATAATCGGTTTAAAGGTTTATGGTGTAAACCGGCCTGGGGTAAACTTGTATTGTAAGTTAGGAATAGAGAGACCGACCCGGGCACGTTTATAAGCCGGAGGTCGGGACTTTGCAGACCGACGGGCGTCACCCGTGTATATAAGGGGACGACCCGACGGCGGTTTGAGACAGAGAACAAGAACTCGAGGTTTAGGCGAAGCTTATCGCTCCCTAAGCCCTCGAAACCCATCAATCCCATCACAACTAGACGTAGGCTTTTACCTTCATCGAAGGGGCCGAACTAGTATAAAAACCGTGTCCTTGTGTCCACTTTTAACCCCTTCAAGCTAACCCGTTGCGATGGCTCCACGACTAAGTCCTCTCACTAGGACATCTGCCGTGACAAATCCACGACAGTTGGCGCCCACCGTGGGGCTATCGCGAGATGGTTTCAGGTTCTTGGAGGGCCGCTTTGAAGGACTCGAGGGTTACGCTGTGGGACGGATGACCAAGAGCCGCCGCGGAAAACTCTACATCGACAGCACAGGCTGGGGCCCCGACGCCGGCTCGATCGAGTACGGGTACCGGGTCCCCTTTGGCGGCATCCATGTTTTCATCGGCAAGATCGGAGAACCAGGCCCCGAGTTAGGCGTCTGCGCCGACCTCGTCGAGACAGCTCAGTGCACGAGATCGACCCTGGCTAAACCAACCAGGAAGCACGCCTTCGTGGGAGTCATCCACGGAGGAAGCTACGAGGAAGGATCCGAATCTGGTGACGAAACCGCCATCTACTCCGGCGATGAAACGTCGACCGGGGAGACCGAATCTCTTTACCAGCTACAAGACGATCGGATTGGGGGCGGCTCCGATGGCAACAGTATTCCGGACCCCTCTGATCTGCCCTGTCGGGTTGGGATCTTCATGGCTGGAACACAGGCAGCGCCACGATCATCAACTGCAGCAGCAGCGATCTCCGGATCGGCAGCAGCAACGGCTGCGCGGGCGGGAGGCCCTACCGGTTCACCAGCCCAAGTTTTGTCAGACCTGTTTGACGCACTGGCAGCGCTCATGGCGGAAGCTAACCCGGTGGATCAGGAGGTTCATAATGCTGAGATTGCCAAAGTGAGAGAGCAGATCGCTCAAGCTAAAGCGGAGCTGGCAGCAGAAGAGATCAGGATGACGGCGGAGCGCGCCGCTTTGGATGCACAGGCTTACAGGCTCATGATGGACCAGAAGGCGTCTCAGGAAGTCCTGAAGAGGAAATCCCGATCTCGATTACCTGCAGCCCTCGACGCCTGAAATCTCTTCAACACCCCGGGGGTAAACCGTGCGGAGGCGACAGTTGGCGCCCCGGTTCAGCACCGGATAATAAGCCTGCCTCGTCACAACACTGGTACACCACCGGCCGTGCCAACACCGTCAGGTCATTATTCCTACCCGATGGATAACCTCGTCGCGGCGGCAGCTCGGCTGGAAGCCATTCCGATCGAAGGCGATTCACCGCAGGACGTAGAGACACGCTGGGTCAAAGAGCTCCTTAGGACCGCGCTGGCCCAACAAGAGGCATATTCACAAAGCCGTGATCGGATTCACTCCACCCCTCGCCCCAGCAGGAGCCATAGTAGGCATATGGAGGAGCCGGCTGTTTCAAGCAATGCCAGGCGTGAAGCGCTCCGCGGCAACAACCCGGCAGGCGTCGACAATGCTCAGGAGAGTGTGGATCGCACCCGTGCGCGGGAGGCCGGAATAGCAGCGCAGCATCAGGCTCGTCAGCTTACACCTATCTTCCCAGCGGCTACGGTTGAACCGGGGGTGGTCTCCAGTTCTCTGGGAGTACCGTGCCTTGTTCCCGCTTTACGCAACGTACGCCTGCCCAAAGACTTCAAAGGCCCCCGCAAGGTACCAAACTACACGGCAGATCAGCCTCCGGAGACATGGGTGGAGAGCTATGAGATGGCTATGGAGATGCTGGATGTGGATGACATGGCGTGTGCCAAGTATTTTACTATGATGTTAGAAGGAACGGCCCGGACTTGGCTAAAGAGCTTACCGCCTAATTCAATTAGTTCATGGGCCCAATTGCGCGCCCGGTTTATCAAGAATTTCAAGGACACGTGCAAACAGCCAATGTCGATAGTTGACCTAGCAGCCTGCGTTCAGCAAGAAGGGGAATCAACTACCCATTGGGTACGGCGGGTATCAGAAGTTTTGCATTCGTCAGATCGCATCAACGCAGACACCGCCGTAGTGCTGTTGGAAAGCAACTATCGGTTTGGCCCTTTGAAGCTAAAGCTGGGCCGGATGAAGCGTGATTGTACAGATATAGGAACGCTCATGACCGCTTTAGTGAAGTATGCGGATTCTGACAGTACCAAGGATCCTGACTCTGGTGATGACAAGGCAGGGAAGGGAAAGAAGAATAGCAACACCAAAGGTCAGCAGCATCGACCGACAGGTAATGGAGGCGGAGGTAAGCGTAAACCGGACGGGAGCATGGATTTTGTGGCCAACACAAGCGCACAGAATAAGGGCCAGCGGCGCAAGGGGAAACAGCCAAGTTTCCGCACAAATCCCGGTCCTAATCCGGAGCGTTTGAACTTTTTCTTAAACCAGCCCTGTCCGAAGCACGGAACAAAAGAGGAGCCAGCAACCCATCTTTGGAAGGATTGTTATATCATGAAGGAATTCAAAACCTCAAACACTTTCCAATATGATCACAGCTCCGGCGGCGGTTCAGGTTCCGGATCAGGATACGGTGGCGGAAATTCTGGTCCGGGGTTCCAGGGTAATCCGGGCGGACAGGTCAGCCAAAATAATCAAAGTAATCAGAGTGGTTACGGACAGCAGCAAACAGGTTATCAGAGCAACCCGAAACAGTTGAGTGGTGGACAGTATCACGTCTTTACTACAAGCTTGGATAAACGGGATAGAAAGCTTCAGAGGCGAGCAGTCAGTGCTATCGAACCGGCCACGCCTCACTATCTGTGCTGGTCAGAACAGCCTATCATATGGAGCCGAGAGGATCACCCTCCCAGGGTTTATAATCCGGGTCAGTTAGCGTTGGTGGTGGCGCCTCAGGTGGGAGGTTATAAGCTCACCAAGCTGCTCATGGACGGAGGGAGCAGCATTAACATCTTGTATTACGAGACCTTCCGTCGTATGGGACTGGTAGATAAGGATCTCAAACCGACCAATACAGTGTTCCACGGGGTGGTGCCTGGCAAGTCTGCATATCCGGTTGGTAAGATAGCCCTTGAAGTGGTATTTGGCGATAGTCACGATTCCAGATCAGAGACGCTGACGTTCGAAGTGGTTAAAATCCAAAGTCCGTACCACGCTTTGTTCGGACGGCCAGCTTATGCAAAATTTATGGCACGGCCCTGCTACGTGTATCTGCAACTTAAGATGCCAGGTTACAAGGGCACTATAACGGTTCATGGGAGCCGTCGAATCGCTTTGGAATGCGAGGAAGGAGATGCGACTTATGCAGAATCGGTTTGTGCTACGAAGGAGCTAAAGCAGTACAAAGACAGTGTTGATCCGGAGGATATGACTTCATTAAAAAAGCCAACTACGGACCACGATCCGGCCTTGAAGTTCAAGTCAGCGGCCGAAACTAAGCTTGTTGATTTCGTGCCTGGCGATTCATCCAAGCAGTTCAGCATCAGTGCAAACTTGGATCCAAAATAGGAAAGCGCGCTCATCGAGTTCATCCGTGAGAATCGGGTCATCTTTGCATGGAAGCCGTCTGACATGCCTGGTGTACCGAGGCAACTCGCTGAGCACACCCTTAATGTGGATCCTAAGTATAAGCCGGTAAAGCAGTTCTTACGGCGGTTTAACGAAGAAAGACGTAAAGCGATTGGTGAGGAAGTGGCCAGGCTCCTGGCAGCTGGTTTTATCATTGAGGTTTTTCATCCCGAATGGCTTGCTAATCCGGTGCTAGTTCTTAAGAAAAACGGCACCTGGCGCATGTGTGTGGACTACACAGACTTGAATAAAGCTTGCCCAGCGGATCCTTTTGCTCTCCCCCGGATTGATCAGATCATTGATGCTACGGCAGGTTGCGAGCGTTTAAGTTTTTTGGATGCCTATTCGGGTTATCATCAGATCAAGATGGCAGTTAAGGACCAGGAGAAGACAGCATTCATTACTCCCTTTGGAGCCTTCTGCTATGTGTCTATGCCCTTCGGGCTTAAGAGTGCGCAGGCTACTTATCAACGATGTGTGCAAAATTGCCTCCACGAGCAGATTGGTCGTAATGTGCACGCTTATGTGGATGATATCGTGGTCAAGTCACGAAAGAAGGAGACCCTGGTTGACGATTTGAAGGAGACTTTCGATAACTTGAGAGTGTACCAAATGATGCTCAACCCAGCTAAATGTGTTTTTGGTGTACCTGCGGGCAGTTGTTGGGATTTTTAGTGTCCAATAGAGGAATTGAGGCCAATCCGGAAAAGATCACAGCCATCACCTCCCTGGCCAAACCGAAATGCATCAATGATGTTCAGCGCATGGCCGGGCGGATTGCAGCGTTAAGCCGGTTTATCAGTCGCCTTGGTGAAAAGGCGATCCCCTTGTATCAAATGCTCAAGAAGACGGATCAATTTGTCTGGAGTCCGGAGGCTGATAAGGCGTTTGAGGACTTGAAGCGACAGCTAGTCAATCCGCCAGTGTTGGCAGCCCCTGCAGATAAAGAGCCACTCCTGTTATATGTTGCAGCGAATGCCAGAGCGGTCAGTGTGGCGATGGTGGTAGAACGAAAGGAGGCTAGAAAGGAACATCCGGTTCAGCGACCGGTTTACTATATCAGTGAAGTACTTATCGAGTCCAAACAAAGGTATCCGCATTGGCAGAAGCTGGTATACGGTGTTTTTATGGCAAGCCGGAAGCTGAGGCAATATTTTCAAGGACACCCCATCACGGTGGTCAGTTCTGCTCCTTTGGGTGACATTATACAGAACCGGGAGGCGGCCGGTCGGATTGCCAAGTGGGCTATCGAGCTCGGGCCACACGATTTAAGATATGTACCTCGGACGGCCATAAAGTCACAAGCACTGGTCGATTTCATAAACGATTGGACAGAGTTACAAGCGCCTGAGGAGAAGCCAGATAACACCTATTGGACCATTCATTTTGACGGGTCAAGACAATTGGAAGGCTCGGGGGCTGGAGTCGTTTTAACTTCCCCACGAGGTGATAAGTTTTGTTATGTCCTCCGTTTAATGTTCCCCTGTACAAATAATGCAGCTGAGTATGAAGCTTTGCTGCATGGTCTTCGGATGGCTAAAGAGATGAGTCTGAGCAGAGTTAGGTGCTTTGGTGATTCGGATCTGGTGGGTCAGCAGGTATCTGGCACCTGGGATTCTAAGGACCCGCTCATGGCTGCATACCGACGTGAAGTAGATATGGTAGCCGGGCATTTCAAAGGCTATCAAGTGGACCATGTGGACCGTAGAAAGAATGAGGCAGCGGACGCTTTAAGCCGCTTGGGCTCTCAGCGCAAACCGGTCCCACCCAATGTTTTCTTGGATGTATTGTATCACCCATCAGTGCAGCTACCCGGTGAGCTGGAGTTGGCTGTTCCTGATCCGGAGGCTCAATTAGTGGCGGCTCTTCACGTCACCCCGGATTGGACGCTCCCGTATCTGGCATATATGAACCGGAGTGAGTTGCCAGAAGACGAAAGCTTGGCTCGACAGATAGTACGGCGGTCCAAGTCTATGACCATCTTCAAAGGAGAGCTACATCATCGCAGCGTATCAGGAGCGCTGCAACGGTGCGTATCCCCTGAGGAGGGGTGCGAGATATTACGAGAAATACATGAAGGGGATTGCGGCCACCACGCCGGTTCAAAATCATTGGTGGCTAAAGCGTTCCGCCACGGTTTCTACTGGTTAACTGCTCATGCTGATGCAGAAGACCTGGTCAGGTTATGTGATGGGTGCCAGAAATTTTCCAGACGAGCACACATACCGGCTCAAGAATTGAGGATGATTCCAATCACTTGGCCGTTTGCGACTTGGGGGCTCGATATGGTTGGGCCTTTTAAGTGTTCCAAAGATAAGAAGACCCACCTACTGGTGGCGGTTGACAAATTTACAAAGTGGGTGGAGGCAGAACCTATCAGTAAGTGTGATGCTGCCACGGCGGTTCGGTTTATAAAGAAGGTGATCTTCCGGTTTGGCTTTCCACACAGCATCATCACAGATAATGGTACCAATCTATCCAAGGGGGCCATGAAAGAGTTCTGTGCACGGGAGCATATACGGCTTGATGTTTCTTCGGTAGCGCACCCACAGTCTAATGGTCAGGCAGAACGAGCGAACCAAGAGATCTTGAGAGGTATCAAACCCCGGCTTCTGGTCCCTTTGCAAAGGACGCCGGGTTGTTGGGTGGAGGAGCTACCGTCTGTATTATGGAGCATCAACACCACGCCTAACAGATCCACGGGGTTTACGCCGTTTTTTATGGTCTATGGAGCAGAGGCGGTTCTCCCAAGTGATATACGTCATGACTCACCTCGCGTGGCAGCATATGTTGAAGCGGACAATGAGCAGGCACGGCAGAACGCTCTTGACTTGTTGGATGAGGAGCGTGACTTGGCAGCTGCCCGTTCAGCGATTTACCAGCAAGATCTTCGCCGTTACCACAGCCGTCGGGTTAGGACCAGAACCTTTCAGGAGGGGGATTTGGTGCTTCGGCTCATCCAGGATCAATCTGATCAGCATAAATTATCCCCGCCTTGGGAGGGACCTTTTGTGGTCAGCAAGAATCTGAATAATGGATCATATTACCTGATTGATATTCGAGAGAGCAAGAATTCACGCACATCAGAGGAGGAGACCAGCAGGCCGTGGAACATAGCTCATCTTCGGCCTTATTATACATGAGCCTTGGGCTCTGTTTATGTACATATCATGACCATGTATATATTATGATTAATACAATAAACCGGAGCCTCGAGTAAAGCGGGGTCTCTGCTGTTCTTCACATCATGTGTGTTTACCCCTGGAGGTCGCTTCACAGAAGTTCAAATTATAGATTCCGGTTTAAAAGCCGGTTCAAGGGAAGATGTCTCCTACAAGGCTGTGCAGCTCTTAATATCCGGTTCAATATCCCGGTTCAAGCATGAGGCTTCCTGTTCAAACATAGGTCGTATTCGAACCAAAGAGAACATAGCTATTCAAACACGGGGCTTCCTGTTCAAACATAGGTCGTATTCGAACCAAAGAGAACATAGCTATCCCTATAAAGTCAGTTGGGGACCTAGTCGGCCTGAACCGTAGCTACACCTCCGGGGGGCTTGGTCATGTCTTGACTACGGTAATGCCTTCTGGCTGGCACATTTGCCACTGAATTAGTTGGGGACCTAATCGACTTGAACCGTAGATTACGCCTTATGGGAACTCGGTCATGTCTTGATGATGGTAATGCCTTCTGGTCGGCTTTTTAGCCAATGAATCATTTGGGGGCTTGGTCGTGTACGAACCAACGCAATGCCACTTGATCGGCCCTTGGCCATTGAGTCACTTGGGGGCTTGGTTGACGAACCAATGCAATGCCATTTGACCGGCATATTTGCCACGATTCAGTTAGGAACCTAGTCGACCTAAACCGTAGCTACACCTCTTGGGGGCTCGGTTTTGTCTTGACGATGGTCACGCCTTCTGAACGGTTCATAGTAACCACTATTTGCATGCGTTTTACTATCGCGTTGCCTTTTCATATTTGGTTTTTGTTTTCTGCCTTTATTGTGGTATTTTTTGTTCTTCGGAACGTCAAGTATTTTTAAACCGATTCAGCTGACATAGCCTGGTCCGTTTTTTAACCCAGAGGCAAGTTGCCCGGTTTGGCAAAGGCGCAGCACGGTTCATAGGGTCGGAAGATCTTGTGTACTCAGTAAAGACAGGAAACAAAGTTGGAAAACGTCATTGGAAAGAGCATCAGTACCCGTGCGCGAAGGCACATTCAAATGCAGAGGTATTAAACTATCTTATTACAAGGCAACGTAGTGCCTGAATATATTGTTCGTTGACGGATTAAAACGTCACCAATTAAGGTGAACCGGAGCGTTGATTACGCCTGTTCGCCGCCTCGGTTCGAAGGCTGGGGATCGTCTTGCGCCGCTTCAGCTCTATCTTGGTTACCCATTGGCTGGAAATCAGCAGTGGTCCAGTCGATTCCCATTAGCGCTTGAAAGACGGCTTCTTCGTGAATCAGCAAAGACGGTTCAATGTCAGGGGCGTAAGTATGCTTACGGATTGGAGGAATAAGGTTTCCCGCTTCAGGGACCGGGGAAGCTACTCGCTTATTCTGGTTATCATACTGGGCTTGGTAATGTGACAGATCTGCTTCCTCAGCCAATTGACAAGCTAGGGGGCGCACCGCCCGGTTTATCGCCCTCAAATCGACTTCACCAAAGTCTGAACCGTCTTCCTTCAAGCTGGGGTATCCTTGGGCCGCTTCGACAGGATCGAAATCTGGTACCCACGCTTTGGCCCGGATCAAGGCAGTGATGGCTCCAGTTCGAGCAGCTGATCTTTTCAATTCTTCAATCCGGGCTGGAAGCATGGACAGCCTTTTTAAAGTGTCTTGAATCAGAGACGGCGCAGGGTTGTTATGCGACGCAGTGGTGATAGCTCTTTGTGCTCCGGTGTACAACTGTTCAATCAGAGTATAAGCAGCTTTGAGTTTCATCCGCACATCAGAACCCAAGTGTCCAATACGTGAGCCTGCAGTGTTTCAAGATGGATTACAAACCGGACATAGGATGTAGCAGACAAGGTACAAATTGGAAGAAGGGCGTCGAAAAGCTTACCAAAGACGGCAGAGGTCATGGAGTGTATCTGTCGCTTCACGGTGGATAATTCATCGACCACCGGTTTAAGAGCAGCTTCGGCATTTTCAGCCCTCTTCGTCAAAAGAGCTCTCTCAGTAGCCCAATCAGCTTGTTCTTTTTTGCGGCTTTCTTTTAGCTGTTCAATAACGGTTAAGGCATGGGCCAATTCGTCCTTCGTTTTTTCAGTTTCAGCCTGTTGGGTTTTTAAGATTTCCTGAAGGTCCGAGACTTGTTTCGCTTTGGTCTTCAGATCCCCCTGCAGCAGGTCGTCAACAGTGTTCAGAAAATATTGCACGGTTTGGAAGTATCAACCACACAAGCAAGTTATGTGCTCGATACTTGGGGGCTAATGCATACTTGATTTTAACGCAAGTTTTTCATTGCAAAAAGTCCCAAGATTAATACAAGTATTTAAACTTGGCACTTGGGGGCTAATGGTTATCTGATGATGTTTTCTGGCTATGACCTATGTTGAAGCCTTGGGTTTTCTAAACCGGACCTTAATTGTTAAAGCAGCCTGATCCGGTTTACCCTCTCGGTTTGGAAATATTGATAAGCTAAGTTGCAATGGAATGAAGCACAAGGGAGTTACCTCAAGTTTCTCCTTCATCATCTTGATCATGCCAGCTTCATAATCCCGACTGGTGTACAGTCGGTTCAGGTACCCAGAATAAAGATCCGGGGCGCTTAAAGCGGCGTATGTAGAGGAGTCAAGGTCCCATTTGCCCTTTATGGCCGAGATTTCGTCCTTGGCAGTATGCTTGGCCAAAGTAGCAGTGTTCCCCGGTTCAGAGCGGCCAATGCCGGTAATCACAACATCATCATCCTTGGAATCGCTGCTCTGCAGTGGCCCTGTCGGTTTATCAACAGTTCCAGAAGGGGGGATGGATTCCTCAACCCGAACAGGACTGGCAAGCGGATCAGTACGGCTGGCAGGTTCGATAGTCCTTTCTTCAGCGCAGGTGTCATCTTGCGGAGATAGATAATTCTGAGTATCTTCACGACCCAGAGTGTCAGCACCAGGAGTTTTCTCCGGTTCAGGAGCGGCAGTCCCTTCAGCCGGGTTATCCAGACGAGCCTTCTTGCTCGGTCTAGGTTTAGCCCTGAAAAAAGACCAAAGATTGAAAAAACGGTATAAGATGGATTAAGAGACCCATACAGAGATATGTTGTGGTCGGTCCAACGTACCCAATAACTGTCTTCAACGGTGGCAGTTGAGTGGCTGAAGATTCACCGGAAGATGAATGGGAAGTGACCTGATAATCGGAGTCAGATGGATTTAGAGGCTGACGAGTTAAACCTGCTTTAGGAGGAAAGCTAGCGCATAAATCGGAGACCTCTGAGCGGCGTTTCCGAACCGGGCTATTCGGTAAACCGGCGGAGGTGACTACCTGGCCGCTATGCCGGGTGGTGCGTCGAGCTTCATGTTGCTGGGTCTTCACAAGAAATTTGGGATCCAAGTAAGCAAGAGGGTGAGAAAATTTAATTTTCCGGTTTGCTTGGCGAGGTTTTTTCAAAGGCAAAGGAATGGCATCAGAAGAAAGAATAGTTACCTCTGGGCCTTCAGCATTGCTCGCTTCAGCGTCGTCCTGACAAATATCATCATCAATAAGACGTATAAAAAGTAAGCCAACTGAATCGAGGTCTACCCCAAGGTCCGGATTACCCACATCATCCTCCTCTAAATCGGGGGTAGAGGAAGCAGTGTTCCTTTTCTTTGTAGCGGGCTTCTTCACCCTTGTCTTGGGTCTGATTATCTTTTCGGTTGGTTCCTGAAACTTCTTGCTCCAAAACGGATCATCTCCCTGTTTCGGAAAGGACTGGAAGTTAACAATATATATAAGGAGATCAAAAATTCTATAAACAGAGAGGGGTTACTTACAGCAGGTGGTTTGTTTGTGGCGCAAAATGGAAGCAGGCCGGTTCGAGCGCAAACATGTTCCGGTTCGTTCAGCATCTTTTTCACAGCTTCAGCGACTTCGTCCTCCGTCAGCTGAATGTTGCAGTGCCTCAAAGGATCATCAACCCGACCCGTGTATTGGCACATTAACCCGGAGCGGATGCTAAGGGGCAGGATGCTCCATGAAATCCAGCAACGGGCAAGATCTACCCCCGTCAAACCATTAGCCATGAAGGCTCTGAGCTTGGACAGCTGAGGGGCATACTTACTCCTCTCTTTGGCGGTTAGCCGTGGGGGGAAGGGGTGTGTATTGCTAAGTCTCTCTGGACGGAAGCCGGGCAGTGGATTTTCTTCAGCAGGGGAAGTATCCTTGCAATAGAACCAAGTGCAATTCCATTCTTGCGGATGACTATGCAACTTGGCGTGAGGATAAGTCACCTCTTTCCTCTTTTGGATCGCCATACCACCCAGTTCCATATTAGGGCCGTCGGTAAATTTAGTACGTCGGTTCAAATGGAAAAAGTCCCGGAACAGCTCTACAGTAGGTTCCTCTTGGAAGTACGCCTCGCAAAGCACTTGAAAATGGCAGATATTCGTGACTGAGTTTGGACCAACATCTTGTGGGCGCAACCTAAAATTAGCCAGGACGTCCCGATAAAATTTTGAACCGGGTGGATTAAAACCCCGGGCCAGGTGATCCGCAAACACCACCACTTCTCCCTCCTGCGGGGTAGGAGGACATTCGTCTCCTGGAACCCTCCAATGGATGGTATTTTTGCTACTCAAGGCACCAGTCAGAACTAAGTTGTTTAGTTGGGTCTCAGTGATGCAAGAGGGAACCCAGTTGCATTCGTACACCTATTTTGCCATGAGGAGATCTACAAGATAAAGGTATTCCGGTTTGAGAACAAGTGTGATTGTAAACCGAAGATGCTCTTATATAGAGTCAGGTTATCAACAATGATATCAACCAGCGGTTCATCAAGGGGACTAATGGATGTGTGGATCGGTTTGTTCGCTTTGCTAAGAGTTAAACCGACCAGATCTAACAGTTGTGAGTATGAAAGCAGAAACAGATCCCGTACGGATTCTTTCAAAGCAATGGATCTACAGCTAGGGTGAAAAAGAAATAAAAATATGAAGTTTGGCTCACAGCAGAACAACATAAGTTCGACAAGCAGGAAAAAGAGTGAGACCTAAGGAGATGAATACAGATTTATGGCGACTGCTGAGAGGGACTACAAATCACGATACAGGTATTATCATCTGTTCGCAAAACTGCTATGGGGATGAACAAGAAACAGTAACAGGATGACGAACCCTAGAACAGATCTAAAAGCGGAAGAACAGAGGCTTTACCGGGATCCAAACAGATGTGGAAAGTCGCCGCGGTGCTCTGGTCCGATCAGGTTGATGCGGCGGCCAGAGTTGATGCAGCAGCTGACGGCGGCGGCGGAGCTCTGAGGTCTGGGTCGCGAGGAAGACGAAGAAGGGGACGAAAGGGAGGAAAGGAAGATGGCCTTCAAGTCCTATTTATAAGGCGCGGCGCGCGTGTCAGGCGCGCGAATCCAGGGGCCGGAGATTTCGGGAGCCCAGCCGTCGCCCTGATTCTTGCGGGTTAGCAAAAGGAGACGATAACTTCGCACTGACGTCATATCGGTTCACCGCAGCAAAAGGAGACGAAGAAAACGGCGGTTCAACAGTTACTGGAAGACATTTGAAAGACAGAAATTTTTTATTAAGGATTGACATGAACCTGTTCAAATCAATCTGGGGCCTAATGTTGGGGATATTGCTATCTGGGGTAAACCGGCCTGCAGGGCCCGGGTTACCTCCGTCAATAGACCCGAGATGTTAAAGCCCAAGGAGAAATAGAAGGGCCCAAGGCCTATAATCGGTTTAAAGGTTTATGGTGTAAACCGGCCTGGGGTAAACTTGTATTGTAAGTTAGGAATAGAGAGACCGACCCGGGCACGTTTATAAGCCGGAGGTCGGGACTTTGCAGACCGACGGGCGTCACCCGTGTATATAAGGGGACGACCCAACGGCGGTTTGAGACAGAGAACAAGAACTCGAGGTTTAGGCGAAGCTTATCGCTCCCTAAGCCCTCGAAACCCATCAATCCCATCACAACTAGACGTAGGCTTTTACCTTCATCGAAGGGGCCGAACTAGTATAAAAACCGTGTCCTTGTGTCCACTTTTAACCCCTTCAAGCTAACCCGTTGCGATGGCTCCACGACTAAGTCCTCTCACTAGGACATCTGCCGTGACAAATCCACGACACAGGGCGTAAAGCTCGCTGACCTCCTTGATCTTGCACATCGCCATCTCCTCCCTCATCCTGCGGTTGCGCACGTTCTGATGGAACGCGCTGATCACCGCGGCGGGGTGGACGTCTGGGATGTTGTAGTGCACACGGCTGAACCTCTGGATGAACTTGCGCAAAGGCTCCCCCTCCTTCTGAACAAGCAGGTGAAGATCGCTTGCCTGGCCATGGGGTTTGTGGCCGCCCGTGAAGGCGCCAACGAACTGATGGCATAGATCTGGCCAGGAGGAGATGGAGCCGTCTGGCAAGTGCATGAGCCAGGATCTGACGTTGGGCTTGAGTACCAGCGGGAAGTAGTTGGCAAGGATCTTATCGTCCCGTCCCCCGGCAGCCTGCACCACAATGGTGTAGATGCTGAGGAACTCAGACGGATGCGACTTGCCGTCGTACTTCTCGGGCACGTCGGGCTTGAAGTTCTTTGTGCTGGGCCACTGGACTTGCCGCAGCTCGCGGGTGAACGCGGGGCAGCCTACCGAATACGGCAGTTCGCCTGGTTCCTCCGGTGCGTGCATGTTTCCAGAGGGCTCAACGTGCTGGTCTGATTGACGCCGCGCCTCTCTTCTGCGCTCGATGCGGGTTCGAGCGTCTTCTTCCCTTCGTTCGTGAAGGACTTGGCGTTGGTCGCGGCGAGTTCGCGGGTTCGACGACGCGGTGGAGTCGTTGTCGAGGTGAGCCCGGCGAGTCGGCGACCGCGGCTTCTAGGGCGGGGAGTGCACGGTGGTCGCACCCCCGCCATTCTTGGCGCCATCGGTTCTCGCCTGGGTGACTGGCCGCGGCTGTGACGCACTGTGCTGCCGCGAAGTGTCGCCGTTGGCAAAACCGATGAGGCTCTGGATAGTTGCCCCTCCAGCCGTCGAGCTTGTCCGCCGCCGGAGGGTAGTCTAGGAGTAGCTGAGCTCGCGCGAGAGCTTCCGCTGGGGTGGCGGGCAGAGGCGGCGAACGGCGCGAGGAGCGGGATGTGCTCGAACTCCTAACCATGTTAGAAGGAGCAGCACCCGGTCCAGGCAGCCGCGCGACGCTCGTTCCGGCACGCTGGATCGCATGCTGGTCCTGAGCGCCTTGGGACCCACCAGCACGGTCTGGGTCCAGCGAGCGTATGGTACCATGGGTACCATGACGCTGCTGGTTTCGCGCCTCCTGAGAGGGGCGTGGGGCAAGCTCGGACGTCGTGGGACCAAAAACTGGTTCGACGGCGCCCGTTCCTCCGCCGGCGTCCTCCCCACCACCCGTCCGCTCCATGGGCGGTGGGTTCGACGCTGACGGACCGGTCGCCTCCGGAGCTTTCTTCTTCAGCGCCATGCCGGCGCAAACAGTGAGAGTCTGGCGCGCGCGGACGCCGGATCTGGTTCACACAACCTCGACGCTCCCCCTACCTGGCGCGCCAAAGATGTCGGGGGATATCGACCTCCACGAGCACCTATGGGGACGGAGCCCCTTGTCGGTTCGGCGGGGGGCGGAGGTTGCACAAAGAGCAGATCGAGGCGACACACACACAACGATTTTACCCAGCTTCGGGCCGCACGGATGCGTAAAACCCTACTGCTGCATGTCTGGTTGATTCGAGTTCTTGCTCTGGAGCGCAAGAAGCTACAGTAAGTTGGAGCTGGACGTAGACGCGGGTCTACTGGGTGTCCTTCTTCCGGTCTGGATCCTTTCTAGGTTTTTCCTCCTCCTCTACGTTTCTCCTCCCCTTCCCCCTCCCTACGTGCGCATGGGCCTCCTTTTATATGCTAAGGGGTTTTCCACAGGCAGCGACGCAGGTGAGGGTAAAAATGGCAAGGAACTGTGCGAACAGTGGCCGCACAGTGCTATCGCACCTAACTCTGACGGCGGGGGACAAAGGCTTTAAATGCCCGTCTGGATCGCCTGAACAGTGCCGAGGCGGACTGTTAGGGGCGCCTCCGCTTGCCACGGGGGTGACTCCGCCAACGTCGCATGCCACGCGCGCGCCCCAGGCAGCGCGGCGCCCCGCCACGTGTCTCTGGGGAAGCTCCAGAGTGACGCGTGGGCCGGTGAGCTGGGGCGCACGTCTGAGGTGGTGGTTCGCCGCGGCAAGTGGCTTGCCGCGGTGGTTGTCTTGCCGCACCTGAGAGCTTGCCGCTCGTCAGGCCTTGCCGGGGCGCGTGGCGCGCCGCGGCGGGCTTCTCTTGGGGTGCCTTGGTTTGGCCGTCCCGGCGAGCTCCTCCCGTCGGGGCCTTGGTGCTTCGGCTTGGTCGTCCCGGCAAGCTCCTCTTGCCGGGGCCTTGTCGCCTTGGCCCGGCAAGCTCCTCTTGCCGGACCTCGCCTTCTTGGCCCGGCAAGCTCCTCTTGCCGGGGCTTGGTCTTCTTGGCTCGATCACTTGGCCTTCGTCCGGCCCAGAAAGGGCCGTGGAGACTCTTTTCGCTCCCCTGGCGAGCCTTGCCGCGGGACGCTACTACTGCCCGTGCACAAGTTCGGGGTACTAAGGTACCCCTACTTTAGTACACCGACAGTTTGCAAAAAAGAAGACATACCCAAACAGTTAGATCAACATAGTGAATCATGTGAAACAACATGGAAAGAAAAAAGAATGAAGCACTTGGGCGGCCAATGCTTACCAAGAAGGTGGACATGTCGGTTTTTGTAAGGACTTTGGTATATGAAGTGCGAACTGCAGCCCAGTCTGTTGCCGGTGCAACTGCACGGGCCGGAGCAGATGCAAGTGCAAGTGTTGGTGCAGGTGCCGAAGCTGCTGCTGATGCCGGAGATGGTGCTCCTTGTAGAGCTGGTGCCGGTGTCGGAGCAGGTGCCGGTGTCGATGCCCGATCCTCCGGTAGATCAGACTGATCCACTGACGCGGTCAGTGCCCAATCCTCAGCTGGATCAGACTGAGCTGGTGCCGCTGTCAGTGCTAGAGCAACTGCCGGTGCTCGATATGTGCGAGACAGGGGCGATCGTGTCTGGTTTGCTATGATCAGCTTTCTAACTTGACTAGGATTCGTGATCGTGATCCAGTTTTTTTCTTCATTTCTTTTAAACGCGAGAAGGACTAATTGTGGCGCTTTTGTCAAACCAAACTGCAGTTCATCATAGGGATTCAGCTTGTAGTTAGACAACAGACTGATCCAATTTTTTACAGTAATATAAGTGATGGATAGTGCCTTCGTTACTGACACGACATAAGAAGTGAAACCTGCAAAAATAGCCATCGTAGAGCAAACCAAACGGTTTATTCTGTGATGAATGTCACATGGCAAAACCTGCATCGTAAAATTGCAGGAAAAGAAAGAAAACATGACATTAAATCAATAAGATTTAGACAGTAAATCAATAAGATTTACTTGATGTGACACGACTGAATCCTTAACAGGAAATCACTATGTTGAAGTACTAAATAGAAGATGGATCGTCCAACTACGCGTGGCATGCAGGGGCCCTGCCTACTCCCACAAGCAGGACAGTCCAAAGGTCGTGACAAATCGTATGGACCAAACATCCATGGGACTGGAAATCCTGGTGGGTGCAATAAACCCTGCAATGCATACAGATATTGGAGTGTAACCATAATTGACAAACCGTCCTCACAAAAAATATGATCTAGATACTTAAAAATATACAGACTGTATTGAGTGGACAGACATTAACATAGACAGTTCTCAGGACTGACCACACACCAAAAGCGGCAGTACTAATAAACAATGCAGGGTTCACAAACACAAATCAAGTACTTAACAATAGTACTTACTATAGACAAGCAAAGTTGCACTAACTAAACTCTGCAGACTATTTCTTGCCACCGACCTACGGGATGAACCCCGCATAACTGACTAGGCCATGGACTTCGTGTGAGATGTCTTTCCACTCATAAACATGATGATGAAGACAGGCCGCATCAGATTTGTTGGGAAGCTTTACAGGAACCACACCCTTCGTAATCGAAGGCACAACCAGGAAATTGTTGTGGTCAAGTACAGCCTCGAGAACATGCCTGACAACAATGCTACTGGATAACACTAGTTCATGACACGTGGCGACAAGGACACAGCAGTTGGATAGCTCAGCAGTAGAACTCATCATCAGGTCTTCCAGTTCACACGGCATGACTTTGAGAACTTCACCTCCACCGCGGACCTGGTTCTAATTCAAACATAAACCATATTTTATTACTACCTCCGTTCAGAAATATAAGATGATTTTCGATATTATACTCCATATATGACTACATATACGCACAGAAATGAGTGAACAAAGACACTTGAACATGTCTTCAAATGCGTGAGAGCAGAGGGATTACATGCAATATCCATAACACAAGTTACTGAGGCAAATATACCCTCTTAAAAGGTAGCATTGATGTTCATAAAGTACTCCCTCCGTCCCAAAATTCTTGTCTTAGATTTGTCTAGATATGGATGTATCAAGTCACATTTTAGTATTAGATACATCTGTATCTAGACAAATCTAAGACAAGAAATTTGGGACAGAGGGAGTAGTTGAAAGTAATCTATAAGAAATCAGTGTCAACCTCTCGCATGTTTTGGTCAAAAGAGGAATTTAGAACCGTCATTTGGCACATTAAAATCACATGCAAGATCACCCAGAAAGTTGTACTACCAATACTAGTACTGCGTGTTAGATGAAAAAACACGATCAAGATCGAGAAAAAGATCGTCAACAAGAGACATTACCTGGACTTGCTTAATGAGGGATCCCGGAGAGGGGGGCTTGGACAGGACGATGGCTTTGAGCTTGTCTGCGGTAGTCTCGGCGGGGTGCTTGCGCTTCTTCGTACCATGAGCCACGACGGTTTTGGCCAGAGCCATAGACATCACGTCGGCCGGTGCTCCAGCGTCCATCCAAGAGAGGAAGCTGAGAGAGAAGAGTGAAAGGAGGAACGAGATGAGGGAGAAGCGAAGCGAGTGGGGGTTTTCTTCAAGAGAGGAAGCTGAGAGAGAAGAGTGAAATGATGGTTGCTTCGTCCGTCCAACTTACTGCTGGAAAGGAGGGGGTTTTGTGATTTGACGGCTCATTGGGCATTACTGCGGCGGTTTGATCGGGGTAGTCTACCGTCACTCTACTACGGAGTAATTTAGTGCATGGCTGGTGGACCCAGGTGCTGGTTGTCCCACACGTCGGTGAAAGTGGGTAATTTAGTGCATGGCTGGAGGAGGATCCGCACGATAGAGCGTGTCCACTATTTTTCCGAAGAAAAAATGATTACAGCAAGTGTTTCCACTCTTACGACGGAGGAGTGCGAAACACGGCAGCCACTTGAACATACACAGTTGTAACGCCCTCGATGCGGCTATATCTCCCACGTGTCGAAGCACGACTTAGAGGCATAACTGCATTGAAAGCAATGTCGCAAGTGAGGTAATCTTCACACAACCCATGTAATACATAAGGGAAAGAGATACATAGTTGGCTTACAATCGCCACTTCACACAATACATGAGTAAAGCATTACATCATACAGATACAATTAAGGTCCGACTATGGAACCAAAATAAAAGAAGACTACCCCAAATGCTACACAGATCCCCGATCGACCCGACTGGGCTCCACTACTGATCAACTGAAACGAAACAACACAATGAACAAGATCTTCATCGAGCTCCCCCTTGAGCTCGGGTGCGTCACCTGCACGGTTTCATCGGCACCTGCAAACTGGTTTTAGAAGTATCTGTGAGTCACGGGGACTCAGCAATCTCACACCCGCGAGATCAAGACTATTTAAGCTTATGGGTAGGATAAGGTAGTGAGGTGGAGCTGCAGCAAGCGACTAGCATATCTGGTGTCTAACATACGCAAATGAGAGCGAGAAGAGAAGGCAAAAGCACGGTCGAACAACTATGATCAAGAAGTGATCCTAGAACAACCTACGTCAAGCATAACTCCAATACCATGTTCACTTCCCGGACTCCGCCGAGAAGAGACCATCACGGTTACACATGCGGTTGATGTATTTTAATTAAGATCAACTTCAGGCTTTCTACAACCGGACAGTAACAAATTCCCATCTGCCACATAACCGCGGGCACGGCTTTCGAAAGTTCAAACCCTGCAGGGGTGTCCCAACTTAGCCCATGATAAGCTCTCGCGATCAACGAAGGATATTCCTTCTCACCGGGAAGACCCGATTAGTCTCGGAATCCAGGCTACAAGACATTTCGACAGTAATAAAACAAGTCCAGCAAAGCCGCCCGATGCGCCGACATCCTGATAGGAGCTGCACATATCTCGTTCTCAGGGCAACACCGGATGAGCAGTCCGTAAAACTAAAACCAGACCACAAGTTTCCCCGAGGTGGCGCTGCAAGGGGCTCTAGTTCGGAACAACACTTAGACAAGCATTGGCCCGGGGGGGGCTAAAATAAAGATGACCCTCGGGCTAGCCGACCCAAGGGAAAGGATAGGTGGTAGGAAAATGGTAACACCAATGTTGGGCCTTGCTGGAGGAGTCTTATTCAAAGCGAACTGTCAAGGGGGTCCCATAAATCACCCGACCACGTTAGGGACGCAAAATCCGGGAATATAACACCGGTATGACGGAAACTAGGGCGGCAAGAGTGGAACAAAACACCAGGCATAAGGCCGAGCCTTCCACCCTTTACCAAGTATATAGATGCGTTAATAATATAGAAGGTATTGTGATATCCCAACAAGTAAACATGTTCCAATCAAGGAACAACATCTCAATGTTCCAACAAGGAACAAGCTTCATCTTCACCTGCAACTAGCAACGCTATAAGAGGGGCTGAGCAAAGCGGTAACATAGCCAAACAACGGTTTGCTAGGACAAGGTGGGTTAAAGGCTTGGTTTGACAATATGGGAGGCATGATAAGCAAGTGGTAGGTATCGCAGCATAGGCATAGCAAAAGAGCGAGCATCTAGCAAGCAAAGATAGAAGTGATTTCGAGGGTATGGTCATCTTGCCTGCAAAGTTCTCAGGGTTGTCGAAAGCTTGATCCTCGTAAGTGTTCTCAACAGGTTCCTCGTTCACGTACTCGTCTCCCGGCTCTACCCAAGGCAAGAACACAAGCAAAGGGGACAACCATCAATCACGATGCAATGCGCAAGCAACATGATGCAAAACATGGCATGATATGCGAGATGTGGTATGCAATGCATATGCGTGCTCCGGAAGGAAAAGATGAACAAGGCATAATCTTGGCAAACCAAGTATGCCACTAGAAATTTGAGGTGATTTCGGTTGAAATTGATATAAAGATCACCGGAATCGTATGCACGCTTTGCAAATGACAAGCAAAACAAGAATGACAAGATTCTGCCATTAACAGCATGATGCCACTTAGCATGCAACAAGAAATTAAGCTACTGCACCCAAACATATCAGCAAAGCATATGGCAGTGAACTACTCAAGATGCTTGAAAAAAGCTGAACACTGAGCTACGGCTAAATCACACCATAATAGGTTCAAACAAGCATGGAAAAAGTGCAAAAGATAACAGGTTCACAGACTTAGTGAAAATAACAACATGCCAGAAATTATCATCAGAATGACATGTTTAGAGCAAGGAAACAACCTGCTACAAGAACACAATATAGCAAAACAAGGCATGGAATGAATCTACTCAAAACATAGAATAAAAGTCCCTTACTGACCATGAGCCAAAAAGGACCAGAAAATAGAATAGCACCCATGTCAATTAAGCAAGTTTCGTTACAGTTTTCAGACTTAGCAGAAAAACTGGACATGTCAAAAACAGATAACAAGTATGCATGTTTACGAGCTCGATGCACTCACTACAGAGCATTGCATGATAAACTAAGCATACAACCACCAAGAAGACATGGCATAGAAGGTATACATGGCAAGAACAACATGAAAGCAAGCAATGAACAACTACAACAAGCTTGGCAAAATCGAACAACATGTAAACAATCTGCCAGTAACATTTTATAGCAAAAGTAGAGCTCGATTGACTCAAGCTATGGCACCCCATAATTACAAACAAAAGCTTGGATGGATAGATCAAATCCATATGTTCAAAACAACCTTACTGATCATGCTCAAAAGAGGCATATATCTCTCTGAAACAACATGAACAAATGGCATAAAAATAACAGCAGGGAATAACTTGGTGAAATTACGAAGTCCTGAAATCAGCAACAATATGATCCCTAGTTTGCATGCTTGTGCTAGTCACCACAAAGATCACAAAAATACATGGCATACACCCTGTAAAGATGGCATGGCATATTACAAAACACATGTAGGACACCAGTTCATTGGATGCACACATCAATCATGGCAAAAATGACAAAAGTGCATCTAATGAAACAGATCTGAAACTAACATCACATAGCCCTCTTCTAACAGCATTTCGGGCATCAAGATGAGCTCAAATGAAAATGATTAAATGATATGAAATGATGTACTCATCGAGATCAACAATTTTCATATCACACGCACGAAACGGAGTAGTATGCAGAGAGTTATGATGCAATGAACAGAGGCACATACTGTCAATAATTTCGGGACTTAGGAATATTTTCACCTCACGGCAAAAGTCAACGGCGGCGTGAGAAACGAGGATGGCCGGAGAAGGGCCGGGGACGGGCGCGCGCGCGGATCCGGGCGCGGACGCCGAGGGACGGCGCGGGGCGGCGAGGAGCTCCGGGCGGTGGCGCTCTTGAAGAGAGAGAGAGAGCTGGTGAGAGGGAGAGAAAGCAGAGGAGAGGGAGAAGAAGGAGGGGCGGCGTGGGATCACCGGGGCAGCGACGAGCGGCGGTCGGCGGAGTGGGGCGCCGACGGGAGGAGGCGAGGAGACGCCGGAGGGGCGCGGCGGCGGGGTCCCGGCGCGCGGGACGAGCGGTGGCGCGGGCGAGGTGGGCGCCTCGGACCCAGATCGGCCCGGCGCGGGCCGCCGATGGGCCGCGGGCGGGCCTAGCGCGGGGGAGACGCGGGAGGGGCACATTGCGCGCCGTGGTTGGTGGAGGAGGCGGCTGGCGGCGGCGCTGGCGATTGGGACGGCGCCAAGTGGCGGCGGGGAGCTGGTCGGGCGCTGAAAACGAGGAGGAGGGTGGAGGTTGCGGCAAGAGGTAGGTGGAGGGCTAGAAAATGTCCAAAATTGCAATGGGGGGCTTTAAATAGGAAAAGGGGCTAGGGTTTGAGGGGTTTGACGTTTCAGAGCCCTCCGATCTCGATCGGACGGTTCTGGACGCGAGAGGAGGGGGTCTGTGCCTAGGTGGGCTGTGGGCAGAGAAGAGAGGGCATCCCGGCACGGGTTTTTCGGAGACCGAAAACGTCCGATGAATAAACCGACAACAGTGCCGCTATGGATGACGGTTGGGCTATCAAACGAGCTCCGAATGCAACGAAACTTGGCAGATGCTCTGTCTACACTATAATAAGACCGCACGCCAAGTTTCAACCCATTCTGAGAACATTTTTCGGCCACTCACGAAACGAGGCAAAAGGGGCCGCCGGGGAACATTGGAGTGCCGGATTGCAAAACGGACAACGGGGAAAATGCTCGGATGCATGAGACGAACACGTATGCGAATGCGATGCACATGATGACATGATATGAAATGCATGACAAGGACAAAATGCAAAAGAAGGAAAACCCAACCACGGAGGGAATATCATATCACATTGCCGAAAATGGCAAGAGTTGGAATTACAAATATGGCAAGTTACATCCTGGGTGTTACAACACTCCACCACTACGAGAGGATCTCATCCCGAGATCTAGAATGGCACCGGAGGGAAAACGGGGAAAGAAAAGGGTAAAACTAAGTTGCTTCTTTGGCAAACGAGTGAAACCACGAACCTTTAGAGGTTGAACAAAATGAAAGAAAGAAAACAACGAAGATGAACAAGGTTGAAAACACTCCGTTAGAAAAAGAGGAACATGAGATACGACGAGAACCAAGAGGTTTGGTGATAAGATAGATATTGAAACCACTCCGGTTAAAACTAGATAGATAAGGAATAAGATTGATATAATTTGGGCAGCACTACGACTGAAAATGGAAGGGATTTGACATGATCTAGACAAGATGAGAGGATACTTGCTGAAATTAACAACACACTGCCTCCGGAACTATTAAAAGAATGGCACAAGGGGTAAGAAAGATTTCAGACAGCACTCCGGTTGAGAAGAGATGCAAGACTTGATAAGATGAGAGAGCTCGAATAAAAACACGACACTCCGGTTAAATGGATAAGCAAGGAAAAGCACATGATCTCCAAAATGAGATGATGGGTTGAAGAAAACATCACAATGCCTCCAGAAGAAAGAATAGAAAATAGCTCATTGGAATAGAAGAAAATGACAACTTTTGCCACAAATGATCTTGGAGAGCACCCTTCCAAGAAGGTTAGAACAGATTTGTTGGAAAACCAACAACGAAACGAATAAGCTTGTAGCGGGCTTATGGAAACATCTCAAAATTATGAGGTGGGCTTCTGCCACCAACGGGAACAAATGATTGGATTGATATCAACAAGGAGACGAGAAACTTATTTCACCGGGAGGACAAATGAAGAACTTGGGTCATTTATAAGCACCTTAAATAGCAACAATCCTTAGGGAAAGCTTTAGGTGAATTATAACCCAAGATACCTCCAATGAAGAGATTGATGGGTTGCAAAGGATCCCATGAACAAATTGAAAATGATGGGTTTAAAATATGTCATTCCGGACAACTTATGAATCATGAAACATGAAGTGAAATTGTCAAGAGTGACATAACACCACCTTAAAAGATAAGGTAGAAAGAATTGCACTTTGGAATGCATGATGAAGAAATGCTTGAACTCCTCCAAACAATACATGTGTTGAACACCATGTTGATTTTAGAGTATAGCTTGGCGGATCTTAACTCCGAGAGAAATCTTGAAGAACAATTGAATAATGAAAAGGGTCCTTGATAAACCATCATGTGAACCTTCCATGAAGAACTCCGGTAAAACAAGCATGATAGAAAGAGAGAGAAGTTGAAAACACAAGGTGAAACCTTGTAATGCTTTAGATGTATCTCCTTGATGATATAATTGCGAGAGCTTGGAACTCTGGAAAAGAAAGATGAGCTATTGAAACCAAGGATTTGAAGAACCTCCGGAATAGGGAATTGAGTTAACTCGATGAAACAAGAATAAGAATTACATTATGCTTATCCTTCACCAATTAAATTGATGACAAGTCATGGATTGCATACAACTTATTCACATTGAAACAGATTAAAGGGAGATATAGCACGAAAATTTGGGAAGGTCTTCGTGAACCACCGGTAAGATTGGAAAGAACGAATGAATATATGATGAGAACGGAAAAGTAATCTTCAACGAATCACCGTGAAAATGAAAATGAACGAAGAGAAGAGAACGAATCTCCGGAAAGAATTTGCGAACTGATTGAAGAATACTTGAACGAAGCATCGGAATAATATTGAAACAAACGAAGGGGCACGGATATAGAATAGTTGAAGAACGAAGTTGAAAACTTAGAACAAAGAAATAATCCGAAAAGATGACCTCCAGATGATCGTGAGAGATAGCAACTCCTGAAATACTCCGGATGGATGAAAAGAATTGCGCGGCTGGAAACAATTCGATATGATAACATCGAGCTAGCACCGCGAATCTCCGGGAGAACAGACAAGATTTAGAAGAAACTCTTCTTCGGACTTCAAATATTGAGAATGACGACGAGAAACACCATTACAATTGTTGAGATACTCCGGGAGAATGAAAAGCAAAGAGGTTGAGCCGACGATGACAATGAATTGGAATCGATCTTGGAGAAGGACAAATGACTGATGATAATTCATTCTTACGTCAAACTTTGAAATCAATTTGGGAATCGCTCTGGGAAAAATTAGAAGAGTCAGGTAAGATCCTGGGAAAAGACCTGTGGGTTAGGGCCCACTCAAAAGAAAACACCGTTGACCAATTTTAAAGAGAGGTTGCACCGATTGAATTAAATGGCTTGAAAGGGATAACAACCTTGAAATATCTTGAACGGATTGAGAATGGAAACACAAGTTTTGTGAGATATTTTCAGCACTCCAGGACAAATGAATAGCGAGAGGTGAATGATTAAGAGATACACCGGCATCAGAAAAACATTTGAAACAAGGAAAGGAATGTGACCAACATTGAAGGCTTCAATTTAGTCCACCGGAGAATAAAGAGAATGAAGAATTATAAACTTGAAGAACATCTTCATGAGAAACACCGGGTAAGAACATTGATTGAAAAGAATGAAGGGACTTCACATGAATAAAATGGATACTTGGTTAAGACATCTAATTCCTTGAAGGAAAAGGGTGGGAGGGCGTGAAAAACAAAGGCAACTTGGGATGGATGAAACAAACACCGTTGAGAGAACTTAGAATTGATCTTGCGGATGTTGAAATGATCGGGTCCACTTGAAAAGAAGCACACCGGTTGGAAAAGAATTGGCATGACAATCTCGATGATCAAGAGGGATTGGTATTCACATAGAAGTATGAGAACACCACTTAGGAAAGGTATGGATTCGACATTTGACTTCGAAGCAACTCGAATACCACAAACCAAAACAAAAACAAAGGATTTGGCTTGCAGAATAAGCCGGAAACAAACATATGATAGATCCCATATCGTATCATGTGCCTGTTGGAAAGATATTCTAGGGGCTACTTGAATTCCCACCTATAAACTCCCGAAACCTTCTGGTTATACAATCAGGTGTTGGGGATACAGGGGACACAAAATATATCACCCAAACTAACAATACCTAGATCCAGCTGTATCCATCCTTCAACACATAACCAAGAAACTTCGGAAATCGTTTACCTCAACCTTCGAAAAGCATCCGTTATACGAGTTATGGCAATACTCCCGCACTCGCCTCAGTACTGGGCTATCAGGGTTATCTCACCAACAACTGTACAAAAGAGATTTTCGATGTCGGCGTACTAAACTCAGGTATTCCAGAACTGCAACGATAAAATTATGACGACAACACCTCAGAGCTCAACTCCCCGGGACACTTCCACTAAACCCCTTCTGACAGGAGGCACCAAGACAATGTTGTCATCACAAAACCATCGGCACGATTCTAAGATACCCGCATGATCCTAAAAAAATTTTTTAGTGAAATTTGAGAAGAGAAGAGTCAAAACTCTACGTCAGGATGCCTTACCAGAGCGATGAGGAGACTGGGAAGTAAAAAGAATTCCTAAACTCTCCGATACATAATTCCTATATGACTCAAAACATTTTTCTAGACACAACTCGGGCGCTAAAAAAGATCAATCAGTGGGGGCTCCTAAGGTCGGGGAAGGCTCTGATACCAACTTGTAACGCCCTTGATGCGGCTATATCTCCCATGTGTCGAAGCACGACTTAGAGGCATAACCGCATTGAAAGCAATGTCGCAAGTGAGGTAATCTTCACACAACCCATGTAATACATAAGGGAAAGAGATACATAGTTGGCTTACAATCGCCACTTCACACAATACATGAGTAAAGCATTACATCATACAGATACAATCAAGGTCCGACTACGGAACCAAAATAAAAGAAGACTACCCCAAATGCTACACAGATTCCCGATCGACCCGACTGGGCTCCACTACTGATCAACTGAAACGAAACAACACAATGAACAAGATCTTCATCAAGCTCCCCCTTGAGCTCGGGTGCGTCACCTGCACGGTTTCATCGGCACCTACAAACTGGTTTTGGAAGTATCTGTGAGTCATGAGGACTCAGCAATCTCACACCCGTGAGATCAAGACTATTTAAGCTTATGGGTAGGATAAGGTAGTGAGGTGGAGCTGCAGCAAGCGACTAGCATATCTGGTGTCTAACATACGCAAATGAGAGCGAGAAGAGAAGGCAAAATCACGGTCGAACAACTATGATCAAGAAGTGATCCTAGAACAACCTACGTCAAGCATAACTCCAATACCGTGTTCACTCCCGGACTCCGCCGAGAAGAGACCATCACGGTTACACACGCGGTTGATGTATTTTAATTAAGATCAACTTCAGGTTTTCTACAACCGGACAGTAACAAATTCCCATCTGCCACATAACCACGGGCACGGCTTTCGAAAGTTCAAACCCTGCAGGGGTGTCCCAACTTAGCCCATGATAAGCTCTCGCGATCAACGAAGGATATTCCTTCTCCCCGGGAAGACCCGATCAGTCTCGGAATCCCGGCTACAAGACATTTCGACAGTAATAAAACAAGTCCAGCAAAGCCGCCCGATGCGCCGACATCCTGATAGGAGCTGCACATATCTCGTTCTCAGGGCAACACCGGATGAGCAGTCCGTACAACTAAAACCAGACCACAAGTTTCCCTGAGGTGGCGCTGCAAGGGGCTCTAGTTCGGACCAACACTTAGACAAGCATTGGCCCGAGGGGGGCTAAAATAAAGATGACCCTCGGGCTGGCCGACCCAAGGGTAAGGATAGGTGGTAGGCAAATGGTAACACCAATGTTGGGCCTTGCTAGAGGAGTCTTATTCAAAGCGAACTATCAAGGGGGTCCCATAAATCACCCGACCGCGTTAGGGACGCAAAATCCAGGAATATAACACCGGTATGACGGGAACTAGGGCAGCAAGAGTGGAACAAAACACCAGGCATAAGGCCGAGCCTTCCACCCTTTACCAAGTATATAGATGCGTTAATAATATAGAAGGTATTGTGATATCCCAACAAGTAAACATGTTCCAATCAAGGAACAACATCTCCATGTTCCAACAAGGAACAAGCTTCATCTTCACCTGCAACTAGCAACGCTATAAGAGGGGCTGAGAAAAGCGGTAACATAGCCAAACAACGGTTTGCTAGGACAAGGTGGGTTAGAGGCTTGTTTTGACAATATGGGAGGCATAATAAGCAAGTGGTAGGTATCGCAGCATAGGCATAGCAAAAGAGCGAGCATCTAGCAAACAAAGATAGAAGTGATTTCGAGGGTATGGTCATCTTGCCTACAAAGTTCTCAGGGTTGTCGAAAGCTTGATCCTCGTAAGTGTTCTCAACAGGTTCCTCGTTCACGTACTCGTCTCCCGGCTCTACCCAAGGCAAGAACACAAGCAAAGGGGACAACCATCAATCACGATGCAATGCGCAAGCAACATGATGCAAAACATGGCATGATATGCGAGATATGGTATGCAATGCATATGCGTGCTCCTGAAGGAAAAGATGAACAAGGCATAATCTTGGCAAACCAAGTATGCCACTGTAAAGGTGAGGTGATTTCGGTTGAAATCGATATAAAGATCACCGGAATCGGATGCACGGTTTGCAAATAACCAGCAAAACAAGAATGACAAGATTCTGCCATTAACAGCATGATGCCACTTAGCATGCAACAAGAAATTAAGCTACTGCACCCAAACATATCAGCAAAGCATATGGCAGTGAACTAATCAAGATGCTTGACAAAAGATGAACACTGAGCTACGGCTAAATCGCACCATAACAGGTTCAAACAAGCATGGCAAAAGTGCAAAAGATAACAGGTTCACAGACTTGGTGAAAATAAGAACATGCCAGAAATTATCATCGGGATGACATGTTTAGAGCAAGGAAGCAACCTGCTACAGGAACACAATATAGCAAAATAAGGCATGGAATGAATATACTCAAAACATAGAACAAAAGTCCCTTAATGACCATGAGCCAAAAAGGAGCAGAAAATAGAATAGCACCCATGTCAATTAAGCAAGTTTCGTTACAGTTTTCAGACTTAGCAGAAAAACTGGACATGTCAAAAACAGATAACAGGTATGCATGTTTATGAGCTCGATGCACTCACTACAGAGCATTGCATGATAAACTAAGCATACACCCACCAAGAAGACATGGCATAGAAGATATACATGGCAAGAACAACATGAAAGCATGCAGTGAACCACTACAACAAGCTTGGCAAAATCGAATAACATGTAAACAATCTGCCAGTAACATTTTATAGCAAAAGTAGAGCTCGATTGACTCAAGCTATGGCACTCCATAATTACAAAAAGAAACATGGATGGATAGAGAAAATCCATATGTTCAAAACACCCTTACTGATCATTCTCAAAAGAGGCATATATCTCTCTGAAACAACAAGAACACATGGCATAAAAATAACAGCAGGGAATAACTTGGTGAAATTACTAAGTCCTGAAATCAGCAACGATATGATCCCTAGTTTGCATGCTTGTGCTAGTCACCACAAAGATCACAAAAATATATGGCATACACCCCTGTAAAGATGGCATGGCATATTACAAAACACATGTAGGACTCCAGTTCATAGGATGCACACATCAATCATGGCAAAAATGACAAAAGTGCATCTAATGAAACAAATCTGAAACTAACATCACATAGCCCTCTTCTAACAGCATTTCGGGCATCAAGATGAGCTCAAATGAAAATGATTAAATGATATAAAATGATGTACTCATCGAGATCAACAATTTTCATATCACACGCACGAAACGGAGTAGTATGCAGAGAGTTATGATGCAATGAACAGAGGCACATACTGTCAATAATTTCGGGACTTAGGAATATTTTCACCTCACGGCAAAAGTCAACGGCGGCGTGAGAAACGAGGATGGCCGGAGAAGGGCCGGGGACGGGCGCGCGCGGCGGATCCGGGCCGGATCTCGCCGGATCCGGGTGCGTATGCCGAGGGACTGCGCGGGGCGGCGAGGAGCTCCGCGTGGTGGCGCTCCTGAAGAGAGAGAGAGAGAGCTGGTGAGAGGGAGAGAGAGCAGAGGAGAGGGAGAAGGCGGGGCGGCGCAGGATCACCGGGGCGGCGACGAGCGGCGGCCGGCGGAGTGGGGCGCCGACGGGAGGAGGCGAGGAGACGCCGGAGGGGCGCGGCGGCGGGGTCCTGGCGCGCGGGACGGGCGGTGGCGCGGGCGAGGCGGGCGCCTCGGGCCCAGATCGGCCCGGCGCGGGCCGCCGATGGGCCGCGGGCGGGCCTGGCGCAGGGGAGACGCGGGAGGGGCACGCGGCGCGCCGTGGTTGGTGGAGGAGGCGGCTGGCGGCAGCGCTGGCGATTGGGACGGTGCCAAGTGGCGGCGGGGAGCTGGTCGGGCGCTGAAAACGAGGAGGAGGGTGGAGGTTGCGACAGGAGGTAGGTGGAGGGCTAGAAAATTTCCAAAATTGCAAAGGGAGGGCTTTAAATAGGAAAAGGGGCTAGGGTTTAAGGGGTTTGACGTTTCAGAGCCCTCCGATCTCGATCGGACGGTTCTGGACGCGAGAGGAGGGGGTCTGTGCCTAGGTGGGCTGTGGGCAGAGAAGAGAGGGCAGCCCGGCACGGGTTTTCCGGAGACCGAAAACATCCGATGAATAAACCGACAACAGTGCCGCTATGGATGACGGTTGGGCTATCGAACGAGCTCCGAATGCAACGAAACTTGGCAGATGCTCTGTCTACACTATAATTAGACCACACGCCAAGTTTCAACCCATTCTGAGAACATTTTTCGGCCACTCACGAAACAAGGCAAAAGGGGCTGTCGGGGAACATAGGAGTGCCGGATTGCAAAACGGACAACGGGGAAAATGCTCGGATGAATGAGACGAACACGTATGCGAATGCGATGCACATGATGACATGATATGAAATGCATGACAAGGACAAAATGCAAAAGAAGTAAAACCCAACCACGGAGGGAATATCATATCACATTGCCGAAAATGGCAAGAGTTGGAATTACAAATATGGCAAGTTACATCCGGGGTGTTACAACAGTGCTCCTACTACTAGGCATGTGCAGTGGTTCATACGTCAGTACTCCCTACGGTTCTTTTTACTCCGCGTATAAGAATTGTCTAAAGTCAAGCTACATAAAGTTTGACCATATTTATATGGAAAAATATTAATATCCACAATGCTAAATTTATACAATATGAAAACTAAAGTCTTGACGCATCTAATGTTGTTGATTTTCACATTCTGAATGTTGGTATTTTTCTCTATAAATTCGGTCAAAGTTTACGAGATTTGACTTCAGACGGACCTTATATGCGAACTAAAAAGGACCGGAGGTAGTACTACACAATCTTGTTGCTAGTGTAGTAAGATATGACGATAACAAATGATGTTGTGCGCTTGTTAACTACTCCTATATGTAACATAGTACCGCTTTTTCGACTGTCCGATCGAGAATGAACGGTGAGATCAATGTTAACAGAACTAGGTCCACAGCGCACGGAGAGTACGGTGCTACAGTACTCCACGAAACATGAACCATATGAAGCACGAATAGTGTTAGGCAGGGTGTATGAAGGGTGCACGGGATGGGAGCAAAAGTTCCCTTCTCGACCCACTTTTGGGTGTTTGGCAGAGTGCATGAAGGGTGCATGAGTCCACACTAGTAGGTTGACAAAAATACATGAAGAGGAAACAACTATATTGAGATGAGAATGCAACCAAACACACCCACACGCTTTGTGGCTTGGGAGTAGTCTTTGTAATTATGCGCAATTTCCAAACTCTCCAAAGGTTATTTTTGCAAATAAAACATTCAGGCCTCGTGTGTGCCGCTGCATCTTCTATCCAACGGTTCCCCGGTGCTCATATTAGGTGCTCCCCGTAGCTTAATTACCCGCTACGGTGATATGAGCATCTAGGTCGTATGATCAATGATCGGATGGCACATGCGTAGTACTTGTACTTTCTGCGCATTTCCCAAACTCTATCAGCCGTATATTGCAACAACATTCAAACCTCCTACTGTGGGCCGTTAGATCTCAGTGAACTCGTATCACCATAGAATCTACGGTGCGGGAGCACCTCATACTCTCCCGTGCGAGAAAACATAAGGTGCTATCGCAGCTTGGATGCTACGGTGATACGAGCTTGGAGGTCGTTTGATCTGAGATCCAATGGCATCTGAGCAGTCTTTGTGCTACTAAGCATAGGCCAAACTCTTTTGTGGCTTTTTTGCAAAAAACCATTCGAACCACCGAGGAGGTGTTGGGTCAGAAATCCAACGCCTCCGAAGAGCTTGTATCACCAAAGCATCTAAGGTGTGGTAGCACATGATATTCTTACATACAGGAGAATATGATGTCCTCCTTCATCTTAGATGCTACGGTGATATGAGTTTCGAGGTCGTTGGATATGGGATCAAAGGGCATGTAAGTAGTTTTTGTACAAATTGTGTGCAATTCTCAAACTCATCAAGGTTTCCTGCAAAAATATTAAGACACATCATGTGAGCTGCTATATCTCAGATCTACAAGCCCCAAGCAACTCGTATCGGCATATAGCATCTAAGGTATGGGGGCACATGATATTCTCCCAGGGAGGAGGGGTGGGGGTGCACAACCAATCGGTCGTTGGGAGGGTGGGGACAAATATAATCTAAACAACCCTAAACAGAGCTCCACAATTTTATGTAAGGTCGAGGGGTTGACCCCGACAATCATAGCTCCGCCTAAACACAACATTTGCATGTACTGTAGTACTAGACTTAATATTCATGTTGCAGTTTCATGTTCATTTTAAATATTGAACTGAGGACCATGGATATCTTACATTTTACTCCCTTCATTCCTAAATATTAGTCTTTTTAGAGGTTTCAAATGGACTGGCACATACGGATGTATATAGACATATTTTAGAGTCTAGATTCACTCATTTTGCTCCGTATGTAGTCACTTGTTGAACTCTCTAAAAGACTAATATTTAGGAATAGAAGGATTATTTTTGAATTCGTGTCATACATGCATGGTTTGGAAAAATAGATGCTCTATACTTATTGGATTGTTGTTGTGTTCGTGCGTGTGTGTCTCTCTCTGTATGTGTGTGTGTGGTCATATGCTTGATACATACAAAGTTTTCTCACCTCCATATTGTTCATCTTTTAAATTTGAATTTGCATTGGAAAACTTACTAGGGATACCATGAAATGTGTAATCCACGTTGAGATCACTATATCACAAACTCACTCTAATTCAACAACTCGTCATAAATCAATTACCACGTTGAGATTAGTATTTGCAAGGAAAATACGGGAATTGTAATACACATAGATTCATACGGCAATTTAAAAGGTTCCTTTCGTATTCTCGAATGGTAGGACCCAACGGCGTACCAGCCAGACCTTGGCTCGTGTTGATCCTAAAAAAACCGGGTTCGTGTCCTTCGGTGGCGTGCGTGATACGCACATTAGGCAACCCCAACCAGTCGAGCCTCAGTGTTTCAAGTCGAAATATCTGGCAGCCAGAATTCTAGCCCTAGGAAATTCACCTCATGTCCCCGGTCCATAATGACTACCGATGAACAATGGAGGGATGCTTTAGTAACTAGACAACGTTACCTACCATGTCGAGCACGGTTCAATTCCCTCGGTCGCCGCTCTCCAAGGTCACCCGTCAACTGCATTGCCTAGTACTACTACTACTACTACTACTACTACTACTACTACTACTACTACTACTACTACTACTACTACTACTACTACTACTACAGGATGAGCACAGAATTGAGCCCGTTTGTTCGTGCCTAGTACTTGAGGGATTATCCTTTTACTCTGCATATATAACTTGTCTCAAGTCTAACTAAGCAAAATGTTTAACCAAATCCTTTCTTAAGAAATACAAGAGGACAGATGAACAAATTGAAAATTTATTGCATGATGCAGGTTATGATATTGTTTTGAATCCTCAATCTTAAATTTCAGAAAATCCAAAAGTGAGCATAAATTCTTGAAACTAAGCATGGTCACATGATATGGCACAAATATTACTTCGTAAGTTTTTTCTTCAAATTGAGACAAGCTACATATGACAAGTTGCACAAATGAAGAGCCAAGGTATTTTGGAACAAAGACCTGTCACGTTAAGGCGAACGCTTTCACTATTGAAACCGTGGGCGTTTACGTGCCGCCACGAGTCCCCGCTTCTCACCGGCAAGTGCCGTCCGAGCAAGCGTGTGAGTCGACGGGAGGCGTGCGAGTAGACCGTTGCGCCGGCTGTCAAGGAGGCGTGCGAGCAGACCGCTGTGCAGGCTCACCAGGAGGCGAGCCCTTTGACCAGGCTCCGCCGCCCACCATCGTCCCAACTGCTCCCACTTTTAATGTCGCCGGCGCTGCAGTTTAAAATCAACCTCGCACTATCCGGTATCACTACAATCCTCTCTCTTCCTCTTTGATTCTCCTATCGTCTACCTCCAACTAGTCTGACCTAAACGTACGCCATGCCGCATCATCTTGGTCTGCCCTTAGTGTTCCAGTTTCCAGAGGAAGACACCCAGCCGGAATCTCAAGAACATAAGCCGCTTTGGGACGAGCTTGAACTGGCGTTGCGGGAAGACGCCGCGACTGTCCCCGCTCCCGTTTTGGCTCCCGTTGCCCCAACTGCGCCAGCGCCCATCCCCGGGGCACTGATGGGCTGGGAGCCGCGCATTGTCGTCGAGCTTGATCCCACGGGGTTCCACGAGGTCCCCGCCGACTTTCACGCGCCCATGCACCTGCCAGCGCATGCGCCTGCGCGTGCACTGAGGTGCACGCCCGTGCCGGTGCCCGTGCACCTGCCAGCGTATGCACTGACGTGTGCGCCCGTGCCGGTGCCCGTGCACACGAATGTCTCCGCCGCGCCGTTGACAGCGCCTTCCCCGCGCGGGTGCCAGTGCCCCCCTCTGCGGCATGGATGGCCGTCGTCGACCGCTTCCTTGCACCAACGCCAGTCGCCTCCTCCCGACAGTTGACTCGCTCCGAAGTCCAAAACATTTTGGCCTTCCTTGAAGCTAGGCCAACGTCCAGGAGTACGCCAACAACGGCGCAAGACGCCGCCGTCGCCGTCGATCAGTGGCCCGACGACACAGAGCACGGCAGAGGAGCCGCTTTCCACCGCGAGAGGCCCCCGCCGCCGCCACGTAATCTAAATTTGCCATGAAAAACTTTCGGATTGCCATGCTTAAAATCCGAAACTTTATCATTTCCGTTTATTTTATATTGATCGTCGTATAATTTAAAGTCGGAGTCAGACTGAACGAAATGTATGGTTTGATCGATCGAATGTTCTGCTAGAGCCATATCAAATTAAATATAAAACGTCATCAAGCCACATGTATTCCTTGTCATCCAATGACTTAGACTGCTTCAATGTCGAGCGCTCAACACGTTTAGCGTGCAGTTAATTTCATGCCAAAAATAGTGCTAATCACATGACAACACGCAAATAATATCCTAGTAGTTAATATCCGCATGCACTTAATATACTTCCAAATTAACGTGCATTGCACGTACACACTGACTAGTGCTGCTAGTACGTGAAACTAGTGCCGTGACTTGTGAACGCGTCGAGATATGGAACAGATGGAACCCACCAGTAAGTGAAGGCGAATAGTACTAAAAATAATATTACATGTTATCCATTAATTAGGTTGTGGTAATATAAAAACATTATGTGAACAAAGGGGGCACAAAAAACATTGCTATTCTACGTATGTTGCCTATTGACGTGCGGCTTGAAGGCCCGGTCGCATGTTCGATCCTCGTCCTTTATTTTTTAATTTGTATATGGGTCCAAATTTGTTTCATGACATGTGGGCCCCTCGGTGTGTAGTTTGTAGCACTTTAATTTGTGGGTCAAAATTTGTTCCATTCCACGTGGACTATCGCTGTGTAGTTTTGTAGCTTACTTATCATAATTAAAGAGAACAACATAGTTTTTTCAATAATACCATGGTGCGACGTTGAAGGCGAGAAAGGACGTGCGAGAGAGCGATGACCGAGCCAGAGGGAAATCAACTAGGGGAGTTGCGTGGGTTGCAACGGTGTTTGGAGTAGTTGTGGGCCGAATGCTACGAAAATATAATATAAACCGACCGGAATAAATGCCTACACAAATTAATCCAAGCTTGGAGTGCCCCTCGCAATGTAAATAGCTCCGGCTTTGCGAGGGATGGAGAGGTAGTAGCTTCAACACGTGGGAGATACGATGTGAGAAAGCGAGGTCAATCAAGAGACATATAGATAGAGAGACAAAGTGAGTGTGGTCCGACATTCATTGAACAAATATATATGCTCTGGAGAGATATTGTCCGATTGAGCTTTTTGGCAAGGGTGAGGGCTGTAAGATAGAGCTTGAGAGATGATCCAGTCACAGACGTGTAGATATATTTTGTGCGTGGGAGGAAGCAAGGTCAACCGATCACATAGGGTCATCGTGCGATTGAAAGAGTGAGACGGGTTGGAGAGAGTGACCTAGATAGACGATGTGCGTGAGAGACTATATAATGTGAATAGGTGGAATTGGGCTCAAACATGGTGATATATAGTTTTTGTCCGAGAAAGAGCGAGGTGAATCGAGACATACGGAGAGAGAGAGAGAGAGAGAGAGAGAGAGAGATTGAGTGAGCGTGGCCCACCATGAGGTCGAAAGAGTGGTGGCGGCTTGGATGGACTGACCTAGATAGACAATCTGCATGAGAGAGTATAGAGTGTGTCGATCAAAGCCCGAACAGGGAGATATATCATTTGTGTGTGAAAGAAAACGAGGTTAAACGAGACTCAGATAAAGAGAGCGAGGTTGAGCGAGTGTGGTGCGCCGTGCGGAAGAAAGAGTGAGACAGTCTCGAGGGAGTGACCTAGATATACAACGTGTGTGCGTGCGCACGAGAGGTTGGGGGGGCTAAATAGGCAATGCATGTATTTAGCGCGAGAGGGTGAGAGGGAGAGGGGGGAGAGAGAGAGAGAGACAGCTCGGCATGGGGTGCAATGGCGGGTGTGTGAGGTAAATACATTTGGTAACAGAGTGGAAAAAGGGGTTGTGTAGTTGAGAGACTTAGAGATCGAAACATGGAGAGAAAGAATGGACATGTGTTGGAAACCGATAGCTTCCTAAGGTGGTTAGGAGAGGAAGATTGACCGATACAGGAAGTATGTAGCGTTTGTGCGGGGGAGGGGGCTAAAAACAACATTTGAATGTACATAGTACCAGACTTAATATCGATGTTTCAATTCGGTGTACATTGTAAGATTTGAACCGAGGACCAGGCATACGGGTAATTATTTCGAATTCGTGCCATACTAAGTTTCAAAAAGTTGACATTGACTCAGTTTGTTGTGCTATTTTCTAGGTCATATGTTTGAATCCATCCAAAAGTTTTCTCACTACCATGGTGTTCATCATATACATATGAATTTGTATTTAAAAAGTAGCGTCGATACAGTGAAATGCAAAATCCACGTTAGAATTGGAGATCGCTACGTGACACACACTCTAATTCAAATAACTAACTACGTGACACACACTCTAATTCAAATAACTAAATAGGTGACACACACTCTATCCACGTTAGCGTGGGTACCGTTTCGAATTTTTTTCAAATAACTCCTCATTTATTAATTTATAGTACTCCCTCTGTTCACTTTTATAAGACCTTGAAGACATTTCAGACAATGTGCAAAACAATTCATTTTAAGTTGTCTGAAACGACTTACAAAAGTGAACGGATGGAGTATCTCGTTTCGAATGACTAATTATTGCAAGGAAAACACGGGCATGGTAATACATACAGATTCGTTTGCAAATGAAAGAAGATTCATTTGCATTCTCAAATGTAGGCGCACCAGGCAGACCAGGGTCGTGGCGGGGTGGACGCTGCTTCGGTGCCTTAAAGGAAACTGCCTTTGGGTCACTGACATGTGGGCCAGCCACCTGTTGGGCCCACATGTCATGGACACAAAGGCAGGTGCCTTAAGGCACCAAAGCATAGTCCTGTCGGGGTGGCCGCGTGTGTCGGACGGATGCGTAGCACCCAGCCACCCACCCCCTCCCCCCCAAAAAAAGTACGACGACAATATAAGTTTGCGCTTCCACGTTTCGGATTGAATCTGGCGGCCCCAATTCCAGCCCTGCAAAATCTCTCTTCTCCATCGTCCCCTTCCACGCCCAGATTGCTCAAATCCCTAATTCGCTGCCAACCCTCGAATCGCCCATCGTCTCGTCTCTTTCCCGACTGTTCCCCACCTCTGTGCCGGACGACGACGACGAAGACGACGGTCGCAGTTCACCACTGCACTAGAGCTAACTCATCTACGCCATCGTCCACCGCACCGGGTGGTCCACCAACAACGTCGGCCGCCGCAACCGACGTGCCTCACAGACACCGAGTTCCACCGCATCAGGTGCGCTTCACAGACACCGTCTCCCAGCTCACCGGGGCTACTTCACCGAGCACATCATCGCACCTCCGCCCCCGTGGCCGTTGGGGCTTCACCAACGGTCTCGTCCACCGCATCGTAGCCAATGCCAGCGCATCACCCTCAACGGCTCTGAAGTGACCCGCACTCTAGCTAGGCGAGCATGCCCAAACGCCGGCCCTAACTAGGTATCCACACATCACTCCCTTGTGCACTGTTACGACGATGTTTGGATATCCTTTCACTGCTCTCTTAGCTTACACGCCGATGCAACTCTGACTTTAACTCTTATTTCTTCTGGAGATATCATCTAAAACAAGCAAATCCATTTTTTAGCGAAGCATGACGGCGCTAAGGGATCTGGTACACATCCTCCACACCCGTATGACCTTGTAAGTATCTGTCCTCCGGTACAACATCAAGGTCGATTCCTCTTATTTGATCAACCATTCGCCATGCCAAAAATGCAGAAGGGGATGCAAGGAGCACAAGGCCTGCACATCCAAGCAAGTGGTAACATGGACTTGTACATGGAACATCCCAAGCGCAAGCAGAGCTGCAGTGAGCCTGTACAACGAGCTAGCGTAAGTCCCTGCATTTCATTTAATTCATACTGGCATTCGTGTATGATTTGTGTGAAGTGGCTGATCCACGAATTCAAGTTACCAGGGGCGAACATTTAACTTAAAAAATATGAAGGCACTTGCACTCCGGAAATCAACATAACTTGAGAAATGTGAAGCTACATGCACTTTGAAAACCAGCTAATGATCCAAAGTAGTTCAGATTATAAACACTAAATGATGCCAGCACCAAAAAACACAAAATTCAACATGGTGTACAAGGACTACAAACATGGTCTGTACCTGCTTGAATTATTCGTTCTTTAGCTGAAAATATCGAAGTGTAATTGCATGTATAACCAGTGCGCAAACTGCATATCAATATATCTATCCTGCACAAGTATGCCAATAGTTTCAAACAATAGATTAGAAAAGTATTTATGCTATGTTGTCATGATACTCGGACTTTCTGGTAGATGGCCTCGACGTTTCCTCAAGCTATGAAAATGCACTATAATTTGCTTGTCATCAATGCCTGCAAATCTCTGTCTCTCTCAACATAGTAGATCATCATTAGACACTAAATCTTTCAATGAGCTTGCAAAATGCTTGCATTAGATCCCTCATTAGACACTATATGTTCATCACCAGGAGCATGTAAAATGTTTGCATCAAATCCTTCGTTAGCAGTCTGTTCATTAGACACTTCAGGCTCAAGAGTACCATGAGCTTGTATGTTTGCACCGGAAACTTGATTAGATACATTAGATTCAGTCAGTTTAGTATTGATTGGGGGAGTTATAAAATAAGTAGAAATTGGTTTCATTTTCTCATAGATTCCCTACATACAAGCAGTTTTACAACCCCGTCAGGTTTAACTATTGGCCAGAAATTGAAGAGTTGAATTAGATATAATCAGAGATGTGATGCACCTGCTCGTTGCGCATGCTACTCTTGCTGTGACTGTCCGTTTGCGCAAGCTCGATGCCATGCCCGTGCTGCCGTCGCTGCCTCCCACGCAGGCTACACCCAGGGTTGGATCTTCATCTTCTTGTCCTTCCATTCCCTTGAAGCCCGGCGACCGCCCTCCAATGAGGGCGCGAGGAAGTGATGTGTCGGTCTGTCCAGCGGCAGCTTGTTTAGGAGCGAACCAGACTGGAGGCTGGAGCGAATGAATTGGGATTTTTCCTGATGTCGATCGATATGGGAGGCGCTCGTTTGGGCCGCGAGCCTGCTATAGGGCCTTCCTTGCACTTATGTTACTGGCCCATCCGAATTGAAACATTTTTCTTCATTATTTACATTGTCTGCTCGTGCGTTGGGACGAACAAAACTAGTGTGGGCCAACCTGGACGACTCAAACTAGGTGCACACTTTCCAGCCACCTGAGGCGGTCGCCCATACCAGCCCCTATGGTGGCTTCGCCCCTTTTTGCATGTATGATTGGATAGTGAAAAATATTTCAGTGGCGCTTTTGATTTACCCACAGAATGGTTGAATTGCTTGTTTCTATGAACTGAGTTCGCCAATAATGTGAAGGATGCCAGTCTTTTCATCCTATTGTAGATTGCTTAGATCTCGATATGCCAAAAGTAATCGCATGAAATATACAGTAAAAGCCAGTGTGATGTGTTTGGCTACAACTAGTCTGACTACACGTCCTCATATAACATATCAAGGACGCACCATCTTACCAGATTAACCATTCGACTTACCCATGCAGTGTGGGAAGAAACAAGTTTTGGGACTGCGTATCCAAGCAATTGATGCCATGGACTCCTTCGTACAACCTTGTCAGAGAAAAAGAAGTTGCAGTGTGCCTGTACAAAGAACTAGCGTAAGTTCAGTTACCTGCTTCTCGGAATTTTAGTTAGCCACTTATTGCAAAATTGTTCAATTACGTTGCTTGGATTAATTTAGTTTGCTACTGATTACATAATGGCACAACCTGTTAATCATATTGTAGACTGCGCCTATCTATGTGTTTGATACTTACTGTTAAGAATTACATGTTTGCCTTAACTTAAATATCTACTTGTTTATTTAACTGCTTTGCTGCTGCAACAACGGGTTACAATGATGTTAATAACTACTTTTCAGCATCTAATTGAAACTCTTTAATTCCTTGTTTGTTTAACTGGTTTGCTGTTATAACTCCCAGTTGAGACGTTTTGCTAACTTCAACTTTTCTGAATCCAATCAGAACTTTATTGGCAAAACAGGTTAGCCCAAGATCAAAGAGCGAGGTCCCCATGGACGTTGCATCATCCCACAACAGTGGCACCGGCCCAATCGTGCATTATGAATTGCCAACTGCTGATGCTCTAGAGGCTAAACTAGTGGTAGAAAGAGATTCTGCTTCTGCACTTAGAGATGAAGTTAACATGTTGAGGAAGCAAACAACACAATCACAAGCAGTACTCAAGACAACCATTAAATATTTGGTGGATTTCAAAACAAAGCAAGCTGAGACTGACCAGATTGTTAAGGTCCTGAAGGAAAAGGGGAAATTAAATTCCTACTTGGTAAATCATAGGTGAAATGTTCTTTCCATAGTTGAATAACCTTTTAGTTGTCTGTTCATGTAATCAATCAAACCATTTGTTTTATAGATCATGTAATAATTGTTTTTTTTGTTTTTTGGTTTGTAGTTTTATTTGATCACAAGTCTGTATTAATTGATAAGACTCGGAGACATTTCATTTGGATTGCTGTGCCAGACCTACAAATATGTCAATCGGGCTGAATGTGCATTCAGCAATAGTAGTAGTATAGATGGACCATAAGTGGCACGCATCGGAAAGGGCCAAGATCCTGGCTAAATAAAGGATGCTGTTGTAGCCAAAAAAAAGTACAGCGGCCTGGCCTATGTATGTTAGTTGATAATATTGACCCATATACTCTATAAGTGCTTATATGTCTGTTAGTTTTGTACATTCTTGGTTGATTGACTCGGTATTTGAATCTTCATACATCGCTTGTGTACATATCTAAATGGGAGTACACATTATGCTGCGTGTGACATTTGAGTTGGACATGAAGTGTTCCAAATATTCGAATTCACCTTAAACTGGATTCTAGTTTCTGAATTTGAGTATCGGCATTTGTAAACCATATTCATATATGACAGTGGAATACATCTTTGTCATCCTTTTGAAGATATATAAAAACACATAGAATGATTTATAAAGATTCATATAGGAATACAAAAAGGATTCGAATTTAGTTGCTAGGGTAAACGTGGATGCTTATTGTCCCAAAATTCGAAAGAAGCAGCAAAATGTCCACTCCCACGTCGGCTGCCCGAAGCCAAGTGTTTGGGGGATGGAAATTACTGTCTACCCATTACACGGACAATCCATCAGCCCGATTTCCACTGCTCTAAATAGGGGTAGGTTAGTAACTTCAATTAGACGTGACACGACCGTCTCTGAGCCCATTCTGACCCGGTAAGCGTCAAACATGGGCGGCAAAACTCATTTGATTCAAGTTCGTCCAAAAGACCTCTGTTTCTCCCTCCATTCCCCATTCATACACGGTGGGCGGCAAAACAAACTTGACTCGGCCGAAATCGATGTAGGCAAATATTTTCAATAGGGGCAGGTTTGTAACTTCACTCAAATGTGACACAACCGCCCTACCTGTCAGCCCTGTTCATACACCGTGGGCGCCAACCTTGGGCCCCGACCACCCTCTTCTCGCCCGAAATCGCTCTAGGCAAATATTGGCGAGATGCGAGATTACCATCCTATCCCCAACCTACGAGACGTCCAAATTTTAAACGGGGGCTAAGTTCGTAACTTTCCCATATTTCAGACAGGCGCGTCCCAAAAACATGGTTCCCCGTACTTCTCCCTCCATTTTCCCATTCATACACCGTACGTGCTAGAACACCCCATCCCCACACCAGCCTCGTCCGCCACCCCATCCATTGTCGCCATCCTCCACCACGTCCATCGCCACCGTCCTCCACCATGCCAGAGCGCCTACCAAGACCGCGTCGTCCACTGCTAGAGATGGACATTTCTCATCCACGGCGACAGACCCATAGCGTCCTCTCGCTTCATCGACGCCGTTGTCCTCTTTGCCGGGGCCGCTCACACGACCTTCTCTTCCACCGCAACGGAACTTATCCCCCGATGCACCCGTCTACCGTCGCAGATCTGCTTCAACGCCATCGGCAGCCATCGCACCCCCGATGCTTACACGGCGCCGCAAGAGAGGTGGTACTTCATATCTCCTCAACTTTTTGATCTCAACTAGAAAATAGATCTTAACTTGGTTACTCTACTTTTTTTTGAGAATGGTTACTATACTTTCTTTTCAGCTCTTAGAATTTAGTTCTTAGTTCGAAGCAAACAATGGATGCTAAATATCATTTCTCCGGTTTGCAGCTTCGAACATGCCGTGGCACAACCATAATATAGTTTAATTGATCATGCCTAGGGTTTAATTGATCATGTTGGTTCCGTGGTGGTTTCTTTAATAGAAATCGGAGGGGAAACCCTCTTTTGCTAAAAAAATATGCTTAGAGTTTCCCCCTTTTATGATCACTATACGATCAGAAAACGTGCTTCGTGTCATAATAACACTGCTCCACCCATCAAGCTAAACAAGCTTAGTTGTTCAAATACGAATCTGATATTATTAAAACAGAGTTGTTCAATTTGTCAGATAAATGTTCCTAAATTAGTTTCGAAAATGCATGTTCGCCGCTCGGGTGTGTATCTCTACAGGGTGCCCACCGTGGGCCGGCCCACCCTGGGATTTTGGGTCGTCCCAGGCCCCGATTCCCCTCTGTTATGTTGCACGCTTCTGATCTCTACTCGCCCCCAGCCGCCTGCCTCGCCGGCGACTTGCCGTCCCCGAACGGCATGACTCTAGGAGGAGACGTCGGACTAACAGGAGGCTAGGAGCTGCTCGCCCAACAGCGTCACCGCTGCCCGGGCACGCCACCGTGCCTACCTTCCCAGTCCGTTCAGGGCTCAGGCGTGCAGCACCCACCAAGCCAACCCGATTTATCCTGAAATACGTCCCCAACACTCAGCAGCCACTCCTCATCACCCATTTTCTAATTGATTCATTACTCATTAGGCAGGACTATCATTAGGGTTTGTTGTGTGCTCAGTGCTACCTACACTTAATGGTTCAGATGTATTTCGGCAATCTTTAGTACCTCTAAAGTTCACAGGGTTTTCAAAATTCCGGCCCTCGTTATAGAAACTAGTCATTTTGGATTGTTGGTCGTAGTGACATTGACCCAGATTACTACTACAAGCCAGGTTTGTTGACAATTTTACTTGTCTTTCTTACTCATTCAATATAATATCCAATTATTCATGTCGACTAGTTGCAAACAATAAGTGCTAGACAAACTTCTTCATTCAGATTTTGGACGGTCTCTTACTTCAGTTACAGTTCTGCATACTTGTCCTAGTAAGCTCACAAGTAAATGATTGATTCACTTATTTGTTGTCAATATTCTTTTAGGGTGGACCACCCTGTTTCTAAATACTGGAACCATAGACATGAGTGAATAGTATTTCTCTATGTGATCTCTTCCATCATGTGTGGGTAACGAACACTGCATGGAATAGAAAGAAAGTGTCATTTCCAGCTTTTACATAGGTTTCTATCTTTTACATGGAATACAATTTGCCTACTTGCTTTGTGTCGCACTACCAACACTCCACCCTTGAAGCTAAACATTACGCCACTCATAATTGCTTAGTTTATTTGTTCAAATACGAATTTCATATGATTCTAATGTTCCTACTTCAGTTTTGAAATGTGTGCCTGCCTGTTATAGAGACATAAGGGGTTTGTATTTCTATGTGTGGTCTAGTCAGCACGGTTGGGGAGGTGAACTTTGCATAGCAAGGGTTTATAGGGAGACACTCTCCGAGTTGAATCCGTAATGCATTCCATAGATAAACTGACAACTTTTTATGTTTTCATGAACCTCAGATTCTGAACAGCATCATAATGATTATGAGCTTGCGTGCATGAAAAGAATAAAGCAGAACAATGCCATGGCTGTCAAACTTGGCATTAAGGGACTAAAATCAAGTCTGGATGCAATGCAATGCAAACGCTCTCCACCTACAGATTCATGCTCAGAATATGATCCTAACAGTGATTCTGAGCTAGGGGGAGACCTAAGTCAATGTGGCTCCTTAGTGGAGGAGTCAGAGGAAGATGCCCTATCTTATTCACCCATCAAGGTACTTGCTCTAACTTTCCAAGGTTACATTGCTCGCACATATCTTGCAACTGATGCTCTGCATTGCTTCTACTTTGTTGAACTGCCATTAGCTTAGTTTACACATCGTATATGTGAATACGCCCTGCCTATCCATTTTTAGTATATATTCCATCTGTCATCATACCATATTTACCCATTCAAATGTTGTTCTTATGTATCAGACGTTCAAAAGGAAGAGGGCGATTGCTGATCATGGAGGAGCACAAGCAAAGTATTTGGAAAAGGTAGTGGAAACTGATAAATCAAATAGCCCATTAGGTGTAGTTGCAATATCACCTGACCCACAAAATACCCCAACTCTAGCAGACTCTAGCACTACTACACTGGTCATTTCTGATGCCCCAACTCAGCAGACCCCAACTGCAGCAAACAGTATGATTATGCTAGTTGACATAGCACTAGCTGTACGACGCAAAACCCCCATTCCAGCAAAGTGTACACCAAATCCAGTTACCAAATCCCTTTTCGAACCAGAGAGAGCCCCAATTGCAGCAAATAGGACCCCTGTTCCATTTCTTCCCAGTTTAGAAGACGAAGTTTATGTTGTTGTCAGGAACTTTGTGCGCATCTTTCCTTCATGGAAAGATTATACCGCAGACACAGAACAATTTCCAGTCTTCCTCCGCAACTTACGCGTAAGTAATGTACTAATGTTATTCATGGTCATTACTGCATATGTTTCTGCTGACAGAAGACACAAGATTTCATTCTTTTAAATAGGTGAGGAGCAAACTGGATTGTGATGACGAGCAAGGGTTGGTTGCACTTTTCAAGCACTTGTTGATGAAGTATCGTTCCTACCTGAGGCAAGCGCACTTCGATGGCAAGTCTCTGAACGAAATTTCTATAAAGTCTCCGGTGCTACATTTATCCGACGGTGACTGGAATAATGTTGTTACACATTGGTCTCAGCTGCAGCGTAAGGTACTGTCTATGATATCACCTCACAATTTGAACTACATTTCTGCATTTGCCTTAATGTCTCACTTGTAGGAAAACTATTAGCAGAAGAACATTCGTTCTCAAGGGACCACAGAATCTCGCAACTATACTACACACTGCATTGCTCTTGTGAGTACCTCTTGCCCTGTATGACCATACTTACTTTCATAGATGTTTTATTATGTAGCATCACTGCACATGTTAGCCTCATAATCGTCCATTTGGTGGACATTATAAGATCCATATGTACTCTTACATAAATTTAGAATCAACCCAATGCTTTTGAAGAGGTTTAGCTCTGCAGTCCTCTTGTAAGGACTGAACGTGGTCTATCACTGTACTTACATTAACAACTACTCCCTCCGTCCCATAATATAAGAACATTTTGTACAGTACACCAGTGTTCAAAACACTCTTGTATTATGGGAAGAGGGACTGGTTCATTTTGTAGCATTCTGCATCTTATCTCCCTCGCCCACCATTTACTAAAAAAGATCAGATCTATATTTAATATTACCAAAAAGTAGAATACACAGACAATGCCAGTGCAGAAGTGTAGCCCATTGTTCTTGTCAGTACATTTTGTCCTGTAACGCTTGTACTTCCAGGGATTGGTAGTTGATTATGTAGCATCAATCTGCATCTTATCTTTATTATCCTCTATCCCATCCAGTATTACCATATCTATAATTACTCTCTACAAAATGTAGAGTACACGCAATGCTTATGAAGAAGATTCTGTGCTGAAATTCTTGAGTTATCCTTCCCTTGACATGGAGAAGGGCATTATAAAGCCGGTGTTAACTGTTAATGTAAGTTAGTTGTCATGCCCTCGATGCGGCTATATCTCCCACGTGTCGAAGCACGACTTAGAGGCATAACTGCATTGAAAGCAATGTCGCAAGTGAGGTAATCTTCACACAACCCATGTAATTCATAAGGGAAAAATAGATACATAGTTGGCTTACAATCGCCACTTCATGCAAAACATGAGTAAAGCATTACATCATATAGATACAATCAAGGTCCGACTACGGAACCAAAATAAAAGAAGACTACCCCAAATGCTACACAGATCCCCGATCGTCCCAACTGGGCTCCACTACTGATCAACTGAAAAGAAACAACACAACAAACACGATCTTCATCGAGCTCCTCCTTGAGCTCGGGTGTGTCACCTGCACGGTTTCATCAGCACCTGCAAACTGGTTTTGGAAGTATCTGTGAGTCACGGGGACTCAGCAATCTCACACCCGCGATATCAAGACTATTTAAGCTTAAACGTAGGACAGGGTAGTGAGGTGGAGCTGCAGCAAGCGACTAGCAAATATGGTGGCTAACATACGCAAAAGAGAGCGAGAAGAGAAGAAAAGCACGATCGTGAACTACGATCAAGAAGTGATCCTAGAACAACCTACGTCAAGCATAACTCCAACACCGTGTTCACTTCCCGGACTCCGCCGAGAAGAGACCATCACGGTTACACACGCGGTTGATGTATTTTAATTAAGATCAACTTCGGGTTTTCTACAACCGGACATTAACAAATTCCCGTCTGCCACATAACCGCGGGCACGGCTTTCGAAAGTTCAAACCCTGCAGGGGTGTCCCAACTTAGCCCATGATAAGCTCTCGCGATCAACGAAGGATATTCCTTCTCCCCAGAAGACCCGATCAGTCTCGGAATCCCGGCTACAAGACATTTCGACAGTAATAAAACAAGACCAGCAAGACCTCCCTGCGTGTCGACACCCTGATAGTAGCCGCGCATATCTCGTCTCAGGCCACGACCGGATGAGCAGTCCGTACAACTAAAACCAGACCACAAGTTTCCCCGAGGTGGCGCTGCAAGGGGCTCTAGTTTGGACCAACACTTAGACAAGCATTGGCCCGGGGGGGCTAAATAAAGATGACCCTCGAGAGAGCGACTCCCAAGGGAAAAGTAGGTGGTGGTGAGGCAAATGTAAAACCAATGTTGGGCCTTGCTGGAAAAGCTTTATTCAAAGCGAACTGTCAAGGGGGTCCCATAAATCACCCAACCGCGTTAGGGACGCAAAATCCGGGAACATAATACCGATATGACGGAAACTAGGGCGGCAAGAGTGGAACAAAACACCAGGCATAAGGCCGAGCCTTCAACCCTTTACCAAGTATATAGATGCATTAATAATATAAAAGGTATTGTGATATCCCAACAAGTAAACATGTTCCAATCAAGGAACAATATCTCCATGTTCCAACAAGGAACAAACTTCATCTTCACCTGCAACTAACAACGCTATAAGAGGGGCCGAGCAAAGCGGTAACATAGCCAAACAACGGTTTGCTAGGACAAGGTGGGTTAGAGGCTTGGTTTAACAATATGGGAGGCACGATAAGCAAGTGGTAGGTATCGCAGCATAGGCATAGCAAAAGAGCGAGCAATCTAGCAAGCAAAGATAGAAGTGATTTCGAGGGTATGGTCATCTTGCCTGAGATCCCGCAAGGAAGAAGAACGAGTCCATGAAGAAGACAAACGGACGAAGTCGAACGAATCCTCACAACTCCGGAACGAAAACCGAAGCTAACGAGAGAAGCAACCCGGAAACAAACAAACAACATAGTAAACAACCACCACATACACATGGCATGATACACAAACAAGTATGATGCATGTCCGGTTTAAATATGCATGGCATGGCAAAGTGCACAAATAATACCACAAATTAAGTGGAGCTCAATATGCAACAGGTTGTATATTGACGAAACACCACATTTAATTATTTAGTTACTCTCGGTTATGTACTCAACAATATTAAATGGAGAGAAGAATGACTGCCAGTTCTTCTTTCCTTAACCAAGGTGAAAGGCTGCAGTTCCTTAACTCTGCTCTTTCCTCATTACCAATATTTTTTATGGGAAGTCTTGCACTCCCTGCTGGTATTCTAAAGCAGTTGGAAAGAATTCAAAGGCAATTCTTGTGGAGGAAACATAGGGAAGAGCCAGCTCCATCTCTTGCTGCTTGGGATCTCATATGTAGGCCAAAGAACAGAGGTGGTCTTGGCATTTTAAATCTGGGGGTTCAAAATGTGGCTCTTCTTCTCAAGCATGCCAGTAACTTCCTGAACAAGCAAGATATTCCTTGGGTTTCCCTAGTTTGGGATTCTTATTATTTTGAAAGCATGCCCCAAGGAACTAAGGATTGTGGCTCCTTTTGGTGGAGGGATATTTGCAAAGTCATGCAACATTTGAGAGATTGTTCCTGGGTGCAGATCAATGAGGGGGACACTGCTCTATTTTGGTCTGATAATTGGAACCTTGGCTCTGAAACTTCTAGCCTGCAGACAAGATTCCCAAGGCTCTTCTCTTTTGCCAAGGACCCCTGGATTTCTGTTAAGGAAAGCTTTAACACCCAGGATATGCACCAGCTTTTCAACCTACCATTATCTGCTCAGGCTTTTGGTGAGTTAAACCTGGTAAAGGATCTGATGGATTCACACAGCAGGGACCCCAGCTCGAAGGATCTTTGGTTCTGGCAGGGCTCTTCAAAGTTTTTCAAGCCAAAGATGTTCTACACTCACACCTTTCAGTCTGAGTCCTTTAATCCTTTGCTATGTTCGATTTGGAAATCCTCCTGTACTCAAAAGATCAAGGTCTTTGCTTGGATGCTTATTATGGACAGGTTGAACACCAAGGATATGGTTGAGAGAAGGCACTGGCATATGGAAGATGGAGTCCACTTTAGGTTGTGCCCTCTGCAGGAAAAAGAAACCAGGGATCACTTATTCTTCAACTGTAATTTCAGTGTAAGGGTCTGGAACTATCTGCAGATTGATTGGTCTGCTGGCACCTCCATGGTTGATCTGGTCACACAGGCAAGGAGAAGCTTTAATAAGCCTTTCTTCTCTGAAGTGGTGTTTATTGCTTGCTGGAGTATTTGGATCATCAGAAATGCCAAAGTATTCAGGAATGAGAGGGCTAGTTTTAATAAATGGAGGTGTGCTTTTAGGCATGATATTAGCCTCATGCAGCACAGAATTAGATCTGCTTACAAGGATGACCTGCTCAAATGGATATCTTTCCTCCCCCCCCTAAGCTAGGCTAGTAAGGCTCTCTTCCCTCTTTGTACTCTGGTTACTCCTTGTAATCGATTTGCTGTATCTGTTTCTTATATCAATAAAGTTTTGATCTGCTGTGGGGGTTTTGCCCTACAGTTCCCAGTCAAAAAAAATATTAAATGTTGTTAAACATGGCAAGAGGTGAAACATATGAAAAACTACCTATCTAGGCAAATTTAAATGAGGCCGAAACAACAAAATAACATGTCCGGAAACTCCTCATATGCATATATTAGGTTTGGTACTGTTCTGTCCTACAACATATTTTAGAGTTGTTAAACATGCAAGGGAATGCTACCATGTTAATCTATGCATTTTTCCACCCCATTTACATATATAGTTTATTTAAAACCGAGTTACGGTTAATTAGTTATGAATTAAATCATTTTAACATGGCATTTATACAAATTAATGCAAACAGCAAATTAAACATTTTAAACAAATTTAACATGGATGAAAGTGACAAAATATGAAACTAGATGAAATCCTAAGCATTTTACATGTTTGAATCATTTTAATCCGATGCATGGTTCATGAGTTATGAAATGCATGACATGAGGGGCTTTTCTATAAAACAGTAAATCACTGGATAAATAGACAAATTCGTCCGGAACAGGAAAAAAACATGACAGGCCGAATCTGATGGAACTGGGCTGCTCACATTGGGCTTCAGACAGCTGGCAGATCTGGGCCGCGGGAGTGGCTGGAGCTGGGCCGCAAGGTGCGACCGGTCAACGCGAGCGCTGCTCGTGCGCTCGTTCTCCTGTTCGATGCAGGGAGCTGCGGGCGGCGTCTGGAGCTGAGCTCCAACGAGCGGGCGAAGGGGCGGCGAGGCGAGGGACTTGGGGCGTGGAGCGGCGACGGCAGGGTGGATGTCGAGATCGGGGACGAATGGTGGTGGCTTGAGGCGCTGGTGCGGGCAGAGCTCAGCGAGGCCATGGCGCGGGGTGCTCCTGTCGACAGAGAAAGGGAGAACAGAGAGAGATGAGAGAGGGGAAAACAGGAAGAGCACGGGAAGGAGAATAAGGGGGCGGCACCCGTCTGGTCGTCAGGGACTCGCCGGAGCGGCGAGGCAAGGTCGGGGCCGGCAGGGAGGCGGCGCCGCGGAGCTGCTAGTGACGGAGGAGCTCGGGCATGAGCTCCTGCTCGGGGAAAACGATGGGGAGGAGCTGCTGGAGGTCGCCGGCTCGGGCGAGGGTCGCGGGCGCAGGGCGCCTGGCCTAGGGTCGTCGGCGGCCGGCCGGCGCGACGCGGCGAGGCGCTCGGGAGCCCGATCCAGAGCCAGGGAAGCCGCGGGAAGGCCCTGGCTGGCGCAAGGAGATCCCTTGGATCTTCATCCGAGGGTGGAGAAGGGAAGCTACGGGCTGGAATGGATCTGGCTGGTGGTTGGCTCGGCGCTGAAAACAATGAGAGTGGCGGCGGTGTGGGGATGGATCGATGGGACAAGGCACCTAGGATCTAGGGTTGGACCTATATATATAGCATGTGAGTAAGATTAGGGGCGATTTAGTCCTTTCGATCAAAATCGGACGGATCGGAAAAATAGGCTAGGAAAACCAATTAAGAAAACGGAGATGTTTTGTAGACGTTAGGGGATGATCCGGACACAACGGTAGCGACAGTCCGGTTCGGGTCCGGGAAAATTTTTCGGACGCGCGCGCGAGGGGTCGATGCACTGTGCAAAGAGGGTTAGGCGGACACGGTCAAGAGGGAAGCGAAAACCCGATTGGTCTGCAACGGTCAACGACTAACGAATGCAAGTTTTGAAAAAATGACAGCAACGAAGTGCCGATGCAATGCGGATTATGCGGTGATGAATGCAACAAACGAACGGAACAGATGACAACAACGAAAAACAAGGAAGGCATCTGAAGCGTCGGTCTCGGGGCATTACATCAGTCCTTCTAAAGCCTTTATCCTCAACTGCTGTTTAATTTGCTCATACTCCCTATCGTTTATTGCTGTTTAGTTTGTTGTTTCTACCAAAAGGCATGTTCGTAAGAACCGTAAGTTCTAAGTTTTACTTGTAAAACCAAATTCCTTATTCATACCATGCACATTACTAAATACTCCCTATATGTATGCTTGTTTTTGTGGAACTATAATCCAGCGTGTGGTGAAGCAGCCCACGTTTTGTCATCTCCTGTTTTATCGTACTGATGTGGCTGATGATATGAACAACATGCCATGCACATTATCCAAAATAGATACAATGATTTTCTTTGCCCTTCATCTATGCTTGTTATGTTGACATGGTAATCCAGTAGTGTGGTGAAGCTCCCCGCATTATGAACAATGCCAAATTATGCTATTGATATTTTGAACTTACTCTTTATTTTCTAATTTGAAATTGGATAGAATTGACAGAACAGTTATCATCTTTGTCTATACACATGCAAAACCTGTCATCTCTCTGCTTTGTTTCAAGATGATATCCCTGATGTCATGCACAAGTCTGCTGAAGGCTGTGAGACAAACCCAACATATATTGCAGCAAAGAAGGCAAAACATCTTTGTAACGCCCTCGATGTGGCTATATCTCCCACGTGTCGAAGCACGACTTAGAGGCATAACCGCATTGAAAGCAATGTTGCAAGTGAGGTAATCTTCACACAACCCATGTAATACATAAGGGAAAGAGATACATAGTTGGCTTACAATCGCCACTTCACACAATACATGGGTAAAGCATTACATCAAACAGATACAATCAAGGTCCGACTACGGAACCAAAATAAAAGAAGACTACCCCAAATGCTACACAGATCCCCGATCGTCCCGATTGGGCTCCACTACTGATCAACTGAAACGAAACAACACAATGAACAAGATCTTCATCAAGCTCCTCCTTGAGCTCGGATGCGTCACCTGCACGGATTCATCGGCACTTGCAAACTGGTTTTGGAAGTATCTGTGAGTCACGGGGACTCAGCAATCTCACACCCGCGAGATCAAGACTATTTAAGCTTAAAGGTAGGACAGGGTAGTGAGGTGGAGCTGCAGCAAGCGACTAGCATATCTGGTGTCTAACATACGCAAATGAGAGCGAGAAGAGGAGGCAAAAGCACGGTCGAACAACTATGATCAAGAAGTGATCCTGAAACTACTTACGTCAAGCATAACTCCAACACCGTGTTCACCTCCCGGACCCCGCCGAGAAGAGACCATCACGGTTACACACGCGGTTGATGTATTTTAGTTAAGATCAACTTCGGGTTTTCTACAACCGGACATGAACAAATTCCCATCTGCCACATAACCGCGGGCACGGCTTTCGAAAGTTCAAACCCTGCAGGGGTGTCCCAACTTAGCCCATGATAAGCTCTCGCGATCAACGAAGGATATTCCTTCTCCCCGGGAGGACCCGATCAGTCTCGGAATCCCGGCTACAAGACATTTCGACAGCAATAAAACAAGTCCAGCAAAGCCGCCCGATGCACCGACATCCTCATAGGAGCTGCATATATCTCGTTCTCAGGGCAACACCGGATGAGCAGTCCGTACAGCTAAAACCAAGTCTCAAGTTGCCCCGAGGTGGCGCTGCAAAGGGCTCTAGTTCGGACCAACACTTAGACAAGCATTGGCCCGGGGGGCTGAATAAAGATGACCCTTGGGTTAATTACTCCCAAGGGAAAAATAGGTGGTGGTGAGGCAAATGGTAAAACAAAGGTTGGGCCTCGCTGGAAAAGTCTTATTCAAAGCGAACTGTCAAGGGGGTCCCATAAATCACCCGACCGCGTTAGGGACGCAAAATCCGGGAACATAGTACCGATATGACGGAAACTAGGGCGGCAAGAGTGGAACAAAACACCAGGCATAAGGCCGAGCCTTCCACCCTTTACCAAGTATATAGATGCATTAATTAAATAAGTTATATTGTGATATCCCAACAAGTAAACATGTTCCAATCAAGGAACAACATCTCCATGTTCCAACAAAGAACAAACTTCATCTTCACCTGCAACTAACAATGCTATAAGAGGGGCTGAGCAGAGCGGTAACATAGCCAAACAACGGTTTGCTAGGACAAGGTGGGTTAGAGGCTTGGTTTAACAATATGGGAGGCATGATAAGCAAGTGGTAGGTATCGCATCATAGGCATAGCAAAAGAGCGAGCAACTAGCAAGCAAAGATAGAAGTGATTTCGAGGGTATGGTCATCTTGCCTGAAATCCCGCAAGGAAGAAGAACGAGTCCGTGAAGAAGACAAACGGACGTAGACGAACGAATCCTCACAATCGCAACCTTATCGGAACTAAACCGAAGAAGCAACACCGGAAAGAAGCAAACAACATGGTAAACAAACATCACATAAACATGGCATGATGCACAATCAAGTATGATGCATGTCCGGTTTAAATAAGCATGCCATGGCAAAGCAACAAACAAAACTACAAGTTAAGTGGAGCTCAATATGTATCGAGTTGCAAATTGACAAAACACCACATGACTTATTTAGTTCTCTCTCGTTTAGGTACCCAACAATATTAAATGTTATTAAACATGGCAAGGGTGAAGCATATGAAAACTACCTATCTAGGCAAGTTTAAATGAGGCCGGAACAACAAACAACAATTCCGGAAAATCCTCATGTACATATTTCGAGTTTGGTACTGTTCTGCCCTAAAGCATATTTTAATGTTGTTAAACAGCAAAATAAAGTGCACCATGTTAAACTAGGTGTTTTTCTACCCCTTTTACATATATAATTAATTTAAATCCGAGCTACGGTTATTTAGGTATGAAATAAATCATTTTAGCATGGCATTTAAGCAAATTTAAACAAACAATATTTTAAACATTTTAATTGTTGTTATCATGATGCGGATGACATATGCAAGTTTTAAGAAATTTTATGAAAATGTTGACAAGATCATTATGAAGCATTTGTCGTCGTGGCGGAAACGAAAGGGGTGCCACGGCAACAAGAACGGAAATGGTGCCACGGCAACATTCCAGTTCCGACAACTCATTGAGATATCGATGCAAAAGAAGCAAACGCGCGGATGTGGGGAACATGCTATAGATGGTGGGGTGATCCTGATAACCAGGTTTCAGACACGGTGCAAACATGAGCATCTCATGCATCGTAAACATTCGTTCTCGGAAGGGCATCTCGGCGGTTATACCTTTGAAGCGTGCATTTACGGAACGAGTCGAGTTCGTAGTGCAAGTAGACGTTCTCGCGGCGGTAGTGGAAGTAGTGGTACACGGCGATGGTAGAGGTACTCGTTGATAGCCGTACATGTTTTCGCAGAGGTTCGGGGTCAACGACACGGAACTTGACGTCCACGAGGTCTTCGAGGGTCGACGTAGTGGTACTCGGTCGTTTCAAAGAGGTACTTGGGGTCTTCGAACTTGCCGGTCTCGTTCTCTTGACGGCGGTGGATGAACTTGACGGTCCCCGTCGTCCTGGTACTTGGCGTTACCTTGTTCGGTGACCGTTTTCGGCATCGGACGTCGAGGTACTTGGCGGATCTGTGGAGCTCGCGGTCTGTCGTGGTACTTGACTGTCTCGCACGGGGCAGCAACATGGCAGTCTTGGCGGCCAACAAAGGGCTTGAGCTCCTGGCTTCCTGCTGCTGGTCGGGACGGCGAGGGGAAGCGAGGGAGTGGCTTGGGGTGGCGACGATGGGTGCAGGCGCCACGCTGAAGGAGGATGGCCAAGGAGGACGGCGGTGCGGAGGCAGGGACCTTGAGGCGCGGCGCTCCGGCGAGCCGGGGCTTGGCGAGGCCAAGGCAGAGGAGGGACTGCGCGAAACAGGCCCAGAATGGGATGGAGACGGCGGGTCCAAGGCCAAGGTCGCCGGATCTGACGAAGAACATGGCCGGAGCGGTGGCATGGCTCGCCGTTGACGAGGAAGAAGCAAGGCGCCGGACTCGCAGCAGGGGCTGCCAGAGGTTGGGGGCTCAGCGGCGGCGGCCATCACCGGAGGCACTGGTGGAAGGAGGAGGCGGGGCGCGGGACTCGCGCACCAAGGCGAGGTGGAGGAGGAGCTGAGGACGGGGAGGGCGACGGGAACTGGAGGAGGACGAGCGAGGGGATCCTGGCTTGAGGGAGAGAGAGGTTTCGGGCGCGGTGCTGTGGGTATCAAGGAGAAGAGAGGCGAGCGAGGGGATCAGGCGCAGGGAGCTCCTCTCCCTGGCTCGATGCGTGCGTGTGTGGGTGGCGGCGGGCAGAGGGAACGAGAGGGAGAGGTCGAGAGGAGGGGTCGGGCCTCGGGTTAGGTTGGTGCGGATGGGCCTTGGGAGGCCGGCCCAAAGGAGAGGGAGGCTGCTGGGCTCTCCACTCCCTCTCTCATATTACTTTAGCAGAAAAAGACCAAAAAAGAGAGGAAAAGAAGGAGAGGTTTAGGAAAAGAATTTGGACAAGGGGATAATTTTCCCGAACTCACAAAAATACGCTTGTTCCAAGAAAATAGAAAAAAACCAAGATTGGAAGATGTAAATTCAAACTCATTTGAATTTAATTCAAATGTGTTTGAACTAGGACTAGGTTCTAGGAGTTTCCAAAAATGTTGAGAAATTAGGTGGAGCTCCGGAAAATGACGAAAGGATATATGGCAAAGTTAGAGGCCAAGAATTGAAATAATAAAAGGCATTGGGATTTTTCAAGTGTGTTATGGTGATTCCAAAGAATGGATTATTTTATAATAGCTCCACTAATATCGGGAGGATATATTATAAAGAGAACTCACCATGTGAATTCCCTCAATTTAAATGGACCAAAGATCCATACGATTTATTTAGTTGAGTTGCAAAAGATTTATGAGATGATGGCACGATGACATGATGCGATGCAAAAATAAAAGGGCAGGCACAAATGAAACACACGGCGAAACCCGGAATATATGGAAGTCTTCTCGAGCATCGGTCTCGGGGCGTTACAACACTCCACCACTATGAGAGGATCTCGTCCCGAGATCTAGGATGGCACCGGTGAGAAATGGAAGAGGAGGAGGTAAAACAAAGTTGCTTCTTTGACAAACGAGTGAAACCATGAACTTTGAGAGGTTGAAAAGTTGAAAGAAAGAACACAACGGAGTTGAACGGACTTGAAAACACTCCGTTAGATAAGAAGAACATGGGATACGACAAGAACCAAGAGGTTTAGTGACAAGACAGGTATTGAACCCACTCCGGTTAAAACAAGATAGAGAAGGAATAAGAATGAAATAATTTGGACAGCACTCCGACTGAAAGAAGAAGGAAAAACTTGATAAAATGGGAAGAACTTGAAAAGAGGACGCACCACTCCGGTTGGAAATGGAAGGAATAGAATATGAACTTGGCAAAAACGAGATGATGGGTGAAGAGAGCAACATCACAAGGCCTCCGGAAACAATGCATGATAGTTAGATAGTTGGAATGCATAGAACAAAGAATGAAACCAACATCTCCTACCATAAATGAATTTGAAAGAGCATCCTTGCAAAGTAGTATTGAACGGAGTTGTTGGAAAACCAACAACGAGACGAATAAGCTTGTAGTGGGCTTATGGAAAACATCTCAAAATTATGAGGTGAGCTCCTGCCACTAACCGAAACAAATGATTGGATTGATATCAACAAGGAGACGAGAAACTTATTTCACCGGTAGGATAAATGAAGAACTTTGGTTAATTATAAGCACCATAAATAGCAGCAATCCTTAGGGAAAGCTTAAGGTGAAATATAACCCAAGACAACTCCAAAGAAGCGATTGATAGGTTTGACTATCCCATTCCTTTCAACTTGTGAATTATGAAACATGAAGGAAATTGTCAAGAATGACATAACACCATTTCAAAAGATAAGGTAGAAAGAATTGCACTTCGAAATGCAAGAAGAAGAATACTTGAACTCCTCAACACAAACATGTGTTGAGCACCATGTTTATTTTGGAGTATAGCTTGACGCATCTTGACTCCGAGAGAAATCTTGATGAACAATTGAAGAATGAAAAGGGTCCTTGATAAACCACCATGTAGAGCCTCCATGAAGAAAATCCGGTAATAAAAGGATGATAGGAAGAAAGAGAAGTTGAACACAAGGTGAAGCCTTGCAATGATTAGATGGATCTCCATGGTGATATAATTGCGAGAGCTTGGAACTCCGAGGAAGACAAGTTGAAACAATTGACATCAAGAATTTTGATGAATCTCCGGAATAAGGAATTGAATTTACTCGATGAAACAAGAATAAGAATTACATTATGCTTATCCTTCACCAATTTAAATTGATGACAAGCAATGGACTTGGCATACCATTTATTCTCATAGAAAGGATTAAGAGAGATATAGCGCAAACTTGGGAAGGTCTTCAACGAACCACTGGTAGGATTGAAACAACGAACAAAAGATAAAGAAACACCGGGAAGAATTATAAAAAGAACAAAGATACTTGGAGAAATTTAGATACAAATGAACGAATAGATCACGAGCTGATTAGAGAATACTTGAATGATGCACCGGTATGATTTGGAGAACGAGAGCTGAAAGCTTGAATGAATAATTCTGAGATGATGGGCTCCGGAGAATCAAACTGAAAAGACTCCCGAATTGCTCCGGATGGGTGAAAATTATTCTCACAATCTAAAACAATTATGAGAGGATGGCATCAAGCTAAAACCATTAATCTTGAAGAGAATGGAGCAAGATTTAAGAGAAACTCTTCTTCGGTCTTCAAATGTTGAGAATGACGATGAGAAACACCACCATGAATTGTTGGGGCACTCCGGAATGAAAATTAGAAAGGTTGAACCAACGATGAAAAGAATTTGTAAGATCTTAGAGAAAGACATTTGACTGATGATAATTCATTCTTACGTCAAAATTGGAAAAGAATTTGAGAATAACTCCGGGAAAATAAGAAGAGTCAGGTAAGATCCTGGAAAAAGACCTGTGGGTTAGGGCCCACTGAAAAGAACCACCGTTGAACGATTGCTTGAAAAGAGAGATTGCACCGGTTGAATTAAATGACTTGAATGAGATAGCATCCTCAAAAGAAATTGAGTGAATTGAGAATGGAAACTTGAATCTTCTGAGATATCTTCATCACTCCGGAACAAATGAATAGGGAGAGGTGAACGATTAAACATTTGAAACGAGGAAAAAGGGTATGATCGACAAAGCTTGAATTGAATCCACAGGAGAAGAAAAGAATGAAGAATGATGAACTTGAAGCTCCGTTAGAATCTTCATGAGAATCACCAGACAAGAAACATTGATGGAATAGAATGGAGAGACTTCGCACGAATAAAAGGATACATGATTAAGAAATCCGAGTCCTTGAAGAAAAAGGGTGGGAGGGCGGGAAAAACAAAGACAACTTGGAACGGATGAAACGAACACCGTTGAGAAGAACTGATAATTGATCTTGCGAATGCTGAAGTGATCGGATCCACTTGAAGAGAGACACACCGGTTGGAAAAAGAATTGGCATGATAATCTTGATGATCAAGAAGGATTAGTATTTCCATAGAAATAAGATAACACCGTTTAGAAAAGGTATGGATCAACACTTGACATCGAAGCAACTCGAATACCACAAATAAAACAAAACAAGGATTTGGCTTGCAGAATAAGCCGGAACAAATACATATGATAGAGATTTACCCAATCCCATATCATGCATCTGTCGGAAAGATATTCTAGGAACTACTTGAATTCCCACCTATAAACTCCCGAAACTTTCTGGTTATGCAATCAGGTGTTGGGGATACAGGGGACACAAATATATCACCCAAACTAACAATACCTAGATCCAGCTGTATCCATCCTTCAACACATAACCAAGAAACCTTCGGAAATCGTTTACCTCAACCTTCGAAAAGCATCCGTTATACGAGTTATGGCAATACTCCCGCACTCGCCTCAGTACTGGGCTATCAGGGTTATCTCACCAACAACTGTACAAAAGAGATTTTCGATGTCGGCGTACTAAACTCAGGTATTCCAGAACTGTAACGATAAAATTATGACGACAACACCTCGGAGCTCAACTCCCCGGGACACCTCCACTAAACCCCTGCTGACGGGAGGCAACCAAGACAATGCTGTCATCACAAAACCATCGGAACGATTCTAAGATACCCGCGTGATCCTAAAAAAAAATTAGTGAAATTTGAGAAGAGAAGAGTCAAAACTCTACGTCAGGATGACTTACCAGAGCGATGAGGAGACTGGGAAGTAAAAAAGAATTCCTAAACTCTCTGATATATAATTCCTAAATGACTCAAAACATTTTTCTAGACACAACTCGGCCGCTAAAAACGATCAATCAGTGGGGGCTCCTAAGGTCAGGGAAGGCTCTGATTACCAACTTGTAACGCCCTCGATGCGGCTATATCTCCCATGTGTCGAAGCACGACTTAGAGGCATAACCGCATTGAAAGCAATGTCGCAAGTGAGGTAATCTTCACACAACCCATGTAATACATAAGGGAAAGAGATACATAGTTGGCTTACAACCGCCACTTCACACAATACATGGGTAAAGCATTACATCAAACAGATACAATCAAGGTCCGACTACGGAACCAAAATAAAAGAAGACTACCCCAAATGCTACACAGATCCCCGATCGTCCCGATTGGGCTCCACTACTGATCAACTAAAACGAAACAACACAATGAACAAGATCTTCATCAAGCTCCTCCTTGAGCTCGGATGCGTCACCTGCACGGATTCATCGGCACTTGCAAACTGGTTTTGGAAGTATCTGTGAGTCACGGGGACTCAGCAATCTCACACCCGCGAGATCAAGACTATTTAAGCTTAAAGGTAGGACAGGGTAGTGAGGTGGAGCTGCAGCAAGCGACTAGCATATCTGGTGTCTAACATACGCAAATGAGAGCGAGAAGAGGAGGCAAAAGCATGGTCGAACAACTATGATCAAGAAGTGATCCTGAAACTACTTACGTCAAGCATAACTCCAACACCGTGTTCACCTCCCGGACCCCGCCGAGAAGAGACCATCACGGTTACACACGCGGTTGATGTATTTTAGTTAAGATCAACTTCGGGTTTTCTACAACCGGACATGAACAAATTCCCATCTGCCACATAACCGCGGGCATGGCTTTCGAAAGTTCAAACCCTGCAGGGGTGTCCCAACTTAGCCCATGATAAGCTCTCGCGATCAACGAAGGATATTCCTTCTCCCCGGGAAGACCCGATCAGTCTCGGAATCCCGGCTACAAGACATTTCGACAGCAATAAAACAAGTCCAGCAAAGCCGCCCGATGCGCCGACGTCCTCATAGGAGCTGCACATATCTCGTTCTTAGGGCAACACCGGATGAGCAGTCCGTACAGCTAAAACCAAGTCTCAAGTTGGCCCGAGGTGGCGCTGCAAAGGGCTCTAGTTCGGACCAACACTTAGACAAGCATTGGCCCGGGGGGCTGAATAAAGATGACCCTTGGGTTAATTACTTCCAAGGGAAAAATAGGTGGTGGTGATGCAAATGGTAAAACCAAGGTTGGGCCTCGCTGGAAAAGTCTTATTCAAAGCGAACTGTCAAGGGGGTCCCATAAATCACCCGACCGCATTAGGGACGCAAAATCCGGGAACATAATACCGATATGACGGAAACTAGGGCGGCAAGAGTGGAACAAAACTCCAGGCATAAGGCCGAGCCTTCCACCCTTTACCAAGTATATAGATGCATTAATTAAATAAGATATATTGTGATATCCCAACAAGTAAACATGTTCCAATCAAGGAACAACATCTCCATGTTCCAACAAGGAACAAACTTCATCTTCACCTGCAACTAACAACGCTATAAGAGGGGCTGAGCAGAGCGGTAACATAGCCAAACAACGGTTTGCTAGGACAAGGTGGGTTAGAGGCTTGGTTTAACAATATGGGAGGCATGATAAGCAAGTGGTAGGTATCACAGCATAGGCATAGCAAAAGAGCGAGCAACTAGCAAGCAAAGATAGAAGTGATTTCGAGGGTATGGTCATATTGCCTGAAATCCCGCAAGGAAGAAGAACGAGTCCGTGAAGAAGACAAACGGACGTAGACGAACGAATCCTCACAATCGCAACGTTATCGGAACTAAACCGAAGAAGCAACACCGGAAAGAAGCAAACAACATGGTAAACAAACATCACATAAACATGGCATGATGCATAATCAAGTATGATGCATGTCCGGTTTAAATAAGCATGGCATGGCAAAGCAACAAACAAAACTACAAGTTAAGTGGAGCTCAATATGTAACGAGTTGCATATTGACAAAACACCACATGACTTATTTAGTTCTCTCTCGTTTAGGTACCCAACAATATTAAATGTTATTAAACATGGCAAGGGTGAAGCATATGAAAACTACCTATCTAGGCAAGTTTAAATGAGGCCGGAACAACAAGCAACAATTCCGGAAAATCCTAATGTACATATTTCGAATTTGGTACTGTTCTGCCCTAAAGCATATTTTAATGTTGTTAAACAGCAAAATAAAGTGGACCATGTTAAACTAGGCGTTTTTCTACCCCTTTTACATATATAATTAATTTAAATCTGAGCTACGGTTATTTAGGTATGAAATAAATAATTTTAGCATGGCATTTAAGCAAATTTAAACAAGCAATATTTTAAACATTTTAATTGTTGTTATCATGATGCGGATGACATATGCAAGTTTTAAGCAATTTTATGAAAATGTTGAGAAGATCATTATGAAGCATTTGTCGTCGTGGCGGAAACGAAAGGGGTGCCACGGCAACGACAACGGAAATGGTGCCACGACAACATTCCAGTTCCGACAACTCATTGAGATATCGATGCAAAAGAAGCAAACGCGCGGATGTGGGGAACATGCTATAGATGGTGGGGTGATCCCGATAACCGGGTTCCCACATGTCAATGGCATGGGAAAATGAGGAACATGCAAAGACAACTCAGACACGGTGCAAACATGAGCATCTCATGCATCGTAAACATTCGTTCTCGGAAGGGCATCTCGGCGGTTATACCTTTGAAGCGTGCATTTACGGAACAAGTCGAGTTCGTAGTGGAAGTAGACGTTCTCGCGGCGGTAGTGGAAGTAGTGGTACACGGCGATGGTAGAGGTACTCGTTGATAGCCGTACACGTTTTCGCAGAGGTTCGGGGTCAACGACACGGAACTTGACGTCCACGAGGTCTTCGAGGGTCGACGGTAGTGGTACTCGGTCGTTTCGAAGAGGTACTTGGGGTCTTCGAACTTGCCGGTCTCGTTCTCTTGACGGCGGTGGACGAACTTGACGGTCCCCGTCATCCTGGTACTTGGCGTTACCCGGTTCGGTGACCGTTTTCGGCATCGGACGTCGAGGTACTTGGCGGATCCGTGGAGCTCGCGGTCTGTCGTGGTACTTGACTGTCTCGCACGGGGCAGCAACATGGCAGTCTTGGCGGCCAACAAAGGGCTTGAGCTCCTGGCTTCCTGCTGCTGGTCGGGACGGCGAGGGGAAGCGAGGGAGTGGCTTGGGGCGGCGATGATGGGTGCAGGCGCGACGCTGAAGGAGGATGGCCAAGGAGGACGGCGGTGCGGAGGCAGGGACCTTGAGGCGCGGCACTCCGGCGAGCCGGGGCTTGGCGAGGCTAAGGCAGAGGAGGGACTGCGCGAAACAGGCCCAGAATGGGATGGAGACGGCGGGTCCAAGGCCAAGGTCGCTGGATCTGACGAAGAACATGGCCGGAGCGGCGGCGTGGCTTGCCGTTGACAAGGAAGAAGCAAGGCGCCGGACTCGCAGCAGGGGCTGCCAGAGGTTGGGGGCTCAGCGGCGGCGGCCATCACCGGAGGCGCTGGTGGAAGGAGGAGGCGGGGCGCGGGACTCGCGCACCAAGGCGAGGTGGAGGAGGAGCTGAGGACGGGGAGGGCGACGGGAACTGGAGGAGGACGAGCGAGGGGATCCTGGCTTGAGGGAGAGAGAGGTTTCGGGCGCGGTGCATTGGGGATCAAGGAGAAGGGAGGCGAGCGAGGGGATCGGGCGCAGGGAGCTCCTCTCCCTGGCTCGATGCGTGCGTGTGTGGGTGGCGGCGGGCAGAGGGAACGAGAGGGAGAGGTCGAGAGGAGGGGTCGGGCCTAGGGTTAGGTTGGTGCGGATGGGCCTTGGGAGGCCGGCCCAAAGGAGAGGGAGGCTGCTGGGCTCTCCACTCCCTCTCTCATATTACTTTAGCAGAAAAAGACCAAAAAAAGAGAGGAAAAGAAGGAGAGGTTTAGGAAAAGAATTTGGACAAGGGGATAATGTCGGTGTACTAAAATAGGGGTACCTTAGTACCCCGAACTTGTGCACGGGCAGTCGTAGCACCCCGCAGCAAGGCCTGCCAGGTGATCGCCAAGACCCTCCATGGTCCCCTCTTGGGCCATTCAAGAACAAAGTATTTGAGCCAAGGCCCCGGCAAGAGGAGCTTGCCGGGAAGGCCACCCGAAGAGAGTGAGGCCCTGGCAAGAGGAGCTTGCCGGGACTGCCGCTCGAAGCACAAGACCCCGGCAAGAGGAGCTTGCCGGGAAGGCCATCCACGGCACGACAAGGACCTCGCCACGGCGCGTCCCGCGCTCCGGCAAGGCCCGGTGAGCGACAAGCTCCCGGGCGCGACAAGACATCCATCGTGGCAAGGCGCTTGCCGTGGAAAGTTACCACCCCGTGCCTGCGCTCCAGCTCACCCACCAACGTGTCGCTCTGGGGGCGTTCCAGACGCACGTGGCAGGAAGCTGCGTAGCCAGGGGCATGCGGTGGCGAAGCGAAGCTGACAGAGTAGCCATCGTAGCAAACGGTGGCGCTCCTGACGGTCCTGTTCCTGCACCGTCTGGGCGACGCGGACGGGCATTTAATGCCCTTGTCCCCCGCCATCAGAGTTAGGTATGATAGCACTGTACAGCCACTGTGCAGGCAGCTGTACCCACTACAACATTCTACCATTTTTGCCCCCACCTACGCTGCCACCTATGGGTAACCCCTTGAGCATATAAAAGGAGGCCCCATGTGCACGTAGGAGAGGGGGACACCCATTTTCACGCTCGGCCTCGCCATCGGCTCGTGTGTACTGTAGCACCACGCGCCTCCGAGCAAGAACACAATACAAACCACAAAGCAGCAGTAGGGTTTTACGCATCCGTGCGGCCCGAAGCTGGGTAAACCCCTCGTGTGCATCACCTCATTCTGCTCTTCGTGCAACCTCCGCCCCCCGCCGAACCAGTAAAGGGCTCGGTCCCCGTAGGTGTTTGAGGAAGCCGATTTCCCCCGACATCTTTGGCGCGCCAGGTAGGAGGCGTCGAAGTTGTGCGAACCTGATCCAGCGCCTGCACCAGCTAGATCTCCTTCACCTTCATCGACATGCCACCGAAGAAGAAGGCTCCGGAGGTGGCCGGTCCGTTCGCGTCGAACCCGCCGCCCTTGGAGCAAACGGGTGGCGGGGACGGCATCGGCGGCGGGACGGGCGTCGTCGAGCCAGCTCATGGCGCCACGGCGTCCGAACATGCACCGCGCCCCTCTCAGGAGGCACGGGACCAGCAGCGTCTTGGCGCCCACGGTACCATACGCTCACTGGACCCAAATCGAGCCAGCAGATCCCAGGGCGCTCAAGGCCAGCACTCACACCAACGTGCTGGCGCGAGCATGGCGCGGCTGCCTGGTCCGGGTGTTGCTCCTTCTAACGTAGTTAGAAGTTCGAGCACATCCCGCTCCACGCGCCGTTCGCCACCGCTGCCCGCCACTCCGGCAGAAGCTCTGGCGCGAGCTCAACTGCTCCTAAACTACCCTCCAGCAACGGACAAGCTTGACGACTGGAGGTCCACGATACAGAGCCTCATCGGTTTCGCCAACGGCGACACCCCGCGGCAGCACAGCGCGTCGCAGCCGCGGCGGGACGGCCAGGCGAGGACCGATGGCACCAGGACCGGCGGGGGTGCAACCACCATGCACTCCCCGCCCCAGAGGCCAAGATCGCCGACTCGCCGGAATCATCACGACAACGACTCCACCGCGTTGTCGAATCCGCGAACTCGTCACGATCAATGCCAAGTTCTTCATGAGCGAGAACAAGAGGATGCTCGTACTCGCATCGAGCGTCGGAGAGAAGCGCGGCGTCAATCAGACCCTCGCGCTGGGCCCTCTGTCGACATGCATGCACCAGGGGAACTAGGCGACCTGCCGTACGCGGTGGGCTGCCCTGCGTTCACCCATGAGCTGCGGCAAGTCCAGTGGCCCAGCACGAAGAATTTCAAGCCAGACGTACCAGAGAAGTACGACGGCAAGTCGCATCCGTCGGAGTTCCTCAGCATCTACACCATCGCGATGCAGGCTGCTGGAGGGCGAGACGACAAGATCCTTGCCAACTACTTCCCGCTGGTACTCAAATCCAACGTCAGGTCCTGGCTCATGCACTTTCCGGATAACTCCATAACGTCCTGGACAGACTTGTGCCATCAGTTTGTTGCCGCCTTTACGGGCGGCCACAAACCCCATGGCCAAGCGAGTGACCTCCATCTGCTCGTACAACTGCGATCATCTTTGATATTGAGGACCACCCTGATCTCACAACTGCGATCGGGTGCTTGCCGATGTTGGTCTCACCAACAGTCCGCAACCTCAAGGTCACTAAGATGCTAGTTGACGGCGGGGCCGGCTTGAACCTGATCTCTTCCGCTGTGCTTCGGAAACTCCAAGTCCCCGATAGCGAGCTCGAAGAGACCGGCACGTTCCAAGGAATCAACCCGGGAAGGAGCAAGCCGAAGGGGAAGATAACGTTGCCAGTAACGTTTGGCAGCGAGCTGAACTTCAGGACGGAGAGGATCACTTTTGACGTTGCCGATTTTCCATTGCCCTACAATGGAATTCTCGGCCGTCCAGCGCTCGCCAAGTTCATGGCGGCCTCTCACTACGCCTACAACATGCTCAAGATGCCAGGCCCGATAAGCGTCATCTCTGTCCCCGGCGACAAGAAGGATGCCCTTATCTGTGCCGACAAGATCTACCGGGAAGCAGCAGCCGCAGCGGATCACAAGCCGCTTGCCGCTGAAGCTCCCGGAGGAAAGAAGAGGACCAAGCCCGGCAAGTGCTCTGGCGCCCACTCCGGCAAGCGCACCTCTTTGGAGTGCTGCGCTACCGTCGAGGACGCGCCATCGAGCTCCACCGGCAAGAGTAAGAAGACAATGGCAGCTCCGCCAACGACCAAGAAGGTGCCCTCCAAGGAGGACAGCACTGGTGGTACCTTCACCATCAGTGCCATTCTCGACCCCAAATAGGAAAGCGCGCTCGTTACTTTCCTGCGGGCGAATGTTGATGTGTTTGCCTGGCAACCATCTGACATCCCCGGCGTTCCCAGGAAAGTGATTGAGCACCACCTCGCCGTCTGCCCTCACGCGCGGCCCGTCAAGCAGAAAGTCAGGAAGCAAGCAGTGGAACGCCAAGAGTTCATCACAGAAGAGATCAAGAAGTTGGAAGCGGCAGGCCTCGTCAGAGGTGTGCTCCATCCGACGTGGTTGGCCAATCCTGTTGTCGTGCGCAAAGCAAATGGGAAATGGAGGCTTTGCATCGATTTCACTGATGTTAACAAAGCTTGTCCCAAAGATCCCTTTCCCTTGCCGCGCATTGACCAGATTGTTGACTCCACGACCGGATGTGACCTGCTTTCATTTCTTGACGCCTACTCTGGATATCATCAGATCTTCATGGCTGAAGAAGATGAAGAGAAGACCGTGTTCATCACTCCATGTGGCACATCCTGTTTCGTACGGATGCCTTTCGGACTGAAGAACGCCGGTTCGACATTTGCGAGGGTTGTCCACACTGCTTTTGAGCCACAAATCCACAGGAATGTGGAGGCCTACATGGATGACATAGTGGTCAAGATCAGAGACAGGGCAACCCTGATTCAAGACTTAGAAGAGACATTTGCGAATCTGCGCAGGATCAGCCTCAAGCTCAACCCCGAGAAGTGCGTGTTCGGAGTCCTTTCCGGCAAGCTTCTCGGGTTCTTCATGTCTCGGCGAGGAATAGAAGCCAACCCAGACAAGATCAAGGCCATCGAGCAGATTGAAGCACCAACCCGTGTCAAGAACGTACGAAGGCTTGCCGGCTGCATCGCGGCTCTCAGCAGGTTTATTTCCAAGTCTGCAGAACGCGCCCTGCCATTTTTCAAGATTTTGAAAACGGCGGGTCCAGTAAAATGGACTCCGGAAGCGGAGGATGCGCTACAGGACCTGAAGAAGTACCTGTCCTCCGCTCCAATACTTGTCGCGCCTAAACCACAAGAGAAGTTGCTGCTATACCTGGCGGCAACGAATCAAGTGGTTAGTGCTGCGTTAGTAGCGGAGAGGGAGGCAGATGATGAGCCAGCGACCGCGGCAAGCACATCCAACGACAAGCAGGGGGCTTCCCCGACAAGCTCTGGCCCCGACAAGGATGAATCTGCGCAGGAGCAAGTGGAGGTGCGGAAGAAGAAAATGGTGCAGCGCCCAGTTTACTTTGTCAGCTCCCTGTTGCAGGGGGCTAGGTCAAGGTACTCTGGTGTGCAAAAATTGCTTTTCGGCCTCCTCATGGCCTCGAGAAAGCTGCGCCATTACTTCCAAGCACACGAGATTACGGTTGTCACACGCTTTCCGCTGAAGAGGATACTGCAGAATCCAGAAGCAACAGGCAGGATTGTCGAGTGGGCACTAGAACTGTCGAGCTTCGGTCTCCGGTTCGAGAGCACCTCGACTATCCAAAGCAGAGCATTGGCAGAGTTCATAGCGGAGTGGACACCGACACCGGACGAAGATATCCCAGAGACGAGCATCCCCGCCAAAAAAGCAAGCAAAGAGTGGCTGATGTACTTTGATGGTGCCTTCTCGCTGCAAGGCGCCGGTGCTGGCGCGTTACTTATCGCGCCCACCGGAGAGCACCTCAAGTACGTAGTCCAGATGCACTTCCCCAAGGAACAAGCAACCAACAATACTGCAGAGTATGAAGGTTTGCTTGCCGGTCTCAGGATCGCGGCAGAACTTGGGATCAAGAAGCTCATTGTCAGGGGTGACTCGCAGCTTGTCGTCCGCCAAGTAAACAAGGATTACGAGAGTCCGTTGATGGAAGCGTACGTTGATGAAGTGAGGAAGCTGGAAGAGCATTTTGACGGCCTGCAAATGGAACACATTCCACGAGCTGAGAATGACATCGCTGACGGCCTGTCAAAGTGCGCAGCATTTAAGTTACCTGTGGAACCAGGGACCTTTGTGCTCAAGCTGACTCAGCCATCCGTAACGCCATCAACCAGACAGAGCAAGAAGAGGAAGTTGGTCTCCGGCGACTATCTTCCGACAGAGCTCCCCGGAGCCGCCGCCAAGAAGGTCCCCAAGATCGACGCCAAGAGCGCTGAGGAATCGTCTGCTCCGGAAAACCCCAGGGTTTGTTCCGTAGAAGCAGGCGCTCCCGACAAGTTTTGTTCCGGCAAGCTTGCCGGGGAACGTCAAGCTCCGGCCGAGCCCCAGATCCTCGCGTAGAAGCGGACGTTCCCGCAGCAGCAGAAGTGCCTTCAGTCCTTGTTGTCGAGTCGCAGACTCCAGCATGGGCACAGCAGACTGTCCATTTCCTCCAGCACGGAGAACTTCCCGAAGAACAAGAAGAAACGGAAAGAGTAGCCCGGCGCTCGAGTATGTACCAGTTCGTCGACAACACACTATACAGAAGAGGGCGCAACGGTGTGAAATTGAAGTGTATTTCCCGGGAAGACGGACAACAGCTGTTGGCGGAGATACATGGAAGCATATGTGGTCACCACATTGGCGCAAGAGCACTTGCCGGCAAAGCGTTCCGGCAATGTTCTTCTGGCCGACAGCCCTCCAGGATGCAACTGCACAAGTAACCAAGTGTGAAGCATGCCAGTTCCATTCCAAGCAGATACACCAGCCAGCTCAAGCTCTCCAGACGATCCCTTTATCCTGGCCATTTTCGGTCTGGGGGCTCGACATCCTCGGCCCCTTCCCCCGAGCTGTCGGGGGCTTTGAGTACTTGTACGTCACAATCGACAAGTTCACAAAGTGGCCGGAAGTGGAACCAGTGAGGAAGGTGACGGCACAATCAGCCATCAAGTTCTTCAGGTCGATTGTCTGTCGCTTCGGGATCCCCAACAGGATCATCACCGACAACGGTACACAATTCACGAGCCGCGCCTTCATGCAATACGGCCAAGATCTTGGCGCCAAGGTCTGCTTCGCTTCTGTTGCTCATCCCAGGAGCAACGGTCAAGCTGAAAGGGCCAACGCCGAAGTGCTGCGCGGGCTCAAGACCAGAACTTTCGACAGGCTGCACAAGTGCGGAAGAAACTGGATCGAGGAGCTGCCGGTGGCTCTTTGGTCGATCAGAACGACGCCAAATCGAGCCACTGGCCAGACACCATTTGCTCTAGTCTATGGAGCAGAAGCAGTTACCCCCACGGAACTCGTATACGGGTCACCTCGAGTGCTCGCTTATGATGAGCTTGAGCAAGAGCGGCTACGTGAAGATGACGCGCTGCTCCTTGAGGAAGATCGTCTTCAGGCTGCTGTGCGAGCCTCTCGCTACCAGCAAGCTTTGCGTCGCTACCATAGCCGCAAAGTTAAAGCCAGAAGCTTCGAGGAGGGCGACCTTGTTCTTCGGCGCGCCCCGTCCGCCAAGAATCATAACAAGTTTACGCCGAAGTGGGAAGGCCCTTACCGGGTGAGACGAGTCACGAGACCCGGCGCTGTCCGCTTCGAGACCGAAGATGGCACTCCGGTGAGCAACTCCTGGAATATTGAGCATCTTCATAAGTTTTACCCGTAAGGCGCGGTTGTCGGGCCCCGCCCAGCAACCAACCTTTTGTACAAGTCTTGCCGCAGTTGCATGCAATCCTTTGTACAAAGCCAGGCGCAGACCCTGAGCAGCAGAAATGAAGCGCTGGCGCCCTAAGTTTTAGCATGCATGCTGAGTCGAGTCTCGTCCTTGGTTAGGGTTGATAGTGCCTAACAGCTGCTAACCCCTAGCTTAGAGGTCGAGTCTGCGTCCTTTTTCCTGTTCCTTCGTTTCCTTTGGTTCGCAGGGTTTTGTACATCCTGGCCAGACCGCTTAAGGGCGAAGAAGAGAAGAAGGGCGGGCCAGCATCTGGTCCCCGGCAAGCCAATGTTGCCGGGGGGCTGCAAGTACAAGGACCCTCCCGCGGTAAGCCAGAGTTGCCGGGGGCTGCTGTCCCAGATAAGTTTTTGCATCCCTTGTCATGCATTTTCTCATGAACTGTGGAATACGAAAACCTTGTTTCCTCCTAAAAGCTGCCGTGCTCCCTCGACGACAGGCCCCAGAGCGCGTTCCTGGGGCCCGTCTTGGTAGTAGTCGCAGGGGCAAAGGGGCGAAGCGAGGGGCCGGAACCCGCCTTCTCCCCGCCTCCGCCAAGGGCGTGAGAAGGGTCGAGCGGCGCGGGAAGACGGCAGGGCCTGTTGCCGGGCGAAGAAATGTCTATCCTAACGATACAAAGGGTTCGCTCCTTGGCGTGGGTTCCACCCACGGGACAAATGGCCCGGCAAACATCCCCTTTTCATTAAAAACATTCCGCTCAGGTACAATTCAGAGAGAATGAAAAACATGAAAGATGGGATTACAAGTTTTAAATGCAACTAAGGCCCGAAGGCTTACAGATCGAAAAAAGATAAGGTGCTCGTAATCCCTTTCTTGTCTCTCTCCTCAGGAGGTAGGGCAAGGAGGCGAAAAGGGCAAAAGGGGCGCCTAGGCGAGCTACGGGCGGCAGAAGACACCAACAGAACGCCCGAAGGGCCGTCCAGGGGCTCCGGAGGCTGGATGGTGACGGCAGCGCCGAAAGTGGAGCTCGAAGATGAGGCAGCGGGACGTCAACACGCTGTCGGGGGCACCCAGCCCTCGTACTCCGAGTTGACAGCCTTGCCGCCAGTCCTCCTCCTCTTCCGCAGCCTCGCCACTCCAGCCGCCCGGGAAGACGACCCCGAGAAGCTCAAGGAGCCGGCGACCCGGATGATGGGGTCGCCGGTGCCACACGGAGCTGCGACCGGCGTCTAGTCGGACCCGTCATCCCGACGACCGTTGCCCTCGTCGTCGCTGTCTCTCCCCTCCTCGTCACTCTCGCTCGAGGAGGAGCTTTCACTGTCGGAGGAGCTATCCACGCAGCACCGGGCCCGGGTCCCGAAGTCCCCGAAAGCCTTGACGGAGAGGAGATCACCCTCCATCAACTTGAAATGGAGGGTGAACCCCTCCGTCGAGGTGTGGATACGGGCGAATGTCTTCCACCCTCGGCCAAGATACACTACGCCGGGGGCTGGAAACTCGACGTGGACCCGCGTGCCGCTGATCCCGCAGCCCTTCATGCGCAACCTTAGCGTCTCGGGTCGCTCCATCTCCATCACGCTCGCGAAGGGAGCCGGGAGGCGGAGGCGGCGGCGAGGCGCCCGGTGCAGCCTGACGAAGAACTCGCAAGGATCGTCCCCGAGATGGACCGCCATGGGAAGAGGTGCCGCTGGCGGAGGCGAGGCCGGCGCGTCGCCCCTCCCGCCTCTTCCCTGAGCGCCGCGGCCTCGTCCACGCCCTCGTCCACGACCTCGCCCCTCCCCCTTCCCCTTGCGGCTGGCTCCGCCACTTCGGGTGCAAGGGGAGGAGGGGCGCGTTGCCTGGCGGCAACCCTCGCCGTCACCGATGAAGGACCAGGATTCTCTTTCTCCATGGCGGATGGAGAGAGGGGATCAGAAGATGAAGAGAGGAAGAGATGGAGGAGTGTGGGTTCCCGTCGCCCCCCTCTTGCTCCTTATAAAGGAGCAGGGTGGGGACTCGACCACCCCGCTCAACCAATCAGGGCGCAGGGAGGCCAGGCGACCGGGGCCGGTCTACTGCCTCGACCCGCGACGGCCCGGTTTCCTGCCTCCACCGCCCGCAACTCCAGGTGCATGGAGGCCGCGTGGCTTACGTGCAGGACCGAGGCGACGGGTGAGGCGACCTCCCCCCACCCCGTGATCGTGGGGAGCGGACGCCTCGGAGACCGCGCCTCGACTCCGTCCAGTGAAGGAGCCACGCCTCCACGCCTCCCTCCACTTATGAAGATGGCACGAACCGTCCCCATTTATTGCGACGTGACGCATGCCTGCAGGGCTCAGCCCCGCGCACGCCACCTACGTCACGCACGCCTCTCCCCACGATGCCGCGTTCGACGCGTACCGTTCGGAGAGGGTGTGGCATACGAAGAAAAAGATGCAGCGTGACCCAGGCCGCGCGTGCCCGTGCACTGTTTTGGGCCTGGCCCAACAGCGCTCGGCACCGTGCATGGCCCAGGCCCGGGGGCTCCTGTCGGTGTACTAAAATAGGGGTACCTTAGTACCCCGAACTTGTGCACGGGCAGTCATAGTGTAACGCCCTTGATGCGGCTATATCTCCCACGTGTCGAAGCACGAATTAGAGGCATAACCATATTGAAAGCAATGTCGCAAGTGAGGTACTCTTCACACAACCCATGTAATACATAAGGGAAAGAGATATATAGTTGACTTACAATCGCCACTTCGCACAATACATGAATAAAGCATTACATCAACCAGATACAATCAAGGTCCGACTACGGAACCAAAAATAAAAGAAGACTACCCCAAATGCTACACAGATCCCTGATTGTCCCGACTGGGCTCCACTAATGATCAACTGAAACGAAACAACACAACGAACACGATCTTCATCGAGCTCCTCCTTGAGCTCGGGTGCGTCTCCTGCACGGTTTCATCGGCACCTGCAAACTGGTTTTCGACCGGGATTTTGAGTTGAGGGTTCGTTTGGCCGAACGTCTACAAGTTTAAGGTTTAAAATAGGCTTTTTCCCGGCAACATGTAGCTGTAGCGACACTGCACCAGTCATGCGCATGGTCCCGCGGTTCTGGTCGATCGGCCATCGACGGCGCTCGCTGGAAGCACAAAGACGCGCGAACCGCCGAATCCGTCGGTGCACATATGCCGCCACCTGGATGCGATTCAACTCAACGGCCACCAGAGGACACACGCTCACTTTCAATCGCTAACAACGTTCGCGTCGACCATGCCATGAACGCTGTAAATAAAGCTACAGAATCCAAGGGGCAAGGAGCAACTTTTTCTCGATCAAGTAGCGGAAGCTCGGCATCATCCTCGTCAGATCTTTGCTGTTTATTGCTTATTAAAGAAAATAGCCAACCTAGTTATAGATCTCAAGACTTGATTATCAGTTAGGAGTAGACGGCAGAGTTCTCATTTCAGGACGAGCAACCATGAAACTGAATCACAGTGCCAGATCGGCGAAAAGAAGGTGGTGTAAGTACGGCTGGCTGCAGCTGACGCGGAAGAGAGCTGTTAGCGAACGTGTGTAGATAGTGGCATTAGTGCTGACCTATTCTTACGGCTGTTCTCTGCGTGAGTTAGTTGAGTTCTGTACCTACATATACGTGTAAGCATTGTAATCAATGAAAGCAAGTGTTGCAGAAAACATCTCTCTCATGTCCTCGTTCTGCTTCTCGCAAGTGCAAATGTGCAAAACGTGAGCTGAGGATGCGTGCCGTCTTTGCGCATCTTGTATTACGAACGTCACACATCTTGATGCGTATTCGATTAGAAAGATTGCGTACCGTCCAGTTCAAATCAGCTCTCTGCGGTTGTCTCACAAGGATAAGCATTACTAGCTGCTTAACCGTCCAGTTTACAGTAGCTTGCTAGCTAACCAATCCTTAATCCCGAGACAGTCGCCGGCACGCCCGCGCCGCGCCACGGCCCGCGGTCCCGACGCGCCAGTGCGTCTCACGGCCACACTGACTGTCGGCGCGGCGGCCACCTCACCTCACCTCACTCCCCACCATTTATCACCCCCCTCCTCGCTTCCAAGCCAAGCCGCGCGCGACGCCAACCACCTTCCACTACTCCTACACTCCCACACACTACAGCTCGTACGTCGCCGCTTCCCCTCACCCCCCGGCCGCGGCCGCTGCTATAACTACAGGCCACGGAGCGCCAGCGAGGGGGGCAGCCCTAGCTAGCTAGACCAGACTTCGCGCGCGCGAGAGGGGCCATGGCGAGCGGCAGCGGCAGCGGCGAGGAGAAGGCGGGCCGCGCCGGCGCGGGGTACCAGCAGTACGCCTCGTACGGCACCGGCGCCGGCTACGACGAGCGCCAGTGGTGGCCGTGGCTCGTGCCCACCGTGCTCGGCGCCTGCGTCTCGGTCTTCGCCGTCGAGATGTACCTCAACGACTGCCCCCGCCACGGGAGCCCCCTCGGCGGCGACGCGCGCTGCGTCGCCGGATTCCTCCGCCAGTTCTCCTTCCAGCCGCTGCGCGAGAACCCGCTCCTCGGCCCCTCTTCGGTCACGTACGTCTCACACTCATGGTTCATAGCATTCAGGCTCTTGCAGTTTAATTTCGAAATCAAAAGTGGGAAATTTTGTGAGTGGAGTGGTTGCAGCACAAGTTGGGGGTTTCTGCTGGGTTTACTGTGGGATTCCAGTTTGGCGAGATTTCTGTGTCACCGCTAGTCAAAGTTAGAGGTGCACTCATCGCAATTTTTAGCTGCTAGTCTGGAAATGGGGGAGATCGGGCAATGTTGACTAATTAGATCTGCATTACTACTGCTAAACTGGCGATTAAACACCACCATCTTTTTAAAGGTTTTTTTAAACGTAATCTTTTGCAAACTATTTCCAGTGAAGAAATTTGATTTAGTTGTGGAGCAATGCAAAATACCTGGAACAATTCGAATTTACAAAGGTATCTTTTACATTATTTATTTGTTTGACGGAAAACAGTAGCTGATTTAACTAGTACTTCAAATCAAATTATATTAAGCAAAAAAGAATATGGTACAGAGAGTTAGCAAGGTATCTTTATCTAGCATCCGTTTTCTCGTGGATACGCCACTTACTGGCAAATTAAAATCATAGCTATGATATCCCTCAAAATAATCATATCTATGGTAGGTACACTGCCATATGTATGTTGACCACATTGACTTTCATATTTATATTGCCTCCTGCAATCTAAGATAGTGTTAGGCGGGGACTTCTTTTCTTCTCTCATTGAACTAGAATAAAAAATGTTGTTTTATCCGTTGCATTTATTAATTCTATCACATGTGGCCTGCTCAAATGCGCGGGAAATGTCTATATCCAATTTATTTGTTGCATTCGTATACATATATGTTATGTTACTTACATGAACGTCAGGTCAACTGGCATATCTCTCTTTTTCTGTTGTACTGTGCTTTCATTATATATACAAATATCATGGTGTCCTGTGCAAACTAGTAAACGTCTTTAATCATCTTTAATGTTTGGAACTCGCATAAGTATGCACTAATATGCTACTTATAACAACATTAGACCGTGATCAGAAGTATTGTTTATGTGTGAGTTTAATTGATCATTTATACATACTTATATGGCTAGTTATTTGCACATGCACATGATATTATATCAGTATGTGGAATAATTTTTTTATTGCAATCCATTCGATCGTTAATTTATAGTATGTGATATTACCTGGAGTTGAGGTTTTTATCATCAGCAGTTGAAATTATATTATCATATAAACCTATTTTTTAGATTGACAAAATTTACACTGTTAGCATACTATTCACTGCCCAGGTTACCAATTTGTAATTTTTGGTACACAAAGCATATGGTCATATTTTGCACCAAAAGTTGCAATTTGACATGTCATACTAAGATGAAGTTTCATGTGTTTTCTCAAAAGATTCACAACTTGTTTTGAGTAGATGCTCTCACGACCTTTCATCTTAAGTCCATCGCTGCCCAAAAGTTTGCACTTATTTCCTTCAAGTCGGTTCAGTAACATGTTTAAGATTTCAATGGCACTCAATCAATCGCAATGCATTTTGTATCTTGCTGTCCAAAAAGAAGTGGAATGCATCTTACTCCAAAATCCAACTCAAGTGTTATCTCTAGTTTCTTTTCTTCCTTGCTTTGTCTAACCCGACATCCTATCAAATTCCAACAAGTGCACACTTTTTTAATTCCGTTTAGGATATGCACACTGCTAGTTTTGTTTAGGGTATGCACACCGTTTTCATTTTTTCCGTGAGTACATGATCTCGGGCACACACACAAATTGCTTGCACACCTAATTCTTCACGTCCTGGAAAATGATAAAAGGCCCACGGTCCATCAAGCGGTAATTTTGTATGTGCCACCATGTTTAAAAAGTGCAAGTCCACATAATCTAAGTGCAATTATGAAGATCTAGTGGTTATGTTACAATATTCTAGTGGATAAATGGATGGATGATTTTCTTTTTGGTGAGAATTTCAGAATTTTTTTCTGTTTTATTGTGCTTTTAATATATTATATTAATTGATAGATAGCATGGCATCCGGAATCAGGGATACATTGGTTAGGATTGGCATGGTATAGTTTTGTTCATCTTGAAAATGTTAGAAATAAAGGGACTCAATGTCCTAAAGAAGTGCATACGCCATTTTGCAGTTTGGAGAAGATGGGAGCTCTTGACTGGGCCAAAGTTGTTCATCAACACCAATGGTGGCGCCTATTCAGCTGTATCTGGCTCCATGCTGGCCTAATTCACTTGATTGTCAACATGATGAGCTTGCTATTCATAGGCATCCGCCTTGAACAGCAATTTGGCTTTGGTAAGCTTCACTGAAGTACTGAATTGGACCATTTTTCCATTTTCGCGCATGTCAATCTTTCTTCATTGAGATACCTTGGTTGACTGTTATGTGCTTCCAACACTAGTCTTCTATTTTTCTCTCTCGATGCACTTCATGGTTTAAGCATTGTAATTCTTTGAGCTGGTTCTGCGTTGGTACATGTAGTACTTCTGGAAACTGATGTCAATCTGAACTAAGTAGTTCGGTATGTTTGATTCCGTGCCTCACCTTTGTGTTGGAGTCACTTTGCTATGTACTACTCCCTCCGTTCCGAATTACTTGTCGCAGGTATGGATGTATCTAGATGTATTTTAGTTCTAGATACATCCATTTCTGCGACGAGTAATTTGGAACGGAGGGAGTAGTTGCTAAATTATTTTTATAGAAGGGGTTTCCTTTGATTTGTATTAATACGAAACAAGGTAAACGGGTTTAACTGCCAGAACACATCAAACCGCCCAAAAGTGACCAGCAACATCACATTAGCCTTGCAGACTACTTTGGGGCTTTTCATGCCCATCAAACTGTTACACGACATGCTGTCCTGAAACTAAGGTAAGCAAAACGCCTCTAAACATATATGCCCTGCCACCTCATCCTGCCGTCAATCTTGGTATACATGGTGACCAGCTGCTCCAAGCATTGGAGACGTTGGTTGCAATTGTAATTTGCTCCAGTAGTCTTGCCCAGCGCCTGGGAGTTCCCTTGATAAATATTTTTAGGGAGGAGCAGTTATATACCGCATTTGCATATCAGAAGGAAAAGAGTTGTGGAGATATTTACAGAGATCTGGTTCTAAGGCCTGGGGACCAAATTCCCTTTGATATATATATATATATATATATATATATATATATATATATATATATATATATATATATATACATGTAAACTTTCCAGCATTACTGCACAAAGGCCATTGGTTTCACAAATCTGATAAAGATTTGGCTTCCTGGTCTTTATTTGAAAACAATGAACAGTGATCATGTCTACAAGGGTCAATGATCTTTCTAGAATTGTTTCTTTTCCTTATGTCGACGTGTTTCATTAATGTGGATTTGCGCATAGGCTGTATTTACCTTTGTGTTACCGCGGAGTAAATTCCTGTGCACTGACTTCAGTTTTCGCACTTGCAAGTCCGCATTGGGATCATCTACCTGCTATCCGGCTTTGGTGGAAGTGTTCTGTCTGCACTGTTCTTACGTAATCACTACATCTCTGTCGGTGCCTCTGGAGCTTTGTTTGGCCTACTTGGCTCCATGCTCTCTGAGCTTATTATGAACTGGACCATTTATTCCAACAAGGTCAGCAGAATAGAGATACTAGTATAATACTCCCTCCATATCAAAATATAAGACGTTTCTTGATGCTGTCATAGTGACAAAAAAACGTCTTACATTTTGATACGGAGGGAGTACTTTGTTGCACTCCTGTTCAGTTGTTTTGATGCAAGTTTGAGCTGGTTTGCTCTTGCAGGTGGCAGCCATCACAACTCTTCTGTTCATAATTGCAATCAATCTGGCGATCGGGATACTACCGCATGCTGATAATTTTGCGCATATTGGCGGGTTCGTATCCGGGTTCCTTTTCGGGTTTGTGCTGCTGGCAAGGCCTCAATTTGGTTGGATGGAGCGGCATGAGCTGCCCCAGACCGATCAACCCCCAAAGTACAAGACGTACCAGTATGTTCTGTGGGGCGCGGCACTGCTCTTGCTGCTGGTTGGGTAAGTTTCTCCACTCTATCCCAAGACAGGACACACTACTAGGAAGGTGTAGTCCGATTTCATTCACTTTGTTGTAGCAATAACGGCAAGAACAACGGAAAAAAGAACCTGAACTGGTTGAAACCTGACGGGGTGACTTGTGATGCAGGTTTGTGGTCGGCCTGGCGATGCTCTTCAAGGGAAAGAACGGCAACGACGGCTGCCACTGGTGCCGGTACCTGAACTGCGTGCCCTCGTCCAGGTGGAAGTGCAGCACTTAGACATGGTTCGGTTCCCCCGTTCGGCGTTTCTCCAAAATACTACATCCACTCTCCGGAGAACCATTTTTATGCTTGTGTGTTTACAAATACCAACGTCAGAGGCTTGTGCCTAGGAGAGCTGAATCCCTCCTTATCTTGCTTGACGATGTAATTTGAGTTCGTACCTGTTGGCCTCGGCATGATTCTGCGCCAACCGTCGTACCTCTAGATTTTGTCATGGTATATGCTGAATTTTTTGTTAAAAAAATGCCTCGCAAGCAATTCATCAAGGTAAAGGACATGTCACACGTGTGATGTGTCTGCAGTTCATCATGTGAGGAAGGATCTATCGTGAGGTGCAACAAGGTACTCCCTCCATTTCAAATTATTCGTCGTGGTTTTAGTTCAAATTTGAACTAAAACCACGACGAGTAATTTGGAACGGAGGGAGTATATGCCACCGAACCGCACTATAGTGCCGGGTGCTTTCAGCCTCTGCTTGACCAAGTTCGCCAGGCCCAATATGCTTTTCTTCCCTGGGTGGCACGGCATACTTCTGCAAGAAATGGGGGAGCGGTGGTATCCTAGGTGGCGCGGAGCTGTTTTTTTTTTTCGGGAACGCGGAGCTGTGGTGTGGTTAGCCTGCAGGCTCGTTAAGAGAAGGGAAGCTACTACTACCTCTCTTTTAGTTTACATGGCGTGCGCGTAACCCTAGGTCGTTAATTTGACCAACCTAATACAAGTCATATATTACAAAAAACATACCAATATAAACTTCAGATGTTCTATTTCAAACGGTATATTTTTTGTGTTATATAGTTTATATTAGGATGATAAAATTGGCAACCTGGATATACGCGTAGGACTTGTAAACTGAAACGGAGGTAGTACCTCCCTAGTTTATTAGTCCCCTTCGAAATTTGTGCTGCGGAGCTGTGGTTAGCGTGCCGGCTCGTTAAGAGAAGGGGAGCTAGTTTTTCTTCTTCTACGTGCTCTTCCTGCGGAAAAGTCCAAAACAAACCTTAAATTTGTACGTAAAAGCTAAATCAAACCCTGAATTTTCAATCACTGAAATCGGCACATCAAACTTTCTAATCCCAGTCTATTTTGAACCTTGAGAGGATCTTAGCCGGTATTTGATGAATTGTGCCGGCCCATTAGCACAGTCGCTCGCGCGCGCATTGCTCTGGGTTTTCTTTGTTCCTTTTGTTTGATATGATTCAAAAAATTTAATTTTGTATACACTTTTTCAAACACATGTCACGTATATTCTGTTAAGGGTATGACATATTTTTTTTACAACACATAAACATTTTTTTTACATTCTACATATATTTTTTGAAACTCGTAACATTCCTGAAATGTTACATTTTTTGGAATGTATGAAACATTTTTTTTGAATCACACAAATATTACTATACATTGTATAAACATTTGTTTGAATTGGCCCGTACATTTTTAAAACTTGTGATATTTTTTAGATGTCATATTGTTTTTCAGATTTCAGAAAATGTTTATGTTTCAAAAAGTGTCTGCACTTTAAAATTTTGTTCAGGTCCAGAAAAAAAATTATGTTTTAAAAATTATTCGAAATTTTCAAAAAGTGCTCGCACTTTATAAAATGTTCGAAGATTTTAGAAAAAAGGCTTTCAATACCAGATGTTTTTTAAATTCCCTAAAAAGTATTTTCAAAGTTCGCCGCTTTCGTTTCTGATTAAATAGTTCGGGCCTATGATTATGTTAGTCATAGTCGTGTGGTGTAATGGCTATTCGAATGAGGTCAACCCTGTCAGGTCCCAACTTCGACTACATGGTAGATGATTTATTTTTCAAATTATTACGTCACACATTAAAGAAAAGAAAGAAAGAATTTTCACATCATGTGTTAAAAAAAAACTTGCTTCATATCTAGTGGGGCGGCCCAGTCTTCTAGTCCGCAGCCAACAATTCGAAACATTTTTTTAAAGCATTATTTACGAAATAATTTATGAAATTACAAAAACATTATTTAAAAATATAACACAATTTTGAAAATCCAAAACCTTTTTCATAGCATGTGAAAAAAAATTGGAATTCTGATTTTTTTTATTTTTGTAAAACCGCGTATAGTTTTTAAAATGCGAACAGAATTTCAAAATTCCAAATATTTTTTGAAAAACACAAAAGGAATTGAATTTGTGCCAAAAATAGAAAACATGAACATTTTTTAAACTTCTGGAAAGTTTTAGAAATGCGCGGACATTTTTCAGACCTCACAAATTCTTATTGTGTTATATTGGGCCGGCCCAAAATCTTGTGTGTGAGAGTAGCAGGTTATCCTGGCCGGGATTGTAGTGTTCCCAGTGTGCCAAACAGGTCTAGGGTCCAAAATAGACCGGGATTACAAGTTCAGAGTGCCAATTTTCGGGATTCGAAGTTCAGGGTTTGATATAGCTTTCGTCTATAACTTCAAGGTTTATTTTGGACTTTTTCCTTTTCCTGTCGCCCCCTCCCCACGCACCACCATCTTAAAACGTATCCGTCCACGGACGGTGACAGGGGAACCGATCATCGCCTGCACCATTTCTAACATATTTCAACTAAACTAAGTTTTGTCGGGCTTCAACGAGGGAAGGGCGATGACGGCTGCGCGTCTCGCTTTGGTGGTCTATAGGTCTGGATGTAATTTTTATTATTTCTGATGCTCGTTGTACTACCATGACTGAGATGAATATACATCGGAAGTTTTTTCCGCAAAAAAGAAAAAACTATAGCGGACTAGTTTTTCTTAACCTAGTTGTCATCACGCTCGTGGCGGTAACCATTTCCCTTGACATGTCTTCCCCATCTCCGGCCAGCTCACCAGCCGGCCGTGAGCCCTGGGAAGTGAAACTGTAGCGCGTAGTGGCCTTTTTGGGACCCAAGCCGCGGTGGCTTACCATGTGCTACTTTTTCTCGTCGGAGTCTTGGTGGACTGCAAGACACACATGGTAGCGTACCACCTTCGTGTAAATATCTCAATAGTTATCGTTCCAACAAAGAACAGACAAGAGTATTATAAGTGATGTTTCAGTCATGCACACGTTATCACCGGTCTTGTGTGAAATAATTGTGTGAAAATCTGCAAATGGTATTATTGTCCTATGGGCCAAATATACGAGAGTGGTGGAGAAGATTGATTGTGGTAGAGAGAATAATAATGACTTGAATAAACTGAAAGTAAATGACTGAAAAATAAAAAGTTGTTTTCTACAATAGGGAGATTAGGCGCGGGGAAACTTCGCATCATGGTTTACATCAAGTGTGCTATTATGAAGGTAATACTAGCAACTTTGTATCGTGGTTCTAATACGCAGATTGTTTGTTCCGTAGGTGGATCACCCTTGAACGCTCGAACTCCTCCATACTAGATTCGCTCTTCCCTATAGTCCTGCTTCGATGTTGCCATACATGGCCGTCTCCACAATTAAGGTTGTGAGACCGGAATAATGCAATAAATTATGTGGATCGCCGTTATCTCATATTGTCTTCGCTCCTCGTAGATATCTTCATTTGTCACCCGAAGTTCACAGATTCGCTAAACAATATGTGTTACCTGCATAGGTCCTTAGATCATGTTACCTAGGCCTTTAAATTGGACAACACGCATTACACTCACCATAGATAGACAATTTACTAAACAATCATAAACTATAACCACGAATGACGATATATAGAATAAGCACAAGTGAATCTATGTGGTGGGTGGCATCCTCACTTTTCCATTGAAGGAAATATGCCCTAGAGGCAATAATAAAATTGCTATTTTATATTTCCTTAATCATGATAAAGGTTTATTATTCATGCTAGAATTGTATTGATCGGAAACCTTAATACATGTGTGAATACATAAACAAACACTGTGTCCCTAGTGAGCCTCTACTAGACTAGCTCGTTGAACAAATATGGTTAAGGTTTCCTAACCATGGACATGAGTTGTCATTTGATAACGGGGTCATATCATTAGGAGAATGATGTGATGGAAAAGACCCATCCGTTAGCTTAGCATAATGATCGTTTAGTTTATTGCTATTGCTTTCTTCATGTCAAATACATATTCCTTCGACTATGAGAGTATGTAACTCCCGGATATCGGTGGAATACCTTGTGTGCTATCAAACGTCACAACGTAACTGGGTGATCATAAAGATTCTCTACAGGTATCTCCGAAGGTGTTTGTTGAGTTGGCATAGATCGAGATTAGGATTTGTCACTCTGAGTATCAGAGAGGTATCTCTAGGCCCTCTCGGTAATACACGTCATAAGCTTGCAAGAAAATGACTAAGGAGTTTAGTCATGAGGTGATGTATTATAGAACGAGTAAAGAGACTTGCCGGTAACGAGATTGAACTAGGTATGAAGATACTGACGATCGAATCTCGGGCAAGTAACATACCAATTGACAAAGGGAATTACGTATGTTGTCATAATGGTTCGACCGATAAAGATCTTCGTAGAATATGTAGGAGCCAATATGGGCATCCAGGTTCTGCTATTGGTTATTGACCAGAGAGGTGTCTCGGTCATGTCTACATAGTTCTCGAACCCGTAGGGTCCGCACACTTAATGTTCGATGTCAATTTAGTATTATACGAGTTATGTGTTTTGGTGACCGAATGTTGTTCGGGGTCCCGGATGTGATCACGGACACGACGAGGAGCTCCTGAATGGTTCGGAGGTAAAGATCAATATATAGGATGATGCTATTTGGTCTTCGAAATGGTTTCAGAATGCACCGTGAAGTTGCCGGAATACGAAAGGGGTTCCGGGGGCACCGTGAGAGTATTGGGCCTTAGTGGGCCAAGTAGAGGGGAACACAGCAACCCACATGGGTTGGTGCACCACCCTTATGGCAGCCACACCCCATTGGATGGAAGGGGGAGGCACCACCTCCTCTTACCATATCCCGGAGAGGGGAGGAAGGAAAGAAGGGGGCACCTCCACCCTTTCCTTTCCCCTTGCGTCAATTTTTGGTAGGGGGCGCACTAAAGGGAGGAGCCCTAGGGCTGCCACCACACCACTTGGGGCGCCCTAAGGGCTGCCTCCTCCCCTCCCACACTTATATATATGTGGGGAGGGGTGCCACACAAGACACAACTTATTCCATGCTGTGTGTCTGAACCCCTCCGCCTCTAGTTTACTCCTCCGCTCTAGATCGTCGCAGTTCTTAGGCGAAGCCCCGCAGGATTGCTTTACCACCACCGTCACCACACAGTTATGCTGACAGAACTCATCTACTACCCCGCCCTGCTTGCTGGATCAAGATGGCGAGGACGACACCGAGCTGAACGTGTGCAGAACGCGGAGGTGCCGTGCGTTCGGTACTTGATCGGGCGGAGCGTGAAGGTGTACGACTACATTAACCGCGTTGAATAAACGCTTCCGCTTACTGTCTACGAGGGTACATAGACACACTCTTCCCTTCGTTGCTATACATCTCCATGGATAGATCATTGCGTGTGCATAGATTTTTTTAATTTTCCATCACTATTGCAGGATGCTGCTAACGCGACACTACGACCAGAGACCCTTCGACGAAACTGTGTGCGATGCAATAATCGCAAACGGTGGTGTAAAAAACCCGTCAAAAAAGGTGCAAAATGTTTGCGATGACGGATGCATCAAACACGGTTTGGATTTTAGTTGCGTGTGCGATGCAGGGCATACGGTTCAGTTTAATTAATTGTTTGCGATGAGGAGGAACAAAAGAAACGGGTAGCCGGATGGAGGTGTGTGCGATGTACAGCGTACGGTTCACTCGGATGAATTGTTTGTGATTAGGCAACACAAAAGAAACGGTCAACCAGATCAAGGTGTGTGTGATATACGACATGCGGTTCACTCGGATGAACCGTTTGCATCGAGACAAGAGAACAGAAACTGTCAGCCAGATTAAGGTGTGTGCGATGTACAAACATACGGTTCACTCGGATGAACTGTTTGTGATTAGGTAACACAAAAGAAACGGTCAGCCAGATCAAGGTGTGTGCGATATACGGCATGCGGTACACTCGGCCTTGTCATCAGTGTGTGACCTCTATGGCAACCGTTCGCTCCCCACTAGCCTCTTCTTGTACCGTGGCAACCGTCCACCGCCTCTTCGCCTTTCCCTCTCGATTTGGAACTGTTGTCGCACGCTGAAAGGATCGAGAAGAGGTGTCTAGAGGGGGGGTGATTAGGCACTAAGTGCCAAAAGTTGCAGTTTTTAATATTCTTAAGTTTAGGTGGAGCTTAAGCACAACTTTGACGAACACAATACATATCAAGCAAGCATGCAATGAGTATATGAGCAGTGGAAAGTAAAGCATGCAACTTGCAAGAATGTAAAGGGAAGGGTTTGAAGTATTCAAATGCAATTGGAGACACGGATGTTTTTGGCGTGGTTCCGATAGGTGGTGCTATCGTACATCCACGTTGATGGAGACTTCAACCCACGGAGGGTAACGGTTGCGCGAGTCCACGGAGGGCTCCACCCACGAAGGGTCCACGAAGAAGCAACCTTGTCTATTCCATCATGGCCGTCGCCCACGAAGGACTTGCCTCACTAGCGGTAGATCTTCACGAAGTAGGCGATCTCCTTGCCCTTACAAACTCCTTGGTTCAATTCCACAATCTTGTCGGAGGCTCCCAAGTGACACCTAGCCAATCTAGGAGACACCACTCTCCAAGAAGTAACAAATGTTGTGTTGATGATGAAATCCTTGCTCTTGTGCTTCAAATGATAGTCTCCCCAACACTCAACTCTCTCTCATAGGATTCGGATTTGGTGGAAAGAAGATTTGAGTGGAAAGCAACTTGGGGAAGGCTAGAGATCAAGATTCATATGGTTGGAATGGAATATCTTGACCTCAACACATGAGTAGGTGGTTCTCTCTCAGAAAATATGTATTGGAAGTGTAGGCATGTTCTGATGGCTCTCTCCACGAATGAAGAGTGGGTGGAGGGGTATATATAGCCTCCACACAAAATCTAACTGTTACACACAATCTGCCAAACTCGGTGGGACCGAATGGTTAAACTCGGTTGGACCGATTCAGCAGACCTAGTGACCGTTAGGATTTTCGGTGGGACTGAGATGCAACTCGGTAGGACCGATATGGTTAGGGTTAGGGCATAACGTAATCTCGATGTGACCGATTACACAAACTCGGTGGGACCGATTTTGGTAATAAGCTAACCAGAGAGTTGGTCAGGCAAACTCGGTGAGACCGATTACACAAACTCGGTAGGAGCGATTTTGGTAATAAGCTAACCAGAGAGTTTGCATTGTAATCTCGGTAGTACCGATTGCTCAAACTCGGTGAGACCGATTTTGGCAATGGACATACACAGTGAGATTACAATCCCATCTTGGTGAGACCGAGATCCCTATAGGTGAAACCGATTTGCTAGGGTTTGTGGCAGTGGCTTTGACAAGTGAAACTCGATGGCGCCGGATAGAAAGAATCGGTGGGGCCGAGTTTGACTTTTGGTTTAGTTCATATGTGGATGTGGGAAGGTAGTTGAGGTTTTTGGAGCATATCACTAAACACATGAAGCAAGAGGCTCATTAAGCAACACCTCATCCCTCCTTGATAGTATTGGCTTTTCCTATAGACTCAATGTGATCTTGGATCGCTAAAATAGAAAATGTAGAGTCTTGATCTTGAAGCTTGAGCCAATCTTTTGTCCTTAGCATCTTGAAGGGGTTCGACATCCTTTAGTCCATGCCACTCCATTGTTGAACTTATCTGAAACATACTAGGTAAAAGTGTTAGTCCAACAAGAGATATGTTGACATTAATTACCAAAACCACCCAGGGAGCACTTGTGCTTTCAATCTCCCCCTTTTTGGTAATTGATGACAACATACATCGAAGCTTTAGATAAAGGTATAGAGAATAGCAATTAAAGCTTTGGAAAGACATGTAACATGCATTGGCTCCCCCTACATGTATGCAATCATGTGAATATGGAATATAGGAGCATGTGACTGTGTAAACATGACAGAGTAAGCAATGTGTTACATGTATCTTGGCTATATGCATCAGAGCAAATGACGTGAATATGAGAAATGTACCTTCATGCTCATGAGTCCTTCTTGCAAACAGTATGTACATCAGCAAGAACTTCTCATTCACATGACTGTGATGCATATACTTACCTTGTGGTCTTGAGTTGGCTTAGGGTGGGATGAACCTGCGCAAACAAGGTTAGATAACACAGATACACCTACTGACCAGAGCAAACAAAAGAAACCACAAGAGAACCAAGACTGGGATGACATGTAGAGTGAGTACTAAGTACCACAATGGATATAGACATGTCCCCAAAGATAAAGATATGCAATAAAATCAGAGATTTCCTTCCCTTAGATGTCTTGCTCCCCCTGAATCTAACATGAGATATTGGGAGAAGATAGGGAACAGAAAATCAGAGCAATAGAAAAGAAACAACAGAGCTTGAGCTAAAGCAAGCAAACAAACATGTCTTTCCCCTCTTAAAGACATGTGAAATCTCTCCTCTTGAACACCAAGCATCTGGGGTCATTGATGATATTACTTTCTCTCCCCCTGAGTATTCTCTCTTTCTCCACCTATAGGAAAGATTAAGCTTTGATGTGATCTCTCTCTCCCCCTTTGACATCAATTTCCAAGAAGGGTCTTCTGGACATGTGATACAAATGGGTTGGTCCTTGAGTCACAGAAAAAAGCAGCATGTGTAACATGATGCTGATAGAGGACAAGAATCATTGAGTGGAGCTGGAGCAAATAGAAATCAGGACTAAGTGGCAAGTTGGTTTTTCTGTGGTAAAATCGGTGACTCCGAGTTGTGTGCTTCTGTTGCACCGAAAGGTTTCGATCGAGCCGAAGAGAACAAACCGGTGTGACCGAGTTCATCAGAGTGAAACCACTTGTCACCTCAGCTCACTAGACAAGTAAGATCTCACAAGGATATGCAAGGAATTAACTGAAAGATTTGCAATGAATTGGATGCAGAAAATGCAGAACAACAAAAAATAATCTAGATGAAGTGTTTGAAAGGGGAAACAAATATGCAAGAGACAAATGCAATAACACAGAAAAGAACACAAGAGAACTTCATCTAGAGTTGGGCGGCGACAAAGTCACCTATGTCAGAGTATATTGACTTAGGAGTCAAGTGAGAGCACTTGATCATAGGTCATACTCATCGTCTAAGCTCAAAATGGGGTTACCATCTTTTGTTTAAGCATATTGATGTATTCACATCTTGTCGAGTTGCTTTGACTCATGACTTGGAGTAAAGCTTCTCTAATATGGAATAACATACCTTGGGTGGTGGTGATGATCTTGCTCATGTAGTTGAACTTGTGTGGGTTGCTCAAGGTTGATGTTGTTCATCAAGAGTTGGGAGCACCACTTGGAGTTTGAGTTCATCTACCTACATGGATTAGCTTTGTAAGGAAGAGCACTTGTGTATCCAAAATGACAATCATGAGACTCAACATAGAATTTGTCAAAGGATATGTTTGAATGGTTTCGTGCTTCCTTGTCTTCAACCACCATTGTGTAGAGACTTGGTGATGTAGAGATTGCTCAAGATGCAAGTGAGTTGCAATCTCATAGATTTAGATTCAACCAAGTACCTACATGGGTTAGATAACATGCAAGGTGCAAATATATCCAAGACATATGAATAACATCATAAGAGAAATATAAAGGATTAGTCATAGGCTCGTGCCTCGCATGTATCAAATGGAGTTCCTACTCCAAGTTTGAAGCATCAATGATGTTCAATTCACCTCTCAACCTGCAAAACACTTTCTCATCAAGTGGTTTAGTGAATATATCTTCCAATTGCTTATCGGTGCGAACATGCTTAAGGTTAATGTCCCCTTTGGCAACATGATCTCGAATGAAACGATGACGAACTTCAATATGCTTAGTTCGAGAGTGTTGCACGGGATTGTGAGCAATCTTAATAGCACTTTCATTGTCACATAGCAATGGAACATGTTTCACATATATCCCATAATCTTTAAGAGTTTGGGTCATCCAAAGTAATTGAGCAGAACATGAACCAGCGGCAATGTATTCCGCTTCGGCGGTGGATAAGGATACCGAGTTTTGTTTCTTGGAAGACCAAGACACAAGAGATCTACCAAGGAATTGACAAGTACCCGAAGTGGACTTTCTATCAACCTTGTCTCCGGCATAGTCTGAATCGGAATAGCCAACAAGATCAAAAGAGGACCTCTTAGGATACCAAATGCCAAAATTTGGTGTATGGATTAAGTATCTCACTATCCTTTTCACAGCCTTAAGATGACATTCTTTAGGAGCAGCTTGATATCGTGCACACATGCACACACTTAGCATAATATCGGGACGAGAGGCACATAGATATAACAATGAACCAATCATAGAGCGATAAACTTTTTGATCAACCGTTTCACCATCTTTGGTCAAATCAAGATGTCCACTAGTAGGCATGGGTGTAGTCATACCTTTGCATTCTTGCATATTGAACTTCTTGAATAAGTCTTTGGTGTACTTCGTTTGAGAGACAAAAGTACCTTCCTTAGTTTGCTTGATTTGCAAACCGAGAAAGAATTTGAGTTCACTCATCATAGACATCTCAAACTTCTCCGACATTAGCTTTTCAAACTTCTCACTAAAATGAGGGTTAGTTGAACCAAATATGATATCATCAACATAAATTTGGCACACAAATAGTTCTCCATTAACCCTTTTAGTAAAAAGAGTAGAATCAATTTTACCAATTTCAAAGCCTTTTCAGTAAGGAATTTGGTTAAGCATTTATACCATGCTCTAGGAGCTTGTTTAAGACCATAAAGGGCTTTGTGAAGTTTGTAAACATGATTAGGTTTCTTAGGATTAACAAAGCCAGGAGGTTGCTTAATATAAACTTCCTCCTCAATTTTGCCGTTTAGAAAAGCACTTTTAATGTCCATTTGGTATAATGTGATATCGTGGTGATTAGCATAGGCAAGTAAGATGCGAATGGACTCAAGTCTAGCAACGGGAGCATATGTCTCACCATAGTCCATACCTTCAACTTGTGTGTAGCCTTGGGCGACGAGACGTGCTTTGTTGCGAACCACTTGTCCATCTTCATCTTGCTTGTTGCAAAACACCCACTTGGTACCAATGATGTTGTGGTTGTTGTCGGGCTTCTCGACCAATGTCCACACTTGATTTCTCTCAAAGTTGTGTAGCTCTTCATGCATAGCGTTTATCCAATCCGGATCCTTCAATTCTTCTTCAACCTTCATAGGTTCAATGCTAGAGATGAATGAGTAATGTTCACAAAAGTTAGCTAAACGATTTTTAGAGCGAGTGATTCTCCCGGTTTGGATATCTTTGTAGATTTGCTCTACGGGATGATCTTTGGCAATTCTTGCTCGAACTCGTGAAAGCTTTTTCTTGGGTCGGGGTGGAACATCCTCTTCATCTTGTTCTTCTTCTTGGCCTTCTTCATTATTGATGTTGTCGTTCTCTTGCCGTGGTGGAGAAGGAGGTTGTTGATGTTCATCTTGGTTTACTTCCTCGTTTTCTTCATCTTGGCGTGTCCCACTTGTGGATGCTTCCGTATCAACTCTTGGTTCACCTTGTCGTGAGGTAGAAGCTTCCACTTGGACGGACGAGGTACTCTCCTTCATTTCCGTTGGACGAATCTTGCCAATGGACAAGTCTTGAATTGCTTCCGAAGGGTCTTTGTCTCCTACATCAATTGGCAATTGCTCTACTTGCGAGCCGTTAGATTCATCAAACTTCACATCTACCATCTCTTCAACCTTTCGGGTGAAATTGTTGTAGACACGGTAAGTGTGAGAGTTTGAGCCATAACCAAGTAGAAAACCTTCATGAGACTTAGGAGCAAATTTAGAACGACGATGCTTATCAAGAATGTAGCACTTTGAGCCGAATACTCGAAAGTATCCAACTTGGGGTTTGTTACCGGTAAGGAGCTCGTATGCCATCTTGCCGAGTAGCTTGTGAAGATACAAGCGATTTGTTGCATGACAAGCTGTCTCAACTGCTTCTGCCCAAAAGTGCTTTGGCGTTTTGTACTCATCAAGCATCGTTCTTGCCATCTCGATAAGAGTCCGGTTCTTCCTCTCAACAACTCCATTTTGTTGAGCTGTGTACATAGTCGAGAACTCATGTGAAATCCCTTCTTCGTCAAGAAAGGTGTCCACATTTGCGTTCTTGAACTCCGTTCCGTTGTCGCTCCGAACCTTCTTGATCTTCATGTCAAACTGATTTTGGGCCTTCCTAGCGAAGTTTTTGAAGATCTTTTGGACCTGCGACTTGTCATCAAGAAAGAACACCCACGTAAATCTTGAAAAATCATCAACTATGACTAGACCAAATGAGTTACCACCGAGACTCTTGTAGGCATTTGGACCAAAGAGATCCATGTGAAGTAGCTCGAGTGGTCTTCTTGTGGTCATAATGTTCTTTGCGCGGTGACTTCCTCCAACTTGTTTCCCTGCTTGACAAGCACTACAAAGTCTATCCTTGTCAAATACGACATCTTTTATTCCAAGGATATGATCACCTTTAATAAGCTTATCAAGATTTCGCATTCCAACATGACCTAGTCTTCTATGCCACAACCGGCCTTTAGGAGATTTAGCAATTAAGCAAGTTTTAGGTTGAGCCCTTTTAGTGAAATCAACAATGTAAAGATCTCCTCTACGTGTACCGGTAAAGACCATTTTATGATTGTCTCTACGAAACACTTGGCAATCTACTTCAGTGAATAGGACATTGAAACCGAAATCCGCAAGTCTAGAAACTGAAAGTAAATTGTATCCAAGGGATTCAACGAGCATGACATTTTGTATGGAGCTATCATGTGAGTTGGCCACCTTACCCTTTGAATTATCACCAAAAGTGACATATTTTCGAGGGCCGTCGTTTTCAGCAAGCTCAAGGAACATATCTTCATCTCCGGTCATATGATCAGTACATCCACTATCAAGGACCCATTCCTTTCCTCCAGCCATGTAGCCGTGAAGATTTGCCATAAGACGAAAATGTCTCATTGCATCATCAAGATTATAGTCACTATTATCATCTTCATCATAGTATCCATGTTCAACATCTTGTGATTGATCAATTCCTAGAGAGGGTAATTCATTAGATAAATGATCATCAAAGTGGTTACCTTTATGAATTCTAATAACTTCAGATATGATATCACTAATGATTCCAACGTTTCCTTTAGCACGCATGAGATTTGTAAGCTCAAATAGACAATTACCAAAACTAGGATCACTAGAATTCATCTTACTCAAAGCAATAGACTTATGGAGAATTTCGTCTAAATTTTTTAAGGAATAATCGGGAAATCGTTCCTCAAGAAATTTTCATATAGTGTAGGCACACTTGAGAGTAGGCAAACATCTAATCAAGTTTCTAGGCAAGCCTCTAATGATGAGCTCAATAGTTCTAAGATTACGAATCATGTCAATATCTTCATCTAGGGTAGGGTGCAAAGGATCAATATGAGGTGCACAAGGACTAGCAATGTACTTGTTCAAATGATATTCATTGAAAATATCAGGCATTTCATTTTTCCACTCATGAAAATATTCTCCATCAAGAATGGGCACTCTATGTCTAAGACTCCCCAAAGTAGACACATCCATCTTCCTCCAAAGGTGTTTAAACCAAGGCAATGGAGACCAATGCTTTGATACCAATTGAAAGGATCGAGAAGAGGTGTCTAGAGGGGGGGTGATTAGACACTAAGTGCCAAAAGTTGCAGTTTTTAATATTCTTAAGTTTAGGTGGAGTTTAAGCACAACTTTGACGAACACAATACATATCAAGCAAGCATGCAATGAGTATATGAGCAGCGGAAAGTAAAGCATGCAACTTGTAAGAATGTAAAGGGAAGGGTTTGGAGTATTCAAACGCAATTGGAGACACGGATGTTTTTGGCGTGGTTCCGATAGGTGGTGCTATCGTACATCCATGTTGATGGAGACTTCAACCCACGGAGGGTAATGGTTGTGCGAGTCCACGGAGGGCTCCACCCATGAAGGGTCCATGAAGAAGCAACCTTGTCTATTCCATCATGGCCGTCGCCCACGAAGGACTTGCCTCACTAGCGGTAGATCTTCACGAAGTAGGCGATCTCCTTGCCCTTACAAACTCCTTGGTTCAACTCCACAATCTTGTCGGAGGCTCCCAAGTGACACCTAGCCAATCTAGGAGATACCACTCTCCAAGAAGTAACAAATGGTGTGTTGATGATGAACTCCTTGCTCTTGTGCTTCAAATGATAGTCTCCCCAACACTCAACTCTCTTTCATAGGATTTGGATTTGGTGGAAAGAAGATTTGAGTGGAAAGCAACTTGGGGAATTCTAGAGATCAAGATTCATATGGTTGGAATGGAATATCTTGACCTCAACACATGAGTAGGTGGTTCTCTCTCACAAAATATGTATTGGAAGTGTAGGCATGTTATGATGGCTCTCTCCATGAATGAAGAGTGGGTGGAGGGGTATATATAGCCTCCACACAAAATCTAACCGTTACACACAATCTGCCAAACTCGGTGGGACCGAATGGTTAAACTCGGTCGGACCGATTCAGCAAACCTAGTGACCGTTAGGATTTTCGGTGGGACTGAGATGCAACTCGGTAGGACCGATATGGTTAGGGTTAGGGCATAACGTAATCTTGGTGTGACCGATTACACAAACTCGGTGGGACCGATTTTGGTAATAAGCTAACCAGAGAGTTGGTCAGGCAAACTCGGTGAGACCGATTACACAAACTTGGTAGGACCGATTTTGGTAATAAGCTAACCAGAGAGTTTGCATTGTAATCTCGGTAGTACCGATTGCTCAAACTCGGTGAGACCAATTTTGGCAATGGACATACACAGTGAGATTACAATCCCATCTCGGTGAGACTGAGATCCCTATCGGTGAAACCAATTTGCTAGGGTTTGTGGCAGTGGCTATGACAAGTGAAACTCGGTGGCGCCGGATAGAAAGAATCGGTGGGGCCGAGTTTGACTTTTGGTTTCGGTCATATGTGGATGTGGGAAGGTAGTTGAGGGTTTTGGAGCATATCACTAAGCACATGAAGCAAGAGGCTCATTAAGAAACACCTCATCCCTCCTTGATAGTATTGGCTTTCCCTATAGACTCAATGTGATCTTGAATCACTAAAATAGAAAATGTAGAGTCTTGATCTTGAAGCTTGAGCCAATCTTTTGTCCTTAGCATCTTGAAGGGGTTCCACATCCTTTAGTCCATGCCACTCCATTGTTGAACTTATCTGAAACATACTAGGTAAAAGTGTTAGTCCAACAAGAGATATGTTGACATTAATTACCAAAACCACCCAGGGAGCACTTGTGCTTTCACACGCTCTTCCTCCCTCCATTTGCCTTCACCCTTCCTTCTGTCATTGTTCGATCATCTTCTCCATGGAGGGAACAGGGCGGAAACGACCCCGTTATTCTTGCCCCGATCTGAAAGATGACGTGGTGGAGGAACTCATTGATCGGTGCGACATCATCACCTCGGCTAGCATGGCAGGTTCATTCAAGACCATTCTCGACTCAACTAATAACATCATTACAAGGAACCCAAGGGTCCAGGAGCGGTTTGATCTCCCCTATGTTGTTCGCCGTGACCCTGCTGACTGGCGCGGGGACGACGAAAGCCTCGCCTTGTGCAAGTTGATGCCACTTAATAATGATACGTGTGATGTTATGATGCCATCGCTTAAGGGCAAGGCTTGGACAAGTGCAAATGGAGATTGGGTTGTTTATATTGGGTACAACTGCGAGTGGGAACTTGTGAATGTGTACACTCGTCACCGGGTTCCACTTCCAAAAATCTCAGACTGCCCAGAGGTTGAGTACACCGGTATTCTACGTGAGTCCAAATACGATCATGGTGACTGTCGTCTATGGAAGATAGCAATATGTCGAGTTCCCAACCTCTCTTGGGATTACACGAACTATGAAGTTGTTGCTATCTTCGACAAGCTAGTTTCCCTTTACTAATTAACCTTCTTGTGTTTCCAAGGTCCTGTGAACATTCCACCACCTATACTTGAAAAAAATTATAACCAAGGGGGAGATGACGATGTTGAAGATCACGAGCATGATGACCCATATACTCAGTGGCGCCTGGCAACTTATTCCGATGGATCACTGATACGTCTCCAACGTATATATAAGTTTTTATTGTCCCATGTTGTTTTATTATCAATCTTGGATGTTTCATAATCATTTTATAGTCATTTTATATCATTTTTTGGTACTAACCTATTGACATAGTGCCAAGTGCCAGTTGCTGTTTTTTTTCATGTTTTTTTACATCTCAGGAAATCAATATCAAACGGATTCCAAATGCCATGAAACTTCACGATGATTTTTTATGGTCCAGAAGGAAGGCAATGGGCCGTGGTTGCACCTGGGGGGGTGCCCCGAGGGGGGCACAACCCACCAGGGCGCGCCAGGAGGCCCAGGCGCGTCCTGGTGGGTTGTGCCCACCTTGGGTGCCCCCGGACCGCTTCTTTGCTTTATAAAAACCCCAATATTCCAGAAACCCTAGGGGAGTTGTCGAAATATTCATCCATCCGCCGCAGAGTCCAGAACCACCAGATCCAATCTAGACACCATCACGGAGGGGTTCACCACTTCCATTGGTGCCTCTCCGATGATGTGTGAGTAGTTCCTTGTAGACCTTCGGGTCCGTAGTTAGTAGCTAGATGGCTTTCTCTCTCTCGCTGAATTCTCAATACAATGGTCTCTTGGAGATCCATATGATGTAACTCTTTTGCAGTGTGTTTGTTGGGATCTGATGAACTTCGAGTTTATGATCAGTCATATCTTTTTATATCCATGAAAGTTATTTGAGTTTCTTTGATCTCTTATATGCATGATCTCTTATAGCCTCGTATTTCTTCTCCGATATTTGGGTTTTGTCTGGCCAACTTGATCTATTTATCTTGCAATGGGAAGAGGTGCCCGGTAGTGGGTTCGATCTTACGGTGCTCGATTCCAGCGACAAAAAGGGAAATGACACGTATGTATCATTGCTACTAAGGATAAAAAGACAAGATCTATATCTACCGCCATATAGATAAACAGATCTTGTCTACATCATGTCATCGTTCTTATTGCATTACTCTGTTTTTCCATGAACTTAATACACTAGATGCATGCTGGATAGCGGTCGATGTGTGGAGTAATAGTAGTAGATGCAGGCAGGAGTCGGTCTACTAATCTTGGACGTGATGCCTATGTAATGATCATTGCCTGGATATCGTCATAATTATTTGAAGTTCTATCAATTGCCCAACAGTAATTTGTTTACCCACCGTTTGCTATTTTTCTCGAGAGAAGCCACTAGTGAAACCTACGCCCCCCCCGGGTCTTCTTCCTCATATATTTGCCTTGCGATCTACTTTTCCTTTGCATTTTTATTCAGATCTATTAAACCAAAAAATACAAAAATACCTTACTGCGTTTTATCTTTATTTATTTTATTTGGCATCCGATCTATCAATCTACTACAATTTACCTCACGTCCGCTTGCCTCTCTTGAGGCGCCGTACCCCGAAAGGGATTGACAACCCCTTTAACTCGTCGGGTTGCAAGGTGTTGTTGTTTGTTTGCAGGTGTTGTTTATGTTATGTTGCTTGGTTCTTCTACTGGTTCGATACCTTGGTTTCATAACTGAGGGAAATACCTACCGTCACTGTGCTACATCATCCCTCCCTCTCCGGGGAAATACCGATGTAGTTCCAGCTGCCATCAAGGAGAATTTCTGGCGCCGTTGCCGGGGAGGATCTTCAACATAATCAGGTTCCTAATCACAAATCTCATCTCCTCGCAATTTACATTATTTGCCATTTGCCTCTCATTTTCCTCTCCCCCACTTCACAAAAATTGCCGTTTTATTCGACTCTCTTTTTCCGTTTGCCACTTTCTTGCTGGATCTGTTTTTGTGTGTGAGATCTTGTTTGCCGTTATGGATAATTCCTCCTCTACTGCTTGCACTCCCGAGAACGAGGTTCTCAACTTTAAACAAAGGGGAGGAGAAAGTTTAAAATATGCTTGGTATAGAATTTGCAATGCTCATAATAGATATATCCGTAAGCAATCTACCGTTGTGCTTTTGCGTTGTTTTTATGTTGGCATCACCACTTGGTATAGATTCGTCCTTGATACGATTACCGGTGGAAATTTCTTAATGAGTCCTCCTTTTGATACTCTTAATGCTATGGGAAATTTAGGGGGCTCACCACCTCTTATGGTTAATGAAACAATTTTGACTCTTGAGCATGTTATGGAAAGACTAGATGCTATCGAAAAGAAAATGCTCACCAAAGATCATATGGAAATTATACATAAAAAGATGTGTTGGGGATATGACTACTGGGTATAAACCGGCCAGGAGAGGCCGGGTTATCCCCATAATGAGTTATTTATATTTAAGGCCCATGAAGACAAGGAGTGTGGCGCTTTACGAAGGCCCAGGGCCCAGGGCAGATTAAGGCCTGTAGACATAAACCGCCATTGATATGAAAACTTGTGTTGTAAGGTAGGAAGAGGAGAAACCAAGCCAGACACGTTTATGAGCCGGCCTCAGGATTCTGTAAACCGATGGGCGTCAACCTATGTATATAAAGGGACGACCCGACGGCGGTTTAGGAACAACAAACAACAACTCGAGAGCCAGGCATAGCGGATTCGCTCCCTGGTCATCGAAACCCTAGCAATTCCACAACATCTGGATTAGGCCTTTACCTTCACCACAAGGGGCCGAACCAGTATAAACTCTCTGCGTCCTTTGTCTGCTTTAACACCTTTAAGCTAACGCTCCACGACTAAGTCCTTTCACTAGGACATCTGCCGTGACAAAACCACGACAGTTGGCGCCCACCGTGGGGCTATCGCACGATGGTTTCAAGTTCTTAGAGGGCAACTTTGAAGGGCTCAAGGGATATGCTGTAGGCCGGATAACTAAGAGTCGTCGCGGCAAGCTCTACATCAACGACGCAGGCTGGGGCCCCGAGGCCGGCTCAATCGAGTATGGGTACCGGGTCCCCTTTGGCGGCATTCACGTTTTCATCGGCAAGATCGGCGAACCGGGCCCTGAGCCAGACATCTGCACCGACATCGTCGAAGCGGCTCAGCGTGCAAGACCCACCCGGGTTGTAACACCCTCGATGCGGCTATATCTCCCACGTGTCGAAGCACGACTTAGAGGCATAACCGCATTGAAAGCAATGTCGCAAGTGAGGTAATCTTGACACAACCTATGTAATACATAAGGGAAAGAGATACATAGTTGGCTTACAGTCGCCACTTCACACAATACATAAATAAACATTCATCATCCAGATTACACTCAAGGTCCGATTATGGAACCAAAATGAAAGAAGACTACCCCAAATGCTACACAGATCCCCGATCGTCCCAACTGGGCTCCACTACTGATCATCAGGAAAAGACACATAGTAACGACCACGTTCCTCGTCGAACTCCCACTTGAGCTCGGAAGCGTCATCTGCACTGGCATCGTCGGCACCTGCAACTGTTTTGGTAGAATCTGTGAGTCACGGGGACTCAGAAATCTCACACCCACGAGATCAAGACTATTTAAGCTTAAAGGTAGGATAGGGTTGTGAGGTGGAGCTGCGGCAAGCGACTAGCATATATGGTGGCTACAACGCAAAAGAGAGCGAGAAGAGAAGCAAAGCACGGTCGTGAAGCTAGAAGTGATCAAGAAGTGATCCTAAAACAACCTACGCCAATCATAACTCCAACACCGTGTTCACTTCCCGGACTCCGCCGAGAAGAGACCATCACGGTTACACACGTGGTTGATGTGTTTTAATTGAGATCAACTTCGGGTTTTCTACAACCGGACATTAACAAATTCCCATCTGCCTCATAACCGCGGGCACGGCTTTCGAAAGATAATACCCTGTAGGGGTGTCCCAACTTAGCCCATTATAAGCTCTCATGGTCAACGAAGGATATTCCTTCTACCGGGAAGACCCGACCAGTCTCGGAATCCCGGACTACAAGACATTTCGACAATGGTAAAACAAGACCAGCAAGACCACCCGACTATGCCGACAAATCCCGATAGGAGCTGCACATATCTCGTTCTCAGGGCACACCGGATAAGCGAAGCGTACAGGTACCAACGTGACCCAAGTTGCCTAGGGACGGTCCCGCACGGTGCTCTAGTTTGGACCAGCACTCAGAGGAGCACAGGCCCGGGGGTTAAAATAAAGATGACCCTCGGGCTCGCGAAAACCCGGGGGAAAAAGGCTTAGGTGGCAAATGGTAAAACCAAAGTTGGGCCTTGCTGGAGGAGTCTTATTCAAGGCGAACTGTCAAGGGGGTCCCATAAATCACCCAACCGTGTAAGGAACGCAAAATCAAGGAACGTAACACCGGTATGACGGAAACTAGGGTGGCAAGAGTGGAACAAAACACCAGGCATAAGGCCGAGCCTTCCACCCTTTACCAAGTATATAGATGCATTAATTAAATAAGAGATATTGTGATATCCCAAAATAATCATGTTCCAACATGGAACAAACTTCATCTTCACCTGTAACTAGCAACGCTATAAGAGGGGCTGAGCAAAGCGGTAACATAGCCAGTCAACGGTTTGCTAGGACATGGATGGTTAGAGGTTTGACATGGCAATATGGGTGGCATGATATAGCAAGTGGTAGGTATCGCAGCATAGGCATAGCAAAAGAGCGAGCATCTAGCAAGCAAAGATAGAAGTGATTTCGAGGGTATGGTCATCTTGCATGCAAAGTTCTCAGGATTGTCGAAAGCTTGATCCTCGTAAGCGTTCTCAACAGGTTCCTCGTTCACGTACTCGTCTCCCGGCTCTACCCAAAACAAGAACACAAGCAAAGGAACAACTATCAACCACGATGCAATGCGCAAGCAACATGATGCAACACATGGCATGATATGCGAGATGTGGTATGCAATGCATATGCTTGCTCCGGAAAAAAAAGATGAACAAGGCATAATCTTGGAAAACCAAGTATGCCAATGGAAAGGTGAGGTGATTTCGGTTGAAATCGATATAAAGATCACCGGAATCGGATGCACGGTTTGCAAATGACAAGCAAAACAAGAATGACAAGATTCTGCCGTTAACAGCATGATGCCACTTAGCATGCAACAAGAAATTAAGCTACTGCACCCAAACATATCAGCAAAGCATATAGCAGTGAAATACTCAAGATGCTTGACAAAAGATGAACACTGAGCTACGGCTAAATCACACCACAACAGGTTCAAACAAGCATGGAAAAAGTGCAAAAGATAACAGGTTCACAGACTTGGTGAAAATACTATCATGCCAGAAATTAACATCAAGATGACATGTTTAGAGCAAGAAAACAACATGCTACAAGAACAGGACATAGCGTAGAAGCTATACACTGCAAGAACAACATCATAGCATGCAAGGATCAACTACAACGAGCTTGGCAAAATCGAATAACATGTAAACAATCTGCCAGAAACATTTTATAGCAAAAGTAGAGCTCGATTCACTCAAGCTATGGCACTCCATAATTACAAACAAAGGCACGAATGGATAGAGCTCATTCATATGTTCAAAACACCCTTACTGATCATGCTCAAAAGCGGCATAGATCTCTCTGAAACAACATGAACACATGGCATAAAAATAACAGCAGAAATAACATAGTGAAATTACTAAGTCTCTGAAATCAGCAACATTATGATCCCTAGTTTGCATGCTTGTGCTAGTCACCACAAATATCACCAAAATACATGGCATACACCCCTGTAAAGATGGCATGGAATACTACAAAACACATGTAGGACTCAACTTCATAGTGTGCACACATCAATCATGGCAAAAATGACAAAAGTGCATCTACTGAAACAGATCTGAAACTAACATCACATAGCCCTATTCCAACAGCATTTCGGGCACCAAGATTAGCTCAAATGAAAATGATGCAATGAGATGAAATGATTTAATCATCAAGACAAACAATTTGACATATTACACGCACGAAACGGAGCAGTATGCGGCAAGTTATGATGCGATGAACAGGGCAATATAATGCAAAAATAAAAGAGTTGGGGAAAAATCGGGGTCAACCCTAGGGTTCGCTGGATCTGGATCTGGGCGCACGGGGCCCGAGGTGGCGGCGCGAGCTCGCCGGAGGAGACCAAGGGCGGCGAGGCGCGCCAGCGAGGGCGGCGCCGGGCGACGGGGGCCGCGGGCTCGGGCGCAGGGGCACCCGTGGCGAGGGGCGGCGCACGGTCAGGCCGGCGGAGGAGAACGAGCGGCGCGGGCGAGCCCTCCGGCTTGGAGGCGCGTGGCGGCGATGCGGCGGGGCCGACGCGGGGCTTCCGGCGGCGGGCGGTGACGGCCGCGGCCGGCGCGGGAGGCGGGGCGCCGCGAAAGGCGCGGGGCAGCGCCCGCGGGGAGCGGCGGCGGCGAGAGGCGAGATGGGCCTGCGCGGGCCCCGGATGGGCTCCGCGGGTCGGCGGCGCGGGGACGGCCGCGGTGGACAGGTGGCGGCTCCGGATTGGGAGGCGGTGGCGGCGGACGGTGTCCGGCGCCGGGCGGACGCATCCGGCGCGTGGAGGAAGAAGGGAGCTAGGGTTAGGGTAGGATTGATCCGAAAATTTCGGTGGAGGGGGTGTTTTTATAGGTAGGAGGAGTTAGGAGGCTCCAAATTGAGCATGGTTTTCGCCCACACGATCGTGATCGAACGGTGATGGACATGGGAGTGTCTTAGATGGGCTATTGGGCTGTTTTGGGAGGGGTTTTGGGCTGCAACCCAAAAGAGGCTTTCATGGTTACCCGGTTAACCGATGGAGTATCAAACAACCTCCAAATGATCTGAAAGTTGACAAGCGGTCTACCGGTGCTATACCAAGGCCGCTTGGCAAACCTCGGTCCATTCCGAGAAAGTTTTATACACGCTCATGGAAAAAGGTAAAAGGGGACGCCGGGGAACATAGGAGCGCCGGATTGCAAAAGGGACAACGGGGAAAATGCTCGGATGCATAAAATGAACATGTATGCGAATGCGATGCACATGATGACATGATATGAAATGCATGACATGAAAAAAATGCAAAAAGAAGGGAAACCCAACCACGGAGGGAATAACATATCACATTGCTGAAAATGGCAAGAGTTGGAGTACAAATATGGCAAGTTACATCCGGGGTGTTACACGGGTTCAGCCTGCCATAAAGCGTGCCTTCGTGGGAGTCATCCATGGAGCGGAATCTGAGGTTAGATCGGCATCTGGTGGTGAGACTGTCGTTTACTCTGATGACGAGCCATCAACTGGGGAGACCGAGTCATTGTACCAATTGCAAGATGGCTAGATTGGGGGCTGTTCCGACGGCGACAGTATTCCAGACCCCTTTGATCCGTCGAGCCGGGTTGCGATCTTCATGGCCGGTACACAGCCTGCGCACAACTCTTCGACCATAGCGGCAATGGTTTCCGGATCAGTAGCGGTGACGGCAGCCGGGGCAGGAGGCCCTGTGCAACCGCCGGCTCAGGTTTTGTCTAACTTATTTGATGCTTTGGCAACGCTGCTGGCGGAAGTTAACCCGGCAAATCAAGATGAGAATAATGCGGAAATCGCGAAGGTGAAGGATCAGATAACTCAAGCCAAGGCAGACCTGGCAGCTGAGGATACCAGGATAACAGTAGAGCGGGCCGAGTTGGAGGCACAGGCTTACCGGCTTATGTTAGATCAGAGCACATCAAATGATGTCATGAGGAGAAGGTACTGATTCCATCTGCCTCCGGTTTATGAGGCCAGGAATCTCTTTAATACCCCCCGAGCAGGAACCAGTAATCCGCCAGTGGTAAACCGGGTGGAGGCACCTGGAACGGGGGTGCCGGTTCAGCCGCGCCCAATGGATCCGCCTCGTCAGAATAATGTCCTGCCACAGCACGTCCCAACACCACTGGGTCATTACTCTAACCCATTGGATAACATTGTTGCCGCCGCTTCACGTTTGGCAGCTCTCCCGATCGAAGGCGAGTCCCCAGTAGCGGCCGAGACACGACGGGCTAGAGAGCTCCTTCAGACAGCCTTGACTCAACAGCAGGCTTATTCATACAGCTGCGAGAGGATTCATCAAACTCCCCGCCAAAGCCGGAGTTACAGCAGGCATATGGATGAACTGGCCGTGTCAAGCAGTGCGCGAAATCGTAATTCGCCTCATGGCCATAACCCGGCGGGTGGCGGTGTTGATGCTCAGGACGTGGTGGATCGTGCCAGGGCATGTCGATATGCCGAGTTAGCGGCGCAGTATGCGGTCCGTCATCTTACTCCGGTTCGTCCAACCACTTCGGTGGAACTAGGAGTTACCTCCAGTTCTTTGGGGGTGTCGTGCCTCGTCCCGGCCTTACGTAATGTACGGCTGCCCAAGGATTTCAAGGGTCCACGTAAGGTGCCCAATTACACGGCCGATTTTACATGGCTGATTTATCCCCCAAGTCATGGGTCGAAAGCTATGAGATGGCGATGGAGATGTTGGATGTGGATGATGCGGCATGTGCTAAATACTTCACCATGATGTTGGAGAGGACCGCTCGCACTTGGTTGAAAAACTTGCCCGCTAACTCCATTGGATCATGGGCCGAGTTGAGAGCCCGGTTTATCCAGAATTTCAAGGACACGTGCAAGCAGCCCATGTCAATTGTGGACTTAGCTGCGTGTGTCCAGGAGGAAGGAGAGTCAACAACTCATTGGGTGCGCCGGGTTTCAGAAATCATGCATTCATCAGACCGCATCAACGCTGATACAACAGTTTTAACGTCAGAAGGCAACTGCCGGTTCACACCTCTGAAGTTGAAGTTGGGACGGCTCAAACATCACTGCAATGACATGGGAACGCTTATGGCAGCTCTGGTGAAGTATGCCGACTCTGATAGTACCAAGGACCCCGAGTCTGACGATGACAAGACAGGAAAGGGAAAGAAGAGCGGCAACACCAAAGGGCAGCATCACAACCCGGCGGGTCATGGAAACGACGATAAGCGTCAAGCGGATAACAATTTAGATTTTGTGGCTAACACCAACACGCAGGATAATGGTCAACGTCGTAAGGGTAAACCACCCCCGCATGGTGGAGGATCAAATCCCAATCCTGAGCGCATGTCTTACCTGTTAAACCAGCCTTGCCCAAAGCACGGGTCACGGGAAAAGCCAACCACGCACCTCTGGAAGGATTGTTTTATTATGCGGGAGTTCAAAAATTCAGATTTTTTCTGATATGATCATGGACCGGCCGGCGGTTCAGGCCCCGGATCTCATGCGCCGGGTTATGGTGGAGGCAGTTCTGGTTCAGGATTTCACGGTAATCAGAGCGGACATGACAATCAAGGCAATCCGAGCAACCAGGGTGGTTATAATCATCAGGGGAATCAGCAGCAACAACAGCAGTCGGGTTACCAGAGCAACCCGAAGCAGTTGAACAGTGGGCAGTACCATGTCTTCACCACGAGCCTGTGCAAGTGCGATCAGAAGCTTCACAAAAGGGCAGTAAACTCTGTTAAACCGGTGGTGCCCTGTTACTTGCGCTGGTCTGAACAGCCCATCGTGTGGAGTCGAGAGGATCATCCACCCCGGGTTGATAATCCGGGTCATCTGGCATTAGTGGTGGCGCCTCAGGTTGGATGGTATAAGTTCACCAAGGTACTCATGGATGGAGGGAGTAGTATCAATATCCTTTATTATGAAACCTTCCGTCGCATGGGGTTAACAGATAAAAATCTTAGACCGTCAAACACCGTTTTTCATGGTGTGGTGCCTGGTAAATCGGCGTATCTAGTTGGTAAGATAGCTCTGGAGGTTGCTTTTGGAGATGAGCATGATTCAAGATCAGAAACATTGACTTTTGAAGTGGTGAAGATCAACAACCCATATCATGCCCTGTTCGGACGGCCGGCTTATGCCAAGTTCACGGCAAGGCCCTGTTATGTTTATCTACAGCTCAAGATGCCGGGTCATAAAGGGACCATCACAGTACATGGGAGCCGTAAGATCGCTTTAGAATGTGAAGAAGGTGATGCGGCCTATGCTGAGTCGGTTTGTGCAACAGAGGAGTTGAAGTTCTACAAAGACAATGTTGATTCGGCAGATATGACTTCTTTGAAGAAGCCAACTACAGAGCATGATCCGGCCTTGAAGTTTAAATCGGCTGATGAGACTAAGCTGGTTGATTTTGTTCCTGGCGATTCATCCCAGTAGTTTAGCATCAGCGCTAACTTGGATCCGAAATAGGAAAGCGCGCTCATCGAGTTCATCCGTGAGAACTGGGACATCTTTGCATGGAAACCTTCTGACATGCCTGGTGTATCGAGGGAACTCGCTGAGCACACTCTTAATATTGATCCCAAGTTTAAACCGTTCAAGCAATTCCTCCGCCGCTTCAATGAAGAAAGACGCAAGGCCATTGGTGAGGAGGTAGCCAGACTCTTGGCGGCTGGGTTTATCATTGAAGTGTTTCATCCTGAGTGGTTGGCTAATCCGGTGCTAGTACTTAAGAAGAATGGCACCTGGCGTATGTGTGTGGATTACACAGATTTGAACAAGGCTTGTCCAGCAGATCCTTTTTCCCTCCCTCGTATTGATCAAATCATTGATGCTACGACGGGTTGCGAGCGTTTGAGTTTTCTGGATGCATATTCTGGTTACCATCAGATTAAAATGGCAGTTAAGGACCAGGAAAAGACAGCTTTCATAACTCCCTTTGGAGCCTTCTGCTATGTATCTATGCCTTTTGGGCTCAAGAGTGCCCAGGCGACTTATCAGCGTTGTGTGCAAAATTGTCTTCATAATCAAATCAGCCGCAATGTTCATGCCTATGTGGATGATATTGTGGAGACATTGCTAGATGACTTGAAGGAGACTTTTGATAACCTCCGGGTTTATAAGATGATGCTTAATCCGGCCAAGTGTGTCTTCGGTGTACCGGCGGGCAAGCTCTTGGGTTTTCTGGTGTCTAACAGGGGCATTGAAGCTAATCCGGAGAAGATCAAGGCTATTACTTCACTTGCTAAACCGAAGTGTATCAATGATGTTCAATGCCTGGCAGGCTGGATTGCAGCCTTAAGCCGGTTTATCAGTCGTCTCAGGGAGAAGGTCATCCCTTTATATCAGATGCTGAAGATAACAGATGATTTCGTCTAGAGTGATGCCGTCAATGAAGCGTTTGAAGACCTAAAGCGGCAGCTAGCCGAGCCACCTGTTCTTGCTGCTCCTGTTGATAAAGAACCCTTGTTGTTATATGTGGCTACTAATGCTCGGGCTGTTAGCGTGGCTATTATGGTGGAGCGCAAGGAGGCTAGAAAAGAGTATCCGGTTCAAGGGCCGGTTTATTATATCAGTGAGGTGCTTATTGAGTCCAAACAGAGGTACCCACATTGGCAGAAGCTGGTGTATGGAGTTTTCATGGCGAGTCGGAAGCTTAAGCAATATTTCCAGGGTCATCCCATTACTGTGGTCAGTTCTGCTCCTTTGGGGGAGATAATCCAGAACAGGGAAGCAATTGGCTGGGTTGCCAAGTGGGCCATTCAGCTTGGACCTCATGGGTTAAAATATATGCCTCGGAACGGCAATCAAGTCCCAAGCGTTGGTGGATTTCATCAATGACTGGACAGAGTTACAGGCGCTAGAAGAGAAGCCGGATCATACTTATTGGACTATTCATTTCGATGGGTCCAGGCAATTGGAGGGCTCGGGGGCTGGAGTCGTGTTAACTTCCCCACGAGGTGATAAGTTTTGTTATGTTATCCATTTAATGTTCCCTTGCACTAACAATGCAGCTGAATATGAGGCTTTACTCCACGGTCTTTGGATGGCTAAGGAGATGAATTTAAGCCGGGTTAAGTGCTTCAGTGACTCGGACCTGGTGGCTCAACAAGTGTCTGGTACTTGGGATTCCAAGGACCCGCTCATGGAAGCATATCGTTGAGAGGTGGATATTGTTGCAGGTCATTTCAAAGGTTATCAAGTTGACCATGTGGACTGGCGGAAGAACGAAGCGGCGGACGCTTTAAGTCGTTTGGGTTCCCAATGTAAACCGGTTCCACCCGACGTCTTTCTGGATGTGCTGCATAATCCGTCGGTCAAGCTCCCCACAGAGGAGGATCTGTCTATTCCTGATCCGGAGGCTCAGTTGGTGGCGGCTCTTCATGTCATCCCAGATTGGACGGTCCCATATTTGGCGTATATGAACCGGGGCAAGTTACTAGAGGATGAAACTTTGGCCAGGCAGATAATCCGGCGGTCCAAGTCCATGACTATTGTCAATGGGGAGTTACATCATTGTTGTGTGACTGGGTGTTTCAGCGTTGCGTGTCTCCTAAAGAAGGCCGTGAGATTTTGCGTGAGATCCACGAAGGAGATTGTGGTCACCACGCCGGTTCAAAGTCTCTGGTAGCCAAGGCTTTTCATCACGGTTTCTATTGGCTGACAGCTCATGCCGATGCTGAGGACTTGGTCAAAAGGTGTGATGGCTGTCAAAAATTCTCACGACGCGCTCATGTACCAGCTCAAGAGTTGAGGATGATTCCAATCACTTGGCCGTTTGCGACTTGGGGGTGGATAAGGTTGGGCCATTTATGAGATCTAAGGATAAGAAGACCCACCTTCTCGTGGCGGTTGATAAGTTCACTAAGTGGGTGGAAGCAGAGCTAGTCAGCAAGTGTGATGCAGCTAGGGCGGTTCAATTCATCAAGAAGGTGATTTTTCGGTTTGGTTTTCCACACAGCATCATAACTGACAATGGCACTAATCTGTCCAAGGGTGCTATGAAAGAATTTTGTCAACATGAGCACATCCGGCTTGCCATATCATCAGTGGCTCACCCCCAATCTAATGATCAAGCGGAGAGAGCCAATCAGGAGATCTTGAGAGGCATCAAACCCTGGCTCATGGTTCCTTTGCAACGGACGCCGGGTTGTTGGGTGGAGGAGTTACCTTCTGTGTTATGGAGCATCAATACCACGCCCAATAGATCTACGGGTTACACGCCTTTTTCATGGTTTATGGAGTAGAGGCGGTTCTCCCTAGTGACATCCATCATGACTCGTCTCGTGTGATGGCTTATGTCGAAGCTGACAATGAGAAGGCACGACAGGAAGCACTTGACCTGTTAGATGAGGAGCGTGACATTGCAGCAGCCCATTCGGCGATTTATCAGCAAGATCTGCGTCGTTATCACAGCCGCCGGGTTAGAACCAGAACTTTTCAAGAAGGCGATCTGGTGCTCCGACTCATCCAGGATCAGACTGATATGCACAAGTTATCCCCGCCTTGGGAAGGACCCTTTATGGTCAGCAAGAATTTGCATAACGGGTCATACTACCTTATAGATGTTCGAGAGCACAAAGACTCACGTAAATCGGAGGAGGAGACCCACCGGCCGTGGAATATTGCTCATCTTCGGCCTTACTATACTTGAGCCACAAGCTCTATGTACATAGTTATGACAATGTATATATTATGATCAGTATAATAAACCAGAGCCTCAGCTAAAGCGGTGTATCTGTTGTTCTTACATCATGTGTGGTTACATAGGGGCTTCTGTTTATAAAGCGGAGTCCGGTTTACCCATTGATCCAGCTTATAAAGCCATATATAAAAATTACTTGGGGGTTGGGTCGTATTCGAACCATAGCTACACCTCTTGATAGGCGTAAGGCCACCAGAGAAATCACTTGGGGGCTTGGTCGAGATCGAACCAAAGTTAACCTCTTGATCGGCGTAAGGCCACTATTACTTAGGGGCCAAAGAGAGTATTGCAGAAGCACAACTCAAACATAGGCACCCACTGAGCACAGCTAAAAATATTGCTTGGGGGCTCTTTGCTTCGCAACGAACAAAGAGTCTACAACGCACCTAAAACCCCGGGTTATCCTGCCTTTTTAAGTAAGCCACTCCGTCCAGGTAAACCTGGTATGACCCGCTGAACGTTTGACAAGTCAATCTCATAGACCCTGAACTTGTCAAAGTTAAATGATTGAGGTCCATCTTAAAAGGCTTTGTAAAATGGTTTAACTCAGTGGCCTGGCAGCCCATGAAAAGCCTCGATTTGGGGCCTGGCAGCCCGTGAAAAGCCTTGCATGTTCTTTTTTGTGCTTTTATTTGCCAAAGTTCTTTTTCCTCGGATGAGATTTATAATATTTTTTGATAAACCGACGTTTTATGACCCGGCTTGCCCTTCAACTACAAGTTATCAGTACATGATCATTTATAATCCGTCACTTATTAACCCGGTCTGGATTCGACTATAAGTCGCCAGTATTATATATGGTTAACCCGGTGTTTATCACAACCTGGTACAGTTTTATCATAAACCGACACAATATGGAAGGAGTTATCAGTACTCAAGATTGGGGTTCTCACCCTTACTACAATAAAGTGGGTCAACCAACGATGTGATTCAATGTCACAGGTATCATCTATTTCATATGTGATTATTTTCGCGTACAGCCTTGGTTATAAACCCTGGCTATATATTTGGGCATCATGACCCGTCCGGCGGTAAACCGCCAGGACACTTTCAACTTCTTGTATGCAGGAACAACTTGAGTAAGCCGATATGGATTATGAACATAATATATCCTAAGCATGGCGGATTAACAGTGTCAGGCAAAATAAATATGCACGATGGCATAGCAGACCAAGTGTTTGAACTAGCCTATTACAAGGCGCTTTAATGCCCAAAAGGATAATTGTTTTTAGCAAGTGTTATAGTACGCAGAAGGCTAAACCGGCCTCCGGATCATGACTCATCACCAAGCTGACTTGATGGCTGCGGATCACCTTGCACCGGTTCATCCTCCTCCTCTCTACCCAGTGGCTGGAAGTCAATGGTTGCCCAATCGATCCCAGTTAGGGCTTGGAATACAGCTTCATCACTGATAAGTGTGGACGGTTCAACGTCAGGGGCATAGGTGTGCTTATGGATTGGCGGGATAAGATTTTGAGCCTCAGGAGTTGGTGCAGCAACCCGTTTGTTGTTAACGTCATAACTCGCCTGATAATATGAAAGGTTAGCTTCTTCAGCCAATTGGCAAGCCAGTGGACACATCTCCCTGGTTATGGCTCGGAGGGCATCATTGTCAAAATCTGATCCGTCTTACTTTAAGCTTGGATACCCTTTACCCACATCCGCCGGATCAAGATCAGGCACCCATGCTTTAGCCCAGGTTAGCGCGGTCAGAGCACTGCCCTTGCAGCCGATCTTTTTAACTCTTCAACCCGGGAAGGCAGCATTGACAACCGATCTAAGGATTCCTTGATTAAGGTTGGGGGTGGCTTGTTGTGAGAAGCAGTGCAGATGATCCGTTGTGCGCCGGTATATAATTGTTCTATCAGAGTATAGGCAGCCTTCAATTTCTTCCGCATGTCAGCACCCAGATGGGTAATGCGAGTTCCTGCATCATTGCGAGCATCAGTAAACCGGCAGCTGATGGGTTAATATATGTTAAAAACATAAAGCGAGGATACTTACCAAATACAACACTGGTCATAACATTTATCTGCCGCTTCAAGCCGTTCAGTTTTTCCATCACCGGTTTAAGGGCTGCTTCTGCATCCTCAACCCTTTTCTGCAAAGTGAATTTCTCTATCTCCCAATCCGCCCGTTCCTTCTGGAAATTTTCCTTCGGCTTCTCCATGGCTGCTAAGAACATTGGTCAGCTCGTCCTTGGCTTTGGAGGTTTCTGCTTGCTGGGACTTGATGTTCTCTTGAAGACCAGTGGTTTGGGCTTCCTTATTGCTCAGTTCAGCTTATAAAAGAAATACATATTATGAGTTGACAACATATATTTGAAGTACCAAGTACATAACAAGTTATACACTTGATACTTGGGGGCTAATGCCTATTTGCTCGTTATCACAAATTTTTACAAGTCCCAAGCACAATACAAGTTTTATTCTTGGCACTTGGGGGCTAATGTATGTTTGCTCAAAGTACCATTATGGGTGTTCTTCTAAAGTCCCGGTTTTGCTTGAAAAGATAAACCGGCCCTTGGGGGCTACACATGCGAAAGTGACAAGGTTATTATTCTACAGTCCCGGTTCATCTTCGTAAGTTAAACCGGCCCTTGGGGACTACACTGGCGAAAGTTACAATATTACAATTCTAAAGTACCGGTTCATGTTTACAAGGTAACCCGGCCCTTGGAGGCTAAGCATGCAAAGTTAAGATATTACAAGGTCCCGGTTTAGATTGATATCATAAACCGGCACTTGGGGGCTACTTGAGTTGATATTTGGAATTGGACATAAGAGAGAAACAGTTATGCAGTTACCTCATATCGCTCCTTCATCAGATTCACTAAACCGGCTGCGAAGTCGCGGCTTGTGTACAGACAGTTTAAAAAACCAGAATGGATATCTTGGGCGTTGAGATGGGCATAGCTTGACAAATCTGTGTTCCATTTGCCTTTGCCCATAGTAGAAAGCTCGTCCTTGGCACTATGCTTCGATAAAGCAACAGGATTGCCAAGAGCGGTGTGGCCGAAGCCAGTAATCAAAATGTCATCCTCTTTGTCATCAGCAGCCTTCACTGGAGTTGACGGTTTATCGGCAGCCTTAGCTGGACTTGCCGGTATATCATCAGTTCGGGTTGGGCTTGTCGGTTTATCAGCTTGGCCCGTTGTATCAACTTCTACTTGTTCAACAAAAAAGTCATGATCTTGTGGTGGCGGGTCATCAAGCATGGCATCAGCATTTGTTCCTTCTAGATCTGGAGTTTTTTCCGGTTCAACAACTATATTGTCGTCAACCGGTTTATTTAACCGGGCCTTCTTGCTGGGTCTAGGTTTGGCACTGAAGAGAACAAACATAAAGGTCAATACCTCGGACAAATATAATATGTCAAGGATAAAATTCAAACATAACTCACCCAGGAACTGTCTTGAGGGGTGGAAGTTGTGTGGCCGATGACTCGCCAGAGGATGAATGAGGGGTTCCCTGGTAATTCAAATCAGACGGATTAAGAGGCTGTCGGAAACAACCCGCCTTGGAGCAAGAAGTATCAGGAATATAAGAGACCTCTGATCGACGTTTCCGAATTGGAGTATTCGGTAAACCGGCGGAGGTAACTACCTGGCCGCTGTGCCGGGTTGTGCGGCGAGTGTCGTGTTGCTGCTTCTTCAAAAAAAAGTGTGGGTCCAAGTGGGCTTGGGGGTGAGAAAATCTTACTTTCCGGTTTGCTTGACGGATTTTCTGTGTTGGCAGAGGATCTGAATCGGAAGAAAGGATAATTACCTCTACATCATCAGCATGGCTGCCTTCAGTGTCATCCTGATAATAGTCATTGTCAATGAGGTGTATGAAAAACGAACCAAGAGAGTCAAGTTCTACCTATGAATCCGGATTATCCAGATCATCGTCAGCATTTGGTTTAGAGGACTCGGCGGTTTTCTTCTTGGCAGGTTTTTTAGTAACCTTGGTCTTGGGGCGAGGTGTCTTGGCCAGTTTATCCTGTGGCTTCTTCTTCCAGAACGGATCATCGCCCTGTTAAAGATGGACAAAATTTTGATAGAATATTTAAAAGGCTTAAGCTAAAAAACAAAAAGTTATTTGATTCTTACACCTGGCGATTTATTAGAAGCGCAGAAAGGACTTAGCCATGTCTTGCCGCAAGCAGTCTCCGGTTCATTCAATATCTTCTTGACAGCCTCAGTAACTTCAGCCTCTGTTAGCTGAATATCAATATGTTGTTGAGGATCTTTCAAACTCCCTGTGTACTCACGCATTAAAACGGGGCGCCGGCTTAAGGGCAAAGTGCTCCAGGATATCCAGCAGCGAACAAAGTTGACGCCTGTAAACCGTTCGCCATGAAGGCTCTGAGCTTTGAGAGTTGCGGTGCGTAGTTGGACCGTTCCTTTGCAGTCAGCCTCTGAGGAAAGGGATGTGTGTTGCTAAGCCGGTGAGGACGATAACCCGCAAAGGATTTTCATCAGTTAGAGACGTATCTCGACAATAAAACCAAGTCTGATTCCGGTCCTTGGGGTGACTGTGAAGCTTGGCGTGAGGGAAACTGTCGTCTTTCCTCTTTTGAATAGCCATTCCACCAAGTTCAGTGTTGGGTCCGTCTATAAACTCTGTATGACGATTTAAATAGAAGAAATCCCTAAACAGTTCAACTGTGGGATCCTCTTGAATATAAGCCTCGCAAAATACTTGGAAATTGCAAACATTGGACACAGAGTTTGGTCCGATGTCCTGAGGATAGAGTTGGAAGCTAGCAAGTACATCTCGAAAAAAAATTGATCCGAGAGGGCTAAAACCTCGACCTAGGTGGTCAGTAAACACAACTACTTCTCCATCTTTGGGCTCAGGAGGATTTTCTGGACCAGGGACCCTCAAGTGAATAACTTCTTTCTTTGCTAAAGCGCCAGTTGCAACACAACCCTCTAACTGCTCTTCCGTAACCTGGGAAGGGACTCGGTTACAAGCATAAAATTGTTTGACCACTGCAATGAAAAGCTGGAAAAACATAAATGCCGGTTTAAGATTTATGACGGGCAAGCATAAAGCGACACAAGGTCTGAAGTAGAAAAAGAGGCATATACACATTGTTAAACCGGAGTCTGACATTGTTAAACCGGAGTCTGACATTGGAGGAGTTACAAAGATAAAGATTTGGCGGTTTAATAGGGGACTAATGGTACCTACCGGATTATCATTTTCTAAAAAGTTAAACCGCCTTCATTGGTATGGAAGGTACAGATCTAAAATGTCTAAGTGAGGGAAAAACAAGTTTCACAGATTGATATTGTGGTTTCAGATCTGCAGCGTATCAGTAAATAAAAATGTATTCAGACCTAAAATACAGGTGCTTAAGCAGTTTATCAGATCCAGATGAGTTTTTTCTACACAAAGCAGATGATCTAAGGATGAAAAAGGGGATTATAACTGCAACGGTGTAAGAAAATAGCAGGTTTGAGGTCGTCATTTATGCTATGAAGAAGAACAGGGAAGAACAACTTCAAGCTTTGATGAACACCGAAGCCCTAATGGTGGATCCAGGGCAAAGGAAAGGGAAACTTACTGATGCTGATGGAACAGCGGAGGAGAGCCGCCTTTTTTCTGGTACATTCAGGTTGATGCAGAAGCCAGAGTTGAGGATGATGGCGGAGCTTGACGACGGCGGCCGTGCGTAAGGGTCAGGTCAGCGCAAGGAGGAAGAAGAAGCAAAGAGGCATGGGGGGGGGAAAGTGAAAAGAACCCCTGGTCTTATTTATAAGGCGAAGGGATAAGTGACAAGCGCGAAAATCGAGGAGACCAAAAGTTGGATATGTGGCAGAGCTATCGGCTCGATTGTCGGAGGCTTATTAATGAAGGTGAGATTTGTACAATTTTTTAACAGGTGACATCATGGCGGTTTATTATGACCCTGGAAGATGACATCATAGCAATTTACAAGATTTACGCGAAGGTGCTGAAGGAGGAATTTCCCTAAGTATTGAAGATTGACATGAACATGTTCAAATCAATCTGGGGCCTAATGTTTGGGATATGACTACTGGGTATAAACCGGCCAGGAGAGGTCGGGTTATCCCCATAATGAGTTATTTATATTTAAGGCCCATGAAGATAAGGAGTGTGGCGCTTTATGAAGGCCCAGGGCCCAGGGCGGATTAAGGCTTGTAGACATAAACCGCCATTGATATGAAAACTTGTGTTGTAAGGTAGGAAGAGTAGAAACCGAGCCGGACACGTTTATGAGCCGGCCTCGGGATTCCTTAAACCGACGGGCGTCAACCTATGTATAAAGAGGAACGACCCGACGGCGGTTTAGGAACAACAAACAACAACTCGAGAGCCAGGCATAACGGATTCGCTCCCTGGTCATCGAAACCCTAGCAATTCCACGTCAACTGGATTAGGCTTTTACCTTCACCGCAAGGGGCCGAACCAGTATAAACTCTCTGCGTCCTTTGTCTGCTTTAACCCCTTTAAGCTAATCCATCATGATGGCTCTGTGACTAAGTCCTTTCACTAGGACATCTGCCGTGACAAAACCACGACAAGATGCATAATTTTTCCACTAATCTTGGATCAAAAGCGGGCGATATTTTTAAGTTGTTAAAATAATGGGGTACTTTAATCCATGAAAGAATAGAAGAAAGTCTGTCTCGGATCGATAAATTGGAAGAAATTCTAAGCACGGCTTTTACTACCACTAAAATTATTGAGGAAACTCCTGTAAAGAGTAGGAGATCCAAAAATAAGGATGCAACTCCTAATGATAGCAATAAAGGACAACTTAAGATGATTAGTATCTACCCTGATTTTGTTGAAGTGATAAAAGATCCTTTTTGCAACAATGAAATCTTTGAATTTATTCCTAGGAGTGTTGTTGTTGAAAATATTTTTGCTGAATCTTTGAGGGATTCTAAGTGTTTGATTGAAGAGTTGGACAATGATGACAAAACTTAGAGCCTTGCTTTATGCCTACCTAAGGGCGTAAAACTATAGCGCTTGTTGGGAGGCAACCCAATGAATAAAATTTATTTTTGCTTTTTGCTTTCTGTTCTTTGAGTGTTAGCACAATTATGCTACTGTTATGATTGTGTTTTTTTGTGTTTTAATTAGTGTTTGTGCCAAGTAGAACCAATAGGATCTTCTTGGGTGATAGTTGTTTGATCTTGCTGAAAAAGATAGAAATTTGTGCTCACAAAAATAGTTGCCAAAATTCACCAGAACGTGATAAAATGCTAATTATTTTTGCAGAAGATCAATATACAAATTATCTAGGTTGCTCTAGTTTTTCAGAATTTTTGGAGTTACAGAAGTATTCATTTAAATCAGATTGCTACAGACTGTTCTGTTTTGACAGATTCTGTTTTCTTTGTGTTGTGTGCTTATTTTGATGGTTCTATGATTTTCTTTGATGAGTTTTTGCCATAGAAAAGTTGGAATACAATAGATATAATACAAAAATAAAATAAGAATTGGCTTGATACATCACTTATATTTTTGGTTTATTTTCCTTACACTAACGGATCTCACGAAGGTTTTGTTGAGTTTTGTGTGATTGAAGTTTTCAAGTTTTGGGTTATCTTACGATGGATGAAGGAAGGATGTCCCAAGCTATTATTACAAGAATGAGAAACCAACTAAGCTTGGGGATGCCCCCGAGTGGCATCCCCGTTTTCTTCCAACAACTATCGGTATTTCACTTGAAACTATATTTTTATTCGTCACATGATATGTGTTTTGCTTGGAGCGCCTTGTATGATATGTGTCTTTGCTTGTTTTATTTTGTGTTTTAAGTCATCATTCTTGCTGGACACACCTATTTAAGAGAGCCAAAATTATATCATGACTTGTTAGAATGCTCTCTATGCTTCACTTAAATCTTTTATGAGCTAGGACTTGCTCTAGTGCTTCACTTGTATCTTTTTGAGCATGGTGTGCTTTGTTATTTTTGAAGAAATGCTCTCTTGCTTCACTTAGATTTATTTGAGAGTTAGTAAATGTTTTAAGAAATTCTCTCTTGCTTCACTTAAATTATTTTGAGAGAAAGAAAATTTGTTAGGCTCATGATCTTCACTTATATTTGTTTGAGCTTATGAAAAGCAACACATGAAAATTAGTTCCAAAGTGATAGATATCCAAGAAGGATAAAGAAATAAAAAAGGTCATGAAGATCATTGGACAAAATAAACTTGATTCTTAGTAATAGTTTTGAGAAATGATGGTGTGATATGTGAGTTATGTTGATGAGCAAGTGTGCTCTAGTAAGAATATTGGTGTTAAGGTTTGTGATTCCCTATGCATGCACGAAAGTCAATAATCATGCAATGAAAATTATATCCTACTTGTGGTGCATTATTCGGTGTTAATTATGCTTAATGCTTGCTTATGAAATTATTCGTTTCTTGGTTGGTCTTTTCTCAATCTTTTTGCTAGCCTTCATTTTGCACTAAGTATGATCTCTACTTGTGCATCCAAAATCCTTTAAACCAGTTTTGCCAGATGAGTCCACTATGTCTACCTATATGCGGTGTTATTTTGCTGTTCTAAGCAAATTTTCATGTGCCATCTCTAATTTTCAAAATAAACTTCTCTTTTGTGTGTTTGTTTCGCTCGCGGAACGGTAATGGGTGGCTAATATTTTCCATGTTGGATGTGTTATTCTCAAGATGAGTGTTTATTCACTTGTCATTGCACGAGAGTAAGGCAAAGGTCTTAGGGATGCCCAGTCCCGAAATGCAAAAATAATTTACTTTATGTTGTCAAATAATAAATTCCTTGGAAAGTGTTGGTATGGAGGGCACCCGTGTATACGGTTAGCCATGGAAAGTGAAAGTATGGTGAAAAAAGGAATAAACATTTTTTCTATTTGGGAACCGCCTATGGCATATCTAGCATGGAAAGTGTTCGAAACTCTAAGTCGTTTTCGTTGGTGGGATGGATACACCTCCCAAAATGTTTTTATCTCTAAGTTTTTCGCTTTGAGCTCTAGCACCTCTACAAATCCCTACTTCCCTCTACGAAGGGCCTTTCTTTTACTTTATGCAATTTTTATTTTTGAAATTTGAGTTTCCATCTTCTCTCATAAAAAGCACCAACTAGGAGGCAATATGATCGTGCTCAAGTATTGGGTGTGGTTAATATTCGAGTGTGTTTCATGAATGGATCAATGTTTGAGCATGATGGGCTAGGGATAACTTATTTTAGCATTGATATTTTGAAAGACATGGTTGCTTGTTGATATGCTTGAGTATCTAAATTATTATGTCAAAACTAGACTATTGCTTTGATTCGCATAAAAAGTCCAAATGTCCATGCTATAAAGAAAAGAATATGTTATTACTTGATGAACAACACTCCACATCAAAAATTCTGTTTTTATCACTTACCTACTCGAGGACGAGTAGGAGTTAAGCTTGGGGATGCAGATACGTCTCCAACGTATCTATAATTTTTTATTGTTCCATGATGTTTTATTATCAATCTTGGATGTTTTATAATCATTTTATAGTCATTTTATATCATCTTTTGGTACTAACCTATTGACATAGTGCCAGTTGCCAGTTGCCAGTTGCTGTTTTTTCCATGTTTTTTTACATCACAGGAAATCAATATCAAACGGAGTCCAAATGCCACGAAACTTCACGATGATTTTTATGGGCCAGAAGGAAGGCAATGGGCCCTGGTTGCACTTGGGGGGTGCCTCGAGGGGGGCATAACCCACCAGGGTGCGCCAGGAGGCCCAGGCGCGCCCTGGTGGGTTGTGCCCACCTCGGGTGCCCCTCGGACCGCCTCTTTGCTCTGTAAATACCCCAATATTCCAGAAACCCTAGGGTAGTCGATGAAATATTCATCTAGCCGCCGCAGAGTCCAGAACCACCAGATCTAATCTAGAAACCATCACGGGGGGGGGGGGGTTCACCACTTCCATTGGTGCCTCTCCGATGATGCGTGAGTAGTTCCTTGTAGACCTTCGGGTCCGTAGTTAGTAGCTAGATGGCTTTCTCTCTCTCGCTGAATTGTCAATACAATGGTTTCTTGGAGATCCATATGATGTAACTCTTTTGCGGTGTGTTTGTTGGGATCTGATGAACTTCGAGTTTATGATTAGTCATATCTTTTTATAGACATGAAAGTTATTTGAGTTTCTTTGATCTCTTATATGCATGATCTCTTATAGCGTCATATTTCTTCTCCGATATTTGGGTTTTGTTTGGCCAACTTGATCTATTTATCTTGCAATGGGAAGAGGTGCCCGGTAGTGGGTTCGATCTTACGGTGCTCGATCCCAGTGACAGAAAGGGAAATGACATGTATGTATCATTGCTACTAAGGATAAAAAGACGAGATCAATATCTACCGCCATATAGACAAACGGATCTTGTCTACATCATGTCATCGTTCTTATTGCATTACTCCAATTTTCCATGAACTTAATACACTAGATGCATGCTGGATAGCGGTCGATGTGTGGAGTAATAGTAGTAGATGCAGGCAGGAGTCGGTCTACTAATCTTGGACGTGATTCCTATGTAATGATCATTGCCTGGATATCGTCATAATTATTTGAAGTTCTATCAAATGCCCAACAGTAATTTGTTTACCCACCATTTGCTATTTTTCTCGAGAGAAGCCACTAGTGAAACCTACGGCCCCCGGGTCTTCTTCCTCATATATTTGCCTTGCGATCAACTTTTCCTTTGCATTTTTATTCAGATCTATTAAACCAAAAAATACAAAAAATACCTTGTTGTGTTTTAACTTTATTTATTTTATTTGGCATTTGATCTATCAATCTACTACAATTTACCTCACATCCGCTTGCCTATCTTGAGGCGCTGTACCCCGGAAGGGATTGACAACCCATTTAACTTGTTGGGTTACGAGGTGTTGTTGTTTGTGTGCAGGTGTTGTTTACGTTGTGTTGCTTGGTTCTCCTATTGGTTCGATACCTTGGTTTCGTAACTGAGGGAAATACCTACCATTGATGTGCTACATCTCCCTCCCTCTTCGAGGAAATACCGACGTGGTTCCAGCTGCCATCAATCACCTCTTCTTGTCTGTATACAAGGCACTGCTGATGTTACTATGGAAGCAGGTGTTGTCTCGCATGGTCCCACTCTCCGGATGTATTCAACATCCGTTGCAGGGTATTCGGGATGGATACTAGTGTACTAGCGCCAAAACCTTCTCCCTAGTTCAGTATTGAAACTCTTGGAGGAAACTCGCTCTTCCTTGGACAAAAACTGTCCAATGATGGTGGAAGGTGATCCAGCTGCTATTGAGACAGCGTTACTACCATTTATGAGAAGCAACTGTATCTATACCTCGGACATTGCTATGCTTCCCTACCATCCCAATATGGGTCCTGACATAGGCCGCTTCAGCCTGGATGATCAGTCCTGCGTTGGTCTCGAGATTGACAGTAGCTGGCCCTTCCTAGAGAATCACTTCTGGTTCAAAGAAAACGTTTCCAACGCCGACGAGTGGTTGAGCTTAATTTCATTTCATCACTTTGTTATTTGTTGTGTGAGAAAAACTTTACTTTACTAGAATGTTTTGTTGGAAATGATCTATAATCCAACGTGTATCCTCGTTGTCGTTCTGGGTTGATGACTTGTTGTATGTAATCAATGGTACATTTGCATATGCGTCCATCAACTCACGCCTGCTAGTGGTGTCCATATGAACAGTACTAGTGATTTTAGTTGCAAAAATTAGATAGTGCTAGTGATTTTTAGCTGCATATTTTGACAAATCGCAGTGTTACAAGGTTGACAAATGGCAATGTTACTAGGTAAACAAATGTCAATCTTTCTAGTTTGACAAATGGCAACATACCCAAAATGACAGATGCAAATCTTACCCAATTGTTTATACGTGGTTGCACACGGGTCATGCAAAACAACCGCTTGCATTGAAGGGATGCAGAAATCCTGCTTGGCAGATTTTCCCTTGGCTTCTTGGGGAAGCTGTCAGTTTGCGTACAGGTGTTCTAACTAAAACGTTTGCGATGAGTGTTTTATATTTAAAAACCATTGGCATTTTTTTTCCAAAAGAAAATCATTTGATAAGTCTATACATTAAGAGAGAAAAACACAAGTTTGTTAAAAACATATCTTTCATTTAGTCACACTGCGAATTTATATTCATATGATCAAGAATTCGAGATACAGTATTAAACCCCCAAAAGAACTATTTCCGACGGCGGCGGAGGCGGCATGCCGCACCGTCGTTGTCATCCTCCGGGACGTTGTTGTTGAAGTCTTCAAGGCAGCACAAAATGTTCATCACTTGTAAATCAAACATCATGTCGTCGGGCGATCGACGGGCAGGGTGCGGGAGGACGGCAACTGGCGCTGCTGAGAGGTAGCGGTCGACGGCAGCGTCCCAGCCACTCAGGGGGGCGCGCGCATGGGCACGGGTACGGGCGCGGCGGGTGCAGCCAAATGCACGGGGACTGGCGCCGCGGTGGGTGGAGGGGCGCACACGGGCAGGGGCACGGGCATGGCGGGTGCAGCCAAATGCATGGGGGCCAGCGCCACGGTGGCTGGAGGGGCGCGCACGGGCACGGGCACTGGCGCTGGTATATACACGAGCTCGCGCGGGTCTGCGGAGACCTCGCTGATGCCCGCAGCTTCCAGCTCTATGATAGTGCTCGGCGACCAGCCCGTCAATGCTACGGGGATGTTCGCTGGCGCGGTCGTGGGGATGGGAGCTGGGACGGGAGCGGGGGCAGCAACTGCCGCGGCCAGCTTGTTCTGGGCCATGTCCATGAGGCCCCATTCGTCCTTATTTTCTATCTCCTCCGGCTCAGAGTCGACTTCACCAAACTTGAAGACTAGTGGCGAATGATCATTCTGCTGAAGGAAATATGCCCTAGAGGCAATAATAAAATTATTATTTATTTCCTCATATCATGATAAATGTTTATTATTCATGCTAGAATTGTATTAACCGGAAACGTAATACATGTGTGAATACATAGAAAAACATAATGTCACTAGTATGCCTCTACTTGACTAGCTTGTTAATCAAAGATGGTTAAGTTTCCTAACCATAGACATGAGTTGTCATTTGATTAACGGGATCACATCATTAGGAGAATGATGTGATTGACTTGACCCATTCCGTTAGCTTAGCACTTGATCGTTTAGTTTACTGCTATTGCTTTCTTCATGACTTATACATGTTCCTATGACTATGAGATTATGCAACTCCCGATTACTGGAGGAACACTTTGTGTGCTACCAAACGTCACAACGTAAATCGGATATTATAAAGGTTCTCTACAGGTGTCTCCAATGGTACTTGTTGAGTTGGCATAGATCGAGATTAGGATTTTTCACTCCGACTATCGGAGAGGTATCTTTGGGCCCTCTCGGTAATGCACATCACAATAAGCCTTGCAAGCAATGTGACTAATGAGTTAGTTGCGGGATGATGCATTACGTAACGAGTAAAGAAACTTGCCGGTAACGAGATTGAGCTAGGTACTGAGATACCGACGATCGAATCTCGGGCAAGTAACATATCGATGACAAAGGGAACAACGTATGTTGTTATGCGGTTTGACCGATAAAGATCTTTGTAGAATATGTGGGAGCTAATATGAGCATCCAGGTTCCGCTATTGGTTATTGACCGGAGATGTGTCTCGGTCATGTCTACATAGTTCTCGAACCCGTAGGGTCCGCACGCTTAAAGTTCGGTGACAATCGGTATTATGAGTTTTTGTGTTTTGATGTACTGACGGTAGTTCGGAGTCCCGGATATGATCATGGACATGAAGAGCAGTCTCGAAATGGTCAAGACGTAAAGATCGATATATTGGATGACTATATTCGGACACCGGAAGTGTTCCGGGTGGTTTCAGAGAAAACCGGAGTGCCGGAGGGTTACCAGAACCCCCCCGGGAGAAACAGTGGGCCTTATGGGCCTTAGTGGAGAGAGAGAGAGAGAGGGCTGGCCTTGGGCTGGCCTTGGGCAGGCCGCGTGCCCCTCCCCCTCTGGTCCGAATTGGACTAGGAGACGGGGGCGGCACCCCCCTTTCCTTCTCCCTCTCCCCCTTCCTTTCCCCCTCCTAGTAGGAGTAGGAAAGAGGGGAGTCCTACTCCTACTAGGAGGAGGACTCCTCCTCCTAGCGCGTCTACAGGGGCCGTCCGGCCTCCCCCTTGCTCCTTTATATACGGGGCAGGGAGGCAATTCTAGACACACAAGTTGATCTATTGATCTCTCCCAGCCGTGTGCGGTGCCCCCCTCCACCATAACCCACCTCGATCATATCATAGAGGTGCTTAGGCGAAGCCCTGCATCGGTAGCATCATCATCACCATCATCACGCTGTCGTGCTGACGAAACTCTCTGGTGAAGCTTTGCTGAATCGGAGCTCGTGGGACGTCATCGAGTTGAACGTGTGCTGAACTCGGAGGTGCCATGCATTCGGTACTTGGATCGGTCGGATCGTGAAGACGTACGACTACATCAACCGCGTTGTGCTAACGCTTCCGCTTTCGATCTACGGGGGTACGTGGACACACTCTCCCCTCTCGTTACTATGCATCACCATGATCCTGTGTGTGCTTAGGATTTTTTTTAAATTACTACATTTCCAAATAGTGGCATCCGAACCTGGTTTATGCGTAGGTGTAATATGCACGAGTAGAACACACGTGAGTTGTGGGCGATACAGGTCATACTGCTTACGAGCATGTCATACCTTGGTTCGGCGGTATTGTTGGATGAAGCGGCCCGGATCGATATTATGCGTACGCTTACGCGAGACTGGTTCTACCGACGTGCTTTGCACATAGGTGGATGGCGGGTGTCAGTTTCTCCAACTTTAGTTGAACCGAGTGTGGCTACGCCCTGTCCTTGAGAAGGTTAAAACAGCACTAACTTGACGAACTATCATTGTGGTTTTGATGCGTAGGTAAGAACGGTTCTTGCTTAGCCCGTAGCAGCCACGCAAAACTTGCAACAACAAAGTAGATGACGTCTAACTTGTTTTTGTAGGGCATGTTGTGATGTGATATGGTCAAGACATGATGTTATATTTATTGTATGAGATGATCATGTTTTGTAACGGAGTTATCGGCAATTGGCAGGAGCCATATGGTTGTCGCTTTATTGTATGCAATGCAATCGCCCTGTAATTGCTTTACTTTATCACTAAGCGGTAGCGATAGTCATAGCAATAGTTGGCGAGACGAAAACGATGCTACGATGGATATCAAGGTGTCGCGCTAGTGACGATGGTGATCATGGCGGTGCTTCGGAGATGGAGATCAAAGGCACAAGATGATGATGGCCATATCATGTCACTTATATTGATTGCATGTGATGTTTATCCTTTATGCATCTTATTCTGCTTTGTTTGACGGTAGCATTATAAGATGATCTCTCATAAAATTTCAAGGTAAAAGTGTTCTCCCTGAGTATGCACCGTTGCCAAAGTTCGTCGTGCCGAGACACCACGTGATGATCGGGTGTGATAAGCTCAACATTCATATACAACCGGTGTAAGACAGTTTTACACACGCAGAATACTCGAGTTAAACTTGACGAGCCTAGCATATGCAGATATGGCCTTGGAACACTCAGACCAAAAGGTCGAGCGTGAATCATATAGTAGATATGATCAACATAGTGATGTTCACCATTGAAAACTACTCCATTTCACGTGATGATCGGTTATGGTTTAGTTGATATGGATCACGTGATCACTTGGATGATTAGAGGGATGTCTATCTAAGTGGGAGTTCTTAAGTAATATGATTAATTGAACTTAAATTTATCATGAACTTAGTACCTGATAGTATTTTGCTTGTCTATGTTGTTGTAGATAGATGGCCCGTGTTATTGTTCCGTTGAATTTTAATGTCTTCCTTGAGAAAGCATAACACAGACTGGTCCGTAACTTGAGGATTATCCTCATTGCTGCATGGAAGAATTACGTCCTGGAAGCACCGTTAGGTGTACCACCTGTGCCGGCAACTGCAGACATTGTGAATGCCTGGAAGTCGCGTGTTGATGACTACTCGATAGTTCAGTGTGCCATGCTTTATGGCTTAGAACCGGGACTTCAACGAAGTTTTGAACGTCATGGAGCATATAAGATGTTCCAGGAGTTGATATTTCAAGTAAATACCCGGATTGAGAGATATGAAGTCTCCAATAAGTTCTACAGCTGCAAAATGGAGGAGAATAGTTCTGTCAGTGAACATATACGCAAAATGTCTGGGTATAATAATCACTTGATTCAACCGGTTGTTAATCCTCCAGGTGATAGTGTCATTGACAGAATTCTTCAATCATTGCCACCAAACTACAAGAGCTTCGTGATGAACTATAATATGCAAGGGATGGATAGGACAATTCCCGAGCTCTTCGCAATGCTAAAGGCTGTGGAGGTAGAAATCAAGAAGGAGCATCAAGTTTTGATGGTCAACAAGACCACTAGTTTCAAGAAAACGGGTAAAGGGAAGAAGAAGGAGAACTTCAAGAAGAACAACAAACAAGTTGCTGCTCAAGAGAAGAAACCCAAGTCTGGACCTAAACCTGAGACTAAGTGCTTCTACTGCAAACAGACTGGTCACTGGAAGCGGAATTGCCCCAAGTATTTGGCGGATAAGAAGAATGGCAAGGTGAAAAAAGGTATATGTGATATACATGTTATTGATGTGTACCTTACTAGAGCTTGCAGTAGCACCTGGGTATTTGATACTAGTTCTGTTGCTAATATTTGCAACTCGAAATAGGGACTACGGATTAAGCGAAGACTGGCTAAGGACGAGGTGACGGTGCGCGTGGGAAATGGTTCCAAAGTCGATGTGATCGCCGTCGGCATGCTACCTCTACATCTGCCTTCCGGATTAGTTTTAGATCTAAATAATTGTTATTTGGTGCCAGCGTTAAGCATGAACATTATATCTAGATCTTATTTGATGCGAGATGGTTATTCATTTAAATCTGATAATAATGATTGTTCTATTAATATGAGGAATATCTTTTATGGTCATGCACCCTTGAAGAGTGGTCTATTTGTGATGAATCTCGATAGTAGTGATACACATGTTCATAATGTTGAAGCCAAAGGATGCAGAGTTGATAATGATAGTGCAACTTATTTGTGGCACTGCCGTTTGGGTCATATTGGTGTAAAACGCATGAAGAAACTCCATACTGATGGACTTTTGGAATCACTTGATTATGAATCACTTGGTACTTGTGAACCATGCCTCATGGGCAAGATGACTAAAACGCCGTTCTCCGGAACAATAGAGCGAGCAACAGATTTGTTGGAAATCATACATACTGATGTATGTGGTCCGATGAATATTGAGGCTCGCGGCGGGTATCGTTATTTTCTCACCTTCACAGATGATTCAAGCAGATATGGGTATATCTACTTAATGAAACATAAGTATGAAACATTTGAAAAGTTCAAAGAATTTCAGAGTGAAGTGGAAAATCATCATAACAAGAAAATAAAGTTTCTATGATCTGATCGTGGAGGAGAATATTTGAGTTACGAGTTTGGTCTACATTTGAAACAATGCGGAATATTTTCACAACTCACGCCACTCGGAACACCACAACGTAATGGTGTGTCCGAACGTCGTAATCATACTTTACTAGATATGGTGCGATCTATGATGTCTCTTACTGATTTACCGCTATCGTTTTGGGGTTATGCTTTAGAGATGGCTGCATTCACGTTAAATAGGGCACCATCAAAATCCGTTGAGACAATGCATTATGAACTATGGTTTGGCAATAAACCAAAGTTGTCGTTTCTTAAAGTTTGGGGCTGTGATGCTTATGTAAAAGGCTTCAACCTGATAAGCTCGAACCCAAATCGAAGAAATGTGTCTTCATAGGATACCCAAAGGAAACTGTTGGGTACACCTTCTATCACAGATCCGAAGGCAAGACATTCGTTGCTAAGAATGGATCCTTTCTAGAGAAGGAGTTTCTCTCGAAAGAAGTGAGTGGGAGGAAAGTAGAACTTGATGAGGTAACTATACCTGCTCCCTTATTGGAAAGTAGTTCATCACAGAAATCTGTTCCTATGACTCCTACACCAATTAGTGAGGAAGCTAATGATGATGATCATGTAACTTCAGATCAAGTTGCTACCGAACCTCGTAGGTCAACCAAAGCAAGATCCGCACCAGAGTGGTACAGTAATCCTATTCTGGAGGTCATGTTGCTTGACCAAGGCGAACCTACGAACTATGAAGAAGCGATGGTGAGCCCAGATTCCGCAAAATGGCTTGAGGCCATGAAATCTGAGATGGGATCCATGTATGGGAACAAAGTGTGGACTTTGGTTGACTTGCCCGATGATCTGCAAGCCATAGAGAATAAATGGATCTTCAAGAAGAAGACTAACACTAAAGGTAATGTTACTTTCTACAAAGCTCGACTTGTTGCGAAAGGTTTTTGACAAGATCAAGGGTTGACTACGATGAGACTTTCTCACCCGTAGCGATGCTTAAGTCTGTCTGAATCATGTTAGCAATTGCCGCATTTTATGATTATGAAATTTGGCAAATGGATGTCAAAACTGCATTCTTGAATGGATTTCTGGAAGAAGAGTTGGATATGATGCAATCGGAAGGTTTTGTCGATCCAAAGGGAGCTACCAAAGTGTGCAAGCTCCCGCGATCCATTTACGGACTGGTGCAAGCCTCTCGGAGTTGGAATAAACGTTTTGATAGTGTGATCAAAGCATATGGATTTATACAGACTTTTGGAGAAGCCTGTATTTACAAGAAAGTGAGTGGGAGCTCTGTAGCATTTCTGATATTATATGTGGATGACATATTGCTGATTGGAAATGATATAGAATTTCTGGATAGCATAAAGGGATACTTGAATAAAAGTTTTTCAATGAAAGACCTCGGTGAAGCTGCTTACATAATGTGCATCAAGATCTATAGAGATAGATCAAGACACTTGATAGGACTTTCACAAAGCACATAACTTGACAAAGTTTTGAAAAAGTTCAAAATGGATCAAGCAAAGAGAGGGTTCTTGCCTGTGTTACAAGGTGTGAAGTTGAGTCAGACTCAATGCCCGACCACTTCAGAAGATAGAAAGAAAATGAAAGATGTTCCCTATGATTCAGCCATAGGCTCTCATGTATGCAATGCTGTGTACCAGACCTGATGTGTGCCTTGCTATTAGCTTAGCAGGGAGGTACCAAAGTAATCCAGGAGTTGATCACTGGACAGCGGTCAAGAACATCCTGAAATACCTGAAAAGGACTAAGAATATGTTTCTCGTTGATGGAGGTGACAAAGAGCTAGTCGTAAATGTTTACGTCAATGCAAGCTTTGACACTGATCCGGACGATTCTAAATCGCAAACCGGATACATGTTTACATTGAGTGGTGGAGCTGTTAGTTGGTGCAGTTCTAACCAAAGCGTCATGGCGGGATCTACGTGTGAAGCGGAGTACATAGCTGCTTCGGAAGCAGCAAATGAAGGAGTCTAGATGAAGGAGTTCATATCCGATCTAGGTGTCATACCTAGTGCATCGGGACCAATGAAAATCTTTTGTGACAATACAGGTGCAATTGCCTTGGCAAAGGAATCCAGATTTCACAAGAGAACCAAGCACATCAAGAGATGCTTCAATTCCATTCGGGATCAAGTCTAGGTGGGAGACATAGAGATTTGCAAGATACATACGGATCTGAATGTTGCAGACCCGTTGACTAAGCCTCTTCCACGAGCAAAACATGATCAGCACCAAAACTCCATGAGTGTTAGAATCATCACTTTGTAATCTAGATTATTGACTCTAGTGCAAGTGGGAGACTGAAGGAAATATGCCCTAGAGGCAATAATAAAGTTATTATTTATTTCCTCATATCATGATAAATGTTTATTATTCATGCTAGACTTGTATTAACCGGAAACGTAATACATGTGTGAATACATAGACAAACATAATGTCACTAGTATGCCTCTACTTGACTAGCTTGTTAATCAAAGATGGTTAAGTTTCCTAACCATAGACATGAGTTGTCATTTGATTAACGGGATTACATCATTAGGAGAATGATGTGACTGACTTGACCCATTCCGTTAGCTTAGCACTTGATCGTTTAGTTTACTGCTATTGCTTTCTTCATGACTTATATATGTTCCTATGACTATGAGATTATGCAACTCCCGATTACCGGAGGAACACTTTGTGTGCTACCAAACGTCACAACATAACTGGGTGATTATAAAGGTGCTCTACAGGTGTCTCCGATGGTACTTGTTGAGTTGGCATAGATCGAGATTAGGATTTGTCACTCCGACTGTTGGAGAGGTATCTCTGGGCCCTCTCGGTAATGCACATCACAATAAGCCTTGCAAGAAATGTGACTAATGAGTTAGTTGCAGGATGATGCATTACATAATGAGTAAAGAAACTTGCCGGTAACGAGATTGAGCTAGGTATTGAGATACCGACGATCGAATCTCGGGCAAGTAACATTCCGATGATAAAGGGAACAACGTATCTTGTTATGCGGTTTGACTGATAAAGATCTTCATAGAATATGTGGGAGCCAATATGAGCATCTAGGTTCCGCTATTGGTTATTGACCGGAGACGTGTCTCAGTCATGTCTACATAGTTCTCGAACCCGTAGGGTCCGCACGCTTAAAGTTCGGTGACGATCAGTATTATGAGTTTTTGTGTTTTGATGTACCAAAGGTAGTTCGGAGTCCTGAATATGATCACGGAAATGGAGAGGATTCTCAAAATGGTCGAGACGTAAAGATCGATATATTGGACGACTATATTCGGACACCAGAAGTGTTCTGGGTGGTTTCGGAGAAAACCAGAGTGCCGGAGGGTTACCGGACCCCCCCACCCCCGGAGAAATAGTGGGCCTTATGGGCCTTAGTGGAGAGAGAGAGAGAGAGAGGGCTGGCCTAGGCCAGGCCGCATGCCCCTCCCCCTCTGGTTCGAATTGGACTACGAGAGGGGGGCGGCGCCCGTTTTCCTTCTCCCTCTCCCCCTTCCTTTCCCCCTCCTAGTAAGTGTAGGAAAGAGGGGAGTCCTACTCCTACTAGGAGGAGGACTCCTCCTCCTGGTGCACCTACAGGGGCCGGCCGGCCTCCCCCCTTGCTCCTTTGTATATGGGGCAGGGGGCACCTCTAGACACACAAGTTGATATGTCGATCTCTCCCAGCCGTGTGCGGTGCCCCCCTCCACCATAATCCACCTCGATCATATCGTAGCGGTGCTTAGGAGAAGCCCCGCATCGGTAGCATCATCATCACCGTCATCACGCCATTGTGCTGATGAAACTCTCCGGCAAAGCTTTGCTGGATCGGAGCTCGCGGGACATCATCGAGTTGAATGTCTGCTGAACTCGGAGGTGCTGTGCGTTCGGTACTTGGATCGGTCGGATCGTGAAGACATAAGACTACATCAACCGCATTGTGCTAACGCTTCTGCTTTCGGTCTACGAGGGTACGTGGACACACTCTCCCCTCTCGTTGCTATGCATCACCATGATCATGTGTGTGTGTAGGATTTTTTTTGAAATTACTACGTTTCCCAACATCTGCGCCATGGCATTGGTGGAGGTCTGTGGGAGGGAGGGAATGGGAGGCGAACAGTAAGGCCGCCCGTATTAAACAGCGGCTCAGGCGCCATTAATGGAGAGGAAGGCGGGCGGCCATGGAAGTCAAAGAGCTTGCTTCCTAGTGAGCCTGCGCAGCGTATAGCTCACATGCTTCCCGGTGAGCCTACGCATTGGAGGACAGCTTGCTGATGTCTACTGCGCAACCTTCTTCTTGTAGACGTTGTTGGGCCTCCAAGTGCAGAGGTTTGTAGGATAGTACACTACAAAAAAAAGACACATCCGTGACATTTTGGGCCGAACGAAAATATTTTCTGTCATACTTATGACACTTCTATGACGATAATTGTGACAAAACCCGGTATCATCATAGATGTGGTGGGGTACTACTTCTATGACCAAAAATCATGACAGAAAATGGGCTTTTCTTCCTGGGCGGGCCGGAGACGCAGCTGCATGACATTCTTTGGGCCGTCCATGATGGAAAAAACCATGGTAGAAGCGAGGGCGGAAAATATCGGGGAGTCCCCGGTTACGGTGGGTGGTCGGGGGCCGAGAGATGCGCGTTTCTCTCATACGTACGCGCGTGTGTGCGAGGCGTTGGGCTCTAACTGAACCCAAGCGAGGCGTTGGGCTCTAACTGAACCCGAGCGATTGCACTGCAGGCTACGCGTTACTGAACCCGGGCGATCGATCGATGGCTGTTAACTGAACTCGATCGAGCGATTCCTTCGCTACTACTGCTAACTGAAGCCGATCGATGCTGCCTCTGGATGAACAGTGAGCGTTGCGGGGGGGGGGGGGGGGGGGGTTGGATGAACAGTTCCCGGTGGGGGTGGATGAATAGGACCCCGTGGCGTTGCCTCTGGATGAACATGACCCCGATCGATCGAGCCGGTTGGGGCTGGATGAACAGGACCCCGTGGAGAGCAGGATGAACAGTAGACGGTGGAGGGCAGGATGAGGATGAACAGTAGCCCATGGAGGGGTGGTTGAACAGGAGCCCTTGGAAAGGGCTGGTTGAACAGTAGCCGGTGGAGTAGCGCGCGGTGGAGGCTGGATGAACAGCAGCCCGTGGATGAACAGTCGCAGGTGGAGGCTGGAGGAGGTCGACCGTGGATGAATAGTAGCCCGTGGAGGCTGGAGGGGGTCGACGGTGGAGATGAACAGTATCCCGTGGAGTCCTATTTTGCGGTACGCCACACCCCTCCCGATGAACAGGACCCTCGTTTCGACTGTAGCACTCCAACACAAGTCCGTTTCCTCTGTTTTGCGGTACGCCACACCCCTCCCGATCAACAGGACCCCCGTTTCGACTATAGGAGGTCCGTTTCCTCTATTTTGCGGTACGTCAGACCCCTCCCGATGAACAGGATCCCGTTTCGAACGTGGCCGGTCGAACACAAGGCCGTTTCCTCCGTTCTGCGGTACGCCAGGCCTCGTTTCCATCGGCTGTTCCGTCCAAGCCCTCCCGATGAACACGACGACGCATTCCGTTCGGACCCAGCCGGTTGGCTCCCCATGAACACGACGACGACGTTGTTTATCCGTTCCGACCAAGCCATGTACATGAGCCCTGGCCGTTCGTACGCGCGAGTAGGCGTTCGAGACCCCGCCCTTATGTACGTACGTAGCCGTATTCACTTTCTTGCACCCTGGCCGCTGTACGTATGTGTACATGCTACGTGCGCGCCTCTACTACGACACGTGCGCGCCTCTACATCGACCAGTATGTACGTACACGTTCGCGACCAGAATGACAATGCTATGTACGCTTCGACCAGGTGGGTCTCGACTGTCAGGCACTTCCTTGCGTGCGAAGATGTAGCTGGTGGGTCCCAGCAGTCAGGGGGCGAATCGTTTTTTTTGCCCGGACGTACTTCCTTGCGTGCAAAGATGTAGCTGGTGGGTCCCAGCAGTCAGGGGGAAACGTTTTTTCGCGAAATACGGTGGCCCGTCCGGTGGGTCCCCGCTGTCAAGTGGAGGAATAATTAGTTTGCGCATAATAAATAGGCACTTCCTTGCTTGGTCGTGGATCCAGCTATCAGCCTCTCCACGTAGAGTACTCTTCCGATGGAAGTCGTTCCTTGACCACGTTGACCACGCCGCACCCAGGGCGGTGGACGACTGCGAGGCCTAGGAAGGGGACGACGCGGAGCCGGGGAAGACGCGGCAGTGGAAGCCCGCGCGGAGAGGAGTACGAGGGTTCACTAGTTCGGCTGCGGTGTGAGGCTGCCGTCGCCGTAGGGCCTGGCCAGCGGTGGGAATAGTAGGGGGCGGTGAGGTCTCCGTGGCAGCACAGCCGGCCATGGGAGGCAGGAGCATGCGGCACGACCGGCGCTGCTTTGGGCGGCTGGAGCAAGAAGACCAGAGGTTGAAGAAGCACTACAGCCGTTGGATGGACATCGTACGGTCACTGGAGCTAGAATCGTTCATATTGACTAAGTTGACAAAGCACTCCGTCCTCGTCAACTTAGTAGGCCCACAAGTCAGCCACCCACCAAGATGGGTCCCAACTAGCAGGGGAGTATTCATTTTTTATGCGTAATAAGGAGGCACATCCGGTGGGTCCGAGCTGACAGCGGGGGGAACATTTTTTTTGCGAAATACGATGACCCGTTCGGTGGGTCCCAGCAGTCAGGGGGAAACATTTTTTTTGCAAAATACGGTGGCCCGTCCGGTGGGTCCCTGCTGTTAGGTGGAGGAATCATTATTTTCCGCGTAATAAGGAGGCACTTCTTTGCTACGGCTGTGGACCCAGCTGTCAGCCTCTCCACTTACAGTACACTTCCGATGGAAGTCGTTCCTTGACCACGTTGACCACGTCGCGTTCCGTTGCATGCATGCATCCATGGGCGTGGTACGTCCCCACTATCAGCCTCTCACGTACAGTCATGTTCGGATGACTCTTGGTTGTTGACCACGTTGACCATACCGTGCCGAGCGCACCAAAGGCCGGTGGACGACGGCGAGGCCCCAGACTGGAATGACCCGGAGATGGGGAAGACGGGCAGTGGAGTCGCAGATGGATAGCAGTGGGAAACTTGACTGGTTCGGGTGCGCGGCAGCACTACCGCGGTGCCACCCACGGGAGACAGGAGCAAGAACAGAGGTTGAAGAAGGAGCACGGCTGTTGGATTAGCATCCAACGGTCCAGCTGCTAGAATCATTTGCTGATTAAGTTGACAAAGCCCTGCGTACATGTCCGCTTAGTAGGCCCACAAGTCAGCCACCAAATCTGACGGGTCCCAGCTGTCAACGGGAGGAATAATTTTTTTGCATAACAAGGAGGCACTTCCTTCCGTGCGAAGATACATCCGGTGGGTCCCAGCTGTCAGGTGGAGGAAACATTTTTCAGCTTAATAAGGAGGAACTTTCCTTGCGTGCGACCATGGACCTCGTGGGTCCCAGCCATCAGGCTCTCCACGTACAGTCCTCTTCCGATGACTCTCGTTTGTTGACCACGCCGCACCAAGCGCAGCGAGGCGGTGGACGACGGCGAGGCCCCGGACGGGAACGACTCGGAGATGGGAAGACGCGGCAGTGGAGTCGCAGATTGAGTGGAGGAGAAGGGTTATCACTGGTTCTGGTGCGGCGTGGGGCTGCAGTCGGTGGAGAATAACAGGAGGTCTGGAGGGGTCGAGGGATAGCCTGGCCGGCGGTGGGGTAGCGCTTCGCAGCGATGCGTGCTAAGCAGAGGCGCTAGCCGTCGGAGGCCGGACCAGGTGGTCCCGGCGACGCTGGAGGAAGAAGATGAGAGATTGAAGGTGCATGCTGACCAAGTTGACAACACCCTGCGTAGGCTTCGACCTATTGGCTCACATGTCAGCCTGCAAAAATGTGGCATATATTTAACCCATGTTTTCTAGAATGTACAGTCCATTTGCTGGGCTGGGTGAACAAATAATTTCGCATCAATGCGACCCATTTATATTATCTAAGAAATCCCAGCCCATTTGCACTTCCTTCAAATACACGAATTAGTTGGGATCGTTATATATATAATGTTATGTTAGAAGGAGAAATTAATATCAAAAATAAACCGGAGAGGCACATTTTTTATATACATAATTAACAAATTAGCGAGTTATTGCTAAAAATAAAAATGAGCGCGTTATTATTACATTGGTCCTTAAAATCTTCGCAAGCTTTCGTACGCAATCACAAGGATTTTCCTTGCCTCTGAGTCAAAAACAACCAGGATTTTCCTTGCCAACTTCTGTTAAACATTTACTTTTATAAGTTAATAACACGTGGTATGTTTTCATAATGTATATATAAGTCTCTATAAAATATACGATAATAGTAATAATATAAATATATATAATGTGGTTAAAAAAATACACTGGGCTGCCGATCTTTAAGAAAAAGCCCATAGGCCGATATGGACCTCAAAAAATAAGTTGAAACCACTGTCACCCGTATGTCGTGGGCTACGCATGTTAAAATACAAAACCTAGGCCTAGCTGATACTTGTTCGCCCTCTGGAAAAAATGATACCAGATCCCTGAGCGAACTGGATTATAGAGGGGGCCGGCGGCACTACTGAAGAAGCACATCAGGAGAGATTTTTTTCTTCAGTGGATGGCTCTCGATGGCGTTTTTTTACTTGCCTCTGCACCATACAACTTGTATTTTTAGCCTCCCAGTCCGTGGTGGACCAGCAGCCCATTTGCTGGGTGGGCCAACCTACAGAAACCAGCACTCGATTTTTCATCAAGCCCCAAAAACAACGCAGTACTATGTTTGTTTTGAGGCCGAAAACATTACATCAGGGGTTGAGCGGGGGAGGGGGCAAGACAGAGCAAAAGGATTAAAAAGAGCTGATGCGCCGTTGCTACCCTAACAAAGCAGGTGCAATTTTTCTCGGGAAGAAGGTGTGCCGTTGACACCCACACGTCACATACCCCACAGTAGGCATACTAACAAGTTCACACACAAGCACAACAGAAAAGGTAAACATTCCTATCAAACTCAGGTTCACAGGACACGTTCATATTCATAGGCAACATTCACTATCAACAACTCAAAAGATTCATATATACACAAGTTCAGCATGTCTATGGATCCAAATGATTAATAGATCACACAACAATATTCATAGATAATTCACAAAAAGATTCAGATATACACATGTTCAGTATGTTTATGCATCCAAATGATTGAGATCACAGCCAATATGATCCATGAACGAACTTTAATTACCTAGAGTACAGACTGGTAAATGGTGTTCAGTCGGAGGTACTTCTTGCTAAAATTAATGCTTGTACGAGTAAACTTTCGAGTACATAAGAGGCAGCACAGACAATCTGAACTTTGCTTGTAGGTTTATCCTCAAATAGTGGCCTCATGCCGAGGGAGGTATGAGCAACTTGGCCACTACTTTCATACAACTCGTTTACTGGCTCATCTTAGTCTTGTAGCTCACCAAAATTCTACATTGCAGACTGGTAAGTGGTGTTCAGTCGGAGGTACTTCTTGCTAAAATTAATGCTTCTACGAGTAAACTTTCGAGTACATAAGAGGCAGCACAGACAATCTGAACTTTGCTTGTAGGTTTATCCTCAAATAGTGGCCTCGTGCCGAGGGAGGTTTGAGCAACTTGGCCACTACTTTCATCCAACTAGTTTACTGGCTCATCTTGTTCCTGTGTCTCGCCAAAATTCTACATTGCAGACGAGAAAGGAGGCGGTTGAGAAAATGAACCACCCAAATTTTGTGTGCAGTTCAACTGCAATGGAGCATCCCTGGCGTGCAGACTGATTAAGTGCCAGATGAATATATGCGTCAACCAACTTGTCTGGAATCTTTAGACTCCATGCCATACAGTTTGCTACCATATGTGCAGATACCCAAAAGGCACAAGTTGCACTACAAAAAAAACACTTCCGTGATGATACGTGTTTGTCACAGTAGGTCGCGTTTTTTGTCATGCATGTACATCCATGACAAATTTATGACAGAATCAAGATAGTCATACCTGTGATGTCGTAGAAGTGTTCCATGACATTACCAAAGTTATCATCACGGAAGTGTCCACTTCCATGACGATAAATCGCGCGTCACAAAAGTGCTTTCGTCAAGGGTGACCGACACGTGGCATCCACCATAAGGGAACGCCGTTAAGCTATTGGGTCGGGTTTTGGATCCGATAACCCGTTAACAGCCCCGACCAATGGGGATTTTCCACGTGTAAAATCATCATTGGCTGGAGGAAACACATGTCAGCTCGTCATTAGGTCAGATAGGCGCCTATGATACGTCGACATGAGGCATGGCCCAACAGAGGCCCATTCCCGTGAAAAGGCTGACCCGTTTGACTTGGTCAAAAGATGGCGGGCCGGCCCATGGAAAGCGTGTTAACGGCCAGTTCACATATAGCCCATTTACAGCCCGCTAACCCAAGGCCCATTACGCCCTATCCGAATTAGGCCCAGTACCGTCATCTGGGCCATCCAATATGATTCCAGCCCGTTTTCACTTCTGGCCCATGTATGGCCCATGACGTCTTTCGGCCCATATGAGGCCCTATGTAACTCTTGGCCTATTAACGGCCCGTGGTGAAACTGGCCTGTAATGAACAGTGTATCACTTTACACCCATTAACGGCCCGTGGTGAAACTGGCCTGTAATGAACAGTGTATCACTTTATACCCATTAACGGCCCGTTATTCCGTTGGGCCATCTCCAGCCCATGTTATCTTTTGGCCTTCTCAGAGCCCATTTATTCTTGGGCTCATTTCCAGCATTCGTTTACTAACGGTCCGTTACTGTCATTTTCTGCTTGTGGGCCAAATTCAGCCCGTGGTTACAGTCGACCCGTTTGTGGTCTGTTAATACGTTGGGCCGTTTCATAGCGTCATCAAATACGGCCTATTAACGATGGCCCGTTATGGTCGGCCCATGAACGGACGATTCCAACTCTAGCCCATTTACGGCCAGAATGCGGTCTGTTTGGCCCATGTTTGTCCAATCGATCATACAACGCGTATAAGGCCCATTGATGATACGACCCGTAGAAGGCCCATTGATGATACGGCCCGTAGAAGGCCCATTGTTTCTACAGCCCGTAGAAGGCCCACTGTTTCTATGGCCCGTAGAAGGCCCACTGTTTATACGGTCCATAGAAGGCCCACTGTTTCTATGGCCCGTAGGAGGCCCAGTGTCACTACAGTAAATATTAGCCCATGGTTATTGTGGCCTAGTTTTAAAAAATAGGTTATTGCAGCCACTAGCAAACCGCAGAAAAAGAACTGCAATGACTACAAGCAAACAAATAAACAAGACAACAAGGAAATAATTAAGCAAGCAACTTACACTAGGCTATCACGGCTATTACACATATTACATCCACTGGGCATCAAAGTTCGCCACCAGTGCAAATATAGGGAACACAACAGCATATAAACGCCACAGCAAAACAAGTCCAGAACTGAAACCACTTCAGAAGACCTCAAGAAACAATATCCCGGGTACCCATAGTGCTGGCAAGATGCTTAGCAAGCTTATTAACTTTCTCTTGTTTGGCGCTTAAGTCCTCCAGTGCTTGTTGTTGCACCAGAAAGTATGCATCTGAATTCTGCAGGGACTTCCTCAGTCCTTCGGCTTCTTGTCCCATAACATCTGATTGATGTCTTTCAACTTTAAGTTGAGACTCAAGAAGCCGAACTGATTCAGGCAATGAGTTCGAAGAGCTGGTGCCAGCAGTGGTAGCCAGTAACTCAAACACTACATCAAGAAAGGACTTTGGGGTTGTCTCAGTGTCTTCAATATAGTTTTTATCAGCTTTCTTGGAGAACAACAGGGATGTCTCACTATCTTGAACCTTATCTGCATTACTTCCTTTACCATTGCATAACAGGGTACTCTTCTCCAATATTTTATCCGTGTTCTAAAAGAGAAACAAACAAACACATATCAGGTTTACAATGTAGTATATGAAACTCATTTTGGTAAACCAGTTCAGTAGTAAGGTGGACAGGATAACAGCATGAAACAAACATATATCTATGTAGTATGGTCACTGTATGGTCTATATCATTCTAGTTTATGTTGACAAATCAAGATAGATACAGTTCGAATCATATCTATTTAAGACAAAGCAGCATAGACAGAATATTAGTGTGGGAAACTACACAGCAATAACAACATTTGTAATGTGCATGGCATGAGAACATAACTGTTTATTCAATTGAAACTGAAATCGACATAGAGCAAGTTACAACAGCAAACAGCCAAACACGTTGAAGAAACAGGTTTAAAACATACCTGTTGCACCATTGGAGTTTCAATTGCATCCTTCAAATTTGAAATTAGTTGGTATCAGTAAATACAGTGATGCAAGAGAAAAGTAGTATGAACCATAGCTACGGAACCTGACCTGAGAAAAATCTTCTTCTGCTTTAAGCGTTGACTTCGGGTTCGGAGTGGTGGTCCTCGTGATTTGGGCACTGCAGTTGCCTTACTAACTTCTCGTGTTTGGGTGCTCTGTGGTGGAGACGGTGCTGTGTCAATGGGAACTGGGTGTCTATCTGCTGGGGTTGGGGTTAGAAGGGGTGTAGCTGGTTCTCTGTCCAACTGGGTAGGGGTACAATCTGCATGAGTGTGGGTTATGTGTGGTGGGGCTGGTTCTTGGGCAAGTACAACCGTGGTTCTATCTGCATCGACATGTAGCACGATCTTTTCTGAAGACCGTGTTTTTACTCCCATAGATACTGCCATCACTCCCTCCAATTGAAATGGCTGATAAACAAGAAAAGTAATTGAATGTACGGACATTGTAAGATAGACAGGTGCAATGGATAGTAGGGAAGAAAATAGGGCATGAAATAATTCACATTTATGTTGTCTAAGCAAACAGAATAGCAGGACATAATTTCACATATATGATGGCTAATTAAACAGGATAGCATGACACAATTTCACATGTATGATGGCTAACTAAACATGATAGAATGACATACTTCAAAATATGATGACTATGTAAACAGGATGACATGATATAACTATACGATGTGTCTATTAAAGTGGTTGGCATGCCATAAATCACAAACATGTCGTCGATGGAAACATGATGGCATGATATAATTCACGGATAGAATGACATAATTTAAATATGATGACTATGTAAACAGGATGAGATGATATAACTATATTATGTATTTAGAAAATGGGTTGGCATACCATAATTCAGATACATGTTGTCTATGTAAACATCATGGCATGACATAATTCAAATATATGATTTTTATACTAAGGAAGTGAGCAGAGGGCAATCGCATATATGATGTGTCAACTAAGGAGATGGCATTAAATATTGTGTATATGCATTATATGAGTAATATAACCCTGCCAAGTTTGAGCATACACCTCAGGGGGATAATAGGACTGGTCATCTGCCTCTGAATCCTCCTCTGAAGAGCTATCCGTAACCAGCAAGATATCTGCTTCAGCAGGTAGCATTGTCTGCTCGGAAGACCTTGTTTTCACTCCAGATTTCTCCATCACCAATTCAAATGGCTGATGCACAGGAAGCAGTTGAATATACAAACATTGTCGACAAAAGCAATGAGAAATACAAAAAAAGGACGACATGATATAATTCACATATATGACACTTGCCTAAACAGCATGGCATTGCATAATTCACATACATAATGCCTTGCAACAACATAACATTGCATAATTCACATATATAATGTCTTGCAACAAGATGGCATTGCATAATTCACATATATGGTAATTAGACACTAAACAGGTAGCATTCACACAAAGCATGTCTAAACTAAGCAAATGACATAGCAATGCAAGATACCATACGCACGATATGAGCAACATAACCCTGCCAAGTTAGGGCATGCACGTCGGGGGGGGGGGGGAATATGACTGGTCATCTGTCTCTGAATCCTCCTCTGAGGAGCTATCGGTAACCAGCAAAACATGCGCTTCGTCAGATAGCATTGTCTGCTCTGAAGACCTTGTTTCCACTCCAGCTTTTTCCATGACCGTGCCAAATGGCTGATGCACAGGAAGAGTAATCGAATGTACTAAAATTGTTGACAAATTTAACACGTAATAAAAAAATGATGGCATGATATAGTTCACATATAGATGACTGGCTAACCAGGATGGCATTGCAAAATTCACATATATGATGCCTGGCTAGACAAGATGGCATTGCATGATTCACATATACGATAAAGAAACTAAACATATGGCATTGACACAAAGCATGTCTAAACTAAGCAGATGATATCTTTAATGTATACAGTAAGCAATGCAAGGCACCATATGCATGATATTACCAACATCAGCATGCCAAGTTAGAGCGAAGACCTCATGGGGTAAATAGGAGTGGTCTTCTCCTTCTGAATCCCCCTCATAATAGTTATCTTCCTCTTGATTACGATCCGAAATGGGTGGAGGGGGGGGCTGCATTTGTGCCCACCATGGAACGACGTCTGCATGAAATTTTATTGCCACACAAGGCTCATCTCTTTTGCTCTACATGACCAGTTCCATTGCGTACAAGAATTGGCATGCATAGGAATAAAACATAGTGAGATTATGTAAGGAGTGCATGCACAAATCCAGAGTGATGGTAGCAAACTGTGGATAGACCCAAAACCATTGATAGCAGGCAGATAATAGCTTTAGTTAAAAAATACAGATAATGGCTCCTTTAATGTTTGTTTGCACCCAACATGAGATTAACCAGATAGTACTGATTGCTGCCCCAATATGTACCCCACAACCATTTAAAAACTCAAGTTTCAGCATTAGTTTGGACCTGACTCGGAGTCTAATAGGTGAACACGACGATAATGTAGCATGTCATCATATTAAGCGACGCATAATGTTAGCAGACACGGAAGAGTGTGACCTTTCCTGCGGACCCGTGTAGTCCTCAAGGTCATCTGCTCAGTTGATGATGGTAATGCAGTTGCGGTGGCTGCCGGCGGTGGGGAAGAAGATCTGAGGCAGCGAAAGACAGTCTGGAGAGTGGATCCCTGCTGTGGTGAACCCTTCCGTCGTTGGAGCAGCTGAGCTGGGGTGGAACACAGCGCCGCAGGAGCAGGACAAACCACACAAGGTTTTCTTTGACACATATCTGTAACATAAGTAATTGAGTAAGGGCTTGTTTGAATTTGAGGATTCTAACGATGCAGGGATAGGAAATAGACAGGAATAGGATAGGAATGCACGTGCAAAACGGAGAATTAAAAAACACAGGATTTCTGCCAATCTGGGTGTTTGATTCACAACAATTGGAAGATCACAGGATGCAAAAAAGCATGGTGAGATTAAGTCAAACCACAAGAAAAATGTATGGTTATAATGCTATTATGCTACTATCTCTTAGTCTTGTGCTTGATGAGTAGGAATATGAAAAGGAGGAGAAGTGGAAATTAGAATTCCTACGGTTTTTCTTTCAAGGAGACACTAAAGGGACGAATCCTACAGTTTTCCTTTGCTCCATTCCTTTGCACCAAATTCATGAAAAGTAGTACCATAGGAAACTTTCCAATTCCGATGTTTTTCATTAACTTTTCCTTTCAAGCACTGGCGATTCTAGTAGGCAGGCTTGAGCAAGGAAAATCCTACACTAAAAAAATGTTTTTGTGCTACTTCTATTACTTTGGACCCAGGCCACTGCCATACTAGCTCAACTCCCAGGCCCATCGACAAATGCACAGCTCAAACGCATAGAGATAAATAATGATGGCGTTCAAGAGAGTCCATCACGGATAGCTAAGTTGCCTGGTACCTCACTGCTTGTCATATAGTAGGATAAAATAATCGTATTTCCCGTTACTACGAGTGCTCAGCGGACAATATATATAACATGTAGAGTAAAAAAGAGATGTAACAAGTGTACAACCTCTTTGGCGAAGCCATGTCGATCTCAGCGTGATTGGGTTGGCCGGTGAGGATGCTCCGGCTGACTTGGCTGTCGGAGGAGGGTAAGAAGATCTTAGGCGTCTGGAGATGGAGCCCGAGGTACTGCTCCGCTGTGATGGAGGGTTTCGTCATTGGAGCAGCTCCGGTGAGTTGTACGACGCCGAGGCTGAAGCAGGACAAGAGAGACAACGAACAACGTTAACCTGAGTGGAATTCTAATAGCATATCCAATACATGACATAAAATACATAACCAAAAAGTGCTAGATGTAAAATACATCAGCCGCTCATCTCTGAACTTAACTGTCGAAACTGAATTTAACTGTCGAAACTGAACTTAACTGAGAAAAACTGAACTTAACTGTCGAAACTGAATTTTGATGTCGAAACTGAACGCACTAGCAAGGTGAGGCTACACGTCGGTCGACTGACTTTTTCATCTCTGGTCAGTCGATTTTGTAGCCGTTGGATATGAAATCAAGGGCCTGCGGTTCATATTCAACCTCCACCCCCCTGAGCCGGCCAAACAGTAGCCCCCCGCCGCCCGCGGCCGGCGGTGTGCCGCCGCGCCCGCCCCAAAAACACTCCCCACTGCCGGTCCGCCGCCGCCCCGGCCATCCCTCTAGGCCCCCCCGTGCCGAGCTTTTTCTCCGGCGATCCCCACGCCCCGCCACCGCCGGCGACCACCGCCCCCATCCTGAACCCTAAGATAGATAGTGGGGTACCTCTCTGGCGAGCCCCCCTCCCCGTTGCGGCTGGTTCTTCCTTCACCCCGGCGGCATCGGAGTGAAGTGTAGCTAAATCGGATCAGCATCACAAGTAAGAGCAAGAGCGAGAGCAGCAGCGCGAGCAAGAGCAATAGCAAGAGCAGACCAGGCAGGGGACCAAGAGCAAGAGCAGAGCAGCAGCGCGAGCGAGAGCTAAAGCAGCAGCAGGTCCTACTGATGTGGACGTCGCTGCCGAGGGAGCGACGCCGTGGAGGAAGTGGCCGGCGATGCCGCCGTGGATGGAGCCGCGCCGTGTCGGCTCGGGAGCGAGTGCCTGCAGCACCGTGAGATCGAATCAAGAAGAAAATGCGGCGATAAGTGTACAACCTCTTTGGTGGCGCCGATTAGGCCGCCGCTTCATCTGAGGAAACGGTGATGATGATGCTCTTCGGGTGGTGCAGGTGAAGACGGCGGTGTGGGAATGGAGGTGGCGCGAAAGATGAGGGGAACGCCGGGGCAGCTCCTTGGAGGTGGAGGACGGGGTGGCTGAACCGGCGGAACAATGAGATCGACGACGGATCCTCATCCGCTATGGTGGATGAGGGACGTCGAGGTGTTGCTGTGGACGACATCGTCGGGGAAGAGGCTCCGGCTGGGTGGCGGACGGAGCAAGGTGTGGGGTTTCGTCGCGGGTTTTCGCGGCCTTAGTGTATGAATGGGTGGGCGGATGGGATGGCAGTGGGTAACCATGGCTTAGAGACGCGCTTGTCCGAAATGTGGGGTAAGTTACAAAAGTACCCCCACCGATTTGAGGCGGTTCTTTTGGTTCAGGGGTACCACGTGCATTTCGCGTGTCGGGATTTCACAGGAGCTGGGAGTTTTCGCGTGCGTTGTAATTTCGGAATAGCAAGGCGCGGGTTGAGATGGAGGGAGTTGTCGGAGCACAACGAGACAAAGATATATCTTAAATATTTCGGGCTAACAAGGCGCGGGTTGAAGAGGCGGGAGTTTTGCAGCACGATAGACAGAGACGCTAGCTTGAATTTTCGGCATAACAAGGCGCGGCTTGAAATTTCGGAAGAACAAGCTTAACGTGTACCAAAAAAAAGACAATTTGCACCTCAACACGCACAACACACACACAAACACCATTTAGACTAGAGTAAGGTACACGTGCATTGCACGCATGAGATTTGGCAACCAAATTATGAATAAATACCACATTATAGCATGCAAGCTTTGCATCATATATGCATGATGTAGATGTTTGTTTAATTCTTATAGTTCATTTCATTCAAATCATCTAGTTTCTATAAGAAAGCTAATCTATTTTAAGATTCATGGAATTGTGCGTCGTAAGACATAAAGTAAAAACAAATAATGGCAAATCATGTAGAAAAACATTTGGGCAATTCTGATACGGAAGATTGTAGAACAAATAAGAAGTGCTTGTGTTTTGATGTTTGTGCATTATGCTTAAGTTCAACCATGGAGTCTTCTAGATTATACATGTGGCGAAATCTGGTGGAATCTAGATGATATCCAACGGCTAGTAGTGCTCAAATTTGCCATCTTTGGACCATCGGATTTGCCTCATCCAACGACCATCTTACAAAGTGAAAGTTACCCGCACACAATATAAAAAATATATAAAATAATATATATATAGGGGTATAGATATAGATATGTGATGCAAAAGCCGCCCATCATCTCCAATTAGAATAGTGTGTCCATGCACGGATGCGACGTGGCCAAATGATGTCTGCCATCGGTATCTCAAATTCAAATCAGTCTGACCTTGTTCAATGTGTATACATTACAACATGCTCATTTCCAAACCACACCGCGCAGATCTCCGTTATATTCATGCATGCATGGGTTTCAAACATCAGGATCTCTTATTATAATATTTGAATTCAACTTTACATTGATTGTGACCTCACCTATTCAGCTATTCTTTTACACCCACATAGTAGTCTTCTCTTTATAATTGTACCACTAACTTTCTCTCGTGCATGCATGCACACACACTACCAGTCGGCATTATCCATCGCACGCATGCAATCTTTTTCTTCAGGTCGGTCTCCCATGAAGGCACACACCAACACACATCCCCCTCTCCATCATATCGGTCATTCTTTATCTCTCACGCATGCATGCACAACAATCGATGTTCCTCTATGTATGTGTGTATATAGCTAGGTCTTTCATAGTTTTCCACACAAACCGATCAATCGATATATCCAGTGAGGTCTCACCCTCTTTCCCACGTCCACATCGATCAATCTATACCTCTCTATATAGGATTAACATATATAGCTAATACACCCACATTAATTATGTATCCAACGTCCCCCTCTCATCATCCATGCCTTCAGCTTCATCTCTCAGACGCGTGCACAATGGCGAAGACAGGGGCAGTAAGGGCCCTGCCCCCTCCCCCCTAACATCACTATATATCAAGGCTAATATGAATGTGATCATTAGAAAATTGCTGCTAAAAATGGTTTAAGTTCATGAATTGACCCTCCTCGTAAAGGATTAGCAATGCTTGGCCAACTAGCTCATTTATTTTTCATGGCTCCGCCACTGCGCGCATCAGCGCACATGTTCGCCCCCTCTCTCTAAATATCGATCTCGCACTTGTGCATTCCTTCATAGTCTCCCTACACTCGGCCCCTCGCACCATCTTCTAGCCCCCACCGGATTTTGCCACATGTACAATCTAGCAGACTCCATGGTTGAACTTAAGCATAATACACAAACCTCAAAACAACAGTGGTTCTCTTTTGTTCTAGAATCTTCCGTATCACAACTGCCCAAACTTTTTTTCTAGTTGAATTTCCATTATTTGTTTTTACTTTATGCTTTACAACGCATAATTCCATGAATCATAAAATAGATTAAGGGCTTCTTTGATTCAAAGGATTCTCAAAGGAATTTTGGAGGATTCTAATCATTAGGAATTTTTCCTATCTTGGTTGTTTGATTCGTAGGATTGTAAACCATAGGAATTTTTCCATATGATTCATTTGCACTAGATTTCATAGGAAACATCCCATCCACTCAAACCTCTTTGAAAGAATCCTGCGTTTTTTCTATGCACAATCAAAAACTCGTACAATCCTATAGGATTCAAGACAACATTCCACTATAATCCCATGGTTTTCCTATTCCCGCGTTCTTAGCTTTTTTATAGAAACTAATTGATTTTGAATGAGATGAACTATAAGAATTAAATGAAGGGCTACATCAGGTATATATGACCCAGAGCTTACATGCTATAGTGTGGTATTTATTCATAATTTCGTTGCAAAATCTGATGCGTGCAATGCACGTGTACCTTACTAGTACTTCTAGTATGTGCAAAACACGTAAATTAGAATACCAATGGCATGCTACACAGTGTCTCTCTTACAGTTCATGAAGCCACGTGGCACATGTGTAGGCGTTGTCGCGACCTCCTTGCGTGGATTGATCACAGTGACGTGCTGCTGGCTCCAGAAGAATGTACTCGTCCTCCCTGAGCCATACTGGCGGTACATGCACGAAGAGAAGATGTGCACGCACGCCATGCACGCACTCATTCCTCGACGCACACGCGGGTACACGGGCGGACGCAATTTTGTACCAAGATCCACCCCATGTGATAATTTGACGCGTGTAAAGTCGTTCACTTCATTGATGGTCAATCAATACAGCGCATGCAAATTGAGTGGACGTGAGGGCGGAAGAAAGACATTATTACTCCACTGCGCGCATGCGAGTAGTTAAATCGTGGGTTGCTAGTAGTACTTCCATTGGTCTCCTTCGTATTTTGTGCCAATTTTTGATAGTAACATAATATTTACGCATTTGAGCAGTGTAGTAGTTGAAATTTATGTTCCGTTAAACTCATCGGGAGCCGTTTCGGGCCTTGAAACCAAAACCATCAATTAATCTTTACCTTGTTCCCAACACATTCGAAAGCCTGCTCACACCTACTAGTAGTACGTACCAAACCTGAACGTGTTCCCACTATGCAGGTATTAGTACTAGTGCTAGTACTTAGGTTATAAAAAGGGGAACTACCTAACCGAAAATCACTCTACCTTTCCTCCTCATAAGTGCTTCTTCTTCGTCCGTCGTTGCCATGGCCGGTGAGCAGAGCTCTAGGTCGAGAACTACTCGTAACAAGGGAGCGGCAGCCAAGGCTGCGGGAAAAAAAGAGAGGGCTCGCCGCCACGCAGAGACCTCGAGAGATCTTTCACGGGCAGGCGATGGCTCCCAGGAGCGCCCTAGCCGCGGAGGCGAACATGCTGAGCCGGCGGAGCTGGAGTCGTTATCCCTCGACGGCATGCCCGGTCAGCTCAATAAGCAGAAGGAGTTCATCCAAGGCTTGATGGAGTTGCTGAAGGAGAGCCTCGACGACATGCCCGCTGAGCTCAATCAGCAGGGGGAGTTGACCGCCGGCTTGGTGATGCTGCTGAAGAAGAGCATTACCTCGGAGAAGAAGGCGACCGGCGAAATCCTGCGACTTCGGGAGGACAATGCAAAGCTCTGCCACAAGATCGACCTGTTGAAGGAGAAGAACGCTGGCTAGAAGAAGCTGCATGAGAATAGTAGTTCCTCGATTAAGATGCTGCAGGCCCTCGCCATGGAACAGAAGGAAGAGTTGGCGAAGCTCCGCATCGAGCACCCGGCTGCTGTCAAGGTACGTAATATGGCCGTGGAACAGATGATGAAGGCTCGCATCGAGAAATGCCGCGTCATGGACACAATGATGAAGATGGCGGAGGAGACACGCAAGGAGATGGAGGTCGTGGAGGCGATGAAGAAGCAGTTACGACTCCGCGGAGAATTAGATCATTTGGGGTGACAATCTTCCTTCTTCTTTTTCTCCTGTGTTTCATCTTTTGCTTCGGGTGTTTCGCCGCACGTGTCACGTTCTGTGCGAGGCATGAATATAACAATGTTTTTTTAGGGAATGAATAGAACAATGCTAACAATGAGATGACTAGCAAATTAGATCATTTTTTATCGCCATATGACTCTGGGCTGCCGTGTTTCGTGCTCCTCCGTCGCAGTACTACTCCAGTGAAAAACTTGAGTATACCGCATGGTTCTTTGCTCCTCCTCGATCAGGTCGTCGGCGCATTTATACGAGCAGTCAAATCACAAGGCCCCGCCTTCCAGCAGTAATGAGCCGTCAAACCACAAAGGCCCTCGCCTCTCGTGAAACCGACCAAGCTAGACTGCCCCGCCCTCTAGCCTTTTAAAAAATGTATACTTTTCTACAGCAGTAGTATCGATGGATTGCGCCATGGAGCAAAACTTGAAATTAAAAAAAAGGTGGTACATATAGAGAGCGCTCGTTGCCAAATTATGCATATAGTACTATTAAAAAGGCTAGTCACAATAATGGTGTCCAGGACAACCCACCTCTCAAATAAAACTAAGAGGGTGCTTGGATACGTTTTAGTCCCATGACTAAAAGTAGTGGGACTAAAACATACTAGCTTCACCCATGCTTGGATCCAAATACTAAAAAGGCTAAAATCAAGTTAATGAGCATTTATTATCCTCCAAACCCTCCAATCCAGAACTCGCCTGTGTTAAAGGAGAGGAGTTAAATGAGTAGAGAGAGGACTAATCCACATTTTAGTAGGGGTACCCCTGACTAAAAAATTGTAGTCTCAAGACTAGTTTTAGCCCCTCTTTAGTCAGGGGTGCTTGGAACTTTAGCCTCTTAAAGAGACTACTTTTGGTCAGACTAAAATAAGTCCCTTGGATCCAAGCACCCTCTAAGCATCCTGGAATTCTTTGACAAAACTAAGCACCCTGAAATTCTTTGACAACTAAACTGCTGGCTATATGATGTTGGCCATATATATTGTACGTATATAATGTGAAGAAACGAGTGGTAGTACTATACCAACTAAAAGATGAAATGTAAGAAATACTAGTATGTACGTACCGAAGAGTTAAAGTAACGAGAAGAAACATAACATAGTTTTGCTGGGGGCTCAGCACAACACACCCCTCAAATTAAATTAAGCACACTTGAAATTAAACTTTGCAACTATTCCTGTAGACACTGCATTAGAACCACCATGAGCAACAACACTGCCACCTTACTCAGAGTCCTCGTCCACGTCCTCGACTTCGTCCTTGTCCCTCTTCCTCTTGGCCGATACTTCTTTGCTTGAACCGCACACTTGGTTGTTTCTCTTCATCCAACCCTTGTAGATATTGAAGCAAAGGTAGCCATCCATTGCAGCGTAGTGGATGTGGTCTATATCTAGTACATTCTGCTGCCATGCATGATGATGAAACGTGTAATGAGGTTTCTCCAGTTTACTGTATGAAGGATGAACCATGGCTCCTGCCAGGGTTAGCATTGAAGGCTGACGAGACAACACCAGCCGATTCTTCTGGAGGTCGAAGGTGTTTCCTACAACGAGGCCTATCCGACGTAGGACTTCGTTGTCGTTACCAAAGTCTACAGTAACGAATTTGACTAGGTTGCTCTCGAGGAAGTTCTTAAAATCCTGGCACTCAACGTCGGCATGGCATATGTGGTAGACCAAGCAAACGCTATGTACGCAAATCTGGATCATGGCGGGCTTCTTCCTCTCTTCGTCCTTTAGATCCTTCTCTCGTCCCGGGACTGTGGTGTACTCAACATCTAGCCCAGCAACCCACTCATCATCTGAGTTTTCGAACATGCGTGTGAAGCGAGAAAGGCATCCTTTCACCGTCGCGGAAGAACGGGTGTAGATGACGTCGAACTCATCGCCGGTGATGGTTCTAACCTTGTACTCATTGCCGATCATGGAGATTTGGGACACCATGGATTTGGGAGGAGGGTTAGGATTAGTGGAACTGTGGTAATGTGAATGGACGGGACGACTAGGAGCGAACCGCCATAGTATTAAAGGACGTGCGGGGACGAGTAGGAGCGAACTGCCAGCGTGCGAACGGCAGGGTAGTGGCTTTCCATTCTCCCATGATACGGGCTTTCGAGAACCCTTGGATCTGAGATCGAACGGTTGCATGGTGTGATTCTTGACCTATGGGTGAATATCCTATCCTAGAGGGTTATTCTGCAAATTTTCAGCAACTTAGCATGCGGCCGTTTGATCTCAGATCCAAGGGCTGTGTCGGTGTACTAAAATAGGGGTACCTTAGTACCCCGAACTTGTGCACGGGCAGTCGTAGCACCCCGCAGCAAGGCCTGCCAGGTGATCACCAAGACCCTCCATGGTCCCCTCTTGGGCCATTCAAGAACAAAGTTTTTGAGCCAAGGCCCCGGCAAGAGGAGCTTGCCGGGAAGGCCACCCGAAGAGAGCGAGGCCCTGGCAAGAGGAGCTTGCCGGGACTGTCGCTCGAAGCACAAGACCCCGGCAAGAGGAGCTTGCCGGGAAGGCCATCCACGGCACGACAAGGACCCTGCCACGGCGCGCCCCGCGCCCCGGCAAGGCCCGGTGAGCGACAAGCTCCCGGACGCGACGAGACATCCACTGCGGCAAGGCGCTTGCCGCGGCAAGTTACCACCCCGTGCCTGCACTCCAGCTCACCCACCAACGTGTCGCTCTGGGGGCGTTCCAGGCGCACGTGGCAGGAGGCTGCGTAGCCAGGGGCATGCGGTGGCGAAGCGAAGCTGACAGAGTAGCCATCGTGGCAGACGGTGGCGCTCCTGACGGTCATGTTCCTGCATCGTCTGGGCGACGCGGACGGGCATTTAATGCCCTTGTCCCCCGCCATCAGAGTTAGGTATGATAGCACTGTACAGCCACTGTGCAGGCAGCTGTACCCACTACAGCATTCTACCATTTTTGCCCCCACCTACGCTGCCACCTGTGGGTAACCCCTTGAGCATATAAAAGGAGGCCGCATGCGCACGTAGAAGGAGAGGACACCCATTTTTCACGCTCAGCCTCGCCATCGGCTCGTGTGTACTGTAGCACCACGCGCCTCCGAGCAAGAACACAATACAAACCACAAAGCAGCAGTAGGGTTTTACGCATCCGTGCGGCCTGAAGCTGGGTAAACCCCTCGTGTGCATTGCCTCGATCTGCTCTTCGTGCAACCTCCGCCCCCTGCCGAACCAGTAAGGGGCTCGGTCCCCATAGGTGTTCGAGGAAGCCGATTCCCCCCGACATCTTTGGCGCACCAGGTAGGGGGCATCGAGGTTGTGCGAACCTGATCCGGCGTCCGCACGGGCTAGATCTCCGTCATCTTCATCGACATGCCACCGAAGAAGAAGGCTCCGGAGGTGGCCAGTCCGTCCGCGTCGAACCCGCCGCCCTTGGAGCAAACGGGTGGTGGGGACGGCACCGGCGGCGGGACGGGCGTCGTCGAGCCAGCTCATGGCGCCACGGCGTCCGAACATGCACCGCGCCCCTCTCAGGAGGCACGGGACCAGCAGCGCCTTGGCGCCCACGGTACCATACGCTCGCTGGACCCAAATCGAGCCGGCGGATCCCAGGGCGCTCAAGGCCAGCACTCACACCAACATGCTGGCGCGAGCGTGGCGCGGCTGCCTGGTACGGGTGTTGCTCCTTCTAACTTAGTTAGAAGTTCGAGCACATCCCGCTCCACGCGCCGTTCGCCGCCGCTGCCCGCCACTCTGGCAGAAGCTCTGGCGCGAGCTCAACTGCTCCTAGACTACCCTCCAGCGACGGACAAGCTTGACGACTGGAGGGCCACGATACAGAGCCTCATCGGTTTCGCCAACGGCGACACCCCGCGGCAGCACAGCGCGTCGCAGCCGCGGTGGGACGGCCAGGCGAGGACCGATGGCGCCAGGACCGGCGGGGGTGCAACCACTGTGCACTCCCCGCCCTAGAGGCCAAGATCGCCGACTCGCCGGAATCATCACGACAACGACTCCACCGCGTCGTCGAATCCGCGAACTCGTCGCGATCAACGCCAAGTTCTTCACGAGCGAGAGCAAGAGGACGCTCGTACTCGCATCGAGCGTCGGAGAGAAGCGCGGCGTCAATCAGACCACCGCGCTGGGCCCTCTGTCGACATGCATGCACCAGGGGAACCAAGCGACCTACCGTACGCGGTGGGCTGCCCTGCGTTCACCCGTGAGCTGCGGCAAGTCCAGTGGCCCAGCACAAAGAATTTCAAGCCAGACGTACCAGAGAAGTACGACGGCAAGTCGCATCCGTCAGAGTTCCTCAGCATCTACACCATCGCGGTGCAGGCTGCTGGAGGGCGAGACGACAAGATCCTTGCCAACCACTTCCCGCTGGTGCTCAAGTCCAACGTCAGATCCTGGCTCATGCACTTGCCGAACAACTCCATAACCTCCTGGACAGACTTGTGCCATCAGTTTGTCGGCGCCTTTACAGGCGGCCACAAACCCCATGGCCAAGCGAGCGACCTTCATTTGCTCGTCCAGAAGGAGGGAGAACCTCTGCGCAAGTTCATTCAGAGATTCAGCCATGTGCACTACAACATCCCCGATGTCCACCCTGCCGCGGTCATCAGCGCGTTCCATCAGAACGTGCGCAACCGCAGGATGAGGGGGGAGATGGCGATGTGCAAGATCAAAGACGTCAGCGAGCTATATGCCCTGGCCGACAAGTGTGCACGTGCTGAGGAAGGGAGGAAACTCCCCGGAGAGAACATTGGAGCAGCAGAATCTGACAGTGAGGATACCGCCCCGGCAAGGAAGGGCCGGCGGCGGAGCAACAGGAAGAAGAAGAGCCAAGAAGTACTAGTTGTTGAGCAGTCCGGCGATGAAGGCGCCGCCAAGAAGGCCCAGGCTGGTAGCTCTGGCAAGGAGATTGCCGGATGCGTCCACTGCCAGGCCGTGGCGGCCACCGACAAGCGAGACGGCACCAGCAAACAGTACTGCAAGATCCACCGCACCAAGGGCCATGACCTCTAGAGCTGCAAGCAGGTCGAGCGGCTCGTCGAGCTGCAAAAGGCCGAGTACGAGCGGTGCGACAAGGAGAGAGCCCGGGGAGGTGGAGGAGGATCAGGCACGAAGCGCCCCGGCCAGGGAGGACGCCGTGACAAGGACAAGCAGCGGCAAGCGGAGCGACCTCCCCGCGGTCGCGACAAGAATTTAGACGACGACGAAGACGAAGACATGGATGACGTCGAGACCAGTGAGCAGGAGTTTCAGAAAGCCACAGAGGTCTTGTGCGTGGACGGCGGTGCCTCCCTGCATACTTCTCACCGCCAGCTCAAGCAGTGGGCGTGGGAAGTCAATGCAGCGGAACCACCCGTCGAGTTGCGCAAGCCTCTGAAATGGCCCGGCACGCCTATCATCTTTGATATTGAGGACCACCCTGATCGCACAACTGCGATCGGGTGCTTGCCGATGTTGGTATCACCAACAGTCCGCAACCTCAAGGTCACTAAGATGCTAGTTGACGGCGGGGCCGGCTTGAACCTGATCTCCTCCGCTGTGCTCCGGAAACTCCAAGTCCCCGACAGCGAGCTCGAAGAGACCGGCACGTTCCAAGGAATCAACCTGGGAAGGAGCAAGCCGAAGGGGAAGATAACGTTGCCAGTAACATTTGGCAGCGAGCTGAACTTCAGGACAGAGAGGATCACTTTTGACGTTGCCGATTTTCCATTGCCCTACAATGGAATTCTCGGCCGTCCAGCGCTCACCAAGTTCATGGCGGCCTCTCACTACGCCTACAACATGCTCAAGATGCCAGGCCCGATAAGCGTCATCTCTGTCCCCGGCGACAAGAAGGATGCCCTTATCTGTGCCGACAAGATCTACTGGGAAGCAGCAGCCGCAGCGGATCACAAGCCGCTTGCCGCTGAAGCTCCCGGAGGAAACAAGAGGACCAAGCCCGGCAAGTGCTCTGGCGCCCACTCCGGCAAGCGCACCTCTTCGGAGTGCTGCGCTACCGTCGAGGACGCGCCATCGAGCTCCACCGGCAAGAGTAAGAAGACAATGGCAGCTCCGCCAACGACCGAGAAGGTGCCCACCAAGGAGGACGACACTGGTGGTACCTTCACCATCAGTGCCACGCTCGACCCCAAATAGGAAAGCGCGCTCGTTACTTTCCTGCGGGCGAATGTCGATGTGTTTGCCTGGCAACCATCTGACATCCCCGGCGTTCCCAGGAAAGTGATTGAGCACCACCTCGCCGTCTGTCCTCACGCGCGGCCCGTCAAGCAGAAAGTCAGGGAGCAAGCAGTGGAGCGCCCAGAGTTCATCGCAGAAGAGATCAAGAAGTTGGAAGCGGCAGGCCTCGTCAGAGGTGTGCTCCATCCGATGTGGTTGGCCAATCCTGTTGTCGTGCGCAAAGCAAATGGGAAATGGAGGCTTTGCATCGATTTCACTGATGTTAACAAAGCTTGTCCCAAAGATCCCTTTCCCTTGCCGCGCATTGACCAGATTGTTGACTCCACGGCCAGATGTGACCTGCTTTCATTTCTTGACGCCTACTCTGGATATCATCAGATCTTCATGGCTGAAGAAGATGAAGAGAAGACCGCGTTCATCACTCCATGTGGCACGTACTGTTTCGTACGGATGCCTTTCGGACTGAAGAACGCCGGTTCGACATTTGCGAGGGTTGTCCACACTGCTTTTGAGCCACAAATCCACAGGAATGTGGAGGCCTACATGGATAGTGGTTAAGAGCAGAGACAGGGCAACCCTGATTCAAGACTTAGAAGAGACCTTTGCGAATCTGCGCAGGATCAGCCTCAAGCTCAACCCCGAGAAGTGCGTGTTCGGAGTCCCTTCCGGCAAGCTTCTCGGGTTCTTCGTGTCTCAGCGAGGAATAGAAGCCAACCCAGACAAGATCAAGGCCATCGAGCAGATTGAAGCGCCAACCCGTGTCAAGGACGTACGAAGGCTTGCCGGCTGCGTCGCGGCTCTCAGCAGGTTTATTTCCAAGTCTGCAGAACGCGCCCTGCCATTTTTCAAAATTTTGAAAAAGGCGGGTCCAGTAAAATGGACTCCGGAAGCGGAGGCTGCGCTGCAGGACCTGAAGAAGTACCTGTCCTCCGCTCCAATACTTGTCACGCCTAAACCACAAGAGAAGTTGCTGCTATACCTGGCGGCAACCAATCAAGTGGTTAGTGCTGCGTTAGTAGCGGAGAGGGAGGCAGATGATGAGCCAGCGACCGCGGCAAGCACGTCCAGCGACAAGCAGGGGGCTTCCCCGACAAGCTCTGGCCCCGACAAGGATGAATCTGCGCAGGAGCAAGTGGAGGTGCGGAAGAAGAAAATGGTGCAGCGCCCAGTTTACTTTGTCAGCTCCCATTTGCAGGGGGATAGGTCAAGGTACTCTGGTGTGCAGAAATTGCTTTTCGGCCTCCTCATGGCCTCGAGAAAGTTGCGCCATTACTTCCAAGCACACGAGATTATGGTTGTCACCCGCTTTCCGCTGAAGAGGATACTGCAGAATCCAGAAGCAACAGGCAGGATTGTCGAGTGGGCACTAGAACTGTCGAGCTTCGGTCTCCAGTTCGAGAGCACCTCGACTATCCAAAGCAGAGCATTGGCGGAGTTCATAGCGGAGTGGACACCGACACCGGACGAAGATATCCCAGAGACGAGCATCCCCGCCAAAGAAGCAAGCAAAGAGTGGCTGATGTACTTTGATGGTGCCTTCTCGCTGCAAGGCGCCGGTGCTGGCGCGTTACTTATCGCGCCCACCAGAGAGCACCTCAAGTACGTAGTCCAGATGCACTTCCCCAAGGAACAAGCAACCAACAATACTGCAGAGTATGAAGGTTTGCTTGCCGGTCTCAGGATCGCGGTAGAACTTGGGATCAAGAAGCTCATTGTCAGGGGTGACTCGCAGCTTGTCGTCCGCCAAGTGAACCAGGATTACCAGAGTCTGTTGATGGAAGCGTACGTTGATGAAGTGAGGAAGCTGGAAGAGCACTTTGACGGCCTGCAAATGGAACACATTCCACGAGCTGAGAATGACATCGCTGACGGCCTGTCAAAGTGCGCAGCATTTAAGTTACCTGTGGAACCAGGGACCTTTGTGCTCAAGCTGACTCAGCCATCCGTAAGGCCATCAACCAGACAGAGCAAGAAGAGGAAGTTGGTCTCCGGCGACTATCTCCCGGCACCCGGCAGAGCTCCCCGGAGCCGCGGCCAAGAAGGTCTCCAAGATCGACGCCAAGAGCGCTGAGGAACCGTCTGCTCCAGAAAACCCCAGGGTTTGTTCCGTAGAAGCAGGCGCTCCCGACAAGTTATGTTCCGGCAAGCTTGCCGGGGAACGCCAAGCTCCGGCCGAGCCCCAGATCCTCGCCGTAGAAGCGGACGTTCCCGCAGCAGCAGAAGTGCCTTCAGTCCTTGTTGTCGAGCCGCAGGCTCCAGCATGGGCGCAGCAGACTGTCCATTTCCTCCAGCACGGAGAACTTCCCGAAGAACAAGAAGAAGCAGAAAGAGTAGCCCGACGCTCGAGTATGTACCAGTTCGTCGACAACACGCTATACAGAAGAGGGCGCAACGGTGTGAAATTGAAGTGTATTTCCCGGGAAGACGGGCAGCAGCTGTTGGCAGAGATACATGGAGGCATATGTGGTCACCACATTGGCGCAAGAGCACTTGCCAGCAAAGCGTTCCGGCAAGGTTTCTTCTGGCCGACAGCCCTCCAGGATGCAACTGCACAAGTAACCAAGTGTGAAGCGTGCCAGTTCCATTCCAAGCAGATACACCAGCCAGCTCAAGCTCTCCAGACGATCCCTTTATCCTGGCCATTTTCGATCTGGGGGCTCGACATCCTCGGCCCCTTCCCCCGAGCTGTCGGGGGCTTTGAGTACTTGTACGTCGCAATCGACAAGTTCACAAAGTGGCCAGAAGTGGAACCAGTGAGGAAGGTGACAGCATAGTCAGCCATCAAGTTCTTCAGGTCGATTGTCTGCCGCTTCGGGATCCCCAACAGGATCATCACCGACAACGGTACACAATTCATGAGCCGCGCCTTCATGCAATACGTCCAAGATCTCGGCGCCAAGGTATGCTTCGCTTCTGTTGCTCATCCCAGGAGCAACGGTCAAGCTGAAAGGGCCAACGCCGAAGTACTGCGCGGGCTCAAGACCAGAACTTTCGACAGGCTGCACAAGTGCGGAAGAAACTGGATCGAGGAGCTGCCGGTGACTCTTTGGTCGATCAGAACGACGCCAAATCGAGCCACTGGCCAGACACCATTTGCTCTAGTCTATGGAGCAGAAGCAGTTACCCCCACGGAACTCATATACGGGTCACCTCGAGTGCTCGCTTATGATGAGCTTGAGCAAGAGCGGCTGCGTGAAGATGACGCGCTGCTCCTTGAGGAAGATCGTCTTCAGGCTGCTGTGCGAGCCTCTCGCTACCAGCAAGCTTTGCGTCGCTACCATAGCCGCAAAGTTAAAGCCAGAAGCTTCGAGGAAGGCGACCTTGTTCTTCGGCGCGCCCCGTCCGCCAAGAATCATAACAAGTTGACGCCAAAGTGGGAAGGCCCTTACCGGGTGAGACGAGTCACGAGGCCCGGCGTTGTCCGCCTCGAGACCGAAGATGGCACTCCGGTGAGCAACTCCTGGAATATTGAGCATCTTCGTAAGTTTTACCCGTAAGGCACAGTTGTTGGGCCCCGCCCGGCAACCAACCTTTTGTACAAGTCTTGCCGCAGTTGCATGTAATCCTTTGTACAAAGCCAGGCGCAGACCCTGAGCAGCAGAAATGAAGCGCTGGCGCCCTAAGTTTTAGCATGCATGCTGAGTTGAGTCTCGTCCTTGGTTAGGGTTGATAGTGCCTAACAGCTGCTAACCCCTAGCTTAGAGGTCGAGTCTGCGTCCTTTTTCCTGTTCCTTCGTTTCCTTTGGTTCGCAGGGTTTTGTACATCCTGGCCAGACCGCTTAAGGGCGAAGAAGAGAAGAAGGGCGGGCCAGCATATGGTCCCCGGCAAGCTAGTATTGCCGGGGGCTGCAAGTACGAAGATTCGTCCGCGGCAAGCCAAAGTTGCCGGGGGCTGCAATCCCAGATAAGTTTTCGCATCCCTTGTCATGCATTCTCTTATGGACTGTGGAATACGAAAACCTTGTTCCCTCCTAAAAGCTATCGTGCTCCCTTAACGGCAGGCCCCAGAGCGCGTTCCTGGGGCCCGTTTTGGTAGTAGTCGCGGCGGCAAAGGGGCGGAACGAGGGGCCCGAACTCGCCTCATCCCTTCCTCCGCCAAAGGCGTGAGAGAGGTAGAGTGGCGCGGGAAGACGGCAGGGCCTGTTGCCGGGCAAAGGAGTGTCTATCTTAACGATATAAAGGATTCGTTCCTTGGCGTGGGTTTTACCCGCAAGACAAGTGGCCCGGCAAACATCCCCTTTTCATTAAAAACATTCTGCTCAGGTATAGTTGAGAGAGAATGAAAAACATGAAAAGATGGGATTACAAGTTTTAAATGCAACTAAGGCCCGAGGGCTTACAGATTGAAAAAAGATAAGATGCCCGTAATCCCTTTCTTGTCTCTCTCCTCAGGAGGTAGGACAAGGAGGCGAAAAGGGCAAAAGGGGCGCCTAGGCGAGCTACGGGTGGCAGAAGACACCAACAGAACGCCCCGGGGGCTCCGGAAGCTGGACGGTGGCGGTGGGCCGGAGATGGAGCTCGAAGATGAGACAGCGGGACGTCAACACGCTGTCGGGGGCACCTAGCCCTCGTACTCCGAGTTGACGGCCTTGCCGCCAGTCCTCCTCCTCTTCCGCAGCCTCACCACTCCAGCCGCCCGGGAAGACGACCCCGAGAAGCTCAAGGAGCCGGCGACCCGGATGATGGGGCCGCCGGTGCCACACGGAGCTGCGACCGGTGCCTAGTCGGACCCGTCATCCCGACGACCGCTGCCCTCGTCGTCGCTGTCGCTCCCCTCCTCGTCACTCTTGCTCGAGGAGGAGCCTTCGCTGTCGGAGGAGCTATCAACGCAGCACCGGGCCCGGGTCCCGAAGTCCCCGAAGGCCTTGACGGAGAGGAGACCGCCCTCCATCAACTTGAAATGGAGGGTGAACCCCTCCATCAAGGTGTGGATACGGGCGAATGTCTTCCACCCTCGGCCAAGATACACTACGCCGGGGGCTGGGAACTCGACGTGGACCCGCGTGCCGCTGATCCCGCAGCCCTTCATGCGCAGCCTTAGCGTCTCGGGTTGCTCCATCTCCATGACGCTCGCGAAGGGAGCCGGGAGGTGGAGGCGGCGGCGAGGCGCCCGGCGCAGCCTGACGAAGAACTCGCAAGGATCGTCCCCGAGATGGACCGCCATGGGAAGAGGTGCCGCTGGCGGAGGCGAGGCCGGCGCGTCGCCCCGCCCTCCTCTTCCCTGAGCGCCGCGGCCTCGTCCACGCCCTCGTCCACGACCTCGCCCCCTCCCCCTTCCCCTTGCGGCTGGCTCCGCCACCGCGGGTGCAAGGGGAGGAGGGGCGCGTTGCCTGGCGGCAACCCTCGCCGCCACCGATGAAGGACCAGGATTCCCTTTCTCCATGGTGGATGGAGAGAGGGGATCAGAAGATGAAGAGAGGAAGAGATGGAGGAGTGTGGGTTCCTGTCGCCCCCCTCTTGCTCCTTATAAAGGAGCAGGGTGGGGACTCGACCGCCCCGCTTAGCCAATCAAGACGCGGGGAGACCAAGCGACTGGGGCCGATCTGCTGCCCCGACCCGCGACGGCCCGGTTCCCTACCTCCACCGTCCGCAACCCCGGGTGCATGGAAGCCGCGTGGCTGACGCGCAGGACCGAGGCAACGGATGAGGCGACCTCTCCCCACCCCGTGATCATGGGGAACGGGCGCCTCGGAAACCGTGCCTCGGCCCCGTCCAGCGAAGGAGCCACGCCTCCACGCCTCCCTCCACTTATGAAGATGGCACGAACCGTCCCCATTTATTGCGACGTGACGCCTGCCTGCAGGGCTCGGCCCCGCGCACGCCACCCACGTCACGCACGCCTCTCCCCACGATGCCGCATTTGACGCGTACCGTTCGGAGAGGGTGTGGCATACGAAGAAAAAGATGCAGCGTGACCCAGGCCGCGCGTGCCCATGCACTGTTTTGGGCCTGGCCCAACAGCGCTCGGCACCGTGTATGGCCCAGGCCCGGGGGCTCCTGTCGGTGTACTAAAATAGGGGTACCTTAGTACCCCGAACTTGTGCACGGGCAGTCGTAGCACCCCGCGGCAAGGCCTGCCAGGTGATCACCAAGACCCTCTATGGTCCCCTCTTGGGCCATTCAAGAACAAAGTATTTGAGCCAAGGCCCCGGCAAGAGGAGATTGCCGGGAAGGCCACCCGAAGAGAGCGAGGCCCTGGCAAGAGGAGCTTGCCGGGACTGCCGCTCGAAGCACAAGACCCCGGCAAGAGGAGCTTGCCGGGAAGGCCATCCACGACACGACAAGGACCCTGCCACGGCGCGCCCCGCGCCCCGGCAAGGCCCAGTGAGCGACAAGCTCCCGGACGCGACGAGACATCCACCGCGGCAAGGCGCTTGCCGCGGCAAGTTACCACCCCGTGCCTGCGCTCCAGCTCACCCACCAACGTGTCGCTCTAGGGGCGTTCCAGGCGCACGTGGCAGGAGGCTGCGTAGCCAGGGGCATGCGGTGGCGAAGCGAAGCTGACAGAGTAGCCATCGTGGCAGACGGTGGCGCTCCTGACGGTCCTGTTCCTGCACCGTCTGGGCGACGCGGACGGGCATTTAATGCCCTTGTCCCCCTGCCGTCAGAGTTAGGTATGATAGCACTGTACAGCCACTGTGCAGGCAGCTGTACCCACTATAGCATTCTACCATTTTTGCCCCCACCTACGCTGCCACCTGTGGGTAACCCCTTGAGCATATAAAAGGAGGCCCCATGCGCACGTAGAAGGAGAGGACACCCATTTTTCACGCTCGGCCTCGCCATCGGCTCGTGTGTACTGTAGCACCACGCGCCTCCGAGCAAGAACACAATACAAACCACAAAGCAGCAGTAGGGTTTTACGCATTCGTGCGGCCCGAAGCTGGGTAAACCCCTCGTGTGCATCGCCTCGATCTGCTCTTCGTGCAACCTCCGCCCCCCGCCGAACCAGTAAGGGGCTCGGTCCCCATAGGTGTTCAAGGAAGCCGATTCCCCCCGACAGGCTGCCAGCAGCTCGTATCATGGTCGCGCCTACCACGACCGTCATGTCGCTCGCGCGGTCGCGCCCTTGGAGATTTAACATGGTGCGTTAGGCTATCTGATGTTGGCATGTCATACATAGTCATCACTTAGTCACTCATACTACAACAAGGTTGGCTATAAGTGTATTTTTTTACTCCTCTCTATCTCTTTCTGTTGGACGTGGTTTTGGGCTGCCCCGTCTAGGCTTTCATTTTTTACCATGCGCAGCCGACGACCTCGGATGGGTGGTCCATAGGCCTGTTTGTATTTTCTTAGGGTCGTCATGTATCGACCGGCCTATGGACCTCCCATCCAAGGTTTTATTTTTGGCAGCCCAATTTATGTATTTTTTTGAAGAAAACGCAGAGGTCTGTTCTATTTTTCAATATAAGAATAGGAACGCCAGGTCCAACTTATGTTTCCCTTCTAACTATATTATATATATTTAAATTATTTTATATGTTGACTGTTTAGTTCACATACTCCCTCCTTTTCGGTTTATAGGGCTTATCTCAAAATTTTAGTTTTTCCATTTTATAAGGCTCAATTTGGTTGTTTTCCATCACATGTTCAGATTCCAAGGTGCATTAAATCATTGCATGCAAGTATTAAGAGAAAATTGACCAATGCATGTACTTTATGCATGCATGCATTGCAATTTATGCATTGATAAACATAATTTTTTGAGGAAAACAAGTGCATTAATTAGTTGCTTTTGCAAACTACAAAAAGTATTCCACCATTCATCACCTACCTTGGTTGGTGAGATTTTGAATTGATCCCTATAAACCGAAAAGGAGGGAGTAATTGGCTAATAGATCTCGCCTCCACCCCCCGCCTCCTGACTCCGGGCGCGCCTGCCCCCCTCAGCAAGTCCGCTCGCGTGCCCCATGGAGTCGCCGGCCATATCCACGGGGGAATGGCTGGAAGACAGGCAGATGTACAAGATGCATCTCCCACATGTCTACAAAGCCTTCCTGCGGATGCTCCAGCCGCTCGAATCCGTCGCGCCAGCGGTGCTGCGGGAGACTCGAGGGAGGAGATGGAGGGAGCGGGCGATGTGGATCCGCGACGACGCTCTCTCCTAGACCCAGTGCACGCACGAATGGAGGGAAGCAGAGGAGGAAGCTACGAGGGAGGAAGCCGAGGAGGGACCGAATCCGTTCTCTCACTCGCGCAGGTATGCTCGGATGTGCAAGGATCATGTGGATTGGGAGCTGCTGAATCTAGCCCTGCGGATCTACTTTGAAGGAGATTTCTCGGAGAAGCACAGGATGCCCCACCCCAGTGAGCCGCCGATTGCGTTCGTTCGATGGGAGAAATGAGAAGTGAATTTAGGAGATCCACGTCGTGCTGCGAGATGGGAATGCTTGACTGGACTCCTGCCCACCAGCACGCCACCGGAGCCGGAGCAGCTGGATCCCCTACCTTACCTCTCCCCCAAACCTGTAGAAGATTGAAATTAGGCTTGCAATCTGCTTCAATTGAGCTGTCTGGTGGTTATTTCTGCTTCCTAAGAGACAACATCTGGCTGGAGGATGAGAAGGAACCAGGAACTTCGATGAATTTCCCCTATCACAATGGGGGGGAGCGCCGGTTGGGCAGTGGTACGGCCCACCTCGGCCCCAAATGGGGGCACAATCTGGGAAGGCTCCTGTAATTGCCCAAGAACAATCTGCTGGTAGTTCTGACTCTCAGATCAGTGGGAAATCTCAAGGCAAGAATCAGCAAAAGAAGAGATAGGACATCCAGAAAACTGCTCCTGCCCCTGCGTCGGGCCTTATGGCATACTCTGAGGTGATCTGCTACAACTGTGGGGAACCAGGGCATCATTTGGATAAATGTGTCAAGCCCAAGAGTTGTTTTATCAGCAAAATGGTTATCCATAAAGTTGAGAATTGCCCTGTCAGAAGGAAAACCCACGGTTCTGCTAGATATGTTGGAAGTGCTACTCCAGGATTATGTCCACCATTGACAGAATTTTCTGTGATACAAAATTACATAGTTTCTTTCCCCTTTCTAGTTGTAGAGCTCTTCCCAGATGTGGTAGTGACCACACTCCTTTGCTCTGGGACTCTGGTCTTAACCAAACTCCAAAGAGCAATAGTTTTAAATTTGAAAAGTGGTGGTTGCTTAGAGAAGATTTAACTGAGCTAGTTAGGAAAATCTGGAATGAGCCTACTGGGAGCAGCTGCCCCCTAGAAAATTGGCAGATCAAAATCAGGAGATTTAGAAGAACTACCAAAGGGTGGAACTCCAATGAGGAAGCTAATCTTAGAAGATACAAAAGGCTTCTCCTCCTTGAGTTTGATTCTCTAAATATTAAGGCAGGAACCACTGACCTCTCTGAGGCTGAGACTAATATATTAAACTTTGTCCATGGAGAGCTCAAGAAAATTGGCTTCAGGAAGAAATCAAAGCCAAACAAAGGTCTAGAGATAGGAACATTAAGGAGGGTGATAGAAATACTGCTTACTTCCATGCAGTAGCTAACCAGAGGAGGAGGAAAACCCTCATTCACTCCCTTGATGGCCCTAATGGCCCTGTTACTGAGGTAGATGAGATGCTAAAAGTGGCTAGTGACTTCTACAAAAACCTGTTTAAGAAAGAAAACCCTTCTGGGTTCTCTCTACAAAACAATTTTTTCTCTGCTTCTAAAAAAGTCTCTCCTGCTGAAAATGAGCTACTAGAAGCCCCTTTTTCAGAGACAAAGGTGAAGGAAGCCATTTTTAGCTCTTATCCTGATGGGGCTCCTGGTCCTGATGGGATTCCCTTCTTGTTTTACCAGCATTTTTGGGACTTGGTGAAAAATGATCTCTTAGATCTTTTCCAAGCCTTTCATAGAGGAGAGTTGGATCCAGCAACTTACTCATGGGGGGTCTGTTGGGGTCAAGTTAAATAACTGTGAAAGTGATTTTTTTCCTTGCTGGTAAAGGCCTTAGGCAAGGTGACCCCATCTCCCCGCTTTTGTTTAATTTAGTAGTGGACGTTCTTACTAAAATGTTGAGCAAAGCTGCTGATCATAGTCTGATTGCAGGGCTCTGTCCTGAGGTCTGCTCTGGTGGCATCATCTACCTTCAATATGCAGATGATACCATCCTTTTCTTAGACAATGACTCCACACATGCTAGCAATCTGAAAACTGTTCTGACCTACTTTGAACAAGTCTCAGGCATGAGAATCAACTACTCTAAAAGTGAACTCATCCCTATCAACATGGATGATCAGGAGTTAGCTGACTTCCTCTCTATTCTAGTCTGTAATAAAGGTAACTTCCCCATTCAGTACCCAGGTATCCCTCTCCACTATGATAAACTGAGGAGAGAGGATATCCAACCCCTTCTGTATAAAATCATTAAAAGGATTGCTGGGTGGAGGGGCAAACTTCTCTCTTAAAGTGGTAGATTGATCCTCATACAAGCTTGTTTGGCTAGCATTCCAGTGTATCTCCTCTCCTTCTTCAAGTTCCCTAAATGGGCAGTGAACCTCATCAATTCTCATATGTCTCATTGCTTGTGGAATGATTTTGAGGGAAATAGGAAGCTACACCTTGCTAATTGGGCCCTAGTCTCTATGGAAAAAGATTTTGGAGGCCTAGGCATACCTAACCTCCAAGAAATTAACATCTCTCTTCTAGGGTCTTGGATTAAAAGATTCTATGAGGACGACCTGAAACCCTGGAAGCTTCTTATTGCCCATAAATACCTAGGAAATAAACCTAATATTTTTGTCCCTTCCTCCAACCCTAAGACCTCTAGATTCTGGAAAGGATTAAAATCTATTATGCATGCTGTGAAATTTGGCTACAGATGGAACATAGGGGATGGGAGCAGAACCAGGTTCTGGAAAGATACTTGGTTTGGCACATCCCCCCTAGTAGTCCAATTTTGGCCTATTTACTCTGTCCGCAATGAGCTTAACAAAAGTGTCAATGAAGTTTGGGACGGTCAATGCCTGAAACTCTCTTTTAGAAGGAACTTTAGTGATAGTCTCATGGAACAATGGTTCTAGTTGGAGGAAATTGCCAAAAGCATTACCTTTACTGCTGAGACGGATGCCCTGATTTGGCAGCTGGACAATAAGGGGAAGTATTCCTCCAGCTCCCTCTATCATGTTATCAACTTTAGAGGGGTTCAACCCGTGTTTATCCCTGCTATCTGGAAATTGAGAGTTCCCCCTAAAATTCATGTATTTCTCTGGCTTCTCTCCAAAAACAAATTGCTGACTAGGGATAACCTTAGGAAGAGACACATCATCAAACCCCTTGATTGTGTTTACTGCTTGGAACAAGAGTCTTGTTCTCACCTATTTTTTGAATGTATAGTTGCTAAACATCTCTGGGCCCACATTGAGGAATATTTCTCTAGTCAGATCGGCTCATCCTTCGAATCTGTCGCCAGATTCTGCATTGCTACCAAAAAGTGCTCAGTTTTAAACACTGTTAGCTCAGCTGTCCTTTGGTGCCTCTGGAAATATGGAAATGCTATGATTTTCAGTAACACTCCTGGATTTCCATGTCGCAGGTCTTGAGGTTGATCAGGAACATGGTGAGGAACTGGGCGATTCTCTCCTCCAGATCGGACAAGGACAAGTTGATGAGCTTCATGGAAACCCTAACAAGATCCCTCCAGAAACAGTTGGCGATCACTTGTGGCTGAACAAGGCTCGACCTGCTCTGGGGCTGGACCCATGGGCTCGTCTCAAGATCACTGATGAAGATGATGGGCACCTGGCGCCGAAAAAGAGGGACATCCACCATGCTACGCCTTCCAGCCCGGTGTCTCCACTTGCTTACTGGTCGCCGCAGGCTGACACGGCCCCTCGGCTGAAGACCATGAAGGCTTCGCTGGACCCTCCTTGTGTCATTTGAGTGCTCTATCCGCTCTGCCTTTGGCACCGCTCGGGTGATTTGTGTTATTCAGAGAACTTGTTCATCCACCCCCCCTAGTTTGTAGCTTTTCTACCTTTGCTTTTGAACTGCTCTTTGAGCTGCTGTATCAGAATATGTTGTGGTTTCTTTCTCAGCAATGGAACCGGGGAGATGCTCCCTGTTTTTCTAAAAAAAATAGTTTATATGTTATTATATATTATTTTTATTGTCATCATATATTTAACAGATACTTACATATGTAAGAAAACAATATCCCACATCTTATTAACTTATAAAAATAATTTCTTAACAAATAAAATCTTGGGTTGTTTTGGCACGAAAATCCTAGTGATTGTGTACAAAAGCTTGGTAAGATTTAAGGACGAATGTAATAATATCACTTATTATTTAAATATATTTATAACAAAATGCTCAGCCCCTTTTTATTTTTTGATAACATTGTTGGCCCAACCCAACATTATAATTAGAATCAGCCCAGCAAAATCGTGTATTTTGAGAAAGTGCAAATGGCCTGTAACTTTTTAGGAAATAAAATAAATGGGCCGCACGGACGCTACATTATTTGTTCACCCAGCCCAGCTAATGGTTGTAATTCCAAAAAAAGATCAAATTGACTGTAAATTCTACCGCGCAAAAAAAAGTCTGTAAATTCTAAAAAAAATGGGTTGAATACGTGCCACATTTTTGGAGGCTGAAATGTGGGCCAATAGGTCGAAGCCAATGCAAGTCGTTGTCAATTTAGTCAACAAATGATTATGACATGTTAGCCGTTGGATTTACATCCAACGACCGGCATCCATCTTCAATCTCTTGTCTTCTTCCTCCAGCACCGTCGGGACCACCTCCCGCCTCCTGCTGCTAGCAGCTCTACTTAGCACGCTTCGCTATGAAGCGCTACTCCACCGTTGGCCAGGCCATCCCTCCACCCCTCCACACCTCCTGTTCTTCTCCACCGACTGCCAAACCACACCACACTAGAACCAGTTAACCCTCGTACACCTCTTTGTCTGCGACTCTACTCCCGCGTCTTCCCATCTCCGGCTCGTTGCTGTCCGGGGCCTCGCCGTCGTCCACCACCTTGGATGTGCTCGGCGCGGCGTGGTCAACGTGGTCAACGAACGACACCATCAGAAGTAGACTGTGCGTGGAGAGGCTGATAGCTGGGTCCACGGCCGCACACAAGGAAATGCCTCCTTATTACGCGCAAAATAATGATTCCTCCACGTGACATCTGGGACCCACCGAAAGGGCCTCTGTATTTCGCGAAATAAAGTGCCCCCCGCTGACATGTCGGACCCACCAGCTATCTTCGCACGCAAGGAAGTGCCTCCTTATTACGCACAAAAAATGAATATTCCCCCTGCCAGCTGGAACCCAGCATAGTGGGAGGCTGACTTGTGGGCCTACCAAGTTGACGGGACGGAGGGCTTTGTCAACTTAGTCAATATGAACTATTCTAGCTCCTGTTACCGTATGATGTTCATCCAACGGCCGTAGTGCTTCTTCAACCTCTGGTCTTCTTGCTCCAGCCGCCCAAACCAGCGCCGGTCGTGCCGCGTGCTCCTGCCTCCCGTGGCCGGCTGTGATGCCGCGGAGGCCTCACCGCCCCCTACTACTCTCACCGCTGGCCAGGCCATCCCTCTACTCACCCACACCCCCTGTTATTCTGCGGCGACAGCAGCCTCACACCGCAGCCGAACCAGTGAACCCTCGTACTCCTCTTCGCGTGGGCATCCACTGCTGCATCTTCCCCGGCTCCGAGTCGTCCCCTTCCTAGTCCTCGCCGTCGTCCACCGCCCTGGTGCTCTCGGCGCGGCGTGGACAACGTGGTCAACGACCGACTTCCATCGGAAGAGTACTGTACGTGGAGAGGCTGACAGCTGGGTCCACGGCAGCCGCAAGGAAGTGCCTCCTTATTATGCGGAAAATAATTATTCCTCCACCTGACAGCGGGGACCCACCGGACAGGCCACCAGTATTTTGCGAAAAAAATCATTTCCCCCTGACTGTTGGGACCTACCGGACGGGCCACCGTATTTTGCGAAAAAACGTTCCCCCCGCTATCAGCTCGGACCCACCGGAAGTGCCTCCTTATTACACACAAAAAAAATGAATACTCCCCCGGCTAGCTGGGACCCACCTTGCTGGGAGGCTGACTTGTGGGCCTACTAAGTTGACGGGGACGAAGGGCTTTGTCAACTTAGTCAATATGAACGATTCTAGCTCCAGTGACCGTACGATGTCCATCCAACGGTTGTAGTGCTTCTTCAACCTCTAGTCTTCTTGCTCCAGCCGCCCAAAGCAGCGCCGGTCGTCCCGCATGCTCCTGCCTCCCGTGGTCGGCTGTGCTGCCGCAGAGGCCTCACCGCCCCTACTATTCCCACCGCTGGCCAGGCCCTGCGGTGACGGCAGCCTCACACCGCAGCCGAACCAGTGAACCCTCGTAGTCCTCTCCGCGCGGGCTTCCACTGCCGCGTCGTCCCCTTCCTAGGCCTCGCCGTCGTCCACTGCCGTGGTGCTCTCCGTGCGGCGTGGTCAACGTGGTCAAGGAACGACTTCCATCGGAAGAGTACTGTACGTGGAGAGGCTGACAGCTGGGTCCATGGCCACAGCCCAGTTTTTTTGTGATTTGCCAAGTAAGTCGCTTTGTCAGGCCTGTTGGGCTGCAAATCTTTCAAGACGAGGAGAGCTTTCATTCAGCTGGCCGAGAAAATGGCCCATCAGTAATGAGAAATGGGTTGTACATTTTTAAAACACATCAAACCGACAATTAGTTTCAAATATCTTTTTTTTTATTTCAAGATTTTAAATTACATTTATTTTTATGCGTGGAGAATTTGTTGGATTTTATATTGATATACATTTATTTTTAAAATCAGTTTGAATGTGAGTCAAAATTTCGGGATTGAAAACAGTTCGGACCGCACCGAAATATGAAAAATTTCGTATAATTCTTTAACCATTGCCACAATATGGGCTGTAATGCTAACAAAAAGAATAGGGGCTCCAAAAAAACCTTAAGCATTAGCAAATGGGCTGTAAATTATTAGAAATAATGGCAGATGGGTTGTATGTTGTTTTCCATAGATTTGAGGCTTTCCTAAAAAAAGGTTGATGCACAAGTACTGCTGTTGGATGTCCATCCAACGGCCGCCGTGCTTCTTCAATCTCTGCTCTTCCTGCTCCAGCCGCTCAAACAAGTGCTGGCGGGACTGCCCGCTCCCTCCTCCTCGCGGCCGGCTATGCTGCCGCGCAGGCCTCACTGCCCGACCGTACTCCCATCACTGGCCTAGCCATCCCTCTATTCACCCAGACCTGTTGTTATTCTCCGGCGATGGCAGAAGAACCAGTAAACCCTCGTCAAGTCGAACTCCCCTCCGTGTGGGAAACAACTACCGAGTCTTCCCTGCCTCCGTGTCGTCCCCTTCCTAGGCCTCGCCGTCGTCCACCGCCCTGGTGCTCTCGGCGCGGCGTGGTCAACGTGGTCAAGGAACGACTTCCATCGGACGTGGACTGTACATGGAGAGGCTGACAGCTGGGTCCATGGCCCCAGCAAGGAAGTGCCTCCTTATTACGCGGAAAATAATGATTCCTCCACCTGACAGCTAGGACCCACCGGACGGGCCACTGTATTTCGCGAAAAAAACATTTCCCCTGACTGCTGGGACCCACCAGCTACATCTTCGCACGCAAGGAAGTGCGTCCGGGCAAAAAAAAAGGATTCGCCCCCTGACTGCTGGGACCGACCAGCTACATCTTCGCAGGCAAGGAAGTGCGTGACAGTCGGGACCCACCTGGTCGAAGCGTACGTAGCATTGTCATTTTGGTCGCGAACGTGTACGTACATACTGGTCAATGTAGAGGCGCGCACGTGTCGTAGTAGAGGCGCGCACGTGTCGTAGTAGAGGCGCGCACGTAGCATGTACACGTACGTACAACAGCCAGGGTGCAAGAAAGAAAATAGGGCCACGTATGTGTACATACGGGCGGGGTCTCGAACGCCTACTCGCGCATACGTACGGCCAGGGCTCATGTACATGGCTGGGTCGGAACGGAGAAACAGCGTCGTCGTCGTGTTCATGGGGAGGCAACGGAATGCGTCGTGTTCATGGGGAGGCAGCAGAATGCGTCGTGTTCATCGGGAGGGCTTGGACGGAACAGGCGATGGAAACGAGGCCTGGCGTACCGCAGAACGGAGGAAACGGCCTTGTGTTCGATCGGCCACGTTCGAAACGGGATCCTGTTCATCGGGAGGGGTGTGGCGTACCGCAAAACGGAGGAAACGGACCTCCTACGGTCGAAACGGGGTCCTGTTGATTGGGAGGGGTGTGGCGTACCGCAAAACGGAGGAAACGGACCTCCTACGATCGAAATGGGGGTCCTGTTGATCGAGAGGGGTGTGGCGTACCGCAAAACGGAGGAAACGGACTTGTGTTGGAGCGCTACGGTCGAAACGAGGGTCCTGTTCATCGGGAGGGGTGTGGCGTACCGCAAAACGGGACTCCATGAGATACTGTTCATCTCCACCGTCGACCTCCTCCAGCCTCCACGGGCTCCTGTTCATCCAGCCTCCACTGGCTCCTGTTCATCCAGCCTCCACGGGCTCCTGTTCATCCAGCCTCCACCGCGCGCTACTCCACCGGCTACTGTTCAACCATCCCTCCACCTTCTACTGTTCATCCAGCCCTCCACACCACGGGGTCCTGTTCAACCACCCCTTCACGGGCACCCCTCCACCGTCTACTGTTCATCCAGCCCTCCACACCACGGGGTCCTGTTCAACCACCCCTCCACGGGCACCCCTCCATCGTCTACTGTTCATCCAGCCCTCCACACCATGGGGTCCTGTTCATCCACCCCTCCACGGGCACCCCTCCATTGTCTACTGTTCATCCAGCCCTCCACCACACCACGGGGTCCTGTTCATCCAGAGGCAACGCCGCCGCTCACTGTTCATCCACCCCCCCCCCCCTGCAACGCTCACTGTTCATCCCATTGATCGACTTCAGTTAGCAGCAGTAGCGAAGGAATCGCTCGATCGGGTTCAGTTAACAGCCATCGATCGATCGCTCGGGTTCAGTAACGCGTAGCCTGCAGTGCAATCGCTCGGGTTCAGTTAGAGCCCAACGCCTCGCTCGGGTTCAGTTAGAGCCAACGCCTCGCACACACGCGCGTACGTGTACGAGAGAAACGCGCATCGCTCGGCCCCCGACCTCCCACCGTAACCGGGAACTCCCCGAAATTTTCCTCCCCCTCGCTTCTACCACGGTTTTTTCCATCATGGACGGCCCAATGAATGTCATGCAGCTGCGTCTCCGGCCCGCCCAGGACGAAAAGCCCATTTTCTGTCATGTTTTTTTGTCATAGAAGTAGGAGCCCACCACATCTATGATGATACCGCGTTTTGTCACAATTATTGTCATAGAAGTGTCATATGTATGACAGAAAAAATTTCGTTCGGCCCAAAATGTCACGGATGTGTCTTTTTTTTGTAGTGTTGGGACCAAAGACTGGACTGCGTTTTTCTGGGCTATGCGCCAAGCAATATTTTTGGCGTTCACTCTCCTAATACTTGGAGTTTGACAATTGGTTGATATCGGTTGATACTCGAATGAATATCGGCACTTCTTCTTGTCAACATCGATGCTTGTCTGAGTGAACTTTGGAGTACATAGCAACATCATAAGTACCTGTCCATCTGATCTTTTTGTGCAGTTCTACTGAAATCACCCGATGTAATGATTTGCCTGCGAGTTCAGGCTCCAAGTTACTCCTTTTATGAAATCGGCAAACAGTAGCACCATACCAAATTACCAATACATATGACAAGCACAATAATCAGGATAAAGACCAATACCAACATGTGTGAGGTAGCATATCAATTACTATTTCCTTTGACTGGAAGCCGAGATAAGCCAAGCGACTGACAGCAAAGGAAGAATGCAAGCTGAGATTAGCGACTAACAGGAAAGGAAGGAAGCTGTCGAGGCAATGAAGCACCCAAAGTTTTTGTGCATTTCCACCAAAATCGAGCATCCCTGTTGGCACATATATTGAGAGAGTGAGATTACTGTAATAGTGGGACTAGTTGATGAAACATACACTAACAAATAGAAGCACCCTCATTATCTTAATGGGTAAAGTTAGCATTCCCTCCCTGCTCCACCACATGATTCACCTCATAGACAAACATACACACGTACATGATTCAGCATAGGGTGCTACTAAAGATTTGTTTAACTCCGACAGGAAAATTAGGCAGCAATAAATTAGTGGTACTTAAGTACTCCTAATTAATTAAGTGAGACAGCAGAAGTGGAAGGGCTCCCTGGAGGATCATCTCACATGTAAGGTAGTCGTTGCCGGACCCCTTGAATGGCCTCGACTGAGGCCTCTGGCTTCAGCAAGATCGCCTTGGCACTGTTTACTCTTCTTCTTCCTCCTCTTCATGCTCTGTTTCTCAGTCTCCTCACCAGTTGGTGAAACCTAGTACATGATTGGCCTTCTATTTCAGAATTAGTTTTGTCAGTGACGGAGTATAAGTGTACTAGTAAAAAATAGCATTATTTTCTCATGGCAGTCGCAAAATAGAGATGAACACATGCATTAAATATCATTCTTACCTAAAGGAAGGTTATGGTGCCAATATGGATGATGAGGATTGGAACACAGATCTCCCTTTGTACAGTTCCACCAAAATGAACCAACTGTTCCATTCTGACATTCCAGTTAAATGGCACAAAAATCACTTCTTTTAAGAAGAGTTTTGTGTAGTGCACCAAAAGGTCAGAACAACAACTAGGTGAAATGGATATCCCTGTTTGCACAAAAAGCTACAGAGGAAACAGTCAGAGTCTCAAACAATTACAGGCAAAAACATTTGGCTAAACTTGTCATGGATTATAATAGTGGCATGGCTTCATTTTTACCAGGGGCATTAGATTAAGAACAGCTAAATATTTGGTATAAGGGCATGGGACAGTGGGTGCACCAGCAGTCCAGCACCATGTACCTAAACAGGGGCATAAAGTGGTGATTCATAGTTTGTTGCCCCGAGAAACAAACATCCAAGAAACATATCTGGGTTGGTCCCATTTTTGTTCACTCTAGCCACCTACTACTATGTGTGGATAGAAAATCTAGTCCTGGTCATACCACTGTGTACAGCGTTACCCCTATATTTCCCTTTTCGACCAAGAGACCGGTTGGATGACTAGTCTATACTACTTTCACCCCCTTTCCTTCCTATTTGTACCAAGTCCGATGTACTACATACTAAATTCCCCCACCCCCACTTTATTTCTTGTTTGAACCAAGTACAAGATTCAACTCCATGAAGTAGCTTTACCTCTAACAATAGAAGAAAAAAATAGGTGACGTTGGACCATCTGATCGAGAGGGGCTGAGAGGTAGAAAATGATGCACATGCAGCGACGTAGCGAGCTGGGGAAGTAGAGCTAAGGCAGTTTCGAAGGAAGATAAAGCTGAAGGTCGTCGGGATGTGGATAGGTGGGCGGCGGGAGGCCGGATCCGCCCACACTAGGGCAACAACGAAGGGATCAGAGGACCTCTCGCGCCGGCGCTCGACCAGAGATAACGGTGCGGCCGGCAGTGGGTCTCCTCCCTCGCTCTTGACGACGGCCTAAACGCTGCCCCTCCTCCCCTTCACCGGCGGAGGGGGATACGTCCGGATCTATAACCAGCGGTGAGTATAGAAAGATAGTGTTTTTGAAGGGAGAAAGACAGTGTTACCACCCCTATCTTGTTTAGATCTGGAGAGGATGAGAGTGTGTGAATAGAGAAACCCTAGCAAGCAAGTGCGGAGACTCCAGCCTATATATACGTAGTGGGGTAGTTTTCCTTTTTCACTCCATCAAAACAATCGTTTAAAATTGTGTACTATACATGCTAGGTAGCCGTTTTTTTAGTTGTTAATTGTTTTTTGAGATAGCTACCCGCTTGTTCGAAGTGGCGTTACGGTGTGCCAGGTCGCACGTTTTTTTTAGGGTGCCAGGTCGCACTTTGTATCGTTCAAGTCTGGTACAAGTCCCTCCATTAAATGAACAACCACCCCCTCGTAAAAATTGTGAACAAGCCCATGGCTAAAATTATCGGAAACGTGGGTTGCCCCAACATGCATTATTATTTATATTTTCTACTCCCTCCGTTCCTAAATATAAGTCTTTTTTTATTCGCCACACCTAAGACAAGAATTTTTTTATTAGCAGTGAACCCCACATGTCATAGACACAAAAAGTGTGGCAAGATTCCCTTAGGCAAGCCAAAGTGTGTCTAACAATTTGAGCAACTCAAGTTAGGCAAGTGTGGCAAGTGTGGGAAAAATAATGTGGCAACATAAGACAAACATAGTCACAATCCAAACAGCCCCGTAATTTTTGTGACATGCATGAAAATTTGGTTAGTTAAATTTATAGTCAAAATTTGGTAAGGTGCATCAAATCAACACATGCAAGTATCAAAAGGGAGGTCACGGCATGCATGCATGCGTTGTACTCCCACCGTTTCCAAATATAAGTCTTTTTAGAGATTGCAACAAGTGACTACATACGAAGCAAAATATGTCTACATACATCCGTATGTAGTAGTCCATTTGAAATGTGTAAAAAGACTTATATCGAGTGCAGTGCTTTGATGTGTCGCGTCAACTCGTACAAGACCGAGAAGTTTGATTACTACAACGCCCCTCCCTCGCGCATGAGCGTGGTGGCTGGCAGGACTAGTAGGAGCTTTCGCTACACGTTTCTTGACGGCGGCAAACTTGCGGATGGAGTTGACCATCATGTCGTCCATGCGAGAGGCGAAGCCGGCATCGGCGAGGGCTACGACGCCGGCGGTCGCCAGCACCGTCTGGAAACGTTGTGCGGTGCGGGGCCGCAGGCCGGCGCCTTCGATGATTTGGCACAGCCGACTGCCGCTCGCGACCATCGCCTCCATAGGTGCTTCTGGCTTCTGGTCACTTGGTCTTGGATTGGAGTGAGCAGTGTTGCGCAGTGATTGAGAAAGAACATTTATTGTCAATCTAACCCTGCCATCCATAGACCTCTTTGGTTTAGAGTTAGTTCACGGTTAGAATCTAACTCTAACCTCTAACTGAGTTAGTAGAGTTCTCCTCGTCTCGGTTCATCGCCATCATACTTTCCCCATTTCTGTGTTTTCAGTATCCTGCGAATCAAAGAGGCCCTTAGACTGGTTTAGGTCCGGTAGTTTTTTATAAACGTGTTATGTCCAAAATTTAATGAACGTGCTCCGGTTTCCACAAAAATAATCTGGTTTCGTGTAGTAATTCATTTATTTATTTATTCTTCCGCGGGGGGTTTGCATGTAATTCGTGAGCTCTGAAATGTAAAGTACCCGGCTTATGCTCCGAGTCGTGCATGCACTACAACCCAGATGCTCTATGTCCCACATGTCGGCAAAAGGGTGCACGTGGAAATAGCCTAGGAGTACATATAGGAGGATAAATGCGTGAAAAAATATGTACGGTGAAGCGTAGTTGCGGTTCGAAAAGGAGACCTAAAGTGATGACAGGTATAGGTCGCACGCACCCAACTAGTGGTAGTACTAGACATACGACTACTTTTCCCTAAAAAAAGAGGTACGAGTGCTCAGTACTCCTATTCTATCAACGTGAGTCCCATCTGACAACAGCGTCTGTGCTACAGCTAGCTCTTCTCCATCGTTTCTCTCTTCTAATTCTAAACTCAGCCAACGCCCGGTGGTCGGGGTGGGGATTTGCCGATGGTCGGTTTGCTCAACTGCGGCCCCACCTCATAGTGAAAATGTTACTACTAGAATAAAAATGCCATATACTCCTATACTAATAAAACATTAAGGCCACGAGGCGATGCAGTGCTGGTTACAGGAGGCAAGAAGAAGAGATGCATCGAATGGCGGCTAAGTAGCAGCGGCTTTCGTGGCCAGGTCAACGTGCTTCTGAACAATGGCGTTGTCGGTGTACTAAAGTAGGGGTACCTTAGTACCCCGAACTTGTGCACGGGCAGTAGTAGCCTCCCGCGACAAGGCCTGCCAGGGGAGCGACAAGAGTCTCCACGGCCCGTTCTGGGCCGGACGAAGGCCAAGTGATCGAGCCTAGAAGACCAAGCCCCGGCAAGAGGAGCTTGCCGGGTCGAGAAGGCAAGGTCCGGCAAGAGGATCTTGCCGGGCCAAGGCGACAAGGCCCCAGCAAGAGGAGCTTGACGGGATGACTAAGCCGAAGCACCAAGGCCCCGGCGGGAGGAGCTCGCCGGGACGGCCAACCCAAGGCACCCCAAGAGAAGCCCGCCGCGGCGCGCCGCGCGCCCCGGCAAGGCCTGGCGAGCGGCGAGCTCCCAGGTGCGGCAAGGCAACCGCCGCGGCAAGCCACTTGCCGCGGCAAACCACCATATCAGGCCCGCGCTCCAGCACACCTGCCCACGCGTCGCTCTGGGGCTTCCCCAGAGGCACGTGGCGGGACGCCGCGCAACCTGAGACGCGCGGTGGCATGCGACATTGGCAGAGTCGCCCCCGTGGCGAGCGGAGGCGCACCTAACGGTCCGCCTCGGCACTGTTCAGGCGATCCAGACGGGCATTTAATGCCTTTGTCCCCCGCCATTAGAGTTAGGTGCGATAGCACTGTGCGGCCACTATTCACACAATCCCTTGCCATTTTTACCCTCACCTGCGTCGCTCCCTGTGGGAAACCCCTTGGCATATAAAAGGAGGCCCATGCGCACGTAGAGAGGGGATCGGACCCAAGAGGCCCTCGCCTACGTCCAGCTCCAGCCTACTGTAGCTTCTTGCGTTCCAGAGCAAGAACCCGAATCAACCAGACATGCAGCAGTAGGGTTTTACGCATCCATGTGGCCCGAAGCTGGGTAAAATCGTTGTGCGTGTGTGTCGCCTCAATCTGCTCTTTGTGCATCCTCTGCCCCCGCCGAACCGACAAGGGGCTCTGTCCCCATAGGTGCTCGTGGAAGCCAGATTTCCCCGACAGGCGTCCAAAGATTCCAGCCGCTGGAAGAAGGCCAACATCTTTCTGTCCTCGCTGGCCTTGTAGTGGCCTATGTAGACGATTTCCTCCTAGACGTGGATGTGCAGGTCGACGGTTTCTTGCATGGTGAGGCGTTGCGCAACGAGCGCAGCCTCGAGGTGCACATTCTTCATCGCGACCTCCGGCAACTGCAGGGCCACCAGGGCTTGAAAGAGTTCGTCACCATGGAGGCCGATGAGGGTGGCAGGCAATGAGGAGCCTAGGCGCACGGGCTGGAGCAGTACAGCAAGGTCGTCCGCATGCTTCTTGACGGCGGCGAACTTGCGGATGGAGTTGACCATCATGTCATCCATGCGAGAGGCAAAGCCGACATCGGCAAGGGCTACGACGCCGGCGGTCGCCAGCACCGTCTGGAAACGCTGCGTGGTGCGGGGCCGCAGGCCGGCGCCTTGGATGATTTGGCACAGCCGACTACCGCTCGCGTCCATCACCTCCATAGGTGCTTCTGGCTTCTAGTCACTTGGTCTTGGATTGGAGTGAGCAGTGTTGCGCAGAGACTAAGGAGTAGATGGATTGGAGTGGTGGGGCGCCTTTATATGAGAATCCAAACTCTGTTGCATTCACATCCTGCTGGCTCTATTCTGCTTCTCCAATTAATTCCCTTTGCATGTAGAGTAATTTGAGGATGCATCATTGACCGTTCAACGTCTCGGGAACCGCTACCCTCTCCCTCCTTGGCATTCAAGAACCTATGGAGGCGACTGCCGCTCGCGTCTATCGCGTGTTAGGAGACGTTCCCATCAACGGCGAGGTGCCTATGGTGACTTCGTAAATTTCAAGATGATAGTACTAGTATACTCAATATTGTGCACGGCGACCAAGGCCGAGAGGAAAATGAGAGAAATAGTACGTATTTATTTACGGTGTAGATTCACTCATTTTGCTCCATATGTACTCCGTCTCGGTGTAGTCTAGTCACTTGTTGAAATCTCTAGAAAGGCAAATACTCCTTTCTGGTTTACAGGGCTATACAAGCAAGTACTTACTACAATAATGGGCTCACATAGCAATTTTGTCTCATGCAAGAGCCTGGCTATATGCGTGCTCCAAGGTTCGCAACTGCCATGTTCGGGTTGCACTTGGCTCTTCGCCTCTTCGAGAAGACAAAAAATGATGTTACTACAACTGCTTCTACAGTATTGAATCCACTGCTGCATGCCCGTCCATCGCGAGCGGGAGTATAAGCAAAAGCATGTCCTCGTCTACGAGCCACCGCGCGCATGGGCTAGGGAGAAGGCGTGTCGTAGTAAAATCAAGCTTCTCCTCATTGTACGAGTTGACGCGACACATCATAGCACTGGCCCCACATGGTTGCCTCTAAACTTGGCTGAAAGACCCGTAGTGTACAATACTCCATTTGCTGCAACCTCTACCATTTACCCCACCACAAATTAAAATATATATTCCTGTCTTGACCAGATGAGCGTGCAAACTAGAATCACCAAGATGACAGGTAGGGCTAGAAGATAATTTTAATCAAAAAAATATAACATGGAGCCGACCCCAATGATTTTAAGCTTACAGGCATGGTACACGCTATCCTAGACTACTCTACACATGAAACTGCCACACGAGCGTCCGGGCTGCGCTGTGCTCTTCGCCTCTTCGGGAAGTCGAACAAAATGATGGAGTACTACTGCAGTGGAGGAGTACTACATTATGCTTCTGGCCATCTGACATCGATTGAACTGCTGCATGTCCACTGCGTACGGGAGGGAGAGCGTGTAGCGAATGAAAGCTTCTCCTAGTCCTACCAGCCACCACGCTCATGGGCGAGGGAGGGACACAGCTTAATTGACTTACTGCTCCTACCTTTGCATCGATGACAGGTGGGCCCAATAGGTCGGTGGCCCACCTGTCATGCAGCCAAAGGCAGGTGCGGTTAAGGCGAGAGGGGATTGTAGTAATCAAGCTTCTCGGTCTTGTACGAGTTGACGCGACACATCAAAGCACTGCACTCGATATATTTCAATAATTTGCGTTTACCGATGCATTAATTACAACGCATGCATGCATGTCGTGACTCTCCATTTGATACTTGCATGTGTTGATTTAATGCACCTTGAAGTAGTATAAATATGTGACGGTAAAGCTTTGTAATGCCCCGGCCCTAATAAAGCGAGAGATGGTTGTGCATGAGGAGGGCGAGATCATGCAGACGGAACAGGACCCGACGATGGAGCTCTCTATGGTCTCGATGGACCTCACCTTGCTCCACTGCCCCTTGTGCCTCCGCCCCTTGAAGACTCCAGTGTATGAGGTTCGAATACACCTCGTCCGTTTGGCTGATCGAGCAAGGTGCAGGTTTCTTGATTGATGTGTTGTTCGATTGATTTGTGCAGTGCAAGGGAGGGCACCTGGCTTGCGCGGACTGCCGCGTCGAGCGCCCCGGGAACCAGCGGCAGTGCCAGAAGTGCGAGCGCGGTTGTGGCTTCGACGTGCGGAACACGGCGGCGGACGCCGTCCTCTCCCCGGTGAGGGTGGAGTGCCCGCACGAAGGCTGTGGGCTCTACGTCACTTACCACAAGCTCGCCGATCACCAGAGTGTGTGTCCGCTTGCGCGCTGCAAATGCCCCGTGCCTGTCTACGGCTACGAAGGACCGCCGCCGTGGCTCTCCCACCAGATCAGCACCGTGCATCCCATGCCCATGCACAGGATCCAGTACGGCAAGGCGCTCCAGCTGCAAGTGACATTGTCGGAGCCACGGCTCTTGCTTTTCGTGGAGGAGGATGGCCGCGCGTTTTTCTTGGTCAGCGGAGTGCTCAACATCGGCGCGCCTATCGCCGTGTCGGTCGTCTGCATCAGAGCGGGGGCGTCCCCACTGCCGCACTACGTGGACAAGCTGTGGGCGAACGGTCCGCCGGGGATCCCAAAGGCAGGACCGATGCCATCAAGGTGGAAATGGAGGTGACAAGCAGCAGGGATCCCGGCGACATCGCTGTGCAGGAGCTAACCTTCTTCACAGTTCCGCCCAAGCTGCTGGCCGGGGCTAAGCTGGTGTCCCTCCACATTCAAATTGACAAGCTCACGTCCTAAATGATTCTAAAGTTCCTTCTGTTTATCTTAGTAATATGCTAATATAGGGGTTAGCTCGGTCTACTTTAGCTTAAGAGATGGTGGGTTTTGTTGGCGATGCAGCAATTACCTCGACATGAGATCAGCAGTGAAAGTAATTTCAAACAGTCGAATGGATATTTTGTTTCTGTTGGATATAAATATCCTTTGGGTAAGAAGTAACAGCTTAAATGCTTTTTTTCGGAACGGAACAGCGATACTAGTATATTTTTTGTTGACATGCACTAATATTTTCGAAACGGACGTCGGGCTGTAGCTAGAAGGGTGGTTGGGACGCGGCATCGGCCCATACTGCGGTGACCCCCGATTGGGACGCACCGACTGTGGATTTTCTCCCTCGCCGATGTCGACCGCGTCTACGCAGAACATTGTTCCCTTCCCCCAGCTGCGGGATCAGGCCAGATATGTGACCAGCAGTGTGGCCACCGTCGTTCGATGCTTGTGAAGAGAGCAACACAAGCAAGCAGGCTTGTATCTTAGGCTCCTCCTAGTGTATATATATAGTGGTTTTCTTTTTCTCTCCATATAACCATTTTATATCGCGTACGTGTCATTGAAGAGTGAAATGATGGTTGCTTCTTCCGACTAACTTACTGTGTGATTTGACTGCTCCTTTAGTGGCCCCTACACGTACTCCCCCTACGTGTATGCAACAGTCACACGTACACATGGACGCAAAAACGCGCGCGATGCCCTAATGCTTGCATGTCCGAGCACACGACGGAACACACACGGTAATGCTCAAGTGCTCAACCTACACGTGCATGCACACACATACTCAGCCAGGGTGAGCTAGTGACTTTAAACACCGGAAAATGTATATATTTTGCGCAATGAGCGTATTATGAAGTCCACTGACCGTATTTTTACAAATATGCGGTGACAGACAGTGTATTTATCTCGTTTGAAATTAAGCCATATTAACCGGAGAGGAGGCAGTATGGACTAGCATTACTTTGTTGTGTCTCGTCCACTTGCCGAACGAGGAGAAGCTTGCAGGACGGGATAAGCTTGCGTGCGGTGGCTCGCAGGACAAGGAGAAACTTTTGACTAATGCAAGTCCTTCGCTCAGGCGGTGGACGTGCAACATTTAATTCAGTGTCAGATTGCCAGAAGCATACACTATACTAGTACTATTATTGTTGCACTTCCCGAAGAGGCGAACTGCCAAGCGCAAAGTTTACTAGTACTACTACTATAGTCTATAGAGGTACTATACTAATACTAGGAACCGGATGGAGGAGCGTCTGCACTCTTATTATATTTTTAAAATGTGATAAAGCAATCTTCAACACATTTGGTTCTCTTCGAGGGTTCTCGCATGTGATAATGGAAGTTGATTGCATGGAACACTCGCCACAATTCTCGCTTAATTCTGGCTCATATCATGTTACAAATAGGAGCGCTCGGTAATATTTCCTCTCTTTTTTGTTATTCAGCATGTAAACAGGTCAGCAAACCTTGCGGCGCATCTTTGTGCGAACCGTGCTTGCTGCACTTTGATGTGGCCGAGAGCTGGCTTGATGAAACACCTCGCTTCCTACTTCTTTTTTTGCGGGGTACCTCGCTTCCTAGTGACCAGTGTCTTGGCTGATCGTCATAAGAATGCTTATATATTAATAAAGCTCTCTCATTTACCCGCAAAAAAGATTAAGCCATATTAACCGGAAAGGAGGGAGTATGGACTAGCACTACTTGTTGGTGTGTCCCGTCAACTCGCAGAACGAGGAGAAGCTTGCAGGACAAGGTGAAGCTCGCTTACGCCTTTTGACTAATGCAACGTACCTCGCCCAGGCGGTGGACATGTATCAGTTCATTCGGTGTCAGATTGCCAGAGGCATACACTGTAGTACCGAACATGCGGAGTACCATCATTGTTCGACTTCACGAAGAAGCGAAGAGCCAAGCGCAAGGTTTAGTAGTACGAGTAGTACTACTACTAGAGCCGCATGGTGGACCTCTGTACTCTTATTTTTCTTAATCTTTGATAAAGTACACATTTATTCCAGAGAAGGGCGGAAAACGGCAGCCCAACATGTAATGATGATATCGATCAACCATGCTCGAATATATCTTGGCCTCCGTGCGAGCCCGTCTATGTGTTCTCGCTCCTTGTCTCTCTCAAGGAACTGCGGGTTGGCCATTTTGCCGTCAATTGAGATCGGTTTGCTCACACTCCGGTCCCACATGTCAGTGATATGCCAAGACGAGGTGCGTTGACCGACTGGCCATACGCGTACTTGGTATTGCACCTTCATACTACTCCTCCCTCCGTCACAGTTTACAGGGCGCGCTTCATTATGATGCATTTCTCTCAATGCATTTCCACCACCAGAGAGACTTTACACGCGTTTGGTTTAATGCTCAATTAATTAGGGCGTGGTAACCGCAATTTTCTCTCGATGTAGTACTACAGAGTGGAGTACGTGCATGCATGTGTCTACCCGGGGTGGAAGCACTGCATGCATGTGTGTACGCATTATTTCCTCTAGTAATAGATGTCGTGCTATAATTACCAATGCTATTTTTTTAGGCCGACCGCTAGTTGCCATGGTCCCAGAGATTTTCTCTTTTTCTGAAGCGCGCTCTATAAACAGTGGCGGATGGAGTAGTATGAGCGGATTCAAAGAAGAGCGTATTGATGGTTGCTTCTTCCGAGCAACTTGCAGTGGGAAAGGTGGGGCTTATGATTTGACTGCTCATTACTCACTATTAATGCGGCACAACGACCGGTCTGAGTCTCCCATGCGGCTGTGCACTACCCCCTCGGTTTTTAAATATACTCTGGAGTATTTATCTTTCTAGAGATTTCAATGAGTGACTACTTAAGTATTTGTCTTTTTAGAGATTCAAATGGACTACTACATACGGATGTATATAGACATATTTTAGAGTGTAGATTCACTCATTTTGCTCCGTATGTAGTCACTTGTTGAAATCTCTAGAAAGACAAATATTTAGGAACGAAGGGAGTACACATACGAAGCAAAATGAGTGAATCTACACTCTAAAATATGCCCATTTGAAATTTGTAAAAAGATAAATATTGTTGATGACAGTTGCGACGACAAAAAAGAAGCATATTCCTTGTCCTAAGGGAAGATAACAACACAGTTGTGATTGTCTAAAATGATGGCTCCCCCCCAGTGCGAGGCCCCTTCGGCGACGGCGTCCATACCAGCCAGATCTGTTGCTGCTGCTCCGGCTCTTGCTCGCTCGCTCGCTCTGCTGCTGCTACTGCTGCTCCGGCTCTCGCTAGATCGCTCGCTCGCCCAGCTGCTGTTGCTCCGGCTCTCGCTCGCTTGCGCTACTGTTGCTACTCTCTCCCTCGCTCGTGCTGCTGCTCTGCTCCGATTTAGCTACACTTCAGTCGACTGAATCGACATTTGGGTCAGTCAATTTTCAGGGGGTGGGGGGGCTCGCTGGAATTAAGGAAGAACCACCCGCAGCGGGGACGGGGTCTCGCCGGAGAGGTACCCCACTATCTATCATAGGGTTCAGGGTGGGGGCCGGCGGGCCTATAGGACTGGCCGGGGCGGCGGCGGACCGGCGGTGGGGAGTTGTTTCGGGGCGGCGAGGCGGCGCTGGGGTCAGCGGTTCAGCCGGTGGTGGCTGGCAGCTCAGGGGGGTGCAGGTTGAAGATGAACTGCAGGCCCTCCCTAAACTACATGTCAAGTGCCTCTCTGCTACCATTGCGTTCAGTTTCGACAGTAACATTCAGATTCCATAGTAAATTTCAGTTTCGACAGTTAAGTCAGGTCCAAATTAATGTTCAAACTTGAGTTCTAAATTAGTTATGGGGCACATATCGAGGAAGCAATGAATAGTATCTCTGTCTAATATCTGGTTCACCTAGGGTATGCCTATGTTGTTCATCTTGGGTGGGAAACAAATAGTAAAGCAATCATCATCTGTCTTTTTATTAAATTAAAGCAATCATCAGTCTGCTATCATTATTTTTGGATCCATCCACTGGTTGTTACCATCACTCTAAATTTCTGCATGCTCTCCTTACATAATCTCACCATATTTTTTTCGTATGCATGTCAGATATTCTACACAGTCATGCTGAACATGTAGAGAAAAAGAGAAGAGTTTTGTGCGGCAATACAATATCATGCAGACATCGCTCCATGGTGGGTTCAATGGCAAACCCTCCCCACCCCTCTCTAGATTGTAATCCAGAGGAAGCTATCTGTTCTGAGGCGGATTCAGACGCTGCTGACCACTCCTATTTACCCCCAAGGTGTTTGCTCTACCTTGGCATGATGATGTTAGTCATATCATGCATATGTTGCCTTGCAGTGCCTACTTTTGACATCATATATGTCATCTGCTTAGTTTAGACATGTTCTGTCGCCACCTATTTAGTTTCTATATCATATATGGGAATTATGCAGTTTCATGTCTTTTAGCCAGCCATAATATATGTGAAATGTGCAATGCCATCCTGTTTAACCAGGCATCATATATTTGAATGATATCTTGCCCATCCTTTTCTGCATTACATTTCCATTTGTCGACAATGTTTGTACATTAAACTACTCTTCCTGTGAACCAGCCATTTGGGTGGGAAATTGAAAAATCTGGAGTGAAAACAAGGCCTTCAGAGCAGACAGTGCTACATGTCGTAACATATCTCTTGTTGGGTCCCGATAGCTCCTCGGAGATGGATTCAGAGACATATGACCAGCCCTATTCCCCCACCGAGGTGTATTCTCTAACTTGGCATGGCATTTTAGTTATTCATCGTATCTTTGAATTATGTTATGCTATGTTATCCAGTTTAGATAGACATCATATATGTGAAATTATGTCATGCTATCCATTTTAGTTGAACAATATACATGTCAACTATTTCATGTCCTCTTTTTTCCACACTATCTATTGCATCTGTCTCTCATACAATGTCTGTACATTCAACTATGTTTCATGTTTATCATCCATTTGAATTGGAGCGGGTGATGCCAGCATCTAGCGGACTAAAAACATGGTCTTCAAATAAAACAGTGCTACCTCTTGGTGGAGATAGCACCCTGGTTGTACATGCACGAGAACCAGCCCTACCACACATAACCCAAACTCTCGCATATTGTACCCGTACTGTGATGGACAGAGAACCGGCTTCACCCAATCTAACCCCAACCCCAGCAGATAGTAACCCAGTTCCTATTGACACAGCACCATCTCCACCATAGAGCTCCGAAACAAGAGCAGTTAGTAAGGCAGCTCCAGTGCCCAAAGGGCCAGTACTACCACGGCAACCCCAACTCCACCAGTTAGTACGCCTATTCTTGTGGAGGAAGCACAACCAGCTAGTCGTAGTTTAGCATCTATCGCATTTGATGTTGTTAAATCATATGTGCGTATCTTCCCATCTTGGAAATATTATACTGAAGATGAAGGAAAATGCCAGTTGCGGGTGTTTGTCCAGGAGTTATGTGTAAGTAATGTTATTCATGGCAATTACTTTGCTTTGTCCCATACATCCTACCTCCATGATGGTTATAATACAGCAAATTTTTCCCATTTTTCTCTATAGAGAAGGACCGATTTGGAAACTCCGGATGAGGTAACCTGTGCTAATACCTCTGCTATCTTCAAGAATTCTTGGTGGCAGTATCGGAATTACCTGAAGAAAACATACTTCACCGGCAAAGAAACTCATCAAATTCCCTTACGTTCTCCTGAGACACATTTACTGGACGATGACTGGGAACGCCTTGTTCTGTACCGGTCCCGAACCAAGAATGTGGTTAGGTCTATGAGCTCATTTTCTATTTTTAAGTACTATATTCTTGCGTCTTACTGTACTCTGTTCATGTAGAACAAGTGCCTAAACCTGACGAACAACTGTTCTAATTTAAGATTCCATTGCTATCATAGTTCAAACAAGCGTTAGGCGTTAATTGTGCGTTTTGACACCGCCTTGCGCTTTACTGACCAAAGCGCATGCTTATGCACAGTTATGCACAGATTAAGCGTAGTTATGCACAATGCGTTTCGCCAACGCCTAGAGCCTAGGCGCGCTTACGCACTCGCTTAGGCGCGCCTTTTTTAACTATGATTGCTATCGTGCGTACTGCTTTGCTGTTGTATCACTGTATTTACTCATACAAACTTATTTTTAAATTGAAGGATCCAATCGAAACTGCAATGGCACATCAGGTATGTTCACGCATGTTTCTTTAACAGGCTTGCTCTTATCAATAGCTCTGTTGATTTCGATTTCAATTGTGTATACAGTTGACTTCTCATATCATGCACATTACTAGCATCGCAACAAAGCCAATAGTGTTGTTGTACATGTAGACCCGTGGTACCCATCTGAAATCTTGTTGTGCCGTGTAGTTTCCCACGCTTTGTATTCTTTCACTGCTGCTTTGTCTTGAACTAATATGATTTGAACCGTGTCTCTATTTTGATTTGGCAAGACAATGCAGTGACCATACGACATAGATATATGTTTGTTTGATGCTTTTATTATGTACTAGTACTTGGCAATAAAAGACTTGGTAGTTTAATCCTGTCCACCATACTAATGAACTGGTTCACCGAAATGAGTTTCATATACTAGTACATGCTAAACTGTTATGTGTCTGCTTGTTTCTTCTTTTAGAATGCTGACAGAATATTGGGGAAGAGTGCCTTATTAAGCAATGGTGAAGGAAGTAATGCAGATAAGGTTTGGGATAGTGACACATCCTTGTTGGTATCCAACAAAGCTGATAAAACAGCTAAGGGAGACTATCTCGAAGACAGTGAGACAACCCCAAAGTCATGTCTTGGTTTAGTGTTGGAGTTACTGGCCACTACCGCTTGCACAAGCTATTCAAACTCACTGTCTGAATCAGTTCGGTTTCTTGAGTCTCAACTACAAGCTGAAAGACATCGATCAGTTGTGCTGCGACAAGAAGCGGAAGGACTGCGAAAGTCCCTGGAGCATTCAGATGCATACTTTCTGGTGCAATAGCAAGCGTTGGAGGATTTTAGCGCCAAACAGGACAAAGCTAATAAGCTTGCTAAGCTTATTGCCAGCATGGTGGATACCACGTTTCTTGAGCTCTTATGAAGTTGTTTCAGTTATGCTCATGTTTTGCTGCCGCGTTTATTTGCACTGGTGGCCAATTTTGACGGCCAGTGTATGTAATATGCTGCTTTGTTCCCTATATTTGCACTGGTGGCGAACTTTGGTGCCCAGTGGATGTAATATGTGTAATAGCGGTAATAGGCTAGCGTTAATTGCTTGCTTATTTATTTCCTTATTGTCTTGTTTAGTTGTTTGCTTGTAGTCACTGCAGTTCTTTTTCTCTGTTTTTCTAATAATCATGGCAACACATAGACTGTTGTAACCATCGGCCTCCTGCGGGCCGTATGATCCATGGGCCTTCTATCGGCCGTAGGATCCATTGGCCTTCTATACGGGCCGTAGGATCCATGGGCCTTTTACGGGTCGTAGGATCCATGGGCCTTCTACGAGGCGTATCATCATTTCGCCAATCATGGGCCGTACAATTCGTGGACAATAACGAGCCGTTTATTGGCCGTATTTGATAACTCTATGAAAATAGCCCAATGGGTTTTTTTCGACATGAAAATGGCCCAACGTATTAACGGGCCGCAAACGGGCCGACTGTAACCACGGGCTGAATTTGGCCCACAAGCAGAAAATGACAGTAACGGGTCGTAAGTAACCGAATGCTGGAAATGAGCCCAAGATTAAATGGGCCCTGAGAAGGCCGAAAGATATCATGGGCTGGAAACGGCCCAACGGTATAATGCGCCGTTAATGGGTATAAAGTGATACACTATTCATTACGGGCCAGTTTTACCACGGGCCGTTAAGGGGCCGAGGGTTACTAAGGGCCTCATATGGGCCGAAAGACATCATGGGCCATACATGGGCCGGAAGTTAAAACGAGCTGGAATTATATTGGACGGCCCAGATGACGCTACTGGGTCTAATTCGGATAGGCCGTAAACGGGCCCTGGGATAGCGGGATGTAAATGGGCTATATGCGAACAGGCCGTTAACAGGCTTGCCATGGGCCGGGCCGCCACCTTTTGACCAAGTCAAACGGGCTGGCCTTTTCACAGGAATGGGCCTCTGTTGGGTCGTGCCACGTGTCGACGTATCATAGGCGCTTTGTGTCCAATGAGTGGATGACATCTGTCCCAACGGTGAGCCGACACGTGTTAATGATGATTTTACACGTGGAAAATCCCAATTGGTCGGGGCTGTTAACGGGTTATCGGATCCAAAATCGGACCCGATAGCTTAACGGCGTTCCGTTACGGTGGATGCCACGTGTCGGTCACCCTTGACAATAGCACTTCTGTGACGCGCGATTTATCATCATGGAAGTGGACACTTCCATGATGATAATTTTGGTAATGTCATGGAACACTTCTACGACAGCATAGGACTATCTTGATTCTGTCATAAATTTTTCATGGATCCCTCAACATGCAACAAAGAGTCACTCCAAAGTCACTAATAGCGGAGAACAAACGAACAGATTATTGTAGGGTACGAAACCACCTCAAAGTTATTCTTTCTGATCGATCTATTCAATAGTTCTTAGTAAAATAACACGAAGCTATTCTTTCCGTTCAATCTATCCTAGAGTTTGTACTAGAATAACACCTTAAGACACAAATCAACCAAAACCCTAATGTCACCTAGATACTCCAATGTCACCTCAAGTATCCATGGGTATGATTATATGATATGCATCACACAATCTCAGATTCATCTATTCAACCAACACAAAGAACTTCAAAGAGTGCCCCAAAGTTTCTAGCAGAGAGTCAAGACGAAAACGTGTGCCAACCCCTATGCATAAGTTCACGAGGTCACGGAACCCGCAAGTTGATCACCAAAACATACATCAAGTAGATCACGTGAATATCCCATTGTCACCATAGATAAGCACATGCAAGACATACATCAAGTGTTCTCAAATCCTTAAAGACTCAATCTGATAATATAACTTCAAAGGGAAAACTCAATCCATCACAAGAGAGTAGAGGGGGAGAAACATCATAAGATCCAACTATAATAGCAAAGCTCGCGATAAATCAAGATCGTACCACCTCAAGAACACGAGAGAGAGAGAGAGAGAGAGAGAGAGAGAGAGAGATCAAACACATAGCTATTGGTACATACCCTCAGCCCCAAGGGTGAACTACTCCCTCCTCGTCATGGAGAGCGCCGGGATGATGAAGATGGCCACCGGTGAGGGATCCCCCCTCCGGCAAGGTGCCAGAACAGGGCCCCGATTGGTTTTTGGTGGCTACAGAGGCTTGCGGCGGAGGAACTCCCGATCTATTCTGTTCTCTGATGTTTTTAGGGTATATGGATATATATATATATATGTGTGTGTGTGTGTGTGTGTGTGTGTGTGTGTGTGTGTGTGTGTGTGTGTGTAGGCGAAAGAAGTCAGTCAGGGGAGCCACAAGGGGCCCATGAGGGTGGGGGCGCGCCTAGGGGGATGGGGCACGCCTCCCTGCCTCGTGGCTTCCTCAAAGCTTCCCTGACGTCTACTCCAAGTCTCCTAGATTGCTTTCGTTCCAAAAATAACTCTCTCAACGGTTTCATTCCGTTTGGACTCCGTTTGATATTCCTTTTCTTCGAAACACTGAAATGGGCAAGAAAACAACATTTTGGGGTGGGCCTCCGGTTAATAGGTTAGTCCCAATAATATAAAAGTGTATAATAAAGCCCATAAAACATCCTAGATGGATAATATAATAGCATGAATACTTCATAAATTATAGATACGTTGGAGACGTATCAGCATCCCCAAGCTTAATTCCTGCTCGTCCTCGAGTAGGTAAATGATAAAAGAAATAATTTATGAGGTGTGAATGCTAGAAGGTGCTCAAGTTTGATCAATGATAATTTCAATCACCTTTTCTAGCATCATCATATGTCATAACAGTAGCTCATCTCATAAAACTTTTCATGATCAAGTAACAAACTATTCACATGTTAAAGTATAGATCATAATCTTTCTTGAAAACTAACAAACCGTGTCATTAGTCATCAAACAATTACAATTCATCTTATTTTCAGGAAGGGTCTATGTCGGAGCTTTGAATCAGCAAACTTCACATACTCAACTATCATTTAGTATTTCACAATTGCTAACACTCACGTGATATTTATGGGTTCAAAGTTTTAATCAGACACGGAGAAAGATAGGGGCTTATAGATTCGCCTCCCCACCTTTTACCTCAAGGGTAATGTCAACAATAATAGTTCATGATGCCTTACATCCAATTGGAATATATATATCAGGATCTTTCCAACACAGTGTGCTTGCCAAAGGATAAAATTGCATAAGGTATAAGACAAGAATAAAAGATAGGCCCTTCGCAGAGGGAAGCAGAGGTTGTCATGCGCTTTTATAGTTGGATGCACAAAATCTTAATGCGAAAGAGCGTCACTTTATATTGCCACTTGTGATAGGGACCTTTATTATGCAGTCCGTCGCTTTTATTGCTTCCACATCACAAGATCGTATAAAGCTTATTTTCTTCACACTAATAGATTATACATATTTGGAGAGCAATTTTTATTGCATGCACCGATGACAACTTACTTGAAGGATCTTACTCAATCCATAGGTAGGTATGGTGGACTCTCATGGCAATACTGGTTTAGGGGATGTTTGGAAGCACAAGTAGTATCTCTACTTGGTGCAAAGAATTTGGCTAGCATGAGGGGGAAAGGCAAGCTCAGCATGTTGAATGATCCATGACAATATACTTTATTTCGGATATAAGAAACATAACCCATTACGTTGTCTTCCTTGTCCAACATCAACCTTTTAGCATGTCATATTTTAATGAGTGCTCACAATTACAAAAGATGTCCAAGATAGTATATATATATATATATATATATATATATATATATATATATATATATATATATATGTGGAATCTCTCTTCCCTCAATATTCTTTCATGAATTGTTCAAGTGATCAATACAATGTTTGCTAACCTTCAATAAATTTACCACCTCTACTTCTTATATGTGAAGTCATTACTCCCCATGGGATAAGCATATGGAACATACATAATTTCAGATTTATTAGATTCAATTCATTCAACCATTTACTCATAGGATATATGTGAAGCATGTGAATGAATAACAAACTACTCCGAAAGATATAAGTGAAGATCAATGAGTAGTTAAATAATTATTTAGCTATGCAAAGACTCTCCCATTTGATAATTTCAGATCTTGATACTTTATTCAAACAGCAAGCAAAACAAAATAAAATGACATCTAAGAATAGCAAACATCATGTGAAGAAGCAAAAACTTAGGATCAACCGATACTAACCGATAATTGTTGAAGAAGAAAGGTGGGATGCCAACCGGGGCATCCCCAAGCTTAGACGCTTGAGGATTCTTGAAATATTATCTTGGGATGCCTTGGGAATCCCCAAGCTTGAGTTTTTTTGTCTCTTAATTCCTCTCATATCACTACCTCCCTAAATCTCAAAAGCTTCATCCATACAAAACTCAACAAGGACTCGTGAGATAAGTTAGTATAAACCAATGCAAAAACCTTATCATACTCTTCGGTAGCAAATCACTAAAATTATTATTCAACATTGCATACTAAATGCCTCTGCATATTTAATAGTCCTATCCTCAAATAGAATCATTAAAAAGCAAACATATGTAAACAATGCAAACATAACAGCAATCTGCCTAAACAGGACAGTCTGTAAAGAATGCAGCAAGATCCATACTTACCTAGCTCCAAAAATTATGAAAGAAAATTCCCACTGTAGTAAATTTATCAGAGCTTATTATGCAAAAGGTTTCAACATTTTATCACATTCTGACTTCTCTAGGGAATTTTAGCAACAGCGGTAAACTTTCTGTTTTGAAACAGCAACATGTATACTTGCAAAATAAGCATGTGAAAGGATCGAGAAGTGGTGTCTAGAGGAGGGGTGAATAGACTCTAACCAAGAAAAGTTGCAATTTTTAATTTTCTTAAGTTGATGTGGAGTTTAGGCACAAGTTTAAACATTCACAATAATTATCAAGCAAGCATGACAAGAGTGTATGAGCAGCGGAAAGTAAGGCATGCAAGTTGCAAGAATGTAAAGGGATGGGATTGGAGTGTGCAAACGCAATTTGGAGACACGGAGATTTTTTATCCATGGTTCCGATAGGTGGTGCTATCGTACATCCACGTTTATGGAGACTTCAACCCACGAAGGGTAACGGTTGCGCGAGTCCACGGAGGGCTCCACCCACGAAGGGTCCACGAAGAAGCAACCTTGTCTATCCCACCATGGTCGTCGCCCACGAAGGACTTGCCTCACTCGGGTAGATCTTCACGAAGTAGGCGATCTCCTTGCCCTTACAAACTCCTTGGTTCAACTCCACGATCTTGACGGAGGATCCAAGTGACACCTAGCCAATCTAGGAGACACCACTCTCCAAGAAGTAAGAAATGGTGTGTTGATGATGAACTCCTTGCTCTTGTGCTTCAAATGATAGTCTCCCCAATACTCAACTCTCTCTCTCACAGGATTGGATTTGGTGGAAAGATGATTTGAGTGGAAAGCAACTTGGGGAAGGCTAGAGATCAAGATTTATGTGGTTGGAATGGGATATCTTGACCTCAACACAAGTGTAAGTGGTTCTCTCTCAGAAAATATGTGTTGGAAGTGTAGGCATGTTCTGATGGCTCTCTCCACGAATGAAGAGTGGGTGGAGGGGTATATATATCCTCCACACAAATCTAACCGTTACACACAAATCACCAAACTCGGTGGGACCGATTCAGAGAACTCGGTCAGACCGATTTGGTTCATAATGTGACCGTTAGGCATTTCAGTGGGATCGATGTGCTAGGGTTAGGGTAAATCCTCATCTCGGTTTGACCGATTACTCAAACTTGGTGGGGCCGATTTGGGTAATAAGCGAAACAGAGAGTTGGCCAAGCAAACTCGGTGGGGCCGATTGCATATCTCGGTGGGACCAAAATTATTGCAATAGGCAACAGAGAGTTTGCAAGCCCATCTCGGTGAGACCGAGATCCCATCGGTGAGACCGAATTTATTAGGGTTTCTGGTAGTGGCTATGTCAACTAAACTCGGTGGCTCCGGATATGAAATTTTTGGTCGGTCCGAGTTTGACTTTTGGTTTAGGACATATGTGGATGTGAGGAAGTGGTTGAGGGCTTTGGAGCATATCACTAAGCACTTTGAGCAAGCAGGCCATTAAGCAACACCTCATCCCCTCTTAATAGTATTGGCTTTCCTATGGACTCAATGTGATCTTGGACCACTAAAATAGAAAATGTAGAGTCCTGAGCTTTGAGCTTGAGCAAATCCTTTGTCTTCAGCATTTTGAAAGGGTTCCACATCCTCTAGTCCATGCCACTCCATTGTTGAACTTATCTGAAACATACTAGGTAGAAGTATTAGTCCAACAAGAGATATGTTGACATTAATTACCAAAATCACCCTGGGAGCACTTGTGCTTTTAATCTCCCCCTTTTTGGTAATTGATGACAACATACATCAAAGCTTTAGATAAAGATATAGAGAATAACAAGTAAAGCTTTGGAAAGACATATAACATGCATAGGCTCCCCCTAGATGTATGCAATCATATAAATATGGAACATAGGAGCATGTGAATGCATAAGCATGACTGAGTAAGCCATGTGTTACATGTATCTTGCCTATATGCATCAGAGCAAATGATGTGAATATAGGAAATGTACCTTCATGCTCATGAGTCCTTCTTGCAAACAGTATGTACAACAGCAAGAGATCCTCATACACATGACTGTGATGCATATACTTACCTTGTGGTCTTGAGTTGGCTTAGGAAGAAATGAACCTGAGTAAACAAGGTTAGATAACACGGATACACCTACTAGCTAGAGCAAACAAAAGAAACCACAAGAGTACCAAGGCTGGGATAGCATGTAGAGAGTGAGTACTGAGTACTCTATTGGATATAGACATGTCCCCAAAGGTAAAGATATGCAATAAATTCAAGGATTTCAGTCCCTTAGATGTCTTGCTCCCCCTGAATCTTGCATGGGATATTGGGAGAAGATAGGGAACAGAAAATCAGAGCAAAGAAAAGAAACAGAGCTAGTGAAAACAATCAAATATGAACATGTCTTTCCCCTCTTGAAGACATGTGACTTCTCTCCTCTTGAATACCAAGCATCTGGAGTTTCTTACACTCTCCCCCAGAGTGTGCTCTCCCCCTATAGAAATAATTAAGCTTTGATGTGATCTCTCTCTCCCCCTTTGACATCAATTTCCAAGAAGGGTTCTTTTGGGTTTTTTTTCACAATGGGTTTCGTCCTTGAGTCACAAAGCAAAGTAGCAAGTCGAATGTGATGCTGGTAGAGGACAAGAATCATTGAGTGGAGCTGGAGCATAGAGAATGCAGGAACAAGTGGCAAGTTGTCTTTCCTGTAGTGGAATTGGTGGCACCGAGTTGTGTGCTTTGGTTGTACCGAAAGAATTCGGTCAGACCGAAGGAAACAAACCGGTGTGACCGAGCCCATCACAGAGAAAACACTTGTCACCTCAGCTCACTAGGCAATTAAGATCTCACAAGGATTTGCAAGGAATTAGCTGAAATATTTGCAATGAATTAGATGCAGATAATGCAGAACACAAGATAAACAGAAAATGAATCTAGATGAAGTTTTTTTAAAGGGGAAATAAATATGTATGAGACAAATGCAAGAGCACGGAGAAACACAAGAGAACTTCATCTAGAATTGGGCGGCGACAAAGTCACCTATGTTAGAGTAAATTGACTTGGGAGTCAAGTGAGGGCACTTGATCATAGGTCATACTCATCGTTTAAGCTCAAAATGGGGTTACCATTTTTCTTTAAGCATCTTGATGTATTCACATCTTGTTGAGTTGCTTTGACTCATGTCTTTGAGTAAAGCTTCTCTAAGATGGAATAACATACCTTGGGTGGTGGTGTTGATCTTGATCATGTAGTTGAACTTGTGTGGGTTGCTCAAGGTTGATGTAGATCATCAAGAGTTGGGAGCACCACTTGGAATTTGAGTTCATCTACCTACATGGGTTAGTTTTGCAAGGAAGAGCACTTGTGTATCCAAAATGACGATCATAAAACTTAACATAGAATTTGTCAAAGGATATGTTTGAAGGGGTCTGTGCTTCCTTGTCTTCAACCACCATTGTGTAGAGACTTGGTGATGTAGAAATTGCTCAAGATATGAGTGAGTTGCAATGTCACGGATTTAGATTCATCCAAGTACCTACAAGGGTTAGATAGCATGCAAGGGTGCAAATATATCCAAGACATATAAATAGCATCATGAGAGAAATATCAAGGATTAGTCAAAGGCTCATCCCTTGCATGTATCCAAATGGAGTTCCTACTCCAAGTTTGAAGCATCAATGATGTTCAATTCACCTCTCAAATGGCAAAAGACTTTCTCATCAAGAGCTTTGGTAAATATATCCACCAATTGCTTATCGATGCGGACATGCTTAAGATCAATGTCCCCTTTGGCAACGTGATCTCGAATGAAATGATGACGAACTTCAATATGCTTAGTTCGAGAATGTTGCACGCGATTGTGAGCAATATTGATAACACTTTCATTGTCACAAAGCAATGGAACATGTTTCACATGTATCCCATGGTCTTTAAGAGTTTGGGTCATCCAGAGTAATTGAGCACAACATGAACCAGCAGCAATGTATTCCGCTTTGGCAGTGGATAAGGATACCGAGTTTTGTTTCTTGGAGGACCAAGACACAAGAGATTTACCAAGAAATTGACATGTACCCGAAGTGGACTTTCTATCAACCTTGTCTCCGGCATAGTCCGAATTGGAGTAACCAACAAGATCGAAAGAAGACCTCTTAGGATACCAGATGCCAAAATTTGGTGTGTGTATTAAGTATCTCACTATTCTTTTCATAACCTTAAGATGACACTCTTTGGGGACCGCTTGATATCGTGCACACATGCACACACTTAGCATAATATCGGGCCGATAGGCACAAAGATATAGTAATGAACCAATCATGGAGCGGTAAACCTTTTGATCAACGGGTTCACCATCTTTGGTCAAATCAAGATGTCCACTAGTAGGCATGGGTGTAGTCATACCTTTGCATTCTTGCATATTGAACTTCTTGAATAAGTCCTTGGTGTACTTTGTTTGAGAGACAAAGGTACCTTCCTTAGTTTGCTTGATTTGCAAACCGAGAAAGAATTTGAGTTCACTCATCATAGACATCTCAAACTTCTCCGTCATTAGCTTTCCAAACTTCTCACTAAAATGAGGGTTAGTCGAACCAAATATAATATCATCAACATAAATTTGGCACACAAATAGGTCTCCATTAACCCTTTTAGTAAAAAGAGTAGAATCTATTTTTCCAATTTCAAAGCCTTTTTCAATAAGGAACTTGGTCAAGCATTTATACCACACTCTAGGACCTTGTTTAAGACCATAAAGAGCTTTGTGAAGTTTGTAAACATGATTAGGTTTCTTAGGATTGACAAAGCCGGGAGGTTTCTTAACATACACTTCCTCCTGATATGTCTCCAACGTATATATAATTTTTTATTGCTCCGTGCTATATTATCTACTGTTTTGGACAATACTGGGCTTTATTATCCACTTTTATATCATTTTTGGGACTAACCTATTAACCGGAGGCCCAGCCCAGAATTGTTGTTTTTTGCCTATTTCAGAGTTTCGCAGAAAAGGAATATCAAACGGAGTCCAAACGGAATGAAACCTTCGGGAACGTGATTTTTAGGAGGATTATGATCCAGGACACTTGGACCCTATGTCAAGAAAGAAAAGAGGAGGCCACGAGGTAGGGGGACGCGCCCACCCCCCCAGGGCGCGCTGACGGTGTCAAAACCGGCGGATCTCGGGTAGGGGGTCCCGAACTGTGCGTCTCGGCGGATGGTAACATGAGACAAGGGACACGATGTTTTTACCCAGGTTCGGGCCCTCTCGATGGAGGTAAAACCCTACTCCTGCTTGATTAATATTGATGATATGGGTAGTACAAGAGTGGATCTACCACGAGATCAGAGAGGCTAAACCCTAGAAGCTAGCCTATGGTATGATTGTTGTTCGTCCTACGGACTAAAACCCTCCAGTTTATATAGACACCGGAGAGGGCTAGGGTTACACAGAGTCGGTTACAATGGGAGGAGATCATATCCGTATCGCCAACCTTGCCTTCCACGCCAAGGGAAGTCCCATCTAGACACGGGACGAAGTATTCAATCTTGTATCTTCATAGTCCAGGAGTCCGGCCAAAGATTATAGTCTGGCTATCCGGACACCCCCTAATCCAGGACTCCCTCAGTAGCCCCTGAACTAGGCTTCAATGACGACGAGTCCGACGCGCAAGTTGTCTTCGGCATTGCAAGGCGGGTTCCTCCTCTGAATACTTCATAGAAGAATTTGAACACAAGGATAGTGTCCGGCTCTGCAAAACAAGCTCCACATGCCACCGTAGAGAGAATGATATTTGCACAAATCTAATCTGCTGACGTATTCCGCAGCGTGACATCACACCACGGCCAAGCCTTTACTCGAATCATTTTACTGTCCCACCTCAGCGCGTTTAGCGAGGCGGTTTCCTTGGCACGTCTTGTCGAAGCAGAGATCGTGTCCCCTTATTCCGGGATTCTCATCAATACGGGCGTGGGTAACCCAATCGTGCCATTGATTACGGCGCTTGGGAGATAAGCGAGTTTTACCAGGCGGGCGGGGGTACGCAGTTTTGGTCCGCCCATATAAGGGGATAAGGATCCACCTTTTCACCTACGCCTTCTTCCTCATTTGCCTATCCATTTCCGCGCACTCGAGCTCCAGCGCCCAAGTCCGCACACCCCACCTCAACCTTCTCCAGCCATGTCCGGAGTGGGAGGCAAGTGGATGGTATCCTCCATCACGGAGGGACACATCAAAAAGCTGAGGAAGGCCGGATACTTGTCTAACGACATCGCGCACCGACTTCCCGAAGAGGGGCAGCTCATCCCCACCCCCGGGCCTCATGAGAGGGTGGTGTTCCTCCCCCATTTCCTCCGCGGACTGGGCTTCCCTCTCCACCCATTCGTCCGGGGGCTCATGTTCTACTACGGCCTGGATTTCCACGATCTGGCCCCGAACTTCGTCCTCAACATCTCGGCATTTATCGTTGTATGCGAGGCCTTCCTATGCATCCGACCCCATTTCGTCCTATGGCTCAAGACCTTCAATGTCAAGCCAAAGGTGGTGCGCGGCAGCCAGGCGGAGTGCGGAGGCGCCATGGTGGGCAAGATGCCCAGCGTCCTATGGCTCGAGGGCTCCTTCGTGGAGACCCTAAAGGGGTGGCAATCGGGGTGGTTCTACATCACCGAGCCGCGTGATCCTGAATGGGTCGCAGCCCCCGAGTTCCGATCCGGACCCCCTACGCGGCTCACCTCCTGGAAAGAGACGGGCCTGTCGTGGGGTAAAAAAGGAGAGCTGACCGGACTCCAAACATGCGTCCAAAGCCTGATGGACAAGAAGCTCAAACTTGTCAACGTAGTCCAAGTTATGCTCATCCGTCGGATCCTCCCGTGTCAACAACGGGCTTTCAACCTGTGGGAGTCCGACCCGACGCGACACCGAACTCTAAGCAGGCTCTTCGACACGATGTACGAAGATGCCTGGAAGGCGCTATTCAAGGGCGCCGAGGCTCCCGCATCCGCTACTGAGGATCGCGGATTTAGCACGCAGCGTCACACTAGCGTGGTAAGCTTTTTTTTCACCTCTTACAGGATATCAGCTTTTCATAGTTTGACTCTATGCGGGATCTGAAACTCCCTTACCTTTGACAGGATTGGCAGGAGACGTCCGTACAGATCAGCTGTCCGGCTCCTTTGCCCGAAGACCCAGTGGACGCCCGCTTGACGGGGCTGTTGGTTCCGGCACCCTACATGGTGCCGGAGAAGAAGGCCAAGAAGAAGGCCATGGGGACTCGAAAGAGTGCCCGGCGCCTGGTGGTGTCGGATTCATCATCCGACGACTCCAAGACACACTCCTCCCGTGAAGACGAGGAGGAGGAAGAAGAGACCTCTCCCCCTCCAGCGGGGGGAGGAAAGAAAAGGAAGGCCGCCCCAACTGGGGAGGCCGGAGGGTCCAAGAAGGGGAAGACCCTTCCTCTGGACTATTCCACCAACGCCGACGACGGCGAAGAGGAGTGGCCGCTCAGGGCCAAGCCCCTGGCGAAATCGTAAGTATCCGGACACCAGAGTGATTCATAGTGTTCCTTCATTGTGTAGCTTTTCCTGACGCCACATATAATAATGCAGTCCGCCCAAAGACCGGCTCGACATGTCGACAAGCGGCTCCCTGGATTCGTCGGATGTGAAGAACACTTCACTTCAGGCCGCCTCCTCCCCTCACCCTATGGACAATGCCGAGGTGTTGTCGCAGGAGGCTCCAGGCCAGGAGGAGGTGGTCCTGGAGGCGCCGCAAGGCGACCTCCTGGACACCAGGCGCCAAGGGGACAGAAACCCCGAGGGTTCTAAGTCCGGCCCCAGGCCGGACACTGCACCGGAACCTTCAAAGGTTCCGGAGTCCAGCAGGCGGCCCCCTAAGAAGAAGGGCAAGCCTACGACACATGTGACCTCCGCCCAACCGGAGGCACCGGATAACTTGTTGGAGGTGCTTAACGGCGCCTCCATCGATGAGGAGCACCGCACTATCATGAGTGCGGTGATTCAGAAGGTTCAGTCCGCCAAGAGCGGACTGACCGAAGCCTGTGCCAGCCTTCTAACAGGCTTTGAGGTATCTAAAAAATATGTAAAAATATTACCGCATAGACAGTAGCCCCTGATACTCTGTTCGGCGTTCGGAAAGAAAGCCGAATAGAGGATCTAATAAAATTCGCAGGAGACTAACAGAATTAAGTCAATATGCGTATGCAGGCTTCGCTGCTAGCCTCCGCCGCACTGACTGTGGAGGTGGATGCGCTGAAGCAGAGCCTTGAGCAGTCCGAGCAGGAGCTCGGCCTTGCCAAGAAGGAGCTCGGGGAAAAAGAAGGTAAGTAATACCTTGTGGAGTATAATATAAAAAAGACGCAGTTGCAAATAATGACAGGATCTCTATTGGTGTCATAGGGGCCACGAGTGAGGTGGCGACCCTTAGGCAAGCGTTGTCTGAGGCCGAAAAGAGGGCGGCCACGGAGCGCACCGAGCGGGAGAAGCATGAGGCGCGGGTTGGCGAGGTGCAGCAAGAGCTCCAGGCTCTCGTGAAAAAACATGAGAGTTTGGAGCTTGACTCAAAGACGCGAGAGTCCGAGCTCGCGGTGGCCCTTGAAAGCGCCAAATCGGCCAAGGCCGAGGCCCAGAAAGCCCTCCAGGAGGTTGAGGCGATGAAGAAGATAGCGGCGGGTAAGGCTTTCTTTATGCAAAGCAAGCATGTGAAAGTGAATTACTTGTTACTTACCCGAATCCGGAGCTCTCCAGGAGCATTCGCAGATTTGCCCCACAGTGTGTCCGATGCCGCCCCATTCTACCGAGCCGAGGAGGGTAGCTCGACGGAGAAGGTATTCTGGTCTTAGTACGCTGAGGCCGGACACCCGATGCCTTTGAACGACCAGTTGAAGCAACTGGTCGAGCTCCACAAGGTGGCCGAACAGGCCCTGGAGGGCTTTATAGTTCGGCTGTGGCCTGGAGAGGCCCTGCCTGGGAGCTACTTCGGGCTGGTGAGGTGGCTGGTGGATGCCTGTCTGAGGCTTGAAGTCGTCAAGCGCTCCGTCTGCATCGAGGGTGCCCGTAGGGCCCTTGCCTGTGCTAAGGTGCACTGGGGTAAATTGGATGCCGTGAAGCTTGTGAAGGACGGGCCGCCGCAGGGCAAGGAGCATCGCCACCCCGAGATGTATTACGAGGGCGTCCAGAAGGGTGCCCGCCTTATGGCAGATTAATGCTCGAAAGATGTAATTTTTGAGTAAAACTTGTTTATTTTGTCCTGTGCGCTGAAAACTTGTTCATATGAGCTAAGCAACGCTTTTAGAATTTAAAATATTACCTTCTGTGCGGCCGCTTATTAAATTTGAGAGATGGCGAGTCGTCGGCTTCTGCCCCCATGCCACAAGTGCTGGGGTGTTCGGGATAAACTTGAGCACTCTTTTTCCCATTCTTGGGTCCTTCGAGGGAGGCGCTCAACACAACGAACAAGGCAATCAGACTATAATGCTTTATCACTCTCCTTAGCCATAGAATTCTATAATTTTAAATTTTGGCGAAGCCCCTAGTATTCGGAAGACCGAGTTCGGGGCGCTATCCACGCCTAGGCTGGACAAAGCCGGCTCCTCGCTCTAAGCGGCATAAGTCTTTAGGGACTCGAAACCTCTCGAACAGCGACCAGCTCTCGCCCTATCATGACGGTCAGTTTTAGCTTTCTCTACTAAGGTGCTGAACCTAGCTCAACCAGGGCACAATCGTAGTAGTTCTCCTAGCGCTACCTTAGCCGATATAAGGGAACGCAAGGTACCAAAAGATAGGAGTCGGGCGAACCCAACTATTGACCCAAGACACGATTCGGAGCCGATGCATATAATGCTATAAGTTCGGGGTGCCGCACTTGTGAAAGTGTTTGGACTTCTCACACCGTATTGTGGGGTACTTAAGCCCCTGGTGTACTGTCCGTACCAAAGTGTACGGGTGTTAAATGTCATGACTGAACATATATATAAAAAGGAAATAAATAGAGAATGCAATAATGAGCTAAAGCTAAGCATTGTTTATTTTAAACGGCTGCTGCGAAAGCAGAACGATACAAATAGTGCGATAAGCAAGGGATGGGACTATTTGACATGTCCCCCTCCAGGGGTGATCTGCGGGGCGGTATGTAAGATAAGTATTTTGCTCGTTATAGAGACCACCTGGACATTCGACGTAGCTTTGTGCCTCCCTGGCTGTTGCATCGTGTGTTCGGCGATTGTACTGCCGGACAGACCTTCCGTAGAGTGGAGTCCTAAAAGTAAGAAAAGAAAAATGACCAAATCGTGAGCCCCTAGTGCGGTTGAGCCGTTTTGTGGGCATGCCGTGGTCGTGCCCCTCCCCTATGCCCATGGTATTTCCAGAGCGTAATTATGTACGCGTAGTACTGGTTTCGTGATTCCGCGAGGGCTGGGGTTGGGGCCGCATTGCTATGCTTGCTTGGAACGTGCCAGACGGTCTTGCTATAGGTTGCTCCGGGCGCGCTTGACGGTGTCCGGACCTTTGTTAGCCGGGCTCGAGAATTGCCTTAAAAGGCTACTTTGTACCTCCGCCGCGAGGGCCGCCGTATGCTCCTCCGTTCGGAGAGAGCGTTCGGTGTTTCCATTGACCGTAATTACGCCTCGAGGGCCTGGCATCTTGAGCTTGAGGTATGCGTAGTGCGGCACCGCATTGAACTTTGCAAATGCGGTTCGTCCGAGTAGTGCGTGATAGCCACTGCGGAACGGGACAATGTCGAAGATTAACTCCTCGCTTCAGAAGTTATCCGGGGATCCGAAGACCACCTCAAGTGTAACTGAGCCTGTATAGTTGGCCTCTACACCTGGTATGACGTCTTTAAAGGTTGTCTTTGTGGGTTCAATCCTTGAGGGATCCATGCCCATTTTTTGCACTGTATCCTGATAAAGCAGGTTCAGGCTGCTGCCGCCGTCCATAAGGACTCTAGTGAGGTGAAATCCGTCGATGATTGGGTCTAGAACCAATGCGGCAAATCCGCCATGGCGGATGCTAGTGGGATGGCCCCGTCGATCAAAAGTGATCGGGCAGGAGGACCATGGGTTGAACTTAGGGGCGATTGGCTCCAACGCATATACGTCCCTGAGTGCACGCTTTCGCTCCCGTTTGGGGATGTGGGTTGCGTATATCATGTTCACCGTCCGCACTTGTGGGGGGAAGCCCTTCTGTCCACTATTGTTCAGCGACCGGGGCTCCTCCTCGTCATTGCTATGCAGCCTCTTGTCTCTGTTTTCGGCATTTAACTTGCTTGCCTGCTTGAACACCCAACAGTCCCTGTTGGTGTGATTGGCTGGTTTTTCGGGGGTGCCGTGTATCTGGCACAAGCGATCGAGTATTTGGTCCAAACTGGACGGGCCCGGAGTATTTCTCTTGAACGGCTTTTTCCGCTGACCGGGTTTAGAGCCTCTGAATCCGGCATTAACTGCCGTATCCTCAGCATTGTCGCTGCTAATGCGGCGCTTTTGCTTGTTGCAACGCGACCTGCCACTGCTGTCCTTGGTATCTGAATTACCAGGGTTCTTGGTCATGTTATTGCTACGAGCTAGCCAGCTGTCTTCTCCCACGCAAAAGCGGGTCATAAGTGTCGTGAGGGCTGCCATGGATTTCGGCTTTTCCTGTCCTCGGTGCCGGGCAAGCCACTCGTCGCGGATTTTATGTTTGAAGACTGCTAGGGCCTCTGCGTCCGGACAGTCGACGATTTGATTTTTCTTGGTTACGAACCGTGTCCAGAATTGTCTGGCCGACTCTTCTGGCTGCTGAATTATGTGGCTTAGGTCATCGGCGTCTGGTGGTCGCACATAAGTGCCCTGGAAATTGTCGAGGAATGCGGCTTCTAGGTCCTCCCAGCAACCAATTGATTCTGCTGGCAAGCTGTTAAGCCAATGTCGAGCAGGTCCTTTAAGCTTGAGTGGGAGGTATTTGATGGCGTGTAGATCATTGCCACGGGCCATGTGGATATGAAGGAGATAATCCTCGATCCATACCGCATGATCTGTTGTGCCATCGTATGATTCGATGTTTACGGGTTTGAAACCCTCCGGGATTTGATGATCCATTACTTCATCTGTGAAGCATAGTGGGTGTGCGGCGCCTCTGTACTGGGCTATATCGCGACGTAGCTCAAATGAGCTTTGTCTGTTGTGTTCGGCCCGGCCGGATTTACTGTATCTGGCGTGACGATTATCGTCTCGTGTCGTGGGGCGCCCACGCAATCCATAGATCGATCTTGTTTGCCTTGCCTTGTCCTCCAATATATCTCGCAGGTCTGGCACATTTCCCCGTGCCTTGGTATTTTTTGAGCAACGTCGGGGTGCGACCTGAGTGGAGGGCCGAGAGGCCTCTCTATCGCGGCCACGAGGTGGTCGATCGGTTGCGTCATGCGCTGGTGATGTAGGTTTAGGTGCTTCCTCCTCTAATCGGGGTAGCAGCCTACGCTTGGGGTAGCTCTTGGAGGGGCGTTCGAGTTCGTACTCTTCGGCCACAAGGACTTCAGTCCATCTGTCGGCTAGCAAGTCTTGGTCAGCTCTAAGCTGTTGCTGTTTTTTCTTGAGGCTGCTCGCCGTGGCCATAAGCCTGCGTTTGAAACGCTCTTGTTCGACGGGATCCTCTGGCACGACAAATTCGTCGTCGTCGAGGCTTGCCTCGTCGGAGGGAGGCGTGTAATTATCGTCCTCTGCCGCTCTCTCATGAGGGTTGGCTTCTCCATCCTCCTGTGATGAATCCTGCTGCAGGGGGTTGTCTTCGGCACTGTCTGGGGTGTTATTATCTCCCGTGCCGGAATCACCGTTTTTGCTTTGGCGGGATTTAGAGCGGCACCGCTGACGCTGGTGTTTAGGCTGCTTCTTGGAGGGGTCATCCTCCGTTGTTCCATCGCCATTGCCTTCTTTTGGGGTGTCCACCATGTATATGCCATATGACGAGGTGGCTTTCCAGTGCCCTATAGGTGCTGGTTCCTGTTCGTCTCCTACATCATCGTCCATACCGTCGATGTCTTCGGAGTCGAAGTCGAGCATGTCGGTTAAATCATCGACAGTGGCTATGAAGTGGGTGGTGGGTGGGCTTTGAATTTCTTCGTCATCCGCATCCCAACCTTGCTGACCATAGTCCGGCCAGGACTCTCCTGATAAAGAAAGAGACTTTAGTGAGTTCAGAATGTCGCCGAAGGGCGAGTGTTGAAAGATGTCCACGGCGGTGAACTCCATGATCGGTGCCCAATCGGATTCGATTGGCAGGGGCGCGGAGGACTCGGAGTCCGGAGAGGAGTCCGGCACCTTGGAGTCAGGGGCTTCACAGAGAATAGGGACGGTGTTCGGCTCGATCGCCGTAGAGATTGCAGCCACTGAGGCGGTGTCCAGCCACCCGTCCTCGATTGGCGCAGTCAGCTCCGAGCTAAGGGTCGGAGCGGACACGGGCGCGGCCTCCAGGCACTGTTCGGCGGCCGAGCTAGATCATGCCCGTCGTGACAGTGCGGTGCGCCCAGCTGTGGCTCGAATCCGTCGAAGATCAAGTCCCCGCGGATGTTTGTCGTGTAGTTCAAGTTTCCAAATCTGACCTGATGGCCAGGGGCGTAGCTTTCATTCTGCTTCAAATGGCCAAGCGAATTGGCCCGCAGTGCAAAGCCGCCAAATACGAAGATCTGTCCGGGGAGAAAAATCTCACCCTGAACCGCATTGTTGTTGATGATCGGAGGAGCCATCGGGCCTAAAAGTGATGACACAGAGGAACTCTCAATGAAAGCACCAATGTCGGTGTCAAAACCGGCGGATCTCGGGTAGGGGGTCCCGAACTGTGCGTCTAGGCGGATGGTAACAGGAGACAAGGGACACGATGTTTTTACCCAGGTTCGGGCCCTCTCGATGGAGGTAAAACCCTACTCCTGCTTGATTAATATTGATGATATGGGTAGTACAAGAGTGGATCTACCACGAGATCAGAGAGGCTAAACCCTAGAAGCTAGCCTATGGTATGATTGTTGTTCATCCTATGGACTAAAACCCTCCGGTTTATATAGACACCGGAGAGGGCTAGGGTTACAAGAGTCGGTTACAATGGGAGGAGATCATATCCGTATCGCCAACCTTGCCTTCCACGCCAAGGAAAGTCCCATCCGGACACGGGACAAAGTCTTCAGTCTTGTATCTTCATAGTCCAGGAGTCCGGCCAAAGATTATAGTCCGGCTATCCAGACACCCCCTAATCCAAGACTCCCTCACGCGCCCTCCACCCTCGTGGGCCCCCTGTTGCTCCACCGACATACTCCTTCCTCCTATATATACCTACGTACCCCCAAACGATCAGATACGGAGCCAAAAACCAAATTCCACCGCCGCAACCTTCTGTACCCACGAGATCCCATCTTGGGGCCTGTTCCGGAGCTCCGCCGGAGGGGGCATCCATCACGGAAGGCTTCTACATCAACACCATAGCCTTTCCGATGAAGTGTGAGTAGTTTATCTCAGACCTTCGGGTCCATAGTTAGTAGCTAGATGGCTTCTTCTCTCTTTTTGGATCTCAATACAATGTTCTCCCCCTCTCTCGTGGAGATCTATTCGATGTAATCTTCTTTTTGCGGTGTGTTTGTTGAGACCGATGAATTGTGGGTTTATGATCAAGATTATCTATGAACAATATTTGAATCTTCTCTGAATTCTTTTATGTATGATTGATTATCTTTGCAAGTCTCTTCAAATTATCAGTTTGGTTTGGCCTACTAGATTGATCTTTCTTGCAATGGGAGAAGTGCTTAACTTTGGGTTCAATCTTGCGGTGTCCTTTCCCAGTGACAGTAGGGGCAGCAAGGCACATATTGTATTGTTGCCATCGAGGATAATAAGATGGGGTTGTATCATATTGCATGAATTTATCCCTCTACATCATGTCATCTTGCTTAAGGTGTTACTATGTTTTCTTGAACTTAATACTCTAGATGCATGCTGGATAGCGGTCGATGAGTGGAGTAATAGTAGTAGATGCAGGCAGGAGTCGGTCTACTTGTCTCGGACGTGATGCCTATATACATGATCATACCTAGATATTCTCATAACTATGCTCAATTCTGTCAATTGCTCAACAGTAATTCGTTCACCCACCGTAAAATACTTATGCTCTTGAGAGAAGCCACTAGTGAAACCTATGGCCCCCGGGTCTATCTTCATCATATTAATCTTCCAACACTTGTTTATTACCTTTGCTTTTTTACTTTGCATCTTTATCATAAAAATACCAAAAATATTATCCTATCATATCTATCAGATCTCACTCTCGTAAGTGACCGTGAAGGGATTGACAACCCCTTATCGCGTTGGTTGCGAGGAGTTATTTGCTTTGTGCAGGTACAAGGGACTCGCGCGTAGCCTCCTACTGGATCACTACTATGCTGCATCATCCTTTCCTCTTCAAGGAAATCCAACGCGGTGCTCAAGAGGTAGCACCTCCTCAATTTCATCATTTAGGAAAGCACTTTTAATGTCCATTTGGTACAAGGTGATATCATGGTGATTAGCATAAGCAAGTAAGATGCGAATGGACTCAAGTCTAGCAACGGGGGCATATGTCTCACCATAGTCCATACCTTCGACTTGAGTGTAGCCTTGGGCTATGAGACGTGCTTTGTTGCGAACTACTTGTCCATCTTCATCTTGCTTGTTGCAAAACACCCATTTGGTACCGATGATGTTGTGGTTGTTGTCGGGATTTTCAACCAATGTCCACACTTGATTTCTCTCAAAGTTTTGTAGCTCTTCATGCATAGCGTTTATCCAATCCGGATCTTCCAATGCTTCTTCAACCTTCATAGGTTCAATGCTAGAGATGAATGAACAATGTTCACAAAAGTTAGCCAAACGAGTTTTAGAGCGAGTGATTCTCCCAGTTTGGATATCATTGTAGATTTGCTCGACGGGATGGTCTTTGGCGATTCTTGCTCGAACTCATAGGGGCTTTGGCTTGGCTTGGGGTGGAACATCTTGTTCTTCTTCTTGTCCTTCTTCATTGTTGACGTTGTCATTCTCTTGTCGTGGTGGACAAGGAGGTTGTTGATGTTCATCTTGGTGTACTTCCTCGTTTTCTTTGTCTTGGTGTGTCCCACTTGTGGATGCTTCCGTATCAATTCTTGGTTCACCTTGTCATGAGGTAGAAGCTTCCACTTGGACGGACGAGGTACTCTCCTTCACCTCCGTTGGACGAATCTTGCCAATAGACAGGGCTTGGATTGCTTCCGAAGGGTCTTTGTCTCCTACATCAATTGGCAATTGCTCTACTTGCGAGTCGTTAGATTCATCAAACTTCACATCTACCGTCTCTTCAACCTTTCGGGTGAAATTGTTGTAGACACGGTAAGTGTGAGAGTTTGATCCATAACCAAGTAGGAAACCTTCATGAGATTTAGGAGCAAATTTAGAACGACGATGCTTATCAAGAATGTAGCACTTTGAGACAAATACTCGAAAGTATCCAACTTGGGGTTTGTTACCGGTGAGGAGCTTGCATGCCGTCTTGCCGAGTAGCTTGTGAAGATACAAGCGATTTGTTGCATGACAATCTGTCTCAACCGCTTCCGCCCAAAAGTGTTTTGGAGTCTTGTACTCATCAAGCATCGTTCTTGCCATCTCAATAAGAGTACGGTTCTTGCTCTCAACAACTCCATTTTGTTAAGGTGTGTACGTGGTTGAGAACTCGTTTGAAATCCCTTCTTCGTCAAGAAAGGTATCCACATTTGCGTTATTGAACTCCGTTCCATTGTCGCTCCGAACCTTCTTGATCTTCACGTCAAATTGATTTTGGGACTTCCTAGCGGAGTTTTTGAAGATCTTTTGGACCTGTGATTTATCATCAAGAAAGAACACCCACGTAAATCTTGAATAATCATCAACTATGACTAGACCAAATGAGTTACCACCGAGACTCTTGTAGGCATTGGGACTAAAGTGATCCATGTGAAGTAGCTTGGGTGGTCTTCTCGTGGTCATGATGTTCTTCACCGGGTGACTCCCTCCAACTTGTTTTCCTGCTTGACAAGCACTACAAAGTCTATCCTTGTCAAATATAACATCTTTTACTCCAAGGATATGATCACCTTTAATAAGCTTATCAAGATTTCGCATGCCCACATGACCTAGCCTTCTATGCCACAACTAGCCTTTAGAAGATTTAGCAATTAAGCAAGTTCTAGGTTGAGCCTTTTTAGTGAAATCAACAATGTAAAGATCACCTCTATGTATACCAGTAAATACCACTTTATGATTGTCTCTCCGAAACACTTGGCAATCTACTTCAGTAAATAGGACATTGAAACCAAAATCAGCAAGTCTAGATACTGAAAGTAAATTGTACCCAAGAGATTCAACAAGCATGACATTTTGTATGGAGCTATCATGTGAGATGGCCACCTTACCTAGGCCAAGCACCTCACCCTTTGAGTTATCACCAAAGGTGACATACTTTCGAGGGCCGTCGTTTTCAGCAAGCTCACGAAACATATCTTTGTCTCCGGTCATATGATCAGTACATCCACTATCAAGGACCCATTCTTTTCCTCCAGCCATGTAGCCGCGAAGATTATCCATAAGACCAAAGTGTCTCATTGCATCATCAAGGTCATAGTCACTGTCATCATCCTCATCATAGTATCCATGTTCAACATCATCTTATGATTGATCAACTCCTAGAGAGGGTAATTCATTAGATAAATGATCATTACAATGGTTATCTTTATGAATTCTAATAGCTTCGGAGATGATATTGCTAATGATTCCAACATCTCCTTTGGCACGCATGAGATCATGAAGCTCAAATAGACAAACATCAAACTTAGGATCATTAGTACTCATCTTACTCAAGGCAATAGACTTATGGAGAATTTCGTCTAAATTTTTCAAGGAATAATATGGAAATCGTTCCTCAAGAAATCTCCATATAGTGTAGGAACAATCAAGAGTAGGTAAACTAGCAATCAAATTTTTGGGCAACCCTCTAATGATAAGATTGATAGTCCTAAGATTGCGAATCATGTCAAGATCCTCTTCGAGTGTAGGATGCAAAGGATCAATATGAGGTGCACAAGGGCTAATAATGTACTTGTTCAAATGATATTCATTGAAAATCTCTAGCATTTCATTTTTCCACTCATGAAAGAACTCTCCATCAAGAATAGGCACTCTATGTCTAAGACTCCCCAATGTAGACACATCCATCTTCCTCCAATGGTGATTAAACCAAAGCAATGGAGACCAAAGCTCTGATACCAATTGAAAGGATCAAGAAGTGGTGTCTAGACGGGGGTGAATAGACTCTAACCAAGAAAATTTGTAGTTTTTATTTTTCTTAAGTTGATGTGGAGTTTTGGCACAAGTTTAAACATTCACAATACATATCAAGCAAGCATGACAAGAGTGTATGAGCAGCGGAAAGTAAGGCATGCAAGTTGCAAGAATGTAAAGGGATGGGATTGGAGTGTGCAAACGCAATTTGGAGACACGGAGATTTTTTATCCGTGGTTCCGATAGGTGGTGCTATCGTACATCCACATTGATGGAGACTTCAACCCACGAAGGGTAATGATTGTGCGAGTCCACGGAGGGCTCCACCCATGAAGGGTCCACGAAGAAGCAACCTTGTCTATCCCACCGTGGTCGTCGCCCACGAAGGACTTGCCTCACTCGGGTAGATCTTCACAAAGTAGGCGATCTCCTTGCCCTTACAAACTCCTTGGTTCAACTCCACAATCTTGACGGAGGCTCCCAAGTGACACCTAGCCAATCTAGGAGACACCACTCTCCAAGAAGTAACAAATGGTGTGTTGATGATGAACTCCTTGCTCTTGTGCTTCAAATGATAGTCTCCCCAACACTCAACTCTCTCTCACAGGATTGGATTTGGTGGAAAGATGATTTGAGTGGAAAGCAACTTGGGGAAGGCTAGAGATCAAGATTTATGTGGTTGGAATGGGATATCTTGACCTCAACACAAGTGTAGGTGGTTCTCTCTCAGAAAATATGTGTTGGAAGTGTAGGCATGTTCTGATGGCTCTCTCCACAAATGAAGAGTGGGTGGAGGGGTATATATAGCCTCCACACAAAATCTAACCGTTACACACAAATCACCAAACTCGGTGGGACTGATTCAGAGAACTCGGTCAGACCGATTTGGTTCATAATGTGACCGTTAGGCATTTTGGTGGGACTGATGTGCTAGGGTTAGGGTAAATCCTCATCTCGGTTTGACCGATTACTCAAACTCGGTGGGACCGATTTGGATAATAAGCGAAACAGAGAGTTGGCCAAGCAAACTCGGTGGGGCCGATTGCATATCTCGGTGGGACCAAAATTATTGCAATAGGCAACAGAGAGTTTGCAAGCCCATCTCGGTGAGACCAAGATCCCATCGGTGAGACCGAATTGATTAGGGTTTCTGGCAGTGGCTATGTCAACTGAACTCGGTGGCTCCGGATATGAAATTTTCGGTTGGTTCGAATTTGACTTTTGGTTTAGGACATATGTGGATGTGAGAAAGTGATTGAGGGCTTCGGAGCATATCACTAAGCACTTTGAGCAAGCAGGCCATTAAGAAACACCTCATCCCCTCTTAATAGTATTGGCTTTCCTATGGACTCAATGTGATCTTGGACCACTAAAATAGAAAATGTAGAGTCCTGAGCTTTGAGCTTGAGCCAATCCTTTGTCTTCAGCATTTTGAAGGGGTTCCACATCCTCTAGTCCATGCCACTCCATTGTTGAACTTATCTGAAACATACTAGGTAGAAGTATTAGTCCAACAAGAGATATGTTGACATTAATGACCAAAATCACCCAGGGAGCACTTGTGCTTTCAGCATGGAAAAGGCTATCCTTGACATTTTTATTGAAAATAAAGATGCAAACATTTTTCTAAATAACAGCAAGCAAATACTAACAAAAGAAAATGACTCTCCAAGCAAAACACATATCATGTGGTGAATAAAAATATAGCTCCAAGTGAAGTTACCGATGAACAAAGACGAAAGAGGGGATGCCTTCCGGGGCACCCCCAAGCTTAGGCTCTTGGCTGTCCTTGAATATTACCTTGGGGTGCCTTGGGCATCCCCAAGCTTAGGCTCTTTCCACTCCTTATTCCATAGTCCATCGCATCTTTACCCAAAACTTGAAAACTTCACAACGCAAAGCTCAACAGAAAACTCCTAAGCTCCGTTAGTATAAGAAAATAAATCACCACTTAGGTACTGTTGTGAACTCATTCTAAATTCATATTGGTGTAATATATACTGTATTACAACTTCTCTATGGTTCATACCCTCCGATACTACTCAAGAATTAATCAAAATAAGCAAACAACACATAGAAAACAGATTCTGTCAAAAACAGAACAGTCTGTAGTAATCTGTATCAAACGTATACTTCTGTAACTCCAAAAATTCTGAAATAAATTGGTGGACCTGAGGAATTTGTCTATTAATCTTCTGCAAAAATAATCAACTTAAAATCACTCTTCCGTAAAAAATTACAGCTAAACTCATGAGCGCAAAGTTTCTGTTTTTTACAGCAAGATCACATTAACTTCCACCCAAGTCTTCCCAAAGGTTCTACTTGGCACTTTATTAAACAAAAGCTATAAAACATGATTACTACAGTAGCTTAATCATGTGAACACACAAAAACATTAGGGGTAAATATTGGGTTGTCTCCCAACAAGCGCTTTTCTTTAATGCCTTTCTAGCTAGGCATGATGATTTCAATGATGCTCACCTAAAAGATAAGAATTGAAACATAAAGAGAGCATCATGAAGAATATGACTAGCACATTTAAGTCTAACCCACTTCCTATGCATAGGGATTTTGTGAGCAAACAACTTATGGGAACAATAATCAACTGGCATAGGAAGGCAAAACAAGCATAACTTCAAAACTTTAAGCACAAAGAAAGGAAACTTGATATTATTGCAATTCCTACAAGCATATGTTCCTCCCTAATAATAATTTTCAGTAGCATAATGAATGAATTCAACAATATAACTATCACATAAAGCATTCTTTTCGTGATCTACAAGCATAGAATTTTTATTACTCTCCTCATAAGCAAAATTCTTCTCATTCGGAATAGTGGGAGTATCATAAGAAACTCGAATACTATAAATTGTTTCCACATTAAAACAGTAATGTTTAGAAAAATGGTAATCATAATCATGACAAGTTTTATAAATATAATCATCACTACTTTTTATAGCATAAGTGTCCTCACAATAATCATCATAAGTAGCAACTTTGTTCTCATCATAATCGATTGAAACATCTTCCAAGATAGTGGAATCATTACTAAATAAAGTCATGACATCTCCAAATCCACTTTCATAATTTTCACAATAAGATTCAACACCCTCCAAAATAGCGGGATCATTACTTCCTAAAGTTGACACTCTTCCAAACCCAATTTCATCAATGTAACCATCATAAATAGGAGGCATGCTATCATCATAATAAATTTGCATACTTCATAAATTATAGATACGCTGGAGACGTATCACTTGCACGCCTCTCAGTCAGCCTGCGCACCGGACTCCGCTCGCACGCCTCCCGCTTAGTCAAGGTCAAGTAGCTGTCCCACTACACCTCCTACAACCATTAAAACAAAGACACGTGGCGTCACGTGAATGGCTAACAGAATGCACATGATTTGAATTATACAACCGTTTGAGATATTAAAGTGGCAGCTATTTTTTCAAAATGCCTTTGTTGGGTGTTATTCGAGTGCGCCCTCTCTCAAAATGGACGCGAATAATACCACCGCATGTCGGGTGCCATTTCATGATAGCATGCCAAGTTTCATGAATTTCAGACGAGTTTTAGATTTACTAGAATTTAAAAACAAAGTATCTCAACGTTTTGCCGGCAATCAACGGTGCCCTTGTGTTTGAAATTCATTCCCATTTCTTGCATGGGACCTAAGCATGCACCCAAGGACACAGATTTGATTTTTCAACCAACTTATATGCACTGGAGTATGTGCATGTAGTTCAAATTTGAATTATGCACATAAATGCATTGAAAACTCAATTAATGCATAAAAATGTACAAACGAACCCCGAAAAATCACAAAAATTGACACAACACTCCTGTTGTTCTATGTTAACACGAGAATTTTTTTAAAGCAATAATAGGCAATGGATATCGTTTTGTCCCCAAAGGTGGGACGTTCCCTATCGAAACCATCATGCTTGTTGTGAGAAGCTCTGGTTTGTTAGAAGCATATACCCAAACCTGCCCCAAATGGGACAAATTTTTTACCACGACATGTTGATGCCGCTCCATGATAGCATGCCAAGTTTCATGAATTTCAGATGAGTTTTGGATTTACTAGAATTTATAAACCAGGCATGTCAACATTTTGTCGGCAATAAACGGTGCCCTGGTGTTTGAAATTCATTCTCATTTCTTGCATGGGACCTAAGCATGCACCCAAGGACATCGATTTGATTTTTCAACCAATTTATATGCACTGGAGCATGTGCATGTAGTTCAAATTTGAATTATGCACATAAATGCATTGAAAACTCAGTTAATGCATAAAAATGTCCAAACGAACCCCGAAAAATCACAAAAAATGACACGACACTCCTATTGTTCTATGATGACACGAGAAAAAAATTGAAAGAAATAAGAGGCAATGTGACACGTCTCCAACGTATCTATAATTTTTGATTGCTCCATGCTATATTATCTACTGTTTTGGACATTATTGGGCTTTATTATCCACTTTTATATTACTTTTGGGACTAACCTATTAACTAGAGGCCCAACCCAGAATTGCTGTTTTTTGCCTATTCCAGAGTTTCGCAGAAAAGGAATATCAAACGGAGTCCAAATGGAATAAAACCCTCGGGAACGTGATTTTTAGGAAGAATATGATCCAGGAGACTTGGACCCTACGTCAAGAAACAAGGGAGGAGGCCACGAGGTAGGGGGCGCGCCCTCCACCCTCGTGGGCCCCCTGTTGCTCCACCTACGTACTCCTTCCTCCTATATATACCTACGTACCCCCAAACGATCAGATACGGAGCCAAAAACCTAATTCCACCACCGCAACCTTCTGTACCCACGAGATCCCATCTTGGGGCCTGTTCCGGAGCTCCACTGGAGGGGGCATCCATCACGGAGGGCTTCTACATCAACACCATAGCCTCTCCGATGAAGTGTGAGTAGTTTACCTCAGACCTTCGGGTCCATAGTTAGTAGCTAGATGGCTTCTTCTCTCTTTTTGGATCTCAATACAATGTTCTCCCCCTCTCTCGTGGAGATCTATTCGATGTAATCTTCTTTTTGCGGCGTGTTTGTTGAGACCGATGAATTGTGGGTTTATGACCAAGATTATCTATGAACAATATTTGAATCTTCTCTAAATTATTTTATGTATTATTGGTTATCTTTGCAAGTCTCTTCAAATTATCAGTTTGGTTTGGCCTACTAGATTGATCTTCCTTGCAATGGGAGAAGTGCTTAGCTTTGGGTTCAATCTTGCGGTGTGCTTTCCCAGTGACAGTAGGGGCAACAAGGCACGTATTGTATTGTTGCCATCGAGGATAAAAAGATGGGTTTTTTATAATATTGCATGAATTTATCCCTCTACATCATGTCATCTTGCTTAGGGCGTTACTCTGTTTCCATGAACTTAATACTCTAGATGCATGCTGGATAGCGGTCGATGAGTGGAGTAATAGTAGTAGATGCAGGCAGGAGTCGGTCTACTTGTCTCGGACGTGATGCCTATATACATGATCATACCTACATATTCTCATAACTATGCTCAATTCTGTCAATTTCTCAACAGTAATTCGTTCACCCACCGTAAAATACTTATGCTCTTGAGATAAGCCACTAGTGAAACCTATGGCCCCTGGGTCTATCTTCATCATATTAATCTTCCAACACTTTGTTATTTCCTTTGCTTTTTACTTTGCTTTTATTTTACTTTGCATCTTTATCACAAAAATACCGAAAATATTATCCTATCATATCTATCAGATCTCACTCTTGTAAGTGACCGTGAAGGGATTGACAACCCCTTATTGCGTTGGTTGCAAGGAGTTATCTGTTTTGTGTAGGTACGAGGGACTCGCGCATAGCCTCCTACTGGATTGATACCTTGGTTCTCAAAAACTGAGGGAAATACTTGCGCTACTTTGCTGCATCACCTTTTCCTCTTCAAGGAAATCCAACGCAGTGCTCAAGAGGTAGCACAATGGATATTTCGTCCCCAAAGGTGGGACGTTCTCTATCAAAACCATCATGCTTGTTGTGAGAAGCTCTGGTCTGTGAGAAGCATATACCCAAACCTGCCCCAAATGGGACAAATTTTTTACCACGACATGTTGATGCCGCTCCATGATAGCTGATACGTCTCCAACGTATCTATAATTTTTTATTGTTCCATGCTATTATATATTCTATTTTGTATGTTTAATGGGCTTATTTATACACTTTTATATTTTTTTTTGGACTAACCTATTAACCCAAGGTTCAGTGCAAATTGCTGTTTTTTTTTTGCCTATTTCAGTGTTTCGCAGAAAAGGAATATCAAATGGAGTCCAAACGGAATGAAACCTCCGGGAGCGTGATTTTTAGAACAAACGTGATCCAGAGGACTTGGAGTGAACGTCAAGAAATGAACAAGGAGGCCACGAGGCAGGGGGCGCGCCTACCCCCTAGGTGCACCCCCACCCTCGTGGGCCCCTCGCAGCTCCACAGACCTACTTCTTCCTCCTATATATGTCCATATACCCCGAAAACATCCAGGAGCACCATGAAACCCTATTTCCACCGCTGCAACCTTCTGTACCCGTGAGATCCCATCTTGGGGCCTTTTCCGGTGCTCCGTCGGAGGGGGAATCGATCACGGAGGGCTTCTACATCAACACCATAGCCTCTCCGATGATGTGTGAGTAGTTTACCACAGACCTTCAGGTCCATAGTTATTAGCTAGATGGCTTCTTCTCTCTCTTTGGATCTCAATACAAAGTTCTCCTCGATCTTCTTGGAGATCTATTCGATGTAATTATTTTTGCGGTGTGTTTGTCGAGATCCAATGAATTGTGGGTTTATGATCAAGATTATTTATGAACAATATTTGAATCTCCTCTGAATTCTTTTATGTATGATTTAATATCTTTGCAAGTCTCTTCGAATTATCAGTTTGGTTTGGCCTACTAGATTGATCTTTCTTGCAATGGGAGAAGTGCTTAGCTTTGGGTTCAGTCTTGTGTTGCTCGATTCCAGTGACAGCAGGGGAAACGGCACGTATTGTATTGTTGCCATCGAGGATAAAAAGATGGGGTTTATATCATATTGCTTGAGTTTATCCCTCTACATCATGTCATCTTGCCTAATGCGTTACTCTATTCTTATGAACTTAATACTCTAGATGCATGCTGGATAGCGGTCGATGTGTGGAGTAATAGTAGTAGATGCAGAATCGTTTCGGTCTACTTGTCACGGACGTGATGCCTATATACATGATCATGCCTAGATATTCTCATAATTATGCACTTTTCTATCAATTGCTCGACAGTAATTTGTTCACCCACTGTAATACTTATGCTATCTTGAGAGAAGCCACTAGTGAAACCTATGGCCCCCGGGTCTATTTTCCATCATATTAATCTCCCGTCAACGAGCTATTTCTATCGCCATTTATTTTGCTTTCTTTACTTTTAGTCTTTATCATAAAAATACCAAAAATATTATCTTATCATCTCTATCAGATCTCACTTTTGCAAGTGGTCGTGAAGGGATTGACAACCCCTTTATCGCATTGGTTGCAAGGTTCTTATTTGTTTGTGTAGGTACGAGGGACTTGCGTGTGGCCTCCTACTAGATTGATACCTTGGTTCTCAAAACCTGAGGGAAATACTTACGCTACGTTGCTGCATCACCCTTTCCTCTTCAAGGAAAAACCAACACATGCTCAAGAGGTAGCAATAGCATGCCAAGTTTCATGAATTTCAGACGAGTTTTGGATTTACTAGAATTTAAAAACCAGGCATCTCAACATTTTGCCGTCAATCAACGGTGCCCTGGTGTTTGAAATTCATTCCCATTTCTTGCATGTGACCTAAGCATGCACCCAAGGACACATACTTGATTTTTCAACCAATTTATATGCACTGGAGCATGTGCATGTAGTTCAAATTTGAATTATGCACATAAATGCATTGAAAACTCAGTTAATGCATAAAAATGTCCGAACGAACCCCAAAAAATCACAAAAATTAACACAACACTCATGTTGTTCTATATTGATATGAGAAAAAATTGAAAGGAATAAGAGGCAATGGATATCGTTTCATCCCCAAAGGTGGGACGTTCCCTATCGAAACAATCATGCTTGTTATGAGAAGCTCTGGTATGTGAGAAGCATATACCCAAACCTGCCCCAAATGGGACAATTTTTTACCACGGCATGTTGATGCCGCTTCATGCTAGCATGCCTTCATGAATTTCAGACGAGTTGTGGATTTACTAGAATTTAAAAACCAGGCATCTCAACGTTTTGCCGGCAATCAACGGTGCCCTCGTGTTTGAAATTCATTCCCATTTCTTGCATGGGACCTAAGCATGCACCCAAGGACACATATTTGATTTTTCAACCCATTTATATGCATTGGAGCATGTGCATGTAGTTCAAATTTGAATTATGCACATAAATGCATTGAAAACTCAGTTAATGCATAAAAACATCCAAACAAACTCCGACAAATCATAAAAATTGACACAACACTCCTGTTGTTCTATGTTGACAAAAGAAAAAATTTGAAAGCAATAAAAGGCAATGGATATCGTTTCGTCCCCAAAGGTGGGACGTTCCATATCGAAACCATCATGCTTGTTGTGAGAAGCTTTGGTTTGTGAGAAGTTTATAGCCAAACCTACCCCAAATGGGATAAATTTTTTACCACGGCATGTTGATGCCGCTCCATGATAGCATGCCAAGTTTCATGAATTTCAGACGAGTTTTGAATTTACTAGAATTTAAAAACCAGGCATCTCAACGTTTTGTCGGCAATCAATAGTGCCCTGGTGTTTGAATTTCATTCCCATCTCTTGCATGGGACCTAGAAATTCACCCAAGGACACACATGTGATTTTTCAACCAACTTTAGTGCACTTGAGCATGTGCTTGTAGTTCAAATTTGAATTATGCACATAAAAGCCTAGAAAACCCAGTTAGTGTATAAAAAAGGCCAAATGAACCCCGAAAAATTCCAGGATTAAACACAACACTCCTCTTGTTCTATGTTGACACTAGAAATTTTTTGAAAACAATAAGAGGCAAAAGATATCGTTCCATCCCCAAAGGTAGCACTTTCCCTACCGAAACCATCATGCTTGTTGTGAGAAACTCTGGTTTGTGAGAAGCTTATACCCAAAGCTACCCCAAATGGGACAAAATTTTCACCACGACATGTTGATGCCGCTCCATGATAGCATGCCAAATTTCATGAATTTGAGACGAGTTTTGGATTACTAGAATTTAAAAATCAGGTATCTCAATGTTTTGCCGGCAATCAACAGTGCCCTGGTGTTTGAAATTCATTCTCATCTCTTGCATGGGACCTAAGCATGCACCCAAGGACACACATGTGAATTTTCAACCAACTTAGGTGCACTGGAGCATGTGCTTGTAGTTTAAATTTGAATTATGCATATAAAATGCCTAGAAAACCCAGTTAATGTATAAAAAAGGCCAAACGAACCCGAAAAATTCATTCTCATTTCTCGCATGGGACCTAAGCATGCACCCAAGGACAGAGATTTGATTTTTCAACCAATTTATATGCACCGGAGCATGTGCATGTAGTTTAATTTTGAATTGTGCACCTGAAATGGCTAAAAAACCAGTTTAATGTATAAAATGTCCAAACGAACCTTGAATAATTCCAATTCTTTTACGACACACATATAGTTGCATGTTCACTGCAGATAAAAGGTCTAGCAATTCAAACAGTGTCCATTGCCGCGGTGACCCTATTATGTAATTCAATCGTGTGACATGAAGTATAAAATATCTTGGAGCACCGTCGGCGTATAGTACGCCTATGGCTTACGCGCAATGGCGGATCTAGGATTTGAAGTTACCCGGGGCAGAGTTTTAAAGCAACCAAAAAAACAAAGCCAAAATACTATCTAGGAGTAATAAGGTAATCAAGAAAATTAATTGACCAAGTGTACACATTTAGGCAAATGAGAACACAATGAATTGTTAAGAGTAATTTCATGCTTAAGAACTAGGCAAAAAATAAATATAATGCAAAAAACACATAAAGTTTAACTTGAACTTCCAGTGGCTGAATCTTCCATCATTTAATTCAAAATGGTTAATCTTCAAGTCTATTAGGTACATGTGACGTGTAAAAACAATCATATTAATCTAAATCATATGACACTTGTTCAAAAAAAATAAGACACATTTTTACCACTAAGTTGCAGTTATACCTCGGGGATTTGGTAGATGGCCTGAATGGTCTATAATCTGCTCCTTGGTGTCTCTGTTGTCTGGTCGCTTGCCCATTTTGAGCGGGCCGCGTGGTGGTGGGGCCTCCCCTTCCATTCAGACGCCATGGAGAAAAGGCGAACTCGCTTCTTCTTCTCCATCTAGCATCATCGGTTGGACAGACCTAGATCGCGCCACGGCAAGGCGGCAGTGCAGGGTGCCCGACGCCGCATCAAGGAATTGGGAACGTCAATGTGAGGCTAGGTACAACAACGAATGGGCTCATCTATTTTTTCATTGGGCCATCTCACACGTAGAACAACTGATGGGCTGCGTACAACAGCTAATGGGAACTCGACTGGCCCATCTCTAGTTTTTTAACGAATCGTTAGGTGGCCTATCTGGCGGTGAATCGCTTCTTTCTTCTTCCCTCGTCACGCCTCGACCTCAGCAGACCTTCAAAGCTCGCTCTTATGGTGGCCACCGGTCAAAACTAGTATGGGGTACCCTAGGTCCCCAAAATTTACCCGGGGCGGCCGCCCCTACATGACCCCATGTTGGATCCGCCCCTGCTTACGTGAGAATGTGCGTCGGCTACAGTTCACAGCCGGCGTGTCAAGCACACTAGCTGGCTCCCCAAAAACTCCCGCTCTGCTTCAGTCCCTTGATTCAAATTTTTAGTAGCCCCGACATTTTACTCCCGCCTCCGCATCCCTCGCAATCTCAAAAATATCTGCTCGCCCTTGATTCAAATTTTCAATAGCCCCGCCTTGTTACTCCCGCCTAGTAAAATTTTCAATTGCCACAGTATTTCCTCAAACACAACCTTGCCCCCCCCCGCCCCCCTCCACACACACCCCAAAACCTCCGCTCACACAGACACACACAACCCTCGAAACCATTGGTAGGTCGCCGCCATCGCCGGCGCCTCCATCCTCAACCTCTGCCTGTGTGCCGGGGAGCTTGAGGAGCCAATGGCCAAAAAGAGGTTTATCGCGGCCTTTTCGCCCGACGCCGGCGAGGTGGCCGCCGAGGTGTCCCTGTCGTCCTCCGCGAGCCTGATCCGCCTGCCACCGCGCCCCTATGCCGGTTCGAGGACTTCCCCATCCTCCCTCGGACCCAGCAGCCGACGAGGTCCTACCTCGGGGTCCGGCAGCGGCAGTGGGGATGTGGGTCGCCGAGATTACAGATCGAGAGACCCACATCCGCCGGTGGCTCGGTAGCTTCCACATGGCCGAGCTCGCGGTCATGGAGTACGATCGCTGGTAGGTCCGCTACCATGGCGCGGCGGCTAGGCTCAATTTCCCCTTTGGCACACGTCCGGTCGACCTCGTTCTGCCGGAGCCAGGGGTGGTGAGCTCGGCTATGGCGCGGGAGGACCGCGAGGCGTGGGAGCGCCTCGAGGCCGAGGCCGCCAACGAGGCCTACATGCAAGAGCTCCGCCGGCAGCACCCGGAGCTCGTGGAGGCGGAGCGGGCGATCTTTGCCAGGGCAGAGGGCGGCGAGGTTATCGCGCTCTCCTCCGATGACGAGGTCGAAGGCGACAAGGATGGCGACGCGGAGGGCGGCGAGGTTATCGCGCTCTCCTACGATGACGAGGTCGAAGGTGGCGCGGAGGGCGTCGAGGTGGGCCCCGAGGACGAGGAGATCGACGTCGACGAGTGGAGGAGTGCCTTCCCCAACGACCCCGACGATGGTACCGGCCCGGAACCGGCTCGCAACACACTGTACATGACGAGGAAGGATCGGCTCGACCTCTACTTCGACTGAAAGTAGTTTAGTTTAGTTTAAATTTATGTTTTATGTTCGGTTATGCAAAACTATCTATGTTTATGTTTGATGCATGCTACTTTCGGTTGAACCTGCTTTGAACTTGATCAAATTGAAGTTTACAACCTTAAGTTTAGGGGATCGACTAGAAAAGGCCCAAAATTGCTGGAGTATATATATATATATATATATATATATATATATATATATATATATATATATATATATATATATATATATATATATATATATATATATATCCACAAGGGTTTTAATCCTTTAACTTTTTAAGGATCGCCTAGAGATGTCCTTATGACTTGTTTATTTCAGTTCTTCACAATGTGGGATGCTCTATATGTGCAACTATTTGCCGTGCAGTTCAATTTCATCAATAACAGTTTCAACAATACCACTAGAATTACGATATTTGGTTGCTGTTAAGGATACTGCAGTTAACATGCCTTTTCATTTTTCAATTGTTGTTTAGCAACATGCATTGTACTGAATGACTAAATATGCAATCCCAGGCTACATAGCAACAAAGAAGAGTGTTACCTTAATATTCTGATGATGTCTAGATATACATGTAATAAAATCTTATATAATGGCATGGAGGGAGTGTTGTACTACATCATTTTTCAATTGTTGTTTAGCTTCTAATATTAACTTGGTGCTTTTAGGTACATATATCATTGCCAAAGATCCACACTTCAACCGTTTCTGCGTATGGGGCAATGAGATATCCATGAATCAACATCAAGTGAGGAAACTGATAAAGATTGTTATTAAAATGGGTCAAAAGATGTCAATCGAACTATTTGTTTATACTTTATGCAAGACAACAGTGAACTGCAGGATGGTAAGTAAGAACCCTGTAGCCTTCTTTTTACTGCCCGTAATGAGTTGTGTTAGATGACAATATCTGAATCTTTTTTTTGCAGTGGATCCTGAAGCAGTTTACTCAAGATTACCTCTCAAACTACATGATTGGCGGCCGACCATCACAAGGGGTTGGACTAGAGTCCTGCATGCCTTCTGCATCCAGGAGATCACAATAGGGCCATTCCGCTTCACCTTGTTCAACAACCGGAATGTCTGTCGCTTCTCTCTTTACCATCTGTAATAGTACAAGTATAGAACCCTGGTTCATCATTCTTTATTTGATGCTTATGTAATTCTTAAACATATGTACCCGTGAATCAAATAATGCATTGGTTGTTTGAACCTGATGGATATGAATAAAGCTATAGCCTACTTTCAAGTTTAAATTAGGTACAATTTTAAATAACAACAATTAAATTAGGGCGAAATTACATCGCGCAGGTCATTACGGCACACACGGTTGGTAAAACACAAACGTTTGCGATATACACCATAATTCGAGACGATTCACAAAGAGGAAATGTGTGCAAGCATGCACACAGTTGCCGTTTGCAAAGCGTGTGTGATGTCAGACACTATCACATACGGTGCGGGAAAACTAAATGTGTGTGATTGTCTACCTATTGTACACGGTTTGTAATCATGAATTGTTTGTGATGTGTCAGGCATCGGAGTAAAACTCCCGTGCCTGGAATCTGCCTGGAAAGCTCTCGTGCCTGGAATCTGCCTGGAAAGCTCTCGTGCCTGGAATCTGCCTGGTTTTAGGTAAAACCAGAAAACTCCGACTGCAATGGCATTGCGATCACAAACGAGTAGCAAGGATGAAACGTTTGGGATATTCGAGATATCGGAAACGGTTATATAGCGACAACTGTATGCATCAAGGCTCCCTATCCCCGCCGGTTTTCTGGGTCGTGTGGGAAGGACCCCCCTATCGCCCACACTCACTTGGCGACGGTTCCAAATGCCGTCGCGGAAAAAGGGTTAAAAACCATTTGTATAGCACCGACGCGCACCAGTGCATGCAACGATTCCCAACACCCATGCACCCTCGCTTTTCCCCATGGATCCCTGGTCCCCTCTCGTCCTCATCCCAACCGAGGGGGCTCCGATGTAGTGCGCTCCATCGTGGCTGTTGCAGGTTGTGTCTCTGGTAGCGAGGGGTCCTACGGGATAGAAATTGGAGCAATCTAGGGGGTATGAGCCGAGAAGGCAATCCCCAAGTAATTTGAGTAACTTATCAAACAAACATGGTTATCATAAAGTCACGCTTGAGTGGCTGATGGTGATCCCACCTCAAATATGTATCGTTCCTTGTCAATCTGATGGCCACGAGGTGAGTTTCCAGACAATCACTAAAATATGGTTTTCACTGGATACTTCACCTTACAAGACATAATATATGAGGCATGCCACGTGTTGGCCGACTGATATTTTTCAAAGATTAGTCGTGTCATGGGCCGTTTGATTGGGAGATGCTCACTGTAAGATCGTACACGTGTTTTCCTCTTCTATGTTTCCCTCGTCGCAACAAGACCCTTGTTCAACCGCAACAGAGGCTTTGATGCAGAAAGCAGCTCCGACTTGCGACCGTCAATGTAGCCATTGCAACAAGATCCTTGTTGCAAATACACATGCCCCTTGTTTAGTGTGTCTGTTGCCATTGCAACAAAACTCTCGTTGTAATTACAACATGCCCCTTGTTGCAAAAAATCTCCTCCCGTGTTTGTCGCCATTGCAACATTGCTAGAATTGCAGTCGCCACGCAAGCAACCGTGTGTCATGGCCGCAAGGTTGCAACACGGACAACATCGCCCAAGTAACGTGCTGCTTGCACTGCCGCTACTTGTTTCTCGTTCTCGCTGCTGCCGCTGCTGGTTGCTTGTTGTTGACAAGGGAAAGAGATGGAGAAGGAGATGAGAAAGAAGACCGGGAATTGGAAGGTCAAGGTGTTGCCACCACGTGGAGACTGCTTCGGTGTAGACTGCCTCGGTCAGGTCAAGGCGCTTGAGAGGTGACGACTCCATGCCCGAAATAATGAGGCCCCAGCCTCCTCAATGCCTCTCCGGCGTGCTGCTGCGTCGTGCGAGCCTGAATGGATAAAGGAAAAGGCAAAAGAAGAGAGATAAGATGTGTGCAGTGCAAGAGAAAGGGGATAAATGAGAGGGTGTGTGGCGGGCAAAGGAGGAGGTCGACGCAAAACGTGGGATCCGTCGGGTGATCCCAAGCGTTTATAATATATCCCAACACGCACCAGAAGGAAGAAGGTGGTAAGGGAGGCACCGGCCAACGGCAGTTGGGCCTTAGATGTTGGCCCAAACCTAACGTGGGAGGAGCTTCAACAGTTCTTGACCATTTGGACGTAGCTAGAGGCGGTGCAACTTGATGATGAGGTGGAGGACACGGTCAAATGGGCATGGGAGAGCAATGGCACCTTTTCGGCGAAATCTGCATATGAGGCCAGATTCTTGGGAAGGGAAGTCTCCCCGACGGCGGCGTTCACATGGAAATCCAAAGCACCATTGCGATGCCGGTTCTTCTCTTGGTTGGCTATCAGAAACCGCTGCTGGACTTCCGGCAGGCTAGCGCGAAGAGGACTACCTCACCAGGACACCTGTCCGCTTTGCAGCCAACATGATGAAACCATGCAGCATCTGCTGATGGACTGCTTATTCGCAAAGCAAGTATGGCATTGGTTTGCCACGCTCAAGGGACGTATGGATTTCCTCCCGTTGCCAGGAGAGACCCTGGCGGCTTGCTGTGTGAGACAGGATGGCAGCAATCTTCACCGCAAGTCAACTAGGGCAATGTGCATACTAGGGATGTGGGCGCTCCGGAGACACATGAACGGCATAGTCTTCAACGGTGCGACTCCCTCGCTTCCTTGGGTTACAAATATGCTTAGACAGGAGGGTGCATCCTGGATGAAGGCGGGGCTGATAGAAGAAGACATGTGGCCAGCGGAGTGGGCAGTTACCTGAGTAGTTCGATAGGGTGCTTGTATATCGGTAGGCCAACTAAAAGCTGGCATGTAAATAGCGTCTAACTTTGTATTGGTGTTTTAGGGCTCCCCACCCCACTCCCTTCTTTAATGAATGATACACACTCTCGTGCGTATTCGAGAAAAAAAAAGGCAGTATCCATAGAGGGCAAAAATGTAAATGTCTTTTTTTTTTCTTTTTTGAGAGGGGCAGCAAGAATGCAAATGTCTGTCGGCCCTAATGGGCTCAGCACAGCTACGGCCCACCGGCCCACTTGATCTCAACTACTACCGAGAATGCGAATGGCAAATCCCCCAAAGAAAAGGAACCCGCATCGACGAATTAATAAGCACGGCTCCGTTGCTTCACGAACTCTCCTCTTTCTTTTTCCTCCACCTCTATCGCTCCTCCTTCCCCCGGACTCCACCTCAACCCGCTCTCCGTCGCGTCGCCGCGGAGCCCTAGGACGGCGCCGCCGCGCTACCGCCATGGCGCAGCCGTCGCAGGAGGCGATCGAAACTTTCATCAGCATCACCGGCGCCGACGAGGCTGTCGCTGCCCGCAAGCTCGAGGTGAACCGACCTGCTCCCCCTCACAACTTCGTCTGTACTGTCTATTGCCCCTTCCCTTTCCCCATGAAAAATCTGTGCCAGGGGCTACGGTCATGTGGATTTGGTGGCTTTCGGGTCGAGTTAGGGTTCGCTCTCTCCCTGCTCGGGTGGGTCAGATGGCGATGCGGTGGGATGGCGGCTGGGTGGTTTGTATGTGTGTGACTCAGCATCACCGTATGATCAGTATGCAGAGTCGTGCTGTAGGGTGCTTAGGGTTGATGATAATTCTCCAATTGGGGTTTCTGGAGTGTAATGCCCGCAATCTCCAGTTGATGCATACACTTAGCCTCTGTTTTATGTTTGTGCTTTAAGTAACACTGAATCATCAATGGATTAGAGTTGAGGGGTGTCTTCGATATCATAAATGATATGGCTGTAAATTGAGGTGATTTGTGCAGTGGGAGGACTGAATTTTATGGAATCTGTCCAGGTGTTTGTGCCATGGAGTGTAGGGAGGAGCATGGTAGTAGTTAGTTGTATTTGGACTTCTCGAGTAGGGGCAAGAGGAAAAGCACATTTTTTTAAACATGTTTTGTCGTCTCTGGATGTGCAGAGAGTCTTTGTTAACTGAATGGCTGAAGTTTTGCAGATCTGCTTTTTCAGGAGATTTATGTCAGACTTAGTATTTGATGAACAGATAACTATTAGTGTTTGAATTGTTGTGCATTTCACTTTCTTATATTTGTTCATCTAATACTGCTGTAAAAACATAGCAATTTGGAATTTAAACAAGTAAAATATTAGTACATTGAATTTCAGTTTAAACCTTACTCAGTATCACTCGATGTGCTGTGCTGCACCTTATAGGCTAGGATACTCCTGCAAATTTTAACTTGATAAACATTAGGGTTGAGGTGATAATGTATTAATGTTGGTTTAGCTTTATTATCCTTGATCAATCTGGACTACAGCTATTGTTTTCGTCATGTTTCACACCTTGTTTATCTATTAGATTTAGACACAGTGATTCTTGCAATATGTGTATTACTAGCTTTCTGGGCTCATATATATGATAATGACTGGCAAATGAAATGTACATAGGAGCATAGCGGTGACCTAAATGAAGCGGTGAATGCATACTTCAATGAAGGAGATAGATCCACGTATGTATTTTTCTCTCTCATCTGTTCTCTTTCTGGTATGCGTTTAGTGTCCTAACACCCATGGAATTCCCTTTACAAAATGTAACCAACCTGTATGATTTTCAGCACCAGAATCAATCAGAATCCTATACCTGACAGTCATGATGATATTATGGATCTGGACGAACCATTTGATCCCATGTTTAGCCGATCTATGGGCAACCCTTTTGGTATTTTGGACCCAAGTTTTGTTGAGAGAGCCGCTGCTGGTTTCTTTGGTCAGGGACCTCAGGTTACACATCCCAGGGATGTGCGGCAGATACCTATTGAAGTTAAAGACACTGATAATCCTCAAATTGGAAGTTCTGTTCAGTGTCCTGTTATTGAAGATGTTACTGGACGTGAGTCTTTATATGGTCTGGAGGTTCATGGGACTGTTGTTGTTGATGAGGATGATGATGACTTGCCATCTACCCATGCTCCTGTTATCCCAAGAAATACTCCAAGCACATACAATTCTGCACCAAGTGCTCCTCCATTGGTGGATGTTAGTGACTATAACAATGACATAGAAGAGGAGATGATCCGTGCAGCAATTGAAGCATCAAAAAGGGATGCGGAAGGACTTACAAATGTAAGCTCCTCCATATCTTGCTCTTTTATAATGTAGGTTTTACACTTTAGTTTGAATAAGTCTGCTGTGTTTAGGCTTTAAATAGTGGTGCATGTGAGAATGTATCACTGGTCAGAGATAATGATGTTGCACGAGCAGTTTCTCTTTCCTTGGAGGTGGTCCTCAGATTTGGAGCTCTTGTTTTGTGCATGCATATTTACTGTTTTTTTTATCAATCAGGTAGCAGAGCGAGAGAGAGTTCTACTTCAAGAGGGAATGCATGCGGTTGATAATTCTTCTGATTTATCTGATAAGGAGGACATTGAAGGAGCAAGTGAGGCAGTTGAAAGGTGACTATCAAATATTGTCCATTGTCAAACTTTATTCAGTTAATTGTAGATCAACAATTTGCTGGGTTTCTCAGGAATGTTTCATCACTTGCTCAGTTTTCATTGTTCCATGAGTCTCCAGTTTCAAAAGCATTGTGTTTGTGCTATTTTGACACAAGTTTGACTAGCTGAGCATGCACATTGTGTGTCCTATCGTAATAGCCTTGAACTAGCCTTTCTCTAACTAGTGATAACTGATTCCTTGTATTGTCCTTCTTTTTGTAGGCAAGTACTAACCACAGGTCAAGCCGGAACTTCTAGGCAATTGGTAGATGAAGAGAACTTCCAGGACGATATTGAAGATGTTGATGAAGAACCTTTAGTTAGACAACGTTCTAGGCGTGTTCTATCTGGAACTGCTGGGCCAATGGAAGCAGTGCAAAGGGCTGATAGTCCTCCCTCAGGCCCTCAGCCTCATGCTACTCAAAATGCTCACCAGCACAATGGAGCTTTCCCCTCAGAGGTATTCTAATCACCTCATGCCTCTAGGAGGCTTCTTTTTTGTTGCACTATAGTTTCTCCATCACAGTTTTGTTTTTTTTTTCTGTGAAGTGGGGAGGCATTTCTTCTGAAGAGCATGACGAAGCTGTTATGCTTGAGGCTGCTATGTTTGGTGGGATTCCTGAACACACAGAATATCCATTTCCCCTCCCATCTCATGGGGTCTCAACTGGCTATCCCCGTGTAGCACATCCTCCATCACCAACATTAACTGCACAGAGGTTGTTAAGGGAGCAGCAGGTATGTTGCTGTATTTATCTGCTAGGGAATGGATTGACTATTGCACCTAACAAATGATATTTCAAATTACAGGATGATGAGTATCTTGCAGCCCTCCAAGCTGATAGAGAAAAAGAGTTGAAGGCTGTGGAGGATGCTGAGCTCCGTAGATTAGAAGAAGCTGCTGCAAGAGAAGCTGCTATTGAAATGGAAAAGCAAAAGAACGAGGAAAAGCTGAGAAAACAACTTGAGGAAGAGGTACTTTAGTTGGTATTATCTATGAAGTTCTTTGGGAAAAGTTCTGGAATTCACTCCTCTATTAGCATTCTTATGTTTGCTATATACTTCCTCCGTTCCTAAATATAAGTCTTTTTAGAGATTTCAATATGGACTACATACGAATGAATATAGACGTATTTTGGAGTGTAGATTAACTCATTTTGCTCTGTGTGTAGTCTATATTGAAATCTCTGAAAGGACTTTTATTTAGGAACAGAGGGAGTATATACCTCTATATACACTATACAGTAGTGTCATGGGCCTAGCTTAACACACACACATCCTGATACTAACAGTATAAGAGGCCACATATTATGCTGGGACGTCTTTGTGCGTGGATTACGCTTGGATGCTGTACTGTTTAGGGGTTGCTCATCAGGATGATTTATTAAATCACCGCGGATGTGGCAAACTGTCAATTAATATGAGTGTTAATTTTGAACAAGAGTGGGATGAATGCCAACTCTTATCAGGGCATACTTTTGAACTTAGTTATGCTTAACTAGAAGCAGCCTAATACAAGAGAGATGTCTCTCGGAAGCTTTAGCATCAAAGTTGTGTAGGGTCATTGCTATTTCTTGCTGTGACTATCTCCATCTCAAATAAGTGATAAGAAGCATGTAATATTTCTTCTCCAGACTCTGTTAAAGCTTGATTAGTCTATTATTCTCAATGAACGTGTTATATTTGGCACGGCAACACATTTATTATGCATTTGTTTCACATTATGAAAATAGGAGTTGGAGTCCATGCTTGCAGCCAAGCGAGCATCATTACCAAAGGAGCCACTGCCAAATGCTGAAGGAGCCGTCACAGTTGTAGTTCGCATGCCTGATGGCAGTCGCCAGGGAAGACGCTTTTTGAAATCTGACCAGCTCCAGGTAGGCTGCTTTTAGTTGCCAGTTCCATATGGAATCATTCATTATAAATTTATACCTGCTTCCAACTTTCTGGGATTTTACTGCAGGTTCTTTTTGATTTCATTGACATCAGCAAGTCATTCAAGCCAGGAACCTATAGACTGGTAATTATACTATTTTTCTTCTATTTGAAGAAGTTATGTTCACAAGAGAAGTTCTTTTGAGAAAGATCAATTCAGCTTCCACTAACGTGGTATAGTGGATCATGATCATATAGCGACAGTGCTTGGTTACCCACACTAGCTGTAACAGGGGAAACCATATCATGTTTCCACAGTTCAGTTTTTTCGTCATCAACATCTATGTATTAGTGCTGCTATATCAATATATGCCACTGAACAAAGCTTGAATTCCCATATTGATCCATTCCAAATGGACTATGTAGCTTTAGTGGTTAAGTTCAGATAGTTGACGTCACCATTCAGTACGGTGACCTGTATGATGATTGATCACATAGAATCTATGACTTTTAACCGTTTCTGCTATATGTGGCATGCTTATTTTCATTTTTAGATCAACATTTTCTGGCATGCTTTTAACATGGTGATTACCAGAAATACATTGCTGCTGTTGTTTGGTATGTGGAATTTGTGATGACGTAGCTAAACTCTATGGAAGACCGAGCACGTCAGAATATCTTCTTGTTTTATGTTCTATGTGATTACTGATATAGTATTTTTGTTATTATATCGATGAGATGTTCAATACTAATGCAAATCTATGATTTGCAGGTGAGGTCTTATCCCAGGCGTGCATTCACCAACGAGGAGTGTCAGATGTCGTTGAGTGATGTGGGCCTCAGCAGCAAACAGGAGGCCTTGTTTCTAGAACAAATTTCAGGATAGCGTGAAGGATTCAGTAATGGATGGCATTCAACTGGGGATTCATACTTTTTACTTCTATCTGTCATATGTTGATGAAAAGTTAGCAAGGTTTCTCGTGAACCTCCGCGTCGAGAAAGGTCTCATTATCCTCTTTTTGTTTTATGATCCGGTGATAGCAAGTTCCATTATGTACTTGGTGTCGAAAATCCCACTTTAGGCATGCAGTCAGGATGTATATACAGTGCTCTTTTGTGATCTAAGCTAATGGATTGCATGGTATGTTTTTCGAGTTCGCAGACATCATGTTAATGTTCTTTGTGAGATATCTCAATTGGCCTTCATATTATGGACTCATAGTCACCTCGGTGACCTGGCCTTCCCAACCTGATGTAGTGGCCAGCTTGCATCAGTAATTTAGTACTTATGGTCATCAGTAACATATTATGGATTGATATTTCTACACGGCAATAATTTGAGTGTTGATATTTCTACGTGCTATGTGGATTTACTTCCAATTCCATCGAGTTTGAATGAAGAAAAGCGCCGAGCTTAAAATGAAATCGCACGTACATAGTGCTCGAAGGTGCGTACAAGGAAGGAAATCGGTAGCGACCGTGCGTCAAATCGTCCATTTTATTAACGTGTCGAGACCGGCAGCAACAGCAGGACACGACAGACTGGACAAACGAAAATTAATACGGCGGTGAAGAGGCAGACATGCCGCAAGCCCGCAACAACGGCAGAAATCACCACCTTCATTATTAGTCACTCTGTGACTTCTTCGTTCCGCCTCAAGCCGCTGCCGTTCATGCACAGGGAAAAAAGAGACAGAATCAAGCTTAGAAAACTTTGGAAGCATGAACAAGCAGTAGTAGTAATTTTATTTTGAAGAAGGAATCATGCATGGAGGGTTGTGTGGGCTTACAGCAGTTGACTTGTCCGATGTTGCAGCGGGAGGGGATGCTGTTGATGATGCCCATGGTGCTGCACGCGCAGTCGCGCGAGATGGAGCTCAGCGCGCTGCAGCAGTCGGCGCTGGGGTCGGCGGCGCCGGGCACCAGGTACGCGCGGCAGGCCAGCAGCCGGTTCAGCTGCGGCACGCACCCCCCCGGCCGCTGCGCCTCCGCCGCCGGCCCGAGCCCGCAGGCCACCAGGAGAACGAGGGACACGGCCAGGAGCGCGCGCGGGACGGTGCTCGGCGCCATCGTACGTCGTCGATCGACCGTTGTCCTCTCAAACGCTAGCGTAGGGCGTAGGCTCCTTGAGCTGTGCTGGCTGGCTGTTGCAGTGCACGGCGACGCGCTATGGTATTTATACGGAGTTTTCGGAGGCGCGGCGAGCTTTGCATGGCTCACCTAGGGCTAGAACTTGGAAGGCGATGATGCACCGTGCACGGAGCGAGAGGTGGAGCAGCCGTTCGAGCAGCTGCAGCTTTTGTGTGAGCTACCGAACGGACGTCACGCGCCTGGGCGCATCACGCTCTTGAGATCTTCGCTTCTTTTCCGGTGCCGGCTTGTCCTGGGAGAGGAGCTTGCGACGCACCGCCCGCTCGATGTGTGTCTGTGCGCGGCTGCCACGCAATGCCGGTGCCGGCATCTCTTGCTAGCGGAGTACCTGGAAGAAGTTTTTTATTTATTTGCGAAATATGCCCACTTAGAAGAAGTTGTAGTTGCAGTCTTGAAAAATGTTCATCACGTAGTAAAAAAATATATATTCATCGCTTATTTAAAAAATGATCATGATGTATTTGAAAAATATTTGTCAGGTATTAAGAAAAAATGTTAATCACAGATTGGAAAAGTGTTCACCACGTCTTCAAAAATTGTTCATCCGGTACTAGAAAAATGTTTGCCTAATATTTACAAAACTGTCAATTACATGTATTAAAAAAAATCATCGTGCGAATCAACTTGTGGTTGGATAGTTAGATCGATAGTGGTATTCCTAGCCACCAGAGTTCAAGTCATGGTGCTCGCAAAGATGTTATGCCGTCTCAGTCTCTTGAAGGTGCTCATAGGGTAGGGTGCATGTGTGTGCGTTCATAGAGGTGGGTGTACGTATGTGATGAGGACATCACTACTACAATTACACCCACAACCCCTGCTGATACATACTGGACCAATTACTAGAGCTTGCGCACGCCAACTAAATTACCAGGTACTTTCATTTCTTGGTAACTATTTTAATGTTTATGAGAATATGATGCTACCTAAATTAGATATTTTTGTTTTGCTTATAAATGAAGGATCCAGTATGGACAAGAAGGATGAACATTGGAGTATGATCAAGCATGGCGATGATGGCGCATACAAAGGGAACAAGAACATAGTTTCTGGTGAAGTTTTCAGCACTTTGAAGCCACCATGATGGCATCCAAGGACATGGACGAAATATACAAAATTTTGTCCGTAGCTTAATATATGTGCTGCACCACCTTATTTTTGTGCCAGTCATGTAATTTCAAAATACAACTTCATAGGCTATTTTTAGAGTTCGTATTGTAGGGGAAACGATTGAGGAGGTTTTTTAGTACCACCTTGCCAAAGGTGGATGAAATCCCCTCTCTTTTCCTCTATAAATACAACCCTTAAGGTAATGTTTAGATTAAAAGTTCGCCATAGCTGTAACTTCGCGTCCTTCGTTTGTGTTCTACGACCAGACCAAGACATCATAGAACCCCACTTTCATTAATAAAGCTTTCCTCTTATATTCGTAATATTCAGATTGCAATTTCAATTTCTTGCTTGTTCTTCGTCTGCGTGCAGGAAATAGACCATCGCGGTCAGGTTGATCGTGCTCCGGCGTGGTCAGTAACCTCTCGGTGTTGGTTTAGAGATTGCTAAGGCGCGACCTCCTCGCACGTTCGTAGTCGGATCGTCAACGTCTACTCCACCGAAAACGATAGCCACTATCTCATCGAAAGATGGGACACCTTAGCCTCTATCAAGTGTATCAGATTTCCAGGTTGCTCGGTGAGATTTTACCAGTTTTCGTAGGCTATATTGCATCTGTTCTTCATACCTACAGAGTCCACGAAAAAGCCAAAAAATTTTGGGTTAGTTCATCATATCCGAACCAATCTGAGCCTCTGCATAACCTTTTCAGTGTTTTTGCTTTGTTGAATTTGCAGCTGCATCGTCGTGTTGAGTTGCTGGTCTTAGAGTCTAGTCTCTTAGAGTTTCGAGTTCTGTTCACATGCTGTCACGCCGCCGCTGCGCCATCGTCATCACCGCCGCCGCACCATCGTCATCACCGTTGCCATATATCACCAGCGTCATCATCACTTCCATATACCACCATCGCATATCCGCCGCCAATCCGAATCCATATACACCACCACATATTCGCCGCCATCACGCCAACCCGAGTCCACACTACTGCAGGATGCTGCTAACGCGACACTACGATCAGAGACCCTTTGACGAAACTGTGTGCGATGCATTAATCACAAACAGGGATGTAAAAGAAACCGTCAAAAAAGATGCAAAATGTTTGCGATGGCGGAGACATCAAACACAGTTCAGATTTTAGTTACGTGTGCGATGCGGGGCATACAGTTGATACAGAAGAACTATTTGCAATGAGGCAGAACAACAGAAACGGGCAGCCATATCAATGTGTGTGCGATATACGACATACAGTTCGCTCCGATGAACTGTGTGCTATTAGGGAATGCAACAGAAACGGCCAGCCAGATCAAGGTGTGTATGATATACGGCATACGGTTCACTCGGAAGAACTATTTTCGATTAGGGAAGAAAACATAAATGGTTCAACTTAGCAAGATGTGTGCGATATGCGGCATACAGTTCACATAGATGAACTGTTTGCGATGAGCCAAAAGAACACAAAGGATTCATGTAAACAAGATGTATGTGATACGCAGCAAACAACCTACTCGGATGAACTGTTTGCGATGAGAAATTATAACACAGATGGTTACTATAGTTAGTTCGTGTGCGATTCTGTTCATACAAAAAACTTCGAAAAATGCAAACTAGTTGCTTGCGGTGGTTAGGAGTATCGCACACGATGCGTCTGCGAGTACTCGTGTGCGATGATTAGTAAGTTACACATACGTTTCCTTATGTTAACACGTGTGTGATAAATAACACGTGGCACCGCATACGGTATTCGGGTTGTGTGTGTGTTCCACTTAGTCATCTCGCACTCCAGCGAATGCTTCCCGCGCTCCACATGGGTGAATTGTAAAATCCACACCTCTTCCCTCATCGGTTTCCCGCCACCAGCTACTTGCTGCATATAACCGAGGCGGCAACGCACCGTCGCGACACTATGCGCAGATTTAGTCCTCACCCATCTACCATTAGTTATTCCAAGCATGCCAGGCAACGACCAAAGTTTCGATGTCGACCCCTAGCTGTGTTACATCTTCGGCGAGGAGAACGAGCCGGAGCAGGTCGGGGAGCAAGAGCTTCATCGGCCGGTGCAGGCACCATGGCCCATCGGCAGCGATATCGGCGTGACAGTCCTTGGCGCATAATCGACAGATTGTAGAGGAGGTGTGATGAGCAGTTTGCCATCCACCGTGCAAAAAATCCAGAGCTGCTCGGCGGCATGATCGACGACCCAACCGAAGAGCCACCGTCACCAGTGCTCATCGAGAGCCCGATGCCCCGCAAGGAATGAGCAAAGGACCTCTGCGATTCAGTCAAGACACAGGCAACCTGCGGCTTCATCATTGCCTGCGGCGGCCGTGTCAACCTCGATCCCGACGATGTGATGGCCAGGCTTGAGCGCATCCTTGGCGGAGTTGATGTCCCCGACAAAGTAGAACATCGCCAACGTGATATCTTGAGGATGCAGGTGATGGACGAAATTTGCTACCAGGCCAAAGACATGGAAATGGAGCGGTTCCGCGGAGATATCATGCGTGCGATTGGACGCTGTCAAGCTCTTTTGGAAGAGGCCCAGCAGCCCCAAGAGTCTCCCAGCACCAGCAGCTCCTTAGGCAGAGGCGGGTCGGGACACTTGGAATGAACGGCCGCAAGGGTGCTATGCTGATCATGGTGTCTGAGAAGACCGTCGTTGGAAGGCCGCCAACTCAGTCTTTTAGCCTATATTTTATTATAATTGTATGCATATGTAGGTCATGAGTGTTTTGGGCCTTGCTGCATGTGGCATTTTAAATTATGCTGAATATGTAAGACAATTATTAACCGTTGCCATTGTAAATTTGCATGAGCAGAGCGCACGCAGGGACGCTAGAGCGGAGCGCACCGCGGCCGCCTCAATGGCAAGCAAAACATGCGGAAGGACGCGAGCAGAGCGCACCGAGGCCGCCTCAACAGCGAGCAACCATGTGGTCAACCTTCTGGCATCCATAGGACACGATGGTGATATCTTGACTGTGTGTGATAGTGGGCAGACATGTACACGTACATTCAAGAACGCGGGCCCACGTTTCGCGCTTCCGATGCTTGGCATATGGTTGATTCAAAAAAACTATTTGCGATGAGTCAGAACAACAAAAACGGGCTTTGTAGGCCCAAAACCATCAATAAATTTTGACCTTGTTTCTCGTCACATTGCAGATTACAACACAATAAGTAATTGCAAATCTGTTCACACCCATCAAACTAATATGTGTTCACACTTAGCACCAGGCTATAAAAACTACCCACTCAAAAATTACTTCACTGTTCCTCTCCTCATCACCCATAAAACTGGTCTTTCCTGTCAAGCCGTTCCGCCATGACCGGTAGGAGGAGTTTCGGGTGGACGTATAACCAGGCAGCAAAGACCATGGCCGCGGAAGCATTAGAGAGGTCCCGCCGCAAAGCGGCAGCCGCAGCAGAGATGTCCCGGCATGCCACGGAGCCCTCGAACGAGCTCTCACGGGCACGCAAAGGCTCTCACAAGCGAACTCGCCGCATCGGCGATCCCGACGAGCAGGCGTTGCTGAAGTCCTTGACCGGCGACGACGACATTCTCGCTGGCCTCATTAAGCAGCAGGAGCTGGTTAACGGCTTGATGAAGCTGCTCGAGATCAACAATGCCTCGGTTGACAAGGCGACCGGCCTCGTCGAGCAGCTCATGGGTGACAATGCGAAGCTTCTCAAGGCGCTCGACGAGAAGGAGGAGGAGGCCGCCGGCTGGAAGATGCTGCATGAGCAGAGCAGTGCCTCGAGGCTGACGCTGACAGCGGTCGTTGAGAAACTGATGGGTGACTTGAGAAAACTCTGAATCGAGCGCGAGCAGGAGGTGGAGGAATCCGTGGCTGCTTTCAAGCAAAGTCGTGACTAATTAAAGAAGGAGCTGGAGGATGTGGTTGCCCGGTGATCCATCGACGAGTAGAGACAGTAGCGACCCAGATCGTTGGCAGCGATTTCCTTCTTCTCTTGCCCTGTGTCTACCGGGCTTTGCCGCATGTGGCATTTTAAATTATCTGGAATATGTAAGACAATTATTATCCGCGCCATTGTAAATTTGTCATTGTATTATCCATTGCCATTTTATTTGTCGTGGTATTATCCGTTTCCCTATGTGGCAATTTAAATTAGGCCGGAATACAAGTTGAAAACACAAACAAAGCAAATGCTGCCATGGGATCACAAGCAAACACCCTCCGTCCAGGTGCTTTAATTAACGACATGTTAAATAGTTGCTCGACCGCAATTAATTGAGAAGTAGTGAGCGAGGCGGGCCGCTGGTGGATGGAGGTCAAAGAGCTCACTTCCCGGTGAGCATGAGCGGCCTTGCTGCTCGCACGTGTCCCGTCGAGCCTGCGAGGTGGACAGGATGCACGTGTCCCGTTCAGCCTGCGCGGCAGACTTCTCACAAGCGTCCCGTCGAGCCTGCACGACAGACTTCTTGCGCTCATGCCGTCTAATCAAATATCTGCATGCACGCCACCGAGTATGGTTAAATTTTGGCAGAGGTAGTGGCCGCACTTAAATGGTTATGGGGACACACGGTTCATATAATACAATCGTTTACGATATTAACGTGACAACTATTTGTTTCCGAAGGACTTCGTTGGCTATTAATGTGTGCGGTTTGTCTCAAACTGGACGATTTGTTTACCACGTTATATATGTGCCATGTCATGAAACCATGCCAAGTTTCATGTTTTTTGGGTGAGTTTTTGATTTACTGCAATTTAAAAACTGAGATTCTCAATGTTTCAGGATGACGAGAAGTTTGTAATTCATTCCCATTCCTTAAATGAGACCTAAATATGCACCCAATGACACATATACGATTTCCCACCCATTTTGCTTCACTGGAGCATGTGCTTGTTGTTCAAATTTGAATTACGAACTACATTAAATGCCTAGAAAACTTAATTAATATATACAATTGCCAAACGAATCTGAACAGTTTCAAATTTTAGCACGACACTCCTGTTATTCTATCTTGCTTGTAGAAAACAAAGTTCAAGGCGAGAAGAGGCAGCGATTATCGTTTCGCCCACAAGAGGGGCATGTTTCCCTACCGGAACCACGAGGGTTGCAAGAAGCTTCGGTTTGTAAGAGGCTTGTAATATAGCTTGGCCCAAATTGGACAATTATTTTACCATGACATATAAGTGCCATGTAGTGACACCATGCCAAGTTTCATGATTTCCTGGTGAGTTTTGGATTTTATAGAGATTTAAAAACCAAGATTCGCAATGTTCGCGGCCAAGCCAGTACGCCTATGTAACGCCCGGATGTAACTTGCCATATTTGCAATCCAACTCTTGCCATTTTCGGCTATGTGATAATATTTCCTCCGTGGTTGGGTTTCCCTTCATTTTGCATTTCGTTCATGTCATGCATTTCATATCATGTCATCATGTGCATCGCATTCACATACGTGTTCGTCTCATGAATCTGAGCATTTTCCCCGTTGTCCGTTTTGTAATCCGGCGCTCCTATGTTCCCCAGCGTCCCCTTTTACATTTCTTCGTGAGTGGGTATTAAACTTTCTCGGAACGGACCGAGGTTTGCCAAGCGGCCTCGGTATAGCACCGGTAGACCGCCTGTCAAGTTTCGGGTCAATCGGAGGTCGTTTGATACTCCAACGGTTAACCGGGTAACCGTGAAGGCCTCGTATGTGTTGCAGCCCAACAGCCCTTCAAAGCAGCCCAATAACCCATCTAAGACACTCCCATGTCCTCCGCCGTTCGATCACGATCGCGTGGCCGAAAACCGCTCTCCATTTGGAGCTCCCTAGCTCCTTCAAACACCATCCCCTCCTCCAATCCCGGGTCATTCCACCCCTAACCCTAGCCCCGCTTCCTCTCCGCGCGCCGGACACGTCCGGTCCGCGCCGGACGAAGTCCGCCGCCGACCGCAGCCAATTTCCCGCCGCCACGTGGCGCCCGCGCCCGTCCCGCGCCGCCGGCCCGGCGAGGCCCGGATCGGCCCCCCCGAGCCCAGCCGCCGCCTCTCCCCGCCGCGAGCGCCCGCCTCCGCTCCTCCGCGCGCGCGCCCGCGCCGCTTCCCGCCGGCCGCCGCGCCGCCGCGCCGGCTCCGCCTCCCGCCGCGCCGCGCCGGCGAGCGCGCCGTCCCGCCCGCCGCCCGCCGCATCGGACCCCGCCGCCGGCGCCTCCGCCCCCCGCGCCCCGGCCGCCGCATCCCGTGCAGCCCGACCCGGATCCGCCGCCTCCTCGCCAACTTCGGCGGCCCCGTCGCCATTTCCGGCGACCTCGGCGTCCGTGCAGCTACAGTGTTCTGAGATCCAGATCTAGATCCGGTTGACTTTTTCTCCCCGGAACCCTAATTTTGTTGCATGTTCATCGTGCCATAACTTTGCATCTGTTGCTTCGATTCGTGCGTATAATATATCAAATTGTTCGCCTCGATGAGAGCATCATTTCATTCCATTGTATCATTTCCATTTGAGGTCATCTTGTTGCCCGAAATGCTGTTGGAAGAGGGCTATGTGATGTTAGTTTCTGATTCTCAGCAGAACATGCACTTTTGTCATTTTCGCCATGATTGATGTGTACCTCCTATGAGGTTGAGTCCTACATGTGTTTTGTAATACGCCATGCTATCTTTCCAGAGAATTATGCCATGTATTTTTGTGATCTTTGTGGTGACTAGCACAAGCATGCAAACTAGGGTACTTAATGTTGCTGATTTCAGAGACAATATTTTCACTAAGTCTCTGCCTGCTGTTATTTTTATGCCATGTGTTCATGTTGTTTCCGAGAGATCTATGCATATTTTGAGCATGATCAGTAAGAGTGTTTTGAGAATAGGGATTTGCTCTATCCATCCATGCATTTGTTTGTATTTATGGTGTGCCATAGCTTGAGTCAATCGAGCTCTACTTTTGCTATAAAATGTTGCTGGCAGATTGTTTACATGTTATTCGATTTTGCCAAGCTTGGTGTAGTTGATCATTGCATGCTATGATGTTGTTCTTGCCATTTATAGTTCCTATGCCATATCTTCTTGATGTATGTATGCCTAGTTTATCATGCAATGCTCTGTAGTGAGTGCATCGAGCTCACGAACATGCCTACTTGTTATCTGTTTTTGACATGTCCAGTTTTCTGCTAAGTCTGAAACCTGTAATGAAACTTGCTTATTTGACATGGGTGTTATCATATTTTCTGATCCTTTTTGGCTTATGGTCAGTAAGGGACTTTTGTCAAGTGCCTTGAGTAGATTCATGCCATGCCTTATTTTGCTATGTTCTGTTCTTGTAGCATGTTGTTTCATTGCTCTAAACATGTCATCCTGATGTTAGTTTCTGCTATGTTGTTATTTCCACCAAGTCTGTGAACCTGTTATCTTTTGCACTTTTGCCATGCTTGTTTGAACCTGTTATGATGTGTTTTAGCCGTAGATCAGTGTTCATCTTTTGTCAAGCATCTTGAGTAGATTACTGTCGTGTGCTTTGTTGGTATGGTTGGGTGCAGTAGCCTAATTTCTTGTTGCTTGCTAAGTAGCATCATGCTGTTAATGGCAGATTATTGTCATTCTTGTCTTGCTTGTCATTTGCAAACCGTGCATCCGATTCCGGTGATCTTTATATCGATTTCAACTGAAATCACCTCACCTATCCAGTGGCATACTTGTTTTACCAATATTATGCCTTGTTCATCCTTGTCCTTCCGGAGCATGCATATGCATTGCATATCACATCTCGCATATCATGCCATGTTTTGCATCATGTTGCTTGCGCATTGCATCGTGATTGATATTTGTCCTCTTTGATTGTGTTCTTGCTTTGGGTAGAGCCAGGAGACGAGTACGTGAATGAGGAACCTGTTGAGAACGCTTTCGAGGACCAAGCTTTCGACAACTCTGAGAACCTTGCAGGCAAGATGACCATACCCTCGAAATAACTTCTATCTTTGCTTGCTAGATGCTCGCTCTTTTGCTATGCCTATGCTGCGATACCTACCACTTGCTATATCATGCCACCCATATTGCCATGTCAGCCTCTAACCATCCATGTCCTAGCAAACCGTTGATTGGCTATGTTACCGCTTTGCTCAGCCCCTCTTATAGCGTTGCTAGTTGCAGGTGAAGATGAAGTTTGTTCCTTGTTGGAACATGGACTTGTTGTTCCTTGTCGGAACATGTTTACTTGTTGGGATATCACAATACCTCTTATTTAATTAATGCATCTATATACTTGGTAAAGGGTGGAAGGCTCGGCCTTATGCCTGGTGTTTTGTTCCACTCTTGCCACCCTAGTTTCCGTCATACCGGTGATATGTTCCCGGATTTTGCGTTCCTTACACGGTTGGGTGATTTATGGGACCCCATTGACAGTTCGCTTTGAATAAGACTCCTCCAGCAAGGCCCAACATTGGTTTTACCATTTGCCACCTAAGCCTTTTTCCCTTGGGTTCTGCAGACTCAAGGGTCATCTTTATTTTAACCCCCGGGCCAGTTCTCCTTCGATTGCTGGTCCAAACCGAGCGATGTTCGGCGCCCCTTGCGCAACCAAGGTCTATGCCAACCCGACATCTTGCTCATCCGGTGTGCCCTGAGAACGAGATATGTGCAGCTCCTATCAGGATTTGTCGGCACATCTGGGAGGCTTGCTGGACTTGTTTTATTACTGCCGAGATGTCTTGTAGTGTGGGATTCCGAGACTGATCGGGTCTTCCCGGTAGAAGGAATATCCTTCGTTGACCGTGAGAGCTTATAATGGGCTAAGTTGGGACACCCCTGCAGGGTATTATCTTTCGAAAGCCGTGCCCGCGGTTATGAGGCAGATGGGAATTTGTTGATGTCCGGTTGTAGAAAACCCGAAGTTGACCTTAACTAAAACACATCAACCGCGTGTGTAACCGTGATGGTCTCTTCTCGGCGGGGTCCGGGAAGTGAACACGGTGTTGGAGTTATGTATGACGTAGGTTGTTCTAGGATCACTTCTTGATCACTTCTAGCTTCACGACCGTGCTTTGCTTCTCTTCTCGCTCTCTTTTGCGTTGTAGCCACCATATATGCTAGTCGCTTGCTGCAGCTCCACCTCACTATCCTTTCCTACCTATAAGCTTAAATAGTCTTGATCTCGCGGGTGTGAGATTGCTGAGTCCCCGTGACTCACAGATTCTACAACAACAGTTGCAGGTACCAACGATGCCAGTGCAGATGACGCGACCGAGCTCACTTGGGAGTTCGACGAGGAATGTGGCCGTTACTATGTGTCTTTTCCAGATGATCAGTAGTGTAGCCCAGTTGGGTGATCCGGGGATCTATGTAGCATTTGGGGTAGTCTTCTTTCATTTTGGTACCGTAGTCGGACCTTGAGTGTAATTTGGATGATGAATGTTTATTTATGTATTGTGTGAAGTGGCGACTGTAAGCCAACTATGTAACTCTTTCCCTTTACGTATTACATGGGTTGTGTGAAGATTACCTCACTTGCGACATTGCTTTCAACGCGGTTATGCCTCTAAGTCGTGCCTCGACACGTGGGAGATATAGCCGCATCGAGGGCGTTACAAGTTGGTAATCAGAGCCTTCCCCAACCTTAGGAGCCCCCACTGTTTGATCGTCTTTAGTGGCCGAGTTGTGTCTAGAAAAATGTTTTGAGTCATTTAGGAATTATATATCGGAGAGTTTAGGAATTCTTTTTACTTCCCAGTCTCCTCATCGCTCTGGTAAGGCATCCTGACGTAGAGTTTTGACTCTTCTCTTCTCAAATTTCACTAATTTTTTTTAGGATCATGCGGGTATCTTAGAATCGTTTCGATGGTTTTATGATGACAACATTGTCTTGGTTGCCTCCCGTTAGCAGGGGTTTTAGAGGAGGTGTCCCGGGGAGTTGAGCTCCGAGGTGTTGTCGTCATAATTTTATCGTTGCGGTTTTGGAATACCTGAGTTTAGTACGCCGACATCGAAAATCTCTTTTGTACAGTTGTTGGTGAGATAACCCTGATAGCCCAGTACTGAGGCGAGTGCGGGAGTATCGCCATGACTTGTATAACGGATGCTTTTCGAAGGTTGAGGTAGATGATTTCTGAGAATTTCTTGGTTATGTGTTGAAGGATGGATACAGCTGGATCTAGGTATTGTTAGTTTGGGTGATATATTTTGTGTCCCCTGTATCCCCAACACCTGATTGCATAACCAGAAAGTTTCGGGAGTTTATAAGTGGGAATTCTTGTAGCTCTAGTATCTCTTCCGCAGATATTTGGTTCGTGATTGGGTAATCCTTACCAAGTATTTGTTCACATCCGTACCTTGTTGATTTTATTTCATACATTTGTTCTAAGTGGCTTCTCAGCTTATGGAAGTTTGATCATATCGAAATGGACTTCGTGACTGGTTTTCCTAAGTCCAAGCGTGGAAATGATGCTATCTTCGTCGTCATCGACAAGCTCACCAAAGTGGCTCATTTTCTTCCTATCAAAGAGTCTATCACAGCAGCGCAGTTGGCAGAGCTCTACACCTCCAGAATTGTCTCCTTGCACGGCATTCCACAATTGATCTCTTCAGACCGTGGCAGCATCTTTACCTCCAAGTTTTGGGATTCTTTTCAGAAGGCCATGGGCACAAACATTCGCTTCAGCACAGCTTTCCACCCTCAGACTAGTGGACAAGCCGAGCATGTCAACCAAATTCTTGAAGATATGCTCAGAGCTTGTGTTATCTCTTTCGGCATGAAGTGGGAGGATTGTCTTCCTTATGCTGAATTTTCTTACAACAACAGCTTTCAAGCCAGCTCGGGCAAAGCCCCATTCGAGATTCTCTATGGCAGAAAGTGTCGTACTCCTCTCAACTGGTCTGAAACCGGTGAACGCCAATTGCTTGGCAACGATTTGATCTCAGAGGCTGAGGCTATGTGCAAGGTCATTCGTGAGAACCTCAAAGACGCGCAATCGCGCCAGAAGAGCTATTACGATAGCAAACATCGTGATTTGGCATTCGAGATCGGAGACCATGTCTACCTCCGCGTCTCTCCAATGAAAGGAACTCGTCGCTTCGGTATCAAGGGGAAACTTGCCCCTAGATACGTGGTCCCTTTCAAGATCATCGGCAAACGAGGCGATCTCGCCTATCAACTTGAGCTTCCCTCCAACTTTGCAAATGTGCACGATGTCTTCCATGTGTCACAGCTTCGCAAGTGCTTCAAGACGCCTGAGCGCACCATCAACTTCGAAGAGATTGATCTTCAAGAAGATTTGTCCTATCATGAGCATCCCGTTGCTATTCTTGAAGAAACTGAGTGCAAGACTCGCAACAAGTCAATCAAATTCCTGACAGTGAAATGGTCACACCATTCAGACCGAGAAGCCACCTGGGAGCATGAGGACCACCTACGTTCCGAGTATCCGGAGTTCTTTCAGTCCTAGATCTCGGGACGAGATCCTCTCGTAGTGGTGGAGTGTTGTAACGCCCCGGATGTAACTTGCCATATTTGTAATCCAACTCTTGCCATTTTCGGCTATGTGATAATATTTCCTCCGTGGTTGGGTTTCCCTTCGTTTTGCATTTCGTTCATGTCATGCATTTCATATCATGTCATCATGTGCATCGCATTCACATACGTGTTCGTCTCATGAATCCGAGCATTTTCCCCGTTGTCCGTTTTGCAATCCGGCACTCCTATGTTCCCCGGCGTCCCCTTTTATATTTCTTCGTGAGCGGGTATTAAACTTTCTCGGAATGGACCGAGGTTTGCCAAGCGGCCTCGGTATACCACCGGTAGACCGCCTCTCAAGTTTCGGGTCAATCGGAGGTCGTTTGATACTCCAACAGTTAACCGGGTAACCGTGAAGGCCTCGTGTGTGTTGCAGCCCAACAGCCCTTCAAAACAGCTCAATAACCCATCTAAGACACTCTCATGTCCTCCTCGGTTCGATCACGATCGCGTGGCCGAAAACCGCTCTCCATTTGGAGCTCCCTAGCTCCTTCTACCTATAAAAACACCATCCCCTCCTCCAATCCCGGGTCATTCCACCCCTAACCCTAGCCCCGCTCCCTCTCCGCGCGCCGGACACGTCCAGTCCGTGCCGGACGAAGTCCGCCGCCGGCCGCAGCCAATTCCCCGCCGCCACGTGACGCCCGCGCCCGTCCCGCGCCGCCGGCCCGGCGAGGCCCGGATCGGCCCCCCCGAGCCCAGCCGCCGCCTCTCCCCGTCGCGAGCGCCCGCCTCCACTCCTCCGCGCGCGCGCCCGCGCCGCTTCCCGCCGGCCACCGCGCCGCCGCGCCGGCTCCGCCTCCCGCCGCGCCGCGCCGGCGAGCGCGCCGTCCCGCCCGCCGCCCGCCGCATCGGACCCCGCCGCCGGCGCCTCCGCCCCCCGCGCCCCGGCCGCCGCATCCCGTGCAGCCCGACCCGGATCCGCCGCCTCCTCGCCAACTTCGGCGGCCCCGTCGCCATTTCCGGCGACCTCGGCGTCCGTGCAGCTACAGTGTTCTGAGATCCAGATCTAGATCCGGTTGACTTTTTCTCCCCGGAACCCTAATTTTGTTGCATGTTCATCGTGCCATAACTTTGCATCTGTTGCTTCGATTCGTGCGTATAATATATCAAATTGTTCGCCTCGATGAGTGCATCATTTCATTCCATTGTATCATTTCCATTTGAGGTCATCTTGTTGCCCGAAATGCTGTTGGAAGAGGGCTATGTGATGTTAGTTTCTGATTCTCAGCAGAACATGCACTTTTGTCATTTTCGCCATGATTGATGTGTACCTCCTATGAGGTTGAGTCCTACATGTGTTTTGTAATACGCCATGCTATCTTTCCAGAGAATTATGCCATGTATTTTTGTGATCTTTGTGGTGACTAGCACAAGCATGCAAACTAGGGTACTTAATGTTGCTGATTTCAGAGACAATATTTTCACTAAGTCTCTGCCTGCTGTTATTTTTATGCCATGTGTTCATGTTGTTTCCGAGAGATCTATGCATATTTTGAGCATGATCAGTAAGAGTGTTTTGAGAATAGGGATTTTCTCTATCCATCCATGCATTTGTTTGTATTTATGGTGTGCCATAGCTTGAGTCAATCGAGCTCTACTTTTGCTATAAAATGTTGCTGGCAGATTGTTTACATGTTATTCGATTTTGCCAAGCTTGGTGTAGTTGATCATTGCATGCTATGATGTTGTTCTTGCCATTTATAGTTCCTATGCCATATCTTCTTGATGTATGTATGCCTAGTTTATCATGCAATGCTCTGTAGTGAGTGCATCGAGCTCACGAACATGCCTACTTGTTATCTGTTTTTGACATGTCCAGTTTTCTGCTAAGTCTGAAACCTGTAATGAAACTTGCTTATTTGACATGGGTGTTATCATATTTTCTGATCCTTTTTGGCTTATGGTCAGTAAGGGACTTTTGTCAAGTGCCTTGAGTAGATTCATGCCATGCCTTATTTTGCTATGTTCTGTTCTTGTAGCATGTTGTTTCATTGCTCTAAACATGTCATCCTGATGTTAGTTTCTGCTATGTTGTTATTTCCACCAAGTCTGTGAACCTGTTATCTTTTGCACTTTTGCCATGCTTGTTTGAACCTGTTATGATGTGTTTTAGCCGTAGATCAGTGTTCATCTTTTGTCAAGCATCTTGAGTAGATTACTGTCGTGTGCTTTGTTGGTATGGTTGGGTGCAGTAGCCTAATTTCTTGTTGCTTGCTAAGTAGCATCATGCTGTTAATGGCAGATTATTGTCATTCTTGTCTTGCTTGTCATTTGCAAACCGTGCATCCGATTCCGGTGATCTTTATATCGATTTCAACTGAAATCACCTCACCTATCCAGTGGCATACTTGTTTTACCAATATTATGCCTTGTTCATCCTTGTCCTTCCGGAGCATGCATATGCATTGCATATCACATCTCGCATATCATGCCATGTTTTGCATCATGTTGCTTGCGCATTGCATCGTGATTGATATTTGTCCTCTTTGATTGTGTTCTTGCTTTGGGTAGAGCCAGGAGACGAGTACGTGAATGAGGAACCTGTTGAGAACGCTTTCGAGGACCAAGCTTTCGACAACTCTGAGAACCTTGCAGGCAAGATGACCATACCCTCGAAATAACTTCTATCTTTGCTTGCTAGATGCTCGCTCTTTTGCTATGCCTATGCTGCGATACCTACCACTTGCTATATCATGCCACCCATATTGCCATGTCAGCCTCTAACCATCCATGTCCTAGCAAACCGTTGATTGGCTATGTTACCGCTTTGCTCAGCCCCTCTTATAGCGTTGCTAGTTGCAGGTGAAGATGAAGTTTGTTCCTTGTTGGAACATGGACTTGTTGTTCCTTGTCGGAACATGTTTACTTGTTGGGATATCACAATACCTCTTATTTAATTAATGCATCTATATACTTGGTAAAGGGTGGAAGGCTCGGCCTTATGCCTGGTGTTTTGTTCCACTCTTGCCACCCTAGTTTCCGTCATACCGGTGTTATGTTCCCGGATTTTGCGTTCCTTACACGGTTGGGTGATTTATGGGACCCCCTTGACATTTCGCTTTGAATAAGACTCCTCCAGCAAGGCCCAACATTGGTTTTACCATTTGCCACCTAAGCCTTTTTCCCTTGGGTTCTGCAGACTCAAGGGTCATCTTTATTTTAACCCCCGGGCCAGTTCTCCTTCGATTGCTGGTCCAAACCGAGCGATGTCCGGCGCCCCTTGCGCAACCAGGGTCTATGCCAACTCGACGTCTTGCTCATCCGGTGTGCCCTGAGAACGAGATATGTGCAGCTCCTATCAGGATTTGTCGGCACATCTGGGAGGCTTGCTGGACTTGTTTTATTACTGCCGAGATGTCTTGTAGTGTGGGATTCCGAGACTGATCGGGTCTTCCCGGTAGAAGGAATATCCTTCGTTGACCGTGAGAGCTTATAATGGGCTAAGTTGGGACACCCCTGCAGGGTATTATCTTTCGAAAGCCGTGCCCACGGTTATGAGGCAGATGGGAATTTGTTGATGTCCGATTGTAGAAAACCCTAAGTTGACCTTAACTAAAACACATCAACCGCGTGTGTAACCGTGATGGTCTCTTCTCGGCGGGGTCCGGGAAGTGAACACGGTGTTGGAGTTATGTATGACGTAGGTTGTTCTAGGATCACTTCTTGATCACTTCTAGCTTCACGACCGTGCTTTGCTTCTCTTCTCGCTCTCTTTTGCGTTGTAGCCACCATATATGCTAGTCGCTTGCTGCAGCTCCACCTCACTATCCTTTCCTACCTATAAGCTTAAATAGTCTTGATCTCGCGGGTGTGAGATTGCTGAGTCCCCGTGACTCATAGATTCTACAACAACAGTTGCAGGTACCAACGATGCCAGTGCAGATGACGCGACCGAGCTCACTTGGGAGTTCGACGAGGAACGTGGCCGTTACTATGTGTCTTTTTCAGATGATCAGTAGTGGAGCCCAGTTGGGGTGATCCGGGGATCTATGTAGCATTTGGGGTAGTCTTCTTTCATTTTGGTACCGTAGTCGGACCTTGAGTGTAATTTGGATGATGAATGTTTATTTATGTATTGTGTGAAGTGGTGACTGTAAGCCAACTATGTAACTCTTTCCCTTTATGTATTACATGGGTTGTGTGAACATTACCTCACTTGCGACATTGCTTTCAATGCGGTTATGCCTCTAAGTCGTGCCTCGACACGTGGGAGATATAGCCGCATCGAGGGCGTTACAGCCTAGACGGTTGAATTCATTCCCATTCATTCCATGGGACCTAAACATGCACCCCAAGGACACATGTACATTTTTTCTAGCCATTTTGGTGCACTCGAGCATGTATTTGTAGGTCGGATTTGAATTATGGACATTAAATGCCTAAAAAACTTAATTAATGATGAATAATTTCAAAGTTCAACGCAAATATCCCGTTGTTCCGTGTTGCGTGTAGAAGAAAATACAAGGCGAGAAGAGGGAGCAATTATCGTTTCGTCCACATGGGGACATTTCCCTATGGAAACCACGAGGGTTCTTGCGATAGGCTCCGGTTTGTAAGAGGTCTGTAATAAAGCTTGGCCCAAATTGGCAATGTTTTTACCACGACATATATGTGCGATGACGTGACACCATGCCACCTTTGATGACTTTCTTGTGAGTTTTGGATTTATGGGGATTTAAAAACCGAGATTCCAAATGTTTGAGGATGAGCCAAGATGCCGGTACGGTTGTAATTCATTCTCATTCCTGGCTTGGGACCTAAACATTCACCCAAGGACACATGTATAATTTTTCTAGCTATTTTGGTGAACTGGAGCATGTATTTGTACTTCAGATTTGGATTATGGAGATTAAATGCCTAGGAAACTCAATTAGTGTATAAAAAGGCCAAACGAACCCTGAATAAGTTTAAATTTCAGCACAGATATCCCGTCGTTCCATGTTGCCCGTAGAAGAAAATACAAGGCGAAATGAGGCAGTGATTACGTTTCGCCCACAAGGGGAACACGTTTCCCTTTCGGAACCACGATGCTTCTTTGAGAGAAGCTCCGATTTGTAAGAGGTTTGTAATAAAGCTTGGCCCAAATTGGACAATGTTTTTACCATGACATATATGTGCCATGACGTGACACCATGCCAACTTTCATGACTTTCTGGTGAGTTTTGGATTTATGGGGATTTAAAAACCGAGATTCCAAATGTTTGAGGATGAGACAGGACGCCTGTATGGTTGTAATTCGTTCCCATTCCTGGCATGGGACCTAAACATGCACCCAAGGACACATGCATAGTTTTTCTAGCCATTTTGGTGAACTGGAGCATGTATTTGTAGTTCAGATTTGAATTATGGACATTAAATGCCTAGGAAACTCAATTAGTGTATAAAAAGGCCAAACGAACCCTGAATAAGTTTAAATTTGAGCACGGATATCCTGTCGTTCCATGTTGCCCATAGAAGAAAATACAAGGCGAAAAGAGGCAGTGACTATCGTTTCGCCCACAAGGGGGACACATTTCCCTATCAGAACCACGATGCTTCTTTGAGAGAAGCTCCGGTTTGTAAGAGGCTTGTAATAAAACTTGCGCCAAAATGGACAAAAAATATTCCTCGACATATATGTGGCATGTCATGACACCATGCCAAGTTTCACGATTTTCGGGTGAGTTTTAGATTTACGGGGATTTAAAAACCGAGGTTCTTCTCATGAAATGTTTTCAAATAGCACACGGTTCACTCACGAAAGTTGTGTGCCTACCAAACCATGGCCGATGCCCCCTGGCCCCTCCCCTTGCTGCGCACGCGATCTGAGTCGTGCGTTGTGATTGGCGAGAACCCAAACCCCATGGATCATACGTCTGCATTGTTGGATGCTCCCAGATTGAACGAGAATCCTCAGCCCTTTCGACAGCACATGCGGTATATGGGTAAGCACTGTGCGCATGCGTCGTGCTAGCTCACGCTTCCTTCTCCACTAAGTTTTCTATATTAATGTTGTTATATATCCAAACATGCTACCATTTCCCGCAACTCCTCTCATAGGTTTCCCGCCTCTTCTCCCATCGTTTTCCCGCTACCAGTGTCAGTGCTCATTGAAGGCTAGGCGGCGACACACCGGCCATGTAAATACCACACACAGTTTCTAAAAGCATAAATGTGTGTTATAGGAGGGAGTAGGTCCCATATGGTGATCAGCGTGAAACGCCTTAAAGGCAAGGAGGCAATTCCTATCAGCAAGGTGCAGCTTCCCATCAGCTAGCCTAGTCGAATAGAACGCAGAAGTTTAGCGTGCTTGGGCTGGAGTAGTCCAAGGATGGGTGACCCGGTGGGAAGTTGCATATCTCAAGCTTCATTTAAATGCTATGACACGGTCATTATAGAGATAGAGAGATAAATATCTCTATAGTGACCTTTCATGGCGATTATATAAACCTTGGGATCCTTGTTTTGCTAAAAATTTGCAGACTATGTTTTTATTGATTATTGTTTGCTAAAAAATTAAAGAATGATTGACTCTGTAGTGACCTGTCATGGCAATTATATAAACCTTTTTCAGGTCGTATCAGGGTATAGGGGGCAGGGTGTTCTGATCGAGCATGTCTCCCTTGTGCGGTTTATAGACGCTGCACATATCTGTGGGCTCCCCGAGGTATATATATATATTATCCTTTATAGAATGAGGGGGGCCTACACAATCTATCCATTTGACCCAACAATGAGAAGGGTTTGACCATGATGGTTTCCTATTGCTATGTGTGCCATGTTAGACCAAATAAAGTTTGAGCCCATGCGTTGGACGACACCCCCTACCGCCGCCTCGAAGTTGGGAAAACGACATCATACTTATTGAACCAGGCTTGGGGTTGGGTACAATGTTCGGTTTGTAATGTAGTTGGTGGCCCATCAAAGTTGTGCATTCGGGATTTAAACACATCACACACCACCGTACCCATACATATTTTCGGGCCGCATGCAGTGTATACGGGGTCTTCTGATCGACCACGTCTCCCTTGTGCGGTTTTTTGTGACGACACACATATCTGTGGGCTCCCCGAGTGTATATACACTACTGTAGGATGTTGCTAACACGACACTACGATCAGAGACCCTTCGACGAAATTGTGTGCGATGCAATAATCGCAAACGGTGGTGTAAAAAAACCGTCAAAAAAGGTGCAAAATGTTTGCAATGGAGGATGCATCAAACACAGTTCGTATTTTAGTTGCGTGTGCGATGCAGGGCATACGGTTCAACTCAATTAACTATTTGCGATGAGGAGGAACAAAAGAAACGGGCAGCCAGATGAAGGTGTGTGCGATGTACAACATACGGTTCACTCGGATGAACTGTTTGTGATTAGGCAACAGAAAATAAATGGTCATCCCGATCAAGGTGTGTGCGATGTACAACATACGGTTCACTCGGATGAACTGTTTGTGATTAGGCAAGAGAACAGAAATGGTTCAATATAACAAGATGTGTGTGATACACGGCAAACAGGTATGTAATCAGAAATGTTTGCGAAGATCGATAATAACACATACGATTGCTTCTAATATGACGTATGTGATATGCTCTGTCTACAAAACATCTATTGGCCATTGTGGGACGGGCGGTCATCCGGATACGCCATAAGGATGCGAAGAGGCATTCCTACAGGCAAGGACTAGCTGTTCCACCAGTAGCTCATGTAAGAAAACTATCAAGTTAAGTGTGCTCAGGCTGGAGTAGCCATCAGATGGGTGACTGGATGGGAAGTTGTGTTGATGTTAAATTAACTGATATGATGGGTCATTTCGGTCATTTGACCGAAATGACCCATTCCCTCAGCTAATTTAACCTCGAGGTCCTTGTTTTTTATTTTTTTATTTTTTAACACATGTTAAAGAAGGTCTACCGCATTACTTTTTGACAATGTGAGATACGTGGCATACAGTTGATCCATCCGACCTGTTTGTGATGGAATAGGCCGTGTGTGTTGTGGGCAAACACTTGCTAGTATTCAACCGTTTGGGATTGATGAATTCATCACCGATGGGTTCCCTAGTGTGGTTTGTGTTCATCTGATCATCATCTACTTCTTGTGCTACCTCGATGTTCCTTCTATGCTAAGTTTCCATTAATTGATGGTGTTTTATGAACACGCCACCATTTCCCGCCATTTCCTCACCTGTTTCCCGCCACCCTGCTCTATTGCGCATAGGCGGCGCGCGATGCACAGAGGCGACAAGCGCAGCCTGTAGCACTTCCACCTTTACCAAGCATGCCAACCCACCAAAGCGCCGCCTCTGCCATCAACCTCGTCGACGAGGAAAACGAGCAGGCACCACGACACTCGTCGAGGCCGAGGCGCTCCCCGGCGATGGACGACCCCGTGATGCGCGTCATCGCCAGGGTTGAGCAGACCTTTGGCACATGGCGCTTGAGCGCCGCGGATCAAGATAGGCATGTCAGCGCCGACAGGCTGCAGCTCGCCGCACAACATGATTGACGGCGCGCCGCAGAGCAAGCTAGGCCCGTCTGCGCCGATAGGCTGCGGCTCGCCGCACGACAAGACCGTTGGAGCGTCGCAGAGCGAGAGGCGCGGCGCGCCGCACAGCAAGAGCGGATCCATCGGCGCTTCCCTGCAGTCGACACGACGTCGCAACTGGGTACACGTCCCGCCAGTACCCCCATTCCTCACCAGGAGTGGGCAGAGGCCCTCAGCGCCGTACTTGCACTAGAGGCCGGCCGCGCCATACTTGCACCGGATGCCCGCCGCGCTGTTCACATGGGTGCCTCTGTTCGCCTTGTCCGCGGCCCGCTGGATGCCAACGCGCTGGTCCGTAGGCTCGACCGCCTCCTTGGCCCAGGTGTCCACCTGGGCGCAGTAGAGGAACATGGCCGTCGCATCCTCGAGCTGGTGATCTTCGATGAAATAGCCAACTTGGAGCTCGAGATCGCGCTCCAGATGTATCGCGAGCGTGTTGACCGCTTGGACGAACGCCTGCACGAGTTCAGGCAGAGCCAAGAGCTACCCTAGGCAAAGGCTGCTGGTCATGGTCTCATGGACGCATTTTATTTTGAAAAGTCGTTTCGACGTGGATAGCTATGTATTCACAGCAATCATAGTATTACTCTGTTTCAATGTGTGTACTCTATTTTCCATTCTTATATGTTCTGTTTGAATGTGTGTATGTACGCTTTCCATTCTGTATATGTGGATGATAACAACTATATTCAAATTAGTATACAAAAACATATAGAAAATGGAATTCATAATATATATATATATATATATATATATATATATATATATAAATTGTTAATTAGATCATCACAGAATATATATATATATATATATATATATATATATATATATATATATATCATCACATATACGTGATGATACTTAACTACTAGGTACAATGCATAAAATTGAAAATGAACAATACTAAAACTAATAATCCCTCCTGGGGCCAGTATTCCGGCAGCCCCTCGCCAGCAGCTCCCTGGTGCGCGGCGTATTCCTAATGCGGAGGCAGTACTCCTACTCCTCCGCCTCGCAGAGCTTGACGTACCGATCTGCCTCTTGCTGGCGGACACGCGCGGCCGATCTTGCCATTTCTTTGGGCACCCACCGGAGCTCCTCGTCGGTGGCACATTGGAGTTTATCGGCCCACCTCCACGCAGCGACGAGGCACCCAACGCCTATGACCTTCCTTGCGAAGTACCCGTCTTCGTACACCTCCTCGGCACGACGACGCGCCCGCCCCCAAAGCTCTGCCGCCTTCTTTTTCAAGGCGGCATCACGGGCTTCACAGGCCGCCTGGTACCTGGCTTCCTCCTTTGCCATCTCCTTCTTGAACGCCACTTGTTTGGCTTTCTCAGCCGGTGGCAGCGACTTCCACAGACAAAGATTGTACTGGCCCCAAAACCAATCCAAAGTTGGGGGGTCCGACGCAACCTCGTCAGGCGGCGCGTAGGGGTCCTCGTCCCTGCTATTCGAGTGAGCGTCCTCGGGGGGGCGGTGACTCCTCGTTGGCGCGTGGGCAGACCGGCGGCGCCATGACAGAGATTTGAGAGAGAGAGAGAGGGCGAGCGAGGGGAGGATGTAGATGAGAATGCAGGCGGGACGACGTGAGCAAGGTAGTATTTATTGGCGGCGGGAATCTAGAACGACGGGGACAGTACACATGCCGGTCGCCGGAATTTACGAGTACTGTAGTTTGAACTACACACAATTCCCGCAACAAATCCGTGTGTGAACATAATAGCTGACGGTTTCCAATATAGAACCGTGTCTGATTAATGATCCCCGAAAATCACCTACCAAACCTCGAGCCGCGAGATAGAGTGCCAATCGTGTGGGGGCCGGTTGTCTTGCCAGATCTTTATATTTTCTTTTTTGAACACCAGATATTTATATCGTCTGATGATTTTTTAACTCGCACACAAGTACACAAAAATATGATTTTTCAAACCATTTTGGTTAGGTGTTGCATGTAGATGTAGTTCAAATTTGAATTACGGTCATTAAATGGTTAGAAAATCACTTAAATGTCTTTAAAAGGTCAAATGACCCCTGAAAATTTCCAAATTTTCACATGACAGTTGTATTAGTGCACGTTAAACGCATGAAAAAAATTTGAAGGCCGTGAGAGGAATCTATCTCCCGTCCGTCAGCAAACATTAATTGTTCCCTCTCGGAATAACGAACCGTCTAGTGAGTTGCTCTGGTTTGTGAGGGGTGTGTGCCCAAACTTTCTTTAAACAAGCCAAATTTTTTTACCACATCATCTTGGTGGCATGACATTAAATTAAGCAAGGTTTCATGTTTTTCTGATCCTTTTTTTCATTTTTTGGAATTAAAATGCCATGGCATGCACTCCATGCATGTGCCCATGCCTTGACACCAATATGTTTGAAAATTCCTTCTAATTTACTGCACATGGAATTAACTCGCACACAAGTACACAAAAATATGATTTTTCAAACCGTTTTGGTTAGGCGTTGCATGTAGATGTAGTTCAAATTTGAATTACGGCCATTAAATGGTTAGAAAATCATTTAAATATCTTTAAAAGGTCAAATGACCCCTGAAATTTACCAAATTTTCATATGACAGTTGCACGTTAAACGTAGGAAAAAATTTGAAGGCCGTAAGAGGAAGCTATCTCCCGTTCGTCATCAAACATGCATTGTTCCCTCTCGGAACCATGAACCTTCTAGCGAGTTGCTCCGGTTTGTGAGGGGTGTGTGTCCAAACGTTCGTCAAACATGCCAATTTCCTTACCACATCATCTTGGTGGCATGACATTAAATCAAGCAAGGTTTCATGTTTTTCTAATCATTTTTCTATTTTTTGGAATTAAAATGCCATGACATGCACTCCATGCATGTGCCCATGCCTTGACACCAATATGTTTGAAAATTCCTTCTAATTTACTACACATGGAATTAACTCGCACACAAGTACACAAAAATATGATTTTTCAAACCATTATGGTTACGCGTTGCATGTAGATGTAGTTCAAATTTGAATTACGATCATTAAATGGTTAGAAAATCACTTAAATGTCTTTAAAAGGTCAAATGACCCTTGAAATTTACCAAATTTTCACATGAGAGTTGCACGTTAAACGTAGGAAAAAATTTGAAGGTTGTAAGAGGAAGCTATCTCCCGTTTGTCATCGAACATGCATTGTTTCCTCTCGGAACCACGAACCTTCTAGCGAGTTGCTCCGATTTGTGAGGGGTGTGTGTCCAAACGTTCGTCAAACATGCCAATTTCTTTACCACATCATCTTGGTGGTATGACATTACATCAACCAAGGTTTCATGTGTTTCTGATCATTTTTCTAATTTTTTTGAATTGAAATGCCATGTCACTCCATGCATATGTATGCATGTCGTGAGACCAATATGTTTGAAAATTCCTTCTAATTTACTTCACATGGAATTAACTCGCACACAAGTACAAAGATATGATTTTTCAAACCGTTTTGGTTAGGCATTGCATGTAGATGTAGTTCAAATTTGAATTACGGTCATTAAATGGTTAGAAAATCACTTAAATGTCTTTAAAAGGTCAAATGACCCCTAGAATTTTCCAAAATTTCGCATTACAATTGTAGTAGTGCACGTTAGATGTAGAAAAAAATTTGAAGGCCATAAGAGGAAGTTATCTCCCGGTCGTCATCAAACATGCATTGTTCCCTCTCGGAACCACGAACCTTCTAGCGAGTTGCTCCGGGTTGTGAGGGGTGTGTGTCCAAACTTTCGTCAAACATGCCAATTTATTTACCACATCATCTTGGTGGCATGACATTAAATCAAGCAAGGTTTCATGTTTTTCTGATCATTTTTTAATTTTTTGAAATTAAAATGCCATGGCATGCACTCCATGCATGTGCCCATGCCTTGAGACCAATATGTTTGAAAATTCCTTCTAATTTACTGCACATGGAATTAACTCACACACAAGTACACAAAAATATGATTTTTCAAACCGTTATGGTTAGGTGTTGTATGTAGATGTAGTTCAAATTTTAATTATGGTCATTAAATGGTTACAAAATCACTTAAATGTCTTTAAAAGGTCAAATGACCCCTGAAATTTACCAAATTTTCATATGACAGTTGTATTTTTGCATGTTAAACATAGGAAAAAATTTGAAGGCCGTAAGAGGAAGCTATCTCCCGTTCGTCATCAAACATGCATTGTTCCCTCTCGGAACCACGAACCTTCTAGCGAGTTGCTCCGGTTTGTGAGGGGTGTGTGTCCAAACGTTCGTCAAACATGCCAATTTCTTTACCACATCATCTTGGTGGCATGACATTACATCAACCAAGATTTCATGTGTTTCTGATCATTTTTCTATTTTTTTGAATTAAAATGCCATGTCACTCCATGCGTACGTATGCATGTGTCCATGTCGTGAGAACAATATGTTTGAAAATTCATTCTAATTTACTGCATATGGAATTAACTCGCACACAAGTACACATATATGATTTTTCAAACCGTTTTAGTTAGGCGTTGCATGTAGATGTAGTTCAAATTTGAATTATGGTCATTAAATGGTTAGAAAATCAGTTAAATGTCTTTAAAAGGTCAAATGACCCCTAGAATTTTCCAAAATTTCACATTACAGTTGTAGTAGTGCACGTTAGACGTAGAAAAAATTTGAAGGCCGTAAGAGGAAGCTATTTCCCGTTCGTCATCAAACATGCATTGTTCCCTCTTGGAACCATGAACCTTCCAGCGAGTTGCTCCGGTTTGTGAGGGGTGTGTGTCCAAACTTTCGTCAAACATGCCAATTTGTTTACCACATTATCTTGGTGGCATGACATTACATCAACCAAGGTTTCATGTGTTTCTGATTTTCTTTTGGAATTAAAATGCCATGCCACTCCATGCATATGTATTCATGCATATGTGTCCATGTCGTGATACAAATATGTTTGAAAATTTCTTCTAGTACATTGAATTAACTCGCACACAATTACACAAATAAGATTTTTCAAACCATTTTGGTTAGGCGTTGCATGTAGATGTTGTTCAAATTTGAATTACGGTCATTAAACGGCTACAAAATCACTTAAATGTCTTTAAAAGGTCAAATCACCCCTATAATTTTCAAAAAATTCACATTACAATTGTAGTAGTGCATGTTAGACGTAGAAAAAAATTGAAAGCCGTAAGAGGAAGCTATCTCCCGTTCGTCATCAAACATGCATTGTTCCCTCTCGGAACCAAGAGCCTTCTAGTGAGTTGCTCCGGTTTGTGAGGGGTGTGTGTCTAAACTTTGGTCAAACATGCCAATTTTTTTACCACATCATCTTGGTGGCATGACATTATATCAACCATGGTTTCATGTGTTTCTGATTTTTATTTATTTTTTGGAATTAAAATGCCATGTCACTCCATGCTTAATTGTGTCATAGCCGTTAGACCAATATGTTTGAAAATTCCTTTCAATTTACTACACATGGAATTAAATCGCACAAAAGTACACGAAATATGTTTTTTTAAACCGTTATAGTTAGCTGTTGCATGTACATGTAGTTCAAATTTCAATTACGGTCATTAAATGGCTAGAAAATCACTTAAATGTCTTAGAAGGTCAAATGACCCCTGGGATTTTCCAAAATTTGACATGACAGTTGTATTAGTACTACAAAATTTCTCGTTCATTTAAGACACCATCCGTTGGCACTTTATTCCAAATTCGTCTTTCATAGCTAACAAAAAATTTCTACAACATCACACACAGTTGTTTTCTAGGAACCATTTGCAATGAAAATATCTGGGTCTATTTAAGTCTCCCTCCTTAAGCTTCGCCGGCTCGTCTGCTCTAGTGCCGGCAACCCCCGAATCCATGAATCCCGTGAAGGAAATATGCCCTAGAGGCAATAATAAAGTTATTATTTTATTTCCATATATCATGATAAATGTTTATTATTCATGCTAGAATTGTATTAACCGGAAACATAATACTTGTGTGAATACATAGACAAACTAAACGTCACTAGTATGCCTCTACTTGACTAGCTCGGTAATCGAAGATGGTTATGTTTCCTAACCATAGACATGTGTTGTCATTTGATTAACGGGATCACATCATTAGGAGAATGATGTGATTGACATGACCCATTCCATTAGCTTAGCACCCGATCATTTAGTATGTTGCTATTGCTTTCTTCATGACTTATACATGTTCCTATGACTATGAGATTATGCAACTCCCGTTTGCCGGAGGAACACTTTGTGTGCTATCAAACGTCACAACGTAACTGGGTGATTATAAAGGAGCTCTACAGGTGTCTCCAAAGGTACATGTTGGGTTGGCTTATTTCAAGATTATGATTTGTCACTCCGATTGTTGGAGAGGTATCTCTGGGCCCTCTCGGTAATGCACATCAATTAAAACTTGCAAGCATTGCAACTAATGAGTTAGCTGCGAGATGATATATTACAGAACGAGTAAAGAGACTTGCCAGTAACGAGATTGAACTAGGTATTGAGATACCGACGATCGAATCTCGGGCAAGTAACATACCGATGACAAAGGGAACAACGTATGTTGTTATGCGGTCTGACCGATAAAGATCTTCGTAGAATATGTGGGAGCCAATATGAGCATCCAGGTTCCGCTATTGGTTATTGACCAGAGACGTGTCTCGGTCATGTCTACATTGTTCTCGAACCCGTAGGGTCTGCACGCTTAAGGTTTCGATGACAGTTATAATATGAGTTTATGAGTTTTGATGTACCGAAGGAGTTCGGAGTCCCGGTTGAGATCGGTGACATGACGAGGAGTCTCGAAATGGTCGATACGTAAAGATCAATATATTGGACGACTATATTCGGACATCGGAAAGGTTTCGAGTGATTCGGGTATTTTTTGGGGGTACCGGAGAGTTACGGGAATACGAGGAAGAAGCAATTGGCCTCATGGGCCAAGTGGTGGAAGAGAGGAGGCAGGGCACGCGGCCCCCCTAGCCCAAACCGAATTGGACTAGGGGGCCGGCCCCTCGTTCCTCCTTTTCCTCCCTCTCCTACTTGGACTAGGAAAGAGGTGTGAATCCTACTTGGAGTAGGATTGCCCCCCCTTGGGCGCGCCTCCTCCCCTTGGCCGCCTCTCCCCCTTGCTCCTTTATATACGGGGGCAGGGGGGCACCCCATAGACACAACAATTGATCCTTGAGATCTCTTAGCTGTGTGCGGTGCCCCCCTCCACCATAATCCTCGATAATATTGTAGCGGTGCTTAGGCGAAGCCCTGCGATGGTAGAACATCAAGATCGTCACCACGCCGTTGTGCTGACAGAACTCATCCCCGACACTTTGCTGGATCAGAGTCCGGGGATCGTCATCGAGCTGAACGTGTGCTAGAACTCGGAGGTGCCGTAGGTTCGGTGCTTGATCGGTCGGGCCGTGAAGACGTACGACTACATCAACCGTGTTGTTATAATGCTTCCGCTATCGGTCTACGAGGGTACGTAGACAACACTCTCCCCTCTCGTTGCTATGCATCACCATGATCTTGCGTGTGCGTAGGAATTTTTTTGAAATTACTACGTTCCCCAACAGTGGCATCCGAGCCTAGGTTTTATGTGTTGATGTTATTTGCACGAGTAGAACACAAGTGAGTTGTGGGCGATATAAGTCATACTACTTCCCAGCATGTCATACTTTGCTTCGGCGGTATTGTTGGATGAAGCGGCCCGGACTGACATTATGCGTACGCTTACGCGAGACTGGTTCTACCGACGTGCTTTGCACACAGGTGGCTGGTGGGTGTCAGTTTCTCCAACTTTAGTTTAACCGAGTGTGGCTACGCCCGGTCCTTGTGAAGGTTAAAACAACACCAACTTGACAAACTATCGTTGTGTTTTTTGATGCGTAGGTAAGAACGGTTCTTGCTCAGCCCGTAGCAGCCACGTAAAACTTGCAACAACAAAGTAGAGGACATCTAACTTGTTTTTGCAGGGCATGTTGTGATGTGATATGGTCAAAACGTGATGAGATATAAGTTGTTGTATGAAGATGATCATGTTTTGTTGAAGTTATCGGCAACTGGCAGAAGCCTTATGGTTGTCTCTTTATTGCATAAGATGCAAGCGCCAAATAATTGCTTTACTTTATCGCTATGCGATAGCAATAGTTGCAAGAGCAATAGTTGGCGAGACGACCATATGACGACACATTGATATAGATCAAGATAATGGAGATCATGGTGTCATGCCGGTGATGATGGAAATCATGACGATGCTTTGGAGATGGAGATCAAATGCACAGGTTGATGATGGCCATATCATATAACATATTTTGATTGGATGTGATGTTTATCTTTTATACATCTTATTTTGCTTAGTTCGACGTTAGCTTTATAAGATGATCCCTCACTAAATTATCAAGGTATAAGTGTTCTCCCTGAGTATGCACCGTTGCGAAAGTTCTTCGTGTTGAGACACCACATGATGATCGGGTGTGATAGGCTCTACGTTCAAATACAACGGGTGCAAAACAGTTGCACACGTGGAATACTCAGGTTAAACTTGACGATCCTAGCATATAACAGATATGGCCTCGGAACACTGAGACCAAAAGGTCGAGCGTGAATCATATAGTAGATATGATCAACATAGTGATGTTCACCATTGAAACTACTCCATCTCACGTGATGATCGGACATGGTTTAGTTGATATGGATCACGTGATCACTTAGAGGATTAGAGGGATGTCTATCTAAGTGGGAGTTCTTAAGTAATATGATTAAATTGAACTTGAATTTATCATGAACTTAGTCCTGATAGTATTTTGCAAATTATGTTGTAGATCAATAGCTCGCATTGTTGCTTCCCTGTGTTTATTTTGATATGTTCCTAGACAAAACTAAGTTGAAAGATGTTAGTAGCAATGATGCGGATTGGATCCGTGATCTGAGGTTTATCCTCATTGCTGCACAGAAGAGTTATGTCCTTGATGCACCGCTAGGTGACAGACCTTTTGCAGGAGCAGATACAGACGTTATGAACGTTTGGCTAGCTCAATATGATGACTACTTGATAATTTAGTGCACCATGCTTAACGGCTTAGAATCGGGACTTCAAAGACGTTTTGAACGTCATGGACCATATGAGATGTTCCAGAAGTTGAAGTTAATATTTCAAGCAAATACCCGAGTTGAGAGATATGAAGTCTCCAACAAGTTCTATAGCTAAAAGATGGAAGAGAATCGCTCAAGCAGTGAGCATGTGCTCAGATTGTCTGGGTACTACAATCGCTTGAATCAAGTGGGAGTTAATCTTCCAGATAAATAGTCATTGACAGAATTCTCTAGTCACCATCACCAAGTTAGTAGAACTTCGTGCTGAACTATAATATGCAAGGGATGACGAAAGTAATTCCCAAGCTCTTCGTGATGCTGAAATCGACGAAGGTAGAAATCAAGAAAAACATCAAGTGTTGATGGTTAACAAGACCACTAGTTTCAAGAAAATGGCAAAGGGAAGAAGGGGAACTTCAAGAAGAACGGCAAGCAAGTTGCTGCTCAAGTGAAGAAGCCCAAGTCTGGACCTAAGCCTGAGACTAAGTGCTTTTACTGCAAAGGTACTGGTCACTAGAAGCGGAACTGCCCCAAGTATTTGGCGGATAAGAAAGGATGGCAAAGTAAACAAAGGTATATTTGATATACATGTTATTGATGTGTGCTTTACTAGTGTTCATAGCAACCCCTCAGTATTTGGTACTAGTTCAGTTGCTAAGATTGGTAACTTGAATCAGGAGTTGCAGAATGAACAGAGACTAGTTAAGGGTGAGGTGACGATGTGTGTTGGAAGTAATTCCAAGATTGATATGATCATCATCGCACACTCCCTATACTTTCGGGATTAGTGTTGAACCTAAATAAGTGTGATTTGGTGTTTGCGTTGAGCATGAATATGATTTGATCATGTTTATTGCAATACAATTATTCATTTAAGTAAGAGAATAAATTGTTGTTCTGTTTACATGAATAAAACCTTATATGGTTACACACCCAATAAAATGGTTTGTTGGATCTCGATCGTAGTAATACACATATTCATAATATTGAAGCCAAAAGATGCAAAGTTAATAATGATAGTGCAACTTATTTGTGGCACTGCCGTTTTGGTCATATTGGTGTAAAGCGCATGAAGAAACTCCATGCTGATGGGATTTTGGAATCACTTGATTATGAATCACTTGATGCTTGCGAACCATGCCTTATGGGCAAGATGACTAAAACTCCATTCTCCAGAACAATGGAGCGAGCAACTGACTTATTGGAAATAATACATACTGATGTATGCGATCCGATGAGTGTTAAGGCTCACGGCGGGTATCGTTATTTTCTGACCTTCACAGATGATTTGAGCAGATATGGGTATATCTACTTGATGAAACATAAGTCTGAAACATTTGCAAAGTTCAAAGAATTTCAGAGTGAAGTGGAAAATCATCGTGACAAGAAAATAAAGTTTCTACGATCAGATCGCGGAGACGAATATTTGAGTTACGAGTTTGGTCTTCAATTAAAACAATGTGGAATAGTTTCACAAACTCACGCCACCTGGAACACCACAGCATATTGGTGTGTCCGAATGTCATAACCGTACTTTATTGGATATAGTGCAATCTATGATGTTTCTTACCGATTTACCACTATCGTTTTTGGGGTTATGCATTAAAGACAGCTGCATTCACGTTAAAAGGGCACCATCTAAGTCCGTTGAGACGACACAATATGAACTGTGGTTTGGCAAGAAACCAAAATTGTCGTTTCTTAAAGTTTGGGGTTGTGATGCTTATATGAAAAATTTTCATCCTGATAAAGCTCAAACCCAAATCGGAGAAATATGTCTTCATAGGATACCCAAAGGAGACTGTTGGGTACACCTTCTATCACAGATCCGAAGGCAAGACATTCATTGCTAAGAATGGATCCTTTCTAGAGAAGGAGTTTCTCTCGAAAGAAGTGAGTGGGAGGAAAGTAGAACTTGATAAGGTAATTGTACCTTCTCCCTTATTGGAAAGTAGTTCATCACAGAAATTTGTTCCTGTGACTACTACACCAAGTAGTGAGGAAGCTAATGATGATGATCATGTAACTTCAGATCAAGTTACTACCGAATCTCGTAGGTAAACCAGAGTGAGATCCGCACCAGAGTGGTACGGTAATCCTGTTCTGGAGGTCATGCTACTTGACCATGACGAACCTACGAACTATGAGGAAGCAATGATGAGCCCAGATTCCGCAAAATGGCTTGAGGACATGAAATCTGAGATGAGATCCATGTATGAGAACAAAGTATGGACTTTGGTTGACTTGCCCGATGATCGGCAAGCCATTGAGATTAAATGGATCTTCAAGAGGAAGACGGACGCTGATAGTAGTGTTACTATCTACTAAGCTAGACTTGTCGAGAAAGGTTTTTGACAAAGTTCAAGGTGTTAACTACGATGAGATTTTCTCACTCGTATCGATGCTTAAAGTCTGTCCGAATCATATTAGCAATTGCCGCATTTTATGAAATTTGGCAAATGGATAAACAAAACTGCATTCCTTAATGGATTTATTAAAAGAGTTGTATATGATGCAACTAGAAGGTTTTGTCAATCCTAAAGGTGCTAACAAAATATGCAAGCTCTAGCGATCCATCTATGGACTGGTGCAAACATCTCGGAGTTGGAATATACGCTTTGATAAGTTGATCAAAGCATATAGTTTTATACAGACTTGCGGTGAAGCCTGTATTTACAAGAAAGTGAGTGGGAGCACTACAACATTTTTGATAAGTATATGTATGACATATTGTTGATCTGAAATAATGTAGAATTATTCTGCAAAGCACAAAGGAGTGTTTGAAAGGAGTTTTTTCAAAAAAAGACCTCGGTGAAGCTGCTTACATATTGAGCATCAAGATCTATAGAGATAGATCAAGACGCTTGATAAGTTTTTTCAATGAGTACATACCTTGACAAGATTTTGAAGTAAGTTCAAAATGGAACAGTCAAAGAAAAAGTTCTTGCCTGTGTTACAAGGTGTGAAATTGAGTAAGACTCAAAGCCCGACCATGACAAAAGATAGAAAGAGAATGAAAGTCATTCCCTATGCCTTGGCCATAGGGTCTATAAAGTATGCCATGCTGTGTACCAGATCTATTTTATACCCTACACTGATTTTGGCAAGGGAGTACAATAGTGATCTAGGAGTAGATCACTGGACAACGGTCAAAATTATCCTTAGTGGAATAAGGATATGTTTCTAGATTATGGACGTGACTAAAAGGTTCGTCGTAAAAGGTTACGTCGATGCAAGTTTTGACACTAATCTAGATGACTCTAAGTCTCAATCTAGATACATATTGAAAGTGGGAGCAATTAGCTAGAGTAGCTCCGAGCAGAGTATTGTTGACATAGAAATTTGCAAAATACATACGGATGTGAATGTGGCAGACCCGTTGACTAAACTTTTCTCACAAGCAAAACATGATCACACCTTAGTAATCTTTGGGTGTTAATCACATAGCGATGTGAACTAGATTATTGACTCTAGTAAACCCTTTGAGTGTTGCTCACATAACGATGTGAACTATGGGTGTTACTCACATGATGATGTGAACTATTGGTGTTAAATCACATGGTGATGTGAACTAGATTATTGACTCTTGTGCAAGTGGGAGACTGAAGGAAATATGCCCTAGAGGCAATAATAAAGTTATTATTTTATTTCCATATATCATGATAAATGTTTATTATTCATGCTAGAATTGTATTAACCGGAAACATAATACTTGTGTGAATACATAGACAAACTAAACGTCACTAGTATGCCTCCACTTGACTAGCTCGGTAATCGAAGATGGTTATGTTTCCTAACCATAGACATGTGTTGTCATTTGATTAACGGGATCACATCATTAGGAGAATGATGTGATTGACATGACCCATTCCATTAGCTTAGCACCCGATCATTTAGTATGTTGCTATTGCTTTCTTCATGACTTATACATGTTCCTATGACTATGAGATTATGCAACTCCCGTTTGCCGGAGGAACACTTTGTGTGCTACCAAACGTCACAACGTAACTGGGTGATTATAAAGGAGCTCTACAGGTGTCTCCAAAGGTACATGTTGGGTTGACGTATTTCAAGATTAGGATTTGTCACTCCGATTGTCGGAGAGGTATCTCTGGGCCCTCTCGGTAATGCACATCACTTAAGCCTTGCAAGCATTGCAACTAATGAGTTAGTTGTGAGATGATGTATTACAGAACGAGTAAAAAGACTTGCCGGTAACGAGATTGAACTAGGTATTGAGATACCGACGATCGAATCTCGGGCAAGTAACATACCGATGAAAAAGGGAACAACGTATGTTGTTATGCGGTCTGACCGATAAAGATCTTCGTAGAATATGTGGGAGCCAATATGAGCATCCAGGTTCCGCTATTGGTTATTGACCGGAGATGTGTCTCGGTCATGTCTACATTGTTCTCGAACCCGTAGGGTCCGCACGCTTAAGGTTTCGACGACAGTTATATTATGAGTTTATGATTTTTGATGTACCGAAGGAGTTCGGAGTCTCGGATGAGATCGGGGACCTGACGAGGAGTCTCGAAATGGTCGAGACGTAAAGATCGATATATTGGACGACTATATTCGGACATCGAAAAGGTTCCGAGTGATTCGGGTATTTTTCAGGGGTACCGGGGAGTTACGGGAATACGAGGAAGAAGCAATGGGCCTCATGGGCCAAGTGGTGGAAGAGAGGAGGCAGGGCGCGCAGCCCCCCTAGCCCAAACCGAATTGGACTAGGGGGCCGGCCCCTCTTTCCTCCTTTTCCTCCCTCTCCTTCCTTCTCCTTCTCCTTCCCTTCCTTCCCTTCTCCTACTTGGACGAGGAAAGAGGGGGGAATCCTACTTGGAGTAGGATTGCCCCCCCTTGGGCGCGCCTCCTCCCCTTGGCCGCCTCTCCCCCTTGCTCCGTTATATACGGGGGCAGGGGGCACCCCATAGACACAACAATTGATCCTTGAGATCTCTTAGCCGTGTGCGGTGCCCCCCTCCACCATAATCCTCGATAATATTGTAGCGGTGCTTAGGCGAAGCCTTGCGACGGTAGAACATCAAGATCGTCACCACGCCGTTATGCTGACGGAACTCATCCCCGACACTTTGCTGGATCGGAGTCCGGGGATCGTCATCGAGCTGAACGTGTGCTAGAACTCGGAGGTGTCGTAGTTTCGGTGCTTGATCGGTTGGGCCGTGAAGACGTACGACTACATCAACCGCGTTGTTATAACACTTCCGCTATCGGTCTACGAGGGTACGTAGACGACACTCTCCCCTCTCGTTGCTATGCATCACCATGATCTTGCATGTGCGTAGGATTTTTTTTGAAATTACTACGTTTCCCAACATCCCATTCCCCATTCCCGCACCCCTTCTTGCAAGGATGACGCCGTGGAAACGCTTCGTGAAGGCCCGTACGATGGTCGCGCCCCCCTCGAGCGCCGCCGCCTGCACCGAGAGCGCGGCCGCCTACGCCGAGAGTGCCGGCACATCTGCATTGAGCGCGTCCGCTTTTGCCGAGAAGGTGTCTGCGGCAGCCGACAGGGCAGCTGCAGCAGCCGAGACGGGTGTAGCTGCTGCTGCGACGGCGGCTGCAAACTTCGAGAGCGCTCGAGCTGCCGTCCGTGCCACTGATGTCGCCATGGCCTAGGTCGAGGCCATCCACGCCAAGATCGAGGATGCACACGCCAAGATATTCCAGGCCACCACGGACTCCAGCTGCAACCCACGTCTGAAAAGGCGGCGGTGGCCATGGAGCACCTGCTTCCTCATGAGGTCGCCGAGCGGGAGCTGGAGATGCAGGATGCGGCGGAGATCGAGGAGCGCCGGGAGGAGGAGTTGCACGTGGCTGAGGTTGAGGTAGAGGAGAGTCTGTCCGTCAAGGAATCGGAGGTAGAGTACCAACGCGAGCTCTGGTGCAGGCACTACTACAAGTACTACAACCTTGAAGGCGGCGCCGAGGACGAGGATGCGGTCGACTTCAGCAGGGGGGACGCGGAGTCTACCAACAACGGCATGTCGTGAGGACAAGTCATCGACGTCTCATCTCACACCGGCGGTGCATAGGCCGGCACGACAGCGGATTTTTATTTATGCGTACTTAGGCTTTGTTTTTAATGCTGGTCTTTTGTTAGAGCAATGTTTAGGTCAACTGGCTCTGTGTAATTACTAAAATTGCTCGATTCAGTAAGTGTGGTCTGTCTACTGTACGCTCTTTTGTGTGCCCAAATTAGCAAGCGATGTTAAATTATGCAATGACGTACCCGGGAAAATTTCCACCAAAATTTGAATTATAAAACCCATCCCATGTGCGTAAAGCAGAAGAATCATTTGCGATGCACACAATCGTTCAAAGTGAATGGTCCAGCTGCACCGCGCACGTTCAAAATGAATGTGCCCATGCCTTGAGACCAAAATTTGAATTATCAAACTCATCCCATGTGTGTAAAGCAGAAGAATCGTTTGCGATGCACACAATCGTTCAAAGTGAATGGTCCGGCGGCACCGCGCGCAAAGTTTCCCTCGACATTTCCAAAATTTTGGCCTACCACCAAAATTTCTACTCCCGCCCCCTTCCTCCCTTCCCCGCCCCCTTTTCTCCCCGACCACAAGTCACATTTCCCCTGTTTCCTCCTTCCTTCCTTCCTTGCTAAGCTATAGCCGCTTCTTCGCTCTCGCCATCTCGCATCCTACCGCCGGGGTCGCCATGGTCTTCTTCAAAGACCTCTCCAGCGGTTCCTCCTCCGGCGACTACTCCTTCACCACCCGGGTATGCCTCTCTTCTCTCTCTCGGGCTATGACTTGGAATGAAGGATGTTTACCCGGCGGTCGATTTGAGTCATTTCTTCCTCTTGTAGCTCCCTAGGACCATTAGTGGCAACGAATGGAGCGGGGTGGCTGAAGATCTATCTGCTCGTTGTCACCATCAATCTCCATGTGTGAAGCTAGTTGTGTTTGATTCTGTGGAGAGCGGGAGGAAGTTTCTGGCATGTGCAAAGAAGGTTAGACCCTCTTTCGTTGTTACAAATCATTTGTTAGATGTGATTCAGACACTGTCACGGTCCCAACCCATTCATACCACACCTTCAACCAAACGCATCCTAAGACAGAGTCACAGTTTGTACCTAGTATCTTAAATTGTTGCCATCTCATCAGCGGTGCCATTAGAAAATTATTTGGCACCACTTCAGCAGTTTGTGCAGCCAACTTTGGTCCACACATCCGAGCAGCCAATCAGTAGCATACTAAATCTTTATGGCACGAAGGAACTAGGCATCAGAGCAACTACGTGCTCCGGAGTCCGGGTCCCTGATTTTTTTTCCGCTGCATCGGCTCGCCAGTGCAGGGCACCGGTGCGAGATGTAGCAACAGTTGTCTTTACCCCAGTTTTGGCATACATAGTGGACGACCTTAGTGCTATGAGTTCTATGTTACTAAATTTGTGCATGTACACACATGTTAGTATCAATTTGCTGTCATCCTAACACTATCGCTATGATGTTGCAGTTATATTTACCTTCCTCATAAAATGTTCAATTTGTTATTTATTGTACATGGGTAAGAACTTGTAGCGTTGTTGTAGTTAATTATAGCTTCTGATGTTCCAGAATTTGGTTGTTGTCTCAGTACCAATTATTTCATTTGCACATTGATCTTTTTCAGAAGATATGTCATAATTAACATGTTTCTTCAGTTTTTCAAAATAAGCATTGGTGATTTTCTATGTTGCTATAAACCCATTTCCCCGACAATTGTTACTGATCTAGTTTTAAATATTATAGGATGAACGGAAGTGTTCTTACTTGGAGTGGGTTGATCAAGAGTGGCCACAGTCTTTGAAGATGTGCCTAACGAAGCTCTGGAGCATGTATGAGGAAGAGAACACACGTAGGCTTAGATAATGTCTTGTCAACGCTGAAGCATATTTCAAGATGCGGGATAAAAAGTTGAAGGTGGAGAATGAGCTCAGATTTTTTAAATCAGACTTTGCTAAGATGGTGTTGGCGAAGGAGGAGGCACTTTCCCAGTTGGCCCGTGCAAAACGGGTTCTTACTGAACTGAAAGCAGAGGTGGATAAGACGAGCCCGAATGATCTCGATTAGGGAAATGAATATATTGTTCTTATGAAGTTGAACTAGCTATATGTTGTATTGTGCTGTTTTCATGTAGCTACCTAACTGTGATGTTATAATATACTCCCTCCGTTCCTTGATATAAGGTGTATAGATTTTTGAGAAAAAGTCCAAAATATAAGGTGTATTGCGTTGCACCACTCGTTTGGCTAATTTTTTTAGGGATTTGATTACATTTCCTTATATCATGTAAGCTCCTCTATTTTCTCATGTCAATTAGTCATCTGTAATCTCACTCAAAACTTGTGAAATTTTCTCTTCACGTGCGTTCTTTAATTTCCGTGCCAAAAACTATACACCCTATATCTAGGAACGGAGGGAGTATTTATGTGCCTGATATGAAACTGTCAAACAACTGTTCGATATGAAATGTGAATTTGCATAATACTGGAATTATTAGTTGTAAACTAATAAACCTGCTAAATGTGTCATGGACCTTTGCAAACGGTTCTAGCAGTAAAAGCGCTTGCGATGGATAGCCCAATGCCAAACAATTTTCTTCATCAAATCGTGTGTGATATAGTTGATAAAAGCAAACAGTTAACCAAGGAAGACCATGTGTGACAGTTACAGCTTTCACACACGAGCCTACACATAAAACTGTGTGGGATGTACGTCCGAACAGAAACGTTTTCCCTGGATTGACCGTGTGGGATGTACATAAGAATGGAAACGTATTCCTTGGATTGACTATGTGTGATACACATACGAACGGAAATGTTTTTCCTGGGATCCACCATGTGGGATGTACATACCTACGGAAATGATTTTCTCGGATTATTGTGTGGAATGTACATATCTACGGAAATGATTTTCTTGGATTACCGTGTGGGATGTACATACCTACGGAAATGATTGGGTTTCAATGCCTCGCCCGATCGCACATGGCCCCAGCCTGGGTCCCAGGAGGGCCTATCCCCGACGATTTCTGGGTCATGTGGGAAGGACACCCTATCGCACACACTCACTTGGCGACGGTTCCAAATGCCGTCGTGGAAAGGGGTTAAAAACCGTTTGTTTAGGACCGACGTGCACCAGTGAAATATCATCCGTTTGACCGATAACGAGGGGTGTGTATTGGCCATGAATGGATTCCTCCTAGTTGGTGTCAGGGCCGGTCACCGTCACACGTCGTTCAACCAAAGATCGAGCTCACGCGTTGTCAAGATTCCCTCCCACATGCTCGGATTGCTCGGTTCAACCTACACCGTACCCTGCATATCTCGTCCTTAACTACCTGGCCTTCATGGTTGTTGTATGTATCAAGAGGTAGGCACCACATCTAAATTGTACATTATTCTGTATTGAAAACACACATCACCCCTTCCAACGTACATCATTTTGGGCCGCATGCAAGAGTTGCTGGTTTTGTGGTCCCTCTCGTGCGATTTTATGATGGTTCAATCTATTGGTCCAAGCAGTTTATCGACAACAACAATTGTCGTTTGCCAAACGATAGATTCACTGGTCCGTCTTATGTGAGGTCATGGCGACATGCTTGTATGACCAATGTATCATTACGTGCATCCGCCCCGCTGACACGAAGTGGGAGATGGTGGGTCAAGCACCCTAGCTAGCTACGACATTATGTCATTATAGATATATCCAAGGGTGCTTTCAGGTTTGCGAGGCAGGTGCCACCAAAGTTGTGCATTATGTATTTAAAGTTTTAAACATCACACCCAATATTCCTACATATATTTTGCCACTTCCAGGTGGTTCTTGACTTCTGGCCCCTCTCATCGATCTTTGACGACGCGACCGACCGTGGGCCCACGCGGTCAAAGTTGTGCATTGGAATTTCGAACATCACAGACTACCCTTTTCACTCTTATATATTTGGGCCACATGCTGGTGTGGCTGTCTTCTGACCCTCTCTAACGTTTTTTTGCTGCAAAGACTCTGATGACGCTCAACGGTCACGGGTATAATTTCTTAACCGTGTGCGATGCAAGTGCGCTGTGAATCACCACGACTACGCAAGGGCGAGCAAAGGTGGAGTTACTGGCTCAACCGTGTGCAATCCAAGTGCGCTGTAAAATCACCACGACTGCGCAAGCACGAGCAAAGGGTGGAGGTACTGGCTTAACCGTGTGCGATGCAAGTGTGCTGTAAAATCACCACCTGCGCAAGCTAAAGGCGGGTAGTTTATTTAGAAATTAGGACGAACCGTGTGCGATAGACCAGCTAGCTAGAAATCTAAAAGCAAACTACCCTCCTTGAGCATTGCAAAAATCGGCGGTTCCGCCACTTTTCCTTATTATCATACACGCATATTCTTATTGGACCGTGCGCGATCTTGGGTACTCCCGCCCCGCGTCAATTCCTTTACCCAAATGTTAGTAGCCGATGTACTTCTACCGTCACCCATACTCCACCAGCACCGACCTTATAGTAAAATTTCAGTAGCCAAGGCATTTGAACCGTCGCCCTCCCTCATCCACCACCATATCCACCCACCATTACTAAAATTTTCAGTAGCTGCGGCGTATCCTCCGACACTACCCCCTCCACAGTCCCCCCACCCGCCCCCTCCCCCCGAACCCTAGCTCGCCGCTGCCATCGGCAACCCCTGCGGGTCTGCCTATTCCTCCTAGCTTAGATAATAAAGTTCAGGTTACCCAGCGATTCCCATACCGTCGCCCCACTCCCCTGAGTTTTTAGATGAGGCCTGCGGTGTCCCTCCCCGCCAGATCGACATCCCCTGCTCCAGAATGTCGCAGCCTAAGCTTGACCACGTATCCCGGGTAGCCCGACGAGCATTCGGCCAAGAAGAGGTTTATCATGGCCTCTCCGGCAGACGTTGGCGAGGTGGCCGCCATTCGCACCGACATGTCGATCCCAAAGCAACACGTCGTTGCGGAAGCCAACGAAGACGTTGACTACGTTTCCATGCCGAAGGCTTCATGTCAGCGGGCTAGCGTATTACTGTATCTCGGGAAAGCTGGCTATGACATCAAGCTCGTCGAGCGATGGCTTCACACGGGCCATGTCATAGGTTAAGTGGTCCATCCTCAACCCCTATGGTTCAACCGCCGTCGATCTCGTCGATGGCCCTGCCGCTGATCTCCTCCGCCAAGCGGTCATGAATTTGCGATCCTTGTACGCCATCGAGCCCATTTTGTCATTTTTGAAGATCCTCAATTGCCAAGTCAAATCTCATCGACCATGACCACGACCATGAGGAGGGCACCCACAAAGGTTCTTCCAAGGTGAAACAACCCATCTGTGACATCAGAGAGCGCACCATGGGTATGTGCTCTTCCAACTGGAAGGATCCCGTCCATGACATGTGAGGCAACATCGTCCTATCAGCAAATCTGACCTTTTCTAGCTTGCCAACTCGTACCCTTTGTTGTAGTAGCATTTGCCATGCGGTGATTTAACTGTGCCGTGTTTAATTATTTCAGTTATGCAAAAATATATTGTTCAATAGGGCTATGTGATGTTTAAGTATGAATTGTCCACTTCAGTTTCACGAATGGCTATATTTGGTTGTTTGTAGTGAGTAGATGCCTTGTTTATCTGTATTTGGTTGTTAGGTTGGTTGCAGTGAGCATTTTTCCAGTTACTGAGGAGATGCCTTGTTTATATGTATTTGGTTCTTAGGTTGGTTGCAGTGAGCATTTGTCCAGTTATCAAGCATATACCTTGTTTATATGTATTTGGTTCTTAGGTTGGTTGCAGTGAGCATTTGTCCAGTTATCAAGCATATACCTTGTTTATCTGTATTTGGTTGTTAGGTTGGTTGCAGTGAGCATTTGTCCAGTTTTCAAGCAGATGCCTTGTTTATCTGTATTTGGTTGTTAGGTTGGTTGCGGTGAGCATTTGTCTAGTTTTCAAGCATATGCCTTGTTTATCTATTTTTGCTTGTTAGGTTGGTTACAGTGAGACTCTGTCCAGTTTTCAATGGCTATATTTGGTTGTTATACTGATCATTTATGCCTTGTTTATTTCAGTCATTCACAACGTGATGTTCATTATGTGCAATTCAGAACTGTGCCGCTCGACTGCATCAATACCAGTTTGAACGGCTACATTTGGTTCCAATTATGCCTGGTGTAGTTAACACATGCCCTTTATTTCAGCTTTACACATTTATCCACTGTGATGTTTAAGCATTACCTCCGTTTTATTCATTTTCAACAATACCAGTTTGAATTGCAATATTTGATGGTTGTTAGGCCTGTTGTCGGTAACATTGCCTTCCATTTTATATCTGCTTTAACAACATGCTGGAACCAACACATTCAAGCTATCATTTGGAGATGATGTTGTTTACCTTTGCTATATTTGTTTGATGTTAAGGTTGCTGTACTTATCATGCCTTTCCACTACTTATGCAGGACAACAACAGGAGTGGCCACCGCCGAGGTTAGTTTCATCCCTCGGCTTGTACTCCCCCCGTCGTTCCATAATGTAGTGCACATAGATCCAAGCCTGGACACTTGTTAGCTTCTAATATTGACTTGTTGCTTGTAGGTACATATGCCCTTGGCAAGGATCCACACATTGACCCTTTTTGCATATGGGGCATGAGATGTTCATGAACAAGCATCAAGTGAGGAAACTAATAAGGATTATTAGCAAAAAGATATGAATGGTGGAAAGAAAATTATTTTTTACGCTCTATCCAACACAACAGTGAGTTGTAGGATGGTAACTACAACTCTACAACCTTCTCTTTTTACTGCCCATAATGAGTTGTTAGACAACAATGTCTGAATCTTTTTCGTTCGTAGTGATTCCTGAAGCAGTTCACTCAAGATTACCTCTCAAAGTACATGATTGGTGGACACACAATGAAGGTTAAAGTATTTCATCCAAACTACAACGAGCATCTAGTCCTAATGAACACAGTGAAGGATGGACGAGCAACCATCACAACGGGTTGGCCTAGAGTCGTGCGCGCATTACGCACGGAGGAGGGCTCAATATGGGCATTCCGCTTCACCTTCTCCAGCAACCAGAATGTCTTTCACCTCTCTCTTTACAGTCTTTAGTACAACTGTGGTTCATCATTCTTTACTTGGTGCTTCTGTAGTTCTTCAGTATATGTACCTGTGAATCGAATTATGCATTCGTGGTTGAACCTATATTTGTAATAAACATGGTTGGATATGAAACAAGTGATTTCCTACTTTCAAATTCAAAACATGTGGTTTTTAAATTAGGGATTATTAGGGATTACACTGCACACGGTTTGCGAAAGCGAAACATCCGCGATAGACATGGAGGTCAGACTCATTTCTTGGATCCACTACGTGTGCGATCAATCTCTACTACACACACGATCAGCCAAGAAAAAACGTGTGTGATTAAAAACAACATCGCACATAGTTCTTTCTTATTAAATGTTTGCGATAGTCACCTTATCACACACGCTTCGCAATTATGGACTATTTGTGATGTTGTGCGCATTGCAAACATTTGGTCATAGAAGAACGCGTGTGATAGGTCGATCATCCGACGTGGGTACGATGGATGAATCGTGTGGGATATATTCAAGCTTCACATATAGTTTTATAGCGACCACTGTGTGTGATTGTCTACTTCTATAATCGTCAACTATTTGTGATGGGTCGCGCATCGTAAATGTAGCACCACAGAATACCGACTTCGATGGCAATGCGAGCACAAACGAGTAGGGAGTACTGTATATGCATCGAGGCTCCCTCTCCCCGACGGTTTCTGGGTCGTGTGGGAAGGACTCCCCTATCACAGTCACTCACTTGGTGACGGTTTCAAACGCCGTCGCGAAAAGGGGTTAAAAACTATTTGTATAGCACCTTGCTGTACCGGTGCCACCTCCATCACAGATTCGGCACCGGCCTGTGTTCCATCACCCCTACATATATCCGCCACCAGTCCGAGTTCCACCGAATTCATCTCCGCCACCAATCCTATTTCGAGTCCAATATTTACCTCTCTCTAATTGATTTCCAGATCACATACTAGTACGAGTTGTGACCAAGTTGGACTCCCCAACTTACGTGCCACCCGTAGAAGAAAAATAGTTCCAGTTTAAAAACACAAGTCTGGAAAATTCTGGCTAGGTACTTTTTAGACCATCTGTAGACTTTTTTGATTAAAAAATGTTGTGGATAAAAAAAGAGGCAAAAAAGTGAAAAAAGAGAAAGAAAAAGATTCAGAGTGTGCTTCTGCCTTGTTTATGTGCAGTGCCTGATTTTGTTAGTGTTCTAGGCTCGCGTCTCTAACACGGTGTAGCCTAGGACCAACACAATACTGCCATTGAGTGTTTATTCAACTTTGCATCTCTGAATTGATTATTGGTGACCCTTTTTGCTACCTATTATAAGCCTCCCCAGCTCCACATACATCTACGCCGTGCATATGACACCACCTGGAACTCACTCTATCCAAGCTTTGAGAGCTTTGACTACAATGGTTGCCGATCACCGCCTGCTGCTTGGTAAGAACTGGTAAGAATTTGGGATTCGCTTGACGGATTTGTGACTGTCCTCCACACCAGCACCACCACCACTTCATAGTAGTCTGTAGGATCATATTCTTGTGTGTTTCTCTTGCTACTAACCATGACAGGATCACAAGCCGATGAGACTGACTTGGAGAACATGATAAACAAGGCGTTACATGATAAATTTCAGTAAATGTTGGGTGAACAGGTGCAAGACATGATGAGTAGCTTTGGAAAGACACCAGAGAAAATAGATGCCATTGAGAAGACAATTGACACCAAGTTGAATGCCAACTTCGCTAAAGTGCTCACGCATCTACCACCACCTGATGCCCCTGCTGCACTGTTGCGACAACAACAACCACCTCCACGTCGCGATCCAGGTGTAAGACGAGCGAAGCGTGTTCCTCTTGAGGAAGGCCAACATTTTGGTGTCGCTGTTACTGCTGTTAATGCTTCTGTGGCTCCTGCTGCTACTGCCGAGGAGCAGGATGATTACGAGGGCGATTACAAGGATGAGGTTATGCAAAGTCAGAACTACGTGCAACCACCAACATCACCACCAGGTCTTCCACATGCATACAATCTCAATGGTAGGGCTGCACCACCACCAGGAACGTAGCTGCCTCATTGGCATTGGGGTCAATTGACTTGAATGAAACTTGAAAATCCTTCACTAATTTAGTACTAGTCACTAACATTTATAGAAGTATGAAACCGTTGTTGTATACATGACCCCATCAAACTTTTCTTCTAGCTTCGTCCCTTACCACCACCTCGGGTACGAGATCATGACCATGTTCCTAAACTAAAATTGAATATTCAGCCATTTGAGGGTAGATACTTTCCTGATGTATATCTTACTCGGGAGTTAGAAACGAACAACGTTTTACATGTTAACAATATCCTGAGGATAGACGTGTTGTTGCTGCTGTTTGTGAACTCACTAGTTTTGCTTGTGTTTGGTGGTCTGAACATTGTAGACTATATCATGATAATATCCCAATGACTTGGGCTGCCTTGAAAAATGCTATGCATACTCGTTGGGTTTCACCATATTATCAACGTGAATTACTCCAAAAATTGTAGCGTTTAAGACAAGGAAAAAATCCCGTAGAGAAATATTATCAGGAATTACAAGCTGGCATGATTAGATGTAATATTGTTGAGAATAAATGAAGTTATGCCTGCACGTTTTATGGGTGGATTAAATAGAGATATTCAAACCATTTTAGAGTATAAGGATTATAACAATATCACTCGTTTATTCAATCTTGCTTGCAAAGCTGAACGGGAAGTGCAGGATCGACAGACATTGGCGTGAACTAATTTTTCTGCAGGTTGATCTTCATCATGGACACCACATACAACTTGTACTTCCACATGTCCTGCTGTAGCACCACCTACTTCATTCGCCAAATCCAACCATGATAAAAGAAAACAAGCACCACCATCTACCAAGAGCACACCTTCCGGTCCCGCACAGAGCTCTTCTTCATCCATGGCATCAACAGGGAAAATACATGATGTTATATGTCGTTGTTGCAAGGGTGGAGGTCACTATGCGAGAAAATGCCCATCTCCGCGTGTGATGATTGTTCCTGAGGATGGTGGGTATGAGTCCACTAGTGACTATGGCGAGGAGACTTTAGCTCTTATTGCAAGTGAAGAACACCATGGATGATTCTGAACAAGAGACGCAATACATGGCTGTTGAAGACGCTGATAGGTATGAAATTTTAGTTGCTCAATGTGTTTTGAGTGTGCAGGTAACACAAGCTGAGCAAAATCAAAGGCACAATTTGTTCCATACATAAGGGAGTTGTGAAGGAACATTCTGTTCGCATCATCATAGATGGAGTGAGTTGCAACAACTTGGCTAGCATGGAGATGGTGGAGAAGCTGTCTCTCACCACCAGACCACATCCTCATCCTTACTACATACAATGGTTTAACAACAGTGACAAGGTTAAGGTAACATGTATTGTTCGTGTGCATTTCAGTATTGCTACATATGTTGATTATGTTGATTGTGACGTGATACCCATGCATGCATGCTCTCTATTACTTGGTAGACCATGTCAATTCAATAAAAAATGTGTACACCATGGTAGGAAGAACCAGTATACTCTTGTTCATAAGGATAATCATATTACTTTGCTTCCAATGTCTCCTGAACACATTTTGAATGATGATATTAATAGAGCTTGTAAAGCAAAACAGGATCAACACAAGAGTGAAAATCAGTTTGTGGCAAAAGAATTTGAGCAACAAATGAAGCCTAATAACAAACCATCATCTAGTGTTGCCTCTGAAATTAAATTGAAAAGTGGATGTTTACTTGCCACCAAATTTGATATTGATGATCTAGATTTTAGCAAATCTGTTTGCTATGCTTTTGTGTGCAAAGAAGCATTATTTTTGTTCGAGGACGTGCCTTCCTCTTTGCCTCCTGTTGTCACTAACATTTTGCAGGAGTTTGCTGACGTCTTCCCACAAGACGTGCCACCGAGATTACCACCTGTTCGAGGGATTGAGCATCAGACTGACTTAATTCCTGGTGCATCACTGCCCAACCGTGCGCCATACGGTATACCGTACCAATCCAGAGGAGACGAAGGAGATTGTTCGTCAAGTACAGGAGCTGCTCGACAAAGGTAATATACGTGAATCCCTTAGACCTTGTGTTGTTCCTATTATTGTAGTGTCAGAAAAGGATAGTATATCACGTATGTGTGTTGATTGTAGATCCATTAATAATATTACTATTCATTATCATCTTCCTAGGCTCGTTGATATGCTTGATGAATTAAGTAGATCTACAATATTCTCCAAAGTTGATTTGCATAGTGGATACCATCAAATTTGTATGAAATTGGGAGATGAATGGAAAACAACATTTGAAACTAAGTTTGGCTTATATGAGTGGTTAGTCATACCTTTTTGGTAAACTAATGCACCTAGCACTTTCATGAGATTAATGAACGAAGTTTTCCGTGCTTTCATTGGACGATTTTTGGTAGTCTATTTTGATGATACTGGTTTAAAGCAGATCTTTGGAGGAACATTTGGAACATTTACGTGTTGTTTTTATTGCTCTACATGATGCACATTTGTTTGGTAACCTTGGGAAGTGGACCTTTTGCACCGGCCGCATATCTTTTCTTGGCTATGTTTGTTGGGTACCGTTGCATGGCAAACAAACAAAAAATTCTACGCACATGCAAGATCTATCCAACGAGATGCATAGCAACGATAGGGGAGAGTGCGTCTACGTACCCTCGTAGACCGTAAGCGGAAGCGTTTAGTAACGTGGATGATGTAGTCGAACTTCTTCGCAGTCCAACCGATCGAGTACATAACGTACGACACCTCTGTGTTCAGCACACGTTCAGCTTGGTGACGTTCTCGCCTTCTTGATCCAGCAATACGGTGAAGTAGTGGATGTGTTCTGATAGCACGATGGCATGGTGACGGTGGTGGTGATGCTATCTCCGCAGGGCTTCGCCTAAGCACTACGAAAATATGACTGAGGGACAAAACTATGGAGGGGGGGGGGTGCCGCACACGGCTAAGAGATTGTCGTGGCTTTGTGTGGCGCCCCCTCCCCACATATATATAGGTGGGGGGGGGGGAGGGAGGAGGTGACCCAAGTGGGGCCGAATCTCACTTGGGGTCCTACCCCTAGCTGCACCCCCTTGCCTTTTTAGGTGAGCGGGGAAAGGCAGGGGAGGGTGGAGCCCCCCTTTCGTTTCTCCCATGAGAAGGGGAAGGCAGGAGGGGCTAGCTGATATGTCTCCAATGTAGCTTTACTTTTTGATTGTTCCATGCTATTGTATTATCTATCTTGGATGTTTTACATGCATTTATATGATATTTTATATGATTTTTGGGACTAACCTATTAACGTAGAGCCCAGTGCGAGTTTCTGTTTTCCCCTTTGTTTTTTAGTTTTACACAAAAGGAATACCAAACGGAGTCCAAACGAGATGAAACTTTACAATGATGTTTTATGGACCAGAAGAAGCCCCCGAAGCACAAGAGTTGGGCCAGAAGAGTCCCGAGGCAACGACAAGGGTGGAGGGCGCGCCCACCCCCCTAGTGCGTGCCTCCTACCTTGTCGCTGCCTCGTGCACCCCCTGACTTGAAACCGATGCCAAAAATTCCTATAAATCTAGAGACCCCCAGAACGAAACCTAGATTGGGAGTTCCGCCGCTGAAAGCCTCTGTAGCCATGAAAAACCTATCGGGAGCCCATTCCGGCACCCTGCCGGAGGGGGAAACCATCACTGGTGGCCATCTTCATCATCCCGACGGCCTCCATGATGATGAGGGAGTAGTTCACCCTCGGGGCTGAGGGTATGTACCAGTAGCTATGTGTTTGATCTCTCTCTCTCTCTCTCTCTCTCTCGTGTTCTTGATTTGGCGTTTGATCTCTCTCTCTCTCTCTCTCTCTCTCTCTCTCGTTCTTGATTTGGCACGATCTTGATGTACCGCGAGCTTTGTTACTATAGTTGAATCATATGGTGTTTCTCCCCCTCTATCTTCTTGTGATGAATTGAGTTTTACTTTTGAGATTTCACTATTATTGGATTGAATACTATTATGGATTTGAGAACACTTGATGTATGTCTTGCATGGGATACCCGTGGTGACAATGGGGTATTCTATTGTTTCACTTGATGTATGTTTTCGCACTCAACTCGCGGATTCCCGAGGTGACATTGGGGTAATCTATTCATAGGGGTTGATGCACGTGTTCGTCCTTGTTTCTCTAGTAGGAATCTTGGGGCACTCTTTGAGGTTCTTTATGTTGGATTGAATATGATGAATCTGAAGTTGTTTGATGCATATCCTATAGTTGACCCAAGGATACTTGTGGTGATATTGGAGTATCTAGGTGACATTAGGGTTGATTGATGTGTGTCATATGGTGTTATTTTACAACAACTCTAGGGCTGTTTGTGACACTTATAAGAATAGCTCAATGGATGGATCGGAAAGAATAAATTTGAGGTGGTTTCGTACCCTACAAGCAATCTCATATTATGTTCTTCATGATAGGAACTTTGGAGTGACTTTTGTTGCACATTGAGGGATTGCCATATGATTTAGTTGTGTTATCATTGTTGAGAGAACTTGCACTAGTGAAAGTATGAACCCTAGGCCTTGTTTCCAAGAATTGCAATACCATTTTTGCTCACTTTTGTTACTAGTTACCTTGCTGTTTTCATATTTTCAGATTACAAAAACCTATATCTACCATCCATGTTACAGTTGTATCACCATCTCTTCGCCGAACTAGTGCACCTATACAATTTACCATTGTATCAGGTGTGTTGGGGACACAAGATACTCTTTGTTATTTGGTTGCAAGGTTGTTTGAGACACACCATCTTCATCCCATGCCTCCCACGGATTGATAAACCTTAGGTCATCCACTTGAGGGAAATTTGCTACTGTCCTACAAAACTCTGACTTGGAGGCCCAACAACGTCTACAAGGATAAAGTTGCAGTAGACATCACTAGCCCCCACTTTCCTTCCCTAGGGCCGGCCAGGGAGAGGGGCATGCCAGCACCCTTGTGGGCTGGTGTGTCTCTCCCCTTCACCCATTAGGCCCATATACCTCCCGAGGGTGTCCGGAACCCCTTCCGCCGATCCGATGACTACCCGGTGCACTCTGAAACTCTTCCGGTGTCCGAATATCATCGTCCATTATATCAATCTCTACCTCCGGACTATTTCGGAGCTCCTCGTCATGTCTGCAATCTCATCCGGGACTCTGAACAACATTCCTTCACCAAATCATATAACTCATATAACACTATACCGTCAACGAACGTTAAGCGTGCAGACCCTACGAGTTCGAGAACTATGTAGACATGACCGAGACACCTCTCCGGTAAATAACCCAAAATAGAACCTGGATGCCCATATTGGCTCTTACATATTCTACGAAGATCTTTATTGGTCAAACCTTATGACAACAAACGTAATTCCCTTTGTCCATCGGTATGTTACTTGCCCGAGATTCGATCGTCGATATCTTCATACCTAGTTCAATCTCATTACCGGCAAGTCTATTTACTCATTCCGTAATACATCATCTTGCAACTAAATCCTTAGTCACTTTGCCTGCAAGGCTTTTTATGATGTGTATTACCGAGAGGGCCCACAGATACCTCTCCGATACATGGAGTGATAAATCCTAATCTTGATATATGCCAACTCAACAAACACCTTCAGAGATACCTGTAGAGCATCTTTATGATCACCCAGTTACGTTGTGACGTTTGATAGAACACAAGGTATTCCTCCGATATCCGGGAGTTTCGTAAGCTCATAGTCAAAGGAATATGTATTTGACATCAATAAACGGAACGATCATATGCTAAGCTAACGAATGGGTCTTGTCCATCACATCATTCTCCCAATGATGTGACCTCGTTATCAAATGACAACACATGTCTATGGTTAGGAATCGTTAACCATCTTTGATCAACAAGCTAATCTAGTAGAGGCTCACTAGGGACACTGTATTTGTTTATGTATTCACACATGTATTTAAGTTTACGATCAATACAATTCTAGCATGAATAATAAACCTTTATCATGAATAAGGAAATACAAAATAACAATTTTATTATTGCCCCCAGGGCATATTTCCTTCAGTCTCCCACTTGCACTAGAGTCAATAATCTAGATTACATCATAATGAATCTAACACCCTTGGAGTCTTGGTGCTAATCATGTTTTGCTCGCGAAAGAGGCTTAGTCAATGGGTCTTCTACCCAAACATGATATTAATTAGTCTCTTAAATCTATGAAAATTTCTATTGATGAGTGCAAATAAAGAACCGCTAAGATGCGTGCTAAGCGAGATTGGTTTGTAAAAGCGTGCTCTTCTATTTTTGTGAAAATAATGATGAAGATCTTAAAGTGATTGATGTGACTCCTATTAAATCTTTGTTTTCCCATGTAAATCTTGATAAATATGGGACTGTAGATGAGCCAACTTTAGTTAAAAGGCGTCCCAATAATTTGGAGTTTATAAATCTAGATGCAAAAATTGATAAAAGTGGGGTTAGAGAGGCCAAAACTTTAAGTAGCGATGAACCCACTCTTTTGGATTTCAAGGAATTTAATTATGATAATTGTTCTTTAATAGATTGTATTTCCTTGTTGCAATCCATGTTGAATTCTCCTCATGCTTATAATGAAAATAAAGCTTTTACTAAACATATTGTTGATGCTATGATGAAATCTTTTGAAGAAAAGCTTGAATTGGAAGTTTCTATTCCTAGAAAACTTTATGATGAGTGGGAACCTACTATTAAGATTAAGATTAAAGATTATGAGTGCCATGCTTTGTGTGATTTGGGTGCTAGCGTTTCCATGATTCCAAAAACTTTATGTGATGTGTTAGGTTTCCATGAATTTGATGAGTGTTCTTTAAATTTGCATCTTGGGGATCCCAATATTAAGAAACCTATGAGAAGGATTAATGATGTTCTTATTGTTGCAAATAGGAATTATGTGCCCGTAGATTTCATTGTTCTTGATATAGATTGCAATCCTACATGTCCTATTATTCTTGGTAGACCTTTCCTTCGAACGGTTGGTGCAGTTATTGATATGAAAGTAGGAAACATTAGATTTCAATTTCCGTTAAGGAAAGGCATGGAACACTTTCCTAGGAAGAAAATTAAGTTGCCATATGAATCCATTATGAGAGCTACTTATGGATTGCATACCAAAGATGACAATACCGAGATCTATGTTTTTGTGCCTAGCTAAGGGCGTAAACAATAGTGCTTATTGGGAGGCAACACAATCTTATTTATGTTCTTGCTCTCTTGGTTTTGTTTTTCAATAAATAATTCATTTAGCCTTTGGTTGTTTTTCTGTGTTTTAATTAGTGTTTGTGCCAAGTAAGATCTTATATCTTTTTATAGCACGGCGGTGGCTTTATTTTGTATAAATTATTTAACTCTCATGCTTCACTTATATTATTTCGAGAGTCTCTCTAAAAAGCGTGGTAATTTGCTTCGGTTATGAATTTAGTCATAATATGAGAGACATCCAAGAGGGATATAATAAAGACTTTCATATAAAGTGCATTGAATACTATGCGAAGTTTGATTCCTTATGATTGTTTTGAGATATGAGGATGGTGATATTAGAGTCATGCTAGTGGGTAATGGTGGATTGTAGAAATACTTGTGTTAAAGTTTGTGATTCCCGTAGCATGCACGTATGGTGAACCGTTATGTGATGAAGTCGGAGCATGATTTATTTATTGATCATCTTCCTTATGAGTGGCGGTCGGGGACGAGCGATGGTCTTTTCCTACCAATCTATCCCCCTAGGAGCATGCGCGTAGTACTTTGTTTTGATGACTAATAGATGTTTTTCAATAAATATGTGAGTTCTTTATGACTAATGTTGAGTCCATGGATTATACACACTCTCACCCTTCCACCATTGCTAGTCTATCTAGTACCGCACAACTTTCGTCGGTGCCATACACCCACCTTATACCTTCCTCCAAACAGCCACAATGCCTACCTATTATGGCATTTCCATAGCCATTCTGAGATATATTTCCATGCAACTTTCCACCATTCCGTTTTATTATGACACACTTCATCATTATCATGCTTTGCATGATCATGTAGTTGACATAGTATTTGTGGCAAAGCCACCATTCATAATTTTCATACATGTCACTCTTGAGTCATTGCACATGCCGCTACACCGCCGGAGGCATTCATATAGAGTCATAAATTGTTCTAAGTATCAAGTTGTAATTCTTGAGTTGTAAGTAAATAAAAGTGTGATGATCGTCATTATTAGAGCATTGTCCCATGTGAGGAAAGGATGCTGGAAGCTATGATTCCCTCACAAGTTGGGACGAGTCTCCGGACTTTACAAAAAATAAAAGAGGCCAAGAAGCCCACCAAAAAAAGAGAAAGAAACAAAATGAGAGAAAAGAGAGAAGGGGCAATGTTACTATCCTTTTTCCACACTTGTGCTTCAAAGTAGTACCATGATCTTCATGATAGAGAGTCTCCTATGTTGTCACTTTCATATACTAGTTGGAATTTTTCATTATAGAACTTGGCTTGTATATTCCAATGATGGGCTTCCTCAAATTGCCCTAGGTCTTCGTGAGAAAGCAAGTTGGATGCACACCACTTAGTTTCTTTTTGAACTTTCATAAACTTATAGCTCTAGTGCATCCATTGCATGGCAATCCCTACTCACTCACATCGATATCTATTGATGGGCATCTCCACAGCCCGTTGATACACCTAGTTGATGTGAGACTATATCCTTTTTTTGTCTTCTCCACAACCACCATATTCTATTCCACCTATAGTGCTATGTCCATGGCTCACTCTCATGTATTGCGTGGAAGTTGAAAAGGTTTGAGAAGATCAAAAGTATGAAACAATTGCTTGGCTTGTCATCGGGGTTGGGCATGATTTGAATACTTTGTGTGATCAAGATGGATCATAGCCATACTATATGATTTTGTAGGGATAAGCTTTGTTTGGCCATGTTATTTTGAGAAGACATAATTGCTTTGTTAGTATGCTTGAAGTATTATCGTTTTATGTCGATATTAAACTTTTGTTTTGAATCTGATGGATCTGAACATTCATGCCACAATAAAGAAAATTACATAGATAAATATGTTAGGTAGCATTCCACATCAAAAAAATCTGTTTTTATCATTTACCTACTCGAGGACGAGCAGAAATTAAGCTTGGGGATGCTTGATACGTCTCCAATGTATCTATAATTTTTTATTGTTCCATGCTATTATATTATCTATTTTGGATGTTTTATATGCATTAATATGCTATTTTATATTATTTTTTGGGACTAATCTATTAACCTAGAGCCCAGTGCCAATTTCTGTTTTTTCCTTGTTTTTGAGCTTCGCAGAAAAGGAATACCAAACGGAGTCCAAACGGAATATAACTTCACGATGATTTTTCTTGGATCAGAAGACATCCAGGGGACTTGGAGTGCAAGTCAGAAGAGCCACGAGGCGGTGGCAAGGGTGGAGGGCGCGCCCAGGGGGTAGGGTGCGCCCCCTACCTTGTGGGCCCCACGTGACTGCCCTGACCTAGTTCTTCCTCCTATATATTCATATATATTCTAGAAACACCATAAGCATCCACAAAAACACTTTTCCACCATGCAACCTTCTATTCCCGCGAGATCCCTTCTTGGGCCTTTTCCGGCATCCTTCCGGAGGGGGATTCGATCATGGAGGGCATCTACATCAACTCTATTGCCCTTATGACGAAGCGTGAGTAGTTTACCTCAGACCTACGGGTCCATAGCTACTAGCTAGATGGCTTCTTCTCTCTCTTTGATTCTCAATACCGTGTTCTCCTCGATGTTCTTGGAGATCTATCCGATGTAATCTTCTTTTGCGGTGTGTTTGTCGAGATCCGATGAATTGTGGATTTAAGATCAGCTTATCTATGAATATTATTTGAATCTTCACTGAAATATTATATGCATGATTTGATATCTTTGTATTTCCCTTCAAATTACCGGTTTGGTTTGCCCAACTAGATTGGTTTTTCTTGTAATGGGAGAGGTGCTTAGCTTTGGGTTCAATCTTGCGTGATTTCACCCAGTGACAAAGTAGGGGTAGCGAGACATGTATTGAATTGTTGCCATCGAGGATAAAAAGATGGGGTTTATATCATACGCATGAGTTTATTCCTCTACATCATGTCATCTTACTTAAGGCGTTACTCCATTCTTTATGAACTTAATACTATAGATGCATGCTGATAGCGGTTGATGTGTGGAGTAATAGTAGTAGATGTAGGAAGGAGTCGGTCTACTTGACACAGAGGTGATGCCTATATTACATAATCATTGCCTTGGATATCGTCATAACTTTGCGCTTTTATATCAATTGCTCGACAGTAATTTGTTCACCCACCGTATTATTTGCCTTCATGAGAGAAGCCTCTAGTGAAACCTATGGCCCTCGGGTCTATTTTCCATCATATTAGTTTCCGACCTACTATTTTGCAATCTTTAATTTTCAGATCTATAAACCAAAAAACCCCAAAATATTTACTTTATCTTTTGTTTAGTTTTATCTATCTCTATATGATCTCACCTTTGCAAGTGACCGTGAAGGGATTGACAACCCCTTTATCGTGTTGGGTGCAAGTGTTTGATTGTTTGTGCAGGTATTGGTGATTTGCGCATTCTTCTCCTATTGGATTGATACCTTGGTTCTTAACTGAGGGAAATACTTATATCTACTTTGCTGCATCACTGTTTCCTCTTCAAGGGAAAAACCAACGCAAGCTCAACAAGTAGCACCATCCTTCTTATCCGCCAAATATTTGGGGCAGTTCCGCTTCCAGTGACCATTCCCTTTGCAGTAGAAGCACTTAGTTTTAGGCTTGGGTCCAGCTTTGGGCTTCTTCCCGGGAGTGGCAACTTTCTTGCCATTCTTCTTGAAGTTCCCTTTCTTTCCCTTCCCCCTTTCCTTGAAACTAGTGGTCTTGTTGACCATCAACACTTGATGCTCTTTATTGATTTCTACCTCCGCGGCCTTAAGCATTAAGAAGAGCTCATGAATCATTTTATTCATCCCTTGCATATTATAGTCCATCATGAAGCCTCTGTATCTTGGTGGCAGTGATTGAACAACTCTGTCAATAACACTATCAACTGAAGATCAACTCCCAGCTGAGTCAAGTGGTTATCATACACAGACATTTTGAGTATGTGTTCACTGACAGAGCTGCTCTCCTCCATCTTGCAGCTATAGAACTTATTGGAGACTTCATATCTCTCAACTTGGGCATTTACTTGAAATATTAACTTCAACTCTTGGAACATCTCATATGCTCCACGACATTAAAACATCTTTGAAGTCCCGGTTCTAGGCCGTAAAGCATGGCAAACTGAACTATCGAGTAGTCATCAAATCGAGCTTGCCAGACGTTCATAACATCTGTAGTAACTCCTGCAGCAGGTCTGTCACCTAGCAGCGCATCAAGGAAATAATTCTTCTGTGCAACGATGAGGATAATCCTCAAGTTATGGACCCAGTTTGTGTAGTTGCTACCATCATCTTTCAACTTAGCTTTCTCTAGGAACACATTAAAATTCAGGGGAACGGTTGCTTGAGCCATTGATCTACAACATAGATATGCAAAACTATTAAGAATAAGTTCATGATAAATTAATTTCAATTAATCAAATTACTAATGAACTCCCACTTAAATAAACATCCCTCAAGTTATCTAAGTGATGCATGATCCAAATCAACTAACCCATGTCCGATCATCACGTGAGATGGGGTAGTCATCAATGGTGAACATCTCTATGTTGATCATATCTACTATACGACTCATGTTCGACCTTTCGGTCTCCAGTGTTCTGAGACCATTTTTGTACATGCTAGGCTCATCAAGTTTAACCCAAGTATTCTGCATGTGCAAAACTGTCTTACACCCGTTGTATGTGAACTTAGAGTCTATCAGACTCGATCATCATGAGGTGCTTCAAAACAACGAACTTTGGCAATGGTTCATACTCGGGGAGAACACTTCTATCTTGAAATGTAGTGAAGGGATCGTCTTATAATGCTACCGCCGTTCTATGCAAAATAAGATGCATACAGGATAAACATCACATGTAATCAAAATCTGTGACATGATATGGCCACCATCATCTTGTGCTTTTGATCTCCATCTCCAAAGCATCATCATGATCTCCATCGTCACCGGCTCGACACCTTGATATCCATCGTTGCGTTGGGATCATCTTGCCAACTATTGCTTCTACAACTATTGCTAACACATAGCGATAAAATAAAACAATTACATGGCGTTTGCATTTCATACAATAATTAAGAGACAACCCTAAGGCTCCTGCCGGTTGTCGATATTACAAAACATGATCATCTCATATGTCAACATATATCACATCATACCTTGACTATATCACATCACAACATGCCCTGCAAAAACAAGTTAGACGTCCTCTACTTTGTTGTTGCAAGTTTTACGTGGCTGCTACGGTATGCAAAAACCACAACGGTGATTATCAAGTTTGCTGTTTTAACCTTCTTCAGGGACCGGCCGTAGTCAAATTCGATTCAACTAAAGTAGGAGAAACAGACACCCGCCAGCCACCTTTATGCAAAACAAGTTGCATGTTAGTCGATGGAACCAGTCTCATGTGCGTGGACATGTAAGGTTGGTCTGGGCCGCTTCATCCCACAATACCGCCGAATCAAAATAAGACGTTGGTGGTAAGTAGTATGACTATCACCGCCCACAACTCTTTTTGTTCTACTCGTGCATATCATCTACTCATAGACCTGGCTTGGATGCCACTGTTGGGTAATGTTGCATGGAAACAAAAAAAATTCTACGCACACGCAAGATCTATCCATGGATGCATAGAAACGAGAGGGTAGAGTGTGTGTACGTACCCTCGTAGACCGTAAGCGAAAGCGTTTAGTAATGCGGTTGATGTAGTCAAACTTCTTCGCGATCCAACCGATCGAGTACCGAACATACGACACCTCCGCGTTCAGCACACGTTCAGCTCAGTGACGTCCTTGCCTTCTTGATTCAGCAAGACGGTGAAGTAGTGGATGAGTTCCAACAGCACGATGACATGATGACGGTGGTGGTGATACTATCTCCGCAGGGCTTCGCCTAAGCACTACAAAAATATGACCAAGGGACAAAACTGTGGAGGGGGGCGCCGCACACAGCTAAGAGATTGTCGTGGCTTTGTGTGGTGCCCCCTCCCACATACATATAGGTGGGGGGAGGGAGGAGGCATCCAGGAGGCGCCCCAAGTGGGGTCGAATCCCATTTGGGGTCCTGACCTAGCCGCCCCCCCTTGCGTTTTTAGGTGAGCGGGAAAGGCAAGGGAGGGTGGCGCCCCCCCTTTCCTTTCTCCCATGATAAGGGGAAGGCAGGAGGGGCTAGCCCTCCCCCTTTCCTTCCCTAGGGCTGACAGCCAAGGAGAGGAGTGCACCAACCCCCTTTTTGGGCTGGTGTGTCTCTCCCCTTGGCCAATGAGGCCCATATACCTCCCGGCGGTATCCGGAACCTCTTCCGGCGTTCTGATGACTCCCGGTGCACTCTGAAACTCTTCCGGTGTCCGAATATCATTGTCCTATATATCAATCTTTACCTCCGGACCATTTCGGAGCTCCACGTCATGTCTGTGATCTCATCTGGGACTTTGAAGAACATTCGGTCACCAAATCATATAACTCATATAACACTATATCGTCAACGGACGTTAAGCGTGCGGACCCTACGGGTTCGAGAACTATGTAGACATGACCGAGACACCTCTCTGGTCAATAACCAATAGAGGAAACTGGATGCCCATAGTGGCTCCTACATATTCTACGAAGATCTTTATCAGTCGAACCTTATGACAACATATGTAATTCCCTTTGTCCATCAGTATGTTACTTGCCCGAGATTCGATCTTTGGTATCTTCATACCTAGTTCAATTTCGTTACTGACAAGTATCTTTACTCATTCTGTAATACATCATCTTGCAACTAACTCCTTAGTTACTTTGCTTGGAAGGCTTCTTATGATGTGTATTATCGAGAGGGCCCAGAGATACCTCTCCGATACACGGAGTGACAAATCCTAATATTGATCTATAACAACTCAACAAACACCTTCGGAGATACATGTAGAGCATCTTTATGATCACCCAGTTACGTTGTGATGTTTGATAGCACACAAGGTATTCCTCCGGTATCCGGGAGTTGCATAATCTCATAGTCAAAGGAATATGTATGTGACATCAAGAAAGCAATAGCAATAAACTGAACGATCATATGCTAAGCTAACGGATGGGTCTTGTCCATCACATCATTCTCCCAATGATGCGATCCCATTATAAAATGACAACACATGTCTATGGTTAGGAAACCTTAGCCGTCTTTGATCAACGAGCTAGTCTAGTATAGGCTCACTAGGGACATGGTATTTGTTTATGTATCCACACATGTATTTAAGTTTCTGATCAATACAATTCTAGCATGAATAATAAACCTTTATCATGAATAAGGAAATATAAAATAACAACTTCATTATTGCCTCTAGGGCATATTTCCTTCAATGTTGTTACTCCACAGGGAATTGAAGTTGATAAAACCAAGATTGAAGCTATTGAGAGTTGGCTGCAGCCCAAAACGGTCACACAAGTGACGAGTTTTCTTGGACTCGCTGGTTTCTATAGGCATTTTGTGAGAGATTTCAACACCATTGATGCACCTCTCAATGAGCTTACAAAGAAGGATGTGCCTTTTGTTTGGGGTACCACACAAGAAGAAGCCTTCACGGTATTGAAAAATAAGTTGACACATGCTCCTTTATTCCAATTTCCTAATTTTAATATGACTTTTGAGGTTGAATGTGATGCTACTGGAATTGGATTAGGAGGTGTGTTATTACAAGATGGTAAATCTGTTGCATACTTTTTTGAAAAATTGAGTGGGCCTAATCTTAATTATTCTACTTATGATAAGGAATTACATGCTCTTGGTCAGACTTTGGAACATGACAACATTATTTATGGCCCAAAGAATTTGTTACATTCTGTTCATGAATCTTTGAAACATGTTAAAAGTCAAGAGAACCGTAGACATGCTAAATGGGTTGAATTCATTGAGACTTTGCCTTATGTCATTAAACACAACAAGGGTAAAGAAAATGTTATTGCTGATGCATTGTCTCGTCGTTATACTATGCTTTCACAACTTGAATTTTTTTAGTTTGGATATCGACAAAGATCAATATGTGCATGATGCTGAATTTAAGGATGTCATACTGCATTTAAAGAAGGAAGAACATGGAACAAGTTCGTCATTAATGATGGATTTGTGTTTCATGCTAAAAAATTATGCATTCGAGCTAGCTCTGTTCGCCTTTTGTTGTTGCAGGAGACACATGGAGGAGTATTAACACGACATTTTGGTGTGAAGGAGACGGGGGACTGATGTCTACTACGCAACCTTCTTCTTGTAGACTCGTGTTCCAAGCATAGAGTTTTGTAGGACAGTATCAAATTTCCCTCAAGTGGATGACCTAAGGTTTATCAAACCGTGGGAGGCATAGGATGAAGATGGTCTCTCTCAAACAATCCTGCATCCAAATAACAAAGAGTCTCTTGTGTCGCCAACACACCCAATACAATGGTAAATTGTATAAGTGCACTAGTTCGGCGAAGAGATGGTGATACAAGTGCAATATGGATAGTAGATATAGATTTTTGTTATCTGAAAATATAAAAACAACAAGGTAGCAAGTAGTAAAAGTGAGCGAAAATGGTATTGCAATGCTTGGAAACAAGGCCTAGGGTTCATACTTTCAGTAGTGCAAGTTCTCTCAACAATGGTAACATAATTAGATCATATAAAAATCCCTCAACATGCAATAAAGAGTCACTCCAAAGTCACTAATAGCAAAGAACAAACATAGAGATTATTGTAGGGTACGAAACCACCTCAAAGTTATTATTTTTGATCGATCTATTGGGCTAATCCTGTAAGTGTCACAAACAGCCCTAGAGTTCGTACTAAAATAACACCTTAATATACACATCAACCAAAACCCTAATGTCACCTAGATACTCCAATGTCACCAAAAGTATCCGCGGGTTTGATTATACGATATGCATCACACAATCTCAGATTCATCTATTCAAACCAACGCAAAGAACTTCAAAGAGTTCCCCAAAGTTTCTATCGGAGAGTCAAGACAAAAACGTGTGCCAACCCATATGCATAAGTTCAGAAGGTCACAGAACCCGCAAGTTGATCACCAAAACATATATCAAGTGGATCGTGTGAATATCCCATTGTCACCACAGATAATCACATGCAAGACATACATCAAGTGTTCTCAAATCCTTAAAGACTCAATTTGATAAGATAACTTCAAAGGGAAAACTCAATCCATTACAAGAAGGTAGAGGGGGAGAAACATCATAATATCCAACTAGAATAGCAAAGCTCGCGGTACATCAAGATCGTGCCAAATCAAGAACACTTGAGAGAGAGATCAAACACATAGCTACTAGTACATACCCTCAGCCCCGATGGTGGACTACTCCCTCCTCATCATGGAGAGTGTTGGGATGATGAAGATGGCCACCGGTGATGGTTTCCCCTCTGGCAGGGTGCCGGAACAGGGTCCCGATTGGTTTTTGGTGGCTACAGAGGCTTACGACGACGAAACTCCCGATCTAGGTTTCTTTTCAGGGGGTTTTGTATTTATAGGAATTTTTGGCGTCGGTTATTCGTCAGGGGGGTCCACGAGTCAACCACAAGAATGGAGCACCCTCCCCGGAGGGTAGGGCGTGTGAAAGTGCAACTATCCCTGGGTGGTTTTCGTAATTCCTAACAACATATAACTCATTGAGCTAATGCTATTTCAAGATAAACATTTCAGGAAAGCTCAATGATTGGCATGGCATGGATGAGAAAAGTGGACCCCTCAAAATACTAGGGACAAAGGATTGGCTCAAGCTCAAAGCACAAGACTCTATATTTTTTCATTTTAAGTGATCCAAGATCACATTGAGTCCATAGGAAAAGCCAATACTATCAAGAGGGGGTGAGGTGTTGCTTAATGAGTTTCTTGCTCAAAGTGCTTAGTGATATGCTCCAAAAACCCTAAAATACTTTCTCACATCCACATATGTCCCAAACCAAAAGTCCAACTCGGCCCCACCGAAATTTCATATCCGGAGCCACCGAGTTCAATTGACATAGCCACTGCCAGAAACCCTAGTCTTTTCAGTCTCACTGATAGGGATCTCGGTCTCACCGACATGGGATTGTAATCTCTCTGTTTCCCTTCGTAATGTTTCGGTCAAACCGAGATGAGCGATCGGTCCAACCGAGATTGCAATGCAAACACTCTATTTCCTTTTCGTAACGTTTCGGTCTAACCGAGATGAGCGAATCGGTCCCACCGAGTTTGCCTGACCAACTCTCTATTTGTCCATTACCAAAATCGGACTCACCGAGTTTGTGTAATCGGTCTCACCGAGATTATGTTATGCCCTAACCCTAACGAAATCGGTCTCACCAAGTTGATGTGTCGGTCCCACCGAAAACCCTAACGGTCACATTATGAACGAAATCGGTCTGACCGAGTTCTCTGAATTGGTCCCATCGAGTTTGGTAAATTGTGTGTAACGGTTAGATTTTGTGTGGAGGCTATATATACCCCTCCACCCACTCTTCATTCGTGGAGAGAGCGATCAGAACATGCCTACACTTCCAACACATATTTTCTGAGAGAGAACCACCTAGACTTGTGTTGAGATCAAGATATCCCATTCCAACCACATAAATCTTGATCTCTAGCCTTCCCCAAGTTTCTTTCCACTCAAATCATCTTTCCACCAAATCCAATCTTATGAGAGAGAGTTGAGTGTTGGGGAGACTATCATTTGAAGCACAAGAGCAAGGAGTTCATCATCAACACACCATTTGTTACTTCTTGGAGACTGGTGTCTCCTAGATTAGCTAGGTGTCACTTGGGAGCCTCCGTTAAGATTGTGGAGTTGAACCAAGGAGTTTGTAAGGGCAAGGAGATCGCCTACTTTGTGAAGATCTACCCGAGTGAGGCAAGTCCTTCGTGGGCGACGGCCATGGTGGGATAGACAAGGTTGCTTCTTCGTGGACCCTTCATGGGTGGAGCCCTCCGTGGACTCGTGCAACCGTTACCCTTCGTGGGTTGAAGTCTCCATCAACGTGGATGTACGATAGCACCACCTATCGGAACCACGGATAAAAAATCTCTGTGTCAACATTGCGTTTGCTCCCTCAAACTCCTGCCTTTACCTTCATGTGCAATTGTTTTACATTCCGCTGCTATACTCTTAGAATTGCCTGTGTAGGTTGATTGCTTGACTTGTGCTAAGTTGCTAAAATCTACCAAGAACTAAAATTGGGAAAAGGCGAGATTTTTATTTGGTCGAGTAGTCTAATCACCCCCCTGTAGAAATACTTTTGATTCTACAAGTGGTATCAGAGCTTTGGTCTCCATTTGGTTTGATTTCCATAGCTTTTGGGGGTCATAGCCTTGGTTTCAGAACCTAGGAGAGTTTGGCGTCTAGCGAGGGAAATTACAACTGTAGAGGTCCTTACTTTGATGGTACAAATTTTGCTAGTTGGAAGCATAAGATGAAAATGCATATTCTTGGACATAACCCCGCCGTTTGGGCTATTGTGTGTATTGGCTTGCAAGGTGAATTCTTTGATGGGAAAGAACCAAACCGTGAAGCTACCGCAGAAGAGTTGAAGATGCTACAATACAATGCTCAAGCTTGTGATATTCTCTTCAACGGATTGTGCCCCGAAGAATTCAACAAAATCAGCCGTCTTGAGAATGCTAAGGAAATTTGGGATACTTTGATTGATATGCACGAAGGTACCGACTCCGTCAAGGAATCCAAATTGGATGTGCTTCAAAGTCAACTTGACAAGTTCAAAATGAAGGATGGTGAAGGTGTCGCTGAAATGTACTCTAGGCTTGCTCTCATCACAAATGAGATTGCCGGCTTAGGAAGTGAAGAGATGACCGGTAGATTCATCATCAAGAATATCCTAAGAGCCTTGGATGGAAAATATGATACCGTGTGCACATTGATCCAAATGATGCCCAATTACAAAGATCTCAAGCCAAAGGAAGTCATTGGAAGAATTGTCGCTCATGAGATGTCACTCAAGGATAAGGAAGAGCTTCATAACAAGTCAAGTGGTGCTTAGAAAGCCTTATGTGAAGCTCCCACATCATCAAGTGAGAAACAAACGTTCAATGAAGAATTGAGTCTAATGGTGAAGAACTTCAACAAGTTCTACAAAAGTAGAAGCAAGGAAAGAAGTTCCAAGTCAAGGTCCTACAATGACAAAAGATCTTCTAGTCGTGAGCGTAATTGCTACAATTGTGGAAGACCCGGACACTACTCCAATGAGTGTACGGCTCCCTACAAAAGAAGACAAGATTATCCCAAAAGAAGAAGTAGAAGAGAAGAATCACCATCAAGAGAAAGAAGGAGTAGAGATGATCGTTATGAATGAAGACCCTCTCGGAGAAGCAAGGATTCGGAAAGGAATGATAAGTCATCAAGAAGCTACACAAAAAGAATACATCAAGATCATGTTGGTGAATAGGTATCCAGCTCGGACTCCGACAATCACTCCGAAAGAAGTTATCACTCCGACTCTTAATATACTCAAGATGAAGGTGTTGCCGGACTAGCACTTGTGACAACCAACTCCTACGACATATTTGACTCACCAAATGAAGGAATTGGAAGATGCTTCATGGCTAATGGTCCAAAGGTAACACACCCCGAGTATGTTGATTTCAATAGTGATGAAGATGATTTGCTAGGTGATGATGATTTACTTGTTGACAACTCTAGTGATGAAAACTATGATGAAACATCAACTAATCATGCTAATCAAGATAATATGAATGATGATGATAAGAAGGAGATTGAGCCTCTAACTAAATAACTAAAAACTCTTAAGTTAGCTCATGAAACTACCTTGGAAGATCATCGAGAACTTTTAAAGACTCATGAGAAACTACGCTTTGAGAAGCTCAACCTTGAGCAAGAACATGAGTTTTTAAAGGCAATCAATGATGATCTTCGCAAGAAAAGTTCTTCTTACATTGCCAAGCGTTTAATCTTGTCTACTTACATGCCACAAGTTAAATCTAACAACAAGAACAAGAAAGATTCTTCATCTAGTAGTAACAATAATCATGCTAAATCCAATGTTGTTGCTTCTAGTAGTTCTCTTGATTCCACTAATGATTCTCTTAGCCAAGTTACACTTGAGCAAGAAAATAGCTTATTGAAGGGAATTATAGAGAAAGGTGCTTACAAGAGCCTTGCCGGAAGTAAGCAATTTGAGGAAATTGTACGCAAGCAAGGAAGGCACCGGAAGAATCAAGGTGTTGGTTTTGGACGGAAGTTCAATGCCAATGGAGTTGAGTGGGAAGAAGATCAATACCCTAAGACGAAGTTTGTTCCTCAACAAGAGAAGTATAATCCTACTTATTTCAAAGGAACACTAGCTCAAGATGATCTTCCACCACAAGACCACAAGCAAAAAGGCAAGGACAAGCTTCAAGAGGAAATTGATGCATTTGAAGAAGCACCTAAGGCCTTGGTCAAGTGGGTTCCCAAGACTACATCAAGTTCTACTTCATTAAGTACAACTACAAGTCCAAGGATTCCCATCAAGATGGTGTGGATCCAGAAGAAGAAGAACTAGAGAGTTCTTGAGGGTGACTCCGCCAACATACTTCACTCTTACCATTTTGGCAATGACAAGTGCAAACAACTTCCACATCTTGCACTTGTTCAAGGAGTCACAAACCCTCTTATTGGTAAGACAAGGGACAAGGTAACCTAATGCTTTCATGCACATCATCTTGTGTATACATCACTCTATGTCTATGGATATCCTTGTTTGTTCCTTGTGGGACTAACCCATGTAGGTATTGAAAGTGCAACTCACTCCAAAGGATTGCTGCGAATGATATACATCAACATTGAGCATCCACATCTTCAACATCTACATGAAGTCATCATCGACAAAACCCAAGGTTAGTTCATCCCTCTTAGGGGGGATATCACATCTAGGGGGAGCTTTACTCTAATCGATTGAGCTAAAGCAACTCTAATAGTGTGTGCACAACAATGCTTTATGTAAAAGTGGTAACCCTACTTGTGCTTAAACGATGAGTATGACCTATGATCAAATGTTCTCATTTGACTCCTAAGTCAATATACTCATATATAGATGACCTAGTCATCGCCAAATTGCTTGATAGATGCTAGAGTGTTTGTGCATGCTTTGTCACATATTTCATTTGTCATTTTATTGTGTGAGCATGTTGAATGCATATTCTTACTCATTCGAGGACATCCATTTGTTGCTTTGATTGTTTGGCCTTTTCTATTTTGCCAAATGGATGGACAAGAATGCCTAAGAACTCCCTCTAGCTATCTATGCTTTTCTCGTCTCAAACTCTATTCATGCTACATCACAAAGTTTGATCAAGTCAGATTCGAACCACTCTGTGTGAGGAGCACTCGGAGTTCCCGATTCGTCATAGAATTAAACTTCCAAAACCTCTTTGTGCATTTCGGTCTGACCGATTCATCCTTTTCAGTCCTACCGAGATCACTAAGTTGATCTAGGTTTTCAATCTCGGTGCAACCGATTAGAACCTTTCGGTCACACCGAGATGCAGTAACTGCTTGCAGTTTTGCATCTCGGTGCCACCGAGTCGTCCACTCGGTCACACCGATAGGGCCAGGTTATATATACCAACGGGCCAAATTTTGGAAAAATTTCCGAACCTCTTCGCCCGCGCGTAACCTGCTCTGCTTCCTCGGGTCTCCGGATCATCCTCTTGCCGCCAGCGACCTCCCGCCGCTGGTGTCCGCCGTCGTCAATGACAATCTGCCCTACCGTTGCCGCCGTAGCAAGTTCGCCGCTGAACTAGGGTACAAACTTGATCTTTGTGCTAATCCATAACTCTGATTCTTAGCACATTGCTTTGCCATGATTCTTGCCACGGTTGAAATCATCCTGTACAACGAAAACATCCCGTAGATTAGTTTTGATTTGAAAATTTAGGGTTAGGTCTCCGCCAAATTCATCTCGGACTGACCGAGTTGTAGAAATCGGTTTCACCGATTTGGCTTAGCCCAGAGCACACGCGTTTTCGGTCTGAACGAAAATTGCAAATCGCTGTGACCGAGTTCGATTTCTCTGTGAAACCCTAGCAGTCTCGGTACCACCGAACTGTGACTCGGTCTAACCAAGTTCACTAGTTTAGGTTCCAAAAGCTGCTTCGGTATCACCGAGTTTACAAATCGGTAGATCCGAAATGCTTTCTTTCAAGAACTAAAACTAAGTTTTTAAGTCATCTGTTTTGCAAAACTCCTGTACTTTGTGATGCTCATCTACTCTACCTCATCTATAACCTATTCACAGGGTCTGCTCTCAGAGTATTTGCAGAGATGTCTGATCAAAGTGATAGTCAGAATAGGTCTGAAGAACAGGTGCAGATGAGTGAGGGTTCTGATCCCTCTAGCAGCTATGATGATGGCAGCAGGAGCACACCAAGTAACTTGCCAAAGGCTGCTACCAGGACAAGCAAGAAGAGAACTTCTGATTCAGAGGATGAAGATTATGTGGCTGTTGAAGATGAAGCCACTTCAAAGAAACAGGTGCTGAAAAAGGAGTATGGCACAGCTGCTGCAACAAAGCCTGGACTGAAAACAAAGGCTCCAGCAAGAAGACAACCCATGTCTAAGCCAAGAAAAGTTGCCACGGGTGAAACCATGAAGTTCACCATTGAATCTGAAGAAGAAGCAACTGGAAAGGATAAGAAGAAGAAGAGGGCTAGAACCACTACTGCCAGAGTTCTTGGCAAGCCCTCAATGATAATTGATTCTGAAGAAGAAGAAGAGCAGGAGGATGCTCCACCAGCACTCAAAACTCAAAAGCTCATGGGAGATGCAATCAGATTAGGGGCTTCTCCATCTAAGCCCAAATCTGCTCCCAAGGCTGCTGCTCCAGCTCCAAAGCCTAAACCCAATAGAAGCACTAGAAACATCTCTGCTGAGGAGAAGAACAAGGCCCCAGTGCCTAAAGCTGTTGAAGAAGATGAAGCCCAAGTGCTAAGAAAGCTGAAGCCCAAGATCCCTGATCACAATGATGGACATCCAGTTGCAGAAAACATGAAAATTAGGAAGGATGCAGGATTGAGACTATGGAGATAGTCTGATCCATATGCTATCAGGAGAAGAACTGCCGTGGAATACAGGTTTCACACTAAGGAACATCAGTACTTCTATGAGACAATTCTGCTTGGTAAGAATCCCATAGTGTGTGACATGAGATGGGTTGACTGGGAGTTCATCAAGGAGAATGAGGATCACTTCCCTGGTGTGTATGATAGCTTTAAGGGATGTGGAGTTGACACATTTGTTGCCCAGAAGCTCACTAAGTGGAATGATGAGTCTCGGTGTCAAAACCGGCGGATCTCGGGTAGGGGGTCCCGAACTGTGCGTCTAGGATCGATGGTAACATGTACACGGAGTTTTACCCAGCTTCGGGCTCTCTTGATGAGATAATACCCTACATGCTGCTTTTGATTGTATTCATATGGGTGTAGTACAGAGTTGATCTACCTCGAGATCATATGTTGTGGTCTAAACCCTAGAGGTATGACGAGTCATCTCATAATCCTCTATCGACTAGTCTGGCCTCGGTTTATATAATACACCAGAGGCCCAGGATAACAAGAGTCCTAGCCGAATACGCCGGTGGGGGAGGAGTCCTTGTCTTGATCGCCAAGTCTTGTGGAATCTTCCTTGTATGCGGCACCTGTCCGGACTGGCCCATGAGTATGCGGCCCTGGGGGTCCTCGGCCCAATCTAACCGATTGGGGGACGACGTGGTGAGTACCCCCTAGTCCAGGACACCGCCAGTAGCCCCCTGAACCGGTCTTCAAGTTAGGGACGCTCCTCGATTCTTCCGAACTGTTCTTCATCTTCGGTCGTCGGTCTTGAAAACTGGTTCAACGAATCTTCTTTATCTTCGATCTTGAGGATCGCCGAAATGCATTCGATGGGTTTACACGTCGGGTATCCGAGGAGCCCCTTTAAGTTTCCGGCCTTTATCAATGCCTTGTTATTTTTATGCCACACCTCGGGTTTGAAGTTGTTCCCGGGAGGCAGTTCCCTCTTGCGTCCGAGCTCTAACGCCGGACTGCATTCGAGATATTTTTTGCAGCCGAGCACCAATGCCGGACTGCTTCCCAGCTCTAACGCCGGACTATGTATCCGAGCTCCAACGCCGGACTATATCCGAGGTGTCGTAAATCACCTTGGTTCAAAGAAGTTTGAAGGAGTTTTAGCCGAGCTCAATGCCGGAAATGCCCTCTATGGAGCCAGCCACTAGCACCCGAGCTTTATGCCGGACTGCTTTCGAGGTGGTGCACCACCCCGAATGTGGGCCGATTCTTGTCAATATTTTTGATCGGTGCAATTTATTCTCTGCCGAAATATATAGCCAGTAGCCCTCAAGGTGGGTATCGGTCTAAAACCCGAGGTGCACATGAAGGATGACATAAGACCGCTGATCCCCGTAGCCGCTGAGACTCAGGTTGATTTGCAAAATCGGTTTGAGGATCAAGTCCTAGCTCGGCAGAATACTTCGGGACACAAAAAGCGGCGTGCTCAGTCCTCGAGACTCAGGTTGGGTGCGGCCGACCAACCCGAGGATCAAAATCTCCTCGGAAACTATATTGCACATAACATTTTCTGCATTGGACAAGCAATGCAGTAGCCCCTGAGACACTGGTCAGGTGGCAACACCAGATCAGGGGATCAATATGCCCCTTTAATATGTTTAAATAATAAGCCCGAAGCCCAGTAGCCCCCGAGCCTTAATGCGGGCACGGGTGGCCGAATTAAGGATCAATATCCATAGTAAAATCACAAATTATGTGTAATGACTCTATTTATCCAAGTACTTTACGTCATTAATGCTCGGATCCGCATTGTACAAAACTTTGTTGACCGACCATCGGCTTCCGCCTCCTCGGCCAGTAGCCGAGGAGTGTTTGTCTTACTTATAAAGCTTTTATGAGGGCAAAGATTTATGACAAACAAGGCAATCTGGCCATACAGTTTTATAAACAAAGGTACGCGGAGAGATATGTTATATTACTGTTTAACAGAAGAAATGTCTTCCAAAGAAAATAGTCCCGCTATCGGTTCCTTTCTTTGGGTTGTTATGCTAAGCATGATCATAAAACCTCAGCTCCAATGTAAGAGCAAAATATCGAGGATTTAGTCTGGGAGGCTAGTTAATAGCCCCCGGTAGTGTTCGGTGACAGTCGAGGTCAAGCCGTAAACACTTCGCCCAATGTTATGAACGGCCTGTTATTTAACACAGTCATCGGATCACTGACCAGTTTACGCTTATTGTGACAGTCAGTTTTCGGCTTTCTCCACTGAGGTGCTTAACCGTGTGAGCTGGAAGCATGATCGCAGTGGTTCTCCCTTTGCACGCCTAGCCGAACAAAGCGGAACGTAGGAAGCAAGTGTAGGAGCCGGGCAACCCAACTATTGACCGAAGACACAATTCGAAACCGATGCATATATAGCAGTATCCGAGAATATTTTTGCCGAATCTATAAAGGTGTCCGGCATTGCACTGCGAGACTTGTGCTGAAAAACCACAAATAGTTTAAAAGTGCCAAAAAGCTTGGAAAACCAAGAAACATCAGTAAAAACATGACGTCCGAACAATATCAAGTGTTCGATGCCAACCCGAAAAGTGGTCTTAGAAAAAAGAAGTGCTTCTGTCGTGCTTTAACATGATACATCCTATCTCAAGACTTCGAGCGGGTCAGCCTACGGCTTCAACCTCCTATCTCGAGGGCGGAGTACTTCTCATCAGGCCAGTTTAGCAAACTAAACTCTAGCGGCTTTTGAGAGAGAGATTAGGCTCCCCGGCTAGTGACCGCACACTCGTGTCGAAAAAAGAAGTGATAAATAATAATAACTTTGCAACGACTAAGAAGAAAAACACTTAGTATGAAACGACTCAAATAAACATAAGAGCCCCCAAGTGACTTGGGTAAAAGTTGACTATATAATGTAAGTTGACATGTAGAATGCCTTCTAGCCGGATTGTAGATCGTTTGTCGTAGCGGACCTTTTCGCTTCAACCTCTGGACTCAATAGTCCGGAGTGTGTCCGAATACCCTCGCGGTTATAAAAACTGGGGCATGCGTGGAGACCAGGCGTAGGGGTCATTAGTGCTTTATCAGACAAGTGCCCAACTAGTTATGTTATATTACATGGTTAGTAAGAAACATCTTCCAGGGAGAATAGTTCCGTTAGGGGTTCCTTTCCCTGGGAGGCATGCCCTAAAGTGCATGTCCGGACTGCAAAAAGAGCAGAAAAACATCTGGGGGCAGGTAAATAAATAGGTAAGAAATCATCTTAAAGTTCACCGACCGAGTATTCCCTTAAGAACGCTAGCTTTCGGCTTCACCCAGTCTGAGGTACACATCCGTCTGACCCGGCAGTAACAATCGCAGAGGTGCTCCCTTTACCACCTAGTCGAACAATCGGGAACGTAGGGGTAAGCACAAGAGCCAGGCAACCCAGCTTGGCCAAAACTTAAGTCATATCGATGCATATAATGGTGAATAAAAGGTACATGCGGAAGTGTGACACATGTGTTGGGCATAAAGCCCGTATTAATAAGCTTCTGTTAAAGAAGCCCCCAGGTATAATGAGCGTGGGTAGCGCGTCAAGTATGTGTGAACAAAGTTTGGACAAGAATTTTTTTTTACAAGCAACTTTTTTTTCCAAAAAAGTATAATGCTTGGTCGAACCGAACACAAGTTAGAAATTAAAGCTTTGAGCATGAAAGCGACTTAGCTGGTTAATGTGTTCGCAGTCCGAGCTTGATGCGGGACAAGGTTCTATCCCCCAAGCTAGTCCCGAGGTGGCGGAGCGGAGAGCTCGACACGCCGAAGTGGTGACATAGCACGGTCGATGCAGACCGGCAGAGTGACGCCAAAGTCCCCGGATCATTTTCCTGTGCACAAAAAATAGTGCAAACGGGAGATAATAGTAATAATGATAAATAAAAAAAATCGTTGCATAATGAATAATTTATGCAAAGTGAGTAATAAAAGAAATATGGCCTGGCGCCGAAGTCGATGTCGACGCAGGGCGTCGGTGTGATGCAGTAGGTCGGTCCGCGCTCCGGATGCGGCGTTCGCCGGACTATGTACGGAGACTGGCCGAACCAGCATGCGACCGTCGTTAATGCGGCCACCATTTGATAGACCTGTGAACATATGATGGACAAACCAGAGTAATATTTCCTTGGAAAAAATGAACCCAAACATGCAAAAAAATATTAGGATTAATAGCACCTGGTTTATTTGTTGTAGCAATCCAAAGGAAGATGATGCTGGCAAAGGTTGGCTTGCCGAGGCAAAGCCCTCGGTCCAGCCAATCGTGACGAAGCTGGTCGGCTAGTGACGCCGAAGTGTCCGGAGGAGGTTGATGAAGAGATGATGAATCCTCCGGTCCAGCCGAGATGTCGAAGCCTCGAGGCCAGTCGATGAGTCGAAGTAGTCCGGCGTGATGGACACCGGCTTGAAGGGGCAATAGTGCGGCCCTGCCGATGCAGGTCGTGACGTGGTCGATGCCGGCTTGATGAAGCGACCGTGCCGTGATGCCGGTATGCCCGCTCCGTGTAATACGTGGGCGGCGATGTTGGTGATGATTTGTCCTTCGCGATGCCGGACTCTTGTTCGGCTTCCCGAGATGATGATCCGAAGAAGTTGAGCTCGGCTCAACAAAGTGACGACGTGTCTAGCGCAGGTCAGCAGCCGTGGAGCAATATTGCCGGACTGGTTTGACACCAGCATGATGCCGAAGATCATGTTCAAAAGATCTTAAAGTTAGTGGGATGTGTTCGGGAACAATACACAATATCCCATACAAAACTTCCTTCAAAAGGGATGTCCGAAATCCCGTTCATAAAAAACATGAATTCGGGTCAGATTCGTTCTCGCGCAGAAAACAGATCCGAAAAGTGATGCACTAATCGGAAGGTTCCCGGAGTTCGGACGGTCGGATCGAGCTGAAACTTGGAGGGGTGGTGGATATAGGAATTCCGCAGCCGATCAATGGTTGGATCTTCCAAAGGACGTCCGAGTTAGAAGCTGGACACCACGCCCTAAACTCGTCCAGATTCTCGTCCAGATTTGACAGAGTCTCCGGTATATCGTGGATTGCCAGAGATTTCTCCATCGGAACTCGACGAAATTTTCCAGGGTTGTTGTAGACTCAATTCCGCACAATTCCACCAAAGCGATCGTCAAAGCGATACTCGAGGAGGTGGTGGCAGCAGATACGAGTTCTCTGTCCAGAAAAACAGCACGGTCGCTTGAGGGCAATGTTGACGTTGAGCCCCCGAGCTTCATGGATGACTCCTCCGTGATCTTGATAGAGATCGGAGTTGATGTTTGATGAAGGCCCTCGTCCGAACATGGTGATCCGAACACGCGGCGCAATTCTTGGTCGAACCAAGGTGACCAGTCAAGCTGGTGACAAAGATGCCGAAGTCGCAGTTGATCTGCAGGCGAGCCATCGATCCTTTTGTCGATCACACAGCGGAACTCTCAATGAAAGCACCAATGTCGGTGTCAAAACCGGTGGATCTTGGGTAGGGGGTCCCGAACTGTGCGTCTAGGATCGATGGTAACATGTACACGGGGTTTTACCCAGCTTCGGGCTCTCTTGATGAGATAATACCCTACATGCTGCTTTTGATTGTATTCATATGGGTGTAGTACAGAGTTGATCTACCTCGAGATCATATGTTGTGGTCTAAACCCTAGAGGTATGACGAGTCATCTCATAATCCTCTATCGACTAGTCTGGCCTCGGTTTATATAATACACCAGAGGCCCAGGATAACAAGAGTCCTAGCCGAATACGCCGGTGGGGGAGGAGTCCTTGTCTTGATCGCCAAGTCTTGTGGAATCTTCCTTGTATGCGACACCTGTCCGGACTGGCCCATGAGTATGTGGCCCTGGGGGTCCTCGGCCCAATCTAACCGATTGGGGGACGACGTGGTGAGTACCCCCTAGTCCAGGACACCGTCAATGAGCTCATCATGCAGTTTTACTCCACTGCCCACTTCTATCTAGATGGAAGGATAGTATGGATGTCTGAAGGTACTAGATACCAGTGTACAGTTGCCTAGATGATGTGTTGGATACTCACAAGTTTGGATCTGTCCACTGCTTCTTGCTATCTGGTCTGCCTACCATAAACTTGATTCTAAGGCACACACTGCTACCCAAGTCAGGTGATCACAAGATGATCAGAGGACATGCTATAAACTTGCTGCATATATTTGATGTCCCACACAAGTTCAAGGCCATGAGTTTGATTGTTGAGACAATCAAGAGGACTGCTGCTAACCAGAAGAGAAGCTGTGGGTATGCCCCAGAAATTCAGGAGCTCATCAATTCTAAAATGGGCACAGGGACTTATCTCTTGGATAAGGAACACATGGCCATATACCCTGAATTTGAGAACAACACTGTGGTGATGAATGAGGATGACCCCACATCAGTGCAAGCACATGAGAAGAGAGAGAAAGCTAAAGCTGAGAAAGCTGCAAAGATGCCAAGTGTAGAGGAGGCATCTCAGGTATTCTTGAAGAGCAAGCAAGACCAACTTGGATATCTGATCCTGTCCACCCTGAGGATTGAGAAGGGCTTGGCCACCCTAACTCAAAACCAGAAGAGTTTGGAGAGGATCATTGAGCAGAAGTTCTGTGATTTGGATGTCAAGGTAACTGAGATCCAAACTGCAGTTGAGCAGCTACAGGAGGAAGCATAGGAGAAGAAGGGCAAGTCTACCACAAATGCTTTTGCTAGAGTGCCCAGAAGCCAAAGATCTATTGCAGTGCCCATGACAAATACTAGAGCCACAACATCAACACCAGTAGCTACAACTACAGTGCCACCTCCAGCAGCCACTCCACCAGCTCCAGCTACATCAATGGAAGCTTTCGTCCTTGGAGTCATCTCAACATCTCCTACCGAAGACCAAGATTGAGAGACGTTTAGCACTATGCATTTTTGAACTTTTTGGCAACTTGTTGCCAAAGGGGGAGAAAAATGTATAGATCATAGGCTTCGAGAGAGAGTGTTGCTTTTTTCTCTCTCTTGCTATTTTGGTTGAACCTTTCATTGTGTGCTTGTGTGAGATACTTTATGTGCTTGTGAGATACTCGTTTGATCATGTGTTTGATCATATGCTACCCTTAATGCTTGTTGGATGATATTATCTCGTATATCTCTATATGATCATTCACTTTCCTTGGTGATGAGTGCATGCTTTTAACTTCTATCATTTTGAGCGCTCCACCAAGACGTATGTGACATGGAAGAGTAACCCATGATCCTAATCGATTATGCATTTGCATTCAAAAGCAAATTTTAAATAATGCACAAATTTAGGGGGAGCTCTTGCTTATCACCTACTTCTCAAAGCGATGATGTTTTTCAATCTTATTATCATTTGTCGAAGCTTTGATCTATATATTGTCATCAATTACCAAAAAGGGGGAGATTGAAAGTGCAACTATCCCTGGGTTGTTTTGGTAATTCCTAACAACATATAGCTCATTGAGCTAATGCTATTTCAAGATAAACATTTCAGGAAAGCTCAATGATTGGCATGGCATGGATGAGAAAAGTGGACCCCTCAAAATACTAAGGACAAAGGATTGGCTCAATCTCAAAGCACAAGACTCTACATTTTTTCATTTTAAGTAATCCAAGATCACATTCAGTCCATAGGAAAAGCCAATACTATCAAGAGGGGGTGAGGTGTTGCTTAATGAGTTTCTTGATCAAAGTGCTTAGTGATATGCTAAAAAAAACCTCAACTACTTTCTCACACCCACATATGTCCCAAACCAAAATTCCAACTCGGCCCCACCGAAATTTCATATCCGGAGCCACCGAGCTCAATTGACATAGCCACTGCCAGAAACCCTAGTCTTTTCGGTCTCACCGATAGGGATCTCGGTCTCACCGAGATGGGATTGTAATCTCTCTGTTTCCCTTCGTAACGTTTCGGTCAAACCGAGATGAGCGGTCGGTCCCACCGAGATTGCAATACAAACACTCCGTTTCCTTTTCGTAACGTTTCGGTCTAACCGAGATGAGCGAATAAGTCCCACCGAGTTTGCCTGACCAACTCTTTATTTCTCCATTACCAAAATCGGTCTCACCGAGATTATGTTAAGCCCTAACCCTTACGAAATAGGTCTAACCTAGTTGACGTGTCGGTCCCACTGAAAACCCTAACGGTCACATTATGAACCATATCGGTCTGACCGAGTTCTCTGAATCGGTCCCACCGAGTTTGGTAAATTGTGTGTAACGGTTAGATTTTGTGTGGAGGCTATATATACCCCTCCACCCACTCTTCATTCGTGGAGAGAGCCATCAGAACATGCCTAAACTTCCAACACATATTTTCTGAAAGAGAACCACCTACACTTGTGTTGAGATCAAGATATCCCATTCCAACCACATAAATCTTGATCTCTAGCCTTCCCCAAGTTGCTTTCCACTCAAATCATCTTTCCACCAAATCCAATCCTATGAGAGAGAGTTGAGTGTTGGGGAGACTATCATTTGAAGCACAAGAGCAAGGAGTTCATCATCAACACACCATTTGTTACTTCTTGGAGACTGGTGTCTCCTAGATTAGCTAGGTGTCACTTGGGAGCCTCCGTCAAGACTGTGGAGTTGAACCAAGGAGTTTGTAAGGGCAAGGAGATCGCCTACTTCATGAAGATCTACCCAAGTGAGGCAAGTCCTTCGTGGGCAACGGCCATGGTGGGATAGACAAGGATGCTTCTTCGTGGACCCTTCTTAGGTGGAGCCCTCCGTGGACTCGCGCAACCGTTACCCTTCGTGGGGTGAAGTCTCCGTCAACGTGGATGTACGATAGCACCACCTATCGGAACCACGGATAAAAAATCTCCATGTCAACATTGCGTTTGCACCCTCAAACTCCTCCCTTTACCTTCATGTGCAATTGTTTTACATTCCGCTGCAATACTCTTAGAATTGCATGTGTAGGTTGATTGCTTAACTTGTGCTAAGTTGCTAAAATCTACCAAGAACTAAAATTGGGAAAAGGCGAGATTTTTATTTGGTCAAGTAGTCTAATCACCCCCCTGTAGACATACTTTTGATCCTACAAGTGGTATCAGAGCTTTGGTCTCCATTTGCTTTGATTTCCATAGCATTTGGGGGTCATAGCCTTGGTTTCAGAACCTAGGAGAGTATGGCGTCTAGCGAGGGAAATTACCACCATAGAGGTCCTTACTTTGATGGTACAAATTTTGCTAGTTGGAAGCATAAGATCTTCTAGTCGTGAGCATAGTTGCTACAATTGTGGAAGACCCGGACACTACTCCAATGAGTGTACGGCTCCCTACGAAAGAAGAGAAGATTCTCCCAAAAGAAGAAGTAGAAGAGAAGAATCACCATCAAGAGAAAGAAGGAGTAGAGATGATCGTTATGAACGAAGACCCTCTCGGAGAAGCAAGGATTCAGAAAGGAAGGATAAGTCATCAAGAAGCTACACAAAAAGAATACATCAAGCTCATGTTGGTGAATGGGTATCCGGCTCGGACTCCGACAATCACTCCGAAAGAAGTTATCACCCCGACTCCGAATATACTCAAGATGAAGGTGTTGCCGGACTAGCACTTGTGACAACCAACTCCTACGACATATTTGACTCACCAAATGAAGGAATTGGAAGAAGCTTCATGGCTAAAGGTCCAAAGGTAACACTCCCCGATTATGTTGATTTCAATAGTGATGAAGATGATTTGCTAGGTGATGATGATTTACTTGTTGACAACTCTAGTGATGAAAACTATGATGAAACATCAACTAATCATGCTAATCAAGATAAAACGAATGATGATGATAAGAAGGAGATTGAGCCTCTAACTAAAGAACTAAACACTCTTAAGTTAGCTCATGAAACTACCTTGGAAGATCATCAAGAACTTCTAAAGACTCATGAGAAACTACGCTTTGAGAAGCTCAACCTTGAGAAAGAACATGAGTTTTTAAAGGCAATCAATGATGATCTTCGCAAGAAAAGTTCTTCTTACATTGCCAAGCGTTTACTCTTGTCTACTTACATGCCACAAGTTAAATCTAACAACAAGAACAAGAAAGATTCTTCATATAGTAGTAACAACAATCATGCTAAATCCAATATTGTTGCTTCTAGTAGTTCTCTAGATTCCACTAATGATTCTCTTAGCCAAGTTACACTTGAGCAAGAAAATAGCTTATTGAAGGGAATTATAGAGAAAGGTGTTTACAGGAGCCTTGCCGGAAGTAAGCAATTTGAGGAAATTGTACGCAAGCAAGGAAGGCACCGGAAGAATCAAGGTGTTGGGTTTGAACGGAAGTTCAATGCCAATGGAGTTGAGTGGGAAGAAGATCAATACCCTAAGACGAAGTTTGTTCCTCAACAAGAAAAGTATGATCCTACTTCTTTCAAAGGAACACAAGCTCAAGATGATCTTCCACCACAAGACCACAAGCAAAAAGGCAAGGACAAGCTTCAAGAGGAAATTGATGCATTTGAAGAAGCACCTAAGGCCTTGGTCAAGTGGGTTCCCAAGACTACATCAAGTTCTACTTCATCAAGTACAACTACAACTCCAAGGATTCCCATCAAGATGGTGTGGATCCAGAAGAAGAAGAACTAGAGAGTTCTTGAGGGTGACTCCGCCAACATACTTCACTCTTACCATTTTGGCAATGACAAGTGCAAACAACTTCCACATCTTGCACTTGTTCAAGGAGTCACAAACCCTCTTGTTGGTAAGACAAGGGACAAGGTAACCTAATGCTTTCATGGACATCATCTTGTGTATACATCACTCTATGTCTATGGATATCCTTGTTTGTTCCTTGTGGGACTAACCCATGTAGGTATTGAAAGTGCAACTCACTCCAAAGGATTGCTCCGGATGATATACATCAACATTGAGCATCCACATCTTCAACACCTACATGAAGTCATCATCGACAAAACCCAAGGTTAGTTCATCCCTCTTAGGGGGGATATCACATCTAGGGGGAGCTTTACTCTAATCGATTGAGCTAAAGCAACTCTAATAGTGTGAGCACAACAATGCTTTATGTAAAAGTGGTAACCCTACTTGTGCTTAAACGGTGAGTATGACCTATGATCAAATGTTCTCATTTGACTCCTAAGTCAATATACTCATATATAGATGACCTAGTCATCGCCAAATTGCTTGATAGATGCTAGAGTGTTTGTGCATGCTTTGTCACATATTTCATTTGTCATTTTATTGTGTGAGCATGTTGAATGCATATTCTTACTCATTAGAGGACATCCATTTGTTTCTTTTATTGTTTGGCCTTTTCTCTTTTGCCAAATGGATGGACAAGAATGCCTAAGAACTCCCTCTAGCTATCTATGCTTTTCTCGTCTCAAACTCTATTCATGCTACATCACAAAGTTTGATCAAGTCAGATTCGAACCACTCTGTGTGAGGAGCACTCGGAGTTCCCGATTCGTCATAGACTTAAACTTCCAAAACCTCTGTGCATTTCGGTCTGACCGATTCATCCTTTTCGGTCCTACCGAGATCACTAAGTTGATCTAGGTTTTCAATCTTGGTGCAACCGATTAGAACCTTTCCGTCACATCGAGTTGCAGTAACTGCTTGCAGTTTGCATCTCGGTGCCACCGAGTCGTCCCACTCGGTCACACCGACAGGGTCAGGTTATATATATACTGACGAGCCAAATTTTGGAAAATTTTCCGAACCTCTTCGCCCGCGCGTAACCTGATCTGCCTCCTCGGGTCTCCGGATCGTCCTATCGCCGCCAGTGACCTCCCGCCGCTGGTGTTCACCGACGTCAACGGCAATCTGCCCCGCCGTTGCCGTCGTAGCAAGTTCGCCGCTGAACTAGGGTACGAACTTGATCTTTGTGCTAATCCATAACTCTGATTCTTAGCACATTGCTTTGCCATGATTCTTGCCACGGTTGAAATCATCCTGTCCAACGAAAACATCCTGTAGATTAGTTTTGATTTGAAGATTTAGGGTTAGGTCTCCACCGAATTCATCTCGGACTGACCGAGTTGTAGAAATCGGTTTCACCGATTTGGCTTAGCCCAGAGCACACGCGTTTTCGGTCTGAACGAAAATTGCAAATCGCTGTGACCGAGTTCGATTTCTCTGTGAAACCCTAGCAGTCTTGGTACCACCGAACTGTGACTCGTTCTAACCAAGTTCACTAGTTTAGGTTCCAAAAGCTGCTTCGGTATCACCGAGTTTACAAATCGGTAGATCCGAAATGCTTTCTTTCAAGAACTAAAACTAAGTTTTTAAGTCATCTGTTTTGCAAAACTCCTGTACTTTGTGATGCTCATCTACTCTACCTCATCTATAAACTATTCACAGGGTTTGCTGTGAGAGTATTTGCATAGATGTCTGATCAAAGTGATAGTCAGAACAGGTCTGAGCAACAGGTGCAGATGAGTGGGGGTTTTGATCCCTCTAGCAGCTATGATGATGGCAGCAGGAGCACACCAAGTAACTTGCCAAAGGCTGCTACCAGGACAAGGAAGAAGAGAACTTCTAATTCAGAGGATGAAGATTATGTGGCTGTTGAAGATGAAGCCACTTCAAAGAAACATGTGCTGAAAAAGGAGTATGGCACAACTACTGCAACAAAGCCTGGACTGAAAACAAAGGCTCGAGCAAGAAGACAACCCATGTCTAAGCCAAGAAAAGTTGCCACAGGTGAAACCATGAAGTTCACCATTGAATCTGAAGAAGAAGCAACTAAAAAGGATAAGAAGAAGAAGAGGGCTAGAACCACTACTGCCAGAGTACTTGGCAAGCCCTCAATGAGAATTGATTCTGAAGAAGAAGAGCAGGAGGATGCTGCACCAGCACCCAAAACCAGGAGAGTTTGGAGAGGATCATTGAGCAGAAGTTCTATGATCAGGATGTCAAGGTAACGGAGATCCAAACTGCAGTTGAGTAGTTACAGGAGGAAGCATAGGAGTAGAAGGGCAAGTCTACCATAGATGCTTTTGCTACAGTGCCTAAAAGCCAAAGATCTGCTACAGTTCCCGTGACAGATATTAGAGCCACAGCATCAACACCAGCAGCTACAACTCCAGTGCCACCTCCAGCAGCCACTCCACTAGCTCCGGCTACATCAATGGAAGCTTTCGTCCTTGGAGTCATCTCAACACCTCCTACCGAAGACCAAGCCTGAGAGACGTTTAGCACTATGCATTTTTGAACTTTTTGGTAACTTGTTGCCAAAGGGGGAGAAAAATGTATAGATCATAGGCTTCGAGAGAGAGTGTTGTTTTTTACCTCTCTTGCTATTTTGGTTGAACCTTTCATTGTGTGCTTGTGTGATATACTTTATGTGCTTGTGAGATACTCGTTTGATCATGTGTTTGATCATATGCTACCCTTAATGCTTGTTGGATGATATTATCTCGTATATCTCTATATGATCATTCACTTTGCTTGGTGATGAGTGCATGCTTTTAACTTCTATCATTTTGAGCGCTCCACCAAGACGTATGTGACATGGAAGAGTAACCCATGATCCTAATCGATTATGCATTTGCATTCAAAAGCAAATTTTAAATAATGCACAAATTTAGGGGGAGCTCTTGCTTATCACATACTTCTCAAAGCGATGATGTTTTTCAATCTTATTATCATTTGTCGAAGCTTTGATCTATATGTTGTCATCAATTACCAAAAAGGGGGAGATTGAAAGTGCAACTATCCCTGGGTTGTTTTGGTAATTCCTAACAACATATAGCTCATTGAGCTAATGCTATTTCAAGATAAACATTTCAGGAAAGCTCAATGATTGGCATGGCATGGATGAGAAAAGTGGACCCCTCAAAATACTATGGACAAAGGATTGGATCAAGCTCAAAGCACAAGACTCTACATTTTTTCATTTTAAGTCATCCAAGATCACATTGAGTCCATAGGGAAAGCCAATACTATCAAGAGGGGGTGAGGTGTTGCTTAATGAGTTTCTTGCTCAAAGTGCTTAGTGATATGCTCCAAAAACCCTCAACTACTTTCTCACATCCACATATGTCCCAAACCAAAAGTCCAACTCAGCCCCACTGAAATTTCATATCCAGAGCCACCGAGTTCAATTGACATAGCCACTGCCTGAAACCCTAGTCTTTTCAGTCTCACCGATAGGGATCTCGGTCTCACCGAGATGGGATTGTAATCTCTCTGTTTCCCTTCATAATGTTTCGGTCAAACCGAGATGAGCGATCGGTCCGACCGAGATTGCAATGCAAACACTCCGTTTCCTTTTCGTAACGTTTCGGTCTAACCGAGATGAGCGAATCAGGCCCACCAAGTTTGCCTGACCAACTCTCTGTTTCTCCATTACCAAAATCGGTCTCACCGAGTTTGTGTAATCGGTCTCACCGAGATGATGTTATGCGCTAACCCTAACGAAATCTGTCTCACCGAGTTGATGTGTCGGTCCCATCGAAAACCCTAACGGTCACATTATGAACCAAATCGGTCTGGCCGAGTTCTCTGAATCGGTCCCACCGAGTTTGGTAAATTGTGTGTAACAGTTAGATTTTGTGTGGAGGCTACATATACCCCTCCACTCACTCTTCATTCGTGGAGAGAGCCATCAGAACATGCCTACACTTCCAACACATATTTTCTGAGAGAGAACCACCTAGACTTGTGTTGAGATCAAGATATCCCATTGCAACCACATAAATCTTGATCTCTAGCCTTCCCCAAGTTGCTTTCCACTCAAATAATCTTTGCACCAAATCCAATCCTATGAGAGAGAGTGGAGTGTTGGGGAGACTATCATTTGAAGCACAAGAGCAAGGAGTTCATCATCAACACACCATTTGTTACTTCTTGGAGACTGGTGTCTCCTAGATTAGCTAGGTGTCACTTGGGAGCCTCCGTCAAGACTGTGGAGTTGAACCAAGGAGTTTGTAAGGGCAAGGAGATCGCCTACTTCATGAAGATCTACCCAAGTGAGGCAAGTCCTTCGTGGGCGACGGCCATGGCGGGATAGACAAGGTTGCTTCTTCGTGGACCCTTCGTGGGTGGAGCCCTCCGTGGACTCGCGCAACCATTACCCTTCGTGGTTTGATGTCTCCATCAACGTGGATGTACGATAGCACCACCTATCGGAACCACGGATAAAAAATCTCTGTGTCAAGATTGCGTTTGCTCGCTCAAACTCCTCCCTTTACCTTCATGTGCAATTGTTTTACATTCCACTGCTATACTCTTAGAATTGCATGTGTAGGTTGATTGCTTGACTTGTGCTACGTTGCTAAAATCTGCCAAGAACTAAAATTGGGAAAATGCGAGATTTTTATTTGGTCAAGTAGTCTAATCACCCCCCTCTAGACATAATTTCGATCCTACAGTGTGCCCTCCACCCTTGTGGTTGGCTCGGGACTCTTCTGGCCGGACTCTTTAGCTTCGGGGGCTTCTTCTGGTCCATAAAAAATCACCGTAAATTTTCAGGTCAATTGGACTCCATTTGATATTCCTTTTCTACTAAACTAAAAAACAAGGGGAAAAAAGAAACTCGCACTGGACTCTAGGTTAATAGGTTAGTCCCACAAATCATATAAAATAGCATATAAATGCATATAAAACATCCAAGATAGATAATATAAAAGCATGGAATAGTAAAAGAAATATAGATACGTTGGAGACGTATCAAGCATCCCCAAGATTAATTCCTACTTGTCCTCGAGTAGGTAAATGATAAAAACAGAATTTTTGATGTGGAATGCTACCTAACATATTTATCCATGTAAATTTCTTTATTATGGCATGAATGTTCAGATCCATAAGATTCAAAACAAAAGTTTAATATTGACATACAAACGATAATACTTCAAGCATACTAATAAAGCAATTATGTCTGACGATGACATGTACCTAGGGTAGGGTCATAGGCTTGACCTAGACACCCTACCCAAGGACACTGCCCTAGAGTCAAAGACATTCAAAACACAAGAAAAGAAACCGACTGAGTTCACCAAGGAGTGTAATCCACTCGACCTTCAACCTCACTCGGATACCCCAATTCCATTCGACGAAGATGAAGTCATTCGACTGTACAAGAAACCACTCGGAGTATAGAAGACCAAACGTCACTCAGGATGGCAATGGTCGAACATTCACTCTGTAGTATTAAAGATCATTTATACCTCTTTACTATTGGCGTTACCAGTAATGCCCTATCTTAATGTACATTGAACCCTTTGTAACGTGGGTTGGCTAGGGTCCTGGCGCACTCTATATAAGCCACCCCCTCCACTGGCATAAGGGTTCGCACCCCCTGCAACTCTCACGCAAAATCCAGTCGACCAAGCCTCCGGGCACCGAGACGTAGGCCTGTTACTTCGTCTGAGAAGGGCCTAAACTCGTAAACCTTGCATGCACAATCTCACCATAGCTAGGATCTTGCCTCCTCTTACGTACCCCCTATTCTACTGTCAGACTTACTCCCACGACAGTTGGCGCCCACCGTGGGGCAGGTGTCTTAGCGACTTCCGATGAGGTTGCAATTTTTCTGATCTCCAGCATCATGGTTTCGGGCGGTGTTTTGGCTAAGGGCCGCGAGATCCGTCTCGGCGCGCTCGTTTTCATTGTCGACGACTCCGCCTGGCTCCAGGAGGCCCCCCCTCAATGTCGAGGCGCTCCCCATCCGCGGGGCGACACATTTTCACGCAAGTGTCCGCGACGTCCTTCTGCGGCAGCCGTCGACCCAGTATCGGTCGGCTCCCGCAGCATCTTCGCTCCCCGCCGCTCGCTGCCGCAAACGATCTGGTCGATTGCAGCTTTAGCGGTGGGTGAAACATGTGGTGGCCCGTCAGTGGGCCACCCCTCAAGTCACGGCAATCGAGCCCGATGAATCTCTCTACGGATTATTCGATCTGTCAACTGGTTCCGCCGAGACTCTGTCAGAGTGCGATAGCAGTGACCCTACGGCAGAAGTTCTAATGGTCGACACGCCGTGCAGCCCGCCTGGTTTCCGTCGCGGTGGCGGCGGCGATGGCGATGGCAGCTCATTGAATGGTCACGAGGAATATCATCCCGAAGCCCTCACTTCGCGGCAGAAGGATGAGTTGCATCGGTGCAATGTAGAGGCTCTTCACACCCCCATCATCGGAGAAACCTCTGAGGCTCGGGCCTTGGAGGCTGCGCGCCTGGCCACCTTGGCTAAGCGCGCGCGTCTGGAGAACCTTCAACATTCACTCGACGAGCGGGCTCGATGACAGATTCCCAAATCCAGTCAACGACACCGACAATTGTTTTGTCCTGAACCTCAGGTATACTGCACTCCTATTCTGAATCTTACAACTGCAGCCCATATAGCAGAGTCAATTCAGCCGTCCCAATCAGAGGATGGAAGAGGTTTGATGCAGATCCGAGCGCTGCTCCGAGTAGCAGGTGAACAAAACACAGCTGTTTCTCAGTCGTGCAACAAGATCCACAGTAGGTCTGTAGTGGCGGTCACAGTCCAGTCGGCTCACAGCCCAAGATCGCTTTCGCGGCGTGAAGGCCGTGGGAACCGCCAGGAACAGTACCTGGGTCGGAACCACGGGCAGTATGATCATCGACTCGGCCATGATGACTGCCGTCGAGTGCTTACGCCCCCTCCGAGGAGCGGATCGTACGTGCCCTGGCAGTATGATGACAGGCGTCCATATGGCGATGAGCGAAGAGTCCCAGTCGAACCAAGAGAGCCTGGGTTTGATGCAAGGTCAATTCTTGTGCAAGGTCTGGTCGACAAAAATCGAACACACAGAGAAGGACTAGATAGAGATCGTCCGACTGGTAGCAGTGTTCATGTCTCTAGGCCTGAATGCTTCAGCAGAGCCATCAGAGCTGCTGAGATCCCTCCCAACTTCAGGTTGGCGATGGGAGTGAGCAAGTTCACCGGTGAGTCGAAGCCTCACACTTGGCTAGAGGATTACCGAGTGGCTGTGCAGATTGGCGGTAGCAATGATGATGTAGCCATGAAGCATCCCCCCTGATGTTGGAGGGTTCGGCCAGAGCTTGGTTGAATCAATTGGCTCCTGGTAGTATATTCAGTTGGGAAGAGTTGGCCCAAGTGTTTGTCAGGACATTTGAGGGTACTTGCAAATGACTTGTAGGACCGACTGAGTTACAACATTGCGTCCAGAAGCCAAATGAAACCTTAAGAGATTACATCTAGAGGTGGACCACTCTGCATCATACAGTGGAAAATGTGTCACAACACCAAGTAGTGTGCGCCTTCAAGGAGGGTGTTCGGTACAGAGAGATTAACCTGAAATTCGATTGGACAGGAGATATGACCCTGACCCGGATGATGGAAATAGCCACTCGTACGCTAACGGCGAGGAAGAAGACCAACTCCAAAGTGGCAAGAACAAACCAGTCACCCAGGACACCGGAGGAGGGAATTCCAGTCGGAAGCAGAAGTGCAAAGCCGAACCCGCAGGTCTTGGTGAGGCTGCAGTTGTGACCCAAGGGAAGTTCAAAGGAAAGCCCAATGGGCCATGGATTCCCAAGAAAGTGAAAGATCAAGCAGGAAATGATGTACTAGATTTGCCGTGTCATGTACACACTAAGAAAGATGAAGAGGGAAACCTGATTTATCCCAAGCATACCACTCGACAGTGTCGACTCCTAATTCAGAGTTTCCGAGAGGGTCGGCCTAGTGAGAAAGAAAAGGAATCTGATAAGGATGAGGACAAAGAGGAGTATGATGGTTACCCCAATGTCAATGCCACTTTAGTGATTTTTGCAGACATCGAGAGCAAAATTCGACTGAAAGTTATCAACAGAGAGGTCAACATGGTTGCTCCGGCAACGACAACATATCTGAAGTGGTCAAAGATTCCCATTACATTCAACTAGTCTAATTACCCAATGCACGTTGCTACCCCCGGGCGGCAAGAGTTGGTGGTCGACCCAGTCGTTGGGGGCACTCGACTGACCAAGGTCTTGATGGACGGTGGTAGTGGCTTGAACATTTTGTACGCTGAGACCCTCCGAGGGATGGGCATTCCGATATCCAAGCTCAGTAAGAGCAATATGCGATTCCACGGAGTCATTCCAGGGAAGAAGGCCGATTCACTTGGTCAGATCACTCTTGATGTGGTTTTTGGTGATTCAAAGAATTACCGCAAGGAAAAGTTGACATTTGAAGTCATGGATTTTCACAGTGCCTATCATGCTATTCTGGGCAGGCCTGCATATGCTCGTTTCATGGCTCGACAGTGTTACGTGTACCTCAAGTTGAAGATGAATGGTCCCAGAGGTGTGATTATAGTCACTAGGAATCGGCAGAGAGCAGAAGAGTGCCTCCAGAAGGGCTGAAAGATTGCCGTACTCGCCTAAGTTAAAAAACTACTCCGAGTGGAGAGCAATCCTCCCACTCGAGGGCTTAGTTGCGACCCCGTACTCGCCTAAATTAAAAAACTACTCCGAGTGGAGAGCAATCCTCCCACTTGGGGGCTTAGCTGCGACCCTGTACTCGCCTAAGTTTAAAAAATACTCTGAGTGGAGAGCAATCCTCCCACTCAAGGGCTTAGCTGCGACCCCGTACTCGCCTAAGTTAAAAACTACTCTGAGTGGAGAGCAATCCTCCCACTCGGGGGCTTAGCTGCGACCCCGTACTCGCCTAAGTTTAAAAAATTCTTCGAGTGAAGAGCAACTGTCGGTGTCAAAACCGGCGGATCTCGGGTAGGGGGTCCCGAACTGTGCGTCAAGGTCGGATGGTAACAGGAGACAAGGGACACTTTATTTTACCCAGGTTCGGGCCCTCTCGATGGAGGTAAAACCCTACTCCTGCTGGATTAATATTGATGATATGGGTAGTACAAGAGTAGATCTACCACGAGATCAAGGAGGCTAAACCCTAGAAGCTAGCCTATGGTATGATTGTGTATGATGATGGTTGTCCTACGGACTACAACCCTCCGGTTTAGATAGACACCGGATAGGGTTAGGGTTACACAGAGTCGGTTACAATGGTAGGAGATCTTGAATATCCGCACGCCTAGCTTGCCTTCCACGCCAAGAAAAGATCCTTCCGGACACGGGACGAAGTCTTCAATCTTGTATCTTCATAGTCCTGGAGTCTGGCTGAAGGTATAGTCTGGCTATCCGAACACCCCCTAATCCAGGACTCCCTCAGTAGCCCCCGAACCAGGCTTCAATGACGATGAGTCCGGCGCGCAGATTGTCTTCGGCATTGCAAGGCGGGTTCTCCTTCAAACTTTGTGTACCTGCGGGTATAACGTCCGATTTTTATAATGCAGCGCTCCTTGGCTTTCACGCCCAATAATGGCCGCCTTCCACGTGTCAAACGAATGCGAAAAGCTGGGGCGGTTTTACATCCAAGCCCCTAGCCGTATAAACGAGCCACCCATATAACAGGATGGGGATTCAGATCCAAACCACACCTTCCCCTTCCACGAGAAATCATTAGAGCGTCTCCAGCAAAGATCCATTCCAACATGGCCAGCCGCCGTAGCTCCTCCTCTCGCCCTTCCAGTCCTATCCCTGGAGACTGGGAGAGTTGCTCCATCCCGCATAGCGAATTAGTGTCGCTCCAAGCCAAGGGATTTCTCCCTCAAGCCTATATGGTCTCGGTCCGAGCCGGACTCACCACTTATCAAGGCGGAAAACAAGCGGAGAACTCACCTAGTCCCTCTAAAGGGGAGCGGGTGTGCCTGGTCCCTTATCTAATAAGGGGACTGGGATTTCCAATTCATTCCTTTCTCCGCGGGCTTCTGGAATTCTATGGCCTCTAGCTGCACCACCTTACGCCCGGCTCCATGTTACACATCGCGGGCTTTGTTGCTCTTTGCGAGCTATTTTTAGGCGTCGAGGCTCATTTCGCGCTGTGGAAGAAGATATTCTGCCTGGTGCCATGTTACCAAGAGGGGTCCATATATCAAGTGGGCAGAGCCGAAGTATGGCGCATCGCCGGGGTCGGATACCCGCCCGGAACCCCGAAGAAGGCGTCCGAGGACTGGCCTTCAGAATGGTTTTACATAGACGATGTCCCCCTGCCGGACCCTATCCGGGCCGGTCTCCCTGAGTTCAACAACACTCCCTTGAAGAAACGCCTAAGCTGGCGCCCTCGGAGCTCTCAGAGAGAGAACGACAGAGACGTCCTTTACTTAATGGGCCGGATTAAGCTACTGGCTCATTCCGGATTAACCATGATTAAATTCATGGCCGTATGCATTATGCGGGGGGTGCAACCGCTCCAATAGAGAAGCCACCCCATGTGGGATTTCAACGGGGAAGATGACGCCACCCGTTACGGCCGTACAGGGCCGGACTCGCCTGCTGCGCTAATGAAGATCTTATCCTCTTTGTACAAGGGAGAAGAAGAGGAATTCCTCCGCATCGACCCGCAGGGCGGATTTTCCATGTATAGTCCTCCGAATTGGGTAAGCGGACAATCGTGCTTCCCTGTTCATTTTATATTCACATGATTAAATAGGCAGTCTAACGACTTCAACGCAGGACCTGCGTCAGGAGGTAAAAAACATAAACAGCCGTCCTCCACATCCAGAGGACCCAGAACGGTCCCTCGATCCGGACTCCAAGAGGATCCGGACTTAGTGGTGGAGCTTATCGACGGAGTGTTTTATCAGCTAAGCAAGGACGATACCTTGGTAGCTATTATAGCTGATTACCCAGGGTTAATCCCGGCCTCCCAGGTGACAAACACCAGAGCTTTACCCCCTTAAGAGGGGTTCTCTTTTCACGGGTTTGGTTGTTCTGACAGCAACCTTGCTTTGTAGGGGAGATTCCCGAGGCAGGAAGCCGACACTGTTGCAGCTAGCCGGCGGGGGGCCGCAGGGCCCCGTGGGGCAAAAAGGAACGTAGTCCGGACTGAGGCGCCAGAGCAAAGGTATGGCGTACCCTCTCTTTTTCCCTGGTGTTTTACTCCTCCATGGTATATTAACATTCGAGCTATCTTCAGGACGAAGAGACCTCGCCGGACTATATCCGGAGAGGTTGCCAATCGCGCCTCCACCAGCCAGACTCCAATGCCCGGCCTTGAAGCGGAGGCCCGCGCAAGGCACGCGCCGGGCGCTCCTCCATCAGAGGATGCGGACAGGCTGTCTGCCACCCATTCTGAGGTGGAGAGTGCCATGAACCACAGGCGTCGCCGAACAGTTCTTCGCGACGCTTGTTTCTCCCAGGAGGCTTTAAATACCTTCAATTCAGGACACGCGTACCTCCATGCCGCTCAAAATGGTTTAGCCAGACCCACAGAGCAGTATGTAAAAGACATACGGGTAAGAATTTTTTGGTGAATATAGATATGCCAGTAGCCCCCGAGACTTGAAGCAGTGGAAATAACTGATTCGAGAATCAAATAATATGCAGTTTCTTACTGAGAAGAACACCGCGCTGTCCCGGGAGCTGGAAAGGTGCAGGGCCCAACTAGAGGCCGCACTAACGGCAGCAGGGGGTCTAAAGAGACCCCTGCAGGTAAACAATACACTAGAATATTTAGTATTGTGCGGATTTAAGTGCCAATCTGACAAATGGTATTGCAGATGGCGCCGGACTCAATCCGGACAGGCAACAGCTTCTACGCCGGTTAAAGGCTGGTGAAAGTGTGCTAACAAAGGTGAGGCGGGAGAAGAATGATCTCCAGGATGCCAACACCAGGCTGGATGTTGAACTAAGAGATGTTCGTGGCCAGCTGTCGGACTCCAATAAGGAGAATCAGCGACTCCGACGCGGCATTTTTATTAAGTGCTTAAGCGAACTCTTGAAAAAGCAGTTCGGCGAGGAACACGACTAACAGAGTTATGTCTGTAGGTATGCTGACAGGTCGTCCTGCAGAGGAGATGCCCGGTTCAACGGGCGATCTTCTTCCTGAACTCTCGCAACTGCACGAACGAGTTCGGCAGGCAATGCGAGGCATTGCCCAAGCCTTGTGGCCTGCCCACTCCATACCTGAGGGCCTTGGAGAACTTGCGGAGAAGTTGAAGGGAGCTCGGCGGCACTTCCGGTTGTGGAAGATATCGGCCTGCCGGCAGGGCGCTAGGGAGGCCTGGGCCATGGTGAAGACCTGCTTTACGAAATCTGACCCCCAATCACATGGCCGAGGTCGGACCGGTGGGGCCTGACGGGAAGGAGATCCCTGTGAGCTTAGTGTATGGCTAGGTAGAATTGGCCGCAAAGTATTCCCAGCAGGACTGTAAATTATACAGCCTGTTAGATGGTATAGAGAAGTAATACAATCAGTTAGGATGACTATGTAATTTATAATTGACATGTGTAATGCCTTCTAGCCGGATTGTAGATCGTTTGTCGTTGCCGACCTTTTCGCTTCGACCTCGGGACCTGACGGTCCGTAGTGTGTCCAAATACCATAACGGTTATATAAGAACCGAGGTATGCATGGAGACCAGGCGTAGGGGTCATTAGTTTTATCAGACAAGTGCCCAACTAGTTATGTTATATTACATGGTTAGTAAGAAACATCTTCCAGAGAGAATAGTTCCGTTAAGGGTTCCTTTCGCTGGGGTGGCGTGCCCTAAAGTGCACGTCCGGACCGCAAATGCAGGAAAACATCTGGGGGCATGTATAAGTAAAAAAGGTTCATCTTTAGTTCATCGACCGAATATTCCCTTAAGAACGCTAGCTTTCGGCTTCACCCAGTCTGAGGTACACATCCGGCTTATCCGGCAGTAGCAATCGCAGAGGTGCTCCCTTTACCGCCTAACCGAACAATCGGGAACGTAGGGGTAAGCACATGAGCCAGGCAACCCAGCTTGGCCAAAAATTAAGTCATATCAATGCATATAATGGTGAAGAAAAGGTGCATGCGGAAGTCTGACGCATGCGTTGGGTGTGAAACCCATATAAACAAGCTTCTGTTAAAGAAGCCCCCAGGTTTAAGGAGCGCGGGTAGCGCGTCACATGATGAGCCTTTAAGGGCTATAAAAGGAAAGAGTGGGAGGAGACAAAACAAAAACAGAAAAATATATATATAAATGGACAGAGGAAGGAGACAAACCCAGAGTTCGGCGCTAGGCATAGAATCTCCGAAGACGTGTTGCGTTCAATGGGTTCGGCTCGAGTCGGTTATCCGACGCATGTCGCAAGCGGTACGCTCCACCAGTCAGGAGTTGGTCAATTATGAAGGGACCTTCCCATTTGGGCTTGAGTTTGTCCTTTTTCTTATCCGGCAGGCGTAGAACTAGTTCGCCAACGTTGTAATTTTTGGCCCGTACTTCTCTGCTTTGATATCTTCGAGCCTGCTGTTGATAAAATGCGGAACGGGCTTTAGCCACGTCACGCTCCTCCTCTAAGGCGTCCAGGTTGTCTTGCCGATCAAGCTCGGCTTCTCTTTCTTCGTACATGCGCACTCAAGGTGAGTCATGAATTATGTCGCAGGGCAGAACTGCCTCTGCGTCGTACACCATAAAGAATGGTGTGAATCCGGTGGTACGATTCGGCATGGTTCGCAGCCCCCAGAGTACGGAGTCGAGCTCCTCCACCCAGTGCGTATTAGATTCCTTGAGGGACCGCACTAGTCTGGGTTTAATGCCGCTCATGATGAGACCATTTGCACGTTTGACCTGACCGTTAGTTTGTGGGTGATAGACAGAAGCATAGTCGAGCTTAATGCCCATGTTTTTGCACCACAGCTTTACTTCGTCGGAGGTGAAGTTTGTGCCGTTATCGGTGATGATACTGTGGGGGACACCGTAATGGTGTACGACCCCGGATATGAAGTCTATCACAGGTCCGGATTCGGCCGTCTTAACAGGCTTGGCTTCTATCCATTTGGTGAATTTATCCACCATGACCAATAAGTATTTTTTTCTTGTTGGTTCCACCTTTAAGGGGTCCCACCATATCAAGCCCCCAGACTGCAAAAGGCCAAGTGATGGGGATAGTTCGGAGGGCGTTGGGCGGCATATGGCTTTGATTTGTAAAGAGCTAGCAACCGACGCATCGTTTGACTAAGTCATGAGCGTCTGCTCGAGCCGTCGGCCAATAAAAGCCCGTACGGAAAGCCTTGCTTACAAGGGACCGAGCTGCGGCGTGGTGTCCACCGAGTCCGGCATGAATTTCAGCCAACAGACTCCGCCCTTCCTCTTCGGGGATACATCTTTGAAGAACTCCTGTAGTGCTTTTCTTATATAGCTCTCCCTCATGGACTTTATAGGATTTAGATCGCCGCACTATGCAGCGTGCCTCGTTTTGGTCCTCTGGGAGTTCCTGCCTAGTAAGGTAGGCTAGGAATGGTTCTGTCCACGGGGCAATGACCGCCATTATTACGTGGGCTGAAGGTGTGATTTCGGTGGCAGGGCCTCCGATTATGTCGGATTGTTCGGCGTCGGGTTGTGCGGTTGTGTCCGGACTATTATCCGAGGGTTCCCCCTCCCATGCTAAAGATGGCTTGAATAATCTTTCTAAGAAGATGTTGGGGGGGCTGCATCTCGTTTTGCTCCGATGCGTGCCAGGACGTCCGCTGCCTGATTATTTTCTCGGGCTATATGGTGAAACTCCAGTCCCTCGAACCGAACTGACATTTTTAGGACGGCATTGCGATAAGCTACCATTTTTGGGTCTTTGGCGTCGAAGTCGCCATTTATTTGGGATATCGCGAGGTTTGAGTCCCCGCGTACTTCCAGGCGTTGAATGCCCATGGATACTGCCATCCGGAGACCATGTAGAAGGGCCTCTTATTCGGCTGCATTGTTGGAGTCCGTGTACATAATTTGGAGTACATATTGGACTGTGTCTCCTGTAGGGGACGTCAAAACGACGCCAGCCCCCAGTCCGGCCAACATTTTGGAGCCGTCGAAATGCATGATCCAGTTTGAATATGTGTCGTACTCTTTAGGGAGTTCGTCCTCTGTCCATTCGGCGACGAAGTCGGCTAGGACTTGCGATTTAATGGATCGCCGTGGTTTGTAGGTTTATGTCGAACGGGAGGAGCTCTATGGCCCATTTTGCTATCCGGCCCGTTGCATCGCGGTTGTTGATAATATCGTTGAGTGGTACTTCCGAGGCTACTGTTATAGAACACTCTTGAAAGTAGTGTCGTAGCTTCCGGGATGCCATAAACACCGCGTATGCAATCTTTTGGTAATGCGGGTACCGTGATTTGCATGGTGTGAGGACAGTGGACACGTAGTAAACCGGCCTTTGAAGGGGGAGTTTGTGTTCGTCCATTGCCCGCTCGACGATGAGTACTGCGCTAACGACTTGATGAGTTGCGGCAATGTACAATAGCATGGGTTCGCCAGTGTTCGGCGCGGCCAGGACTGGGTTTGTTGCCAAGATGGCCTTTATTTCCTCGAGTCCGGCCGTGGCAGCGTCTGTCCACTCGAAGTGTTCAGTGCGCCTGAGGAGGCGGTACAGGGGCAATGCCTTTTCTCCCAGGCGGGAGATAAAGCGGCTTAAAGCCGCCACGCATCCGGTGAGTTTCTGTATTTGTTTGAGGTCTTTTGGGACATCCAATTGTGACAAAGCTCGGATTTTAGCTGGGTTTGCCTCAATTCCTCTACCGGATACAATGAAGCCCAGGAGCTTTCCGGCTGGAACGCCGAAAACGCATTTTTCCGGATTGAGCTTAATGTCGTATTTTTGGAGGTTGTCGAATGTAAGCCTCAAGTCGTCTACTAGAGATTCGACATGTCTTGATTTAACAACCACATCATCTACATACGCCTCCACTGTTTTGCCGATCTGGTTTGTCAGACATGTTTGAATCATGCGCTGATATGTTGCGCCGGCGTTTTTTAGCCCAAAGGGCATTGTGTTGAAGCAGAATGGGCTGTATGGTGTGATGAATGCTGTTGCGGCTTGGTCTGATTCTGCCATCTTGATTTGATGGTAACCGGAGTATGCGTCGAGGAAGCACAGCGAATCGTGTCCTGCAGTGGCATCGATGAGTTGATCTATGCGAGGGAGGGGGAAGGGATCCTTTGGGCAAGCCTTATTAAGGTCTTTGAAATCGACACACAGGCGCCAGGATTTGTCCTTCTTTGGTACCATCACCAGGTTTGCTAGCCAGTCCGGGTGTTTTATGTCTCTAATGAATCCGGCCTCCAATAGCTTGGCTAGCTCCCATAGCCTGCCTCTTTGGTTCGGAGAAACGCCGAAGGGCTTGTTTGACAGGTTTGAATCCTTTCTAGATATTTAGGCTGTGTTCGGCCAACCTGCGTGGGATTCCTGGCATGTCTGAAGGGTGCCAAGTGAAAATGTCCCAGTTCTCTTGTAGGAACTCTCGCAGTGCGGCGTCTACATCAGGGTTCAGTCTTGCCCCGATGGAGGCTGTTTTATTGGGGTCCGTTGGGTGGACCTGGAATTTGACTATTTCGTCCGCTGGTTTGAAGGATGTGGATTTGGATCTCTTATCGAGTATCACATCATCCCTATTAACCGTGGATCGCAGCGCAGTCAGTTCTTCGGCCGCTAAGGTTTCGGGTAGTGCCTCGAGGGCCAATGCGGCTGTCTTGTTTTCGGCGCGGAGTGCTATGTCCGGATCACTAGCGAGAGTGATAATTCCGTTTGGCCCAGGCATCTTAAGCTTCATGTACCCGTAATGGGGTATAGCTTGGAAAACTGTGAAAGCTTCTCGTCCTAGTATAGCGTGATATCCGCTTTTGAACGGGGCCACCTGGAACCTGATCTGTTTGGACCTGTAATTATCCGGCGTGCCGAATACCACATCTAGTGTGATCTTTCCGGTGCAGCGCGCTTCCTGACTGGGGATTATTCCTCTAAAGGTTGTGCTGCTTCGCTCAATGCGGTTCCAGTCTATTTCCATCTTTTGGAGGGTTTCCTCGTAAATGAGGTTCAATCCGCTGCCTCTGTCCATGAGTACCTTTGCGAGGCGACAACCGTCCACTATGGGACTGAGGACCAATGCGGCTGGTGCTCTGGCTGTTCGAAATTTAGGTTCGTCGCTCGCGTTGAAGGTGATAGCAGTATTACTCCATGGGTTTATTGTCGCCACTTGATAGACTTCAGTGAGGCTGCGGAGTGTTCTTTTTCGCATGTTATTTGATGCGAAAGTCTCAAAGACTGTGAGAACGGAACTGAAATTCTCGGTCTGGTTTCCTTCGACCTCTGGAATTAGGAGGTCCTCGCCAATTTTGGCCACCTGCCGGAGTATCCAACATGCCCTGAGGCTGTGAGTTGGGGTGGCATCCTCTGCACTATGAATCTTGCAGGGTCCATCTAGCCACTTTTCCAGTACGGTTCCATGCCCTCTAAAGGGTTTTGATTTTTTGGTATTTAGTCCGGGCGCCTTACTGTGGTGCGCCCTCTTAATTTGGACGGGATTGCTATTCAAGGCCGGATTATCCCAAAATTTTATTTTGGTTTTCCAAGCACTTTCCATCGCACAGTATTTTTGTACTATGGACGCCAAGTCGACAAAGCGTGTAATATTACGACGACTTACGGCGTTGAGTATTCCCTTGTCCGTGCAGTTACTGCAAAAGATTGAAATTGCGTCTCCCTCGCGGCAGTCCTTTATCCTGTTCATAACCAGGAGGAATCTGGCCCAGTAATGATGTACTGTTTCTTCGGGCATTTGCCTGATTTGGGAAAGATCTCTTAAGATCGGGCGGGCGGGTGTCGTTGAATCTAAGACTTCGCCCAGTTTTCTGTTCGGAGGCCGAAGAACTTTCGGATTCTGAGATCCGGAGTCTTGGATGTTATCCGATTTGCCTGATTTTAAGCTCAGGTCTTGGATTGTATCCTCCCCTCCACGGATATCCGGCATGGAGGGTTTGGGAATCCGGACGTAGCTAGTCCTTAAGATAGATGAAGGGTCGTTGCATTGTGTCTCCACCACAACAACGTGGTGGGTGACTTGGGGAGAGTTGATTTCTCTTAGATCGGGTTTAAGCCCAACCTGGTCGTAATTTGTAGCGACACCCAGTGCGGCGATGCGATCCAGGAGCTCGTTTACAGAAGAGAGCTCCATCGGATCCAATTGCTCGGCGAGTTCTGAGCCGACGTGGAGGTTGCTTTCGATGACCCGAGAGGTCACCGTCGGCGCAACAGCCGAACAGGTGGTTGCGAGAAAACCACCTAGCCGGAGAGTTTGGCCGACAGCCAAGGCTCCTTTTGTAATGGCGCCGTCTTTAAAGACGGGAAGAGGCATCCTTCTTGATCGCGACGGCACAGAGGAACTCTCAATGAAAGCACCAATGTTGGTGTCAAAACCGGCGGATCTCGGGTAGGGGGTCCCGAACTGTGCGTCAAGGTCGGATGGTAACAGGAGACAAGGGACACTTTATTTTACCCAGGTTCGGGCCCTCTCGATGGAGGTAAAACCCTACTCCTGCTGGATTAATATTGATGATATGGGTAGTACAAGAGTAGATCTACCACGAGATCAAGGAGGCTAAACCCGAGAAGCTAGCCTATGGTATGATTGTGTATGATGATGGTTGTCCTACGAACTACAACCCTCCGGTTTATATAGACACCGGATAGGTTTAGGGTTACACAGAGTCGGTTACAATGGTAGGAGATCTTGAATATCCGCACGCCTAGCTTGCCTTCCACGCCAAGAAAAGATCCTTCCGGATACAGGACGAAATCTTCAATCTTGTATCTTCATAGTCCTGGAGTCCGGCTGAAGGTATAGTCCGGCTATCCGAACACCCCCTAATCCAGGACTCCCTCATCAACCCTCTCACTCAGGGGCTTAGCTTCGACCGCGTACTCACCTAAGTTAAAAATCACTCCGAGTGAAGAGCAACCCTCTCACTCGGGGACTTAGTGCGACCCTGTACTCGCCTAAGTTAAAAACCACTCTGACGGTGCTGAGCCACAAGTACGGCGTCCGTTCCATCCCGATCCGCAAGGACGACGAGATGCAGGTCATGTGTAGCACCTCGTGCTCATGTCCCCGGCCCTGTCATTGGAGCTACGTCACAAGTACAATGTCTGCTCCATCCTGATCCGTGTCGGTGTACAAAAATAGGGGCACATTTTTGTACCCCTTTACCTGTGCACGGGCAGTCAGAGCCGCGCCGATGACCACAACATGCAGAACAAGGGGGTGAGCCGAGGTAAGACCGAAGCCCAAGACGATCAAAGCAACACCAAGGCCAAGACCACGAAGAGCAGAGGGACGAAGCAGGTTCCCCCGGCAAGACCCTTGCCGGGCGGCCTCAGCGGCCCCGGCAAGACCTTTGCCGGGACAGCTCGCCCCACACCAGCAGAGCGAGCCACCCTTGAGCCCACGTCCCCCAGCGCCGTCATCAGCGTGGGGCCAGGGCTTGGGAAGGCACCTCTGTGGTGGCATGCAGATCTTTGTGAAGACATACAAGATCAGATGAGGATTAGAAGACGACGATTCTCGGCAAGATCCCTGCCGAGGAAGAACACCAGACCCCCGGCAAGGTCCTTGCCGGGGACGACAGCACACCACGGAAAGGCCCTTGCCGGGCCACCCGACAAGGCCCTCGCCAAGGACGCCAGCGGGGCCACCGCCAAACCCACGCCGGACAAGCTTCCGCCACCATTCACATGCAGCTGCCAGCCCAACCAGCTGGGCGGGCACCTGCGTCGCAACATGCGGCTCCCAGGCCAACTCATCGAGCACCTGCGTGGCGGCATGCAGATCTTCGTGAAGGCTCCACCACCCCGCCACCTCAGCTGCCTGACTGCCTACATGGCACCGCGCACCTCACTGGCCAGGGCGCTTGTCAAGGCAAGGAGGAGCAGCGATGGGCGGGACAGGCCTCGTCCCCGTCCCCAATAAAGCAAGAGGACACCTAAGCTACGCATTAAATGCATCTTGTCCTGTAATACGAGCGATAAACTCAGGGCACTGTACGCTTTTCCACCTCCTGTGTGTCACTGTGGCAGCCCCTTTCAACTATAAAAGGAGGCCCATGGCATACTAGAGAGGGATTCGGCTTTTTCAAACCACGCACTGACCACAGCTAGTTCGAGAGCTCAAGAACTCTCAGAAATACACCCACCAAAGAAGGACTAGGGTTTTACGCATCCTTATGGCATGAACCTAGGTAAACGATCCTTGTGCTGTCTACCAGCCCTGCTCTCCTCGCAACCCTGCGCCCCGGCAACCGTAGTAGGGATTCTTGTGATCCCATAGGTGTCGTTCCACACCGACATCTTTGGCGCGCCAGGTAGGGGGCGCAATTGTGAGAATCTGGTCTGGTAGCTAGCCTAGAAGTTCTTCATCGCTTTCGGTTTCTGAGAAGAAGGCGGCGGGAGAAACGACGCCAGCTCGGCAACAGAAAAGCTAAGTCATTCAGAGGCTTGGGTTATTTCCTTTCACACTTAAGGTTATCGTCCTCGAGGATCTTGCCTATGTATGGGAAACCTGCACGCAAAGGGCCCCCCCCCCCGCAATTGGCAACACCCTTGTTCTGTTTCGAGTCCGCTCAACAGGTCAAAGCGGCCGCGTCGGGAGTTGTAGGGTAGCCTTCCGCACCTGGCAACGCTCCTGACTCTGACTCGAGTCAAACTCGACAGTTCGGGCGGCCGCGCTAAGGGCGGCAAGGTGGTTTTCCCGGCAGCAAGCACACCCGACAGACAAATGGGGATCCGTCCCCAAGACGCCGCCCTGGGTTTACGCGCCGACAAAGCCTACCCAATCACGTAGGGCGGACATACAAGGAAAAATCAAACAGGAAAATAACATGCATGATACCAAAAGTGCTGCAGAGTTATATTACATCAAATTGTTGTTGTGGTTCTAACTAGAGATAGCAATTGTCCTGGTTGTGAACCTGCAACGGCGACAAGGATTGGGATGCCTAATCCCGGCGCTGGCCCTCCACCCTCAGAATTCTGCCGACTCGGCTGATGATGGGCTTGATGCGCTCCCTGAGCGGCGCAAGGTCGGTACCCTCCGGCAAGCTCTCCATCGCGGCGTGGAAGTCAAGGTCGGGGTACCAGTGCGCCACCTTGGTGAGAACCTTGGTCATGGCTCCCTAGCAAAACCTCCGGGACTCGTCGGCCAGTGAGGCCGCCCGGTTGGCATGGAGCCGCTCCAGAGCACCGACGACCCTTTCGAAGAACATGGTCAGGCTGCAATTGGCGCTCACGCTCCGCTCCGGGACGTACCTCACTTCTGGCATCCCCATGATGGCCAGCTGCGCGGCGGCCTGGTTGGCAACGGTGGCGAGACGACCGAGCCAACGGTTCTCGCCCGCCACGTGATCCGCGAAGTTGAGGCCTTCGTTCTACCGCAATTGCTTCTCAGCCTCCAGCTCCTTGGCCAGGGTCCCTTCTCGGGTCTTGGCCTCCTCCAATGCCTTCTCGAGACCCTCCAGCTTCAGCTTGAGGTCCTTGATGGAGTTGTTGGCCTTGGAGAGCTCCCCAGCCTTGCTGGCGACCGCGCCTTGCGCCTCTGCCAGGGCATTATTGAGCATGTCCTTCTCCTGGGACAGCTTCAGGGCCGGCTCCTTCAGCTTGTCGTGCTCCGCCTCCAGCTCCTCCACCTTGCCCGCGTAGACCTGGGCTTGGGCATTGAGTGCCTCTGTGTGCCTCAGCTCCAGCTCACTGGTCCGCTGCAAGACAAGCTTCTCCACCTCTGCTTCCTTGTCGCGAAGCATGGCGGCAAGCTTTCCCTCGCGCGCAGCGAGGTCCTCCTCCTGTGAGTTCAGCGCGGCCTTGTGCTGGGTCCGGGCAGCTTCAGTGGCTGCGGCCAAGTTCCTCGCCGTCTCTTGAGCTTTCTCGACGTCGGCGAGCTTCATGGTGAGCTCCATGTTGCGCTTGGCCAACTCGCCCTGAGCGGCCTTGAGCTCCTTGTGGGCCTCGCGGAACTAGTCCTGCGTCTCGACAATGCGCTCCTGGAGGTCCGCCTCCGCCTTCTCCACCACCGACGTCCTGGACTTGGCCTTGTCCAGACGGGCGCGGTGGAGCGCCTGGAGCTTTCGTAAGCTGGCGCCCATGGCGTGGAGGAGCCGCTCCTCCTGCGAACCGTCGCCACCAACGATCGGCTCATCGACAACTTCGAGCCCGGCATCGGCAAGCACTTCGTCGTCGAACACCTCCCCCTCCACGGGTGTCCTGGTGCTCGACGCGCCTGGAAGGTGGACGAACAAGTTGTCGCTCACCCTCAGGTACTTGTCGCAGCCGGAAGCGGCAGAAGAGGAAGGCTGGTCGCCAGCCACCTCCTCCTCCTCCTCGGCGGCAGCCCCTTCGACAGGCCCCTTACCGGCCTCCTCGGCAAGCCCCTTGCTGGCCTCCCCGGCAGGCCCCTTGGCGGCCTCCTAGGCGGCAATCTTCTCGGTGTCCTCCTCGGCAGCCTTAGCGACGCCCTCGATGACGGCGTCCACGTCCTCCAGGTTCATCGAGGAGGAATCTGGACGCTGAAAAAGGGGGTGAGGCAAGGCCAGGACGAAAGGCCAGAAGGAAAAAGAAGCAGGGATGAACGGCGAACGATTTACCTACGCCAGTACCTGGCTGGGAAATGGAAGTCCCCTCGCCGCCAACATTCGGCGTCGAGGCAAAGCCACCGGTGCCCAAGTCCTCCTCCTCCTCCATGTGCGTGGGCCCGGCGCCTGGCGCCCTCGCCGGGGACGCCCCTCGGGGCGGTGTGGTCGACGGGGGCGGTATGTAGGGAGTAGCCCTCTGTGGCTCCTCCTGCTGCTGCTCTCCTCTTGCATACCTGGCAAGGTCAGCGCCAAAAGTGTTGTGCCCCAAACACATGTCGACAGGGGGGAGCGATAAATTTACGCTGGCGGCTCTGCCAGGGGCTGCTGTCCGGGCTGCTCAGCACCACCAATGGCGCCCCCGAAGTACCAACTGGGGGCTGGCCACCCGCCGATACCTTGGCCCTCTTCACCCTCTGGGCCAGCGTCTCCACATCCCTGCAAACATGAAGACAAGTTAAGACGAGCAACGCAGATTGAAGAGGCAGAGATAACGGAAAAGAACCAGATTCTTACTCGTCGTCCGCCTCCTCCTTTGTTGTTTTCCTCTTCCTCCTCGGGCTGAAGGAGGTGGAGTCTGGGAACGCGTAGACAAAGAAGGGACGGCCGTCTTCTTCTTCACCGCGACCTTCGCCGGCTTCTTCGCCGCCGCGGCCCTCGTGTGGCGCCCGAACCCCTCCAAAGTCAGTTGTGACCGCGCAACCCTGCCAGGCCGGACCGGCTCGCCGGAACTGGTCCACCGCAGGACTCGCCCTCTCCCCATGACCGGCGTCGGGCCCGTGGTCTCGGCCTCCTCCTCCGACTCGCCGGTCACATCTTCAACCAGAGGAGCCTCGGTGCCGGCGCTGCTGGCTCCCCCGGCGGCAGCCGCCCACCGGGCAAGCTCCTCCTCCTCTGCGGCCGTCGCGGCCTTGTCCTCCACACCGTGGGCGTTGCCAGCCTCCCTGGCAAGTTGTGCCTCCCTCCCCCTGGTGGCGATGTAGTCCAGCTCCGCCTGGGTGGTGTCCTGGAAAAGCAGCCGCTCGGTGTCGGCGTTGACATACACCTCATGCAGGGTGTCAAAGAACTGTTGCAGTTCGGTGTCCTCCGGCTCCTTCCAGCTCGGGTCGGGGCCGTGCGCGTTGCAGTCCGGCATCATGGCGATGATCTTGGACCGAGGCGAGTTGTTGCACAACGGGACCACCCCCGTCGGTAGCTTGAACAGATGCCCCTTGAGGACCTTGCCGGCCTTCGCAGCGGCCCTCGCGACCTTGTCGGTCCGCTCGACCTTGTCGTCGCGGCCCACGTCGAGCTGGAAGATCCGCTAATAGAAATGGGCGTGTCCCATCACTGTGAAGTTGTGGTCGAGGCCGGGGCGGAGCCGCATGATGTCGACGGGGTTCGTGAAGAGCCAGGCTGTCCTCCCCTTGTTATGCAGAGGAGCGATCCAGCGACGGATGAAGTCCGCCCCGATCATCTCAAGGGTGAGCCAGGCCTGGGTAAGCCGAAGAATCCTGGTGGTGGCGACCGTGAGCTTTCCGTCGTCGGCGTCGACGTCGCTCCAATCGCTTCCGCGAACCGGCGCCGCCCGGCTAACTCTGCAGAACACCGGCGGGTCCTCCTCTTTGATCCAACACCACCGGCCCCACCACTCTTCCCACCTCTCCTTCATGGCGCCGTCTGGGTACGCTCCCTTGGATTTTGGAATCCAGGCGATGCACCCCAAAATGGCACCTCCCGTCTGGATCCGAGGGAAGAAGTAATGGCGAAAGAGCGCCGTGTTGGGATGCACCCCAGCAAAGCCTTCGTAGAGGTACGCGAAAAGGGACATGCACGCCACCGCATTTGGAGTAAAATCCAGGAGGTGGAAGCTGAGTGTGTGCATGATGTCGCTGAAGAAATCGGAGAAGGGAGGACAGAGCCCACAAGAAAAATAATCAAAAAAGAAGGGGTACCGATTTGGGGCAGCCTCGGCGCAGTTAGCGGGGATGACACGCATGGCCGGATGCCCCGAACTCCCCCCCCCCCCCCCCGTCTTCACTCCCCATAAGGGCCTGAAGGAATCCCGAAGCTCAAGCACGTCGACCTTCGAGGGGAAGAAGGCGGACTGCGTCCGCTGCACCACCAGCGCACTTTCGGGCGGCTCCCGCATCCTTGGCCACTCCTTTGCCCTTGGTGGATTTTGGCGCCATGACGATTGGGGGAGGAGGGCAGGATGGAGGGCGGCGGAGGCACAACGGCGGCATGCGGGAATGAATCTTCAAGAAGAAGAGGGAGGCAGGCGGAGGGCTCCGAGGTTGGGGCTGCGCGGAGGGTAAAAGGAACAGTGCACTCACGGTTATCCCTTTTTATGGGGAAGCCGCGGGGCACGCTGCCCATTTACTGCGATGTGATGCATGCATGTGGAAACCGCCCCACGCATGCCGCCCGTGTCACGCATGCCCCTCCACACCGCGCCACGCGCGCGGGTCGTGGGAAGCGGAGCACGCAAAGAGTCTTACCACGGTAAAACCGCCCCACCTGCCCGCACACCGTTTTGGGCCTAGCCCAACAACATGTCGCGCTTATGTGTGGCCCAGGCCCGGGGGCTCCTGTCGGTGTACAAAAATAGGGGCACATTTTTGTATCCCTTTACCTGTGCACGGGCAGTCAGAGCCGCGCCCACGGCCACACCAAGCAGAACAAGGGGGGTGAGCCGAGGTAAGACCGAAGCCCAAGACGATCAAAGCAACGCCAAGGCAAAGACCACGAAGAGCAGAGGGACGAAGAAGGTTCCCCCGGCAAGACCCTTGCCGGGCGGCCTCAGGTCTTGCCGGGACAGCTCGCCCCACACCAACAGAGCGAGCCACCCTTGAGCCCACGGCCCCCAGCGCCGTCTTCAACGTGGGGCCAGGGCTCAGGAAGGCACCTCTGTGGTGGCATGCAGATCTTTGTGAAGACATATACAAGATCAGATGAGGATTCAAAGACGACGATTCTTGGCAAGATCCTGCCGAGGAAGATCACCAGACCCCCGGCAAGGTCCTTGCCGGGGACGACATCACGCCATGGCAAGGCCCTTGCTGGGCCACCCGGCAAGGCCCTCGCCAAGGACGCCAGCGGGGCCACTGCTAAACCCACGCCGGACAAGGTTCCGCCACCATTCACATGCAGCTGCCAGCCCAACCAGCTGGGCGGGCACCTGCGTGGAAACATGCGGCTCCTAGGCCAACTCATCGAGCACCTGCGTGGCGACATGCAGATCTTCGTGAAGGCTCCACCACCGCGCCACCTCAGCTGCCTAACTGCCTACATGGCACCGCGCACCTCACTGGTCGGGGCGCGTGTCAAGGCAAGGAGGAGCGGCGACGGACGGGACGGGCCTCGTCCCTGTCCCCAATAAAGCAAGAGGACACCTAAGCGACGCATTAAATGCGTCTTGTCCTGTAATACGAGCGATAAGCTCAGGGCACTGTACGCCTTTCCACCTCCTGTGTGTCACTGTGGCAGCCCCTTTCAACTATAAAAGGAGGCCCATGGCATACTGCAGAGGGATTCGGCTCTTTTGAACCACGCACTGACCACAGCTAGTTCGAGAGCTCAAGAACTCTCAGAAATACACCTACCAAAGCAGGACTAGGGTTTCACGCATCCTTGCGGCTCGAACCTGGGTAAACGATCCTTGTGCTGTCTACCAGCCCTGCTCTCCTCGCAACCCTGCGCCCCGGCAACCGTAGTAGGGATTCTTGTGATCCCATAGGTGTCGTTCCACACCGACAATCCGCAAGGACGACGAGGTGCAGGTCGTGTCTGGCACCTAGTGCTCATATCCACGACCCTCTCGTCAGAGCTGCGTCACAAGTACAGCATCCATTCCGAGTGAAAAATCGAGCTTCACTCGGAGTCAAGAGATCTGGAAGTGGTAAAGGCAAAGCAACCATATTCAAAGAAAAACCAAGTTCAGATAAATCCAGCGAGGTCCAAAACCACGAACGAAAGTACTCGGGCGTCAGGCCCGAAGGATTTTAACAGTTACAAAATAACTCGGCATTCCGAGGCAAATAAAAGTGTGGCTTAAAGTTTGTTCACTCGGCAGGAGGAGGGCTAGCTGGCTCGACGAACTCGCCAAGGTCTATTCCATCAGCAATATAAGTGGCAGCGTCAGTGAAGGTCTCCATGAAGGACTAGAAGTGAAGCTTCTTGGTATTGGTGACCTTGAGAGCCACGAGCTTTTCTTCTTTAACTTCCTTGCAATGGATGCAGACCAGAGACAGAGCCAGGTCAGCGCCACACCGAGCAGATGACTTCTTCCACGCCTGCACTCGACCAGGGATCTCATTGTGTCGAGTCATCAGAGACTCGAGGTCATTCTGGAATGTCATATTTGGCCAGAGATCCATGTCAATCCGGGATACCGCCGCCTTCAGTCGAGCAAGATAACCGGTAACGCTGGCGAGGCGGAATTCCAGTCGCAGCACGTTCATCGCAGCTTCGTCCTTGACATGGGAGTTAATGGGGTCTAGATTCGTCACAATCCGCTTGGTCTCTTCCTTGAAGTTTTGACAGAATTCTGCACACACACGGAGAAGTGGTGAGTCGACAGTTGTATGATGAGTCAACAGTGGCAAAACAGTCGGACAATGGAAATTACCTTCAAGCATATGGAACATCATCTTGGAGAGTCCTCCTAGATAAGCCTCCAGTTCATCCCTCTTCCGAGTGAGATCCGCAACCTTGTCAGTCAGAGCCACCTTGACCTTCTTTAGCTGCACGACTTACTTGTTTGCTTCGCCAACGGCAGTCTAGAGGTTGGCATTTTCTTCTTCTAACTTGCCGACTGAAGCCAGCTTCTTGTCAGCAAGATCAGTTTTCTCCCGCACTGTCTTCTGAGCTGCTGCGCGGTCGAGGTCCTTCTGCTCTAGAGCCTCCTTCATTTTGTGTAGAGAAATAACATTCTTCAGACGAGCTTGGAGTTGTTTGTTTTCACTACGCACATCTGTTCGAGTGGAGTCACTCGGTTCAAAAGGTGAAAAGTAAAGCTGGCAAAGCAAACAATCAAAAAGTTGTTACCTCCCATAGAAGCTGCTTCATCCTTGGCTTTCTGCAAGTTCTTCTTGGCCAATTCCAGATCAAGGTTGAGCTGGATCTGTTTCTGCTCCAATTCAGCAAATTGTGCCCCGAGCTCACAAGATTTTTGCAATCAACAAATATGACACGTCAATCGACGGGAACAAAGATCGATTGCTTCTGAGCGATAAGATACAAGTTCAGGTCATTATGGCAAAAAGAGTTCTAAGACTACTGCTGAATCAAACATTGAACATTAGTCTAAGGGACTACACCCAGTGGGTGCACTTAGCGTGCCCCCACTGGTTTGACTTTCCACTCGACAAGGTCCGTGCAGTCGAAAAAGAAAAAAAACAGCAACAATTATTCTCAGACCATCATCGACTGCCCGCAGTCGACCGCGGTCTCTGAGACTACACCCAGTGGATGCACTTGGCGTGCCCCCACTGGTCCGGATCCCACTCGGCAAGACCTGTCTAGACTGAGTGCAAAGATGATAAAGAGACATTCGAGAAAGACCCCCGTCGAATCAAACATTCGACGGTGGTCTCGGGGACTACACCCAGTGGGTGCACTCCGCGTGCCCCCACTGACTCAAGGATACACTCTACGCAACCTAGTCGACTCGAGTGGAAGAACTATTCATCAAAAGTTAAAGCACCTAGTTGGTGAACGGATGCAAGGTGCAGATTCATGATAGATTCACATTAAAGGTTTCAGGACGCTCACCCATGGGCTTCTTACGAATTATAAAGCAGCAGTTTTCAAGTATCATATCCTAACAGAGAAAAGATCAGTCAGAAATCAACTCACCTAGACATTGGTTTGAAGAGCAGAACTAGCATTGTAGGCAGCCTTGCTAGCTTCATGCACCACCTTCATTTGCTCCATCATAAGGCATGCCTGGCGTATAGCTTCCTTAGCAACGCCCACTCGGTCCTCTGGGACATGATGGGTGACAAAGAGTGGAGTCAGTGGAACAGCCGGAGCAGCCAAGGGATCTGAGGCATGGAGTTGCACAGACGGAGCAGGGACTTGGGCAGTCGATGCCGAAGGACAATCAGTCAACACAGGAACAACAAAAGAAAAAGAAGCCCAGCTGGATCTCTGAATTTCTGGATCACTGGTTCTGGCACTGCTGTTGTCTGAGGTACCTTGCTGGCAGACACCCTCCTGCTCGAAGTCCTGCCCTTTCTTCCCGTGGTCCTCTGAGGCATGTCTTTATCATCATATGGAAGTTCAAAGACATTTTGCGGCGCTGCAAAAGACTCGAATGTAAGAGTTCGGTCGACCGAAAAGTTCAATTGACAAAATGAGGGCAAGATCGCAGAGTCGTACCCGCTTTGGAAGTGGCCGCATCTTCAGTTTCCTCATCATCTTCATTCTTGTAAATGTCCATGGAGGTCCCAGAAGAAGTAGCACTGAAAGTTCCAGAATTCACTCGGTCAAACAGACGAGTGAGTCGGCAGCCAACATCGGAATTCTCGAGCAAAAGAAAAGCAGAGAGGAGAAGCACTTACGTGGAGGCAACGTGCCGGGGATGTCCACCTTGATCTTAGGCAAGGCTTTCCGAGGCTTTGTAGGCGCAACCTTGGGTTGCTTCGGTGCCTTTTCTGTCAGATCAGGAGTAGATGTCCGAGTGCGCTTTGACGCCTGCGTACTCGACGCAACTGCTTTGCCACGTTCACCTTCTGGGCCGTGTATCTACTTGGAACGTCTTTCAGAACGAGGCGGTGAGTCGACTTCCTCACCACCGCCCGAGTCGTCACTGCCGTCTTCATGGTCGTTGGGGGACTCCCAGTCGCCGCTCTCATCAGCGCTCTCCGTTCCCTCCTGGACCTGCTCCCGTTTGGCATCGAGTACAACTCAGTATAAATCTGCAAGACAAGAAGTTGAACAGGCGTCAACCAAATTCAAGGACAGTCACGAATCAGAATCAAAATACGCTCGGAAATAAAGGTCAGACCTTGTCTGGCTCGTTTTCGGCATGGAATGGCGCAACCCTCCTGGACCCCCTGGGGTTGTCCTTGTTTCCAGTGATGCTCCACAGCCACTGCTCCACCATCTCCTTGGTGACTTACTCTGGGTCGACCCGAGCGGTGTCGTTTGGGCCCGAATTCATCCACAACGGATGATCACGATCTTGGAGAGGCTGGATGCGTCTGCTAAGAAATACTTCCAACAAATCCATGCCAGTCATGCCATCACGGACCAATTGGACTACCCGGTCGACTAACATGGACACCTCTCCCTTCTCTTCTGGAGTTACAATCAGCGAAGTGGGTTGGCGGACCCGATCCATGGTGAAGGGAGGAAGACCGGTCGACTGACCAGGAGTCAGAACGTCTTGGCAGTAGAACCAGGTCGACTGCCACCCTCTAACTGAATTGGGAAGAGCCATAGGTGGAAACGTACTCCTACCCCTTGTCTAAATCCCTAAACCCCCACACATTTGGATCATGTGCGTCTGTTCGTCATTCAGATTTGCCTTCTTCATAGACTGAGAGCGGCAATTAAAGATGTGCTTGAACAAACCCCAATGCAGTCTATAGCCCAAGAAGTTTTCACACAAAGAGACATATGCAGAGAGGTATGTGATTGTGTTGGGGAGAAGTGATGAAGTTGGGCGCCAAGTAAGTTCAAGAAATCCCAGAAAAAAGGAAGTGGAGGCAGAGTGAAACCCCGGTCAACATGGGTGGCAAGGAGAACGCACTCACCCTCTTGCGGTCGAGGCTCAGTCTCGTTCCCTGGCAGCCTCCAAGACCCGTGGGCGATCAAGCCTCCACCGGCCAGATCCTCCAGATCTTCCTTCTGGATCGTGGACCAAATCTAGTCCCCCTGGATCCAGCCAGGCGGCAATCCAGACCTCGATAACGACCCCCCAACTCGTCTTCTTGCCCTTCACCATCGTCGTCGCCTTCTTCATGCATTCTAGGGCCGCCGTCTTGTCCTTTCCCATTGCAGCGGACAGCGCACGGGCGGGGCGGCGGCGTCGAAAGTGGAGGTGGACGCGGTGGAGAAGCAGAGGAGGAAGAAGGGGAATAAGGCGCACTGTGCAAACACCTCAGCCTCGACGCCTTTTATGGACCTGCGTCCGAGTGGCTGACTCGCTGGCCCAAGTGATCCTGTCAAATCCCTCAATAGTTGCGCGCCCGATACATGGCGAAAAAGTGGCGTGAGAATCGAGGTGCCCCTGTCTTTCCACTCCATTTACTGCGGCGCACTCCCTCCCGCGCGCTTCCCCGAAATTTCGAATCCCGTGAGATCCGGGAACCACAGACTAATCAATCGTGCCAAAGATTTCGTACCGTATAAACACTCAAAGATTATCCGTTGAGTTCACTCGACGACCTCTGAATCGATCGAGGCGACTGAAATAAGATCGAATCTTCAACATGATTCACAAACTCACATGACATACGTCCGAAGTATGGAATCGAGTCGATGTCAACTACAGCTCTTTTCTCACTGGGACCTCAATCCATTTAGGGGCTAATGACGATCACTACTGCAGGATGGTCCAAACACGACACTACGATCAGAGACCCTTCGAGAAACTGTGTGCGATGCCATAATCACAAACGGTGGTGTAAAAAAACCGTCAAAAAAGGTGCAAAATGTTTGCGATGACAGATGCATCAAACACGGTTCAGAATTTAGTTGTGTGTGCGATGCAGGGCAAACGCTGCAGCTCAATTAACTGTTTGGGGTGAGGAGGCACAAAAAGAACGGGCAACCAGATGAAGACGTGTGCGATATATAGCATACGGTTCACTGGGATGAACTGTGTGTGATTAGGCAACACAATGGAAACGGTTTAACTGAACAAGATGTGTGTGATACGCGGCAAACAGGTCTGTAATCTGAAATGTGTGCGGAGACCAATAATAACACAAAAGATTGCTGCTAATAAGCCGTGTGAATTGAGTTGTCTATAGTAGAATAACATGTATATATATAACTGAAATAAACATCCAATTACATAAGTGACTATACAGATCATTCGCACACACCTCAATAAACAATTGCATGCATTCTAAAGTAGGAGAAACGATCGTCTAGTCATCTACTTCTTGTGACACTCCCGCCACTGCTATGTGGCTCGATCCCTCGTCTGGGTCAGGAAGAAGACAATTCCTCATGTCAACGATCCGCCTGTACATCTCGTAGCTTGTGTACGCATCCATGGACGCGTACTTGACATGTTGTTCATCTAGTCTCTTATGCCACACATTGTGCCAGGCGTCCTTGTCCTTATTGCTCTCTTTCTTCATCTTCGCATAGTAGGGGCCGATGATGGCCGAGGCCAGGTCAACCAGGAAGTTCAGTTTGCTTTTGTCGCTGCCCCAGACCTTGCAGTGGTGCTGGATTTTGACAAGATTCGGGCATTCCAAGTCTGAAACCTTGAGCGCTTTTAGATCGTTGGTGGTGTCCACCGTAGCGAAAATGTAGTCGAAGCTATTGATAAACCTGGAGAAACACTTGCAAGGCCTTGTGGCAAGGTGGAAGTGGTAGACGAGGACGTCATGTCGCACGCACAACTGGGCGATGGCAACCTTCTGATCGTGCCCGGCACGACCGATGGTGTACTCGAGGTCGAAGCCGACCACTCGGTACTTGTCCTTGGCAAGGAACTGCTCCATAGTTTGGATGGAGCTCTCCACCGATACCGGATTGTTCATTTACATGACCGAGAGGGCCTTCCCCCTCACATGGGTGTTCACTACGTGATGCGTGGTGAACTACCCGCCGTTGTTGTTGTCGGCCGCTGGGAGCGCCACTGGAACCGTTGGATGTCCTCTCTGTATGTGTCCTCGTGGGTGTGCTTATTGTGTCGTGTGAGACGAGAGATGAAGGTAAATGGCCACAGGAATAAAAGGGGGCCAGGCGGCATGGATTCTTGGCGCGTTCGCATGGCTGTTTTTGCAGCTGGTAACTGCATCACCGCGCCGCGCCTGGCGCAACCGCTTGCACACAAACGTGCATGATCGTGTGCCGGCCCAAAACATTGGCAGCGCGCATGGAGGGACGAGGGCAGAGCACCCAGAGGGACGCGAGAGCAGAGCGCTCGCGGCGGAACGCGAGCATAGCGCGCCGCGACCGCCTGAACCGCAAGCAACCTCACACATAGAGCAGTTGAACACGCAGGAAATGGTCGCCTACAAGCCGGCCGACAGTTGCGTCGCTGCGTAAAGAGCGGCCGTGTGGTACCACCTCCGTCTAGTCTATAGTCTCCTTTATATTCCGTGCCATACTTTGCCCTCAAATTTAACCAACAAAATGTTAATGCATGTTTTAAAAATTATATAACTGGAAACAATGTTCAAATAGAAATCCAACTATATAATCTTTGGCGACATGCATTCGTATTTTATTAGTTAAATCATCCTTATAAACCAGGACAGTGGTATAGTAGGTAATTAAATCGCAAACATTTTTTATTAACCGTATGTGTACGTGTCCTTTCGTCCTCCTCTCGCATGTCTTGTCACCCCGCTGCCGCAGACGGCTTACAGCGCAAGCTTGCGCAGCGCGCGAGGGCATTCTTTTTGCCAAATGGTGGCGCCAATGAATCGTCGATGAGCCCGTTCCCGCGCAACCTCACAGGTTCCCGCACAAGCTTCCGACCCGACTCGGTAAAATCCTGTAAAATCCCAATGCTTACCGGCCTGCTATAAGAACCCTCATGGCCGGCGAGTCCTGCGTTGCATTTTCCCCTCCATCCCTGTAGCTTATCTCGTCTGCTTCTCCCACATTCGCCAATGGCACCGGTCCGTCATCGTCGCTCAGCCACTCCGCCGTCATCAGAAGACAGCTCCAGCTGGGAGGCTACACCGCGGCGGCGGCGCAGTCCCCGGCATAGTGTAGTGCACGTGGCGTCCCTGTTGGGTGTCCGCGGAACACCCACCACACGCTCCGCCGTCGGTGCCCGTCGGCAGCTGTTGCCGGCCGCCGTTGCCACCACACCACCGTCGAAAGCCAGGGACATCACCGGCTCTGCCGCCACGGCCCGAAGGTGGGAGATGGCCGTCGTGGCCACCACCCCACTGCCGGCCACTATGGCCATCACCCGCTCCGCCACCGTGGCCCGAAGGCGGGAGGTGGTGGTCGTGGCCGCCACCCCGTCGTCGTCCGCCGTGGCCGCCAGCCCACCATCGACCGCCGAGGTCATCACCCGCTCCGCCACCACCGCCCGAAGGCGGGAGGCGGAGGTGGATGCCCGCACGTGTGATAACGACCTTGCGCGCTACACCGAGTTCCTGTGGGAGGAGGAGCGCCTCGCCGAACACACAAAGAGCCTTACCGCCGCAGTGGCCGCGGCACACACCGCCTCAGAGGCGAGGAATCAGGAGATCTACAAGGAGAACCACCGCTTTGAGAGGGGTCGTCTAGAGCGGCAGAGGGCGTTCGAGGCGAATGTCGTTGAAGCTGCATTACCGATAGGCACCGCATTGCGGTTGCCCAGCTCGTCGGTAGGCTCCTCCTCCTTTGCCTCTTACCGAGTGCGCTCGGCAGAGGAGAGGCAACCGGAAGTAATACAAAGCCCCTCCGCAGTAGTAGTAGTAGTAGTAGTAGTAGTAGTAGTAGTAGTAGTAGTAGTAGTAGTAGTAGTAGTAGTAGTAGTAGTAGTAGTAGTAGTAGTAGTAGTAGTAGTAGTAGTAGTAGTAGTAGTAGTAGTAGTAGTAGTAGCAGTAGTAGTATTTAGGGGCTATTTTGTTCAATTCATCTGACTATAGATGTGGTGGAACTGTACAGCGTACTTAAAATAAGCTACTGTATATAGTTGAACTAGCTATTTCAGTACGTGGTTAGCAACAATTGGGGAAAAATTTGGTCGGTTTAGCTGTCGAGTTGAACTGTTTGTATAAATTAAGAACGACTGCTTAATCTATGAATGAAATCTATGCTTAATTACTGAATCTTAATTGCAAAAATTAAATACTGCTAGTGATTTTTAGCTTCATATTTTGACAAATCGCAGTGTTACAAGGATTGACAAATCTTACCAAATTATCTGTACGTGGTTGCACACGGGTCATCCAAAACAACCGTTTGCGTTAAAGGGATGCACAAATCTTGCGCTGCTCTCACTTTGCATACGGGTGTTCTATGTAAAACATTTGCAATCAAGAGCTGCAGAAATCTTGCTCGGCACATTTTCTCTTGGCTTCCTGGGGAAGCTGCCGGTTTGCATACGGGTGTTCTAACTAAAACGTTTGCGATGAGTGTTTTATATTTAAAAAGCAAATTATACTGCGGCTTGGGCGCCATTAATGGAGAGGATGCGAGCAAGTCGGGCGGCCATGGAAGTCAAAGGGCTTGCTTCCTAGTGAGCCTGCACAGCGTACAGCTCGCACGCTTCCCGGTGAGCCTGCGCACTCAAGGACAGCTTGCACGCCTCTCGGTTAGCGTGTGCACCAGACGGCGCTCGCACACCACCCGTTCAGTCAAGGTCAAGCAACTGTCCGCAAGACACCTCCTACAGCCATTAAAACCAAGACACGTGGCATCACGTGAATGGTTAACAAAATTTTGGATTTACTAGAATTTAAAAACCAGGCATCTCAATGTTTTGCCGGCAATCAACGGTGACCTGGTGTTTGAAATTCATTCTCATTTCTTGCATGGGACCTAAGCATGCACCCAAGGACACAGATTTGATTTTTCAACCAATTTATATGCACTAGAGCATGTGCATGTACTTCAAATTTGAATTATGCACATAAATGCATTGAAAACATAGTTAGTGCATAAAAATGTCCAAACGAACCCTAAAACATCACAAAAAATGACACAACACTCTTGTTGTTCTACGTTGACACGAGAAAAAAATTCGAAAGCAATAAGAGGCAATGGATATCGTTTCGTCCCCAAAGGTGGGACGTTTCCCTACCGAAAACTATCATGCTTGTTGTGAGAAGCTCCGGTTTGTGAGAAGCATATACGCAAACCTGCCCCAAATGGGACAAAATTTGTAGCACGGCATGTTGATGATGCTCCATGATAGCATGCCAAGTTTCATGAATTTCAGATGAGTTTTGGATTTACTAGAATTTAAAAGCAGGCATCTCAATGTTTTGCCGACAATCAACGGTGCCCCGGTGTTTGAAATTCATTCCCATTTCTTGCATGGGACCTAAGCATGCACCCAAGCTCACAGATTTGATTTTTCAACCAATTTATATGCACTGGAACATGTGCATGTAGTTCAAATTTGAATTATGCACATAAAATGCATTGAAAACTCAGTTAATGCATAAAAGTGTCTAAACGAACGCTGAAAAATCACAAAAATTCACGCAACACTCCTGTTGTTCTATGTTGACACGAGAAAAAAATTCAAAAGCAATAAGAGGCAATGGCTATCGTTTCGTCCCCAAAGGTGGGACGTTCCCTACCGAAAACCATCATGCTTGTTGTGAGAAGATTCAGTTTGCAAGAAGCATATACCCAAACCTGCCCCAAAAGGGACAAAATTTGTACCACGGCATCTTGATGCCGCTCCATGATAGGATGCCAAGTTTCATGAATTTCAGATGAGTTTTGGATTTACTAGAATTTAAAAACCAGGCATCTCAATATTTTGCCGGCCATAAATGGTACCTTGGTGTTTGAAATTCATTCCCATTTCTTGCATGGGACCTAAGCATGCACCCAAGGACACAGATTTGATTTTTCAACCAATTTATATGCACTGGAGCATGTGCATATAGTTCAAATTTGAATTATGCCCATAAAATGCATTGAAAACTCAGTTAATGCATAAAAATGTCCAAACGAACCCCGAAAAATCACAAAAATTCACACAACACTCCTGTTGTTCTATGTTGACACGAGAAAAAAAATCGAAATCAATAAGAGGCAATGGATATTGTTTCGCCCCCAAAGGTGGGACGTAACCTACCGAGGACCATCATGCTTGTTGTGAGAAGCTCCGGTTTGTGAGAAGCATATACCCAAACCTGCCCCAAATGGGACAAAATTTGTACCACGACATGTTGATGCCGCTCCATGATAGCATGGCAAGTTTCATGAATTTCAGACGAGTTTTGGATTTAATAGAATTTAAAAACCAGGAATCTCAATGTTTTGCCAGCAATCAACGGTGCCCCGGTGTTTGAAATTCACTCCCATTTCTTGCATGGGACCTAAGCATGCACCCAAGGACACAGATTTGATTTTTCAACCAATTTATATGCACTGGAGCATGTGCATGTAGTTCAAATTTGAATTATGCACATAAAATGCATTGAAAACTCAGTTAATGCATAAAAGTGTCCAAACGAACCCCGAAAAATCACAAAAATTCACGCAACACTCCTGTTGTTCTATGTTGACATGAGAAAAAAATTCGAAAGCAATAAGAGGCAATGGCTATCGTTTCGTCCCCAAAGGTGGGACGTTCCCTACCGAAAACCATCATGCTTGTTGTGAGAAGCTTCAGTTTGCGAGAAGCATATACCCAAACCTGCCCCCAAATGGGAGAAAAATTTTACCACGGCATGTTGATGCCGCTCCATGATAGCATGCCAAGTTTCATGAATTTCAGACGAGTTTTGGATTTACTAGAATTTAAAAACCAGGCATCTCAATATTTTGCCGGCAATCAACGGTGCCCCGGTGTTTGAAATGCATTCCCATTTCTTGCATGGGAACTAAGCATGCTCCCAAGGACACAGATTTGATTTTTCAACCAATTTATATGCACTGGAGCATGTGCATGTAGTTCAAATTTGAATTATGCACATAAAATGCATTGAAAACTCAGTTAATGCATAAATGTGTCCAAACGAACCCCAAAAATTCAGAAAAAATCACACAACACTCCTGTTGTTCTTTGTTGACACGAGAAAAAAAATCGAAAGCAATAAGAGGCAATGGCTATCGTTTTGTCCCCAAAGTTGGGACGTTCCCTACCGAAAACCATCATGCTTGTTGTGAGAAGCTCCGGTTTATGAGAAGCATATACCCAAACCTGCTCCAAATGGGACAAAATTTGTACCACGGCATCTTGATGCCGCTCCATGATAGGATGCCAAGTTTCATGAATTTCAGACGAGTTTTGGATTTACTAGAAATTAAAAACCAGGCATCTCAATGTTTTGCGTGCAATCAACGGTGCCCCGGTGTTTGAAATTCATTCCCATTTCTTGCATGGGACCTAAGCATGCACCCAAGGACACAGATTTGATTTTTCAACCAATTTATATGCACTGGAGCATGTGCATGTAGTTCATATTTGAATTATGCACATAAAATGCATTAAAAACTCAGTTAGTGCATAAAAATGTCCGAACGAACCCCGAAAAATCACAAAATTCACACAACAGTCCTGTTGTTCTATGTTGAGACGAGAAAAAAATTCGAAAGCAATTAGAGGCAATGGCTATCGTTTCGTCCCCAAAGGTGGGATGTTCCCCACAGAAAACCATCATGCATGTTGTGAGAAGCTCCGATTTGAGAAGCATATACCCAAACCTGCCCCAAATGGGAAAAAATTTGTACCACGGCATGTTGATGCCGCTCCATGATAGCATGCCATGTTTCATGAATTTCAGATGAGTTTTGGATTTACTAGAATTTAAAAACCAGGCACCTCAATGTTTTGCCGGCAATCAACGATGCCCCGGTGTTTGAAATTCATTCCCATTTCTTGCATGGGACCTAAGCATGCACCCAAGGACACATATTTGATCTTTTAACCAATTTATACGCACTGGAGCATGTGCATGTAGTTCAAATTTGAATTATGCACATAGAATGCATTGAAAACTCAGTTAATGCATAAAAGTGTCCAAACGAACGCTCAAAAATCACAAAAATTCACGCAACACTCCTGTTGTTCTATGTTGACATGAGAAAAAAATTCGAAAGCAATAAGAGGCAATGGCTATCGTTTCGTCCCCAAAGGTGGGACGTTCCCTACCGAAAACCATCATGCTTGTTGTGAGAAGCTTCAGTTTGCGAGAAGCATATACCCAAACCTGCCCTAAATGGGAAAAAATTTGTACCACGGCATGCTGATGCCGCTCCATGATAGCTTGCCAGGTTTCATGAATTTCAGACGAGTTTTCGATTTACTAGAATTTAAAAACCAGGCATCTCAATATTTTGTCGGCAATCAATGGTGCCCCGGTGTTTGAAATTCATTCCCATTTCTTGCATGGGACCTAAGCATGCACCCAAGGACACATATTTGATTTTTCAACCAATTTATATGTAGTGGAGCATGTGCACGTAGTTCGAATTTGAGTTATGCACATAAAATGCATTGAAAACTCAGTTAATGCATAAAAGTGTCCAAACGAACCCCGAAAAATCACAAAAATTCACACAACACTCCTGTTGTTCTATGTTGACACGAGAAAAAAAATTCGAAAGCAATAAGAGGCAATGGCTATCGTTTCATCCCCAAAGGTGGGTCGTTCCTTACCGAAAACCATCATGCTTGTTGTGAGAAGCTTCAGTTTGTGAGAAGCATATACCCAAACCTGCCCCAAATGGGAAAAAATTTGTACCACGGCATGTTGATGCCGCTCCATGATAGCATGCCATGTTTCATGAATTTTAGATAAGTTCTGGATTTACTAGAATTTGAAAACCAGGCACCTCAATGTTTTGCCGGCAATCAACGGTGCCCCGGTGTTTGAAATTCATTCCCATTTCTTGCATGGGACCTAAGCATGCACCCAAGGACACATATTTGATTTTTTTAACCAATTTATACGCACTGGAGCATGTGCATGTACTTCAAATTTGAATTATGCACATAGAATGCATTGAAAACTCAGTTAATGCATAAAAGTGTCCAAATGAACGCTCAAAAGTCACAAAAATTCACACAACACTCCTGTTGTTCTATGTTGACACGAGAAAAAAATTCAAAAGCAATAAGAGGCAATGGCTATCGTTTCGTCCCCAAAGGTGGGACGTTCCCTACCGAAAACCATCATGCTTGTTGTGAGAAGCTTCAGTTTGCGAGAAGCATATACCCAAACCTGCCCCAAATGGGAAAAAATTTGTACCACGGCATGTTGATGCCGCTCCATGATAACATGCCAAGTTTCATGAATTTCAGACGAGTTTTGGATTTACTAGAATTTAAAACCAGGCATCTCAATATTTTGCCGGCAATCAATGGTGTCCCGGTGTTTGAAATTCATTCCCATTTCTTGCATGGGACCTAAGCATGCACCCAAGGACACAGATTTGATTTTTCAACCAATTTATATGCACTGGAGCATGTGCATGTAGTTCAAATTTGAATTATGCACATAAAATGCATTGAAAACTCAGTTAATGCATAAAAATGTCCAAACGAACCCCAAAAATCACAAAAATTCACACAGCACTCCTGTTGTTCTATGTTGACACGAGAAAAAAAAATCGAAATCAATAAGAGGCAATGGATATCGTTTCGTCCCCAAAGGTGGGACGTAACCTACCAAAGACCATCATGCTTGTTGTGAGAAGCTCCGGTTTGAGAGAAGCATATACCGAAACCTGCCCCAAATGGGAAAAAATTTGTACCACGACATGTTGATGCCGCTCCTTGATAGCATGGCAAGTTTCATGAATTTCAGACGAGTTTTGGATTTAATAGAATTTAAAAACCAGGCACCTCAATGTTTTGCCGGCAATCAACGGTGCCCCGGTGTTTGAAATTCATTCCCATTTCTTTCATGGGACCTAAGCATGCACCCAAGGACACATATTTGATTTTTCAACCAATTTATATGCACTGGAGCATGTGCATGTAGTTCAAATTTGAATTATGCACATAAAATGCATTGAAAACTCAGTTAATGCATAAAAGTGTCCAAACGAACCCCGAAAAATCACAAAACTTCACGCAACACTCCTGTTGTTCTATGTTGACACGAGAAAAAAATTCGAAAGCAATAAGAGGCAATGGCTATCGTTTCGTCCCCAAAGGTGGGACGTTCCCTACCGAAAACCATCATGCTTGTTGTGAGAAGCTTCAGTTTGCGAGTAGCATATACCCAAACCTGACCCAAATGGGAAAAAATTTGTACCACGGCATGTTGATGCCGCTCCATGATAGCATGCCAAGTTTCATGAATTTCAGACGAGTTTTGGATTTACTAGAATTTAAAAACCAGGCATCTCAATATTTTGCCGGCAATCAACGGTGCCTCGGTGTTAGAAATTCATTCCCATTTCTTGCATGGGACCTAAGCATGCACCCAAGGACACAGATTTGATTTTTCAACCAATTTATATGCACTGGAGCATGTGCATGTAGTTCAAATTTGAATTATGCACATAAAATGCATTGAAAACTCAGTTAATGCATAAAAGTGTCCAAACGAACCCCAAAAAATCACAAAAATTCACAGAACACTCTTGTTGTTCTATGTTGACACGAGAAAAAAATTCGAAAGCAATAAGAGGCAATGGCTATCATTTCGTCCCCAAAGTTGGGACGTTCCCTACCGAAAACCATCATGCTTGTTGTGAGAAGCTCCGGTTTGTGAGAAACATATACCCAAACCTGCCCCAAATGGGACAAAATTTGTACCACGGCATGTTGATGCCACTCCATGATAGCATGCCAAGTTTCATGAATTTCAGACGAGTTTTGGATTTACTAGAATTTAAAACCCAGGCATCTCAATGTTTTGCCAGCAATCAACGGTGCCCCGGTGTTTGAAATTCATTCCCATTTCTTGCATGGGACCTAAGCATGCACCCAAGGACACATATTTGATTTTTCAACCAATTTATATGCACTGGAGCATGTGCATGTAGTTCAAATTTGAATTATGCACATAAAATGCATTGAAAACTCAGTTAATGCATAAAAGTGTCCAAACGAACCCCGAAAAATCACAAAACTTCACGCAACACTCCTGTTGTTCTATGTTGACACGAGAAAAAAAATCGAAAGCAATAAGAGGCAATGGCTATCGTTTCGTCCCCAAAGGTGGGACGTTCCCTACCGAAAACCATCATGCTTGTTGTGAGAAGCTTCAGTTTGCGAGTAGCATATACCCAAACCTGCCCCAAATGGGAAAAAATTTGTACCACGGCATGTTGATGCCGCTCCATGTTAGCATGCCAAGTTTCATGAATTTCAGACGAGTTTTGGATTTACTAGAATTTAAAAACCAGGCATCTCAATATTTTGCCGGCAATCAACGGTGCCTCGGTGTTTGAAATTCATTCCCATTTCTTGCATGGGACCTAAGCATGCACCCAAGGACACAGATTTGATTTTTCAACCAATTTATACGCATTGGAGCATGTGCATGTAGTTCAAATTTGAATTATGCACATAAAATGCATTGAAAACTCAGTTAATGCATAAAAGTGTCCAAACGAACCCCAAAAAATCACAAAAATTCACACAACACTCCTGTTGTTCTATATTGACACGAGAAAAAAATTCGAAAGCAATAAGAGGCAATGGCTATCATTTCGTCCCCAAAATTGGGACGTTCCCTACCGAAAACCATCATGCTTGTTGTGAGAAGCTCCGGTTTGTGAGAAACATATACCCAAACCTGCCCCAAATGGGACAAAATTTGTACCACGGCATGTTGATGCCGCTCCATGATAGCATGCCAAGTTTCATGAATTTCAGACGAGTTTTGGATTTACTAGAATTTAAAACCCAGGCATCTCAATGTTTTGCCTGCAATCAACGGTGCCCCGGTGTTTGAAATCCATTCCCATTTCTTGCATGGGTCCTAAGCATGCACCCAAGGACACATATTTGATTTTTCAACCAATTTATATGCACTGGAGCATGTGCATGTAGTTCAAATTTGAATTATGCACATAAAATGCATTAAAAACTCAGTTAATGCATAAAAATGTCCGAACGAACCCCCAAAAATCACAAAAATTCACACAACAGTCCTGTTGTTCTATGTTGAAACGAGAAAAAAATTCGAAAGCAATAAGAGGCAATGTCTATCGTTTCGTCCCCAAAGGTGGGACGTTCCCTACAGAAAACCATCATGCCTGTTGTGAGAAGCTCCGATTTGTGAGAAGCATATAGCCAAACCTGCCCCAAATGGGAAAAAATTTGTACCACGGCATGTTGATGCCGCTCCATGATAGCATGCCATGTTTCATGAATTTCAGATGAGTTTTGGATTTACTAGAATTTAAAAACCAGGCACCTCAATGTTTTGCCTGCAATCAACGGTGCCCCGGTGTTTGAAATTCATTCCCATTTCTTGCGTGGGACCTAAGCATGCACCCAAGGACACATATTTGTTTTTTAACCAATTTGTACGCACTGGAGCATGTGCATGTAGTTCAAATTTGAATTGTTCACCTGAAAATGGCTAGAAAACCAATTTAATGTATAAAATGTTCAAACGAACCCTGAATAATTCCAATTCTTTTACGACACACATATAGTTGCATGTTCACTCCAGATAAAAGGTCTAGCAGTTCAAACACCGTCCATTGCTGCTGTGACCCCATTATGTAATTCAAATCAAGATGAAAAATCAAGTAGATCGCACACAGTTTATTATCAGCAACCGTGTGAGATGTAGTACAAAATATCTTGGAGCACCGTTGGTGTATAGTACGCCTATGGCTTACGCGAGAAGGTGCGTCGACTAAAGTCCACAGCCGGCGTCTCAAGCAGAGTAGCTCGCTCCCCAAATATCATTTCACTGTTCAATCGTCGCCGGTGAAAGATGGGCACATGGACCCGCGTCGTGAGGGCAACTTCGGTGGCCCACTCCAGCGAGAGCGCGGCCGCAGCCGCCATGCGCGTGCTAACAAGGTGCCTGAGCGCTGCCGCAATTTGCGACCGGGCGGCAAAGGCAGCCAAACGGCCACTGTTGCTTCTCTGGTGGCGGCAGCAACATCTGCCTCGGGGATAGCAAATGGCGAGAGCGACACAGCAACTGTCCGTTCCACAGCGGCGGCCTTAGCCCTGATGGAGGCCGCCCATGACCATGTCGAGGCCGCCCACGCCCAGCTCCTGGCGGTCACCACACAAATTGAATGAAGCTTCTTCGACAACGGTCGGCAATCCACGGCCGAAGAGCTGGCAATCGCCGAGAGCGTTCGAGCAGCCGTCCGTTCCTTCGCCGCATACCTTGTGACGACGGAGCCCGTCCAAGCCCAAACGCGTCCGCCCACGCCCAGATCGTGGCTGCCTTTTCCAAAGAGATGGCGGACGCGGATGGCGAGATGCTTGCCGAGTATGGTGCGATGGATGCCATGGAGCCCCTTCCCCAGGAGACCATCAGGCGCGAGCTGGACATTGAGGCGACGGCGGAGATCGACGAGCACCAGCCGTAGTAGTACTCTTTGTTTTTTTTAATTAAGAGCGTCGGTCTTTAATTTGTTAGAGTAATGTTTAGGTCAGCTAGCTCTGTTTAATTGCTGAACTTGCTCGATTAAGAAGTGTGGGTGTGTTGTAGTCTCCTTTGTGTACCCAAATTATGCAATGACGTGGATGACCACTATAACCATGGAAATTCGAACCAAAACTTTTGATGTTCAAACTCATCACACTGGGGTTAAGCTATCTGAATCGTTTGTGATGTCCACATATCATACACAGTTCTGAACAAGGGACCGTGTCTGATGACACTTTGCGCGCCAGTTTTTTGGCTGAAGCGATTCCAAATTTTCGGCTTCCGTGGAAATATCTACCTCCCCGACCCTCCCCCTTACCAAAAGCCACATTTCCCCTCTTTCCGCCTTCCTTTCCGAGTTGAAACCTTCACTCCTTGCTTGCAGCACCGTCGCCTCCTCATCGGCGACCCTCCTTCACGCTGCTCGGCCTCCTCTATCCAGGCAGGTAATCCACACCCGACCCCATTCCTCCTCCTCCTTCCACATCCCACATGCCCCGACCACCGGAGCGAGCGCAACACCTTCCACCCAAATCACCGACCCCTCCACCAAATAAGCGCTGGCCTAAGCCATGGTGCATGCAGTATAGCCAGGACCCCAAGGAGCATTTGGCAGCGGAGAAGCAAATCGCGGCCGCATGCGCGGATGAGGTCGTGATGGCTGCCATTCGTGCCGACCCCCAGATCTTGAAGGAGCACCTTGCCAATTGCTAGCTACGCCGGTTAAGCATGCTCAGTTTACCCATTGCGTGTGCTGCTCCTGCCTTTCCTTCACAAATTCTAGTGAATTGTGCTATCTAATTTCACCATGCAATCTGTTGCTAGTGTATATGTTCTATATGTCGTGCAGTGTGGTGCTCACTTATTAACTATTTTGTTAATTAGTTGTCGTCTTCAGTTAACTGTTTGGTTCAATTCTGCAAATGTGATGTTCAATTCTTCAGGCTGCAATTTTGTATTGTCTTCCATGTGAGAACTAAATCAAATTTATCTTTACAAAATTGTGGGTGCATTCTGTTATTGTACACCATGTGAGGAATAAATCGAATTTGGCTGTAGTAAATACATGAGAAACAAATACAATTGCTACAATTAGTTGTAGTTAATTGTTTGGTTAACTCTCTGATCTTCTATTAGGAGTATGTTATATTGTGCAATGTGTTGCTCAGTTAATGTTTGGTTCATTTGTTGTGGTGTTTAGTTAACTGCATGGTTCAATTCTGCAATGCGATGTCCAATTGTCGTGGGTTGAATTTTTTATTGTTGTGCATGTGAGGAATAAATCGAATTTGGCTACACTTAATACATGAGAAATATATACAAGTGCTATATTTCCTAGTTCTTAATCATGCTTGGTTTGGGTAAATGGGTTTTCCATGTGGCTTCAATTAATCTGATGAATCTGCAATGTGCTTATTTTTCATCAACATATTTTACTGATAGCATGCGAACCCTTACTTAACCTGATGGCTAACTACCTTATATGTGTTGCAGGGAAACAATGGGAAGCACTGAGGTTTACAATCGAGGTTAGCACGTGCATGGTCCATTGTCCAATAGCACATTATTGTGAAATTGCGGGAACCATTCTAATATTTTAGTTTTTAACAATTTGGTCTCGCACATGTAGGTCCTGCAGTCAGAGGTTTTGACCCACTGTTCGACCCTTTTTGCATATGGGGAAATGAGTTGTCCATGAATATCAATCAAATCAAGAAACTCAGAAAGATTGTTAGGATAAATAAATTAGCGACAAAAAACAACAAGATCTTTGTCTGCACAATGAAGAAGACATCAGTTCACTACAAGATGGTACTAACTATTATACCTTGCCTTTTTTTATTCCTTTGCCCCATTTCCAATATAGAGAAGATATTTATGCACATCCTTGTTTTCAGGCCTTTCCAAAGCAGTTCACTGATGATTACCTCTCAAAGCACCTCTATGGTCAGGAGGCGAGGAAGGTTTTCATACAACACCCACGGTTCAATATTCAAGTGTTCCTGAAGAGGACAAAGGACGGACGGTCAATCATCCACAGGCACTGGCCTAAAGTTGCAAAGACCTTCAACATGAATGAAGGCTCAATATTCGCCTTCCGCTTCAGCAGTTTTCCAGAAGAGATGCATCTGTCTATATACCGTCTATGGTGCTAATTCCGAAAGGTTCTACATGTTGGATGTGGAACTTGCTGCTGGTGCAGTTGTGTAATGGGGTAGCTGAGTGCTGAAGCTATATCATGTTGCACTATGATGTATTCCAATATGGAAATGAAATATATTGTGTGCTTAATATGAAATGTCAATTAGATTAATAAATGGATTATGAATAATCGGATAATTAGCCTGCTAATGGCGAATTAGTCTGCTAATTGTGTTTTGCCATTGCAAACGGTTGTTGAAAAAATACCGTGGGCGATGACCTCAGGCAACACACATAGTTTCTAGGAATAGACCGTGTTGGATCAATGAACAATCACACACGACTCTCTCTTGAAAACTGTTTACGTTAGACCACCTTATGCAAACGTTTACCACATAAAAACTGTGTGTGATGGACAGCCTTTGCCACACAGTTTCTTCTATGGACCGTGTGTGATACATTCAATAACGCAAACGATTTAATGGGAAAAATTGTGTGTGATGTACCTATGAACGGAAACGTTTTCCTTGGAGCGACTGTGTGGGATGTGCATATGAACGGAAACATTTAGCGGGGACTGACTGTGTGGGATGTACTTGCGACCAGAAACAACTTCGCCGTATAATTGTATTTTTAGCTCTACTGTACATATTTCCGTATTTGAGCGCTCTCCGGTCGCACACGACCTCATTTTGCCGAACGTGTGTGCCAGGAGGGCATATCCTCGACGGGTTCTAGGTCGTGTGGGAAGGACCCCCCTATCGCCCACACTCACTTGGCGACGATTCCAAATGCCGTTGCGGAAAGGGGTAAAAAACTGTTTGTTTAGGACCGACGCGCACCAGTGGATGACATGTACCTAGGGTAGGGTCATAGGCCTGACCTAGACACCCTACCCAAGAACACTGCCCTAGAGTCAAAGACATTCAAAACACAAGAAAAGAAACCGACTGAGTTCACCAAGGAGTGCAATCCACTCGACCTTCAACCTCACTCGAATACCCCAATTCCATTCGACGAAGATGAAGTCATTCGACTATACAAGAAACCACTCGGAGTATAGAAGACCTAATGGCACTCAGGATGGCAACGGTCGGACATTCACTCTGTAGTATTAAAGATCATGTATACCTCTTTATTATTGGCGTGACCAGTAGCGCCCTGTCTTAATGTACATTGAACCCTTTGTAACGTGGGCTAGCTGGGGTCCTGGCGCACTCTATATAAGCCACCCCCTCCACTAGCACAAGGGTTCGCACCACTTGTAACTCTCATGCATAATCCAGTCGACCAAGCCTCCGGGCACCGAGACGTAGGGCTGTTACTTCCTCCGAGAAGGGCCTGAACTCGTAACCCTTGCGTGCACAATCTCACCATAGCTAGGATCTTGCCTCCTCTTACGTACCCTCTATTCTACTGTCAGACTTACTCCCACGACAATGTCTTCTCAAAATAACATGGCCAACGAAAGTTACCCCTACAAAATTATATAGTCTAGCTATGCTCCATCTTCATCACACAAAGTATTCAAACCATGCACAACCCCGATGACAAGCCAAGCAATTGTTTCATACTTTTGATGTTCTCAAACCTTTTCAACTTTCACACAATACATGAGCATGAGCCATGGATATAGCACTATGGGTGGAATAGAATATGGTGGTTGTGGAGAAGACAAAAGGAAGGAGATAGTCTCACATCAACAAGGCGCATCAACGGGCTATGGAGATGCCCATCAATAGATATCAATGTGAGTGAGTACTGGCCATGCAACAGATGCACTAGAGCCAAAAGTTTATGAAAGCTCAAAAAGAAAATAAGTGCGTGTGCATCCAACTTGCTTGCTCACGAAGACCTAGGGAAATTTGAGGAAGCCCATCATTGGAATATACAAGCCAAGTTATATAATGAAAAATTCCCACTAGTATATGAAAGTGACAACATAGGAGGCTCTCTATCATGAAGATCATTGTGCTACTTTGAAGCACAAGTGTGGGAAAAGGATAGTAGCATTGCCCCTTCTCTCTTTTCTCTCATTTTTTGACCTTTTTGGGCCCTCTCCTTTTTTTGGCCTCTTTTTTTATTTTTCGTCTGGAGTCTCATCTCGACTTGTGGGGGAATCATAGTCTCCATCATCCTTTCCTCACATGGGACAATGTTCTAATAATGAAGATCATCACACTTTTATTTACTTACAACTCAAGAATTACAAATCGATACTTAGAAAAAATATGACTCTATATGAATGCCTCCGGCGGTGTACCGGGATGTGCAATGAATCAAGAGTGACATGTATGAAACAATTATGAATGGTGGCTTTGCCACAAATACGATGTCAACTACATGATCATGCAAAACAATATGACAACGATGAAACGTGTCATAATAAACGGAACGATGGAAAGTTGCATGGCAATATATCTCGGAATGGCTATGGAAATGTTATATTAGGTAGGTATGGTGGATGTTTTGAGGAAGGTATATGGTGGGTGTATGGTACCGGCGAAAGTTGCGCAGTGCTAGAGAGGCTATCAATGGTGCAAGGGTGAGAGTGCATATAATCCATGGGCTCAACATTGGTCATAAAGATTTCACATATTTATTGCAAAAATCTATTATTCATCAAAACAAAGTACTACGCACATGATCCTAGGGGGATAGATTGGTAGGAAAAGACCATCGCTCGTCCCCGACCGCCACTAGTAAGGAAGACAATCAATAAATAAATCATGCTCCGACTTCATCACATAACGGTTCACCATACGTGCATGCTATGGGAATCACAAACTTTAACACACGTATTTCTACAATCCACAGTTACTCACTAGCATGACTCTAATATCACCATCTTTATATCTCAAAACAATCGTAAGGAATCAAACTTCTCATAGTACTCAATGCACTTTATATGAAAGTTTTTATTATATCCCTCTTGGATGCCTATCACATTAGGACTAAATTTATAATCAAAGCAAATTACCATGCTGTTTAGAGACTCTCAGAATGATATAAGTGAAGCATGAGAGTTCAACAGTTTCTTCAAAATAAAACTACCGTCGTGCTCTCAAAAGATATAAGTGAAGCACTAGAGCAAATGACAAACTACTCCAGAAGATATAAGTGCAAAAGAATGTCACGTTATATTGCCCCTTATGATAGCAACCTTTATTATGCCGTTTGTCGCTTTTATTCTTTGCCATCACAAGTTCGTACAACGCTCAATTTTCTCTTACACTAAATAATCTCACACTTTTAGAAGCAATTTTTATTGCCTTATTGCACCGATGATAACTTACTTGAAGGATCTTGCTCAATCCTTAGGTAGGTATGGTGGACTCTTGAAAATAAGATTTGGGTTTAAGGGTTTTTGGATGCACAAGCAGTATCTCTACTTGGTGCGGAATTTTTGGCTAGCAAAGATGGGGGGCAAGCACCACATGTTGAAGGATCTATGACAATATAACTTCTATGTGAATATGAACAAACATAAACCATTACGTTGTCTTCTTTGTCCAACGTCAACAATTTTGGCATATAATAATTTGATGGGGGCTCACAATCACAAAAGATTTCCAAGATAGTGTATTTGCATGTGAAAGTTCTCTTCCTTATACTAATAATTCGTGAATTGCTTATATGACAAATATTGTGATTGTCAAGCCACAAAAGATTTCACTTTCTAAACCCAATGTGAAGCTACCACTGTCGGTGTCAAAACCGGCGGATCTCGGGTAGGGGGTACCGAACTGTGCGTCTAAGGTCGATGGTAACAGGAGAAGGGGGACACGATGTTTACCCAGGTTTGGGCCCTCTTGATTGAGGTAATACCCTACTTCCTGCTTGATTGATCTTGATGAATATGAGGATTACACGAGTTGATCTACCACGAGATCGTAATGGCTAAACCCTAGATGTCTAGTCTGTATGATTGTGATTGCCTCTACGGACTAAACCCTCTGGTTTATATAGATACCAGAGGGGCCTAGGGTTATACAGAGTCGGTTTACAGAGGAAGGAATCTTCATGTCCGAACGCCAAGCTTGCCTTCCATGCAAAGGAGAGTCCTATCCGGACACGGGAGGAAGTCTTCTGTCGTGTATCTTCTTGGCCCATCAGTCCGGCCCACGTCACATAGGTTGGACGTCCGAGGACCCCTTAATCCAGGACTCCCTCAGTAGCCCTGAACCAGGCTTCAATGACGATGTGTCCGGCATGCAGATTGTCTTCGGTTTTGCAAGGCGGGTTCCTCCTCCAAATACTCCAAAATAGCCCTCGAACACAGAGAACGTGTCTGACTCTGCAAAACAAACTCCGCAAAGAGCATAATATTTAACAAGTCCCATCTAGATACATCTTCTGTAGTGAGACGCCACGTCTCCGCCCGGCGATTATTTCGAACCGTTTTTTAGCCTCCCGCTCCATATTTCAAGATGCGGTTTCCATTGGTACGTCTTGTCAAAGCAGAGATCGTGTCCCCTTATTGCGGAATTCTCATCAATATGGGCATGGGTAATCCAACCGCGCCGCCTACACGACCCTTGGGAAATAGGTGAGTTTTAAGGGGAATGGGGAGGCGCTTGATATTCGCTGCCTTTATAAAGAGATAAGGATTCACCCTTTCACCCACGCCTTCTTTCTCTCTGCCTACCCATTCTCGAGCTCCAGCGCCCAAGCTTCCATCCTTTTCGCCTCAAGAAAGTACTCCAGCCATGTCTGGATCCAGAGCGCAGGGCAAGTGGATGGCCTCCTCCGTCACAGAGAAGGACATCACGAAGCTCCGGGAGGCGGGGTACTTGGCCCAAGAAATCGACCACCAGCTTCCGGCCAAAGGGGTAGATCATCTCCACCCGAAGCTCCATGAGAGGGAGGTGTTCATTCCCCACTTCATCCGCGGGTTAGGGTTTCCTCTCCACCCCTTCGTCCGCGGACTCATGTTCTACTATGGGCTAGATTTCCATGATCTGGCCCCAAACTCCTTCCTCAACATCTCGGCATTCACTGTCGTGTGCGAGGCCTTCCTCCACATCCCACCCCACTTCGGATTGTGGCTAAAGACCTTCAATGTGAAGCCGAAGGTGGTGGGTGGTCAACACGCGGAGTGCGGATGTGCTATGGTGAGCAAGATGTCCAACGTCACGTGGCCCAAAGGCACCTTTGTGGAGACTGTCAAAGGGTGGCAGCATCAGTGTTCTACGTCACAGAGCCCCGCGACACCACCTGGGCCGCGGCTCCCGAATTCAAGTCCGGGCCCCCAATGCGGCTTACCTCCTGGCTAGAAAAGGGCCTTGTCGGGACCCCGATTCTAAGTCACACCGATCTAGCATGTAACACCTCATATCACTTTGCGGCCTCACGCACGGTATTCCCACGGGTGTCGCCTTACCATGGCCCGGAACCGTTTGCGCCTTTTGGCTCACGTATATGATAGTGTCGCTAGCATCCATATGACAGAGAACCCGGGCCGACATGACTAGTCGTGAACCCAAAGTGGCACTAACTTACGGGGACATGCATACATGAAACAACATCGAGCATGTCGGTCAGCAGCGTGTAAATCCGGGCTGTAGCAACTGGACTAACAGGACTCGGGAACCCAGGCTGTAGCAGGCTAGGCAGGACTTCGGATGTCACCACGTGACATTTCGCCGAAGGGACAGACATAGGAACGAAGTGAATCACATGTCGTCCAGTCTAAGTGTTCCGGAGCAGTAGTGCTGGGCTAGCAGGACTCTGGTAAACTGGGTTGTAGCGGACTACCATGGCTCGGTGGAAGCACTAGACTACATTTCCCCATAAGAGAGGCTACCAAGGATAGACAACTAGGTTGTCGGATCCCACACATAGCAATACACGTCACACGTACGCATAACATGCAAGTATGTCCTGTACAACATGGCATCACAACATAACGCAAACTCATATAGGTAAAGGCCCAGAAGAGCCACATAGCATTAAATACAAATAGGGGTCACATGACCCATCATTCAGAGCATACAAGCAACGGAAGCATTACATGTCTGAGTACAGACAACTACAAAAGGAAAAGGCTGAGAAGCCTGACTATCTACAAGACCCTCCCAAGGGTACAAGATCGGAGCTGAGGTAACAAGCTACTCGTCGAAGTCCAAGCGGAACTACCGGTAAGACCAAAGTCTCCGCTGCAAAAACATAAATAAAGCAACATGAGTACAAAGGTACTCAGCAAGACTTACATCAGATCCTATCATACATGCATTTGTATCAAGAAGGTAATGTGGGGTTTAGTTGCAGCAAGCCAGCTTTGACTCAGTGGCTATCCTGTTCTACGACTACAAGAAACTTCTTTGAGGTGAAGCAGTGCACACGAGTCCACTAATCACCACATCAATACACTACTATGGATTCATTCCCGTCTCACTACGAGAAGGCCATCCATAGCACTCACACTTGTCTTGAGCATTTTAGAGAATCCACTTTAAGTTGTCTATGTACCACGTAAGCATCCAAGAAGTCCATAACCGAGGACATGGCTATTCGAATAGATCGTGATAACCCTACAGGGGTGTACTTCTTCACACACGCTCTCGCCACTTACCGCCATGTACACTTCATGTATCTCGGCAACCTTCAAGCGGAAGCCTGGTGAGGGAGTCGGCCACAACCTAACTAACCACACAAGACTCTAGTCCAGGTTTATCGCCTATTCGGGTTCCATCCGCAAGGAGATCCGGCCGGGGTTTCACTCACGGCCCCAAATGATGTGTGCAGGGTTCCCAAGCCCACCTCGCCGGATGGATCTACGCTTGGTACACCGTGCCACTTATGCCTAGTCTGTCCCAAGCCCACCTGGCCGGGTGCCACCTGGTAGACTACTAACACTACCTACAAACACCATGAACTAGTTGCAACTCCTGGACAAAGATCAAGTTGGTTAATGAGTCAAGAGGGGCCGAGTTACCGGAACCCAATGTGTGGTAGTAGCTAGTCATTGGACAACATACACAGAACTCAGTGCTTAAGGACGGTTCCAGTGAGACAACCCACCATGTACTCCTACATGGCCTCTCACCGCTACCTTTACCATATCGTGTTCACACGCTTAACTCTCTGCACCAGAACATATCGTAAGACTCCAATTCATTCCCAATGAACCAGACCTGACACAACTCTAAGCAATAGCAGGCATGGCATGGTAGGAACACAACATGGCTCAATCAACTCCTACACATGCTAGTGGGTTTCAACTATTTACTGTGGCAATGACAGGTCATGCAGAGGAATGGGTTTAACTACCGCAGCATAAAGTAGCAGTTGAATCGTTGTTGTCCAAATGCAATAAAAGAGAGCAAGAGCGAGAGAGTGGGATTGTATCGGAATGAACAAGGGGGGTTGCTTCTGGTAGATCAACAAGGGGGCACTGCTCCTCAGACAGGTACTCTAGAACACTCTCCGAAGCGAGACCTATCGAGAAGAACGGTGCCGACAATCTCTGTTAGAAAAGGCAGTGCCTAGGAGGCGCTTAGGCACGCCCAGGCGCTAGGCAATGGCCAAACGCCTCGCTTAGGGCATAGGCAGAAGTCTAGGCAGAGTAAAAATAAATTCTCTACCCAAGCGAGAAATCATGTCATACTGCACTGATATGCCAAAAGGGCCATATTCCAATCGTAGTAGCAGGTAGTTAACATACTTATATGCGCTAAATTAATAAAATACACATATAATAACCACATATACATCCTGATAGTAAAAATTATATAACCGCCTAGGCTGCGCCTAGGGCGCTTAAGCAACGCCTGGCACTAGGCGAAGGCCAACCGCCTCGCTTACGCCTACCGCCTTTTCCAACCTTGCCGGCAATCAATACACAACATATGCAACAATATGATGCATGATCATGGCATGTATATGTGATGTTGTTTGTGTTAATGCAACTAGCATTCATTTGGTTGAAGTCCATTTGAACCAAATGCAACTCCAAAATAAGCCTTTATAAATGCCATTTATATGTTTTCACCTATACAGCAAGTATAAGTTGGTTTATCATGCATGAAACTGTACAGATGGATAGATTGAAATTTTCTGATAATTTTTCATATATAAATTATTTCAATCTGACCTACGGTTGAATTTATATGAATTTTTGAAGATTTGAACATTTTCTGGAATTTCTGTATTGTTTTAAATCCAGGAAGTCAAATACTGCGTCAGCACTGCGTCATGCCTGCGTCAGCAGGTCAACGGAGCTGACCAGGTCAAACCTAACATGTGGGGTCCACACGTCAGTGTCACAGTATTAAACGGAGGTTTTTTACTAATCTAATTAAGATTAGCTAGTCACCAACCCGTGCAACTGCACGGGCTAGCACAAATAATTTCTTGGATGGTTTTTAGGTCAAATAGGTTTTAAATCGCATGCATCATTTCATTTTATTTTTAATTGTTTGGCGAAGCTGTCATGCTTTCTTTGATTCATTTTTAGTAAATGGACTTTTTATTGATCCAAAGTATCACATCAAGACGATAATAGAACCAAAATGAGTTCACATCCAATCTTTGTTAGATCCCTATTTGAATATTGAAAGGAACAAACCTTAGTTAGGCATGTTCATACTAATTCTTAGATACACTAAAATACAATAAATACACGTGTTTCCGCCTGTAGTATAAGAATTATTTAATTTTAAGATTTGCACCAACATGAAAAAACTCCCAAGTGTTACATCTTGATAACTTGGCTCAAATATATGTGATTAATAAATTGAAAATAGAATAGGTTTATTTTCATATGTACATCTCAAATACATATGACTTTTAAAGATTTCAGTATATGTGATAACTTGGCATATTTGTGTATGAACGACAAAACAAAAATTTATTATTTGAGGTCTTTGTTGTACAGGATGTTCGTATATTTGGATGCAAAGGACTCATGTTTGGATGTTCGTATATTTGAACGACAAAACAAAAATTTGGTGTTCTTTTTAGAAGATAAACCTAAATGGACTCGTATGGAAAACATTGCGTATGTAAGACTTGCACTGGCAAAGGACCATGCTAATTCAAAGCTTGGTTTGGTGCAGCTCGGTATTTGTACCAAAGCTTGTAATATTACCTTATTTTATTTAATATAAATCAATCCAAGAACGTCCTTACTGTTCACAGCATAGAAGGATCAGATATACTGTATGTATCACGGAGTACATGTAGAGACAACTAATGTGGAAACCATGAGTGATACAAACAACCAACGTTTTGAACATGAGTGATACAAACAAATATAGTCCGTGATGTAAAGGGTAACCCCATTAAAAATAAATGGCGAGTGTACTTCAAAGAAGAATTACAACAGGTGCCAACCATAGTAGCCAAGTTTAACAGTGCTTTCCTTCAGAATATTTACCTTTGAACTATTAATGATATTTCTATTTCCAAAGAACAAAACGTGGATCAATGTTCATTGTCTCGTTGAAAACTATATATAGGTCAAAAAACAAACATAATGCTCATTATTTTTGCAAAGATGCCAAGATAAAAAAAATCTACCGGTTCATCTCGACAGGAAAATAAATTTACCTTTAAACTTAAAAAAAAAATTGGGCTCTGCATCTCCATATATTTTATGACTTCGAAGGTATATGAACACCTTATCATGTACAGTAGTAGAATAGTTTTCTTCTTAGATGGCAAAGTCATTAGCAGGTCACGAAACAGATGGGGAACTATGTCAAGTAGGAACACATATAGTAGGAGCCAACCGTTATCACTTATGTTCCTGTGAGGATCACATAGGTAGCATAAAACGGAACTGTTCATATTAACTCTGTATGCTAGTTTTGTGATTCTTCTTTACATTAATTTCATATATACCTTCTACTTATCTTCTTGGAAATTCTATTTTCAAATAAGAAATGAAAACCAAGCCTGAATATTGATCCTTAATATCAGGTCAACTCATTTTGTTTGAGAACATCCATAGGAAAGAGCCAACAATTAGGAATACTGCTGAAGATAGAAAGCATGCTTTCAGATCTTCCTTGCTGCAAAGTAAACAACTTCAGTGTATCAAAGTTTTCCCTATTACCATTGGAGGAAAGAGGTGCACAGACAATGACAGTGAAGCAATGCAAATATGGCGTTAAAAAGGATATGTCTTCATGTTTCATGATTGTAGGAGGGTGGTGGAGCACCCAAAAATAGTAAAAAGAGCATCAATAAAAAAAGAAATTTGTGAGAATTGTAGAAACATCCTTAAATGCTTTTGTGGGTTCGACCTTTCTTGACTACTCAGAAAACAAAATAACGCTTGGATCAAAACTAAGAGGAAAGTTCAGTAGCATCTCTTATGATGCAATAGTATATAACTGTTGCAGTTCTTAAGAAATCCTGGAACGAAGAGTGGAACGAAAAGGAGAAAACAGAGGAATATCAAGGTACAATCCTGGAAAAGGATAGCTTATAAACTAATTGGAGACACACTGTTATTAAAATCAGGCTTCTCTTATATATGAAACAACACTCTTCCAGGTGCGGAAAGAAGTACCTACCATTGATGTTCTGTCAGATCAGTAGGCATCAAAGTAGAGTATGCTATTTTAATCTCCCCTATATGTGCACCGTTATTATCCTACGAAAATCAAAGCAGAACTAAATATAACTCTGAATGTTTATACTACATAATCAAAGATATTTATTAGAGGATAACGCCCAATAAAGCATCAATGTAGTTTGAAAATTCCATTCCTTGAAGATTTGATCTATAAGAATTTTCCATTTTCCGAAGTAACAGTGTATCAAACTTTTCTTTACTGAACACAATGATTTCTAGCTGTTTTTTTAAATCAATGGATATCCCGTTGAGTCTTTTTGTTAGATATCATACAAATTCTTCAAAGAATAGTACACTGCAGCATAATGATGCAATACTTAGAGCTAAACTTACCAATTTCGGCACATGCCTACTTGTATTTTCCTCTGCTCCTCTACCGTCATTTGTCAGTGCACCTTGTTTCTGCATGAACAACCAACTTCAGTTAAAATTATTAGTAGATCGCAAGTGGTAGGGAATAAACACTGGAATATAGTTCTTGATATGATTTAGCTTTCCAAGCAGGAACATAATTTGCACACCAAGTTCATTCATAGAGAAAATCAACACCAGGAGATAAGAGAACTATATAGGCATGAACTAAATAAATCCGACTGCATCCAGTTTATATGGTTTCTTTGAAGCAATGTGGCTGATTAGCTGTTGTGTAAGAACATGTCCTTTCAAGGATCTGTTCATCGCAACCCATAGATTGCACACCTTTAACGTGTACTCCCTCCGTAAACTAATATAAGAGCGTTTATAGAATACTAAAATAATGATCTAAACGCTCTTATATTAGTTTACAGAGGGAGTAGTTCATATTTATAGAAATTGACTGTCAGCGACATTCACCAATATCAGTTATAGAACCATGTAACTATTTTTTGTTATATAGATCCATGTAAATGAAATAGTAGTACATATGTGATATCATGTCCCCTATTGTCCCTTACATAATTTACTGGATTGCTATGCAGTCATGGTACCGAAATGACACATGAGCACATGCAGTCCCCACGTAAACTTTTCTCTACAAATAAATCATTCATTCTGATTTCCAACTAATCGGGGCTTTTGCGTAGGCAAGCTCAACCCCAGGGCGACGACATCACACGTGAATACGCCCGACCAAATCGCACAAAAAAGCAATTTAAATTAAGTTGATGGTGTTACCTCTTGCTATGGGCAAGCAGGGTGCATGGATCGAAGTTCTTGATATTCAAAGAATAAAATGCTGGATGAAGTCATTAATGCCTCGAATTAAACTATCTAATTCCAAGATATCAATTTGTGACTTCGTCAACCAAATTATATATAAAAAATACTTATCACATAGTTTGAAATATTACAGCCAGGTATCCTATTTACTTCATAGCTGAACAAATTTATGTCTCGCATAGAAATAATATACCAAGAAGAAAAATACTGATCAAGCAAAGGGTTATGACAAATTTATACAAAGTAATTCCATTTATATTCTGCTAATTTACCCCTCTTACATCCCGAATGAAAGGGGTTCAGAGACTCCCTTGCAAGTTATTCTACATCATGAATTTGCATCATTCCATTAATTCTTACTTTGAAGATAGTGGCATCAAACGCACCAATGTGTAAAGCTGGGTTCAACACCTGCAATCATATTCAGTTATTCAATTTCTCTTCCTGAATGATTTAGTACGCCACTCAAGCAGTTCCAAATTGGATAAAAGAAGAAAAGAAATCATAATATATCAGGAAATATAAAATGTTTAGCAACAACATGGAGGAGCACATTTAGGCTGCACTACGGCCTAAAAATGTCTGATCAAATCTAAGTATAGTAAAGTAGTTATAAGGGATCCATGATATCCATATTCTTGCCCAGCTGGTAGCCTATCTCCAAGTATTTCATTCACCATTGTAGAAATTTGTCGACAACACTACTGGACAAATTGAAGTTGCACTGAAGGCAAGACAAAGATTAGAAGGTGGATGTTGCTTCCCTGGGTGGATTCCCAGACTCAATTCAGTAGGAAGAAGCAATGTTTGTAGGGTGTAGGGCAAAGAACGTACTGAACAGGGGACTTGTCGTAATTTGAGAGCAAGCCGCTGATGTCGCATTATGCTCTATCGAGAGGAAGCAGGCCGGCGTTCAGCGGAAGGGGAAGACTTGCATCCCCTCATGGATGACGCGAACTACACCTGACTGCTGTTGAACCCCTTTCCGGTGCCCCTTTCTCCTCCTGGCCCAGCGTATCATCGAACCACCGCTGCTTCTGCCACTCCAAGACGCCCAAGCGCGAGACGCCGGCTCTACCGTTGAAGAACGCTCCCGTCTGATCCAGTGTAGACTTCGCTGACCTCTTGCTGAAGTTCCTCCACCGGTCGCTATCTTCCGTCGGCGTCCCTGACGTTTTGCCTGTAGGTGCTACGCGAGGCGGTGGCGCTGCACGCACACAGGCCATGTTACGCGCGACGTGGCGAGGCAGAGCACTGGATCGTTTCTAGCGGGCGGCAAGGCGGGGGTCTGCGGCGGCGCGACGTGGCGAGGCAGAGCTCTAGATTGTTTCCAGCGGGCGGCAAGGCTGGGTCTGCGGCGGCGGATTGCTCGGCCCTGCAAGATTTGGCTAGACCATGATTAGATATTGTTTTTATATGTTTTGCTTTTACGGAAGAAGACAACCGAATAGAGGAGTCACGCTTCAACACGTCACTCGGACACGGGTGGAATACCTGTAACTTTATCCGGCGATTGTGGATGGGTCCTCTCTTGATCGGATGGTCATTATTTCTTACGGATTTGCTATTTCATATCTAAATGTGAAATAGCTATCTTACATCTAAATTCAGAGCCATTGGATTTTGTATGTTTTTAAGATTCGCGCAAACTTGTTTTTTTGTCCCGCTGGTGCGTTCGCTCGTGGCTGTTGTCTGTCGCGCGGCTGTTGTCTGTCGCGCGGCCTGTTTTCAGGTCGATACTAGTAGCGGGCCGGGTCGTTGTCGCGATAGTTGGGTTGGGCGGCCCATTTTCTCCCTCTGCTGCAGTTTTGGAGAGAGGGGCGACCATCCATTTTCCTCTGGCATTCATGTCGCCCGTTCCCCATTCCTCTTCGACAGGAGCTCCTCCCAGCGGCGGCGATTTCTGGAGAGTGAGAAGGGAGAGAAACGCCATTGGAGTGAGTTTTTTGCCCAGTTATTGTTTCTGTCCGGTTATTGTTCTTGCTCACAGATTAGAACCATCCCTCTTCTTTTTGTTTGTGTATTATCAATCTAGGGTTTGTGCCTCAATCGACTCTAATGTGGGCAGGGTTCCTCACAGATTAGCACCATCCCTATATTTGTTTATGTATTCATCTATCTAAGGTTCGTTCCCTCAAATACATCCAAATGTGGGGAGGGGGGAGTTCAAGTAGGTAAATTATTCAGTGTGGTCGCTGGGTAGTGTGCAGAGATTCAGTATATGCCATTTTTTTGTTTGTGTGTTTTAGTGTTAGGGGTTTAAACGATATGCAGTTTTTTTATCTCCTGGTAGAATTCATTTCTTGTATGAATCAAGGTTGATTTGTTTTTCAGTCTAGATCCATGTTGTTCTATTTTTTCATGTCAGTATAACTTTTGTTAATGCTTGTCCAGTATCATAATTTGTACATGTGCCTTTTCTTATTTGTCTTAGTGAGCATTCCGATTACTTGTGTCAGGGTAAAATCAACTTTGCTAACAGTCTGCACTAAATCAACTTTGTTTTGTTGCAGCAATAGGAGTAGAAATTGTTGTGAGATAGTGGTAAGTTGTTTTTTAATGTGTTTGTGGACGCATGCAGAGGCAGGCTGACACCGGCAGTGGGCACATTTTGGTGGTTTCCCTAATCTGTTATCTAGTTAATCCACAAAAAATATCAGTTTGTTAGATTGAAATCAACCCTATTAGTGGTGCATTATGATGCACTGGAGTGGTGTGTCTTGCCCAGCTTTGTGTGCATAGAATACAAAACTGCTTGCTATTTCAAGTGTCTCTGGATCTGATACGACCAAAACAAGCAAGTGCCGAACTTCTGTGCTAGAATATAAACGTGTCCGGACTATCTAGTTTCTAGTTGTATCTTTGAAGATTAGTTACTTGTTTTTGGCACGTCTTTGTGATGAGGAAAGGTTGTGCCTGAAAATCAATTATCTAGCAGACTAGCACCATGGTTCTGCTCTGAAGACTGGAACAAGGGGGAAAATAGATGAGTATATGTATGTGTTGATGTAAGGTTCAGTGTAGCGTGTTGTTGTAGTCCATGGACTTTTAAGTGTAGTTGTATGATGTAGTTCTAGCAGGCTTTTTGTTGATAGTATAGCTATTCATGGGAAGTTTCAGTGTGTAATATTTTTGTACCAAAAACATGTTTTTTGTAGTTCATGCCATGAGACTTTCTTTTTGTTGTGCGTGAGCTTCTTGCTTTGCTGCAATCTTTCTTCCATAGTAGGAGTCTGTAACTTGATTATCTGTCAGATTAGCTTCAGTTTTGAAATTAAGCAATTCGCTTAGCTGACAGTGTTGCCATAGTCTTTAAGTGTTCAACCAGCAATTTTTTATGTTTGTTTTGATGTATGATCTTGATGGTTTTTGCCGTCCATGCTTCAATTAGAAATGGTTCTCTTTTTACTTTCATGTAGTTTTTTTAATTTGTTCATTTTTTCTTACCTTTTTGGAATAGGTTCAGTGTAGTTGTTGATATAGTTCTAGCAGGGTTTTTTTTGCTGATAGTATAGTTCTTGTTATTGGAATTTCAGTGTAGTAATCTACACAAAAGCATGTTGTAATTCTCATAGTTGGTGCTTGAATCCACTATAAAATTTAGTGTTTTTTATGCTAGGGGATGTTAGCATACCCCAGGAGTGGAAGATTTCTATGTTTATTTGTCAAAGCTCTATCAGGATGCCACTTATTCTTTTCTTATTTTTTTTCTTGCTTGAACCAGGATGCTTTGCCCAGATTGCTCTTCACACTGTCAGAGTGCGAATGGCCGAAGCTTCAGCTTGCATCTTCATGATGCCGATGAAACCTTTGTGGTAAAGTTTTTGCCATATATTTTTCTCCTATTCACCCCTTAGTGTTATAATCCTTCTTTGTTTGTTTGATTTCTTTTCTTATTTCTTGAATGAAGGTGATTTGTCTACTCTGTCCATTTTTTGTTTGTCTTTTTTCTGTAACGTATTAAGCATGTTCCTTCAATTACATAGGGGTACAAAAATCTTGAAAAACGGCAAACCGGTGTTCTATTTTGTGCTTAAATAAGTTCTTAAAAATATTTTCTCGATTTTTTTGGGACTAAGTGATTAGAAAAATGTATTAAGGTTTTTGTGTATATATTTTTTTGTCCCTCAGTTGTAAGTCAACACTGGTAACAAGGTTTTTCTTGTAGTTGTATAGTCGCCCTGTTGCAAGTCAAGACTCGAATCACAACTAGGGGGCTGTTTTGTAATTTTTGTTTTTTTGCCCCAGTTGCCCCTAACTCGCAACTTGGGGGGAGAGGGAGGGGGTGCCGTCTAGTTTCATGTCAATCCTCGACTGGCAACTAGGGGCTTCTTTATCTTTGTAGTTCTAGGTTGCCCCAGTTGTACTTTGTAGGTTTGCCCCAGTTGCAAGTCGACCCCTAACTCGCAACTCGAAATTCCTAGTTGCAAGTCAAGCATAGACTCGCAACTGAGGGCTTCTTTTTCTTTTGTAGTCGTAGGTTGCCCCTAATCGCAAGTTGACCCCGGACTCGCAACTTGAGGTCCCTAGTTGCAAGTCAACCCCTAGACTCGCAAGTGGGGGCTTCCTTTTCTTTTTGTAGTTGTAGGTTGCCCCAGTTGCAAGTTGACCATAACTCGCTACTCAGGGGGGAGGGGGGGAGGCTCTAGTTGCAAGTCAACCCTTGACTAGCAACTTGGACCTAGCTTTTTGTAGTTGTAGTTTGCCCCTAGTCGCAAGTTGATCCGGAACTCGCAACTCAAGGTCCTAGTCACAAGTCAACACTCGGCACGCAACTCAAGGCCCTAGTTGCAAGTCAACACTCGGCTCGCAACTGGGGACTTTTTTGTAACTGTAGGTTCACCCAATTAAAAGTCAACCCTTGACTCACAACTAGGGGTGTTTTTGTTTATTCTTCTTATTTCATGGTAGTTGCAATTAGACCCTCGACCTGCAACTAGGTGTTTCTGTCGGTCTAGTTGCAAGTCCACCCTGGACTCGCAACTCGGGGGTGTCGTTTTAATAGTTACCCTAGTTACAAGCCCACCCTCGGCTTGCAACTCAAGGGGGTGTTGTCTTTTGTTTTTGTTTCATGGTAGTTGCAATTAGACCCTCGACCTGCAACTAGGGGTTTATATCGGCCCAGTTGCAAGTCCACCCTCGATTCGCAACTCGGAGGGTGTTGTTTTGGTTTTCACCCAAGTTGCAAGGCCACACCAACTTGCAACTCGAGGGATGTAGTTTTGTAATTGCCCCAATTGCAAGTCAACGATGTACTCGCAACTCAGGGATGTAGTTTTTTAGTTGCCCAAATTGCAAGCCCACCCTCAACTCGCAACTCGAGGGATGTTGTCTTTTGTTCTCATTTCATGGTAGTTGCAATTAGACCCTTGACCTGCAAACCCTTGACCTGCAACTAGGGTTTTTTGTCGGCCCAGTTGCAAGTCCACCTTCGACTCGCAACTTGGAGGAGGGGTGTTGTTTGTATTCAACCCAGTTGCAACTCAACCATGTACTCGCAACTCGGGGATGTAGTTTTCTAATTAGCCTAGTTGCAAGTCCGCTGCCGACTCGCAACTCAAGGGATGTAGTTTGTAATCACCCAGTTGCAAGTCCACCACCGACTCACAACTCGAGGGATGTAGTTTTTAATCGCCCCAGTTGCAAGTCCACCCCCGACTCGCAACTCGGGGGGGGGGTGTTTTTTTGTTTTCACCCCAGTTGCAAGTCCACCCCGACTTGCAACTCGAGGGATGTACTTTGTAATCGCCCTAGTTGTAAGTCAATAATATACTCGCAATTCGGGGATATAGTATTGTAGTTGCCCTAGTTGCAAGTCCACCCTCGACTCGCATCTCGGGGGTGTAGTTTTGTAGTTCCCTAGTTGCAAGTCCACCCTTGACTCGCAACTCGAGGGTGTAGTTTTGTTGTTGCAGGTCCACCCTCGACTCGCAACTCGAGGGTGTAGTTTTGTTGTTGCAGGTCCACCCTCGACTCGCAACTCGAGGGTGTTGTCTTTTTTTTTCTTGTTTCATGGTAGTTGCAATTAGGCCCTCAACCTGCAACTAGGGGTTTCTGTCGGCCCAGTTGCAAGTCCACCCTCGACTAGCAACTCGGAGGGGGGTGTTTGTTTTCACCCCAGTTGCAAGTCCACCCCCGAGTTGCAACTCGAGGGATGTAGTTTGTACTCACCCCAGTTGCAAGTCAACCATGTACTCGCAACTAGGGGATGTAGTTTTGTAGTTGCCCTAGTTGGAAGTTCACCCTATACTCGCAACTCGAGGGAATGTGGTTTTGTATTCACCCCAGTTGCAAGTCCATCTCCAACTCGCAACTCGAGGGATGTAGTTTCTAATCGCCCTAGTTGCAAGTCAACCATGTGCTCGCAACTTGGGGATGTAGTTTTGTAGTTTCCCTAGTTGCAAGTCCACCCCGACTCGCAACTCAATGGATGTAATTCTTAATCGCCCAAGTTGCAAGTCAACCATGTTCTAGCAACTCGGCGATGTAGTTTTCTAGTTGCACCTAGTTGCAAGTCCAGCCTCCACTCGCAACTCGAGGGGTGTTGTTTTCTATTGTTGTTTCATGGTAGTTACAGTTAGGCCCTCGACCTGCAACTAGGGGTTTCTGTCGGCCCAATTGCATGTCCACCCCCGACTTGCTACTCGGGGGGTGTTGTTTTGTTTTCAACCCCTGTTGCAAGTCCACCCCTGACTTTACAACTCAAGGGATGTAGTTTGTAATTGCAGTTGCAAGTAAACCATGTACTCGCAACTCGGGGATGTAGTTTTGTACTTGCCCTAGTTGCGAGTCCACCCTCGAGGGGATGTTGTTTTTTGTTCTTGTTTCATAATAGTTGCAATTAGACCATCGACCTGCAACTAGGGGTTTCTGTCGACCCAGTTGCAAGTCCACCCTCGACTCGCAACTCGAGGGGATGTAGTTTGTATCGACCCCAGTTGCAAGTCCACCCCCGAGTCACAACTCGAGGAATGTAGTTTGTAATCGCCCTAGTTGCAAGTCAACCATGTGCTCGCAACTCGGGGATGCAGTTTGTAGTTGTCCTAGTTGCAAGTCCACCATCGTCTCGCAATTGTCGCCCGATAGGTTTTATTTTTCATTCCACTTGCAAGTGAACCCTCGACTTTGCAATTGGGTCTATTTTGTTTGATGACACTTGCAAGCCGACCCTCGACTTGCATCTGTGTTCTTTCTTTTATTCCACTTGTTAGTGAACCCTCAACTCACAATTGTGCGCCCGTAGTTTTTATTTCATGCCACTTGCAAGCCGAACCTTCGACTTTGCAATCGGGTTCCTTGTTTTGTTGCCACTTGCAAGTCAACTCTTGACTTGCACTGGGGTCTTTTGTTTGACGCCACTTTTGCAAGCGGTGTTTTGCGTGTAGTTGTATCTACTAAAGATTGTTTTACCAATATACATGCAAGTCGGATCTTTGATTGTTGCAATTGGGGTAGTACAACTTTTTTCATAACTATAGGCAACCTGTATTTTTGCAATCTCGACAAGGTTTTTTTGCATACAATTGAGCTACAAGTTTTTTTTGCATACAATTGAGCTACAAGTTTTTTTGCAGGTTATCTGTTGACTCACAAATAGGTAGCCTTTTTCTGTACTGTTAGAATGTAGGTAACTCTAAAGGTTTCTTTTTATTGAAATGTCAAATATGATTTTTAACTTAACAACCTACCACTTTTTATGGTGCAGCTGCATGTTTTTTTTTCATTTACAGGGGTGTTTCTGCATGTTTTCCAAAAGAAGAGTACATGATATTTTTTTCCCTCCAAATATCCACCTATCGTTATTTGTGTGGCTCTGCTATGTTTTTTGCCTGCACCGTTTGAATCGGTGGGGGAGAGAGACAGAAGGGAGCAAAGAAGAGGGTGAGAAGCTCCAAGACGATGGCATGTGACGTCGCCGCCGCCGAGATCCGTGGCATCGGGAGCATCCCCGAAGACTTCGCGTCCGCCGTTCCCACGGTTGTCGTCCAGCCCTGCGCGCCCGACGAGCACCGCGGCATCCGCATCTTCACCGAGCAGTCTGCGACGGACGAGCCTCCTGCTATGGGCGCCGCTCCCGAGCTCTGCGCCGGACGCTCCGGTCAAGGTAATAAGCTACCTTACGAGGTTCCTCTCCCCCCCTCGTTCGCCTACGTAGCTTAATTTTGCCTGTTGCCATTTCCTCAGCTGTGTTTACGAGGAGTCAGGAGCAAAAATTGTTTTTTTGTTGGATAGATCTCTGTTCATGTCATCTGTAGGAAACCACCCAGTTGTTTTGCAAGTTGGTTGTATAGGGGTGGGGTAGGGGATAGTCGAGGGGGAGCCATGGAGCTTCGGCTACAGGAGGTTGTTGCCTCAACCAATAATGAATGGCAGGAGCCATATACATCGATTTTTGTTTTTGATGTTTTGTCTGGAGTCAGCAACGAACAAATTATACTCTGTGTTGAAGCTAGCTTCTACACTGATGAATTCAGCTTAGCTTCTGGTAGTTGTTTTTTGTCTGCCCATTATTGTGCTGGGGGGAGGGGGTGGGACGGGTGCTAGTTGATGACAATGAGGTTATGCAAGCTGTTTTTGATTTGATCTGTAAGTTTTTAGACTTGAAACTATAAATTAAGTTATTGTTCACATCTCCAGGGTATAAAAACAGAATTCAGAGTGTTTACAGAAATGCAAAATCCAACACTCTGAGTTCAGAGTGTTTTCCAGAGCATACCACACATTCTGAATCTGTTTGTTTTCAGAATGTGGGATTCAGGATGTTTAATTTTTCATTTTGGATCTGCAAGTTTAGATTGTGGGATTCAGAATGTTAGCACACATCTTTTAGTTGGATTCAAAATGTGGGGGATTTCCAGGATGTTTATTTTTCAGAGAGATCATACATTTTTTATTATGTAAGTTCAGTGACTGAGATTGTTGGATTTAGGCTTTTTTTTCATTTTTTGGTCTCTATGTTCAGTGATTAACATGTGTATTTGTGTCGTGCATGAGAGGGCGATGTGTCCTCAAGGTTTTTGTTTCCCAGTAGTAGTGTAGCTTTTAGTAGAGCGACACATTCTTAGACTTTTTGATAACTAATTTTAGTGAGACAAAAACAAGGTTTTTCTATATTTAATGGTTAATGTTTTCTCCCTGCCCCAGAGAATTGTCTAAATGTGCAAAATGCGTATGAAAAATGCCTGAATATGCATATAGCATCAAGTTGCCTGAACAAAGCAAAGTATACAAAAATGTCTATAAGAATGTTTATAATGTACACAACAGCTTTTCGACGTAGACTCGATGGTTTTTGCAAGTTGTTCTTTCATGTTTTTTTCAATGTACACAATAGCTTTTCGACATAGACTCAGTGGTTTTTCCTGTGCTTATGTTTGGTTTACGATTTTCATTTTCCCCTATCACTGCAAGAGATTTACCTTTTTTGGTGGTGCTCATGTTTTTGGCGCAAATGTTTGTGTCTTTTTTTAAACAAGAGCTTGCAAGCAAAGATACAAATTCTGACCAGCTGGAGTTGAACAACAATAATCAACAACATGACTCAGGAAATGACAGTATGACTGACCAGCAGGAGCAAACATCTCATGGCATTTGTTCACAAGCTATGCAAACTATAGTTGATCTGATAGAAAGTGATGCATCAGACGACATGTTGCTTGATGGCTTGAGAACAATTGTAAGTATGTTCTAAACTACAGGAAGCTACTTTTTTCCTTTTTGTGTTTGTTCTCCTTTTTGTTGTATTTTTATTTTTCTCCTTTTTGATTTTCATAAGTTGAATTCTCTGACAGAAACTTCATTTATTTGTACAGTTGCAGAAAAGACAAGAGTGAAAGCACGAAAGGAGTTTTGAAAGAGCAAAGGAACAAGGCACTTGTTGACAAACAAGTCTACTTCAATTGTTATTTTTCTACTAATAAGACCCAGGTCTGCGTACACATGTGGCCCTTTTCGTCTCAAACAAACAAGAACAAACAGACAAATAAAAAAGCCCAACAAAAACAAGGGCAGGTGGCGGAGGTTGTTGGGCTGCAAGGGCTGCCCAGACAACAAACAAACTGGTTGACTTGGGGGTGATCAGGGAGCAATCAGGCGTATTGTTTGTCAGGAGTGGGGACAGATTAGAGGATGATGTCAGCTTAGATGTGAGATATTATCTCACATCTAGATGTGACATAGATAGACCCTATTTCTTAACCCCGGGATTAACGTGGACGCTTGTATGGTGCTTTCGATTAGTAAATATAAGATATAAGATGGTGTTGGGCCCATCTATCAGTGTCAGGGTTTAGTTAGGCCGGGCCCGCATGTCAGGCCGGCTAGGGTATCGGCGGCGATGGACGCGGCGGCGTTCGCGTTTCAGACCACGGGGGTGGCGGCTAAGGGCATTGGCGCATAGCCCGGGCTCTCGCGCATCCAGGGGAGGCGACAAGAGGACGCGGGATGGCCGGAGCTCACCGGAGCGGAGCTCGGGGCGGCGGCCGGGGCACAGCTCCGAGAGGGAGCGAGCTACGGGGCACGGCAGGGGCCGGGGTTGGTCGCGTTCGTCTCCTGGAGACGTGCTGACCTCGGTGGTGTGCTCGGTTGCAGGTGCCCGTAGGTGTGGCTGCGGTGGCGACATGGCCGGCGGCGAGGTGCTACGGCCGTGGTAGTAGAGCTAGCTAGGCGAGGCAATCGAGCTCGAGAAAGGGGGGAACGGAGTAGGGCTCACAACGATTCGGTGGGCATGCTCAGCGGCTCGGGGGAGGCTCTGGAGGCGACGAGGCGACGATGGTGATCTCAGGCGGCCGGGGGTGAAGTAGACGGCGGTGACGGCTCCACGGGGCGTCCCCGGTTGCTTGGCTCGTCGAGGACGTAGGGGAAGTCGCGGTGGAGCTTGCAGACACGGAGAGAGGGCGAGGGGGAGGTGGTGGCTACGGCCACGGCGTGCGGAGGCGACGGCAGAGCTCGAGCATTCGCGGGGGAGGGCGACAGAGGCGGGGAGGAGGACTGGAGAGAGCGAGAGAGGCTTGGGGCGGCGCGTGGCATCGTCCGGAGAGACCGAGGCGTCGAGGGGGAGGGCAGGCAGGCAGGAAGGTGGCGTGGCGCCCATGCGCGCGACGGCGAGCGCGTGCACCTCATCCTTCTGTCGTCACCAGAAGGACGACGATTAGCGGTTGGGCGAGTCGGCTTGCTGGGCCGCCAGGTGAGCGCCAGGTAAGCCTCTTTCCTTTACTCTATTTTGTTTTCTTTTTCTATTTCTGTAATTTTTTTTGATTTAGTTTTAAGAACAAAATTAGTTTATTTACTTCTGTTAGTTTTTGTAGGAACTAGTTGGATTGCTCCAAAACTCCTCAACAATTAACAGCATTTTTGGACATATATTATATATATAACAAATATATATCCAAAGCAAATAATTACTGGATTAATTCCAAATTGCCAAAATAAATATTTATGAGCTCCTAAAAATATTGGTTTAAATTTTACCTCTGCCCAATATTTTCAGAGAGAGACATGAACATTTTCTTGGACCCTTTTGGAGCAATTTTTATCTGGGTCATTTCCAGAAATGATTTCTGAGGGTTTTACAAATCCCCATTTCAAATTTAAATGAAATTTAAACATGATGCACACATGACTAGCTAGCCTTGAGCATACCAGAACTTGGGATGTGACAACTCGCCCCCACTTGAAAGAATCTCGTCCCGAGATTCAGGGGTCGACGGAAAGAAGGTGGGGTACTCCAGTCGAAGACGATCTTCTCGCTCCCAAGTAGCTTCTCTCTCAACATGATGAGACCACTGAACTTTGAGAAACTTGATGTTCTGACGTCGAGTGACACGCTCTGCTTGATCAAGAATGCGAACAGGGTACTCTCGATATGTGAGGTTATCTTGGAGATCAAGCGTTTCGTGGCCCACTCCGCGGATGGGATCCGAGAAGCAACGCCTGAGTTGAGAGACGTGGAAGACATCATGAACTCGAGAAAGATGTGGGAGTAGTTCCAACTGGTAGGCAACCTCTCCTCGTTTAGCGAGAATGAGAAATGGACCAATATAACGAGGAGCCAACTTGCCCTTGATACCGAATCGATGGGTACCCTTCAAGGGAGTAACCCGAAGGTAAGCCTTGTCGCCAATTTCATAAGCCACTTCCTTATGACGATGGTCATACTGGCTCTTTTGACGAGATTGGGCTGTTTTTAAATTCTCATGAATGATGCGAACTTGCTCTTCTGCCTCCTGGATCATGTCCGGTCCAAAGAATTGTCTTTCACCGGTTTTTGACCAGTTCAAAGGTGTTCGACATCTTCGTCCATACAAAATCTCAAAAGGGGCTTTCTTGAGACTGGATTGTTAGCTATTATTATAAGCAAACTCGGCGAAAGGAAGACACTTCTCCCAATCCATACCGAATGAGAAAGCGCAAGCTCTAAGCATGTCTTCGAGAATTTGGTTGACCCTTTCCACCTGACCACTTGATTGAGGGTGGAAAGCGGTACTGAAGGAAAGATGGGTGCCCATGGCAGTTTGGAAACTCTCCCAGAAATGAGAAGTGAAAAGACTACCACGGTATGAATTGATCTCTAGTGGGACATCATGAAGTGACACTATTCGAGAAATATATAAGTCAGCGAGCTGACTAGCGGTGATACTCTCTCGAACAGGTAGGAAGTGAGCCACTTTGGAAAGACGATCAATGACTACGAAGATAGCGTTATTCCCCTTTTTGGTTCTGGGAAAACCGGTGATGAAGTCCATACCAATCTTATCCCATTTCCACTCAGGAATAGTTAAAGGCTGAAGGGTGCCAGCAGGCCTTTGATGTTCTGCCTTAACGCGACGACAAACGTCACAGTTAGCAATGAACTCAGCGATTTCTCTCTTCATCCTAGTCCACCAGAACCTCTGGCGTAGGTCCTGATACATCTTAGTACTACCGGGATGAATCGTGAGAGGAGATTCATGAGCCTCCTTAAGGATCAATTGCCGAAGATGTTGCTTCTTGGGAACCACCAGACGGTTCTCGAAGAGAACAACACCTCGATCATCTATAGAGAAACTACCAGTAATACCCTTGGCAATGTTTCTCTTGATCCGGGTAATCCCCGTATCATGCTTCCGGGCTTCTATGATATGATCCACAAGAGTAGGCTTCGCCACCAAGGTAGAAAGGAATCCTTGAGGAGCAATGTGAAGGTTAAGCTTACAGAATTCCTCATGGAGAAGTGGTTGGCCCTGCTGCAACATAAGATTGTTGCAATAGGACTTACGACTTAGCGCATCAGCCATGACATTGCCCTTGCCTGGGATGTAGGTAATCCCTAAGTCGTAATCTGAGATCAACTCCAACCAACGTCTTTGCCTAAAGTTCAAATCTGGTTGGGTGAAGATATACTTGAGACTCTGGTGGTCGGTGTAAATCTCGCAACGTTTACCAAGAAGGTAATGTCGCCATGTCTTAAGTGCATAGACTACGGCTGCAAGCTCTAAATCATGTGTAGGATAATTCTCCTCATGTGGATGCAACTATCGAGATGCATAGGCAATCACATGACGATCCTGCCTAAGAATGCAACCTAGTCCCTGTCGTGAGGCGTCACAGTAGATAACAAAGTCTTTAGTGAAATCCGGTGGCACAAGTATGGGAGCAGAAGTCAGACGTCTTTTCAGTTCCTGAAAACTGTATTCACACTGTGGGGACCACTCAAACTTTTTATCCTTCTTGAGAAGTTCCGTGAGAGGTTTGGCCACTTTGGAGAAGTTTTCAATGAAGCGGCGACAATAACTGGCTAGACCAAGGAAACTTCTAACTTGCTTAACAGTTTCAGGTGGAGTCCAATCAAGAACGGCCTGAACTCTCTCGGGATTGACAGCAATGCCCTTACCAGAGATCACGTGGCCTAGGTAGGTCACTTCTGGCAACCAAAATTCGCACTTGGAGAACTTGGCATAAAGGCGGTGCTCTCTGAGTTTTTCTAGCACAAGTCTAAGATATTCGGCATGCTCTTCCTCGTTCTTCGAGTAAATAAGAATATCATCGAGGTAAACCACGACGAACTTGTCTAAGTACTCCATGAAGATCGAGTTCATCAAGCGGGAGAATGTGGCTGGAGCATTGGTTAGACCAAAGGACATGGCGGTGTACTCGTACTGGCCATAACGGGTGACGAAAGCCGTCTTAGGAATGTCCCCATTTCTAATCTTGATTTGATGATAGCCTAACCTCAAATCCATCTTGGAGAAGACTGAGGATCCAGTGAGCTGATCATACAGGTCGTTGATCCTGGGGAGCGGATACTTGTTATTTATCGTGACCAAATTAACGGGACGATCATCTACAACCATCCGATCCGTACCATCCTTCTTCTTGACGAAGAGGACGGGGCAAGCCCAGGGAGAAGAACTAGGACAGATGAAACCCTTTTGCAAGGACTCATCAAGTTGTTTCTTAAGCTCAGCTAGTTCTAAGGGTGCCATCTTGTAAGGTCTCCTAGAAATTGGGACGGTTCCTGGGAGAAGATCTATGACGAACTCTACATCCCTGTCAGGTGGAATACCTGGCAGTTCTTCTAGAAAGACATCCGGAAAGTCACGGACTACCGGGATATCTTCAAGGTCTGGAAGAGGGCTGTCATTAAGAGAGTAGAGTTGACGCTTTGCAACTCTGGTGGAGACAGTGACTAGCTTGCCAGATGGGTGTGTAAGCTGAACAGACCTGGTGTAACAATCAATCTTGGCATAATGAGCTTTCATCCAGTCCATACCCAAGATGATGTTAATATCTGTAGACTTGAGGGCTATAAGTGATGCAAGGAATACAAGTCTGTCAACAAGGATTTCATTACCATGGCTTACACTAGAAGTTTGCCATTTGGATCCAGGAGTTTGAATGACTAGTGGAGAGGGCATATCACAAAATGAAATGTTGTGCAAGTTAGCATAGCTTTCAGAAATGAAGGAGTGAGATGCTCCAGTATCGAACAGAACCGAAGCTGGATGACAATTGACAAGGAGTGTACCAAGAACGACATCTGGATCATCATGAGCGTCTTTAGCTGAGACGTGATGCACACGTCCACGTTCAGTGGGGTCTGACTTGACACTGATCGTCTTGCGTGATGGCTTACCACAACCAATAGACTTCTCGGGCTGGGGTGGAGCATAGTTGGCTTGAGAGCAGTCACGTGCATAGTGTCCTGGCTCTCCGCATGTGAAGCAAGTCCCTGAAGTTGGATGTTGACCCGCATCGACAGGCGGTCTACCAATAGGTTTGGGTGGAGCATACTGCTGAATTGGGTGAGGTGCCACACAAGATGGCCTCAGTGTATAACCGGGTGGAAGAGTGGAGTTCGGAACCGAAATCTGGCGCTTCTGAGAACTAGAACCGGAGGAAGAAACCAAATCATGGGTGTGCTTACAAGACTCCTCGTAAGTGAGCTGAGCTGTCTCCGCATTAATGGCTTTGTTCATAAGAGCCTGGAATGTATTGCAATGGTGCAAGTGGAGATCACGACGCAACTTGGGGTTGAGACCCTTCCGGAACCTAGCCTGCTTCTTGGCGTCCGTGGACACTTCTTCCGTAGCATAGCGGCGAGGTTCTCAAACTCTCTACTGTAAGCATCAACAGCCATCTTACCCTGGGTGAAACTACAGAACTCTTCTCTCTTGCGGTCAATGAGAGCTTGAGGAATGTGATGTTCACGAAAGGCTTCAGTAAAATCTCTCCAGGTAGCTATCTGACCAGCTGGAAGCATAGCCTCATAGTTCTGCCACCAAAGACTAGCAGGACCTTCCAGGTGATATGCAGCATGGGTGACCTTGTCACCTTCAGCTACGCTCGTGGAACGCAACTTGTGAGTAATACTACGGAGCCAGTCATCTGCATCGAGTGGCTCAATGGAATGACGGAAAGTAGGTGGTTTCAGACCAATGAAATCATGGATGGTCGCTGACTCTTTGCATTGATGTGCGGTGTTCTCCTCAATACGTGCTAACAAGCGGTTGGTCTCACACTTGTTCCTCTCGATCTCTAACATGAACTCTGCCAACGAAGACTGGTCGGGAGGATCCTCATCCCAACCATCTCCGTGGTTCCGGCTACGAGCAACAGAACTTCGGTCAGCCGGCAACATCCTGAAGAACAAAACCAAGGAAAACAAGGATGGATTCAACATCAACTATAGGATGCAGAAGGTAGCACAAGAATTTAGTATCTCTCAAACTCCTAGGACAATTCCGGCAGCATAACGGCAGTAAAATGCTCAGAATGAGACATCCTGCTAAAATGGGGTAGTAACATAATCAACATCATCACTCAAGGTTCTGAGATCATACTAAACAAACTACACCAGAAGTTCTTGAAAACTGGAATATGACTCTGATCAACCAATCCTAAGAGACTATGGAGTAGTAACACGTGATCCTGATAGACAGAAGAGAAAGCCTAGTTCCTTAACCCCGTAGGAAAGATAGGATGACCCAGATCAGAAGGGCATGAGGTATAAGGAGTAAAAAGAGCCTTACGTTCCCTTTCACAATCAATTCCCTTACATAACTAAAGAATTTCTAGACTCAACTTCGAACAGGTTGGCTTGGAAATCCTACAAGCAGTCAGGCTCTGATACCAAAGTTGTCGGGACCCCGATTCTAAGTCACACCGATCTAGCATGTAACACTTCATATCACTTTGCGGCCTCACGCACGATATTCCCATGGGTGTCGCCTTACCATGGCCCGGGACCGTTTGCGCCTTTTGGCTCACGTATATGATAGTGTCGCTAGCATCCATATGAAAGAGAACCCGGGCCGACATGACTACCGTGAACCCAAAGTGGCACTAACTTACGGGGACAGGCATACATTAAACAACATCGATCATGTCGGTCAGCAGCGTGTGAATCCGGGCTGTAGCAACTGGGCTAACAGGACTCCGGGAACCCGGGCTGTAGCAGGCTAGGCAGGACTTCGGATGTCACCACGTGACATTTCCCCGAAGGGACAGACATAGGAACGAAGTGAATCACATGCCGGCCAGTCTAAGTGTTCCGGAGCAGTAGTGTTGGGCTAGCAGGACTCCGTTAAACCGGGCTGTAGCGGACTACCATGGCTCGGTGGAAGCACTAGACTACATTTCCCCATAAGAGAGGCTACCAAGGATAGACAACTAGGTTGTCGGATCCCACACATAGCAATACACGTCACACGTACGCATAACATGCAAGTATGTGTTGTACAACATGGCATCACAACATAACGCAAACTCATATAGATAAAGGCCCAGAAGAGCCACATAGCATTAAATACAAACAGGGGTCACATGACCCATCATTCAGAGCATACAAGCAACGGAAGCATTACATGTCTGAGTACAGACAACTACAAAAGGAAAAGGCTGAGAAGCTTGACTATCTACAAGACCCTCCCAAGGGTACAAGATCGTAGCTGAGGTAACAAGCTACTCGTCGAAGTCCAAGCGAAACTACCGGTAAGACCAAAGTCTCCGCTGCAAAAACATAAATAAAGCAACGTGAGTACAAAGGTACTCAGCAAGACTTACATCAGATCCTATCATACATGCATTTGTATCAAGAAGGTAATGTTGGGTTTAGTTGCAGCAAGCCAGCTTTGACTCAGTGGCTATCCTGTTCTACGACTACAAGAAACTTCTTTGAGGTGAAGCAGCGCACACGAGTCCACTAATCACCACATCCATACACTACTATGGATTCATTCCCGTCTCACTACGAGAAGGCCATCCATAGCACTCACACTTGCCTTGAGCATTTTAGTGAATCCACTTTAAGTTGTCTATGTACCACGTAAGCATCCAAGAAGTCCATAACCGAGGACACGGCTATTCGAATAGATCATGATAACCCTGCAGGGGTGTACTTCTTCACACACGCTCTCGCCACTTACCGCCATGTACACGTCATATATCTCGGCAACCTTCAAGCGGAAGCCTGGCGAGGGAGTCGGCCACGACCTAACTAACCACACAAGACTCTAGTCCAGGTTTATTGCCTATTCGGGTTCCATCCGCAAGGAGATCCGGCCGGGGTTTCACTCACGGCCCCAAACGATGTGTGCAGGGTTCCCAAGCCCACCTCGCCGGATGGATCTACGCTTGGTACACCGTGCCACTTGTGCCTAGTCTGTCCCAAGCCCACCTGGCCGGGTGCCACCTGGTAGACTACTAACACTACCTACAAACACCATGAACTAGTTGCAACTCCTGGACAGAGATCAAGTTGGTTAATAAGTCGAGAGGGGCCGAGTTACCGGAACCCAATGTGTGGTAGTAGCTAGTCATTGGACAACATACACAGAACTCAGTGCTTAAGGACGGTTCCAGTGAGACAACCCACCATGTACTCCTACATGGCCTCTCACCGCTACCTTTACCAAATCGTGTTCACACGCTTAACTCTCTGCGCCAAAACATATCGTAACACTCCAATTCATTCCCAATGAACCAGACCTGACACAACTCTAAGCAATAGCAGGAATGGCATGGTAGGAACACAACATGGCTCAATCAACTCCTACACATGCTAGTGGGTTTCAACTATTTACTGTGGCAATGACAGGTCATGCAGAGGAATGGGTTCAACTGCCGCAGCATAAAGTAGCAGTTGAATCGTTGTTGTCCTAATGCAATAAAGGAGAGCAGGAGCGAGAGAGTGGGATTGTATCGGAATGAACAAGGGGGGTTGCTTGCCTGGTAGATCAACAAGGGGGCACTGCTCCTCAGACAGGTACTCTGGAACACTCTCCGGAGCGAGACCTATCGAGAAGAACGGTGCCGGCCATCAATACACAACATATGCAACAATATGATGCATGACCATGGCAAGTATATGTGATGTTGTTTGTGTTAATGCAACTAGCATTCATTTGGTTGAAGTTCATTTGAACCAAATGCAACTCCAAAATAAGCCTTTATAAATGCCATCTATATGTTTTCTCCTATACAGCAAGTATAAGTTAGTTTATCATGCATGAAACTGGTACAGATGGATAGATTGAAATTTTCTGATAATTTTTCATATATAAATTATTTCAATCTGAGCTACGGTTGAATTTATATGAATTTTTGAAGATTTGAACATTTTCTGGAATTTCTGTATTATTTTAAATCCAGAAAGTCAAATACTGCGTCAGCACTGCGTCATGCCCGTGTCAGCAGGTCAACGGAGCTGACCAGGTCAAACGTGACGTGTGGGGTCCACACGTCAGTGTCATAGTTTTAAACGGAGGTTTTTTACTAATCTAATTAAGATTAGTGGTGTTGGGCCCATCTGTTAGTGTTAGGGTTTAGTTAAGTGGTGATTAGCCTTAAGCTAATCACCTGGCGGGCCGGGCCCGCATGTCAGGCCGGCTAGGGTATCGGCGGCGATGGACGCGGCGGCGTCCGCGTTTCAGGCCACGGGGGCGGCGACTAAGGGCATTGGCGCGTTGCCCGGGCTATCGCGCATCTAGGGGAGGCGACGGGAGGACGCGGGGTGGCCGGAGCTCGCCGGAGCGGAGCTCGGGGCGGCGGCCGGGGCACGGCTCTGAGAGGGAGCGAGCTACGGGGCACGGAAGGGGCCGGGGTTGGTCGCGTTCGTCTCCTGGAGACGTGCTGACCTCGGTGGTGTGCTCGGTTGTAGGTGCCCGTAGGTGTGGCTGCGGTGGCGACATGGCCGGCGGCGAGGTGCTACAGCCGTGGTGGTAGAGCTAGCTACGCGAGGCAATCGAGCTCGAGAAAGGGAGGAAATGGAGTAGGGCTCACAGCGATTCGGTGGGCGTGCTCAGCGGCTCGGGGGAGGCTCTGGAGGCGACGAGGCGGCGACGGCGATCTCGGGCAGTCGGGGGTGAGGAAGACGGCGGTGACGGCTCCACGGGGCGTCCCTGGTTGCTTGGCTCATCGAGGACGTAGGGGAAGTCATGGCGGAGCTTGCAGACACGGAGAGAGGGCGAGGGGGAGGCGGTGGCTATGGCCACGGCGTGCGGCGGCGACGGCAGAGCTCGGGCATTTGTGGGGGAGGGCGACAGAGGCGGGGAGGAGGACTGGAGAGAGCGAGAGAGGCTTGGGGTGGCACGTGGCGTCGTTCGGAGAGACCGAGGCGTCGAGGGGGAGGGCGGGCAGGCAGGGAGGTGGCGTGGCACCCATGCGCGGCGGCGAGCTCGTGCACCTCATCCTTCTGTCGTCGTCAGAAGAACGACGATTGGCGGTTGGGCCAGTCGGCTTGCTGGGCCACCAGGTGAGCGCGAGGTAAGCCTCTTTCCTTTACTCTATTTTGTTTTCTTTTTCTATTTCTGTAATTTGTTTTGATTTAGTTTTAAGAACTAAATCATTTTATTTACTTCTGTTAATTTTTGTAGGAACTAGTTGGGTTGCTCCAAAACTCCTCAACAATTAACAACATTTTTTGACTTATATTATATATATATATAATATATATCCAAAGCAAATAATTACTGGATTAATTCCAAATAGCCAAAATAAATATTTATGAGCTCCTAAAAATTTTGGTTTGAATTTTACCTCTGCCCAATATTTTCAGAGAGAGACATGAACATTTTCTTGGACCCTTTTGGAGCAATTTTTATCTGGGTAATTTCTAGAAATGCTTTCTGAGGGTTTTACAAATCCCCATTTCAAATTTAAATGGAATTTAAACATGATGCACACATGACTAGCTAGCCTTGAGCATACCAGAACTAGGGATGTGACAGGCCTAGACTGGGCATCATCAGAAGAGGTGTCCGTGCTGCAGACGCGCTTCAGGAGCATGGTGGACAAGAACATCAAGCTTGTCAATGTGATCCAGGTGACGCTTTTTCACCGGATCCTTCCTTGCCAAAGCCGGACTTGCAATTTGTGGGAGTTCGATCTGGCCGAGCACCAGACCTTGCAAGAGTTCTTCGGCGCTACGCACGAAGGCATCTGGAAGGTGCTTTTTAAGGCCAATGAGACATGGCCGAAGACGACCGAGGACCGTGGGTACAACCTGACCCATCCAGCCAGTCAGGTAATTTTTTCAAATTTCAAGGTGTATCCTTCACATGTACATTCAAGGAAGATGTTTGAGCTTCCGTATCTATCCTTTCAGGGATGGACAAAGAAGGCGGAGCGGATCCAATGTCCGTCTTCGCTGCCCGAAAACCCAGCAATCCCACTTCTGACGAAGATGCTGGTTCCGGTGCCCTACCAGGCGCCAAGACGAAGGTGATGCCTCAGCTGTTGGACACATGGGGGAGCAGATTTCCATGGAAACTGGCGATGGTGGTCATACCCAATTCGGCCCCCAGCCAAACACTATTCCGGAGGCCCATACGGCTCCGGAATCAAGCAAGCAGCCTCCTTCAAAAGAAGGAGGTGCACCTATTTCGCCGTCCATCCAGAGGCACCGGATACTCTACTGGAAGCGCTGCAAAGCGCTTCCGTTGTTGAGGAACACCGTACCCTCATGGGTATGGTGGTTGAAAGGGTTCAGTCCGATAAGACCAAAGCCTGCCTGCACCAGCCTTCTATCGGGCTTTGAGGTATGCGGCGTATTTTTGCAAAAAGAATGTCATAGTATAGACAGTAGCCCCTGATACTCTGTCCGGTGCTCGAAAAGAAAAGCTGGACAAAGGATCAAATAATATTCGCAAGAGACTAACCATACATGTCTATGTGAATAAGCAGGCGTCGATGCTGGCTGCGACCTCCCATTCTGCCAAAGTCTCCAAACTGAAGCAGAGTCTGGAGCGGGCCGAGGAAGAGCTCGGCCACGTGAAAAAACAGCTAGAGGACAAGAAAGGTATGCAATGGCCTATTCAGATCTAGAAAAACATGAATTGTTTGTGTTGATCATGTTATCATGATATTACGTAGGAGCGGCGTCCGAGGTGGAGACCCTCAAGAACACGCTGGCCGAGGCCCAGAAGATAGTGGCAAAGGAACAAGCCGCCTGCGAAAAACACGAGGCAAGGGTTGGCGAGGTCCAGCAGGAGCTCCAGGACGCCGTAAAGAAATACGAGTCCTTGGAGCGCAAGTTTGTGGACCAAGAGTCCGAACTTGCGAAGGCCCGCCATAGCGCACAAGAGGCCCGACTTGAAGCCCAGGGCGCCCTCTAGGAGATCCAGGAGGCCGAGAAAATCGCGGCGGGTAAGGCCTTTATAATGCAGAGCAAGTATGTGAAGAAAAGGTACCTCTTACTGACCCGGATTTGGAGTTCTCCAAGAGCGTTTACGGATCTGCCGCGCAGTGTTGCTGATGCTGCAGAGTTCTTCCGAGCCGAAGAGGCGAGCTCAATGGAGAAGCTGTTCTGGATGCAATACCTTGCGCCAAAGCATCTGGTGCCCTTTAGCGATCAGCTGAAACAACTGGCCGAACTACATAGGGTGGCCAAATCGGCCATGAAGGATTTGATAATCCGTCTGTGGCCTACCGAAGCCATACCCAGCAGCTACTTCGGGCTCATGAAGCGGCTAATTGATGCCTACCCTCGGCTTGATGCCATCAAGCGGTCTGTCTGTATCGAAGGTGCGCGGATAGCCTTCACCCATGTCAAGGTGCAGTGGGCGAAGATGGACGCCGTCAAGCTTGCGACCGAGGGACCGCCCGCGGGCAAGGAGCACCGCACGCCCGAGCGGTATTTTGTTGATGTCCTGAAGGGATACCGCATTGTAGAGGGCCAGTGTGCGAAGGACATTATCTTTGAATGAAAACATTCATGTTGTCCCGTCCTGTATTATGAAACAAAGCCAATATGTAATATAATGCTTGTTGTTTGTTTTAAAATTTTGCCTCCTGTGCGGCCGTTTTTATTTAATCTGAGAGTTGCCCAGTCGTCGGCTTCAACCCCCACGTAGATAGTACGAGGGTGTTCAGGTTGAAACCTAAACACTCTTGATCCAAGGGTTTGGTCCTTGAAGGAGGTGTTTGGCGCAACGAACCAGGCAATCGGACTATGTGGCTTTATCACCCTCACTTAGCCATAGGAGTTTGACAATAGAAATGTAGGCGCAGCCCCTAGTATTTGTTAATCCGGACTAGGGTGTTGTAGACACCTGATCGGGTAGAGGCTGATCCGTCGCATAATGCGGAAAAAATCGCAAGAGATTTTAACCTCCGAATAACTGAGCAGCTCTCGCCGCATCATGACAGTCAGTTTTCGGCTTTCTCTACTGAGGTGTTTACCCGGATAAACCAGAAACACAATCGCAGTAGTTCTCCCTTTACTACCCTAGCCGATAGAACGGAATGTAAGGTAGTAAGCACAGGAGCCGGGCAACCCGACTATTGACCAAAGACAAGATTCGGAGCCGATGCATATAATGCTCAATTCGGGGTGCCGAACTGTACTGTAAAAGTGTTCGGACTTTTGTTGCCGTAGTATGGAGCGCAATGAAGCCGCTGGCGAATTAAAGTGTACCAAAGTGTACGGGTGCAATCTATAAGAATAGTGAAATAAAATGAAGTAGTAAGGCAGTGCCACATAAGTTGGGCCGCAAACTATTTCCATTATAATTTGATTAATACGTCAAAGCGTATTTGTACAAATAGTGCGATAAGTTCTGCTGTGGGGGTTTTGCCCCACAGTTCCCAGTCAAAAAAAAACAAATAGTGCGATAAGCAACATGGCTATTTAACATGCCGAGATCAAGGGGGAGCTGCGTGCGGGTCCTGAAAACAGGTAGAGTGATCGTCAAGAAGACCACCTAGAGATTTCCCCACATATCTATTCGACTTACCGCCTTTGTGTATCCATCCTTCGAAAGTATCGATGATCGGGCCGTCATGAGGGGCATGTGGAAAAGAAATGCCGCCATTTGGTCGAGGCTGAGATGGAGGCCGAATTGCTAATCGAACTTCTGATGAGCTAGACTGTCAAGCTGTGGAGTAGTCCGGACTTGTTTGACAGTGTCCGGGAGCTTGGCCGCTGAATTAAAGTTCTGCTTGATAAGGCCGCTCTGTACTTCCACTGCCAGGGCCGCGGTGTGCTCCTCGGTACGGAGGAAGCGTTCTGTGTTTCCATTGACTGTTATAACACCGCGTGGTCCGGGCATCTTGAATTTGAGATAAGCATAGTGTGGCACCGCATTGAATCGAGCAAATGCAGTTCGTCCGAGCAGTGCGTGATAGCCACTGTGGAAGGGGACGATATCGAAGATCAAGTCTTTGCTTCAAAAGTTGTCCGGGGATCCGAAGACGACTTCCAACCTGATTGAGCCCGTGCAGCGAGCCTCTACACCTGGAATTACTCCTTAAGGCTTGATCCTTGATGGATCGATGCCCATATTGCGGACTGTATCCTGATAGAGCATGTTGAGGTTGCTGCCACCGTCCATGAGGACTCGCGTTAGGTGGAATCCATCAATGATTGGGTTGAGGACCAGTGCGGCTGAACCGCCATGACGGATACTGGTCAGATGGTCCCTGCGATCGAAAGTGATCGGGCAGGACGACCATGGGTTGAATTTTGGGGCGACTGGCTCTATCGCATAGACGTCCCTGAGCGCGCGTTTGCGCTCCCTCTTGGGGATATGAGTAACGTATATCATGTTCACCGTTTTGACCTGGGGGGAAACTTCTTCTGTCCCCCTGTGTTCAGTGGATGGCGCTTCTCGTCGTTGTCCTCACTTTGCGACCCCTTCTCCTTGTTCTCGGTATTTAACTTACAGGCTTGTTTAAAGACCCATCAGCTTCTGTTGGTATGATTGGTTGGCTTATCAGGGGTGCCGTGGATCTGACATGGACGAACGAGTACGCAATGCAAGATGGATGAGCCCGGATTCTTTCTTTTAAATGGCTTCTTCCGCTGGCCGGACTTGGAGCCACTGAATCCAGTGTTGACCGTCGTGTCATTGGTATTGTCACCGTTGTTTTGACTCTTGTGCCTGTTGTGTCGGGGCTTGCCGTTGCTATTTCTGGCTTCAGAGGTGCCAGGTTTGCTTGCATTATTATTGCTACGGGCTAGCCAGCTACCTTCGCCCGCGCAAAAGCGGGACATAAGTGTCGTGAGGGCTGCCATGGACTTCGGCTTTTCTTGGCCGAGGTGTCGGGCGAGCCATTCGTCGTGGATGCTATGCTTAAAGGCCTCTAGGGCTTCGGCATCAGGACAATCGACGATCTGGTTCTTTTTAGTTAGGAACCTAGTCCAGAATTTCCTGGCTGACTCTCCGGACTGTTGAACTAAGTGACTTAAGTCATCAGCATCCGGAGGTGGGACGTATGTACCTTGAAAGTTGTCGCGGAAGGCGTCTTCCAAGTCCTCCCAGCTACCAATAGAGTTTTCTGGCAGGCTATTTAACCAGTGCCAAGTTGGTCCCTTGAGTTTTAGCGGGAGGTATTTGATGGCATGATGATCATCACCGCGGGCCATATGAATATGGAGAAGTAAGTCCTCAATTCATACCGCGGAATCTGTTGTTCCATCATATGATTCGATATTCACGGGTTTAAACCCTTCTGGGAATTCGAGCTCCATTACTTGATCAGTGAAGCAAAGGGGGTGTGCGGCGCCTCTATATCGGGCCAAGTCGCGACGTAGCTCGGATGGAGTCCGTCTGCGGTTTTCATCCCGGACGTGGTTGTGCTTGTCACGTCCAGCTAGATAGCCGTCGTCGCGCGTCGGGGTAGGCCCCTGCGATCCGTAGATTGATCTAGTCTGGCCTGCTCTATTTTGCAGGTCCTACCGCAGGTCATATGTATATCCCTGGCCTGTTGTGTCTCTACCTTTACGGCGAGGTGGTATGGGCTGGTGTTCGGCTTGAGTTGCCACTTTGTCCCGGCCACGTGGTGGTCGGTCAGCCGCATTACGCGCTGATGGTGCGGGGTCTAGTGCCTCGTTGCCGAATCGAGGTAGAAGTTTGCGCTTCGGGTAACTTTTGGTTGGGCGCTCGAGGCCGTATTCCTCGGCTGACAGGACATTAGTCCACCTGTCGTTGAGTAGGTCTTGATCAGCTTGAAGCTGTTGCTGTTTCTTTTTCAGGTTCCTTGCAGTGGCAATTAGCCGGCGCTTAAAGCGCTCCTGCTCGAGCGGTTCCTCAGGCACGATAAAGTCTTCTTTGCCAAGGCTCACCTCATCCTCGAAGAGTGGAAGATAATTACTCTCCTCCGAGTCTTTGTTTTCGGCCTGGTCGTCAGGGCTAACTTGCCCATCTTCCCGATCATCCTATTCGGAGGTTGGCTCGACGTGGTTTTCTTGGTCTTCGGCATCATCTAGAGTATTGTTGTCTCTCGTGCCAGATTTGCTGTCTCTTTCACTGTGTGATTTAGAGCGACGTCGTCGGCGCTTTGGTTGTAACTCAGGAGGTTTATCCTCGACTAGATTCTTCTCGTTATCGTCGTCACCTTCTTTGGGTGTATCCACCATGTACATGTAATACAAAGAGGTGGCCATCCAGCGTCCGGTAAATGGCGGGTTTTGGGCCTGCTCTTCTCTGGCATCGACGTCCATACCGTCGATGTCTTCGGAGCCGTAATCGAGCATGTCAGTTAGGTCCTCGACAGTGGCTATGAAGTGGGTGGTGGGTGGGACGTAAAATTCCCCGCTCTCAGCCCCTAATCTGGGTTGGGCGTAGTTTGGACGTTGTTCCTCTGTAATGATGAGGGATCGCATCAAGTCCAGAGCCTCGCTTAAAGGAGAGGTTTGGACAGGGAGAAGAGAGTCCATGGAGTACGGTGGGAAGGAGATTCTTTGGCCGAGCTCACATGATGCTGACTCCGAGGGTTAGGAGCCAGTATCCGCAGAAGGGTCCGGCTTCGTGATGGTCGTTGGCGACACTACTTCCTCAGGCTCTCCCATAGTGGGCTTGGTGGCCGTAGATAGTCCGGCGGGCTCAGGAATCCCGTCTTCAGACCCGGCGATGCGCTCCGGATCTAAGTCTAGAGCGGAGGTTGGGGTCGTGAACCCTTGGAAGATCAAGTCTCCTCGGATATCAGCGACATAGTCCAGATTTCCAAAACTAATCTAGCGACATGGGGCGTAGCTGTCGATCTGCTCTAGATGGCCAAGCGAGTTGGCCCGCAGTGCGAAGCCGCCGAATACAAAGATCTGGCCAGGGAGAAAAACCTCTCCCAAGGCGAGATTATTGTAGATGACTGATGGAGCCATCAAACCTTCTGATGATGACACAGCGGAACTCTCAATGAAAGCACCAATGTCGGTGTCAAAACCGGCGGATCCCGGGTAGGGGGTCCCAAACTGTGCATCTAAGGTCAATGGTAATAGGAGACGGGGGACACGATGTTTACCCAGGTTCCGGCCCTCTTGATGGAGGTAATACCCTACTTCCTGCTTCATTGATCTTGATGAATATAAGGATTACAAGAGTTGATCTACCACGAGATCGTAATGGCTAAACCCTAGATGTCTAGTCTGTATGATTGTGATTGCCTCTACGGACTAAACTCTCCAGTTTATATAGACACCAGAGGGGCCTAGGGTTATACAGAGTCGGTTTACAGAGGAAGGAATCTTCATGTCCGAACGCCAAGCTTGCCTTCCACGCAAAGGAGAGTCCTATCCGGACACGGGAGGAAGCCTTTTGTCTTGTATCTTCTTGGCCCATCAGTCCGTCCCACGTCCCATAGGCCGGCCGGCCGAGGACCCCTTAATCCAGGACTCCCTCAAGCACTATGCATGATATAATTTCAACTTCATGATATTCAATTCATTCAACAATTTACTCATAGGATATAAGTGAAGCACAAGAGCAAATGACAAACTACTCCAAAAAGATATAAATGAAGATCATGAGCATAATATTTCTTTCTCTCAAATTAATTTAAGTGAAGCAAGAGATAATTTCTTAAAAAATACTAAAGCACACCGTGCTCAAAAAGATATAGTGAAGCACTAGAGCAATTCCACAGAAAAGAGCTTCGTTGACGGGATGTGAATGCTGCTTACCTAGCCTCCCTGGCAACTATTTGAGGACTCTATTTTATTTAAAAACTTTCAGATCTAAGTATTTTATTAAAACAACAAGCAAAAAAATGACAATCCATGGATAGCACACATCATGTGAAGAAGCAAAAACTTAGGCTCAACAGATACTAACCGGTAATTGTTGAAGAAGAATGTGGGATGCCTACCGGGGCATCCCCAAGCTTAGATGCTTGAGACTTCTTGAAATATTATCTTGGGATGCCTTGGGCATCCCCAAGCTTGAGCTTTTGTGTCTCCTTAATTCTTCTCATATCACGATTTTACTAAATCTCAAAAGCTTCATCCACACAAAACTCAACAAGAACTCGTGAAATAAGTTAGTATAAACCAATGGAAAAACCTTATCATTCTCTACTGTAGCAAATCACTAAAATTATTATTCAACATTGCATACTAAATGCCTCTGCATATTTAATACTCCTATCTGCAAATAGAATCATTAAACAACCAAACATATGCAAACAATGCAACCATAACAGCAATCTGCCAAAACACTATAGTCTGTAAAGAATGCAAGAGTATCAATACTTCTTAAACTCCAGAAATTATGAAAATTTTACCACACTGTAGAAAATTTATCATAGCTTATTTTGCAAAAAGTTTTAACATTTTATCATATTCTGACTTTTCTAGGGAATTTTTGCAACAGTGGGAAACTTTATGTTTTCAAACAGCAACATCTAGACTCCCAAAATAAGCATAGCAAAGGCTATCAATGACACTTTCATTGAAATAAAAGATTCAAAACATTATTATAAAAAACTTCAAGCAAATCCTAACAAAATAAAATGATGCTCCAAGCAAAACACATATCATGTGACGAATGAAAACATAGCTCCAAGTGAGGTTACCGATAATGTTGGAGATGAAAGAGGGGATGCCTTCCGGGGCATCCCCAAGCTTAGTTGCTTGGATATTCCTTGAATATCACCTTGGGGTGCCTTGGGCATCCACAAGCTTAGGGTCTTGTCGCTACTTATTCTCCTCATATCGACATCTCACCCAAAACTTGAAAACTTCAATCACACAAAACTTAACGAAACTTTGTGAGATAGGTTAGTATGATAAAGAGCAAACCTTTTCACTTTGGTACTGTCAAAGACAATATTAATAATTGTTTCCACATAATTTGTACTGTAGCATATCATTTCCACAATTTATATTGAGCAATATAAGCCATAGAAACTAGAAAACAAGCAAACTATGCATTGAAAACAGAATCTGTCAAAAACAGAACAATCTGTAATGATCTGGATAACTACCATACTTTTGCTACTCCAAAAATTATGAAAAAAATAGGACCACGTCAGAAATTTGTATATTCAACTTCTGCAAAAAGAATAAACTCAAAAGCACTATTCTGTTAAAAATGAGAATATTTTCATGAGCGCAAAAGTTTCTGTTTTTCAGCAAGATCAAATCAACTATCACCCAACATGATCCCAAAGGCTTTACTTGGCACTTTATTGAAACAAAAGCAATAGAGCATGATCAATACAGTAGCATAATCATGTGAACACACAAAAACAGTAAGTAAAAGTGTTGGGTAGTGTCCCAACAAGAGCTTTTCTTTAATGCCTCATAGCTAGGCATGATGATTTCAATGAAGCTCGCATAAAAGATAAGAATTGAAACATAATAAGAGCATCATGAATCACATGGCAAGCACATTTAAGCATATCCCACTTCCTATGCATAGGTATTTTGTGAGCAAACAACTTATGGGAACAAGAATCAACTAGCATAGGAAGGCAAAACAGGCATAACTTCAAGATTTTCAACACATAGAGAGGAAACTTGATATTATTGCAATATGTAGAAGCATATGTTCCTCTCTCATAATAATTTTCAGTATCATCATGAATTAATTAAACAATATAACCATCACATGAAGCATTCTTTTCATGATACATAAGCATAGAAATTTTCTCACTCTCCACTAAGCAAATTTATTCTCATGAATAGTAGTGGGAGCAAACTCAACAAAATAACTATCATGGGATTGAAAATTAAAATCATGATGACAAGTTTCATGGTTATCATTATTCAATATAACATACATGTCATCACCATAATCATCATAGTTAGCAACTTTGTTGTCATAATCAATTGCAACCTCTTCCAGAATTGTGGATTCATCATCAAATAAAGTCATGACCACTCCGAATCCACATTCATCAATATAATCATGATAAATAGGAGGTGTGCAATCATCATAATAAATTTTCTTATCAAAACTTGGGGGACTAAAAATATCATCTTCATCAAATATAGCATCCCCAAGCTTAAGGCTTTGCATATCATTCGCATCATGGATATTCAAAGAATTCATACTAGCAATATTGCAATCATGCTCATCATTCAAATATTTTGTGCGAAATATTTTATTGACTTCTTCTTCTAATAATTGAGCACAATTTTCCGAACCATCATTTTCAAGAAATATATTAGAAAGATGATCAATAATATGATGCAACCTCAATTCCATGTTTTTATGTAGTTTTCTTCTTAGAAACCAAACTAGTGATAAACAAGAAACTAAAAGATTCAATTGCAAGATCTAAATATATACCTTCATGCAATCACCTCCCCGGCAACGGCGCCAGAAAAGAGCTTGATGTCTACTACGCAACTTTATTCTTGTGGACTCATATTGGGCCTCCAAGCGCAGAGTTTTGTAGGATAGTAGCAATTTTCCCTCAAGTGGATGACCTAAGGTTTTGAAGGAAATATGCCCTAGAGGCAATAAGAAAAGTTGTTATTTATATTTCCTTATATCATGATAAATGTTTATTGTTCATGCTAGAATTGCATTAACTGGAAACTTAGTACATGTGTGAATACATAGACAAATAGAGTGTCACTAGTATGCCTCTACTTGACTAGCTCATTAATCAAAGATGGTTAAGTTTCCTAGCCATGGACAAGAGTTGTCATTTGATGAACGGGATCACATCATTAGAGAATGATGTGATTGACTTGACCCATCCGTTAGCTTAGCACTATGATCGTTTAGTTTATTGCTATTGCTTTCTTCATAACTTATACATGTTCCTATGACTATGAGATTATGCAACTCCCGAATACCGGAGGAACACTTAGTGTGCTATCAAACATCACAATGTAACCAGGTGATTATAAAGATGCTCTACAGGTGTCTCCGATGGTGTTTGTTGAGTTGGCATAGATCGAGAGTAGGATTTGTCACTCCGATTGTCGGAGAGGTATCTTTGGGCCCTCTCGGTAATGCACATCACTATAAGCCTTCCAAGCAATGTGACTAATGAGTTAGTTACGGGATGATGCATTAGGGAATGAGTAAAGAGACTTACCGGTAACGAGATTGAACTAGGTATGCTGATACTGACGATCGAATCTCGGGCAAGTAACATACCAATGACAAAGGGAACAACGTATGTTGTTATGCGGTTTGACCGATAAAGATCTTCGTAGAATATGTAGGAACCAATATGAGCATCCAGGTTCCTCTATTCGTTATTGACCGGAAGTGATTCTCGATCATGTCTACATAGTTCTCGAACCCGTAGGGTCCGCACGCTCAACGTTCGATGACGATCGGTATTATGAGTTTATGTGTTTTGATGTACCGAAGGTAGTTCAGAGTCCCGGATGTGATCACGGACATGACGAGGAGTCTCAAAATGGTTGAGACATAAAGATTGATACATTGGAAGGCTATGTTTGGACACCGAAATGGTTTCGGATGAGTTCGGGCAAATACCGGAGTACCGGCGGGTTACCGGAACCCCCCCCCCCCGGGGAGTTAATGGGCCTTATTGGGCCTTAGTGGGGGAGAGGAGGAGGCGGCCAAGGTGGGGGAGATCCCCCTCCCCCCAAGCCCAATCCAAATTGGGAAGGGGGCGGCCCCCCTTTCCTTCTATCCTTCTCCCTCTTCCTTCTTCTCCTACTCCAACTAGGGAAAAGGGGGAAACCTACTCCTACTGGGAGTAGGACTCCCTCTTGGGCGCGCCATAGAGAGGGTCGGCCCTCCCCTCCTCCCCTCCTTTATATATGGGGGAGGGGCACCCCATAGGCACACAAGTTGACAGTTGTCTTAGCCGTGTGCGGTGCCCCCCTCCACAGATTTCCACCTCGACCATATCATTGTAGAGCTTAGGCGAAGCCCTACGTCGATAACTTCATCATCACCGTCACCACACCATCGTGCTGACAAAACTCTCCCTCGGCCTCAGCTGGGTTAAGAGTACGAGGGACATCACCGAGCTGAACATGTGCAGATCGCGGAGGTGCCGTGCGGTTGGTACTTGATCAGTTGGATCGCGAAGACGTTCGACTACATCAACCGCGCTACTAAACGCTTCCGCTTTCGGTCTACGAGGGTACGTGGACACACTCTCGCCGCTCGTTCCCATGCATCACCTAGATGGATCTTACGTGTGCGTAGGATTTTTTTGAAATTACTGCGTTCCCCAACAGTGGCATCCGAGCCAGGTCTATGCGTAGATGTTATATGCATGAGTAGAACGCAAAGGGTTGTGTGCAATAATAGTCATACTGCTTACCAGCATGTCATACTTTGATTCAGCAGTATTGTTGGATGAAGCAGCCCAGACCGACATTACGGTACGCGTACGCGAGACTGGTTCTATCGACGTGCTTCGCACACAGGTGGCTAGTGGGTGTCTGTTTCTCCAACTTTAGTTGAATCGATTGTGACTACTCCTGGTCCTTGTTGAAGGTTAAAACAGCAAACTTGACAAAAATATCGTTGTGCTTTTGATGCGTAGGTAAGAACGGTTCTTGCTAAGCCCGTAGCAGCCACATAAAACTTGCAACAACAAAGTAGAGGACGTCTAACTTGTTTTTGTAGGGCATGTTGTGATGTGATATGGTCAAGATGTGATTATATAAATTGTTGTATGAGATGATCATGTTTTGTAACACAGTTATCGGCAACTGGCAGGAGCCATATGGTTGCCGCTTTATTGTATGAAATGCAACCGCCATGTAAATGCTTTACTACTAAGCGGTAGCGATAGCCGTAGAAGCAATAGTAGGCGAGACGACAACGATGCTCCGATGGAGATCAAGGTGTCAAGCAGGCGACGATGGTGATCATGACGGTGCTTTGGAGATGGAGATCAAAGGCACAAGATGATGATGGCCATATCATATCACTTATATTGATTGCATGTGATGTTTATCCTTTATGCATCTTATTTTGCTTAGTACGGCGGTAGCATTATAAGATGATCTCTCACTAAATTTCAAGGTATAAGTTTTCTCCCTGATTATGCACCGTTGCTACAGTTCGTCGTGCCGAGACAACACGTGATGATCGGGTGTGATAAGCTCTACGTTCACATACAATGGGTGCAAGCCAGTTTTGCACACGCAGAATACTCGGGTTAAACTTGACGAGCCTAGCATATGCAGATATGGCCTCGGAACACTGAGACCGAAAGGTCGAGCGTGAATCATATAGTAGATATGATCAACATAGTGATGTTCACCATTGAAAACTACATCTCACTTGATGATCGGACATGGTTTAGTTGATATGGATCACGTGATCACTTAGATGATTAGAGGGATGTCTATCTAAGTGGGAGTTCTTAAGTAATATGATTAATTGAACTTTAATTTATCATGAACTCAGTACCTGATAGTATTTTGCATATCTATGTTGTTGTAGATCAATAGCTCGCGTATAGCTTCGCTATTTTATTTTTGATATGTTCCTAGAGAAAAATAAGTTGAAAGATGTTAGTAGCAATGATGCCGTCTAGCTCCGTGATCTGAGGATTATCCTCATTGCTGCACACAAGTATTATGTCCTTGATGCACCGCTAGGTGACGGACCTATTGCAGGAGGAGATGCAAACGTTGTGAACGTTTGGAAAGCTCGGTATGATGACTGCTTGATAGTTTAGTGCACCATGCTTTACGGCTTATGTCGGGGATATACCCCGTGGCGTAAACCGGCCGGAAGTATAACCCGGCCGGACTGGACGACTCACTGGTAACCCGCCCGGAGCTTGGCGGTTCACGAGCTGCCCGCCCGGTCTTGGCAGTTCATTAGTAACCCGGTGGGCGGGTCAGATGGATGACGAGGCCCATGGCCCAGAAGGCCGGTTCACGTTTAATGGTGGGCCGGTTTATGAGGAAAGCACGAGGAATATTCCCTTACAAAGGAAGCAAGACTAGGACTCCACTTGTAATAGAGTAATCCTAATCCAACTAGGACTAGTCATGTAAACCGCCCCTTCAACATATATAAGGAGGGGCAGGGCTCCCTAAAGAGGGACAAGCAATAAGAAACAATCTTAGGGCTAGACACAAAGAGGAGAGCCGGTTTACGGCGACTCCCTCGTGATGATTATGAGACCTAGCCTCAAACAGCATGTAGGGTCGTTACCGGATGATGTTTCCCGGGGCCCGAAGCTGTCTAAATCCCTGTCTTGTGTTGCGTTTCTTGATTCCGCTCAACCCCTCTCAAGCTACCACATAGATGCGTTGGCCTCACGACTAAGTCCTTACACTAGGACATCTGCCATGACAATTCCACGACAGTTGGCGCCCACCGTGGGGCTCGCGCACGGTGGCGTTGAGTTCTTGGAGGGATCTTTCCAGGGATCGAGAAGTTCATAAATTTTCGGATGAAGAAACACCCGTTTGGAAGGATCCACCCCAGTTTTGTGTTCAATGGTCCAAATTTATGATCTGTGAAATTTAAAGTTCAAGAAAGTTAGGGCAGCGTCGGTGTATCACTACAAGTCGCCGAAACCAACAGAGCGACGAATTGCCGAGATCAACAGGAAAATCCATCGGGCACTACCGTGTTCAGCTAAAAGCTATATCTAAGACCGGTTTAGAATTGTCCCGAGGTGGATCCGTAAAAGCGCCTGCTTAAAATTACTGCTAGAAACCTGATTGAGGAAACCGAACGACTAAAACTCAGTCGACTGATTTCTTACGAAGTCTTAGTCGATCCCTCGATTGATTTTTGGAAATCATAAAGATCAATCGATATGAGGTACAGGCCACCGAGACCGACAGGTTTTTACGGCTCCATCGTCCGTGTCCAAATCCAATTTGGAGGTCTATTTTCCTCTGGCGTTTAAATCCAGAGAGCACGTGGATGAGACCAGGGGCTACGAGTGCCATCACACCCGGTGTCGTCACTGTTCCTCGCTCGAAATTACAGATTGTATGAAGAAGAAATCAAGTGGACGTACGGCTGCGTTGGAATCTATTCCTCTCATTATGATAAACTAGTACTACTTGAAGCAGTACGCGCGGAGCAGATCAAGGTATTCATGCTTGTAGGAAAATTATTGCTGATGGTTCAACAAGGGCAAGAGTATGGCACGGTGGCTGTGTATAACCTGGGAAACTACTAGGATCAGGTCGGACTGCGCCAGGGGAAGCCACGATCCGGAAACGGAGCCAACCACGTTCTAGACTCTTACGCCCGCCTGTGTAACGCCCGGCGGCCAGATCCGCCAGTCTTCGCGGAGCCGTCACGCTGCCTTCATGACCCCGTGCCGCCTCCGCTGGCCTCGCCTTGAGCCGCCTGCGCGCCTTCTGCTGCTGCACCCTGAGCTGCCAAGTCACCTGCTGCTGCGTCACCTCCACCTCGGCGCGAGTCGCCACGCTAAATCACCCATCCCAGACCTCCACATGGCGGGCCGTGAGCCGCCACGGTCTCGCGCCGGTTCAGCTGCAATTTCCTCAAGTCGCCACAGGCCTCGGCCATAGCCGCGCCTGGTGGCCTCCAAGCACGTGGCCCGTGCTGCCCCCGCGTGGCCGGCCGCTGCCCCGCCCGCCACCAGCTCCGGCCCACCTCGTCGACCTCATCGACCTCGCGCCTCCGCTCTCCCTGAGCCGCCCCCGCCAAGTCGCCGGTCCAGCTGCCGCATTAGGGCTGCTGCCTTGTCGGCCTTGCCGGTGCGCTGATTTGCCCTGGCCTCGCACCCTCTGCGAGCTGCTGCCGCTGTCTCTGAAACCGGCCGCCGCTGCCCTTTGAGCGTCGTTGTTTTTCCAAGCTGCTGTTGCTACTGATACTCCGGTCTACAAAAATCGAGCTATGGTGTTGTCTACGCGAAAAGGAATGGTGTGGCTAGCTGGAATCGGTCAAATGAAGTTGACTGATGCACTGCTAGCTAGCTGATAAAACTAGTTCTGGCTTGGTGATCGTTTGAGATGTTGCACGCCAATTTTCATGGAGGTTGCCTCCAAGCCGACTCTGTTTATGCCGGACTCTATCGCAGTGGTGTGCGGCCCCGCCTCTGAGCTGCCCGACCTGCCTTCTGCTCAACAACAGGTTCACCCACTCGCCGCCCTGGCCTGTCTAGAGTCGCCTCGCCGGTTCATTTCTTTTACTACAAAACCACTGTCATTGCTCGCAAACCGCCGCTTTCATCACGGCCTACCTCGATGGCTTGTTGACTCCGCTGCTGAGACTAGTGAGCCGCCGTCCGAGCGGCCTTGAGCCTCCGTTGCTCCAAGCCGCCTGCTGCAGTTGCCACAGCATCTCTGCAAGCCGGCGCTTTGACTGCCTTCTCCAAATTACAATGTGTGTACTCTGTTGACCCAGTCGCCGCTGTTGCCGTGTCACCTCTACCTCAGCCTGCTTCTATTCATTGCAAAGTCGCCAGAGATCAGGTCCTGAGGTTGCAAGTGAAAGTTCAAATCGTCAAGGCGTCTGAATAATGGATCTGCTTTAATTGGTGCGCCCGGGCATGCGATGACCAGTCTGATGCACTGGCCAGGAAACACATTGTTCAAATGCCGCATATTGAACCGCTGGGAGTCGCCGATCTATGTGAACTGCCGGGATTGTATTGAGTCGTCGGTCTGCTTGAGCCGCCTCTGCTGTGTTAAACGGATCATCCGTCATCCGAACAATCAGGTGATATCTATCCATTAAAAGTTTATTAACATACATTATTTTTTAACAAAGAACAATTACTCTAGTTTGAAATTGATGCAGGACAATTGTTCACTACATCAACATAACATGATTGACTCGCCCGTCCGCACCGACTTACAACGCCGCGGCCGGCTCATCTATTTTCTGCCGCCTCTGCAACTGCGGTCGTCTTTTCCGTCCGTCTCTCGCGACCTGGTCTACATCAACACACCGGGCCGCGCCTGTCTGTGTGAGCTGTTCATTGAGTATGAGCAAGTCACTACTTGGGAAGCCCGGTTTCTATTCCAACAAATTGAAGACAAATTATCATATATTATCAACTGTCGTCTGCACTAGATGGTTCAATGGGCAGGCGCACAAGTCGCCACCACTACGGTTTGATTAACTTCAAACAGCCAGTTGGAAGGAGCCATTGGCCGAGTTGCTGACACGGCTCATACGGGATCATTTATAACCCGCCGCAGTCACCTCAACTTTCTGTGGATTCACATCGCGTTATCAACATCAATGATATACGCCTTCTGCTATGGTCAAACACGGAGAATCTCAAGCCAACTCCTCGAGTCACCTTGAGACTCGGGGGCTACAATGATATGATTCAGCTATATGTCGGTTTTTCAGTGAAGTCAAGAAACCCAGGACGTTGGAGAGAAAGATAACTCGGTCCCGGAGGCTACTGTTATATTGATGAAAATTTAAAGGCCATCAGAAATATTCCGGCTCACAATGATGCTTCCGGTTTATAGTCCGGTTTAAGGGGAATCCCGTCTCCCATACAGCGTTGAAGCCCTTAGTATCTGGTTCAAATCCGGTTTAAGAGGAAATTATCTCTTGCAAATCTCTGAAGCTCTCAAATCCGGTTTAAAAATGTCCGGTTCAAAAAGGAATTAACTTCTCGCAAGTTCGAGTTTAAGGGCCGTCAGAAAATTTCCGGCTGAAAATGAAGATTCCGGTTTAATATCCAGTTCAAGGGAAAGATATCTCCCACAAAGCTTTGAAGCTCCCAATATCCGGTTCAAAATCCCGGTTCAAGAAAGATTTTATCTCTTGCAAAAAGTTAAAGGGTGCCAAAGAGGACCTGCTGCCATGATGCGCGGTTCAAACATGGGTATCATGCCTTATTGGCTTATCATATTATTGATCACTTGGGGGCTTGGTCGTATCCGAACCATAGCTACACCTCTTGATCGGCGCAATGCCACAATATCACTTGGGGGCTTGGTCGCGTCCGAACCATAGCAACGCCATTTGGTAGGCGAAAGCCACAGCATCACTTGGGGACTTGGTCATGTCTGAACCATAGTCACGCCTCTTGATCGGCCTAGTGCCACAGCATCACTTGGGGGCTTTGGTCGAACCCGAACCATCGCTACACCTCTTGATTGGCGTAATGCCAATGCATCATTTGGGGACCTGGCTGACTTGAACCATAGCTACGCCTTTTTGGGGGCATGGTCTTGTCCGACCATGGTAATGCCACTTGATCGGCTTAAAGCCTCATTTGCAAATGATTTATCTTTGCCTTTGCTTGAATTCTGTTCCTTTTTGCTAAAGACTTTTTACTTCTGTTGCGTTTTTAAACCGACATTGTTAATCCGGTTCGACTGTTAATTACAAATTGGTGGAACCCGGTCAAATCTTAATCCGGAGACTATCTGCCCGGTTTGATTTTATGTTACCATCTTATTATGGAGTAAACCGGTGTTCATTAACCCGGCTTGACTTTCAACTACAAGTTGTCAGTACATGACTAATTATAATCCGGCGATTATTAACCCAGTCTGGTTTCGACTATAAGTTGCTAGTATTATATATGGTTAATCCGGTGTTTATCACAACCCGGTACGGTTTATCATAAACCGGCACAATATGGAAGGAGTTATCAGTACTCAAAATTTGGGTTATTACCTTTACTACAAAAAAGTTGGTAAACCAACGATGTGATTCAATGTCACAGGTATGATATATTTCATATTTGATTATTCTTAAGTGTAGCCTTGGTTATCAACCCAGGTTATATGTTGGGCAATATGACCCGTCCGGCGGTAAACCATCAGGACACTTTAAACTTGTTGTATGCAGAAACAGGTTGAATAAAGTATGATGATAAATTATCCGGTGTTTATTAAACCGGCTTGGCTTTCGACTATATGTCGCCAGTATGATAATAAATTATCCGGTGTTTATTAAACCAGACTGGCTTTAAGACGATATGTCGCCAGTATGATAATAAATTATCCGGTGTTTATTAAATCGGCCTGGCTTTTAAGACGATAAGTCGCCAGTATATGATGAGAAATTATCCGGTGTTTATTAAACCGACCTGACTTTGGACTATAAGCCGCCAGCATATATTTGGATTGCGCCATTGGAATCATGCGCTTATAAATCATTGGATTATATTATTCAAATAGCCAACATGGCTGGATTTTTATTATGGTTATTAATATTATGATTGAGGTTTTCAAAGTCGCTTTAGCGCAATGGATAGGAATATGATTTGTTCTGCAATGGAAGGAATAAGTCCCAAGTCGCTGCAGGCTTACGACCCGGCACTTGGGGACTACATTATTCAAAGTTGAGATTATATCAAATATGCAAGTCTCATGTCGCTGCGAGCATGCACCATGGCACTTGGGGGCTAATGCAAAGTCATTTTTATTAGTCTTATTGAAGACCCGACTCATCACATCATAATGAGCAGCCCTTGGGGGCTACCAATTGCTCCTGTCAACAATTCAAGTCTACATGGTCATATCTACAAAGTCCCTGCTCATTATTGCATAATGACCCGGCCCTTGGGGGCTACACGTTGATGTTCAAATCTATATGATCATATCTACAAAGTCCCTGCTCATTATTGCATAATGACCTCGCCCTTGGGGGCTACATTGGTTGAAGTTTTTATGAGTATAAATCAATTACAAGTCCCAGGTTGCTGCAAGCATAACAACCCGGCACTTGGGGGCTACATATGTGGAATATTCAGTTGTGACTAGTAACTGAGATGAACAATCTGGATTTCTTCAAGGTTGCAACATTTATATTGACACAAGTCTTAAGCTATCATTATGTTCTCCTCTTAAGACTTGGGGGCTACAGGTAATATGCATATAAAGGAGGAACAACTTCAAATTCTCAGTTTTTGGCAAATCAGGAAGATTAATTGTGTGATCCGGCGTTGGCAACAATCATAACCCGGCGTCTATAAACGGTCATAATCCGGGATCATCAGCTTTTATAACCCGACCATTTTGGTAATGTTAAACCGGCAAGTTTTTACATCTTCAAACCGGCTGAATATCAGATGAATATTTCAAGACCAATATTTCTTAAACCGGAGCTTTGGAAGCCGACTCAAGTGGGTTATTGTTCACAATATTTTTTGTGAGAAACCAATGTCAGCAAATTGAGTATGACGCTGGCTTATTGACCTGGATTTTCTAGAAGGAGGAAATGACAAGGACTTAAGGATGATCAGGTGCCGGTTTACAAGAATTCTTAACCCGGAGCACAACCTGTCAAGTTTGTTCTTGTGTTTATTTTACAGGATCAGTTTAACATGGATAAATCCAAATTAAACTGGGGGCTAATGTCGGGGATATACCCCGTGGCGTAAACCGGCCGGAAGTATAACCCGGCCGGACTGGACGACTCACTGGTAACCCGCCCGGAGCTTGGCGGTTCACGAGCTGCCCGCCCGGTCTTGGCGGTTCATTAGTAACCCGGCGGGCGGGTCAGATGGATGACGAGGCCCATGGCCCAATAGGCCGGTTCACATTTAATGGTGGGCCGGTTTATGAGGAAAGCACAAGGAATATTCCCTTACAAAGGAAGCAAGACTAGGACTCCACTTGTAATAGAGTAATCCTAATCCAACTAGGACTAGTCATGTAAACCGCCCCTTCAACATATATAAGGAGGGGCAGGGCTCCCCAAAGAGGGACAAGCAAGAAGAAACAATCTTAGCGCTAGACACAAAGAGGAGAGCCGGTTTACGGCGACTCCCTCATGATGATAATGAGACCTAGCCTCAAACAGCATGTAGGGTCGTTACCAGATGATGTTTCCCAGGGCCCGAAGCTGTCTAAATCCCTGTCTTGTGTGGCGTTTCTTGATTCCGCTCAACCCCTCTCAAGCTACCACATAGATGTGTTGGCCTCACGACTAAGTCCTTACACTAGGACATTTGCCGTGACAATTCCACGACAGCTTAGAACTGGGACTTCAAAAACGTTTTGAACGACACGGAGCATATAAGATGTTCCAAGATCTGAAATTTGTATTTCAGACTCATACCCGAGTCGAGAGCTATGAGACCTCTGACAAGTATTTTGCCTACAAGATGGAGGAGAATAGCTCAACCAGTGAGCGTGTGCTCAGAATGTCTGAGTACTAAAATCGCTTGAATCAAGTGGGAGTTAATCTTCCAGATAAGATAGTGATTGACAAAGTTCTCTAGTCACTATCACCAAGTTACTAGAACTTCGTGGTGAACTATAATATGCAAGGGATGAAGAAGACAATTCCTGAGCTCTTCGCGATGCTGAAATCAGCGAAGGTAGAAATCAAGAAAAGCATCAAGTGTTGATGGTTGACAAGAACACTAGTTTCAAGTAAAAGGGCAAGGGAAAGAAAGGGAACTTCAAGAAGAATGACAAGCAAGTTGCCACTCCCTTGAAGAAGCCCAAAGCTAGACCCAAGCCTGAAACTGAGTGCTTATACTGCAAAGAAAATGGTCACTGGAAGTGGAACTACCCTAGATACTTGGCGGATAAGAAGGATGGCAAAAGTGAACGAAGGTATATTTGATATACATGTTATTGATGTGTACTTTACTAGTGTTTATAGCAACCCCTTAGTATTTGATACTGGTTCAGTTGCTAAGAGTAGTAACTTGAAAAGTTGCAAAATAAACAGAGACTAGTTAAGGGCGAGGTGATGATGTGAGTTGGAAGTGATTCCAAGTTTGATAAGATCACCATTGCACACTCCCTTTTTCTTTGGGATTAGTATTGGAACTAAATAAATGTTATTTGGTGTTTGCGTTGAGCATAATTATGATTGGATCATGTTTATTGCGATATGGTTATTCATTTAAATCAGAGAATAATTGTTGTTCTATTTACATGAATAAAACCTTCTATGGTCTTACATACAATGTAAATGGTTTACTGAATCTCGATCACAGTGATACACATAATATTGATGCCAAAAGATGCAAAGTTAATAATGATAGTGCAACTTATTTGTGGCACTGCCGTTTAGGTCATATTGGTGTAAAGCGCATGAAAAAACTCCATACTGATGGGCTTTTGGAATCACTTGATTATGAATCACTTGATGCTTGCGAACCATGCCTCATTGGCAAGATGATTAAGACTCCGTTCTCCGGAACAATGGAGCGAGCAACTGACTTGTTGGAAATAATACATACTGATGTATACGGTCCAATGAGTGTTGAGCCTCGCGGCGGCTATCATTATTTTCTAACCTTCACAGATGATTTGAGCAGATATGGGTATATCTACTTGATGAAACATAAGTCTAAAACATTTGAAAAGTTCGAAGAATTTCAGGGTGAAGTGGAAAATCATCGTAACAAGAAAATAAAGTTTCTACGATCTGATCGCGGTGACGAATATTTGAGTTACGAGTTTGGTCTTCATTTGAAACAATGTGGAATAGTTTCGCAACTCACACCACCTGGAACACGATAGCGTAATGGTGCGATCTATGATATCTCTTACCGATTTACCACTATCGTTTTGGGGTTATGCATTAGAGACAACTACATTCACGTTAAATAGGGCACCATCTAAATCTGTTGAGACGACACCGTATGAACTATGGTTTGGCAAGAAACCTAAGCTGTCGTTTCTTGAAGTTTGGGGTTGTGATGCTTATGTGAAAAAATTTCAACCTGATAAGCTCGAACCCAAATCGGAGAAGTGCGTATTCATAGGATACCCAAAATAAAATATTGGGTACACCTTCTATCACAGATCCGAAGGCAAGACATTCGTTGCTAAGAATGGATCCTTTGTAGAGAAGGAGTTTCTCTCGAAAGAAGTGAGTGGGATGAAAGTAGAACTTGATGTGGTAATTGTACCTGCTCCCGAATTGGAAAGAAGTTCATCACAGAAATCAGTTCTAGTGATGCCTACACCAATTAGTGAGGAAGTTAATGATGATGATCGTGAAATTTCAGATCAAGTTACTACCAAACCTCGTAGGTCAGCCAGAGTAAGGTCCACACCAGAGTGGTACGGTAATCCTGTTCTGGAGGTCATTTTACAGATCCAGATTCCAGGAAATGGCTTGAGGCCATGAAATCTGAGATGAGATCCATGTATGAGAACAAAGTATGGACTTTGATTGACTTGGCCGATGATCAGCGAGACATTGAGAATAAATGTATCTTCAAGAGGAAGACGGGCGCTGATAGTAGTGTTACTATCTAGAAAGCTCAAATTGTCAAAAAATAGTTTTTGACAAGTTCAAGGTGTTGACTACGATGAGATTTTCTCACTCGTAGCGATGCTTAAAGTCTGTCCGATTCATGTTAGCGATTGCCACATTTTATGAAATCTGGCAAATGGATGTCAAAACTACATTCCTTAATGGATTTCTTAAAGAAGAGTTGTATATGATGCAACAAGAAGGTTTCGTCAATCCTAAAGCTGCTAACAAAGTGTGCAAGCTCCAGCGATCCATCTATGGACTGGTGCAAGCATCTCGGAGTTGGAATATACGCTTTGATAAGTTGATCAAAGCATATAGTTTTATACAGACTTGCGGTGAAGCCTATATTTACAAGAAAGTGAGTGGGAGCACTACAGACTTTCTGAAATGACATATTGTTGATCGGAAATGATGTAGAATTTTCTAGGAAGCATAAAAGAGTGTTTGAAAGGAGTTTTTCAAAGAAAGACCTTGGTGAAGCTGCTTACATATTGGGCATCAAGATCTATAGAGATAGATCAAGACGCTTGATAAGTTTTTTCAATGAGTACATACCTTGACAAGATTTCTGAAGTAGTTCAAAATGGAACAGTCAAAGAAGAAGTTCTTGCCTGTATTGCAAGGTGTGAAGTTGAGTTAAGAATAAAAACCCAACCATGGCAGAAAATAGAAAGAGAATGAGAAGTCATTCCCTATGCCTTAGTCATAGGTTCTATAAAGTATGCTATGCTGTGCACCAGACCTATTGTATACCTTAGCATGATTTTGGCAAGGGAGTACAATAGTGATCTAGGAGTAGATCACTTGACAGCGGTCAAAATTATCCTTAGAAGACTAAGGAGATATTTCTCGGTTATGGAGGTGATAAAGAGTTCGTCGTAAAGAGTTATGCCGATGCAAGCTTTTACACCGATCCGGATGACTCTGAGTCTCAATCTGGATACATATTGAAAGTGGGAGCATTTAGCTAGAGTAGCTCCGTGCAGAGCATTGTAGACATAGAAATTTGCAAAATACATACGGCTCTGAATGTGACAGACCCATTGACTAAGCTTCTCTCACAAGCAAAACATGATCACACCTTAGTACTCTTTGGGTGTTAATCACATAGCGATGTGAACTACATTATTGACTCTAGTAAAACCCTTTGGGTATTAGTCACATGGAGATGTGAACTAATCACATGGTGATGTGAACTATTGCTGTTAAATTACATGGCAATGTGAACTAGATTATTGACTCAAGTGCAAGTGGGAGACTGAAGGAAATATGCCCTACAGGCAATAATACAAGTTGTTATTTATATTTCCTTATATCATGATAAATGTTTATTATTCATGCTAGAATTGTATTAATCGGAAACTTAGTACATGTGTGAATACATAGACAAACAGAGTGTCACTAGTATGCCTCTACTTGACTAGCTCGTTAATCAAACATGGTTAAGTTTCCTAGCCATGGAAAAGAGTTGTCATTTGATGAACGGGATCACATCATTAGAGAATGATGTGATTGACTTGACTCATCCGTTACCTTAGCACTATTATCTTTTAGTTTATTGCTATTGCTTTCTTCATAACTTATACATGTTCCTATGACTATGAGATTATGCAACTCCCGAATACCGGAGGAACACTTAGTGTGCTATCAAACGTCACAACATAACTGGGTGATTATAAAGATGCTCTACAGGTGTCTCCCATGGTGTTTGTTGAGTTGGCATAGATCGAGATTAGGATTTGTCACTCTGATTGTCGGAGAGGTATCTCTGGGCCCTCTCGGTAATGCACACCCGTATAAGCCTAGCAAGCAATGTGACTAATGAGCTAGTTACGTGATGATGCATTACGGAATGAGTAAAGAGACCTGTCGGTAACGAGGTTGAACTAGGTATGATGATACCGACGATCGAATCTCGGGCAAGTAACATACCAATGACAAACGGAACAATGTATGTTGTTATGCGATTTGACCGATAAAGATCTTCGTAGAATACGTAGGAACAAATATGAGCATCCACGTTCCGTATTGGCTATTGACCGTAAGTGAGTCTCGGTCATGTCTACATAGTTCTCGAACCCGTAGGGTCCGCACGCTTAACATTCGATGACGATCGGTATTATGAGTTTATGTGTTTTCATGTACCTAAGGTAGTTCGGAGTTTCGGATGTGATCACGGACATGACGAGGAGTGTCAAAATGGTCAAGACATAAAGATTGATATATTGGAAGGCTATGTTTGGACACCAGAATGGTTTCGGGCAAATACCAGAGTACCGGGGGGTTACCGGAACTCCCCGAGGAGTCAATGGGCCTTATTGGGCCTTAGTGGGAGAGAGGAGGAGGCGGCCAAGGTGGGGGCGAGCCCCCCCAGGCCCAATCCGAATTGGGAAGGGGGCGGGGCCCCCTTTCCTTCTCTCCTTCTCCCTCTTCCTTCTTCTCCTACTCCAACTAGGGAAAAGGGGGAAACCTACTCCTATTGGGAGTAGGACTCCCCCTTGGGCGTGCCATAGAGAGGGCTGGCCCTCCCCTCCTCCCCTCCTTTATATACGCGGGAGGGGGCACCTCATAGACACACAAGTTGACAGTTGTCTTAGCCGTGTGCGGTGCCCCCCTCCACAGAGTTCCACCTCGGTCATATCATTGTAGAGCTTAGGCGAAGCCCTACGTCGGTGACTTCATCATCACCGTCCCCACGCCGTCGTGCTGAAAAAACTCTCCCTCGGCCTCAGCTGGATCAAGAGTACGAGGGACGTCACCGAGCTGAACGTGTGCAGATCGCGAAGGTGTCATGCGTTCGGTACTTGATCGGTTGGATCGCGAAGACGTTTGACTACATCAACCGTGTTACTAAACGCTTCCGCTTTCGGTCTACGAGGGTACGTGGACACACTCTCCCCGCTCGTTGCTATGCATCACCTAGATGGATCTTGCGTGTGCGTAGGGATTTTTTTGAAATTACTGTGTTCCCCAACAGGTTTATCAATCCATGAGATGTGTAGGATGAAGATGGTCTCTCTCTAATGACCCTGCAACCAAATACAAGAAATCTGTTGTGTCCCCAACACACCCAATACAATGGAAAATTGTATAGGTGCACTAGTTCGGCGAAGAGATGGTGATAAAAGTGTAATATGAATGGTAGAAATATATTTTTATAATCTGAATAAATAGAAACAGCAAGGTAGCAAATATTAAACGGTCACAAAAATGGTATGGCAATGCTTGAAAATGAGGCCTAGGGTTCGTACTTTCACTAGTGCAACGTCTCAACAATGCTAATATAATTGGATCATATAATCACCCCTCAAAGTGCGATGAAGAATCACTGCAAAGTTCCTATCTAGTAGAGAACATAAGAATAAATTGTTTGTAGGGTACGAAATCACCTCAAAGCTATTCTTTCTGATCGATCTATTCAAGAGTTCGTACTAATATAACACAAAGTTATTCTTTCCGTTTGATCTATCCTAGAGTTCATACTAAAATAACACCAAAGAAAATTCATATTCATAATATTCAATCCAACACATAGAACTTCAAAGAGTGCCCCAAGATTTCTACCGGAGAAACAAAGACAAGAACATGCATCAACCCCTATTCATAGATTACCCAGCGTCATCTCGGGAATCCGCGAGTTGAGTGCCAAAACATATATCAAGTGAATCAATACGATAACCCATTGTCACCATGAGTATTCATATGCAAGACATATATCAAGTGCTCTCAAATCCATAAAAGTATTCAATTCGATAAAACTAAACCTGAAAGGGAAAACTCAATTCATCACAACAAGATAAACAGGGGAAAACACCATATGATCAGACTATATTAACAAAGCCCATGGTACATCAAGATCGTGACATCTCAAGAACACGAGAGAGAGAGAGAGAGAGAGAGAGATATTGAGCACATAGCTACTGGTACAAACCCTCAGCCCCGAGGGTGGACTACTCCCTCCTCATCGTGGTGGCCGCCGAGATGATGAAGATGGCCACCGGAGATGATTCCCCCTTCGAAAGGGTGTCGGAACGGGGTCCAGATTGGTTTTCGGTGGCTACAGAGCCTTGCGGTGGCGGAACTTCTGATCTAGGTTAACCACGAGGGTTTTTGGAATATTTGTGAATTTATAGGGTAAAGAGGGGGTGCGGGAGGCCATCGAGGTGGGCACAACCCACCTGGGCGCGCCTGGGCCCCCAAGTGCGCCCTGGTGGGTTGTTCCCCCCTCGGGGCACCCCCAGGTGCCGCTCTGGCCCATCCTGGGTGTTCTGGTCCATAAAAAATCTCCAAAAAGTTTCGCAGTGTTTGGACTCCGTTTGATATTGATTTTCCGCGATGTAAAAAAACAAGCAAAAGGAAGCAACTGGCACTAGGCACTGGGTCAATAGGTTAGTCCCAAAAAATGATATAAAGTTACTATAAAATGATTGTAAAACACCCAAGGATGATTGTCGGTGTCAAAACCGGCGAATCTCGGGTAGGGGGTCCCGATCTGTGCGTCAAGGTCGGATGGTAAAAGGAGACAAGGCACACTTTATTTTACCCAGGTTCGGGCCCTCTCGATGGAGGTAAAACCCTACTCCCGCTAGATTAATATTAATGATATGGGTAGTACAAGAGTAGATCTACCACGAGATCAAGGAGGCTAAACCCTGGAAGCTAGCCTATGGGTATGATGATGGTTATGATGTGTTCGTCCTACGGACTACAACCCTTCGGTTTATATAGGCACCGGATAGGGTTAGGGTTACACAGAGTCGGTTACATTGGTAGGAGATCTTGAATATCCGCACGCCTAGCTTGCCTTCCACGCCAAGGAAAGAACCTTCCGGACACGGGACGAAGTCTTCAATCTTGTATCTTCATAGCCCTGGAGTCCGGCTGAAGATATAGTTCGGCTATCCGAACACCCCCTAATCCAGGACTCCCTCAGTAGCCCCTGAACCAGGCTTCAATGACGACGAGTCCGGCGCGCAAATTGTCTTCGGCATTGCAAGGCGGGTTCCTCCTCCAAATTCTTCAAGAAGATAATAAACAACAAAAAATAGTGTCCGGCTCTGCAAAACAAGTTTCCACGTTTTGCCATATAGAGAATAGTACAAACACAAATCAAATCTGCTGACGTATTCCGCAGTGCGTCATAACACTACGACCAAGCCTTCTGTATGGATTATTTTTTGTTGTTCCACCGCAGCACGTTCAACGAGGCAGCTTCCTTGGCACGTCTTGTCGAAGCAGAGATCGTGTGCCCCTTTTAACGGGATTCTCATTAATGCGGACGCGGGTAACCCAACCGCGCCATTTACCACGGCGTGTGAGCGGCAAGCGAGTTTTATTAGGTAGGTGGGGACGCATAACGGCATCAGCCCATATAAGGGGATAAAGATCCACCTCTTTCACCTACGCCTTCTTCCTCCTTTGCCCATCCATCTCCTGCGCACTCAAGCTCCAACGCCCAAGTTCGCTCTTTCTTCCCCAACCTGCTCCAGCGATGTCTGGAGCGGGTGGCAAGTGGATGGCTTCCTCCGTTACGGAGGGTCAAATCAAAAAGCTTAGGAAGGCTGGATATCTGTCCAAGGACATCCCGCACCGGCTTCCCGCGGCGGGGCAGCTTCTTCCCACCCCAAGGCCCCATGAGAGGGTAGTTTTTCTCCCACATTTCCTCTGCGGACTGGGTTTTCTACTTCACCCTTTTGTCCGGGGGCTCATGTTCTACTACGGCCTGGACTTCCACGATCTGGCCCCGAACTTTATCCTCAATATCTCGGCGTTTATCGTTTTGTGTGAGGCCTTTCTCCGCATCCGCCCCCACTTTGGCCTCTGGCTCCAGACCTTCAACGTCAAGCCCAAGGTGGTGTCCGGCACCCAGGCGGAGTGCGGAGGTGCTATGGCCGGCAAAATGGCCAACGCACTCTGGTTCGATGGCTCCTTTGTGGAGTCCTTAAAGGGGTGGTAGGCAGGGTGGTTTTACATCACCGAGCCACGCGACTCGAAATGGGTCGCGGCCCCTGAGTTCCGATCCGGACCCCCCACACGGCTCATGTCCTGGAAAGAGACGGGCCTATCGTGGGGCAACAAAGAAGAAGTGACCGGACTGCAAACTTGCATCCGGTCCCTGATGAACAAGCCCATCCGGCATGTCAACATCATCCAGGTCATGTTCGTTCGCCGGATCCTCCCGTGCCAAGAACGGGAGTTCACTTTGTGGGAATTCGACCCGGCGCGGCACCAAACCCTCAATAGGCTCTTCGACACGACGTATGAAGACGTCTGGAAGGTGCTAACCAAAGGCGCCGAGTGCCCCACATCCGCTTCCGAGGACCGCGGATACAGCTCGCAGCGCAACGCTGGCGAGGTAGGCTATTTATACCTTTCACAGGTTCGTTAAGCTTTTCTACATAGATTAACTCTATGTGGGATCTAAAAACTCCCTTTGCCTTTGACAGGCGTGGCTGAAGATAGCCGGACCAATCAACTGTCCGGCTCCTCTGCCTGAAGACCCAGCCCCAGCTCTCTTAGAGAAGCTACTGGCTCCGGCGCCCTATGTGGTGCCGGAGAAGAAGGTCAAGAAGAAGAAGACCACCGGGACTCGAAAGAGTGCCCGCAATGTGGTGTTGTCGAGCTCGTCATCTGGCGAGTCTACGACGCCCTCCTCTCGTGAAAACGAGGAGGAGGAAGAAGGAAGCTCTCCCCCTCCATCAAGGGGAGCGAAAAATAAGAAGGCCGCCCCAACAGGGGAGGCCGAGGGGTCGAGGAAAAGGAAGACCCCTCCGCCGGACTACTCCCCCAACGCCGAAGAGGGCGGAAAGGAGTGGCCGGACAGAACCAAGCGCCCGGCGACATCGTAAGTATTCACATACCAGAATGACTCATAGTATCTTCAAGCGCGCAGCTTACCCTAATGTCGAATGCTATTTGCGCAGCCCGCCCCGAGCCGCACTCGAAGATTCATCGAGCGGCTCCCTGGATTCGTCGGACATGAACTCTGTCCCGCCCGCAGTCTCCCCCAGCGGGGCGGACGACGCCGAAGCGGCGTCCCGCCGAACAGGGCAGGAGGAGGTGGTCCTGGAGGAGCCGCAAGGCAATCCTCGGGACCCCAGGAGTAAAGGGGACGAAACCCCCCAGGGCTCCCAGTCCGACTTTGTGCCGGACACCGCGCCGGACTCAACCGTCCTGGCTCGCGGTGGGCGAACTCCTTCCAAGAGGAGTAAGCCGTCTGAGCCGGCGACCTCTGTCCAACCAGAGGCGCCGGATAGTCTGTTGGAGGCCCTTGAAGGCGCCACCATCGACGAGGAGCACCGTACTGTTAGGAGTGCGGTGGTCCAAAGGGTTCAGTCCGCCAAGAGCGGACTGAATGAAGCTTGCGCTAGCCTTCTAACAGGCTTCCAGGTAAGCAAAAAATATGCTAAATTCATTACCGCATAGACAGTAGCCCCTGATGCTCTGTTCGGTGTTCGGAAAGAAAAGCCGAATAGAGGATTCAACAATTTTCGCAGGAGTCTAATAAAAAGTCTAATATGCGTATGCAGGCTTCCCTGCTGTCCACCGCCGCACTGACTGCGCAGGTGGAAGTCCTGAAAAAGGACCTCGAGCGGTCCGAGCAAGAGCTCGGCCTTGCCAAAAGGCAGCTCGTGGAAAAGGAAGGTAAGAAATACCCCTTAGAAGAAAAGAAAAAAAAGGTGCCTATAGAGAGGCTTCATTGCAAAAAGAAATAACAGGATTGTACTGCTTATTGTAGGGGCCACAACCGAGGTGGCAACCCTGAAGTAGGCGCTGGCTGAGGCCGAGGAGAAAGCGGTCGAGGAGCGCGCCGAGCGAGAAAAGCTTGGGGTCCAAGTCGGCGAGGTGCAGCAAGAGCTGCAAGCTCTCATGAAGAAACATGAGGGTTTGGAGCTTGAGGCAAAAACGCAAGCATCCGAGCTCGCGTCGGCTGTTGAGACCACCAAGAGTGCCAAGGCCGAAGCCCAAAAGGCCCTCCAAGAGTTGGAGGATGTGAAAAAGATAGCAGCGGGTAAGGCATTCTCAATGCAAAGTAGGAATATAAAGGTGAAATACCTATTACTTACCCGAATCCGGAGTTCTCCAGGGGCGTTCTTCGATCTTCCCCGCAGCGCATCCGACGCCGCCGCATTCTACCGAGCTGAAGAGGACAGCTCGACAGAGAGTGTGTTCTGGTCTCAGTATTCTGAGGCCGGACACCCTTTGCCCTTAAGCAATCAGCTGAAGCAGCTGGCCGAGCTCCACAAGGCGGCCGAACAGGCCATGAAGGGCTTACTAGTTCGGCTGTGGCCTGGAGAGGCCCTGCCTGGGAGCTACTTCGGGCTGGTGCGGCGGCTGGTGGAGGCCTGTCCACGGCTTGAGGTCATCAAGCGCTCCGTCTGCATAAAAGGTGCCCGGAGGGCCCTTGCCCGTGTAAGGGTACACTGGGGCAAGCTGGACGGAGAGAAGCTGGTGAAGGACGGGCCGCCGCAGGGGAAGGAGCATCGCAAGCCCGAGAACTACTACAAGGAAGTTCTCGCTGGAGCTCGCCTTGTCGCGGATGAGTGTGCCAAAGATGCAATATTTCAATGAACTCGCTCGTTTGTATCCTGTGCGCTGAAAACTTGTTCATATGCGCTTAAGCAATGCTTTCTGAATTTAAAATATTATTTTCTGTGCGGCCGTTTATCAATAACTGAGAGATGGCGAGTCGTCGGCTTCTGCCCCCATGCAACTAGTGCTGGGGTGTTCGGGATAAACCCGAGGGCTCTTGTTCCCATAGTTGGGTCTTTCGAGGGAGGTGCTCAGCACAGCGAACCAGGCCATCGGACTATAATGCTTGAACACTCTCACTTAGCCATAGAACGTTATAATTTTAAATTTCGGCGAAGCCCCTAGTTCGGAAGGCCGAATTCGGGGCACTATCCATGCCTTTAGCTGGACTTAACCAGCTCTCCGCTCGAAGCGGCATAAGCCTTTAGGGACTCGAAAAACCTCTCGAACAGCGACCGGTCTTGCGCCTTATCATGACAGTCTGTTTTAGCTTTCTCCACTGAGGTGCTCACCCACCTGATCTGGGGCACAATCGCAGTGGTTCTCCTAGTGCTACCTTAGCCGATAGAGCGGAACGTAAGGCACCAAAACATAGGAGCCGGGCAAACCCAACATATGACCAAAATCATGACTCGGAGCCGATGCATATAATGCTATAAGTTCGGGGTGCCGCACTTGTGAAAGTGGACGGACTTCTCACACCAGATAGAAGGGTAATAAAGCCCCTGGCGTGGTTTGCCGTACCATGGTGTACGGGTGCGATCATGTTATTTGAGTAAACATATGTATATTAAAAGAAGATAATGCAAAAAATAGACGAAAGGCTATGCATTATTTATGAGGAGGCTGTTTATTCAAGCCGAACGATACAAGTAGGAAAAAAAATTAGACTATTTAGCATGTCCTGACCAGGCACAGGCCGCGGAATTTAGAAACAGATATATCGCTCGAAATAGAGACCACCTGAGAGTTCCATGATGCGGCGTTGTTTTGTCTGCTTTCCTGGGTCCTGTATCGTCTGTGCGGCAGCGAGGCCGGACACTGTATCCAGAGTATGGAGTCCTGAAAGAAAAGAAGAACCCGGCAGCCCCTATTACGTTTGATGACGTATTGTTGGCATGCCGTTTTATCTGCCCCTTCCCCTATGCCCATGGAATTGTAAGGGCGTAATTGTGTACTCGAGGTACTAGCTCCGCTATGTAGTGATGGCTGGGGTTGGGGCCGTATTGCTACCCGTGCTCTGAACGCGCCAGTCGGTCTTGCTGCGGGTTACTCCGGGCGCGTTTTGCTTTGTCCTGCTTTGTAGCGGCCGGACTCGAGAGCTGCCTTAACAGGCTGCTTTGTACCTCTGCTGCGAGGGCCGCCGTGTGTTCCTCCGTACTGATGGAGCGTTCGGTGTTTCCGCTGACCGTGATTACACCTCGAGGGCCTGGCATCTTGAGCTTGAGATATGCGTAGTGCGGCACCGCATTGAATTTAGCGAATGCGGTTCGCCCAAGCAGAGCATGATAGCCACTGCGGAACGGAACTATGTCAAAGATTAACTCTTCGCTTCAGAAGTTGTCCGGAGATCCGAAGACCACATCAAGTGTTATGGAGCCTATGCAATTGGCCTCTACACCTGGGATGACGCCTTTAAAGGTCGTCCTTGTGGGCTTGATCCTTGATGGATCTATGCCCATTTTCCGCACTGTATCCTGGTAGAGTAGGTTCAGGCTACTGCCGCCGTCCATGAGGACTCTTGTAAGGTGAAATCCGTCAACGATTGGGTCAAGAACCAATGCGGCGAAACCGCCGTGACGGATGCTAGTGGGGTGGTCCCTTCGATCGAAGGTGATCGGGCAGGAGGACCATGGGTTGAACTTTGGGGCGACTGGCTCCATTGCGTATACGTCCCGTAGCGCACGCTTCCTCTCCCGCTTGGGAATATGAGTCGCGTATATCATGTTCACCATCCGCACTTGTGGGGGAAACCCCTTCTGTCCGTTGTTGTTCGGCGGCCTGGGCTCCTCTTCGTCATCGCTGTCTAGCCCCTTGTTTTTGTGTTCGGCTCTTAACTTGCCTGCCTGCTTGAACACCCAACAATCCCTGTTGGTGTGATTGGCTGGCCTTTCGGGTCTGCCGTGAATCTGGCACGAGCGGTCGAGTATTCGGTTCAAACTGGACGGGCCCTGGGTATTCTTTTTGAATGGCTTTTTCCGCTGACCGGATTTATGGCCTCTGAATCCGGCGTTTACTGTCTTCATTGCTGTCGCTGCTGACGCGGCGTTTCTGTTTATTCCGTCGCGACCTGCCATTTTTGTACTTGATATCTGAATTACCTTGCTTCTTCGATAAGTTGTTGCTGCGAGCTAGCCAGCTATCTTCGCCCGCGCAAAAGCAGGTCATGAGTGTCGTGAGGGCTGCCATGGATTTCGGCTTTTCCTGTCCCAGGTGCCGGGCAAGCCACTCGTCATGGATGTTATGCTTGAAGGCTGCTAAGGCCTCTGCATCCGGACAATCGACTATCTGATTTTTCTTTGTTAGGAACCGTGTCCAGAATTGCCTGGCTGATTCTTCTGGCTACTGGATTATGTGGCTTAGGTCGTCGGCGTCCGGTGGCCGTACGTAGGTCCCCTGGAAGTTGTCGAGGAATGCGGCCTCCAGGTCCTCCCAAGAGCCGATCGAATCTGCGGGGAGGCTGTTAAGCCAGTGCCGGGCTGGTCCCTTAAGCTTAAGGGGTAAACATTTGATGGCGTGCAAATCATCGCCATGTGCCATGTGGATGTGGAGGAGATAGTCCTCAATCCATACTGCCGGATCTGTCGTACCATCATATGACTCGATGTTGACGGGTTTAAAACCCTCTGGGATTCTATGATCCATTACTTCGTCTGTGAAGCATAGTGGGTGTGCGGCGCCCCTGTACTGGGCTATGTCTCGACGCAGTTCGGAGGAGCTGTGCCTGTTGTGTTCGGCCCGGCCGGATTTATTGTGTCCGGAGTGAAAATTATCACGTGCCGTCGGGCGTCCGCGCGATCCATAGATCGATCTTGTTTGCCTTGCTTTGTCCTCCAAGACGTCTCGCAGGTCTGGTTCGTGTTCCCGTGCCTTGGTAAAGCGGCTGCGGGGCATGGCTTGTTTGGATGTTCGACAGGCTTCTCTGTCGCGGCCGTGAGGTGGCCGATCTACCATGTCTTGGGCTTCCTCCTCTGATTGGGGTAGCGGCCTGCGCTTAGGATAGTTTTTGGAGGGGCGTCCGAGCTCGTGCTCTTCGGCCCCAAGGACTTCAGTCCATCTGTCAGCTAGCAAATCTTGATCAGCTCTAAGTTGTTGCTGCTTTTTCTTTAGGCTGTTCGCCGTGGCTAAAAGCCTGCGTTGAAAGCGCTCTTGTTCGGCGGGGTCTGATGGTACAATGAATTCATCGTCGCCGAGGCTTGCCTCGTCTTCGGAGGGAGGCATGTAGTTATCTCCCTCGACCTCTCGCTCTGCCGCTCTCTCATGAGGGCGGTCTTCTCCATCTTCCTGTGTCGAATCCTGCTGGTTTTGGTGTTCTTCGGCGCTGTTCGGGGTAGTATTATCTCCCGTGCCGGAATCACCGTTTCTGCTGTGGCAGGATTTGGAGCGGCGCCGCTGACGTCGGCGTTTTGGAGGCTTTTTCAAAGTGCCATCCTCCGTTGTTCCATCGTCATCTCCATCTTTTGGAGCATCCACCATGTATATGTCGTATGACAAGGTGGCGGTCCAGCGCCCTACAGGTGTTGGTTCTTGCTCGTCTCCTCCTTCGTCGTCCATACCGTCGAAGTCTTCGGAGCCGAAGTCGAGCATGTCGGATATATCGTCGACAGTGGCTATTAAGTGGGCGGTGGGTGGGCTTTGAATTTCTTCGTCGTCCGAATCCCAACCTCGCAGGCCATAGTTCGGCCCGGGCTCTCCTGACAAAGAGAGAGACTTGAGAGAATTCAGAATATCACCAAAAGGTGAATACTGAAAGATGTCCGCAGCGGTGAACTCCATTACCGGCGCCCAATCTGATTCGATTGGCAGGGGCGCGGGAGGTTTGGAGTTCGGAGAAGTGACCGGCTCCTTGGAGTCATGTGCCATGCGGAGTGTGGGGCTTGCGTTTGGCTCAATGGCTTTGAAGATCGCAGCCCCCGAGGTGACGTCCAACCGTTCATCCTCAAAGAACGCAGCGGGCTCCGGATCGAGGATCGGGGCCGGAGCATATGCGGCCTCCAGGACACTGTTCGGAGGCAGAGCTATATCATGCCCCTCGAGATAGTGCGGCGCGCTTGGCTGTGGCTCGAATCCGTCGAAGATCAAGTCTCCGCGGATATCTGCCGTGTAGTTTAGGCTTCCAAACCTGACTTGATGGCCAGGGGCGTAGCTCTCGATCTGCTCCAGATGGCCAAGCGAGTTGGCCCGCAGAGCGAAGCCGCCGAAGACGAAGATCTGTCCGGGGAGAAAAGTCTCACCCTGGACCTCATCGTTGTTGATGATCAAAGGAGCCATCGGGCCTAAAGGCGACGACACAGAGGAGCTCTTAATGAAAGCACCAATGTCGGTGTCAAAACCGGCAGATCTCGGGTAGGGGGTCCCGATCTGTGCGTCAAGGTCGGATTGTAACAGGAGACAAGGGACACTTTATTTTACCTAGGTTTGGGCCCTCTCGATGGAGGTAAAACCCTACTCCTGCTAGATTAATATTGATGATATGGGTAGTACAAGAGTAGATCTACCACGAGATCAAGGAGGCTAAACCCTGGAAGCTAGCCTATGGGTATGATGATGGTTATGATGTGTTCGTCCTACGGGCTACAACCCTTCGGTTTATATAGGCACCGGATAGGGTTAGGGTTACACAGAGTCGGTTACGTTGGTAGGACATCTTGAATATCTGCACGCCTAGCTTGCCTTCCACGCCAAGGAAAGAACCTTCCGGACACGGGACGAAGTCTTCAATCTTGTATCTTCATAGTCCTGGAGTCCGGCTGAAGATATAGTTCGGCTATCCGAACACCCCCTAATCTAGGACTTCCTCAATGATAATATAACAGCATGAATACTTCATAAATTATAGATACATTGGAGACATATCAGTTACGTGCAAGATTAAATTGTGTAGTAATTGATTCATAGATCAAACAAAAATACAAAATAAAATCAATTAATTAAAATTGCAGCAAGGTAGACCCCGGGGCCATAGTTTTCACTAGAGGCTTCTCTCTCGAAAATAGCATACGATGGGTAAACAAATTACTGGTGCGCAATTGATAGAAAAGCGAATAATCATGATGATATCCAAGGCAATAATCATGTATATAGGCATCATGTCCGAGACAAGTAGACCGACTCCTGCCTGCATCTACTACTATTAGTCCACACATCAACTGCTATCTAGCATGCATCTACAGTAGTAAGTTCATAAAGAATAGAGTAACGTCTTAAGCAAGATGACATGATGTAGACAAAGTAAACCCAATCATGAATAAACCCCATCTTTTTATCCTTAATGGCAATGATATAGATATGTGTCATGTCCCCTTCTGTCACTAGGATTGAGCACCGCAAAATCAAATCCATTACAAAGCACCTCTCCTATTGCAAGAAAAATCAGTCAAGTTGGCCAAACCAAATCAATAGATCAGAGGGAAATACAAAGCTATAATAATCATGCATAAAAGAGTTCATAGAAAACTCAAATAATATTCATGGATATCTCATCCTAAACTCATAATTCATCGGATCCTGTCAAACACACCACAAAAGTGATTACATCGAATAGAACTCCAAGAACATCAAGGAGAACATTGTATTGAAGATCAGAAAGAGAGAGAGAGAGAGAGAGAGAGAGAGAGAGAGAGAGAGAGAGAGAGAGAGAGAGAGAGAGAGAGAGAGAGAGACATCTAGCTACTAACTATGGACCCATAGGTCTGTGGTAAACTACTCACACATCATCGAGAGGGCAGTAAGATTGATGTAGAGGCCCTCCGTGATCGAATCCCCCTCCGGCAGAGTGCCGGAAAAGGCCTCCATATGAGATCTCGTGGTTCTGGAAGTTGCGGCTGTGGAAAAAGTATTTTGGCTGTCTTTCTTTTGGTTTCCCAATTTTAGAGAATTTATAGAGGCGGTGTTAGGTCAAAGGGAGCCACATGGGCCCAACAAGCCACCAGGGCGCGCCCTGGTGCCTCATGGGCCCATGTTTCATCTTCTGCTCCTCTCCTGAAGCTTCTAGTGTCTCTTTTGTCCAGAAAAATATCCGAAAAGTTTCGTTGCATTTGGACTTCGTTTGGTATTGATATTCTAAAAAACCAAAAACAAGCGAAAAAACAACAACTGATACGAGACACTAAGTTAATAGGTTTGTTCCAAAAAATGATATATAATTGCTTGTAAATGCATATAAAATATCCAAGATTGATACTATAATAGCATGAAACAATCAAAAATTATAGATACGTTGGAGACATATCACTGTGTTCCAAAAAATTATTGTTCATCGCGTATTTGGAAAAAGAATCACACGTTTTGAAAAAATCCTGACATATTAAAAAAAGCACGATGTATTTTAAAAATATTTGTTGGGCATTTAAAACAATGTGCATTTGGAAAGGCTATTCAATATCCTTTTGCGAGAAAAAATTTCGATCAATTCCTCAAATATCATGACAACACAAAGAACACCAGAAGTAAAAAAAAGTACTTCCATGTCTGTAGACCAAATAGGGACTGACTACAAGCACTAGAGTGAGCCGAAGACGCGTTGCCATCATCGCCCCTGCCTTACAGAATTTGGCAACCTTCTTGTAGTAAACAGTTGGTGAGTCGTCATGCTAAGGCCCCAAAGGACTAATGCACCGTCATCACCCCTAGTCGCCGATGAAGAGAAGCGTATATCCAGTGGATTCAATTTGTAGACACAGACACACCGCCACATGCCTTAAGGCATTCGAGCCGCACCACCGGGATGAGGGCTGGCGGGGAGAATCTTATTCCGTCTCCAGGGAGCCGCAACTGCCTTGCCCCCTTCAGCAGGACACAAACCCTTAATAGACTAAAAAAACAAAAAAGAAGTAGTTGTTCTCCCACCGACAAGGGCTCCACGACGACAGCACCAGCGAGAGGCGGGAAAACCCTAGAAGCCTAGGAGTCTCTTGTGGGGAGAAGAAAAACGTTGCATGTCTTAGGGTACTCGTTTTTTGTAAAAATTCAAAAAAATACAAAAGAAATTTCCATGTATTTTTTAAAATACAGGTTTTAAAACTATTCACCAAAGGAAAAAATGAAATATAATATATAGAACAACAAACAAAAAAAACATTAAAAGGGCGATGAAAAGAAATATAGAAAATATATAAAAAGGGAAAAGAGAAAGAAGAAACGGAGAGAAGAGCAGGAGACCTACAAAAAGAACAGGATGGACGCTTGTGGTAGCACGAAAGAAAAGGCATAAAAGGAAAATCGTTTTCATGGCTATTGGCCTGGTCCGCTTGGAAACCCAAATAGGCGATCGCGTGCTACAACCCGCAATAGGCGAGAAATTGTGCGCGCCCCCAGCGCGCGCACAATAAGACCACCCGGCGGGGAGCACCTATACTGCAGCGACTATTTATCACATTAAGCAATCGCTACGAGATGTCTGCAGAAGCGTTTCGAGTAACTCCTTGCGGAGAGCTAGCTCTGCTAGCCACTCCGCCCAAGTCTAGCTTGTGATAAGAATGAGATGTGTTTTGTAGTTCAGGCGAGTGAAGCTAGGTTTTCATGGATTTTGTGGTTTTTCCTCGGTTTTTTTGTTTTCTTTTTTCTTCTCCACTTTTTGCTTAGGTTTCCTTTTCCATTTTTTTGCTTTCTTTTGTTCTTCTTTTCTTCTCCGGGTTTTTGTTTCTTTTTCAGTTTTCTCTGTCAAATGCTTGTTCAACATTTTTCAAATGCTTATTCAATATTTGTTAAATACTTGTCAACATTTCTAAAAATACTTGTTCAACATTTTCTTAAATACTTGTTCAACCTTTTCAAATACTTTTTCAACATTTCTATACACATGATCAACATTTTTTCCAAATACGTGTTTAACATTTTTCAAATGCTTGTTCAACATTTTTAAATAATATTTGACACTTTTCAAATACTTGTTCAACATTTTATCTACGTGATCAACATTTTTTCAAATACACGTCAACATTTTTTTTTCAAATACCCGTTCAACATTTTTTGAATGCTTGTTTAATATTTTGAAATACTTGTTTAACATCATTCAAATACTTGTTCAACATGTTTATTAAAAGCACACAGATTTGAAAACAAAACATGAATTAAAAAAGTTCATGTAATAAAAAGACTTCAACGATTTTCCAAAACGTTCACAAATTTCAAAAGAAGGTTTATCAATTTTGTAAAACAGTTCATCAATTTTTGGAAAAAGTTCATCGTTTTTAATATAGCTCATCAATTTTGACAAAAGTTCATCCATTTTCAAAAAGGGTTCAAAAGTTCAAAAAATTTCATCACTTTTGAAAAGAAAAAAATCATCAATTTCAAAAAAAGTCCATCAATTTTGAAAATGGTTCACAATGTTTTTTAAAAATTTCATCGATTTTGGAAACAAAAATCAATTATTTGAAAAGAGTTCATGGATTTGAAAAAGTTCATTGAATATGAAAAATAATTAACCAATTTGAAAAGGTTCATTGGAATTGAAAAAAGTTCATAATTTTTTTTAAAGTCAAAAATTGGAAAAAAAGTTCATCGATTTTAGAAAAAGTTCGCAAATTTGAATAAAAGTTCATTGGTTTTGGAAAATTTGGTTCATCATTTTTTAAAAAATCCATGAATTTGTAAAGAATCCACACATTGATTAAAAAATAGAAAAAAATAAAAAATTGAATAAAAACGCTCGGAAAATAGCTAGAACTTAAGAAGGAATAAAAGTGAAAAAATGCAAGTGTGTCACAACGAGTCCGATAGCCTAGTGGTTGGTTCGCTTCGTTTGAACACAGAGGTCGGGAGTTTGAATCTGATCGCGTGCACATTTTTTGGGTGTTTACCGGAATAAAATGGTATACGGGCCAGCCGAGTTAAGACCGCCATCAACGCCAGTTAACAAAATGCACATTGTCAGCTAGAAATATGGTAAGTACTACGTTCACTTAAACATGTCGAACCACTCTACAGAAATTGCTGCTTTTTTCGGTAAACATTAGATTCAATGCGAGATTTTCTTCCGGATAAAGGACATTTCATTGAATTTATTTATCAAGGTGATAGACAAATCAACTAAGCAAAACCGAAAAGTAAGGGCAAAACTCACTAGCTGGCTCAGCTAGGGGCACAATTGTAATTGTCCAATGAGAGTCTCAACAAGTTGCTCCAGCTAATCAAGGCTTTCATGTGGTACATACACTACTCCGTGTCCACCATATGATTTGCCAATGTGTTTACATTATCCATGACTATTTAATATTGCACAAGTTCTCATTATGGCCCACTCTCCAGCAAACTCAAGACGAAATGAACTTTGGCAATTGGAGAATTGAAGTTTCAAAAGGAGGTTCAAACTGCCGACCTAAGTTAAATCGATACAATGATTTATACCTTAGTTTTGTAATTTGCAGATGCAGGCGCTTCTGACTGTTGAAGTTTGTCATTCAAAGAAAGAGGGAGCAAAGAACTTCTCGGTTGTAATTCAGATCATAGGTTTTCCATGATTCTCTTTTACGATTCAGAGATTTATTCAAGGAGTCTTGACTTCTTGTTGGGTCTTTGCGGTTATGTCCAATGGTTATCATTCATCATCACCATCCGTGACATGAGTCATGTAGGTTGTAAGACTGCTACTTTGTGTTGATACAAGCCTATGATTTATTTTATGAATGCACATTGCCAGTAATGCATTTCTGTTGGTCATGTAACTACTACTACATTGCTTAGCTTGAACTATACTGAAAGTTTAGTCAGCCACACAAGTTAACAAGTAGTTCGATGTACATGTCTTACCCATAGCATCAAAAAACAAATTAACAGTCAAAGCCTCTCACGTAAACAAGCATACAATGATCCATATGAACGTGAGCACATCCTACCCCTATGAGCGCATGCGAGAGACTGTGGCATAGCATCTTGAGAATGACGAATTTGTTGGGGTATGTAGTATTTCAAAAAAAATTGCCTACGCACACGCAAGATCCATCTAGGTGATGCATAGTACCAAGCGGGGAGAATGTGTCCACATACCCTCCTAGACCGAAAGCGGAAGCGTTTAGTAACACGGTTGATGTAGTCGAACGTCTTCGCGATCCAACCGATCCAAGTACCGAACGCACGGCACCTCCGTGATCTGCACACGTTCAACTCGGTGATGTCCCTCGTACTCTTGATCCAGCTGAGGCCGAGGGAGAGTTTTGTCAGCAGGACGGTGTGGTGACAGTGGCGATGAAGTTACCGACGTAGGACTTCGCCTAAGCTCTACAACGATATGACTGAGGTGGAAATCTGTGGAGAGGGGCACCACACACGGCTAAGACAACTGTCAACTTGTGTGTCTATGGGGTGCCCCCCTCCCCCATATATGAAGGAGGGGAGGAGGGGGCCGGCCGACCCTTCATGGTGCGCCCCAAGGGGGGATTCCTACTACTAGGAGTAGGTTTCCCCCCTTTCCTAGTCCTAATAGGAGGGGGAAGGAAGGGAAAGAGGAGAGGAAGGAAAGGGGGGCCGGGCCCCATCCCAATTCGAATTGGGCTTGGGGGGCGCGCCCCCACCTCTTGGCCGCCTCCTCTCTCTCCCACTAAAGCCCATGTAGGCCCATTTAGCCCCCGGGGGGTTCCGGTAACCCCCCGGTACTCCGGTATATGCCCGAACTCATCCGAAACCATTCCGGTGTCCAAACATAACCTTCCTATATATCAATCTTCATGTCTCGACCATTTCAAGACTCATCGTCATGTCCATGATCACATCCGGGACTCCTAACTACCTTCGGTATAACAAAATAGACAAACTCATAATACCGATTGTCATCGAACGTTAAGCGTGCGGACCCTACGGGTTTGAGAACTATGTAGACATGACCGAGACTCATCTCTGGTCAATAAACAATAGCGGAACCTAGATGCTCATATTGGTTCCTACATATTCTACGAAGATCTTTATCGGTCAAACCGCATAACGACATACGTTGTTCCCTTTGTCATCAGTATGTTGCTTGCCCGAGATTCGATCATCGGTATCTCAATACCTAGTTCAATCTCGTTGCCGGCAAGTCTCTTTACTCGTTCCGTAATGCATCATCCCATAACTAACTCATTAGTCACATTGCTTGCAAGGCTTATAGTGATGTGCATTACCGAGAGGGCCCGGAGATACCTCTCCGACAATCGGAGTGACAAATCCTAATCTCGATCTATGCAACTCAACAAACACCATTGGAGACACCTGTAGAGCATCTTTATAATCACCCAGTTACATTGTGACGTTTGATAGCACACTAAGTGTTCCTCCAATATTCAGGAGTTGCATAATCTCATAGTCATAGGAACATGTATAAGTTATGAAGAAAGCAATAGCAATAAACTAAACGATCATAGTGCTAAGCTAACGGACGGGTCAAGTCAATCACATCATTCTCTAATGATGTGATCCCGTTCATCAAATGACAACTCTTTGTCCATGGCTAGGAAACTTAACCATCTTTGATTAACGAGCTAGTCAAGTAGAGCCATACTAGTGACACTCTGTTTGTCTATGTATTCACACATGTACTAAGTTTCCGGTTAATATAATTCTAGCATGAATAATAAACATTTATCATGATATAAGTAAATATAAATAACAACTTTATTATTGCCTCTAGGGCATATCCTTCAGTCTCCCACTTGCACTAGAGTCAATAATCTAGATTACATTGTAATCTTTCTAACACCAATGGAGTCTTGGTGATGATCATGTTTTGCTCGTGAGAGAGGCTTAGTCAACGGGTCTGCAACATTCAGATATGTATGTATCTTGAAAATCTCTATGTCTCCCTCCTTGACTTGGTCGTTGATGGATTTGCAGCGTCTCTTGATGTGCTTGGTTCTCTTGTGAAATCTGGATTCCTTTGCCAAGGCAATAGCACCAGTATTGTCACAAAAGATTTTCATTGGACCTGATGCACTAGGTATGACACCTAGATCAGATATGAACTCCTTCATCCATACTCTTTCATTTACTGCTTCTGAAGCAGCTATGAACTCCGCTTCACGCGTAGATCCTGCCACGATGCTCTGCTTGGAACTGCACCAACTGACAGCTCCACCATTCAATAAAAATACGTATCCGGTTTGAGACTAGAGTCATCCGGATCAGTGTCAAAGCTTGCATCGACGTAACCGTTTACGACGAGCTCTTTTTCACCTCCATAAACGAGAAACATATCCTTAGTCCTTTTCAGGTATTTCGGGATGTTCTTGACCGCTGTCCAGTGATCCACTCCTGGATTACTTTGGTACCTCCCTGCTAAACTAATAGCAAGGCACACATCTGGTCTGGTACTCAGCATTGCATACATGATAGAACCTATGGCTGAAGTATAGGGAATGACTTTCATTTTCTCTCTATCTTCTGCAGTGGTCGGGCATTGAGTCAGACTCAACTTCACACCTTGTAACACAGGCAAGAGCCCTTTCATTGCTTGATCCATTTTGAACTTCTTCAAAACTTTATCAAGGTATGTGCTTTGTGAAAGTCCAATTAAGGTCTTGATCTATCTCTATAGATCTTGATGCCCAATATATAAGCAGCTTCAGCGAGGTCATTCATTGAAAAATTCTTATTCAAGTATCCTTTTATGTTATTCGGAAATTCAGTATCATTTCCGATCAACAATATGTCATCCACATATAATATCAGAAATGCTACAGAGCTCCCACTCACTTTCTTGTAAATATAGGCTTCTCCAAAAGTCTGTATAAAACCATATGCTTTGATCACACTATCAAAGTGTATATTCCAACTCCGAGAGGCTTGCACCAGTCCATAAATGGATCGCTGGAGCTTGCACACTTTGTTGGCACCTTTTGGATCGACAAAACCTTCTGGTTGCATCATATACAACTCTTCTTTCAGATATCCATTAAGGAATGCAGTTTTGACATCCGTTTACCAAATTTCATAATCATAAAATGCGGCAATTGCTAACATGATTCGGACGGACTTAAGCATCGCTATGGGTGAGAAGGTATCATCGTATTCAACTCCTTGAACTTGTCGAAAATCTTTTGCGACAAGTTGAGCTTTGTAGACAGTAACATTACCGTCAACGTCAGTCTTCTTCTTGAAGAACCATTTATTCTCTATGGCTTGCCGATCATCAGGCAAGTCAACCAAAGTCCACACTTTGTTCTCATACATTGATCCCATCTCAGATTTCATGGCCTCAAGCCATTTTGCGGAACCTGGGCTCATCATCGCTTCCTCATAGTTCGTAGGTTTGTCATGGTCAAGTAACATGACTTCTAGAACATGATTACGGTACCACTCTGATGTGAATCTTACTCTGGTTGACCTATGAGGTTCAGTAGTAAATTGATTAGAAGTTTCATGATCATCATCATTAGCTTCCTCACTTAATGGTGTAAGAATCACTGGACCTGATTTCTGTGATGAACTACTTTCCAATAAGGGAGTAGGTACAATTACCTCATCAAGTTCTATTTTCCTCCCATTCACTTCTTTCGAGAGAAACTCCTTCTCTAGAAAGGATCCATTCTTAGCAACGAATATCTTGCCTTCGGATCTGTGATAGAAGGTGTACCCAACAGTCTCCTTTGGGTATACTATGATGATACATTTCTCCGATTTGGGTTCATGCTTATCAGGTTGAAGCTTTTTCACATAAGCATCGCAGCCCCAAACTTTAAGAAATGACAACTTGGGTTTCTTGCCAAACCACAGTTCATATGGCGTCGTCTCAACGGATTTAGATGGTGCCCTATTTAACGTGAATGCAACCGTCTCTAAAGCATAACCCCAAAACAATAGCGGTAAATCAGTAAGAGACATCATAGATCGCACCATATCTAATATGGTACGATTACAATGTTCGGACACACCATTACGCTGTGGTGTTTCGGGTGGCTTGAGTTGTGAAACAATTCCGCATTGTTTCAAATGAAGACCAAACTCGTAACACAAATATTCTCCTCCATGATCAGATCGTAGAAACTTTATTTTCTTGTTACGATGATTTTCGACTTCACTCTGAAATTCTTTGGACTTTTCAAATGTTTCAGACTTATGTTTCATCAAGTAGATATACCCATATATGCTCAAATCATCTGTGAAGGTCAGAAAATAACGATACCCGCCGGGAGAATCAACACTCATCGGATCGCATACATCAGTATGTATTATTTCCAAAAAGTATGTTGCTCGCTCCATTGTTCCGAAGAACGGGGTCTTAGTCATCTTGCCCATGAGGCATGGTTCGCAAGCATCAAGTGATTCCAAAATCCAATCAGCATGGAGTTTCTTCATACGCTTTACACCAATATGACCTAAACGGCAGTGCCACAAATAAGTTGCACTATCATTATTAAACTTATATCTTTTGGCTTCAATACTATGAACATGCGTATAACTACTATCAAGATTTAGTAAAAATAAACCACTCATCAGGATGCATGACCATAAAAGATATTATTCATATAAATAGGACAACCATTATTCTTTGATTTAAATGAATAACTGTCTCGCATCAAACAAGATCCAAATATAATGCTCATGCTTAACGCTGGCACCAAATAACAATTATTCAGGTCTAAAACTAATCCCGAAGGTAGATGTAGAGGTAGCATGCCGCCGACGATCACATCGACTTTGGAACCATTTCCCACGCGCATCATCACCTCATCCTTAGACAATCTTCACTTAATCTATGGCCCCTATTTCGAGTTGCAAATATTAGCAATAGAACCAGTATCACATACCCAGGCGCTACTGCGAGTATTAGCAGTAAGGTACACATCAATAACATGTATATCAAATATACCTTTCACTTTGCCATCCTTCTTTTCCGCCAAATACTTGGGGCAGTTCCGCTTCCAGTGACCAGTCCCTCTATAGTAGAAGCACTCAGTCTCAGGCTTAGGTCCAGAGTTGGGCTTCTTCACTTGAGCAGCAACTTGTTTGCCATTCTTTTTTAAGTTCCCCTTCTTCCCTTTGCCCTTCTTCTTGAAACTGGTGGTCTTATTGACCATCAACACTTGATGCTCCCTCTTGATTTCTACCTCAGCAGCCTTTAGCATTGCGAAGAGCTCAGGAATTGTCTTATCCATCCCTTGCATATTATAGTTCATCACGAAGCTCTTGTAGTTTGGTGGCAGTGATTGAAGAACTCTGTCAATGACACTATCAACTGGAAGATTAACTCCCAGCTGAGTCAAGTGATTGTGGTACCCAGACATTCTGAGTATATGCTCACTGATAAAACTATTATCCTCCATTTTGCAGCTGTAGAACTTATTGGAGACTTCATATCTCAATCCAGGCATTTGCTTGAATTATTAACTTCAACTCCTGGAACATCTCATATGATCCATGACGTTCAAAACGTCGTTGAAGTCTCGGTTCTAAGCCGTAAAGCATGGCACACTGAACTATCGCGTAGTTAGCAGCTTCGCTCTGCCAGGTGTTCACAACATCTGGCGTTGCTCCTGCAGTGGGTTTGGCTCCCAGCGGTGCTTCCAGGACGTAATTCTTTTGTGCAACAATGAGGATAATCCTCAAGTTATGGACCCAGTCCATGTAATTGCTCCCATCGTCTTTCAACTTAGCTTTCTCTAGGAATGCATTAAAATTCAACAGAGCAACAACACGGGCCATTTATCTACAACAACATAGACATGCAAAATAGTATCAGGTACTAAGTTCATGATAAATTAAAGTTTAATTAATCATATTACTTAAGAACTCCCACTTAGATAGACATCCCTCTAATCATCTAAGTGATCACGTGATCCACATCAACTAAACCATGTCCGATCATCAGGTGAGATGGAGTATTTTCAATGGTGAACATCACTATGTTGATCATATCTACTATATGATTCACGCTCGACCTTTCGGTCTCAGTGTTCCGAGGCCATATCTGCATGTGCTAGGCTCATCAGGTTTAACCCGAGTATTCTGCATGTGCAAAACTGGCTTGCACCCGTTGTATGTGAACGTAGAGCTTATCACACCCGATCATCACGTGGTGTCTCGGCACGATGAACTGTAGCAATGGTGCATACTCAGGGAGAACACTTATACCTTGAAATTTAGTGAGAGATCATCTTATAATGCTACCACCGTACTAAGCAAAATAAGATGCATAAAGGATAAACATCACATGCAATCAATATAAGTGATATGATATGGCCATCGTCATCTTGTGCCTTTGATCTCCATCTCCAAAGCACCGTCATGATCACCATCATCACCGGCTTGACACCTTGATCTCCATCGAAGCATCATTGTTGTCTCGCCAACTATTGCTTCTACGACTATCGCTACCGCTTAGTGATGAAGTAAAGAAATTACATGGCGATTGCATTTCATACAATAAAGCGACAACCATATGGCTCCTGCCAGTTGCCGATAACTGTGTTATAAAACATGATCATCTCATACAACAATTTATATAATCACGTCTTGACCATATCACATCACAACATGCCCTGCAAAAACAAGTTAGACGTCCTCTACTTTGTTGTTGCAAGTTTTACGTGGCTGCTACGGGCTTAGCAAGAACCGTTCTTACCTACGCATCAAAACCACAACAATTTTTCGTCAAGTTTGTTGTTTTAACCTTCAACAAGGACCGGGCGTAGTCACACTCGATTCAACTAAAGTTGGAGAAACATACACCCACTAGCCACCAATGTGCGAAGCACGTCGGTAGAACCAGTCTTGCGTAAGCGTACTCGTAATGTCGTTCTGAGTCGCTTCATCCAATAATACCCCCGAATCAAAGTAAGACATGCCGGTAAGCAGAATGACTATTATCGCCCACAACTCTTTGTGTTCTACTCGTGCATATAACATCTATGCATAGACCTGGCTCGGATGCCACTGTTGGGGAACGTAGTATTTAAAAAAAATGCCTACGCACACGCAAGATCCATCTAGGTGATGCATAGCAACGAGCGGGGAGAATGTGTCAACGTACCCTCATAGACCAAAAGCGGAAGCGTTTAGTAACGGGTTGATGTAGTCGAACATCTTCACGATCCAACCGATCCAAGTACTGAATGAACGGCACCTCCACGATCTGCACACATTCAGCTCGGTGACGTCCCTCGTACTCTTGATCCAGCTGAGGCCGAGGGAGAGTTTCGTCATCACAACAACGCGGTGATAGTGATGATGAAGTTACCGACGCAGGGCTTCGCCTAAGATCTACAACGATATGACCAGGTGAAAATCTATGGAGGGGGCACAACACACGGCTAAGACAACTGTCTACTTGTGTGTCTATGGGGTGCCCCCTCCCCCGTATATAAAGGAGGGGAGGAAGGGGCCGGCCGGCCCTTCATGGTGCGCCCCAAGGGGGGATTCCTACTCCTACTAGGAGTAGGTCCCCCCCTTTCCTAGTCCTAATAGGAGGGGCAAGGAAGGGGAAGAGGAGAGGAAGGAAAGGGGGGCCGGCTGTCGGTGTCAAAACTGGTGGATCTCGGGTAGGGGGTCCCGAACTGTGCGTCTAGGGTCGATGGTAACAGGAGACGGGGGACACGATGTTTACCCAGGTTATGGCCCTCTCGATGGAGGTAATACCCTACTTCCTGCTTGATTGATCTTGATGAATATGAGGATTACAAGAGTTAATCTACCATGAGATTGTAATGGCTAAACCCTAGATGTCTAGCCTGTATGATTATGATTGCCTCTACGGACTAAACCCTCTGGTTTATATAGACACCAGAGGGGCCTAGGATTGTACAGAGTCGGTTTACAGAAGAAGGAATCTTCATATCCGAACGCCAAGCTTGCCTTCCATGCAAAGGAGAATCCTATCCGGACACGGGAGGAAGTCTTCTGTCTTGTATCTCCATGGCCCATTAGTTTGGCCCACGTCACATAGCCCGGACGCCCGAGGACCCCTTAATCTAGGACTCTCTCAGTAGCCCCTGAACCAGGCTTCAATGACGATGTGTCCGGCGCGCAGATTGTCTTAGGCATTGCAAGGCGGGTTCCTCCTCCAAATACTCCACTCTTGAACACAGAGAACTTGTCCGGCTCTGCAAAACAAACTCCACAAAGAGCAAAAATTTTAACAAGTCCCATCTACGGCATCTTCTGTAGTGAGACACCACGTCTCCACCCGGTCATTATTTCAAACCGTTTTTCAGCCTCCCACTCCCCGTTTCGAGATGCGGTTTCCATTGGCACGTCTTGTCAAAGCAGAGATCGTGCCCCCTTATTGCGGTATTCTCATCAATACGAGCGTGGGTAATCCAACCACGCCGCCTGCATGACCCTTGGGGAATAGGCAAGTTTTAAGGTGAATGGGGAGGTGCTTGATATTCGTTGCCTTTATAAAGTGATAAGGATTCACCCTTTCACCCACGCCTTCTTTCTCTCTGCCCACCCATTCTCGAGCTCCAGCGCCCAAACTTCCATCCTTTCCGCGTCTAGGAAGCACTCCAGCAATGTCCGGATCCGGAGCGCAGGGCAAGTGGATGGCCTCCTTCGTCACGGAGAAGGACATCTCGAACCTCCGGGAGGCGGGGTACTTGGCCCAGGAAATTGCCCACCAGCTTTCGGCCAAGGGGCAGATCATCCCCACCCCAAAGCCCCATGAGAGGGTGGTGTTCATTCCCCACTTCGTCCGCGGGTTAGGGTTTCCTAACCACCCCTTCGTCCGTGGACTCATGTTCTACTATGAGCTAGATTTCCATGATCTGGCCCCAAACTCCTTCCTCAACATCTCGGCATTCATTGTCGTGTGCGAGGCCTTCCTCCGCACCCCACCCCACTTCGGATTGTGGTTAAAGACCTACAATGTGAAGCCGAAGGTGGTGGGTATTCAACATGCGGAGTGCTGAGGCGCTATGGTGAGCCAGATGTCCAACGTCACGTGGCCAAAGGGAACCTTTGTGGAGACCGTCAAAGGGTGGCAGCAGCAGTGGTTCTACGTCACTGATCCCCACGACGCCACCTGGGCCGTGGCTCCTGAATTCAAGTCCAGGGCCCCAATGTGGCTAACCTCCTGGCTGAAAAAGGGCCTGGACTGGGCGTCGTCGGACGAGGTGTCCGTGCTGTAGACGCGCATCAGGAGCATGGTGGACAAGAACATCAAACTCGTCAATGTAATTCCGGTGATGCTTTTTCGCCGGACCCTTCCTTGCCAAAGCCGAACTTGCAATTTGTGGGAGTTCAATCCGGCCGAGCACCAGACCTTGCAAGATTTCTTCGGTGCTATGCACGAAGGCATCTGGAAGGTGCTTTTCAAGGCCAATGAGACGTGGCCGAAGACGATCGAGGACCATGGGTACAACCTGACCCATCCAGCCAGGCAGGTAAGTTTTTCATATTTCAAGGTGTATCCTTCACCTGTACATTCAAGGAAGATGTCTGAGCTTCCCTATCTATCTTTTCACGGCTGGATAAAGAAGGCAGAGCAGATCCAATGTCTGGCTCCACTGCCTGAAAACTCAGCAATCCCACTTTTGACGAAGATGCTGGTTCCGGCACCCTACCAGGCGCCGGAGAAGAAGGCCAAGGAGACCAGAAGTGGCCTCCGTCATAAAGGAACTTTAGACGTGACATCCGCCGAAACCCACTCCTCCCCCACCAAGGACGACGACGAGGAGGAGGAAAGCAACTCTCCCCCTGAGGGGGGAGGAAGAAAAGGGCAGCCTCCACGCATCTGGAGGCAGAAGCGTCCAAGAAGGGGAAGGTCTCCCTCGCGGACAACTACGCGTTGGACACCGACAGCAGCTCCGAGTGGCGCCCCAGGGATAAGCCCCTGGCCGAATCGTAAGTACTCAAAGGCACTGACGCACACATATATATGGATCCTTTACTTCATGGTTTTAACATGTTGAATCATGGATTGCAGTCCGGCTCGTTCCCACCTCTAGCGATTCTCATCCTCGGAGAATTTTCTGGATCCCAAGGTGATGGACAGTGGGTCGCCTCCGCCGGCCTTCTCCCCCAAGACTATGGACGACGCCGAAGTGTTGTCCCGAAGGACCCTCCCAGGCCAGGGAGAGGTACACGAGGCCGTCCAGGTGGCGCCAGAGGGTGATGCCTCAGCTGCCGAACACATTTGGGAGCATATCCCCATGGAAACTAGCGATGGGGACCATACCCAATTCGGCCCCTAGCCGAATTCTATTCCGAAGGCCCATACGGCTCCGGAATCAGGCAAGTAGCCTCCTTCGAAAGAAGGAGGTGCACCTATTCCTCCGGTGACCTCTGTCCATCCAGAGACACCGGACACTCTACTGGAAGTGCTGCAAAGCGCTTCCATTGTTGAGGAACACCGTATCCTCATGGGTACGGTGGTTTAAAGGGTTCAGTCCGTTAAGAGCGGACTGACCAAAGCCTGCACCAGCCTTCTAACAGGCTTTGAGGTATGCGGCGTATTTATGCAAAAAGAATGTCATAGTATAGACAGTAGCACCTAATACTCTGTCCGGTGCTCGAAAAGAAAAGCCGGACATAGGATCAAATAATATTCGCAGGAGACTAACCACGCATGTCTTATGTGAATAAGCAGGCGTCGATGCTGGCTGCGACCTCCCATTCTGCTAAAGTCTCCAAACTGAAGCAAAGTCTGGAGCGGGCCAAGGAAGAGCTCGGCCATGTGAAAAAACAGCTAGAGGACAAGCAAGGTATGCAATGGCCTATTCAGATCTAGAAAAGCATGAATTGTTTATGTTGATCATGTTATCATGATATTTCGTAGGAGCGGCGTCCGAGGTGGAGACCCTCAAGAACGCGCTGGCCGAGGCCCAGAAGAGAGCGGCAAAGGAACAAGCCGCCCACGTAAAACATGAGGCAAGGGTTGGGGAGGTCCAACAGGAGCTCCAGGACGCCGTAAAGAAATGCGAGTCCTTGGAGCGCAAGTTTGCGGACCAAGAGTCCGAACTTATGAAGGCCCGCTAAAGCGCACAAGAGGCCCGGGTTGAAGCCCAGGGCGCCCTCTAGGAAATCCAGGAGGCCAAGAAAATCGCGGCGGGTAAGGCCTTTATTATGCAGAGCAAGTATGTCAAGAAAAGGTACCTCTTACTGACCCAGATTTGGAGTTCTCCAGGAGCGTTTGCGGATCTGCCGCGCAGTGTTGCTGATGCCGCGGAGTTCTTCCGAGCCGAATAGGGGTCTCCACGGAGAAGTTGTTCTGGTCATGATACCTTGCACCAGAGCATCCGGTGCCCTTTAGCGATCAACTGAAACAGCTGACGAACTGCATAGGGTGGCCGAATCGGCCATGAGGGATTTGATAATCCGTCTATGGCCTGCCGAAGCCATACCCAGCAGCTACTTTGGGCTCGTGAAGCGGCTGGTCGATGCCTGCCCTCGGCTTGATGCCATCAAGCGGTCGGTCAGCATCGAAGGTGTGGGGATGGCCTTCGCCCGTGTCAAGGTGCAGTGGGCGAAGATGGACGCCGTCAAGCTCGCGGCCGAGGGACCGCCCGCGTGCAAGGAGCACCGCACGCCCGAGCGGTATTTTGATGATGTCCTCAAGGGATCCCGTATTGTAGAGGGCCAGTGTGCAAAGGACATTATCTTGGAATGAAAACATTCATGTTGTCCCGTCCTGTATTATGAAACCAAGGCAATATGTAATATAATGCTTGTTGCTTGCTTTAAAATTTTGCCTCCTGTGCGGCCGTTTAATTAAATCTGAGAGTTGGCTAGTCGTCGGCTTCAGCCCCCACGTAGGTAGCATGGGGGTGTTCGGGTTGAAACCTAAATACTCTTGATCCAAGAGTTTAGTCCTTGAAGGAGGTGTTTAGCGCAGCGAACCATGCAATCGGACTATGTGGCTTTATCACCCTCACTTAGCCATAGGAGTTTGATAATAGAAATGTAGGCGCAGCCCCTAGTTAGTATTTGTTAATTCGGACTAGTGTGCTGTAGACACCTGATCGGGTGGAGGTCGATCCCTTGCATAATGCGGGGAAAAATTGCAAGAGATTTTAACCTCCGAATAGTTGACCAGCTCTCGTCGCATCATGACAGTCAGTTTTCGGCTTTCTCTACTGAGGTGTTTACTCGGATAAACCAGAAACACAATCGCAGTATTTCTCCCTTTACTACCCTAGCCGATAGGACGAAACGTAAGGTATTAAGCACAGGAGCCGGGCAACCCAACTATTGACCAAAGACATGATTCGGAGCCGATGCATATAATGCTCAATTCAGGGTGCTGAACTATACTGTAAAATGTTCGGACTTTGTTGCCGTAGTATGGGGCGCGATGAAGCCCCTGGCGAATTAAGGCGCACCAAAGTGTGCGGGTGCAATCGCTAAGAATAGCGAAATAAAATGATGTAGTAAGACAGTGTCCCGTAAGTTGGGCCGCAAACTGTTTCCATTTTAATTTGATTAATACGTCAAAGCGTATTTGTACAAATAGTGCGATAAGCAACAGGGCTATTTAACAGGGGAGCTGTGTGCGGGTCCTGAAAACAGGTAGAGTGATCGTCAAGAAGACCACCTAGAGATTTCCCCACATGTCTATGCTACTTGCCACCTTGGTATATCCATCCTTCGAAAGGATCGATGATCAGACCATCGTGAAGGGCGTGTGAAAAAGAAACCTGAAAATGATAAAAAATGAAAGGGAAAGTATGTGTGTCCAGGGAAGGTCGAGTCGTATGATGGACCACAATCAAGTTATGCCTCCGTCTATGCCCATGGTATTTTGAGTGCGTAGTTATGTGTGCGCGGTACGTACACCGCTATTTGGTCAAGGCTGAGACGGAGGCCAAATTGCTAATCGAACTCCTGACGAGTTGGACTGCCAAGCTGCGGATTAGTCCGGACTCGTTTGACAGTGTCCGGGAGCTTGGCTGCTGAATTAAAGTTCTGCTTGATAAGGCCACTCTGTACTTCCGCTGCCAGCGCCGCAGTGTGCTCCTTGGTATGGAGGGAGCGTTCCGTGTTTCCATTGACTGTTATAACACCGCGTGGTCCGGGCATCTTGAGTTTGAGATAAGCATAGTGTGGCACCGCATTGAATCGAGCAAATGCAGTTCGTCCGAGCAGTGCGTGATAGCCACTACGGAATGGGACGATATCGAAGATCAAGTCTTCGCTTTGGAAGTTGTCCGGGGATCCAAAGACGACTTGCAATGTGATTGAGCCCGTGCAGCGAGCCTCTATACCTAGAATTACTCCTTTAAAGGTAGTTTTTGTGGGCTTGATCCTTGATGGATCGATGCCCATCTTGCGGACTTTATCCTGATAGAGCAGGTTGAGGCTGCTGCCACCGTCCATGAGGACTCGCGTGAGGTGGAATCCATTAATGATTGGATCGAGGACTAGTGCAGCTGAACCGCCATGACGGATACTGGTCGGATGGTCCCTGCGATCGAAAGTGATCGGGCAGGATGTGTTGGGGAACGTTGCAGAAAATTAAAAATTTTCCTACGGTTTCACCAAGATCCATCTATGAGTTCATCTAGCAACGAGTCATGGGAGAGAGAGATTGCATCTACATACCACTTTGTAGATCGCGAGCGGAAGCGTTCAACGAACGGGGATGAAGTAGTCGTACACACCGTGATCCAAATCACCGGAGATCCTAGCACCGAAAGCACGGCACCTCCGCGTTCAACACACATACGGTCAGCGTAACGTCTCCTTCTTCTTGATCCAGCAAGGCAAAGGAGAGGTTGGGGAAGAAGACTCCAGCAGCAGCACGACGGCGTGGTGATGGTGGAACTGCAGTACTCCGACAGGGCTTCGCCGAGCTCTACGGAGGAGGAGGATGTGTTGGAGAGGGAGAGGGAGGCGCCAGGGCAAAGGGTGCGCAGCCCCCCTTCCCCTCCCCCCTTTATATAACCCCTTGGGGGGGCGCCGGCCCTAGGAGATGGAATCTCCTAGGGGGGGCGGCGGCCACGGAGGGGACTTGCCCCCCAAGCAAGGGGGGGCGCCCCCCTTTAGGGTTCCCCCCAACCCTAGGCGCATGGGCCCTTGGGGGGGAGGCGCACCAGCCCACTTTGGGCTGGTTCCCTTCCTAATACAGCCCATGAGGCCCTCCGGGATAGGTGGCCCCATCCGGTGGACCCCCCGGGACCCTCCGGTGGTCCCGGTACAATACCGATAACCCCAAAACTTGTCCCGATGTCCGTATGATGAATTCCCATATATAAATATTTACCTCCGGACCATTCCGAAACTCCTCGTGACGTCCAGGATCTCATCCGGGACTCCGAACAACATTCAGGTTACTGCATATACATATCTTCACAACCCTAGCGTCATCGAACCTTAAGTGTGTAGACCCTACGGGTTCGGGAGACACGCAGACATGACCGAGACGGCTCTCGGGCAATAACCAACAGCGGGATTTGGATACCCATGTTGGCTCCCACATGCTCCACGATGATCTCATCGGATGAACCACGATGTCGAGGATTCAATTAATCCCGTATACGATTCCCTGTGTCAATCGGTATTTTACTTGCCCGAGATTCGATCGTCGGTATCCCAATACCTCGTTCAATCTCGTTATCGGCAAGTCACTTTTCTCGTATCGTAATGCATGATCCCGTGATCAAACACTTTGATCACATTGAGCTCATTATGATGATGCATTACCCAGAGGGCCCGGTGATACCTCTCCGTCAAGCGGAGTGACAAATCCCAGTCTTGATCCATGTCAACCCAACAGACACTTTCAGAGATACCCGTAGTATACCTTTATAGTCACCCAGTTACGTTGTGACGTTTGGCACACCCAAAGCACTCCTACGGTATCCGGGAGTTACACGATCTCATGGTCTAAGGAAAGGATACTTGACATTGGAAAACTCTAGCAAACGAACTATGCGATCTTATGCTATGTTTAGGATTGGGTCTTGTCCATCACATCATTCTCCTAATGATGTGATCCCGTTATCAAATGACATCCAATGTCCATAGTCAGGAAACCATGACTATCTGTTGATCAACGAGCTAGTCAACTAGAGGCTCACTAGGGACATGTTGTTGTCTGTTATTCACACATGTATTACGATTTCTGGATAACACAATTATAGCACGAATAAAGACAATTATCATGAACAAGGAAATATAATAATAATGCTTTTATTATTGCCTCTAGGGCATATTTCCAACAGTCACCCACTTGCACTAGAGTCAATAATCTAGTTACATTGTGATTAATCGAACACCCATAGAGTTCTGGTGCTGATCATGTTTTGCCTTAGGGAGAGGTTTAGTCAACGGATCTGCGACATTCAGATCCGTGTGCACTTTACAAATCTCTATGTCTCCATCTTGAACATTTTCACGAATGGATTTGAAGCGACGCTTGATGTGCCTGGTCTTCTTGTGAAAGCTGGGCTCCTTGGCAAGTGCAATAGCTCCAGTGTTGTCACAGAAGAGCTTGATTGGCCCTGACGCATTGGGTATGACTCCGAGGTCGGTGATGAACTCCTTCACCCAAATTGCTTCATGTGCTGCCTCCGAGGCTGCCATGTACTCCGCTTCACATGTAGATCCCGCCACGACGCTTTGCTTGCAACTGCACCAGCTTACTGCCCCACCATTCAAAATATACACGTATCCGGTTTGTGACTTAGAGTCATCCAGATCTGTGTCGAAGCTAGCGTCGACGTAACCTTTTACGATGAGCTCTTCGTCACCTCCATAAACGAGAAACATTTCCTTAGTCCTTTTCAGGTACTTCAGGATATTCTTGACCGCTGTCTAGTGTTCCTTGTCGGGATTACTTTGGTACCTACCTACCAAACTTACGGCAAGGTTTACATCAGGTCTGGTACACAGCATGGCATACATAATAGAACCTATGGCTGAGGCATAGGGGATGACGCTCATCTCTTCTATATCTTCTGCCGTGGTCGGACATTGAGCTGAGCTCAATTTCACACCTTGTAACACAGGTAAGAACCCTTTCTTAGATTGATCCATATTGAACTTCTTCAATATTTTATCAAGGTATGTGCTTTGTGAAAGACCTATGAGGCGTCTCGATCTATCTCTATAGATCTTGATGCCTAATATATAAGCAGCTTCTCCAAGGTCCTTCATTGAAAAACTTTTTTCAAGTAGGCCTTAATGCTGTGCAAGAGTTCTATATCATTTCCCATCAAAAGTATGTCGTCTACATATAATATGAGAAATGCTACAGCGCTCCCACTCACTTTCTTGTAAACACAGGCTTCTTCATAAGTCTGTGTAAACCCAAACGCTTTGATCATCTCATCAAAGCGAATGTTCCAACTCCGAGATGCTTGCACCAGCCCATAAATCGAGCGTTGGAGCTTGCACACCTTGTTAGCATTCTTAGGATCGACAAAACCTTCCGGCTGCATCATATACAATTCTTCCTTAAGGAAACCATTAAGGAATGCCATTTTGACGTCCATTTGCCATATTTCATAGTCGTAGAATGCGGCAATTGCTAACATGATTCGGACGGACTTCAGCTTCGCTACCGGTGAGAAAGTCTCATCGTAGTCAACCCCTTGAACTTGTCGATAACTATAACGCCCTCGATGCGGCTATATCTCCCACGTGTCGAAGCACGACTTAGAGGCATAACCGCATTGAAAGCAATGTCGCAAGTGAGGTAATCTTCACACAACCCATGTAATACATAAGGGAAAGAGATTCATAGTTGGCTTACAATCGCCACTTCACACAAATACATGAATAAAACAATACATCATACAGTTACAATCAGGGCCCGACTACGGAGCCAAAATAAAAGAAGAAACCCCAAAAGCGACAAAGGACCAAGATCGACCCCAACTGGGCTCCACTACTGATCGACTAGAACGAAACAACAAAAGGACAAGACCTCCATCGAACTCCTCCTTGAGCTCGGGTGCGTCACCTGCACGGTCTCATCGGCACCTGCAAACTGGTTTAGGAAGTATCTGGTGAGTCACGGGGACTCAGCAATCTCACACCCGTGAGATCAAGACTATTTAAGCTTATAGGTAGGGTAAAAGGTATGAGGTGGAGCTGCAGCAAGCGACTAGCATATATGGTGGCTAACATACGCAAATGAGAGCGAGAAGAGAAGGCAAAGCACGGTCGAACAACTATGATCAATAAGTGATCCTGAACTACTTACGTCAAGCATAACTCCAACAACCGTGTTCGCTTCCCGGACCCTACCGAGAAGAGACCATCACGGTTACACACGCGGTTGGTGTATTTTAGTTAAGATCAACTTCGGGTTTTCTACAACCGGACATTAACAAATTCCCATCTGCCCATAACCGCGGGCACGGCTTTCGAAAGTTCAAAACCCTGCAGGGGTGTCCCAACTTAGCCCATGATAAGCTCTCGCGATCAACGAAGGATATACCTTCTCCCCGGGAAGACCCGATCAGTCTCGGAATCCCGGCTACAAGACATTTCGACAGCAATAAAACAAGTCCAACAAAACCGCCCGATGCGCCGACATCCTGATAGGAGCTGCACATATCTCGTTCTCAGGGCAACACCGGATGAACACTCCGTACAGCTAAAACCAGCCCTCAAGTTTCCTTGAGGTGGCGCTGGAAAGGGCTCTAGTTCGGACCAACACTTAGACAAGCATTGGCCCGGGGGGGCTAAATAAAGATGACCCTCGGGTTGATCAGACCCAAGAGAAAGGGGTAGGTGGTAGGCAAATGGTAAAACCAATGTTGGGCCTGCTGGAAAAGTCTTATTCAAAGCGAACTGTCAAGGGGGTCCCATAAATCACCCGACCGCGTTAGGGACGCAAAATCCGGGAACATAACACCGATATGACGGAAACTAGGGCGGCAAGAGTGGAACAAAACACCAGGTATAAGGCCGAGCCTTCCACCCTTTACCAAGTATATAGATGCATTAATTAAATAAGATATATTGTGATATCCCAACAAGTAAACATGTTCCAACAAGGAACAACATCTCCATGTTCCAATAAGGAACAAACTTCATCTTCACCTGCAACTAACAACGCTATAAGAGGGGCTGAGCAAAGCGGTAACATAGCCAAACAACGGTTTGCTAGGACAAGGTGGGTTAGAGGCTTGGTTTAGCAATATGGGAGGCATGATAAGCAATTGGTAGGTATCGCAGCATAGGCATAGCAAAAGAGCGAGCAATCTAGCAAGCAAAGATAGAAGTGATTTCGAGGGTATGGTCATCTTGCCTGAAATCCCGCAAGGAAGAAGAACGAGTCCATGAAGAAGACAAACGGACGTAGTCGAACGGGTCCTCACAAACGCGATGATAACGGAACTAACCCGAAGAAGCAACACCGGAAAGAAGCAAACAACAAAGTAAACAACCAACACACAAACATGGCATGATATGCGAGATGTGGTATGCAATGCATATGCATGCTCGGAAGGGAAAAGATGAACAAGGCATAATCTTGGCAAACCAAGTATGCCACTGGAAAGGTGAGGTGATTTCGGTTGAAATCGATATAAAGATCACCGGAATCGGATGCACGGTTTGCAAATGGCAAGCAATACAAGAATGACAATAATCTGCCATTAACAGCATGATGCTACTTAGCAAGCAACAAGAAATTAAGCTACTGCACCCAAACATATCAACAAAGCATATGAAAGTAATCTACTCAGGATGCTTGACAAAAGGTGAACACTAAGCTACGGCTAAATCACACCACAACAGGTCCAAACTATCATGGCAAAAGTGCAAACGATAACAAGTTCACAGACTTAGTGAAAATACTAACATAGCAGAAATTAACATCAGGATGACATGTTTAGAGCAATGAAACAACATTCTACAGGATCAGGACATAGCAAAGCAAGGCATGGCATGAATCTACTCAAAGCACTTGACAAAAGTCCCTTACTGGCCATAAGTCAAAAAGGACTAGAAAATATGATTACACCCATGTCAATTAAGCAAGTTTCGTTACAGGTTTCAGACTTAGCAGAAAACTGGACATGTCAAAAACAGATAACGAGTAGGCATGTTTACGAGCTCGATGCACTCACTACAGAGCTTTGCATGATAAACTAAGCATACATACCTCAAGAAGACATGGCATAGTAACTAAACATCTCAATAATAACATCATAGCATGCAAGGATCAACTATAACAAGTTTGGCAAAAATCGAATAACATGTAAACAATCTGCCAGTAACATTTTATAGAAAAAGTAGAGCTCGATTGACTCAAGCTATGGCACCCCATAATTGCAAAAAAAGGCATGGATTGATAGAGCAAATACTCAAGTCCAAAACTCCCTTACTGATCAGGCTCAAATTATGCATAGATCTCTCAGAAACAACATGAATACATGGCATGAAAATAATAGCAGTCAGGCACTTAGTGAAATCACTGTCTCTGAAATCAGCAACATCAAGTGACCTAGTTTGCATGCTTGTGCTAGTCACCAAATAGATCACAAAAATACATGGCAAAAATCTCTGAATAGGTAACATGGCATATTACAAAACTCATGTAGGACACAACTTCATAGGAGGTACACATCAATCATGGCAAAACTGACAAAAGTGCATGTTCTGATAAGAATCAGAAACTAACAACAACTAGCCCTCTTCTAACAGCATTTCGGGCAACGAGATGAGCTCAAATGAAAACGATGTAATGAGATGAAATGATGTACTCGTTGAGGCGAACAATTTGACATATTATACGCACGAAACGGAGCTACATGCAGAGAGTTATGATGCGATGAACATGGCATGCTAATGGTAGAATGTCGGGGACTTAGTGAAAATTTAGAGGGGGAAGAAAGTCAACCCCGAAAACGGATCTGAGATCCGGCGGGCCGGAGATGGCGCGGGAGGCGGCGGCGGTCGCGGTGGCCGGCGCTGGGCGGCGGGGCGAGTCGCGGGGGGCGCGGGGCCGGCTCGGGGCGGCGTGGTCGCCGGCGGGGAGCAGCGGGGCGGGGCGGCGCTGGAGCGAGGCGGCGCGGCGCGGCGGCGGGGCGGAGCAAGGCGGCGGCGCGGCGAACCGGGCCGAGGGGGCCGGATCCGGGCCTCCCGGGCCCGCGCGGGCATGGAGGAGAGAGAAGGCCGGCGGCGGGTGAGGTGGCGGGTTGCGGTTGGTGGAGAGCGGCGACGAGGTGACGTGGCACGCGCCTATTGGCTGGAGTGAGGTGGCGGATTTCGTCCGGCGGCGGACGGACACGTCCGGCTGCGCGCGGGGAATTTGCTAGGGTTTCATCTGCGCGAGGAATCCGGGGGAAGCACTTATTTATAGGTAGAGGGGGCTAGGAAGCTCCAAATGGAGTGCGGTTTTCGGGCACGTGATCGTGATCGAACGACCGAGAGGATGGGGGGAACTTAGGTGGGTTTTAGCCAAAATGGAGGGGTGTTGGGTTGCACCAAAAGAGGCCTTTGCGGATACCCGGTTAACCGTTGGAGTATCAAACGACCTCCGATTGACCCGAAACTTGACAGACGGTCTACCGGTGCTATACCAAGGCCACATGTCAAGCCTCGGTCCGTTCCGAGAAGGTTTAATACCCGCACACAGAAAAAGGTAAAAGGGGAAGCCGGGGAACAACGGAGCGCCGGATTGCAAAACGGACAACGGGGAAAATGCTCGGATGCATGAAACGAACACGTATGCAAATGCGATGCACATGATGACATGATATGAAATGCAGAAGATGACATGGCAAAGTGCAACACGCAAGCACATGACATGGCAACGACGGCGAATAACTGGCGGACACCTGGCGCATCGGTCTCAGGGCATTACAACAACCCTTAGTGACAAGCCGAGCTTTATAGATGGTCACATTACCATCCGCGTCTGTCTTCTTCTTAAAGATCCATTTATTTTCTATGGCTCGCCGTTCAACGGGCAAGTCAGTCAAAGTCCATACTTCGTTTTCATACATGGATCCTATCTCGGATTTCATGGCTTCTAGCCATTTGTCGGAATCCGGGCCCGCCATTGCTTCCTCATAGTTCAAAGGTTCACCGTTGTCTAACAACATGATTTCCAAGACAGGGTTACCATACCACTCTGGTGCGGAACGTGTCCTTGTGGACCTTCGAATTTCAGTAGGAGCTTGATTAGAAGTATCTTGATCATCATCATTAATTTCCTCTCTAGTCGGTGCAGGCACCTCAGAAACGTTTTCTTGAGTTTCGCCATTTTCTGGTTCAAGAGGTAACACTTCATCAAGTTCTACTTTCCTCCCACTTACTTCTTTCGAGAGAAACTCTTTCTCTAGAAAGGATCCATTCTTGGCAACAAAGATCTTGCCTTCGGATCTGAGGTAGAAGGTATACCCAACAGTTTCTTTAGGGTATCCTATGAAGACGCATTTTTCCGACTTGGGTTCGAGCTTTTCAGGTTGAAGTTTCTTGACATAAGCATCGCATCCCCAAACTTTTAGAAACGACAGCTTAGGTTTCTTCCCAAACCATAATTCATATGGTGTCGTCTCAACGGATTTCGACGGAGCCCTATTTAAAGTGAATGCGGCAGTCTCTAAAGCATAGCCCCAAAAAGATAGCGGTAAGTCGGTAAGAGACATCATAGATCGCACCATATCTAATAGAGTGCGATTACGACGTTCGGACACACCATTACGCTGAGGTGTTCCAGGCGGCGTGAGTTGTGAAACTATTCCACATTTTCTTAAGTGTGTGCCAAATTCGTGACTCAAGTATTCTCCTCCACGATCTGATCGTAGAAACTTGATCTTTCTCTCACGTTGATTTTCAACCTCACTCTGAAATTCCTTGAACTTTTAAAAGGTCTCAGACTTGTGTTTCATTAAGTAGACATACCCATATCTACTCAGGTCATCAGTGAGGGTGAGAACATAACGATAGCCACCGCGAGCCTCAACACTCATTGGACCGCACACATCGGTATGTATGATTTCCAATAAGTTGGTTGCTCGCTCCATTGTTCCTGAGAATGGAGTCTTGGTCATTTTACCCATGAGGCATGGTTCGCACGTGTCAAATGATTCATAATCAAGAGACTCTAAAAGTCCATCTGCATGGAGCTTCTTCATGCGTTTGACACCTATGTGACCAAGGCGGCAGTGCCACAAATATGTGGGACTATTGTTATCAACTTTAACTCTTTTGGTATTCACACTATGAATATGTGTATCATCACGTACGAGATTCATTAAGAATAAACCATTAACCATCGGAGCGCGCTTTCCTATTTGCTGTCAAGCGTGGCACTGATGGTGAAGGTACCGCCAGTGCCGTCCTCCTTGGCGGACACCTTCTTGGTTGCCGGAGGAGCGGTCATTCCCTTCTTGTACTTGCCGGTGGAGCTCGATGGAGCGTCCTCGACGGCGGCGCAGCACTCCGAAGAGGTGCGGTTGCCGGAGTGGGCCCCAGAGCACTTACCGGACTTGGTCCTTGTCTTCTTCCGCCCGGGGGCTTCAGCGGCAAGTGTGTCCTTCTCTGCCGCGGCTGCTACATCCCGGTAGATCTTGTCGGCGCAGATAAGCGCGTCCTTTTTGTCGCCATGGACAGTGATGACGCTTATCGGCCCCGGCATCTTGAGTACGTTGTAGGCGTGGTGGGAAGCTGCCATGAACTTGGCGAGAGCGGGACGGCCGAGGATCCCATTGTATGGTAACGGGATATCAGCGACGTCGAACGTGATGCGCTCAGTCCTGAAGTTGAGCTCGCCGCCGAAGGTCACAGGCAGAGTAATCTTCCCCTTGGGCTTGCTCCTCCCCGGGTTGATTCCTTGGAAAGAACCGGTCTCTTCGAGCTCGCCGTCTGGGATCTGGAGTTTCTTGATCACAGCGGAGGAGATCAAGTTCAGCCCGGCCCCACCGTCTACCAACATTTTGGTGACCTTGAGGTTGCGGATGGTGGGTGAGACCAGCATCGGCAAACACCCGACCGCGGTTGTGCGGTCGGGGTGATCCTCAAGATCGAAAATGATGGGCGTGCTGGACCATTTGAGGAGCCTGCGCGACTCCACGGGCGGCTCTGCTGCGTTCACCTCTCGCGCCCACCGCTTAAGCTGGCGGTGGGAGGTGTGCAGAGAGGCGCCGCCGTCAACGCATAGGACCTCCGTGGCCTTCTGGAACTCCTGCTCGCTGTTATCTTCGTCTTCCACGTCTTCGTCGTCGTCTTCTTCGTCCTCGTCGCGGCCCCGGGGAGGCCGATCGCCTTGCCGCTGCTTGGCCTTGCCGCGGCGTCCTCCCCGGCCGATGGGCGGCCGCTTCTTGCTTGGTTCGCCACCTCCACCCTGGGCCTTCCCCTTGTTGCGCCTCTCGTACTCAGCCTTCTGCTGCACGACGAGGTACTCGACGCTTTTGCAGTTGGAGAGATCGTGGCCCTTGGTGCGGTGGATCTTGCAGTATTGCTTGTCGGAGCCGTCCTGCTTGTCGGCTGCCGCCACGGGGGCAGGCTCCTTGCCGGAGCCGCCAGCCTGCGTTTTCTTGGCGGGAGCCTCCTTGCCGGACTCCTCGACGGCAAGCACCTCTTTCCTGTTCTTCCTCCTATTATTCCGCCGCTGGCTTCTCTTCGCCGGGGCGGTGTCGTCACTGTCGCTTTCTCCTGCGCCAGCATCCTCCCCGGGGAGTTTCCTCCCCTCCTCCGCGCGCGCGCACTTGTCAGCCAGGACATATAGCTCGCTGACGTCCCGAATCTTGGTCATGGCCATCTCTTCACGCATGCGGCGGTTACGCACGTTCTGGTGGAACGCGCTGATAACCGCGGCAGGGTGAACGTCGGGGATGTTGCGATGCACGCGGCTGAAGCGCTGGATGTACTTGCGCAGGGGTTCTCCTTCCTTCTGGGCTAGGATGTGGAGGTCGCTATCCTGGCCATGAGGTTTGTGGCCGCCTGTGAAGGCGCCAACAAACTGATGGCAAAGATCCGCCCAGGAAGAAATGGAGCCTTCCGGCAAGTGCATAAGCCACGAACGAACGTTCGGCTTAAGCACGAGCGGGAAGTAGTTCGCCAATATCCTCTCGTCGCGCCCCCCGGCAGCTTGTACAGCGATCGTGTAGATGCTGAGAAACTCCGAGGGGTGCGTCCTGCCGTCGTACTTCTCCGGTACGTCGGGCTTGAAGTTCTTCGTGCTGGGCCACCGGACGCGCCGCAGCTCACGGGTGAACGCAGGGCAACCTGCCGCGTACGGTAAGTCACCTGGTTCACCGGGCGCGTGCGCGTCGACAGCGTTCCCAGCCCGCTGGTCTGATTGCCGCCGAGTTTCTCGGCGGCGCTCAATCCTTGTTCGAGCGTCTTCTTGCTGCCGCTCGTCGAGGACTCGGCGCTGGTCCCGGCGGGTCCGCGGGTCTGACGACGCTGTAGAGCCGTCGTCGGCGTTGCTCCAGCGGGGCGGCGTCTTCTGCTTCTGCGCCGGGGAGTGCATGGTGGTTGCACCCTCGGCGGTCTTGTCGCCGTCGGCCTTCGTCTTCTCGACCTGCCGTGGCCGTGAGGTCGCCGGCTGCTGCGGCGTGTCGTTGTTGGCGAAGGCGATCAGGCTCTGGATGGTGGCCCTCCAGCATTCGGCCTTGTCAGCCGCTGGAGGGTAGTCGAGGAGCAGTTGCGCTCTCGCGAGCGCTTCTGCCGGAGTGGAGGGGAGCGGGGGCGAGTGGCGCGAGGAGCGGGATACGCTCGGACTCCTAACAATGCTAGAAAGAGCGGGGTCCCTCCCCGGCGCCTTCGCCTTGCCCGTGTCCGGACGGGGGCCCGGGGCGTCCCGTGAACCTCCAGTTTGCCCTTGGTCCAGCAAGCGGATGCCACCCCCTGTGGCATGGCGCTGCTGGGTCGTCGTTTGTCGGGTCGGATGCGACGCGCCCTCGGAGGCCGAGGCTCGGTCATCCGCCCTGTTCTTGGATTTGGTGGCGCCGCGAGTGTTCTCGCCGGTGGCCACCCCTCCGACGGTGTCTCCCCCGCCCACCGTTGGCTCCGGTAGCGGTGGGAGTGACGCGGACGGGCCCGCGACCTCCGAAGCCTTCTTCTTCGGGGCCATGGTGTTGACGAAGCTAGCGAATTCGGAGAAGCTGACGAAGAGCGCGCCCGCGCGAACGCCGGATCTGATCCGCACAACCTCGACGCACTCCCCTACCTGGCGCGCCAAAGATGTCGGGGTGGACTGCGTCCCCCGCGAGCACCTATGGGGCCGGAGCCCCTTTCGTTGTCCGGTGAGGGGGGCGGAGGGAGCACGGAGAGCAGATCGAGGCGAGCACACGGGCGGTTTACCCAGGTTCGGGCCGCGATGGACGCGTAAAACCCTACTCCTGCTTGGTTGTATTGAACTGGGGAGCTCGGGAGCTTGGAGAGCTAGCTGCACCGAGCGTATGGCTGTCTAGATTCCCAATCTCCGAACCCCGGAACCCCCCCCCCCCTACGTTGCACACGGGCCTCCTTTTATAGCGCAAAGGGGTCACCGACAGGTGTCAACGTAAGAGAAAGGGGTAAAAGTGTAAAAGGGGTGGAAGTTGTAATAGTGCGGGAACAGTGGCGCTACAGTGCGGCACAGTGTTATCATACCTACTTCTGACGGTAGGGGACAAGGGCATTAAATGCCCGTCACGGTCGCCTGGACAGCACCGAGGCGGACCGTTAGGTGCGCCACCGCTCGCCACGGTAGTGGCTGCATGCCACCGCATACCCCAGGCTGCGCGGTGCCCCGCCACGTGCCCTTGGGGGAAACCCCGGAGCGACGCGTGGGCGGGTGAGCTGGAGCGCAGTCCTGAGGTGGCGATTTGCCGCGGCAAGTGGCTTGCCGCGGGGGTCGTCTTCCTGTGCCAGATAGCTTGCCGGCTATCAGGCCTTGCCGGGGCGCATGGCGCGCCGTGGCGGGCTTCTCTTGTGGTGCCTGGGTTCGGCCTTCCCGACAAGCTCCTCTTGTCGGGGTCTCGATCTTCTGTCTCGTATACTTTGTTCTTGGATGGTATTACATGGGCTTAGTCGTCCCGGCAAGCTCCTCTTGCCGGGGCCTTGTCTTCTTGGCCCGGCAAGCTCCTCTTGCCGGGGGCCTTGTCTTGAATGCTTGGTCTTCCCTTGGCGCTTCCTGGGCGGGCCTCGCCGCAGGGTGCTACAACTGCCCGTGCACAAGTCTGGGGTACTAAGGTACCCCTACTTTAGTACACCGACAAAAATGATCAGAGAAATCCAACCTATCCAATGGAACTGGTTTCATGCATGTGAAAACAAGTTAAACCCACTGTTTAGGCATTACAAGATATTGCACTAATATGATCTTATAAATGCACTACCATTTGAATCCTTGATTCAAATGGGGTTTTCCCCCTTCTGGTTTAACTTGCACAAGACCAGGACACATTCATTTTGCCATGTCATTGCATACATCATATTGTTGCATATCGTCATGTATTGATTGTGTTGCAATGTGTTCATCGTGGTAGGTTCTGCCTCCGAGGATATCTCCGAGTATCCAACTGAAGGGCAGTATCCCACCACCACTCCATCAGGCAAGCAAACCATTGATCATTCCGATACAAACCCATGTTCTCGCTTCTGCTCTCGTTTACTGCATTAAGACAACGCGTTTCAAATTGCTGTGTGTCGCGGTAGTTGAACCCACTTCCTTTGCATGACCTGTCATTGCCACAGTAACTAGATGAAACCCACTAGCATGTGTAGGAGTTGATTGAGCCAATACATGTGTATGTGTGTTCCTACCATGCTATGCTTGCTATGCTTAGAGTTGTGTCAGGTCTGGCTCATCGGGATGATGATCCGGAGTGAAAGGTTGTATCGTTGTCAATAGTGTGGAAGTGTTGAACACGATTTGGTAAAGGAATCGATGAAAGGCCATGTAGGAGTACATGGTGGGTTGTTTCATTGAGGCCGTTCTTAAGAACTGAGATCTGTGTGTGAGATTTAAGACTCAGCTACTACCACGCATTGGGCCCGAAACCAATGGACCCTCTCGGCTTCTTAATCACGCTTGTCCTCTGTCCAGGAGTTGCAAAGTAGTCTCTGGTGTTTGTAGCATGCTGGGGGCCGCACGCGGCGCTGACCATCGGGGTGGGCTGTGTTGCGGTAGGCACGTGGCCGGGTCAACCGGGCGCCCGTTTGGTGTCTCGGAACCCTGTTCACATCGTTCGGGGCCGTTAGTGGAAACCTCGGCCGGACTCCCTGCGGATGGAACCCGAATAGGCGATAAACCTGGACTAGAGACTTGAGTGTTTAGGTAGGCCGTGGCCGACACCCTCGCTGGGCTTCCGCTTGAAGGTTGCCGAGTACATGTCGTGTAAACGGCGATAAGTGGTGAGAGCGTGTGTGAAGAAGTACACCCCTGCAGGGTATAAATCTATTCGAATAGCCGCGTCCGCGGTAAAGGACTACTTGGTCACCTATACAGTTCATAGATAAGTTAAATGGTTACTACTAAAAATCTCAAGATAAGTGTGAGTACCGCGGATGGCCCTCTCGTAGGATGGCGAGAGAGGATCCACGGTGGAGTATTGTGTTGGTGATAGTGGACTCGTGTGCGACAAATGATTTACAAGTGGTGTGTATCGTAGGATAGCTTAGCCAAGAGTCAAAGCTGGCTTGCTGCAATAACCCCACTACCTTCTTGAGAATGTGCATGTATAGTAGGTTCCTGTTGTAAGACTTGCTGAGTACTTCTGTACTCATGTTGCTTTAATCATGTTTTTCAGACGACTACACCAACCCCTCTGATGGGTTCTATGTAGACCTCGACGTTGACGAGTGACTTATCACCCAGGTGGTGATCCAAGACTTGTGAAGGGTCTTTGTAGATAGACAGGCTTCGTCAAGCCTTCTTTCTTTCTAGTGTCTGTACTCAGACTACTTTGCTTCCGCATGTGCTTGTATGTTTGTATGACTTGAGTGTTGGGTCATGTGACCCCTATCTGTATGGATGATATGTATGGCTCCTCGGGGCCTTCTAAATAAAGTACTTGAGTCGTAGAGTACTGTTGTGATGCCATGTTGTATTTACTCATATCGGGCATATTATGTGTATGATTGAAATGCTTGGTATGAGTGGGATCCGACTATCTAGTTGTTTATCCTTGGCAGCCTTTCATATGGGGAAATGTAAGTCTTGTGCTTCTGAGCGATAGTAGTCCGCTACAGCCCGGTTCCCGGAGTCCTGCTAGCCCAGCACTACTGCTTGGACACTTGACTGGCCGGCATGTGTTTCACGTCGTTCCTATGTCTGTCCCTTCGGGGAAATGTCACGCGTTGATATTCGGAGTCCTGCCTAGCCTGCTACAGCCCGGGTTACCGGAGTCCTGTTAGCCCAGTGCTACAACCCGAATAGATACGTTGATGACCGACATGTTCGATGTGATTCATGTATGCCTGTCCTCATAGGCTAGCGCCGCTTTGGGTTCACGACTAGCCATGTCGGCCCGGGTTCTCTGTCATATGGATGCTAGCGACACTGTCATATACGTGAGCCAAAAGGCGCAAACGGTCCCGGGCCAGGTAAGGTGGCACCCGTGGGAGTACCGTGCGTGAGGCCGCAAAGTGATATGATGTGTTACACGCTGGATCGATGTGGCTTAGGATCGGGGTCCTGACAGCGTTGGTATCAGAGCCGGACTGCCTGTAGGTTCGCTAAGCCAAACTGGTCGATGTCGAGTCTAGAAATGCTTTAGTTATATGTAGGGGAATTGATTGTGGGAGGGAACGTAAGGCTCTTTTACTCCTTTACCTTATGCCCTCTATTCTGAGTCATTCTCTTCTCATTCTACGTGGGTTAAGGACTAGGCTCTCTTCTCTCTATCAGGTTCACGTGTTACTAAATCCGTAGTAACTTATAGGATTGTTGGATACAACCCAGTTCAGTTCTACTAAAGTTTAGTATGTTGCCATTTGAACCAGAACCTTGATATATTGTTGTTGAGTGGTTTCGCAAACTGTTGTGAATGTCTCAATTCCTTTTCTGAGCATTTACAGCTGTTATGCTGTCCAATTTCATCCAGAAATTCTAATGCCTTTGCACTAATTTGTGCTTTCAGATGGCTACCCGTCCCCAAAACCAAGTGGTTCGTCTGACCCGTTGCATCGGTGTATGTGGTCATACCGCCATGTTGGTTCGAGTGATGGTGGAGGCAGGATACCGATGGTACCCTGAATACACCGTCGAAGAGCAGTTTAGAGATTTCAACCAGAGCCAATATCTGTGCACGGTCAGGATATATCCATCTTATCCCGGAGCCACGGAACCACTCCACTGTTCTTATGGACTCGGGATCACTATTGGGATGTCCGTTCAAGATGCAGCCTACTCGATGATGACCATTATGCGAGCTAGAACTGCTTTGTTGAGCAACACTGAATTTCGCTACATGCCAGCATCCCTCCCTGGGGCGCATGGTTACCTTCAGGGCATGTACAGTGATGCATCCCATGAGGACTCACTTCTTTGCACCACTACTGAGATGTTGGAAGATAAGGACCGTGAAAACCGGGCCTTGCGTATGGAGCTCTTTAATGCTCGTGCTGATCATTGGGCCACCTTGACGAGGTTTGCACCTGCTGTGCAAGCCGGATACATGGACACGAGAGACTTGTACCCTGTGCGGGCTAGTCTGCCAGACTTCATGGAATGGCGTGAGGTGGGAGGCATCACCCCTCCTCGTGGGCCTCTTCTACCGCCGTCTGTTGGACCGAGGCCGCATCCAAGTCCCTATGGTCCACAAGCACCGCAGGACCGTCTGTTCCCAGATGACCATGTTCCGCTTCCAGGTCTGGGTGGTGACTTCTATGAGGACTTCTACGGAGCCGTCTGAGCTAGTAGTAGTCTCGCTAGTATTGTAATAGTTGTATGTCCACCGTCCTGCGTGATTGTGGAATATAACTTAGTGCGTATCAATTCCGGAGGTGTAGAAAAATAATGTATAGGAGTTTGGAATGCCTCCGATGAGATGTAACGTCTTTCGTCTTAGTTGTACTTCAGCTTGAGTTTGTACTAAACTATGTATGATGTGTATGACTGTTGGTATATATATGGCAGTTTCCATATTACCATGTCATACGGATGATCATCTCTGCATTCCTTGTTATCCATTACATTCCGCACTTCTTTGGCCAGATTTTGCCATCCTGGTTTAAATCGCTGTTTTGTTTTCCCAGGATGGTCAACACCCGCAGCAACCCTGCTGCTTCGGAGCAGGGAGAAGCTAGTGCACCTAGAGAGGAAAGTCTGCCTCAACCACCTTCTCTGGCCGAAGTGATGCTGGAGGCAGAGCGCAACAGGCGCGACACCAACCGCTTGTTAGAGCGGATTGAACAAAACACTGCACGTCAGCAAAGGGTCAATCCAGTGTCCATCAATGACTTTGTCAAGCTGTACCCGCCAAAGTTCAATCATTCCATCGAACCTCTCGATGCGGATGACTGGCTCCGCAGCATCGCCCACAAGCTACGTTCTGCCAACGTGGCTGAAGATGATAAAGTCACCTTTGCTGCCTATCACCTCGAAGGCCCTGCCAGCCTTTGGTGGGAGAATTATGAAGCTATGCGTCCGGTCGGCCAACTCACCACTTGGGCTGATTTCAGTGCCGCTTTCCGTGAGCATCATATCCCGGAAGGCCTCATGGATCGCAAGAGGGAGGAGTTCTGTAACTTCACCCAGGGGAAGCTGACTGTGGATGCATACAGTCGCGAGTTTGGGAAGCTTGCACGCTATGCTCCCGAAGAGGTATCCACCGATGCCAAGAAGCAGGCAAGGTTCCGCAAGGGACTTAGCCCTGAGCTTCGACGTGACCTTCGTCTGCATGAATGCGTTTCTTTTCCGAAGCTAGTCAATAAGGCCATCAGTGCCGAGACAGGGCAGAATGATTTTGAAGCTTCACGCAAACACTCCCGTGACTATGGATCTTCATCCGGTTCTGGATCACAGAAGCGCCGGGTCTGGATTCCAAATTCTGCTATGCCACCCAGGTATACCCCGAGGCCATCCTTTGAGGCGCCTCGTCCCAATCAGCAATATGTGCCGCCCAGGACTTTTGGTGGCCCCACTGCCAATACTGCTCCACGCCCCAATATGACTACCTGTTTCAAGTGTGGTGAGCCGGGCCACTACATCCGTGAGTGTCCCCAGAACAACCCCAGCCAGTTCGGAAAGTCTGTTGGCCGTGGTAAGTCAACAGCAAAAGTGCTTGTCGCCAAGCCAGCCACCACTGCTCGTGGCCATGTCAACTACGTTTCAGCTGAAGAAACTCAAGAGGACCCCAACGTCGTTCTCGGTACGCTCCTTGTTAATTGCCATCCGGCAACTGTTCTCTTTGATACTGGAGCATCTCATTCATTTATTTCTGAGAGCTATGCTCGATTGCACAATACTACCTTTTGTGACATGCCCACCTCCATGGAAATTCAAACTCCCGGTTCTAGATGGCAAACCTCTAGAATCAGCCATGGAAATGAAATTCTTGTTGACAGATTGGTCTTCCTTGCGTCACTAATAGCTCTCAAGTCCTCAGACATTAACATCATCTTGGGTATGGACTGGATGTCAGCTCATTACGCCAAGATTGACTGCTCAACTAGAAATGTCCAACTTACCCATCCATCGGGCAAGACAGTCAATGTTTTGACCCGAGTATCGGAGCGTCAGCTCTACTCTCTAAATGCCAATCCCCTTCCAGACCTCGAAGATATTCCGGTAGTTCGTGACTTCCCGGATGTCTTTCCAGAGGAACTGCCAGGTGTTCCACCTGACAGAGATGTCGAGTTCGTGATAGACCTTGTTCCAGGAACCGTCCCAATCTCTAGGAGACCTTATAAGATGGCACCCCTAGAACTAGCTGAGCTTAAGAAACAACTCGATGAGTCCTTGCAAAAAGGTTTCATCCGTCCTAGTTCATCTCCATGGGCTTGCCCCGTCCTCTTCGTCAAGAAGAAGGATGGAACGGATCGGATGGTTGTAGATTACCGACCTGTCAATTTGGTCACTATCAAGAACAAGTATCCGCTCCCCAGGATCAACGACCTGTATGACCAGCTCGCTGGATCCTCAGTCTTTTCCAAAATGGATTTGAGGTTGGGCTACCATCAAATCAAAATCAAGAACGGGGACATTCCCAAAACGGCTTTTGTCACTCGTTACGGCCAATACGAGTACACCGTCATGTCCTTTGGTTTAACCAATGCTCCAGGCACCTTCTCTCGGTTAATGAACTCGATCTTCATGGAGTACTTGGATAAATTCGTCGTGGTATACCTCGATGATATACTCATCTACTCCAAGAATGAGGAAGAACATGCCGAACATCTAAGGCTAGTATTGATGAAACTCCGAGAGCATCGCCTTTATGCCAAATTCTCCAAGTGCGAATTCTGGTTGCCAGAAGTGACCTATCTGGGCCATGTAATCTCTGGCAAGGGCATTGCTGTCAATCCCGAGCGAGTTCAAGCTGTCCTTGACTGGACTCCACCTGAAACGGTCAAGCAAGTTCGGAGTTTTCTTGGTTTAGCGAGCTATTGCCGCCGCTTCGTCGAGAATTTCTCCAAAGTTGCTAAGCCTCTAACTGAACTCCTCAAGAAAGATAAAAAGTTCGAGTGGACCCCACAGTGCGAGTTCAGCTTTCAGGAACTGAAAAGACGCCTGACATCTGCTCCCGTACTGGTACCACCAGATTTCTCTAAGGACTTTGTTATCTATTGCGACGCCTCGCGACAAGGACTAGGTTGCATACTCATGCAAGATCGTCATGTGATTGCCTACGCATCTCGACAGTTGCGTCCACATGAGGATAATTATCCCACACATGATCTAGAGCTTGCAGCAGTAGTCCATGCACTCAAAACCTGGCGACATTACCTTCTGGGTAATCGTTGCGAAATTTACACTGATCACCAAAGTTTGAAATATATCTTCACCCAACCAGATTTGAATCTCAGGCAAAGACGTTGGGTCGAGTTGATTTCGGATTACGACTTAGGAATAACTTACACCCCAGGCAAAGCCAATGTCATGGCTGATGCACTAAGTCGTAAATCTTATTGTAACAACCTGATGTTACAACAAGGTCAACCACTTCTCCACGAGGAATTTCATAAGCTTAACCTTCACATTGTTCCTCGAGGATTCCTTTCCACCCTGGTGGCGAAACCTAACCTTACGGATCAGATCATCAAGGCACAAAAGGTGGATCCGGGAATTTCCCGTATCAAGAGAAACATCAAGAAGGGAGTTGCAGATTGTTTCTCCGTTGATGATCAAGGTGTTGTGTTCTTCGGAAATCGTCTAGTGGTTCCCAAGGTACGCAACTTGAGGCGATTGATCCTTAAGGAAGCTCATGAATCCCCTCTCACCATTCATCCCGGTAGTACTAAGATGTATCAAGACCTACGCCAGAGGTTTTGGTGGACTAGGATGAAGAGAGAAATCGCTCAATACATTGCTAATTGCGACGTCTGTCGTCGTGTTAAAGCAGAGCATCAACGGCCTGCTGGCACCCTTCAACCATTGGAGATTCCTGAATGGAAATGGGATAAAATCGGTATGGATTTCATTACCGGGTTTCCCAGAACCAAAAGAGGGAATAATGCTATCTCCGTTATTGTCGATCGTCTTTCCAAAGTAGCCCACTTCTTACCTGTTCGCGAGAGTATAACTGCTAGCCAGCTAGCTGACTTATACATCTCTCGAATAGTGTCTCTTCATGGTGTTCCATTGGAAATTAATTCGGACCGTGGAAGTCTTTTCACCTCTCGATTTTGGGAAAGTTTCCAAAATGCTTTGGGAACTCGTCTCTCGTTTAGCACCGCCTTCCATCTGCAATCAAGTGGTCAAGTGGAACGAGTCAATCAAATTTTGGAGGATATGCTCCGAGCTTCTGTCATCTCTTTCGGCATGGATTGGGAGAAGTGCCTACCATTCGCCGAGTTCGCTTATAACAATAGTTATCAAGCTAGCTTGGGCAAAGCTCCTTTCGAAGTTCTTTATGGACGAAAATGTCGAACGCCTCTTAACTGGTCAGAAACCGGCGAGAGACAACTCTTTGGCCCGGACATGATCCAGGATGCAGAAGAGCAGGTTCGCATTATTCGTGAGAAGTTGAAAACCGCCCAGTCTCGACAAAAGAGTCAGTATGACCGCAAGCATAAGCCCATGGCTTATGAAGTCGGTGAGATGGCTTACCTTCGGGTTACACCTTTAAAGGGAACCCATCGATTCGGTATCAAAGGTAAATTGGCTCCTCGTTACATTGGACCTTTTCGCATTCTTGCCAAACGAGGGGAAGTTGCCTACCAACTGGAACTACCTCCGCATCTCTCCAGAGTTCATGATGTCTTCCATGTTTCTCAACTCAGGCGTTGCTTCGCGGATCCTATCCGTGGAGTGGACCACGAAACGCTTGATCTCCAAGATAACCTCACCTATCGGGAATACCCCGTTCGTATCCTTGATCAAGCCGAGCGTACCACTCGACGCCACAATATCAAGTTTCTCAAGGTTCAATGGTCACACCATTCCGAGCAAGAGGCTACATGGGAAAGGGAGGATCGTCTTCGACTTGAGTACCCCGTCTTCTTTCCGGAGGAACCTAAATCTCGGGACGAGATTCTTTTGAGTGGGGGTGAGTTGTCACATCCCTAGCTAGGCCATGCATTAGAGTGTGCATCATGTTTAAATTCTCTTAATTCTGAAATGGGAAATGCCAGAACCCCCAGCACACACTTCCCCCCCCCCCTGGAAATAACTAGGGTTTACTAAAATTATTTTCAATGAACCTAAAATGCCCTTCTGAAATGTTCACCCCCTTTGTTTTGGGTTTAAACCTTTGACAAAAGTGGTGCACAATTTTCTAGGTCATCCTTAAGTTTCTGACTTAATTCATAAGTATTTGAATTTGGGCAATTAAATGCTATTAAATAATTTAAATGCTCAAATAATTCTGGAAGTAAATGTTTGCTGTTGGAAATATTCCTAACAGAAGACACAAATATTTTCAGGATTTTTGGAAATGTTCTAGTATTTTAAATAAAGCCCAACAGTTTCTGTTAAATAGAAAAAAACAGAAACTAATCAAATAAAAAGAGGGAAAGGCCACCTGGGCCTTACCTGCGCTGGCCAGCCCACCTGGCTCGGCCCAGCCAACTGGCGACGCCAGTCGTCGTCCTCCTCGCGCCAGAAGGACGCGGAGCGCGTGGCCGGCGCCCGCGGCCACACGCCGGCCACCTCCTGCTTCCGCCGACGCCCCGAGCCGCCCTGGGTCGCCACGTGACCCCCACGTACCCCTCTCGTCCCCGCTCACTCTCCCCCTCGTCTCCCTCTCCCTCTCCCGAGATGGCCGACGCACCCATCGCCGTCTCGCCGCCATAGCCGCGCCCATCGTCGCCCCCTCGCCCCTCTGACCTGCCCAGAGGCTCCGCCACTTCGCCCTCGCCCTCCCCACCGAGCCACGCCTCGCCGGAGGCCCTGCATCGCCACCATCAGCTCGTCTCCGACCCCGGTGCCCGCCGGCCGCCGTTCTTTGATTCGCGCCGCTCCGTTCGCCCCCGAGCCCGCTGAGCTGCTCGTCGACCTCCCTGTGAGCTCCCGCACCTTCTCCCCCTCCTCCCATGCCTGCTAGCTCGCCGTAGCGCCCGTCCCCGACGAGCCCGAGAGCTTGGCTCCGCCGGCCATGGCGCCACCGCGGCCATAGCCCCTGCCAATCGCGCCCGAGCGCGTCAACGTGCTCCTGAAGCCTCCAGGAGGCCAAAACAGCCACCAGCCGGCCCCCTAACGCACCGTAGCGCCAAAGCCGACACCGCACGAACTCCGGCGCCGCCCCGAGCTCGTTTCCGGCGAGCTCCGGCCGTCCCCGCTGCAGCCACGCGCCGTGCTGGATGCGCACGAGCCCCAGCTTCCCGTAGATGGCCCCGGCCATCGTTTTGGTCGCCGGAGCGCGAAACCCGCGCTGCCCCGCCGCGCCTGGTTGTCGCCGGCGGCTCAACGCCGGCGGAGTCAACCCCGCTAACTCCAGTTGACCATGGGTGGGCCCAGTTTGACCCTGGGTCAATGACAGGTGGGCCCAGCCCTGTTAATTAGTTAGGATTAGTGCTAATTATTTTTTTAGTTTAACTAAATCACACTGACACACGGGACCCACGTGTCAGGTTTGACCTGGACCGGGTCAGTTGACCGCTGACGTCACACTGACGCCAGGCTGACGCAGTAAATCTTTTTCTAGATTTATTTTTTTCAGGAAAATCCAGAAAATGTTACAAACTTCAAAAATTCATAAAAAATTATCTGTAACTCCAAATACAAAGTTCTATATATGAAAAATGATCAGAAAAATCCAACCTATCCAATGGAACTGGTTTCATGCATGTGAAAACAAGTTAAACCCACTGTTTAGGCATTACAAGATATTGCACTAATATGATCTTATAAATGCACTACCATTTGAATCCTTGATTCAAATGGGGTTTTCCCCCTTCTGGTTTAACTTGCACAAGACCAGGACACATTCATTTTGCCATGTCATTGCATACATCATATTGTTGCATATCGTCATGTATTGATTGTGTTGCAATGTGTTCATCGTGGTAGGTTCTGCCTCCGAGGATATCTCCGAGTATCCAACTGAAGGGCAGTATCCCACCACCACTCCATCAGGCAAGCAAACCATTGATCATTCCGATACAAACCCATGTTCTCGCTTCTGCTCTCGTTTACTGCATTAAGACAACGCGTTTCAAATTGCTGTGTGTCGCGGTAGTTGAACCCACTTCCTTTGCATGACCTGTCATTGCCACAGTAACTAGATGAAACCCACTAGCATGTGTAGGAGTTGATTGAGCCAATACATGTGTATGTGTGTTCCTACCATGCTATGCTTGCTATGCTTAGAGTTGTGTCAGGTCTGGCTCATCGGGATGATGATCCGGAGTGAAAGGTTGTATCGTTGTCAATAGTGTGGAAGTGTTGAACACGATTTGGTAAAGGAATCGATGAAAGGCCATGTAGGAGTACATGGTGGGTTGTTTCATTGAGGCCGTTCTTAAGAACTGAGATCTGTGTGTGAGATTTAAGACTCAGCTACTACCACGCATTGGGCCCGAAACCAATGGACCCTCTCGGCTTCTTAATCACGCTTGTCCTCTGTCCAGGAGTTGCAAAGTAGTCTCTGGTGTTTGTAGCATGCTGGGGGCCGCACGCGGCGCTGACCATCGGGGTGGGCTGTGTTGCGGTAGGCACGTGGCCGGGTCAACCGGGCGCCCGTTTGGTGTCTCGGAACCCTGTTCACATCGTTCGGGGCCGTTAGTGGAAACCTCGGCCGGACTCCCTGCGGATGGAACCCGAATAGGCGATAAACCTGGACTAGAGACTTGAGTGTTTAGGTAGGCCGTGGCCGACACCCTCGCTGGGCTTCCGCTTGAAGGTTGCCGAGTACATGTCGTGTAAACGGCGATAAGTGGTGAGAGCGTGTGTGAAGAAGTACACCCCTGCAGGGTATAAATCTATTCGAATAGCCGCGTCCGCGGTAAAGGACTACTTGGTCACCTATACAGTTCATAGATAAGTTAAATGGTTACTACTAAAAATCTCAAGATAAGTGTGAGTACCGCGGATGGCCCTCTCGTAGGATGGCGAGAGAGGATCCACGGTGGAGTATTGTGTTGGTGATAGTGGACTCGTGTGCGACAAATGATTTACAAGTGGTGTGTATCGTAGGATAGCTTAGCCAAGAGTCAAAGCTGGCTTGCTGCAATAACCCCACTACCTTCTTGAGAATGTGCATGTATAGTAGGTTCCTGTTGTAAGACTTGCTGAGTACTTCTGTACTCATGTTGCTTTAATCATGTTTTTCAGACGACTACACCAACCCCTCTGATGGGTTCTATGTAGACCTCGACGTTGACGAGTGACTTATCACCCAGGTGGTGATCCAAGACTTGTGAAGGGTCTTTGTAGATAGACAGGCTTCGTCAAGCCTTCTTTCTTTCTAGTGTCTGTACTCAGACTACTTTGCTTCCGCATGTGCTTGTATGTTTGTATGACTTGAGTGTTGGGTCATGTGACCCCTATCTGTATGGATGATATGTATGGCTCCTCGGGGCCTTCTAAATAAAGTACTTGAGTCGTAGAGTACTGTTGTGATGCCATGTTGTATTTACTCATATCGGGCATATTATGTGTATGATTGAAATGCTTGGTATGAGTGGGATCCGACTATCTAGTTGTTTATCCTTGGCAGCCTTTCATATGGGGAAATGTAAGTCTTGTGCTTCTGAGCGATAGTAGTCCGCTACAGCCCGGTTCCCGGAGTCCTGCTAGCCCAGCACTACTGCTTGGACACTTGACTGGCCGGCATGTGTTTCACGTCGTTCCTATGTCTGTCCCTTCGGGGAAATGTCACGCGTTGATATTCGGAGTCCTGCCTAGCCTGCTACAGCCCGGGTTACCGGAGTCCTGTTAGCCCAGTGCTACAACCCGAATAGATACGTTGATGACCGACATGTTCGATGTGATTCATGTATGCCTGTCCTCATAGGCTAGCGCCGCTTTGGGTTCACGACTAGCCATGTCGGCCCGGGTTCTCTGTCATATGGATGCTAGCGACACTGTCATATACGTGAGTCAAAAGGCGCAAACGGTCCCGGGCCAGGTAAGGTGGCACCCGTGGGAGTACCGTGCGTGAGGCCGCAAAGTGATATGATGTGTTACACGCTGGATCGATGTGGCTTAGGATCGGGGTCCTGACATTACAGCTAAAGAATTTGTCGGAGACTTCATATCTCTCGACCCGGGCATGAGCTTGGAAAACCATTTTCAGCTCTTCGAACATCTCATATGCTCCATGTCTCTCAAAACGCTTTTGGAGCCCCGGCTCTAAGCTGTAAAGCATGCCGCACTGAACGAGGGAGTAATCATCGCAGCGTGACTGCCAAGCGTTCATAACGTCTTGTTCTGCAGGGAGAATAGGTGCGTCACCCAGCGGTGCTCGTAGGACATAATCTTTCTTGGCAGCTATGAGGATGATCCTCAGGTTCCGGACCCAGTCCGTATAGTTGCTACCATCGTCTTTCAGCTTGGTTTTCTCTAGGAACGCGTTGAAGTTGAGGACTACGTTGGCCATTTGATCTACAAGACATATTGTAAAATTTTAGACTAAGTTCATGATAATAAAGTTCATTTAATCAAATTATTTAATGAACTCCCACTTAGATAGACATCCCTCTTCTAGTCATCTAAGTATTACATGATCCGAGTCAACTAGGCCGTGTCCGATCATCACGTGAGACGGACTAGTCAACATCGGTGAACATCTTCATGTTGATCGTATCTTCTATACGACTCATGCTCGACCTTTCGGTCTTCTGTGTTCCGAGGCCATGTATGTACATGCTAGGCTCGTCAAGTCAACCTAAGTGTTTTGCGTGTGTAAATCTGTCTTACACCCGTTGTATGTGAACGTTAGAATCTATCACACCCGATCATCACGTGGTGCTTCGAAACAACGAACTGTCGCAACTGTGCACAGTTAGGGGGAACACTTTCTTGAAATTATTATGAGGGATCATCTTATTTACTACCGTCGTTCTAAGTAAACAAGATGCAAAACATGATAAACATCACATGCAATCAAATAATAAACGTGACATGATATGGCCAATATCACATAGCTCCTTCGATCTCCATCTTGGGGCTCCATGATCATCTTGTCACCGGCTTGACACCATGATCTTCATCATCATGATCTTCATCATCGTGTCTCCATGAAGTTGCTCGCCAACTATTACTTCTACTACTATGGCTAACACGTTTAGCAATAAAGTAAAGTAATTTACATGGCGTCAATGACACGCAGGTCATACAAAAAATAAAGACAACTCCTATGGCTCCTGCCGGTTGTCATACTCATCGACATGCAAGTCGTGATTCCTATTACAATAGCATGAACATCTCATACATCACATATAGATCATTCATCATACATCACAACTTTGGCCATATCATATCACAAAGCACTTGCTGCAAAAACAAGTTAGACGTGCTCTGATTGTTGTTGCAAGTTTTACGTGGCTGAATTAGGGTTCTAGCAAGAACGTTTTCGTACCTACGTGAAAACCACAACGTGATTTGTCAACTTCTATTTACCCTTCATAAGGACCCTTTTCATCGAATCCGCTCCAACTAAAATGGGAGAGACAGACACCCGCCAGCCACCTTATGCAACTAGTGCATGTTAGTCGGTGGAACCGGTCTCACGTAAGCGTACGTGTAAGGTTGGTCCGGGCCGTTTCATCCCACAATACCGCTGAAGTAAGATAAGACTAGTAGCGGCAAGAAAAGTTGACAACATCTACGCCCACAACAAATTGTGTTCTACTCGTGCAATAGAGAACTACGCATAGACCTAGCTCATGATGCCACTGTTGGGGAACGTTGCAGAAAATTAAAATTTTTCCTACAGTTTCACCAAGATCCATCTATGAGTTCATCTAGCAACGAGTCATGGGAGAGAGATATTGCATCTACATACCACTTTGTAGATCGCGAGCGGAAGCGTTCAACGAACGGGGATGAAGTAGTCATACACACCGTGATCCAAATCACCGGAGATCCTAGCACCGAAAGCACGGCACCTCCGCGTTCAACACACGTACGGTCAGCGTAACGTCTCCTTCTGCTTGATCCAGCAAGGCAAAGGAGAGGTTGGTGAAGAAGACTCCAGCAGCAGCATGACGGCGTGGTGATGGTGGAACTGCAGTACTCCGACAGGGCTTCGCCGAGCTCTACGGAGGAGGAGGATGTGTTGGAGAGGGAGAGGGAGGCGCCAGGGCAAAGGGTGCGCAGCCCCCCTTCCCCTCCCCCTTTATATAACCCCTTGGGGGGGCGCCGGCCCTAGGAGATGGAATCTCCTAGGGGGGCGGCGGCCAGGGAGGGGACTTGCCCCCCAAGCAAGGGGGGGCGCCCCCCTTTAGGGTTCCCCCCAACCCTAGGCGCATGGGCCCTTGGGGGGGAGGCGCACCAGCCCACTTTGGGCTGGTTCCCTTCCTCATACAGCCCATGAGGCCCTTCGGGATAGGTGGCCCCACCCGGTGGACCCCCCGGGACCCTCCGGTGGTCCCGGTACAATACCGATAACCCCGAAACTTGTCCCGATGTCCGTATGATGACTTCCCATATATAAATCTTTACCTCCGGACCATTCCAAAACTCCTCGTGACGTTCGGGATATCATCCGGGACTCCGAACAACATTCGGGTTACTGCATATACATATCTTCACAACCCTAGCGTCACCGAACCTTAAGTGTGTAGACCCTACGGGTTCGGGAGACACGCAGACATGACCGAGACGGCTCTCGGGCAATAACCAACAGCGGGATCTGGATACCCATGTTGGCTCCCACATGCTCCACGATGATCTCATCGGATGAACCACGATGTCGAGGATTCAATTAATCCCGTATACGATTCCCTTTGTCAATCGGTATTTTACTTGCCCGAGATTCGATCGTCGGTATCCCAATACCTCGTTCAATCTCGTTATCGGCAAGTCACTTTTCTCGTACCGTAATGCATGATCCCGTGATCAAACACTTTGATCACATTGAGCTCATTATGATGATGCATTACCGAGAGGGCCCGGTGATACCTCTCCGTCAAGCGGAGTGACAAATCCCAGTCTCGATCCATGTCAACCCAACAGACACTTTCAGAGATACCCGTAGTATACCTTTATAGTCACCCAGTTACGTTGTGACGTTTGGCACACCCAAAGCACTCCTACGGTATCCGGGAGTTACACGATCTCATGGTCTAAGGAAAGGATACTTGACATTGGAAAACTCTAGCAAACGAACTATGCGATCTTATGTTATGTTTAGGATTGGGTCTTGTCCATCACATCATTCTCCTAATGATGTGATCCCGTTATCAAATGACATCCAATGTCCATAGTCAGGAAACCATGACTATCTGTTGATCAACGAGCTAGTCAACTAGAGGCTCACTAGGGACACGTTGTTGTCTGTTATTCACACATGTATTACGATTTCCGGATAACACAATTATAGCACGAATAAAGACAATTATCATGAACAAGGAAATATAATAATAATGCTTTTATTATTGCCTCTAGGGCATATTTCCAACAGGATGACCATGGGTTGAATTTTGGGGCGACTGGCTCTATCACGTAGACGTCCCTGAGTGCGTGTTTGCGCTCCCCCTTTGGGATATGAGTAATGTATTTCATGTTCATCGTTTTGACCTGAGGGGGGGGACTTCTTCTGCCCCCCTGTGTTCGACAGACGGGGCTCCTCGTCGTCGTCCTCACTTTGCGACCCCTTCTCCTTGTTCTTGGTATTTAGCTTACCGGCTTGTTTAAAGACCCAACAACTTCTGTTGGTATGATTGGCGGGTTTATCGGGGGTGTCGTGGATCTGACATGGACGATCGAGTATGCGGTCCAAGTTGGATGAGCCCGGATTGTTTCTTTTAAATGGCTTCTTCCGCTGATCGGACATGGAGCCACTGAATCCGGCGTTGACCGCCGTGTCATCGGTATTGTCACTGTTGTTTCGACGTTTGTGCCTGTTGCGCCGGGGCTTGCCGTTGCTGTTACTGGCTTCAGAGGTGCCAGGTTCGCTTGCATTATTATTGCTACGGTCTAGCCAGCTATCTTTGCCCATGCAAAAGCAGGTCATAAGTGCCGTGAGGGCTGCCATGGACTTTGGCTTTTCTTGGCTGAGGTGTCGGGCAAGCCATTCATCACGGATGTTGTGCTTAAAGGCCGCTAGGGTTTAGGCATCCGGACATTCGACCATTTGGTTCTTTTTAGTTAGGAACCTAGTCCGGAATTTCCACGCTGATTCTCCGGGTTGTTGAACTATGTGACTTAAGTCATCGGCATCCGGAGGTGGGATGTATGTACCTTGGAAGTTGTCGCGGAAGGCGTCTTCCAAGTCCTCCCAGCTACCAATAGAGTTTTCTGGCAGGCTATTTAACCAGTGCCGAGCCGGTCCCTTGAGTTTTAGCGGGAGGTATTAGATGGTATGAAGATCATCGCCGCGGGCCATATGAATATGGAGAAGTAAGTCCTCAATTCATACCGCGGAATCTGTTGTTCCATCATATGATTCGATATTCACGGGTTTAAACCCTTCTGGGAATTGGTGCTCCATTACTTGATCAGTGAAGCAAAGGGGGTGTGCGGCGCCTCTATATCGGGCCAAGTCGCGACGTAGCTCGGATGGAGTCCGTCTGCGGTTTTCATCCCGGACGTGGTTGTGCTTGTCACGTCCAGCTAGATAGCCGTCGTCGCGCGTCGGGGTAGGCCCCTGCGATCCGTAGATTGATCTAGTCTGGCCTGCTCTATTTTGCAGGTCCTACCGCAGGTCATATGTATATCCCTGGCCTGTTGTGTCTCTACCTTTACGGCAAGGTGGTATGGGCTGGTGTTCTGCTTGAGTTGCCGTTTTGTCCCGGCCACGTGGTGGTCGGTTAGCCGCGTTACGCGCTGATGGTATGGGGTCCAGTGCCTTGTCGTCGAATTGAGGTCGAAGTTTACGCTTCGGGTAGCTTTTGGTTTGGCGCTCGAGGTCGTATTCCTCGGCTGCCAGGACATTAGTCCACCTATAGTTGAGTAGATCTTGATCAGCTTGAAGCTGCTGCTTCTTCTTTTCCAGGCTCCTTGCAGTGGCTATTAGCCGGCGCTTAAAGCGCTCCTGCTCGAGAGGTTCCTCAGGCACGATAAAGTCTTCGTTGCCGAGGCTCACCTCATCCTCGGAGCGTGGAATATAATTGTTGTCCTCCGAGTCTTCGTTTACGGCCTGTTCATCAGGGCTAACCTGCCCATCTTCCCGATCGTCCTGTTCGGAAGTTGGCTCGACGGGGTGTTCTTGGTCTTTGGCATCCTCCGGAGTATTGTTGTCTCTCAAACCGGCTTTGTTGTCTCTTTCACGGCGTGATTTAGAGCGGCGCCTGTCGGGGGTATCGTGCGACATATGCCAAAGGATGGCTTATCATGGAGGGGGCTAATAGTACGTCGTCGGTGCCAGGAAACGGGATAAGGCGCAAACATGCACGTCGGCGAATCTTACCTAGGTTCGGGGCTCTCCTGGGAGATAACACCCCTAGTCCTGCTCTGCGGGGTCTCCGCATGATCACTCAAGCAACAATGGTGGCTACAAGCTTGCTCCTTGAGCTGTTTCTCTAGAGGGGGAAGAAGAGCAAGGCTAGCCCTAGCTTCCTCTCTCTATATGTGTGTGTGAATGAACTAAGGTCTGAACCCTTTGCATGGGAGCCCTAGGGGTTTATATAGGCCTACCCCCCAGGGGTACAAAGGTAATCCGGTCGGGTGTAGGACCCGGCTGTCAGTGTCTCTGATCGCCGGCTTCTCCGCTGGCTGATGGGGCCCACCGCCTGGTGGGCCCCACCGGCTGTCTCATACTTGGCCGACAGGCCGCACCCACCCTTGCGGGTCTTGCTGGATGCTCAACACTGTAGCGATGCTCTTAATGATGCGTGCTTTGTCGGGGGAGGCGTGGCTACAGTACCGCCGCCTGGCGGGCGATCACTGTAGCCATTCCCCATTTCTCCTTTAATGGCGCACGGACTTTGAGGGAGGGGAGGGCCGCCTTCTAGGAGTCGGACTCCCCTCATGCCGACTGGTCCGTGCTCGCCGCCTTCTGGCTTCTCACTGACAAGTAAGGCCCACCGCCTGTGGACCGTACCGACAGCCCGTAGTGGAGGCATGGCCTTCTCTACCATGGGTGATGTCATGGGTGGAGTGGCAACAGTGCCGCGCCGGTCGGGAGATCTCCGTCTGGTACGGTGCATTGTGGCCACGCTTGGCCCTGGATTTGGGGGTGGCAGGGTGCGCTGTAGCCACGCCCCGTCTCATCGTATTTATGTGGGCACAGACTCTGAGGACGCTTGGGGCCGCTTGCTAGGAGCCGGCCTCTCTAGAGGCCGCCTGCTAGGAGCCGGCCCACCTCGTGGCCGCCTGCTGGGCCTTGCCGTCTTCTGGCAGCCGGCCGCTTGGACCAGCCGGCTGCGAGAAGGTGGCGCTTTGGTCTTTGATTCTTGAGGGCCGCAGCTGGCCTCGATGTCTTGAAATGCCATGGGGAGCTGATGAGGCTACCCGTGGCTAATTACTCCGACTGCGCCGTCGGCGCTTTGGTTGTATCTCAGGAGGTTTATCCTCTACTAGATTTTTCTCGTTATCGTCGTCACCCTCTTTGGGTGTATCCACCATGTACACGTCATACAAAGAGGTGGCCATCCAGCGCCCGGTAAACGGCGGGTTTTGGGCCTGCTCTTCTCCGGCATCGTCGTCCATACCGTCGATGTCTTCGGAGCCGTAATCGAGCATGTCAGTTAGGTCCTCGACGGTGGCTATGAAGTGGGTGGTGGGTGGGACGTAAAATTCCCAGCTCTCAGCCCCTAGTCCAGGCTGGGCGTAGTTCGGAAGTTGCTCCTCCGTAATGACGAGGGATCGCATCAAGTCCAGAGCCTCGCTTAAAGGTGAGGTTTGGCCAGGGAGAAGAGAGTCTGTGGAGTACGGCAGGAAGGAGACTCCTTGGCCGAGCTCAGACGATGCTGGCTCCGAGGGTTCAGAGCCAGTGTCCTGAGAAGAGTCTGACTTCATGATGGTTGCCAGCAACAGTACATCCTCCGGCTCTCCCATACTGGGCTTAGCGGCAGCAGATAGTCCGGCGGGCTCAAGAATCCCGTCTTCGGACCTAGCAATGCGCTCCGGACTAAGGCCGGAGCAGAAGTTGGGGTCGTGAACCCTTGGAAGATCAAGTCTCCTCGGATATCAGCGACATAGCCCAGATTTCCAAAACTAATCTCGTGACCTGGGGCGTAGCTGTTGATCTGCTCTAGATGGCCAAGCGAGTTAGCCCGCGGCGCGAAGCCGCCGAATACAAAGATCTGGCCGGGGAGAAAAACCTCCACCAGGGCGGTATTGTTGTAGATGAACGATGGAGCCATCGAACCTTCCAATGACGACACAGCGGAACTCTCAATGAAAGCACCAATGTCGGTGTCAAAACCGGCGGATCTCGGGTAGGGGGTCTCGAACTGTGCGTCTAGGGTCGATGGTAACATGAGACGGGGGACACGATGTTTACCCAGGTTCGGGCCCTCTCGATGGAGGTAATACCCTACTTCCTGCTTGATTGATCTTGATGAATATGAGGATTACAAGAGTTGATCTACCGCGAGATCGTAATGGCTAAACCCTAGATGTCTAGCCTGTATGATTATGATTGCCTCTACGGACTAAACCCTCCGGTTTATATAGACACCAGAGGGGCCTAGGATTGCGCAGATTCCGTTTATAGAGGAAGGAATCTTCGTATCCGAACGCCAAGCTTGCCTTCCACGCAAAGGAGAGTCCTATCCGGACACGGGAGGAAGTCTTCTGTCTTGTATCTCCATGGCCCATTAGTCCGACCCACGTCACATAGCCCGGACGCCCGAGGACCCCTTAATCCAGGACTCCCTCACCGGCCCCCTCCCAATTCGGATTGGGCTTGGGGGGTGCGGCCCCACCTCTTGGCCGCCTCCTCTCTCTCCCACCAAAGCCCATGTAGGCCCATTTAACCCCCGGGGGGTTCCCGTAACCCCCCGGTACTCCGGTATATGCCCGAACTCATCCGAAACCATTCTCTTGTCCAAACATAACCTTCCAATATATCAATTTCCATGTCTCGACCATTTCGAGACTCCTCGTCATGTCCGTGATCACATCATGGACTCCGAACTACCTTCGGTACATCAAAACACATAAACTCATAATACCGATCGTCATCGAGTGTTAAGCGTGCGGACCCTACGGGTTCGAGAACTATGTATACATGACCGAGACTCATCTCCGGTCAATAACCAATAGCGAAACCTGGATGCTCATATTGGTTCCTACATATTTTACGAAGATCTTTATCGGTCAAACCGCATAACAACATACGTTGTTCCCTTTGTCATCGATATGTTACTTGCCCGAGATTCGATCGTCGGTATCTCAATACCTAGTTCAATCTCGTTACCGGCAAGTCTCTTTACTCGTTTCGTAATGCATCATCCCGTAACTAACTCATTAGTCACATTGCTTGCAAGGCTTATAGTGATGTGCATTACCGAGAGGGCCCAGAGATACCTCTTCGACAATTGAAGTGACAAATCCTAATTTCGATCTATGCCAACTCAACAAACACCATTGGAGGCACCTGTAGAACATCTTTATAATCACCCAGTTACGTTGTGACGTTTGATAGCACACTAAGTGTTCCTCCGGTATTCCGGAGTTGCATAATCTCATAGTCATAGGAACATGTATAAGTTATGAAGAAAGCAATACCAATAAACTAAATGATCATAGTGCTAAGCTAACGGATGGGTCAAGTCAATCACATCATTCTCTAATGATGTGATCCCGTTCATCAAATGACAACTCTTTGTCCATGGCTAAGAAACTTAACCATCTTTGATTAACGAGCTAGTCAAGTAGAGGCATACTAGTGACACTCTGTTTGTCTATGTATTCACACATGTACTAAGTTTCCGGTTAATACAATTCTAGAATGAATAATAAACATTTATCATGATATAAGGAAATATAAATAACAACTTTATTATTGCCTCTAGGGCATATTTCCTTCCGAATTCACCACATGCGGCTTGTACTCGACATGAACGTCTCCTCCCACTGAACGAACATCGTCAGAACTCTGAAATAAATGCAGAAAAATGCAAGTACCAATGTCAATCTAGGACTTGAACCCTGACGAGCTTGTGGATATCACTGTTCTCCTAACCATCTAAATACAGGTTGGTTCGCCACTAGTATGACGTTGTATGCACAAGAATCTCTTGACATGTTCTTTAAAGAGGTAAATATTACTAGGAGTTAAAGAACTTGCATTGGATGTTCAGTTTGGTGTTAGAACTTTAAAAATACGGATTTATGGTCATCTAACTTGACTCAAGCGCGCAGATATGGTCATACCACACGTATGCAGACGTGCATCTGTGTGTACGGCCCCACCTGTCAGTGAATTTGTGATGCATTTTTGTAGAAGACACCTTTGTATATTTTTTTTGCAAAAGAAGCCAAACATTGCGACAATTTTTTCATGAAAACACCTCATATTTTCTTACTGGTGGAAAAAATGACCACTGTACTACTCATAAATGAGAAAATTAACACAAAAAGGGGGCCACGAGGTATCCAACCCGCGACAAACAATTAACGCCCCCATTCACGTTATATTGTCTAATCTGGATTGCAATTTCTATTGAACCAAGCCACATAAATGGGCTACAGACACTGCAGCCCATTTTGTACGCGCTATTTTCTTTAAGATAATTTTGAAATGTAGGTAATAATGTTATGCTCAAATATTTGTGTATTAAAAATAAACATACATTCCATGATTAGTAAATAAAACATTTAAATATGAACCTGCGTATGATATAAAAATGTAGTTAATATGAACATTTTTATTAAATAAATATGTTTAAGTATCCAAAAAGTTAAAATGTTTAGTTAATACCGATATTTTTTTACTCATGACTTATATTCAAAAATATTAGACATGATTGAATATCCATATCAACAGTTCAAAATTTAAATTATGAATACCTTTAATCGTACGAACATTGAACTATAAAAATATGTGTACAATTATTGAAATATTTATAAAATTAAAATAATATTTTTGAATTGTAATTTTACAAATATTTACATTAGTTTATATTATACCAGCATTTTCTAAAATTCATAAATATTTTAGAAATAATAATTTAACAAAATAGAAGTAGGTCATTTTGTTTGTATTTACAATATTTATGACACAAGAATATTTAAACATTATTTTTAGTACTGAGATCATTGGCGTACTATCAACTTTCTTAAAACAAAGTTGCAAAATGTGTTGCACTGACCATAGCCCATCTCAGCTGGTGAGCCCACATGTTTTAAGAAAAGTGATATAATTCATTTGAAACATTAGCTTTGAGTTCATGGGTAATTTATATTTTTTCTCTTTATACTCTTCACTGACATGTGGGTCCTGCCTAGGCTTTTCTATGTAATTGAAATAAATCCAAGGACTTATCTAAAAAATTGTACTCCTAGCCACTAACATTCTTTTTTTAAAATACCCCCATTTATTAACTAATCCAAACAAATGTTTTTACAACCATTCGTTACAACATACACCATGCAGGGCGGAACATAATTAATTAGAATCCCATTGGACCTAGTACTAAACCTAAACTTAGCAATCTTATGTGCCACCTCATTGGACTCCGATTTATCTTTGAAATATTAAAATTTTGTATCATCTGGGAGATACTCAGAGCCTCATTCATCAGATCACCAAAGGGGACCTGTCAAGCTTCTCATTCGCAAGGAAAGAGTGTACGAAAGCACGGTCAGTCTTAATAATAGACTGGTGATGGGTGATATCTATATAAAGTCCCGCTAGGCAGGCACGGAGTTCAGCTTTATTCACACTAGTACACCGATCAATAAAATCCCTGGAAGAAAAAATAATTTGTCCAGAAGAATTACGAGCTACAACCCCCACACTGACTGCATTAGTACTCTCAATGAAACTGGCATCAATATTGATCTTGATATGGTCATTAGGGGGAGGTGTCCACACCACATGATCTTTTAACGGTGCATAATCAACTATAACGCCATTCACCTTCTCCTTACCTTTATTGCTAGCATCTGAATAGTGTCATGACAGAACGTGAAGGTGGCCCAATAAGTGTCCGCAAAACGTGCGGAGGCATTAATGGATTCTTTCCCCTTCTTAAAAATTAAATCATTTCTCAAATGCCATGCTTGCCAGAAAAAAAAATAGGATTTGCTCCCTCTGCTGCCTGTTCAACCGAGCCAGCAAAATAATAAACAATCTGGTCCCGAGCACTTGAAGAGCTCTTCATTCGGAATATTCTACAAATCTCTCAAAGCTAGTCGCAAAGCACGAGCTTTAGAACAACTTACTAGAGCATGAAAAGAGTTTTCGTCTTCTACACCACAGATAGAACACATACCGAAATCCGTCTGATGATGCTTAACTCTATTCATCTGGACCACTGCCATACTAGCAAGGTAACACGTACGCTTGGATAGTAGAAAGTATCATGCTATAAATCTGTATTTTTAAAGTTCTAGCACCAAACTAAATATTCACCGCAAGTTCTATAACTCCCGTGATATTACCTATTCTTTGAAACTTCATCCCACGCTACTTCCGAACGGCCTGACCGTCTAATCTAATCCTGGTCGTCGCCTATTCTTTTGCGGGAAAAAGGGTTCCCCGTCGATCCGCGTTGGGTGGCCACTCGATCCGCATCATGCAACACAAGGAACCTAATTGATAAACTGCAAAGTATCCACTAGGACAGCATGGAACTTGATTATTGATTAGGTAGCTACGTATTACTTATTAGCATATTATCATCCATGCATGACCAATCAAGGAAAAAAATCTCACGAGATCTGGCGCGATAATTTTAGACCAAAATGCCGGTCAGAGTGTCAGGCCATTCTTCCCCCCAAATAAAGTGCCTGACATCTCCGTATGCGAATGCGTGATCGGTCGATGGATGATTAAGATTGAACAGTAGAGCTTTTGGATGGTACCGACTTTAGTCTTTAGTGTTCTCGTAGACTCGTAGAAATGAATAAAAAACGCTAATCATCAGAGTTCTGTGTGGAAAGAAATATATATGCATTTAACGGGTTGGCTGGATCAACTTTAGGCTTTAGTGCTGAAAAGTCTGAAAATATATAAGCCAAGCAAATATCTGATCTTTATTCAGATGACATTATATAATTCAGAACCCATATGATGAGCCGCACAATATTTATTTTCCTAACGATCCTACCTAGCAGGTATCTAGCTAGAGGCTGTATGGCCTCCTATAACTGTTCTTATTCAGCCAGCAGGATATATAGGGCGAAGACAAGGAGAGTGACGTTTTGGATTTTGGGTTCCATGGAGGCTGAATTTTTGAAAAAAAAATATTTTTTAAAAAAAATCTGAAAAATATATGTACAAGTAAATAAGAATGTGAGATCTATGTGTGTAAAAATTCAGGATGAAATGTGTTTAAATGCGACCTCTACAAAAGAGACAAATTTATGATCTGAAAAGATAAATAGTATCACAGCATCTCCAATGCAGAATGCTTATATAAAAGCTTAGAGAAATTAAAAATACAAACAATTATCAAGCGCTATTTGTTCCAACGCTAGACGCTAGGTGACGGGCGTTGGGAGAATGGGCTGCCGCACCCCACACACGGCAAAAAAGCACAAGCGCTTGCTCCTACTTTCTTGGTCTCAAAATAAGTGTCTCAGTTTTATACTAACTTTAGTATAGAGTTGACACGTCAAAACAAAATTATAGTATAGAGTTGTATTAGAGTTGAGACACTTATTTCAGGACGAAGAGAGTACTTTTTACACCATGCCTTCGTACGGCGCCAGGAATGAAGGTCCCAAGTCCTAATCGACCAAGGAATAAATTCTGGCGCCCGCGTTGGGCATGCCCTCATGTGTTAAAAACTCTCAAATTTGTTTGCACGGCCCTTTTTTTTTGCAAGGGTAAAAGAGATTTTATTCCAATATCACAGGGTTACAATCAAGGGGCAAAAGTTCCTCCACGCAAGGTGGACCTCTACCTAGCCATACAGCAGTGGTACTCTCCGTACGACTATATGAAGACAATCGATCTGCTACCCTGTTTTGTTCACGCTTGATTTTCGACGGAATAAAAACTCTTACACCCATGTGCCTCTTAATCTCAGCTACCAAATGTCCATAAGCGGAGTATCGAAGATTGTCCCCCTTCAGCGCCATGAGAGCTTCTGACGGATCTGTTTGGACAATAATAGGCCCATCCACGTGCTCAATAGCAAGTGCCATCCCTTGCATTAAAGCATGCAGTTCCGATTCTAGGGCGTCGTTGCAGTTAAAGATACATCGATACGCCGCAAAAATGACGCTACCGTCGCTTCGCCTCAGCACCATCCCCGCCGCTGCTGAACCATCTACCTCCAAGAACGCACCATCAACCGACAGTGCGGTATGACCAGGGGGTTTTTGGCCAAGGCAGCACCGGCGCATGTACACGCGCCTTAACAGGCTCAGCGGCAAGCGCAGACATCTTGCCCTTGATTATATCCTCTGTAGTATACCTTCTGGCAAGTTGAAGTGAGGACATGTAGCTCTAAAGAAAATCGGCCGTCGCCGCTGTCGTTGGAATAGACTTAGCGTGGGTAAGATCATTGCGTAACGACCAAATCCTCCACAAGAGCATGATTGTGCAGTCTCGCATAGCATCATCGCAGTTCATTAGTATGTTCAGGAGCCAATCCTTTCCAGTGATTGTCTGGCAAAGGCCAAACCTGGCGCATGTGTTTCCATAGCACTTGCACGTGATCACATGTGATGAGGGCATGGAAACTTGATTCCTTCTCTGAACCACACAGCGGACAAGTATCCCTGGTAGCTATGTGTCTGTATTTCTTGCATGCGTTAGTGGCTAAAGCCCCGGCCACTACTTTCCATGCTAGAATACGCATCTTCAGGGGCAACTTGGCATGCCAGATACGTCGCCAAATCACCCGCTGACCTCCCGGGGCCGAGCTTGAAGACCCCAGGCCTGCTTGCCCATCGGATGAAGCGAGCCGGTAAGCGCTTTTAACCGTAAAGCTGCCACTTCTTTCCGGGAACCAAGCCAGAAAATCTTGCTCTCCTCTGGGTGAAGTCCGGATCTTCAGGATTTTAGCGACGTCCATCTCCCAAAAGTACTGCCTCAATCCGTTTACATTCCAAGCTCCCGAATCCTCCAAGAAATCAGCCACCTAGCTGAATCTGCAATTTCTTTTTGGGGTTATTGGTCTGAAGTCGTTCCTCCTGGGAATCCACGGGTCCCTCCAAGTTCTGATCATAGTACCGTTCCCAACTCTCCAAATCAAACCTTTCTTCAACGGTTCAAGGCCATGAGTGATTCCTTTCCAAACCGCAGAGGAGCTGGGCGGGAACACCGTGTCCAAAAGATTGCCATTGAGGAAGTATTTTGCCCGAAGCAGGCGAGCACATAGGCTGTCTGGGGTCTGAAGAAGTCTCCAAGCTTGCTTTGCGAGCAAGGCTTGGTTGAAGGCGCGCATGTCCCGAAACCCCATGCCCCCCATATCCTTAGGTAACATCATCTTCTCCCAGCTTAACCAGGCCATTTTCCGCTTGCCATTCTCCACTCCCCACCAATACTGCCTCATCAACCTTGTTAGGTCATCACACACGGATACCGGCAGGCGGAAGACACTCATCACATAAGTTGGAATGGCTTGTGCTACCGCCTTAATCAGTATTTCCTTATTCCCGACTGACACATACTGTTCACTCCAATCCACTAATCTTTTCCTCAGTCTATCTTGCACGGTCTCAAATTGCCCTTTATGTACTCTGCCTTCCGGTACAGGTAAGCCCAGGTACTTAGGTTCAAACACTTGTTGTGTCACTTCCAGAATACCCTTCATCTCCGCTGCCACCGCCTCGGGAAAGTTGTCCGAAAAAAGGATGGAACACTTTTCAGGGTTAATAAGTTGACCCGTCGCACTGGCATAAGTGTTCAACAAACCTTTCACAATGGTAGCTTGGTGGCTCGAAGCTTCAAACAATAGCATAGTATCATCGGCGAACAATAAATGTGAGATAACAGGAGCACCATGGCAGATTGAAACCCCCCTCAACTCTCCCTCATGCACCGACTTGGATAACAAGGATGATAGAGCATCAACAATAAACAAGAAGAGAAAGGGAGACAGGGGGTCACCTTGCCTTAGTCCCCGAGACGGAGAAAATGACTCCAGTAGATTCCCATTGAATTTAACCGAGTATTTCACAGACTTAACACAGGCCATAATCCATGTTATCCATTCCATTGAAAACTCCCATTTTATTAGGGCTTGCTCCAAGAAATCCCAATCTACACGGTCATATGCTTTCGAGAGATCCAACTTGTAAGCACAAGAAGCAGGACTATTTGGTTTCATAGTTTGTATATGATGGATGCACTCGAAGGCAATTTTTGAGTTATCTGAGATAAGCCTCCCAGGGATGAATGCGCTTTGATTCTCAGATATCAGCTCATCCAACAACGGTCGCAACCGATTGACCAAGCACTTAGACATGATCTTGTATAACACGTTGCATAGACTTATCGGTCTGAAATCCTTTAGTTCCTTAGGGTGAGGAACTTTTGGAATCAGGACGATGGCTGTGTCATTCACTCCCTCTGGCATATTTCCTGTTTTAAAGAAATCCAGCACAGCGGCAATAATTTCCGTTTTCAGCACAGCCCAATTGCGCTGGAAGAACCTTGCCGGCAGTCCGTCCGTGCCCGGCGCTTTGATCGGCCCAATCTGAAATAGGGCATTAGACACCTCCTCCTCTGAAAAGGGCGCACACAGCACGTCATTCATACCCTGTGTCACTTTAGGGGTTATACCTTCAAGCACCTCCATAGGTGTAAGTGTCGGATCTTTGGTGAACACTTCCTGGAAATAAGAGCTCGCCATGCATTCCATGTCTGACGGTACAGTGCACCAAGACCCATATGTTTTGCGTAGACGCTGGATATAGTTCCGGCGCTCCCGGCACACCGCCCGTCGATGCAAATATGCAGTATTCCGCTCCCCCTCCTTAAGCCATGTGATCCGTGACCGCTGCAACCATAGCATCTCTTCCTTATAGAGCAGTTCATCCAATTGGTACATTTTCTGCTTTATCAATGATCTATCCGCATCTTGGAGTTGTAATTCAGCTAGCTGCTGCCTTAGTTTTTTGATCTCAGCAGTGACGTGACCGAAATTTTCCTTGCTCCACGCACGCAGCTTCGCCATCATCTCCTTCAATGCATCCCGAACAGAACCAAGAGTTCCGCCCGGCCTGCTTTGCCCCCACCAGTCCGCAATGACTGTGGCCAGTGCCGGGTGTCTCTCCCACATGATCTCGTACCTGGCCGCGGCTCTGGGTTTAGGCGGCTCCACATTCGATAACCGGACCATCAAAGGACAGTGGTTAGAGCAAGACGACGCCAGATGCTCCACCTGCGTAAAGGGAAACATGTCCTTCCACGCTTCATCCGCACAGGCTCTGTCCAGCCGCACCCGGATGGTACTATTCCCACCTTGCCCATTATCATATGTATATGGGATCCCAGAGAACCCCAAGTCCATTAACTCACAAGCTAGTAGGCAGTCCCTGAACTGTTGCATCTGCCCCTCAGATCGTTGCATTCGCGAAACGTGTTCATGTTGCCACATGGCTTCATTAAAATCCCCACACACAAGCCATGGCTCCGTGGATATGGCACGTAAATTTGACAACACGCTCCACATACGATGCCTATTCTCCACCCGTGGCTCTCCATACACATAGGTCGTCCTCCATGTTTTATCATTTGCTGCATCCACAATACGCACGTCTATATACCGTGCACACGAGTCCAAAACTGTCACTTGCAAATTTTCATCCCAATAGAGGGCCAGGCCCCCACTTAACCCATCACTTGAAACACCTACAAATCCTTTCATCTGTAGTCTGAACTTGATCTTCTCCATCTTGCTTGAGGCTTGTCTGGTTTCAGAGAGAAAGACCAGCCCGGGGAATTGGCTTTGCAGAGGGCCAAAACCTCGCGAACTGTCCGGCGGTCCCCCCCCCCGGCAGTTCCATACTAGCGAACTCATTGGACCCGGCGGTCCTCCTCGAGGGAGGCCACCGATCTAACAACAGAATCATCTTCCGAAACAGTTTTTGCCCGCTTACTGCCCGAGCTGCTAGTTGGTGAATGTACATCATCACCATCCTCCCCCTTCCCATGGGTCAGCGTGAGGATACCAGGGGGAACCATGGACCCCCCGGTCCTGTCCCCTAAGCCCGCCTCGTCTATTGTCATTCGCTTCCGCACAGATGGGTCGACTTGCATGAGTGTGTTCGTGGCCTTCAACGGGCTTGTAGCTGTATCCAGCGTTTCAGGATCCACCTGTTTAGGTAGCTTGCTTACACGGCTTGGGGTATAGTCTGGCTTCTGCTCACTCCCCCGATTACCCCCATCAGGTCGTGGTTTATTAGGGCCATCAGCATATAGCCACGCGCCAAACTTATTGTTTTTATCTTCATGAATCCCGCTACCACACTCCTTGAACTCATGGCCTATGATGCCACATACACTGCAGAAACGAGCAAGCTTCTCATAACACACCAGGAACACCTGAGGTTCTTTACCACGAACAATACTGACGAACTTGGTGAGAGGCTGACGCACATCATGTCGAACCCTAATTCTCACATAGTCCCCACGTGTGTTTCCGTTCAATCTCATCTCCAAAATCTTCCCAGAGTTCCTGAGCAGATGTTCCACAATGCCCTTCTTACAGAAACCTTCTGGAAGTTTATGAATCTGGAGCCAAATCGGCATATACACCATAGGTACCTCCTCTGCCTTCGTAAAACCATCATAGGGACACATCAGGACCAAGAAATTCCTGAAGAGCCATGGTCCTTGAACAATCATCCGTTCCCAGTCGCCGAGGCAAGCGGCATGAACAACGAACAGGTTCGGGCCAACCGGGCGGAAGTTCACATGCTGTGCTAGATTCCCCGCCGCCCGCATCTCCCTGTAGAAGGCCGTCGGGCTGAAAGTTTTGTCCGTGTGAACCCTGGCCAGGGCTAGCCATCTGACGCTCTCATTGATCTCCTGGTCGTTCTCATCGATTACCAGATCATCAAAGACTTCATCCTCGAGATTCAACTGCTCCATGAATCCGTCCAAATCCGATCTCGTGGCGGCCCCGCTGCCGCCGCTCGTACCAGACTGTGCGTCCGCCGCCGGTTCCATCGCAGCAAGCCTGGAGGGGACTTCCTTCGATGTGTAGGGGGAACCCTACGTTGGAGAGGCGAGGATGTTGGGTAGAGACTCTCTCGCGATTAGATCGCCAGAGAGGACATGGAAACCCTAGCCGCCGCTAGGGGAAAAGACGTCTAATGGTGACACCTTGAATTTAAGTGTTCAACTATTTTCTCCTTGTTTGCACGACCCTTATTTCAACGAATTTGGTCATGAAAATTTACATGCTTGTGCATTAAGCCTTCATCTATAGCTGTACTTTTTCAGGAATTTTCATGAATTTTGAATTTTGCACTTGAAGGCCTTCATGGAGCTCAGCTTTCAAAAGTAATTTCCGGAAAACAGGTCCATCTTTTTAACGGGGTAGACAAGACAAGTCCACCTTGCATGCTTATTACATGACCGTCCGTTTTAACAGTGATTGCATAATCTTGTAATCAATAGTAAAAGTCCAGTTGATCCTGACCATGTAGGCCGGAAACTTAATTTTTGGTCCTGGTAGGTAGGTAGGTAGAGTCAAAGAGCGTGTACAATAATATTATCTTAAAATGTTCGTAAGATAAATATTGAAATGGAGAAGTGAGAAATTATAAGGAAAGACATATCTTCTCTTAATCAAGAGATGGTCTCTTGGGCATGTACACTATTGATAAAATAGTCTTATGTTAAGTCTATCGTGTAATTTATGAAAAACGATAAAAAGGCACCCAATAGTATTTTTTAGACAAATGATCCCCATAGCTTTTTTTGAGGGATACGACCCCAATAGCCTTTTTTTAGATTCGGACCCCAATAGCTTTTTTTAGGGGTAAACCACACTTTTATTCAATGTTTGGAGTACGATTTATAGGAATTACAAACAGGTCGTGGGAGATCCCAACCACAAGTACCGACCCACATCTAAAGAAGAAGAAAACTTAGCTAAATTATGAGAATCAAAGTTCATACTACGTCCTTTAAAAATAAAATCGCAGCTAATAAAGTCTCTCGCTTGAGCACAAATTTCCTTGATGATAGCACCATGCCTTCCCTTCAATCCATTCTTTATCTCTGCTACAACTCCTTTGCAGTCACATGCAATAAGGGTGCGGTGAAGTGATAGATCGAGTGCTAATGCCAATGCTTCGCAACAGCCCAGTGCTTCCAACGCCGCTGGTTCTGCTATGTCCCTGAAGACAATAGTGGAAGAACCCAAATAAAATTCTGAATGATCACGACACACCGCTGCAGCTGCCCCACTCCTTCTGTTTCTCGCTAGCCCACCATCAACTTGGATCTTGGCCACTTCCATGTCCGTTGCTCTCCAATGACTCGTGCTTTGCCTTGCACCTAGTGGTGCAATTTGCACACAGGAGCTACTAGGTTCCACAATTGCATCTAGCTCTGCTATATAGTTCATCACAAAAGCATGGGTCGCATGCGGACTTTGCAAAATCCCCTCGTGTATAACTTTACGCCGAGCTGCCCAGATTGCCCAAAGGGTGACGACCAGCTTGATGAGACTAGCATGCGGCGCAGAAAATCCTGTCCAAACAGACACGCAAACACGGTGGGCCCGCAAAATTTTTTGAGGGGCGCGGCAAAAACTTGAGCCCAACCCACGAATACGCGAATTTGCCCCCCCGGCCCGTCAGTGCCCTGCATATAGCGGGAACGGTTGGTAGGGAGGACATTTCAGCCCGCGCTTTTCCCCATCAACCACCTCCCCTCTCCACCTCGCCCCGCCTTCGCCCAAGATTTCAGCGAAAGTAGGCGGCGGGAACACGCCGAAAGGCCGCCACACACACGAGGTTGCCCTCCGCCCCCCCTCCTGCGTCGGTGGGCCGGAAAGTTGCGGATCTGCGGCCCTTCATCGCGGGTGGCTGGATTTGTCTTTTCCGGCCGCCGGTGGCTGCGCCAAGCGATGGAATGGTCGGGGAGCATCTCGAGCAGCCCCGACAAAGTCACATCGCCGCATGTAGGTACGGGTTCGTCCTCTCGTCGTCGCCGCCGGTTTGCGGGCATGGATTCGGCCAGCCATCCACCGGGCTCGGCGCTCGCGCAGCGGCTCTGCGGCTCGCCGATGCCGCTCATACAGTGTGACGATTGCACGCGGATAGTGCTGCGGCTAACTTCGGGCACGCCGAAGCACCCCGGATGGGTGTTCTTCAAATGTGAAAATGACGGGGTACGTGTTGTTTTCATTTGGCTCATTTTGATAGCTCATTCTTTGGTTCAATTGTGGTAGCTCATTTCGAACAGCATCATGTGTGTAGGAAGATGGATGCTCATTTTGGTTTTGGGAAGGCGAATACATTGATTTATTGATAGAAAGAAACTTAATAGACGTTCATGCACTCCTTAGTAGAATCGAAGACAATGATGCGGATGCATGTGCAACTAGAGGGGCAGCAACGTCTACTTCTTTTGAACCAAAGATGAAGAAAGAACAATGCGAAATCAAGAATTCAAAGATCAACAATGAATGCATGGAGAAGATATTGGTCCAACTAGTGGGAGCAGGTATGAAAGTTGGAAATCTTCTAAAATGCATACTTGTGGTTCTTGTTTTCTTTGGTCTTACTACTCTAGCAAAGATTTGGTGATGTCTTATGTATCCAATGTTGTTGAAAAAAGCAAAGAAATGCATTATGTTGGGTCAAATTGAGGTTCAAATTTAGGTTTTCCAGGCCAGGGGGAGCGGTGCCAGACCAGACCCCGCAAAGCCGACCCGTAAAAGAGTATATTCCGTGAATATCATTTTTTACGTGTCCGTTTTGCGGGGTCTGCCTCTCCGGCCGTCCGCGCAGGCCCGCAAAACCGCTTTTCCGCGAACTGCAAACGCGTTTTGCGGGCCGGCAGGATGCGGGGTCTGCTAGGGATGCTCAAAGTATAATGTCGACCCGCAAAATGCATTTACAGTTCACTGCAGATGTGATTTGCGGGGCGATTTCATGCGCTGCAGATCAGACCCCGTATATGAAACTGTAAAATTCTAAAAAAGTATTTGCGGGAGAAACTTGCAACGACATTAATCATCATATATAGTTCATCATCGTACTACATTAATCTCATACATAGTTCATCTACATTGTACTACTAGGGGGGATAATGCGGGCCTGAGCCTACGCTACCAAACTTGACGAGCTCGCGGTGGCGACGACGCAGCGGAGGAACCGGAGGAGCTCAGTCATCGTCGGAGTCGAGGTTGATGAAGACCTTGGCGAGCTCCGCCTTCATGATGCACAGGTCCGCCTCCTTGGACGCAGACTTCTCCGCCGCCGCGACGCCCTGCTCGAGGAAGATCCGCTCGTAGTCGAGCTCGCGACGACGGATCGCGGCGACCTCCACGAGCTCCCTCACCGAGGGCTCCATGATGACGTGCTCTAGGTGCTCCTCCTGCCCCGAGGGGGGGTAGTCCTCGGGTCCGATCACTTCTCGACGCGGCGGTGCGTCGGCCCGAGCTCCTCCGGCTCTCTCTTGACCAGAGTGAGCCGCGAGCTCGAGGCGCCCGCGGACGAGCTCCCCGCGGCAGAGGAGCCAGAGGAGGCATGGCAGCGGCGGGCGAGCACGCAACCGTACTTGGCGAGCTCCCGACAATCGAACGCCGGTGGCGACCGGCCCCTGTGCTTGAGCCACATCCGCGCGCCCCGCTTGAGTGCAGCGTCGGATCTGCGGCGCCCCGCGTCATCCCCAGAGCTTCCGTAGCCATGCATGGCTTTTTTAGGCTCGCTGGCGGCGAGAAATTGAGGCAAAGGAGGAGGGGAATCGCGACGGCGGAGATTGATACGTCCATTTTGCATCATGCTTTTATATCGATATTTATTGCATTATGGGCTGTTATTACACGTTGTGTCACAATACTTATGCCTATTCTCTCTTATTTTACAAAGTTTACATGAAGAGGGAGAATGCCGGCAGCTGGAATTCTGGGCTGGAAAAGGAGCAAATATTAGAGACCTATTCTGCACAGCTCCAAAAGTCCTGAAACTTCACGGAAGTTATTTTTGGAATTAATAAAAATACTGGCGAAAGAATCCACCAGAGGGGGCCCACACCCTGGCCACGAGGGTGGGGGCGCGCCCTACCCCCCTGGGCGCGCCCCCTGCCTTGTGGGCCCCCTGGCAGGCCTCCAGTGCCCATCTTCTGCTATATGAAGTCATTTACCCTGGAAAAAATCAGAAGCAACCTTGCGGGAAGAAACTCTGCCGCCACGAGGCGGAACCAATCTAGGGCTCCGGCAGAGCTGTTCTGCCGGGGAAACTTCGCTCCGGGAGGGGGAAACCATCGCCATCGTCATCACCAACGATCATCTCATCGGGAGGGGGTCAATCTCCATCAAAATCTTCACCAGCACCATCTCCTTTCATACCCTAGTTCATCTCTTGTATCCAATGTTTGTCCTAAAGCCTCAGATTGGTACCTATGGGTTGCTAGTAGTGTTGATTACTCCTTGTAGTTGATGCTAGTTGGTTTATTTGGTGGAAGATCATATGTTCAGATCCATTATGCATATTAATACCCCTCTGATTATGAACATGAATATGATTTGTGAGTAGTTACGTTTGTTCCTGAGGACATGGGAGAAGTCTTGCTATTAGTAGTCATGTGAATTTGGTATTCATTCGATACGTTGATGAGATGTATGTTGTCTTTCCTCTAGTGGTGTTATGTGAACATCGACTACATGACACTTCACCATTGTTTGGGCCTAGAGGAAGGCATTGGGTAGTAATAAGTAGATGATGGGTTGCTAGAGTGACAGAAGCTTAAACCCTAGTTTATGCGTTGCTTCGTAAGGGGCTGATTTGGATCCATATGTTTCATGTTATGGTTAGGTTTACCTTAATACTTCTTTTGTAGTTGCGGATGCTTGCAATAGGGGTTAATCATAAGTGGGATGCTTGTCCAAGAAAGGACAACACCCAAGCACCGGTCCACCCACATATCAAATTATCAAAGTAACGAACATGAATCATATGAGCGTGATGAAAACTAGCTTGACGATAATTCCCATGTGTCCTCGGGAGCGTTTTCCTTCATATAAGAAATTGTCCAGGCTTGTCCTTTGCTACAAAAAGGATTGGTACATCTTGTTGCACCTTATTTACTTTCATTACTTGTTACCCGCTACAAATTGCCTTATTACAAAACTACCTGTTACCGATAATTTCAGTGCTTGCAGAGGATACCTTGCTGAAAACCGCTTATCATTTCCTTCTGCTCCCCGTTGGGTTCGACACTCGTACTTATTGGAAGGACTACGATAGATCCCCTATAATTGTGGGTCATCAAGACTCTTTTCTGGCGCCATTGCCGCGGAGTGAAGCGCCTTTGGTAGGTGGAATTTGGTAAGGAAAAATTTATATAGTGTGCTGAAATTTACTATCACTTGTTACTACGGAAAACAATCCTTTGAGGGGTTTGTTCGGGGTATCTTCACCTCGTCCGGAACCACAATTAGCTACCCCTCAACCTATTGAACCTACTGAAATTTTTTACTTTGAAATTCCTTCAGGTATGATAGAGAAACTGCTAGCTAATCCTTTTGCAGGAGATGGAACATTGCATCCCAATTTACACTTAATCTATGTGGATAAAGTTTGTGGATTGTTTAAGCTTGCAGGTATGCCTGATGATGTTATCAAGAAGAAGGTCTTCCCTTTATGTTTGAAGGGAGAGGCATTGACATGGTATAGGCTATGTGATGATATGGGATCATGGAACTACAAACGATTGAAATCGGAATTTCACCAGAAGTTTTATCCTATGCATCTTGTTCATCGTGATCGTAATTATACATATAATTTTTGGCCTCGCGAAGGAGAAAGCATCACTCAAGTTTGGGGGAGGCTTAATTCAATGTTATATTCATGACCCAATCATGAGCTCTCAAGGGAAATGATTATTCAAAAAAATTATGCTCGACTTTCTCTCAATAATCGCTCCATGCTCGATACTTCTTGTACTGGCTCTTTCATGATGAAGACTATTGAATTCAGATGAGATTTATTGGAAAGAATTAAACGCAACTTTGAAGATTGGGATCTCGACGAAGGTAAGGATTCAGGTATAACACCTAAGTTTGATTATGTTAAATCTTTTATGGATACCGATGTTTTCCGTGAATTTAGCACTAAATATGGACTTGACTCTGAGATAGTAGCTTCTTTCTGTGAATCCTTTGCTACTCATGTTGATCTCCCTAAGGAGAACTGGTTTAAATATAATCCTCCCATTGAAGTAAAAGTAGTTGCACCTATTAAAGTTGAAGAAAAGACTATCACTTATAATGATCCTGTCGTTCCTGCTGCTTATATTGAGAAGCCATCTTTCCCTGTTAGAATAAAGGGTCATGCTAAAGCTTCAACTGTAGTCAACAAAAGTAATATTAGGACACACAAACCCCATGAGCAAGTTAAAGTTGAACCTAAAATTGCTATGGTTAAAGATCTCTTGGCTGATAATATCGATGGGCATGTTATTTACTTCTGTGATGAGACTGCTAGAATTGCTAAACCTGGTGCTAAAGATAAACATAGACCTGTGGTAGGCATGCCTGTTATTTCTGTTAAAATAGGAGATCATTGTTATCATGGCTTGTGTGATATGGGTGCTAGTTCTAGTGCAATACCTCATTCTTTATACGAAGAAATTATGCATGATATTGCACCTGCTGAGATAGAAGATATCGATGCTACCATTAAGCTTGCCAATAGAGATACTATTTCACCAATTGGGATTGTTAGAGATGTTGACGTCTTGTGTGGGAAGGTTAAATATCCTGCTGATTTTGTTGTTTTTGGTTCCCCACAAGATAGCTTTTGTCCCATTATATTTGGTAGACCCTTCTTGAACATTGTTAATGCTAGGATAGAATGCGAAAAGGATGTTGTTACTATTGGTTTGGGTGATATGTCTCATGAGTTTAATTTTGCTAAATTTAGTAGACAACCTCGTGATGAGGAATTGCCTAGTAAAGATGAAACTATTGGTCTTGCTTCTACTGCCGTGCCTCCTAGTGATCCTTTAGAACAATATTTGCTAGACCATGAAAATGACACGTTTATGAATGAAAGAAGGGAAATAGATGAAGTATTCTTTAAACAGGGACATATTCTGAAACACAACTTGCCTGTTGAAATCCTAGGGGATCCTCCTCCACCCAAGGGTGATCCCGTGTTTGAGCTTAAACCATTACCTGATACTCTTAAATATGCTTATCTTGATGAAAAGAAGATATATCCTGTTATTATTAGTGCTAACCTTTCAGAGCATGAAGAAGAGAAATTATTGAAAACTTTGAAGAAGCACTGTGTTGCTATTGGATATACTCTTGATGATCTTAAGGGCATTAGTCCCACTCTATGTCAACACAAAATAAATTTGGAGAAAGACGCCAAACCAGTTATTGATCACCAACGATGGCTAAATCCTAAGATGAAAGAAGTGGTAAGAAAGGAAATATTAAAGCTCCTTGAAGCAGGTATAATTTATCCCATTGCTGATAGTCAGTGGGTAAGTCTTGTCCATTGTGTCCCTAAGAAGGGAGGTATTACTGTCTTTCCTAATGATAAAGATGAATTGATCCTGCAAAGAATTATTACAGGTTATAGGATGGTAATTGATTTCCGCAAATTAAATAAATCTACTAAAAAGATCATTACCCTTGTCCTTTTATTGATCAAATGCTAGAAAGATTATCCAAACATACACATTTTTGCTTTCTAGATGGTTACACTGGTTTCTCTCAAATACTTGTGTCAGTTGAGGATCAAGAAAAGACCACTTTTACTTGCCCTTTCGGTACTTTTGCTTATAGACGTATGCCCTTTGGTTTATGTAACGCACCTACTACCTTTTAAAGATGCATGGTGGCTATATTCTCTGACTTTTGTGAAAAGATTTGTGAGGTTTTCATGGATGATTTCTCTGTTTATGGATCCTCTTTTGATGGTTGCTTGAGCAACCTTGATCGAGTTTTGCAGAGATGTGAAGAAACTAACCTTGTCTTGAATTGGGAGAAGTGCCACTTTATGGTTAATGAAGGTATTGTCTTGGGGCATAAAATTTCTCAAAGAGGTATTGAAGTTGACAAAGCTAAATTTGATGCTATTGAAAAGATGTCGTGTCCCAAGGACATTAAAGGTATAAGAAGCTTCCTTGGTCATGCCGGTTTTTATAGGAGGTTCATTAAGGACTTCTCTAAAATCTCCAGGCCTTTGACTAATCTCCTACAAAAAGATATTCCTTTTGTCTCTCATGATGATTGTGTCGAAGCATTTGAAATACTTAAGAAACCATTAATTTTTGCACCTATTGTTCAGCCACCTGATTGGAATTTATCCTTTGAAATCATGTGTGATGCTAGTGAAAAAGAATTTTTAGCAGTTGTTTTTGCTTGTGATAAGTTCAGACCTTATATTGTTGATTCTAATGTAACTATTCACATTGATCATGCTGCTATTACATATCTTATGGAAAAGAAAGATGCTACAAGAATTTTATTTGCATATTATTGATAGAAAGGGAGCTGAGAACCCCGTTGCAGACAACTTGTCTAGGTTAAAGAATGTTCTTGATGACCCACTACCTATTGATGATAGCTTTCCTGATGAACAATTATATGTCATAAATGCTTCTCGTACTACTCCATGGTATGATGATTATGCTAATTACATTGTTGCTAAATTTATACCACCTAGTTTCACATACCAGCAAAAGAAAAAGTTTTTCTATGATTTGAGACATTACTTCTGGGATGACCCACATCTTTATAAGGAAGGAGTAGATGATGTTATTAGGCGTTGTATACCTGAGCATGAACAGGAACAGATCCTACGCAAGTGTCACTCCGAGGCTTAGAGGGCACCACGCTGGAGATAGAACTGCACATAAGGTATTGCAATCCGGTTTTTATCGGCCTACTCTCTTCAAGGATGCCCGTAAGTTTGTCTTATCTTGTGATGAATATCAAAGAATTGGTAATATTAGTAGACGTCAAGAAATGCCTATGAATTATTCACTCGTTATTGAACCATTTGATGTCTGGGGCTTTGATTATATGGGGTCGTTTCCTTCCTCTAATGGATATACACATATTTTAGTTGTTGTTGATTACGTTACTAAGTGGGTAGAAGCTATTCCAACTAGTAGTGCTGATCATAACACCTCTATTAAGATGCTTAAAGAAGTTATTTTTCCGAGGTTTGGAGTCCCTAGATATTTAATGACTCATGGTGGTTCACAATTTATTCATGGTGCTTTTCGTAAAATGCTTGCTAAGTATGATGTTAATCATAGAATTGCATCCCCTTATCATCCGCAGTCTAGTGGTCAAGTAGAATTGAGTAATAGAGAGCTTAAATTAATTTTGCAAAAGACTGTTAATAGATCCAGAAAGAATTGGTTCAAGAAACTTGATGATGCATTATAGGCCTATAGAACTGCATATACAAATCCTATGGGTATGTCTCTGTATAAAATGGTTTATGGAAAAGCATGTCACCTACCTCTTGAACTAGAACATAAGGCATATTGGGCCATTAAAGAGCTCAATTATGATTTCAAACTTGCCGGTGAGAAGAGGCTTTTTGACATTAGCTCACTTGATGAATGGAGAACCCAGACCTACGAGAATGCCAAGCTGCTTAAAGAAAAGGTTAAAAGATGCATGACAAAAGGATACAAAAGTGTGAGTTTAATGTAGGTGATTATGTATTGCTATACAACTCTCGCTTAAGATTTTTTTACAGGAAAACCTCTCTAAATGGGAAGGTCCTTACGCTATCGAGGAGGTCTATCTTTCCGGTGCCATAAAAATCAACAACTTCGAAGGCACAAATCCGAAGGTGGTGAACAGTCAAAGAATCAAACATTATATTTCAGGTAATGCTATAAATGTTGAAACCAATATTATTGAAACTGTAACCCCGGAGGAATACATAAGAGACACTTTCCAGAACGTTTTAGACTTCGAAAAGGAATAGGTACGTGGTACGGTAAGTAAACCGACTCCAAAACAGTTCTAATAGCAATTTTTCTCCGTTTTGGAATATTTAAGAAAATAGGAAAATAAGACGTAGTCCGAGAAGGACACGAGGCTTCCACAAGGGTGGAGGGCGCGCCCTACCCCCTGGGCGCCCCCCTGCCTCGTGGGCACCTTGTGTGCTCTCCGAACTCCGTTTTCTTGCATGATACTTCTTTTGGTCGGTAAAAATTCATTATATAATCTCCCGAAGGTTTTGACCATCGTATCACGCAAATATCCTCTGTTTTTGTTTCGAGCTGTTTTCTGTCAGAGTCGTGAAGGCCAGGCATCATGTCGTTCCCCTCCTCCAACAATCAGGGCAACGATGCTTGGCTAATGAAGATAGAGCTGAAGAGAGAAGATCCCGAGGAGATCAACAAGGATGATGGGATCAAGAAGGCCATGGAGGATCAGGCTCCAGCAGCAGAAAGAAGCAATCCTTCCACCTCTCTTTACCCCAACTGAGATTGAAGCTTTCAAGATGATTGAGTTAGCTCGTATACAAAACAAGTATCTCACACGTGAAAATATTTTGTTGAAGGAGCATATCGTCGCACTCAAGGGCATTATGCGTAAGCTGGAAGATCTGCTACACTCGATATGCGACTATCCATCATCACCACCATCCTCTTCACCTCTGAGGAAGGAGACATAATCACATGGGTATGGGCACTCCCCTTGGCAACTGCCAAGCTTGGGGGAGGTGTCCCGGTATCGTATCACCATCACACTCCTATCTTTACCGTTTTTCTTAGTTCGATCCTTTTGGTAATATCTTGATCTAGTAGAATAAAGTTTTACTATGATTTAGTTTTGAGTGTTGCCTTATGATCCTTCTATGTAATCGAGCCCGTGAGCTATATATAACAAAGATTTGTGTTGAGTCAAGGGCTTGATTGTCTTACTATGATCTTGAGGGAATAAAAGAAAAAGAAAGAATAAAAAGAAACAAAGCGATCATATTGATCTTGTGGAGAGTAATGACTTCACATATAAAGAGTATGATGATTAAAAGTTGTTGAGAGTTGACAAACATAGTTTTGGTCATCGTTGCAATTAGTAGGAAGTAATAAAGAATTAGAGGTTTCACATATAAATATACTATCTTGGACATCTTTTATGATTGTGAGTACTCATTAAAATATGACATGCTAAAGAGTTGATGTTGGACAAGGAAGACAACGTAATGGGTTATGTTTTCTTATATCCGAAATAAAGTATATTGTCATGGATCATCCAATATGTTGAGCTTGCCTTTCCCTCTCATGCTAGCCAAATTCTTTGCACCAAGTAGAGATACTACTTGTGTGTCTGAATACCCTTAAAACCAGTTTTGCCATGAGTGTCCACCATATCTACCTATGGATTGAGTAAGATCCTTCAAGTAAGTTGTCATCGGTGCATGCAATAAAAATTGTTCTCTAAATATGTATGATTTATTAGTGTGGAGAAAATAAGCTTTATACGATCTTGTGATGTGGAACAAATAAAAGCGACGAGCTGCATAATAAAGGTCCATATCACAAGTGGCAATATAAAGTGACGTTCTTTTGCATTAAGATTTTGTGCATCCAACCATGAAAGCGCATGACAACCTCTGCTTCCCTCTGCGAAGGGCCTATCTTTTACTTTTGTCTTATTCCTTATGCAAGAGTCAAGGTGATCTTCATCTTTCTTTTTTACATTTTATCCTTTGGCAAGCACATTGTGTTGGAAAGATCCTGATATATATATATATATATATATATATATATATATATATATATATATATATATATATATATATATATATATATATATATATATCCAATTGGATGTAAGTTGACATAAATTATTATTGTTGACATTACCCTTGAGGTAAAAGGTTGGGAGGCAACAATATAAGCCCCTATCTTTCTCTGTGTCCGATTAAAACTCCATAACCACAAGTATTGCGTGAGTGTTAGCAATTGTGAAAGACTAAATGATAGTTGAGTATGTGGACTTGCTGAAAAGCTCTTATATTGACTCTTTCCGATGTTATGGTAAATTGCAATTGCTTCAATGACTGATATTACAGTTTGTTGGTTCTCAATGAAGTTTTTGATTCATACTTGATATTGTGAATAGATTATTACTTGAGCATCAGAAATCATATGACAATATATTGCTACCTCTTGAGCACTGCGTTGGTTTTCCCTTGAAGAGGAAAGGGTGATGCAACAAAGTAGCGTAAGTATTTCCCTCAGTTTTTGAGAACCAAGGTATCAAACCAGTAGGAGGTTACGCTCGAGTCCCTCGCACCTACACAAACAAATAAGAACCTCGCAACCAACACGATAAAGGGGTTGTCAATCCCTTCACGGTCACTTACGAGAGTGAGATCTGATAGATATGATAAGATAATATTTTTGGTATTTTTATGATAAAGAGAAATAAAGATGCAAAGTAAAATAAAAGGCAATAGAAATAGCTAAGTGTTGGAAGATTAATATGATGGAAAATAGACCCGGGGGCCATAGGTTTCACTAGTGGCTTCTCTCAAGATAGCATAAGTATTACGGTGGGTGAACAAATTACTCTCAAGCAATTGATAGAATTGAGCATAGTTATGAGAATATCTAGGTATGATCATGTATATAGGCATCACGTCCATGACAAGTAGACCGAAACGATTCTGCATCTACTACTATTACTCCACACATCGACTGTCGTGGAATTGTCACGGCAGATGTCCTCTTGCAAGGACTTAGTCGTGGAGCCCTCGCAACTAGGAAACTTCAAGGGGTTAATCGGGACAAAGGACACGAGAGAGTTATACTAGTTCGGCCCCTTACGGTGAAGGTAAAGGCTACATCTAGTTGGGTTGGTATTGCTGAGGTTTCGATGACCAGGGAGCGAGATACGCTATGCCTGGCTCTCGATGAGTTGTTTCTTGCCCTCAGCCGCCAGCGGGTCGTCCCCTTATATACACGGGTTGACGCCCCGTGGCCTACAGAGTCCCGGCCAGCTCATAAACAGTGTCCATCTCGGTGACTAGTTAAATCTACCTTATGATACAAGTCATGCCATCCTGGCGGTTTACCACTATGGGCCTTAAGCCGCCTATGGGCTTTGGCCCCTTTATTGAACCGCCATCTTCATGCTTGGCCTTGGGCTTCTTCTGATGAATCCTTCTGTGCGTAACTAGGCCCCTCATGGGTGGCTTACACAAATAGTTATATCCCTAACATTAGGCCCCAGATTGATTTGAACCGGTTCATGTCAATCTCAAAATATCTTAAGAAAGGAGCCTTCATTCTTCTGTCTGTGCAAAGGCTTTTAACCCGCCATGACGTCATCTTCTGGATCCGCGTTAACCCTTCATGACGTCATCTTCAATTAAATTCATATTTTTACTCCGTCATATCCTCCAACGGATCTTTGCCTTTACTAGCCATTCCGAAAACCGAGGCGTCAGGGTCGTTGGATAATGATGTTCGGTCTCCTTGTTTCCCGCGCCATCTCAGTCGGCTCTTCCTTATAAATAGGTCCGACCTAGGTCTTTCCCATTCTCCTCCTTCGGTCGTCTTCCTCCTCGCACTGTTTCTCCGCTGCTCGAGCTCTGCCGCCGCAGATCTCCTCGTCTTCTTCAACTCAGGCCGCTGCATCAACCTGACTTGACCAGAGAAACGCGACGGAACCCTGCAACAGCTCTGCATCCGTAAGTCCTTTTCCTTCCCTGCTTCTAGATCTACATTACGGCCTCCCGAGTTCATCGGTGTTCACCGCCGCTCGTTGCAAACCCTTGATAGTTTTCATCCCCAATGCCCCTTTTTTGATCTTTGAGCAGTTATAACTACTGTGGTGGCTGTTCCGCACCCATCTCGAATAGAAACAGATATCTTTTACCTTGTTTAAAGGCCTTCTTTGAATGTATGAACCTCTCTGCACTGGTTTTAGGTCTAGAAATTTTTCCTTTTCAGAGCGACCGTTTGATCCAAAATAATAGCTGCAGCTTGTGAAATCTGTTTGTTCTATACTTAGCCAAAAAAAACTGCATCTGTTGAATCTGTTTCACCACGGTAGTCCATGTGGCCGGTTTAAGACAATATGGAATGTCAGTCTTGCTTGCCTCTGGCGACTTTAAATAACTTAACTGCTTCTGAAAATCGTCGCGGCTTAAATGTAGCAAGCACAATCAGCCATATGTCATTAGGACCCGTTTTAAGCCGCCATCTTGAATAAATAGGAAATGCTCTCTTCCGGATTATAAGTTGAACCGGAAATTTTTATTTTGTCATAAGCTTCAATTTGCGCAATGGCTCCCAAGGCTCCCAAAGCTCCTGTGACCTGTAATTGGGTCAAATCCACTGTTACGGAAAGCACTCTGTCTGAGTTCGTGAAGTCTGACCATCTGCCCAAGAAGGAGGTTATGTCTTATCGTGCTCCTAACCCGTCAGAGGAGAAACCTCAACCCAAGGAGGGGGAGGTGATCGTGTTTACTGATCACATGAACCGGGGCTTCGCTCCACCCGGTTCAAAATTCTACAGGGATGTTTTGCATTTCTTTGATCTCAGACCTCAAGACATTGGGCCCAACTCCATGTCAAATATTTGCAACTTCCAATTCTTCTGCGAAGTGTACCTTGGAGAAGAGCCCAACCTAGTTTTGTTCAAACAGTTGTTCTATTTAAACCGGCAGAACGAACGTGCCAAAGGGCCCAGTCTGGAAATTGGCGGCATCTCAATTCAGCAGCGGAGAGACTGCCTCTTTCCTTATGCCGAACTGCCAAGCCACCCAAAGGATTGGAACCAGATGTGGTTCTATTGCCAGGACACTTCTTCGGCTGATGAGAACCCGCTGCCCGGCTTCCGCGCTCTGCGCCTTGAATCCAATCACCCATTGCCGGATAAATTAACCGCCGTTGAACGTCTACCACTTGCCCCTACCATCAAGAAGATCAAAGCCCTCTTAGGCAACGGCTTAGATGGCATTGACTTGGTACGAGTCTGGATCTCCTGGCGGGTGATTCCGTTAAGCCGCCGCCCGGCTTAATGTGTACTTACTCAGGCGAGAAGGATGACCCACTGCGTCATAGTCCTGACGACTAACCAGATGATGCAGTGGAGGCTATGACCCAGTCTTTGTTGAAAGAGGGCACGGTGGCTAGTAATGCCTTTGGCTTACTTCCTTTCTGCAAGAAGAACCCGGCCCCTGCAGTGAGTCATCAACCTCAATAATTACTCTTTACTTTGTTATACCTTGCTTTTACTCATAACCCTTTATCATTTTTCATAGGCAAATGATAATTTCTGGAAGGTCAAATATGATCATGAGGCTGCCAAACAAGCCAGAGCGGACAAGAGAGCCGAAAGAAAAGCCGCCAAGACAGGAACTTCAAGGAAGAGGAAGCCAAGCGCTTCAGATATGTTAAAACTTGATGATACTGATGACGATGAAGAAGAGGTAACTTTTAACTCCCTTGACTCTTTTATCATCACCTTACTAACATTAATTCCTTTCAGGAAGACACGGGAAACAGCCAAGCCGTCAAGGAAGAGGTAACTATAATCTCCTCCGACTCCGAGCCTTTGTCGCGGCAGAAAATTTGAAGAGTGACCCGGAAAGTAAGATTTTCACATCCTTTGGCTTACCAAGATCCTCAATTTCTTTTGAATCAACAGCTTTATGAAAGCCGGAGGCAGACCTGGACCAGCATGGATGCAGAGCTCTCCTCCGGCTTACCTGACGTAACCAGGAAGCGTCGGACTGAGGTTTTCTCCGATTTATGTTCTGTTTTACCTTTGGCGGGTTTAATTCGTCAACCTCTCAATTCATCTGACTCCCATTATCAGGATACCTCTCCTTCCTCCGGCGAGTCTATGCAATCCAACATGCCGGCTTTCAAAACCGCCCCCGGGTAATGTAAACTTGTTTACCTTATGATTTATCTTACTCATGCTTTTGTACTCACCCTTCTGCCTTGTCCACAACGTGCAAGTGAAGCCCAGTAAGAGGGCAAAAAAGAATAAGCCGTCCCAAGAGCCGGTCGTGACTGAACCGGAGCTCGGAACGACTGCTCCTGATGTTTCTGCTCCCGAGCCGCCGCCTGAACCATCTCAAGACATTCCAGTAACTACCTCTAACCCGCCTGTTGAGCAAGTTCTCAACGACTCTGATAACCCGGAGGCTCCTAGCTCGGCTAAAGTAGATGACCCGGAAGTTGAGATTACCAAAACTCAATTTATTGATCCGGGAAGGCCCACTGTGCTGGCTAAGTGCTCTGCCAAAGAGGAATATTTGGAACACCGAAAGGCCAAGCTGGACGTCGCTGACTACACTCATTTGAGTATTGGAGAGATCGTGTCTAGCTATATCAATCAAGTACATAGCAGCCGTGACCTGGAAATTGACATGGTGAAGCAGATACAACAAAAATCTGAGGTATGACTTATGCTACTTTTCCTTAACCATACTTACTGTACCAGCCCCCAAGTCTATTGCTTATAAGTAAATATGCTGTAGACTTAGAAAACTGCCTAGCACTGCTTGTCCGGCTTAGAATGAAGATATTTAACCCGGTTGTAGCATGATACTTTGAACTTGCGATACACATTAGCCCCCAAGTGTTAAGTATCTTTGCTTGCAAAGTGCTTGGGACTTAATTTCCATGAACCGGCGTAGTAATTTAGAGTTCTTCAGTATACATTAGCCCCCAAGTGTCAAGTACCTTTGCTTGCAAAGTGCTTGGGACTTAATGTTATCTTATAATGATTCTGACTATAATCCGGCATCAATGCAGGCCACCATAAGTCAATTTGAGACAGAGATTGCTGACCTGAAGAATCGCCTGGCAGCTCAAGAACTTCAAATCCAAAAGGCCAACTCCAAGTTTGATTCAGCGTCTCTGAACAAGAGAAGTTGAAGAAGAGCTTTGAGGCGGAGAAGAAAACCTGGGCTGATGAAAAGGCCTCACTGGTGACCCGGGCCGAGACAGCAGAGGCATCGCTTGCAGAAACAACGGCCGAGTTGTCCGGCTTAAAGCGCCAGATATCTCAAATGGTCTCAGCAATCTTTGGTAAGTTACTTATACAAACCTTAAACACTGCAAACCTCCTTTCAATGACTATTTAAGTTGTTACCTCCGGCTCACCTTATGCTTAATAACGCAGGCCCCAGGAGCACAAACCTGAAGCAGAACATGTTGATCAAGCTGAAGGCAGTTTATACTCTGGTGGAACAGCTCTACACCGGGTCACAACATGCTCTGGCCGTTGTGGCTTTATCAAATGATGTTCCCCATCTCCTGCAAGACGTACTAAAGCGGCTTGCTGTGCTACCTCAGCGAGTCCGAGAGTTAAGGCGAGCATCTGCAAGAGTCGGAGCTATGTCCCCATTGTGCCGGGCCAAGGCGCGGCTTCCAGAGCTAGACCTGGCTGACATTGCTCTTGGGTATCCAAGTTTGAAGGAAGATGGCACCTTGTTTAATGAGACGGATTCCACCGCCTGTGTGAAAGATATACGCCCTGTGGCCACTCTCATTGGGAACGATACTGACCTTACCAAGTATCAGCCGGGTTATGACAACGAGAATCGAAGACTCCCAACACCTCTCTATGATGACGTCAGCCTGATCCCTCCAATCCGTAAGCATACCTTTGCCCCTGAAGTCGACCCAGCCGGTTTAATAGATGACAAAGCTGAGTTTGAAGCTTTGAGTGGCATTGACTGGGCATCGTCCACCTTCCAGGACAGGGCAGCCGACGGAGAGGCGGAGAAGGATAACCCGGAATCTTCAGGTCAACCCCAAGAGTGAATCGCTAGGCGTCATATGTTTATGTCTTGTGGAAAAACAATGCTTCATTATTCAGACTTGGGGAGTCTTGTAATAGGATAGAAAGGCACTTGATGTTTGCTATGCCTTCATGCATGATTTGTGGCGCTCAACTCTTTCTTAAGCAGTCGTCATTATATGCCTCTGATTTATATTGATCTTTTGTTCCCTTTATGTTAACAAAAATTGCTTGTGTTACCCTGCATATAAAACAAAACAATTCCCTTGGCGACTTATCGCATCAGGGGTCACATAAGGCATTGATAACCCGGAGTGTGAACCAAAAATTATATAAAGGCCGGCTTACAATTATACCTGTTAGACATAATCATAACAGCATATCTGTAACTCCTTTGATGATCTCACCGGTTTACGTGACCCGAACAATGAGTGTAAGCTTTCACTCCTGAAATTTTGTACATATGATGCTCGCCAGGCACTTAACAACCTTATTTGATCAACATTAAACCGGTGGAACAGGAACCACCCCATAAGTAGTTTCAAAGGATCTTAGGGTAGTCAAATAATTATACTCACAAAGTATGACGAATAATAAACAAAATGCAAAGGCTTCTGATTCAAATACGATCAGTGAACCCTTCCAAAGGGGTTAAGCTAAGATTCGGATATGATCATATAGCCCCCAGTGTCTTTGGCGATGCCGATCAAGTGGGTATCGACAGCTATGTTCTCTTTGGTTCGAATACGACCTATGTTTGAATAGGAAGCCCCCAGGTGACCATGAGAGTTGTTTAATGACGCTGGTTCGAATACGACCCACGTCAGACCCAAAGGGGTTAAGCTATGATTCAGATATGATCAAGAAGCCCCCTAGTGGGTTTGGCAGTATGCCGATCAAGAGGGTATCGACAGCTATGTTTTTTTGGTTCGAATACGACCTATGTTTGAACAGGAAGCCCCCAGGTGATCATGGCTAGATTCAGATATGATCATAAGCCGGACCAAAGGGAAAGCCGGATTCAGATATGACCCGCTCCCTGTTGGTTGTTTCAATGCCATGACAAAGAAGACATGTACACTTTTGAATATGCAAAGGACAGAGGTCCTGCTTTATTGCTTTTATAATATATACATTGTCGAAATATGTACATTCTGAGAGCCGGTGGCTCAAGTATAGTAAGGCCGAAGATGAGCGATGTTCCACGGCCGGCGGGTCTCTTCCTCCGATTTACGTGAGTCTTTGTGCTCTCGAACATCTATGAGGTAGTATGACCTGTTGTTCAGATTCTTGCTGACCACAAAGGGTCCTTCCCAAGGGGGGGATAGCTTGTGCATATCAGACTGATCCTGGATGAGCCGGAGCACTAAGTCACCTTCCTGAAAGGTTCTGGGCCTAACCCGGCGGCTGTGGTAGCGGCGCAGGTCTTGATGGTAAATCGCCGAGCGGACTATTGCCAAGTCTCGCTCTTCGTCCAACAATCCTGACGAGCTTTTTCATTGTCAGCCTCAACGTAAGCCGCCACGCGGGGTGAGTCATGACGGATGTCACTTGGCAGGACCGCCTCTGCTTCGTACACCATGAAGAAAGGTGTGTAACCCGTGGATCTGTTAGGTGTAGTGTTGATGCTCCAAAGTACAGAAGGTAATTCCTCCACCCAACAACCCGGCGTCCGCTCTAAGGGGACCAAGAGCCGGGGTTTGATAACCTTCAAGATCTCCTGATTCGCTCTTTCTGCTTGACCATTGGATTGAGGATGAGCAACAACCGAAACATCAAGCCGGATATGTTCTCATTGACAGAACTCTTCCATGGCACCTTTGGAGAGATTAGTGCCATTATGAGTTATGATACTGTGTGGAAAACCAAAACGAAAGTCACCTTTTTCATGAACTGAACCGTCGTGGCTGCATCACACTTACTGACCGGCTCTGCCTCAACCCACTTTGTGAACTTTTCCACTGCCACCAGGAGGTGTGTCTTTTTATCCTTAGACCTTTTGAAAGGCCCGACCATATCAAGCCCCCAGACTGCGAACGGCCAAGTAATTGGAATCATCCTCAATTCTTGAGCCGGCACATGAGCTCGTCGTGAGAATTTCTGACAACCGTCACATTTACTGACCAGATCCTCTGCGTCAGCATGAGCCGTCAGCCAATAGAAACTGTGACGGAAAGGCTTGGCCACGAGAGATTTTGAGCTGGCATGATGGCCGCAATCTCCTTCATGGATCTCACGAAGTATCTCCTGACCCTCCGCAGGCGACACACAACGTTGAAACGCCCCAGTAACGCTGCGATGATGTAACTCACCATGAACAATTGTCATGGACTTGGACCGCCGGATGATTTGTCTCGCCAAAGTCTCATCCTCAGGCAACTCTCCCCGGGTCATGTAAGCCAAATATGGCACTGTCCAATCCGGGATGACGTGAAGAGCCGCTACCAGCTGCGCCTCCGGGTCTGGCACCACTAGGTCTTCCTCTGTGGGTAACTTGACAGAAGGATTATGCAAAACATCGAGAAAGGTGTTAGGCGGCACCGGCTTACATTGAGATCCCAGCCGGCTTAACGCATCAGCCGCCTCATTCTTCCTTCGATCAACGTGCTCCACTTGGTAACCCTTGAAGTGCCCAGCCACAGCATCAACTTCACGACGGTAAGCCACCATGAGGGGATCCTTGGAGTCCCACTTGCCTGACACCTGTTGAGCCACGAGATCTGAGTCGCCCAAGCACCTCACCCGGCTTAAATTCATCTCCTTGGCCACCCGAAGACCATGGAGTAAGGCCTCGTATTCAGCTGCATTATTAGTACAAGGAAACATAAGCCGGAGCACATAACAAAACTTGTCACCTCGAGGGGAGGTTAAAATGCCTCCAGCCCCCGAGCCTTCCAATTGTCTGGACCCATCAAAGTGAATAGTCCAATATGTGTTATCCGTCTTCTCCTCCGGTGCCTGCAGCTCTGTCCAATCATTGATAAAGTCCACTAGTGCTTGAGACTTAATGGCAGTATGTGGTACATACTTCAAACCATGAGGTCCGAGCTCAATGGCCCACTTGGCGACTCGTCATGTGGCCTCTCTATTCTGGATGATGTCTCCCAAGGGGGAAGAACTTACCACGGTGATCGGGTGACCCTGGAAGTATTGCTTCAGTTTCCGGCTTGCCATAAACACCCCGTAAACAAGCTTCTGCCAATGTGGGTACCGTTGCTTAGACTCAATGAGTACCTCACTAATGTAGTAAACCGGCCGTTGAATCGGATGCTCCTTGCCAGCCTCCTTGCGCTCTACCATGATTGCAACACTGACAGCACGTGAGTTAGCAGCTACGTATAATAGCAATGGCTCTCTATCAATGGGGACTGCAAGGACCGGTGGCTCAGATAACTGTCTCTTTAAATCTTCAAAAGCAACGTCAGCAGCATCACTCCAGACAAAAGTGTCTGTTTTCTTCATCATCTGATACAACGGTAGGGCCTTCTCGCCTAACCGGCTTATGAACCGGCTTAAAGCAGCAACACGACCCGCCAGTCGCTGACATCATTGATGCACGCCGGCTTAGCCAAAGAGGTAATTGCCTTGATCTTCTCCGGATTAGCTTCGATGCCCCTGTTGACACCAGAAAGCCCAAAAGCTTGCCTGCAGGTACACCAAATACACACTTATCCGGGTTAAGCATCATCTTATAAACCCGGAGATTATCAAATGTTTCTTTCAAATCAGATATCAAGGTTTCCTTCTCTCTGGACTTCACCACTATGTCATCCACATATGCGTGAACATTGCGCCCAATCTGATTATGGAGCTAGTTCTGTACACATCGCTGATAATTCGCCTGGGCACTCGTGAGCCCAAATGGCATAGATACATAGCAGAAGGCTCCAAATGGAGTGATGAAGGCCGTCTTCTCCTGGTCCTTAACTGCCATCTTGATTTGGTGATAACCGGAGTAAGCATCCAAAAAACTCAAATGCTCGCAACCCGCCGTAGCATCAATGATTTGATCAATACGGGGGAGAGCAAAGGGATCAGCCGGACAAGCCTTATTTAAGTCCGTGTAATCCACACACATCCTCCAAGTGCCGTTCTTCTTGAGCACGAGCAACGGGTTAGCCAACCACTCCGGGTGAAAAACTTCAATAATGAACCCGGCCGCCAAGAGCGGGGCCACCTCCTCACCAATAGCTTTTCGTCTCTCTTCGTTGAACCGCCGGAGAAACTGTCTGACCGGCTTATACTTTGGATCAATATTAAGAGTGTGCTCAGCGAGTTCTCTCGGTACACCTGGCATGCCAGAAGGTTTCCATGCAAAGATGTCTTGGTTCTCATGGATGAACTCGATGAGCGCGCTTTCCTATTTAGGATCCAAATTGGCACTGATACTGAACTGTTTAGATGAGTCGCCTGGAGTAAAATCAACAAGCTTGGTTTCAGCAGCCGATTTAAACTTCATCGCCGGGTCATGCTCTGTTGTTGGCTTCTTCAAAGAGGTCATATCTGCCGGGTCAACGTTATCTTGATAAAATTTCAACTCCTCAGCCACACAGACAGACTCGGCATAAGCCGCGTCGCCTTCTTCACACTCCAGGGCTATCTTTCGGCTTCAATGTACAGTGATGGTGCCCCTGTGACCCAGCATCTTGAGCTGCAAATAAATATAACACGGTCGCACCATGAACTTGGCATAAGCTGGCCGTCCAAACAGAGCATGATACGGACTCCGGATTTTGACCACCTCAAAAGTTAACTTCTCAGCCCTGGAATCGTACTCATCTCCAAAGGCCACCTCCATTTCAATCTTACCGACTAGGTATGCCGACTTACGAGGCACCACTCCATGGAAAACGGTGTTGGATGTCTTTAGATTTTTGTCAGTCAAACCCATGCGTCGAAAGGTCTCGTAATAGAGGATATTGATGCTGCTACCTCCGTCCATGAGTACCTTAGTGAACTTATATCCACCGACCTGAGGTGCTACCACCAAGGCTAACTGACCCGGATTGTCAACCCGGGGAGGGTGATCTTCCTTGCTCCACACAATAGGTTGCTCTGACCACCTCAAGTAGCGGGGAACAACCGGCTCAACAGAGTTTACAGCCCTTTTATGAATTTTCTAGTCTCGTTTGCATAAGCTAGTAGTGAACACATGATACTGTCCACTATTCAGCTGCTTCAGATTGCTCTGATAACCCGACTGTTGGTGCTGCTGACCTCCCTGACTAGACTGCTGCTGATTATATCCACCTTGATTGCCCTGAAAGCCAGAATTTGAACCACCACCCGGGCCATGAAACCTGTCAGCCCCTGAGCCGCCACCTGATCCATGATTACCGTCGAACATGTTGGAATTCTTGAAAGCCTTCATGATCGCGCAATCCTTCCATAAATGAGTCGCCGACCTCTCCTGGGTGTCGTGTCTTGGACAGGGCTCATTGAGTAGCTGCTCAAGAGATGGGCCTGACCCGCCAGATCGAGGGGGCGGTTTCCCCTTGCGTCTCTGATTGTTACCCTGCGCATTGGCGTTGGCCACAAATTCCGGGTTGCCGTCAGCTTTACGCTTATTACATCCTTGATTTGCCGGGTTATGCTGCTGACCCTTTCCATTGCCGTTCTTCTTTCCCTTCCCTGTCTTTTCCTCATCAGACGCGGGATCGTTGGTACTATCAGAATTGGCATATTTGACTAAAGCCGCCATCAGCGTACCCATGTCATTGCAATCACGCTTGAGGCGCCCCAGCTTCTGTCGCAGTGGTTCAAATCGGCAATTTTTCTCCAACATGAGGGCTGCTGAGCCGGCATCCATCTTGTCAGACGAATGTATTATCTCCTTGACCCGGCGCACCCAATGAGTGGTAGATTCACCCTCCTCCTGCTTACAGTTAGTTAAATCCACAATTGACATGGACTGTTTGCAGGTGTATTTGAAGTTCTGAATTAAATGGGCTTTTAACTCTGCCCATGAGCCGATGGAATTAGGCGGCAGACCCTTTAACCAGGACCGGGCCATTCCATCCAACATCATGGTGAAATACTTAGCCATAGCAGCGTCACTGACCTCCAGCAGCTCCATAGCCATCTCATAGCTCTCAATCCAGGCCCCGGGCTGTAAGTTGGCCGTATAATTTGGCACCTTTCGGGGTCCTTTGAAATCCTTAGGCAGACGTACATTACGCAAAGCCGGCACCAAACAAGGAACACCGCCGGTTCTGGTGGCTACTCCTGCCTCAGCAGGAGTCGTCGGATAATCCGGGAGGGCCTGATGAGTCGCCTGTTGATCCGCCAGCTGAGCCGCCCGCTGGTCTTCCTGACGTATCCGGTCCTGCACCGGGTTATAACCGCCGGGTTGGTTCAGGTTATGGCGCTGGGCGTTGCTTGACAAAGCTTCTGACTCCATGTGCCTGCTGTAACTCGGGCTCCAGCTTGGGCGAGGAGTTGAATGAATCCTGTCCCGACTGTAGGAATAAGCCTCTTGTTGAGCCAGGGCCGTCTGGACGAGTTCCTTGATCCGTTACGTCTCCACTGCTGATGGATCATCACCATCCACTGGGAGAGCCGCCAAACATGCTGACGCTGCAATCAGATTCTCCATGGGGTTAGAAAAGTGACCTGGTGGTGTTCGTACGTAGCGGGGCGGGGCCATATTCCCATGAGGAGGTGCCATCACCCGAGGCTGAACCGGTCCCCCTGCTCCGGTTGTCATGAACTGATTCGTTTCTGGTGGGTTACTTGTACCGGCTCCGGGTGTAGCGAAAAGGTTTCGAGGATCGTAAACCGGAGGCAAACGGGATTGAGTTTTCTGGTGTCTCCTCCTCATCAGCTCATTAGACGCGTTCAGGCTCATCGTAAGCTGGAAAGCCTCCGACTGGAGTTGCTGGGCCCGTGCATCCAAAGCCGCCCGCTCTATGGCCAATCTGGTGTCTTCAGCTGCTAAGGCCTCCTTGGCTCGAGCTATTTCCTCACGCACCTGCGCCACCTCCGCGTTATGCTCATCTTGATTCGCATGAATAATTGTGGTGGTTAACAGGGCCGTCAGTCTATCCATGAGATCCATCAGCACCTGAGCCGGCGGGCGCACAGGGCCTCCTACCCCGGCCGCTCCTGACCCGGACATTATTGCTGTTGCAGCTGTAGAATTCTGACCGGTTTGAGTACCAGCCATGAATACCCCTATGCTGCTTGGCGGCTCAAAGGGGTCCGGAATGCTGCTGCCATCGGAACAGCCCCCAAGCCCGCCATCTTGCAATAGATACAATGAATCTGTTGAACCGGCGGACGAATCACCGTCGGAGAGGACGGTCGTCTCACCACCATCTACAGATCCTTTAGAAAGTTCCCCTCCGTGGATGCAACCCACGAAGGCACGCTTCACAATGGGTTGAGCTCGGGCGGGTCTTGCGCGCTGAGCCATCTCGATGAGGTCGGTGCAGTTGTCCGGCTCAGGGCCCGGCGCTCCAATCCGGCCGATGAAGACGTGGATTCCGCCGAAGGGGACCCGGTACCCGTACTCAATTGAGCCGGCGTCGGGGCCCCAGCCTTCGTCATCGATGTAGATCTTGCCGCGACGACTCTTGGTCATCCGGCCGACTGCGTATCCCTTGAGCCCTTCGAAGTTGCCCTTCAAGAACTCAAATCCACCGTGCGCTGGCCCCACGGTGGGCGCCAACTGTCGTGGAATTGTCACGGCAGATGTCCTCTTGCAAGGACTTAGTCGTGGAGCCATCGCAACTAGGAAACTTAAAGGGGTTAATGGGGACAAAGGACACGAGAGAGTTATACTAGTTCGGCCCCTTACGGTGAAGGTAAAGCCTACGTCTAGTTGGGTCGGTATTGCTGAGGTTTCGATGACTAGGGAGCGAGATACGCTATGCCCGGCTCTCGATGAGTTGTTTCTTGCCCTCAGCCGCCAGCGGGTCGTCCCCTTATATACACGGGTTGACGCCCTGCGGCCTACAGAGTCCCGTCCGGCTCATAAACAGTGTCCGGCTCGGTGACTAGTTAAATCTACCTTATGATGCAAGTCATGCCATCCTGGCGGTTTACCACTATGGGCCTTAAGCCGCCTATGGGCTTTGGCCCCTTTATTGAACCGCCATCTTCATGCTTGGCCTTGGGCTTCTTTTGATGAATCCTTCTTTGCGTAACCCGACCCCTCATGTGCGGCTTACACAAATAGTTATATCCCCAACATCGACCGCTATCCAGCATGCATCTAGAGTATTAAGTTCATAAGAACAGAGTAATGCTTTAGGTATGATGACATGATGTAGAGGGATAAACTCATGCAATATGATATAAACCCCATCTTTTTATCCTCGATGGCAACAATACAATACGTGCCTTGCTGCCCCTGCTGTCACTGGGAAAGGACACCGCAAGATTGAACCCAAAGCTAAGCACTTCTCCCATTGCAAGAAAGATCAATCTAGTAGGCCATACCAAACTGATAATTCGAAGAGACTTGCAAAGATAACCAATCCTACATAAAAGAATTCAGAGGAGATTCAAATATTGTTCATAGATAATCTGGATCATAAACCCACAATTCATCGGTCCCGACAAAAACACCGCAAAAGAAGATTACATCGAATAGATCTCCAAGAGAATCGAGGAGAACTTTGTATTGAGATCCAAAGAGAGAGAAGAAGCCATCTAGCTAATAAGTATGGACCCGAAGGTCTGACGTAAACTACCCACACATCATCGGAGAGGCTATGGTGTGGATGTAGAAGCCCTCCGTGATCAATGCCCCCTCCGGCGGGACGCCGGAAAAGGCCCCAAGATGGGATCTCACGGGTACAGAAGGTTGCGGCAGTGGAACTAGGTTTTCGTGGATGCCTCTGATGGTTTGGGGGTACGTAGGTATATATAGAAGGAAGAAGTAGGTCGGTGGAGCCACGAGGGGCCCACGAGGGTGGAGGGCGCGCCTGGGGGGTAGGCGCACCCCCCTACCTTGTGGCCTCCTCGTCTGTTACTTGACGTCCACTCCAAGTCCTCTAGATCACGTTTGTTTCAAGAATCACGTTCCCGAAGGTTTCATTCCGTTTGATATTCTTTTTCTGCGAAACACTGACATAGGCAAAAAACAGCAATTTGGGCTGGGCCTCCGGTTAATAGGTTAGTCCAAAAATAATATAAAAGTTTATAAATAAGCCCATTAAACATCCAAAACAGAATATGTAATAGCATGGAACAATAAAAAATTATAGATACGTTGAAGACGTATCATATATATATATATATATGTGTGTGTGTGTGTGTGTGTGTGTGTGTGTGTTGCTGTTATAAGAATGATCATGATGCCCTCATGTCTGTATTTTATTTTATCGACACCTCTATCTCTAAACATGTGGACATATTTATCGTTATCGGCTTCCGCTTGAGGACAAGCGAGGTCTATGCTTGGGGGAGTTGATACGTCCATGTTGCATCATGCTTTCATATCGATATTTATTGCATTATGGGCTGTTATTACACGTTATGTCACAATACTTATGCCTATTCATCTCTTATTTTACAAGGTTTAATGAAGAGGGAGAATGCCGGCAGCTGGAATTCTGGGCTGGAAAAGGAGCAAATATTAGAGACATATTCTGCACAGCTCCAAAAGTCCTGAAACTTCACGGAAGTTATTTTTGGAATTAATAAAAAATACTGGTGAAAGAATCCACCAGAGGAGGCCCACACCCTGACCACGAGGGTGGGGGCGTGCCCTACCCCCTGGACGTGCCCCCTGCCTCGTGGGCCCCCTGGCAGGCCTCCGATGCCCATCTTCTGCTATATGAAGTCATTTACCCTGGAAAAAATCAGAAGCAACATTGCGGGAAGAAACTCCGCCGCCACGAGGCGGAACCTTGGCGGAACCAATCTAGGGCTCCGGCAGAGCTGTTCTGCCGGGGAAACTTCCCTCCAGGAGGGGGAAATCATCGCCATCGTCATCACCAGCGATCCTCTCATAGGGAGGGGGTCAATCTCCATCAACATCTTCACCAGCACCATCTCCTCTCAAACCCTAGTTCATCTCTTGTATCCAATCTTTATCCTAAAGCCTCAGATTGGTACCTGTGGGTTGCTAGTAGTGTTGATTACTCCTTGTAGTTGATGCTAGTTGGTTTATTTGGTGGAAGATCATATGTTCAGACCCATTATGCATATTAATACCCCTCTGATTATGAACATGAATATGATTTGTGAGTAGTTACGTTTGTTCCTGAGGACATGGAAGAAGTCTTGCTATTAGTAGTCATGTGAATTTGGTATTCATTCGATACGTTGATGAGATGTATGTTGTCTTTCCTCTAGTGGTGTTATGTGAACATCGACTACATGACATATCACCATTGTTTGGGCCTAGAGGAAGGCATTGGGAAGTAATAAGTAGATGACGGGTTGCTAGAGTGACAGAAGCTTAAACCCTAGTTTATGCGTTGCTTCGTAAGGGGCTGATTTCGATTCATATGTTTAATGCTATGGTTGGGTTTACCTTAATACTTCTTTTGTAGTTGCGGATGATTGCAATAGGGGGGGTTAATCATAAGTGGGATGCTTGTCCAAGAAAGGACAGCACCCAAGCACCGATCCACACACATATCAAATTATCAAAGTAACGAACGCGAATCATATGAGCGTGATGAAAACTAGCTTGACGATAATTTCCATGTGTCCTCGGGAGCATTTTCCTTCGTATAAGAAATTGTCCAGGCTTGTCCTTTGCTACAAAAAGGATTGGGCCATCTTGCTGCACCTTATTTATTTTAATTACTTGTTACCCACTAAAAATTGCCTTATCACAAAACCACATGTTACCGATAATTTCAGTGCTTGCAGAGAATACCTTACTGAAAACCACTTTTCATTTCCTTCTGTTCCTCGTTGGGTTCGACACTCTTACTTATCGAAAGGGCTACGATAGATCCCCTATATTTGTGGGTCATCAGAGACGGATAAGGTTTGATCCGTATCCGAACGGTGAAACCGCATATATAGTGGTGAGGAGGGAGTTTTTCTGGATCACGATACAGACCGGGCCGCAAATACAGTGTCTATTCTAACCAGAAAAACGGGCCGAACCTGTATACTCGCCGAAATTATACGCGTTCGGCCATTTTACGGGGTATGCTAGAGATGCTCTAACATGTCACATATCCCATGCTTCAAGATCTGTGCGTGCATTCGACGACAACCAGCACGTCTGATAAAAAGTATTGTACGATGGATTATATTAGTCTTATCTCTATCAATTAAGGTCCCCCTAAATATTGTACGATGGATTATCTCACATGTCGTAATACTAGGTCTCACCACATATACGAGATATCTAATTTTTTTCATCCCATATAGAGATATCTAATTATCAAAGATAAGACTAAGAGATAGCTCATTGTATAGTATTTTTATTATCTCTTTATATTATGTCACGGGTTTAAGATGAGACTGTTTTATCAATCATTTCTAAATGCACCGCTGCAGGTAAGGATCGAGCACCGACGAAAACAAAATGGGTGGTAGGTCCGAGTTGCACGTCGCAACTTGCAAGGCTGACACCTTACATTAGGTCCCTCGTCGTCGTCCATTCCAGAAAGAAACAATCATCACGTGTGTTTCCAAACAAAAAAAAACTCTCATACACACGACCCTCGCTGATGTACGTACGTGAAATGTTATGGCCGGCCGGCCGGCCGGCGTGTCGCGCACGGGCTCTGCGGTGTGTACGTATCGAGGCGGTGGTTGCCGCGTCGCCGGCGAGGGGGTGGCGGCCGGGGCCCGGCCGAGCGTCGCGGTCTCGACCTCTCCTCCGGGCCGGTCAGAGTCTCCCGTAGGTTACGCCGTCCCTTTCCGATCACGTATCTGGGAAGCCGCGGAGGCGTAGGATCCTGCGACGCGCCCGTCTGTCGGTGCTCTTGCTTGCTTCGCGGCGGGAAAGAACGCAGCATCAACCGAGCATGACAGGTGGGCCCGGGAGGAGCATTCATGTCCCCACGTGGCGGCAGCCCGGCAGCCGGGAGGACGGTACGGATTTGCCCCCACGCGCACTCGCTGGCTTGAGGAGCGCGGGTAATTTATTTATGCAGTTATTTTTTTTAGCGTCGAGGGATGCGAGGCCGGGTTAATTATTCGCGTGAAAAGAGGTCAGTCTCACCGCAGGCAGTGCTTCTTCGTCAACGGTGAGTGAGCTTTCCGCTGACACGTTGATTAGGAGGATGAACTGAACTCCAACATACTGTTGCACGTGTTTTGTGCGCTGGCCACAGCTGCATGCCCGCGGGGCGCACGCTTTGTTTGGTCTTCTTCGGTTCGCCCCTCACCATGTTCCCGGGGTGGGGCCGGGCGACCGAGCTAGCTTAGTGCTAGCGAAACATGGTTAATTGAACGGCCGCGATGCAGCATTTGTGTAGCTGGTTGCCAGCGGCCAGAAGCCACGTACTGATAGTATCTGGTAGGAAGGCACATGTGCATGCAGCATAGGTCGCATGGGACATGCACGCATGCAATTGGATTACAGCCTGACGGAACGAACCGGGCCGATCAGGTCTACTGTACTGTACGCATGCACGCCAAGGGCAAGTGTTCCAGGTTCCATCATAACACGGATAATTAGTATACAATCAAAACATGCAAACAAGTGTGAGTGTCCCAACTTCCAAGCCATGCATGATTGGCCAATGAGCGATGCTCTCCCGCTGGCTCCTCCCAGAGACCGACACTTGGGCTGGATAGATATATGCCACATTTCTGTCGACACACACGTACGTACTCCCACGTACACTCCAAGATTCACAAGGAGAAAAGACTTTACAATGGTCTGCACATGAAGCATGCATGCATATACCGATCCTTGGTGCCATATGAAAAAATATACAATATTCAATTGAAAACTGGTAGGTAGGAGGGGAACGAATAGGATCGGTGAGGTGGCGAGCTCCATTGCCTCAAGGAAGCCAACAAAGAAGCTGCCTGGCCTGGCTTTGCTTGGAGGCGAAGGCCGGCAACGATGGCGAGGAGGAGCAGATGAGGAGATCCATCCATGGATCGAGCCGTCCAGAGCAAGCCAATTGCAACCAACCACCAACCCGAGCCACCCACCCGAACCCCTCACCAACCCGGAACGGACGCGTCCATCGATCAAGCGTACGCACGCAGAATCGCGCCAGCCCAACCGCTCCGCCCGCGCGCGGTTAGTGTCTCTTCTCGTAGTACTACCTCCTGTCCGGTCCTGCGCACCCAGCCTAGCCGTACGATCGATGACACTCATCACAGGGTGAAAACATGGCCGTAATTTCAGGCCAATTTACAGCGAGATCAGGTGCAAATGTGCAGTTGGCAGATCTTGCCCCACACCAACAGTTGTTTTATTGCATGTTGCTCGCTTGCTTCGTTTTTGTTTATCACTATAAATATTTCTCTGCTCCCCCTGCCACGCCCCGCCCTGTCTCTTATTAGTTGTACCCTGTCCCTCCCTCCCACACAACCTGACACCCACTTGCTTCTTCTTCCTCCTCCTGATTTCTCCAGTTGGGCTCGCAATTTTGGTTCCTTGTAGTCTCTTCCTGCACATAGAGAGAGCGTCGATAGCAAATTGATTAGGCTAGGTAGATAGATTAGCTAGCCTCTGCGGCGGCTCTGACCAGAGAAGTATACAAGCTTGATTAAGAGGAGATCGAAGCCAAGATGATGCGCGGGAAGGATCAGAGGCCCGCGGCATTCTCCCCGATGAGGGAGTCGGTGGCGGCGGCGGTGCAGGAGGAGGTGTGGGAGGTCCGGCCGAGCGGCATGCTGGTGCAGAAGCGCACCCCGGACTCGGACCCACCCCCCGGCGGCGCGCCCGTCCCCACCATCCGCGTCAAGGTCAAGTACGCCGGCGTGTACCACGAGGTGTACATCAACTCCCAGGCCTCCTTCGGGGAGCTCAAGAAGCTCATGTCCGAAAAGACGGGGCTGCACCCGGACGACCAGAAGGTGGTGTACAAGGACAGGGAGCGCGACTCCAAGGCCTTCCTCGACATGGTCGGCGTCAAGGACCGCTCCAAGATGACGCTGCTCGAGGACCCCACCGCCCAGGCCAAGCGCCTCATCGAGGAGCGCCGGAATGCCAAGGCCCAGCGCGCCGCCAAGGCCGTCTCGCGCGTCAGCCTCGACGTCGACAAGCTCGCCTCCAAGGTGACCTTCTTTTCTTTACAGCTAGCTCGTCCTCCATATTTGTTGTTGATATTCATGGATGGCCGACGCTTCCGTTCCGTGGGCGGTTGAGTTCATGAGTTGACTTGGCTTGGCGTGCGCGCGTGGCAGGTGTCGGCGCTGGAGACGATCGTTAGCAAGGGCGGCAAGGTGGTGGAGGCCGACCTGGTCACGCTCACCGAGGCGCTCATGAGCGAGCTGCTCAAGCTGGACGCCATCGTCGCCGAGGGCGACGTCAAGGACCAGCGCCGGATCCAGGAGAAGCGGGTGCAGAAGAACGTGGAGACGCTGGACGCCATCCGCGCCAAGATGACCAAGAAAAACAGTACACCTGCTGCAACGGCCAATAAGGCCCGGGCGCCGCACCTGCCCCCTCGTCCGCCGCCGGCGCAGCAGCACCAGCAGCGCCGGCAGTTCCAGCCCGCTGCGCCCACCACGACGACCGCCCCCGCGGCGCAGACCGCGACGGCGAGCTGGGATACGTTCGACCTTCTGTCCTCCACGCCCTCTTCCTCGTCGTCGGCACCGGTGTCCACCATGGCGCTGGCGACCACCACCTCGCCGTCCCCGAGGTTCGAGTGGGAGCTCTTCTAGAGGCTGGGATGGGCCCGCCCACCGGCCACATGCGTGTACACGTTCATTGGCTCGATCAGCCTCATCTCGGTCATGGCGCGCGTCAACTGTCACATTGTTCCCTTCTCTCTCCATTCTTTCCTTCCATCTTTGTTTTTTCTCTTTCGAGTGTATATTGATCTCCTCAAAAAAGGCAACAGCTCCAGTGATATGATTGTGCCCAGCGACTCCCAAATCCACACAAAGAAGATACACACACACACACCCATGATCTCTAGGCATGCATGCATCGGGTGTGCTGTGCTGCAAATAAGTGGTGGCCTTATGTTGATGAAGGTTCCGAATTTCCACGGCAAATTTGTGTATAGTATTGTACAGTGTACATCAAATCATCAATTTACCATTATATGTGCCTGTCTTATTCGTGAGGGATGTACTTCTACTATGATCCATCCAACATTGTACAAACAAATGCTAGCTGGTGTGTTGATTCAAGAGGGAAAATGATGATGGGGATTGATTATTTGCAGGTGCAAATGCAGCATTGCGCACTGATTGACCAATCGGGTTGCAATTATTTAGGCATCTGCCAGGGCAGGGTAGTTGGCTTTGTCTCTTCAAAAGGTTCCATTCACCACTACACTAGTCACTAGTGGTGGCTTTGTTTGTCCATCCCTTAATGTAGGATACCCTTTCTTCACCTCTGGCTTCCTCCCCTTTCTTCCATGCGGATGCGGTGTCCTCCAGTATATGCTGAATTTGTTGTGTCGGCATGACAGGCATCATTAGCTGTTGGGGACTCAGGGCTGATGAGATATACTCATATACATATATTTGTGTGCTTGGTAGTATAAGCTTGAAGCTTCCATGCTTTCCATGCATGTGGTTGCTAGGTCAGTGCGTGTTAGCTGTGATTGAATGGTACGGCAAAAACAACAATACTCATACAACTATTATTACAGGCTGATTCCTTACAATGATCTTCTGGCATTAATGACCTGATCATTGCATACCTTCATTCTGTTCCATGCTAACAATTGTAGAGTCTATTCACTGGAACTAGTACTAGAAGATGGCCTACTTTGGGCACTAAGAAAGTAGTAGGAACAAACAACGGCCTGAAGAGAAAGAAACTAGGGAGAACAGCCTTAAAACAGAAATGGAAGATTTATAAATACCCGTATTAACTGCTACGGCAAGATTGCAGCCATCATTCAGATATACTACTATGAACACTTGTCTTATTTTAGGACAATTTGTTTGGGGTCGCGTGCAGTGTGCAGAGCATCTGCATCACAAGTGGTATGTAGTTTCAGAGTCTGCTTCCTTGCACACAAAGAATCAATGGAAGAAAGAAAATAGAAATAAAATCCAAGCGATTGCGGGCAAGTATGTTGGAAGAGCAGGAATAGCAGTCTAGGAGCGCATCCATGAAGTGTAGTAGCTTAATTATTGGGCAGATGCAAATGAGCTGTATATGTTCCATGCACCGCTACTAGCTGTTTTTCACCTATCAATTCAGCACCGGTGCATGGTCGCCGTCGACGGCGACGGCGACAAGGGCCGGCACAAGGCAGCTTAATTTGACATGAGTTCGCTACAAGCCTCCGTCCTTTTTCCTTGGCCTGCACATCTCGTAGCTTGTACAGAGACAGATGGGGTGAGACCGTGAGAGATCATCTCTTTGTGAGCACACGGATTCACGTGTACAGCTGCACATATTTTGCAGTTAGAACTGAGGCGTCGCCCTGTCGGTAGAACCTCAACAGCTCGTTAGGTGCAAAGCTAGGCGTGCGGTGTGAGTTTGGTCGACCTGCTGAGGAAGGAAACGTTGCATTGACTTGTTATTTAAGCTGCAGCTGGTGCTGGTTCTGGTCTTTCCTTTCCTCTCGGCCCTCTGTCACTCACACGCCGACCTTGCGTGTGCGGGACTGCATGCAGATACCTAAAAGTTGAAGAAGTATTCTTCACGAGCAAAAAACCTACTACTGCCAGTGCTAAGTAATGTATGGTCAACACCATTAGGAGTGTGCATCTGTACGCGTTGCATTGCAGCACGCATGTGCCGCGTTCCCCGTTAATAGGACACGTTTTGGGATCGTACATATATCCAGTGCTGGACTGCTGGATAGTGGACTTTGTTTTGTTAGTCCACATGGATCCACGGCTGTGGCCTCTAGGAGAGATAGATCGGTGATTAACAATGGGCTTCTTGGGTTGGCGTCAGAGTAGTTGACTTTGCGCAGCCAAAGGGGGGCGTTCATGTGTCCACCGATCCCTACAATCTTCCCCACGAGCACGGAAATCTCAACAGGATCCTGACTTCGTCGCTCGTCTCCATGGTTTTGTTAAATTATAGATGGCTTAGATCCATATAAGACAATAATCTTTGATTAATTTCTAAGGTTCACTTAGGTGCATGACAAGTGACGGGATGCGAATGAAGGGGTTTTCATAAAATGGTGTCGATGAGTAGAGAGTTTTGTTTATGGAGATAGCGTGGCTATCAAAGTTAATGATGATGTTGGGAACTACTTTCAGACTAAGAAGGGGCTTCGGCAAAGAGACCCCGCATCCCTTATTTTGTTCAACCTTGTGGCCGATATATTAGCTACCCTTGTTAAGCGGGCTAAAGTGGCTGGTCAAATTAGCGGTGTCATTCCACATTTGGTAGAAGATGGTCTGCCTATTCTACAATACGCGAATGACACTATACTTTTTATGGATCATGATCTAGATAAAGCAAGAAACCTCAAATTGCTTTTATGTGCGTTCGAGGAGCTCTCTGGTCTCAAAATTAACTTCCATAAGAGCGAATTTTCTGTTTCGGTGATGCTGTAGAGTCCGCGTCTGAGTATGCTGAGATTTTTGGCTGTCAGCTTGGCCAGTTCCCGATTAGGTATCTAGGTATTCCGATTCACTATCGGCGTTTAACTATCGCTGAGTCGAAGCACGTGGAAGAAAGACTTGAGAAACATCTAGCCAGCTGGAAGTTCAAACTCTTGTCGTATGGGGGACGGTTAGTTTTGATCAATTCCGTCCTCAGCAATCTGGTTTTACACATGTTGTCATTCTTTCACTTACCGAAAGTGGTTCTTCAGCTCTCAATAATTTTAGATCTGGATTTTTCTGGCAGTGTGATAATGAATCCAAAAAAATATCGGCTGGCTAGGTGGAGTGTATTATGCCGACCTGAAAGTCAAGGGGGCCTTGGAATCCAAGATCTTGAGATTAAAAACATTGCTCTTCAGAGTAAATGGTTATACAAACTACTCACTAAGAATGGAGTGTGGCACAAAATCATTCGTAACAAGTATATATGTGGGGTCCAAGCCATTTCTCAAGTTCTTTGGAAACCCGGTGATTCACATTTTTGGAGTGGCGTGATGAAGGTTAAGGAATTGCTTTTCCAATTTGGCAGTTTCTCGGTTAGGGATGGTTCTTAGGTTTGATTCTGGGAAGACACCTGGCTGGGGGCCACTCCACTTATGGTGCAATACCCTAGCTTGTATAGGATCGTCACACATAAATTCGTCACGATCAAACAAGCATTGGGATAAGAAAACCCTAACATTTCTTTCTGTAGGGACCTTTTTGGGCCATGCCTGGTAGCATGGAATACGTTACTCATTCGTCTGGAGGCCATTCAGCTCTCAGGTGAACCAGACAAGTTTTGATGAAATTTGCATCACGACGACAGCTTTTCAGTCAAATCCTTGTATGATGCAATGGCTCACATTGATGTTTCAGTTGATAACAAGAAATTGTGGAAGCTCAAAATTCCTCTAAGAGTGAAGATATTTCTCTGGTTTCTATGTAGAGGGGTCACATTAACTAGAGATAACCTGGCTTGTCGCAATTGGCAAGTTAGTAAGACATGTGTCTTCTGCCACCATGACGAGTCCATTAAACACTTATTCTTTGAGTGTAAGTTTGCTCGTGCAGTCTGGGCCATAGCTCAAGTAGCTTCAAATCTATACCCCCCACGTAGTGCACGAAACATGTTCGATAATTGGTTGCGGGGTATCGATAAACAATTTTCTACACTTCTACTCATGGGGGCAGCGACTCATAGAATGGCAGAGGCAAATAGAGCTCTTGCACATTTTCATTAATCCGTGAACAAAATCTATGTATGTAGACACATGGATTCGTACATCTCGATGGGAAAAGAATCAATAGAAGGAGAATCAGACGATATCTTTCTCGAAAGAACAAAAAGTAAAAGAATGTGAAAAAAGAAATCATAACCTTATGTTGGCCATTGTGGCTTACTAGGAATGATGTGGTTTTTAACAATAAATATGTTTCATCTCCTGTGCAGGTTATTCATGCGTGTACGCGATGGCTCCGTATGTGGTCTACCCTGCAGAGGCCGAAGGACAGAGACCTTTTTATGATGGCGTCTACATGGCTGGAGCATACTGCCAGGGAGGTTTTCTCCCAACATGGATGGCGGCGTAATCTCCGGATAGGATTTGCCTCACCCTAGGCTGGACTGATTTACTTTTGCTGTAAAATGATATACTTTTCTAGGATTGTTGGACTTGTTGGCTGTGTGCATCACGCTATGCAGAGGTCGGGCATTCTTTCGATGTGGTTGTATCACCTCAATATATCAATTGAATGAAATGTTCTTTACCGAAAAATAAGTGTGGGGAAGTTTAGTACCATACTACTAGTGGAGTGAGAGTAAGACCCTTTTATAAAGGTTTCTCTAATACATGTCATTGTGAGTTTGAGAATAAGAACTGTACACGCGCGCTTCTCCTCCTCCGCCGCGCATCTCCCCACGTGGGCGCCACGGGTATTGACAAGTTGCTTGGACTGTGGGCTCTTCGCGTACTCACTCGCGAGTGGAGTGAACCCTAACTCACTCACTCCCTCCTTCACAACCGTAGCCATCATCTACTATTTCTTGGAAGAGCAGGTGCCTATGGAACCTTGTTGTTCGTGATCCTCCCCGAGAGAACGATAATAAGGTTTTTAAGGAGCGTCTCGACGCGGCTGCTCCCAATCCGTCTTCGTCTTCATCCTCCCTTGCATCCTCCTCTGCTTCCACTACTTCCCCTGCATCGACACCGTGGTCGACGACACCGCCGCCAATAAGAAGGCCACGGACGACGTCGAGGCCGCTGTTGCCGCCGCGCGTTGGCGTGGCCAACCGGAGGGTACGATCTGTTCATCCCTCGTTTACTCATTCATGTGCTAGCCATATATGCTTTGTTCTTAGACGTTTCGTTTCTATGCATTTGTACGTGCTCACATGCTTAGGTATTGGTATGAGTTGCATACCGTATTTGCCAAGTTTACTGTTTACTCACGGATTAGTCTAACTGAAAATGTGCTGATTTTTCAACAATCCAAAAATCTTATTTTAGGTACTTTTCTATTCAAGGCTTTGCCGCTACTCCGACCGAAAAGGTTACTGGAACGCATTTTAAGCGTTGGCAGACAAGGACCGCCTTATGGCTCACAACAATTAATGCGTTCTGGGTTGGTGGTGTATCTCCCACGGAAACGATTGCTCCTGAACAGGAGAAGGCGTTTAGGGACGCAGCCACCATCTTTGTGGGAGCAGTTCTGAGTGTGATCGGTGGCAAGTTGGTTGACACATATATTCATATGTGTGTCACCATAACTTGTGGGATGCGCTCAAATTTAAGTTCGGCGCAACTGATGCTGGAAGCGAACTGTATGCTATGGAGCAGTACCATGATTACATGATGGTTGATAACATTCTTTATTGGGATGGTAACAAAAATCACTCTGTATTAGACCCGACTCGTGAGATAAAGTGCATTGCTAAGGAGTTGGAGCTCCTGGAGTGTGAGTTACCATACAAGTTTGACGCGGGTTGCATTATTGCAAAACTCTCTCCTGGATGGAGGAACTTTGCTACTTATCTCAAGCACTTGAGACATGAATTTTCTGTTGAGGATGTCATCGGTCATCTAAGTGTTGAGCAGAACTCGAGAGCAAAGGGCTCACACGTGAAAGGGGCATAGGGTTCTTCTAGCACCAATGTGCTGCAAAAGAATTTTTAGAAGTTTGAGGGAAAAAACACTGTCCAACAGAATACTACCTTCAAGAAGAAGGGTAAGAAGAAAGACAAAAAGAGAGATGACTGCTCTACTTGCGGTTCAGAGGAACATTGGGCAAACAAGTACAAGAAGTTAGGACATGACTCCAAGTATGTTAATGTGACTATGAGAAACAATGATGGGGCATTTGGGGGTATGGTAATGTGTTTATCATACTTTTAGTTTGTCAATCCACTGATTGGTGGGTTGACACAGATGCAAATATTCATGTGTGTGCTAATATGTCTTTGTTCTCTTCTTACCAGGTGATACATCTCCAACGTATCTATAATTTTTATCGTTACATGTTGTTATATTATCAATCTTGGATGTTTTATATTCATTTTATAGCAACTTTATAACATTTTTTGGGACTAACCAATTGACATAGTGCCCAGTGCCAGTTGCTGTTTTTGCTTGTTTTTTTACTTCGCAGAATATCCCTACCAAACGGAGTCCAAACGATTTGAAACTTTTTAGAGATTTTTTTGACTAGAAGACAACTTGGGAGCCAAGGAAGCACCTGGGGGGAGGCCTCTGGGCCCGCCCTGGCGTGCCCTGATGAGTTGTGGGGACCACGGGGGTCTCCTCCACCACCTCTCAGCTCTATAAATACCCAAATATTCCAAAAACCCTAGGAGAGTCGACGAAACACAATTCCAGCCGTTGCAAGTTCCAGAACCACGAGATCCAATCTAGAGCCCTATTCCGGCACTCCGCCAGAGGGGAACACGGTCACGGAGGGGTTCACCATCCTCATTGGTGCCTCTCTGATGATGCGTGAGTAGTTCACCATAGACCTACGGGTCCGTAGGCAGTAGCTAGATGGCTTCTTCTCTCTTTTTGATTCTCAATACAATGGTCTCTTGGTGATCTATTTGATGTAATGACTTTTTGCGGTGTGTTTGTTGGGATCCGATGAAGTTCAAGTTTATGATCAGATCTATATCCATGAATATTATTTGAGTCTTCTTTGATCTCTTATATGCACGATTATTTATAGCCTCGTATTTCTTCTCCGAATCTTTGGTTTAGTTAGGCCAACTAGACTAATTTTTCTTGCAATGGGATGAGGTGCTTTGTGATGGGCTCGATCTTGCAGTGTCCTCACCTAGTGACAGAAGGGGTAGCGAGGCACACATGTATTGTTGCTATTAAGGATAAAAAGATGGGGTCTATTCCTACATGAATAGATCTTGTCTACATCATGTCATCATTTTTATTGCATTACTCCGTTTCTCCATGAACTTAATACACTAGATGCATGCTGGATAGCGGTCGATGTGTGGAGTAATAGTAGTAGATGCAGAATCGTTTCGGTCTACTAATCTTGGACATGATGCCTATATTGATGATCATTGCCTTGGATATCGTCATAATTATTTCATCTTCTATCAATTGCCCAACAGTAATTTGTTTACCCACTGTGTGCTATTTTCTCGAGAGAAACCACTATTGAAATCTACGGCCCCCGGGTCTATCATTTATCATATTTGCTTTTCGATCTATCTTTTGCCATATTTGTTTTCAGATCTATATTTCCAAAAACCCAAAAATACCTTGCTGCACTTTTTCTCTATTTATTTTATTTCATGTTTTATCAAGATCTATTTATCCAATCTCATACAAAACAATTTATATTTTTACCATGGAGGGATTAACAACCCCTCTTACACGTCGGTGCAAGTATTTGTTCTTTGTGTGCAGGTACAATTTATGTAGTGTTGCTTGGTTCTCCTACTGGATTGATGCCTTGGTTTCACAACCGAGGGAAATACCTACCGTAGCTGTACTGCATCACCCCTTCCTCTTTGGGGAAATACCGATGCAGTTTCAAGCCGAATCACCAAGTTGCACAAGATTGCTCCGTCCTGATGGGAATGGCTCGCATGCTTCTGTTCATGGTGTTGGCACGGTAGATCAGAAGTTTACTTCAGGAAAGATCATGCAACTTAAGAACGTGCAACATGTCCCCGCCATCAAGAAGAATCTCGTTAGTGGATCCCTTCTATGTAAAGAAGGGTTTAAGTTAGTATTCAAGTCCAATAAAGTAGTCATATCAAGGTATGGACTGTTTTTTGGAAAAGGATATGATTGTGGAGGTTTGTTCCGCCTTTCCCTAGAAGATTTTTGTAATAAAGTCGTGAACCAAATTCGTTCCAGTGTGAGCAAATCTAAGGTTTGGCATTCACGTCTTTGTCACATTAATTTTGGTTGTATGACACAGCTAGCTAAGATGGATTTAATCCCGAGTTTCACTTTAGCCTCTTAAGTGACATTCGTGTGTGCAAGCAAGGCAACCTCGTAAGCCTCACAAGCTTGCAAAGGAGAGAGACCTAGCACCACTATAGCTCATACATTCAGATCTTTGCGAGATGAATGGTGTGTTGACTAAAGGTGGAAAGAAATACTTCATGTTGTTGATTGATGATTCCACTAGATTATGCTATGTGTATTTGTTAAATACTAAGGATGAGGCTCTACACTACTTTAAAATCTATAAGGCAGAAGTTGAGAACCAACTTGATGATTCCACGAGTTTGGTATGATCGTGGTGGAGAGTACTTTTCTAATGAGTTTGATTTATTCTGTGTGGAACATGGTATTATTCATGAGAGGGCGCCTCCCTATTCACCTAGTCAACGGGGTTGCCAAACGGAAAAACCATACTCTAACAGATTTGGTTAACACCAAGTTAGATACATCGGGTTTATCCAAGACATGGTGGGGGGAGGCTATATTGACATTATGTCATGTTCTAAATAAAGTTCCCACAAAGGATAATGAGACTACTCCCTATGAGTAATGGCAGAAGTAAAGAACTACAGTCTCTTACTTGCGCACTTGTGGTTGTTTGGCAAAAGTCAACGCGCCGATCTAAAAAGCGTAAGTTGGGACCAAAGACTGTTGACCGCTTCTAGGCTATGCCAACATATCGTTGGCTATAGATTTCTAGAGGTGGAATCTGATGTAAACGCGATGGTCAGTATGATCATGGAGTCTAAAGATGCTACTTTCGTTGAAGATATTTTGGCCATGAGAGATATGCAAAGCACTTCTAGACGAGAATCCTATGAGACTCCTGAACCTGCCATTCTGATGGAATATTATGAACACGAAAGTGATGAAAGTTCCACGAAGGATGACGAGGAAGCTCCTGTTAGGAGCAAGAGACAGGGGACTCCAAAGTCCTTTGGTGATGATTTCCTCGTGTACCATTGGGATGTAAGTGGGTGTTCAAAAAGAAGTTTAGGCTTGATGGTACTGTTGAGAAGTACAAGGCTAGGATTGTGGCCAAGGGTAATACCTGGAAAGAAGAAGAAGATTTCTTGATACTTACTCACCCGTGGCTAGACTGACAACCATTCGAGTGTTACTCTCATTGGCTGCCTCACATGGTCTTCTCGTTCATCAAATGGATGTTAAGACAGCTTTCCTTAATGGAGAGCTAGACGAGGAATTTTACATGCAACAACTAGATGGCTTTGTTAAAAATGGTCAGGAAAGAAAGGTGTGCAAGCTATTGAAATCTTTGTATGGCCTGAAACAAGCACCTAAGCAATGGCATGCTAAGTTCAATACATCTCTGACATATGTTGGCTTTGTTGTTAAGGAAGCTGACAAATGTGTATACTATCTCTATGGTGGAGGCGAAGGAGTTATACTATGTCTATATGTCGATGACATACTCATATTTGGGACCCACCTCAAAGTCATTGAGGAGGTCAAGGATTTTCTATCTCATAACTTTGAGATGAAAGACCTAGGTGTGGCTGATGTTATCTTGAAAATCTAGCTACTGAGAGATAATGAGGGTGGAAATAAACTTTTGCAATCCCACCATGTTGAGAAGATTTTGAGCCGTTTTGGATTTGGACTGTAAACCTTCTGCAACACCATATGATCCTAGCGTGCGGATTCAAAATTTGAAGGCGCGAATGTAGATCAATTGAGATATTCTCAAGTGATTGGTTCACTGATGTACTTACCTTGTGCTACTCGGCCTGACATATCATTTGTTGTGTGCAAACTAAGCCAGCTTGTTTCCAATCTGAGAGTTGTGCGCTGGCATGTTGTTGAGCGAGTCATGCGTTATTTGCAAGGTAATGTGAACTACGAAATTCACTATTCTGGGTACCCGGCGGTACTTGAGAGGTATAGTGATCTGAATTGGATATGTGATGCTGATGAGATGAAAGCCACAAGTGGATATGTGTTTCACTTGGCAGTGGTGTTGCTTCCTGGAAGTCTTGCAAGCAGACGATCTTAGTGAGATCGACTATTGAAGCAGAACTCACAGCATTAGACACATCATGCGTCGAAGCAGAATGGCTTCAAGAGTTCTTGATGGATTTGCCAGTGGCTGATAAGCCAGTCCCGGCTATCCGTTGATGACCCACAAGTATAGGGGATCTATCATAGTCCTTTTGATAAGTAAGAGTGTTGAACCCAACGAGGAGCAGAAGGAGATGACAAGCGGTTTTCAGCAAGGTTTTCTCTGCAAGCACTGAAACTATCGGTAACATATAGTTTTGTGATAAGATAATTCATAACGGGTAACAAGTAACAAAAGTAAATAAGGTGCAGCAAGGCGGCCCAATCCTTTTAGTAGAAAAGGACAAGCCTATTCGAACTCTTAAATAAAGCAAAGCGCTCCCGAGGACACATGGGAATTACTGTCAAGCTAGTTTTCATCATGCTCATATGATTCACGTTCGTTACTTTGATAATTTGATATATGGGTGGACTGGTGCTTGGGTTCTGCCCTTCCTTGGACAAACCTGCCACTTATGATTAACCCCTCTCGCAAGCATCCGCAACTACGAAAGAAGAATTAAGATAAATCTAACCATATCATGAAACATATGGATCCAAATCAGCCCCTTACGAAGCAACACATAAACTAGGGTTTAAGCTTCTGTCACTCTAGAAACCCATCATCTACTTATTACTTCCAAATGCCTTCCCCTAGGCCCAAACAATGGTGAAGGGTCATGTAGTCGATGTTCACATAACACTACTAGAGGAAATACAACATACATCTTATCAAAATATCGAACGAATACCAAATTCACATGATTACTTATAACAAGACTTCTCCCATGTCCTCGGGAACAAACGTAACTACTCACAAAGCATATTCATGTTCATAATCATTGGAGTATTAATTATCATTAAGGATCTGAACATATGATCTTCCACCGAATAAACCAACTAGCATCAACTACAGGGAGTAATCAACACTACTAGCAACCCACAGGTACCAATCTGAGGTTTTGAGAAAAAAATCGGATATAAGAGATGAACTAGGGTTTGAGAGGAGATGGTGTCGGTGAAGATGTTGATGGAGATTGACACCCTCTCAATGAGAGGATCGTTGGTGATGACGATGGCTTCGATTTCCCCCTCACGAAGGGAAGTTTCCCCGACAGAATAGCTCTGCTGGAGCCCTAGATTGGTTCTGCTCAAATTCCACCTCGAGACAGCGGCGGTTCGTCCCTAAAGCTTCCTTCTGATTTTTTTCTAGGTCAAAACACACCATATAGCAGAAGATGGGCATCGGGGGCCTGCCAGGTGGCCCACAAGGCAGGGGGCGCGCCTAGGGGGTAGGGCGCTCCCTCCACCCTTGTGGATGGCAGGTGGCCCCCCTCTAGTGCTTTCTTCGCCCAATATTTTTTATGTATTCCAAAACAATTCTCTGTGAAGTTTCAGGACTTTTGGAGTTGTGCAGAATATGTCTCTAACATTTGCTCCCTTTCTAGTCCAGAATTCCAGCTGCCGGCATTCTCCCTCTTCATGTAAACCTTATAAAATAAGAGAGAAAAGGCATAAGTATTATGATATAATGTGTTATAACAGCCCATAATGCAATAAATATCAACATAAAAGCATGATGCAAAATGGACGTATCAACTCCCTCAAGCTTAGACCTCGCTTGTCCTCAAGCGAAAGCAGATATCGAAAAATATGTCCACATGGTTTAGCGATAGAGGTGTCGATAAAATAAAATACGGACATGAGGGCATCATGATCATCTTTAGGACAGCAACATATATTGTCATCTAATCTTTATGCTAAAGTAACAATTCATTCACAAGGTAAAGTATGAATCATAAACTTTATTGAAAACTAACGAACTATGATCTCAGCCATTGAAGCAATTGCAATTTATCATAACATCGGAAAGAGTCAATATAAGAGCTTTTCATCAAGTCCACATACTCAACCATCATTTAGTCTTTCACAATTGCTAACACTCACGCGATACTTATGGGTACAAAGTTTCAATCAGACACAGAGAAAGACAGGGGCTTATAGTTTTGCCTCCCAAACTTTTACCTCAAGGGTAATGCCAACAATAATACTTTATGATAACCTACATCCAAGTGGACATATATATCTAGATCTCTCCAACACATAGTGCTTGCCAAAGGAAAAAGTATAAAAAGGAAAGGTGATGATCACCATGACTCTTGTATAAGTGTAGAAGATAAAAGTAAAAGATAATCCCTTCGCCGAGGGAAGCAGAGGTTGTCATGCGCTTTTATGGTCGGATGAACAAAATCTTAATGCAAAAGAACGTCACTTTATATTGCCGCTTGTGATAAGGAACTTTATTATGCAGTCCGTCGCTTTTATTTCTTCCATGTCACAAGATCGTATAAAGCTTATTTTCTTCACACTAATAAATCATACATATTTAGAGAGCAACTTTTATTGCTTGCACCGATAACAACTTACTTGAAGGATCTTACTCAATCCATAGGTAGGTATGGTGGACTCTCATGGCAAAACTGGTTTAAGGGATGTTTGGAAGCACAAGTAGTGTCTCTACTCGGTGCTAAGAATTTGGCTAGCATGAGAGGGAAAAGCAAGCTCAACATGTTGGAGGATCCATGACAATATAACTTCTATTCGGATGTAAGAAAACATAACCCATTATGTTGTCTTCCTTGTCCAACATCAACTTTTTAGCATTTCATAATTTAGTGAGTGCTCACAATTCCAAAAGATGTCCAAGATAGTATATTTATATGTGAAGCCTCTCTTTCTTTATTACTTCCTATTAATTGCAACAATGACCAAAACTATGTTTGTCAACTCTCAACAAATTTTATTCATCATACTCTTTATATGTGACATCATTACTCTTCATAAGATCAATATATGATATTTTTATTTCTTTTTATTCTTTCTTTAATTCCCTCAAGATCATAGCAAGAAAGGAAAGCCCTCAACTCAAAACTACTCTTTATTATATATAACTCACAGACTCGATTACATAGATAGAGATTGAAACAAAACTCAAAGCTAGATCATACTAAAACTTTATTCTACTAGATCAAGATATAACCAAAAGGATCGAACTAAGGAAAACGATAAAGGTAAAGGTGTGATGGTGATATGATACCGGGGCACCTTCCCCAAGTGTGGCAGTTGCCAAGGGGGGTGCCCATACCCATGTATTTATGTCTCTTTCTTCGGAAGTGGTGATGATGGAGTTGTTGATGAAGTAGGATTGTCATCCATCTTCCAAGGCATAGGCTCACCATCATAGAAAGATGAACGAGTCTCCGTGATCCTCAAATCTGCAGCCAAACTCATCCTCTTAAATCTGTATTCATACGCACATTTTTGGTTTTGCAGGTCATAGATCTAGGCTTGGAGATGCTTGATTTTCTCACGAAGCTTGAAGATGGCCTCCCCAATGTTCTTGGCATCCAGCTTGTGATTGTTGGTGAACTCCGTGATCATCATGCGATTGGCGTTGAATCCACATTCCACCATCCCTTGGCACTTGAAAACTTGCTGCTCCATTTCTTTGAGTTTTGTCTCCATGCTTCCGGTCTTCTTCGGCCCCTCAACATCGCGGATGTGCAACACCCCCTCAGGCATTTCAATGGCTTGAGGGTGTCGCAGCACCTTCGCAAGGTAGGGGTTGATGACCTTCTTGAAAACCTTGTCCTTGGGGGCGTTTGGAGACGTCATGGTGATCTAGATCTATCAGAAAAACAGCTCGAAACAAAAACAGAAGATTTTGTCTTGGTACTTTGGTCAAAACCTTCAGGAGATTATATAATGAATTTTTACCAACCAAAATAAGTATTTTGCAAGAAAACGGAGTCCGAGGGGCACACGATGTGGCCACAAGGTAGGGGGCGCGCCTAGGGGGGTAGGGAGCGCCCTCCACCCTTGTGGTCTCCTCGTGTCTCCTTCGAACTACTTTTAATTTTCCTAATTTTTAAATATTCCAAAACGGGGAAAAATTGCCATTGGAAACGTTTTGGAGTCGGTTTACTTACCGTACCACATACCTATTCCTTTTCGGAGTCTCAAACGTTCTGGAAAGTATCCCTTATGTAATCTTCCGGTGTTATGGTATTAATAATATTGGTCTCAACATTTATGGTTGTACCTGAGATATAATGTTTGATTCTTTGCCCGTTTACCACCTTTGGATTTGTGCCTTCAACGTTGTTGATCTTGATGGCACCAGAGCGATAGACCTCCTTGATAATGTAAGGACCTTCCCATTTAGAGAGAAGTTTTCCTGCAAAAAATCTTAAATGAGAGTTGTATAGCAAAACATGATCACCTACATTAAACTCACGCTTTTGTATCCTTTTGTCATGCCATCTTTTAACATTTTATTTAAACAGCTTGGCATTCTCATAGGCTTGGGTTCTCCATTCATCAAGCGAGATAATGTTAAATAACCTTTTCTCACTGGCAAGTTTGAAATAATAATTGAGCTCTTTGATTGCCCAATAAGCTTTATGTTCTAGTTCGATAGGTAAGTGACATGCTTTTCCATAAACCATTTTATACGGAGACATGCCCATAGGGTTCTTATAAGCAGTTCTATAAGCCCATAATGCATCATCAAGTTTCTTAGACCAATTCTTTCTAGATCTATTAATAGTCTTTGCAAAATCAATTTAATCTCTCTATTGCTCAATTCTACTTGACCACTAGACTGAGGATGATATGGAGATTCAATTCTATGGTTAACATCATACTTAGCAAGCATTTTACGGAAAGCACAATGAATAAAATGTGAACCACCATCAGTCATTAAATATCTAGGGACTCCAAACCTCAGAAAAATAACTTCTTTAAGCATCTTAATAGAAGTGTTATGATCAACACTACTAGTTGGAATAGCTTCTACCCACTTAGTAACGTAATAAAGTAACTAAAATATGTGTATACCCATTAGAGGAAGGAAAATGTCCCATATAATCAAAACCCCAAACATCAAATGGTTCAATAACAAGTGAATAATTCATAGGCATTTCCTGACGTCTACTAATATTACCAATTCTTTGACATTCATCACAAGACAAGACAAACTTACGAGCATCCTTGAAGAGAGTAGGCCAATAAAAGCCATATTGCAAATACCTTATGTGCAGTTCTATCTCCAGCATGGTGTCCTCCGTAAGACTCGATGTGGCACTTGCATAGGATCTGTTCCTGTTCATGCTCAGGTACACAATGTCTAATAACATCATCTACTCCTTCTTTATAAAGGTGTGGGTCATCCCAAAAGTAATGTCTCAAATCATAGAAAAACTTTTTTCTTTTGCTGGTATGTGAAACTAGGTGGTATAAATTTAGCAACAATGTAATTAGCATAATCAACATACCATGGAGTATTACGAGAAGCATTTATGACATCTAATTGCTCATCAGGAAAGCTATCATGAATAGGCAGTGGGTCATCAAGAATATTTTCTAACCTAGACAAGTTGTTTGCAACAGGGTTCTCAGCTCCCTTTCTATCAATAATATGCAAATCAAATTCTTGAAACAAGAGAACCCATCTAATAAGTCTAGTTTTATCATCTTTCTTTTCCATGTGTGAAGAGTTACTTTGGAATCAACAATATAAGACCTGAACTTATCACAAGCAAATACAACTGCTAAAAAAATCCTTTTCACTAGTAGCATAATTTCTCTGGGCACTGTCTAGAGTTTTACGAGCATAATGAATAACATTCAATTTCTTATCAACTCTTTGCCCTAGAACAGCACCAACAACATATTCACTAGCATCACACATAATTCCAAATGGTAAATTCCAATCAGGTGGCTGAACAATAGGTGCAGAAATCAAGCCTTCCTTAAGTATTTCAAATGCTTCTACACAATCATCATAAAAAACAAAAGGAATATCTTTTTGCAAGAGATTAGTGAGAGGCCTAGAAATTTTAGAGATGTCTTTAATAAACCTCCTATAGAAACCAGCATGACCAAGGAAACTTCTTATACATTTGATATCTTTAGGACACGTCATCTTTTAAATAGCATCTACTTTAGCTTAATCAATTTCAATACATATTTCAAAAATTTTATGCCCCAAGACAATACCATCATTAACCATAAAGTGGCACTTCTGCCAATTCAAGACAAGATTACTTTCTTCACATCTCTGCAAAACTCGATCAAGGTTGCTTAAGCAATCATCAAAAGAAGTTCCCTAAACAGAGAAATCATCCATGAAAACCTCAACAATCTTTTCACAAAAGTCAGAGAATATAGCAGTCATACATCTTTGAAAGGTAGCAGGTGCGTTGCATAAACGAAAAGGCATACGCCTATAAAAGTGGTCTTTTCCTGATCATCTTTTGACACAGGTATTTGAGAAAAACCAAAATAACCATCTAGAAAGCAAAAATGTGTATGTTTGGATAGTCTTTCTAGCATTTGATCAATAAAAGGTAGAGGGTAATGATCTTTTCTAGTAGCTTTATTTAATTTGTGGAAATCAATTACCATTCTATAACCTGTAACAATTATTTGTGGAATCAGTTCATTCTTATCATTAGGAACAAGAATAATGCCTCCCTTCTTAGGGACACAATGAACGGGACTTACCCATCTACTATCAGCAATAGGATAAATTATACCTGCCTCCATAAGCTTTCATATTTCATTTCTTACCACTTCTTTCATTTTTGGATTTAACCGTCGTTGGTGATCAACAACCGGTTTAGCATCAGGCTCCAAATTAATTTTGTGCTGACATAGAGTGGGACTAATGCCCTTAAGATCATCAAGAGTATATCCAATAGCGGTACGGTGCTTCCTTAGAGTTTTCAATAATTTCTTTTCTTCATGCTCTGAAAGGTTAGCACTAATAATAATAAGATATATCTTCTTTTCATCAAGATAAGCATATTTCAAAGTATCAGGTAATTGTTTAAGCTCAAACACGGGATCACCCTTGGGTGGAGGAGGATCCCCAAGGATTTCAACAGGCAAGTTGTGTTTCAAAACATGCCCTTGATTAAAGAATATTTCATCTATTTTCCTTCTTTTATTCATAAACATATCATTTTCATGGTCTAGCAAATATTGTTCTAAAGGATCCGTAGGAGGCACGACAATAGAAGCAAGACCAATAATTTCATCTTACTAAGCAATTATTTATCATGGGGCTGTCTACGAAATTTAGAGAAATTAAAATAATGAGACATATCCCCTAAACCAACAGTAACAATATCTTTCTCACAATCTATCTTAGCATTAACAATATTCAAGAAAGGTCTACCAAATATAATGTGACAATAATCATCTTGTGGGGAAGCAAGAACAAGAAAATTAGTAGGATATTTTATTTTCCCATACAAGACTTCAACATCTCTAACAATCCCAATTGGTGATATAGTATCTTTATTAGCAAGCTTAATAGTAACATTAATATCTTCTATCTCAGCAGGTGCAATATCATCCACAATTTCTTTGTATAGAGTAAAAGGAATTGCACTCACACTAGCACCCACATCACATAAGCCATGATAACAATGATCTCCTATTTTAACGGAAACAATAGGCATGTCAACAACAGGTCTATGTTTATCTTTAATATCAGGTTTAGCAATTCTAGCAGCTTCATCAGAGAAATAAATAACATGCCCATCAATATTATCAACCAAGAGATCCTTAACCATAGCAATACTAGGTTCAACTTTTTGTTCAGGGGGTGTAGGTGTTCTAGTATAAATCTTACAAACAACAGTTGAAGCTTTAGCTTGATCCTTTATTCTAACAGGAAAAAGTGGTTTCTCAATATAAGCAGTAGGAACAATAGGATCAACATTATAAGAATGGTTTCTTCTTCAACTTTAATAGGTTCTACTACTTTCACTTCAATGGGAGGATGATATTTAAACCACTTCTCCTTAGGGAGATCAACATGAGTAGCAAATGATTCACAAAAATAAGCTACTATCTCAGAGTTAAGTCCATATTTAGTGCTAAAATCATGAAAAGCATCGGTATCCATAAAAGACTTAACACAATCAAACTTAAGGTTTATACCTGACTCGTTACCTTCGTCGAGTTCCCAATCTTCAGAGTTGCATTTAATTATTTTTAATAAGTCCCATTTGAATTCAATATCCTTCTTCATAAAAGAACCAGTACAAGAAGTATCGAGCATGCATCGATCGTTATGGGAAAGCCGAGCATAAAAATGATGAATAATAATTTCTTTTGAGAGCTCATGATTGGGGCATGAATATAGCATTGAATTAATCCTCCCCCAAGCTTGAGCGATACTTTGTCCTTCACGAGGCCAATATATATATACTTTGGGACATGGTGTATATATATATATATGTATATATATATATATATATATATATATATATATATATATAATTCCGATCATGATGAACCAACTGCATAGGATAAAACTTATGATGAAATTCCAATTTCAATCGGTTGTAGTTCCATGATCCAATATCATCACATAGCCTATACCATGTCAATGTATTTCACTTCAAAGATAATGGGAAGACCTTCTTCTTGACAGCATTCTCGGGCAAACTTGCAAGCTTAAATAATCCACAAACTTCATCCACATAGATTAGGTGCATATCAGGATGTAATGTTCCGTCTCCTGCATAAGATTAGCTAGCAGTTTCTCTATCATACCCGAAGGAATTTCATAATAAATATTTTCAATAGGTGCAGTAGGTTGAGGATCAACTCTTTGCTCTATCGGTCGAGGTGAAGATACCCTGAACAAGCACCTCAAAGGATTACTTACCATAGTGATAAGTGACAGTAAATTTCAGCACACTATATAAATGTTTCCATACCAAATTCCACTTACCAAAGGCACTTCACTCCCCGGCAACGGTGCCAGAAAAGAGTCTTGATGACCCACAAGTATAGGGGATCTATCGTAGTCCATTCGATAAGTAAGAGTGTCGAACCCAATGAGGAGCAGAAGGAAATGGCAAGCGATTTTCAGCAAGGTTTTCTCTGCAAGCACTGAAATTATCGGTAACAGATAGTTTTATGATAAGATAATTCGTAATGGGTAACAAGTAACAAAAGTAAATAAGGTGCAACAAGGTGGCCCAATCCTTTTTGTAGCAAAGGACAAGCCTAGACGAACTCTTATATAAAGCAAAGCGCTCCTGAGGACACATGGGAATTACTGTCAAGCTAGTTTTCGTCATGCTCATATGATTCACGTTCCTTACTTTGACAATTTGATATGTGGGTGGACCAGTGCTTGGGTGCTTCCCTTACTTGGACAAACCTCCCACTTATGATTAACCCATCTCATAAGCATCCGCAACTACGAAAGAAGAATTAAGATTAATATAACCATAGAATGAAACATATGGATCCAAATCAGCCCCTTACGAAGCAACGCATAAACTAGAGTTTAAGCTTCTGTCACTCTAGCAATCCATCATCTACTTATTACTTCCCAATGCCTTCCCTAGGCCCAAACAATGGTGAAGTGTCATGTAGTCGACGTTCACATAACACCACAAGAGGAAAGACGACATATATCTCATCAAAATATCGAACGAATACCAAATTCACATGATTACGTATAACAAGACTTCTCCCATGTCCTCAGGAACAAACGTAACTACTCACAAAGCATATTCATGTTCATAATCATAGGAGTATTAATTATCATCAAGGATCTGAACATATGATCTTCCACCGAATATACTAACTAGCATCAACTACAGGGAGTAATCAACACTACTAGCAACCCACAGGTACCAATCTGAGGTTTTGAGACAAAGATTGGATACAAGAGATGAACTAGGGTTTGAGAGGAGACGGTGCTGGTGAAGATGTTGATGGAGATTGACCCCCTCTTGATGAGAGGATCGTTGGTGATGACGATGGCTTTGATTTCCCCATCTCGGAGGGAAGTTTCCCCGGCAAAACAGCTTTGCCGGAGCCCTAGATTGGTTCTGCCCAAGTTCCGCCTCGAGACGGCGGTGCTTCGTCCCGAAAGCTTGCTTCTGATTTTTTCCAGGTCAAAACACACCATATAGCAGAACATGGGCATCGGGGGCCTGCCAGGTGGCCCACAAGGCAGGGGGCGAGCCTAGGGGGTAGGGCGCGCCCTCCACCCTTGTGGATGGCAGGTGGCCCCTCTGGTGCTTTCTTCGCCCAATATTTTTTTTTATTCCTAAACAATTCTTTGTGAAGTTTCAGGACTTTTGGAGTTGTGCAGAATAGGTCTCTAATATTTTCTCCCTGTCCAGTCCAGAATTCTAGTTGTCGGCATTCTCCCTCTTCGTGTAAACCTTACGGAATAAGAGAGAAAAGGCATAAGTATTGTGATATAATGTGTAATAACAACCCATAATGCAATAAATATCAACATAAAAGCATGATGCAAAATGGACATATCATCCGTATGAATTGTTACAATAAAATAGTGATCGTCAAAGCTAAGAGTTCAAAGGACAACATGCAATCCACAAAGCTCATAAGAAGAAGATTAAAATCTATCGAAAAATCAAGAAACTCCGAAGTAATAGCGCTAGATTATATCCAGACAGCTAAAAATCTGGCAGATCCCTTTATGAAAGGGCTATCATGGGTTATGATATAAAATGCATCGAGGGAGATGGGCATGAGACATACATAAGTTGCCACTGTTGGGGAACGTAGCAGAAATTCAAAATTTTCCTACATGTCACCAAGATCTATCTATGGAGAAACCAGCAACGAGGGGAAAGAGAGTGCATCTACATACCCTTGTAGATCGCTAAGCGGAAGCGTTCAAGTGAACGGGGTTGATGGAGTCGTACTCGTCGTGATCCAAATCACCGATGACCAAGTGCCGAACGGACGGCACCTCCGCGTTCAACACACGTACAGCCCGGTGACGTCTCCCATGCCTTGATCCAGCAAGGAGAGAGGGAGAGGTTGAGGAAGACTCGGTCCCGCAGCAGCACAACGGCATGGTGGTGGTGGAGGAGCGTGGCAATCCTGCAGGGCTTCGCCAAGCACCGCGGGAGAGGAGGAAGGAGAGATGCAGGGCTGCGCCATCGAGAGGTGAAAACTCATCTCTTGGCTGCCCCAAACCCTCAAGTATATATAGGGGGAGAGGGGAGGCTGCGCCCCCACCTAGGGTTCCACCCTAGGGGCGGCGGCCAGCCCCAAATCCCATCTAGGGTGCGGCCAAGGGGGGGGGAAGAGGGGAGACTTGCCCCCCAAGTTAGGTGGGTGCGCCCCCTTCCCCAAACCCTAGGCGCCTTGGGACCTTGTGGGGGGGGGGCGCACCAGCCCACCTAGGGCTGATCCCCTCCCACATGTGGCCCATGCAGCCCTCCGGGGCCGGTGGTCCCACTTGGTGGACCCCCGGGACCCTCCTGGTGGTCCCGGTACGTTACCGATAAAACCCGAAACTCTTTCGGTGACCAAAACAGGACTTCCCATATATAAATCTTTACCTCCGGACCATTCCAGAACTCCTCGTGACGTTCGGGATCTCATCCGGGACTCCGAACAACATTCGGTAACCACATACGAACTTCCTTAAATAACCCTAGCGTCATCGAACCTTAAGTGTGTAGACCCTACGGGTTCGGGAGACATGCAGACATGACCGAGATGTTCTCCGGTCAATAACCAACAGCGGAATCTGGATACCCATGTTGGCTCCCACATGTTCCACAATGATCTCATCGGATGAACCACGATGTCAAGGACTTAATCAATCCCGTATACAATTCCCTTTGTCTATCGGTACGATACTTGCCCGAGATTCGATCGTCGGTATCCCGATACCTTGTTCAATCTCGTTACCGGCAAGTCTCTTTTACTCGTTCCGCAACACATCATCCCGTGATCAACTCCTTGATCACATTGTGCACATTATGATGACGTCCTACCGAGTGGGCCCAGAGATACCTCTTCGTCACACGGAGTGACAAATCCCAGTCTCGATTCGTGCCAACCCAACAGACACTTTCGGAGATACCCGTAGTGCACCTTTATAGCCACCCAGTTACGTTGTGACGTTTTGCACACCCAAAGCACTCCTACGGTATCCGGGAGTTGCACAATCTCATGGTCTAAGGAAACGATACTTGACATTAGAAAAGCTTTAGCATACGAACTACATGATCTTATGCTAGGCTTAGGATTGGGTCTTGTCCATCACATCATTCTTCTAATGATGTGATCCCGTTATCAATGACATCCAATGTCCATGGTCAGGAAACCGTAACCATCTATTGATCAACGAGCTAGTCAACTAGAGGCTTACTAGGGACATGGTGTTGTCTATGTATCCACACATGTATCTGAGTTTCCTATCAATACAATTCTAGCATGGATGATAAACGATTATCATGAACAAGGAAATATAATAATAATCAATTTATTATTGCCTCTAGGGCATATTTCCAACAGCCACAGGGGTAACCCAACCTATGTGATCGGAGATCCCGTGAATTAGGACCTCGGAAAACAATCCAACGATCAACTGAGGAGAGTATCATTACTAACCATTCCATTGGAGATTCAGGCATCCTCGTCCACGCCGGCATGAGGACCCAGAGGTGTTCCGGTACGCCATCCAGAGCAGGTTGAGTAGACGGAAAGGGGTGTAGTAGACGTCGTACCTGGACAAGGGTGGAATGGGCGTAGTTGCACGAAGGATAGGAGGGTCCGACGACATCCCCAGCGCTGCGTCGCTGGGCGATGGGGGACAACATTGAAGCAGAGCTTCTGTTGATGCCCTGGTCTAGCCACGATCGCCACCACGCAATGCGGAGGGTGACCTCCTGCACATTGTTCAGCTCCTCATCACACAATAGGCTCTGCCGGTTAGAGTTGTTGTTGAAGAATGAGATGATGCACGCACAATTCCTTTTGAGAATTTGTACTATTTCTTGCTGCATAATTGATATGTCTCCAATGTATCTATACTTCTTTTATTGTTCCATGCTATTATATTATTGATGCGGCTTGAAATTGCATCGGTATTTACCCAAAGAGGAAAGGATGATGCAGTACAACTACAGTAGGTATTTCTATCAGTTGTGAAACCAAGATATCAATCCAGTAGGAGAACCAAGCAACAATATGTAAACGGTATACCTGCACACAAAGAACAAATACTTGCAACCCAACACGTAAGACGGGTTGTCAATCCCTCCTTGGTAAAAAGATTGATAAATTTGTATGAGTTCGATAAATAGATCTTGATAAAACGTGAAATAAAATAAGTAAAGAAAAACTACAGCAAGGTATTTTTGGGTTTTTGGAAATATAGATCTGAAATCAAATATGGCAAAACATAGATCAGAAAGAAAATATGAGGAAAGAGAGACCCGGGGGCCATAGATTTCACTAGTGGCTTCTCTCGAGAAAATAACACATGGTGGTTAAACAAATTACTGTTAGGCAATTGATAGAAGATCAAATAATTATGACGATATCCAAGGCAATGGTCATGAATATAGGCATCACGTCCTAGATTAGTAGACCAAAATGATTCTGCATCTACTACTATTATTCCACACATCGACCGCTATCCAGCGCGCATCTAGTGTATTAAGTCCATGGAGAAACGGAGTAATGCAATAAGAACGATGACATGATGTATACACGATCTATTCATGTAGGGATAGACCCCATCTTTTTATCCCTAATAGCAATGATACATACATGCCTCGCTACCCCTTCTGTCTCTGGGTGAGGACACCACAAGATCGAAACCATCACAAAGCACCTCTTCCCATTGCAAGAAAAATCAATCTAGTTAGCCTAACTAAACCAAAGATTCGGAGAAGAAATACAAGGCTATAAATAATCATGCATATAAGGGATAAAAGAAGATTCAATAATATCCATGGATAATTTGTTTTATCATAAACCCGAAATTCATCGAATCCCAACAAACACACCGCAAAAAGTCATTCCCTCAAATAGATCTCCAAGAGACCTTTGTATTGAGAATCAAAAATAGAGAAGAAGCCATCTAGCTACTGCCTACGGACCCATAGGTCTATGGTGAACTACTCACGCATCATCGGGGAGGCACAATGAGGATGATGAACCCCTCCGTGATCGTGTTCCCCTCCGCTAAGTTGCCGGAATAAAGCTCTAGATTGGATCTCGTGGTTCTGGAACTTGTGGTGGCTGGAATTGTGTTTCATCAACTCCCCTAGGTTTTCTGGAATATTTGGGTATTTATAGAGCTGAGAGGTGATGGAGGAGACCCCCGTGGGCCCCACAACCCATCAGGGCATGCCAGGGGCGTCTGCCGCACCCTGGTGTCTGGTTGGCCCCATGAGCCTCCCCCAGGTGCTTCCTTGGCTCCCAAGTTGTCTTCTGGTCCAAAAAAATCTCCAAAAAGTTTCGCCGTGTTTGGACTCCGTTTGGTAGAGATATTTTGCGAAGTAAAAAACAAGCAAAAAACAACTGGCACTGGGCACTAGTCAATAGGTTAGTCCGAAAAAATGATATAAGGTTCCTATAAAATGATTGTAAAACATTCAAGATTGATAATATAACAACATGGAACAAGAAAAAATTATAGACACGTTGGAGACGTATCAATTATCAATCTTGGACACTTTATATGTATTTTTATACCATTTTATACCATTTTGGGGAACTAACCTATTAACCCAGTGTCTAGTGCCAGTTGATGTTTTCTGCTTGTGTTTGGTTTCCCGGAACATTAGTACCAAACGGAGTCCAAATGCTATGAAACTTTTCGACGATTGTTTCTGGACAAAAGAGACCCTAGAAGCTTAGGGAGGAGACTGGAGGACGAACAAGGAGATGGCAAGGCAACAGGGCGCGCCCAGGGGGGCACCCTATTACCTTGTGGGCTCCTTGAGGCTCAGTCTGACCTAATTCCACTTCTATAAATTCTCAAATATTGGGAAACCAACAAAGGGCCATCTAAAACACTTTTCATGCCGCTGCAAGCTTCTATTCTTTCGTGATCCCGCCTGGAGGCCTTTTTCAGTACTTTGCAAGAGGGGGAACCGATCACGGAGGGCTTCTACATCATCCTTGTCGCCTTCCGATGATGCGTGAGTAGTTCACCACAGACCTACGAGTCCATGGCTAGTAGCTAGATGGCGTCTTCTCTTTCTTTGATCCTCAATACAATGTTTGCCTCAATCTTCTTGGAGTTCTATCCGATGTAATATTCTTTTGCAGTGTGTTTGTTGGGATTCGATGAATTATGGGTTTATGATCTGAATATTCATTGAAAGTAATTGTGTCTTTTCTAAACTTCATTCTGCATTGATAACCCACAAGTATAGGGGATCAGCTGTAGTCTTTCTCGATAAGTAAGAGTGTCAAACCCAATGAGGAGCTAAAGGTAGAATTAATATTCCCTTGAAGTTCTATCGACCACTGTCGGGGGATATCGGCCTCCACGAGCACCTATGGGGACGGAGCCCCTTGTCGGTTCGGGGGGGCGGAGGTTGCACAAAGAGCAGATCGAGGCGACACACACAATGATTTTACCCAGCTTCGGGCCGCACGGATGCGTAAAACCCTACTGCTGCATGTCTGGTTGATTCGAGTTCTTGCTCTGGAGTGCAAGAAGCTACAGTAAGTTGGAGCTGGACGTAGACGAGGGTCTACTGGGTGTCCTTCTTCCGGTCTGGATCCCTTCTAGGTTTTTTCCTCTCCTAGGTTTCTCCTTCTCCCCCCTACGTGCGCATGGGCCTCCTTTTATATGCTAAGGGGTTTTCCACAGGCAGCGACGCAGGTGAGGGTAAAAATGGCAAGGAACTGTGCGAACAGTGGCCGCACAGTGCTATCGCACCTAACTCTGACGGCGGGGGACAAAGGCATTAAATGCCCGTCTGGATCGCCTGAACAGTGCCGAGGCGGACCGTTAGGGGCGCCTCCGCTTGCCACGGGGGCGACTTCGCCAACGTCGCATGCCATGCGCGCGCCCCAGGCTGCGCGGCGCCCCGCCACGTGTCTCTGGGGAAGCTCCAGAGTGACGCGTGGGTAGGTGAGCTGGGGCGCACGTCTGAGGTGGTGGTTCGCCGCGGCAAGTGGCTTGCCGCGGTGGTTGTCTTGCCGCACCTGAGAGCTTGCCGCTCGTCAGGCCTTGCCGAGGCGCGTGGCGCGCCGCGGCGGGCTTCTCTTGGGGTGCCTTGGTTTGGCCGTCCTGGCGAGCTCCTCCCGCCGGGGCCTTGGTGCTTCAGCTTAGCCGTCCCGGCAAGCTCCTCTTGCCGGGGCCTTGTCGCCTTGGCCCGGCAAGCTCCTCTTGCCGGACCTCGCCTTCTCGGCCCGGCAAGCTCCTCTTGCCGGGGCTTGGTCTTCTTGGCTCGATCACTTGGCCTTCGTCCGGCCCAGAAAGGGCCGGGGAGACTCTTTTCGCTCCCCTGGCGAGCCTTGCCGCGGGACGCTACTACTGCCCGTGCACAAGTTCGGGGTACTAAGGTACCCCTACTTTAGTACACCGACAGGAGCCCCCGGGTCTGGGCCATACACGGTGCCGAGCATTGTTGGGCCAGGCCCTAACAGTGCACGGGCACGCGTGGCCTGGGTTGCGCTGCTCCTTAATTCCGTGCCCGTCGCGCCCTCCCCAAGTGGCGCGCGCTTATCGCGGCGTCGTGGGGGGGCGAGGCGTGCGAGACGTGCGTGACGTGGGTGGCGTGCGCGGGGCTTGAGGCCCGCAGGCATGCGTCACGTCGGGCACGATCCCTTTATTTGGAAAGGCGAAACGTCCGCCCCCACTTTCGAGTGGGGGGGGGGGGAGAGGTCGCCTCATCTGTCGCCTCGGCCCTGCTCGCCCGCCACGCGTCCTCCATGCGCTTGGGGTTGCGGTGGTGGAGGCAGGAAGCCGGGCCGACGTGGGCCGGAGTAGAGGGTCGGCCCCGTCGCCTGCCCTTCCTCTGCTTTGATTGGTTGGGAGGGGCGGCCGAGCCCCCACTCCGCCCCTTTATAAGGAGCGGAAGGGGATGACGAGGGTCCGCACCCCTTCCTTCTTTCTTCTCTTGTCGCCGCTGAGCATGCCATAGAAACAGCTGATTAGAACGGCGGCAAGTCATTTTGAAATATAACTTTTATCTTAGGCAGTTCATTGCGCTGTTATCTCCCTCGTTCGACCTTGTGCTTCGTACGTTCACGCCCTACGCTCCCGGGAACTTGTCGGCGCAAGCCTCCGCCTTGCCACGGGTGCCGAGTGCGGGACATCAGCAACCCGCTGGCGGAGCCTCCACCAGCAAGAAACCTTGCCGCGGCTGGCGCAACTCACTTACAATGTTGAGCAGGCTCAGGGCGAGGTAAGCGCGGCGACTGCAGTCGCGGCACGCTCAAGCTGCTGAGCAAGCACGAAACAAAGTAGGACGCCACTCGGGGTGTAGCACACTTAAGTCGTTGAGCGGACTCGAAACGAAATAAGGGCGCAACCAGCCACGAGCCGGCCCCTCCGCGCACAGGTTTCCCATATGAAGCTCGGCCGTTCGAGGAAGATAACTTAGGGATAAAAAGGAGCTTAATTGCTCAAACTTTGGCAACTTAGCTTTTCTGTCGTTTGCCGTCCGGCAAGGCGCAGCTTCCTCGGGCGACGCCCAGCCTATCCTGTTATCCCCCCTTTCCGAGGTAAGGGAATAGCGAAGGCTCGGGGCTTCGCGGCTCGCCATCGCTTGCCGGAGTCGAGTGCTGCACAATCGTGTCAAATAATGCACGCGCCAAGCGGAGAGGCGCGAAATCGACAAGATGTGCGGGGCACACAAGCTATGCTCGGGATCTGCGCCCGTCTCTGTACCAAGGATTACATGCAACTGCGGCGAGACTTGGACAGAGAGGATGGCCGACGGAACGGGTTCCGACTGCCACGCTGGCAAGGTCCCTCCCACGGTCGGCGTCGACTCGTTTGGATCTTGGCGGCCTGGGCTCGCCGAAGAACGAGGTCGCCTTTCCCGCAACTCCCGGCGCTAACTTCTGCGGCTACGGGAGCGGCGCAGAGTATGCTGGAGGCGAGAAACTCGCTCAGCGGCCGGAAGGCGGTCCTCCTCAAGGAGCAGCTGCTCTTGCCCGAACTCTGCGTGAGTGGGTACTCGAGGAGGGTCGTGCGCGAGTCCGTGAGGAGGAATGCCTCTGCTCCGTGGGTTGGAGCGGAAAGGTACCTGGCCATACCTGAGCTTGCCTGTGGTTGCCAAATCTGGTTCGCACAACCTCGACGCATCCCCCTACCTGGCGCGCCAAAGATGTCGGGGGATATCGGCCTCCACGAGCACCTATGGGGACGGAGCCCCTTGTCGGTTCGGCGGGGGGCGGAGGTTGCACAAAGAGCAGATCGAGGCAACACACACACAACGATTTTTCCCAGCTTCGGGCCGCACGGATGCGTAAAACCCTACTGTTGCATGTCTGGTTGATTCGAGTTCTTGCTCTGGAGCGCAAGAAGCTACAGTAAGTTGGAGCTGGATGTAGACGAGGGTCTACTGGGTGTCCTTCTTCCGGTCTGGATCCCTTCTAGGTTTTTTCCTCTCCTAGGTTTCTCCTTCCCCCCCCCCCACGTGCGCATGGGCCTACTTTTATATGCTAAGGGGTTTTCCACAGGCAGTGATGCAGGTGAGGGTAAAAATGGCAAGGAACTGTGCAAACAGTGGCCGCACAGTGCTATCGCACCTAACTCTGACGGCAGGGGACAAAGGCATTAAATGCCCGTCTGGATCGCCTGAACAGTGTCGAGGCGGACCGTTAGGGGCGCCTCCGCTTGCCACGGGGGCGACTTCGCCAACGTCGCATGCCACGCGCGCGCCCCAGGCTGCGCGGCGCCCCGCCACGTGTCTCTGGGGAAGCTCCAGAGTGACGCGTGGGCAGGTGAGCTGGGGCGCACGTCTGAGGTGGTGGTTCGCCGCGGCAAGTGGCTTGCCGCGGTGGTTGTCTTGCCGCACCTGAGAGCTTGCCGCTCGTCAGACCTTGCCGGGGCGCGTGGCGCGCCGCGGCGGGCTTCTCTTGGGGTGCCTTGGTTTGGCCGTCTCGGCGAGCTCCTCCCGCCGGGGCCTTGGTGCTTCAGCTTAGCCGTCCCGGCAAGCTCCTCTTGCCGGGGCCTTGTCGCCTTGGCCCGGCAAGCTCCTCTTGCCGGACCTCGCCTTCTCGGCCCGGCAAGCTCCTCTTGCCGGGGCTTGGTCTTCTTGGCTCGATCACTTGGCCTTCGTCCGGCCCAGAAAGGGCCCGGGAGACTCTTTTCGCTCCCCTGGCGAGCCTTGCCGCGGGACGCTACTACTGCCCGTGCACAAGTTCAGGGTACTAAGGTACCCCTACTTTAGTACACCGACAACCACCGATACAACTCTATGCACACTTATGTTCGATTTACCTAGAACAAGTATGAAACTATTTGCGGGGATAAAACAAGAACTACTTTGCAAGAATAAAACTAGGAATATTTTGTGAGATAATAAAAGTTAGCTTTTTAGTAGAGAGCTTTTTGTAACACAAAGAGAAAGATTGTCCATAGGCAATTGAATATAACATGTTAGGTACTTATCGTATGCAATGAGGGAGAGGCATACGCTAACACACTTTCCGTACTTGGATCATATGCACTTATGATTGGAACTCTAGCAAGCACCCACAGCTACTAAAGATCATTAAAGTAAAACCCGACCATAAAATTAAGTATAAAGTCTTCTTTACTCCCATACGCAATAACCCCCTTACTCGGGTTTAAGCTTCTGTTACTCTAGCAACCCACTATAAGCAAATTAGGAATGTATTGCAACACCCTACAGTGGTAATGCCATACGCTTGTGCGACACGGAGGGCACCATAGGACAACACCATATTAACATAAAAGTCATATCAATCGCACCATACCACAATTAACCCATAGGACAAAACAAATCTACTCAAACAGCATAGGATTGCCAGACATCGTTGAAATCCACTCAATTGTTGGCATGTCCTCACCATCATATTCTTGTAAAACTAAGGAGTCGATGTTCTCATCCCTCTCTTCATCGTCAGTGTCAACGGAGTCCAAACACCGCAAAACTTTTTTTGGATTTTTTATGGACCAGAAGACCAACAGTGGGCCAGAGAAGCACCTGGGGGTGCCCCGAGGGGGGCACAACCCACCAGGGCGTGCCTGGGGGCCCAGGCGCGCCCAGGTGGGTTGTCCCTACCTCGGTGGCCTCTTGCACCCCACCTTTACCCTATAAATTTCCAAAAATTCCATAAACTCTCGGGGTTAACCTAGATCAGAAGTTCCACTGCCGCAAGGCTCTGTAGCCACCGAAAACCAATCTAGAGCCTTTCTGGCACCCTGCTGGAGGGGGGAATCATCTCCGGTGTCCATCTTCATCAACCCGGCGGCCACCACAATGAGGAGGGAGTAGTCCACTCTCGGGGCTGAGGGTTTGTACCAGTAGCTATGTGTTTAATCTCTCTCTCTCTCTCTCTCTCTCTCTCGTGTTCTTGAGATGTCATGATCTTGATGTATCGCGGGCCTTGTTTTCCCCTCTATATCTTGTTGTGATGAATTGAGTTTTTCCCTTTGAGATTTCATTGTTATCAGATTGAATACTTTTATGGATATGAGAACACTTGATATATGTCTTGCAATTGAATACTCGTGGTGACAATGGGGTATCGTATTGATTCACTTGATATATGTTTTGGCACTCAACTCGTGGATCCCCGAGGTGACATTTGTTGGGTAACGTAGTAATTTCAAAAAAATTCCTATGCACGTGCAAGATCATGGTGATGCATAGCAACGAGAGGGGAGAGTGTTGTCCACGTACCCTCGTAGACCGAAAGCGGAAGCGTTATGACAACGCGGTTGATGTGGCCGTACATCTTCGTGACCCGACCGATCAAGCACCGAAACTACGGCACCTCCGAGTTCTAGCACACGTTCAGTTCGATGACGATCCCCGGACTCCGATCCAGCAAAGTGTCGGGGAAGAGTTCCGTCAGCACGACGGCTTGGTGACGATCTTGATGTTCTACCATTGCAGGGCTTCGCCTAAGCACCGCTATAATATTATCGAGGAGTATGGTGGACGGGGGCACCGCACACGGCTAAGAGAACGATCACGAAGATCAACTTGTGTGTCTAGAGGTGCCCCCTGCCCCCGTATATAAAGGAGCAAGGGGAGGGGCGGCCGACCAAGAGGAGGCGCGCCAGGGAGGAGTCCTACTCCTACCGGGAGTAGGACTCCCTCCTTTTCCTTGTCCAACTAGGAGAGGGGGAAAGAAGGAAGAGAGGAGAGGAAGGAAGGGGGGGGCGCCGCCCCCCTCCTTGTCCAATTCGGACTAGAGGGGTAGGGGGCGTGCGGCCTGCCCTGTCCGCCCCTCCTCTTCTCCACTTTGGGCCCATGAGGCCCATTAACCCCCCGGGGGGGTTCCGGTAACCCCCCGGTACTCTAGTTTTATCCGAAACTTCTCCGGAACACTTCCGGTGTCCGAATATAGCCGTCCAATATATCAATCTTTATGTCTCGACCATTTCGAGACTCCTCGTCATGTCCATGATATCATCCAGGACTCCGAACAAACTTCGGTACATCAAAATATATAAACTCATAATGAAACTGTCATCGTAACGTTCTGCGTGCAGACCCTACGGGTTCGAGAAAAATGTAGACATGATCGAGACATGTCTCCATTAAATAACCAATAGCGGAACCTGGATGCTCATATTGGATCCTACATATTCTATGAAGATCTTTATCGGTCACACCGCATAACAACATACGTTGTTCCCTTTGTCATCGGTATGTTACTTGCCCGAGATTCGATCGTCGGTATCTCAATACCTAGTTCAATCTCGTTACCGGCAAGTCTCTTTACTAGTTTCGTAATACATCATCTTGCAACTAACTCATTAGTTGTAATGCTTGCAAGGCTTATGTGATGTGTATTACCGAGAGGGCCCAAAGATACCTCTCCAACAATCGGAGTGACAAATCCTAATCTCGAAATACGCCAACCCAACATGTACCTTTGGAGACACCTGTAGAGCTCCTTTATAATAACCCAGTTACGTTGTGACGTTTGGTAGCACACAAAGTGTTCCTCCAGCAAACGGGAGTTTCATAATCTCATAGTCGTAGGAACATGTATAAGTCATGAAGAAAGCAATAGCAACATACTAAACGATCGGGTGCTAAGCTACTGGAATGGGTCATGTCAATCACATCATTCTCCTAATGATGTGATCCCGTTAATCAAATGACAACACATGTCTATGGTTAGGAAACATAACCATCTTCGATTAACGAGCTAGTCAAGTAGAGGCATACTAGTGACGTTTAGTTTGTCTATGTATTCACACAAGTATTACGTACAATTCTAGCATGAATAATAAACATTTATCATGATATAAGGAAATAAAATAATAACTTTATTATTGCCTCTAGGGCATATTTCCTTCAGTCTCCCACTTGCACTAGAGTCAACAGTCTAGATTACATAGTAATGATTCTAACACCCATGGAGCTTTGGTGCTGATCATGTTTTGCTCGTGGAAGAGGCTTAGTCAACGGGTCTGCTACATTCAGATCCGTATGTATCTTGCAAATCTCTATGTCTCCCACCTGAACTAGATCCCGGATGGAATTGAAGCGTCTCTTGATGTGCTTGGTTCTCTTGTGAAATCTGGATTCCTTTGCCAAGGCAATTGCACCAGTATTGTCCCAAAAGATTTTCATTGGACCCCATGCACTAGGTATGACACCTAGATCGGATATGAACTCCTTCATCCAGACTCCTTCGTTTGCTGCTTTCGAAGCAGCTATGTACTCCGCTTCACATGTAGATCCCGCCACAATGCTTTGTTTAGAACTGCACCAACTGACAGCTCCACCGTTTAATGTAAACACGTATCAGGTTTGCGATTTAGAATCGCCCGGATTAGTGTCAAAGCTTGCATCAACGTAACCATTTATGATGAGCTCTTTGTCACCTCCATATATGAGAAACATATACTTAGTCCTTTTCAGGTATTTCAGGATGTTCTTGACCGCTGTCTAGTGATCCACTCCTGGATTACTTTGGTACCTCCCTGCTAGACTTATAGCAAGACACACATCAGGTCTGGTACACAGCATTGCATACATGATGGAGCCTATGGCTGAAGAATAGGGAACATCTTTCATTTTCTCTCTATCTTCTGCAGTGGTCGGGCATTGAGTCTTATTCAATTTCACACCTTGTAACACAGGCAAGAATCCTTTCTTTGCTTGATCCATTTTGAATATCTTCAAAACCTTGTCAAGGTATGTGCTTTGTGAAAGTCCAATTAAGCGTCTTGATCTATCTCTATAGATCTTAATGCCCAATATGTAAGCAGCTTCACTGAGGTCTTTCATTGAAAAACTCTTATTCAAGTATCCCTTTATGCTATCCAGAAATTCTATATCATTTCCGATTAGTAATATGTCATCCACATATAATATCAGAAATGCTACAGAGCTCCCACTCACTTTCTTGTAAATACAGGCTTCTCCAAAAGTTTGTACAAACCCAAATGCTTTGATCACACTATCAAAGCGTTTATTCCAACTCCGAGAGGCTTGCACCAGTCCATAAATGGATCGCTGGAGCTTGCACACTTTGTTAGCTCCTTTTGGATCGACAAAACCTTCCGGCTGCATCATATACAACTCTTCTTCCAGAAATCCATTCAGGAATGCAGTTTTGACATCCATCTGGCAAATTTCATAATCATAAAATGCGGAAATTCCTAACATGATTCGGACAGACTTAAGCATCACTACGGGTGAGAAGGTCTCATCGTAGTTGAGGGAGTCCTGGATTAGGGGGTGACCGGATAGCCGGACTATACCTTCAGCCGGACTCCTGGACTATGAAGATACAAGATTGAAGACTTCGTCCCGTGTCCGGATGGGACTTTCCTTGGCGTGGAAGGCAAGCTAGGCGATGCGGATATTCAGATCTCCTACCATTGTAACTGACTTTGTGTAACCCTAACCCTCTCCGGTGTCTATATAAACCGGAGGGTTTTAGTCCGTAGGACGAATCTCAACATACAACAATCATACCATAGGCTAGCTTCTAGGGTTTAGCCTCCTTGATCTCGTGGTAGATCTACTCTTGTACTACCCATATCATCAATATTAATCAAGCAGGCCGTAGAGTTTTACCTCCATCAAGAGGGCCCGAACCTGGGTAAAACATTGTGTCCCTTGTCTCCTGTTACCATCCGCCTAGACACACAGTTTGGGACCCCCTACCCGAGATCCGCCGGTTTTGACACCGACAGTAGCCAATCCCTTGAACTTGTCAAAAACCTTTTGCGACAAGTCGAGCTTTGTAGACAGTAACATTACCGTCAGCGTCAGTCTTCTTCTTGAAGATCCATTTATTCTCAATTGCTTGCCGATCATTGGGCAAGTCAACCAAAGTCCACACTTTGTTCTCATACATGGATCCCATCTCATATTTCATGGCTTCAAGCCATTTTGCGGAATCTGGGCTCACCATCGCTTCTTCATAGTTCGTAGGTTCATCATGATCTAGTAGCATGACTTCAAGAACAGGATTACCGTACCACTCTGGTGCGGATCTTAATCTGGTTGATCTACGAGGTTCAGTAGTAATTTGTTCTGAAGTTTCATGATCATCGTCATTAGCTTCCTCACTAATTGGTGTAGGTGCCATAGAAATCGGTTTCTGTGATGTACTACTTTCCAATAAGGGAGCAGGTACAGTTACCTCATCAAGTTCTACTTTCCTCCCACTCACTTCTTTCGAGAGAAACTCCTTCTCTAGAAAGTTTCCGAATTTAGCAACAAAAGTCTTGCCTTCGGATCTGTGATAGAGGGTGTATCTAATAGTTTCCTTTGGATATCCTATGAAGACACATTTCTCCGATTTGGGTTCGAGCTTATCAGGTTGAAGCTTTTTCACATAAGCATCACAACCCCAAACTTTAAGAAACGACAACTTTGGTTTCTTGCCAAACTATAGTTCATAAGGCATCGTCTCAACGGATTTTGATGGTGCCCTATTTAACGTGAATGCGGCCGTCTCTTAAGCATAACCCCAAAACGATAGCGGTAAATCAGTAAGAGACATCATAGATCGCACCATATCTAGTAAAGTACGATTACGATGTTCGGACACACCATTACACTGTGGTGTTCCAGGTGGCGTGAGTTGCAAAACTTTTCCACATTGTTTCAAATGTACACCAAACTCGTAACTCAAATATTCTCCTCCATGATCAGATTGTAGAAACTTTATTTTCTTGTTACGATGATTTTCAACTTCACTCTTAAATTCTTTGAACTTTTCAAATGTTTCAGACTTATGTTTCATTAAGTAGATATACCCATATCTGCTTAAGTCATCTGTGAAGGTGAGAAAATAACGATATCCGCCACGAGCCTCAACATTCATTGGACCGCATACATCTGTATGTATGATTTCCAACAAATCTGTTGCTCTCTCCGTAGTACCAGAGAACGGTGTTTTGGTCATCTTGCCCATAAGGCACGGTTCGCAAGTACCAAGTGATTCATAATCAAGTGGTTCCAAAAGCCCATCAGTATGGAGTTTCTTCATGCACTTTACACCGATATGACCCAAACGGCAGTGCCACAAATAAGCTGCACTATCATTATCAACTCTGCATCTTTTGGCTTCAACATTATGAATATGTGTGTGTAGAGACCCGACCTCAGATGGTCAAGTCTCTGTGCTCCGGTGTCATCCCTGGATCAGTAATGCTGACACCACACAGTACTTCGAAGGATTTATAGCAGAGTAGCAATCACACACTTATTACATAGATGTCTCAAAGAGAACTTATTACAATAAATATGGCTTAAGGCCATCTAATAATGATAACAGCGGAAGTCTTGGAAGATAAGTGAGTCCATCAACTCCAACAGCATCACTGAGTATAGAACCACGACCTAAAAGCACCTTACTCATCGTCTAAAAAGTCTGCAACATGAGAGTTGCAGCCCGAAACGGGTCAGCACATGGAATATGCTGGCAATGTAACACATAAAGAGTAATGATTGATAAGCCTATACTACATGCATATATGGCTGGTGGAAAAGCTCTATGGTTACAGTTTTGCGTAAAGCCAATTTTTCCCTACTGCAAAGGAATAGATTTTATTTAACTATCATGGTGGTTGAAACATCGAGAATGGTTGACAGCATTCCGATCCCAATTAAGTGAACAATTAAAACCCAACAATATTAATTAGAAATAACATGTTGAGATTCACATGATATTCAAGTACTAGATACTCAAGACGTCCATAACCGGGGACACGGCTAATCATGATTAGTTTGTACACTCTGCAGAGGTTTGCGCACTTTTCCCCACAAGACTCGATCGCCTCCGTTTGGTTTCTCGCACTACATGGTGTTTGAGAAACGGATGACCAAGACACAGTCTTTCAGAAGCGCTAGCACCTTACATTTGGATAGACCGGTACACCTACTTTCCCCTAAATCTGCTAGTCTACCCTGTAAGAGTTCGCACGACTTAATCAACTATGCCAGAGCCCATAATGGCTTGTGGCTGCACACGGAAGTTACTAGCATGAATGATCTTATGATCCCTTTGAGCCTGGGTGGCGGTCCAAAGAAAAACAGGCAAGTCCTGATAGAAACCAGGTGCCTCAATCCACCCAGATGTGTATTTAAGTGGCCACCTTAGATAAAACCATTAATTAACAATACTCACATCTGTCATGGATATCACTCACCCAATCCACGTCTACTAGCATAGCATGGCATAATAAGCAAACGTAGAAGTAACTCCCAAAGGTTTCATAAGTAAAACAGGTAATAGGTACTACCTCAACTACTTCCCATCCCACAATTTAATTAGATCCTAATCATGCAATGTTTGAGGATTGATCTAATGCAATAAAACTAGGCAATGAGAAGGTATGATCAAAGTGTTACTTGCCTTGCTGAGGATCTACGAAACCTAGAGCTTCGAAATAACAGGCGGCGCACTTCGGGTGATCTATCACAGACAAACAACAAGCATACAATAAGTACTCATCTAATGCACAGGTAAAACTCGAACAAAAGATCGAACCAGAGAGTTCAACTTAAGAACTCCGGTTGCAAAAATAAAACGAACCGAACAAAGCAACGGAAAACAAACGGCGGAAGAAAACAACTCGGTTCTAGCAATTTGAAACTAGGTCAAATTTTACCGTAGCAAAAACTTGTTTAAGTTGATTAGTCGGAACGGCGGTTTCGAAACGAAACTCCAGGCGCTTGAATCACCTGATTCTGATAAACGAGCGAGAAGATAAACTAGAAAGAAGATAAGATCTGAAATCGCGATCAGAAAAATCGCGGAATAAATCCGACGAAAAGAAAAACGACGAACGGTTAAACGAACGGACGTTTGTTAACCGAGACTAACCGGTGATCACGTTCGTTAAGACGAACGGTCCGGCGAACGCTCGCTAAACAATTAAACCGGAAAAAAACCGATCTAGGGTTTTGAAAAAAAAAACCGAAACATCGAAACAAAATAAACCGGAATGATTAAAAAAAACGAACCGGGCGAGGGGCGGCGCGGCGCGGGGCTACCTCATTGGCGTGGGCTCCAGCGAGGGCGGGGCTTGGCGGCGGGGCAACGGCGCGGCAGCAGGGCGGCGGCGGCAGGCGGCGGCGGCGGCTGGTGTGGGGAGGAGAGGGGAGAGGGGGGGTACTTAAAGATGGGGGGGGGTGGAGACTTGGGGGAGGGGGCAAGCAAGGGGAGGAGGAGGAGTCCTCCTCGGAGTCGACCGGCGGCGGCGCGGCTGCGCGCGGGCGCGCGCGTGCGAGGGTATGGCGGCGATGCGGGCCGGCTCGGCTGGGCCCTTGGCCCAGTCGGGCGCTGCGCGTTTTTTTAATAAATAGATACGCGCGGAGAAAATTAAATAAAAGAAAATCTAATCGAACTCCAAAAATCCCGAAGTTAATTTTTTCCGACTCCTAAAAATGAGTCGAACAAAATGAACTTTTACTCGGGGCCTAAATGCAATATTTTAAAACACACATTTTTCCCTAATCCAAATAAAATGCAAATAAACTCCAAAAAATCCAAGATTTGATTTATTTATTAAATCTTTATCTTTCCTAAAATTGGGAAAGTCATATTATTCCCTTCTCATATTTTTGTTATTGGAAAAATAATTGAAGATGAAATAAATAAAATCAAATGATCCTATTTTCAAAATTTGAGAAAACTCAAATATGAAAATAATGAAATCTCCAACTCTCTCCGAGGGTCCTTGAGTTGCGTGAAATTTCTAGGATCGACCAAAATGCAAGAAAATATGATATGCATGGTGATCTAATGTATAACATTCCAAATTGCAAATTTGGGATGTTACAGTGTGTCACTACTATCGAGATTTAATAAGAATAGACCACTCTTCAAGGGTGCATGACCATAAAAGATATTACTCATATAAATAGAACAACCATTATTCTCTGATTTAAATAAATAACCGTCTCGCATCAAACAAGATCCAGATATAATGTTCATGCTCAACGCTGGCACCAAATAACAATTATTTAGGTCTAATACTAATCCCGAAGATAGATGTAGAGGTAGCGTGCCGGCCGCGATCACATCGACTTTGGAACCATTTCCCACGCGCATCGTCACCTCGTCCTTAGCCAATCTTCGCTTAATCCGTAGTCCCTGTTTCGAGTTGCAAATATTAGCAACAGAACCAGTATCAAATACCCAGGTGCTACTGCGAGCATTAGTAAGGTACACATCAATAACATGTATACCACATATACCTTTGTTCACCTTGCCATCCTTCTTATCCGCCAAATACTTGGGGCAGTTCCGCTTCGAGTGACCAGTCTGCTTGCAGTCGAAGCACTCAGTTTCAGGCTTAGGTCCAGATTTGGGTTTCTTCTCCTGAGCAGCAACTTGCTTGCTGTTCTTCTTGAAGTTCCCCTTCTTCTTCCCTTTGCCCTTTTTCTTGAAACTAGTGGTCTTGTTGACCATCAACACTTGATGCTCCTTCTTGATTTCTACCTCCGCAGCTTTCAGCATTGCGAAGAGCTCGGGAATTGTCTTATCCATCCCTTGCATATTATAGTTCATCACGAAGCTCTTGTAGCTAGGTGGAAGTGATTGGAGAATTCTGTCAATGACGCAGTCATCTGGAAGATTAACTCCCAATTGAATCAAGTGATTATTATACCTAGACATTTTGAGTATATGCTCACTGACAGAACTGTTCTCCTCCATCTTGCAGCTATAGAACTTATTGGAGACTTCATATCTCTCAATCCGGGCATTTGCTTGAAATATTAACTTAAACTCCTGGAACATCTCATATGCTCCATGATGTTCAAAACATCGTTGAAGACCCGATTCTAAGCCGTAAAGCATGACAAATTGAACTATCGAGTAGTCATCAGCTTTGCTCTGCCAGACCTTCTTAACGTCGTCAGTTGCATCATCAACAAGCCTGGCACCCAGCGGTGCTTCCAGGACGCAATTCTTCTGTGCAGCAATGAGGATAATCCTCAAGTTACGGACCCAGTCCGTGTAATTGCTACCATCATCTTTCAACTTTGCTTTCTCAAGGAACGCATTAAAATTCAACAGAACAACAGCACGGGCCATCTATCTACAATCAAACATAAACAAGCAAGATACTATCAGGTACTAAGTTCATGATAAATTTAAGTTCAATTAATCATATTACTAAAGAACTCCCACTTAGATAGACATCCTTCTAATCCTCTAAGTGATCACGTGATCCAAATCAACTAAACCATGTCCGATCATCACGTGAGATGGAGTAGTTTCAATGGTGAGCATTACTATGTTGATCATATCTACTATATGATTCACGCTCGACCTTTCGGTCTCCGTGTTCCGAGGCCATATCTGTTATATGCTAGGCTCGTCAAGTTAAACCTGAGTATTCTGCGTGTGCAACTGTTTTGCACCCGTTGTATTTAAACGTAGAGCCTATCACACCCGATCATCACGTGGTGTCTCAGCACGAAGAACTTTCGCAACGGTGCATACTCAGGGAGAACACTTTTACTATGATAATTTAGTGAGGGATCATCTTATAATGCTACCGTCAATCAAAGCAAGATAAGATGCATAAAAGATAAACATCACATGCAATCAATATAAGTGATATGATATGGCCATCATCATCTTGTGCTTGTGATCTCCATCTTAGAAGCACCGTCATGATCACCATCGTCACCAGCGCGACACCTTGATCTCCATCGTAGCATCGTTGTCGTCTCGCCAATCTTATGCTTCTACGACTATCGCTACCGCTTAGTGATAAAGTAAAGCATTACAGGGCGATTGCATTGCATACAATAAAGCGACAACCATATGGCTCCAGCCAGTTGCCGATAACTCGGTTACAAAACATGATCATCTCATACAATAAAATTTAGCATCATGTCTTGACCATATCACATCACAACATACCCTACAAAAACAAGTTAGACGTCCTCTACTTTGTTTGTTGCAAGTTTTACGTGGCTGCTACGGGCTTAAGCAAGAACCAATCTTACCTACGCTTCAAAACCACAACGATAGTTTGTCAAGTTGATGCTGTTTTAACCTTCGCAAGGACCGGGCGTAGCCACACTTGGTTCAACTAAAGTTGGAGAAAATGACACCCGCCAGCCACCTGTGTGCAAAGCACGTCGGTAGAACCAGTCTCGCGTAAGCGTACGCGTTATGTCGGTCCGAGCCGCTTCATCCAACAATACCGCCGAACCAAAGTATGACATGCTGGTAAGCAGTATGACTTATCTCGCCCACAACTCACTTGTGTTCTACTCGTGCATATAACATCAACACATAAAACCTAGGCTCGGATGCCACTGTTGGGTAACGTAGTAATTTCAAAAAAATTCCTATGCACACGCAAGATCATGGTGATGCATAGAAACGAGAGGGGAGAGTGTTGTCCACGTACCCTCGTAGACCGAAAGCGGAAGCGTTATGACAACGCGGTTGATGTAGTCGTACGTCTTCGCGACCCGACCGATCAAGCACCGAAACTACGGCACCTCCGAGTTCTAACACACGTTCAGCTCGATGACGATCCCCGGACTCCGATCCAGCAAAGTGTCGGGGAAGAGTTCCGTCAGCACGATGGCGTGTTGACGATCTTGATGTTCTACTGTTGCAGGGCTTCGCCTAAGCACTGCTATAATATTATCGAGGAGTATGGTGGAGGGGGGCACCACACACGGCTAAGAGAACGATCACGAAGATCAACTTGTGTGTCTAGAGGTGCCCCCTTGCCCCCGTATATAAAGGAGCAAGGGGGAGGGGCGGCTGGCCAGGAGGAGGCGCGCCAGGGAGGAGTCCTACTCCTACCGGGAGTAGGACTCCCTCCTTTTCCTTGTCCAACTAGGAGAGGGGGAAGGAAGGGAGAGAGGAGAGGAAGGAAAGGGGGGGGCGCCGCCCCCCTCCTTGTCCAATTCCTACTAGAGGGGGAGGGGGCACGCGGCCTGCCCTGGCCGCCCCTCCTCTTCTCCACTTTGGGCCCATGAGGCCCATTAACCCCCCGGGGGGGGGGGTTCTGGTAACCCCCCGATACTCCGGTTTTATCAGAAACTTCTCCGGAACACTTCCGGTGTCCGAATATAGCCGTCCAATATATCAATCTTTATGTCTCAACCATTTCGAGACTCCTCGTCATGTCCGTGGTCACATCCGGGACTCCGAACAAACTTCGGTACATCAAAACATATAAACTCATAATGAAATTGTCATCGTAACGTTAAGCGTGCGGACCCTACGGGTTCGAGAACAATGTAGACATGACCGAGACACGTCTCCGGTCAATAACCAATAGCAGAACCTGGATGCTCATATTGGCTCCTACATATTCTACGGAGATCTTTATCGGTCAGACCGCATAACAACATACGTTGTTCCCTTTGTCATCGGTATATTACTTGCCCGAGATTCGATCGTCGGTATCTCAATACCTAGTTCAATCTCGTTACCGACAAGTCTCTTTACTCGTTCCGTAATACATCATCTTGCAACTAACTCATTAGTTGTAATGCTTGCAAGGCTTATGTGATGTGTATTGCCGAGAGGGCCGAGAGATACCTCTCCAACAATCGGAGTGACAAATCCTAATCTCGAAATACGCCAACCCAACATGTACCTTTGGAGACACCTGTAGAGCTCCTTTATAAGCACCCAGTTACGTTGTGACGTTTGGTAGCACACAAAGTGTTCCTCCGGCAAACGGAGTTGCATAATCTCATAGTCATAGGAACATGTATAAGTCATGAAGAAAGCAATAGCAACATACTAAACGATCGGGTGCTAAGCTAATGGAATGGGTCATGTCAATCACATCATTCTCCTAATGATATGATCCCGTTAATCAAATGACAACACATGTCTATGGTTAGGAAACATAACCATCTTTGATTAACGAGCTAGTCAAGTAGAGGCATACTAGTGACGTTTAGTTTGTCTATGTATTTACACAAGTATTATGTTTCCGGTTAATACAATTCTAGCATGAATAATAAAGATTTATGATGATATAAGGAAATAAAATAATAACTTTATTATTGCCTCTAGGGCATATTTCCTTCAACATTGGGGTAATCTATGCATAGGGGCTGATGCACGTTCTTGTCTTTGTTTCACGGTAGAAATCTTGGGGCACTCTTTGAAGTTCTTTGTGTTTGATTGAGTATTATGAATATGAATTTGCTTTGGTGTTGTTTTAGTACGAACTCTAGGATAGATCGAACGGAAATAATAGTTTTGTGTTATTTTAGTACGAACTGTTGAATAGAGCAAATGGAAAGAATAGCTTTGAGGTGGTTTCGTACCCTACAAACAATTTATTCATATGTTCTTCGCTAGATAAGAACTTTGGAGTGATTCTTCATCGCACTTTGAGGGGTGGTTATATGATCCAATTATATTAGCATTGTTGAGAGGTTGCACTAGTGAAAGTACGGACCCTAGGCCTCATTTTCAAGCATTGCAATACCTTTTTTGTGCCCGTTTACTATTTGTTACCTTGCTGTTTTTATTTATTCGGATTATAAAAATATATTTCTAGCATCAATATTACACATTTATTACCATCTCTTTGCCGAACTAGTGCACCTATACAATTTGTCATTGTATTCGGTGTGTTGGGGACAAAAGAGACTTTTTATTATTTGGTTGCAGGGTTGTTTGAGAGAGACCATCTTCATCCTACACCTCCCATGGATTGATAAACCTTAGGTCATCCACGTGAGGGAAAATTGCTATTGTCCTACAAAACTCTGTGCATGGAGGCCCAACACGTGTCTACAAGAATAAAGTTGCGTAGTAGACATCAAGCTCTTTTCTGGCGCCGTTGCTGGCGAGGTGAGTGCATGAAGGCATATTTTAGATTTTGCAATTGAATCTTTTAGTTTCTAGTTTTATCACTTGTTTGGTTTGTAAAAGAAAACTACATAAAAAATGGAATTGAGGTTGCATCATATTATTGATCATCTTTATAATATCTTTCTTGAAAATGATGGTCGGAAAATTGTGCTCAATTGTTAGAAGAAGAAGTCAATAAAATGTTTGGCACAAAATATTTGAATGAGCATGATTGCAATGTTGTTACTATGAATTCTTTGAATATCCATGATGCTAATGATATGCAAAGCCATAAGCTTGGGGATGCTATATTTGATGAATATGATATTTTTAGTCCCCCAAGTTTTGATGAGGAAATTTATTATGATGATTGCATGCCTCCTATTTATGATGATTATAATGATGAAAGTGGATTTGGAGAGGTCATAACTTTATTTAGTGATGAATCCACCATTTTGGATGATGCTTCAATTGACTATGATCACAAAGTTGCTATCTATGATGATTATGGTGATGACATGTATGCTATAAAGAATAATGATAACCATGAAACTTGTCATCATGATTTTAATTTTCACTCTCATGATAGTTATTTTGTTGAGTTTGCTCCCACTATTATTCATGGGAATAAATTTGCTTATGTGGAGAGTAATAAAATTTCTATGCTTATGCATCATGAAAAGAATGCTTTATGTGATGGTTATATTGTCGAATTTCTTCATGATGCTACTGAAATCATTATGAGGGAGGAACTTATGCTTGTAGGAATTGCAATAATATCGAGTTCCCTCTCTATGTGTTGAAAGTTTTGAAGTTATGCTTGTTTTGCCTTCCTATGCTAGTTGATTCTTGGTCCCATAAGTTGTTTGCTCACAAAATCCCTATGCATAGGAAGTGAGTCAGACTTAAATGTGCTATTCATGTGATTCATGATGCTATCTTTGTGTTTCAATCTTTATCTTTTATGCGAGCGTCATTGAAATCATCATGCCTAGCTAAAAAGGCATAAAAGAAAAGCGCTTGTTGGGAGACAACCCAACACTTTTACCTACTATTTTTGTGTGTTAAAATGATTATGCTACTGCATTGATCATGTTTTATTGCTTTTATTTCAATAAAAGTGCCAAGTAAAGCCTTTAGGATCATGTTGGGTGATAGTTGATTTGATCTTGCTGAAAAACAGAAACTTTTGAGCTCACGAAAATCATTCTCATTTTTAAAAGAAGAGTGACTTTGAGTTGGTTATTTTTGCAGAAGTTTAATATACAAATTTATCATGTGTTCCTTATTTTTTCAGAATTTTTGGAGTAGCAAAAGTATGGTTTGAGTACAGATTACTACAGACCGTTCTGTTTTTGACAGATTCTGTTTTCAATGCATAGTTTGCTTGTTTTCTAGTTTATATGGCTTATATTTCTCAATATAAAGTGTAGAAATGATATTCTATAGTAGGAATTGTGTGGAAACAATTATGAATCTTGTCTTTGACAGTACCAAAGTGAAATGGTTTGCTCTTTATCATACTAACCTATCTCACGAAGTTCCGTTAAGTTTTGTGTGATTGAAGTTTTCATGTTTTGGGTGAGATGCCCCTATGAGGAGAATAAGGAGTGAAAACACCCTAAGATTTGGGATGCCCAAGGCACCCCAAGGTAATATTCAAGGAAGATCCAAGCAACTAAGCTTGGGGATGCCCCGGAAGGCATCCCCTCCTTCGTCTCCAACATTATCGGTAACCTCACTTGGAGCTATGTTTTCATTAGTCACATGATATGTGTTTTACTTGGAGCATCAACTTATTTTGTTAGGATTTGCTTGCTGTTATTTAGAATAATGTTTTGCATCTTTTATTTCAATAAAAGTGGCATTTACAGCCTTTACTATGCTTATTTTACAAGTCTACATGTTGCTGTTTGAAAACAGAAAGTTTACCGCTGTTGCAAAAATTCCCTAGAAAAGTCAGAATGTGATAAAATGTTGAAACTTTTTGAAAAATGATCTCTGATAAATTTTATACAGTGTGGGGAACTTTCATAATTTTTGGGGTTGAATAAGTATTGATACTCTTGCATTCTTTACAGACTGTACTGTTTTGGCAAATTGCTGTTATGTTTGCATTGTTTGCATATGTTTGCTTGTTTAATGATTCTATTTGAGGATAGGGGTATTAAATATGCAGAGGCTTTTAGTATGCAATGTTGAATAATAATTTTAGTGATTTGCTACAGTAGAGAATAATAAGGTTTTTGCGTTGGTTTATAATAACTTATCTCACGAGTTCTTGTTGAGTTTTGTGTGGATGAAGCTTTTGAGATTTAGGAAAACTGTGATATGAGAAGAATTAAGGAGACACAAAAGCTCAAGCTTGGGTATGCCCAAGGCACCCCAAGATAATACTTCAAGAAGTCTCAAGCATCTAAGCTTGGGGATGCCCCGATAGGCATCCCACCTCTCTTCTTCAACAATTATCGGTTAGTATTGGTTGAGCCTAAGTTTTTGCTTCTCCACATGAGTTGTGCTATTCTTAGAATGTCATTTTATTTTGTTTTTGCTTGCTGTTTTAATAAAATACTTAGATCTGAAAGTTTTTAAACAAAACAGAGTCCTCAAATAGTTGCCATGGAGGCTAAGTAAGCGGCATTCACATCCCATCAACGAAGCTCTTCTCCATGGAATTGCTCTAGTGCTTCACTTATATCTTTTTGAGCAGGGTGTGCTTTAGTATTTTTGAATAAATTCTCTCTTGCTTCACTTAAATTAATTTGAGAGAAATAAATATTATGCTCATGATCTTCACTTATATCTTTTTGGAGTAGCTTGTCACTTACTCTTGTGCTTCACTTATATCCTATGAGTAAATTGTTGAATGAGTTGAAAATCATGAAGTTGAAATTATACCATGCCTAGTGGTAGCTTCACATTGGGTTTAGAAAGTGAAATCTTTTGAGGCTTGACAATCACAGTATTGGTCATACAAGCAATTCACGAATAATTAGTATAAGGAAGAGAACTTTCGCGTGCAAATACACTATCATGGAACTTTTGTGATTGTGAGCCCCCATCAAAATATTATATGCCAAAATTGTTGACGTTGGACAAGGAAGACAACATAATGTTTTATGTTTGTTCATATTCACATAGAAGTTATATTGTCGTAGATCCTTCAACATGTGGTGCTTGCCCCCCATCTTCGCTAGCCAAGAATTCCACACCAAGTAGAGATACTACATGTGCATCCAAAAACCCTTAAACCCAAATATTATTTTCAAGAGTCCACTATACCTACCTAGGGATTTAATAAGATCCTTCAAGTAAGTTGTGATCGGTGCAATAAGGCAATAAAAATTGCTTCTAAAAGTGTTAGATCATTCAGTGCAAGTGAAAATTAAGCGTTGTATGAACTTTTGATGGCAAAGAATAAAAGCGACTGACTGCATAATAAAGGTTGATATCATAAGGGGAAATATAACGTGACGTTCTTTTGCACTAAGGGGTTGAGCATACAAAAAAATAAGCGCATGGCAACCTCTGCTTCCCTCTGCGAAGGGCCTATCTTTTACTTTTATGTATTTACTTTTATGCAAAGAGCCAAAGTTCTTCTCTCTATTCCTTTTTATTTTTCTCTTTTGGCAAGCATCATGTGGCGAGGAAAGATCTAGGCACATATGTCCAGTTGTATATTGGTAGCATGAGTTATTATTTTTGACATCACCCTTGAGGTCAATACGTTGGGAGCCAAAACAATAAGCCCCTATCTTTCTATGTGCCAGGTTGAAACATTTCGCTCATGTGTATGCGGTGAGTGTTAGCAATCATAGAAGACTATATGATGGTTGAGTATGTGGAGCTCTTACTTAGACTCTATTGAATAAGTTGAATTGCAATTTCTTGGTGACTAAGAACATAGGTTGTTGAGTTTCAAGAGAATTCATTGTTTGAACCTTAACATGTGAATTGGTTGCTACTATAACATGAGAAGTTTTATAAGAAAGAATTGCTGTTATAATGCTAGGAAAAGTGATTGAAATTGTCATTGATCAAACTTGTGCACTTTTCTAGCATTCACACTTCATAAACTATTTCTTTTATCATTTACCTACTCGAGTACGAGTAGGAATTAAGCTTGGCGATGCTTATACGTCTCCAACGTATCTACAATTTATAAAGTATTCATGCTGTTTTATTATCATTCTTGGATGTTTTACAATCATTTTATATCAACTTTATATCATTTCTTGGGACTAACCTATTGACCCAGTGCCCAGTGCCAATTGTTGTTTTTGCTTGTTTTTTTACATCGCTGGAAATCAATATCAAACGGAGTCCAAACATAGCAAAACTTTTTGTCGATTTTTTATGGACCAGAAGACCAACAGTGGGCCAGAGAAGCACCTGGGGGTGCCCCAAGGGGGCACAATCCACGAGAGCGCGCCTGGGGCCCAGATGCGCCCAAGTGGGTTGTGCCCACCTCGATGGCCTCCCGCACCCCCTCTTTACCCTATAAATTCCCAAAATTTCCAGAAACCCTCGGGGTTAACCTAGATCAGAAGTTCTGCCACCGCAAGGCTCTGTAGCCACCGAAAACCAATCTAGACACTTTTTGGCACCCTGCCGGAGGGGGGGGGGATCATCTCCGGTGGCCATCTTCATCATCCCGGCAGCCACCACGATGAGGATGGAGTAGTCCACCCTCAGGGCTGAGGGTTTGTACAAGTAGCTATGTGTTTAATCTCTCTTTCTCTCTCTCTCTCTCTCTCTCTCTCTCTCTCCCTCTCGTGTTCTTGAGATGTCACGATCTTGATGTATCGCGGGCTTTGTTAATATAGTCAGATCATATGGTGTTTTCCCCTCTATATCTTGTTGTGATGAATTGAGTTTTTCCCTTTGAGATTTTGTTGTTATCAGATTGAATACTATTATGGATTTGAGAACACTTGATATATGTCTTGCAATTGAATACTCGTGGTGACAATGGGGTATCGTATTGATTCACTTGATATATGTTTTGGCACTCAACTCGCGGATTCCCGAGGTGACATTGGGGTTATCTATGCATAGGGGTTGATGCACATTCTTGTCTTTGTTTCTCCGGTAGAAATCTTGGGGCACTCTTTGAAGTTCTTTGTGTTGGATTGAGTATTATGAATATGAACTTGCTTTGGTGTTATTTTAGTACGAACTCTAGGATAGATCGAACAGAAAGAATAGCTTTGTGTTATTTTAGTACAAACTCTTGAATAGAGCGTACCATCTCTTCGCCGAACTAGTGCAACTTGAAAGTGCGTTATGTCGACTAGAGGGGGGTGAATATGCGATTTTTATGAAATTCTTCACTGAGGAATTTGCTCGTGAGGAAATTCCTTAGCGAAGAACTACTAGCAGCGGAATAAGTACTCAGAAGTAAACAAAGCAGATTACATGGATGGTCATCATGATGAAATGAAGACAAACACAGAGTACAGAAAGCGTAAACACAGGATAGCACAATATGAAGACAAACAGACTGAAGAAATTGAACTGGGGAAATTGAGAAAGTCTTCAGTCAAAGTCTTCAAACACAGATATGAACAAACACTCAACACAGTAATGAGGAAATGAAAGTGTTGAGAAAATAGAACCAGTAAGCTTGGTCAAGACAATGATTTGGTAGACCAGTTCCAACTGCTGTCTCAGTTGTACATCAGGTTGGAGCGGCTGAGTATTTAAACTCGAGGACACCTAGTCCCGGACACACAGTCCTCACCGTATTTTCCTTGAGCTAAGGACACACAGTCCTCGCCCAATCACTCGTGGTAAGTCTTCAGGTGACTTCCAAACCTTCACAGACTTGGTCACTCAGCGATCCACAATTCCTCTTGGATGCTCTAGACCTTGACGCCTAACCGTCTGGAAGAAGCACAGTCTTCAAAGGTAACAAGCGTCGGATCCACGCAGGATCAATTTCTTCAGTGATGCTCAATCACTTTGGGTTTGTAGGTGTTTTGGGTTTGGGTTTGGATTTTCCTCACTTGATGATTTTCGCTCAAAGTCCTCGGAGGATGGGTTGCTCTCAAATGACAAGTGTCAAGTTCTCGCGGAGCAGCCAACCAGCTAGTGGTTGTAGGGGGAGGCTATTTATAGCCTAGGGAGCAGCCCGACATGATAAGACATAAATGCCCTTCAATGATATGACTGTTAGGTGGACAAGACTTTTTAGGACAGCTGGTGCGTAGCACAGCAACGGTCGGAAATTTGAGGTTCAAATTCCTCAGGGCTATCATGTTCCTCACAGTGTAGGCAATTCACACTGGCGAATTCCTAACTCCTCAGTCAGAGCAAAGTCCTCAGTGACCAGAAGAACTGCGTCTCTGTCACTGAAGAAATTGACTGAACTGTATGAGATTTCCAATGGCTTCACTCGAAGGGATTGGTGTAGGATTTGAGATGAGCATCACTTGGAAATTTTCTCCTTAGTATTTCCTCGACCCCCTTTAACATTACGGTGTTTCCTATGACTCAAGAAAGAGAAAATGAAACTACGAAAACAAAAGTCTTCACGCTTCATGTTCCTCGAATGAATACCAAGTCTTCAAGGTCACACCAATTTCTTCACTTTCAAAGTCTTCAGAAAAGTCTTCAAAATATCAAAGTCTTCAGTCGAAGAACTTCATTTTTAGGGGTCGACTTTCTCTGTAACAATCAAACTCCTCATAGATTTATAGACCCGTGTACACTCATAAACACATTAGATACTTAACCTATAAGTCTTCAATACACCAAAATCACTAAGGGGCACTAGATGCACTTACAATCTCCCCTTTTTTGGTGATTGATGACAATATAGGTTAAGTTTTCAACGGGGATAAATATATGAAGTGTAAATATTGATATTGAGGAATTTGATTGCAAGATATAGAAGAACTCCCCCTGAAGATGTGCATAGTGAGGAATTTGCTTTTGAAGCAATGCACACTTGAAGAGTTGAATCATGGAGATCTCCCCCTATATCTTGTAATTCATACACGCATTTGATATATAATATGAAGAATTTGAAATGCATGATGAAATATGGTACCTGATGTAATTCAGCATGCGTGCGATAATATTAACGAGGAATAAGCATGCAGAATAGTGCATCAAAGTATCAAAGCATAGTGCAACAAAAGTATCAGCGCACCATCGGGTTTTAGATTACAACTCGATCCAATAAAAGTTTCGGAAGAGCGAGAGTTGTAACTTAGCAAATAATAAAAAACGCCCTTATTGTTGACCCGCTTGAAGACTAACTCAGATTTCTCCCCCTTTGTCATCAGATGACCAAAAGGATCAAAACTGAGGACTAACGCCCCTGAAGATAATCAGGTTGATGAAGGAGCGCCAGCGCTGTTGGGGTTGGTCATTGAAGTAGGGCCTGCTGCAGTGTCGTCCAAATCTTCATGTTCATTAGTCGCACGCGATGAAGAATATGAACTGGCCACCAGAGAAGGAACCTTGACCTTCTTGTATTTCTTCGGAGGAGGTGCAAACCTGTCAAAGTCTTCTTTGAGACCCATTTTCTCCAAGTCTTCAGCACTGTACACTTTAGACAGAACAGCCCAGGTGCGGTTGAGGGTTTCATGAAGGTAGTAATGGTCTTTCTTCACTGCATTGTGTGTGTAAGTCATGTTGTGAAGAATTGAACCAAACTGACGCTTGACCCATTTGTGATTGCGATCAACCTTTTGATGAAGACTGGGGAGTAAATCACGGTCAGTCATCACCCTGGGTGTTGTGGCTTGAGGATTTGGCTTGGCAGTGTTGGTAGCAGAGTCATGTGTGGCAGAGTCATCATTGGTGGAATAAGAGGCAGCCTTGCGAAATTGACCATCCAATGGACGAATGCCTTCATCTATCACAGCAGTGGCCTTGCCCTTTTCTTCAGCTGAGGAAAATGTCCGTTTGAGGACTTCAATGGGAGGCAAGTAGCCGCAGTGGTTGAGAGTTTCAGCCTTGTAGTTGAGTTAAGACCTTGTCCTGATGAATTTCATTATCCAAGGTGCATAAGGCTTTAGCTCAAATGGTGACATAGCAATGTTGGCCAGAGTACTCATGAAGAAATCATGGAAGTTGACGGGAACGCCATGGATGATGTTAAAAAACAGATTCTTCATGATGCCAACGACTTCTTCATCAGTCGAGTCGTGGCCTTTGATGGGACTCATTGTCTTCGTTAGAATGTGATAGACAGTCCTTGGCACATACAACAATTCCTTGACGAGGAATTTGGTTCTAGGAGCTTGCCCTGGCTTCAAAGGCTTCATCAGCACTTGCATATAGTGATTTGAAAGCTCAGGTTCGTTTTACACACAACGCGCATCTTCAGTGGGTGGACTCAGAGGAAGGACACGAAGCAATTCAGATGCTGGGGCCTTATAATGGGTGTTCTCAGTCATCCAGTCCAAAACCCATGAGTTGACATCTTCAGAGTTGCCGGTGATGTGCAACGTTGCATAGAATTGAAGAATAAGCTCTTCATTCTAATCGCATATGTCTGTGCAGAAATTGAGCAGCCCAGCGTCGTGAAGAACACTGAGGACTGGCGTGAAGCATGGCAAGGACTCCATATCCACGTGAGGAATATGAGCATGGTCGAAGACTTTGTCTTTGTTGTAAAGCACAGAGGAATAGAAATTTGCTTGGCTGGTTGTCCAGAAATGCCTCTTCCTTATGCGAGCAGAGTCATATGGATTGTATTCAGTGAAGAACACGTGCTCGCCATAGAAGTCTTCAGCCTTGAATTTCTGTTTGCGTGAGAACGGATCCTTTGACCTCAGGAATCACGATCTCAGGTTCTTCAGGCTGAGGAATTTCAGGATGTTCCTCAGGTGCAGTCACCTTGTCAGTTTCAGCAACAGTTTCTTCAGCACTAGTGGCTAGAATTTCTTCATTCACAGATGCAGTGGGATGAGTTGCTTCAGAGCCCAATTTTACTGTCGGTGAAGGAGAGTGAGGAATTTGCTGCAGGGGAGTGAAGAGTGGGGAATTGGGATGCTGACTTTCCCAATAGTCGTCATTCATTACAGGAGTGGTGCTTCCAATATCCACATCTTCATCAATTTCTTCAACACCAGCCTCTTCAGCATCAAACTGAGGCATTGGTGATGAGACTTTTGGGGTTGAAGGGATTGCATCCACTTCAATTTCTTCATCAATCTGCTCTGACAAAGCAGCAGATTGAGTTTCTTCATCTGATCCACTTGGGATCTCATAATCTTCACCAAAAGGAACAAGGTCCTTTGATGGCATGGAGGAGATAGGAATGGCATCAATGGGATTTGTAAACGAGCTTGTCATCGGCTTCATCTTCTTGGGAGCTGAAGATTCTGAAGCATTGGATGCCTTCCTTTTCTTCACAGCAGCTCGCTCGGCAGCCTTGGTTTTCTTCACATCTGATGCAGATGGAAGAATTGGAGTTGGCGTAGGCGCAGGTGGAGCTGAGGAATCTGGTTGATTGTCCTCAGGCGCAACTGATGCAGTTGCCCTGGTTTCTTCATTTTCTTCAGGCGCACCACTAGTGGATGCCCTGGCAATTTCTTCAGGGGCTGGAGCAGAGTCATCATCCCTGGAACTGGCTTCTTCAGCAGCCTGAACTTCATCAGTGGTGCTGGCATGTTCTTCAGTTTGCTGAACAGATGCTTCAGCATGAGGAATTTGTTGTGTTGAGGCAGCACCCTTGGTGAAGGTATCAGTCAGCCTCACAAATCTGACCTTGGCTCCTTTCCAATCAGCATAGTACGAGTCAAAGTTGTCGCTAAGGGCTTTGATCTCAGCCTGCATCTTGACGAGTTCCTCAGGCGTCATCTTGACAACATTTTTCTTCAGCAACTTCTCTTTTCTGTATCGAGATTTCTTCATCTCTCTGGCCCTATCATATTTCCACTTCTCCTCTTGGATGAAGTGAGTCAACATGTGACTTTGGCCAGGAGTCAGCTTGAAATCAGGCATAGGTGTGTTAGGGTCCTTATGCCAGAGATCAATATAATCTAGGATCGCCCTTGGATCCAATAGCAGGGGCACAGGTGTGCCTTTGGCTTTAGCAGCCCTTTCTTGTCGGTCTTTGATGATTTCAGTGAGTTCCTCTTCATCAGCTTCATCATCATCAGATGGCACAGTGAAGACTACCTGCTTCTTCTGAGGACTTGGACGAGTGCCGCGTCCAGCAGTAGCCTTTTTCTTCAGCAGAGAAGGTCCAGCTGAGGAATTTGGTGCAGCTGAAGAACTAGCTGAGACACCAGAGGCAATAGAGATGCCAGTAGTCCTTTGGCACGAGGCCAGATGCACAGCTGCTGAGGACTTTGTCGGGACAGCTGAGGACTTTGGAGGAGGTGCTGAGGACTTCGATGGAGCAGGAGCAGCATGAGGAATTTGCTTTGAAGATTTTGAAGCTTCTGGCCATGAGGGCACAGCTGAGGAACTTGGCCGTGAGGGCATTGAAGATGAAGCACTTGGCTTACGAGCGGGCGTCTTAATCATTGCTTTCTTCGTCTTGGCAGAGGCCTCGGTGGCAGCAGCAGCAGCAGAGTCTTCATTGAATTTCCTCACTACATCTCTGGCTTGCCTTTGCAGTTTAGCTTGGCGCTTGGCCCATTCCTTAGGAAAATCCTCACCGCGTCTGATGCTAGTGGGATCAGCCACTTGGCCAGGTGCCAATGGAGCTCTTGAGCATGGAGGGTTTACTGCGAATTTCTTCATATACTTGGGAGTGACGTATCTGTACTCCCTCCATTGACGTGCCCATCTCCTTTAAATCTTCTGTATGCGCACCTTGCTCTGATTTTTATCTTCCTCAGGAGGTGTGCAGTACCCAGCATAAATGTCCTCAGGGATTTCAAAGGCAGTCATGACCTCAGGTCTCTTTCCTCCTTTCTGTGGCCGTTTAACTTCAGCCATTTTCTTCAGATGAGGAATTTGAACAATTGAATTTTCTGAAGAAGTATGCAACTTTTCTTCGAGGAACGCTGTAAATGAGTTAAGTTGATGAGAACCTAATGATTCAGTAGCGGACATGTGTACCTGTGAACAGAGTATAGTTGCGAGGAATTTGGAGAGGTCATATGCGTTCTCAGAGGGTTTTTCATAAAGAACAAGTTTGAGGAATTTGACCAGATTCGTCTTGAGGAATTTCACTAAGCGCTTTATATCTTAGGTTCCAGAGTTGTATAGATCGAGGATCCACACAATTGAGGAATCTTGAAGAAATTTTGGCTTAGGGAAATGAAACAAGAACAGATAACATGTGAGGTGTTTTGTGTGTGAGGATTTGAAGAATAAAACACCTTTGAAGATTTTGTAGAAAAAGTTTCGAATCAAGGAGGGCAGTAAAATTAGCTTTTATTTACCCTGAACAAAGAACACGACGAACTGGGAGTTGAAATAGTGAAGTTCGTCGATGCAGATCTTCCACGCCCTAACTTGGCGGAGAAAGACGTCTACGGCGGCGGCGGAGGTGAAGATTTCCGCAGTCGGCGCGAGTACGACGGTGATGAGGTCGAGGCAGCGAAGCTCTTCCTCACCGTCGATGATGGAGTAGCGACGACGCTAGGGTTTGGAAGCTCGAGCGGGGGAAGTGAGATCGAGCGGGGTAAAAGAAGTGAGGACGGCGACAGGGGTATTTATAGCCCCAGTGAAAAACTGCTCGTCCAAAGATTTAGGACGAACGTGCCCCTGGCCGTTCTCCTTCTCGCGACATGTGTCACCCACGTACTGTGTAGTGGAGATCGTGTAAGATCGTGGGTGGATAAAATAATGCATGGTGGGATGCGGAACGGTTTGAGCGGCAAAACCAAAAGTTTGGATAAGATTAGTTTTAACGTTCCGTTCGCAATTTCTTCAGCTGACAAGGACACAGTGAAGAATCTGAACGAGTTTCAAATAGAACGCACATGAAGAATTTGTGAATTGATTGGATTGAGTATAGCATAGAGGGGAAGGGTCCTTTCACATTCACTTAGCAGAAAAGATTCAACTTGAAGAAATAGCTATAAGTGAATGCTGTAGAGGACATAAACTCATATATATATAGCCAGTGAAGAAAAACGACGGCACAAGTGAAGATTTTGCAAAGTTGAAGAATTTGAAAAACTGAGGAATTTCAAAAATGAGGAAAAACTCAAATTGAAGATTTTCAAATTTTGTGGTGGCGTGACCCACCGTATAAGAATGATGATTTCAGACACCGCGTACAATTGTCGTAGGGTTCTGAGAATCAAATTCTTCATTAATTTCTTCACACTTAGAGTGTTATTCTTCATTGATTGAAGAAAAACGTTTCTTCATGTGTGTTGCACATCTAAGTCATCAATTTTGCATAAGTGTTAGGATGAGTGCATTTTCAAAGTACATTCGAAGACTCTAAGATATTTAGCTCACACCGCAACTTGCTAAATCTCTTCTCATCCAAGGGCTTAGTGAAGATATCGGCTAGCTGTTCTTCAGTATTCACATGCTCAATAGAAATGTCGCCCTTCAACACATGATCACGAAGAAAATGCTGACGAATCTGAATGTGCTTTGTCTTCGAGTGCTGAGCTGGGTTGTGAGCAATCTTGATGGCACTCTCATTGTCACAGAGGAGAGGCACATTCTTCACGTTGATGCCATAGTCCTTGAATGTTTGCTTCATCCATAGCAGTTGAGCACAGCAAGAACCAGCGGCAATGTACTGAGCTTCAGCAGTAGACAGTGATACGCAGTTCTGTTTCTTCGAGGACCAACAGACCAAGGATCGTCCGAGGAAATGACAAGTACCAGATGTTGACTTGCGGTCCACATGGTCACCAGCATAGTCAGAGTCTGAATATCCAATGAGATCAAAATCCGAGCCCTTGGGATACCATAATCCTAGTGTTGGTGTGTGAGCTAGATATCGAAGAATATGCTTCACAGCCTTATGGTGTGATTCCTTCGGTGCAGCTTGAAATCGTGCACACATGCAAACACTAAGCACTATATCTGGCGTAGATGCACATAAGTACAAAAAAGAGCCAATCATGGAGCGGTATACCTTATGATCGAAGTCAGTACCATTTTCATCAGTGCATAAATGACCATTTGTGGGCATAGGAATTTTGATGCCTTTGCAGTCTTGCATGCTGAATTTCTTCAGGACATCCTTGAGGTATTTCTCCTGAGATATGAATATACCTTTGCGCTGTTGACGAATTTGAAGACCTAAGAAGAATTTCAACTCTCCCATCATAGACATCTGATATTCTTCACTCATCATATAGGCAAATTCATCACTATAACATTGGTCAGTACAGCCAAAGATGATATCATCAACATATATTTGGCACAGAAATAGTTCACCATCATAAATTTAGTAAAGAGAGTGGGATCGAGTGAACCGGGTGTGAAGCCTTTCTTCATTAAGAATTCCTTCAATGTATCATACCATGCCTGTGGAGCCTGCTTGAGGCCATAGAGGGCCTTGTTAAGTCTGAAGACTTTGTTAGGATGTTTTGGATCTTCAAAACCTGGGGGTTGAGCAACATATACTTCTTCCTCAAGCTTACCATTGAGGAATGCACTTTTCACATCCATTTGGTATAAGATGATATCATGATGGTTAGCATAAGCAAGTAATATGCGAATAGCCTCAAGTCTAGCAACAGGTGCAAAAGTTTCATCGAAATCAATTCCTTCAACCTGTGTGTAGCCTTGAGCTACTAGTCGTGCCTTATTCCTCACCACAACACCATTTTCATCTTGCTTGTTGCGGTAGATCCACTTTGTGCCAATGATGTTATGCTTGCGAGGATCGGGACGATTGACTAGTTCCCATACGTTGTTGAGCTTGAACTGATGTAATTCTTCTTGCATGGCCTGAATCCACTCAGGCTCCAGAAATGCTTCATCTACCTTAGCGGGCTCTGTGATAGAGACAAAAGCAAAGTGCCCACAAAAGTTAGATAGATGTGAAGCTTTTGAGCGTGTGAGAGGACCTGGTGCTCTAATGTCATCGATGATCTTCTCCACTTGCACTTCTTTTGCAACGCGAGGGTGAGCTGGTTGTCGTTGAGGAATTTGATCAGCATTTTCTTCACCATCAATTTCCTCAGCATTTTCTTCAGGTGCATCAGCTCGACGTTCTTCACGTTCTGGAATGAATTCTTTAACAGATTCTTCAGTAGGAATGACATCTTCAGTAGCCTTGTGCTTGATTGAATCCTCACGTGCTGGTTCATCTAACACAGAAGGTAGGTGCTCTCTTTGCGAGCCATTAGTTTCATCGAACCGCACATCTACAGTTTCAACAATCTTGTGAAGAACATTGTTGAAGACTCTGTAGGTGTGCGAGTCCTTTCCGTAACCAAGCATGAAACCTTCATGTGCTTTCGGTGCAAATTTAGAGTTGTGATGAGGATCTCTAATCCAGCATTTAGCACCGAAGACTTTGAAATAACTCACATTGGGTTTCTTGTCAGTGAGGAGTTCATAGGCAGTCTTCTTGAAGAATTTGTGAAGATATACTCTGTTGATGATATGGCACGAAGTATCAATTGCATCAACCCAGAAACGACGAGGGGTTTTGTACTCATCGAGCATAGTGCGAGCCATCTCAGCAAGAGTCCTGTTCTTGCGCTCCACGACGCCATTCTGTTGAGGAGTATAAGGAGCAGATAACTCATGAGTAATACCAAGTTCATCAAGATAGTCATCGAGACCTGAATTCTTGAACTCAGTGCCATTGTCACTTCTGATGTGCTTGATCTTCACACCGAAGTTGGTTGAAGCCCTTGAGGAAAAATGTTTGAAGACTTCCTGCACTTCAGTTTTGTAAGAGACAAGGTGTACCCATGTGTAACGAGAGTAATCATCAACAATAACAAAGCCATATTGAGATGCTTCATTTGAAACAGAGAAATAATGATTAGGACCGAAAAGATCCATGTGAAGCAATTCGAATGCACGAGTAGTGGTCATGATAGTCTTTGCTGGATGCTTGGCCTTTGTCATCTTTCCAGCTTCACAGGCACCACACAAGTGATCCTTGAGGAATTTGACATTCTCAATGCCAATGACATGCTTCTTCTTCGCAAGCATGTTCAAATTCCTCATGCCTACATGACCAAGCCGTCGATGCCATAGCCATCCTTCTGAAGCTTTTGCAAGTAGGCACACGGCTGGTTGTGACTTTGCAGAGAAATCAACAATATACAAGTCTCCTCTCCTAAAGCCTTCGAATACTTTGGAATTGTCAGCTTCCATAATCACAACACAACGATACTTGCCAAAGACAACAACCATATCAAGATCACAAAGCATTGAGACAGACATAAGATTGTATCCTAAGGACTCAACAAGCATGACTTTGTCCATGTGTCGATCCTTTGTGATAGCAACCTTACCTAGACCCAATACCTGACTTTTGCTTTTATCATCGAAGATGATATGCTTCATGTGTGACGCTGATAAGGGAGCATCCATCAATAGATTCCTGTCACCGATCATGTGATTTGTACATCCACTATCAAGTACCCATTCAGTGGCTTTGGGTTGATCATCCTGCAGATGAATTAGTGCAACTTACGACCTCATATACTTCAGCAGTGAAGAATATGATATCACAATTCATCAGATCAATTTCATCAAGCAGTAAGACAGATAAAACAGAGGGAGGACGTGTGAAATGAAAGTTTATTTCATCATGGTTAGCCTGCGTCCTTTCAGGCATTTTTGTCAGGTCCCCAGCAAATTCTTCAAACGTTATCGTACGTCTGGAGACCTGACCCTGCAGAAGAGATTAGTTCTTTTTCTTCACCACCCACATCTGAAGGGGTGGCAAAGAGTTCATCACTCTGCGAGCTCCATATGAGAATGATGGCAAAGCAGCCAAACCATTTCGTTTCACATAAGAGGGGTTAGGGTAAGCATATGAATAAGCAGAGAAATTCTTCGAGGACTTATGAACATAATAATTTGAAGAATAATGCTCATATTCATAGCCCTTGGCTCTTCCCTGCGAAACAGAGTTGTTAGCACGATGATGCTCATATGAGGACTTTGATCCATGTGAGGAATTTGATCCATATGAAGAATTTGATCTGGGGTTCCTTTTCTTCACAGGTGGTGTCATGAGGACATTCACCTGAAGACTTTCAAGGCAACTTTGGGGAACCTAGATTTTCTTCATAGGGGAACCGTTCCTGCAGTTAGTTCCAACATATCTAGCAAATACTTCAACATTCTTGTCATGGTTTTGTCACGGCAGATGTCCTTAGTGTCAGGACTTAGTCGCAAGGCCAACGCATCTACGTGGTAGCTTGAGAGGGGTTGAGTGGGATGAGAGACGCAGGGCGGATCAACATGCAAGACAAGGATTTAGACAGCTTCAGGCCCCGGGAAACATCATCCGGTAAAAACCCTACATGCTGTTTGAGGCTAGGTCTCATTATCATCACGAGGGAGACGCCGTAAACCGGCTCTTTGTGTCTAGCCCTAGAGATAATTGATTGTTCTCTTCTTGCTTGTCGCTTCCCTCTTTGGGGAGCCCTGCCCCTCCTTATATATGTTGAAGGGGCGGTTTACATGTGGAGTCCTATTAGGATTAGGACTATTCTATCTCTAATACAAACCGGATACAATTCCTGGTCTTAACTCCTTGTAAGGCAAATATTCCTTTCATCTTAAACCGGCCCACCATAGTTGAACCGGCCTTCTGGGCCTTGGGCCTTGTCATCCGTCTGATCCGCCCGCCGGGTTACCAGTGAGTCATAACGACCAAGCGGGTTGCTTGTAAACCGCCAAGGTCAGGGCGGGTCTTCAGATAAACCGCCAAGTCCGGCCGGGTTAACTTTCGGCCGGTTTACGCTGCGGGGTATATCCCCGACAATTCTTATTTTTGAACAATTTATAGTTGGAGTCAAATGACTCATCAGAAGAATGAGAAGATTCACATGTATAGCCAGATGAATTAGATGGATCAACTAGAGGTCCCTTTGCAGCAACCCATGAGGTTTTGGGGTACTGCTTAGGCTTCCAATATGTACCATCAGCATTGAGTTTCCTCTCAAAGGCAATACCCTCTTTCCTAGGGTTCCTGTTGAGGATCTGCTTTTTAAGCACATCACAAAGAGTCTGATGCCCTTTGAGGCTTTTGTACATGCCTGTCATGTACAATTCCTTCAGTCCTGCATCGTCAGTAATACTAGCAATGTCCTCAGATGAGGAATTAGTGATAGCAGAGACAGGTGAAGAATTTGTAACATTTGAAGCATTTGAACATTTAGGTGAAGAATTAGCAGATTCTCGTTCAATGCATTTTAGGCATGGAGGAATGAATTCTTCCTGAGCAGCACTGATTTGTTGAGCAAGTAATGAATCGCGCTCCTTCTGAAGATCTTCATAACTCACTCTTAGCTTCTCAAGATCTTGCTTCTTTTGAAGATATTCATAAGAAAGTTTCTCATGATCAGATAAGAGAGTGTTATGATGATTTTGAAGGTTGTCACACCTGGTCTGAAGTCTCTGAAGATTTTCAGTTATGGCCTTAGTGCGATCCAATTCTTCACCCAACATATCATCACTTTTGTCTAGCATGTTTTGAACCTTTTCAAAAGCCTTTTGTTGTTGCACAGCAATCTTAGCAAGTTTAGAGTAGTTGGGATTAAGATTTTCATCAGATTCATCCTCACTAGATTCAGAGGAGGCGTATTTGAGTACCTTAGCACCCTTTGCCATGAAGCAATAGGTGGGAGCATAGTCATCAGTGCCTTCATCAGCCTTGTTGGTGAGATCACTTTCTTCAGCGTTGAAGATGGATTTGCTGACGAATGCAGTGGCGAGGGCTAGGCTCGCCACACCAGACTCAGAATCATCAGATTCCTCTTCTGCTTCATTTTCTTCAGATTCAGCCTCAGAGTCCATTTCCTTGCCAATGAATGCCTGAGCCTTCTTGGAGCTGCTCTTCTTGTGAGACGAAGACTTTGAGGATTTTGATGATGAAGATTTTGAGGACTTCTTCTTTTTCTTCGCATCATCAGAACTGTAATCCTTGTATTTCTTCTTCTTTGATTCCTTTTCCCACTGAGGACAATCTTGAATGTAATGTCCTGGTTTCTTGCACTTGTGACAAAGCCTCTTCTTATAGTCACTGGTTGAGGAATCATTGTTCCTTGAGGGTTTTCCAAAGCGACCACGTCTTGAGAGAACTTCTGGAATTTCTTCACAAGCAGCGCTAGATCATGACTCGGTTCTTCAGGATCACCAAGGCTGCTACCAGAGTCTTCATCTTCGGACTCATATACTACCTTGGCCTTCAGTGCACGTGATCTGCCATAGCTTGAACCGTAGAGATCTCTCTTTTCAGCAAGCTGGAACTCATGAGTGTTTAGCCTCTCGAGGATATCAGCGGGGTCAAGTGACTTGTAATCAGCACGCTCTTGTATCATCAGTGCCAGAGTGTCAAATGAGGAATCAAGCGATATCAGCAATTTCTTCAGCACCTCATGGTCGGTGATGTCAGTGGCACCAAGTGCTTGAAGCTCATTTGAGATGTCAATGAGGCGATCGAAGGTTTGCTGCACATTTTCATTGTCAAGTCTTTTGAAGCGGTTGAAGAGATTGCGAAGAACATCAACTCGAGAGTCACGCTGAGTTGAAACTCCTTCATTGACCTTGGATAGCCTATCCCAGATAAGCTTTGTAGTTTCCAAAGCACTCACTCTACCATACTGCCCTTTGGTCAGATGGCCACATATGATATTCTTCGCTTGGGAATCGAGTTGCTTGAATCTCTTCACATCGGTAGTGTTCAGTGAGGGTGAGACGGAGAGAACACCATTTTCCACAACGTACGAGAGATCGTTATCAATTGCCTCAAGATGCATGCGCATCTTGTTCTTCCAGTAGGGGTAGTCCGTCCCATCGAAGGTAGGACACCCAGCAGAGACCTTGATCATACCTGCGGTCGACATAACTAAAACTCCAGGCGGTTAAACCAAAATCACACAGAATAAGGGAGTACCTTGCTCTGATACCGATTGAAAGTGCGTTATGTCGACTAGAGGGGGGGGTGAATAGGCGATTTTTATGAAATTCTTCACTGAGGAATTTGCTCGTGAGGAAATTCCTTAGCGAAGAACTACTAGCAGCGGAATAAGTACTCAGAAGTAAACAAAGCAGATTACGTGCATGGTCATCATGATGAAATGAAGACAAACACAGAGTACAGAAAGCGTAAACACAGGATAGCACAATATGAAGATAAACAGACTGAAGAAACTGAACTGAGGAAATTGAGAAAGTCTTCAGTCAAAGTCTTCAAACACAGATATGAACAAACACTCAACACAGTAATGAGGAATTGAAAGTGTTGAGGAAATAGAACCAGTAAGCTTGGTGAAGACAATGATTTGGTAGACCAGTTCCAACTGTTGTCTCAGTTGTACATCTGGTTGGAGCGGCTGAGTATTTAAACTCGAGGGCACCTAGTCCCGGACACGCAGTCCTCGCCGTATTCTCCTTGAGCTAAGGACACACAGTCCTCGCCCAATCACTCGTGGTAAGTCTTCAGGTGACTTCCAAACCTTCACAGACTTGGTCACTCGGCGATCCACAATTCCTCTTGGATGCTCTAGACCTTGACGCCTAACCGTCTGGAAGAAGCAAAGTCTTCAAAGGTAACAAGCGTCGGATCCACGCAGGATCAATTTCTTCAGTGATGCTCAATCACTTTGGGTTTGTTGGTGTTTTGGGTTTGGGTTTGGATTTTCCTCACTTGATGATTTTCGCTCAAAGTCCTCGGAGGATGGGTTGCTCTCAAATGACAAGTGTCAAGTTCTCGCTGAGCAGCCAACCAGCTAGTGGTTGTAGGGGGCGGCTATTTATAGCCTAGGAGCAGCCCGACATGATAAGACATAAATGCCCTTCAATGATATGACCGTTAGGTGGACAAGATATTTTAGGACAGCTGGCGCGTAGCACAGCAACGGTCGGAAATTTGAGGTTCAAACTCCTCAGGGCTATCATGTTCCTCACAGTGTAGGCAATTCACACTGGCGAATTCCTAACTCCTCGGTCAGAGCAAAGTCCTCAGTGACCGGAAGAACTGCGCCTCTGTCACTGAAGAAATTGACTGAACTGTATGAGATTTCCAATGGCTTCACTCGAAGGGATTGGTAGATGTAGGATTTGAGATGAGCATCACTTGGAAATTTTCTCCTTAGTATTTCCTCGACCCCCTTTAACAGTACGGTGTTTCCTATAACTCAAGAAATAGAAAATGAAACTACGAAAACAAAAGTCTTCACGCTTCATTTTCCTCGAATGAATACCAAGTCTTCAAGGTCACACCAATTTCTTCACTTTCAAAGTCTTCAGAAAGTCTTCAAAATATCAAAGTCTTCAGTCGAAGAACTTCATTTTTAGGGGTCGACTTTCTCTGTAACAATCAAACTCCTCATAGATTTATAGACATGTGTACACTGATAAACACATTAGATACTTAACCTATAAGTCTTCAATACACCAAAATCACTAAGGGGCACTAGATGCACTTACACACCTATACAAGTTGCCATTGTATTCAGTGTGTTGGGGATACAAGAGACTTTTTATTATTTGGTTGCAGGGTTGTTTGAGAGAGGCCATCTTAATCCTACACCTCCCATGGATTGATGAACCTTAGGTCATCCACTTGAGGGAAAGTTGCTACTGTCCTACAAAACTCTGCGCTTGGAGGCCCAACACGTGTCTACAAGAATAAAGTTGCGTAGTAGACATCGGTGAGCACAAAGCGACATATATCACATAACAACGGATTCGAACTCTCTTCCTATGCATCGGCATGCCATAAAAGAACAATTCATGCACATATAATAAAGGTCGATACATAGCATAATCAGTTTCTACAATTTTATCGTATTGGAAACATAGAGAGGTGGAGATGTAGTTCCTCCCTCATAATAATTGCAATTAAGAGCAGCAAGCACATGTATATTATATCCATGAAAATAATCATGTGCAATAGTAACACAACCCATCAATATAATCCTTAATAAGAGCAAACTTCTCTGATATAGTGTTGTTTGGAGAATTCAAAAAGATAATAGGACTATCATGTGTGGGCGCAATAACAATAATTTCCTTTTTAACATAAGGAACTATAGCAAGTTCATTTCCATAAGCATGATTCAATTGTCATCATGGCCACAAGCATAGCACGCATCATGTTCATCAAAAAGGGATATTTCAAACGAATCAAAGGGATCATAGAATTCATCATTCGGTAAGCACGAAGGGAAATTAAACAATGTATGAGATAAAGAGTTAGTATCAGCACGGGTGATCAATCTACTCTTCCTCCTGTTGTTCTTCGCTCTCCTCATCATTTTCATCTGATGAGCTCACAGTTTCATCAATTTATTCTTGCGTAGGTTCCTGCAAAATATTAGTCTCTTCTTGGATAGCGGAGACTTTCTCAATAAAATCATTAGTATAGGCATTGCATTCATAATTCTCATAGCAATATTTAAGGATAGCATAATTTTCAGATCTGTAAAGGGCATCATCACAATCTCCATACTTTTCAAACAAAGATTCAATTTCATAAGCATCCTGAAAAACAACAAATTATTCTATTTGGTCCACATCATAGTAATCATATATACCATTAGCATAAGAAGCCAAGGTTTCATTATCATTAAATTCACAATGAAAGGGGAGGTGTGGAGCCTCCATCTTAGAGCAACAAGTATAGTCATACATTAAGCCCAAATTCCAAGCATACCAATGCAACATTTTAATTTGATCCCATAAGGGTTTCCCTTTTTGAGACAAGTGATAATCCCTAAAGTATTCCAAGTCATGCTGGGCATTCGGGTTTACTCGCAAAGTCGGGTCGGGTAATTCGGGTACAAAATATTTCGGGTTACCAAAAATGATACCCGAAATTTGTGCAGAACATTTGCTACCCACAAATTCGGGTACCCAAATATTCGGGTTCGGGTTCTGGTAATACCCATAGTACCCGAAGTAGTAAACAATGAAGAAAAGTATCAGCAATAGTGGAACGAGATGGACTGCAGTTTGGTGGCTAGCGTCGGCGGTTCAAGACTTTAGGCGGCGATTTGGACGTGCAATAGTGGAACGGGATGGGGAATGTCGATCATTGGGAGTCACGTCATGCAGGCCGGCGGGCAAGTGGTGTCGTGTCGGGGAGGTGCCGTCGGGGAAGATGAGATAAGCTGCATGATGGCCAGTGGCCGAGCGTCGTCACCCCTCTGAAAGCAACCTCTAGGCTTGCTTGTCATGATGGTGCAGATGTAGACCATGGTACACCGGTGCTAGTGGAGTGGTGCCAAGGGGTGGGGTGGCGCCATGGGAGCGTGCCGGCGTGGGGTGGGGACTAGGAGCTGGGAAGGGGTGCTTGCATTTGGAGGAGTTGGGGACACACGCGACCTAGGTTTGCTAGTGGGGGGTGCAGAGGGCTAGCGATGGCCTTTTGGCCCGGGCCTTCTTTGCGCAAGTGTGTGGAATGTTTTACTGGGTTGATGAAAGGATCGAGAAGAGGGGTCTAGAGGGGGGATGATTAGACCCTCAACAAGCAAAAGGGGCAAATTTTAAGTTCTTCAAGTTGAGGTGGAGTTGCAGTACAAATTTAATCATTCACAATACATTTCAAGCAAGCATGATATGAGTATGAGCAGCGGAAAGAGTAAAGCATGCTAATTGCAAGAAAGTAAGGGATGGGATTGGAGTGTGCAAACGCAATGTAGAAACAGATATTTTTGTCGTGGTTCCGATAGGTGGTGCTATCATACATCCACGTTGATGGAGACTTCAACCCATGAAGGGTAACGGTTGCGCGAGTCCACGGAGGGCTCCACCCATGAAGGGTCCACAAAGAAGAAACCTTGTCTATCCCACCATGGCCATCGCCCACGAAGGACTTGCCTCACTCGGGTAGATCTTCACGAAGTAGGCGATCTCCTTGCCCTTATAAACTTCTTCGTTCAACTCCACAATCTTGTCGGAGGCTCACAAACGACACCTAACCAATCTAGGAGACACCACTATCCAATAGGTAATAGATGGTGTGTTGATGATGAACTCCTTGCTCTCGTTCTTCAAATGATAGTCTCCCCAACACTCAACTCTCTCTCACAAATTTGGCTATGGTGGAAAGATGATTTGAGTGGAAAGCAACTTAGGAAAGGCTAGAGATCAAGATTCTTGTGGAAGGATTGGAATGTCTTGGTCTCAACACATGACATGAGTAGGTGGTTCTCTCTCAGAAAATGAGTAGTGGAAGTGTAGGCATGTTCTGATGGCTCTCTCACATATGGAGAAGGGGGTGGAGGGGTATATATAGCCTCCACACAAAATCCAACCGTTACACACATTTGACCCAACTCGGTCAGACCGAATAGAAGAACTCGGTGAGACCGATTCGGTTTAAAATGTGAACATTAGGAATCTCGGTGGGTCCGACTAGAACAACTCGATGGGACCAATGTGCTAGGGCTAGGGCAAAACCTCATCTCGGTGAGACCGATTTCAGCAAAGAGCAAACAGAGAGTTGATCAAGCAAACTCGGTGGGACCGATTGCACATTTCAGTGAGACCGAAATAATTGCAATAGGCAATAGAGAGTTTGCAAGTCCATCTCGGTGAGACCCAGATCCGTATCGGTATAATCGAATTTCTAGGGTTTCTGGCAATGGCCATGTCAAATGAACTTGGTGGCACCGGATGGATCATTTCGGTGGGGACGAGTTTGACTTTGAGTTTTAGACATATTTGGAAGAGGTAGTGGCTGAGGGTTTTTGGAGCAATGTCACTAAGCACTTTGAGCAAGTAGACCATTAAGCAACACCTCATCCCCTTTTAATAGTATTGGCTTTCCTATGAACTCAATGTGATCTTGGATCACTAAAATATAAATGAAGAGTCTTGAGCTTTTGCCAATCTTTATCCTTAGCATTTTGAAGGGGTTCCACATCCTCTTGTCCTTGCCACACCATTGTTGAACTTGTCTGAAATACACTAGGTAAAAGTATTAGTCCAACAGGAGATATGTTGACATTAATTACCAAAAACACCCAGGAAGCAGTTGTGCTTTCAATCTCCCCCTTTTTGGTAAGTGATGACAACATACATCAAAGCTTTAGATTAAGGATATACATGGTAACAGGTAAAGCTTTGGAAAGACATGTAACCTGCATATGCTCCCCCTACATGTATGCAATCATGTGAATATAGAGTATAAGAATATGTGAGTGCACATGTATGAAAGAGCAAGCAATGAGTTACATGCATCTTGGCTATTTGCATCAGAGCAAATGATGTGTATATGAAGTGTACCTCCATGTTCATGAATCCTTTTTGCAAACAATATGTACATCAGCAAGAGATCATCATGCACATGATTATGATGCATATACTTACCTTGTGGTCTTGGGATGGTTTTAGAAGGAGCGGACTTCAGAAAACAAGGTTAGATAGCACAAGAACACTCTAGATAAAGCAATTTCAGGAAACCACAAGAGTACCAAGACTGTGTTGACATGTAATGGGTGAGTAATTAGTACTTCATTTGGGTATAGACATGTCCCCAAAGGTTTTAAAGATATGCAATGAATTCCAAAGATTTTCTTCCCTAGATATGAAATCTTTATCCCCCTGAATCTGATATTGGATAATGGGAGAGGGTACAGAAAAGGTGTAGTCAACCAAAGGTAGAGCAATAAGGATATTCAATAACAATAACTAAGATCAAACATATTGACATGTCTTTCCCCTCTAAAATACACGTGACTTCTCTCCTCTTTGTTTTACTAGCATCTGGAAGAGCTTAGATGTGCTCATATGATAAGCTTTGATGTGCGATGTCCCCCTTTGACATCAATTTCCAAGAAGGGAACTTCTGGAGCATGAGTCAAATAGGTGTGGTCCTTGAGACACACTACAAAGCAGTATGTAGTTTAAGATGCGGGTAGAGGATAAGAATCATTGAGTGGAGCTGAGTATAAATGTGCAGAATGTAATGGCAAATTGTTTTCTCAGCAGTGAAGTCGGTAGCGCCGATCTGTTTCCATCGGTGACGCCGAGTTGGCTGTGTCATGGATGATGCATATCGGACAGGCTGAGTTAGTCCATCTTGGTTGTACCATTGAACTGTCTACAAGATATCCTTGTAGTTCGGTCTAGCCGATAGGCTTGGATCGGTGAGTCAGAGTTCAGTGCAGAGGAGAAATTTTGTCAACTCACCTCACTTGGAAAATTAAATCTCACAAAGATTTGCAAGGAATTAACTAAAAGAATAAAAACAGAAAAGAGATCTAGATGAAGTGTTTTTTATTAAGAAGGGTAACACTCTAGCAAGAAAACATGCAAAGAAAATACAAAGGACACACGAACACTAGGGAACTTCATCTAGAAATGGTCGGTGATAAAGTCACCTATGTTAGAGTATATTGATTGAGGAGTCAAGTGACAACACTTGATCATAGGTCATACTCATCGTTTAAGCTCAAAATGGGGTTACCATTTTTGTTTAAGCATTTTGATGTATTCACATCTCGTTGAGTTGCTTTGACTCATCACTTGGGTCAAAGCTTCTCTAAGATGGAATGACATACCTTGCACTACAAAAAAATACACTTCCGTGATGATACGTGTTTGTCACAGTAGGTCACATTTTCTGTCATGCATGTACATCCATGACGATTTTATGACAGAATCAATATAGTCATACCTGTGCTGTCGTAGAAGTGTTCCATGACATTAAAAAAATTATCATCACAGAAGTGTCCACTTCCATGATGATAAATCGCGCATCATAGAAGTGCTTTCGTCAAGGGTAACTGACATGTGGCATCCACCGTAACGGGTCGTTGTTAAGCTATTGGGTTCCGGTTTGGCTCCGATAACCCGTTAATAGCGTGGACCAATGGGGATTTCCACGTGTAAAATTCTCATTCGCCGGCAGATCCACGTGTCGGCCCGGCGTTCGGACAGTTGTCATCCAGCGAATGGACGGAACGCGCCTATGATACATCGACATGTGTCTTGGCCCAACAGTGGCCCATTCACAAGCATGACCCATAGAAGTTACATAGAATCGGCCCACCAAAGGCCCATTCTAGATTGGACAATTTCCAGCCCATCCTCAGTTTCAGCCCGTTAATGGCGCGCTACGTCTTTGGGCCCAATTATGGCCCGAGCTTCTTTCGGCCTGTTAGCAGCCCATCGTCAGTTCCAGCCCGTTAACGGCCTGGGACGTCTTTCGGCCTTTTCTCGACCCATTCTGCAGTTGAGCTAATTATAGCCCGTTGTGAGTTTAGGCCTGTCCTCGACCCATTTAGTAAATGGGCCAATTCCTAGATCCTTTTGTCTTTCAGCCGGTTAACGGCCTGCACAACAGTTGGGGCTTTGACTTTGGGTCCATTAGAGGCCCACGTTCCGCAGGGCAAAATTTCAGCGCGATGCGACTTTCGGCCTATTAAAAGCCTAGTTTGCAAATTGGGCCTCCTCTGGCCCATAACACTTTCGGCCTCTTACTGGCCCGTAAAGTAAAAGGGCCAAGACAAAATTGACATTTATTTCGGCCTGCTAGAGGCCTACGGGCCATTTCCATTTATACGGCCATATCGAGCTTTTGGCCTGTTAACGGCCTGCTAAGAGCCATTGTTACGGTGGGCCACATCATTCGGGATCCACTAAATATTATTCTGACCAGCCCAATTAAGGCCCGCTTTGACTACACATGTTTGTTCATTTATATGGAGTCTAGGAAATGTTTGGGTGTTGGCCCCCGTTTTAATGTATAGCATATTCAAGAATTATCCTACTCTATACTATCGCCTCTAAAAAACATACACTATACAATAAAAAGACTAAGACATAGAAATGTAGAATAATCCTGCACTATACAATAAAAAATTACAGCCGGATATACCCACTGGGAATTATAGTTCAGCACCCGTGATAATAAAGCATACACAAACAACAAATTACATATAGTGGACAAATAAAGCTCATATGTCATGGACACGCATCAATAGAACTTACCATTTGAACTATAATCTCTTCAGAAAATAGGATTGGCCGGATTCAGATAGCACAAATTTCAGTCTGCAAAATCTCCAATTCCTTCGTGGTTACCTCAGTGTCTCATTTCATTTTTTGACTCCTGCATCTAATACCTACAAGTCCAGTCTCAACTTGTTGATTGTACATTGAGAATCATGTACACGTTGTCTTGCCACCTCCAGTTGATGCTCGAGAACATCAGCACATTCCAATTCCAATCCATAATCATTTGGTAATGGCCATGCCGCACTGCTCGCAGATCTTTGTGTTGATGTCCCTTCATCCTAAAATGTTTCTGTAAGTACACATGACTAGGGTAAAAATATAGTTACAACAGCGAAGCGAGCAAGATAGACTATTTTGTACATGAAAAAACATGACTAACAATAATGTTACACGTCATCAAGCATAAACAGGCGACATTTTAAAAATTACAAAAATGGTAGTCTGTGCAGCCCGCATACAGAAATCTCTCTTACCAGAGGAGCATGATGTTGGGGCAAAATCCAAAACACAGACAAGTTACAAATTTAGACAACACGTTGTGTATAAGTAAGCAAGCAATTGGCCATTACATAGCTCAATTAAAGTCTTATAGAGCATAATGAACAACAGAGGGATTCATACAAACCTACTACAGCAAGCAAAACTATGCAATCATTAGCCTAGTATAAACTAGATTGTGAGCCTCATGCAGTAATAGTTGGTTAATAGACTTCAAAGCTTCAGGCACACTTCGCGGTCCACTGCTTCCACCCTGTTTGTGCCACCTGCATGAAATTTTTGTATACAAGTTCAGTGTGCTATGTTGTTCTATATGATTGTGTCAACTATATAAGTTTTGACTGAGCATCAACAATGCATATGGCTGAAAGATGTATTTACGAGCATCGACCGATGGGCCTCTCTCTCTCTCTCTCACACACACACACACACACAAGTGGGACCCATTGAATTATTTCTTCGCAAATTTTAATTAGGTTCCAGTGTACTCTAACTTTTTCCTTAAGTTATTAATTGAGCTCATTGACTTCAAAAGGTTGTACAGAAGCCTTGTTTGGGCCTTTCCGGCATCGCTGAATGTGGGCTGAGTAGCCATGTAAAGTTGTACCGTACTACACATGCCCTTTTTTGAACATCAGCAATGCAATTGGGCCAACAGTTGTACACAATATCCGGGTCAACTTGTATTCTCCGCCCCGCTGGGCTGCAAATATTTCCTAGGAGGGATGCATTAGGCTTAACAAGAAAATGGGCTTTAAGAAATAATAAATGGGATGTAATTACAAAAACTGGGCAGTAACTATAAAAAATGCACCAAACACGTAATTAGTTTTAAAAAAATATTATTATTGGATTTTGAATTTTTTTATTTCAATACTTGTTGCGCGCGCAATATTTCGTTGGATTTTTACGTAATACAAATTTATTTTGAAATTATATTTAATCTGACTAGAAATTTCAGGGTAAAAATATTTTGGATCCCATAAAAATGTGGGAAATTTTATTGAATTCTGTTTTGAGCGGTTGATTGAAATTATTAATCGTTGTCCTAGCTAGAAAATGGGCTGCACTTTTAACAAACTGTAAATGGGCTATAGTAAATTCCATTAGAATTCAAAAATGGGTTGTACATTCTTAAAAATCGCAAATGGGCTATATGTTCTCTGCCACACACTTGTGGGCCCATCCCCTAAAAAAACTAAGTTGACGCGTATGCAAGGCTTTGTCAACTTATAGTCAACACACAATTCTAGCAACAGTGGCCGTTGGATGTCCATCCAACGGATGTCGTGCTTCTTCTTCAATCTCGGATATTCTTGCTTCAGCCGCCCAAAAAATGATTCCTCCCCTAACATCTGGGGCGCACCGTTTCGGAGGCTGACCTGTGGGCCTACTAAGTTGATGCGTACCAAGGGCTTTGTCAACTTAGTCAATATAAATGATTCTAGCTGCAGTGACTGTACGATGTCCATCCAACGACAGTTGTGCTTCTTCAACCTCTGGTCTTCTTGCTCCAGCCGCCCAAACCAGCGTCGGCCATGTCGCCTGCTCCTGCCTCCCGTGTCCGGCTGTGCTGCCACCGCTGGCCATGCCATCCCTCTATACTCACCCACACCTCCTGTTATTCTCCGGCAACGACAGGCTCACAACACACCCTCACACCGCAGCCAAAGTAGTCAACCCACATACCCCCCCTCCGTGTGGGCATCCACTTCCGCGTCTCCCTCGGCTCCGCATCGTTACCTTCCTAGGCCTCGCCGTCGTCCACCGCCTTGGTCCTCTCGGCGCGGCGTGGTAAACATGGTTAACAAAGGATAGCCATCGGAAGAGGACTTTAGGCGGTGAGGCTGACAGCTGGACCCACCAGCTACATCTTTGAACACAAGGAAGTGCCTCCTTATTACTCGCAAAAAAAGATTCCTCCCCCTGGCAGCTGGGACCGACTAGTTATATCTTCGCACGCAAGGAAGTGCGTCCTTATCCTCCCTGGCCGCTGGGACCCACCCAGTCAAAGAGTACGTAGCGTTGTCTGTCTAGTCGCGAACGTGTACGCACATACTGGTCAATCGGTCTCTCTGCAAGTATGAACTATGGCCGAGTAAGTAGCGGCACGTGTCGTTGTAGAGCACCCGACATAGCAGTTCACGCAGTCCCGTCTAAGTCATGTACACGTACATACAGCCACAGGGCAAAAAATACGGCCACGTACGTACATACGGGAGGGGTCTCGAGCGCGTACTCGCGCATATATATGGACGACCAGGGCTTGTGTACATGGAGAGGCAACGGACGGCAACAACGACGTCCTGTTCATCGGGCAGCGAACTGGCTGGGTCGGAACGGAGAAAGATCGTCCTGTTCATCGGGAGGCAACCGACTGGGTCAGAATGCATCCTGTTCAATGGGACCCAACCGGCTTGGACAGAACAGCCGAAACGGGATCTGGCGTACCACAAAACGGAGGAAACGGCCTTCTGTTCGACTGACCACGGTCGAAACGGGATCCTGTTCATCGGGAGGGGTCTGGCGTACTGCAAAACGGAGGAAACAGACTTGTGTTCAAGTGCCTACGGTGAAACGGGGTCCTGTTGATCGGGAGGGGTGTGGCGTACCGCAAAACGGAGGAAACGGACTTGTGTTGAAGCGGCTACGGTCAAAACAAGGTCCTGTTCATCCACCGTCTACCGCCTCGCTCTAGCCTCCACGGGCTACTGTTCATCCACCGTCGACCTCCTCCACTCTCCAGGACCAACTATTCATCCACGGCTACTGTTCATCCAGCCTCCACCGGCTGCTGTTAATAGAGCCTCCACGGGGTCCTGTTCATCCACCCCCAACCGGCTGGGGTGCGGCGGCCTCCTCGGGGTCCTGTTCATCCAGCGGCAATGGCCTACTACCACAGGGTCCTGTTCATCCAACCCCCACTGGGAACTGTTCATCCACAGCCAACCAACCGACTCGACTCACCATGTCTCGACTCGTTCTACGTACTGCGCGCACGGTAGCAATGGTCACTGTTCATCGAGAGGCAACCCAACACCGGCTGGCTACGTCTCGCTTGGGGGCTTGATCGGCTTCAGTAAGCAGCATCAGTGATCGATCACTTGGGTTCAGTTAGCAGCAGCAGCGAAGGAATTGCTCGGGTTCAGTCATCAGCGAGTGTATCGCTCGGGTTCAGTTAACATCCAAGGCATCGATCTCTCGGGTTCAGTAACTTGCGACCGCTCCGGGTTCAGTTAGCCAACGCCTCGCACACACACGCGTACACGAGAGAAACGCGCAAACCACAGTGCATCGCTCGACCCCGACCACCCACTGTAACCGAGAACTCCGCGATATTTCCTCTCCCTCGCTTCTACCATGATTTTTCCGTCATGGACGGCCTAAAGAATGTCATGCAGCTACGTCTCTGGCCCACCCAGGATGGAAAGCCCATTTTCTGTCATGATTTTTTGTCATAGAAGTAGGAGCCCACCACATCTATGATGATACCGGGTTTTGTCACAATTATCGTCATAGAAGTGTCATAAGCATGACAAAATTTCTTTTCGTTCGGCCCAAAATGTCACGGATGTGTCTTTTTGTAGTGTTGGGTTGTGGTGTTGATCTTGCTCATGTAGTCGAACTTGTGTTGGATGCTCAAGGTTGATATAGTCCATCTAGAGTTGGGAGCACCACTTGTAGTTTGAGTTCATCCTCCTACATGGGTTAGCCTTGCAAGGAAGAGCACTTGTGTATCCAAAATGACAAACATGAAACTTGATACCAAATGCAATTTGATATATAGAAATTGTCAAAGGATATGTCAAGTGAGTTCATGCTTCCTTGTCTTCAACATCCATATAGTACAGACTTGGTGATGTAAAGATTGCTCAAAATGTGAGTGACTTGCAATCTCATAGATTTGGGTTTATCCAAGTACCTACAAGGGTTAGTTAACATGAAAGGGTACAAGTATGGATCCAACACATATGATCATCATCATAAGAGAAATATCGAGGATTGGTCATAAAAAGGCTCATGCCTTGCATGTATCCAAATGGAGCTTCTACTCCAAGTTTGAGGCATCAATGATGTTCAATTCACCTCTCAAATGGCAAAATACTTTCTCATAAAGCGGTTTGGTGAATATATCCACCAATTGCTTATCGGTGTGAACATGCTTAGGATTGATGTCACCTTTAGCAACATGATCTCGAATGAAATGATGATGAACTTCAATATGCTTAGTTCGAGAGTGTTGCACGAGATTGTGAGCAATCTTAATAACACTTTGATGTCTACTACGCAACTTTATTCTTGTAGACTTGTGTTTTGCCTCCAAGCGCAGAGTTCTGTAGGAAAGTAGCAATTTTCCCTCAAGTGGATGACCTAAGGTTTATCAATCTGTGGGAGGTGTAGGATAAATATGGTCTCTCTCAAACAACCCTGTAACCAAATACAAGAAATCTCTTGTGTCCCCAACACACCCAATGCAATGGAAAATTGTATAGGTGCACTAGTTCAGCGAAAAGATGGTGATAAAAGTGTAATATTAATGGTAGAAATATATTTTTATAATCTGAATAAATAAAAACAGCAAGGTAGCAATTAGTAAACAGGCACAAAAACGGTATTGCAATGCTTGAAAATGAGTCCTAGGGTCCGTACTTTTGCTAGTGCAATCTCTCAACAATGCTAATATAATTGGATCATATAACCGTCCCTCAATGTGCAACAAAGAATCACTCCAAAGTTCTTATCTAGCAGAGAAAATATGAAGAAATCATTTGTAGGGTATGAAACCACCTCGAAGCTATTCTTTCCGATTGATCTATCCAAGAGATCATACTGAAATAACACCAAATAATTTTAGATTTTTTTCGAGAGTACGCCAATGGCGTACCATATTTTTATAGAAGGCAGAAAATATTTACAAGACGCTAGCGTAGAATGCGAACATTCGGGCCAGCCAAACTCCATACAGACAGACTAAGGCTACTCTCTCACAAAACGTTGGAGACCTCCTACTCCTACCCCTGCCTTCCTAAGATCTTTCATGTCCTGCCCAATTTGACCCAGAAGCTGCGTAGGGTTCATGAGTTGCTTCGGCCTGTTAAACACCCTGGCATTTCTTTGCTTCCACAATGCCCAAGTTGTGATGATAACCAGGGTGTCAAAACCACGCCGCTCTGCACGCCTGAAGTGGTCCCTCGCCCGTAGCCACAATTCCATCAATGTATCTTGGGGCTCTGGTGGCCTGATTTGGATGTTGAGCTCTTGGAAACCTAAGTACCACACCTCTCTTGCGTAAACGCATTGGATCAGGATGTGCTCAGTACTGTCTTGGTCCTGTAGGCAAGTGAAGCAAGGAGAGGGATGATCTTGCAATCCATGTCTAGCGCGACGATCCGAGGTCCATAAACGCAGCTGCACTGCCAACCAGGCAAAGATTTTACACCTGAGGGGTGCCCAGCTCCTCCAAACACACTTAGAGAAGGGGACCCTCTCCAAGCCATCGCACAACCTTTGATTGGTAGATCTCGCCGTATATACTCCAGATTTGTCACAGGGCCACGAGAAGACATCTGGCCCCTGTACGTCCCTCTGCACAGTTCCAATCGCGTACCCCAAGTGCATGAGTTGGAGTTGGGCCGTGAAGGAAACGTTGCCATGAATGTCCTGGAGCCATCTATTGTTGGTCAAGGCCTCTTGAACCGTCCTCTTGTTGCATGTGCGAGTTTCCACTCCATTAACAATTAGTGGTGCAATATCGAAGATCGCAAACCCATGAATCCATCTATCCCTCCAGAACAGCACGCGGCTTCCATCACCCACCTTGATCAACACCAGGCTATCAAACACCTGTCTAGCCGACGGGTCATCGGTCATGGGGATACCTTGCCAGGGTCAGTTTTACGGAGCCATTCCCAACGGACTCGCAGCGCCAAGGCTTGTAGTTGCAGATTCTTCACTCCCAGGCCACCAAATTGAGTCGGTCGACAAATGGAATTCCAGGTGACCTGACAGTGCCCTCCGCTAACCTTCTCTTTTCCTTTCCAGAAGAATGCTCTCATCCAACTATTGATCTCCTCGAGAACCCAGATCGGCGCTTCCATCACCATTAAGTGGTGGACTGGCCTAGCTGCCGCGACATACTTGACCAGGACTAGCCTACCAGCCCGTTGGATTAGCCCTCTCTGCCACGCGGGCACGAAGCGCTTTGCCTGATCTAGAAGTGGCTACCATTGCGCCCTGGTGAGTTGCCGAATCACCAATTGCAGTCCAAGGTATCTACAGGGGAACTCACCCGCCTGGCATTGCAACACGTCCGCCACCCTCTGCAGATCTTGCTCGTCTCCTCTGATGGGAATGGCGGAGGATTTGGCATAATTGACTTTAAGGCCGGACGCCTCGCTGAAGATTTGAAGAGCGTTCTGAACAAAACTCAAGTCCTGTGCCGAAGGTCTGATGAACAAGGCCACATCGTCGGCATAAATCGACAAACGTTGCAGAGCTGTGACTCCCGTGAGCGAGCTGATAATGCCATCTGACTCCGCTTTGTTGATGATGCTGGTTAAAACGTCCATTGCGATCACGAATAATAGGGGCGAGATGGGATCACCCTGCCTTAACCCTTGGCGTGTACAAAACTCCTTCCGGGGACCCCATTCACCACGACCTTGGTGCTCGCCGAGTTGAGCAGCGCAGCCACCCAGCCAATCCACTTGTTGTCGAATCCTTTCACGCGAAGGACATCAAAGAGGAACGGCCACGCCAAGGAGTCGAAGGCGCGCGAGATATCCAATTTCAGAAACACTCCGGGATCACGACGGGCATGAATTCTCCTCGCAACCTGGCGCACGAGCAGGAAATTATCGTGTTGGCTCCTGCCAAGGATGAAGGCGGACTGATTGGCCGCAACAATATCCATCATCCTCTTCCTGGCTCTGTTCGCGAGCATCTTGGCAAAAAGTTTGGCAACGCTGTGGGGCAAACTGATTGGACGGAAGTCACCAACCTCTTGCGCATCCGGCTTCTTCGGGATGAGAATGATGTGGGTGCGATTAAGCTTATTGAATCCTCTGCTATCCCCAACGAACAGCTTGTGCATCACGGCCATGATATCCAGTTTGATGATTGGCCAAGAACGGTGATAGAAGGCCCCAATAAATCCATCCGGTCCCAGCGCACGATCCGCGGGTAGTTCTTTTATGGTGTTCCAGACTTCTTCCTCCATGAACATCTGCTCAAGATCATGAAGATCAGCAGCAGGAATCTCTAGAAAGTCGAGGTTTAGGCCATAATCCCTCGCAAGTGCACTTTTCCCAGCAGCCCTTCGTAAGCTTCAGTGAAGATCTCCTCCTTCGGATCTTGGTCAGTGTAAATAACGCCATTGTGCCTGACATGAGCGATAAAATTCTTCGATCTACGTCTGTTTGCCACAGCTTGGAATAGCTTGGTGTTCGCATCCCCCTCCTTAATCCATTGGATTCTCGATCTCTGTCTCTCGATAGTTCGCTCCAGGGAGGCGAGACCTAGAAGCGCATGCTTGAGGGTGCGTCTGAGCCAAAGCTCTTCCGGGGAAAGCAACCTGGTTTCCTGAACTCTGTCCAGTCTCGCGATGACCCAGTTCGCCACTACCATTTGTATCTTAATGTTCCCAGTTTTGCGCTGGCCCCAGGCCTGAAGGGCCGTGGCCGTGTTCCTAAGCAGAGCGTCAAGATGTTTGAAAGGGTCCACAACCCCCTCGTCACATGTCCAGGCCTCCCTGACGGCGTCCTCAAATCCATCCAGCTTAGTCCAGTAGAGCTCAAATCGGAAACGCTTCTTGGCACAGAACGGCGCACTCGTGGAGAGGTGAAGGGGCGCGTGATCCGAGATGTTGGTCGAAAGGGCCTGGAGCAGGCAATCTGGAAAGTTGAGCTCCCAATCGACGGAAACCAGCACTGTATCGATCTTCGTCATGGTCGGTGAATCTCGTTCGTTAGACCAAGTAAAACTCCTTTCGTGCATGTAAAGCTCCTTGAGCTCATGAGCATCAACAAAGCCTCTGAACCGCTGCATCATTCTCCTATTGAGATTGGCGTTACTTTTCTCGGAAGCACGTAGTATCATGTTAAAGTCGTCATGGACCATCCATGGCCCCTGGCAGGCTAGTCTCCTGTCCCTCAGCTCCTCGAGAAACACCGTCTTAAGCTCGTCTCCTTGTGGCCCATAAACCGCAGTGATCCACCAATTGGTACCGTTTTTGCTATGAACCATGCCGCTGAGGGAATTGGCGTCGTGCACTAGTGCATCCACATCCATCACCAATCTATCCCAAGCAAGCAAAATCCCACCACGAGTCTCAGACGCCGGCAAGTAATCGAAGCCGTCGAAGGACGGACCTAAACATTGGAGAACCACAAATTGATCCAGTACATCTAGTTTAGTTTCCTGGAGGCACACCAAGTTCACCTTGGCTGCCTGTACAAACTCCCTAACTGCCGCCCTCTTCGCAGGACAGTTCAGCCCACGCACGTTCCAACATAGAATTTGCGGGTTTAAATCCATAAAGAACTAAGTGACATACTCCGGGACCCGCCAAACGCTTAGTGCACACGCACCGCCGAGGCCGAATCCTTCTCCAGAGCATCCATGGGTGGCACCTCTTTCCCGAAGAGAGCCGCGATGACCCAAACGTGTTGATCCCGGAGCGGCGAATCAAAGATGTTCTGCAGCTCGTTAACCACCGTGTCGTCCACGTCCAAGTCGTCCGGAACGAGTCCCAATGCTCTCATGAGAACATTCTCCGCTTGGCTGGCCTTGTTGCTCTTGTGCTCCGACAGCTTCTTGCTGCCACGGGTGCAGCATCGAGGGGTGAACGGTTCGGACTCCGCCCGCAGGTTGGAAGCTTGAACTTCCTTGAGAAGGGGTGGGGCCAGTTTCTTCACAAGGCTAGAGCAAAACCATTTTAACTTAGCGTAGGCGGCTGATTCCTGGGCTGACATGCCATCGACTTCGCGAGAGGGAACGATCTGCATGCCCGAAACCTCTCTGGAGACCTGCCTGGGCGGCAGCTCGTCATTGTGCATGTTATCAGCAGAAACCATCTCCATGATTGGGCCAACCCGCGCCAGGATCAGCGCCCCACCTACTGGTAGGCCAGCGTCCACACCCCCATGCACGCCAATCATCGGGTTACACTCGTCAGCCCCAGCGCCCGTGCCAGCCGAGGGAATAACCATGTCGGTATCCCCTGATGGGTTCGGCCCTAGCGCGGGATTTCCTGCAACCGATGGGGCACCAACCTCCGTGTCCACAAGTGGGGCACATGAATCCAGATGCAGTTCGGATCCGGCAGGGGCCGCATCGTCCACTTCCCCTGTCTCCCGCACCGACAGAGCCGCCTCGGGATCCTTCTCGACCGCGGGGTCCACGCCCAACTGTGGGTCAGTCAAAAAAGCCTCCTGGCCCACCTGATCCTCCTTGCTCACCAGGCATGGCATCTGCCCCAAAGTGGCCTGGTCCACCTGATCTCTCGCAAGGGCTGTCGCGAACTCAACAGCCCGTTCCTCTGTTGCCACACTAATTGGAGCGACACCAGATCCCATGGCTGGGCCCATACCCTGGTCCCACACAGAAGGGGCAACCGCAACCAACTCCTTCGAGGGGATGCGAGCCAGGCCAACCATAGTATCCGTGCCAGGGACAGGTGGTGATCTGACCACAATCTCCATGGCAGGGACAGGCGGTGAACTGACTGGCAATCTCGCAACGGGCGATTCCACCATGATGGAGCGCCCTGCGGGGCCCGCCCCTAAAGCGAGGCCCATGGGCGGTAGACGCCAACTGGACGGCCCCACTTTGCCCGCCAAAGCCTGCGTGTAGGTACGGCCTGACCCACCGCCAGCGGCATCGCCGCTCATCCGTGCTGGACCGCAGGAGTCACGCACGCCTCTCGTCCCGGGCAGGATCTGAAGCTCGCCGCCGGCAAACGAGTCGTCTAAGTCGTCCGGCAGACCACTCTGTCCACTGCCATCCGAACTCGCCGGCCGGCGCCAATTCTCCGGTGGCGTAAAATCTCTCATGCGCCCAATGTGCACCAAGGTGGGGTACTCTAACAAACGGCGGCAAGCCTGCCGGCGACCCGCCAGATGTCTGGCCTCCTCGTCCGGCTCCGGAATCCACAGGCGCTTCTCCACACGAACAAGATCCGGATCTCGGCACCACGCCCGAAGCTTGAACAACGACAAGTCCTCCCAATTGGCTATCTAGGGCGCGAGGCTGATGATGTCGCACGACGAACCCAGGATTTTGTCCACCGTCTCCCAGTCCCAGGCATGGGATGGGATGCCCTCGATCATGATGTCCACCAGCACCCTCATCACTCTGGTCGTGGCCTGGGCTTGCCTGATCCAAGGCCGGAAGAATAGCTCGAATCCCTGGTGTCTCACCGAGTCAGCGTCCGTGGCGGTGTTGCGGAACTCTGGGGTGGCGAAGACAACCAGAAAATCCTCCGGGTGGAAACGATGCACCGAAAACGCGTTCTTGGGGATACTGAGTTGCGCAACGATGGCCTCTGCTGCCTCCACGTAGGACACCGGTGGCCTAGCACCACCTACGTACGCCACCGCCGCCAGCCTAAGCCTAGCCTCCATGTCGTCCAAGACCTGAGAGCGCCTGAGGACGCAGATGTTCTCCCCCGGCCCCTCCCCCGGCAGCATGGGAGGCACGGGGCGCATCACAGGAACACTTGGCGAGAACCGTGCCAGTGCCGTCGGCAGCGCGTTCTTCCAAGGATCCAACGGAACACGCCCAGCACCAAACTCCGGCGGGGATCCGGCATCCATCCGCGCAACTTTGGCCGCCGCGACGCAGCGCAGCTCCTCGACCAGGGTGGGAATGCGAGGCCTCTTGCACTGGCCAGAAGAGTGGCCCTGCAGGTTATAGCGGATGCAGAGCGGCGGAAAGGTGCAACCTTGCTTGCGGTGGCCGGCCCTGAAGCATTGATGGCACGGGGACTGACTGCGATCCGAGGAAGAGGAAGAAGGCGGGCGGGGGGGGGGGGTCCCTGGACGCGCCGCTGCGCCTTGCGCCTCCGCCAGAGAGCCTTGCGGGAGGCCTTGGCCCGGTTCCAGCCGGCCGCCATCCCGGGATCCGCCGGTCTCGGCTCCGGCAACCTAGCCGAAACGGGGCCGCCCGAGGAGGAGCGCGCGCACGGAGAGCCCGAAAGGCCAAGGCCAGAGACCACCGGGCGAGGTCGAGGGAACGCGGACAAGACGGACTCCGGGCTACTAGATCTCGCCGCCATGGGCGCGGGCGACAGGCGGCCAGAACAGGAAGGGTGGGCGCCGGGACCGGAGTGGTCACCGGCGCGAGGGTGGTGGACGTCGGGGCCGGGGTGGCCGGCGGCAGAGCGCGGAAGCGCGGGGGAGGGGAGGAGTGCGGAGCGAAATAATTTTAGATTCATAATACTCAATCCAACACAAAGAACTTCAAAGAATGCCCCAAGATTTCTACCGGAGAAACAAAATACGAGAACGTGCATCAACCCATACGCGTAGATTACCCCAATGTCACCGCGGGAATCCAGAAGTTGAGTGCCAAAACACATATCAAGTGAATCAATATGATACCCCATTGTCACCACGAGTATTCATATGCAAGACATATATCAAGTGCTCTCAAATCCATAAAAGTATTCAATCCGATAACAACGAAATCTCAAAGGGAAAAACTCAATTCATCACAACAAGATAGAGAGGGAAGACACCATATGATCCGACTATATTAACAAAGCCCGCGATACCTCAAGATCGTGCAATTTTCAAGAACACGAGAGAGAGAGAGAGAGAGAGAGAGAGAGAGATTAAACACATAGCTACTGGTACAAACCCTCAGCCCGAGGGTGGACTACTCCCTCCTCATCGTGGTGGCCGCCGGGATGATCAAGATGGCCACCGGTGATGATTCCCCCATCCGGCAGGTTGCCGGAAAGGGTCTAGATTGGTTTTCAGTGGCTACAGAGCCTTGCGGTGGCGGAACTTCTGATCTAGGTTAACCCCAAGGGTTTTTGGAATATTTGGGAATTTATAGGGTAAAGACGGGGTGCAGGAGGCCACCAAGGTGGGCACAACCCACCTGGGCACGCCTAGGCCACCAGGCGCACCCTGGTGGGTTGTGCCCCCCTCGGGGCACCCGCTGGTGCTGCCCTAGCCCATTGGTGGTTTCTGGTCCATAAAAAATCCACAAAAAGTTTCGCGGTGTTTGGACTCCGTTTGATATTGATTTCCTGCAATGTTAAAGACAAGCAAAAAACAACAACTGGCACTGGGCACTGGGTCAATAGGTTAATCCCAAAAAATGATATAAAGTTTCTATAAAATGATTGTAAAACATCCAAGAATGATAATATAACAGCATGAATACTTCATAAATTATAGATACGTTGGAGACGTATCAGCATCCCCAAGCTTAATTCCTACTCGTCCTCGAGTAGGTAATCGATAAAAGAAATAATTTATGAAGTGTGAATGCTAGCAAAGTGCATAAGTTTTATCAATGATAATTTCAATCACTTTTCCTAGCATCATAACAACAACTCTTTCTTATAAGACTTCTCATGTTAAAGTAGCAACCAATTCACATGTTAAGGTTTAAACGATGAATTCTCTTGAAACTCAACAACCTATGTTCTTAGTCACCAAGCAATTGCAATTCAACTTATTCAACAGAGTTTAAGTAAGAGCTCCACATACTCAACCATCATATAGTCTTCTATGATTGCTAACACTCACCGCATACACGTGAGCAAAACATTCCAACCAGACACATAGAAAGATAGGGGCTTATAATTTCGCCTCCCAACGTATTCACCTCAAGAGTGATGTCAACAATAATAAATCATGCTATCCATATCCAACTGGATATATGTGCCTAGATCTTTCCTCACCACATGATGCTTGCCAAAAGAGAAAAAAAGGAATAGAGAGAAAAACATTGACTCTTTGCATAAAAGTAAATACTGAAAGTAAAAGATAGGCCCTTCGCAGAGGGAAGCAGAGGTTGCCATGTGCTTATTTGTTTGTATGCACAACCCCTTAGTGCAAAAGAATATCACATTATATTTCCCCTTATGATAGCAACCTTTATTATGCAGTCTGTCGCTTTTATTCTTTAACATCACAAGTTCGTACAATGCTCAATTTTCTCTTACACTAAATGATCTAACACTTTTAGAAGCAATTTTTATTGCCTTATTGCACGGATGACAACTTACTTGAAGGATCTTGCTAAATCCTTAGGTAGGTATGGTGGACTCTTGAAAATAAGATTTGGGTTTAAGGGTTTTTGGATGCACAAGTAGTATCTCTACTTGGTGCGGAATTTTTGGCTAGCAAAGATGGGGGGCAAGCATCACATGTTGAAGGACCTATGACAATATAATTTCTACGTGAATATGAACAAACATAAATCATTACGTTGTCTACCTTGTCCAACGTCAACAACTTTGGCATATAATATATATTGATGGGGGCTCACAATCACAAAAGATTTCCAAGATAGTGTATTTGCATGTGAAAGTTCTCTTCCTACTACTAATCATTCATGAATTGCTTGTATGACCAATATTGTGATTCTCAAGCTTCAAAAGATTTCACTTTCTAAACTCGATGTGAAGCTACCACTAGGCATGATATAATTCGAACTTCATGACTTTCAATTCATTCAACAATTTACTCAAAGGATATAAGTAAGGCACAAGAGTATATGACAAGCTACTCCAAGAAGATATAAGTGAAGATCAAGCGAATAGTTAAGTAAATAGGTAGCTAATTGTGGACTCTCTCTTATTTAAAAGTTTCACATCTAAGTATTTTATTCAAACAACAAGCAAAATGTAAATAAAATTACATTTCAAGGATAGCACAACTGAAAGTGCAACTATCCCTGGGTGGTTTTGGTAATTCCTAACAACATATAGCTCATTGAGCTAATGCTATTTCAAGATAAATATTTCAGGAAAGCTCAATGATTGGCATGGCATGGATTAGAAAGTGGACCCTTCAAAATGCTAAGGACAAAAGATTGGCTCAAGCTCAAAGCACAAGACTCTACATTTTCTATTTTAGTGATCGAAGATCACATTGAGTCTATAGGAAAAGCCAATACTATTAAGAGGGGATGAGGTGTTGCTTAATGAGGTTCTTGCTCAAAATGCTTAGTGATATGCTCCAAAAACCCTCCATTACTTTCTCATATCCACATATGTCCCAAACCAAAAAGTCCAACTCGGCCCCACCGAAATTTCATATCCGGCGCCACCGAGTTCAGTTGACATAGCCACTGCCTGAAACCCTAGTCTTTTCGGTCTCACCGATAGGGATCTCGGTCTCACCGATATGGGATTGTAATCACTCTGTTTCCCTTCGTAACGTTTCCGTCAAACCGAGATGAGCGATCGGTCCCACCGAGATTGCAATGCAAACTCTCTGTTTCCCTTTCGTAACGTTTCGGTCCAACCGAGATGAGCGAATCGGTCCCAACGAGTTTGCTTGACCAACTCTTTGTTAGTCTATTACCAAAATCGTTCTCACCGAGTGTGTGTAATCGGTCTCACCGAGATTACGTTATGCCCTAACCCTAATGAAATCGGTCCCACCAATTTGACATGTCGGTCCTACCGAAATACCTAACGGTCACATTATGAACCAAATCGGTCTGACCGAGTTCTCTGAATCGGTCCCACCGAGTCTGGTGATTTGTGTGTAACGGTTAGATTTTGTGTGGAGGCTATATGTACCCCTCCACCCACTCTTCACTCGTGGAGAGAGCCATCAGAACATGCCTACACTTCCAACACATATTTTCTGAGAGAGAACCACCTACACTTGTGTTGAGGTCAAGATATCCCATTCCAACCACATAAATCTTGATCTCTAGCCTTCCCCAAGTTGCTTTCCACTCAAATCTTCTTTCCACCAAATCCAAATCCTGTGAGAGAGAGTGGAGTGTTGGGGAGACTATCATTTGAAGCACAAGAGCAAAGAATTCATCATCAACACACCATTTGTTACTTCTTGGAGAGTGGTGTCTCCTAGATTGGCTAGGTGTCACTTGGGAACCTCCGTCAAGATTGTGGAGTTGAACCAAGAAGTTTGTAAGGGCAAGGAGATCGCCTACTTTGTGAAGACCTACCCTAGTGAGGCAAGTCCTTCGTGGGCGACGGCCATGGTGGGATAGACAATGTTGCTTCTTCATGGACCCTTCGTGGGTGGAGCCCTCCGTGGACTCGCGCAACCGTTACCCTTCATGGATTGAAGTCTCCATCAACGTGGATATACGATAGCCACCTATCGGAACCACGCATAAAAAATCTCCATGTCAACATTGCGTTTGCTCCCTCAAACTCCTCCCTTTACCTTCATATGCAATTGTTTTACATCCCGCTGCTCTACTCTTAGAATTGCATGTGTGGGTTGATTGCTTGACTTGTGCTAAGTTGCTAAAATCTGCCAAGAACTAAAATTGGGAAAAGGCTAGATTTTCATTTGGTCAAGTAGTCTAATCACCCCCCTCTAGACATACTTTCGATCCTACAACAACTCATATGAAGAAGCAAAAACTTAGGCTCAACCGATATTAACAGATAATTGCTGAAGAAGAAAGGTGGGATTCTTACCAGGGCATCCCCAAGCTTAGATGCTTGAGACTTCTTGAAAAATTATTTTGGGGTGCCTTGGGCGTCCCCAAGCTTGAGCTTTTGTGTCTCCTTAATTCCTTTTATATCACGGTTTTCCTAAATCTCAAAAGCTTTATCCACACAAAACTTAACAAGAACTCGTGAGATAAGTTAGTATAAACCAACGCAAAAACCTTATCATTCTCTACTGTAGCAAATCACTAAAATTATTATTCAACATTTCATACTAAATGCCTCTGCATATTTAATGCTCCTATCCTCAAATAGAATCATTAAACAAGCAAACATATGCAAACAATGCAGACATAACAATAATCTGCCAAAACAGTACAGTATGTAAAGAATGCAAGAGTATCAATACTTTTTAAACTCCAAACATTATGGAAATTTGCCAATAAAATTTATGAGAGCTTATTTTTCAAAAAGTTTCAACATTTTGTCACATTCTTACTTTTCTAGGGAATTTTTGCAACAGCGGTAAACTTTCTGTTTTCAAACAGCAACATGTATACTTGCAAAATAGGCATGGTAAAGGCTATCCTTGATATTTTTGTTGAAATAAAAGAGGCAAAACATTATTCTAAATAAAAGAAAGCAAATAAAAATAAAATAAAATGATGCCCCAAGCAAAACTCATATCATGTGACGAACGAAAACATAGCTCCAAATGAGGTTATCAATAATGTTGAAGACGAAAGAGGGGATGCCTTCCGGGGCATCCCCAAGCTTAGTTGCTTGGGTATTCCTTGGATATTAACTTGGTGTGCCTTGGGCATTCCCAAGCTTAGATTCTTGTCACTCCTTATTCTCCTCATATCGATATCTCACCCAAAACTTCAAAACTTCAATCACACAAAACATGATGAAACTTCGTGAGATAAGTTAGTATGATAAAGAGCGTACCATTTCACTTTGGTATTGTCAAAGACAAGATTCATAACTGTTTCCACACAATGCCTACTGTAGCATATCATTTCCACAATTTATATTTAGCAATGTAAGCCATAGAAACTAGAAAACAAGCAAACTATGCATTGAAAACAGAATCTGTCAAAAACAGAATAGTCTGTAATGATCTGGATAACTACCATACTTATGCTACTCCAGAAATTCTGAAAAAATAATAGAACCTGTGTAATTTGTATGTATATCACCTGTAAAAAATTCAGAATTTTATAGCGCTCCAGTGAATTTTAAAAACTCCTGGACTGAGCGCAAAAGTTTTCTGTTTTTGGACAGAATCAAGTCAACTATCATTCACACTATCCCAAAGGCTTTACTTGGTACTTTATTGAAACAAAAGCTATAAAACATGATTACTACAGTAGCATAATCATGTGAACACACAAAAACAGTAGGTAAAAGTGTTGGGTTGTCTCCCAACAAGCGCTTTTCTTTAATGCCTTTTAGCTAGGCATGACGAGTTCAATGATGCTCGCATAAAAGATAAGAATTGAAGCAGGAAAGAGAGCATCATGAATCATATGACTAGCAAATTTAAGCCTAACATGCTTCCTATGCATAGGGTTTTTGTGAGCAAACAAATTATGGGAGCAAGAATCAACTAGCATAGGAGGCAAAACGAGCATAACTTCAAAACTTTCAACACATAGAGAGGGAACTCGATATTATTGCAATTCTTACAAGCATAAGTTCCTCCCTCATAATAATTTTCAGTAGCATCATGAATGAACTCAACAATATATCTATCACATAGAGCATTCTTTTCATGATCCACAAGCATAGAAAATTTATTACTCTCCACACAAGCAAATTTATTCTCATGAATAATAGTGGGAGGAGACTCAACAAAATAACTATCATGGGATTGAAAATTAAAATCATGATGACAAGTTTCATGGTTATAATTATTCAATATAGCATGCATGTCATCACCATAATCATCATAGATAGCAACATTGTTTTCATAATCAATTGAAACCTCTTCGAAAATGGTGGACTCGTCACTAAATAAAGTCATGACCTCTCCAAATCCACTTTCATCATTATAATAATCATAAATAGGAGGCATGCAATCATTATAACAAATTTGCACATCAAATCTTGGGGGACTAAAAATATCATCTTCATCAAACATAGCATCCGCAAGCTTATGGATTTGCATATCATTAGCATCACGGATATTCAAAGAATTCATACTAACAACATTGCAATCACGCTCATCATTTATACCAAACATTCTACTGAATTCTTCTTCTATCAATTGAGCACAATTTTCCTTTCCATCATTTTCAAGAAATACATTATAAAGATGAATAATATGATGCAACCTCAATTCCATTTTTCTGTAATTTTCTTTTATAACCAAACTAGTGATAAAATAAGAAACTAAAAGATTCAATTGCAATATGTAAAGATATGCCTTCAAGCACTCACCTCCCCGACAACGGCGCCAGAAAACAACTTCGTTGACGGGGTGTGAGTGCCGCTTACCTAACCTCCCCGGCAACGGCGCCAGAAAAGAGCTTGATGTCTACTACGCAATTTTATTCTTGTAGTCTCGTGTTGGGCCTACAAGCGCAGAGTTTTGTAGGACAGTAGCAATTTTCCCTCAAGTGGATGACCTAAGGTTTATTAATCCGTGGGAGATGTAGGATGAAGATGGTCTCTCCCAAACAACCCTGCAACCAAATACAAGAAATCTCTTGTGTCCCCAACACACCCAATACACTGGAAAATTGTATAGGTGCACTAGTTCAGCGAAGAGATGGTGATAAAAGTGTAATATTGATGGTAGAAATATATTTTTATAATCTGAATAAATAAAAACAGCAAGGTAGAAATTAGTAAACGGGCGCAAAAACGGTATTGCAATGCTTGAAAATCAGGCCTAGGGTCCATACTTTCGCTAGTGCAATCTCTCAACAATGCTAATATAATTGGATCATATAACCGTCCCTCAACGTGAAACGAAGAATCACTCCAAAGTTCCTATCTAGCGGAGAACATATGAAGAAATCATTTGTAGGGTACGAAACCACCTCGAAGCTATTCTTTCCGATCGATCTATCCAAGAGTTCGTACTAAAATAACAACAAATAATTTCAGATTCATAATACTCAATCCAACATAAAGAACTTCAAAGGGTGCCCCAAGATTTCTACTGGAGAAACAAAAGACGAGAACGTGCATCAACCCCTACGCGTAGATTACCCCAATGTCACCGCGGGAATCCGGAAGTTGAGTGCCAAAACACATATCAAGCATTCATGTGCAAGACATATATCAAGTGCTCTCAAATCCATAAAAGTATTCAATTCGATAACAAAGAAATCTCAAAGGAAAAAACTCAATTCATCACAACAAGATAGAGAGGGAAAAAACCATATGATCCGACTATATTACCAAAGCCCTCGATACATCAAGATCGTGCAATCTCAAGAACACGAGAGAGAGAGAGGGAGAGAGAGATTAAACACATAGCTACTGGTACAAACCCTCAGCCCCGAGGGTGGACTAATCCCTCCTCATCATGGTGGCTTCCGGGATGATGAAGATGGCCACCAGTGATGATTTCCCCCTCTGACAGGGTGCCGGAAAGGGTCTATATTGGTTTTCGGTGGCTACAGAGCTTTGCGGGGGCGGAACATCTGATCTAGGTTAACCCCAAGGGTTTTCGGAATATTTGGGAATTTATATGGTAAAGAGGGGTGCGGGAGGCCACCGAGGTGGGCACAACCCACCTGGGCATGCCTGGTGGCCCAGGCGCGCCCTGGTGGGTTGTGCCCTCCTCGGGGCACCCCGAGGTGCTACTCTATCCCATTGGTGGTCCTCTGGTCCATAAAAAATCCACAAAAAGTTTCGCGGTGTTTGGACTCCGTTTGATATTGATTTCCCACGTTGTAAAAAACAAGCAAAAAACAGCAACTGGCACTGGGCACTGGGTCAATAGGTTAGTCCCAAAAAATGATATAAAGTTGCAATAAAATGATTGTAAAACATACAAGAATGATAATATAACAACATGAATACTTCATAAATTATAGATACGTTGGAGACGTGTCACAGTTTCGTTATCACAAAGCAATGGAACATGTTTCACATGTATCCCATAATCCTCAAGGGTTTGGGTCATCCAAAGTAATTGAGCACAACATGATCCAGCGGTAATGTATTCCTCTTCGGTGGTGGATAAGGATACCGAGTTTTGTTTCTTGGAGGACCAAGACACAAGGGATCTACCTAGAAATTGACAAGTACCTGAAGTGGACTTTCTACCAGCCTTGTCACTAGCATAATCCGAATCGGAGTAGCCAACAAAATCAAAAGATGGCCTCTTAGGATACCAAATGCCAAAGTTTGGGGTAAGTATTAAATATCTCACTATCCTTTTCATATCCTTAGGATGGCATTCTTTAGGGGTTGCTTGATATTGTGCACACATGCACACACTTAGCATCATATCGGGACGGGAGGCCCATAGATATAACAATGAACCAATTATAAAGCGGTAAACCTTTTGGTTAACCGATTTTCCATCCTTAGTCAAGTCTAGATGTCTACTCGTAGGCATGGGTGTTCTCATACATTTGCTTTCTTGCATGGTGAACTTCTTGACAAGATCCTTGGTATAATTTTTTTGAGAAACAAAGGTACCCTCCTTAGTTTGCTTGATTTTCAAACCAAGGAAAAAAAATTGAGTTCACTCATCATAGACATCTCAAACTTCTCCGACATTAGCCTTCCAAACTTTTCACTAAAATGGGGGTTAGTAGAACCAAATATGATATCAGCCACATAAATATGGCACACAAATAATTCACCATTAACCCTTTTAGTAAAAAGTGTAGAATCAATCTTCCCAATTTCAAAGCCTTTTTCAATAAGGAACTTGGTCAATCATATATATCATGCTCTAGGAGCTAGTTTAAGACCATAAAGAGCTTTATGAAGTTTGTAAACATGATCGGGTTTCTTGGGATTAACAAAGCCGGGAGGTTGTTTAACATAGACTTCCTCCTCAACTTCACCATTTAGAAAAGCACTTTTAATGTCCATTTGGTATAAAGTGATATCATGGTGATTGGCATAAGCAAGTAAGATGCGTATGGACTCAAGTCTAGCAACGGAGGCATAAGTCTAACCATAGTCCATACCTTCGACTTGAGTGTAGCCTTGAGCGACGAGACGGGCCTTGTTGCGTACAACTTGTCCATCCTCATCTTTCTTATTCCGAAACACCCACTTGGTTCCAATGACATTGTGGTTGTCGTCCGGCTTTTCAACCAAAGTCCACACTTGATTCCTCTCGAAATTATGTAGCTCTTCATGCATAGCGTTCACCCAATCCAGATCCTCAAGAGCATCTTCAACCTTCATAGGTTCAATACTAGAAATGAATGAATAATGTTCACAAAAGTTAGCCAAATGAGTTTTAGAGCGAGTAATTCTCCCGGTTTGAATATCATCAAAGATTTGTTTGACGGGATGATCTCTTGTGACTCTTACCCTAACTCGTGAGAGCTTTTGTTTGGGTCTGGGTGTACATCCTATTCATTGTCTTCTTCTTCTTCTTCTTGTCCTTTTTCATTGTTGTTGGCGTTACTGTTCTCTTGTGGAGGTGGGGAAGGAGGTCGATGAGGTTCATCTTGTTGTACTTCCTTGTTTCCTTCATTTTGACGTGTTCCACTTGTGGATGCCTCCAAGTCAACTTGCGGTTCACCTTGGTGTGAAGTTGAGGCTACCACTTAAATGGACCAAGTAATTTCCTTCACCTTTGTTGGACGAACCTTCCCAATAGACAAGTCTTGAATTGCTTCCGAAGGGTCTTTGTCTCCTACATCAATTGGCAATTGCTCTACTTGCGAGCCGTTAGATTCATCAAACTTCACTTCTATTGTCTCTTAAACTTTTCGGGTGAAATTGTTGTAGACACGGTAAGTGTGAGAGTTTGAACCATAACCGAGTAGGAACCCTTCATGAGATTTAGGGGAAAATTTTGAATGATGATGCTTGTCAGGAATGTAACACTTTGAGCCAAATACTCGAAAGTATCCAACTTGGGGTTTGTTACCGGTGAGAAGCTCGTATGCTATCTTGCCGAGAAGCTTGTGAAGGTATAGTCGATTTGTAGCATGGCAAGCTGTCTCAACCGATTCCGCCCAGAAGTGTCTTGGCGATTTGTACTCATCAAGCACCATTCTCGCCATCTCAATTAGTGTCCGGTTCTTCCTCTCAACAACTCCATTTTGTTGAGGTGTGAACGTAGCCGAGAACTGATGTGAAATCCCTTCTTCGTCAAGAAAGGTATCCACATTGGCGTTCTTGAACTCCATTCCTTTGTCGCTTCGAACCTTCTTGGTCTTCACTTCAAATTGGTTTTGGGCCTTTCTAGCGAAGTTCTTGAAGATCTTTTTGGACCTGTGATGTATCATCAAGAAAGAACACCCACGTAACTCTGGAAAAACCATCAACAATGACTAAACCGAACGAGTTACCACCGAGACTTTTGTAGGCGTTGGGACCAAAAAGTTCCATATGAAGTAGCTCAAGTGGCCTTCTCGTGGTCATGCTGTTCTTCACAGGATGACTTCAACCAACTTGTTTTCCTGCTTTACAAGCACTGCAAAGTCTATCCTTGTCAAATATAACATCTTTAACACAAAGGATATGATCACCTTTGATAAGCTTATCAAGATTTCGCATGTCCACATGACCTAGCCTTCTATGCCATAACCAACCTTTATAAGATTTAGCAATTATGCAAGTTCGAGGTTGAGCTCTCTTAGTGAAATGAAGAATGTATAGACCACCTCTACGAATACCTGTAAAGACCATATTATGATTATCTCTTTGGAACACTTGGCAATCTATTTCAGTAAAGAGAACATTGAACCCGAGGTCAGCTAGTCTAGATACGGAAAGTAAATTATAACCAAGGGATTCAACGAGCATGACATTTTGGATAGAGCTATCATGGGAGATGGCCACCTTACCGAGGCCAACTACCTTAGCCTTTGAGTTATCACCAAAGTGACATACTTTCGGGGACCATCGTTTTCAGTAAGCTCATGAAACATTTCCTTATCTTCGTTCATATGATCAGTACATCCACTATCAAGAACCCATTCCTTTCCTCCGGCCACGTAACCATGAAGGTTAGGCATAAGACGAAAGTGTCTCATTGACTCATCAAGATCAAAGTCATTATCATCATCCTCATCATAATATCCATGTTCAACATCATCATGTGATTGATCATCACCTAGAGAGAGTGATTCATTAGATTTATGACCATGACAATGTGCATCTTTATGAATTCTAATAACTTGTGAAATGATGCTACTAATGACTCCAATATCTCCTTTGGCACGCATAAGGTCACAAAGCTCAAATAGACAATCACCAAATTTAGGATCACTAGGATTCATTTTATGAAAAGCAATGGACTTTTGAAGAATCTCATCTAGATTTTTCAAGGAATAGTTTGGAAAGCGCTCCTCAAGGCATCTCCATATAGCATAAGCACATTCAAATGTAGGCAAGCATACAAGCAAATTTCTAGGAAATCCTCTCATGATAAGATCAATAGTTCTAAGATTGCGGGTCATGTCAAGATACTCTCGGGGGTAGGCGGTAGGATGCAAAGGATCAATGGGAGGCACACAAGGACTAGCAATATACTTGTTCAAATTATATTCATTGAAAATCTCAAGCATCTCATTTCTCCAAGCATTATAGAACTCTCCGTCAAGCATAGGCACTCTACGTCTAATACTACCAATCGTAGACTCATCCATCTTCCTCCAATGGTGATTAAACCAAAGCAATGGAGACCAAAGCTCTGATACCAATTGGAAGGATCGAGAAGAGGGGTCTAGAGGGGGGTGATTAGACCCTCAACAAACAAAAGTGGCAATTTTTATGTTCTTCAAGTTGAGGTGGAGTTTTAGTACAAGTTAAAGCATTCACAATACATTTCAAGCAAGCCTGATAAGAGTATGAGCAGAGGAAAGAGTAAATCATGCTAATTGCAAGAAAGTAAAGGGATGGGATTGGAGTGTGCAAACGCAATGTAGACATGGATATTTTTGTCGTGGTTCCGATAGGTGGTGCTATCGTACATCCACATTGATGAAACCTTAAACCACGAAGGGTAACAGTTGCGCGGGTCCACGAAGGTTTCCACCCACGAAGGGTCCACGAAGAAGCAACCTTGTCTATCTCACCATGGCCATTGCCCACGAAGGACTTGCCTCACTCGGGTAGATCTTCACGAAGTAGGCGATCTCCTTGCCCTTACAAACTTCTTGGTTCAACTCCACAATCTTGTCGGAGGCTCCCAAGCGACACCTAACCAATCTAGGAGACACCACTCTCCAAAAGGTAATAGATGGTGTGTTGATGATGAACTCCTTGCTCTTGTGCTTCAAATGATAGTCTCCCCAACACTCAACTCTCTGCCATAGATTTGGCTATGGTGGAAAGATGATTTGAGTGGAAAGCAACTTGGTAAAGGCTAGAGATCAAGATTCTTGTGGTAGGATCAGAATGTCTTGGTCTTAACACATGACATGAGTAGGTGGTTCTCTCTCAGAAAATGAGTAGTGGAAGTGTTGGCACGTTCTGATGGCTCTCCCACATATGGAGAAGGGGGTGGAGGGGTATATATAGCCTCCACACAAAATCCAACCGTTACACACATTTGACCCAACTCGGTCAGACCGAATAGAAGAACTCGGTGAGACCGATTCAGTTCAAAATGTGAACGTTAGGAATCCCGGTGGGACCGATGTGCTAGGGCTAGTGCAAAACCTCATCACGGTGAGACCGATTGCTTGAACTTGATGAGACCGATTTCAGCAAAGAGCAAACAAAGAGTTGGTCAAGAAAACTCGGTGGGACCGATTGCACATTTCAATGAGACCAAAATAATTGCAATAGGAAACACAGAGTTTGCAAAGCCATCTCGGTGAGACCGAGATCTGTATTGGTGTAACCGAATTGCTAGGGTTTCTCGCAGTGGTTATGTCAAATGAACTTGGTGGCGCCGGATGGATCATTTCGGTGGGGCCGAGTTTGACTTTGAGTTTTGGACATATTTGGTAGAGAAAGTGGCTGAGGGTTTTTGGAGCATTATCACTAAGCACTTTGAGCAAGCATACCATTAAGCAACACCTCATCCCCTTTTAATAGTATTGGCTTTCCTATGGACTCAATGTGATCTTGGACCACTAAAATATTAATGAAGAGTCTTGAGCTTTTGCCAATCTTTATCCTTAGCATTTTGAAGGGGTTCCACACCCTCTTGTCCTTGCCACACCATTGTTGAACTTGTCTGAAATACACTAGGTAAAAGTATTAGTCCAACAAGAGATATGTTGACATTAATTACCAAAAGCACCCAGGAGCACTTGTGCTTTCCGTTGACTAATTAGTTCGGGCTATTCGGGTAATTAGGGTACCATGGCCTTTACCCGAATTACCCATAGAATATTGACATGAAACAATAAAAAAATTATAGATATGACTGAGACGTATCATGCATGATTGTTAGAGCTTTGTATTTCTTTCCAATCTATCCGTTTGGTTTGGCCAACTAGATTGATTTATCTTCAGTGGGAGAGGTGCTTTGTAATTGGTTCAAATCTTACGGTGCTCTATATCACAATGACAAAAAGGGACATGTATTTGTATTGTTACTATTTAGGGTAAAACGATGAGGTTTATTCATATTGATTGGGTTTACTTTGTCTACATCATGTCATCTTGCTTAAGGCGTTACTCTGTTTGTCATGAACTTAATACAATAGATGCATGCTGGATATCGGTCGATTGGTGGAGTGATAGTAGTAGATGCAGGCATGAGTTGGTCTACTTCTCTCGGACGTGATACCTATATACATGATCATTGCCATGAATACGTCATAACTACCGCGCCTTTCCGTCAATTGCCCAACAGTAATTTGTTCACCTACGTATGCTATGTGTTCGAGAGAGAAGTCTCTAGTGAAAATTATGGCCCCTGTGTCTACTTTTATCATATTATAAAACCCAAGATTCCTTTGCTACAATTTATTTACTTTTTTGCAATTCATCTATCTATCTATACAAGATTTAATCCTTGCATGTAACGAGTTCAAGAGGATTGACTACCCTCTTGCCCGCGTTGGGTGCAAGTATTTGATTTTGTGTGTGTAGGTGCTATTCACGAGGCGTTGCGTGATTTTCTTATTGGTTCGATAAACCTTGATTCTCAATGAGAGAAATACTCATCTATATTGTACTGCATCTCCTCTCCTATTTGGGGAAAATCCCAACGCAACTCACAAGTAACAGTACTATTGTTGGGGAACGTTACAGAAAATTAAAATTTTTCCTACGGTTTCACCAAGATCCATCTATGAGTTCATCTAGCAACGAGTCAAGGGAGAGATAGATTGCATCTACATACCACTTTGTAGATCGCGAGCGGAAGCGTTCAACGAACGGGGATGAAATAGTAGTACACACCATGATCCAAATCACCGGAGATCCTAGCACCGAAAGCACGGCACCTCCGCGTTCAACACACGTACGGTCAGCATAACGTCTCCTTCTTCTTGATCCAGCAAGGCAAAGGAGAGGTTGGGGAAGAAGACTCCGGCAGCAGCACGACGGCGTGGTGATGGTGGATCCGCAGTACTCCGACAGGGCTTTGCCCAGCTCTTACGGAGGAGGAGGATGTGTTGGAGAGGGAGAGGGAGGCGCCAGGGCATAGGGTGCCCAGCCCCCCCTCCCCTCCCCCATTTATATAGGCCTCTGGGGGGCGCCGGCCCTGGGAGATCAGATCTCCCAAGGGGGGCGGCGGCCAGGGAGGTTCCCCCCCCCCCCAAGCCATCTAGGAGGTGCCTTCCACCACTAGGACTCCTCCCTTTTGGAACCCTAGGCGCATGGGACCCTTTGGGGCTGGTTCCCCTTGGCCCATGCAGGCCAAGGCGCACCCCCTAAGGACCATGTGGCCCACCAGGGCAGGTGGCCCCACCTGGTGGACCCCCGGGACCCCTCCGGTGGTCCCGGTACAATACCGATAACACCAAAACTTGTCCCGATGGCCGAAATAGCACTTCCTATATATAATTCTTTACCTCCGGACCATTCCGGAACTCCTCATGACGTCCGGGATCTCATCCGGGACTCCGAACAACATTCGGGTTACTGCATATACATATCTTCACAACCCTAGCGTTACCGAACCTTAAGTGTGTAGACCCTACGGGTTCGGGAGACATGCAGACATGACCGAGACGACTCTCGGGCAATAACCAACAGCGGGATCTGGATACCCATGTTGGCTCCCACATGCTCCATGATGATCTCATCGGATGAACCACGATGTCGAGGATTCAATTAATCCCGTATACGATTCCCTTTGTCAATCGGTATTTTACTTGCCCGAGATTCGATCGTCGGTATCCCAATACCTCGTTCAATCTCGTTACCGGCAAGTCACTTTTCTCGTACCGTAATGCATGATCCCGTGATCAAACACTTTGATCACATTGAGCTCATTGTGATGATACATTACCGAGAGGGCCCGGTGATACCTCTCCGTCAAGCGGAGTGACAAATCCCAGTCTCGATCCATGTCAACCCAACAGACACTTTCAGAGATACCCGTAGTATACCTTTATAGTCACCCAGTTACGTTGTGACGTTTGGCACACCCAAAGCACTCCTACAGTATCCGGGAGTTACACGATCTCATGGTCTAAGGAAAAGATACTTGACATTGGAAAACTCTAGCAAACGAACTATGCGATCTTATGCTATGTTTAGGATTGGGTCTTGTCCATCACATCATTCTCCTAATGATGTGATCCCGTTATCGATGACATCCAATGTCCATAGTCAGGAAGCCATGACTATTTGTCGATCAACGAGCTAGTCAACTAGAGGCTCACTAGGGACATGTTTGTTGTCTGTTATTCACACATGTATTACGATTTCCGGATAACACAATTATAGCATGAATAAAGACAATTATCATGAATAAGGAAATATAATAATAAAGCTTTTATTATTGCCTCTAGGGCATATTTCCAACAGTCTCCCACTTGCACTAGAGTCAATAATCTAGTTACATTGTGATGAATCGAACACACATAGAGTTCTGGTGCTGATCATGTTTTGCCTTAGGGAGAGGTTTAGTCAACGGATCTGCCACATTCAGATCCGTGTGTACTTTACAAATTTCTATGTCTCCGTCTTGAACATTTTCACGAATGGAGTTGAAGCGACGCTTGATGTGCCTGGTCTTCTTGTGAAACCTGGGCTCCTTTGCAAGTGCAATAGCTCCAGTGTTGTCACAGAAGAGCTTGATTGGCCCCGACGCATTGGGTATGACTCCGAGGTCGGTGATGAACTCCTTCACCCAAATTGCTTCATGTGCTGCCTCCGAGGCTGCCATGTACTCCGCTTCACATGTAGATCCCGCCACGACGCTTTGCTTGCAACTGCACCAGATAACTGCCCCACCATTCAAAATATACACGTATCTGGTTTGTGACTTAGAGTCATCCAGATCTGTGTCGAAGCTAGCGTCGACGTAACCTTTTACGACGAGCTCTTCGTCACCTCCATAAACGAGAAACATTTCCTTGGTCCTTTTCAGGTACTTCAGGATATTCTTGACCGCTGTCCAGTGTTCCTTGCCGGGATTACTTTGGTACCTACCTACCAAACTTACGGCAAGGTTTACATCAGGTCTGGTACACAGCATGGCATACATAATAGAACCTATGGCTGAGGCATAGGGGATGACACTCATCTCTTCTATATCTTCTGCCGTGGTCGGACATTGAGCTGAGCTCAATTTCACACCTTGTAACACAGGTAAGAACCCTTTCTTAGATTGATCCATATTGAATTTCTTCAATATCTTATCAAGGTATGTGCTTTGTGAAAGACCTATGAGGCGTCTCGATCTATCTCTATAGATCTTGATGCCTAATATATAAGCAGCTTCTCCAAGGTCCTTCATTGAAAAACTCTTATTCAAGTAGGCCTTAATGCTGTCCAAAAGTTCTATATCATTTCCCATCAAAAGTATGTCGTCTACATATAATATGAGAAATGCTACAGCGCTCCCACTCACTTTCTTGTAAACACAGGCTTCTCCATAAGTCTGTGTAAACCCAAACGCTTTGATCATCTCATCAAAGCGAATGTTCCAACTCCGAGATGCTTGCACCAACCCATAAATCGAACGTTGGAGCTTGCACACCTTGTCAGCATTCTTAGGATCGACAAAACCTTCCGGCTGCATCATATACAATTCTTCCTTAAGGAAACCATTAAGGAATGCCGTTTTGACGTCCATTTGCCATATTTCATAATCGTAGAATGCGGCAATTGCTAACATGATTCGGACGGACTTCAGCTTCGCTACTGGTGAGAAAGTCTCATCGTAGTCAATTCCTTGAACTTGTCGATAACACTTAGCGACAAGCCGAGCTTTATAGATGGTCACATTACCATCCGTGTCTGTCTTCTTCTTAAAGATCCATTTATTTTCTATGGCTCGCCGCTCAACGGGCAAGTCAGTCAAAGTCCATACTTTATTTTCATACATGGATCCTATCTCGGATTTCATGGCTTCCAGCCATTTGTCGGAATCCGGGCCCGCCATTGATTCCTCATAGTTCGAAGGTTCACCGTTGTCTAACAACATGATTTCCAAGACAGGGTTCCCGTACCACTCTGGTGCGGAACGTGTCCTTGTGGACCTTCGAATTTCAGTAGGAGCTTGATTAGAAGTATCTTGATCATCATCATTAATTTCCTCTCTAGTCGGTGCAGGCACCTCAGAAACGTTTTCTTGAGTTTCGCCATTTTCCGGTTCAAGAGGTAACACTTCATCAAGTTCTACTTTCCTCCCACTTACTTCTTTTGAGAGAAACTCTTTCTCCAGAAAGGATCCATTCTTGGCAACAAAGATCTTGCCTTCGGATCTGAGGTAGAAGGTATACCCAACAGTTTCTTTAGGGTATCCTATGAAGACGCATTTTTCCGACTTGGGTTCGAGCTTTTCAGGTTGAAGTTTCTTGACATAAGCATCGCATCCCAAACTTTTAGAAACGACAGCTTAGGTTTCTTCCCAAACCATAATTCATACGGTGTCGTCTCAACGGATTTCGACGGAGCCCTATTTAAAGTGAATGCGGCAGTTTCTAAAGCATAGCCCCAAAAAGGTAGCGGTAAGTCGGTAAGAGACATCATAGATCGCACCATATCTAATAGAGTGCGATTACGACGTTCGGACACACCATTACGCTGAGGTGTTCCAGGCGGCGTGAGTTGTGAAACTATTCCACATTTTCTTAAGTGTGTGCTAAATTCGTGACTCAAGTATTCTCCTCCACGATCTGATCGTAGAAACTTGATCTTTCTTTCACGTTGATTTTCAACCTCACTCTGAAATTCCTTGAACTTTTCAAAGGTCTCAGACTTGTGTTTCATTAAGTAGACATACCCATATCTACTCAAGTCATCAGTGAGGGTGAGAACATAACGATAGCCACCGCGAGCCTCAACACTCATTGGACCGCACACATCGGTATGTATGATTTCCAATAAGTTGGTTGCTCGCTCCATTGTTCCCGAGAACGGAGTCTTGGTCATTTTACCCATGAGGCATGGTTCGCACGTGTCAAATGATTCATAATCAAGAGACTCTAAAAGTCCATCTGCATGGAGCTTCTTCATGCGTTTGACACCTATGTGACCAAGGCGGCAGTGCCACAAATATGTGGGACTATTGTTATCAACTTTAACTGTTTTGGTATTCACACTATGAATATGTGTATCATCACGTACAAGATTCATTAAGAATAAACCATTAACCATCGGAGCATGACCATAAAACATATCTCTCATATAAATAGAACAACCATTATTCTCGGATTTAAATGAGTAGCCATCTCGAATTAAACGAGATCCAGACACAATGTTCATGCTCAAACTTGGCACTAAATAACAATTATTGAGGTTTAAAACTAATCCCGTAGGTAAATGTAGAGGCAGCGTGCCGACGGCGATCACATCGACCTTGGAACCATTCCCGACGCGCATCGTCACCTCGTCCTTCGCCAGTCTCCGTTTATTCCGCAGCTCCTGCTTTGAGTTACAAATGTGAGCAACTGCACCGGTATCAAATACCCAAGAGCTACTACGAGTACTGGTAAGGTACACATCAATCACATATACCTTTGGTTTTGCCGGCCTTCTTGTCCGCTAAGTATTTGGGGCAGTTCCGCTTCCAGTGACCACTTCCCTTGCAATAAAAACACTCAGTCTCGGGCTTGGGTCCATTCTTTGGCTTCTTCCCGACAACTTGCTTACCGGGCGCGGCAACTTCTTTGCCGTCCTTCTTGAAGTTCTTTTTACCCTTGCCCTTCTTGAACTTAGTGGTTTTATTCACCATCAACACTTGATGCTCCTTCTTGATTTCTACCTCTGCTGATTTCAGCATAGCATATACCTCAGGAATGGTCTTTACCATCCCCTGCATATTTTAGTTCATCACAAAGCTCTTGTAGCTAGGTGGAAGCGACTGGAGGATTCTGTCAATGACCGCTTCATCCGGGAGATTCACTTCCAGTTGAGTCAAGCGGTTGTGCAACCCAGACATTTTGAGTATGTGCTCACTGACAGAGCCATTTTCCTCCATCTTGCAGCTAAAGAATTTGTCGGAGACTTCATATCTCTCGACCCGGGCATGAGCTTGGAAAACCATTTTCAGCTCTTCGAACATCTCATATGCTCCATGTCTCTCAAAACGCTTTTGGAGTCCCGGCTCTAAGCTGTAAAGCATGCCGCACTGAACGAGGGAGTAATCATCGCAGCGTGACTGCCAAGCGTTCATAATGTCTTGTTCTGCAGGGAGAATAGGTGCGTCACCCAGCGGTGCTCGTAGGACATAATCTTTCTTGGCAGCTATGAGGATGATCCTCAGGTTCCGGACCCAGTCCGTATAGTTGCTACCATCGTCTTTCAGCTTGGTTTTCTCTAGGAACGCGTTGAAGTTGAGGACTACGTTGGCCATTTGATCTACAAGACATATTGTAAATATTTAGACTAAGTTCATGATAATAAAGTTCATTTAATCAAATTATTTAATGAACTCCCACTTAGATAGACATCCCTCTTCTAGTCATCTAAGTATTACATGATCCTAGTCAACTAGGCCGTGTTCGATCATCACGTGAGACGGACTAGTCAACATCGGTGAACATCTTCATGTTGATCGTATCTTCTATACGACTCATGCTCGACCTTTCGGCCTTCTGTGTTCCGAGGCCATGTCTGTACATGCTAGGCTCGTCAAGTCAACCTAAGTGTTTTGCATGTGTAAATCTGTCTTACACCCGTTGTATGTGAACGTTAGAATCTATCACACCCGATCATCACGTGGTGCTTCGAAACAACGAACTGTCGCAACGGTGCACAGTTAGGGGGAACACTTTCTTGAAATTATTATGAGGGATCATCTTATTTACTACCGTCGTTCTAAGTAAACAAGATGCAAAACATGATAAACATCACATGCAATTAAATAATAAACGTGACATGATATGGCCAATATCACATAGCTCCTTCGATCTCCATCTTGGGGCTCCATGATCATCTTGTCACCGGCTTGACACCATGATCTTCATCATCATGATCTTCATCATCGTGTCTCCATGAAGTTGCTCGCCAACTATTACTTCTACTACTATGGCTAACGCGTTTAGCAATAAAGTAAAGTAATTTACATGGCGTTTTTCAATGACACGCAGGTCATACAAAAAATAAAGACAACTCCTATGGCTCCTGTCGGTTGTCATACTCATCGACATGCAAGTCGTGATTCCTATTACAATAGCATGAACATCTCATACATCACATATAGATCATTCATCATTCATCACAACTTTGGCCATATCATATCACAAAACACTCGCGGCAAAAACAAGTTAGACGTCCTCTAATTGTTGTTGCAAGTTTTACGTGGCTGAATTAGGGTTCTAGCAAGAACGTTTTCTTACCTACGTTAAAACCACAACGTGATTTGTCAACTTCTATTTACCCTTCATAAGGACCCTTTTCATCGAATCCGCTCCAACTAAAGTGGGAGAGACAGACACCCGCCAGCCACCTTATGCAACTAGTGCATGTTAGTCGGTGGAACCGGTCTCACGTAAGCGTACGTGTAAGGTTGGTCCGGGCCGCTTCATCCCACAATACCGCTGAAGCAAGATAAGACTAGTAGCGGCAAGAAGAGTTGACAACATCTACGCCCACAACAAATTGTGTTCTACTCGTGCAATAGAGAACTACGCATAGACCTAGCTCATGATGCCACTGTTGGGGAACGTTGCAGAAAATTAAAATTTTTCCTACGGTTTCACCAAGATCCATCTATGAGTTCATCTAGCAACGAGTCAAGGGAGAGAGAGATTGCATCTACATACCACTTTGTAGATCGCGAGCGGAAGCATTCAACGAACGGGGATGAAATAGTCGTACACACCGTGATCCAAATCACCGGAGATCCTAGCACCGAAAGCACGGCACCTCCGCGTTCAACACACGTACGGTCAGCGTAACGTCTCCTTCTTCTTGATCCAGCAAGGCAAAGGAGAGGTTGGGGAAGAAGACTCCGGCAGCAGCACGACGGCGTGGTGATGGTGGAGCCGCAGTACTCCGACAGGGCTTCGCCGAGCTCTTACGGAGGAGGAGGATGTGTTGGAGAGGGAGAGGGAGGCGCCAGGGCATAGGGTGCCCAGCCCCCCCTCCCCTCCCCCCTTTATATAGGCCTCTGGGGGGCGCCGGCCCTGGGAGATCAGATCTCCCAAGGGGGGCGGCGGCCAGGGAGGTTCCCCCCCCCCAAGCCATCTAGGAGGTGCCTTCCACCACTAGGACTCCTCCCTTTTGGAACCCTAGGCGCATGGGACCCTTTGGGGCTGGTTCCCCTTGGCCCATGCAGGCCAAGGCGCACCCCCTAAGGCCCATGTGGCCCACCAGGGCAGGTGGCCCCACCAGGTGGACCCCCGGGACCCCTTCGGTGGTCCCGGTACAATACCGATAACACCGAAACTTGTCCCGATGGCCGAAATAGCACTTCCTATATATAATTCTTTACCTCCGGACCATTCCGGAACTCCTCGTGACGTCCGGGATCTCATCCGGGACTCCAAACAACATTCGGGTTACTGCATATACATATCTTCACAACCCTAGCGTTACCGAACCTTAAGTGTGTAGACCCTATGGGTTCGGGAGACATGCAGACATGACCGAGACGACTCTCGGGCAATAACCAACAGCGGGATCTGGATACCCATGTTGGCTCCCACATGCTCCACGATGATCTCATCGGATGAACCACGATGTCGAGGATTCAATTAATCCCGTATACGATTCCCTTTGTCAATCGGTATTTTACTTGCCCGAGATTCGATCGTCGGTATCCCAATACCTCGTTCAATCTCGTTACCGGCAAGTCACTTTTCTCGTACCGTAATGCATGATCCCGTGATCAAACACTTTGATCACATTGAGCTCATTGTGATGATACATTACCGAGAGGGCCCGGTGATACCTCTCCGTCAAGCGGAGTGACAAATCCCAGTCTCGATCCATGTCAACCCAACAGACACTTTCAGAGATACCCGTAGTATACCTTTATAGTCACCCAGTTATGTTGTGACGTTTGGCACACCCAAAGCACTCCTACGGTATCCGAGAGTTACACGATCTCATGGTCTAAGGAAAAGATACTTGACATTGGAAAACTCTAGCAAACGAACTATGCGATCTTATGCTATGTTTAGGATTGGGTCTTGTCCATCACATCATTCTCCTAATGATGTGATCCCGTTATCGATGACATCCAATGTCCATAGTCAGGAAACCATGACTATCTGTCGATCAACGAGCTAGTCAACTAGAGGCTCACTAGGGACATGTTTGTTGTCTGTTATTCACACATGTATTACGATTTCCGGATAACACAATTATAGCACGAATAAAGACAATTATCATGAATAAGGAAATATAATAATAAAGCTTTTATTATTGCCTCTAGGGCATATTTCCAACAACTATGTGGTGTGAGCTCCTATGAACCGCATTAAGCGGCACAATAGTGGGGCTTCCCACAGGGACTCACCGCATGGGCGGCCCAAGGGGGAGCAGCTAGTGGTGAAACAATCGCAAAAATGAGGAGTGTCATCCACGATTGAACTCGCGAATCCCTCCGCTGGGTGCACACTGGTAGCCCTTGTTTGTGATGAGTATGTAGTGTGAATAGTTTAAACTAAACAAATTTGCCCAATTCCTTTTCTTTTTTCTTTTCATTTCTTATTTTTCTTTTTCAAGAAAGTTTTCGTGCTTTTCGAAATTTAAAAAAGCAATATTTTCAATATTTATTCATAAATTTTAAAATATTCACATTTTCAAAAGTTGTACCAGAATTTTTTTTAAATGTTTGTGTCCTTAAAAAAATGTTCAGAATGTCAATAAGCAAACAATATTGAAAAGTACGAACAAAAATAAATCAACATTTGCAACATTTTTTGAAAAACCAACAAAATTTTGAGTTTCAAACATTTAAAAAAAACAAGAATAAAAATTTTGAACCGCAAAGTTTTTGAATTTCGTGAACATTTATTCATTTTGAGCATTTTTCCGAAAAAGGGAACAATTCTGAAATTCCGACAAATTTTTTGACGTTCAAGCATTATTTGAAACTCTCCGAACATTTTTAATTTTTTTTAATTTGTAAATAGGAATGCTTTACATTTTGAAGAAAATTTTAAAACATGTTGGAAATTGCTAAACATTTTTTGAGTTTGTGAATATAATTTTGAAACACGAAATTTTGTGAATTCCAATTTTGTATTAGAAATAATATTTTTTTTCTGAAATTCTGAAGAATATTTAAAATTTTCTAACAAGTGAAAAAGAAAATTGAAAATAAATAAAAATGAAATGAAGATTCTAAAAAGAACGAAAAAAATTGAAGAAAGGAAAAAGAGAAAAAAATTGAAACTAAAAAACCCAGCAAAGAGACACCATGGAAATCCGGTTCACAAAGCTTCTAGAAGGTTCGCAAAACCGTTTATGAATCTCATAGGAGGTTCTCAAAACCATATTTTTTGTAGCGGAAAATTTGATCCTCTAGCGCGATCGTTACCCGATAATTGGGCCAGTCTATCACGTTCGTTGGTTGTTCACCTCTATGCATATCGGTGACAATCTACCGCAGAATGTCCCTGTTATATGGGGCCTCTTGTTTGATGCATTTTGCGTCATATAGGCCTCTGACACACACACAGAGCCCTTGAATAGGCTGGCCCATTTGCAACTCTGTAATGACCGCGCATTTGTACGGTGAGTTGAAACCTGTTTTGAAAAAGTGTTGCTACTAGTGGAGATAACGTGTGTGAATTTTCAGGCATTTCTGGGAAATTGTGACAGTTTTGTAAACAAAAATAACAAAATTGTTTCTTTTTGGAAAAGCATGAACAATTTTTAAAACGTCAACGCATTTTGAATATGTAAAGAAAGTTAGGAAAATAAGAAAATTCTAAAATTCCGGAATGAAATTTGAAACAACAAATATTTTTGAATTTACAAAATTGGAAATACAAGGACATTTTAAAAAATTCTGGAAAATATTTTAAATCTTGATTTTTTTTAAATTGCTGAACATTTTTTAAGGCAATGTTTTTGAATTTGTGATTTTTTTGAAAAACAAGATCATGTTTTTGAGGTTTTGAATAAGATGAAATCTGGAACATTATTTTTGAAATTTCTAATTTTTTTGAAACTCAAATAATTTTCTGAATGTTTGATACAAATTTTTGGAAACAAGAACATCTTTTGAAATTATGAACAACATTTGACAATTTTGAATTTTTAAACAAAATTTGAAATACTGTTGAGTTCTTCAAAATTTGTTTTTTATTCTGTTAAGTGATTTGAAATTCATGAACATATTTTGGAACATGAACTTTTGTGGTATTTGTGAAACAATTTTTCAAAATTTAGATTATTATGGAAGTTTGAACAATATTTTAAATTTTCAAACATTTTACTAAAATAAAAATAAACTAGAAAAATGTTAAAAAAAAGTAGCTGAAAATCCCTCACTTTCACTCCACCCTTCTCAGTTCCAACCCACTTGTGGCGTGAAGGAGGAATGAAGAAAAATGAATGGGCACCGCCCACTTACATCTCGAAAGAAAAAAAAGCGGCCACTCTCTCTGACTCCTCTGTACCTCGCATGGTACGAGAAGCCCACGACAGGGACAAACAGAAAACCAAAAAGCCCACAAATACATCAAGCGGGCGCACATCAGCCCAAGCTCGCAAAGAAAAAACATCAACGGCCGGCCCCATCTTGCGTGAAGTGAAAAAGGCCGACGCTCGTGTCAATGCAACACGGACAAGTGGGCAAATGGCGAGATCACATTGCATGAAAATTAATGACAAACAAGATCAACGGCTTCAGACTTAGATGTGAGGTAAGTATATTACATGCAACGTGATCTAAGTCCTTTTTAAATAGCAAAAATTGATTTGTAAAAGTGGGAGTGACTTTTATAAGGGATGCCCTTTAATTAGTGATTCGGCCAAACTGAATCAGGGTCGAAATATAGCGTCCCATTTTTCACGAGCGCTAACGCGAAGGGTAAAGGGCCGGACCAGGAGCGCTGGCTCTTTTTTTATAGTTGTATTTTACCTAGGTCAATTTTTTTGCCTTTGTCTGTTTCTAATTGAAGTAAATGTCGTCAAATTTAAATAAATATTAACAAATCCAACAAATTTCACGAATTTTAATAATTTCATCAAAATGATGAAATAAAAAATTCTTCATAAAATTTTAAAATGTTCATGAATTGAAAAATATTTTCAAATTAAAAAACTAAGTTCATGGATTTATAATTTTCTATGTGATTATGATTTTCGTAACAATTTTAAAGACACAAAGATTTTTTCGAAAAAAATCACTTTTGGAAATAATAGAACATTATTTGAAATTTCAAAATATTATAAATGCCAACGCTCTTGGGAAAGATGTTTTTTTGTCTAAATTAAGATTTTGTTTTTAATTTCAATATATTTTTATAAACATAACCAAATCTTGAAGAATTTTTGTATTATTGATTAAAAAACTAAATAAAAAATTAAAATAAAATAAAATGAGAAGTAGTTAAAGAAACTAAAAATAGAAAACCCGAAAAGAAACCAAGAAAAACAAGAGAGAAAAATAAGGATCAGGAAACTCCCAAAACCAGCCAGGAACCTTCCAGAACTTTCATCAAGTGTTGTACGTCATATCTTATCATAGCGTGGATTTGAAAAAAGTGCACACATTTGAAAAGAAGTTCCTTGATTTGAAAAAAGTTCATGTGTCCCAGAAAAGTACAGGAATTTAGAAAAAGTCCGTGAATGTAGAACATTTTCGTGATCTCAGAAAAAGGACCGCAAATATGAAAAATATTCACGAAATTGAAAAACATTCTCAATTTTGAAAAGGTTTGTGAAACTGAAGAAAAGTCATGAGAAAAATAGCAGAAAGAAAAGAAAAAAAAATCAGAAACCAGACAGAAACCAAAGAGAAACAAAACCGGAGAACCAGCCAAGAAAAACAAAACCCGATGATTTAGAGTGAGCCGATTGTGCCGGTCCGGTTAAGCTACCTATGTGATGTCCATGAGCGCCAGTTATTGGAAAAGGCTGTAACTGACGCCATAAGCGTTGAATATTTTTAGCATACATAAGCGCTGAATAGGAAACAGCCACAACACACAACAGCTCCCATAAAACCCATCTGGCCGAATTTTGTTTGGCTCACATATGGAGGAGGCCTCCTCCGACGAGCTGTTGGCCCTGCCCGTGCCGGTCCATGCCAGCTTCATCATGGAGCAGTCGCAGGTGCACTTGCAAGGTCACGTGTAGCACTCGCGCGGCGGAGTCAGAGGTGGCACAGTCAATCATGGTCGTGCATGTCAACAACTCCACATTTGTTCGTGTTGCTTGCATGCTTCGCGCCGGGCCGCGACACCACGAGGCCGACCGGTCCACGTCTATTGTAGACCTCACCTCGACCAGCGACGTCCGTGGACTCCAACGAGAAAGAAGAGGACATGGGAGTCGAAGACGTCTGTGTTCCATGTGGGCACAGTCATATCCCATGTCTTAGGGCCAGTTCTTTTGCCAGAATCTGAGGATTCTCCCAGAATTTGACCCCTACCCAGCTTCTCCCAGAATCTTTGAGTCCCATTTGTTTTACAATCCTATCTAATTAGACCCTAACTAGATAGGATTGTAAAACAAATGGGGCTCAAAGATTCTGGGAGAATCTGGGTAGGGGTCGGATTCTGGGAGAATCCCCAGATTCTGTCAAAAGAACTGGGCCTTACTCTTCCTCGCCGACTACCCGCAGCTTCACTTTCCGCGGTTCACTGGGCGAAGATGCCGAACATGGGGAACAACAAAGACTTGAAGCACGGACACGGGCAAAGATTTATACTAGGTTAACTTCAGGACACTTTTGTTTAATGAGATATGTAGAAAATGTAATGAATATGGTATGGTTTAAATGAAAATCATCCTGTTTGTCTGAAAAATCATCCGGTTTATTTAAGTTTCGTTTAAAATGTACGTTTGAGATGTACAGTTGTATGGCCGGCTTCTGTATTAGTGTGTGCAGATGGATACCGTTTCTGTTTAATAGGTCGGCGTTGGAGATGCCCACGGCGAGTATGTATAAAGCGATGATACATGACATGTGGGGTTTTAATGCACGCACGCATCGATCTGTGCTATTTTAGAAACGAGACATCGATTTGCCATTAGTCATGCATGCTATTCAGATTCGAAAGGGAGAGGTAGGAAGAGAATACTGCAATGCAGAAGCAAACAGACGTAAACGCACCTCCATAGGATTCATCCGGCCAACTCGATCGCACTCTAGGACTTGGATGTTACAACTGAGCTAGAAGGAGGTTAGGCGAAACAACCGAAGTGAAATCACACCGAGTTGTCAAGAACTGTCGTCTCCCAGCAAGCAAAATCCCCCTTGGCCACCCTAGAAACCAAAACAAAATAACCTTCGCCAACCCTCTCATTGCTTGCAACAACCGGGCTGCGCATGCATGCATGCATGCATAGTTATCCCATCCACGGAAAATCAATCCCGCATATGAATGCTATGCTCGACACATCCGGAACGATCCAAAGATCTGCGACTGTTCCCTCCCTTTTGGCACAGTGAGATCGCTGATCCGTCACCTCATGAAACCAACCGGTCGGGTCATTCCGCATGCACGCAACCAATTGCTCGTGTTCGTGTTTCTTGCGTCTTGGACTGGATTAACCGCCAGGCGCTGCAGCCTGCAGGACGGGCTACAGCTTCCATCTATCCATCCAGTTCCGGGCTTCTCAAAAGAGGGGCTAGCATAGGTAGTAGGTTTGAACTTTGGACTGAGACGATGTTGCAAAAGGAGATGACCTTCTGGAGTTTGGGCTGTGGGACATCACCTCATGGTTTACCACTGGACTGGCAGGAGCATGTACATAGAAAGTGTGGAAGCACAACTTTAAGGCCATTTCTAACCGATCCTCTACAACCGGTTAGAGAAGTAAAAATTCGTTTTACTTCTCTAACCGGTACCTAATCGATCCTCAATCCACTGCAGTGGAGGATAAACTATCCTCAGCCGTGTGTCGTTTTGATAAATATACTCTAATGCTCGGCGGCTGAGTAAAAGCAACGCCTCTCCTCCGCTGCCTCCCCTGCTCCACTCCCACTTCGTCCTCCCACCCCCCACCAGCACCCACTCGCCACCGCGGCCGCTCCGTAGGCTCCGCTGTGGTCCTTGACCCCTTGGATTTGTGCCTCCTCGTCCTGTCGCCGGCGTAGAACCGGTGAATCTGAGGCCGCCGCTGCCGCCGAATTTGGCGCTTCCTATCGTCGGCGGCGCCTACGCCTTGCCACTGATTGGCTAGGAACTGGACCACACAGCCCCGACAACGCCTCCGCGCTGCATGCAAGTATTGGCTCCACCTCTAGCCACTCAAATCTCTCCCATCGGCGGTTTACCGGCAAAGACATGCCCGACCGTCGCCCGGGCTCGGCGCTAGCCCAGTGGTTCATCGACTCATCGTTGTCGGTCATAAAGTGCGACGACTGCCCGCGGCAGGTGGTTCGCCGAGTTACTACCACGCCAGAACATTCCGGATGAGTGTTCATCAAGTGCAAAAAGATGGGGTATGTGCTTATTTTTATTCGATTGTTCACCGGACTCGGTGCAATTTCCGTAGCTCATTATTTGCTCAAATTTGTGTGTAGGATGGATGACTTTGGTATTGGGAAGAAGAATACATCAACCTATTGATAGCACGAAATTTAATAGATACTCGTGCACTCGTTGCTAGAATAGGGGCTAGAGTTGAGACTAGAGATGAGATTAGATGCAAAGCAAGGTCTACTTCTTCCGAATCAAAGAAGAAAGAAGTGTGCAAGGCCGAGAAGCCGCAAATCAACAATGAAGACATAGAAAAGACGTTAATCCAATTGTGATTATTGTATTTTGATCTTGCTCTCATAGCGAAGATTGGTGAGTTATGTACTTTAATGTATCAAAATGTCCTTGAATGAAATAAACAGGCAAAGAAATGTGTTTCGGTGGCCGAAAATGAAATGTAACTCTAGCCAAAAAATTACTCCGTTATATATAGAGGATCGGCTAGGTCCGGCCAAATCCTACTGGAATAAAAATACTCCAGTGTTTTATTTTGCTGGATACTCCGCTATTTTTAGGGGATCGGTTAGAAATGACCTAAGGGCATCTCCAACGCTGAGCATATTGGACATCATCAAATTTCGGCGGACATGTCCGGCCATCCAATCGTGAGCACCATGTGTCTGCCCCATTTGAAATGAATCAAGCATAGTACAGGGATAGTTGAAGCTAAACGAACAAAATTCAACCAAATATGATATAATTACAACCAAAAGGACGAAAACTAACAAGTTCAAACTAAACTCGCTAAACTTCGAGGCCACCGGCACCTTAGTCGTCGTCCGCACAGTCGTCCGCTCCGCCATCCTCGCTGCTGGGATATTACCCGCGGCTAGGACCTGGCTAAGAAGCCCAAGACTTAAGCTGCCAGACCCAGATGGCCCAGGACCGGATCGTCTAGGAAGTTACCTGAGTAGGATCTCAGTGGGCCCGAAGAGAACCCGACCCAAGAAGTGGGAGACGGCTTGATCGCGCCTGCATACAATACGGAGCCGTCTGAACTTGGAAGGCTAGAAAGGCTTAGTGTAGGACTCATACTATGGGTGAAACCAGGAATATCTTGTAAGACCAGGGACCGGACTATTATATAAAGGGTGTTCCTAGGTCGTCGAAACGGACAAGTTTTTGAGCTCTGGAGAGATACATAGCGAAACTGCGCCATTGTAATCGAGATCTTGATACATAATAAGAAAAAACTACCAGGCGTAGGTTTTACCTCACCAGAGGGGCCAAACCTAGGTAAACTTGTGTCTCTCATTCCCGATCAACCCCATCCAAGGCTTCACCTAGCAGCTATGGCCTCACAACTTAGTTCTCCTATGAGGATACTTGCCGTGTTAACCCCATGACAGCTGGTGCTCCACCATGGGGCCCACACACACATGAGTTGTCTTCTTTAGGGGAGCTCTCCCAAGAATCGAGAAGCTCACGATCGGTCGAATGAGGAAGAGCCGGTGTGGAAAGCTCTACATCGAGTCTCAATCAGAAAACGAGGCAACTCGTCAAGACTCCCTTGATGCCTTGAACGAGTTCAGCTAATCACCCTTGAACGAGGCATGTGCCAACAATTATTTCTTGGTACAACTTGCCTGTAAGCCAGATGGCATTCACACTCATGTGACCCGGCTGTGCAGTTGATAAGTGAATCATTTTTTATGCCTATTGTGGACTTAGTTGACCCTGAACTTATCAAAGTTGAAAACATTGGAGCAAGTCACGCGGAAGCCGGCTTCAGAGTAAAGCAAAGTAAACCAAAAGGGCTATCAAGCCAGAATTTGTGGTAAAATAGACTTAGTTCGACACAAAGCCCAAGTTCACTTATGTACAAGCGCACCACCAAATCAGAGTTTCTAACTTATTACAAGACCAGCTGGGCTGAATATCATTTTTTTGCAGAAGTACTATCTACTCTACTACAGACTAGGTATCAGACCCGGCGACAGACTTGCCCTTCTCTTGCGCAACTTCAGTCAGGTCATTGGTGGTGACCACCGGGTCCTTGCTGGCTCTTGCAGCTTCTCCATGGCCGGCTGCTGCATCACCAATGCCAACTTTGGTCACATCGTTGCTCCGCGAGCAAATTGAAGATAACCCCCTAATGGCAAGTTTATCATCATCCTCACTTTCAGTGCTTGCTCTGGGAGGAGCCGGATGGTGTACTTGAGCTGGGTATTGACGATGAAGCTGAAGGAGCCTTGCTCTTATACTTAGGCACCAAGACAATAGAGTGAGAAATTGGTGACTCCATGTGTTGGTTCTCAGCGTCATACCCTAGTTGAAAACTAGACAAGTCCAGCGAGTGCGCGATTGTGGTGGCAAAATGTTGGGTCTCCTTCGTCACCCTCATGAAGTCGGCTCGTTCAAAAGGAGTGTTACCAACTTTGAATTGCTTGAAGCCACCGGCAAGTAGCTCCGGCTTCATCTCTAGGTGACATGCCTTCGCCAAAGCCATGACACTCACGACCCCTTCTGGCAAGTAGATAACTTGAGCTCCTTGATCCATTCTAGGATAGTTGAAAGTTCCTTCAGCATTTCACCCAGTTTGCACGCTGGACGGTCCCAACCTCAAACAGATTTGAGGGCTACTGCACCTCCCATGTACAATGGTGAGGGTATACAATGCCTCCAGCTTGACGACATGAAGCTCAATGTTGATGGAATTCTTTTTACTTATCAAAAGGAAAACAAGTTAAGAAAGCAGAAGCTGGATTTCATGTGCAAAACAAGCAAAGAGCTGGATTCAAGCTATAAAGACAGGAAAAAGCGAGCTTACCAAAGGTAGTGGCATAGACCTGGGTCACATGGTCCTTTATGCCTTTGAGTTCTTCCACAACGCCAAGTTTGGTCTCTGTGTTTTATGCTCTTAGAACCAAGGCCTCCTTCTTCTATGCAATTTTGATCTTCGTGGCTTCAGAGTTCTCCGTCACTTTTAGGAGAGATTCTTGGCAGTCTTGCGCCAGCCAATCAATTTTCTTCTTCGTGGCTTCAAAGTTCTGCGTTTTCTGCTTTCAAACTTCTCTGTCACGTTTGCCGGCTTCAGTGGCAAGTTTCTCTTTCAGCTCGGCAATTTCTTGGCTGGCTTGATTCGCAAAATTCTACAAGTGCACAAACAAGAGTCAGTTAAGAATAAAGAACCTCGGGCCATCGTAGGCAAGATAATCTGGTGCTTGGGGGCTACAACATGTTAATTTAATGCAGAAAGATTACAAAGGAAAAGTGAGTCCCGGGTTGCCGCAGGCAAGACAACTCGACACTCGGGGGCTACACTTATTGAAGCTTTATTTGCAAAATTACAAGTCCCGAGCTGCTGCAGGCAAGACAACTCGGCACTTGGGGGCTACACTACTTTGAAGCAAAACATTTACAAGATATAAGTCCCAAGCTATTGCAAGCATGCAACCCGATACTTGGGGGCTACACAAGTAAGGCTACTTTTTCTATGCAAAAGTGCCAAGTCATCATAAGGTGATAAACTCAGGGTTTGGGGGCTATAGATAAAGTACGAACATAAGGGAATGCATGTACCTCATGTTTTTTCTTCATGGTAGCCACTAGCTCGCTTTCAAGTTCTCTATTTTGAGCGAGCCAGGTCTCGTATTCTTTGTGGAGATTTGCAAAGCTCATCTCCCTAAAGGCTTCCATGTTATATTGAGCAGCCGACACTTGATGCAACACTAGCTTTTTTTAACCACCACCTTGGTTAGCATGTTGGAAGTGCTAGGTGGGGGTGTTGTGTTGCACAAAAACAAACTACACATCTTCATCAGCTAAGGTTTCATTTATGGTAGGGGAAGCCATTTTCTCTTGCGCCAGGTCCCCCTCTTCACCCTTCTCAGCAACAGGCTCTGGGGTTGTTGGTTCAACAGAAGCCGTGTCTGGGGGAGCCGGATCTGTAGTAGCCGGTGTCGATGCTAAAACCGGAAGATCTTGGGTAGGGGGTCCCACGCTTGGTGATCAGAGCTAGATGGTAACAACAAGAGTAGGGACACAATGTTTTACCCAGGTTTGGGCCCTCTTGATGAGGTAAAACCCTATGTCCTGCTTCTTATATATTGATTGTGATGGGGTACAAAGTACAGATTGATCTACTTTGAGATCGTATGAGTTTGTCTAAGCTCTAAACCTGGAGAATGAGAATACCTGTCTCTACAGCCTAAACCCAACGACTTATATAGATGCAGCGGGTACCTAGGGTTTACACATGGTCGATTACAATGTAGGGATAAACATGACAACTATTCAAAATACACTTGAAGTGTATGCCAAGCCTCCAGGAGATCTTCGTCTTGATTAAGCCGAGGGCCAGGGTCAGCATGGCCTGGTCATCAGTCTTGGTGGGTCCTCAGTTCAGCCCATAATCAGCGGACTGCCGTGGCAAACACCCCCTAGTCTAGGACACCAACAGTAGCCCCTGAATTAGTTCTCAAGCTGAGGATATCTAACGTCTTCTTCAGGATGGCTTTATAAGCTTGATTCTTTGGCTTCGTAGGTAAGTTCTATCCTCCACGTCCACTTTCAATTTCGAGGTCATGCACGACTCCGATGTCTACTTGGATTACCTGATTGTGACCATGTGTCTTCATGCCCATCAAATAGAGGGGGTATTCTTTGGCGAGTCCTCCCCTTCGGTATAACATGGTATCCTTGCTTATTTAGCCGTGAATGGAGGCCTGACCAGGTCAAACTCTGGCATCCCTCTTTTGCCAAGAACCAAAACATCACAACTGGCAGTCGAAACAGGTCTTCAACAGTTAACACTAGATGCATCGCGGCCCAACACGGTTCATATTGGCACATACCATCAATAAAGGGATCTTACTCCGGATTTTTAGGAGTGTCATCAGACAAGAGCACCTCAATCTTTGTGTGCATATACTGCACAATGCATTGGGAACCGGCGACTTTACCCCAACATGGGGGTAACCATTGGTCTTTTACTGACCCATAAAACGGAAGAGGGTAAATTGATTCCATTCACGCCTTCATTCCTCTGCCGTATTGCTCCCCAGCTTCCCTGAAGGAAATATGCCCTAGAGGCAATAATAAAGTTGTTATTTATATTTCCATAGATCATGATAAATGTTTATTATTCATGCTAGAGTTGTATTAACCGAAAACTTAGTACATGTGTGAATACATAGACAAACAGAGTGTCACTAGTATGCCTCTACTTGACTAGCTCGTTAATCAAAGATGATTAAGTTTCCTAGCCATGGGCAAAGAGTTGTCATTTGATGAACGGGATCACATCATTAGAGAATGATGTGATTGACTTGACCCATCCGTTAGCTTAGCACTATGATCATTTAGTTTATTGCTATTGCTTTCTTCATAACTTATACATGTTCCTATGACTACGAGATTATGCAACTCCCGAATACCGGAGGAACACTTAGTGTGCTATCAAACGTCACAACGTAACTGGGTGACTATAAAGATGCTCTACAGGTGTCTCTGATGGTGTTTGTTGAGTTGGCATAGATCAAGATTAGGATTTGTCACTCCGATTGTCGGAGAGGTATCTCTGGGCCCTCTCGGTAATGCACATCACTATAAGCCTTGCAAGCAATGTGACTAATGAGTTATTTGCGGGATGATGCATTACGGAACGAGTAAAGAGACTTGCCGGTAACGAGATTGAACTAGGTATTGATATACCGATGATCGAATCTCAGACAAGTAACATACCGATGACAAAGGGAACAACGTATGTTGTTATGCGGTTTGACCGATAAAGATCTTCATAGAATATGTAGGAACCAATATGAGCATCTAGGTTCCCCTATTGGTTATTGACCGGATATGAGTCTCGGTCATGTCTGCATAGTTCTCGAACCCGTAGGGTCCGCACGCTTAACGTTCGGTGACGATCGGTATTATGAGTTTATGTGTTTTGATGTACCGAAGGTAGTTCGGAGCCCCGGATATGATCACGGACATGAAGAGGAGTCTCGAAATGGTTGAGACATAAAGATCGATATATTGGAAGGCTATATTTGGACATCGAAATGGTTCCGGGTGAAATCGGGATTTTACCGGAGTACCGGGAGGTTACCGGAACCCCCCGGTAAGTGTATGGGCCTTATTGGGCCATAGTGGAGAGAGAGAGGAGACCAGGGTAGGCCACGCGCCCCCTCTCCCTTTGGTCCGAATTGGACTAGGAGGGGGGGCAGCGCCCCCCTTTCCTTCCTCCCTCTCTCCCCTTCCTTCTCTCCTAGTCGAACTAGGGAAGGGGGCGAATCCTACTCCCGGTGGGAGTAGGACTCCTCCAGGGCATGCCATAGAGGGCCGGCCCTCCCCCCTCCTCCACTTCTTTATATACGAGGGAGGGGGGCACCCCATAGACACACAAGTTCATCATTGATCTTTTAGCCGTGTGCGGTGCACCCTCCATCATAATCCACCTCGGTCATATCGTAGCGGTGCTTAGGCGAAGCCCTGCGTCGGTAGCTTCATCAACACCATCATCATGCCGTTGTGCTGATAGAACTCTCCCTCGAAGCTCTACTGGATCGTGAGTTCGTGGGACGTCACCGAGCTGAACGTGTGCAGATCGCCGAGGTGCCGTACGTTCGGTACTAGGATCGGTTGATTGTGAAGACGTACGACTACATCAACCGCGTTGTCATAACGCTTCCGCTTATGGTCTACGAGGGTACGTGGAAGACACTCTCCCCTCTCGTTGCTATGCATTACCATGATCTTGCATTCCCCAACAGTGGTATCAGAGCCAGGTTTATGCGTATATGTTCTATGCACGAGTAGAACACAAGTGACTTGTGGGCGATAGAAGTCATACTGCTTACCAGCATGTCATACTTTGATTCAGCGGTATTGTTGGATGAAGCGGCTCAGACCGACATTACGCGTACGCTTACGCTAGACTGGTTCTACCGACGTGCTTCGCACACAGGTGGCTGGCGGGTGTTAGTTTCGCCAAATTAGTCGAATCGAGTGTGGCTACGCCCGGTCCTTGTGAAGGTTAAAATAGCACATACTTGACGAATAATCATTGTGGTTTTGATGCGTAGGTAAGAACGGTTCTTGCTCAGCCCGTAGTAGCCACGTAAAACTTGCAACAACAAAGTAGAGGACGTCTAGCTTATTTTTGCAGGGCATGCTGTGATGTGATATGGTCAAGACATGATGCTAAATTTTATTGTATGAGATGATCATGTTTTGTAACGAAGTTACCGGCAACTGGCACGAGCCATATGGTTGTCGCTTTATTGTATGAAATGCAATCGCCATGTAATTGCTTTACTTTATCACTAAGCGGTAACGATAGTCGTAGAAGCAATAGTTGGCGAGACGACAACGATGCTACGATGGAGATCAAGGTGTCGCGCCGGTGACGATGGTGATCATGACGGTGCTTTGGAGATGGATATAAAAGGCACAAGATGATGATGGCCATATCATATCACTTATATTGATTGGATGTGATGTTTATCTTTTATGCATCTTATTTTGCTTAGATCGGCGGTAGCATTATAAGATGATCTCTCACTAAATTTCAAGGTATAAGTGTTATCCCTGAATATGCACCGTTGCGAAAGTTCGTCGTGCCGAGACACCACGTGATGATCGGGTGTGATAAGCTCTACGTTCACATACAACGGGTGCAAGCCAGTTTTGCACACGCAGAATACTCGGGTTAAACTTGACGAGTCTAGCATATGCAGATATGACCTCAGAACACTGAGACCGAAAGGTCGAGCGTGAATCATATAGTAGATATGATCAACATAGTGATGTTCACCATTGAAAACTACTCCATCTCACGTGATGATCGGACATGGTTTAGTTGATATGGATCACGTGATCACATAGATAATTAGAGGGATGTCTATCTAAGTGGGAGTTCTTAAGTAATTTGATTAATTGAACTTTAATTTATCATGAACTTAGTATCTGATAGTATTTTGCATGTCTATGATGTTGTAGATAGATGGCCCGTGCTGTTGTTCCGTTGAATTTTAACGCGTTCCTTGAGAAAGCATAGTTGAAAGATGATGGTAGCAATTACACGGACTGGGTCCATAACTTGAGAATTATCCTCATTGCTCCACAGAAGAATTACGTCCTGGAAGCACCGCTAGGTGCCAAACCCGCTGCAGGAGCAACGCCAGATGTTATGAACGTCTGGCAGAGCAAAGCTGATGACTACTCGAAAGTTCAGTGTGGCATGCTTTACGGCTTAGAACCGGGACTTCAATGACGTTTTGAACGTCATGGAGCATATGAGATGTTCCAGGAGTTGAAGTTAATATTTCAAGCAAATGCCCGGATTGAGAGATATGAAGTCTCCAATAAGTTCTACAGCTGCAAGATGGAGGAGAATAGTTCTTTCAGTGAGCATATACTCAAAATGTCTGGGTATAACAATCACTTGATTCAAGGGGGAGTTAATCTTCCGGATGATAGTGTCATTGACAGAATTCTTCAATTACTGCCACCAAGCTACAAGAGCTTCATGATGAACTATAACATGCAAGGGATGGATAATACAATTCCCGAGCTCTTCACAATGCTAAAGGCTGCGGAGGTAGAAACCAAGAAGGAGCATCAAGTGGTGATGGTCAACAGGACCACCAGTTTTAAGAAAAAGGGTAAAGGGAAGAAGGGGAACTTCAAGAAGAACGGCAAGCAAGTAGCTGCTCAAGTGAAGAAGCCCAAGTCTGGACCTAAGCCTGAGACTGAGTGCTTCTACTGCAAAGGGACTGGTACTGGAAGCGGAACTGCCCCAAGTATTTGGCGGATAAGAAGGATGGCAAGGTGAACAAAGGTATATGTGATATACATGTTATTGATGTGTACCTTACTAATGCTCGCAGTAGCACCTGGGTGCTTGATACTGATTCTGTTGCTAATATCTGCAACTCGAAATAGGGACTACGGATTAAGCGAAGATTGTCTAAGGACGAGGTGACGATGCGCGTGGGAAATGGTTCCAAAGTGGATGTGATAGCGGTCGGCACGCTACCTCTACATCTACCTTCGGGATTAGTTTTAGACCTTAGTAATTGTTATTTGGTGCCAGCGTTGAGCATGAACATTATATCTGGTTCTTGTTTGATGTGAGACGGTTATTCATTTAAATCAGAGAATAATGGTTGTTCTATTTATATGAGTAATATCTTTTATGGTCATGCACCCTTGAAGAGTGGTCTATTTATATTGAATCTCGATAGTAGTGATACACATATTCATAATATTGAAGCCAAAAAATGCAGAGTTGATAATGATAGTGCAACTTATTTGTGGCACTACCATTTAGGTCATATTGGTGTAAAGCGCATGAAGAAACTCCATTCTGATGGACTTTTGAAATCACTTGATTATGAATCACTTGGTACTTGCGAACCATGCCTTATGGGCAAGATGACTAAAACTCCGTTCTCCGGAACAATGGAGCGAACAACAGATTTGTTGGAAATCATACATACTGATGTATGTGGTCCGATGAATGTTGAGGCTCGTGGCGGGTATCGTTATTTTCTCACCTTCACAGATGATTTGAGCAGACATGGGTATATCTACTTGATGAAGCATAAGTCTGTAATATTTGGAAAGTTCAAAGAATTTTAGAGTGAAGTAGAAAATCATCATAACAAGAAAATAAAGTTTCTATGATCTGATCGTGGAGGAGAATATTTGAGTTACGAGTTTGGTCTTCATTTTAAACAATGCGGAATAGTTTCGCAACTCACGCCACCCGAAACACCACAACGTAATGGTGTGCCCGCATGTCGTAATCGTACTTTCCTAGATATGGTGCGATCTGTGATGTCTCTTACTGATTTACCGCTATCGTTTTGGGGTTATGCTTTAAAGACGGCTGCATTCACGTTAAATAGGACACCATCTAAATCCGTTGAGACGACGCCTTATGAACTATGGTTTGGCAAGAAACCAAAGTTGTCGTTTCTTAAAGTTTGGGGCTGCGATGCTTATGTGAAAAAGCTTCAACCTGATAAGCTCGATCCCAAATCAGAGAAATGTGTCTTCATAGGATACCCAGATGAGACAGTTGGGTACACCTTCTATCATAGATCCGAAGACAAGACATTCGTTGCTAAGAATGGATCCCAGGGAACGAGTAAAGAGACTTGCCGGTAGCGAGATTGAATTAGGTATTGAGATACCAACGATCGAATCTCGGGCAAGTAACATACCGATGACAAAGGGAACAACATATGTTGTTATGCGGTTTGACCGATAAAGATCTTCGTAGAATATGTAGGAACCAATATGAGCATCCAGGTTCTGCTATTGGTTATTGACCGGAGATGAGTCTCGGTCATGTCTACATAGTTCTTGAACCCGTAGGGTCTATGAGGGTACGTGGACACACTCTCCCCGCTCGTTGCTATGCTTCTCCTAGATAGATCTTGTGTGATCGTAGGATTTTTTTGAAATACTACGTTCCCCAACAAAAATAATGTAGATTGCAAGGAGATGAGATTTGTGATTAGGAACCTGATAGATGTTGATGATGTCTCCTGGTAAATGGCGCCATAAATTCCTTTTGATGTCGCTTGAACTACCTTGGTATTTCCCCAAAGAGGAAGGGATGATGCAGCATAGCTACGGCTTCGAGAACTATGTAGACATGACCAGACTCATCTCCGGTCAATAACCAATAGCGGAACCTGGATGCTCATATTGACTCCTACATATTCTACGAAGATCTTTATCGGTCAAACCGCATAACAACATACGTTGTTCCCTTTGTCATCAGTATGTTACTTGCCTGAGATTCGATCGTCAGTATTATGATACCTAGTTCAACCTCGTTACTGGCAAGTCTCTTTACTAGTTCCATAATGCATCATCCTGTAACTAACTCATTAGTCACATTGCTTGCAAGGATTATAGTGATGTGCATTACCAAGAGGGCCCAGAGATACCTCTCCGACAATCAGAGTGACAAATTCTAATCTCGATCTATGCCAACTCAACAAATACCATCGGAGACACCTGTAGAGCATCTTTATAATCACCCAGTCACGTTGTGACGTTTGATAGCACACTAAGTGTTCCTCTGGTATTCGGGAGTTGCATAATCTCATAGTCTGACGAACATGTATTAGTCATGAAGAAAGCAGTAGCAATGAAACTGTAACGATCATAATGCTAAACTAACGAATGGGTCTTGTCCATCCCATCATTCTGTAATGATGTGATCCCGTTCATCAAATGACAACACATGTCTATGGTCAGGAAACTTAACCATCTTTGATTAACGAGCTAGGCTAGTAGGGGCATACTAGGGACACTCTGTTTGTCTATGTATTCACATGTACTAAGTTTCCGGTTAATACAATTCTAGCATGAATAATAAACATTTATCATGATATAAGGAAATATGAATAACAACTTTATTATTGCCTCTAGGGCATATTTCCTTCAGTCTCCCACTTGCACTAGAGTCAATAATGTAGTTCACATCGCCATGTGATTTAACACTAATAGTTCACATCTTTATGTGATTAATAACCATAGTTCACATCGCCATGTGGCCAGCACTCAAAAGGTTTACTAGAGTCAATAATGTAGTTCACATCGCTATGTGATTAACACCCAAGAGTAATAAGGTATGATCATGTTTTGCCTGTGAGATAAATTTTAGTCTACGGGTCTGCAACATTCAGATCCATATGTATTTTGCAAATTTCTATGTCTACAATACTCTGCATGGAGCTACTCTGGCTAATTGCTCCCAATTTCAACATGTATCTAGATCGAGACTTAGAGTCATCCAGATCGGTGTCAAAGCTTGCATCGACGTAACTCTTTACGACGAACTCTTTATCACCTCCATAACCTAGAAATATTTCCTTATTCCACTAAGGATAATTTTGACTGCTGTCAAGTGATCCACTCCTGGATCACTATTGTACCCTCTTGCCAAACTCATGGTGAGGTTCACAATAGGTCTGGTACACAACATAGCATACTTCATAGAACCTATGACTAAGGCATAGGGAATGAATTTTCATTCTCTTTCTATTTTCTGCCGTGGTCGGGTTATGAGTCTTTACTCAACTTCACACCTTGCAATATAAGCAAGAAATCCTTCTTTGACTGTTCCATTTTGAACTACTTCAAAATCTTGTCAAGGTATGTACTCATTGAAAAAACTTATCAAGCGTCTTGTTCTATCTCCATAGATCTTGATGCTCAATATGTAAGCAGCTTCACCGAGGTCTTCCTTTGAAAAACTCCTTTCAAACACTCCTTTATGCTTTCCAAAAAAATTCTACATTATTTCCGATCAACAATAGGTCATTCACATATACTTATCAGAATTGCTGTAGTGCTCCCACTCACTTTGTTGTAAATACATGCTTCACCGTAAGTCTGTATAAAACCATATGCTTTGATCACCTTATCAAAGCGTATATTCCAACTCCGAGATGCTTGCACCAGCCCATAGATGGATCGCTGGAGCTTGCACACTTTGTTAGCACCTTTAGGATTGACAAAACCTTCTTGTTGCATCATATACAACTCTTCTTTAAGAAATCCATTAAGGAATGTAGTTTTTGACATCCAATTGCCAGATTTCATGAAATGTGGCAATTGCTAACATGACTCAGACGGACTTTAAGCATCGAACGAGTAAGAAAATCTCATCGTAGTCAACATCTTGAACTTGTGAAAACCCCTTTTCGAGAAGTCAAGCTTTGTAGATAGTAACACTACTATCAGCGTCCGTCTTCCTATTGAAGATCCATTTTATTCTCTATGGCTTTCCGATCATCGGGCAAGTCAACCAAAGTCCATACTTTGTTCTCTTACATGGATCCTATCTCAGATTTGATGGCCTCAAGCCATTTTGCAGAATCTGGGCGCATCATCGCTTCCTCATAGTTCATAGGTTCGTCATGGTCAAGTAACATGACCTCCAGAATAGGATTGTCGTACCACTCTGGTGTAGACCTTACTCCGGTTGACCTACGAGGTTTGGTAGTAACTTGATCTGAAGTTTCATGATCATCGTCATTAGCTTCCTTACTAATTGGTCTAGGCATCACTGATACTGATTTCTGTGATGAACTACTTTCCAACTCGAGAGAAGGTACAATTACCTCATCAAGTTCTACTCTCCTCCCACTCACTTCTTTCGAGAGAAGAAACTCCTTCTCTAGAAAGGATCCACTCTTAGCAACAAAGATCTTGTCTCCGGATCTGTGATAGAAGGTGTACCCAACAGTTTCTTTTGGGTATCCTATGAAGACATACTTCTCCGATTTGGGTTTGAGCTTCTTAGGCTAAAACTTTTTCACATAAGCATCGCAACCCCAAACTTTAAGAAATGACAGCTTTAGTGTAACGCCCCCGATGTAACTTGCCATATTTGTAATCCAACTCTTGCCATTTTCGGCTATGTGCTATGATATTCCCTCCGTGGTTGGGTTCTCTCCGTTTGCATTTTGGTCATGTCATGCATTTCATATCATGTCATCATGTGCATCGCATTTGCATACGCGTTCGTCTCATAAATCCGAGCATCTTTCCCGTTGTCCGTTTTGCAATCCGGCGCTCCTATGTCTCCCGGCGTCCCCTATTACATTTCTTCGTGAGCGGGTATTAAACATTCTCGGAATGGACCGAGGTTTGACATGTGGCCTCGGTATAGCACCGTTAGACCGCCTGTCAAGTTTCGGGTCAATCGGAGTTCGTTTGGTACTCCAACGGTTAACCGGGTAACCGTGAAGGCCTCGTGTGTGTTGCAGCCCAACACCCCTTCAAAACAGCCCGATAACCCATCTAAGTCACTCCCATGTCCTCCGCCGTTCGATCACGATCGCGTGGGCGAAAACCGCACTCCGTTTGGAGCCTCCTAGCTCCTCCTATCTATAAAAATGCCTCCCCCGTCCAAATCTGAGAGAGAGACACCCCGAAACCCTAGTCTTCGCCTCGAAATCCGTGCCCTGAAGCCCTCCGCCGCACTGTTCATCCGCCGCCGCCAACCGGGCCAACCGGGGCACGCCACGTGGCGGGCGCCGCCGCGCGCCGCCGCCGGCCCGCCAGGCCCGGTCGGGGCCCCCGAAGCCCATCCGCCGCGCCGCGTCCCAGCGCGCGCCCCGCCGCCGCAAGCCCGTCCGCCGCCTCGCCTCCCGCGCCGGAGCGCGCTCGCCGCCGCCTTCGCCCCGGCCGGCGCTGCCCCCTCGCCGAAGTCGCCCGTCCGCCGCCCCGAGCCGCCGTTACGCCGTCGCCCGCGCGCCTCCCCATAGCCGGCGCCGCCCCTGCCCGCCTCCTCCGCCCCGATCCGGGCCGGATCCGGCGAGATCCGGCCGGAGAGGGCCAGATCCGGCCATCCTCTACCTCCCCGGCGTCCTTCTCCGGCGAACATCGTATTCCGCGCCTGGGTTGACTTTTACTTCTCCCCGAAATCTCTAACTCCTAAGTTTTGCATCATATCATCAGTTGTTCGACATGCCATAACTTTGCATCCGTAGCTCCGTTTCGCGCGTACAATATGTCGAATTGTTCGCCTCGAAGAGTACATGATTTTGTTCCATTGCATCATTTTCATTTGAAGTCATCTTGATGCCCGAAATGCTGTTAGAAGAGGGCTAGTTGATGTTAGTTGCTGGATCTTATCTGGACATGCACTTTTGTCATTTTTGCCATGATTGATGTGTACCTCCTATGGAGTTGATTCCTACATGAGTTTTGTAATATGCCATGTTACCTATCCAGAGGATTTTGCCATGTATTTTTGTGATCTATGTGGTGACTAGCACAAGCATGCAAACTAGGTCACTTGATGTTGCTGATGTTGGGGAACGTAGTAATTTCAAAAAAATTCCTACGCACACGCAAGATCATGGTGATGCATAGCAACGAGAGGGGAGAGTGTTGTCTACGTACCCTCGTAGACCGAAGCGGAAGCGTTGACGCAACGTAGAGGAAGTAGTCGTACGTCTTCCCGATCCGACCGATCCAAGTACCGTTACTCCGGCACCTCCGAGTTCTTGGCACACGTTCAGCTCGATGACGATCCCCGGGCTCCGATCCAGCAAAGCTTTGGGTAGGAGTTCCGTCAGCACGACGGCGTGGTGACGATCTTGATGTACTACCGGCGCAGGGCTTCGCCTAAGCACTGCAACGATATGTCCGAGGTGGAATATGGTGGAGGGGGGCACCGCACACGGCTAAGGAAAGATCTCAATGATCAATTTGTGTGTCTATGGGGTGCCCCCTGCCCCTGTATATAAAGGATGGAGGAGGAGGAGGCCGGCCAAGGCTTGGTGCGGCCAGGATGTGGAGTCCTACTAGGACTCCAAGTCCTAGTAGGAGTCCACCAAGAGGGGAGGAAGGGAGAAGGAATAGGAGGAGTAGGAAAGGTGGCTGGCCCCCTTTTCCCTAGTCCAATTCGGACTAGAGGGGAGGGGGGCGCAACAGCCTTTTCCTCTTCCCACTAAAGCCCATCAAGGCCCATTACTTCTCCCGTAATCCCGTAACTCCCCGATACTCCCGAAAATACCCGAATCACTCAGAACCTTTCCGATGTCCGAATATAGTCGTCCAATATATCGATATTTATGTCTCGACCATTTCGAGACTCCTCGTCATGTCCCCGATCTCATCCGGGACTCCGAACTCCTTCGGTACATCAAAACTCATAAACTCATAATATAACTGTCATCGAAACCTTAAGCGTGCGGACCCTACGGTTCGAGAACAATGTAGACATGACCGAGACACGTCTCCGGTCAATAACCAATAGCGGGACCTGGATGCCCATATTGGCTCCTACATATTCTGCGAAGATCTTTATCGGTCAGACCGCATAACAACATACGTTGTTCCCTTTGTCCATCGGTATGTTACTTGCCCGAGATTCGACCGTCGGTATCCAATACCTAGTTCAATCTCGTTACCGGCAAGTCTCTTTACTCGTTCTGTAATACATCATCCCGCAACTAACTCATTAGTTGCAATGCTTGCAAGGCTTTAAGTGATGTGCATTACCGAGAGGGCCCAGAGATACCTCTCCGACAATCGGAGTGACAAATCCTAATCTCGAAATACGCCAACCCAACATGTACCTTCGGAGACACCTGTAGAGCACCTTTATAATCACCCAGTTACGTTGTGACGTTTGGTAGCACACAAAGTGTTCCTACGGTAAACGGGAGTTGCATAATCTCATAGTTAAAGGAACATGTATAAGTCATGGATAAAAGCAATAGCAACATACTAAACGATCGGGAGCTAAGCTAATGGAATGGGTCATGTCAATCAGATCATTCAACTAAGGATGTGATCTCGTTAATCAAATAACAACTCTTTGTTCATGGTTAGGAAACATAACCATCTTTGATTAATGAGCTAGTCAAGTAGAGGCATACTAGTGACACTCTGTTTGTCTATGTATTCACACATGTATTATGTTTCCAGTTAATACAATTCTAGCATGAATAATAAACATTTATCATGATATAAGGAAATAAATAATAACTTTATTATTGCCTCTAGGGCATATTTCCTTCAGTCTCCCACTTGCACTAGAGTCAATAATCTAGATCACATCACCATGTGATTAACATCAATAGTTCACATCATCATGTGATTAACACCCATAGTTCACATCGCTATGTGACCGACACCCAAAGGGTTTACTAGATTCAGTAATCTAGTTTACATCGCTATGTAATTAACACCCAAAGAGTACTAAGGTGTGATCATGTTTTGCTTGTGAGAGAATCTTAGTCAACGGGTCTGCTACATTCAGATCCGCATGTACTTTGCAAATTTCTATGTCAACAATACTCTGCACGGAGCTACTCTAGCTAATTGCTCCCACTTTCAATATGTATCTGGATCGAGACTTAGAGTCATCTAGATCAGTGTCAAAACTTGCATCGACGTAACCTTTTACGACGAACCTTTTTGTCACATCCATAATCGAGAAACATATCCTTATTTTACTAAGGATAATTTTGACCGATGTCCAGTGATCTACTTCCTAGATCACTATTGTACTCCTTTGCTTAACACAGTGTAGGGTATACAATAGATCTGGTACATAGCATGGCATACTTTATAGAATCTATGGCTGAGGCATAGGAAATGACTTTCATTCTCTTTCTATCATCTGCCGTGGTCGGGCTTTGAGTCTTACTCAATTTCACACCTTGTAATACAGGCAAGAACTCTTTCTTCGACTGTTCCATTTTGAACTACTTCAAAATCTTTTCAAGGTATGTACTTATTGAAAAACTTATCAAGCGTCTTGATCTATCTCTATAGATCTTGATGCTCAATATGTAAGCAGCTTCACCGAGGTCCTTCCTCGAAAAACTCCTTTCAAATACTCCTTTATGATTTACAGAATAATTCTACATTATTTCCGATCAATAATATGTCATTTACATATACTTATCAGAAATGCTGTAGTGCTCCCACTCACTTTCTTGTAAAATACAGGCTTCACCGCAAGTCTGTATAAAACTATATGCTTTGATCAACTTATCAAAGTGTATATTCCAACTCCGAGATGCTTGCACCAGTCCATAGATGGATCGCTGGAGTTTGCATATTTTGTTAACACCTTTAGGATCGACAAAACCTTCTAGTTGCATCGTATACAACTCTTCTTTAATAAATCCATTAAGGAATGTAGTTTTGTTTATCCATTTGCCGGATTTCATAAAATGCGGCAATTGCTAACATGATTCGGACAGACTTAAGCATAGATACGAGTGAGAAACTCTCATCGTAGTCAACACCTTGAACTTGTCGAAAACCTTTTGCGACAATTCTAGCTTTGTAGATAGTAACACTACTATCAGTGTCCGTCTTCCTCTTCAAGATCCATTTATTTTCTTTGGCTTGCCGATCATCGGGCAAATCCATCAAAGTCCATACTTTGTTCTCATACATGGATCATATCTCAGATTTCATGGCCTCTAACCATTTCGCGGAATCTGGGCTCATCATCGCTTCCTCATAGTTCGCAAGTTCGTCATGGTCTAGTAACATGACTTCTAGAACAAGATTACCGTACCACTCTGGTGCGGATCTCACTCTGGTTTACCTACGAGATTCGGTAGTTACTTGATCTGAAGTTACATGATCATTATCATTAGCTTTCTTACTAATTGGTGTAGTAGTCACAAGAACAGATTTCTGTGATGAACTACTTTCCAATAAGGGAGAAGGTACAATTACCTTATCAAGTTTTCTACTTTCCTCCCACTCACTTCTTTCGAGAAAAACTCCTTCTCTGGAAAGGATCCATTCTCAGCAATGAATATCTTGCCTTCGGATCTGTGATAGAAGGTGTACCCAACAGTATCCTTTGGGTACCTATGAAGACACATTTCTCCGATTTGGGTTTGAGCTTATCAGGATGAAACTTTTTCACATAAGCATCGTAACCCCAAACTTTAAGAAACGACAACTTTGGTTTCTTGCCAAACCACAGTTCATATTGTGTCGTCTCAACGGACTTTAGATGGTGCCCCTTTTAACGTGAATGCAGCTGTCTCTAATGCATGATCCCAAAATGATATTGGTAACTCGGTAAGAAACATCATAGATTGTACTATATCCAATAAAGTACGGTTATGACGTTCGGACACACCATTATGCTATGGTGTTCCAGGTGGCATGAATTTGTGAAACTATTCCACACGGTTTTAACTGAAGGCCAAAACTCGTAACTCAAATATTTTACCTCTGCGATCATATCGTAGAAACTTTTTATTTTCTTGTTACGATGATTATCCACTTCACTCTGAAATTCTTTTGAACTTTTCAAACGTTTCAGACTTATGTTTCATTAAGTAGATATACCCATATCTGCTTAAATCATCTGTGAAGTTCTGAAAATAATGATACTTGTCGCGAGCCTTAATATTCATCGGACCACATACATCAGTATGTATGATTTCCAACAAATCTGTTGCTTGCTCCTATTGTTCCGGAGAACGGCGTCTTAGTCATCTTGCCCAAGAGGCATGGTTCGCAAGCATCAAGTGATTCATAATCAAGTGATTCCAAAAGTCCATTAGCATGGAGTTTCTTCATGCGCTTTACACCAATATGACCTAAACGGCAGTGCCACAAATAAGTTGCACTATCATTATTAACTTTGCATCTTTTTGGCTTCAATATTATGAATATGTGTATCACTACGATCGAGATCCAACAAACCAATTTCGTTGGTGTGTATTACCATAGAAGGTTTTATTCATGTAAACAGAACAACAATTGTTCTCTAACTTAAATGAATAACTGTACTGCAATTAACATGATCAAATCATATTCATGCTTAACACAAACACCAAATAACACTTATTTAGTTTCAACACTAATCCCGAAAGTATAGGGAGTGTGTGATGATGATCATATCAATCTTGGAACCACTTCCAACACACATCGTCACCTTGCCCTTTAACTAGTCTTTGTTCATTCTGCAACTCCCGTTTCGAGTTACTAATTTTAGCAACTGAACTAGTACCAAATACTGAGGGGTTGCTATGAACACTAGTAAAGTACACATCAATAACATGTATATCAAATATAGTTATGTTCACTTTGCCATCCTTCTTATCCGCCAATCACTTGGGGTAGTTCCGCTTCCAGTGACCAGTCCCTTTGCAGTAGAAGCACTTAGTCTCAGGCTTAGGACCAGACTTGGGCTTTTTCACTTGAGCCGCAACTTGCTTGCCGTTCTTCTTGAAGTTCCCCTTCTTTCCTTTTTGCCCTTTTCTTGAAACTAGTGATCTTGTCAACCATCAACACTTGATGTTTTTCTTTGATTTCTACCTTCGCCGATTTTAGCATCGCGAAGAGCTTGGGAATATTTTCCGTTATCCCTTGCATATTATAGTTCATCACGAAGTTCTACTAACTTGGTGATGGTGACTAGAGAATTCTGTCAATCACTATTTTATCTGGAAGATTAACTCCCACTTGATTCAAGCGATTGTAGTACTCAGACTATCTGAGCACATGCTCACTAGTTGAGCGATTCTCCTTCATCTTTTAGCTATAGAACTTGTTGGAGACTTCATATCTCTAAACTCGGGTATTTGCTTGAAATATTAACTTCAACTCCTGGAACATCTCGTATGGTCCATGACGTTCAAAACGTCTTTGAAGTCCCGATTCTAAGCAGTTAAGCATGGTGCACTAAACTATTAAGTAGTCATCATATTGAGCTAGCAAAACGTTCATAACGTCTGCATCTGCTCCTGCAAAAGGTCCGTCACCTAGCGGTGCATCAAGGACAAAATTCTTCTGTGCAGCAATGAGGATAAACCTCAGATTACGGATCCAATCCGCATCATTGCTACTAACATTTTTCAACACAATTTTCTCTAGGAACATATCAAAATAAACACAGGGAAGCAACAATGCGAGCTATTGATCTACAACATAGATATGCTAATACTACCAGGACTAAGTTCATGATAAATTAAAGTTCAATTAATCATATTACTTAAGAACTCCCACTTAGATAGACATCCCTCTAATCTTCTAAGTGATCACGTGATCCAAATCAACTAAACCATGTCCGATCATCACGTGAGATGGAGTAGTTTCAATGGTGAACATCAATATGTTGATCATATCTACTATATGATTCACGCTCGACCTTTCGGTCTCCGTGTTCCGAGGTCATATCTTATATGCATAGCTCGTCAAGTATGACCTGAGTATTCCGCGTGTGCAACTGTTTTGCACCCGTTGTATTTGAACGTAGAGCCTATCACACCCGATCATCACGTGGTGTCTAAGCACGAAGAACTTTCGCAACGGTGCATACTCAGGGAGAACACTTCTTGATAATTAGTGAGAGATCATCTTATAATGCTACCGTCAATCAAAGCAAGATAAGATGCATAAAAGATAAACATCACATGCAATCAATATAAGTGATATGATATGGTCATCATCATCTTGTGCTTGTGATCTCCATCTCCGAAGCACCGTCATGATCACCATCGTCACCAGCGCGACACCTTGATCTCCATCGTAGCATCGTTGTCGTCTCGCCAATCTTGTGCTTCCACGACTATCACTACCGCTTAGTAATAAAGTAAAGCATTACATTGCGATTGCATTGCATACAATAAAGCGACAACCATATGGCTCCTGCCAGTTGCCGATAACTCGGTTACAAAACATGATCATCTCATACAATAAAATTTAGCATCATGTCTTGACCATATCACATCACCACATGCCCTGCAAAAACAAGTTAGACGTCCTCTACTTTGTTGTTGCAAGTTTTACGTGGCTGCTACGGGCTTAAGCAAGAACTCATCTTACCTACGCATCAAAACCACAACGATAGTTTGTCAAATAGACTCCGTTTTAACCTTCTCAAGGACCGGGCGTAGCCACACTCGGTTCAACTAAAGTTGGAGAGACAGTCTTCCGCAAGCCATCTATGTGCAAAGCACGTCGAGGGAACCGGTCTCGCGTAAGCGTACGCGTAAGGTTGGTCCGGATCGTCTCGTCCAACAATACCGCTGAACCAAAGTATGACATGCTGGTAGGCAGTATGACTTGTATCGTCCACAACTTACTTGTGTTCTACTCGTGCAAATAACATCAAACCATAAAAACCTAGGCTCGGATACCACTGTTGGGGAACGTAGTAATTTCAAAAAAATTCCTACGCACACGCAAGATCATGGTGATGCATAGCAACGAGAGGGGAGAGTGTTGTCTACGTACCCTCGTAGACCGAAGCGGAAGCGTTGACGCAACGTAGAGGAAGTAGTCGTACGTCTTCCCGATCCGACCGATCCAAGTACCGTTACTCCGGCACCTCCGAGTTCTTGGCACATGTTCAGCTCGATGACGATCCCCGGGCTCCGATCCAGCAAAGCTTCGGGTAGGAGTTCCGTCAGCACGACGGCGTGGTGACGATCTTGATGTACTACCGGCGCAGGGCTTCGCCTAAGCACTGCAACGATATGTCTGAGGTGGAATATGGTGGAGGGGGGCACCGCACACGGCTAAGGAAAGATCTCAATGATCAATTTGTGTGTCTATGGGGTGCCCCCTGCCCCTGTATATAAAGGATGGAGGAGGAGGAGGCCGGCCAAGGCTTGGTGCGGCCAGGATGTGGAGTCCTACTAGGACTCCAAGTCCTAGTAGGAGTCCACCAAGAGGGGAGGAAGGGAGAAGGAATAGGAGGAGTAGGAAAGGTGGCCGGCCCCCTTTTCCCTAGTCCAATTCGGACTAGAGGGGAGGGGGGGCGCAACAGCCTTTTCCTCTTCCCACTAAAGCCCATCAAGGCCCATTACTTCTCCCGTAATCCCGTAACTCCCCGATACTCCCGAAAATACCCGAATCACTCAGAACCTTTCCGATGTCCGAATATAGTCGTCCAATATATCGATATTTATGTCTCGACCATTTCGAGACTCCTCGTCATGTCCCCGATCTCATCCGGGACTCCGAACTCCTTCGGTACATCAAAACTCATAAACTCATAATATAACTGTCATCGAAACCTTAAGCGTGCGGACCCTACGGTTCGAGAACAATGTAGACATGACCGAGACACGTCTCCGGTCAATAACCAATAGCGGGACCTGGATGCCCATATTGGCTCCTACATATTCTGCAAAGATCTTTATCGGTCAGACCGCATAACAACATACGTTGTTCCCTTTGTCCATCGGTATGTTACTTGCCCGAGATTCGACCGTCGGTATCCAATACCTAGTTCAATCTCATTACCGGCAAGTCTCTTTACTCGTTCCGTAATACATCATCCCGCAACTAACTCATTAGTTGCAATGCTTGCAAGGCTTTAAGTGATGTGCATTACCGAGAGGGCCCAGAGATACCTCTCCGACAATCGGAGTGACAAATCCTAATCTCGAAATACGCCAACCCAACATGTACCTTCGGAGACACCTGTAGAGCACCTTTATAATCACCCAGTTACGTTGTGACGTTTGGTAGCACACAAAGTGTTCCTACGGTAAACGGGAGTTGCATAATCTCATAGTTAAAGGAACATGTATAAGTCATGGATAAAAGCAATAGCAACATACTAAACGATCGGGAGCTAAGCTAATGGAATGGGTCATGTCAATCAGATCATTCAACTAAGGATGTGATCTCGTTAATCAAATAACAACTCTTTGTTCATGGTTAGGAAACATAACCATCTTTGATTAATGAGCTAGTCAAGTAGAGGCATACTAGTGACACTCTGTTTGTCTATGTATTCACACATGTATTATATTTCCAGTTAATACAATTCTAGCATGAATAATTAACATTTATCATGATATAAGGAAATAAATAATAACTTTATTATTGCCTCTAGGGCATATTTCCTTCAGCTGATTTCAGAGACTTAGCGATTTCACTAAGTCCCTGACTGCTGTTATTTTTATGCCATGTGTTCATGTTGTTTCCGAGAGATCTATGCATAATTTGAGCATGATCAGTAAGGGAGTTTTGAACTTGAGTATTTGCTTAATCCATCCATGCCTTTGTTTGCAATTATGGAGTGCCATAGCTTGAGTCAATCGAGCTCTACTTTTGCTTGATATCGTTTCCTGGCAGATTGTCTACTTGTTATTCAATTTTGCCAAGCTTATTGTAATTGGTCCTTGCATGTATTATTGTTGTTCTTGCCATGTTTGTTTTCTACGACATGTCTTCTTGATGAGTGCAAGCTTAGTTTGTCATGAAAGGCCTCGTAGCGAGTGCATCGAGCTCTCGAACATGCCTAGTCGTTATTAGTTTTCTGCCATGTCCAGTTTTCTGCTAAGTCTGAAACCTGTAACGAAACTTGCTTAATTGACATGGGTGTAATCTTATTTTCTGATCCTTTTTGGCTTATGGTCAGTAAGAGACTTTTGTCAAGTGCTATGTGTAGATTCATACCATGCCTTATTTTGCTATGTTATGAACATGTAGCATGCTGTTTCATTGCTCTGAACATGCCATCCTGATGTTAGTTTCTGCTACTTTGATAATTTCACTAAGTCTGGGAACTTGTTATCGTTTGCTCTTTTGCCATGCTTGTTTGAACCTGTTAGCCGTAGCTCAGTGTTCATCTTTTGTCGAGCATCTTGAGTAGATTACTGTCATATGCTTTGTTGCCATGTTTGGGTGTAGTAGCTTAATTATTTGTTGCTTGCTAAGTAGCATCTTGCTGTTTATGGCAGTTTCGTGTCATTCTTGTATTGCTTGCCATTTGCAAATCGTGCATCCGATTCCGGTGATCTTTATATCGATTTCAACCGAAATCACCTCATCTATCCAGTGGCATGCTTGGTTTGCCAAGATTATGCCCTGTTCATCCTTGTCCTCCCGGAGCATGCATACGCATTGCATATCACCTCTCGCATATCATGCCATGTTTTGCATCATGTTGCTTGCGCATTGCATCGTGGTTGATATTGGTTCCTTTGCTTGTTCTCTTGTCTTGGGTAGAGCCGGGAGACGAGTACGTGAACGAGGAACCTGTTGAGAACGCTTACGAGGACCAAGCTTTCGACAACTCTGAGAACCTTGCAGGCAAGATGACCATACCCTCGAAATCACTTCTATCTTTGCTTGCTAGATTGCTCGCTCTTTTGCTATGCCCATGCTGCCATACCTACCACTTGCTATATCATGCCTTCTATATTGCCTTGTCAGCCCTTAACCATCCATGTCCTAGCAAACCGTTGTTTGGCTATGTTACTGCTTTGCTCAGCCCCTCTTATAGCGTTGTTAGTTGCAGGTGAAGATGAAGTTTGTTCCTTGTTGGAACATGGACTTGTTGTTCCTTGTTTGGAACATGTTTACTTGTTGGGATATCACAATACCTCTTATTTAATTAATGCATCTATATACTTGGTAAAGGGTGGAAGGCTCGGCCTTATGCCTGGTGTTTTGTTCCACTCTTGCCACCCTAGTTTCCGTCATACCGGTGTTATGTTCCCGGAGTTTGCGTTCCTTACACGGTTGGGTGATTTATGGGACCCCCTTGACAGTTCGCTTTGAATGAGACTTTTCCAGCAAGGCCCAACATTGGTTTTACCATTTGCCACCTAGCCTTTTTCCCTTGGGTTCTGCAGACTCAAGGGTCATCTTTATTTTAACCCCCCCGGGCCAGTTCTCCTTCGATTGCTGGTCCAACTAGAGCCACTTGCGGTGCCGCCCTGAGGCAACTTGGGGTATCTTCGGTTGCCGTACGTAGTGTTCATCCGGATGTGCCCTGAGACCGAGATATGTGCAGCTCCTATCAGGATTTGTCGGCACAATCGGGCGGCTTTGCTGGACTTGTTTTATTGCTGTTGAAATGTCTTGTAGTCCGGGATTCCGAGATTGATCGGGTCTTCCCGGTAGAAGGAATATCCTTCGTTGACCGTGAGAGCTTATCATGGGCTAAGTTGGGACACCCCTGCAGGGTATTATCTTTCGAAAGCCGTGCCTGCGGTTATGAGGCAGATGGGAATTTGTTGATGTCCGGTTGTAGAAAACCCGAAGTTGACCTTAACTAAAACACATCAACCACGTGTGTAACCGTGATGGTCTCTTCTCGGCGGGGTCCGGGAAGTGAACACAGTTGTTGGAGTTATGCCTGACGTAGGTGGTTTCAGGATCACTTCTTGATCACTTCTAGTTTCTCGACCGTGCTTTGCCTTCTCTTCTCGCTCTCTTTTGCGCTGTAGCCACCATATGCTAGTCGCTTGCTGCAGCTCCACCTCACAAACCCCTTTCCCACCTTTAAGCTTAAATAGTCTTGATCTCGCGGGTGTGAGATTGCTGAGTCCCCGTGGCTCACAGATATTATCACCTCAGTTGCAGGTACCAACGATGTCATTGCAGATGACGCGACCGAGCTCACTTGGGAGTTCGATGAGAAACGTGGCCGTTACTATGTTTCTTTTCCAGATGATCAGTAGTGGAGCCCAGTTGGGTGATCCGGGGATCTGTTAGCATTTGGGGTAGTCTTCTTTCATTTTGGTACCGTAGTCGGACCTTGAGTGTAATCTGTATGATGGATGTTATTTATGTACTTGTGTGAAGTGGCGATTGTAAGCCAACTATGTATCTTTCCCCTTTATTTATTACATGGATTGCGTGAAGATTACCTCACTTGCGACATTGCTTTCAATGCGGTTATGCCTCTAAGTCGTGCCTCGACACGTGGGAGATATAGCCGCATTGGGAGATATAGCCGCATCCCGACCTTAGGAGCCCCCACTGTTTGATCGTCTTTAGTGGCCGAGTTGTGTCTAGAAAAAAATGTTTTGAGTCATTTAGGAATTATATATCGGAGAGTTTAGGAATTCTTTTTTACTCCCCAGTCCCTTCGACCTTCTGGTAAGGCATCCTGACGTAGAGTTTTGACTCTTCTCTTCTCAAATTTCACTAAATTTTTTTTAGTATCACGCGGGTATATTGCAATCGTTCCGATGGTTTTATGATGACAACATTGTCTTGGTTGCCTCCTGACATTTAGGGGTTGTGGCAGTGTCCCGGGGAGTTGAGCTCCGAGGTGTTGTCGTCATAATCTTATCGTTGCGGTTTTGGAATACCTGAGTTTAGTACGACCGACATCGAAAATCTCTTTTGTACAATTGTTGGTGAGATAACCCTGATAGCCCAGTACTGTGGCGAGTGCAGGGGTATTGCCATGACTTGTATAACGGATGCTTTTCGAAGGTTGAGGTAGATGATTTCCGAGGATTTCTTGGTTATGTGTTGAAGGATGGATACAGCTGGTTGTAGGATTTGCTAGTTTGGGTGAGATATTATGCTTCCCCTGTATCCCCAACACCTGATTGCATAACGAGAAAGTTTCGGGAGTTTATAAGTGGGAATTCTTGTAGCTTTAGTATTTCTTCCGCAGATATTTGGTTTGTGATTGGGTAATCCTTACCAAGTATTTGTTCACATCCGTACCTTGTTGATTTTATTCCTTACCATGTTCTAAGTGGCTTCTCAGCTTTGGAAGTGTGATGTTTACATTGGAATTCATTCGTTTATTCTCGTTCGAATGTTTATTGTGAAGACTATATGTTGCAATGCCGTTCCTTTGATTCAGCTTCAATATATCTCTGTCAAGATGCTAATGGATGTCACCCTCTTCAGGATGGCTCCACCAACGGGTCAGAATCCGGAACGCAATGACGGGAATCAGGCTAACCCTCCGCCACCGCCTCCACCTCCGGAAGCTTGGCAAGCCCTGATGACTGCCACAAATGCCAATGCTCAGATTCTGATTCAGCTCTTGCAAGATCGCAACCAAGGGCAAGCTAATCAAGAGAATCAAGGCCAAGGCAACAATCAGCCGCATTTCGCTTCACTGAACCAGTTCCTTGCTAATCAGCCAAAGGCCTTCAGCTACTGTGTCGAGGCCACAAACGCAGATGATTGGCTCGTGGACATCAGCAAGCATTTCGAGTGCAGCAATGTGAGACCTGAGGAATTTGTCAAGTTTGCCTCTTTTCAACTCAAAGATCAAGCTGCTGAGTGGTTCCAGCAATACAAAGATTCCAGAGGAGGTCGTGTGATCACTTGGGATGATTTCCGCCGTGACTTCATAGCACACCACATTCCGGAAAGTGTTGTTGAGCTTAAGCGTGAGGAATTCCGCAATCTCAAGCAAGGCACCATGTCTGTCTACCAATACAACACTCAGTTTCAGAAACTCTCACGTTTTGCAAGGCAAGACATTCCTGATGAGAAGAGTATGATCTACCAATTCAGGCGTGGTCTCAGAGAAGATCTGCAACTTGCTCTCGTGCTTTTCGAGCCATTAAAGTATGATGAATTCTACAACATGGCACTGAAACAAGAAGCTGCTCAGCTCAAGTGTGAGGCATCTAAGAAGAGAGTCAGAGACGCAGTCCAGTCTTCTTCTTCCTCACTTGTGGCAGCTAAGCAACAGAAGTTCTGGTTGCCTCCTCCTCCTCCGTTCCGTCAGCCTTATCAACAGAAGAATTCAAGTGGTCGTGGATCTTCCCACCCACCCAACCCTGGTTATCAGAACAAGTCTCACAATCAAGCTCCAAGGCCAAGTGCTCCTTACCATCGTCCGCTCTCAGAGGTGACTTGTAACAAATGTCAGCAGAAGGGTCACTATGCGAACAAGTGCTTCAACCAGAGGCGCCTTCCGCCTCCTCCTCCTGTGAAATCTTCCAGCAATGCAGTGGTCAAGCATAATCCTAAGCATGCCAAGGTGAACATGTTGAATGCAGCTCAAGCAGAGGAGTCTTCTGAAGTGATCATGGGTAATCTTCCTGTTAATGATATTCCTGCCAAAGTCTTATTTGATACTGGTGCATCGCTTTCTTTCATTTCGAGACCTTTTGTTGCTAAGCATGAGTTTGTGACCGAAAAGATTCCTATTCCGTTGAAGATTGTGTCCCCGGGCAAGCAAATGACATCTAATGTTTGTGTCCCGGATGTTTCTATCAAGATGGGCGACTATAAATTTCTATCTTCTCCAATGGTGCTTGGTGATTCCGATATTGATCTTATTCTCGGGATGGACTGGCTTTCTAAGCACAAGGCTCAGCTTGATTGTGCTGCCAGGGAAATCAAATTGACTCACACTTCTAACGATGTGATCATCTATGCTTCTCGTGATGATACCATTCGGTTGTTTTCTCTCAATGAGATGGGTGAAATGGAGGCTATCTCTCAGATTCCAGTCGTTTGTGAGTACCAAGATGTTTTTCCAGAAGAGCTTCCAGGTATGCCTCCCCGTCGGCCAGTTGAATTCGTTATTGAGCTTGAGCCTGGCACAGAACCCGTATGCAAGCGTCCTTACAAGCTTGGACCAGATGAGCTCAAGGAATTGAAGATTCAACTCGATAAACAAGAGCGTCTGGGTCTGATCAGACCGAGTTCTTCTCCTTGGGGTTGTGGTGTTCTTTTTGTCAAGAAGAAGGATGGCACGGACCGACTTTGCGTCGATTACCGTCCATTGAACAAGAAGACTATCAAGAACAAGTACCCACTTCCCAACATCAATGAGCTATTTGAGCAACTCAAAGGTGCTAAGGTGTTCTCCAAGCTTGACCTTCGTATGGGTTATCATCAGATTCGCATTCGTGAAGAAGATATTCCCAAGACAGCATTCAGAACAAGCTTTGGTTCTTATGAATATACTGTCATGTCTTTCGGCCTCGTCAATGCCCCTCCGTATTTCACTCGCTTGATGAATTTCATCTTCAACCCCTACATCAACGAATTTGTCTTGGTCTATCTCGATGATATTTTGGTCTTCTCCAAGAATAAGAAGGATCATGCCGAACATTTGCGATTGGTACTCGACAAGCTCAGAGAGTATCAATTATATGCGAAGTTCTCCAAATGTGAATTCTGGCTTGATGAAGTTCTTTATCTTGGTCATATCATCTCTGCCAAGGGCATCGCTGTTAATCCAGAGAGGGTGTCTGCAGTTTTGAATTGGAATCCTCCTCAGAATGTCAAGCAGCTTCGCAGTTTTCTTGGACTTGCAAGCTATTGCAGAAGATTCGTTGAGAATTTCTCAAAGATTGCAAAGCCTCTTTCCAACCTCCTCCAGAAGCATGTGAAATATGTCTGGTCTCCTGAGTGTGACGTTGCTTTCAACACTCTCAAGAGAAACTTGTCACTGCTCCAGTTTTGACTCCTCCTGACGAATCCAAGCCTTATGAAGTATTCTGTGATGCTTCTCTCCAGGGCCTCGGTGCTGTGTTAATGCAAGAGAAGAAGGTTGTTGCCTATACCTCTCGCCAGTTGAAGCCCAATGAAAGGAACTACCCCACTCACGATCTTGAGTTGGCGGCAGTAGTCCACGCACTAATAACATGGAGACATCTCCTGTTGGGAAGGAAAGTGGACATATTCACAGATCACAAGAGTCTCAAGTATATCTTCACTCAGCCTCATCTCAACCTCAGGCAAACTCGATGGGTCGAAATGATTCAAGAGTATAATCCGAGTATTGAATATACTCCAAGCAAGGCTAATGTGGTTGCAGACGCTTTGAGCAGAAAGGCTTATTGCAACAGCTTAATTCTCAAGCCTTTTCAACCAGATCTCTGTGAGGCTTTTCGCAAGTTGAATCTCCAAGTTGTTCCTCAAGGTGTTCTTGCCAACCTCGTTGTCTCTCCTACTTTGGAGGATCAGATTCGTGAGGCACAATTGTTGGATACCATGGTGAAGAAGGTGAAACGTGGTATTGAAAAGAGCATTCCCAAATACAAGTGCTATAGAGTTGATGATAGAGGTACTCTTTTCTTCGAGGACCGGATCGTGGTTCCAAAGAGTGATCTTCGTAAAGTCATTATGAACGAAGCGCACAATTCTCTTCTGTCAATTCATCCTGGACGTTCAAAGATGTACCATGACCTCAAACAGTCGTATTGGTGGACTCGAATGAAGCGTGAGATCGCTCAGTTCGTGAATGAGTGTGATGTCTGCAGAAGGGTGAAAGCAGAACACCAATGACCAGCTGGTCTTCTCCAACCTCTTGCTATTCCAGAATGGAAGTTTGATCATATTGAAATGGACTTCGTGACTGGTTTTCCTAAGTCCAAGCGTGGAAATGATGCTATCTTCGTCGTCATCGACAAGCTCACCAAAGTGGCTCATTTTCTTCCTATCAAAGAGTCTATCACAGCAGCACAGCTGGCAGAGCTCTACACCTCCAGAATTGTCTCTTTGCACGGCATTCCGCAATTGATCTCTTCAGACCGTGGCATCATCTTTACCTCCAAATTTTGGGATTCTTTTCAGACAGCCATGGGCACCAACATTCGCTTCAGCACAGCTTTCCACCCTCAGACTAGTGGACAAGTTGAGCATGTCAATCAAATTCTTGAAGATATGCTCAGAGCCTGTGCTATCTCTTTCGGCATGAAGTGGGAGGATTGTCTTCCTTATGCTGAGTTCTCTTACAACAACAGTTTTCAAGCTAGTTCGGGCAAAGCCCCATTCGAGATCCTCTATGGCAGAAAGTGTCGTACTCCTCTCAACTGGTCTGAAACCGGTGAACGTCAATTGCTCGGCAATGATTTGATCTCAGAGGCTGAGGCCATGTGCAAGGTGATTCGTGAGAACCTCAAAGCAGCGCAGTCGCGCCAGAAGAGCTATTACGATAGCAAACACCGCGATGTGGCATTCGAGATCGAAGACCATGTTTACCTCCGTGTCTCGCAAATGAAAGGAACTCGTCGCTTCGGTATCAAGGGTAAACTTGCTCCCAGATACGTCGGTCCCTTCAAGATCATCGGCAAACGAGGCGATCTCGCCTATCAACTTGAGCTCCCCTCCAACTTTGCAAATGTGCACGATGTCTTCCACGTGTCACAGCTTCGCAAGTGCTTCAAGACGCCGGAGCGCACCATCAACTTCGAAGAGATTGATCTTCAAGAAGATTTGTCCTATCATGAGCATCCAGTTGCCATTCTTGAAACAACTGAGCGCAAGACTCGCAACAAGTCAATCAAATTCCTCAAAGTGAAATGGTCACATCATTCAGACCGAGAAGCCACATGGGAGCGTGAAGACAACCTACGTTCCGAGTTTCCGAAGTTCTTTCAGTCCTAGATCTCGGGACGAGATCCTCTCGTAGTGGTGGTGTGTTGTAACGCCCCCGATGTAACTTGCCATATTTGTAATCCAACTCTTGCCATTTTCGGCTATGTGCTATGATATTCCCTCCGTGGTTGGGTTCTCTCCGTTTTGCATTTTGGTCATGTCATGCATTTCATATCATGTCATCATGTGCATCGCATTTGCATACGCGTTCGTCTCATAAATCTGAGCATCTTTCCCGTTGTCCGTTTTGCAATCCGGCGCTCCTATGTCTCCCGGCGTCCCCTTTTACATTTCTTCGTGAGCGGGTATTAAACATTCTCGGAATGGACCGAGGTTTGACATGTGGCCTCGGTATAGCACCGTTAGACCGCCTGTCAAGTTTCGAGTCAATCGGAGTTCGTTTGGTACTCCAACGGTTAACCGGGTAACCGTGAAGGCCTCGTGTGTGTTGCAGCCCAACACCCCTTCAAAACGGCCCAATAACCCATCTAAGTCACTCCCATGTCCTCCGCCGTTCGATCACGATCGCGTGGGCGAAAACCGCACTCCGTTTGGAGCCTCCTAGCTCCTCCTATCTATAAAAATGCCTCCCCCGTCCAAATCTGAGAGAGAGACACCCCGAAACCCTAGTCTTCGCCTCGAAATCCGTGCCCCGAAGCCCTCCGCCGCACTGTTCATCCGCCGCCGCCAACCGGGCCAACCGGGGCACGCCACGTGGCGGGCGCCGCCGTGCGCCGCCGCCGGCCCGCCAGGCCCGGTCTGGGCCCCCCGAAGCCCATCCGCCGCGCCGCGTCCCAGCGCGCGCCCCGCCGCCGCAAGCCCGTCCGCCGCCTCGCCTCCCGCGCCGGAGCGCGCTCGCCGCCGCCTTCGCCCCGGCCGGCGCTGCCCCCTCGCCGGAGTCGCCCGTCCGCCGCCCCGAGCCACCGTTCCGCCGTCGCCCGCGCGCCCGCGCGCCTCCCCATAGCCGGCGCCGCCCCTGCCCGCCTCCTCCGCCCCGATCCGGGCCGGATCCGGCGAGATCCGGCCGGAGAGGGCCAGATCCGGCCATCCTCTACCTCCCCGGCGTCCTTCTCCGGCGAACATCGTATTCCGCGCCTGGGTTGACTTTTACTTCTCCCCGAAATCTCTAACTCCTAAGTTTTGCATCATATCATCAGTTGTTCGACATGCCATAACTTTGCATCCGTAGCTCCGTTTCACGCGTATAATATGTCGAATTGTTCGCCTCGAAGAGTACATGATTTTGTTCCATCGCATCATTTTCATGTGAAGTCATCTTGATGCCCGAAATGCTGTTAGAAGAGGGCTAGTTGATGTTAGTTGCTGGATCTTATCTGGACATGCACTTTTGTCATTTTTGCCATGATTTATGTGTACCTCCTATGGAGTTGATTCCTACATGAGTTTTTTAATATGCCATGTTACCTATCCAGAGGATTTTTCCATGTATTTTTGTGATCTATGTGGTGACTAGCACAAGCATGCAAACTAGGTCACTTGATGTTGCTGATTTCAGAGACTTAGCGATTTCACTAAGTCCCTGACTGCTGTTATTTTTATGCCATGTGTTCATGTTGTTTCCGAGAGATCTATGCATAATTTGAGCATGATCAGTAAGGGTGTTTTGAACTTGAGTATTTGCTTAATCCATCCATGCCTTTGTTTGCAATTATGGAGTGCCATAGTTTGAGTCAATCGAGCTCTACTTTTGCTTGATATCGTTTCCTGGCAGATTGTCTACTTGTTATTCAATTTTGCCAAGCTTATTGTAATTGGTCCTTGCATGTATTATTGTTGTTCTTGCCATGTTTGTTTTCTACGACATGTCTTCTTGATGAGTGCAAGCTTAGTTTGTCATGAAAGGCCTCGTAGCGAGTGCATCGAGCTCTCGAACATGCCTAGTCGTTATTAGTTTTCTGCCATGTCCAGTTTTCTGCTAAGTCTGAAACCTGTAACGAAACTTGCTTAATTGACATGGGTGTAATCTTATTTTCTGATCCTTTTTGGCTTATGGTCAGTAAGAGACTTTTGTCAAGTGCTATGTGTAGACTCATGCCATGCCTTATTTTGCTATGTTATGAACCTGTAGCATGTTGTTTCATTGCTCTGAACATGCCATCCTGATGTTAGTTTCTACTACTTTGATAATTTCACTAAGTCTGGGAACTTGTTATCGTTTGCTCTTTTGCCATGCTTGTTTGAACCTGTTAGCCGTAGCTCAGTGTTCATCTTTTGTCGAGCATCTTGAGTAGATTACTGTCATATGCTTTGTTGACATGTTTGGGTGCAGTAGCTTAATTATTTGTTGCTTGCTAAGTAGCATCATGCTGTTAATGGCAGATTCGTGTCATTCTTGTTTTGCTTGCCATTTACAAACCGTGCATCCGATTCCGGTGATCTTTATATCGATTTCAACCGAAATCACCTCATCTATCCAGTGGCATGCTTGGTTTGCCAAGATTATGCCCTGTTCATCCTTGTCCTCCCGGAGCATGCATACGCACTGCATATCACCTCTCGCATATCATGCCATGTTTTGCATCATGTTGATTGCGCATTGCATCGTGGTTGATATTGGTTCCTTTGCTTGTTCTCTTGTCTTGGGTAGAGCCGGGAGACGAGTACGTGACCGAGGATTCCGTTGAGAACGCTTACGAGGACCAAGCTTTCGACAACTCTGAGAACCTTGCAGGCAAGATGACCATACCCTCGAAATCACTTCTATCTTTGCTTGCTAGATTGCTCGCTCTTTTGCTATGCCCATGCTGCGATACCCACCACTTGCTTTATCATGCCTCCTATATTGCCATGTCAGCCCCTAACCATCCATGTCCTAGCAAACCGTTGTTTGGCTATGTTACTGCTTTGCTCAGCCCCTCTTATAGCGTTGTTAGTTGCAGGTGAAGATGAAGTTTGTTCCTTGTTGGAACATGGACTTGTTGTTCCTTGTTTGAAACATGTTTACTTGTTGGGATATCACAATACCTCTTATTTAATTAATGCATCTATATACTTGGTAAAGGGTGGAAGGCTCGGCCTTATGCCTGGTGTTTTGTTCCACTCTTGCCACCCTAGTTTCCGTCATACCGGTGTTATGTTCCCGGAGTTTGCGTTCCTTACACGGTTGGGTGATTTATGGGACCCCCTTGACAGTTCGCTTTGAATGAGACTTTTCCAGCAAGGCCCAACATTGGTTTTACCATTTGCCACCTAGCCTTTTTCCCTTGGGTTCTGCAGACTCAAGGGTCATCTTTATTTTAACCCCCCCGGGCCAGTTCTCCTTCGATTGCTGGTCCAACTAGAGCCACTTGCGGTGCCGCCCTGAGGCAACTTGGGGTATCTTCGGTTGCCGTACGTAGTGTTCATCCGGATGTGCCCTGAGACCGAGATATGTGCAGCTCCTATCAGGATTTGTCGGCACAATCGGGCGGCTTTGCTGGACTTGTTTTATTGCTGTTGAAATGTCTTGTAGTCCGGGATTCCGAGATTGATCGGGTCTTCCCGGTAGAAGGAATATCCTTCGTTGACCGTGAGAGCTTATCATGGGCTAAGTTGGGACACCCCTGCAGGGTATTATCTTTCGAAAGCCGTGCCCGCGGTTATGAGGCAGATGGGAATTTGTTGATGTCCGGTTGTAGAAAACCCGAAGTTGACCTTAACTAAAACACATCAACCACGTGTGTAACCGTGATGGTCTCTTCTCGGCGGGGTCCGGGAAGTGAACACAGTTGTTGGAGTTATGCCTGACGTAGGTGGTTTCAGGATCACTTCTTGATCACTTCTAGTTTCTCGACCGTGCTTTGCCTTCTCTTCTCGCTCTCTTTTGCGCTGTAGCCACCATATGCTAGTCGCTTGCTGCAGCTCCACCTCACAAACCCCTTTCCCACCTTTAAGCTTAAATAGTCTTGATCTCGCGGGTGTGAGATTGCTGAGTCCCCGTGGCTCACAGATATTATCACCTCAGTTGCAGGTACCAACGATGTCATTGCAGATGACGCGACCGAGCTCACTTGGGAGTTCGATGAGAAACGTGGCCGTTACTATGTTTCTTTTCCAGATGATCAGTAATGGAGCCCAGTTGGGTGATCCGGGGATCTGTTAGCATTTGGGGTAGTCTTCTTTCATTTTGGTACCGTAGTCGGACCTTGAGTGTAATCTGTATGATGGATGTTATTTATGTACTTGTGTGAAGTGGCGATTGTAAGCCAACTATGTATCTTTCCCCTTTATTTATTACATGGATTGCGTGAAGATTACCTCACTTGCGACATTGCTTTCAATGCGGTTATGCCTCTAAGTCGTGCCTCGACACGTGGGAGATATAGCCGCATCGAGGGCGTTACATTTAGGTTTCTTGCTAAACCATAGTTCATACGGCGTCATCTCAATGGATTAGATGGTGCCATATTTAATGTGAATGCAGCTGTCTCTAATGCATAACCCCAAAATGATAGTGGTAAATCGGTAAGAGACATCATAGATCGCACCATATCTAATAAAGTATGGTTACGACATTCGGACACACCATTACTCCATGGTGTTTCAGGTGGCATGAGTAGTGAAACTATTCCACATTGTTTTTAAATGAAGGACAAACTCGTAACTCAAATATTTGCCTCCGCGATCAGATCGTAGAAACTTTATTTTCTTGTTACAATGATTCTTAACTTCACTCTGAATTTCTTTGAACTTTTCAAATGTTTCAGACTTGTGTTTCATTAAGTAGATATATCCATATCTGCTTAAATCATCTGTGAAGGTCAAAAAATAACAATACCCGCCGTGAGCCTCAACACTCATCGGACCGCATACATGAGTATATGTTATTTCCAATAAGTCAGTGGCTCGCTCCATTGTTCCGGAGAATGGAGTCTTAGTCATCTTGCCCATGAGTCCTGGTTCGCAAGCATAAAATGATTCATAATCAAGTGATTCCAAAAGTTCATTTGCATGGAGTTTCTTCATGCGCTTTACACCAATATGATCTAAACGGCAGTGCCACTAGTATGTTGCACTATCATTATCAACTTTGCATCTTTTGGCATCAATACTATGAATATATGTATTGCTACGATCGAGATTCAGTAAACCATTTACCTTGGGTGTATGACCACAGAAGGTTTTATTCATGTAAACAGAATAACTATTATTCTTTGACTTAAATGAATAACCGTATTGCAATAAACATGATCCAATCATATTATGCTCAACACAAACACCAAATAACATTTATTTTAGGTTCAACACTAATCCGGAAGGTAAAGGGAGTGAGCTATGGTGATCTTATCAACCTTGGAATTACTTCCAACACACATCGTCACCTCGCCCTCAACTAGTCTCTGTTCATTTTGTAACTCATGTTTCAAGTTACTAATCATAGCAATTGAACCAGTATAGAATACCCAAGGGCTAGTATGAACACTAGTAAAGTACACATCAATAACATGTATATCATATGTACTTTTGTTCACTTTGCCATCCTTCTTATCCGCCAAGTATTTGGGGCAGTTCCGCTTCCTGTGGCTATTTCCTTTGCAGTAGAAGCACTCAGTTTCAGGCTTGGGTCTAGCTTTGGGCTTCTTCATGGGAGTGGCAACTTGCTTGCCATTCTTCTTGAAGTTCCCTTTCTTTCCCTTGCCCCTTTACTTGAAACTAGTGGTCTTGTCAACCATCAACATTTGATGCTTTTCTTGATTTCTACCTTCGTCGATTTCAGCATCATGAAGAGCTCGGGAATCGTTTTCGTCATCCCTTGCATATTATAGTTCATCATGAACTTCCAGTAACTTGATGATGGTGACTAGAGAACTCTGTCAATCACTATCTTATCTGGGAGACTAACTCCCACTTAATTCAAGCGATTGTAGTACTCAGACATTCTGAGCACATGCTCACTGGTTGAGCTATTCTCCTCCATCTTGTAGGCAAAGTACTTGTGAGAGGTCTCATAACTCTCGACTCGGGCATGAGTCTGAAATACCAATTTCAGCTCTTATAACATCTTATATGCTTCGTGGCATTCCAAACGTTTTTGAAGTCTCGGTTCTAAGCCGTAAAGCATGGCGCACTAAACTATCAAGTAGTCATCATACCGAGCTTGCCAAGCATTCATAACGTCTGCATCTGCTCCTGCAATAGGTCCGTCACCTAGCGGTGCATCAAGGACATAATTCTTCTGTGCAGCAATGAGGATAATCCTCAGAGTACAGACCCAGTCTGCATCATTGCTACTATCATCTTTCAACTTATTTTTCTCTAGGAACATATCAAAAAATAAACAGGGAGCTACATCGCAAGCTATTGATCTATAACATAGATATGCAAATACTATCAGGACTAAGTTCATGATAAATTAAAGTTCAATTAATCATATTACTTAAGAACTCCCACTTAGATAGACATCCCTCGATTCATCTAAATGATCACGTGATCCATATCAACTAAACCATGTCCAATCATCACGTGAGACGGAGTAGTTTTCAATGGTGAACATCACTATGTTAATCATATCTACTATATAATGCACGTTTGATCTTTCGATCTCAGTGTTTCGAGGCCATATCTGCATATGCTAGGCTCATCAAGTTTAACTCGAGTATTCTGCGTGTGCAAAACTGGCTTGCACCCGTTGTATGTGAACGTAGAGCTTATCACACCCGATCATCACGTGGTGTCTCGGCACGACGAACTGTAGCAACGGTGCATCCTCAGGGAGAACACTTATACCTAGAAATTTTAGTAAGGGATCATCTCATAATGCTACCGTCCTATTAAGCAAAATAAGATGCATAAAATTTAAACATCACATGCAATCAAAATATGTGACATGATATGTCCATCATCATCTTGTGCCTTTGATCTCCATCTCCAAAGTACCATCATAATCTCCATCGCCATCGGCATGACACCATGATCTCCATCATCTTGATCTTTATCAACGTGTCGTCACATGGTCGTCTCGCCAACTATTGCTTTTGCAACTATTGCTACCGCATAGCGATAAAGTAAAGCAATTATATGGTGCTTGCATCTTACGCAAATAAAGAGACAACCATAAGGCTCCTGCTAGTTGTTGATAACTTCAACAAAACATGATCATCTCATACAACATTTTATATATCATTACGTCTTGACCATATCACATCACAACAAGCCCTACAAAAACAAGTTAGACATCCTCTACTTTGTTGTTGCCAATTTTACGTGGCTGCTACGGGCTTTAGCAAGAACCGTTCTTACCTACGCATCAAAAACCACAACGATTTTTCGTCAAGTTTGCTGTTTTAACCTTCAACAAGGACCGGGCGTAGTCACACTCGATTCAACTAAAGTTGGAAAATAGACACCCACTAGCCACCTGTGTGCAAAGCACATCGGTAGAACCAGTCTCATGAACGCGGTCATGTAATGTTGGTCTGGGCCGCTTCATCCAACAATACCACCAAATCAAAGTATGACATGCTGGTAAGCAGTATGACTATTATCGCCCACAACTCTTTGTGTTCTACTCGTGCATATAACATCTATGCATAGACCTGGCTCGGATGCCACTGTTGGGGAACGTAGTATTTAAAAAAAATCCTACAATCACGCAAGATCTATCTAGGAGAAGCATAGCAATGAGCGAGGAGAGTGTGTCCAGGTACCCTTGTAGACCGAAAGATGAAGCGTTTAGTAACGAGGTTGATGTAGTCGAACGTCTTCGCGATCCAACCGATCAAGTACCGAACGCACGGCACCTCCGTGATCTGCACACCTTTAGCTCGGTGACGTCCCTCGAACTCTAGATCCAGCTGAGGCCGAGGGAGAGTTTCGTCAGCACGACGACATGGTGACGCTGATGATGATGTTACCGACGTAGGGCTTCGCCTAAGCACTACGATAATATGACCGAGGTGGAAATCTGTGGAGGGGGCACCACACACGGCTAAGAAATCAACTTGTGTGTCTATGGGGTTCCCCCTTCCCCGTATATAAAGGAGTGGAGGAGCGGGCCGGCCGGCCTCATGGGGTGCGCCCCAAGGGGGGGGGGGAATCCTACTCCTACTAGGAGTAGGTTCCCTCCTTTCCTAGTCCAACTAGGAGAGGAAGGAAAGGGAAGAGGGAGAGAAGGACAGGGGGCAGACCCCCTTTCCAATTCGGATTGGCCTTGGGGGGCCACGCCCCTCCACTTGGCCGCCTCCTCCTCTCTTCCACTAAAGCCCATGAAGGCCCATTAAACCCCCTGGGGGTTCTGGTAACCCCCGGTACTCCGGTAAATACCCGATACACCTCGGAACCATTCCGGTGTCCGAATATAGTCATCCAATATATCAATCTTTATGTCTCAACCATTTCGAGACTCCTCGTCATATCCGTGATCTCATCCACGACTCCGAACTACCTTCGATACATCAAAACACATAAACTCATAATACCAATCATCATCGAACGTTAAGCGTGCGGACCCTACGGGTTCGAGAACTATGTAGACATGACCGAGACTCATCTCCGGTCAATAACCAATAGCGGAAACTGGATGCTCATATTGGCTCCTACATATTCTACGAAGATCTTTATCGGTCAAACCGCATAACAACATACGTTGTTCCCTTTGTCATCGGTATGTTACTTGCCCGAGATTCGATCGTCGGTATCATCATACCTAGTTCAATCTCGTTACCAACAAGTCTCTTTACTCGTTCCGTAATGCATCATCCCGTAACTAACTCATTAGTCACATTGCTTGCAAAGCTTATAGTGATGTGCATTACCGAGAGGGCCTAGAGATACCTCTCCGACAATAGGAGTGACAAATCCTAATCTTGATCTATGCCAACTCAACAAATACCATCGGAGACACCTGTTGTAACGCCCTCGATGCGGCTATATCTCCCACGTGTCGAGGCACGACTTAGAGGCATAACCGCATTGAAAGCAAAGTCGCAAGTGAGGTAATCTTCACACAATCCATGTAATAAATAAAGGGGAAAGATACATAGTTGGCTTACAATCGCCACTTCACACAAGTACATAAATAACATCCATCATACAGATTACACTCAAGGTCCGACTACGGCACCAAAAAGAAAGAAGACTACCCCAAATGCTAAACAGATCCCCGGATCACCCAACTGGGCTCCACTACTGATCATCTGGAAAAGAAACATAGTAACGGCCACGTTCCTCGTCGAACTCCCAAGTGAGCTCGGTCGCGTCATCTGCACCGACATCGTTGGTACCTGCAACTAAGGTGATAATATCTGTGAGTCACGGGGACTCAGCAATCTCACACCCGCGAGATCAAGACTATTTAAGCTTAAAGGTGGGAAAGGGGATTATGAGGTGGAGCTGCAGCAAGCGACTAGCATGTGGTGACTATAGCGCAAAAGAGAGCGAGAAGAGAAGGCAAAGCACGGTCGTGAAGCTAGAAGTGATCAAGAAGTGATCCTGAAACAACCTACGTCAGACATAACTCCAACAATCGTGTTCACTTCCCGGACCCCGCCGAGAAGAGACCATCACGGTTACACACGCGGTTGATGTGTTTTAGTTAAGGTCAACTTCGGGTTTTCTACAACCGGACATCAACAAATTCCCATCTGCCTCATAACCACGGGCACGGCTTTCGAAAGATAAAACCCTGCAGGGGTGTCCCAACTTAGCCCATGATAAGCTCTCACGGTCAACGAAGGATATTCCTTCTACCGGGAAGACCCGATCAATCTCGGAATCCCGGACTACAAGACATTTCGGCAACAACAAAACAAGTCCAGCAAAGCCGCCCGATTGTGCCGACAAATCCTGATAGGAGCTGCACATGTCTCAGTCTCAGGGCACATCCGGATAAGTCAAGCTACGAGTAAAACCAGCCCTCGAGTTGCCACGAGGTGGCCCCGCAGGCTGCTCGGTTCGAACCAGCACTTAGAGAAGCACTGGCCCGGGGGGGCTAAAATAAAGATGACCCTTGGGCTCGCAAAAACCCGGGGGAAAAAGGGTAGGTGGTGGCAAATGGTAAAACCAATGTTGGGCCTTGCTGGAAAAGTCTCATTCAAAGCGAACTGTCAAGGGGGTCCCATAAATCACCCAACCGTGTAAGGAACGCAAACTCCAGGAACATAACACCGGTATGACGGAAACTAGGGTGGCAAGAGTGGAACAAAACACCAGGCATAAGGCCGAGCCTTCCACCCTTCACCAAGTATATAGATGCATTAATTAAAATAAGAGGTATTGTGATATCCCAAAAAGTAAACATGTTCCAACAAGGAACAACAAGTCCATGTTCCAACAAGGAACAAACTTCATCTTCACCTGCAACTAGCAACGCTATAAGAGGGGCTGAGCAAAGCAGTAACATAGCCAAACAACGGTTTGCTAGGACATGGATGGTTAGGGGCTGACATGGCAATATAGGAGGCATGATAAAGCAAGTGGTGGGTATCGCAGCATAGGCATAGCAAAAGAGCGAGCAATCTAGCAAGCAAAGATAGAAGTGATTTCGAGGGTATGGTCATCTTGCCTGCAAGGTTCTCAGAGTTGTCGAAAGCTTGGTCCTCGTAAGCGTTCTCAACGGAATCCTCGGTCACGTACTCGTCTCCCGGCTCTACCCAAGACAAGAGAACAAGCAAAGGAACCAATATCAACCACGATGCAATGCGCAATCAACATGATGCAAAACATGGCATGATATGCGAGAGGTGATATGCAGTGCGTATGCATGCTCCGGGAGGACAAGGATGAACAGGGCATAATCTTGGCAAACCAAGCATGCCACTGGATAGATGAGGTGATTTCGGTTGAAATCGATATAAAGATCACCGGAATCGGATGCACGGTTTGTAAATGGCAAGCAAAACAAGAATGACACGAATCTGCCATTAACAGCATGATGCTACTTAGCAAGCAACAAATAATTAAGCTACTGCACCCAAACATGTCAACAAAGCATATGACAGTAATCTACTCAAGATGCTCGACAAAAGATGAACACTGAGCTACGGCTAAATCACATCATAACAGGTCCAAACAAGCATGGCAAAAGAGCAGAAACTAACATCAGGATGACATGTTCAGAGCAATGAAACAACATGCGACAGGTTCAGAACATAGCAAAATAAGACATGGCATGAATCTACACATAGCACTTGACAAAAGTCCCTTACTGACCGTAAGCCAAAAAGGAACAGAGAATAAGATTACACCCATGACAAATAAGCAAGTTTCGTTACAGGTTTCAGACTTGGCCGAAAACTGGACATGGCAGAAAACTGTTAACGACTAGGCATGTTCGTGAGCTCGATGCACTCACTACAGAGCATTGAATAATAAACTAAGCATACATACATCAAGAAGACATGGCATAGTAACTAGGCATGGCAAGAATAACATCATATCATGCAAGGATCATCTACACCAAGCTTGGCAAAATCGAATAACACGTAAACAATCTGCCAGCAATATTTTGAAGCAAAAGTTGAGCTCAAATGACTCAAGCTATGGCACTCCATAATTGCAAATAAAGGCATGGATGGATAGAGCAAATACTCACTTAATGATCATGCTCAAAATATGCATGGATCTATCAGAAACAACATGAATACATGGCATAAGAATAACAGCAGTCAGGGACTTAGTGAAATCACTAAGTCTCTGAAATCAGCAACATCAACATCCCTACTTTGCATGCAATTTCTAGCCACCTCAAGCATCACAAAAATACATAGCAAAATTCCCTGGAAAGTTAACATGGCATATTACAAAACTCATGTAGGACTCAACTTCATAGGAGGTACACATCAATTATGGCAAAAATGTCAAAAGTGCATGTTCAGATAAGATCCAGCAACTAACATCAACTAGACCTCTTCTAACAGCATTTAGGGCAACCATATGACCTCAAATGAAAATGATGCAATGGAAAAAATTATGTACTCTTCGAGGCGAACAAAACGACATATTATAAGCGCGAAATGGAGCTACGGATGCAAAGTTATGGCATGATGAAGATGCGATGATAATGATGAAAATAAAGGACTTAGAGATTTCGGGGAGGAGGTAAAAGTCAACCCAGCGCGGACTACGATGTTCGCCGGAGGGGGGGTCGCCGGAGAAGGACGTTGAGGGGCGCCGGAGCTGCGGGGAGAGGCCGGGGAAGTCGGATCCGGGCCGGATCTCACCGGATCCGGCCGGGTCCCGGCGGAGGAGCTGCACCGGCGGGCGGGGTCGCGGTGGAGGTCGGCTCCGGCGGTGCGAAGTGGAGACGGCGGCGGGGGAGCGGCGCCGGCGGAAGGAGGCAGGCGGCGGCGAGGTCGCGCGCGGGGTCGCGCGGGCGCGCGGGCGCCCCGCGGGCGGCGGCGCGGCGGATCCGGGCCCCGCGGGCCTGGCGCGGGCCCCGCGGGCCGGCGGAGGCGGACGGCGGCGCTGGACAGGTGGCGGCCCCTGGTTGGTCCGGGGCGCCGGCGGCGGGACAGGTGGCGGCAGCGGAGGGATCTGGTGCGGATTTCGAGGCGAGCTTAGGGTTAGGAGGTGGTTTTTGACCCGGATTTGGAGGGGAGGTGTTTTTATAGCTAAAAGGAGCTAGGAAGCTCCAAATGGAGTGCGGTTTTCGCCCACGCGATCGTGATCGAACGGCGGAGGACATGGGAGTGACTTAGATGGGTTATTGGGCTGATTTGAAGGGGTGTTAGGCTGCAACACACACAAGGCCTTCACGGTTACCCGGTTAACCGTTGGAGTACCAAACGAACTCCGATTGACCCGAAACTTGACAGGCGGTCCTCCGGTGCTATACCAAGGCCACATGTCAAACCTCGGTCCATTCCGAGAATGTTTAATACCCGCTCACGAAGAAATGTAAAAGGGGACGCCAGGAGGCATAGGAGCGCCGGATTGCAAAACGGACAACGGGGAAAATGCTCGGATTTATGAGACGAACACGTATGCGAATGCGATGCACATGATGACATGATATGAAATGCATGACATGACCAAAATGCAAAACGGAGAGAACCCAAACACGAAGGGAATAACATAGCACATAGCCGGAAATGGCAAGAGTTGGATTACAAATATGGCAAGTTACAACGGGGGCGTTACAACACACCACCACTACGAGAGGATCTCGTCCCGAGATCTAGGACTGAAAGAACTCCGGGTACTCGGAACGTAGGTGGTCTTCACGCTCCCAGGTGGCCTCTCGGTCTGAATGATGTGACCATTTCACTTTGAGGAATTTGATTGACTTGTTGCGAGTCTTGCGCTCAGTTGTCTCCAGAATGGCAACTGGATGCTCATGATAGGACAAATCTTCTTGAAGATCAATCTCTTCGAAGTTGATGGTGCGCTCAGGCGTCTTGAAGCACTTGCGAAGCTGTGACACGTGGAAAACATCGTGCACATTTGCAAAGTTGGAGGGGAGCTCAAGTTGATAGGCTAGATCGCCTCGTTTGCCGATGATCTTGAAGGGACCGACGTATCGCGGAGCAAGTTTCCCCTTGATACCGAAGCGACGAGTTCCTTTCATTGGCGAGACACGGAGGTAAACATGGTCTCCGATCTCAAATGCCACATCGCGGTGTTTGCTGTCGTAATAGCTCTTCTGGCGCGACTGCGCTGCTTTGAGGTTCTCACGAATCACCTTGCACATGGCCTCAGCCTCTGAGATCAAATCATTGCCGAGCAATTGACGTTCACCGGTTTCAGACCAGTTGAGAGGAGTACGGCACTTTCTGCCATAGAGGATCTCGAATGGGGCTTTGCCCGAGCTGGCTTGAAAACTGTTGTTGTAAGAGAACTCAGCATAAGGAAGACAATCCTCCCACTTCATGCCGAAAGAGATAACACAGGCTCTGAGCATATCTTCAAGAATTTGATTGACACGCTCAACTTGTCCACTAGCCTGAGGGTGGAAAGCTGTGCTGAAGCGGATGTTGGTGCCCATGGCCTTCTGAAAAGAATCCCAAAACTTGGAGGTAAAGATGCTGCCACGGTCTGAAGAGATCAACTATGGAATGCCATGCAAGGAGACAATTCTGGAGGTGTAGAGCTCTGCCAGCTGCGCTGCTGTGATAGACTCTTTGATAGGAAGAAAATGAGCCACTTTGGTGAGCTTGTCGATGATGACGAAGATAGCATCATTTCCACGCTTGGACTTAGGAAAACCAGTCACGAAGTCCATTTCGATATGATCGAACTTCCATTCAGGAATAGCAAGAGGTTGGAGAAGTCCAGCTGGTCGTTGGTGTTCTGCTTTCACCCTTCTGCAGACATCACACTCATTCACGAATTGAGCAATTTCTCGCTTCATTCGAGTCCACCAATACGACTGCTTGAGGTCATGGTACATCTTTGTACTTCCAGGATGAATAGACAGGAGAGAGTTGTGCGCTTCGTTCATAATGACTTTACGAAGATCACTCTTTGGAACCACGATCCGGTCCTCGAAGAAAAGAGTATTTCTGTCATCAACTCGATAGCACTTGTATTTGGGAATGCTCTTGTCAATACCACGTTTCACCTTCTTCACCATGGTATCCAACAATTGTGCCTCACGAATTTGATCTTCCAAAGTAGGGGAGACAATGAGGTTGGCAAGAACACCTTGAGGAACAACTTGGAGATTCAACTTGCGAAAAGCCTCACAGAGATCTGGTTGAAAAGGCTTGAGGATTAAGATGTTGCAGTATGCCTTTCTACTCAAAGCGTCTGCAACCACATTAGCCTTGCCTGGAGTATATTCAATACTCGGATTATACTCTTGAATCATTTCGACCCATCGAGTTTGTCTGAGGTTGAGATGAGGCTGAGTGAAGATATACTTGAGACTCTTGTGATCGGTGAAAATGTCCACTTTCCTTCCCAACAGGAGATGTCTCCATGTTATTAGTGCGTGGACAACTGCCGCCAACTCAAGATCGTGAGTGGGGTAGTTCCTTTCATTGGGCTTCAACTGGCGAGAGGTATAGGCAACAACCTTCTTCTCTTGCATTAAGACAGCGCCGAGGCCCTGGAGAGAAGCATCACAGAATACTTCATAAGGCTTGGATTCATCAGGAGGAGTCAAGACTGGAGCAGTGACGAGTTTCTCTTTGAGAGTGTTGAAAGCAACGTCACACTCAGGAGACCAGACATACTTCACATGCTTCTGGAGGAGGTTGGAAAGAGGCTTAGCAATCTTGGAGAAATTCTCAACGAATCTTCTGCAATAGCTTGCAAGTCCAAGAAAACTGCGAAGCTGCTTGACATTCTGAGGAGGATTCCAATTCAAAACTGCAGACACCCTCTCTGGATTAACAGCGATGCCCTTGGCAGAGATGATATGACCAAGATAAAGAACTTCATCAAGCCAGAATTCATATTTGGAGAACTTCGCATATAATTGATATTCTCTGAGCTTGTCGAGTACCAATCGCAAATGTTCGGCATGATCCTTCTTATTCTTGGAGAAGACCAAAATATCATCGAGATAGACCAAGACAAATTCGTTGATGTAGGGGTTGAAGATGAAATTCATCAAGCGAGTGAAATACGGTGGAGCATTGACGAGGCCGAATGACATGACAGTATATTCATAAGAACCAAAGCTTGTTCTGAATGCTGTCTTGGGAATATCTTCTTCACGAATGCGAATCTGATGATAACCCATACGAAGGTCAAGCTTGGAGAACACCTTAGCACCTTTGAGTTGCTCAAATAGCTCATTGATGTTGGGAAGTGGGTACTTGTTCTTGATAGTCTTCTTGTTCAATGGACGGTAATCGACGCAAAGTCGGTCCGTGCCATCCTTCTTCTTGACAAAAAGAACACCACAACCCCAAGGAGAAGAACTCGGTCTGATCAGACCCAGACGTTCTTGTTTATCGAGTTGAATCTTCAATTCCTTGAGCTCATCTGGTCCAAGCTTGTAAGGACGCTTGCAAACGGGTTCCGTGCCAGGCTCAAGCTCAATAACGAATTCAACTGGCCGACGGGGAGGCATACCCGGAAGCTCTTCTGGAAAAACATCTTGGTACTCACAAACGACTGGAATCTGAGAGATAGCCTCCATTTCACCCATCTCATTGAGAGAAAACAACCGAATGGTATCATCACGAGAAGCATAGATGATCACATCGTTCGAAGTGTGAGTCAATTTGATTTCCCTGGCAGCACACTCGAGCTGAGCCTTGTGCTTAGAAAGCCAGTCCATCCCGAGAATAAGATCAATATCAGAATCACCAAGCACCATTGGAGAAGATAGAAATTTATAGTCACCCATCTTGATAGAGACATTGGGAACCACCAAACTTGAGCTCAAACGCTTGCCCGGAGAAACGATATCCATGGGTTTACCCAAATTTGAAGAAGAGAACTCATGCTTGGCGAAAAATGGTCTTGACATGAAACAATGCGATGCACCAGTATCAAATAAGACTTTTGCAGGAATATCATTAACAGGAAGATTACCCATGATCACTTCAGAAGAATCCTCTGCTTGAGCTGCATTCAACATGTTCACCTTGACATGCTTAGGATTATGCTTGACCACTGCATTGCTGGAAGATTTCACAGGAGGAGGAGGCGGAAGGCGCCTCTGGTTGAAGCACTTGTTCGCATAGTGACCCTTCTGCTGGCATTTGTTACAAGTCACCTCTGAGAGCGGACGATGATAAGGAGTGCTTGGCCTTGGAGCTTGGTTCTGAGACTTGTTCTGATAGCCAGGGTTGGGTGGGTGGGAAGATCCACGGCCACTTGAGTTCTTCTGCTGATAAGGCTGACGGAACGGAGGAGGAGGAGGCAACGAGAACTTCTGTTGCTTAGCTGCCACAAGTGAGGAAGAAGAAGACTGAACTGCGTCTCTGACTCTCTTCTTAGATGCCTCACACTTGAGCTGAGCAGCTTCTTGTTTCAGTGCCATGTTGTAGAATTCATCATACTTTAATGGCTCGAAAAGCACGAGAGCAAGTTGCAGATCTTCTCTGAGACCACGCCTGAATTGGTAGATCATACTCTTCTCATCAGGAATGTCTTGCCTTGCAAAACAGAGAGTTTCTGGAACTGAGTGTTGTATTGATAGACAGTCATGTTGCCTTGCTTGAGATTGCGGAATTCCTCACGCTTAAGCTCAACAACACTTTCTGGAATGTGGTGCGCTTTGAAGTCACGGCGGAAATCATCCCAAGTGATCACACGACCTCCTCTGGAATCTTTGTATTGCTGGAACCACTCAGCAGCTTGATCTTTGAGTTGAAAAGAGGCAAACTTGACAAAGTCCTCAGGTCTCACGTTGCTGCACTCGAAATGCTTGCTGATGTCCACGAGCCAATCATCTGCGTCTGTGGCCTCGACACAGTAGCTGAAGGTCTTTGGCTGATTAGCAAGGAACTGGTTCAGTGAAGCGAAATGCGGCTGATTGTTGCCTTGGCCTTGATTCTCTTGATTAGCTTGCCCTTGGTTGCGATCTTGCAAGAGCTGAATCAGAATCTGAGCATTGGCATTTGTAGCAGTCATCAGGGCTTGCCAAGCTTCCGGAGGCGGAGGCGGTGGCGGAGGGTTAGCCTGATTCCCGTCATTGCGTTCCGGATTCTGACGCGTTGGTGGAGCCATCCTGAAGAGGGTGACATCCATTAGCATCTTGATAGAGATATATTGAAGTTGAATCAAAGGAACGAAATTGCAACATATAGTCTTCACAATTAACATTCGAACGAGAATGAACGAATGAATTCCAATGTAAATCATCACACTTCCATAAGCTGAGAAGCCACTTAGGACATGGTAAGGAATAAAATCAACAAGGTACGAATATGAACAAATACTTGGTAAGGATTACCCAATCACAAACCAAATATCTGCGGAAGAAATACTAAAGCTACAAGAATTCCCACTTATAAACTCCCGAAACTTTCTGGTTATGCAATCAGGTGTTGGGGATACAGGGGAAGCATAATATCTCACCCAAACTAGCAAATCCTACAACCAGCTGTATCCATCCTTCAACACATAACCAAGAAACCTTCGGAAATCGTCTACCTCAACCTTCGAAAAGCATCCGTTATACAAGTCATGGCAATACCCCTGCACTCGCCACAGTACTGGGCTATCAGGGTTATCTCACCAACAACTGTACAAAAGAGATTTTCGATGTCGGTCGTACTAAACTCAGGTATTCCAAAACCGCAACGATAAAATTATGACGACAACACCTCGGAGCTCAACTCCCCGGGACACTGCCACAACCCCTAAATGTCAGGAGGCAACCAAGACAATGTTGTCATCATAAAACCATCGGAACGATTGTAATATACCCACGTGATCCTAAAAAAATTTTTTAGTGAAATTTGAGAAGAGAAGAGTCAAAACTCTACGTCAGGATGCCTTACCAGAAGGTCGAAGGGACTGGGGAGTAAAAAGAATTCCTAAACTCTTCGATATATAATTCCTAAATGACTCAAAACATTTTTTTTTCTAGACACAACTCGGCCACTAAAGACGATCAAACAGTGGGGGCTCCTAAGGTCGGGAAAGGCTCTGATTACCAACTTGTAACGCCCTCGATGCGGCTATATCTCCCACGTGTCGAGGCACGACTTAGAGGCATAACCGCATTGAAAGCAAAGTCGCAAGTGAGGTAATCTTCACACAATCCATGTAATAAATAAAGGGGAAAGATACATAGTTGGCTTACAATCGCCACTTCACACAAGTACATAAATAACATCCATCATACAGATTACACTCAAGGTCCGACTACGGCACCAAAAAGAAAGAAGACTACCCCAAATGCTAAACAGATCCCCGGATCACCCAACTGGGCTCCACTACTGATCATCTGGAAAAGAAACATAGTAACGGCCACGTTCCTCGTCGAACTCCCAAGTGAGCTCGGTCGCGTCATCTGCACCGACATCGTTGGTACCTGCAACTGAGGTGATAATATCTGTGAGTCACGGGGACTCAGCAATCTCACACCCGCGAGATCAAGACTATTTAAGCTTAAAGGTGGGAAAAGGGTTTATGAGGTGGAGCTGCAGCAAGCGACTAGCATGTGGTGACTATAGCGCAAAAGAGAGCGAGAAGAGAAGGCAAAGCACGGTCGTGAAGCTAGAAGTGATCAAGAAGTGATCCTGAAACAACCTACGTCAGACATAACTCCAACAACCGTGTTCACTTCCCGGACCCCGCCGAGAAGAGACCATCACGGTTACACACGCGGTTGATGTGTTTTAGTTAAGGTCAACTTCGGGTTTTCTACAACCGGACATCAACAAATTCCCATCTGCCTCATAACCGCGGGCACGGCTTTCGAAAGATAAAACCCTGCAGGGGTGTCCCAACTTAGCCCATGATAAGCTCTCACGGTCAACGAAGGATATTCCTTCTACCGGGAAGACCCGATCAATCTCGGAATCCCGGACTACAAGACATTTCGGCAACAACAAAACAAGTCCAGCAAAGCCGCCCGATTGTGCCGACAAATCCTGATAGGAGCTGCACATGTCTCGGTCTCAGGGCACATCCGGATAAGTCAAGCTACGAGTAAAACCAGCCCTCGAGTTGCCACAAGGTGGCCCCGCAGGCTGCTCGGTTCGAACCAGCACTTAGAGAAGCACTGGCCCGGGGGGGCTAAAATAAAGATGACCCTCGGGCTCGCGAAAACCCGGGGGAAAAAGGGTAGGTGGTGGCAAATGGTAAAACCAATGTTGGGCCTTGCTGGAAAAGTCTCATTCAAAGCGAACTGTCAAGGGGGTCCCATAAATCACCCAACCGTGTAAGGAACGCAAACTCCGGGAACATAACACCGGTATGACGGAAACTAGGGTGGCAAGAGTGGAACAAAACACCAGGCATAAGGCCGAGCCTTCCACCCTTCACCAAGTATATAGATGCATTAATTAAAATAAGAGGTATTGTGATATCCCAACAAGTAAACATGTTCCAACAAGGAACAACAAGTCCATGTTCCAACAAGGAACAAACTTCATCTTCACCTGCAACTAGCAACGCTATAAGAGGGGCTGAGCAAAGCAGTAACATAGCCAAACAACGGTTTGCTAGGACATGGATGGTTAGGGGCTGACATGGCAATATAGGAGGCATGATAAAGCAAGTGGTGGGTATCGCAGCATAGGCATAGCAAAAGAGCGAGCAATCTAGCAAGCAAAGATAGAAGTGATTTCGAGGGTATGGTCATCTTGCCTGCAAGGTTCTCAGAGTTGTCGAAAGCTTGGTCCTCGTAAGCGTTCTCAACGGAATCCTCGGTCACGTACTCGTCTCCCGGCTCTACCCAAGACAAGAGAACAAGCAAAGGAACCAATATCAACCACGATGCAATGCGCAATCAACATGATGCAAAACATGGCATGATATGCGAGAGGTGATATGCAGTGCGTATGCATGCTCCGGGAGGACAAGGATGAACAGGGCATAATCTTGGCAAACCAAGCATGCCACTGGATAGATGAGGTGATTTCGGTTGAAATCGATATAAAGATCACCGGAATCGGATGCACGGTTTGCAAATGGCAAGCAAAACAAGAATGACACGAATCTGCCATTAACAGCATGATGCTACTTAGCAAGCAACAAATAATTAAGCTACTGCACCCAAACATGTCAACAAAGCATACGACAGTAATCTACTCAAGATGCTCGACAAAAGATGAACACTGAGCTACGGCTAAATCACATCATAACAGGTCCAAACAAGCATGGCAAAAGAGCAAACGATAACAAGTTCACAGACTTAGTGAAATATCAACAAGCAGAAACTAACATCAGGATGACATGTTCAGAGCAATGAAACATCATGCGACAGGTTCAGAACATAGCAAAATAAGACATGGCATGAATCTACACATAGCACTTGACAAAAGTCCCTTACTGACCGTAAGCCAAAAAGGAACAGAGAATAAGATTACACCCATGACAAATAAGCAAGTTTCGTTACAGGTTTCAGACTTAGCCGAAAACTGGACATGGCAGAAAACTGTTAACGACTAGGCATGTTCGTGAGCTCGATGCACTCACTACAGAGCATTGCATGATAAACTAAGCTTACATACATCAATAAAACATGGCATAGTAACTAGGCATGGCAAGAATAACATCATATCATGCAAGGATCATCTACACCAAGCTTGGCAAAATCGAATAACACGTAAACAATCTGCCAGCAATATTTTGAAGCAAAAGTTGAGCTCAAATGACTCAAGCTATGGCACTCCATAATTGCAAATAAAGGCATGGATGGATAGAGCAAATACTCACTTAATGATCATGCTCAAAATATGCATGGATCTATCAGAAACAACATGAATACATGGCATAAGAATAACAGCAGTCAGGGACTTAGTGAAATCACTAAGTCTCTGAAATCAGCAACATCAACATCCCTACTTTGCATGCAATTTATAGCCACCTCAAGCATCAAAAAAATACATAGCAAAATTCCCTGGAAAGGTAACATGGCATATTACAAAACTCATGTAGGACTCAACTCCATAGGAGGTACACATCAATCATGGCGAAAATGTCAAAAGTGCATGTTCAGATAAGATCCAGCAACTAACATCAACTAGACCTCTTCTAACAGCATTTAGGGCAACCAGATGACCTAAAATGAAAATGATGCAATGGAACAAAATGATGTACTCTTCGGGGCGAACAAATCGACATATCATAAGCGCGACATGGAGCTACGGATGCAAAGTTATGGCATGATGAAGATGCGATGATAATGATGAAAATAAAGGACTTAGAGATTTCGGGGAGGAGGTAAAAGTCAACCCAGCGCGGACTACGATGTTCGCCGGAGGGGGGGTCGCCGGAGAAGGACGTTGAGGGGCGCCGGAGCTGCGGGGAGAGGCCGGGGAAGTCGGATCCGGGCCGGATCTCGCCGGATCCGGCCGGGTCCCGGCGGAGGAGCTGCACCGGCGGGCGGGGTCGCGGTGGAGGTCGGCTCCGGCGGTGCGAAGTGGAGACGGCGGCGGGGGAGCGGCGCCGGCGGAAGGAGGCAGGCGGCGGCGAGGTCGCGCGCGGGGGCGCGCGGGCGCCCCGCGGGCGGCGGCGCGGCGGATCCGGGCCCCGCGGGCCGGCGGAGGCGGACGGCGGCGCTGGACAGGTGGCGGCCCCTGGTTGGTCCGGGGCGCCGGCGGCGGGACAGGTAGCGGCGGCGGAGGGATCTGGTGCGGATTTCGAGGCGAGCTTAGGGTTAGGAGGTGGTTTTTGACCCGGATTTGGAGGGGAGGTGTTTTTATAGCTAAAAGGAGCTAGGAAGCTCCAAATGGAGTGCGGTTTTCGCCCACGCGATCGTGATCGAACGGCGGAGGACATGGGAGTGACTTAGATGGGTTATTGGGCTGATTTGAAGGGGTGTTAGGCTGCAACACACACAAGGCCTTCACGGTTACCCGGTTAACCGTTGGAGTACCAAACGAACTCCGATTGACCCGAAACTTGACAGGCGGTCCTCCGGTGCTATACCAAGGCCACATGTCAAACCTCGGTCCATTCCGAGAATGTTTAATACCCGCTCACAAAGAAATGTAAAAGGGGACGCCAGGAGGCATAGGAGCGCCGGATTGCAAAACGGACAACGGGGAAAATGCTCGGATTTATGAGACGAACACGTATGCGAATGCGATGCACATGATGACATGATATGAAATGCATGACATGACCAAAATGCAAAACGGAGAGAACCCAAACACGAAGGGAATAACATAGCACATAGCCGGAAATGGCAAGAGTTGGATTACAAATATGGCAAGTTACAACGGGGGCGTTACACCTGTAGAGCATCTTTATAATCACCCAGTTATGTTGTGATGTTTGATAGCACACTAAGTGTTCCTCCGGTATTCGGGAGTTGCATAATCTCATAGTCTGAGGAACATGTATAAGTCATGAAGAAAGCTGTAGCAATGAAACTATAACGATCATAATGCTAAGCTAACGAATGGGTCTTGTCCATCACATCATTCTCTAATGATGTGATCTCGTTCATCAAATGACAACACATGTCTATGGTCAGGAAACTTAGCCATCTTTGATTAACGAGCTAGTCTAGTAGAGGCATACTAGGGACACTCTGTTTGAGTATGAATTCACACATGTACTAAGTTTTTGGTTAATACAATTCTAGCATGAATAATAAACATTTATCATGATATAAGGAAATATAAATAACAACTTTATTATTGCCTCTAGGGCATATTTCCTTCAATTTTCCATTTGCCTCTCATTTTCATCTCCCCCACTTCACAAAAATTTCCCGTTTTATTCGCCCTCTTTTTCATTTGCCGTTTTCTCGTCAGATCTATCTTTTTGCGTGTGATCTTGTTTGCCTACTTTATTGCTATGGCTAGTTCTTCCTCTATTACATGTACCCCCGAGAATGAAGTTCTTAATTTTAAACAAAGGGGAGGTGAGAATCTAAAGGATTCTTGTTATAGAGTTTGCAATGCTCATAATAGATCCATTCATAAGCAATCTACCGTTGTTCTTCTTCGCAGTTTTTATGTGGGTATTACCACCTGGTATAGATTCGTCCTTGGTACGATAATGGTGGGAATTTCTTGATGTGTCCATATTTGGATGCTTTTAATGCTTTGGTAAATCTAGTGGGTTCACCACCTCTCACTATCAATGAAAATGCTTTAACAGTTGAGCAAGTTATGCAAACGCTTGATGCTATTGAAAAGAAAATGCTTACCGAAGAACATATTGAAAACTTGGATAAAAAATGCATAATCTTGCTAATAAAATTGGGTCAAAAGTGGGAGAGGTTTTTAAGTTACTAAAGGAAAAATGAACCATAATTCATGAAAGAATTGAAGAAAATCCTTCTCGGATTGATAAGTTGGAAGAATTTTTTAATAATTTAAGCTCGACTTTTCCTTCTACCAAAAATATTGAAAAAACTCCCATAAAATTTAGCAAGATTACTCAAGTCATTAAGAACAAGGGTGTAACTTCTAGTAATAACAAAGAAGACCTTAGATGATTAGTATTCACCCCGACTTTGTTGAAGTTGTGCGAAACCCTACTTGCAAGAATGAATTTTTCAACCTCATTCCTTGGAGTATTGTTATTGAAAATTTATATGCTAAATCTTTGAAGAATATTGGTTGTGTGATTGAGGAATTTGAAACCAAAAATGACAATACTTGAATATATGCGTTATGCCTAGCTAGGGGCATAAAACGATAGCGCCTTTTGGGAGGCAACCCAATGAATAAATTCTATTTTCCCTTTTTCTTTCTGTTCTTGAGTGTTTGCAAAATTATGCTACTGTTATGATTGTGTTTTTTATGTTTTAATTAGTGTTTGTGCAAATTAAGCCTTTAGGATCATGTTGGGTGATAGTTGATTTGATCTTGTTGAAAAATAGAAACTTTGTGCACCAGTAGTAGAATTGTTTAAAATCAGTCAAGCACGATAAAATCCTGATTTTTGTACACAAGATTGATATACAAATTTCCTATGTTGTCCTAATTTTTCAGAATTTTTGGAGTTACAGAAGTATTTGAAGTTTTCACATTACTACAAACTGTTCTATTTTTTATAGATTCTGTTTTCTTTGCATTGTGTGCTTATTTCGATTAATCTATGGATTGTATTGGAGGGTATAAGCCATGGAAAAGTTAGAACACACTAGATATAATGCAAAAATAAAATATGAATGGGTTTTCAATAGTACTTAGAGTAGTGATTTGCTTTGTTATACTAACGGATCACACGAAGGTTTTGTTGAGTTTTGTGTGATTGAAGTTTTCAAGTTTTGGTGAGATCACGATGGATGAAGGAATAAGGAGTGAAAAGAGCCTAATACTGGGGATTCCCATGGCACCCCAAGTTATTATTCAAAGCTAAACAAGCAACTAAGCTTGGGGATGCCGCGGAAGGCATCCCTCTTTCTTCTAACGACCATCGGTATTTACTTGGAGCTATATTTTTATTCGTCACATATCATGAGTTTTGCTTGGAGCGTCTTGTATTATATGAGTCTTTGCTTGTTTTGATTTTTAGTTTGTGTCAAGTATCCTTGCTAAACACACCTATTTGGGAGAGCCAAGATTATGCTTTGATTTGTTTGAATTGCTCTTTATGCTTCACTTATATCTTTTTGAGCATGGTGTGCTTTAATATTTTTGAAGAAATTGCTATCATGATTCATTTAGATTTCTTTGAGAATTAGTAAATTTTTGAAGAAATTCTCTCATGATTTACTTATATTATTTTGAGAGACGAAAAATTTTATGGTCATGTTCTTCGCTTAGATTTGTTTGAGCTTATCAAAAGCAACATATGAGATTAGTCCCAAAGTGATAGATATTCAAGAGGGATATAATAAAACTTTCATGAAGATCATTGGACAAAATAAACTTGATTCTTTGGAATAGTTTTGAGATATGATGATAGTGATATGTGAGTCATGTTGGTCAGTAATTATGCTTTAGTAAGAATATTGGTGTTAAGGTTTGTGATTCCCTATGCAAGAACGAAAGTCAATAGTGTTGGGGAACGTAGTAATTTCAAAAAAATTCCTACGCACACGCAAGATCATGGTGATGCATAGCAACGAGAGGGGAGAGTGTTGTCTACGTACCCTCGTAGACCGAAGCGGAAGCGTTGACGCAACATAGAGGAAGTAGTCGTACGTCTTCCCGATCCGGCCGATCCAAGCACCGTTACTCCGGCACCTCCGAGTTCTTAGCACACGTTCAGCTCGATGACGCTCCCCGGGCTCCGATCCAGCAAAGCTTCGGGGATGAGTTCCGTCAGCACGACGGCGTGATGACGATGATGATGTTCTACCGACGCAGGGCTTCGCCTAAGCACTGCAACGATATGAACGAGGTGGAATATGGTGGAGGGGGGCACCGCACACGGCTAAGGAACGATCACGAAGATCAACTAGTGTGTGCTAGGGTGCCCCCTGCCCCCGTATATAAAGGATGGGAGGGGAGGGCGCGGCCGGCCCCCAAGGGGTGCGCCAGGAGGAGTCCTACTCCCACCGGGAGTAGGACTCCTCTCCCTTGCCTTGTAGGAGAAGGAAGGAGAGAGGGGGAAAGGAAAAAGGGGGGCGGCGCCCCCCTTCCTTGTCCTATTCGGACTAGGGGGAGGGGGCGCGCGGACTGCCCTGGCCGCCCCTCCTCTTTTCCCTTAAGGCCCATATGGGCCCATTGACCCCCGGGGGGGTTCCGGTAACCCCCCGGTACTCCAGTAAAATGCCGATTTCACTCGGAACCATTCCGATGTCCAAATATAGGCTTCCAATATATCGATATTTATGTCTCGACCATTTCGAGACTCCTCGTCATGTCCGTGATCACATCCGGGACTCCGAACTAACTTCGGTACATCAAAATGCATAAACTCATAATAACTGTCATCGTAACTTTAAGCGTGCGGACCCTACGGTTCGAGAACAATGTAGACATGACCGAGACACGTCTCCGGTCAATAACCAATAGCGGGACCTGGATGCCCATATTGGCTCCTACATATTCTACGAAGATCTTTATCGGTCAGACCGCATAACAATATACGTTGTTCCCTTTGTCATCGGTATGTTACTTGCCCGAGATTCGATCGTCGGTATCCAATACCTAGTTCAATCTCGTTGCCGGCAAGTCTCTTTACTCGTTCCGTAATACATCATCTCACAACTAACATATTAGTTGTAATGCTTGCAAGGCTTATGTGATGTGCATTACCGAGAGGACCCAAAGATACCTCTCCGACTATCGGAGTGACAAATCCCAATCTCGAAATACGCCAACCCAACAAGTACCTTTGGAGACACCTGTAGAGCACCTTTATAATCACCCAGTTACATTGTGACGTTTGGTAGCACACAAAGTGTTCCTCCGATAAACGGGAGTTGGATAATCTCATAGTGAAAGGAACATGTATAAGTCATGAAGAAAGCAATAGCAACATACTAAACGATCGGGTGCTAAGCTAATGGAATGGGTCATGTCAATCAGATCATTCAACTAATGATGTGACCTCGTTAATCAAATAACAACTCTTTGTTCATGGTTAGGAAACATAACCATCTTTGATTAACGAGCTAGTCAAGTAGAGGCATACTAGTGACATTCTGTTTGTTTATATATTCACACATGTATTATGTTTCCGCTAATACAATTCTAGCATATTTGAGGAAATGGGCATATTTCCTTCAAATAGTTATGCAATGAAATTATATCCTACTTGTGGTGCATTATTCGGTGTTAGTTATGCTTAATGCCCGCTTATGTGATTTTTCATTTCTTGGTTGGTTGCTTCTCAATCTATTTACTACGAAGTAGAAATACTACTTGTGCACCCAAAATCTTTAAATCCAGTTTTGCGATATGAGTCCACCATACCTACCTATATGCGGTATTCTCGTGCTGTTCTAAGCAAATTTGTATGTGCCATCTCTAATTTTCAAAAATAAATTTCCTTTTTGTGTGCCTGTACCACTCATGAAGCAGCAGGGGGTGGCTAGTATTTTCCATGCTAAATGTGTTATTCTCAAGATAAGTGTTTATTCACTTGTTATTGCACGAGAGTAGAACGGTAATAGGGATGCCCAGTCCCGAAATGAAAAAGAAATTTACTTTTTGTTGTCAAATAATAAATTTCATGGAAAGTGTTGGCATGGACGGTACCCGTGGATACGGCTAGCCTTGGAATGTGAAAGAATGGTGGAAAAAGGAATAAACTTTATTTTCGGTTTGGGAACTGTCTATGATATATCTAGCATGGAAAGTGTTGGGAATTACTCGGTCGTTTTCGTTGATGGGAAAAGTATGCCTCTCAAAAAAATTTATCTCTCAATTTTTTGCTTTGAGCTCTGGCACCTGTACAAATCCCTACTTCCCTCTGCTAAGGGCCTATCTATTTACTTTATGCAATTTTTATTTTTATTTTGAGTCTCCATCTTCTTTTATAAAAGCACCAACTAAGGGGCACTATGATCATACTTGAGCATTGGATGTAGCTAATATGCAAGTGTGTTTCATGAATGGATCAATGATCGAGCATGATGGGCTAGGGATAATTTTCTTTAGTGTTGATATTTTGAAAGACATGGTTGCTCGTTGATATGCTTGAGTATTGAAATATTCATGTCAAGACTAGACTATTGCTTTCAACCATATAAAAGTCCAAATGTCCATGCTATAAAAGAAAAGAATATGTGATGAACATGTTAGGCAGCATTCCACATCCAAAACTCTGCTTTAATCATTTACCTACTCGAGGACGAGTAGGAATTAAGCTTGGGGATGCTGATACGTCTCCAACGTATCTATAATTTTGCTTGTTCCATGTTGTTATATTATCATTCTTGGATGTGTTTTACAATCATTTTATAGTAACTTTCTATCATTTTTTGGGACTAACCTATTGACATAGTGCCGAGTGCTAGTTGTTGTTTTGTTGCTTGTTTTTTACTTCACGGAATATCAGTACCAAACAGAGTCCAAACTCAACAAAACTTTTTGCAGAATTTTTTTGGACAAGAAGACACCCAGTGGGCCAAAGATGTACCAGAGGGGAGGCCCGAGGTGGGCACAACCCACCAGGGCACGCCAGGAGGCCCAGGTGCGTCCAGGGGAGTTGTGCCCCCCTCGGTGACCTCCCACACCGCCTCTTTGCCCTATAAGTTGCCAAATATTACAGAAACCCTAGGAGTGTCGACGAAACATAATTCCAGCCGCCGCAAGTTCCAGAACTACAAGATCCAATCTAGACACCATCACAGAGGGGTTCATCATCCTCATTGGTGCCTCTCCGATGATGCGTGAGTAGTTTGTCGTAGACCTATAGGTCCGTAGTCAGTAACTAGATGGCTTCCTCTCTCTCTTTTGATTCTCAATACAATGGTCTCTTGGAGATCTATTTGATGTAACTCTTTTTGTGGTGTGTTTGTTGGGATCCAATGAACTTTGAGTTTATGATCAGATCCACATCCATGAATATTATTTGAGTATTCTTTTGATATCTTATATGCATGATTATTTATAGCCTTGTATTTCTTCTTCGAATCTTTGTTTAGTTAGGCCAACTAGATCAAATTTTCTTGCCATGGGAAGAGGTGCTTTGTGATGGGTTTGATCATGCGGTGTTCTTTCCCAGTGATAGAAGGGGCAACAAGACACGCATGTATCATTGCTATTAAGGATAACAAGATGGGGGCTATTCCTACATTAATAGATCTCGTCTACATCATGTCATTGTTCTTATTGCATTACTCTGTTTCTCCATGAACGTAATACACTAGATGCATGCTGGATAGCGGTCGATGTGTGGAGTAATAGTAGTAGATGTAGGCAGGAGTCGATCTACTAATCTTGAAAGTGATGCTTATATATTGATCATTGCCTTGGATATCGTCATAATTATTCGATCTTCTATCAATTGCCCAACAGTAGTTTGTTTACCCACCATGTGCTATTTTCTCGAGAGAAGCCACTAGTGAAATCTATGGCCCACGGGTCTATTCTGTATCATATTTGCTTTCCGATATATTATTTGCCACTTTTACTTTCAGATTTGTTATTCCAAAAACCCAAAAATACCTTGATGCACTTTTTTGTTACTTCTTTTATTTCGCGTTTTATCGAGATCTATTTATCCAATCTACACATTTTTATCGCGCCAACTTGACAATCTCTGGCGCCGTTACTCGAAAAAGGGATTGACAACCCCTTATGAGCGTCGGTCTGCAAGTATTTGTCCTCTGTGTGCAGGTACCATTTACATAGTGTTGCTCGGTTCTCCTACTGGATTGATACCTTGGTTTCATAACTGAGGGAAATACCTACCATAGTTGTGCTGCATCATCCCTTCCTCCTTGGGGTAATACCGACGTAGTTCAAGCGACATCAGGGTGACACAGAGAGAGTGTCCTTGCCACAACTCAGACCCAATAAGGTCGAGTGTCTAGGGTGTCGGCATGCCATGGATACCGCTATAGGCAGTCCTTCACTTCGGCCCGAGCACCGAGTCACTCTTGGCGCCACCTACTCCAAAATTCAGCTGGTTGAAGCTGGGATTATGGAAACTTTTGTTAGCCTTGCAAAAGGCTTGGAGGTAAACACCCATAACTCATGTATTTTCTTTTATTAGCTTTTATCTAAGTATAGCTACTAGCCCTCGAGAATGACTTCAAGATATCATTCGAAAAGTTCTAAGTCAGTATCTGCGATAATTTAGATTTTTGTTTAGAAAGGTTGATAGACTAGTACCCCCAAGCCTTGAGCTAGTTTGACAAACTGGCTTGAGGGCTGTAAATAATTTTTATTGCATTCTACTATAAAAGTGCAAATACGTAGTAGCTCCCGAGCCTCTAGTTGGATAGCGAAATCCAACTAGAGGATCGAATTTTGATATTTGGTTTTCTAAGGGCACTTGTTTTTTGACGTAGGTTTCTCCCTTGCTTCCGCTGTTACATCGATGGAAGTAGAAGAAAAGAGAAAATTAGCATGATCTAAAGAGGATCTTAGTTTGATACGACAACAAGCTGGCCAAGCACAAGGTACTGCAATGTTGCATTTTTATTAATCCCTCTGTCAAAACAACTTTAATATTAATCTAAATGCAATCATATGTTTTTACAACATTCGAAAAAGATCTTTCTACCCTGAGGGCTGAGCTTGAGACAGTTCGGCAAGAAGTGGAGCAGCAAAAGGCTGCGGTGCTTAAGAGCGCGGAGGAGCTTACTGCGGAGCAGTGGAGTCGCGTGGCGTCCGAGAAGCGGATCACCAGATTGAGGAGGATCTGAAGAGCGCGACCATGACTAGTGAAGCTCCGGACGATTCCATTGCCAAGGATGCCACCGACCTGAAAAAGCTAAAGTTGGACTGCCAAGAGGCAACAACTCAGGCGAGGGCGGCCAAAGAGGAGCTTCGGGAGGCAACCAATAAGTTGTATTTATTACAATGTGTTTTCGGATGTGAAGCATTCCCCATGTTAACGCGAAAATGGTGTTTGTTAGGTGAGTTCTTGGATCTTCCTCTTGGTGTGGGGCAGGCCTGCCAACACTATGGTAGTCACGAAGGCGGGATTACCGAGGACTCATTCGGGATGCCTCAGTCTCCACTCCTCGGCAACCATCCCCCGACCTGTGATGGACGATCTCTGCATGGCCTACTTATGGTCGGACGTGTCGCTGTCGGCAAGCTTTTTTAGCCTTGCGCATCAACTGCGAGGGGCTGTTCCACAGCTTGAATTGTGGAAGCGCTCCACATGCTTGGAGGGTGCTCGGGAGGCGTATGCGGCTGTGAAGATGCACTGGCCGGTCATTGATATGGAAGTGATTGCGCATGGCGGTCCTGTAGGGAAGAAGCGACAAGCTCAGCAGTACTATGTGATGGCGGCTACACACGTGACCAAGACAAAATGGACGAAGGACAAAATCTTATATGATCTCCAGTGATCATCTCAATCTAGTTTCCTCGGTATGCCGAGATGCTCCTGTTGTAAGAAATTTGAATGCCTGATACTTGGTCGCTTCCTCCTTGGAGTTAGTTTTAATGCTTTATTTTGACTCTTGCTATGACTCTTTGAGGATGTAGTTTACCAGTCGTCAGCTTCTAACCCTTAGTAGAATATACCACGGGTGTCTATCGCTGATATATAACCCTTAGCCGACACCTCAGTGCCCGGAGGCGATTTTATCAGAACAAATAAGGCAATCATACTATATGGTTTAATAACTTACACTTAGTCGTAGGAGCATAAGTTTGGGAGAAACTTAATAGCCCCCGGTATATGTCAATTTCTTGGATGGCCAAGGTAAAACCACCTATTACGTGGCCTTTTGAAGAATGTAGGCCCTTCGTTTTACTCGGATAACCTCCATCGCCTATATTTAGTTTGATATTGCATACGGTTTGCTGATTGATTTATGCTTGTTCTGACAGTCAGTTTTCGGCTTTCTCCAACCGAGGTACTTAACCGGTTAAACCAGAAGTAACAATCACAGTGGTTCTCCCTTTACATCCTAGCCTAACTAAGTGGGAACATAAGAGGTAAGCACAGGAGCTGGGCAACCCAACTATTGACCAAAGGACACAACTCAAAATCGATGCATATAATGCCAAAATACCGATGACTTGGGGCCGAGAGCATCCTAGGATACCTCAGATATAAAGGAGGGTCGGATTCGAACTAAGACCCCCCTTTTTAATTTCTTTTGATATGAAGAAAAATGTAATATGTTAGTAGCTATGCTGAGGCTAAAAGAGAGGCTCAAATAACCCCCCCCCCCCCCCGTTTTTTATTCATAACGATGGTCGAACCATACAGTCCGAGCAATAGTGAGAAGGGAGAGCCGAGGTAGGAAGAGTGCGCTGAAGTTCAAGCAACAGAGGCGGCGTTTATCCCCGTTCTTCTTTATGCCTCTCGATGTATGCTCATCACTATTTTTCCGTCTAAATTGGAGGAAGTTTATCTTCACCCGATCGATTGAGCTACTTTACTTAAAAGCATATGGTCGGAAACCGTCTCAAAATGACATACTTTGGTGAAGATGTATCAAAAGGTGGCCAGAGGCTGCTTGCCTAGCCCCCAGTTGAACCGGGTTATTATTTGTAGCGACCCGACCTTAGATGGTAAAGTCTCTGTGTTTAGTGTCATCCCTGGATCGGCAATGCTAACACACAGTACTTAAATGGATTTATAACAGAGTAGCAATCACACACTTATTACATCGAATGTCTCAAAAGAGAACTTATTACAATAAATATGGCTTAAGGCCATCTAAATAAGATAACAACGGAAGGCTTGGAATATAAAGTGAGTCCATCAACTCCAACGGCATAGCTGAGTGCATGACAAACGACCTATGCACCTTACTCGTCGTTTGAAAAGTCTGCAACATGATACGTTGCAGCCCGAAAACGGGTCAGCACATGGAATATGCTGGCAATATAACACAGTAGAGCAATGAACAGATAAATGCTATCACTACATGCATGTATGGCTGGTGAAGGCTCTATGGTTATATTATTTTTACGAAAAGCCAATTTTTCCCTGCAACAAAGGAATAATTTTTTATTTAACTACCATGGTGGTTGAAACATTGAGAATGGTACCCCCATCTCAATCCCAATTAAAAGTAATCATTAACAACCAACCAAATTAATTTAGAGTGATGAGATCAATTCAATAATTCAAGTACCAGATACTCAAGTTGTCCATAACCGGGGACACGGCTAACCATGATTAGTTTATACACTCTGCAGAGGTTTGCGCACTTTTGCCCACAAGACTCGATCTCCTCCGTTGAAATTTCTCGCACTTCATGGTGTTTGGGAAACGGATGACCGAGACACAGTCTTTCAGAAGCATTAACTCTAACCCCGGGTAGACAGTACCAACCAACATCCCCTACATCTGCTAGCCTACCACTGGAAGAGGTCATGCAACTCAACTATGCTAGAGCCCATAATAGCTTGTGGCTGCACACGGAAGTCTCTAGCATGAATAATCTTATGATCCCTTTAAGTCTGGGTGGCAGACCATAGGAGGATCACACGGTATAATGCCGGGATCTCCTAGGACAAAACTGGCATAACCCCAGGTGCCCAAAACCAACAATCCACCCAGATGTGTATTAAAGTTACGACCTTAAATTGAACCGTTAATTAACAATCCCACATATGTCATGGAATACACTCAAACCCAATCCACGTCTACGAGCATAGCATGGCAATATAAGCATAACGTAGAAGTAACTCCCAAGGGTTTGATAATAAAACAGGTGATAGGTTCTACCTCATCAACTACTTCCCAGACCCACAAGTTAATCACATCCTTATCATGCAGTGTTTGTGGATTGCAACTAATGCATATAAACTGGGTATGAAAAGAGTATGATCAATGTGTTACTTGCCTTGCTGACGATCCGCAAAACCTAGTGACTCGTAGTAGCACGCTTCGCACTCCGGGAATTCTATCGCAAACAAATAATAGCATATATAAGCACTCAAGCAAAGATGCATGGGTAAATCTCAAATAAAAAGATCTAACCAAAAAATTCAACTGAAGAACTCCGGTTTGCAAAATGAATCAAATCAAACGGAGCAACGAAACTCAAACTACGAAAGAAACAAGGTCCGATTACTAATCTGGAATAAAGTCCAATTTTACAGTACCAAAATCTTGTTCAAGTTGGTTAAACAGAAAGAGGGTTTCGAGATGAAGATCTAGGCGCTTGTTTCACCTGATTTGGATAAACAAGCGAAAAGATATACTAGATCGAAGATTAGGGCAGAAATCGCGATCGGAAATAATCGCGGAAAAACCCTGGAAAAAGAGAAACTGACGAACAGGCTAACGAACGAACGTTCGCTGTCTGCGGCTAACGGATGAACAGCGATCGTGAAAATGAATGTACGAACGAACGTCCGCTAAATAATCAAACCGAAAAAAACCCTAACAAAACCGATCTAGGGTTTTCTGAAAAAAAAGAGACGACGGCGGCGGCGGTTTCTACCTCCGCGAGGTCGGCGGCGGCGGCAGGATCACGGGGTGGCGGCGGCGGCTCCGGCGGGGTCGGGTGGCGGGGCGCGGCAGTGCGGGGCGACGGCGCTAGGGTTTGGCGGGGCGGCGGCTTGGGCTGGCGGCGGGGTCGGGCCTCCCGGCTTATAAAGGCCGGCCGGGCCAGGAGTCCTAGTCGGACACGGCCCGTTTAGGTCGGTGCAATTTTTTTAAACCTGACGCGGAAAAACAAACAAAAGAGAAACTAAACGGACTCCAAAAATCCTGAAGTAAATTTTCACGGTCCTATAATAATATTCTGGACAAAGTGAATATTTATTTGGGCCTTTAATGCAATTTTGAAAAACGCATATTTTCCTAATTCAAATAAAATTGCTATAAAATCCAAATAAAATTAATTTATTTGATTTTAATAGTTTCCTCCAATATTTCATTTACTTCGGAGAAGTCATATTATCTCCTCTCATATATTTTAATATGAAATATTTTCAGAGAGAAAAATATTTAAAACCAAAGTGATCCTTGTTTCGATATTTGACAAAATTCAAATATGAAGAACGTGAAATCCCCAACTCTCTCCGTGGGTCCTTGAGTGGCTTAGAATTTCGAGGATCGCAAAATGAAATGTAATAAAAATATGATATGCATGAATGACCTATGTATAACATTCCTTATTGAAAATTTGGGATGTTACAAACCTACCCCCCTTAAGATGAATCTCGTCCCCGAGATTCGGGTTGGCTAGAGAATAGGTGTGGGTAGTCTTTGCATAGATCATCCTCTCGTTCCCAGGTGGCTTCATCCCCGATATGGTGGCTCCACTGAACTTTGCAAAACCTGATAACCTTGCTGCGAGTAACTCGGCTGGCAAACTCAAGAATCCTGACAGGTTTCTCCTCATATGTCAAATCACTATCCAACTGAATTGCTTCGAGGGGCAGTGTGTCTCTTACAGGAATATCGGCCATCTCTGCATGGCACTTCTTCAACTGGGAAACGTGAAACACATCATGAACTCCTGATAGTCCCTTGGGTAACTCCAACTTGTAGGCTACCTCTCCCATACGTTCCAAAACTCGACATGGTCCTACAAATCTCGGGGCTAACTTTCCCTTAACCCCAAAATGTTTAACTCCTCACAGTGGCGACGCTCGCAGATATGCTCTGTCTCCGATTTCATAGACTACCTCCTTGCATTTTGAATCCGCATAACTCTTCTATCGGGACTGAGCTACCTTCAGTCTATCTCGAATCAGCTTAACCTTCTCTTCGGACTCCTTAATCAAATCCGGTCCAAACAACTGGCGGTCTCCAACTTCATCCCACATCAATGGTGTTCGACATCTTCTTCCATACAGGGCTTCGAACAGTGCCATCTTCAAACTGGCCTAGTAGCTATTGTTGTATGAGAAATCCGCGTAGGGCAAGTTGTCATCCCAACTAGATCCATAATCTAGCGCACAAGCTCTCAACATGTCCCCCAGAATCTGATTGACTCTCTCGGTCTGTCCATCTTTCTGTGGGTGAAAGGCGGTACTGAACTCCAGCCTGGTACCCAAAGTCTGGTGTAGTTGGTGCCAAAACTTTGAAGTAAATTGTGTTCCTCTATCTGATACGATGGTCCTCGGTACTCCGTGCAGACATACGATCCTGGTCATATATATCTTGGCCAACTTCGCACTGGTATAGGTGGTTTTCACTGAGATAAAGTGAGCTACTTTGGTCAAGCGATCCACTCCTACCCCGATAGAATCATATCCCGATAGGGTCCTGGGTAATCCGGTGATAAAATCCATGCCAAGCTTGTCCCACTTCCATTCGGGTATCGGCATAGGCTGCAATAATCCTGCTGGCTTCTGATGTTCTGCCTTCACTCTCTGACATAAATCACATACGGCTACATACTCGGAAATATCCTTCTTCATTCCAGTCCACCAAAAACGCTCCTTCAAATCTAAATACATCTTGGTGTTTCCGGGGTGTATCGAGTATGGCGAGTCATGAGCTTCATGTAGTATCAACTTCCTGATCTCGGCATTATTGGGCACATATACATGGTCCTCAAACCAAAAGGTGTCGTGCTCATCCTCACGAAAACCCTTGGCTTTTCCTTTGCTCATTCTCTCCTTTATCTCTACAATTTCTTTGTCATCCTTCTGAGCTTCTCGAATCTTTCCCAATAATGTTGACTGAACCTCCATTGCTGCAACAAAACCTCTAGGGATTATCTCCAAACGAAGCTCCCTGAGATCCTCTTCTAACTCCTTTGGCAATCCCCCGTTTACGAGGGTATTGGTGTAACTCTTCCATCTCAAAGCGTCTGCTACGACATTGGCCTTGCCTGGATGATAGTGCAACTTCATATCATAATCCTTTATGAGCTCCAACCATCTCCTTTGCCTGAGGTTCAGCTCCTTCTGCGTGAAAATGTACTTCAAACTCTTATAATCCATGTACACATTACAACGGTTTCCAATAAGGAAATGTCTCCAGGTCTTGAGTGCATGCACTACGACTGCTAACTCCAAATCATGTGTGGCGTAATTCAACTCATGCGGTCGAAGTTGACGTGAGGCATATGAAACAACTCTTCCGTCTTGCATAATTACTCCTCCAAGTCCTAAGCGAGAGGCATCGCAATACACTTGGAAATGCTTGTGTATATCCAACAGAGTCAGCACTAGGGCTTAGTCAAACGTTTCTTCAACTCCTGGAAACTTGCTTCGCATTCTTCAGTCCAATGGAACTTGGTGTCCTTCTTCAACAATGCCGTCATAGGGTTCGCAATCTTGGAGAAATTCTCAATAAATGTCCGATAGTATCCCGTGAGTCCATGAAAACTGCGGATCTCCCCAACTGAGGTGGGTGCCAACCACTCGGTGACTGACTGAACCTTGGTAGGATCCACTGCTATACCTTCTCCTGATATAACATGTCCAAGAAATCCAACTTCCTTCAACCAAAACTCACATTTGCTGAACTTGGCATATAACTGATGTTCCCTGAGCTTCTCAAGAACTAAACGCAAATGCTCCTTGTGTTCCTCTTCATTCTTCGAGTATACCAAGATATCATCAATGAACACCATGACAAACTTATCCAAGAACTCCATGAACCTTGTTCATCATACTCATGAAATAGGCAGGGGCGTTAGTCAGTCCAAATGACATAACCGTATACTCATATAACCCTACCTTGTGGTGAACGCTGTTTTAGGTATATACTTTTCTCGTATCTTCGGCTGGTGATAACCTGATCGTAGATCGATCTTCAAAAACACTTTAGCTCCTTGCAGCCGGTCGAACAAATCATTGATCATCGGTAGTGGATACTTGTTCTTGATCGTCATTCATTCAACGCACGATAATCAACAACCATCCTCAATGATCCATCCTTCTTCTCAACCAAGAGCACTGGGGTTCCCCATGGTGATGAACTTCGTCGGATGTAACCTTTCTCCAACAACTCCTTAATCTGTTTCTTGATCTCTTCCAGATCATTCGCAGGCATTCGGTACAGTCTCTTCTATATTGGTCCGGTGTCTGGCAATAGCTCTATCAAAAACTCAATATCTCGATCTTGCGGCATACTTGGTAACTCCTCTGGAAATACATCTGGGTAATCCTTCACTACGGGCACTTCCTCCTGAACAACTCATGTGAGAGAATTTACTTGGGCCCTCCATGGTTATGGGTAAGTCCTCCCGAGTTCGGGGTGAAACGAGGCTTCTGCTGAGCTCCTGAATTGTACTTTCCTTGTCCATACTTCCTTTTGCGGCTCTCAATCTGCTGCTACTTCCCTTCAATCATAAGGGCATTGTCTACCAACTCCTGGTAGTTGTTGAATGTTGCCACCATCAACTGTATGCTCATCTCATCATTCAGCCCTTCCATAAACTTCTCCTGCTTCGCGACATCTATGGCCACATCATCAGGGGCATAACGAGATAGCTTACTAAACTCATCTACGTACTGAGGCACAGTCACTACAACAGGAACCCCCCTTTAGCAACACATTGATGTGTTGCCCAAGACCCATATAATAGTTGCTAAGGTCTACACCAACGGATTAATATGTGTTGTCGTAGGGGGCGTTGCTAGTGTCTACAACAACGTATATGCATCCGTTGGTAAACGATGTGAATATGCGTTGTAAAGTAGCAACAAATATAGATAGTGTCGAACAAAGTTTCACATGTGTTGGTGGCTACCCTACAGGAATTGTCAGTGCATTTTTTCAACGCACGATACTATATATATGACCATCCAGAATTATTAGGTCAATCCTAACCCATAATTATTAGTTCAATGCCAACATTGCATAGGGGGCGCAGTATAACAAACAGAACGGTCTCATATATTAGATCAACTTGGTTGCATTGCAAGGATCTTGATACAAAGATTGCAAGATGTGAAACGAGTAGTAATCCGATTCTTGATCTTGCAACCAACGTCTCAACCATTTTGAAACATAATGATTGAAACATTGACACCGAAAATGTCTGAATCATAATGATTGACACATCGACACTGAAAATGACATTCTAAACACAATGTGAAACTATGCAGTAGCACCCCTATTCTTGACCTTGCAATCAACATCAGACCATGCATCATCAATTTATCTTGCAATCTACACAAAGAAATGAGATAGGTTAATAGGGCAACAAAACTGAAAAGAGGATCAACATAGAAGGGTTGAAGGCCATGTGATAATTAATCTTGCTACATAGCCAGTAATTTTGACCTTTTTTAGTAGTTGTATAAACATACCAGATTTTGCTAATGAAGCATCAATTTGGAATACAAAGAGTTCATTAACAAATTTAACACCGTCAATTTTACCTTTATATTCTTGGTCGATACATTGGATTTTAGTAACAGCAGCGCTCTTGTTTGGATTTGTCAAGTACCCCCTCCGTTCCTAAATACAAGTATTTGTAGAGATTTCATTATGGACCACATACGGATGTATATAGATGCATTTTAGAGTGTAGATTCACTCATTTTGCTTCATATGTAGTCCATCGTGGAATCTCTACAAAGACTTGTATTTAGGAACGGAGGGAGTATCACTTTTGTAGCTGAATGTAGTCATTTTAGCTTACAGTAAACTAACTCGGCTCATTCCATTATCAAGTTTCACCATGTTAATAGAAACAGAGTGTTTTATAGGAAGTGAGGGAATATAAGGCGACCATACAGCAGTTGATGAATTATTTTACCTAATCTAGCCGCAAAGAGTCTTATCTCAGAGACGCAGTATGACCATTGTAACATGCAAGAAAAGTGTTCTCTTGTACAAATTAGGTAAAAAAACAGAAGCATGTGTGACAATAAAATATATTCAAGTAATGCTGCTAATAATCCAAAATTTCCATTCGAACCGGTGAAGAATCATTCAGGCAATATAGAAGTAATATCAGAAAATACCTCCTAGCGAATCCATCTTGGCACGAGTAGTCTTTTAGGTTTTAGTGCCAACACCATTGACTTGGAACAATCAAGTTTCTGTAACCTGCTGATTTGGCATATGGATTAGTAATCTATGTTCGGTTTTGCCCACGGAATCTATCGCGTCAAAATAGCCAAGCACATGCGCATGAAAGAAACTTTAGCTTACTCCTTATTCTTGTCTCAAAGCTCTTGCATGACCTTGTTTTCTATGGAAAAACTCTTATACGACCTGCTTCCACAACTAAGACCTGCTACATGGCCGGAACAACCTAAACCTACTCTGACTTGGCATCTAAAATGACTTGGGCTCACGCGTCCTTTTCCTAGACTAGTAAGGCAGACCAACTCCAAGGCATAGTAGTACATCACTTACGCTTCTAGCTATGCAAAATCATTGAATCATATACAGACAATGACCCACCCACGAGCACACATGCTTACAGCATGCAATGGTGGAAAACTAACTAATCAACCTAGCCTAATTAGACTCAAACTTTGCTAGTTAAACTAGCATGTACTCAAACTAAATTACTCAACATTATACTAACAATTTAGAAGACCACAACATTCATGCAGACTAAGTTGTGCCAGCATATTAGTATATGCTAACATTTATTAAATAGGATTCACTTTCTCAGTTCCAGTATGCTCGTCTTTGTCACCATGGTTGCTGGATGTCCAAACGGTTGCCTCAATAGGTAGAGGAGAAGTCCATAAGTATTACAGAGAAGAGGAGATCCTAGTAAGATCCAATAGTTTGGGATCAGTGAATTCGACGTACCTGACACACTCGCACAATCGCCGCATCTGATCTCTTAGCCATCTGGTTAACGGTTGTACGTATATTCCCACCACCTTAGTGTGCCCTGCATGTCAGGGAAGCAGACTGCATAGGAGGAATACTTTTGATGTTTACGTTGGATGAACCAAGTACATCTACATGCTCATTGTGTTAACAGTTTAAGGAGAATATATTAAAAACAAGATAATATGTGAGAGGCACCTGGCCAGGAGTGTGTGTGTGCTGGCCATCATCCATCATTCTATTGTTTGGAAACATATCTGGCTCCCCACGAAATAGAAAATTAGTACAAAATTCAGAAGCACCTGTATTTAAAAAAACTGCACTAAACTCAGTTTAGAGGTGAGTTTCGAGAATACTAGTCATACATACGATGAGAATATCAATGTTATGAACTTATGATGTTCTTGTATCTCACCTTCAAATTTTATCAATCATTCAACAGTTTATATTGGATAACAAGAGTGTAAGAACTATTTCCATCTGAGCTTTTACATAAAATTTGAGATCGCGTTGTGCACATTTTTACTGGATAAGAAGCTGAAACAAACATTACTTTTTGTCAGGGGAAAACAAATATTACATCAATCAGAAAATATATAATACGCAAAAAAATTAAGTTTTCCTTACCAGTGAAAGGGTCCTCACCATGATATATATATATGACTTAAATAATTCTCAAGGCTTCGTCTGCATATTAATAGATTTCTCATAATTGCAATGTGGATGTGTTGTAGATCGATCTGTTAAGAACAACATAAGCACACACATGTTGATGTTGACTATAGTAAAAAGAAAAACAGTTTCATAACTTGCGAGTGTAGATGGAACGAAGTATTATAGAATATAGACAAATATTGGGACGGACGAATGCAAGTGGACATATTTTTTTTGTATATTGTACACATGATGCCAAATAAATAACGATTCAGGAAGGGGATCATCCATTTGAAATAATTATGCTAGTATCATGGACCCATAATTGCACTGACATGTTGATTTTTGTAGCAGTGTTCTTCAGAGACATACGTGATGTCATATGCTATATCGCTCATATACAACTACTCACTGTGATTTGAACTAAGTTGATCTCTTTTTATAAGAAAAAAAACTGTGTTGATCTTATTGTACAGGTCATGCTACATGCTAGTATGTAATGATCAATTTCACTTGAATTTTTTTTAATTCCATCGATCCATCTATATAGGAATAGGAAAATCTGACAGTAACGCATAACAGGGTATGCACATACTACTCATCCAGAACTAGTACAGGTTGACCATCGACACAACCACACAGGGTAATCACATCTAATCAATAAACACCAGAACCAGATACGAACATGAGAGATGTGAGCAACAATTGAAATACCTGGCTCAGAAAATTGTTGAGAGAAATCACTCGCATCACGGTGCTGTCCACTCATACTCGATGGAGTAACACGACGCAGAAACCCTAGGCGGAGTACCATTAACGCCCAAGTCGAGGTAGAAGAGGCGGAGCACCAACATCAAGCCTGAACCGACAGTCGCGCGTGAGGAGATGCAGGTGTAGTGGGCCGACAAACCAGAGCCGCCGAAGCCGCGCCGGCGGCGTGCGGCGACTAGGCTTGTTGCGGGGTCGCGTGCAGGGGCGCAGAGAGGGGGGAGGGAGTGGGGGTCTCGGAGGAGAAAATATTGAGGGAGTGGGGCGGGAGTGCGCCGGAGCTTCCCGGAATTGACGTCGGCGGCGGCAGCGCTTTGGTGTGAGAGAGGGGAATCAGGAGATTAGCTTTTTTTACAGGCTCGGCTGTGAGTTTCCAATTTTTTGGCTGTGTGATATTTGGAGAGAGAGGAGGCGTAGATAACGTGGAGGTGGGTACTAGGAGGTTACCCCTTCGCGGGAGGTGGGAGGTTGAATCCAACATAACACATATGCTGTCGTCGTTGCTAGACATGTGTTGCTATATGTGGGTTTTTGTTGTAGTGAGTATGATTCTCTGGCGCAAGTTGCGAAACTCACGCTTCTTCATGCTCATAGCTCCAGTTGAGACATGGGCTGTGCGAAATGCTTGCTGAAACTGATCCCAAGTGATATTGGCTATAGGGAAAGTGGTTGTGTAATTCTCCCACCATGAAGCTGCTGGTCCATCCAATTGGTGTGCGGAAAAAAGCACCTTCTCAGCATCTGTGCAACCTACAGTGGTCAACTCCCTTCCAATCCTGCATAGCCAGTCATCCGCAACTATTGGCTTAGTGCCACTGGAAAACACCGGCGGCTGCAACCTCAGAAAACGGGCTATGTTGTCAACTGGAGGCGGGTTGGATCAACTGGGTGATCTCAGGTGGGAAGACAAATCCGGTGTCACGTCTCGGAGGCATATGATGGGTTTAGAGGGAAGAGATTAGAATAGAAATGAGGTCTAGCGAGAAAGCACTACCCATATGCACATGAGACAAACACAATCATATCACACCAATCAATTCAAGCAAGGGCATACAATCGGTCTAGAACTATCATTACAAACTGCTCGGACTACTACTATATACATGGGGAATACTACTAGTCATGTGGTGGTCATCTAGAAATTTTGATCGGTGGAAGACTCCATGATATCCGCTCCAGCTTTGTCTTCATGATCATCATCACTATCGTCGGGGTCGGATTCGGTGTCGTCGATGATGATGTAGTCTTCAGAACGAATTTCCTTGGGTTCGTCGTCTTCTCCTCCTGGCGCGGGGTCTCCTAGGAATACTCCTATCTTTCTTATCAGGTCGTCATTTTTCTCCATGAGTATTGGGATTTCCTCCTCGTATCCATCGCGTGTAGACTTGAGTTCCTCTTCTAGCTCTGTGATCCTAGTCATCGCTTTCTTAAAATCCATCATGCCTGCGCACATCTGGTTCTCCTGTCGATGAATGTGCTGGTTTAGCTCCTGGATGAAAGCTGCAATGGACCTGTCCCTCCTGGTGCTGACTATCTCCCATTGCTCGTCTCAGCGCCCACATATCTGGTAGATAGTATCCTTGAGATCCTTGTGATAAACTTCGCCAATGCGTCCCATGGGGATGTGGGCTGCCATGCTCTTGCCTAAACTCCGGGTTGGTGCATCATAGGAAAACTCTATGGGCTCAGTGACTGGCGTGAATGTCCTTCCTAGAACTTGAACTCGAATCATCCAACGCTCCTCTTCTGGTAAAGTAGCGGTGTAGGTCCCGGTGAAGCTTGGTATTTGGATGTTCAGATACCTAGTGACTTCCTTCAAGTGTCGTCCAAAGGGTGTGTCTTCATCCGGTTGTGCAAACTTGTTCCTTGAGTCTACAATCCTAAAGAGTAGAAAATGGAGAGGAGTCAGAAATGAGTAGAGAAGAGTGACCTATGGCTTATCTTAGTGGTCATGTCCTACATTCAGCGTGTGCTCTGATACCATCTTGTAGCGACCCAACCTCAGACGGTCAAGTCTCCGTGTTCAGTGTCATCCCTGGATCGGTAATGCTGACGCACACAATACTTAAATGGATTTATAACAGAGTAGGAATCACACACTTATTACATTGAATGTCTCAAAAGAGAACTTATTACAATAAATATGGCTTAAGGCCATCTAAATAAGATAACAACGGAAGGCTTGGAAGATAAAGTGAGTCCATCAACTCCAATGGCATAGCTGAGTGCATGACAAACGACCTATGGCACCTTACTCGTCGTCTGAAAAGTCTGCAACATAATAGCTTGTGGTTGCACACGAAAGTCTCTAGCATGAATAATCTTATGATCCCTTTAAGCCTGGGTGGTAGACCATAGGAAGATCACAAGGTATAACCCCGGGATCTCCTAGGGCAACACTGGTATAACCCCAGGTGCCCAAAACCAACAATCCACCCAGATGTGTATTAAAGTTGCCACCTTAAATTGAACCATTAATTAATAATCTCACATCTGTCGTGGAATACACTCAAACCCAATCCACATCTACGAGCATAGCATGGCAATATAAGCATAGCGTAGAAGTAACTCCCAAGGGTTTGATAATAAAACAGGTGATAGGTTCTACCTCATCAACTACTTCACAGACCCAAAAGTTACATGCAGTGTTTGAGCATTGCAACTAATGCATAAAAGCTGGGTATGAAAAGAGTATGATCAATGTGTTACTTGCCTTGCTGACGATCCGCAAAACCTAGTGACTCGTAGTAGCACGCTTCGCACTCCAGGAATTCTATCACAAACAAACAATAGCATACATAATCACTCAAGCAAATATGAACGGGCAAATCTCAAATAAAAAGATCTAACTAGAAAGTTCAACTCAAGAACTCCAGTTTGCAAAAAGAATCAAATCAAACGGAGCAACGAAACTCAAACTGCGAAAGAAACAAGGTCCGATTACTAATCTAGACTAAAGTCAAATTTTATAGTACCAAAATCATGTTCAAGTTGGTTAAACAGAAAGAGGGCTTTGAGATGAAGATCTAGGCGCTTGTTTCACCTGATTTGGATAAACAGGCGAAAAGATATACTAGATTGAAGATTAGGGTAGAAATCGCGATCGGGAAATAATCACGGAAAAACCCTGAAAAAAGAAAAACTGACAAACAGGCTAACGAACGAACGTCCGCTGTCTACGGCTAACGGATGAATAGCGTTCATTAAAATGAACGTACGGACAAACGTCCGCTAAATAACCGAACCGAAAAAAAGCTAAACAAAACCGACCTAGGGTTTTCTAAAAAAACAAGACGACGGCGGCGGCGGTTTCTACCTCCGGCGAGGTCGGCGGCTGCGGGATCGCGGGGCGGTGGCGGCGGCGGCTCCGGCGGGGACGAGTGGCGGTGAGGCGGCGACGCGAGGCGGCGACGCTAGGGTTTGGCGGGGTGGCGGCTTGGGCTGGCTGCGGGGTCGGGCCTCCCGGCTTATAAAGGCCGGTCGGGCCAGGAGTCCTAGTTGGACACGGCCCGTTTAGGTCGGTGTAACTTTTTTTTAAAACCCGACGTGGAAAGACGAACAAAAGAAATGCTAAACGGACTCCAAAAATCCTGAAATAAATTTTCACGGTCCTCTAATAATATTCCGGACAAAGTGAACATTTATTTGGGCCTCTAATGAAATTTTGAAAAACACATATTTTTTCTAATTCAAATAAAATTGCAATAAAATTCAAATAAAATTTATTTATTTGATTTTAATATTTTCCTCCAATATTTCATTTATTTTGGAGAAGTCATGTTATCTCCTCTCATATATTTTAATATGAAATATTTTCGGAGAGAAAAATAATTAAAGCCAAAGTGATCCTTGTTTCGATATTTGACAAAATTCAAATATGAAGAACGTGAAATCCCCAACTCTCTCCGTGGGTCCTTGAGTTGCTTAGAATTTTGAGGATCGCAAAATGAAATGAAATAAAAATATGATATGCATGAATGACATATGTATAACATTCTAAATTGAAAATTTGGGATGTTACATTATCCAAGGTAATGTATATAGGAATGGGTCGTCTGTTGATCCGAATTGCCCCCATTCTCAACATAACACGTGCTCCATGCCCCCCATGGGATTTTTGACACAGAGTTTTGTATCCGAGGAACATGGTTTTCAGTCACCCGGTGGGGATAATGGAGCGCGTACCCCTCTAGAGGGGTGCCGCTGGATTGCACTGGGCTGTTCTCCGTGTTGACATGGCGTGTTGCGCTCCTTGGGCTGCCTGAGGCGACTCTATTACATGTCGGGTCCTCAGTTACTTGTTCCTCGGCTTCCCGTGCCTCGGCCACTAAGGCTGTGGATTGTTTCTTTCCTTTAAAGGAAAAAGTGCATTGTTTCCATTTAATACGATTATGCCCTTGGGTCCGTCCATCTGGTGCTTTAGGTTACCGCGTCGTGCTAGGACATGGAAACAGCCAAAAGAAGGCCGCCTAGGAGTGCTCGTAATAGCTATGAAAGGGTGCTATCTCGAAGATTAATCCTTCCCCGCAATTTTTTTGGGCGTGTTGAATGCCACCTCAAGTGTGATATTTCCCGATGCTATAGGTCCAAACCCCTTATACGTCTCCAACGTATCTATAATTTTTTATTGTTCCATGCTATTATATTATCTGTTTTGGATGTTTTATATGCATTAATATGATATTTTATATTAATATGCTTTAGGTCCAAACCAACAGAAGCATCCACGAAAACACTTTTCCACCGCTACAACCTTCTGTTCCCATGAGATCCCATCTTGGGGCCTTTTCCGGCATCCTGCCGGAGGGGGATTCGATCAGGGAGGGCTTCTACATCAACTCTATTGCCCTTCCAATGAAGCGTGAGTAGTTTAACACAAACCTACGGGTCCATAGCTAGTAGCTAGATGGCTTCTTCTCTCTCTTTGATTCTCAATACCATGTTCTCCTCGATGTTCTTGGAGATCTATCCGATGTAATCTTCTTTTGCGGTGTGTTTGTCGAGATACGATGAATTGTGGATTTATGATCAGCTTATCTATGAATATATTTGAATCTTCTCTGAATTCTTATATGCATGATTTGGTATCTTTGTATTTCTCTTCGAGTTATCGGTTTCGTTTGGCCAACTAGATTGGTTTTTCTGGCAATGGGAGAGGTGCTTAGCTTTGGGTTCAACCTTGCGTGATTTCACCCAGTGACAAAGTAGGGGTAGCGAGACACGTATTGGATTGTTGCCATCAAGGATAAAAAGATGGGGTTTACATGATGTTGCATGAGTTTATTCCTCTAAATGGTGTCATCTTACTTAAGGGGTTACTTCGTTCTTTATGAACTTAATACTCTAGATGCATGCTGGATAACGGTCGATGTGTGGAGTAATAGTAGTAGATGTAGGCAGGAGTCGGTCTACTTGACATGGACGTGATGCCTATGTTACATAATCATTGCCTTGGATATCGTCATAACTTTGCTTTTCTATCAATTGCTCGACAGTAATTTGTTCACCCACCCTATTATTTGCCTTCATGAGAGTAGCCTCTAGTGAAACCTATGGCCCCTCGGTCTATTTTCCATCATATTAGTTTCTGATATACTATTTTGCAATCTTTTACTTCCAGATCCATAAACCAAAAAACCCAAAAATATTTTATCTTTTATTTATCTATTTGTATCAGATCTCACCTTTGCATGTAATCGTGAAGGGATTGACAACCCCTTTATCGCGTTGGGTGCAAGTGTTTGATTGTTTGTGCAGGTATTGGTGATTTGCGCGTTCTTCTCCTACTGGATTGATACCCTGATTCTTAACTGAGGGAAATACTTATCTCTACTATGCTGCATCACCCTTTCCTCTTCAAGGAAAAAACCAACGCAAGCTCAAGAGGTAGCAGGAAGAATTTCTGGGGCTGTTGCCGGGGAGATCTATGCCAAGTCAAGATTAGTCTCCTGTCAACTTGCCAATTTTTGGTGACATTGGCGAGGAGATCTACATCAAGCCTACTAAGTACCCATCATAAAACTCTCATCTCTTGCATTAAATTATTCGCCATTTGCCTCTCGTTTTCCTCTTCCCCACTTCTAAAACGATTTTCGAAAAGATTTGCCTTTTTATTCGCCCTTCCTCCGTTCGTCTTTTCGGTTGCCTTTTGTTTGTTCGTGTGTTAGATTGCTTGCTTTGTCACGATGGCTCAAGAGAATACCAAATTGTGTGAATTTTCCAATACTAATAATAATGATTTTATTGGTACTCCGATTGCTCCCGCCACTAGTGCAGAATCTTATGAAATTAATGCCGCTTTGCTGAATCTTGTTATGAAAGATCAATTTTCCGGCCTTCCTAGTGAAGATGGCGCATCCCATCTAAATAATTTCGTTGAGTTGTGTCATATGCAAAAGAAGAAAGATGTGGATAATGATATTTTTAAATTTAAGTTATTTTCGTTCTCACTATGAGATCGTGCTAAAACTTGGTTTTCATCTTTGCCTAAAAATAGTATTGATTCATGGAATAAGTGTAAAGATGCTTTTATTTCCAAGTATTTTCCTCCTGCTAAGATCATTTTCCTTAGGAACTATATTATGAATTTTAAGCAACTTGATCATGAACATGTTGCACAATCTTGGGAGAGGATGAAATTGATGATACGAAATTGCGCTGCTCGGTTTAAATTTGGGATGATCATACAAATTTTTTATTGCAGATTGAATTTTTCTTCTAGAAATCTTTTAGATTCGGCCGCGGGGGGTAATTTTATGGAAATTACTTTAGGAGAAGCTCCTAAACTCCTAGATAATATTATGGTTAATTATTCTTAATGGCATACTGAAAGATCTTCCACTAGTAAAAAAGTGCATGGGATTGAAGAGATTAATGTTTTGAGTGGAAAGATGGATGAGCTTATGAAATTATTTGCTAGTAAGAGTGCTTCTATTGATCCTAATGATATGCCTTTGTCCACTTTGATTGAGAGTAATAATGAATCTATGGATGTGAATTTTGTTGGTAGGAACAATTTTGGTAATAACGCGTATAGAGGTAATTTTAATCCTAGGCCGTTTCCTAGTACTTCCTCTAATAATTATGGTAATTCCTACAACAATTATTATGGAAATTATGATAAGATGCCCTCTTATTTTGAGAATAGTGTTAAAGAATGTATGAGTTTGCGAAGGAATTTCAATGCCTTGGTTGAAGAAAAATTGCTTAAGATTGGTGATTTGGCTATGAACTTGGATAGAATTTCTCTTGAGATTGATTCTTTGAAAATTAGATCTATTCCACCAAGCATGATATTAATGAATCTCTAAAAGCTATGATATTTTCCACAGGTGAGTGCAAAGAAAGAATCGCTAAGATGCCTGCTAAGCGAGATTGGTTTGTAAAAGCGTGTTCTTCTAGTTTTTGTGAAAATAATGATGAAGATCTTAAAGTGATTGATGTGACTCCTATTGAATCTTTGTTTTCTAATATGAATATTGATAAATAGGGGACTGGAGATGAGTCAACTTTAGTTAAAAGGCATCCCAATGATTCGGAGTTTATAGATCTAGATGCAAAAAATATTAAAAGTGGGATTGGAGAGGCCAAAACTTTAAGTAGTTATGAACCCACTCTTTTGGATTTTAAGGAATTTAATTATGATCAATTTTCTTTAATATATTGTATTTCCTTGTTGCAATCCATGTTGAATTCTCCTCATGCTTATAATCAACACAAAGCTTTTACTAAACATATCGTTGATGCAATGATGAAATATTTTGAAGAAAAGCTTGAATTGGAAGTATCTATCCCTAGAAAACTTTATGATGAGTGGGAACCTACTATTAATATTAAGATTAAAGATTATGAGTGCCATGCTTTGTGTGATTTTGGTGCTAGCATTTCCATGATTCCAAAAAGTTTATGTGATGTGTTAGGTTTTCATGAATTTGATTATTGTTTTTTAAATTTGCATCTTGCGGATTCCACTATTAAGAAACCTATGGGAAGAATTAATGATGTTCTTATTGTTGCTAATAGGAATTATGTGCCCGTAGATTTCATTGTTCTTGATATAGATTGCAATCCTCTATGTCCTATTATTCTTGGTAGACCTTTCCTTAGAACGATTGGTGCAATTATTGATATGAAAGAAGGAAACATTATATTTCAATTTCTGTTAAGGAAGGGCATGGAACAGTTTCGTAGAAATAAAATTAAGTTGCCATATGAATTTTATTAGAGCTACTTATGGATTGCGTACCAAATATGACAATACTTAGATCTATGTTTTGTTTTTATGCCTAGCTAAGGGCATTAAACAATAGCGCTTGTTGGGAGGCAACCCAATTTTATTTTTGTTCTTGCTTTTTTTGGTTCTGATTTTCAAGAAATAATTCATCTACCCTCGTTTTTTGTGTTTTAATTAGTGTTTGTGCCAAGTAAGACCTTTGGGATGGCTAACGGCGATAGTTGTTTTGATCTTGCTGAAAACAGAAACTTTTGCGCCCAGGAAAATAATTCTCATTTTTTTATAGAAATGTGTTTTTGATCTGATTCTTTTTGCACAAGATTGGTATACAAATTTCCCAGGTTGTCCTAATGTTTCAGAATTTTTGGAGTTACAGAAGTATTTGAGAGTTATAGATTGCTACAGACTATTCTGTTTTTGACAAATTCTGTTTTCTATGTGTTGTTTGCTTATTTTGATGAATCTATGGGTAGTATCGGGGGGTGTGAACCATGGAAAAGTTGGAATACAGTAGATATTACACCAATATTAATAAATAATGAGTTCACAACAGTACCAAAAGTGGTGATTTATTTTCCTATACTAACGGATCTTATGAGATTTTCTATTGAGTTTTGTGTTGTGAATTTTTCAAGTTTTGGGTAAAGATTTGATGGACTATGGAATAAGGAGTGGAAAAAGCCTAAGCTTCGGGATGCCCAAGGCAACCCAAGTTAATATTCAAGGGCAACCAAGAGCCTAAGCTTGGGGATGCCCCGGATGGCATCCCCTCTTTCGTCTTTGTCTATCGGTAAATTTACTTGAGGCTATATTTTTATTCACCACATGATATGTGTTTTTCTTGGATGTATGATATAAGTCTTTACTTTTTAGTTTGCCACAATCATCCTTGTTGTACACACCTTTTGGGAGGGAAACACATGAATTGTGATTTATTAGAATACTCTATGAGCTTCATTTATATCTTTTGAGCTAGGCAATATTGCTCGGGTCCTTCACTTATATCTTTTTAGAACACGGTGGTGGCTTTATTTTGTAGAAATTATTGAACTCTCATGCTTCACTTATATTATTTTTAGAGTCTCTCTAAATAGCATGGTAATTTGCTTTGGTTATGAATTTAGTCGTAATATGATAGGCATCCAAGAGGGATATAATAAAAACTTTCATATGAAGTGCATTGAATACTATGAGAAGTTTGATTCCTTATGTTGTTTTGAGATACAAAGATGGTGATATTAGAGTCATGCTAGTGAGTAATTGTGGTTTCGAGAAATACTTGTGTTACAGTTTGTGATTCCCGTAGCATGCACGTATGGTGAACCGTTATGTGATGAAGTTGGAGCATGATTTATTTATTGATTGTCTTCCTCATTAGTGGCGGCCGGGGACGAGCGATGGTCTTTTCCTACCAATCTATCCCCATAGGAGCATGCACATAGTACTTTGTTGAGTTCTTTATGAGTAATGTTGAGTCCATGGATTATACACACTCTCACCCTTCCACCATTGCTAGCCTCTCTAGTACCGCGCACTTCCGCCGGTGCCATACACCCACCTATTACCTTCCTCAAAACAGCCACCATACCTACCTATTATGGCATTTCCATAGCCATACCGAGATATATTGACATGCAACTTCCACCGTTCCGTTGTACTATGACACGTTCCATCATTGTCATATTGCTTTGCATGATCATGTAGTTGACATGGTATTTGTAGCAAAGCAACCGTTCATAATTTTCATAGATGTCACTCTTGAGTCATTGCACATCCTGGTACACCGCCGGAGGCATTCATATAGAGTCATATTTGTTCTAAGTATCAAGTTTTAATTTTTGTTGGGAACCGTTGCATGGAAAACAAAAAAAATTCTATGCACACGCAATGATCTATCCATGGAGGCGCATAGCAACGAGGGGGAGAGTATGTATACGTACCCTCGTAGACCGTAAGCGGAAGCGTTTGACAACGCGGTTGATGTAGTCGAACTTCTTCTAGCTCCAACTGATCAAGTACTAAATGTACGACACCTCCGAGCTCCGCACCCGTTCAGCTCGGTAACGTCCCTTGCCTTCTTGATCCAGCAAGTTGTCGAGGTAGTAGATGAGTTCCGTCAGCACAACGGCATGGTGACGATGATGGTGAAGTGATCCGCGCAGGGCTTCACCTAAGCACTACAAAGATATGACTGTGGGAGTAAACGATGGAGGGGGGCGCCGCACACGGCTAGGCAATTGTCTTTGGTGTGCTAGGGGAGGCAGCTAGGGCACGCCCCAAGTAGGATCCGAATCCTACTTGGGGTTTCCCCAAGTGGTCCCCCCTGCCTTTTTTCACCAGAGAAGAAAGGGGAGGGGGAAGAGAGAAAGGAAGGGGGGGGGCGAACCCCCATTTTCCTTCTCCCAATTTGGCCTCATGCCATAGGGGGGCGCACCACCCCTTGTGGGCCGGTGTGCTCCCCTCTCATGGCCCATATGGCCCATATATTCCCCCGGGGGGTTCCGGTAACCCCTCCGGTACTCTGATAAATATCGGATACACTCCGGAACACTTCCGGTGTTCGAATACTATCGTCCTATATATCAATATTTACCCCTCGACCATTTGGAGACTCCTCGTCATGTCCGTGATCTCACGCGGGACTCCGAACAACATTCAGTCACCAAATCACATAACTCGTATAATACAATATCGTCATCAAACATTGAGCGTGCAGACCCTACGTGTTCGAGAACTATGTAGACATGACCGAGACACCTCTTCGGTCAATAACCAATAGCGGAATCTGGATGCTCATATTGGCTCCTACATATTCTACGAAGATCTTTATTGGTTGAACCATTATGAAAACATACGTTATCCCCTGTGTCCATCGTTATGTTACTTGCCCGAGATATGATCGTCGGTATCTTCATACCTAGTTCAATCTCGTTATCAGCAAGTCTATTTACTCGTTCCGTAATACATCATCCTGTAACTAACTCATTAGTTACTTTGCTTGAAAGGCTTCTTATGATTGTATTACCGAGAGGGCCCAGAGATACCTCTCCGATACTTGAAGTGACAAATCTTAATCTCGATCTATGCCAACTCAACAAACACCTTTAGAGATACTTGTAGAGCATCGTTATAATCACCCAGTTACGTTGTGACATTTGATAGCACACAGGGCATTCCTCCGGTATCCGGGAGTTGCATAATCTCATAATCGAAGGAATATGTATTTGACATGAAGAAAGAAATAGTTATAAAATTGAACGATCAATATGCTAAGCTAACGGATGGGTCTTGTCCATCACATCATTCTCCTAATGATATGATCCCTTTATTAAATGACAACTCTTGTACATGGTTAGGAAACCTTAACCATCTTTGGTCAATGAGCTAGTCAAGTAGAGGCTCACTACGGACACAATGTTTGTCTATGTATTCACACATGTATTTAGGTTTTCGATCAATACAATTCTAGCATGAATAATAAACATTTATCATGAATAAGAAATATAAAACAACAACTTTATTATTGCCTCCAATGCATATTTCCTTCAGTCTCCCACTTGCACTAGAGTCAATAATCTAGATTACATTGTAATGATTCTAACACCCATGGAGTCTTGGTGTTGATCATGTTTTTCTCGTGGAAGAGGCTTATTCAATGGGTCCGCTACATTCAGATCCGTATGCATTTTGCAAATCTCTATGTCTCCCTCCTTGACTTGATCACGAATGGATTTGAAGCGTCTCTTGATGTGTTTGGTTCTTTTGTGAAATCTGGATTCCTTCGCTAAGGCAATTGCTCCAGTATTGTCACAAAAGATTTTCATTCGACCCGATGCACTAGGTATTACACCTAGATTGGATATGAACTCCTTCATCCATACTCCTTCATTTGTTCCTTCGGAAGCAGCTATGTACTCCGCTTCACACGTAGATCCCGCCACGACGTTCTGCTTGGAACTGCACCAACTGACAGCTCCACCATTCAATATAAATACATATCCGGTTTGTGACTGATGCTTGCTAGAACTACATCGGTAGTTCCCCAAAGAGGAAGGGATGATGCAGCATAGCAACGGTAGGTATTTCCCTCAAGGTTATCGAACCAGTAGGATAACCACGCAACACTACGTGAACGACACCTGCACACAAATAACAAATACTCGCAACCCAACGTATTAAAGCGGTTGTCAATCCCTTTTGGGCAACAATGCCAGAAATTGGCAAGTAGACGGGAGAAAAATATGATAGATTGGATAAATAGATCTCACGAGAACGCGAGATAAAATAAATAAGAATAAATTTCAGCAAGGTATTTTTGTATTTTTGGTTTAATAGATCTGAAAATAACAGCAAAAAAAAGACCGCAAAGGCAAATATAATAAAGAAGAGACCCGGGGGCTATAGATTTCACTAGTGGTTTCTCTCGAGAAAAATAGCAAACGGTGGGTAAACGAATTACTATTGGGCAATTGATAAAACTTCAAATAATCATGATGATATCCAGGCAATGATCATTATATAGGCACCACGTCCAAGATTAGTAGACCAACTCCTGCCTGCATCGACTACTATTACTCAACACATCGACCGCTATCCATCATGCATCTAGTGTATTAAGTTCACGGAGAAACGGAGTAATGCAATAAGAATGATGACACGATGTTCACATGATCTATTTATGTAGAAATAGACCCCATCTTGTTATCCTTAATAACAACGATACATACGTGTCGGTTCCCCTTCTATCACTGGGATCAAGCACTGTAAGATCGAACCCATCACAAAGCACCTCTTCCCATTGCAAGATAAATAAATCAAGTTGGCCAAACAAAACCCAAATATCGGAGAAGAAATACGAGGCTATAAGAAATCATGCATATAAGAGATCAAAGAAGAATCAAATAACTTTCATGGATAAAAAGATAGATCTTATTATAAACTCAAAGTTCATCGAATCCCAACAAACACACCGCAAACAGAATTACATCATATGGATCTCCAAGAGACCATTGTATTGAGAATCAAAAGAGAGAGAGAGAGAGGAAGCCATCTAGCTACTAACTACAGACCCGTAGGTCTACAATGAACTACTCACGCATCAGCGGAGATGCACCAATGGACATGATGAACCTCTCTGTGATGGTGTCTAGATTGGATCTGGTGGTTTTGGAACTTGCGGCGACTGGAATTGATTTTCGTCGACTCCCCTAGGGTTTCTAGAATATTGGGGTATTTATAGAGCAAAGAGGCGGTGCGGGAGGCCACCGAGGTGGGCACAACCCACTTGGGCGCGCCTTAGGGCCCAGGCACGCCCTGGTGGGTTGTGCCCCCTCGGGGCACCCACAGGTGCTTCTTTGGCCCATTGGGTGTCTTCTGGTCCATAAAAATCCACAAAATGTTTCATTGCATTTGGACTCCGTTTGGTATTGATTTCCTGCGATGTAAAAACATGTAGAAAATAGCAACTTGCACTTGGCACTATGTCAATAGGTTAGTACCAAAAAATGATATAAAATGATTGTAGAACATTTAAGAATGATAATTTAACAGCATGGAACAATAAAAAATTATAGATATGTTGGAGATGTATCAGTTACTCAGAGTCATCCGGATCAGTGTCAAATCTAGCATCGACGTAACCATTTACGACGAGCTCTTTGTCACCTCCATAAATGAGAAACATATCGTTGGTCCTTTTCAGGTACTTCAGGATGTTCTTGACCGCTGTCAAGTGATCCACTCCTGGATTACTTTGGTACCTCCCTACCAGACTTATGGCAAGGCACACATCAGGTCTGGTACACATCATATCATACATGATAGAACCTATGGATGAGGAATATGGAATGACTTTCATTTTCTCTCTATCTTCTACAGTGGTCTGGTTGGTAATAGGATAATTCAGACAACGTGTGTGGAAAAGAAAGTTTGCAACACAAACCGACGAGATGATGTTGTGAGATACTCGGGAGATGAACTACGATATAAAGCTCCAAAACATGAGCTGTTTCTGCTATATACATGTGAATACGCTGTCCAAGACAAGCATGACCACATACAAGTCTTCCAAGAACTATAATATAGGTTCCAGTGAAGTGGACGCACCTAGCTGGGAGCACTATTATTGTAGTATCTTGATTAAGCCGTTTGGTCAGTTCCCATGAGGATTTCGCATGACTTATTCTAGAAGTTGTTCCTTATGGATTTTGTGCTCCCGAAGCCCGACCTTTACTTGATGGCCATGTTGATGCTTTTTAAGCATGGCCGGAGTCTGACTCAATTTCACCCCTTGCAACACAGGCAAGAACCCTTTCTTTGACTGACCATTTTGAACTTCTTCAAAACTTTTTCAAGGTATGTACTTTGTGAAAGTCCTATTAAGCATCTTGATCTATCTCTATAGATCTTGATGCCCAATATATAAGCAGCTTCACCGAGGTCTTTCATTGAAAAACTCCTATTAAACTATCCTTTTATGCTATCTATAAATTCTACATCATTTCCAATCAACAATATGTCATCCACATGTAATATTAGAAATGCTACAGAGCTCCCACTCACTTTTTTATAAATACAGGATTCTCCGAAAGTCTGTATAAAACCATATGCTTTGCTCACCTCATCAAAGCGTATATTCCAACTCTGAGATGCTTGCGCCAGTTCATAGATGGATCGCTGGAGCTTGCACACTTTGTTAGCACCTTTAGGATCAACAAAACCTTTTGGTTGCGTCATATATAACTCTTCTTTAAGAAATCCATTAATGAATGCAGTATTGACGTCCATTTGCCAGATTACATAATCATAAAATGCGGCAATTGCTAACATGATTCGGACAGACTTAAGCATCGCTACAGGTGAGAAAGTCTCATCGTAGTCAACTCCTTGAACTTGTCGAAAACATTTTGCGACAAGTCAAGCTTTGTAGACAATAACATTACCATCGGCGTCAGTCTTCTTCTTGAAGATCCATTTATTCTCTATGGCTCGCTGATCATCGGGCAAGTCCACCAAAGTCCACACTTTGTTCTCATACATGGATCCAATCACAGATTTCATGGCCTCAAGCCATTTATTGGAATCTGGGCTCATCATAGCTTCTTCATAGTTCGTAGGTTTGTCATGGTCCAGTAACATGACTTCCAGAACAGGATTCCCGTAACACTCTGGTGCGGAACATGCTCTGTTCGACCTACAAGGTCCAGTAGTAACTTGATCTGAAGTTTCATGATCATCATTATTAGCTTCCTCTTTAGTTTGTGTAGGCATCACGTGAACAGATTTCTTTGATGTGCTACTTTCCAATTCGAGAGAAGGTACAATTACCTCATCAATTTCTACTTTCCTCCCACTCACTTCTTTCGAGAGAAACTCCTTCTCTAGAAATGTTCCATTCTTGGCAACAAAGATCTCGCCTTCGGATCTGTGGTAGAAGGTGTACCATATTGTTTCCTTAGGGTATCCTATAAAGACACACTTCTCTGATTTGGGTTCGAGCTTATCAGGCTGAAGCCTTTTGACATAAGTGTCACAATCCCATGCTTTAATAAAATGACAGCTTAGGTTTCTTGCCAAACCATAGTTTGTACGATGTCGTCTCAATGGATTTAGACAGTGCCCTATTTAAGGTGAATGCAGCTGTCTCTAGTGCATAACTCCGAAATGATAGTGGTAAATAGGTAAGAGACATCATTGATCACACCATATCTAATAAAGTATGGTTACGACGTTCAGACACACCATTACGCAATGGTGTTCCAGGTGGCGTGAGTTGTGAAACTATTCCACATTGTTTTAAGTGAAGGCCAAACTCGTAACTCAAATATTCACCTCCGTGATCAGATTGTAGAAACTTTATTTTCTTGTTACGATGATTCTCCACTTCACTCTGAAATTCTTTAAACTTTTTAAATGTTTCAGACTTGTGTTTCATTAAGTAGATATACCCATATTTGCTCAAATCATCTGTGAAGGTCAGAAAATAACGATACCCGCCGCGTGCCTCAACACTCATCGGACTGCATACATCGGTATGTATAATTTCCAATAAGTCATTGGCTCGCTCCATTGTTCGGGAGAACGGAGTTTTAGTCATCTTGCCCATGAGCATGGTTCTCAAGGATCAAATGATTCATAATCAAGTGATTCCAAAAGTCCATCCACATGGAGTTTCTTCATGCGCTTTACACCAATATGACCTAAACGACACTGCCACAAATATTTTGCACTATCATTATCAACTTTGCATCCTTTGGCATGAATATTATGAATATGTGTATCACCACAATCGAGATTCAACAAAAAATAGACCACTCTTCAAGGGTGCATGACCATAAAATATATTACTCATATAAATAGAACTACCATTATTCTCCGATTTAATAACCGTCTCACACTAAAAAAGATCAAGATATGATGTTCATGCTCAATGCTGGCACCAAATAACAATTATTTAGGTCTAAAACTAATCCCGAAGGTAGATGTAGAGGTAGCATGCCGACGGCGATCACATCGACCTTGGAACCATTCCCGACGCGCATCGTCACCTCGTCCTTAGGCAATCTTCGTTTAATCCGTAGCTCCTGTTTCGAGTTACAAATATGAGCAACCGAACCGGTATCAAGTACCCTGGCGCTACTACGAACATTGGTAAGGTACACATCAATAACATGTATATCAAATATACCTTTGTTCACTTTGCCATCCTTCTTATCCGCCAAATACTTGGGGCAGTTTTGCTTCCAGTGACCAGTCCCTTTGCAATAGAAGCACTCAGTTTCAGTCTTGGGTTCAGCTTTGGGCTTCTTCGCGGGAGTGGCAACTTGCTTGCCATTCTTCTTGAAGTTCCCCTTCTTTCCCTTGCCCTTTTTCTTGAAACTAGTGGTCTTGTTAACCATCAACACTTGATGCTCCTTGATTTCTACCTATATAGCTTTGAGCATTAGGAAGAGCTCGAGAATTGTCTTCTCCATCCCTTGCATACTATAGTTCATCACAAAGCCTTTGTAGCTTGGTGGCAATGGCTGAAGAACTCTGTCAATAACACTATCATCTGGAAGATTAACTCCCAGCTGAGTCAAGTGATTATGATACCCAAACATTTTGAGTATGTGTTCGGTGACAAAACTGTTCTCCTCCATCTTGTAGCTATAGAACTTGTTGGAGACTTAATATCACTCAACTCGGGAATTTGCTTGAAATATTTACTTCAATTCATGGAACATCTCATATGATCCATGACGTTCAAAACGTCTTTGAAGTCCCGATTCTAAGCCGTAAAGCATGGCACACTTAAGTATCGAGTAGTCATCAGATCGAGCTTCCCAGACGTTCAAAACATCAACATCTGCTCCTGCAGCAGGCCTTTCACCTAGTGGTGGATCAAGGACATAATTCTTCTATGCAGCAATGAGAATAATCCTCAAGTTACGGACCCAGTCCGTGTAGTTGCTACCATCATCTTTCAACTTATCTTTCTCTAGGAACACATTAAAATTCAGGGGAACGGTAGGACGGGCCATTTATCTACAACATAGATATGCAAATACTATCAGGAGTAAGTTCATGATAAATTAAGTTCAATTAACCAAATTACTTACTAACTCCCAGTTAGATAGACATCCCTTAAGTCATCTAAATGATACATGATCCAAATCAACTAAACCATGTCCAGTCATCACGTGAGATGGAGTAGTCATCAATGGTGAACATCTCTATGTTGATTGTCGGTGTACAAAAAGGGGGGTACACTTTTTGTACCCCTATGACTGTGCACGGGCAGTCTGAGCCACGGGTGCCGCCACACCGAGCACGGCAAGGGAGGTAAGCCAAGGTAAGGCCGAAGCTGAAGAGAAGCAGAACGATGCCAAGACGAAGACCACGAAGAGCAAAGGGGACAGAGCAGACCCCTCCCCGGCAAGATCCTTGCCGGGGGGCAGCTTTAGCTCGCTCGGCAAGATCCTTGCCGTGGCGGCTCGCCCCACACCTATGGAGCAAGGTCACCCTTGAGTCCACTGCCCCTATGGGGCAAGGATTCGGGAGACATCCCCGTGGTGGCATGCAGATCTTTGTGAAGACATTCAAGACCAGATGCCCACTCAAGAAGGTGATGACCCTTGGCGGGATCCCAGCCATAGAGGACCACAAGGCCCCCGGCAAAAGCCTTGCCGGGGATGACAACGGGCGCCACGGCAAGACCCTTGCCGGGGCCCCGGCAAGGCCCTTGCCAAGGACACCCGTGGGGCCACCATCAGGCCCGCGCCAGTGCACCTCCACCGCCGTTCGCATATAGCTGCCGACCCAACCAGATGGGCAGACACCTGTGTGGCAACATACAGATCTTCGTGGAGACCCACCACTGCGCCACCTCAGCTGCTTGCCTGCCTACATGGCACCACAAGCACCGCTGGCCAGGGCGCGTGTCAACGCAAGAGGGAGCAGCGACGGACGGGACATGGCTCTCCCCCGTCCCCGATAAAGCAAGGACACCTAAGCAAGGCGCATTAAATGCGCCTTGTCATGTAATGCGAGGGATAACCTCGCACTACTGTACCCTTTCCACCTCCTGTGTGCCATTGTGGCAACCCCTTTCCTATAAATGGAGGCCCGAGGCGACCAGGAGGAGGATTCGGCTTTTTGGAGCTCCTCACGCCCCATTGCTAGTTCAAGAACACAGATATACAATCCACCAAAGCAGGAGTAGGGTTTTACGCATCCTCGCGGCCCAAACCTGGATAAACGAACCGTGTGCTATCTGTTTGATCCGCTCTTCTCACGACCCCCGCGCCCCGCAACCGTAGTAGGGATTCTTGTGATCCCATAGGTGTCGTTTCCCACCGACATCCTTGGCGTGCCAGGTACGGGTACCGATTTGGGGCTGGATCAGCACAAGCGGCAGGGATGACGCGCGTCGCCGGTTGTCCCGAGTTCTCTCCCCCCGTCTTCACCCCCCACAGGGGCTTGAAAGAAGCCCGGAGCTCATGAACGTCGACCGTCGAGGGGAAGAAGAAGGCGGACTTCGTCTTGTCCCCAACAACGCGCTCTCCGGCGGCTCCACGGCCCCGGAGCCCTTAGCCACCCCCTTTCCCTTGGCGGATTTGGGCGCCATGGCGGCCAAGGAGTCTAGAGGATTGAGGAAGGGGGGAGTGGCGAAGCAGCAACGGCGGGCGATGGCGAAAGCGTGCAAGGGAAGGGAGAAAGGGAGCAGCGGCTCTGAGATTGGAAAAGGCATGAAGGAACAGGAGAAAGTGAGCAGCGCGCCCGCGGTTATTCCTTCTTATGGGGGAAAATGTGGGCCGCCTCCTTTCACATTAACTGTGATGTGACGCATGCCCGCGGGAAGCAACCCCACGCATGCCGCCCACGTCACACACGCCTCCTGTCGGTGTACTAGAGTAGGGGTACCCTAGTATCCCGAACTTGTGCACGGGCAGTCGCAGCGTCCCGCGGCAAGGCTTGCCGGGTGACCGCCAAGATCCTCCGTGGATCCTTTGAAGCCACTCAAGAACAAAGTATTTGAGCCAAGGAGACAAGTCCCCGGCAAGAGGGGCTTGCCGGGAAGGCCACTCAAGGCACAAGACCCCGGCAAGAGGAGCTTGCTGGGAAGGCCAACCAAGGCATCTCAAGGAACTTGCCGCGACACGCCACGCGTTCTGGCAGGACCCGGCGAGCGACAAGCTTCAGGATGCGACAAGACAACTACCGCGGCAAGGCGCTTGCCGCAGCAAGCCTCCACTCTGTACCTGCGCTCCAGCACACCCACCTACGTGTCGCTCTGGGACCCTTCCTGGCGTACGTGGCGGGAGGCTGTGCAGCCAGGGGTACACTATGGCATGCGGCGCTGACAAGATCGCCATCGTGGCGAGCGGTGGCGCCCCTGACGGTCCCTTTTCTGCACCGTCAGGGCGACGTAGATAGGCATTTAATGCCTTTGTCCCCTGCCGTCAGGGTTAGGTATGATACACTGTGTAGGTAGCTGTACCTACCACCGCATCTTTCCATTTTTGCCCTTACCTACGTTGCCACCTGTTGGAGACCCCTTGAACATATAAAAGGAGGCCCATGCACAACGTAGGGGGGGATCGGTCCCCGGAGAGCGATCTCTCAGAGGACAAACAGAAGAACGCTCGGTCTCGTTAGCTGCTTGAGTGTACTGTAGCACTCAGCGCTCCCGAGCAAGAACTCAATACAATCCACAAAGCAGCAGTAGGAGTGTTATCTCTCCGGAGAGCTCCGAAGCTGGGTAAAAACCCCTCGTGTGCCTTGCCTCGATCCGCTCTTCGCGCGACCTCCGCCCCCTGCCGAACCGAGAAGGGGCTCCGTCCCCATAGGTGCTCGAGGAGCCAGAAATCCCCGGCATCTTTGGCGCGCCACGTAGGGGGCGTCGAGGTTGTGTGAACCTGATCCGGCGTTCACGCGAGCTACATCTTCATCGATTTCATCGACATGCCGCCGAAGAATAAGGCTTCGGAGGCGGCTGCTCCGTCCGCGTCGAATCCACCACCGCCGGAGCAAACGGCCGGTGGGGAAGACGCCGACGGAAGAACGGGCGTCGACGAGGGAGCCCATGGTGCCGCCAGGTCCAAGGACAAGACTGCGCTGCCCGTCGGCGGTGTAGCCGGCTCCCACGACGACCGGGCGTCCGTAGACGCACCGTGCCCATCTCAGGAGGCGCAGGACCGGCAGCGTCGTGGTACTCACAGTACCATACGCTCGCTGGACCCAAATCGAGCTGGCGGATCTCAGGATGCTCAAGGCCAACGTGCTCGCCAATGTGCTGGCGTGAGCGAGGCACGATCGCCTGGACGGAATACTGCTCCTTCTAACATCGTTGGAAGTCCGAGCATATCCCGCTCCTCGCACCGCTCGCCACCGCTTCCCGCCACTCCAGCAGAAGCTTTGGCGCGAGCTCAACTGCTCCTAGACTTCCCTCCAACGCCAGACAAGCTCGACGACTGGAGGGCCACCATTCAGAGTCTCATCGGCTTCGCCAATGGCGACACTCCACGGTAGGCGACCACATCGCAGCCGCGGCAGGCCAGCCAGGTGCGAGCCGATGGCGACAAAACCGGTGGGGGTGCAACCACCGTGCACTCTCCGCCCCGAAGGCCAAGATCGCCGACTCGCCGGGTCCTCCACGACAGCGACTCCACCGCTTCATCAGATCCGCGAGCCCGCCGTGATCAGCGCCAAGTTCTTCACGAACGACAGCAGGAAGACGCTCGTACCCACATCGAGCGCCGAAGAGAAGCGCGGCGTCAGTCAGACAAGCGCGCTGGACCCACTGTCGACATGCATGCGCCAGGAGAACCAGGCAACCTGCCGTACGCGGTAGGTTGCCCTACGTTCACCCGTGAGCTGCGGCAAGTCCAGTGGCCCAGCACGAAGAACATCAAGACCGACGTACCCGAGAAGTACGACGGCAAGTTGCATCCATCGGAGTTCCTCAGCATCTACACCATCACAGTGCAAGCTGCTGGGGGGCGCGATGACAAGATCCTTGCCAACTACTTCCCGCTGGTGCTCAAGCCCAACGTCAGGTCCTGGCTCATGCACTTGCCGAAAAACTCCATATCTTCCTGGGCAGACCTATGCCATCAGTTTGTCGGCGCCTTTACAGGTGGCCACAAACCTCATGGCCAGGAGAGTGATCTTCACCTGCTTGCCCAGAAGGAAGGAGAGCCCCTGCGCAAGTACATCCAGAGATTCAGCCAAGTACAACGCAACATCCGAGACGTCCACCCTGCCGCGGTCATCAGTGCGTTCCACCAGAATGTGCGTAACTGCAGGATGCGGGAGGAGATGGCGATGTGCAAGATCAGAGACGTCAGTGAACTGTATGCCTTGGCCAACAGATGTGCACGTGCTGAGGAAGGGAGGAAACTCCCCGGAGAGAATACAGGAACAGGAGGATCTGACAGTGATGATGTCGCCCCGGCAAACAAAAACCGGCGGCGGAACAACAGGAAGAGGAAAGGCAAAGATGTGCTAGTTGTCGAGCAGTCCGGCAAAGAAGGTGGCGCCAAGACAGCCAAGACTGGTAGCTCCGGCAAGGAGGTTGCCGCATGCGCCAACTGCCAGGCTGTGGCGGCCGCCGACAAGCAGGATGGCACCAACAAGTAGTACTACAAGATTCACCGCACCAAGGGCCATGACCTCCAGAGCTGCAAGAAGGTCGAGCAGCTCGTCGAGCTGCAAAAGGCCGACTACGAGCGACGCGACAAGGAGAAGGCCCAAGGAGGTGCTGGAGGATCCGGTACGAAGCGCACCGGCCGGGGGGGGGGAGGGGGGGGGACGCCGCGGCAACGCCAAGCAGCGGCAAGGCGACGGACCTCCCCGCGGCCGCGACAAGGATGAAGATGACGACGACGATGAAGACATGGATGACGCCGAGACCAGCGAGCAGGAGTTCCAGAAAGCCACAGAAGTTTTGTGCATTGACGGCGGTGCTTCTCTGCATACTTCACACCGCCAACTCAAGCAGTGGGTGCGGGAAGTCAATGCAGCAGAACCACCCGTTGAATCACACAAGCTTCTGAAATGGTCCAGCACGCCTATCGTCTTTGATATTGAGGACCACCCTGACCGCACAACCGCTGTCGGGTGTTTGCCGATGTTGGTCTCACCAACTATCCGCAACCTCAAGGTCACTAAGATGCTAGTTGACGGCAGGGCCGGCTTGAACCTGATCTCCTCCGCTGTGCTCCGGAGACTCCAAGTCCCTCACAGCGAGCTCGAAGAGACCGGCACGTTCCAAGGAATCAACCCGGGAAGGAGCAAGCCGAAGGGAAAGATCACGCTGCCGGTGACATTTGGCAGCGAGCTGAACTTCAGGACTGAGAGGATCACTTTCGACGTTGCCAATTTTCCATTGCCTTACAATGGAATTCTCGGCCGTCCAGCGCTCGCCAAGTTCATGGCAGCCTCTCACTATGCATACAACATGCTGAAGATGCCAGGCCCGATAAGTGTCATCACTGTCCTTGGTGACAAGAAAGATGCTCTTATCTGTGCCGACAAGATCTACCGGGAAGCAGCAGCTGCCATAGATCGCGAGACACTTGCCGCTGAAGCTCCCGGGGGGAAGAAGAAGACCAAGTCCGGCAAGAGCTCTGATGCCCACTCCGGCAAGCGCACCTCTTCGGAGTGCTGCGCTACCGTCGAGGACGCACCATCGAGCTCCACCGGCAAGTGTAAGAAGACGATGGCAGCTCCGCCAGCGACCAAGAAGGTGTCCGCCAAGGAGGACGGCACTGGTGGTACTTTCACCATCAGTGCCACTCTCGACCCTAAATAGGAAAGCGTGCTCGTTGCTTTCCTGCGGGCGAATGTCGATGTGTTTGCATGGCAACCGTCTGACATCCCCGGTGTTCCTAGGAAAGTAATTGAGCACCACCTCGCCGTTTGTCCTCATGCGCGGCCCGTCAAGCAGAAAGTCAGGAAGCAAGCAGTGGAGCGCCAAGAGTTCATCGCAGAAGAGATCAAGAAGTTGGAAGAAGTAGGCCTCGTCAGAGGAGTGCTCCATCCCACGTGGTTGGCCAATCCTGTAGTCGTGCGCAAGGCAAACGGGAAATGGAGGCTTTGCATCGACTTCACCGATGTCAATAAAGCTTGTCCCAAAGACCCATTTCCCCTGCCACGCATTGACCAGATTGTTGACTCCACGGCCGGATGTGATTTGCTTTCATTTCTTGACGCCAACTCAGGATATCATCAGATCTTCATGGCAGAAGAGGATGAAGAGAAAACCGCGTTCATCACTCCATGTGGCACGTACTGTTTCGTACGGATGCCTTTCGGTTTGAAGAATGCTGGTTCAACATTTCCAAGGGTCGTTCATACTGCTTTTGAGCCGCAAATACACAGAAATGTGGAAGCCTACATGGATGATATAGTGGTCAAGAGCTGGGACAAGTCAACTCTGATTCAAGATCTAGAAGAGACTTTTGCAAATCTGCGCAAGATCAGCCTCAAGCTCAACCCCGAGAAGTGCGTGTTTGGAGTCCCTTCCGTCAAGCTTCTCGGGTTCTTCGTGTCTCAGCGGGGGATTGAAGCCAATCACTACTGGAATCTGGCAATTTGCCATCTGCCATGGCAGATGGTAAAGGCATGGTCGGCAGATGGCAAAGGCTTTGCCATCAGCCAGCAGATGGCAAACAGTTTGTCTGACTTCTTATCGGCAAAGGCTTCTTTGCCATCTGCTGGCTGATGGCAAAGAGCCTGTGGCTTTGCCATCAGCTGGCAGATGGCAAAGCCTCTTAACGGGGTTAGCCCCGTTAGAAGGCTAACGGCATACTTTGCCGTCAGCCAGCAGATGGCAAAGGCTGCAGGCTCTTTGCCGTCTGCCAGCAGATGGCAAAGTATGCAGGCTCTTTGCCATGTGCCAGCAGATGGCAAAGGCTGCATGCTTTGCCATCCGCCAGCAGATGGCAAAGTATGCAGGCTCTTTGCCATGAGCCAGCAGATGGCAAAGGCTGCATGCTTTGCCGTCCGCCAGCACATGGCAAAGAGGTTTGCCATCTGCTGGCAGATGGCAAAGAGCCCAAATAGGCCAGACACGTGGCCTCTTTGCCATCTGCCAGCTGATGGCAAAGCTCTTTGCCATCTGCCAGCTGATGGCAAAGTGACTATATTGCCCCATTTAATTTTGTTTTTCTTATATCAATTCATTTTCACAGAATATCAAACACAAATATATTTATATGACCAATATAGCATTTCAACACATATTACCAATAGTCATGAACACATATATCCAATACATGTTACCAATAGTAGCAAGTTTCATCCGTACATATACATAGTTTCATCAATATTACACAGTTTCATCCATAGGTAACAAGTTTCACAAGGTCAAAACAAAAACTAAATACAAGCACTCCATCAACCCAAGCTTCCGTGATCTTAAGCAAATCTGTAAAATGGGAAAAAAGTAAGTTAGAAGAAGATAGTATATCCAGCTAGCCAAATGAAAATAGAGGATACAATCTCAACAGATAATAGCCAAAATTTACAAGAAGTTCCTTTGTAACTTTCTTTAGAAAAAGGAACACTGAAAGTCTGAAGAAAACTAACACTGGAACAAGCCTGAACATTACTGAATTTCAACAACTACTGCATACAAATCGTCTGTGTTATATTCAGACAAAGGAAAATAAGCTGAGTCTGTAGAGGGTATGTAGTATATTTAAACGAAGCAAAAGAGAACATCCCTTGCAATATATTTTGTACCAAGCAAAGAAACAGAATGTACATACACACACATAAAAATTGTACTGGACCGCTTGTCACTTTCTTACATCAACCAGATTTCTGCCAGACAAAGATTGTATAACAGAGATGAAGCAAGGGGTTCATGAGAAGTAGAGAAGATTCTACTATTCTTCCACACCCAAACCATGGTCCTTGAAAATGTAGATTAGATGGTCTTCGCAACAAAAAAAGATTAGATGGAGAATGACAGTGACTCACGCCTCCTCACACTCCGTTCGAGCTAAAAATTATGTGGCTTCTTGGGGATGTAGATTGAGGGAAAGCGTGAGTCCCATATTCGGCTACATGACATGAGTGGATTCTAGACAGTTCGAGATAGGTGTGTGGATTTGAACTTTTGGGTGACAAAAATGCCAAGTATAGGTCATTTTAGAGCTATCCTAGGTTAAATATGTCGCTAGTATCCATATGGCAGAGAACCCAGGCCGACATGACTAGTCATAGAACCAAGGTGGCACAAACGTACAGGGACAGGCATACATGACCCAGCAATGCACGTGTCGGTCATCAGCGAGTGCAACCAAGTCGTAGCAAGCTACAAGGACTTCGGTGATACACCGCGTGACATTTCCCCGTAGGGACAGACACAGGAGCAAAGAAGGACACATGCCGGTCAATCCATGTGTTCCGGAGCAGTAGTGAACTACCATGGCTCGGTGGAAGCACTAGGAGGCATTTCCCCGTATGGAAGGCTACCAAAGGCACACGACTAGGTGTCGAATCCCACACATACAATGCATTTCAAACATACACACATTATGCACGATATGTGTAGATACAACATGGCATCACAACAAAACCCTATTAAGCAAAACACTTGGGAAACTTACCGTCATCACGGAGATGTAGGTGTACGTGTAGGTGTAGGTGTAGGACCGGTCGCGCCAGTGGCAGACGGAGAAGGATCGGTCGATGCTTGTCGGGAGATACCCTGCACCAAAGATTATTTCCAATGTATCGTTAGCATGATGCAACTCAAATGTGAAGACTAGTAACTAATGACCGTTCAAATGAAACTCACCGTGCCCGCCGGAGCAATGACTGGCATCAACGGAGGGGTCTGGCCGTTCTTCTCGCACATGGACTGCACATTTGGTTTTGACGAGTCAATCATATTAGTTACTAATGAAAGGAACATTGCGTGCATGATTTAGCTAATATGCAGAAGAAACTTACCACGAAGAGCTCGTACATGGCCTGGTTAGCCAAGTCGTTCCGGTTCCTCTCCTCCTCCAACAGCCTAGCCGTCCTCTCCTCATTCTCCCGGTCCCTCTCCGCCAACTGCCGGTCCCTCTCCTCAAAAGCATCCTGGGTCTTTGCTCTCTCTGCCTCAATAGCAGCCTGCAACACCACTCATTAGCATTGTAATCATCGACGGCCGCAAACACAATGTAATGGAGGAAAGGCTACTGAGTCCGTATAACAAACCTGGAATTCAATTTCCACTGGTCGTAAACGAGGCGATATCTTAGGATCAGAGCTGGCCTGGCGCTTCTTGATCTGCGGGAGAGTGCTACTACAACGTATCAGTCCATTACCAATGGCTAACGATCCATGGGACCTCCCGCCACCAGATATCATCACCAGCTCTGGATCAAGAGGCCGGCTCGGGTTAAAGTCCGGCCCTTTCCTCGCCTTCCCCTGCTTAACGTATTGCACCATCTTGTGGTGGGAGGCCTTGTTGCTGAAGTTCTCTGCATTTTCGAGGTCAGACTCAGAGAATGCCTTGGCCTTCTTGTACGATGCAATATTGGACATGCCATAGAGGTCGAACAGCTCTGGCACTGGAGCCTTGTGGTGGTTTGACTAAAAGAGAGGAACAGAGTATTAGTTAAGGACTCAAACTAGCACAAAGAATGAATTTGCATGAATCATCAAGCAAACCAAACATACCCAGTTTTTCCCATACCCATGTAGGTTGACGCTGCCTAGATGGTGTGGCACACCTTTCATTTTGAGACGCTTCTCCTTTGCAATGTTGTGGGCGACGCGCCATTGGGGAGAGCACCACTCATCCACCAACGCCTCCCAGCAGTCCATCTTGTCCGCACACCATCTCGGTGGCACCTAAGTTAAGCAAGAGAAATTTGAGCGCTACACCTACGAATCAAATCAAGGAAACTAAGTACAAGGCCTTAAGAATAGGTAATTACCTTCATGTACTTCTCCTTACTCAGATACTTGTCCCGGCACTTCTCTTTTCTCCTCCTAATACTAGTCTGTGCTAAGTAGTCTCGAACAGCTTGCGTCCGAGCCTCGTGCCGAAAGTTTCCAAGTAGGCGCCTGCACTCGGCGTCGATAACCCGAGCCGCGGCCTCCTCCTATCCCTCAGCACACCTGTAGAAGGTCTGCAATCAAACAAGAAAACACGGACTAGAAGGTCTGCAATCAAACAAGAAAACACATGTAGAAGGTATGCAATCAAATAAGAAAACACAACGTAAATGGCAAAGGAGAAATTACCCAAAACGTGGCGATCACAATGTCGGCCACCGTGTCGCACTCGACATTGCCGACCCTATGCTCCGGCGGGGCCAGGGCAGCCAAGTAGTGCTCCCAGGTCATTCCTAGCTCTGGAACCCGGCCCTCACCGGGCAACGTGACCCACACCGGGAAGCACTGGCGACAAATCACACCAAGGACAGTGTTGGGCCGGCGGACACCATCTTCGTGTGTCCAAGAACTGCAGTATGACAAGGCCAACGCATTAGATATTCGAAGAAACGTCAAGGCAAAAGGTTAAAAAAGAGTAAATGCACTTACTTCTCCCCGTTAGGCGCAATCAACCACCTCTGGTTGTTTCATGTTTTGTAGCGGTCTATCACATAGAGCCTCCTGATCGACTCTGGCCTTAGGATTATCCTTTGTTTTCCCCTCTATGCCAAACAATGTACCAAAGATGGCCTCGCCGACATTCTTTTCAGTGTGCATCACGTCGATGTTGTGTGGGCAAAGGAGGTCTTTGAAGTACGGCAGATCCCACAAGCATATCTTGTGGGTCCAGGCGTGTTCCGTATTATACCCCTTGAAATACCCTGGACGCTCTGGATCCGGCTCGAGAGCGTTTAACTGATCCAGGGTCTGTTGGCCTGTCAACGCAGGTGGTGCAGAGTTTTTGACATCTCTACCTTTGATGAAGTTCTTCTTGTCTTTTCTGAACTTATGGTGAGGATCCAGGAACTATCTATGCATGTCGAAGCAAGAAAACTTGCGACCCGCCTGCAGCCGACGAAACTCTAGAGCTGCCTTGCATGTGGGGCACGGGAACCTTCCATGCACACACCAGCCAACGAATAGCGCATACGCCGGCAAGTCATGCATCGAGTACATGTACCACACACGCATTAGGAAGTTTTTTTTGTAGCAGCATCGTATGTCTTGATCCCATTATCCCAAGCTTCTTGTAGTTCATCCTTAAGCGGCTGCATGTACACATTCATATTCTTCCCCGGATAGTTAGGCCCCGGAATTATCAACGTCAGGAAAATGTTCTTTCTTTGCATAATCTGTCCGGGGGGGGGGGGAGATTGAGTGGAATGACAAATACAGGCCAACAACTGTATTGGGCTGCCATCATACCAAACACATTGAACCCATCCGTGCTGATGGCTACTCGAGGATGCCTTGGATCTTCCGCTTTTTCATCATGCAATGCATCGAAGTGTTTCCATGCAGCACCATCCGATGTGTGTACCATCATCAGATTCCCATCTGCATCCCGTTCGGTTCTTTTGCCCAATTTGTGCCATAGCATCTGTCTGGCCGTCTCTTCGACCATGAATAGACGTTGAAGTCTTGGTATGATTGGCATATACCGAAGAACGTTAATGGGGATTTTGGTCTGACTCTTCTCACCCATATCGTTGTCTACCTCAACATACCTGGAAGACTTGCAAATGGGACAATAGTTCAAGTCCGCATACTGGAGCCTAAATAAGGCACATCCATTCTCACAGGCATCTATCTTCTCATAGGGCATCTTAAGTACACGGAGGATTTTGTCCGACTGGTACAGGTTTGCAGGCATTATATGGCCTTTGGGTAGAAAGCGTCCAAATAGTGTCACCATCGCGTCATAGCATTCTCTGCCCAAGTTGAATTGAGCCTTCAGAGCCATTACTTGTGCGATGGCATCCAGCTGACAAAGCTCGGTGTGCTCGTGGAGAGGACGCTTCGAAGACTCCAACATATCATTGAAGGCCTTTGCAGATTCCTCCATCTCATCGTCCGAATCCCGAGCATCATCAAAGTTTTGCACCATGTCTTCCATCCCGGTACCATGCTCGTCAGTGCGACGACAGCCCTCCTCAGCTCTGTAACGTTGGGCAGACTCACCATGAAATGTCCACATCGTATAACCGGGCGTAAAACCCCACTTCTGCAGGTGTTTGATCATTTCAAACTCTGACATCTTATGATAGTTGTCGCACTTGACACAGGGGCACCAGGTTGTTTCCTGTCCATTTGCAAATGCGGCTCTGATAAACCCCTTGGTTTTTGTCATCCATTCAGGGGTCATGTGTTTCTGACTAGGGTGACCGGTGTACATCCACGCACGATCACTCATCTTACCTAGCTACTGGACACACAAGAAATACATACATAATTCAGCAAACCATATATTCATCAGTTAATAGAGTTTCTCAGTTTTATTACGTCCATGCAACCTAGACGCTAATAGGTAAAGATAGGTCCTAATCCCACCCGAGTATGTGTAGATTGGGTTCGTTTCCCATGCTCTGCTCCGGATCCGACACAAAATTTCGGCAGCACCTCCCCGTTGTTCTCCTGATACACGTCTCAGCAATAAGCAGAGAGGATGTGTACCCGGAGAACAATAGGGAGGCACTGACGAAATTCTGCATCGGATCCGGAGCAGAGCATATGGGAAAACGAACCCAATCTACACATACTCGGGCTGTCCATGGATAACGTTGGACAATTCGAAAGAATCACGGTTATAAATATGCAAATGCATGCATATTTATAGATGTAACCCTTTCGAACGGGAGACGCATAGTGGTCACGCATACTGATGATTCAATCTACCTATAGCTAGCATGTTTCATCGGCACGAAGACCAGAACATAGAAAATGATTGGGGGAGGAGGAGATGTCATTTGTGCTCACCCACGAACGTCGGGGCAGAGCTCGTCGAACACCAGACCCTCGCAGCGACGAAACAACTGCACATTTAAATCCACCCGATCAACACAAATATACATGCCTTTCAGTGTGCACTTAAATAGTCTGTCCACTGTACAATGTGATTTTTTTCAGTAGGGGTATAGGCGAGAACTCATAGACATCTTACCTTGGGCAAGAAGTGCTCAAGCGAGGAAACGAGAGTGACCAAGGCTGGATCAAGCCCAATCTCCTCCTTTACCTCCCTTAATGTTGTTTCTGCACTAAACAGAAAAAGCTAGGTTAAAAATCATCTTAAAATTAGGGAGTGTCTATTTAGTACTTGATTGCTTTTCAATTTGGTAACATTCACATTTCCTGACAAATAAACGGAGGACACTTGTATGTCCAAAAAACCCCACCCCGGTTTGTATCTTAAAGGAATATTCATGCCACTTCCTTAGTTACTTGAAACATCAGAAAAATATAATTCACATGAGGGTGACGAAAATCCTGTAATTTTGCTACTGAACTAAAGATTGTTGGTAGCTTATCATCCGCATTTGACTTGCTTAGTTTGTAGAAAAGGGGGCAAAAGTTGTACATAACTAGGATGCTCCCACAGGATTCGATCACAAAAACTACCTGTAACTGCAGATATTGAAACAGATTTACAGAAATAAGAACTGCCATGTCAAGAACCATACTTTCACGACGAAAATATTGCATGAAGAAACTTCTCTTCATTTTGATCTTTGGGAGCAGTTTTTGGCAGCAGTACTTTGTCACTGCAGTTTATTTAAAGGAAGCACATCCAATATAACCTGCCCTATGTGATAACCATGTTTTTCTATAGATCTCCCTGCACTAACCATCTCATCAAACAACTCGACGAAAAACAACGCTAACAGGTTATCTATTATGGTTTTAATATGATTTTTTAGCTGTGACTGATAAGTGAGGTGTTAATCCATATAAGATAATAAGTTGAAAATTTTGTGTGTTTCCTATCTGTTATCTGTTATCTGTTATCAATGCCTATATCAAAACAAGAAATAACTATTGTATATTTTTGCTCTGATTTCGACATTTATGAATTATGCAGTTAGCTAACTTGATTTAAAATATATTTTATATCCTGTAGATATATGCTGTTCTCTATCCTGGTGATGCTACAGAAGAAGGAAAGCTTCTGAGGTTAAAGCAGCAGTATTTCCTTTGCAGCGCATCACTTCAGGTAATTATAATGGTTACTATGATAGGAAGCTGCACCTATGTCCAGCTTGTGCTTTTATGTTTATTTGAGAAATGATGTTAAGAGATACTTGCAACAGTATTCTTACAACCTCCTTGTATTGTTGCGCGCTGCATCAAATTTCCACCACCTAGCATGAGAAAAATGCAAGATCAAGTTTTGTTAAGAAAACTTGTATCACTATTATTATTATCATGACCAGACTTTTCGGTCCCATTACATTTGAATTATCCTTTCAGTTACAACGTGGTCTTATTTCGTCTTCTATAAATATCTTTATTTTTTATCCTCCATCATAAATGTTTGACAAGCATAACTGACTATGATTTGTTTTCCAGGATATTATTTTCAGATTTAAGGAAAGGAAATCTGACAGAGTTTCAGGGAAGTGGAGTGAGTTCCCTTCCAAAGTTGCTGCTCAAATGAATGACACTCGCCCAACTCTTGCCATCCCCGAGCTAATGAGGTTGCTTATGGACGTGGAGGGACTTGGTTGGGACGAAGCCTGGGCTGTCACAAATAAGTGAGATTTTCACCAATATTAAATTTGCATTATTACCTTTACATACTTATTTACAAATCTGTCTCATGGTCCAGGACGGTTGCTTACACCAATCACACAGTTCTTCCTGAAGCTCTTGAGAATCTGCTGCACTGCACTGCACCGCATTTTGATCAGTGGACTTGCCAAAACTAAGCCTAGATAATCCGGGGAGGGAGAGCGATACTCACGGGTGAGGTGGGGTGGGGTGGGGAAGGAGACGCGGATGCCGATGCCGATGCCGATGCGGTCGCGGACGTCTTCTTCTCCAGCGGTGTCGCTGCTGACTCGTCGGGAACGGCAAGGATCTGCTCTGCTCTTCTCCAACCACTAGATGCGCCGTGGAGGGGAGGGGTGGGGGAGGGGCGGGCTGCGGTGGCGGGGGAGGGGCGGGCTGCGGTGGCGGGGAGGGGCGGGGGAGGGGCGAGCTGCGGTGGCGGGGAGAGGCGGGGGAGGGGCGGGCGCAGGGGCGGGCTGCCGTGGAGGGGAGGAGCGGGCGCAGGGGCGGGCTGCCATGGAGGGGAGGGGCGGGGGAGGGGCGGGCTGCGGTGGCGGGGGAGGGGCGCGCTGCGGTGGCGGGGGAGGGGTGCGCTGCGGTGGCGGGGAGGGGCGGGCCGGCGTCGGGAACGTGGGGTGGGGGCGCGCGGTGGTGGGCGGGTGAGGTGGGGAGAGAGAGAGGGGTCAGCCAGGCTGGGAGAGAGAGGGGTGGGGCCGGGCTGGGAGAGAGGGGAGGAGATTTTTTTTTGAGAGTTGGGAGAGGAGCTAGTCCCACCTCTTTGCCATCATCCAGCAGATGGCAAAGGCCCACTTCTTTGCCATCAGCCAGCGGATGGCAAATACCCACCTCTTTGCCATCAGCCAGCTGATGGCAAAGAATGTTTGCCTTCAGCTGGCAGATGGCAAAGAGGTGGGGCTAGCGGGCCGTTACAACGCCGTTACCCACTAGGCCCACCCACTTCTTTGCCATCTGCCAGCGGATGGCAAAGAATCTTTTCCGTCTGCTGGCAGATGGCAAAGAACTGGCTGATGGCAACCAGGTTCTTTGCCATCTGTTATTTCTTTGCCATCTGTTTTTTGTAAGCAGATGGCAAAGACGTTCTTTGCCATCTGCTGGCAGATGGCAAAGAACTGACTGATGGCAAATTCTCTGTTTCCAGTAGTGAATCCCGACAAGATCAAGGCCATTGAGCAGATTGAAGCACCGAAGCGCGTCAAGGATGTACGAAGACTTGCCGGCTGCGTGGCGGCTCTCAGCAGGTTTATCTCTAAGTCAGCTGAGCGCGCCCTGCCGTTTTTCAAAATTTTGAAAAAGGCAGGTCCAATGAAATGGACTCCGGAAGCGGAGGATGCACTGCAGGACTTGAAGTGATACCTGTCCTCCACTCCAATACTTGTCGCACCTAAGCCACAAGAGAAGTTGCTGCTATATCTGGCGGTGACCAATCAAGTGGTTAGTGCTGCGTTAGTAGCAGAGAGGGAGGAAGATGATGACCCAACAACCACGGCAAGCGCATCCAGCGACAAGCAGGGGGCTTCCCCGACAAGCTCTGGTCCCGACAAAGATGGATCTGCGCAGATGTGTGAAGAGATACAGCAGAAGAAAATGGTGCAGCGCCCAGTTTACTTTGTCAGTTCCCTTCTGCAGGGGGCTAGGTCAAGGTACTCTAGTGTGCAGAAACTGCTTTTCGGCCTTCTCATGGCCTCGAGAAAACTGCGCCATTACTTCCAAGCACATGAGATCACCATTGTCACTCGCTTTCCGCTGAAGGGGATACTGCAGAATACCGAAGCAACAGGCAGGATTGTTGAGTGGGCACTGGAACTGTCAAGCTTTGGCCTTAAGTTTGAGAGCACTTCAACTATCCAAAGCAGAGCATTGGCAGAATTCATAGCAGAGTGGACGCCAACACCAGACGAAGAAATTCCAGAGACGAGCATCCCCGTCAAGGAAGCAAACAAAGAGTGGCTGATGTACTTTGATGGAGCCTTCTCGCTGCAAGGCGCCGGTGCTGGCGTGCTGCTTGTCGCACCCACCGGAGAGCACCTCAAGTACGTAGTCCAGATGCACTTTCCCAAGGAGCAAGCAACAAACAATACTGCAGAGTATGAAGGATTGCTTTCCGGTCTCAGGATCGCGGCAGAACTTGGAATCAAGCAACTCATTGTCAGGGATGACTCGCAGCTTGTCGTCCGCCAAGTGAACAAGAATTATCAGAGTCCGTTGATGGAAGCTTACGTTGATGAAGTGAGGAAGCTGGAAGAGCGCTTTGTCGGCCTACAGATGGAACATGTTCCAAGAGCTCAGAACGACATCGCTGACGGCCTGTCAAAGTGTGCGGCACTTAAGTTACCTGTGGAACCAGGGATCTTTGTGCTCAAGCTGACTCGACCATCCGTGATGCCATCAACTGGACAGAGCAAGAAGAGGAAGTTGATTTCTGGTAACCATCTTCCGGCAGAGCTTCCCGAAGCAGCCGCCAAGAAGGTCCCCAAGATCAACGCCAAGAGTGCTGAGGAGCAGTCTGCTCCGACAAGCCCCAGGGTTTGTTTCGTTGAAGCAGACGCTCCCGACAAGTTTTGCTCCGGCTGAGCCGCAGGTTCTCACCGTAGAAGCGGATGTTCCCGCACCAGCAGATATGCCTTTAGTCCTTGTTGTCGAGCCGCAAGCTCCAGCTTGGGCGCAGCAGATCGTCCGTTTCCTCTAGACAGGAGAACTTCCCGAAGAGCAAGAAGAAGCGAAAAGAGTAGCCCGGCAGTCTAGTATGTACCAGTTCGTTGACAACGCACTGTACAGAAGAAGACTCAACGGAGTGAAATTGAAGTGTATTCCCCGGGAAGATGGACAGAAGCTGTTGGCAGAGATACATGGAGGCATTTGTGGTCACCACATTGGCGCAAGAGCGCTTGCCGGCAAAGCGTTCCGGCAAGGCTTCTTTTGGCCGACAGCCCTCCAGGATGCAACTGCACAAGTAACCAAGTGTGAAGCGTGCCAGTTCCATTCCAAGCAGATACACCAGCCAGCTCAAGCTCACCAGACGATCCCTTTATCCTGGCCATTTTTGGTCTGGGGGCTCGACATCCTCGGCCCCTTCCCCCGAGCAGTCGGGGGCTTTGAGTACTTGTACGTCGCAATCGACAAGTTCACAAAGTGGCCAGAAGTGGAACCAGTGAGGAAGGTGACAGCACAGTCAGCAGTCAAGTTCTTCAGGTCGATTGTTTGCCGCTTCGGGATCCCTAACAGGATCATCACCGACAACGGTACACAATTCACGAGTCGCACCTTCATGCAGTACGTCCAAGACCTTGGCGCCAAGGTCTGCTTCGCTTCTGTTGCTCACCCCAGGAGCAACGGTCAAGACGAGAGGGCAAATGCTGAAGTGCTGCGTGGACTCAAGACCAGGACTTTCGACAGGCTGCACAAGTGCGGAAGAAACTGGATTGAGGAGCTGCCGGTGGTTCTTTGGTCGATCAGGACGACGCCAAATCAAGCCACTGGCCAAACACCTTTCGCTCTAGTCTATGGAGCAGAGGCAGTTATCCCCACGAAACTCGTATAAGGATCACCTCGAGTGCTCGCTTATGATGAGCTTGAGCAAGAGCAGCTGCGACAAGATGACGCACTGCTCCTTGAGGAAGACCGTCTTCAGGCTGCTGTACGAGATGCTCGATACCAGCAAGCTTTGCGCCGCTACCATAGCCGCAAGGTTAATGCCAGAAGTCTCGAGGAAGGCGACCTTGTTCTTCGGCGCGTTCATTCCGCCAAGAATTCCAACAAGTTGACGCCGAAGTGGGAAGGCCCTTACCGGGTGAAACGAGTCACTAGGCCTGGCGCTGTCCGCCTTGAGACCGAAGATGGCTTTCCGGTGAGAAACTCCTGGAACATCGAGCATCTTCGTAAGTTTTACCCGTAAGGCGCGGTTGTCGGACCCTGTCCGGCAACCACCTTTTTGTACAAGTCTTGCCGCTGTTGCATGTAATCCTTTGTACAAAGCCAGGCGCAAACCCTGAGCATAAGTGAAGCGTTGGCGCCTTAAGTTTTAGCATGCATGCTGAGTCGAGTCTCGTCCTTGGTTAGGGTTGACAGTGCTTGATAGCGACTAACCCCTAACTTAGAGGTCGAGTGTGCGTCCTTTTGTCGTTCTTTCGTTTCCCTTGGTTCGCAGGACTCGCGCACCCTGACCGGACCACTTAAGGACGAAAAGAAAAAGACGGACGGACCAACGCCTGGACCCTGGCAAGCCAGTGTTGCCGGGGGCTGCAAGACCCCGGCAAGCCAGTGTTGTCGGGGGCTGCAAGTACAAAGATTAACCCACGGCGAACCAGAGTCGCCGGGGGCTGCAATCTCAGATAAGTTTTTCATCCCTTATCATGCATTCTCTTATGGACTGAGGTATGCGAAACCTCATTTCTTCCTAAAAGCTACCGTGCTCCCTTAACTCTAGGCCCTAGGGCTCGTTCCCGGGACCAGTTTTGGTCGTAGTCGCGGCAGCAAAGGGACGAAACGAGGAGCCTGAACCCGCCTCCTCCCTGCCTCCGCCAAAAGCGTGAGAAAGGTCGAGCGACATGGGAAGATGGCAGGGCCTGCTGCCGGGAAAAAGGTGTCTATCTTAAAAATATAAAGGATTCGCTCCTTGGCGTGGGTTCCACCCACGAGACAAGTGACCCGGCAAGCATCCCCTTTTCATAAAAAAAGCATTCCACTCAGGTACAGTTCATAGAGAATGAAAAACATGAATGATGGGATTACAAGCTTTAAATGCAACTAAGGCCCGAGGGCTTACAAACTAAAAAGAGATAAGGTGCCCGTAATCCCTATCTTGTCCCTCTCTTCAGGAGGCAGGTCAAGGAGGCGAAAAGGGCAAAAGGGGCGCCTAGACGAGCTACAGGTGGCAGAAGACACCAAGAGAACGTCTCAGCGGCCGTCCAAAGGCTGGATGGTGATGGCGGCGCCGGAGGCAGAGCTCGAAGACGAGGCGGCAGGACGTCAGCACGCTGTCGAGGGTGCAGTGCCCTCCTACTCCGAGTTGACGGCCTTGCCGCCTGCCCTCTTCCTCTTCCGCAGCCTCCCTACGCCAGCCGCCCAAGGAGACGACCCCGAGAAGCTCAAGGAGCCGGCGACACGGATGATGGGGTCGCCGGTGCCACATGGAGCGGCGCCCGACACCTAGTCGGACCCGTCATCCCGCCGCCCGCTACCCTCGTCGTCGCTGTCCTCCTCGTCACTCCCGCCCGAGGAGGAGCCTTCGCCATCGGAGGAGCTCTCCATGCAGCATCGTGCCCGAGTCCCGAAGCACCCGAAGACCTTGACGGAGAGGAGACCGCCCTCCATCAGCTTGAAATGGAGGGTGAGCCCCGCCGTCAAGCTGTGGATGCGGGTGAACGTCTTCCACCCTCGACCAAGATACATCACATTAGGGGCCAGAAAATCAACGCGGACTCGCGTACCGCTGATTCCACAGCCCCTCATGTGCAACCTCAGTGTCTCGGGTGGATCCAACTCCATCTCGCTCGCAAATGGAGCTGGGAGACGAAGGTGACGACGAGGCAGCCGACGCGGCCTGACGAAGAACTCGCAAGGGTCGTCCCCGATATGCTCCGCCACGGGGAGAGGATCTGCTGGCGGAGGCGAGGCTGGCGGGCTGCCTCGCCCACCTCTTCCCCGACCGCCTCGGCCTCGGCCTCGACCTCGCCCGCGGCCTCGTCCCCTCCCTCTTCCCCTTGTGGCTGGCTCTACCACCACGGGTGCGGGGGGAGGAGGGACGCGTTGCCTAGCGGCGACCCTCGTCGCCACTGTCGAAGGGCCAGGGTTCCCTTTCTCCCCTCCCGCTCTTTATAAAGGAGCGGGGTGGGGGCTCGGCCGCCCCGCTCAGCCAATCAAGACACGGAAGGAGCAGGGAACTGGGCCCGACCCGCTGCCACGACCCGTGATGACCCAGTTTCCCGCCTCCACCGTTCGCCACTCCAAGCGCATGGAGGCCGCGTGACAGGCGTGCAGAACTGAGGCGACGGATGAGGCGATCTCTCCCCACCCCGTGATCGTGGGGAGTGGACGCCTCGAAGACCACGCCTCCACGCCTCCCTCCGTTCGTGGGAAAGGTGCGAACCGCCAGGAGGCGGGCGTTTTGCCTTTCCGAATGAAAGAACCACCCACGACCTCTCCCACGACGCTGCAATCTACGCGTGCCATTCGGGGAGGGCGCGGTGGATGCGGAGTAAGGTGCGACGTGACCCAGGCCGCGCGTGCCCGTGCCCTGTTTTGGGCCTAGCCCAACAGCTCTCGGCATCGTGTATGGCCCAGGCCCGGGGACTCCTATCGGTGTACTAGACTAGGGGTACCCTAGTATCCCGAACTTGTGCACGGGCAGTCGCAGCGTCCCGCGGCAAGGCTTGCCGGGTGACCGCCAAGATCCTCCGTGGATCCTTTGAAGACACTCAAGAACAAAGTATTTGAGCCAAGGAGACAAGTCCCCGGCAAGAGGGGCTTGCCGGGAAGGTCACTCAAGGCACAAGACCCCGGCAAGAGGAGCTTGCTGGGAAGGCCAACCAAGGCATCTCAAGGAACTTGCCGCAACGCGCCACGCGTCCCGGCAGGACCAGGCGAGCGACAAGCTTCAGGATGCGACGAGACAACTACCGCGGCAAGGCGCTTGCCGCGGCAAGCCTCCACTCTGTACCTGCGCTCCAGCACACCCACCTACGTGTCGCTCTGGGACCCTTCCTGGCGTACGTGGCGGGAGGCTGTGCAGCCAGGGGTACACTGTGGCATGCAGCGCTGACAAGATCGCCATCGTGGCGAGCGGTGGCGCCCCTGACGGTCCCTTTTCTGCACCGTCAGGGCGACGTAGATAGGCATTTAATGCCTTTGTCCCCTGCCGTCAGGGTTAGGTATGATACACTGTGTAGGTAGCTATACCTACCACCGCATCTTTTCATTTTTGCCCTTACCTACGTTGCCACCTATTGGAGACCCCTTGAACATATAATAGGAGGCCCATGCACAACATAGGGGGGGATCGGTCCCCGGAGAGCGATCTCTTAGAGGAAAAACAGAAGAACGCTCGGTCTCGTTAGCTACTTGAGTGTACTGTAGCACTCAGCGCTCCCGAGCAAGAACTCAATACAATCCACAAAGCAGCAGTAGGAGTGTTATCTCTCCGGAGAGCTTCGAAGCTGGGTAAAAACCCCTCGTGTGCCTCGCCTCGATCCGCTCTTCGCGCGACCTCCGCCCCCCGCCGAACCGAGAAGGGGCTCCGTCCCCATAGGTGCTCGAGGAGCCAGAAATCCCCGGCACCTCCCCACGCCGCGCCATGCGTGGGACGCGTGGGAAGCGCAGCGCGCGAAGAAACTTACCACGGTAAAAACCGCCCCGCCTGCCCGCGCACCGTTTTTGGGCCTAGCCCAACAACGCGTTGCACTTATGTGTGGCCCAGGCCTAGGGGCTCCTGTCGGTGTACAAAAAGGGGGGGTACACTTTTTGTACCCCTATGATTGTGCACGGGCAGTCTGAACCACGGGCGCCGCCACACCGAGCACGACAAGGGAGGTAAGCCAAGGTAAGGCCGAAGCTAAAGAGAAGCAGAACGACGTCAACACCAAGACCACGAAGAGCAAAGGGGACAGAGCAGACCCCTCCCCGGCAAGATCCTTGTCGGGGGGCAGCTTTAGCTAGCCCGGCAAGATCCTTGCCGTGGCGGCTCGCCCCACACCTACGGAGCGAGGTCACCCTTGAGTCCACTGCCCCTATGGGGCAAGGATTTGGGAGACATCCCCGTGGTGGCATGCAGATCTTTGTGAAGACATTCAAGACCAGATGCCCACTCAAGAAGGTGATGACCCTTGGCGGGATCCCATCCATAGAGGACCACAAGGCCCCCGGCAAGAGCCTTACTGGGGATGACAACGGGCGCCACGGCAAGACCCTTCCGGGGCCCCGGCAAGGCCCTTGCCAAGGACACCCGTGGGGCCACCATCAGGCCCGCGCCAGTCACACCTCCACCGCTGTCGCATACAGCTGCCGACCCAACCAGATGGGCAGACACCTGCGTGGCGACGTACAGATCTTCGTGGAGACCCACCACTGTGCCACCTCAGCTGCTTGCCTGCCTACATGGCACCACAAGCACCGCTGGCCAGGGCACGTGTCAACGCAAGAGGGAGCAGCGACGGACGGGACAGGGCTCTCCCCCGTCCCCGATAAAGCAAGGACACCTAAGCAAGGCGCATTAAATGCGCCTTGTCATGTAATGCGAGCGATAACCTCGCACTACTGTACCCTTTCCACCTCCTGTGTGCCACTGTGGCAACCCCTTTCCTATAAAAGGAGGCCCGAGGCGACCAGGAGGAGGATTCGGCTTTTTGGAGCTCCTCACGCCCCATTGCTAGTTCAAGAACACAGATATACAATCCACCAAAGCAGGAGTAGGGTTTTACGCATCCTCGCGGCCCGAACCCGGATAAACGAACCGTGTGCTATCTGTTTGATATGCTCTTCTCACGACCCCCGCGCCCCGCAACCGTAGTAGGGATTCTTGTGATCCCATAGGTGTCGTTTCCCACCGACATTGATCATATCTACTATATGATTCACGTTCGTCCTTTCGGTCTCGAGTGTTCCGAGGCCATGTCTGTACATGCTAGGCTCGTCAAGTTTAACCCGAGTATCCGCATGTGCAAAACCGCCTTGCACCCGCTGTATGTGAACATAGAGTCTATCACACTCGATCATCATGTGGTGTCTCAACACGATGAACTATATCAACGGTGCATACTCACGGAGAACACTTTTACCTTGAAATTTAGTTTAGGGATCATCTTATAATGCTACCGCCATACTAAGCAAAATAAGACGCATAAAAGATAAACATCACATGCATGCAGTCAAAATATGTGACATGATATGGCCATCATCATCTTGTGCGTTTGATCTCCATCATCACTGGCTCAACACCTTGATCTTCATCGCTGCATCGTAGTCGTCTTGCCAACCATTGCCTCTACAACTATCGCTAATGCATAGTGATAAAGTAAAGAAATTGCATGGTGTTTGCATTTCATACTATAAAGAGACAAGCATAAGGCTCCTGCCGGTTGCTGATAACTTTTACAAAACATGATCATCTCATACAATAACGTATATCACATCATGTCTTGACAATATCACATCACAACATGCCATGCAAAAACAAGTTAGACGTCCTCTACTTTGTTGTTGCAAGTTTTACGTGGCTGCTACGGGCTTCTAGCAAGAACCATTCTTGCTACGCATCAAACCACAACGGTGTTTCGTCAAGTTTGTTGTTTTAACCTTCTTCAAGGAACGGCCGCAATCAAATGCGATTCAACTAAAGTAGGAGAAACAGACACCCGCCAGCCACCTTTATGCAAAACTAGTTGCATGTCTGTCGGTCGAACCGGTCTCATGTGCCTGGACATGTAAGGTTGGTCCGGGCCGCTTCGTCCCACAAGACCGCCGAATCAAAATAAGACGTTGGTGGTAAGCAGTATGACTATCAACGCCCACAACTCTTTGTGTTCTACTCGAGCATATCATCTACGCATAGACCCGGCTCATGATGCCACTTTTGGGAATCGTTGCATGGAAAACAAATTTTTTCTACGCACATGCAATGATCTATCCATGGATATGCTTAGCAATGAGGGGGAGAGTATGTCTACGTACCCTCGTAGACCGTAAGCGTAAGCGTTTGACAACACGGTTGATGTAGTCGAACTTCTTCTCGCTCCGACCGATCAAGTACTTAATGTACCACACCTCCAAGTTCTGCACATGGTCAGCTCGGTGACGTCCCTCGCCTTCTTGATTCACCAAGTTGTCGAGTTAGTAGATGAGTTTTGTCAACACGACGGCATGGTGACGACGATGGTGAAGTGATCCGCGCAGGGCTTCCCCTAAGCACTACGAAGATATGACCGTGGGAGTAAACAGTGGAGGGGGGCGCCGCACACGGCTAGGCAATTGTCTTTGGTGTGCTAGCCCCCCACATATATATAGGTGGGAGGGAGAGGGGAGGCAGCCAGGGTGCATCCCAAGTAGGATCTGAATCCTACTTGGGGTTTCCCCAAGTGGCGCCCCCTACTTTTTTTCACCGGAGAAGAAAGGGAAGGGGAAAAGAGAAAGGAAAGGGGGGGGGGCGAACCCCCTTTTACTTATCCCAATTTGGCCTCCTACCATAGGGGGGGATAGAGGGGCGCGTCACCCCTTGTGGGCTGGTGCGATCCCCTCTTATGGCCCATATATTCCCCTCGGGGGTTCTGGTAACCCCTCCGGTACTCCGATAAATACCCGATACACTCCGGAACACTTCCGGTGTCCGAACACTATCGTCCTATATATCAATATTTACCTCTCGACCATTTTGAGACTCCTTGTCATGTCCGTGATCTCATCCGAGACTCCGAACAACTTTCAGTCACCAAATCACATAACTCATATAATACAATGTCGTCACCAAATGCTAAGCGTGCGGACCCTACGGGTTCGAGAACTATGTAGACATGACTGAGACACCTGCCCGGTCAATAACCAATAGTGGAACCTGGATGCTCATATTGGCTCCTACATATTCTACGAAGATCTTTATCGGCCGAACTGTTAAGACAATATATGTTATTCCCTTTGTCAATCGGTATGTTACTTGCCCGAGATTCGATCGTCGGTATCTTCATACCTACTTTAATCTCGTTGCCGTCAAGTATCTTTAATCGTTTCATAATACATCATCCTATGACTAACTCATTAGTCACTTTGCTTGCAAGGCTTCTTATGTGTGTGATAACTCACAAGTATAGGGGATCGCAACTGTTTTCGAGGGTAGAGTATTCAACCCAAATTTATAGATTCGAACCAAGGGGAGCCAAAGAATATTTGAAGGTATTAGCAGCTGAGTTCTCAATTGAACCACACCTGGAGATTAATTATCTGCCGCAACGTGATCAGTAGCAAAGTAATATGATAGTTTTGATAGTAGTGACAGTAGCAACAGTAATGGTAACAGTGATAGCAGTAGTTTTGTAACAAGTGCAACAGTAATGATAGCAGTAACTTAGCAAGAACAATATAAGATAGATTCATAGGCATTGGATCGGTGACTTGTTGATGATATTCATCATGAGACAGTTATAACCTAGGGCGATACGGCACTAGCTCCATTTCATCAATATAATGTAGGCATGTATTCCGTAAATAGTCATACGTGCTTGTGGAAAGAACTTGCATGAAATCTTTTGTCCTACCCTCCCGTGGCAGCGGGGTCCAATTGGAAACTAAGGGATATTAAGGCCTCCTTTTAATAGAGAGCCGGAACAAAGCATTAACATACGGTGAATACATGAACTCCTCAAACTACGGTCATCGTCGGGAGTGGTCCCGACTATTGTCACTCCGGGGTTGCCGGATTGTAACACGTAGTAGGTGACTATAACTTACAAGATCAGATCTAGAACATGGATATAATGGTGATAACATAAACGGTTCAGATCTGAAATCATGGCACCTGGGCCCAAAATGACAAGTATTAAGCATGGCAAAGTCATAGCAACATCAATCTTGGAACATAGTGGATATTAGGGATCAGGCCCTAACAAAACTAACTCGATTACATGATGAATCTCATCCCACTCCTCACCGACCAGAGAGCCTACGAAGGTGGGGAGCATCATGGAAGTAGCGATGGAGAAGGGTTGGTGATGATGAAGAACGCAGATCCCCCTCTCCGGAGCCCCAAACGGACTCCAAATCTGGCCTCCCGATGAAGAACAGGAGGTGACGGCGGCTCCGTCTCATGGATCGCAATAATTATTTCTCCCTTCTTTTTTTTCTGGAAAATAGGATTTTATAGCGTCGGTTTCAGGGTCTACGGGGCCACCAGGTGGGGACAACCCACCTGGGAATGCCAGGAGGGGGGCGCGCCCTGGTGGGTTGTGCCCACCCAGGTGCCCCCCTCTGGTGGATCTTGGCTCCAGAAATTCTCTTTATTGATATAAAAATTCCTCGCAAATTTTTGTTCCATTCCGAAAACTTTTATTTCTGCACAAAAACAACACCATGGTAGTTCTGCTGAAAAGAGCGTCAGTCCGGGGTTAGTTCGATTCAAATCATGCAAAGAGTCCAAAACAAGAGGAAAAGCATTAGGAAAAGTAGATACGTTCGAGACGTATCAACTCCCCCAAGCTTTAACCTTTGCTTGTCCTCAAGCAATTCAATTTATAAACTAAAAGTGAAAAAGAAAAACTTTTAGGAACTCTTTTGCTCTTGTTTGCATAAATAAGCTTAAACTGCACCCAGGTTTTCAGCCAACATTATAACTAACCATGCCGACAATACCTCTTAAAAATTATATTAACTCATATCAATAAGATAATCAGCTAGCGACCAATAATAAGATATCTCAAATGGCAACACATTATCAAAACAACCATGATATAATATGACAATAGTGGTATCTCGCTAGCCCTTTCTGACACCGCAAAACATAAATGCAGAGCACCTTCAAAGTTCAAGCGGTGACTAAACATTGTAATTCATGGTAGAAAAGATCTAGTCATGATGCACCCAACATTAGCTACACAAATACATAAGCATGACAACAATGCTCTCAGGTTCTGGCGCTTATTTTAGAAGGTGATGACACAACATAAAAGTAAATAGATAGTCCCTTTGCAGAGGGAACCATTGATTTGCAGAGGTGCCAAGGTAAATGATATTTTGAGAAATGCACCCTCTTGTTTACTTCACGACCCTCAGTTATCAATATCTTCCATGATAAGCATGCTAGTGGTGGTTCCCAAGCGATAAAAGTAAAGGTTTACTCCCCTCCACCAACTATGACACTCCACGGCTTGTCCGGAACAACGGGTGCTGTCCATACCAACAATAGACCCGGGGGAGTTTTTTTTTTAATTATTTGCATTTTGAGTTTGGGACTTGGAATCCCTATTACCGCCCTTTTCTTGTGCGATGGCGAGTGAATAAACACTCGACCTGAGAATAACCCGCTTAGCATGGAAGATACCGACCACCTCCTGCCGTTCCATGAATGATCCGGGCACACAAAAATGATATTTATTAGAAGTTTTTAGAGGTGGCACATGCAAATTTACTCAGGACGGCAGGGTAATACCGCATATAGGTAGGTATGGTGGACTCATCTGGAATAACTTTGGGTTCAGGGATTTTGATGTACAAGCAAAATTCCCACTTAGTATAGGCGAAGGCTAGCAATTAGATTGAGAAGCAACCATCTAGAGAGCAACAACGATCGTGAACATGGATTATGCATAAGTAACATTGAACACTAGCATGAGTAGGATATGAACACCATGAACATAAATATCATAGAGGCTATGTTGGTTTTGATTCAACTACATGCATGAACATGTGCCAAGTCAAGCCACTCGAACATTGAGAGGAGGATACCATATCATCATACTACATCACAATCATTTTAACACAATGTTGATATCCAAGATAAATAATTATCCACTCCTAGCTACCTATGCATGGCATGAGAAACTATAATCTCTAATTGTCATTGCAAATATGTTTAATCACAATGAGTTGAATCATGGATACTAGGTTAAACATATTGACACAAACAGAACAAGTCGAGTTCATACGCATTTCTCTCTGCCACGGCCAGTTCATCGAATATCGTCATTATTGCCTTTCACTTGCACGACCGAACAATATGAAAATAATATTAGTGCAAGTGTGTCGTGGACTAAGCTTGAATCTGCAGACATTTTATTCAACAGGAGAAGACCAGATAAAATGGGCACTTTATTAGATCAACAGTTATTCATATGAGAGCCACTCAACATTTTCATCATGGTCTTCTCCTTGATACGACTCGAATAAAAAGAAAAGAAATTCAGAGAAACACACTGAAATATTTTTTTGGAGTTTTTGGTTTTCTTGAACAAGCAAATAAAAGGGAAAAGCAAAAACGAGAAAAACTATTTACACATGAAAGCACAAGTGCTCGCTGGGTGATTTTGGTAATTAATGTCAACATATATCTTGTTGGACTAATACTTTTATCTAGTATATTTCATAGAGTTCAAAAAAGGCGTGGCATGGACAAGAGGATGTGGAACCCCTTCAAGATGCTAAGGACAAAGATTGGCAAGAGCTCAAGACTCTACATTTTCATTTTAGGGATCCAAGAGCACATTGAGTCCATAGGAAAGCTAATACTATTAAAAGGGGATGAGGTGTTGCTTAATGGCTTGCTTGCTCAAAGTGCTTAGTGATATGCTCCAAAGCCCTCAACCACTTTCTCATTCCACATATGTCCTAAACCTAAAGTCAAGCTTGGCCCCACCGATTTGATGTATCCGACGCCACCGAGTTCACTTGACATAGCCACTGCCAGAAACCCTAATCAGTTTGATCTCACCGATGGGATCTCGGTCTCACCGAGGTGGGCTTGCAAACTCTCTGATTGCCTGTTGCAATTATTTTGGTCCCGCTGAGATATGCAATCGGTCCCACCGAGTTTCCTTGACCAACTCTCTGTTTGCTCATTACCAAAATCGGTCTCACCGAGTTTGCGTAATTGGTCAAACCTAGTTGAGGTTTTACCCTAAACCTAGCACATCGGTCCCACCGAGTTGATCATGTCGGTCCCACGAAGAAAACCTAACGTTCACATTTTGAACTGAATCGGTTTGACTGAGTTTCACTATTCGGTCCCACCGAGTTTTGTAAATTGTGTGTAATGGTTAGATTTTGTGTGGAGGCTATATATACCCCTCCACCCATCCTCCATCCATGGGGAGAGCCATCAGAATGTGCCTACACTTCCAGCATTCATTTTCTGAGAGAGCACCACCTACTCATGTGTTGAGACCAAGACATTCCATCCAACCACAAGAATCTTGATCTCTAGCCTTCCCCAAGTTGCTTTCCACTCAAATCATCTTTCCACCATATCCAAATCTGTGTGAGAGAGTTGAGTGTTGGGGAGACTATCATTTGAAGCACAGGAGTGAGGAGTTCATCATCAACACACCATCTATTACCTTTTGGAGAGTGGTGTCTCCTAGATTGGTTAGGTGTCACTTGGGAGCCTCTGTCAAGATTGTGGAGTTGAACCAAGGAGTTTGTATGGACAAGGAGACTGCCTACTTTGTGAAGATCTACCCAAGTGAGGCAAGTCCTTCGTGGGCGATGGCCATGGTGGGATAGACAAGGTTGCTTCTTCATGGACCCTTCGTGGGTGGAGCCCTCCGCGGACTCGCGCAACCGTTACCCTTCATGGGTTGAAGTCTCCACCAACGTGTGTAACATCCCAATTTTCAATTTGGATGTTATACATAGGTCATCATATGCATATCAAATTTTATTTGCATTTCGTTTGTGATCCTAGAAATCTTAAACAACTCAAGGACCCACGGAGAGAGTTGGGGATTTCATTTATTTTCATATTTGAATTTTCTAAAATTTGAAAACAGGATCATTTTGATTTTAATATTTTTTTCTCTCCGAAATATTTCCAATATTAAAAACAAAAAGAGAGGAGATAAAATGACTTCTCCAAAATAAAAGAAATATTGGAGGAAAAATGTTAAAATCAAATAAGTATTTTTACTAGGATTTTATTGCTATTTTATTTGAATTAGAAAAAATATGCATTTTCCGAAATTGCATTTTTAGGCCAAACAAATGTTCACTTTATTTTAAATATTCTATTTAGACGGTGAAAATTATTTTTGGCATTTTTAGAAATTTTTTATATTTATTTAGGATTTTTCCTTTTCGGCGGAATTTATTAAAAAAAGAGTTCGCAGCCGAACTGGGCCGGCCCAGCGGCCACCGCCTTCCCCTCCTCGAGCCGTACCCGTGCCGGACTCCGACGAGAGTCCGGGACCGTGCCGCCGCCTGGCCCCTTGGCCAAGTCGGATCGCACCCCGACCACCTTTATATAGCCCCGCCCCGCCGCCCTTTTCCCCTCGTCCCGCACCACCACCACCGCCGCCCGCGCCACAGCCACATCGTGCCCCGCCGCCGCAGCTCGCCGCCCCGCGCCGCTGCTGCTGCTGCCGCTGCCGCCGCCACGATGTCGCCACCCCGCGCCGACGCCGCCGCCTCACCGAGCCGCCCCGCTCGCCGTCGCCGCCTCCCGCCGTCGCCATTGACCCGTCGCTTCTGCCGGCTTTGTTCCGGTCTGATTTGGTGTTTTTATAAACCCTAGATCCGGTTTTCTTTGAGTAGATCGGTTCGGTTTTCTCGGTTTCGCGGGTTTAGATCGTTTTTTATGACCTCGCTAATTAGTGAACATTCGTCAGATTAGTTCCTAAAATGACCGATTTCATTCGTTAGTCTCTGTTAGCGGACGTTCGTCCGATAGAATTTTATTTTTCTGTTTTTTCGCCAAGGACCTATCCATGATTATTTTTTATCGCAGATTAGCCCCTAATCTTCAAACCCTCACAACTCTTTAACCGTTCGTCCAAATCCAGTGTAACCAATGCCTAAATCTTTGTCTCGAACCCCTCTTTCCGGTTAAACAACTTGAACATGCTTTCTGACAATTTAAAATTTGGTTTCAAACAGATTTGAATTCGAAGTTATTTTGATCGTAGTTTGAGTTTCATAGCTCCGATTCGATTGATTCTTTTTGCAAATCGAAGCTCTTCAGTTGAACTTTCAGATTTGACTTTCTCATCTGAGTTTTACCCTTGCATCTATGCTTGAGGGCTTATGTATGCTATTGTTTGTCTGTGATAGAATTCCCGGAGTGCAAAGCGTGCTACTACGAGTCTCTAGGGTTTGCGGATCATGAGCAAGGCAAGTAACACATTGATCATACTTCTTTATTACCCAGTTTTTATGCATTAGTTACAAGCCTCAAACACTGCATGAATAGGATGTGATTAACTTGTGGGTATTGGGAAGAAGATAATGAGGTAGAACCTATTGCCCTTTTTATATCAAACCCTTGGGAGTTACTTCTACGTTATGCTTATACTGCGATGCTATGCTCGTAGACGTGGTTTGGTATGAGAGATCCATGAAAGAAGTGAGATTCTTAATTAATGGTTAACTTAAGGTGGCTACTTAAAGACTGTGTCTCGGTCATCCGTTTCTCAAACACCATGTAGTGCGAGAAATCCAACGGAGGAGATCGAGTCTTGTGGGGAAAAGTGTGCAAACCTCTGCAGAGTGTACAAACTAATCATTGTTAGTCGTGTCCCTGGTTATGGACATCTTGAGTATTTGGTTCTTGGATTATCATGTTGATATCATCACTCTAAATTAATTTGTTGGGTTGTTAATACTACTTAATTGGGATTGAGTTGGAGGAACCTTCTCAATGTTTAACAACTACCATGATAGTTAAACAAAATATATTCCTTTGTTGTAGGAAAAATTGGCTTTTCGCAAAAATTATAACCTTAGAGCCTCCACCAGCCATATATGCATGTTATTTCTCTACCGTGTTATTTTGCCAGCATATTCCATGTGCTGACCCGTTTCGGGCTGCAACATATCATGTTGCAGACTTTTCAAACGAAGAGTAAGGTGCGCTAGGTCGTTGTCGTGCACTCAACTATGTCGTTGGAGTTGATGGAATCATTTACCTTCGATGCTTCCGCAGTTATCTTATTTAGATGGCCTTAAGCCATATTATTGTAATAAGTTCTCTTTTGAGACATTCAATGTAATAAGTGCGTGATTGCACTTTGTTATAAATCCTTCGAGTATTGTGTGTGTCAGCATTACCGATCCAGGGATGACACTTATGCACAGAGATTTGACCGTCTGAGGTCGGATCGCTACAAGATGGTATCAGAGCACACGCTGATTATAGGACACGACCACTAAGATAAGCCATAGGTCACTCTTCTCTACTCATTTCTGACTCCTCTCCATTTTCCACTCTATAGGATGGCGGACTCAAGAAACAAGTTTGCACAACCGGATGAAGACACGCCTTTTGGACGACACTTGAAGGAAGTCACTAGGTACCTGAATATCGGAATACCAAGCTTCACCGGGACCTACACCGCCACTTTACCAAAATAGGAGTTTGGATGATCCGAGTTCAAGTTTACAGAAGGACATTCATGCCAGTTACTAAGCCCATAGAGTTTCCTTTGATGCACCAACCTAAAGTCTAGGTAAGAGCATGGCAGCCCACATCGCCATGGGATGCATCGGCGAAGTTTATCACAAGGATCTTAAGGACACCATCTACCAGATATGTAGGCACCGAGATGAGCAATGGGAGATGATCAGCACCAGGAGGGACAGGTCCATTGCAGCTTTCATCCAAGAGTTAAACCAGCACATTCGTCGACAGGAGAACCAGATGTGCGCAAGCATGATAGAATTGAGGAAGGTGATGACCAGGAACATGGATCTTGAAGACGAACTCAAATCTACACAAGATGGATACGAGGAGGAAATCACAATACTAGTGGAGAAGAATCACGACCTGACGAGGAAGCTAGGAGTATTCATGGGAGACCCCGCGCTAGGAGGAGATGACGACCAACCCGAGGACATCCGTTCTGAGGACTACATCATCGACGAACCGACTCCGATCCCGACAGTAGTGATGATGGTTATGAAGACGTAGCTGGAGAAGATATCATGGAATCTTCCACCGATCAAAATTTCTAGATGACCACCATATTATCAGTAGTATTTTCCCCGTGTACATAGTTGTAGTCCAAGCACTCTTGTAACGGTAGTTAGATCGTTTGTATGCCCTTGTTTGAATTGAGTGGTGTGATATGAATGTGTTTGTCTCATGTGCATATGGGTAGTGCTTTCTCAGTAGACCTCACTCTATTCTAATCTCTCCCCTCTAAACCCATCAGATGCCTCCGAGACGTGACCCCATATTTGTCTTCCCACCGGATCTCACTCAGTTGATCCAACAGCATAATGCCTTGATGCAGCTACTAGTCCAGAACCAAGGCAACAACAACAACCCACCACCAGCACCTCAAGTTGACAACTTAGCCCATTTTCTGAGGTTGAATGTGCCGGTGTTTTCCAGTAGCACCGAGACGATTGTTGCTGATGACTGGCTACGCAGGATTGGAAGGGAGTTGACCACTGCAGGTTGCACAGATGCTGAGAAGGTGTGTTTTGCCGCACATCAATTGGATGGACCCGCAGCCTCATGGTGGGATAATTACACAGCCACTTTCCCATAGACAATGTCACTTGGGATCAGTTTCAGCAAGCGTTCTGCACCGCACATGTCTCAACTGGAGCTATGAGCATGAAGAAGCATGAGTTTCGCAACTTACGCCAGGGAAATCGTGTTGTGGGGTAGTACGTGGATGAGTTCAGTAAGTTAACTCGCTATGCCCCAGATGATGTGGCAATAGATGCCGCGAAGCAGGAGAAGTTTATGGAAGGGCTGAATGATGAGATGAGTATGCAGTTGATGGTAGCAACATTTGTTAACTACCAGGAGTTGGTAGACTGGGCTCTTATGATTGAAGGGAAGCAACAATAGATAGAGAGCCGCAAAAGGAAGTATGGACAAGGGAAGTACAATTCAGGAGCTCAGCAGAGACCTCGTTTTACCCCGAACTCGGGAGGGCACACTCACCACAACCATGGAGGCCACACTCACAATGGAGAAAGTTCTCATAACCATAGTGGCCCCAAGAATGGGAATGGGAATGGAGGAAGCAGCAGACAGAACCGTTCCAACCCCTCTACACCCGCCAAGAAGGACCTAAGTCACATTACTTGTTTCAAGTGCGGGAAGACTAGACACTACGCCACCGAGTGTTCTGAAGCCAAGAATGTAAATGGCAATGGAAGCTCTGGAAAGAAGCCCAATCCCTTCACCAAAGGTCAGGTGAACCACGTCAACGTGGAGGAGGCTGAGGAGCAGCCAGATGCAGTTATTGGTAAGTTTTTGGTTAAGTCATTTACCGCTCTCGTTCTTTTTTATACTGGTGCATCGCATTCATACATATCAAGGGGATTTGTAGACAAGTATAAGTTACCCACCTTAGCCCTTAGGTCACCCATGTTAGTAAGTTCGCCAGGAGGAGAGTATATGGCCAGCCGATGGTGTGATCGGTTACCCTTAACCATTGGTACCAATGTTTTCCCTTCAGACCTAATAGTTTTGGAGTCACAAGGATTGGATATAATACTAGGCATGGATTGGCTATCGAAGTATGGAGGGAACATTGATTGTGCTAGTAAGTCAATCCTTCTCACCACCCCGGAGGGAAAAATGATTAAGTATGTATCCAGGCATGCGCCAAAGAGAACCTAAGTAAATTCCCTCTCAGGAGTTGTTCAGGAGGAAGTGCCTGTAGTGAGGGATTACCCGGATGTATTTCCAGATGAACTACCAGGGATGCCGCCGGATCGAGATATTGAGTTTTTGATAGAGCTATTGCCAGGCACCGGACCGATATCAAAGAGACCATACCGGATGCCCGCAAACGACCTAGAGGATATTAAGAAGAAGATTAATGAGTTATTGGAGAAGGGTTACATTCGATGAAGTTCGTCACCATGGGGAGCCCCAGTGCTTTTGGTGGAGAAGAATGATGGATGCTTGAGAATGGTTGTTGATTATCGTGCGTTGAATGAAGTGACGATCAAGAACAAGTACCCATTACCGATGATCAATGATTTGTTTGACCAGCTGTAAGGAGCTAAAGTATTCTCCAAGATCGATTTGCGATTAGGATACCACCAGTTGAAGATCCGAGAACAGGATATACCCAAGACAACCTTCACCACAAGGTACGGGCTATATGAGTATATGGTTATGTCATTTGGATTGACTAATACCCCTGCCTATTTCATGAGTATGATGAATAAGGTGTTCATGGAGTTCTTGGATCAGTTTGTTCTGGTGTTCATTGATGATATTTTGGTATACTCGAAGAATGAAGAGGAACACAAGGAGCATTTGCGTTTAGTTCTCGAGAAGCTCAGGGAACACCAGTTATATGCCAAGTTCAGCAAGTGTGAGTTTTGGTTGAAGGAAGTTGGATTTCATGGACATGTTATATCAAGAGAGGGTATATCAGTGGATCCTACCAAGGTTCAGTCTATCACCGATTGGCTAGCACCCACCTCAGTTGGAGAGATCCGCAATTTTCTAGGACTCGCGGGATATTATCGGAGATTCATTGAGATTTTTTCCAAGATTGCGAAGCCTATGACGGAGTTGTTGAAGAAAGACACTAAGTTCAAATCGACAGATGAATGTGAGGCAAGTTTTCAGGAGCTGAAGAAACGTTTGGTTATAGCCCCAGTGCTGATTCTACCGGATATACGCAAGGATTTCCAAGAGTAGTGCGACGCTTCTTGCTTAGGACTTGGAGGAGTACTTATGCAAGATGAAAGATTTGTTTCATATGCCTCATGTCACCTTTGACCGCATGAGTTGAATTATGCCACGCATGATTTGGAGTTAGCAGTTGTAGTTCATGCACTCAAGACCTGGAGACATTTTCTTATTGGAAACCGTTGTGATGTGTACACGGATCACAAGAGTTTGAAGTACATTTTCTAAATCTCAGGCAAAGGAGATGGTTGGAGCTTATAAAGGATTATGATATGAAGTTGCATTGTCATCCAGGAAAGGCCAATGTCGTAGCAGACGCTTTGAGCCGGAAGAGTTATGCCAATACCCTCATATGCGGAGGATTACCAAAGGAGTTAGCCAAAGATCTCAGGGAGCTTCGTTTGGAGATAGTCCCTAGTTTTGTTGCAGCGATGTAGGTTCAGTCAACATTATTGAGAAAGATTCGAGAAGCCCAAAAGGATGATAAGAAAATTGTTGAGATAAAGGAGAAAATGAGCAAAGGAAAAGCCAAAGGTTTTCGTGAGGATGAGCACAGCACTTTGTGGTTTGAGGACCGTGTTTATGTGACCAATAATCCAGAGATCAGGAAGTTAATACTTCAGGAAGCTCATGACTCGCCATACTCGATACACCCCGGAAACACCAAGATGTATTTGGATTTAAAGGAGCGTTTTTGGTGGACCGGTATAAAGAAAGGTATTGCCCAGTATGTAGCCGTATGTGATGTATGTCAGAGAGTGAAGGCAGAACATCAGAAGCCAGCAGGATTACCGCAGCCTATGCCGATACCTGAATGGAAATGGGACAAGCTTGGCATGGATTTCATCACCGGATTACCCAGGACCCGATCGGGATATGATTCTATCTGGGTATTAGTGGATCGTTTGACCAAAGTGGCTCACTTTATCCCTGTGCAAACCACCTATACAAGTGCGAAGTTGGCCAAGATATATATGACCAGGATCGTATGTCTGCATGGAGTTCCGAGGACCATCATATCAGATAGAGGGACTTAGTTTACTTCGAAGTTTTGGCAATAGCTGCACCAGACCATGGGTACCAGACTAGAGTTCAGTACAGCCTTTCATCCACAGACTGATGGACAGACCGAGAGGGTCAATCAGATTTTGGAGGACATGTTGAGAGCTTGTGCGCTAGATTATGGATCTAGTTGGGATGATAATCTGCCTTACGCAGAGTTCTCATACAACAATAGTTATCAAGCCAGTTTGAAGATGGCCCCTTTCGAAGCTTTGTATGGAAGAAGGTGCAGGACACCGTTGATGTGGGATGAAGTTGGAGACTGTCAGTTGTTTGGACCAGATTTGATCAAGGAGTCCGAAGAGAAGGTTAAGCTGATTCGAGATAGACTGAAGGTAGCATAGTCCAGACAGAAGAGTTATGCAGATTCAAAAGGCAAGGAGGTAGTCTATGAAATCGGAGACAGAGCATATCTTCGTGTGTCACCTCTGTGAGGAGTTAAACGATTTGGAGTTAAGGTAAAGTTAGCCCCGAGATTTGTAGGACCATACCGAGTTTTGGAGCCTATGGGAGAAGTGGTCTACAAGTTGGAGTTACCCGAAGGATTGTCAGTAGTTCATGATGTGTTTCATGTTTCCCAGTTGAAGAAGTGCCATGCTGAGATGGCCGATATTCCTGTAAGAGATACAGTGCCCCTTGAAGCAATTCAGTTGGATAGTGAGGAGAAACCTGTCAAGATTCTTGAGTTTGCCAGCCGAGTCACATGCAGCAAGGTTATCAAGTTTTGCAAAGTTCAGTGGAGCCACCATACTGAGGATGAAGCCACCTGGGAACGAGAGGAAGACCTATGGAAGGACCACCCACACCTATTTTCTAGCCAACCCGAATCTCAAGGGCGAGATTCATCTTAAGGGGGGTAGGTTTGTAACATCCCAATTTTCACTTTGGATGTTATACATAGGTCATCATATGCATATCATATTTTATTTGCATTTCGTTTGTGATCCTAGAAATCTTAAGCAACTCGAGGACCCGCGGAGAGAGTTGGGGATTTCATTTATTTTCATATTTGAATTTTCTCAAATTTGAAAAGAGGATCATTATGATTTTAATAATTTTTCTCTCCGAAATATTTCCAATATTAAAAATAAAAAGAGAGAAGATAAAATGACTTCTCCAAAATAAAAGAAATATTGGAGTAAAAATGTTAAAATCAAATAAGTATTTTTATTTGGATTTTATTGCTATTTTATTTGAATTAGAAAAAAAATATGCATTTTTCAAAATTGCACTTTTAGTCTAGAAAAATGTTCACTTTATTCTAAATATTCTATTTAGACGGCGAAAATTGTTTTTGGCATTTTTAGAATATTTTCATATTTATTTGGGATTTTTCCTTTTCGGCGGAATTTATTAAAAAAAAGAGTTCACGGCCGAACGGGGCCGGCCCCGCTAGCGCCAGGCAACGACCCAGCCGTCACCGCCTTCCCCTCCCCGAGCCGTGCCCGCGCCGGTCTCCGGCGGGAACCCAGGACCGCGCCGCCACCGCCGCTTGGCCCCTTGGCCAAGTCGGATCACCCTCGACCCCCTTTATATAGCCCCGCCCCGCCGCCCTTTTCTCCTCGTCTCGCAGCACCACCGCCGCCGCCCGTGCCGCAGCTGCACGGTGCCCTGCCGCCACACGCCGATGCCGCCGCCGCGTAGTCGCCACCCCGCGCCGACGTCACCGCCTTGCCGAGCTGCCTCGCTCGCTGTCGCAGCCGCCCGCCGTCGTCATTGACCCATCGCCGCCACCGGCTTTGTTCTGGTCCGTTTCGGTTTTTTATAAACCCTAGATCCGGTTTTCTTCGAGTAGATCGGTTTTCTCGGTTGCGCCGGTTTAAATAGTTTTTTCTGAGCTCGCTAATTAGTGAACGTTCGTCAGATTAGTTTCTGAAACGACTGATTTCGCTCGTTAGTCTTTGTTAGCGGACGTTCGTCCGATAGATTTTTCTTTTTCTGTTTTTTCAGTAGGGACCTATTCGCGATTATTTTTCATCGCAGATTAGCCCCTGATCTTTAACCGTTCATCCAAATCTAGTGAAACCAACGCCTAAATCTTCGTCTCGAACCCCTCTTTCCGGTTAAACAACTTGAACATGGTTTCTGACAATTTAAAATTTGGTTTCAAGCAGATTTGAATTCGAAGTTCTTTTGATCATAGTTTGAGTTTCGTAGCTCCGATTCGATTTATTCTTTTTGCAACTCGAAGCTCTTTAGTTGAACTTTTAGATTTTACTTTCTCATCTGAGTTTTACCCTTGCATCTATGCTTGAGTGCTTATGTATGCTATTTTTTGTTTGCGATAGAATTCCCGGAGTGCAAAGCGTGCTACTACGAGTCTCTAGGGTTTGCGGATCATCAGCAAGGCAAGTAACACATTGATCATACTTCTTTATTACCCAGTTTTTATGCATTAGTTACAACCCTCAAACACTGCATGATTAGGATGTGATTAACTTGTGGGTATTGGGAAGTAGATAATGAGGTAGAACCTATTGCCCTTTTTATATAAACCCTTGGGAGTTACTTCTACGTTATGCTTATACTACCATGCTATGCTCATAGACGTGGTTTGGTTTGAGAGATCCATGACAGATGTGAGATCGTTAATTAATGGTTAACTTAAGGTGGCTACTTAAATACACATCTGGGTGGATTGGTTGCGGGCACCTGGAGAATCCAGTGTTGTCCTAGGATATCCTGGAGTACCAGTGTGATCATCCTATGGCTCGCCACCCAGGCTCAAAGGGATCATAAGATTATTCATGCTAGAAACTTCCGTGTGCGACCACAAGCCATATGGGCTCTGGCATAGTTGAGTAAGTTGCATGACCTCTTTTAGTGGTAGGCTAGCAGATGTAGGGGATGTAGGTGGTACTGTCTACCCAGAGTAAAGTGTTAATGTTTCTGAAAGACTGTGTCTCGGTCATCCGTTTCTCAAACACCATGTAGTGCAAGAAATCCAATGGAGCAGATCGAGTCTTGTGGGGAAAAGTGCGCAAACCTCTGCAGAGTGTACAAACTAATCATGGTTAGCCATGTCCCCGGTTATGGACATCTTGAGTATCTGGTTCTTGGATTATCATGTTGATCTCATCACTCTAAATTAATTTGTTGGGTTGTTAATACTGCTTAATTGGGATTGACTTGGAGGAACCTTCTTAATGTTTAACAACTACCATGATAGTTAAACAAAATATATTCCTTTGTTGTAGGAAAAAATTGGTTTTTCGCAAAACATTATAACCATAGAGCCTCCGCTAGCCATATATGCATGTAGTGATAGTATTTACCTGTTCATTTCTCTAATGTGTTATTTTGCCAGCATATTCTATGTGCTGACCTGCTTCGGGCTGCAACGTACACTACAAAAAAAAGACACATCCGTGACATTTTGGGCCGAACAAAACAAATTTCTGTCATACTTGTGACACTTCTATGACGATAATTGTGACAAAACCCGGTATCATCATAGATGTGGTGGGGTCCTACTTCTATGACAAAAAATCATGACAGAAAATGGGCTTTTCGTCCTGGGCGGGCCGGAGACGCAGCTGCATGACATTCTTTGGGCCGTCCATGACGGAAAAAACCGTGTTAGAAGTGAGGGCGCGGAAAATATCGAGGAGTCCCCGGTTACGGTGGGTGGTCTAGGGCCGAGCGATACGCGTTTCTCTCATACGTACGCGTGTGTGTGCGAGGCGTTGGGCTCTAACTGAACCCGAGCGAGGCGTTGGGCTCTAACTGAACCTGAGCGATTGCACTGCAGGCTACACGTTACTGAACCCGAGCGATCGATCGATGGCTGTTAACTGAACCTGATCTAGCGATTCCTTCGCTACTTCTGCTTACTGCAGCCGATCGATGCTGCCTCTGGATGAACAGTGAGCGTTGCGGGGGGGGGGGGGGGGGGTTGTATGAACATTTCCTGGTGGGGGTGGATGAACAGGACCCCGTGGTGCTGCCTCTAGATGAACATGACCCCGATCGATCGAGCCGGTTGGGGCTAGATGAACAGGACCCTGTGGAGGGCAGGATGAATAGGACCACCCCGTGGAGGGCAGGATGAACAGTAGATGGTGGAGGGCTGGATGAATAGTAGCCCGTGGTGGGGTGGTTGAATAGGAGCCCATGGAGAGGGCTGGTTGAACAGTAGCCGGTGGAGTAGCGCGCGGTGGAGGCTGGATGAACAGGAGCCCGTGGATGAATAGTCGCAGGTGGAGGCTGGAGGAGGTCGACGGTGGATGAACAGTAGCCCGTGGAGGCTGGAGGGGGTCGACAGTGGAGATGAACAGTATCCTATGGAGTCCCGTTTTGCGGTACGCCACACCCCTCCCGATGAACATGACCCCCATTTCGAGCGTAGCGCTCCAGCACAAGTCCGTTTCCTCCGTTTTGCGGTACGCCACACCCCTCCCGATCAACAGGACGCCCGTTTCGACCGTAGGAGGTCCGTTTCCTCCGTTTTGCGGTACGCCAGACCCCTCCCGATGAACAGGATCCCGTTTCGAACGTGGCCGGTCGAACACAAGGCTGTTTTCTTCGTTCTGCGGTACGCCAGGCCTCGTTTCCATCGGCTGTTCTGTCCAAGCCCTCCCGATGAACATGACGACGCATTCCGTTCCGACCCAGCCGGTTGGCTCCCCATGAACATGATGACACATTCCGTTCCGACCCAGCCGGTGGGCTCCCCATGAACACGACGACAACGCTGTTTCTCCATTCCGACCCAGCCATGTACATGAGCCCTGGCCGTACGTATGCGCTAGTAGGCATTTAGACCCTGCCCGTATGTACGTATGTGGCCGTATTTCTTTCTTGCACACTGGCCGTTGTACGTACGTGTACATGCTACGTGCGCGCCCCTACATCGACCAGTATGTACGTACACGTTCGTGACCAGAATGACAACGCTACGTACGCTTCGACCAGGTCGGTCCCGACTGTCAGGCACTTCCTTGCGTGCGTAGATGTAGCTGGTGGGTCCCAGCAGTCAGGGGGGCGAATCGTTTTTTTGCCCGGACACACTTCCTTGTGTGAGAAGATGTAGCTGGTGGGTCCCAGCAGTCAGGGGGAAACGCTTTTTTCATGAAATACGGTGGCCCGTCCGGTGGGTCCCCGCTGTCACGTGGAGGAATAATTATTTTGCACGTAATAAGGAGGCACTTCCTTGTTGCGGCCGTGGACCCAGCTTTCAGCCTCTCCACGTACAGTCCACGTCCGATGGAGGCCGTTCCTTGACCACGTTGACCACGCCGCGCCGAGAGCACCAGGGCGGTGGACGGCAAGGCCTAGGAAGGGGACGACACGGAGCCCGGGAAGACGCGATAGTGGAAGCCCGCGCGGAGAGGAGTATGAGGGTTCACTGGTTCAGCTGCGGTGTGAGGCTGCCGTCGCTGCAGGGCCTGGCCAGCAGTGAGATTAGTAGGGGCGGTGAGGCCTCCACGGCAGCACAGCCGGCCACGGGAGGCAGGAGCATGCGGCACGACCGGCGCTGCTTTGGGCCGCTGGAGCAACAAGGCCAGAGGTTGAAGAAGCACTACGGCCGTTGGATGGACATCGTACGGTCACTGGAGCTAGAATCGTTCATATTGACTAAGGTTACAAAGCACTCCGTCCCCGTCAACTTAGTAGGCCCACAAGTCAGCCTCCCACCCCCAACCAGCAGGCGGAGTATTAATTTTTTTTGTGCGTAATAAGGAGGCACTTCCGGTGGGTCCGAGCTGACAGTGGGGGGAACGTTTTTTCGTGCAATACGGTGGCCCGTCCGATGGGTCCCAGCAGTCAGGGGGGAAATGTTTTTTTCGCAAAATATGGTGGCCCGTCTGGTGGGTCCCAGCTGTCAGGTGGAGGAATCATTATTTTCCGCGTAATAAGGAGGCACTTCCTTGCTGCCGTCGTGGACCCAGCTGTCAGCCTCTCCACGTGCAGTCCATGTCCGATGGAAGCCGTTCCTTGACCACGCCGCGCCGAGAGCTCCAGGGCGGTGGACGACGGCGAGGCCTAGGAAGGGCCCGAGGCGGAGCCGGGGAAGACGCTGCAGTGGAAGCCCGCACGGAGAGGAGTACGAGGGTTCACTGGTTCGGCTGCGGTTTGAGGCTACCATCACCGCGGAATAACATGGGGTGTGGGTGAGTAGAGGGATGGCCTGGCCAGCGGTGGGAGTAGTAGGGGGTGGTGAGGCCTCCGCGGCATCACAGCTGGCCATAGGAGGCAGGAGCACGCTGCACGACCGGCACTGCTTTGGGCGGCTGGAGCAAGAAGACCAGAGGTTGAAGAAGCGTTGGATGGACATCATACGGTCACTACAGCTAGAATCGTTTATATTGACTAAGTTGACAAAGCCCTTGGTACACGTCAACTTAGTAGGCCCACGGGCCAGCCTCCGAAACGGTGCGCCCCAGATGTCAGGGGGGAGTCATTTTTTGGGCGGCCGAAGCAAGAATATCCGAGATTGAAGAAAAAGCACGACATCCGTTGGATGGACATCCAACGGCCACAGTTGCCAGAACTGTGTGTTGTTGACAAAGCCTTGCATACGTGTCAACTTAGTTTTTTTAGGGGACGCGTCAACTTAGAAGGCCCACAAGTGTGTGGCAGAGAACATATAGCCCATTTGCGATTTTTAAGAATGTACAGCCCATTTTTTAATTCTAATGGAATTTACTACAACCCATTTACAGTTTGTTTAAAGTACAACCCATTTTCTAGTTGGGACAACGATTAATAATTTCAACCAACCGCTCAAAACACAATTCAAAAAATTCCCACATTTTTATGGGATCCGAAATTTTTTATCCGAAATTTCTAGTCATATTAAATATAATATCAAAATAAAGTTGTATTACATTAAAATCCAACGAAATATTGCACGCGCAACAAGTAATGAAATTAAAATTTTCAAATTCCGAAAATAATATATTTTTTAAACTAATTACGCGTTTGGTGCATTTTTTATAGTTACTGCCCAGTTATTATAATTACATCCCATTTATTATTTCTTAAAGTCCATTTTCTTGTTAAGCCTAATGCATACCTCCTAGGAAGTTTGCAGCCCAGCGGGGCGGAGCATAACAAGTTGACCCGGATATTGTGTACAACTGTCGGCCGTGTTGCATTGCTGATGTTGAAAAAAAAGGCCTGTGTAGTACAGTACAACCTAACATGGCTACTCAACCCACATTCAGCGACACCGGAAAGGCCCAAACAAGGCTTCTGTACAACTTTTTGAAGTCACTGAGCTCAAGTAATAACTTAAGAAAAAAGTTAGATTACAGTGGAACCTAATTAAAAGCTGTCGCGAGCAAAGAAATAATTAAACGGGTCCCACTTGTGCGTGTGTGTGTGTGCGTGCGTGTGTGTGTGTGTGAGAGAGAGAGAGACCCATCGGTCGATGCTCGTAAATACATCTTTCAGCCATATGCATAGCTGATGCTCGGTAAAAACTTATGTAGTTGACACAATCATATAGAACATCATAGCACACTTAACTTGCATACAAAAAATTCACGCAGGCAGCACAATCAGGCTGGAAGCAGTGGATCGCTACGGGTAGGGCTATGTTGAAACCAACGAACTCGTACATAACTGTTCATCTTCTTTATCAATGACAGGGAAATAACTGGAATGCCGTGCAAAGAAAACAGACAGACAACACAATAAGTTCTCCTAGCACATTAAGTTGACGTACAACCCTTTCTAAAAAAGTTCAGGTACAAAATTAGAACAGGTCACAGTCAAATGTACTAGCACATCAGTGGTTCACACCCATAGCTCGGATTTAACTAGTATCTGACAAGATTCAGTTGTTACCTCAAATTAGAGCACATCCAGGCAGCCAGCCCTGCATCTTCTCCCAAAGAAGCAGTGGCCTCCGCCGCGCGATGGAGTAGGCCCTGTGCCATCCATCGTTCTGAGCAACACGAGGAAAGTTTGACGTTGACTCCTATAATGGACGTCGTCGACGGACCCTGGCACCAGCGGCGTCGGCAGGACTTTGATTGATGGATTGACCACTTCTTCGACAAGCACGAACACTCGATACAGGTACATCCCTAACGTGGTCCATGGCGGCCTTGGTGGCGACAAATAGTACAACCCCGGTTCCTGCACCGGTATCTCAACACCAATCACCTTCGGTATGGTAGACAGCTTCTTCATCCATGCCATAACCGTCAGAGCCCAGCTGTCTGGAGGAACAAACATACTTACGAACTCACCTCCAAGGTCATTGGTAAGCTCATTCATGGACTCGCTGTTCCAAGCACGTCGAGGCATGCCGTGGAAGGTAAGCTTTGTTAAAAACTCAAGCTCAGAGGGCACCGAGCCCCATCCTGGGTGCCAGCTATGAAAGCTCACCAGCGCGCCATCGCAGAACAAACGCCGGGAAGATTCAAACACATGACTGCAGTCGAAAGTTGTCCTGAACCTGACGAAGAAATCAGCCGGTGGCGGACAGACTTCGAACAGCATGTCACTTATTTGGATGCCGAGCGCAATGCCAAGAGCTTTGACAAGGTCGTCCAGCGAGACGGGAGGTCGGTCGCCGTTGATGGTTACCATTAGCACTTTGCGGGCAAACCGGCCGTCAAGCGCCACCATGCCACTGTTGAGCGACAACATGCAGCGACCGAAGGCAGGACGGACCTCAGAATCTCCGGCTCGGAGATCCGCATTGACCGGCGACATGATAGTGAGCTTGAGTACAGGGAGTACAGGAGGGGGATTTGGGGGAACTGGAGTAGGAATCAAGATTCCAGAGGTGGGGGAGGGGCAGGATATTGGGGATGAAAAGGTAGCTTGAATTTTGAACACGCGCCAATGTGCTCTCGGCGGGCAAGCGCACGCAAACACCGGTGGCGCCCACATGTCGGCCTAAGAGTCCTTATTCTTTCTTTTTTGGAGAGCCCGGCCTTTTTTTAGGATCTTTTGAGAGCCCGGCCTGGAAGTCATAATTGACCTATTTGGCATTGAGTTACTACTCGACCCATATTCAACGACACCTCACTGGCCCAAACATGTGTACATCATCGAAAAGACACTGAGCTCAAATTATATAACTTGAAAAAAGGAGATACACTCTGAACACTGGAGAATGGTGATGCCCTCATTTAGCCCACCAGTAGTTCGAGACAATAAACTGTTCAAAACAACGATATATACAACATTCAAACACTGACTAGTGACTGCTACTGACATAAACAGCAAGACAAGGTAGTTCATAAGAAGTCTTGCTACACCACCAAAACGCACCCATCTGCAGCGCTCAGACTCTCGTGATCCAGACGAGAATGACATTCTAAATAGAGCCAACTATTACATAGTAAGAGTGACATAGACGAGGATGAACAAATGACAAGGAATATGCATAACAAAAGAAAGAACTACCCATCCAGAACAAGCAGCAAAGACAACAAAGTCATTCGAAGAGATGATCCAACACCATCATAATTTGCAGCCCCACTTCACCGACCAATGATCCGGAGACACCAGTACTCCACCCTTTCGACGCAACAGCCCAATTACCTATCAACCTGAAGGCTTGAACCACATCACTACCTGTCGTAATTGAGACATCCAAGGATCAAAGTTAATCCGGATGCCTTTGTCATTCTCACCTTCTTTTGGCTGCAGGCTGTATCGTTGACAATCAGGGGAGTTTGCTCTCGAACTCCTAGGGCTCGCCGTGTAGACACAGTTTTCCATAGCAAACAGAGCCTCTCTGCCATCAAGCAGGGGCGGACCCAGGAAAAAACTTAAGAGGGGGCAAGAATGTATGGCCATATACCAACAAAATAAGCATCCATATAGACTAAAACGTTGGTATAATCACATCATTATCCACATGGTAGCGAATTTCACTTAAAAGTAAAAGAAAACTAACTATTTGAGACAAAAAGACTTACATCAATTTGAAAACACATTTGTTCCAAAGTTGCAAAAGAGAACACTGAAAATTTGTCCTAACAATCTAGCAAAGAACCTGCAAGAAAAAAACCATTGTGAAATCAAGGGAGAATGGAAATATTGAAGGATGTCAGTATTAGAGAAGACAAGGAGTTTTTGCAAAATACCTTATGTTTCTTCCCAAGGACATCTTTCACAGCTATCATACAAAGACAGTGGAATTTCTTCTTATATTTTCATGTTGATTGGGATTGTAATATGCAATCCTTTTCCTTTTAAACAGAATTAAGCTTGTTCAAATCAATTAAGTGCCAAAAAGTTGTTAGTTTTTGGAAAACAACCTCTCCACTATGACCTTAAGTGTCAAAAAAGAGTGAAAACGTTAATGAATTGCCAAATTATCATACATCATAAATGAAGATGAAGTGTGGTAAGAACTAGGAAATATTAATAGATCATCCGACTTGAGTTGCAGTTTTCCAGTCCGGATTAACCTATTTTACTCGTCTAGTAAAAAGTTGCATACTAAAATTTAAGATAGCAATCGCACAAAAAAATGACTTATATGGCTTACCTCGATGTTAATTAAAATTACCGAATTGCACAATCGGGATTTGGAAATGGAGATGTTCTGCCGGCAAGGCCAGGAGGGACGGACGACTACAAGCGGCCGGCAAGCTGACGACTGCGCGAGGCGCGACCACGTGAGCGGCGATGTGGGGCCGCCGCCAGGGCTTCCGCCTCTGTGGTTGTGTGTACGCCGAGGCTGGAGCTATCGGCCAATGAAAATCTGCGATCAAGTTAGGGAAGGAGTGAGTGAAATAGGCCAAGAAATTTGCGATCGAGTAGGAAGGCAATGAGTCAAACGTGCGCAGGCTGTGGGCTGCAGCTTCTTTGGTGGGTTGATTCTTCAAAATTTAGACTTCATGGGCTCCTGAAAATACACAAGAAAATGGGCTGAGTGGGGGCAGGATGTTGGGCTTAGTGGGGGCACACAAGGTATACGCATGATCGAGTACGAGTGGACGAGAAAATCGAGTGGGGGCAGCTGCCCCCACAACCTCTCACGTGCGTCCGCCCCTGCCATCAAGGTCCTTGCCAACGGTGACCTCCTGGTTAATCGGATAATTGAGTCCGAGAAACAGAGAGTGTGAACCAAGGATGTTTACCCGCCTCCAACTAAAAAATCCTGAAGGCCCCAACAAGCTAGTATCCTGCTCATAGACATAACAACCACTGTCCGGATACTCACATATTTCACGGCGCTTGTATACAGTGGGGTTTTTGCAATATAACTTTTCTGACTCATATGTCCGAATGATCATTAGTATTTTCCGTCGTCTGATAGAGCGATGAACCAGTTATGCTTCCCTATTTTTGGCAAAGGTGGTGTGATTACAAAGGGCAGTAACTGTAGGGACACTGCATCATATAAAAAAGGACATGCATTGTTAATGTAAGATCAACATTGTTCAGAGTATGAGTAGGATAATGCAAGAAACAACATTGATATGTCCCTGTTGGAACTGGGAGGAAAATACAGGGAAATGTATATTGGGTTCGAAAATATAGAAGTGCCATGCATGGTTATACTCATGTTGTCTCGCAATCGATTCTTCATAGGAAACTACCATGTCATGCATGTTATGGAATCATGTTCTGTCCTCACAAACAAATTCTTCAAGGTAACTAACAGACCATGCATTGTTATATACTCGTGTTATGTGAGCAAAAAATTTGTGAGGATATTATTCTAGCCATTGATTGCTGAAGGGCAAATATAGGTATGTACACATGGTAAGCATTACAGGATTTCACTACTTCCAAATATAGAGTTATCCATATGCACATTTACTTGCTAATGTATGGTTAGATGAAACCAACAGTGTGGTGCATGTTTCTACATCATGGAAATGAGGAAACTAACATGGCCATTGATACACACTCATATTTAGTAGTAGTATATAGATTACTATAAAATAAGGAGAATATCCATATATTCCTAACCGTTTGATTATTCAGGGGTACAAATTGGCTGTAATGACATGATCACAATCGCATGAATTAACTCATTCCAAATATAGCTGATTTACGGCATGTCTAATACATTGCCATAGTTCTACTCAAATTCTGCTCAAACAGGGATATGCCAATCATCACAAAAAGTTCAAACAGTGCGTCATCATTAACATGAGACGGAAAAAACATACACGCGCCATCCCACCAATACGTGGTGCCATTTGCTTTGTTGATCGCGTAAATGATGCCATTGTGTTCAATAGCATCACAGAAGTGTGTATTAGCTTTGGCGACGATCCACTGCGAGCTGAGTTGTCTCCATATAAAGAAGGCACCGGCGTAAAGATAGGCGAGTCCCTTGTCGAACAAGGCAATTAGCTTGAAGTCTGCGTAATCCGCATGTCGTGTGGGCACTTGGCAGATTACAATCTTCTGCAAAACAAGGTCCGTCCAACTGACGTGGTAATATAGATGACTAGGACTGCGATGGGAATACTCTATATAATCCAACGGAGGAAGGATAATCTCATGGGAGGTCTGGAAGTTCACGAGCACCAACTTTTTATCGGCTTCTCTGACGGCAGCCATCCAGTGGGAGTTCATGCCGACCCAGTACATACCTGCCAAGAAGTTTTGGGCGATGGTGATCGGATCGAAGTCGAGGGAAATGATGTATGCGACCCACTAAATACCTGCATAGAAGTTTCGGCTAATGGAGATCGGATTGAAGTCGAGGGGCATCATGTACGCCTCCGTATCATGGTGAGCCAATCTCGCAAGACCATATAGCAGCAAGCAGGGTGTCTTGAAAAGCTTAGGCCTCGCTTCAACGATGGCCGTGTGCATGCCCCTCGAGCATGCAGCCAGCAGCAGGGTGCTCAACATATCCATACACGAACAACAGAGGTCGAGGACATCACTGGGGAGATTGCTCCAATCGCGGCTCATATGGATCTTGCGCGGTTCGCGTTCGGCCATGGTGGAGTTTCGAAGATGGGGTTTTGGAGGGCTTGATTTACGGGGGAGAAGGCTGTCGGTGCTGGAGTGGCTAGCGAGGGAATAGTGGTACTGGGGGAGGCGAGCGAGGCGAGGGTATGCGGGGGCACAGTGAGATAATGAAGAGTGACCTCAGGATCTCTGGCAAGACGGACATGGAGATGGAGTGGTGCTAGGGGAGAGGGAGACGAGCCAAGGCATGCTATACAACGACGGTGACAGTGACTGCACAGTGCACAAGATGAGGCTGACTTTGGTAACCCGGACACGCCGCCTGGACTGGTGTCAGCTCGGGCGCAGGGTCTTGTCACTTCACTGCGAGGACCGGATGAATAATAGTATTTTGACCATCAAGTGTACCACAGTTGTACTACTACTACTAGTAGTAGGAGTAGTAGGAACATGAGTACACTCCCGTGCTAGCATGCCTCTGGGTTCACTTCATCCTCCAGCTATCATCCATATTGCAGCAGAACCAAATTCTCGTGCATGTGGAAGCGTGAAGAAGGACTTTTCTTTTTTGAGGATAACCGCATATTCCTTAACCGTAGTAGGAACATGAGCAGTACTCCCTCCTGTCCTCTTTTGTCTGCGCATAACTTTTTTCAGTATTTCTCTAATTAGTCTGCGTATATACCCTTTTGCATGCGCCCATTTCCCTCCATGCCCTGCATTAATAGCATTAATTAGCATACGCATGAGCAGCTGCAGCCTAACTCCAGCCAATAAACTGCAGCATGCAAGTGGGCCACTCTGTGCACGTGGGAGAGAGAAAAGGCAACCGAAGAGCCCGTCCAATCCGTTGCATGCAGAAGTCAAACCACCGCACCTCTCCTCATGCATGAGCATAACTTCTCCCATTTACTTCTCCATCGGGAACCGATTTTCCTCGGCTTTTTCAATACTCCTTGATCTTCATTTGCATCCAAACCACACTGCATTCACATTGTTTTAACCTCTTCACATCCTCCTAGAGTAATTCCGAAGCCCCTATAAATAATCATCTTCTTTAGTTAGATTAGCCATCTAATCCTAATTCTCCAAACCTTAGCCCTCCGGTCCAGCGGTTCCAAATGGCGAAAGAGATCGAGATGCAGGTTTTTAGCGTCCAACATGTCCTCGTCGAAGGCTCGTTGAGCATAGTTGCCACAGTCACCGACCACCCAAGGTTCGTTCGGAAGTGGATCAACAATGTATCCAACTCCCTCCAAAAGGTGGAGATGAATGTCATCGGTCTCGACACAGAGTACACGGAGCGTGCCACTTGGAAGATCCAACACGCCGCTGTCCTTCAGCTGTGCCCCGAAGATGATGTTTCAGTGTACCACATCATACACGCGCCCTCCATACCAGGTGAGCTTCACGATTTCTTGTCTCGGGAGGACATATACTTCTGTGGGGCAGCCATCGCAGGGGAGTAACAGAAGTTGGAGCCGTACAACCTTGATTTGAAAAGCATCGCTGACCTACAAACCAGAATAAAAATTCTTGTAGAAGAATCTGGTAAGCCGACACCATCCCTATTCGACGTAGCAAATTTTGTGCTAGGAACAAATCTTCAGAAGGGTGACGAGACGCTGGCATTAAGGTCGTCTGGATGGGAGAATTATCCCATGACGTACGAGCGGATAAAATATGTTGCCCTTGATGCCCGTGTGAGTTTTGAGATAGCTGCAAGGTCCAGAGAGCTTGTTGCGAAGCCGTCTCCCACAGAAAATGAGAAGAAGAATAAGAAGAAGATGCTGCACCAATAGCAGGGCATTATGGATGTATGAACTATTTCCTCTCTTGTAAAAAAATATTCCCTCTCTATGTATATTGATATAGATGGACTATTTCGATGGTGTGCATGTCTTTGGCACAAGTAGTACTGTGGGTCCGCTTGACTATAAGGAACTATTTATCTGCCTAGCTTTCTCTACTACTCCTTCTAGTGATTGGTATGCAATGCATGTGTCCGTAGACATGACAGCTTGTCCATGGAAGTACAACTATGGCAACCATCATGTTTCATCCACTGCCACTCATGATTCCCACGACGCTGCTCCAACCCACGACACCACGTCCCCCGATGTGCGCCTCACCCCTCTCAGCCGCACCGCCCCTGTGCCTTTGTGTGCATGACATGTGGGCCACCTTAAATGCGGCGAGCATCAAGTTTCTACCACAGCCACATGCGATTCCCACGACGCTGCACGAACCCATGACACCACACGTCCCGCACCATCGAATTTTCATCCAGCGGCTGTGACACATTTCATCCCGGGCATCAATTCTCAGCTGGAGTACTTCTGTAGTACAGGTAGTACCCGCCGGTGTGGCCTTCTACGCCTTGTAACGCCTCGACGCCCAGCTGTGGCACTCTCGCCACGGCCACGTCACCACCGGCCGGTTCATCTCGAATGAGTGAGTCGCGAACCACACCACCGCCACGAGAATGACATGTGGGCCAGCCGCATTTAAGGTCCGCATGTAATTAACTCATAGGCCAGGCACTAAGCCACTGAAGTTTGGTCCCGTTGTCCCCGAGAGGGAAATGTAACTCCTGCGGCAGGCCTTGTGGTGCTCCCGCAGTACGAGCTCGTGCCAAACCCGGAATTTGTTTCTTACTACTACCAACTACTAGTAAGGTACACGTGCATTGCACGCATGAGATTCTGGTGGTTTGTGCATTATGCTTCTACATGTGGACTCTTCTAGATTCTACATGTGGCAAAATCTGGTGGAATGTAGGTGATATCCAACGGCCAATAGTGCTCGGATTTGCCATCTTTGTACTGTTGGATTGGCTTCATCCAACGACCAACTTTCAAAGTTATGGTTTGGTTTGCAGCCTAAGGTTGCCACGCCTAAGCTTAGGCGTGTCGGCATGTGAGGGAGTCCTGGATTAGGGGGTGTCCGGATAGCCGGACTATACCTTCAGCCGGACTCTTGGACTATGAAGATACAAGATTGAAGACTTCGTCTCGTGTCCGGATGGGACTTTCCTTGGCGTGGAAGGCAAGCTTGGCGATGCGGATATTCAGATCTCCTACCATTGTAACCGACTTTGTGTAACCCTAACCCTCTCCGGTGTCTATATAAACTGGAGGGTTTTAGTCCGTAGGCCAACTCCAACGTATAACAATCATACCATAGGCTAGCTTCTAGGGTTTAGCCTCCTTGATCTCGTGGTAGATCTACTCTTGTACTACCCATATCATCAATATTAATCAAGCAGGACGTAGGGTTTTACCTCCATCAAGAGGGCCTGAACCTGGGTAAAACATTGTGTCCCTTGTCTCCTGTTACCATCCGCCTAGATGCACAGTTCGGGACCCCCTACCCGAGATCTGCCGGTTTTGACACCGACATTGGTGCTTTCATTGAGAGTTCCTCTTTGCCATCGCAATCAGGACGGATGCCTCTTCCCGTCTTTAAAGACGGCGTCGTTATTAAGGGAGCCTTGGTTGTCGTCCAAACTCTCCGGCTAGGTGGTTTTCTTATGACCGCCTGTTCGGCTGTTGCACCGACGGTGACCTCTCGGGTCATCAAAAGCAATCTTCACGTCAGCTCGGAACTCGTCGAGCAGTTGGATCCAATGGAGCTCTCTTCCATAAACGAGCTCTTGGATCGCATCGCCGCGTTGGGGGTCACTACGGATTATGACCAGGTTGGGCTTAAACCCGATCTAAGAGAGATTAATTCTCCCTAAGTCACCCATCATGTTGCCGTGGTAGAGGCGCAGTGCGACGACCCTTCATCTATCTTAAGGACTAGCTACATCCGGATTCCCGATCCCTCCAATCCGGATACTCACGGAGGGGAGGATGTAACTCAAGACCTGAACTTAGAATCAGGCAACAGGCTAGATTCATTGGACAACATCCAAGAATCCAAACTTCAGAGTTCGGAAACTCCTTGGCCTCTGAGTCTCAGATTAGGTGAGGTTTCGGATTTAATTCCACCCACCCACCTGAACATAAGCGATCTATCCCAAATCAGGCAAAAGCCTGAAGAAACAGTACATCATTACTGGGCGAGGTTCCTCCTGGTTATGAACAGGATAAAGGACTGCCGCAAGGAAGACGCAATATCAATCTTCTGCAATAATTGAACGGATAAGGGAATCCTCAACGCCATAAGTCGTCGTGATATTACACGCTTCGCTGACTTGGCGTCCATAGTACAAAAGTACTGTGCGATGGAAAGCGCCTGGAAAACCGAAATAAAATTTTGGGACAATCCGGCCCTGAATAGAAACCTCGTCCGAAATAAAAGGGTGCATCATCATCAGACACCCGGGTTAAAAACCAGAAAACCAAAACCCTCTACAGGGCATGGAACCGTACTGGAGGGATGGCTTAATGGACCCTGTAAAATTCATAGTACAGAGGACGCCACACCAACTCACAGCCTTAGAGCATCTTGGATACTCCGACAGGTGGCCAAAATGGGCGAAGATCTCCTAATTCCGGAGGCCGCAGAAAGCCACCTCAGGGACTCCAGTACAGTCTTAACAGTCTTCGAGACTTTCGCATCAAATAACATGCGAAAAAGAACACTCCGCAGCCTCGCCGAAGTCTATCAAATAGCAACAATAAGCCCATGGAGTGACACGGCTATTACTTTTAATGCCAGTGATGAACCTAAATTCCGAACAGCTCGAGTACCAGCCGCATTGGTCCTCAGTACAATTGTGGGCGGCTTTCGCCTCACCAAGGTACTCATGGACGAAGGCAGCGGACTGAACCTCATTTATGAGGAAACCCTTCAAAAAATGGAAATAGACTGGAACCGCATTGAGCGAAGCAGCACAACCCTTAGAGGAATAATCCCCAGTCGAGAAGCACGTTGTACAGGAAAAATCACACTAGATGTGGTGTTCGGCACGCCGGATAATTATAGGTCCGAAGAGGTCACATTCCAGGTGGCCCCGTTCAGTAGCGGATACCACGCTCTGCTAGGGCGGGAAATTTTTACAATCTTCCAAGCAATACCCCATTACGGGTACATGAAGCTCAAGATGCCAGGGCCGTACGGAATCATCACTCTCACTAGTGATCACGACATAGCACTCCGCGCCGAAAACAAGACAGCCGCATTGGCCCTTGAGGCACTGTCCGAAGCCCTAGCGGCTGATGAACTGACTATGCTGCGCTCCACGGTAAACAGGGACGATGTGATACTCGACAAAAGGTCCAAGTCCACCTCCTTTAAACCAGCAGATGAAATAGTCAAATTCCAGGTCCATCCAACGGACCCCAATAAAACAGCTTCCATCGGGGCACGATTAAACCCTGATGTAGACGCCGCACTGCGAGAATTCCTACGTGAGAACTGGGACATTTTTGCCTGGCACCCTTCAGACATGCCAGGAATCCCACGCAGGCTGGCCAAACATAGCTTAAATATCCTAAAAGGATTCAAACCTGTCAAACAAGCCCTTCGGCGTTTCTTGGAACCCAAGAGATAGGCAATGGGAGAGGAGCTAGCCAAGCTATTGGAGGCCGGATTCATCAGAGATATAAAACATCCGGACTGGCTAGCAAACTTGGTGATGGTACCAATGAAGGACAAATCCTGGCGCTTGTGTGTTGATTTTAAAGACCTTAACAAGGCGCGCCCAAAGGATCCCTTCCCCTCCCCTGCATCAATCAAATTATCGATGCCACTGCAGGACACGATTCGTTCTGTTTCCTCGATGCATACTCCGGCTACCATCAAATCAAGATGGCAGAGTCAGACCAAGCCGCAACGGCATTCATCACACCATACGGCCCATTCTGCTTCAACACAATGCCCTTCGGGCTCAAAAACGCTGGCGCAACATATCAGCGCATGATTCAGACATGTCTGGCAAACCAGATCGGCAAAGCAGTGGAGGCGTACGTAGATGATGTGGCCGTCAAAACAAGACATGTCGAATCTCTAGTAGACGACTTGAGGCTTACATTTGATAACCTGCGAACATATGACATCAAGCTCAACCCGGAAAAATGCATTTTCGGCGTTCGAGCCGGAAAGCTCTTGGGCTTCATTGTATCCGGTAGAGGAATCGAAGCAAATCTAGCCAAGATCCAAGCTTTGTCACAATTGGATATCCCAAAGGACCTCAAACAAATACAAAAATTAACCGGATGTGTGGCGGCTCTAAGCCGCTTTATCTCCCGTTTGGGAGAATAGGCACTACCCCTCTATCGCCTCCTTCGACGCACCGAACACTTCGAGTGGACGGATGCCGCCACGGCCGGACTCGATGAAATAAAAGCCATATTGGCAACAAACCCAGTCCTGGCCGCGCTAAACATCGGCGAACCAATGCTATTGTACATTGCAGCAACCCATCAGGTTGTCAGCGCAGTACTCGTCGTCGAGCGGGAAACGAACGGACACAAATTCCCCCTTCAAAAGCCGGTCTACTACGTGTCCACTGTCCTCACTCCATGCAAATCATGGTACCCGCATTACCAAAAGATTGCATATGCGGTATTCATGGCATCCCGGAAGCTACGACACTACTTTCAAGAGTGTTCAATCACATTAGCATCGGAAGTACCACTCAACGATATTATAAACAACCGCGACGCAACGGGCCAGATTGCAAAATGGGCCATCGAGCTCCTCCCGTTCGACATAACTTATAAGCCACGGCGAGCTATCAAGTCGCAAGTTTTGGCCGATTTCGTCGCAGAATGGACGGAGGCCGAACTCCCTAAAGAGTACGACACATATTCAAACTGGATCATGCATTTAGATGGCTCCAAAATGTTGGCCGGTCTAGGGGCTGGCGTCGTTTTGACATCCCCATAGGAGACACAGTCCAATATGTGCTCCAGATTATGTACACGGACTCCAACAATGCAGTCGAATACGAGGCCCTTCTACATGGTCTTCGGATGGCAGTATCCATGGGCATTCCACGCCTAGAGGTGCGCGGGGATTCGAACCTCGCGATATCGCAGATAAATGGAGACTTCGATGACAAGGATCCAAAAATAGCAGCTTACCGCAACGCCGTCCTAAAAATGTTAGCTCGGTTCGAGGGGCTCGAATTTCACCATATAGCCCGAGAACAATCAGGCGGCAGACGTCCTGGCACGCATCGGCGCAAAACACGATGCAGTCCCCCCAACATCTTCTTGGAAAGGCTGTTCAAGCCATCCGTAGTATGGGAAGGGGAACCTGGTAATATTAGCCCGGATCCAATCGCACTGTCCGACGCCGAACAATCTGACATAATCGGAGGCTCTGCCAATGAAATTACAACTTCAGCCCACGTAATAATGGCTGTCATCGCCCCGTGGACAGAACCATTCCTAGCCTACCTTACTAGGCAGGAACTCCCAGAGGACCAAAACGAGGCACGCTGCATAGTGCGGCGGTCTAAAGCCTATAAAGTCCATGAGGGAGAACTTTATAAGAAAAGCACTATCGGAGTACTTCAAAGGTGCATCTCCGAAGAGGAAGGGCGGAACTTGCTGGCTGAAATTTATGCCGGACTCGATGGTCATCACGCTGCAGCTCGGTCCCTTGTAAGCAAGGCTTTCCGTACAGGCTTTTATTGGCCGACGGCCCGAGCAGACGCTCAGGACTTGGTCCAACGATGCGTCAGTTGCCAGCTTTTTGCAAACCAAAGCCATATGTCACCCACCGCCCTCCAAACTATCCCCATCACCTGGCCCTTCGCGGTCTGGGGGCTGGACATGGTTGGACCCCTGAAAGGCGGAACCCGCAAGAAAAAATACTTACTGATCATGGTGGACAAGTTCACCATGTGGATAGAGGCCAAGCCTGTTAAAACGGCCAAATCCAGACCGGTGATAGACTTTATATCCGGGGTCGTACACCGTTATGGCGTCTACCATAGCATCATCACTGATAACGGCACGAACTTTACGGCCGGTGAGGTAAAACTCTGGTGCAAAAACATGGGCATCAAGCTCGACTATGCTTCCGTCTATCACCCACAAACTAACGGTTAGGTCGAACGTGCAAATGGTCTTATCATGAGCGGCATCAAACCCAGATTAGTGCGGTCCCTTATGGAATCTAACACGCACTGGGTAGAGGAGCTAGACTCCGTACTCTGGGGGCTGCGGACCACGCCGAATCGCACCACCAGATACACACCATTTTTTATGGTGTACGGCGCAGAGGCAGTCTTGCCCTGCGACATAATTCATGACTCACCTCGAGTGCGCATGTACGAAGAAAGAGAAGCCGAGCTCGATCGGCAGGACGGTCTGGACGCCTTGGAGGAGGAGCGTGACGTGGCAAAAGCCCGTTCCGCATTCTATCAACAGCAGGCTCGAAGATATCAAAGCAGAGAAGTGCGGGCCAAAAATTACAACGTTGGCGAATTACTTCTACGCCTGGCGTCTAAGAAAAAGGACAAACTCAAGCCCAAGTGGGAAGGTCCCTTCATAATTGACCAAGTCCTGACTGGTGGAGTGTACCGCCTGCGAGATGCCTCGGATAACCGACTCGAGCCGAACCCATGGAACGCAGGCCGTCTCCGAAGATTCTACGCCTAGCGCCGGACTCTGTGTTCGTCTCCTTCCTCTGTCCATTTTTTACATTTTCTGTCTTACATTTCTCTCCTTCCCCCCCTTTTCTCTCTTATAGCCCTTAAAGGCTCAACAAGTGACGCGCTACTCGCGCTCACTACACCTTGGGGCTTCTTTAAATAGAAGCTTATTTATATGGGCTTCATGCCCAATACATGTGTCAGGCTTCCGCATGTACCTTTTATTCACCATTATATGCATCAATATGACTTAAGTTTTGGCCAAGCTGGGTTGCCTGGCTCCTGTGCTTACCCCTACGTTCCCGATTGTTCGTCTAGGTGGTAAAGGGAGCACCTCTGCGATTGTTACTGCCGGGTCAGCCGGATGTGTACCTCAGACTGGGTGAAGCCGAAAGCTAGCGTTCTTAAGGGAATATTCGGTCGGTGAACTAAAGATGACCTTTTTACTTATTTATTTATGTGCCCCCAGATGCTTTTTCTGCATTCGCAGTCCGGACATGCACTTTAGGGCATGCCTCCCAGGGAAAGGAACCCCTAACGGAACTATTCTCCCTGGAAGATGTTTCTTACTAACCATGTAATATAACATAACTAGTTGGGCACTTGTCTGATAAAGCACTAATGACCCCTACGCCTGGTCTCCATGCATACCCCGGTTCTTATATAACCGCAAGGGTATTCAGACACACTCCGGACCGTCAGGTCCCGAGGTCGAAGCGAAAAGGTCGGCAACGACAAACGATCTACAATCCGGCTAGAAGGCATTACACATGTCAATTAAAATTACATAGTCATTATGACTGATTGTATTCCTCTTCAACACCATCCAGCAGGCTGTCTAACTTACAGTCCTGCCGGGAATACTTTGCGGCCAATTCTACTTGGCCGTACACTAAGCTTACAGGGATCTCCTTCCCATCAGGCCCCACAGGTCCGACTTCGGCCAGGTGGTTTGGGTCAGCCTTGCGTACCGCGTCTTCACCGTGGCCCAGGCCTCCCTTGCGCCTTGACGGCAGGCCGATATCTTCCACAATTGGCAGCGCCGCCGCGCTCCCTTCAGCTTCTCTGCAAGCTCTCCAAGGCCCTCGGGCATGGAGAGGGACGGTCATAAGGCTTGGGCAACGCCTTGCATCGCCTGCCTCTCTCGCTCGTGATGTTGCGAGAGCTCGGGAAGAAGATCACCCGTAGAACCGGGCATCTCCTCTGTAGGATGACCTGTTAGCATACCTACAGACATTGCTCTGTTATTTGACTTCCTCGCCGAACTCTTTTTTCCGAAGGTTCGTTCAAGAACTTACTAAATATGCCACGTCGAAGCCGCTGATTCTCCTTAACGGAGTCCGACAGCTGGGCACGAACATCTTTTAGTTCGACGTCCAGCTTGGTATTGGCATCTTGAAGATCATTCTTCTCCCGCCTCACCTTTGTCAGCACACTCTCACCAGCCTTTAGCCGGCGCAGGAGTTGTTTCCTTTCCGGATCTAGTTCGGCACCATCTGCAATTTTATTTGTTAGATTCGCACACGCGCCGCATAATACTTATCCTTTTGAAGCATATATTACCAGAGGGGTCTCTTCGGGCTCCCCTGTCGCGGCTAGTGCGGCCTCAAGTTGGGCTTTGCACTCTTTTAGCTCCTGGGACAGTTGGGTATTCTTCTTTGAAAGAACCTGTGTATGATCCTTAAATCAGTTATTCTAACTGTTTCAAGTCTCGGGGGCTACTGATATATATAACCATTAAAATTCTTACCCGTATGTCTTTTACATATTGCTCCATGGCTCTGGCTAGACCATTTTGAGCGGCACGGAGATACGCATCTTCTGAATTGAAGGCATCTAACGCCTCTTGGGAGAAACAAGCGTCGCGGAGAACTGTCCGGCGGCGCCGGTGATTCATGGCACTCTCCACCTCGGAACGGGTGGCAGACAGCCTGTCCGCATCCTCTGTCGGAGGAGCGTCCGGTGCGCGCCTTGTGTTCGCCTCCGCCTCCGGGCCGGACTATGGAGCCTGGCTGGTGGAGGTGCGATTGGCAGCCTCTCCGGATATAGTCCGGCGAGGCTTCTTTGTCCTGAACAAAGCACGAGTGTTAATATGCCTTGAAGGAATAACACCTGGAATAAAAGGGCGCGCTATACCTTTGCGCCGGCGCCTCGGTCCAGACTACATTTCTTTTTACCCCGCGGGGCCCTGCAGCCCCTCGTTGGCTAGTCGCCGCAGGCGCGGCCTCCCGCCTCTGGAACCTCCCCTGCAAAACACGGTTTTCAGGAAACTGAAAGCATGTGAGGATGGATCCCTTTTTCGAGGTACTGGGATTTCGGTCTCAATTACCTAGGAGGCCGGGATTAACCCTGGGTAATCGGCCGTAATGGCCACCAAGGCATCGTCCTTACTCAGCTGATAAAACACTCTGTCAATCAGCTACACCGATATGTCCGGGTCCTCTTCGGAGGCCGGATCGAGGGACCGTTCCGGATCCTCGGGCTATGGAGGCGGCTGTTTATGTCCTTTACTTCCTGACGCATTTCCTGCGTTGAAGTCGTTAGACTATATATTTAATCATGGGAATATGAAACTGATGGACAAGTAAAATTGCCCGCTTACCCAACTCGGAGGATTGTACATAGTAAATCCACCCTGTGGGTTGATGCTGTGGAATTCCCCCTCTTCTCCCTTGTACAAAGAGGACAAGATCTTTACTAGAGCGGCAGCTGAGTCCGGCCCCTTACAGCCATAACGGGTGGCATCATCCTCCCCGTTAAAATCCCACATGGGGTGGCCTCTATACTGAAGCGGCTGCACCCCCCGCATGATGCATACGGCCATGACTCCGATCATGGTTAGTCCGGAATGAGCCAATAGTCTTATCCGACCAATCAGGTAAAGGACGTCCATGTCACTTTCTCTTTGAGAGCTCCGTGGACGCCAGCTTAGGCGTTTCTTCAGGGGAGCACTGTCAAACTCAGGGAGGCCGATCCGAATAGGATCCGGCAGCGAGACATCGTCTATATAAAACCATTCCGAAGGCCAGTCCTCAGACGCCTTCTTTGGGGTTCCGAATAGATATCCGGTCCCGGCGATGCGCCACACTTCGGCTCCGCCCACTTGATATATGGACCCCTCTTGAAAACGGGGCACCAGGCAGAATATCCTCTTCCACAGCGCGAAATGATCCTCAACACCTAAGAACAACTCACAAAGGGCTACGAAGCCCGCGATATGCAATATGGAGCCGGGCGTGAGGTTGTGCAGCTGGAGTCCATAGAACTCCAGAAGCCCCCGGAGAAACGGATGAATTGGAAATCCAAGTCCTCTTATTAGATAAGGGACGGGGCATACCCGCTCCCCTTTGGAGGGATTGAAGGAGCTCTCCGCTTGCTCTCCACCATTATAGGTGGAAAGTCCGGCTCAAACCGGGACCATATAGGCCGGGGGGAGAAATCCCTTGGTCTAGAGTGACACTTGCTCGCTATGCGGGATGGAGCATCTCTCCCAATCTCCAGGCTTAGGACTGGAAAGGCCAGAGGAGGAGTTGCGATGGCTGGCCATGATAGGATGGACCTTTGTCGGATGCGCTCTGATGAACACTCGCGGAGGGGAGAAGGTGTGGTTTGGATCTAAAATCCCCATATCTTTAAATAGGCAGCTCATTTACGCGGCTAGGGGTGTGAATGTAAAAACACCTAGACTTTTTGTATTCGTTTGACACATGGAAGAGGGCCATTATTGGGCATAGAAGCCAAGGAGCGCCACATTACAAAAACCGGACATTATTCAGCAGGTACACGGAATTTGGAGGAGGAACCCGCCTTGCAATGCTGAAGACAATTTGCGCGCCGGACTCGTCGTCATTGAAGCCTGGTTCGGGGGCTACTGAGGGAGTCCTGGATTAGGGGGTGTTCGGATAGCCGGACTATACCTTCAGCCGGACTCTTGGACTATGAAGATACAAGATTGAAGACTTCGTCCCGTGTCCGGATGGGACTTTCCTTGGCGATGTGGATATTCAGATGTCCTACCATTGTAACCGACTTTGTGTAACCCTAACCCTCTCCGGTGTCTATATAAACCGGAGGGTTTTAGTCCGTAGGCCAACTCCAACATATAACAATCATACCATAGGCTAGCTTCTAGGGTTTAGCCTCCTTGATCTCGTGGTAGATCTACTCTTGTACTACCCATATCATCAATATTAATCAAGCAGGACGTAGGGTTTTACCTCCATCAAGAGGGCCCAAACCTGGGTAAAACATTGTGTCCCTTGTCTCCTGTTACCATCCACCTAGACGCACAGTTCGGGACCCCCTACCCGAGATCCGTCGGTTTTGACACCGACAGCATGTGTTTGGTTCATTGCTACACTTGTGGCTTGCCACACTTTTCTAGCTACATGGTCCACGTGTCATAGACTCAACTTCTTGCCAAATCTTGCCACACTTGTGGTGGCCATTTTGTTAGCCACATTTTTGTGGCAGACACACTTTGCCTAAGCTTAGTTGTGGCAAAGTTAGTCATGAATGAAGTTCAACCAGGGAGTCTTCTGGATTCTACGTGTGGCCGAATCTGGTGGAATGTAGATGATATCCAACGGCCAGTAGTGCTCGGATTTGCCATCTTTGTACCGTCGGATTGGCTTCATCCAACGACCAACTTTCAAAGTTATGGTTTGGTTTGCAGCCTAAGGTTGCCACGCCTACGCTTAGGCGTGCCACAAGTGTGTTTGGTTGCGTTCTCGTCTCAGCATAGCTGTTCCCTCTTCATGCAACACCCCTCTTCATGTATGCTCTCTTCATGCATGCTTCTAGTGTATTTGTGCTAATCTAGTGTGGACTCATGCACCCTCCATACACTCTACCAAACATCCAAAAATGGGTCGAGAAGGGAACTCTTGGGATCATGCACCCTTCATACATCCTACCAAACACACTAGGCATGTGTTTGGTTCATTGCTACACTTGTGGCTTTGCCACACTTTTCTAGCTACATGGTCCAAATGTCATAGACTCAACTTCTTTCCTAATCTTGCCACACTTGTGGTGGCCGTTTCGTTAGCCATATTTTTTGTTTTTGACACACTTTGCCTAAGCTTAGTTGTGGCAAAGTTAGTCATGAATGAAGTTCAACCATGGAGTCTTCTAGATTCTACATGTGGCAGAATCTGGTGGAATGTAGATGATATCCAACGGCCAGTAGTGCTTGGATTTGCCATCTTTGTATCGTCAGATTGGCTTCATCCAACGACCAACTTTCAAAGTTATGGTTTGGTTTGCAGCCTAAGGTTGCCACGCCTACGCTTAGGCGTGCCACAAGTGTGTTTGGTTGCGTTCTCGTCTCAGCATAGCTATTCCCTCTTCATGCATGCTCAACTCAACACCCCTCTTCATGTATGCTCTCTTCATGCATGCTTCTAGTGTATTTGTGCTAATCTAGTGTGGACTCATGCACCCTCCATACACTCTACCAAACACCCAAAAATGGTCGAGAAGGGAACTCTTGGGATCATGCACCCTTCATACACCCTACCAAACACACCAGGCATGTGTTTGGTTCATTGCTACACTTGTGGCTTTGCCACACTTTTCTAGCTACATGGTCCAGATGTCATAGACTCAACTTCTTGCCAAATCTTGCCACACTTGTGGTGGCCATTTCGTTAGCTACATTTTTTGTTTCAGACACACTTTGCCTAAGCTTAGTTGTGGCAAAGTTAGTCATGAATGAAGTTCAACCATGGAGTCTTCTAGATTCTACATGTGGCCGAATCTGGTAGAATGTAGATGATATCCAACGGCCAGTAGTGCTCAGATTTTCCATCTTTGTACCATCGGATTGGCTTCATCCAACGACCAACTTTCAAAGTTATTCACACACTATATGGGGGTATAGATATAGATGTGTCGGCTCGTTGCAATGGATCCAAAGTATATCTGTTTAGTGGAGTGCACTCTAAACACATTATCTATTTATTTTTCTCTAACCTTTCGTAGCCATGCAACCAAGCCACATAAGCTCATGGGTGCCCCCCACATCATATTATTCATACTACATTGACAGAAAAAAAGTTAAATCACCCAAAACAAGATCTTTCCGTTTTTTGTTCCTACGATGTTGTGTTGTGCACGTACCTACTAGTTGTATAGTGGTAGTACTAGTTGTATAGTACAAACTTGGTACTAGTAGGAGCAGAGTAGTACGGAATGCTCCTACTCTATCAACGAGCCCCATCTAACACCAAATTTCTTGGCTTCCGTGCTACAGCTAGATCTTCCCCTCGTTTCTGTTTTCCAACCCGATGGCGGGCGGGGCGCGGTTTGCCAATAGTCGGTTTGCTCAACGGCGGTCCCACATGAAAGTGAAAATGCTAGGCAACAAGCATTCCCTAAGCTGTGTGTCGTGCTGGACGGGCCGTGGAGTACTCCCGATTCCCGGGCGTGTGTGGGGGGAGTGCGACGTGAACGCGGCAGGCCTTTTCCTTTTACTAGCAATGTGCCCGTGCGTTGCTTTCAAGTTAATAAGGGGTTTTCTGCAAATTGGAGCATATAAGTGGGCTATTGTTGCAAAAATGCCACAACTTACCTCATAGCCGTTAGATGCCGATCTAATGGTCAGAAACGGCGGATGGCATACACACCACCATCACCAACTGATTCTTTTATAGGAGTATATATTTCTCACGCTGTTTTGATGAGGTGAGGGAGAGATGTGGTTGCTTTCAAGATAATAAGGGGTTTTATGAAAATTGGAGCAGAGAAGTGGGCTATTGTTGCAAAAATGCCACAACTTACCTCACAGCCGTTAGATGCAAATCTAATGGTCAGAAACGACGGATGGCAGACACACAACCATCACCAACCGAGTCTTTTATAGGAGTAGGAGTAGAGAAACATGTATAAATTGTAACATTTTGGTTATGCTCCTTGGCACGATCGATAGATAGAAATAACGATTGGAAACGCTAGGGCGGGGCTATTTCTGCCAAATAAGCAGGGTACGTAGTAGCTAGGTTGGCGCATCATCGGTTTGGTCACACGCGGTCCGAGATGTTCTAGTGTTTCTAGCAAGATGCCCGCGCGTTGCACGAAGTTGATGGAAAAGGTAAGCACAACTTATAAATTGACGGATGGGGTACTAGTTACAGTGATGCATATAATTAAGCAAAGGGATCGCACATGTCGGTAATGACTAGAACGAGAATGCAACATCACAATAAGAATTAAGGCCACGATGATGATGCGATCACATTGTTGGTTACAGAAGGCAAGAAGAAAGATGCATCCATCAACGTATGACCTCCTCCTCCTCAACTTAGTGCGTCGGGCCACCGACCGGTGGCTAAGGAGCGGCGGCTTTTGTGGCGATGTCGAGGTGCTTCTCAGTAAAGGCATCCAAGGCTTCCAGCCGGTTGAGGAAGGCCAACGTCGTAGTGTCCTCACTTCCTTGTAGATACCTATGTAGACGATTTGCTCATACACATGGATGTGTAGGTCGACGAATTCTTGCACGGCGAGGCGCCTCGCGGCGAGCGCGACCTCCAGGTGGACATTCTTCATGGCGTCGGTGGGCAGTCGCAGGGCCACCGGTGCTTGAAAGAGGTCCGGCCATGGAGGCCGATTAGGGTGGCAGGCAATGAGGAGCCCGGGCGCGTGGGCTGGAGGAGTATGGCGATGTCGTCTGCGAGCTTATTGAGGATGGTGAACTTGTTGGTGGTGGCAACGATCATCTGGTCCAACTAAGAGCCATAGTTGGCGTCGACGACGGCCATCCACCAGCCGGTCTCCAACACCGTCTGGAGACGTTCCTCGGCGCCATGCCGCAGGCCGACGTCGTGGACCATCTGGCACAGCCGCTGGCTGCTCGCGCGCATCGCCGCCATGGGTCTGGAGTGAGCTCTTTTGTGCTTAGTGTAGGTGCTTAGGCAAATGCTTTGGTGCGTACGTTGTGGAGATGCATTGGAATGGAGGGTGCCTTTATATGAGGGCAAACTGCGTTGCATTCACATCGTGCAGTCTCTTTTCCCGTCCTCCTCCCATTACTTCCCTCATGCATTAATTGAAGGAGGATGTATTGGCCGTTCAACATACCAGGAACCGCTACTCCCTCGCTCGTCTGCATTAAAGCCTTATTGGGAACTGCGTCGCCCGCTGTCAAATCGAATAGTACTGCGTCGCCCGCTGCACGCCTGGCTGAACACGCCTCCTCACCTCCATCAAACCCCTCCCTTAAACCCGCATGCAAACCGAGAAACCTACTCCGTGCACACATCCATTCATGAGCGGGCCGGAATTAAACGCAACACTGGCCGAGCTCCTCCCATCCGCCCTTTGTCTAAACGAGGCCATACGCAGGCCAAGCTCCTACCGTCCGCCCTCTGTTTACACGAGGCCAGACAGACAGCAGGCAAGAATCGCACCCCTCCGCCGTTCGCCATCTCCGCCTTCACCATTTTCTCCACTTTTCCGATGGCTTCCGAGGAGCCATTCTCCGGCATATTACCCGGCTGGGTGGCCCGCCGAGCCCTCCGGATACGAGCGAGGCCGCTCGGTGCTTCACCCACCTCGCTTGGCCCGACGGAGCAAGTTGCCGCCCCAAGCAGGAGTGTGGTTCAGCAACTCACCGCTCCAGTTCAACTCGATGAGGAGTTGCGAGTTGCTCCACGCCGGCACGGTGGCAAGCACACCGGTACGGGCGTCGTCGCTGCCGCGTCGTACCGTGCCTCCCGTGTGTGTGGGCGCGCCTCCCATGCCTGCGGCAACGCCATGAAGGCAGAGACAGAAGCCGTGTGCGTAAACAGCGACGAGTCGGTGGCCAACTTCTCCGTGTACGCCGCCATCATTGAGGAGAAGTAGAACACATGAGGTCGCCACCACTTTGGTCCCATGAAGGCCACCGCCGAGGCGACGACTGTGCATTCAAATGGTTTCTTTGCTTCTTCCTCTCTTCCGAGGACCTTCGTCGACCCCGCAAAGTGTCTGCCAGACATGAGGAAGACAGAGGGATCCGCGGGCGGCCATTTAGATTATGTACTCCCTCTCCAGCTGGCGGGAGATTTTTGTTCTAAGAATGGATAAATTGTATGTATCTATAACTAAAATAAGTCTAGATACATGAAAGTGCAACTATCCCTGGGTGGTTTTGGCAATTCCTAACAACATATAGCTCATTGAGCTAACATTATTCCAAGATGAATATTTCAGGAAAAGCTCAATGGATGGCATGGCATGGATGAGGAAAGTGGATCCCTCAAAATTATAAGGACAAAGGATTGGCTCAAACTTCAAGGACAAGACTCTACATTTTCTGGTTTAGTGATCCAAGATCACATTGAGTCCATAGGAAAAACCAATACTATTAAGGAGGGATGAGGTGTTGCTTAATGAGCCTCTTGCTTCATGTGCTTAGTGATATGCTCCAAAATCCTCAACTACCTTTCCATATCCACATATGACCTAAACCAAAAGTCAAACTCGACCCCACCGATTCTTTCCATCCGGAGCCACCAAGTTTCATTTGTCTTAGCCACTGCCACAAACCCTAGCAAATCGGTTTCACCGATAGGGATCTCGGTCTCACCGAGATGGGATTGCAATTTCTCTGTTTCCCTTCGTAACGTTTCGGTCCAAACGAAGTGAGCGATCGGTCCCACCGAGATTGCAATGTAAACACACTGTTTCCCTTTCGTAACATTTCGATCTCGCCGAAAAGAGCGAATCGGTCCCACCGAGTTTACCTGATCAACTCTCTGGTTAGCTTATTACCAAAATCGGTCCCACCGAGTTTGTGTAATCGGTCACACCGAGATTACGTTATGCCCTAACCCTAACCATATCGGTCCTACCGAGTTGCATCTCAGTCCCACCGAAAATCCTAACGGTCACTAGGTTTGCTGAATCGGTCCGACCGAGTTTAACAATTCGGTCCCACCGAGTTTGGCAGATTGTGTGTAACGCTTAGATTTTGTGTGGAGGCTATATATACCCCTCCACCCACTCTTCATTCATGGAGAAAGCCATCAGAATAGATCTTCACTTCCAATACACATTTTCTGAGAGAGAACCACCTACCCTTGTGTTGAGCTCAAGATATTCCATTCCTACCATATGAATCTTGATCTCTAGCCTTCCCCAAGTTGCTTTCCACTCAAATCTTCTTTCCACCAAATCCAAATCCTGTGAGAGAGAGTTGAGTGTTGGGGAGACTATCATTTGAAGCACAAGAGCAAGGAGTTCATCATCAACACACCATTTGTTACTTCTTGGAGAGTGGTGTCTCCTAGATTGGCTAGGTGTCACTTGGGAGCCTCCGACAAGATTGTGGAGTTGAACCAAGGAGTTTGTAAGGACAAGGAGATCGCCTACTTCGTGAAGATCTACCGCTAGAGAGGCAAGTCCTTCGTGGGTGACGGCCGTGATGGAATAGACAAGGTTGCTTCTTCGTGGACCCTTCGTGGGTGGAGCCCTCAGTGGACTCGCGCAACCGTTACCCTCTGTGGGTTGAAGTCTCCATCAATGTGGATGTACGATAGCACCACCTATCGGAACCACGCCAAAAACATCCGTGTCTCCAATTGCATTTGAATCCTCCAAACCCTTCCCTTTACATTCTTGCAAGTTGCATGCTTTACTTTCCGCTGCACTTATACTCTTTGCATGCTTTCTTGAATTGTGTGAAGATTGCTTGACTTGTGCTACGATAGCTAAAATCTGCCAAGAACTAAAATTGGGAAAAGGATAGATATTTTATTTGGTCAAGTAGTCTAATCACCCCCCTCTAGACATACTTCCGATCCTACAATACATCCATTTCTAGGACAAGTATTTTCGGACGGAGGGAGTATTAATTATACCAAGATAGCCGGATTGGGACCGCTTAGTTCATGTAAATGGAATGAAATCCATCATGTTTATATGAAGATCCGGCTTTTTTATACGAAATCCTTCATGCTTATATGAAATCAGTCCGTGTTTGCACGAATTTCATCTGGTTGGTTAGAGTTGTGAAAATGTATGCCGCTGGCGTTTGATGTCGTCCTCCGCGGAAGGAAACGGGAGGAAATTTGCCGGTTGCCGTTGGAGATGCTCTTATGCTGGAAATAATAGAGTGACATCCAATCCATTTGAGTTAATTGCGTGTATGATTGCCGCTCTATAAAAAGTTAATTGCATGTACAGTGTACACGTGACTTGCAGGGTGGCTACAGCTTCGTACAGAAAGGTAAAAAGAAATAAGTCCATCCTTAATCTTTTATTCTAAGTACTCTATGGGTTCCACTGTCAGTACAGTAGCGAAAGAAGTATATATTCAATAATTAATATATAATATAAAAATATAAAGTTAAAGACACAATTCGAACTCATGTCATCGCGTTGCGAGCATCCGATGCTAACCAGTGCAGCACATTTTTGTTGTAGACCATGCTGCTGATATATCTCCATGTCTACTCTTATACTCCATCCCTTCCTAAATATTTGTCTTTTTCGGATTTCAAATGGACTACCACATACGGATGTGTATGTAGACATATTTTAGAGTGTAGTTTCACTCATTTTGCTCCATATGTAGTCACTTGTTGAAATCTCTAAAAAGACAAATATTTAGGAATGGAGGGAGTAGAAAACAGAGTTGGTGATGATGGTGTGCGTGCCATCCTGCAATATAGGCCGTCGGATTTATATCTAACGGATAGGAAGAAAACTATGGCAATTTTGCAAAAATATACCCACACCCCTCTCCACGTTCGCAAATACGGCCTTCCATCGTTCATCCTTTTCTCTCACAAGATGAACTACTCATACAAATGCATCTTGATGTTCCGTGCAACGCACGGGCATCTCGCTAGTTTCTTTTAAAATAGTGTCGGATTTCGGGTTCCGGCAGACCCTTGAGGTTCGAACTCTGGGGTGCGCGCGGAGATTACACCTTCTACCTACCTACGCTCCTCCGCCTCGCACAGATCTAAACTACCAAAGGAACAGCACAAGAGACGCAGGGTTTATACTGGTTCGGGCCACCGATGCGGTGTAATACCCTACTCTAGTGTGGTGTGGTGGATTGCCTCTTAGGCCGATGATGATGAACAATACAAGGAAGAACAGCCTCGCAAGGGTCTGTCCTTGGCTGGGACGATAAACTGCTAGGAGGAGTTCAGTCGCCCTTCTCTCTCTGTGTGCGTAATGCTCACTACTAGGTTTCTCGATGGCCTTCGTCTCTTCTCTCCTCATTCCAATTGCCAGGTTTTTCGATCCCCCTCTTCCTGTGGGTGGCTAGTCCTATTTATAGGCAAAGGCCCTGGGCCTCTTCCCAAATATTGAGCGGGAAGGGCGCCAACAATTGGCCATTTTGAAGGGGAACATCTGGTACACTTATCCTGACTAAAGTTGGTCCTCCCCTGCCAAAGGCTCTGGTGGTGACGCTAGCTTGGGGTCCACAATGACTTCCTCCCCACCGTTGGACTGGTCTTGGTCTCGTTGCACCGAAACGGGTGCCTTTGCCTGATGCTCTCGCCTGCGCTTTCCCCCTTTGCACCAAAGAGGAAAGGAGGACACTGCGCGGGCCGGCGCTCGCCTGGCGCCCTCGGTCGTCATGGCTTGTGTCATGGGCACCTCGTGAGGTACCCCGCCTTGATCTCTCCGGGTCCTCATGAGCCAACCTGATGAGGCTGCGCCTGAGGAAGCTCCCCGTCGTCCGCCCCGCGAGGCTTGGCCCCTCGCGAGGGTCTTGGGTCTTGTGTTGATGAAGATGGGCCGTGCTGGGCCCCCTTTGAGCCACGCGGCATGCCGCAGGCAGGCAAGTCTGGGGACCCCCGTTCCTAGAACGCCGACAGTAGCCCCCGGGCCCAAGGCGCGCCCGGATTTGGCCACGCAGAGAGGCGAAAGGGCAAGGGCGGAGCGCCGCGGGCCCTAACAGCCTGTGGCCTTGAGCGCCGCATGGCGTTGATTGGACGGGAGCACTTCAGCAACCGCGCAGGTTGATGAAGGAGCGGCATCTGCCTAGGCTTTGCTTTTTGCTTTCTCCGGTTGCTGCACATATCCCCTTTCTTGCGCCTCTCCTTCCTTCCTCCAAATTTCCAGATCTACTCCGACCGCGTGACCTTGGAAGCCATGGCGCCTCGTCAGTCCCCGGCCGAAGCTTGGTACTCGTCTGCCCTGGACTCGCCGAATGTGTCAGAGGCGAGCCTTGCCCGGTTGCGCCAGATGGCGGCTACGCAGGGCATCGACGGGGCGAGGGTGTTCAAGGCCGGCTCCGCCACCCCTGAGGGCTGAGGGAGCACCTTCTATCCGCTCTTCGTAAGCTCCATTGCTGCTGGCCTGGTGCCTCCTTTCTCCGAGTTCTTCTTCTCTGTCCTCCGCCATTACAACTTATAGGCTTTGCACCTCCACCCCAACTCCGTCCTTCTCCTGACAATCTTCGCCTATTACTACGAGGCTCACGTAGGGGTGCAGCCCTTAGTGGCCTTGCTGCGCCACTACTTCTCCCTCTGGGTCTCCCGCGGTTCTCCTTCCGCGTGCGCGAGCTTCATCGCGTACGGTGGCGCCATTGCCATTTCGAAGCCAGGGAAAAGGATTGAGGGCTTCAGGAGCAAGTGGGTCTTGGGAGATGCTGGGCGCATTCACCCTCGGATGATCTTGCCCACGGAGCTGCCCGCGAGCTCTGGTGATTGGGGTCGGGCGGAGCTCACGGACCCCCGCGCGAAGCCGGTGTTGGAGAAGATGGACGCGGATCTGAGGCCGGCCAGCATGGCTGCGGCGAAGCTGACCGGCGTGTCATTGCTGAGGGAATTCCTGGAGCACCAGCTGGCTCCGCTTCGGCAGTACTCACCTCCGATGTGGAGGCCTCATCCGAGCCCCGCGACCTTGGGTGACGGAGATCTGGCCGCGGTGCTCCAATCTCTGGTTGGGGGCGATGTGGCGAGGTTGGAGGGTGCTCCTACGCCCTTGTTCCTCCGCGACGACTGGGAACAGGTGGTGGAGTCTATGCCCGTATTCAACGGGGACGGGCCCGTGCCCGCGGAGGCTCCCGAGGGACCGGTGGGCGTGTCCTCCGGTGACTCCAGCGAGGAGGACAGAGGGGAGCGGGAGAAAGGGCCTGACTCCGAGGCAACCGATGGAGAGTCGAGGGCTCCGCTCTCGGGCGCAGGTCCCGCACTCTTCGCCTCTCTCCGAGCGACGACGACGAGGATGATGACGAGCAGGTCGGCGGGAGCTTGCCCCCGATCCCGAAGAAAGACACGACCGGGCTGATCCCCCGCGGGTCTGCCCCTGCCCCGAGGCAGGCCGCAGACGCTCCTTCCGCTTCCGAGGTTGACCCCTCCAGCCGGCTTTCAGGCTTCAAATTTGGCCGGAGGCTGCCTGAGCTTACTGGCGACGACCCGTAAGCACTTAATCCTTGTCTTTATTTCCTGTTTTGCTGATGAGGCTTGACGTCCGCATTTCTTGGATAGGCTGGAGCCCACGGCGAAGAAGCTGAAGGGGGCTCCAGAGGTTCCATCTGCGGCAGCGCCTCTGCCAGTGGAGGAAGGTGACCGCGACGCATGGGTCTCTCCTGCTCGGTCGTCCTCGCGAGGCCTGGCTGAGCTGGCTGGGGCGAGCTCAGCCCCCATGGCCCAAGTGACTCCCGAGGTGCCTTTGCCTGCTACCGCCACCATAACCATTGGGGCGCATCAGACTCCGCCTCAGGATGATGTGGTCGTGCCGCCGCCTTCTCCTCCTGCTCCACCGACTGTTGTCTCCCCGACTCCTCCTACCGTTCTGGAGCGTGCCGCTGCTGGGCTGGACCGACTGCGGCAGGACCTTCTTGACGCTGACCTCGCTTGGTGGCCGGGCGCCTGGAGCTAGCTTCAGGGTGGATTTGCTCTGACGCTTTGATTCGGGTGGCGCTAGTTCAGGCCTCGACGGCTTACGATGAGGAGAGGCAAGCCGTCCTTGAGACGAAGGCTGCTCGCGACGCAGCCTTGGGGGAGGTGGTTGAGGTCCGCGGTCGCTGCGAGGCGCTGGAGGGCGAGCTGCAAGGCCTGCGGGACCAGCTCGCGAAAGAGGTCCGCCTTCGCCAAGAGCAAGAAGAAGGCGTGAAGGCTCGCGAGGCGGCCATCGAGGGCCGAGAGGCCAAGCTCAAGAAGCGCCGCAACCGCCTAGGCGCGCTGGAGAAGGAGTTGGAGGCGATGAAGGTCGAGCTGGACGGCAAGGCCCGGGTTCTGGCCGAGGACCGCGTGGCCTTCGCAGACCTGGAGGCGAAGGCTCATGCTTCCCTGAAGATGCTCTATGCTAGCAGCCTGGAGAGCCCGCTGGCTGGCACCGAGGACGGCCCCGCCAAGCTGCTTCCCTTCTTGGTCCGTGCTCTTGAGGATGTCGCCCTTGGCCTTGGCCCCACGGCCGAGGCCGAGGCGCGTGTCCTGTCTTCTGCAGCGCTGACGCGGGTCTTCACCCACATCTACCTTCGCGACCCCAACGTCGACCTCGACAGCCTGCTGGAGCCAGTGAGCGGGGAGCGTGCCGCTGCCGCTGCCAAGGCCGTGAAGGGTCGCGCGGAGGCTCTGCTGGGGAAGTTCCGGGCCTTCAGCACCAAGCCGAAGCCAGGCGCTGCCGACCCTGCTGCTCCATGAGGCGAAGCCACTCCGCGCTGCTCCACCGCCGACCAGTGACTCTGCTGCTGCTCCTGTTCTGCTTTTAATTCCTAGGCATGCATCATGCCTCGGGGAGGCGTTTAAACTTGCGTTTGGTATTGGGATGACAGTGTGGACTGTAATATTTGCTTTTAAATTCCTTGAATTTATGCATTTCCTTCCTACTTGCTTGCGTTCTACGTCTGCAGAGCCAGGCCCCGCGCGTACCTCACCCAGCTTTAGCCCCGACCGGAAACCAGGACGGGACCAAAGGAGTGAGGGACTACGGGACAAGTTAGGCTCCTGAGTCGCGCTGCTCAGGAGTCCCCCTTGGCGCACGAACAGCAAGTAGGGAGGTGTGATGCGGGTGGATCTATCGTTCTACGTCTGCAGAGCCCGGCCCCGCGCGTACCTCACCCAGCATTAGCCTTTCGGAACTAAAGGAGTGAGGGGCTACGTGACCAGTTAGGCTCCTGAGTCGTGATGCTCAGGAGTCCCCCTTAACGCACGAACAACAAATTGTAATTGGATGTACCATTCTACATCTGCAGAGCCCGGCCCCGTGCGTACCTCACCCAGCATTAGCATTTCGGAACTAAAGGAGTGAGGGGCTACGCAGGGGCGGACCCAGGAAAAAACTTAAGAGGGGGCAAGAATGTATGGCCATATACCAAGAAAATAAGCATCCATATAAACTAAAACGTTGGTATAATCACATCATTCTCCACATGGTAGCGAATTTCACTTGAAAGTAAAAGAAAACTAACTATTTGAGACAAAAAGACTTACATCAATTTGAAAATATATTTGTTCCAAAGTTGCAAAAGAGAACACTAAAAATTTTTCCTAACAATCTAGCAAAGAACCTGCAAGAAAAAAACCATTGTGAAATCAAGGGAGAATGGAAATATTGAAGGATGTCAGTATTAGAGAAGACAAGGAGTTTTTGCAAATTACCTTATGTTTCTTCCCAAGGACATCTTTCACCGCTATCATACAAAGACAGTGGAATTTCTTCTTATATTTTCATGTTGATTGGGATTGTAATATGCAATTCTTTTCCTTTTAAACAGAATTAAGCTTGTTCAAATCAATTAAGTGCCAAAAAGTTGTTAGTTTTTGGAAAACAACCTCTCCACTATGACCTTAAGTGTCAAAAAAGAGTGAAAACGTTAATGAATTGCCAAATTATCATACATCATAAATGAAGATGAAGTGTGGTAAGAACTAGGAAATATTAATAGATCATTCGAATTGAATTGCAGTTTTCCTGTCCGGATTAACCTATTTTACTCGTCTAGTAAAAAGTCGCATACTAAAATTTAAGATAGCAATCGCACAAAAAAAATATGACTTATATGGCTTACCTCGATGTTAATTAAAATTACTGAATTGCACAATCGGGATTTGGAAATGGAGATGTGCTTCCGGCAAGGCCAGGAGGGACGGACGACTGCAACCGGCCGGCAAGCCGACGACTGCGCGAGGCGCGACCATGTGAGCAGCGATGTGGGGCCGCCGCCAGGGCTTCCGCCTCCGTGGTTGTGTGTACGCCGAGGCTGGAGCTATCGGCCAATGAAAATCTGCGATCAAGTTAGGGATGGAATGAGTGAAATAGGCCAAGAAATCTGCGATTGAGTAGGAAGGCAATGAGTCAAACGTGCGCAGGCTGTGGGCTGCAGCTTCTTTGGTGGGTTGATTCTTCAGAATTTAGACTTCATGGGCTCCTGAAAATACACGAGAAAATGGGCTGAGTGGGGGCAGGATGTTGGGCTTAGTGGGGGCACACAAGGTATACGCACGATCGAGTATGAGTGGACGACAAAATCAAGTGGGGGCAGCTGCCCCCACAACCTCTCACGTGCGTCCGCCCCTGGGGCTACGTGACCAGTTAGGCTCCTGAGTCGCGATGCTCAGGAGTCCCCCTTGACGCTCAAACTACCTTCGTACCTTGGCTCCGCTCGGGGAGAGACGCGCGATGAACCAGGCCCGGGGGGCCTGGCTGGGTGGCGTGCGCCTGGGCGTGACCCAAGCGCAGCCCCCGTACCCAGCCCCCTCACGCGGCACTCCCGAGGGGAGGCGTTGCGATGAGGCTAGACACTGAGCTCTGGGCTCCCTGAGGTTGATGCGACCCGGGGGCCACCCTCAGTTGTTTATCACCAGCGCGGAGCATAGCGCTTCTGTATGTGTACGGGCATAGCCGCTCCTCGGCAGTGTCGTCAGCCAGCGTGGAGCATGGTGCTTCCACTGGTACGTGGGAGGGGGGCCCCCCTTCGGGAGGAGCCCCCGGGGCGTGTACATCCCCGCCCTGACATGTGGCTGGCACGGTAGGGCCTGGTGAGGTGTATCTGGGCACCCGTGAGCCAGCGCGGGACTCACGGGGCCCTACCTCTAGGCGGGTTGCGCCTGGCACTGGGCCTTATCTTGTGATGTGTTCCTGCAAGTTGGGTTAGATGCTGGCACTCTACCTCCTCGGGTCCCGGCCCTCGAGCTGGTCTCAGCCGTCGCTGGTATGCCAGGTAGCGATGCTGTGGTCAAGGCCAGAGGGTGAGGGCTGGAGAGCCAGTAAGAGCCTTGAGTCGCGATGCTCAGGTACCCCCCTATAACATGCAAGTGGCCGACATGGAGAAGAAGAGGTGCCGTGAACCGGCAACGAATAATCAAGCATGGTGGATCGAACGCATAGCCATAGATAAACGTAAAAGGGATACATGCCACTGGGTCTGGCCCGAGCGGCTTGGGGATGATGCAGCCCGAGGGGCACCCCCAACGGAGTAAGCTAACAACATGAAATAAAAGGGATACATGCCATAGGGACGGACCCACGCGGCCTGGGAATAATGCAGTCCTGAGGGGCGCTCCTAGCTGGAAATGAAACTTAAAAGATGTCACCTGATGATGTTGAGGACGAAGGAGTGTTGGTGTAGCAGACTCGGTGGGCCGCGGAAGCCGGTCCTCACGAGCCCCCAGGCCCAGGGGCCTCGGGAGGCTCCGGAGGCGCTGGTGGCTCCTCGCGGACCATCTCCATCTCTGCCAAGGCTGCAGAACGCCTGGCCTCTTGAGCTTCCATGATGCCCCTCATGAGGCGCTGGTACACGGCAGACGCATTCGGCAGGCCGTAAGGCATGCGAACGTAGCTGTGGGGTGGACCTTCGCAACGCCCCACTCGCGAGGGCCAGAGATGCTCCAGAGAGGCGACTCGATTGAGCCCTGGTATGTCGATGCATACGCGCAGCCCACCATCCTCGCCTGGATGGGGAGCCACAGCTGGTTGGCGGCGGCAACCTCTCATGACTCTCGGTTCCTGTAGTTCTTGAATGGCCTTGCTAACGAACTCCTGAGGGTCTGGCTCTCCTTGTCTTGCTCCTTCCCGAGGGAAACGTGCTTCAAAACACGCCTCCACGTGGTGCCCAAGCGCCTCCCTCATGACCTTGGCTAGGTCGGTGGCCCTCCAGGGGAGGGCCCCCGTGCCCTGCCTGAGGAGGGCGCCGGGCGCGCTTTCCTACGCAATGGAAGGGGGTTCCCCCTGGGCAGGCGCGGGCCCTGAGGGGCCTGCCTCCTGAGGGGCCGGTCCTGACGATGTCTTCTTCTTCTTGGGCGAGGTCTCAGGAAGTCTCCTGCATCCGCGATCCGGGTCTTCCAGTGACGGGGCCTGAAAGGCTCGCTCCAGGGAACACACCGCATCCTTCTCTTCACAGGGCACCGTGATGACCCCGCCACCTCCTGGCATCTTGAGGACGTTGTAGCCGTGGTGAGTCACAACCATGAATTTGGCCAGCGCTGGGTACCCGAGGATGGCGTTGTATGGCAGGCGAATGTGAGCGATGTCAAAGTCGATGAGTTCGGTGCGGTAGTTGTCGCGTGCCCCAAAGGTGACAGGGAGGCGGACCTGCCCGATCGGGACCGTGGAGCCGTCGGTGACTCCGGAGAAAGGCTTGGTTGGCTGAAGCTGGTTGTAGGGCACTTGGAGATTGTTGAATGTTTCCACGGACAGGACTTTGAGCCCTGCCCCGCCATCGATGAGGGTCCTGGTAACCACCACGTTTCTGATGATCGGGGAACAAAGCATTGGGAGGACTCCGGTTGTGGCTGCACACTTGAGCTGATCCGCTGAGCTGAACGTGATGGCGCACGCCGACCACTTGAGAGGGCGTGTGGCTTCGAGCTTGGGCAGGACTGCATTCACTTCACGGGCAAACTGCTTGAAGATGCGCTGAGAGGCTGGGGATTGAGCTCCGCCCAGGATGCAGGCGATCGCGCGCGGCTCCTGGAAGCCCCCAGCCCCTTCGTCCTGATGGCGGTCCTCGTTTCTCCTTGGCTGAGGCGGCAACGGAGGGAGGCCTGCGTTACCTTGTGGGCGATCCTCGCGAGGCTGGTCCCTCCAGTCTCCCTCGTGAGGCGGGTCTTGCCAGCAATCCTCGCGAGGTTCATCGCGACACCCTTGGCGCGGGCCGCGGTCTTCCCAGCGTCCTGCGTTTCTTCCTCCTCCTCGGCCGTAGCTCCGGTCAGCGCGGTCGGGGCGACGGCCGATCCTTCCTTCTCGCACGGCTCGGAGCTCTTGGCATTCGTTGGTGTTGTGGGTGTGGAGGTCATGGTACACGCAGTACCGACTGTCCCGGGAGGATTCGGGCTGATCTTTGCCCCGCTTGGTGTCTGGTTCTGCCGCGAGCACGGCAGCCCCCTTGCGCTTCACATCCTTGGCCTTGGACTTCTTCTCTTCTGGGTCTGCGACAGGCAGCTCGAGGAGGGAGAGACGCCCTTCCTCAGCCCTAGCGCAATTGGTCGCCAAGTTGAACAGCTCCAAGGAAGTGCACAGGTCTTCATGCATCGCCAGCTCCTCCTTCATCTTGACGTCGCGCACGCCGTCGGAGAAGGATGAGATGATGGCCTCCTCGGACACCTTGGGAATCTTGAGGCGTGCGCAGTTGAAGCGCTGGATGTACTTTTGCAGGGTCTCTCTGGGTTGTTGCTTGATGCGGCGCATGTCGCTCACGGCGGGCGGCCGGTCGCGGGTACCTTGGAAGTTGGCGATGAAGCGGGTGCGCATCTGGTCCCAGGAGGAGATCGTGCCTCGAGCTAGGTTCAGGAGCCAGGTGCGGGCCCCGTCCTTGAGCGCCATGGGAAACCAGTTCGCCATGACCTTCTCGTCTCCGTTGGCAGCTTCGATGCCCAGCTCATAGAGCTGGAGGAACTCCGCGGGGTCTGCCGTGCCGTCGTAGCGAGGAGGCAGGTCTGGCTTGAACTTGACGGGCCATGCGACGCAGCGTAGCTCGATGGTGTAGGCACGACAGCCTGCTGTGGCTACGGGAGGCCTTGGGTGGCGGAGAGCTTGGTCCTGCGGGTCCCCGTGCGCCACAGCCGGGAGCAGCGCGGGGTCTTGACGTGCGGGAGCAGGAGCGTGGTCCCGACATGCTGGAGTAGGGAGCGCCCGGGCAGCTTCTTGCGGGCGAGGGACTTCTTGGCAGCTCTGTTCTTGCCGTGCCGGCACCTGACGGAGTGGGTTCCACCCAGGGGCCGCGCGCCTTGGAGCCATGGCGTCTTCTTGGTAAGGAGGCGGCTGGGACGCCCCCGGAGCTTCGTCGCCCACGTGGGGCGGGGTTCGGTGCAGCGGAAAAGACGGTGCAGGAGAGCCCCCCGCGGCGTGGACGAGCTCGGCAACGTGGTCGAGCCATCCTTCGTAGACGTCTTCGATGGGACGGTAGCGCAGGAGCTCGTTTGCCGTGATGAGCGCAGCTCAGGCCTCCATGGGCGCGCGGAGCGCGCGGGACAAAGAACCAGCTGGGGTGAGCGAGGGAGTAGCGGTACGGCCATCTTGCCGCATGGACGGATGCTGGGACGACGCAGGCTGCTCGTTCCCCGCCGGGCCAGTGGCGGCGTTGACGGCAGGCGACGGGGAACGTCGAGGACGCCCGCCGATGGGAGCCGTCTGGGTGACACGGGAAGCGAAGGCGGCTCGGTGCTCAGCGCGGGCCCGGCGAGCGTCAGACATGGCCGCGATGGTCGGAGAAGAATGGGGCGGTGGAAGACGAATTCCAGCGCACCCCTACCTGGCGCGCCAAATGTTGAATTTCGGGTTCCGACAGACCCTTGAGGTTCGAACTCTGGGGTGCGCACGGAGATTACGCCTTCTACCTACCTACGCTCCTCCGCCTCGCACAGATCTAAACTACCAAAGGAACAGCACAAGAGACGCAGGGTTTATACTGGTTCGGGCCACCGATGCGGTGTATTACCCTACTCCAGTGTGGTGTGGTGGATTGCCTCTTGGGCTGATGATGATGAACAATACAAGGAAGAACAGCCTCGCGAGGAGGAGTTCAGTCGCCCTTCTCTCTCTGTGTGTGCGTAATGCTCACTACTAGGTTTCTCGATGGACTTCGTCTCTTCTCTCCTCATTCCAATTGCCAGGTTTTTCGATCCCCCTCTTCCTGTGGGTGGCTAGTCCTATTTATAGGAAAAGGCCCTGGGCCTCTTCCCAAATATTGAGCGGGAAGGGCGCCAGCAATTGGCCATTTTGAAGGGGAACATCTGGTACACTTATCCTTACTAAAGTTGGTCCTCGCCTGCCAAAGGCTCTGGTGGTGACGCTAGCTTGGGCTCCACAATGACTTCCTCCCCACCGTTGGACTGGTCTTGGTCTCGTTGCACCGAAACGGGTGCCTTTGCCTGATGCTCTCGCCTGTGCTTGCCCCCTTTGCACCAAGGAGGAATGGAGGACACTGCGCGGGCCGGCGCCCGCCTGGCGCCCTCGGTCGTCATGGCTTGCGTCATGGGCACCTCGTGAGGTACCCCACCTAGATCTCTCCGCCTCCTCGTGAGCCAACCTGATGAGGCTGCGCCTGAGGAAGCTCCGCGTCGTCCGCCCCGCGAGGCTTGGCCCCTCGCGAGGGTCTTGGGTCTTGTGTTGATGAAGATGGGCCGTGTTGGGCCCCCTTTGAGCCACGCGGCAGGCCGCAGGCAGGCAAGTCTGGGGACCCCCGTTCCCAGAACACCGACAAATAGTTACTGCGATAATTGGGTTGAAGTGATATATTTTATGTCTGCCCCAAATGATTTCGGATTCACTAGTAGTAACAAACAAAAGGTTGCCTTGTTAATTAACAGAAAATAGGGTGGAAACTATCACATGAGGCCGGTAAAAACGAGGCACACTGGGTTCGGCGCCATCGTTACTACAGCTGTGCGCGCGCGAGAAGTCTACATATCGAGGGGGCTACTGAGCGAGGCACAGAGACACAATGTTAGAGAAAGAAACCAATTGACAGATTACAATCAGATTGAGTTGTCACCCTTCTGCTATCATTGTTGGGGTGGCGGGAGGGGGAGGGAGAGAAAGACGTATCGAGAGTGCGCGCGGTAGGCACAGAGGCAAAACTAGCGAGTGTGTGTGTATGTGTGTGCGTGTGTTTGAAAGAGGAGTAGATAGATTACTATCAAGATCGAGGTGCCGCCCTACTCCTTCGGTGTCGGGTAGTGTGTGTGTGTTTGAGAGAGAAGGCAGTCGATAGATTAGTATCAAGATCGAGGTGTCACCCTACTCCTTCGGTGTTGGGAAGTGTGTGTGCGTGTGGTTGTGTGGGTCTGGGTGTGTGTGTCGGGGGGCGGGGGTGCAGTGACACTTACATATCCCTACTCTTATAAAAAATAGAGTTGGTGATGATGGTGTTCCTGCCATCCTGCAATATAGGCCATCCGATTTATACCCAACGATAGGAAGGAAATTGTGGCAATTTTGCAAAAAGATACCCACACCCCTCTCCACATTTGCAAATAAGGAATTCCCTCATTCATCCTTTTCTTCCACAAGATAAACTACTCATACAAATGCATCTTGATGTTCGGTGCAACGCATGGGCATCTTGCTAATAGGGAGAAGGAGTTTGTGTGACACATATATAGCTATACTAAGGGATAGGTAGGTAGAATTTGTGCGAGGCATACTTAAAGCATCACGAAGATAAACAAAATTGTGTGCATGCAAGTGCCAGAAAAATGAAGCGAGAAACAATGTGTGGGAGAGAGAGAGAGCGAAATCTCAAAACAAAAGGTGCTCTGTTGGAATCCCATTGTATGTATTCATATGGTTCTGGAACTCGAGTTAACCTTAGGCATATGTGTGAGAGACATTATTATACTTTGAGACATTAGTGGTTGTGGGTGGGCGGAATTAAAGGGGTGGGCATGTTCGACAGAGAGAGCATGTGTGTTTCTGTGTGAGAGACTTGTAGGACGGGGTAGAAAGACGAATTCTAACCTTGACGGAGGGAGAGAAATACACGAAGTGCACGTGTGTGATTCCAATGACCACAGGGAAATGAGATATGTATGCGTGTGAGAGAGATTGCACAATTCATTCATGTATCACTATCTAGCGTTCGTGGACGTGCATCGCTTGAACATAAATCAATATCTACTTTGTATCGTGGCCAAAGGTACAATATCGATTCAACGCTATAAACATTGGACACTCACATATCACATTTTTTTCTATTTAAATAAACCTTTTCAGTTGTGCATGCCAAAGTTACAGTGATGTTTCAAACAACCAATGTAGCTATCATGTACATGCACCATTGTTACTCTTGCATTCAAAATCATTAGTCTTGGACGATTTAAGATTCTACTATGAAGTAATATATGTAATATTCATATATGAATTCAACAGGTACGCAATTTATGAAATGGAGGCTATGTAATCATATGAGGTAACACTTTTAAGTAGCGGACTACAATATCCATTTCTTTTTGTGCGCCTCTACACTAACACGTCAATGCATTATATCTAAAGTAAATAGCCAATTGCACTAAATTATCTATTTACACGAGAAATACATAGGCTGAGCGTTTGATCCCTTTTTTGCGAACGCCCCACTACACCCGTACGATTGGCCGCGCCCGTGTCAACGTCCAAGTTATCGGCGCATCATCCCGAGTTATTGTCTTTTTTTCTAGGGTGGACACACCAGTTATTAACTGCTGACGCGTGCCCCGTGTACACAGTCTTGCATGACCTTCCCGCTAGCACGGTCCAAAATTAGTTGAAACTGGATACGAACGATCCCGCGGCGGCAAAATCTCCCGCCTTCTTATAAAATTTCCACCACCTTAGTCTTTAGCATGCGAAATTCCCCTTTTGTCCTTGGTGCACGGAGACCAATAGTTAAAATACCGCCCTCATCTACATAATAGGTCGGGGATGATTTGGTAACTTCTAGTTCCCCCCACTACACGACACCCACATTTCCTCTCCCCCTCCCGCAAAAACGACTAACTCGACAGCACCAGAGCATCTTGCATCACGCCGTCCGTACTTCATCGGCCTTTCTCCCCTCCCCTCTCGAAACCCTAGACTGCTCATCCACTGGCGTACCAGAGCCCATTCACTGCCAGCGGCATCCACCTCGCCGGATCTGCTTCTGCGGCCGCATCTACACCTCCCACCTCCCCTAGAAACAAGTAGACTACTCATCCACCACTGTACCACAACCCATTCAGTGCCGGCCTTGTCCATGGCGCCAGATCTGCTTCGCCGGTACTCTCGTCAACCACAGCGCATCTGCAGCGGCTCATTCGTACTCCCCACCGGAGATGCTTTGTCCACACCCCCCCCTCGGAGCCGCCCCACCGACGCCACGGTCGACGGCCTCTGATCCTCTTCGTCGACACCTTCCTCAACCCTACCGGAGCCGCTTCGCTGACAACATCGTCAACCCCATCGAAGTATCTTCTCCTATACCATTTTCAACCCTACCGGGGCCGCTTTGTCAACTCACAAGTCCATGGCCTCAGATCCGCTTCCTCGCACCCTCATCCAACCTACCGGAGCAGCTTCTGACACCCCTTCCATGGCCACAGATCCGCATCGTCGACACCATCCTTAACCCACCACCGGAGCAGCTTCACCTATGCCCTCGTCCACGGCCATAGATCCGCTTCGCCCACACCGTAGTCCACCCTACTGGAGCCACTCCACAAACACCCTGCTCGACGGTTCTTACCGGACCCCGACAACCAGCGCAGCGTCATCACCCTTGACGTTTCTAACCTGATTCCCACCGTCCGGCAAGATGCCAAGCACCCGCCACGGCCTAGGTACTTGTCACCTTTAAACCCGTCCAGCATCACCTGCCCGATGTACTTCAAATATACTAACAGGTCGCTGTTACCTGTTATGCAGCTGGCAAAAACTACAAGGACGATGTTTCTTCTAGACCTAACAGCTTGGCCAACCAAGATTCTGGACCGAGGCATTGCTATGATCTTGTAAGCATCTCTCTCTCTCTCTCTCTCTCTCTCTCCCTCTCCCCCTCTCTCTCTCTTTTATTGTTCTGTGCCTGCCAGCATGCTTTGCTAGGATTTTCGACCAGTAATCCCTTTGTGCAGACAATGATTTCTACTACTGGCTGCTAAATTAGATATGTAGATGTCATACATGATACTACCTCATACCTCCGTTCCTAAATATAATTCTTTCTAGAGATTCCACTATAGGCTACATACGGAGCAAAATTAGTGAATCTACACTCGAAAATGCATCTATATACATCTGTATGTGGTCCATACTGGAATCTCTACATAGACATATATTTAGGAACAGAGGCAGTACATTACACAAAATCATAGGTGGCATGTAGGAATTCCAGTACACTACATTAGGCTCCCTTAGAGTGCCTGCTAGTCCAGCACACAGAGTCATGGCTAGTTTATGCTACGCACACAATCATTAATTGGTGATTTAAATATGCGCAAGGGATATGCAATGTATTATCATGTAGAGATGTCTGAAATTAGCGGTGCCAACTTGCAGATTGGGTTACACAATGAAAGAGTACAAGATGTATGTGGCAATTTCATGGAACATCGCAAAAAAAAGGAGAGCCAGCGGTGAGCCTATACAGTGTGCTATGGTACGTCATTACTCAATTGCAATCATCGTGACATGTTATTTGTATGTCAGTTCTATTGGCCAAGTTTCTTAGGGACAGCTATTACGAGTTATCCTAAGAAAATGAGCACCTGTGAATATAAGCTCTATGTAATAAGCCAACCAGTTCTTTTCATTGCGTTTTCATCTTATCTTTGGTATGATAAGTGAAAAGTCTAGATAGCATTATATTTTTTTCATTTTGCTGCCCATATGAAAATTAATTTGACTTGCAAACATCACAAATTGAACCCAGTGCAATAATTAATATGATAGGAAAATAGACCATCACTATTTGCTCAAAATGCAAATACAAAGATACCATCTACTTGGCACAATCTACTTTGGTCAATGTTTTCCATAGAGATCCCATTGCCTAATTTAAACGAAAAACGCATGACCCACATTTAAATGAAGAACAATTATTTATTGAAATTCGATGGTCCAAGTGGCTGGTTATTATCATATAGCAGTACCACCTGAAAGCATCGTGTAGCAGCAGCAGCAGCTCATATCAACTCATCATACAGCAGCAGGAGCAGCAGTGTGCAATTCATCATATACCAGCAGCAGCTCATAACAATTCATCATATAGCAGCAGTAGGAGAAGCTCATAGCAATTCATCATATTGCAGCAGCAGGAGCAGCTCATAGCAATTCATCATATTGCAACAGCAGGAGCAGCTCATAGCAATTCATCATATAGCATCAGCAGGAGCAGCTCATAGCAATTCATCATACAGCAGCAGCAGGAGCAGCTTATAGCAACTCATCATATAGCAGCAGCAGCAGCTCATAGCAATTCATCATATAGTAGCAGCAGCAGCTCATAGCAATTCATCATATAGCAGCAGCGGCTCATAGCAATTCATCATATAGCAGCAGCAGGAGCAGCTCATAGCAATGCAACATATAGCAGCAGCAGAAGCAGCTCATAGCAATTCATCATATAGTGGATCAGAATGAAAATTTGGCAAAAAAATCAGAGGAGATCCTCACCTTGTTGGATGAGCTCATCCTTCAATAGCACCTCAAGGCCACGACATGGGAGGTGGGGAGGGGGAATAAGGTGCCTTCTACCGCAGTGTGGCATCAGCCGTAGTTGTGTAGCGCCTGTCGGAGTAGTGAGTTGGACAAACCACGGTGGAGCAGCTGCTGGAGACCATGACAATGAGGGGTGGCACCAGAGGGAGGAGCAGCCAGGGAGATTTGCCCCTACCTGCCTGCCATGTAGCCTAGCTGGACAGAGCATCATCGAGGAACAGGCCAGATGGGACCAGTGGCGACGGCTTGCTGGAGGAACCCTAGTGCTGCAGGCAGGGGATCGATGTAGAGGGAAAGGCGGGCAAGGGAATGAACACTTGTGTGTTTATTTTTACTTGAGGGTGAGGTGTGACACGGGCGTCACCATTTGCATTTTGAGTGTAATATAGGCAGACAACAGAGTCATTTCACTATTCCCCTTCCCTTCAATTTTTAGTGAGGTTCTACCCGAAACACCCCCCTCCAAAGAGAAATTAGTTAAGCCCAAGCCCATAACTCAAAAATGACTTCTTTACATCTTTTATGGCTTATTTTGACAATAAGCCCTGAAAAGGAGGAATAGAACTGGCCCTTAACCTGCAATTCAATTGTGTGTGCAATGATGAATCACTCCTGCCTGCTATAGTGTACATTTAGGCATCATGATACAAGGCATAACCTAATACATGTGCATTCCATTGTAGAATCTGGAATATGCAATGTTTATGTTAGTTCATATGTTGCACATGATGTTTAAATGCCCCTTAAATCTGGTCAGTCAAGTGATGGTCTTTAAGCCTCCTTCTTTGCTTCCTTTCTTGATATGTAAGATTTGCTCACACATCTGTTCAATTGCTTGTTTGCATTAGCCATCCATACTAGGACTGTTGGCTTTGATTACTTGTTGTTCTTGACCTAACACTCTAACATAGCTTGTCAACGATTTAAACACTAAGGGTTGTTGTAGTGGGGCCTTTTCTAACTCATAGGTGACATAAAGGTTTGGCTGTACACTAAAGTAGGCTCTCCAAGAGTACCTGGAGATCCAGTTCGAAGGTATGCCTAGTTTTTACATAGTGCAGACATAGTAAATACTCATTTCATTGTGTGCAAGTGCAAGAGATGCGGTATGTTTCATTATGTGGTGTTGTTTTGTTATAATCTCATCCTTTTGTGTTCACAGACTGGAAAATATGAATATTTATCTTCCAAGGAGACGAGTAACTACTTTGTGTCACCTTGTAGAGGGGGTGCAATGAAGATAAGATTGAGGATTTCCAAGTACAAGATGTTAGGAAGGAGTCTTGCAAGAGAAGTAGGAGTTGCGCTGAGCCTCTTCAACATGTTAAGATAAGTCACTGTATCCAACTCAATAGTTCAATTCCTTGTTTGTTTCAGGCATAGTTAATTTGCTCTTTTCAATTGCTTTATTTGTCCTCAGTTAATGAGATGCCCAAAGAATGATGTCTGATGTTGGGTACTTGTATAACTATTAGTTGACACAATTAAAGCCTTACCATTTAATTACTCTGCCGAAGTGTGCCTGAAGCTTTGAAGTCTATTAACCAACTATTATTGAATGAGGCTCACAATCTATTTTATACTAGGCTAATGATTGCATAGTTTTGCTTGCTGTAGAATGTTTGTATGAAATCCTCTGTTGTTCATTATGCTCCCTAAGACTTTAATTGAGCTACAGAATGGCCAACTGCTTGCTTACTTCTACGCAACGTCCTGTCTAAATTTGTAACTTGTCTGTGTTTTGGATTGGGCCCCAACATCATGCTCCTCTGGTGAGCTAAGAGAGATTTCTGTATGCAGGCTGCACAGACTACCTTTTTTATAATTTTTAAAATATCACCTTCTTATGCTTCATGACGTGTAACATTATTGTTAGTCCTGTTTTGCCATGTACAGAATAGTCTATCTTGCTCGCTTCACTGATGTAACTATGTTTTTGCCCTAGTCATGTGTGCTTACAGAAACATTTCAGGATGAGGTGACATCAACACAAAGATCTGCGAGCAGTGCGGCACGGTATAATGGGCCGTTAATGGGTATAAAGTGATACACTGTTCATTACGGGCCAGTTTTACCACGGGCCGTTAATGGGCCGAGGGTTACTAAGGGCCTCATATGGGCTGAAATACATCATGGGCCATACATGGGCCAGAAGTTAAAACGGGCTAGAATTATATTGGATGGCCTAGATGACGCTACTGGGCCTAATTCGGATAGGCCGTAAACGGGCCCTCGGTTAGCAGGCTGTAAATGGGCTATATGCGAACAGGCCGTTAACAGGCTTGCCGTGGGCCGGCCCGCCACCTTTTGACCAAGTCAAATGGGCCGGCCTTTTCACAGGAATGGGCCTCTATTGGGCCGTGCCACGTGTCGACATATGATAGGCGCTTTGGGTCCAATGGGTGGATGACATCTGTCCCAACGGCGAGCCAACACGTGTTCCCTCCAGCCAATGATGATTTTACACGTGGAAAATCCCCATTGGTCGGGGCTGTTAATGGGTTATCGGATCCAAAACCGGACCCGATAGCTTAACGGCTTTCCATTACGGTGGATGCCACGTGTCGGTCACCCTTGACGAAAGCACCTCTGCGACGCACGATTTATCATCATGGAAGTGGACACTTCCGTGATGATAATTTTGGTAATGTCATGGAACACTTCTACGACAGCATAGGTATGACTATCTTGATTCTGTCATAAATTTGTCATGGATGTACATGCATGACAGAAAACGTGACCTACTGTGACAAACACGTATCATCAAGGAAGTGTATTTTTTTGTAGTGATATCATGTTGCAAACTTTTCAGACGAAGAGTAAGGTGTGCTAGGTCGTTATCGTGCACTCAGCTATGCTATTGGAGTTGATGGACTCATTTACCTTTGATTCTTCCGCAGTTATCTTATTTAGATGGACTTAAGCCATATTATTGTAATAAGTTCTTTTCTGAGACATTCAATGTAATAAGTGTGTGATTGCACTCTGTTATAAATCCTTCGAGTACTGTGTGTGTCGGCATTACCGATCCAGGGATGACACTTATGCACAGAGATTTGACCGTCTGAGGTCGGATCGCTACAACGTGGATGTATGATAGCACCACCTATCGGAATCACGCCAAAAATCTCCATGTCTCCAATTGCGTTTGTACACTCCAATCCCATCCCTTTACTTTTTTGCAAATTGCATGCTTTACTTTCCGCTGCTCATATACTCTTGCCATGCTTGCTTGAAATGTATTGTGAATGTTTAAACTTGTGCTAAAACTCCACCTTAACTTGAAGAACTTAAAAACTACTAATTTTCTTTGTTGAATGTCTAATCACCCCCCCCCTCTAGACACCTCTTCTCGATCCTTTCAATTGGTATAAGAGCATTTGTCTCCATTGCTTTGGTTTAATCACCATTGGAGGAAGATGGATGAGTCTACGTTGGGGAGTCTTAGACGTAGAGTCCCTATACTTGATGGAGAGTTCTTTCATGAATGAAAAAAATGAGATGCTTGAGATTTTCAATGAATATCAATTGAACAAGTACATTACTAGCCCTTGTGCGCCCCTTGTTAACCCCTTGCATCATACCCCTGATGATTCTATTGACCTGATTCGCAACCTTAGAAATGTCAATCTTATCACTAGAGGTTTGCCTAGCAATTTGATTGTTTGCTTGCCTACTCTTGATTGTGCTTACACCATATGGAGATATCTTGAGGAACGATTTTCAAACTATTCCTTGCAAAATCTAGATGTGATTCTTCATAAGTCAATTGCCTTAAGTAAGATGAATTCCAATGATCCTAAGTTTGGTGATTGTCTATTTGAGCTTCATGACCTTATGCGTGCCAAAGGAGATGTTGGAATCATTAGCAATATCATCTCAGAAGTCATTATAATTCATAAAGATGAACATTGCCATGATCATATATCTAATGAATCACTCTCTCTAGGAAATGATCAATCACAAGACGATGTTGAACATGGATACTATGATGAGGATGATGTTAGTGACTTTGATCTCGATGAGTCTATGAGACACTTTGGTCTTATGGCAAATCTTCGTGGCTACATGGCTGGAGGAAAGGAATGGCTTCTTGGTAGTGGATGTACCGATCACTATATGTTTCGCGAGCTTGCTGAAAATGATGGCCCTCGAAAATATGTCACTTTTGATGATAACTCAAAGGGTAAGGTGGTTGGCCTTGGTAAGGTGGCCATCTCACATGATAGATCCATACAAAATGTTATGCTTGCTGAATCTCTTGGCTATAATTTACTCCATATCTAGATTAGCTGACTTTGGTTTCAATGTTCTATTTACTGAGGTAGATTGCCAAGTGTTTCAAAGAGATAATCATAATATGGTCTTTAACGGTATACATAGAGGTGACCTATACATTGTTGATTTCACTAAAAAGGCTCAAACTAGGACTTGCTTAATTGCTAAATCTTCTAAAGGCTGGTTGTGGCATAGGAGGTCAGGTCATGTGGGCATGCGAAATCCTGATAAGCTTATTAAAGGTGATCATATCCTTGGAGTGAAAGATGTTCTATTTGACAAGGATAGATTGTGCAGTGCCTGTCAAGCAGGAAAACAGGTTGGAGGAAGCCACCCCGGGAAGAACATCATGACCACGAGAAGACCTCTCAAGCTACTACATATGGATCTCTTTGGTCCAAACGCCTATAAAAGTCTCGGTGGAAACTCGTTTGGTTTAGTCATAGTCGATGATTTTCCAAGATTTGCGTGGGTGTTCTTTCTTGTTGATAAATCGCAAGTCCAAATGATCTTCAAGAACTTCGCTAGGAAGGCCCAAAATCAACTTGAAGTGAAGATCAAGAAGGTTTGCGGCGACAACAGAACGGAGTTCAAGAACGAAAATGTGGACACCTTTCTTGACGAAGAAGGGATTTCGCAGGAGTTCTTGGCTACGTGCACGCCTCAACAAAATGGAGTTGTTGAGAGGAAGAACCGGACTCTTATTGAGATGGCAAGAACGATGCTTGATGAGTACAAGACGCCAAAACACTTTTGGGAGGAAGTGGTTGAGACAGCTTGTCATGCAACAAATCATCTATATCTTCACAAGCTACTCGGCAAGACGGCATACGAGCTTCTGACAGGTAACAAACCCCAAGTTGGATACTTTCAAGTATTCGTCTCAAAGTGTTATATTCCTGATAAGCATCGTTGTTCTAAATTTGCTCCTAAATGTTTTCCTACTTGGTTATGGCTCAAACTCTCACACTTACCGTGTCTACAACAATTTCACCCGAAAATTTGAAGAGACGGTAGATGTGAAGTTTGATGAATCTAGCAGCTCGCAAGTAGAGCAATCGCCAATTGATGTAGGAGACAAAGACCCTTAGGAAGCAATCCAAGACTTGTCTATTGGCAAGATTCGTCAAACGGAGGTGAATGAGAGTACCTCGTCCGTCCAAGTGGAAGCTTCTACCTCACGACAAGGTGAACCAAGAGTTGATTCGGAAGCATCCAGAAGTGGGACACACCAAGATGAAGAAAATGAGGAAGTACACCAAGATGAACCTCATCAACCTCCTTATCCAACTCCACAAGAGAATAACAACACCAACAATGAAGAAGGCCAAGAGGAAGAACAAGATGATGAAGAAGATGTTCCACCCCGACCCAAAAAAAACCTCTCACGAGTTAGAGCAAGAGTTTCAAGAGACCATCCCGTCGAACAAATCTTCAATGATATCTAAACCGGCAGAATTACTCGCTCTAAAACTCGTTTGGCTAAATTTTTTTGAACATTATTCATTCATCTCTAGCATTGAACCTATGAAGGTTGAGAAAGAATTAGAAGATCCGGATTGGATAAATGCCATGCACGAAGAGCTACACAACTTTGAAAGGAACCAAGTGTAGACATTGGTTGAGAAGCCCGACAACAACCACAACATCATCGGTACCAAATGGGTGTTTTGCAACAAGCAAGATGAATATGTACAAGCTGTTCGCAACAAAGCATGTCTCGTCGCTCAAGGCTACACTCAAGTCGAAGGTATGGACTATGGTGAGACATATGCCCCCGTTGCTAGACTTGAGTCTGTCTGCATCTTACTTGCCTATGCAAATCATCATGATATTACATTGTACCAAATGGATATCAAAAGTGCTTTTCTAAATGGTGAAATTGAGGAGGAAGTTTATGTTAAAGAACCTCTCGGCTTTGTTAATCCTAAGAAACCCGGCCATGTATACAAACTTCGCAAAGCTCTTTATGGTCTTAAACAAGCTCCTAGAGCGTGGTATAAATGCTTGACCAAGTTCCTTATTGAAAAAGGCTTTGAGATTGGAAAAATTGACTCTACTCCTTTTACTAAATGGGTTAATGGAGAATTATTTGTATGCCAAATTTATGTTGATGATATCATATTTGGTTCGACTAACCCTCATTTTAGTGAAAAGATTGGAAGGCTAATGTCAGAGAAGTTTAAGATGTCTATGATGAGTGAACTCAAGTTATTTCTTGGTTTGCAAATCAAGCAAACTAAGGAGGGCACCTTTGTTTCTCAAACAAAGTATACCAAGGACTTATTCAAGAAGTTAAACATGCAAGAAAGCAATGGTATGAAAGCGCCCATGCCTACTAGTGGACATATTGACTTGACCAAGGATGGCAAACCGGTTGACCAAAAGGTTTACCGCTCTATGATTGGTTCATTGTTATATCTATGTGCCTCCCGTCCCGATATTATGCTAAGCGTGTGCATGTGTGCACGATATCAAGCGCCCCCCAAAGAATGTCATCTTAAGGCTGTGAAAAGGATAGTGAGATACTTAATTAATACACCAAATTTTGGCATTTGGTATCCTAAGAGGTCTTCTTTTGATCTTGTTGGCTACTCCGATTCGGACTATGCCGGTGACAAGGTTGATAGAAGATCCACTTCAGGTACTTGTGAATTTCTCGGTAGATATCTTGTGTCTTGGTCCTCCAAGAAACAAAACTCGATATCCTTATCCACTACCGAAGCGGAATACATTGCTGCCGGGTCATGTTGTGCTCAATTACTTTGGATGACCCAAACTATTAAAGATTATGGGATCTATGTGAAATATGTTCCATTGCTTTGTGACAATGAAAGTGCTATTAAGATTGCTCATAATCCCATGCAACATCCTCGAACTAAGCATATTGAAGTTCGTCATCATTTTATTCGAGATCATGTTGCTAAAGGAGACATTAATCTTAGGCATGTTCGTATCGATAAACAATTGGCAGATATATTCACCAAACCTCTTGATGAGAAAGTATTTTGCCGTTTGATAGGTGAATTGAACATCATCGATGCTTCAAACTTGGAGTAGAAACTTCATTTGGATACATGCAAGGCATGAGCCTTTAACTAATCCTTTATGATGATGATGATATGTCTTGGATATACTTGCACCCTTGCATGCTATCTACCCCTTTTAGGTACTTGGATGAATCTAAATCTATGAGATTGCAACTCACTCACATCTTGAGCAATCCCTACATCACTGATGCGGCTTGAAGCTACATTGGTATTTCCCCAAAGAGGAACGGATGATGCAGCACATCGGCGGTAGGTATTTCCCTCAGATGTGAAACCAAGATTATCGAACCAGTTGGAGAACCAAGCAACACAACTTAAACAACACCTGCACACAAATAACAACTTCCCGCAACCCGACGTGTAAAAGGGGTTATCAATCCCGTTCGGGTAGCGGCGCCCCAAGATGGGCAAACAGACGTGAATAAAATAGATTGATAGATCGAATGCCAAATAAAATGAATAATAATAAAACATAAAAAGGCATTTTTGTATTTTCGGTTTAGTAGATCTGAAAAATAAAAGCAAAGGAAAAGAGATCGCAGAGGCAAATAATATCAGAAAGAGACCCGGGGGCCGTAGGTTTCACTAGTGGCTTCTCTCGAGAAAAATAGCAAACGGTGGGTGAACAAACACACAGAAGAGAATAAAATACCTTTGCCTTACTCTCGTGCAATGACAAGTGAATAAACACTCATCGTGAGAATAACACATCTAGCATGGAAAATATTAGCCACCCCTCACCACTCCGCGAGCGAAACGAACACACAAAAGAGAAGTTTATTTTGAAAATTAGAGATGGCACATACAAATTTTCTTAGAACGGCAAGAGAATACCGCATATAGGTAGATATAGTGGACCCATGTGGCAAAACTGGTTTAACGGTTTTTGGATGCACAAATCGATATCATACTTAGTGCAAAATGAAGGCTAGCAAAAGATTGAGAAGCGACGAACCAAGAAACTAATAATCTCATAAGCAAGCATTAAGCATAATGAACACCGAATAATGCACTACAAGTAGGATATAATTTCATTGCATAATTATTGACTTTCGTGCTTGCATAGGGAATCACAAACCTTAACACCAATATTCTTACTAAAGCATAATTACTCATCAACATAACTCACATATCACATCATCATATCTCAAAACTATTACTAAGAATCAAGTTTATTTTGTCCAATGATCTTCATGAAAGTTTTTATTATATCCTTCTTGGATATCTATCACTTTGGAACTAATTTTCATATGTTGCTTTTGATAAGCTCAAACAAATATAAGTGAAGAGCATGAGCATAATATTTCTTTCTCTAAGTGAAGCAAGAGAACATTTCTTGAAAATCTTACTAACTCTCAAATAAATCTAAGTGAAGCAAGAGAGCATTTCTTCAAAAATACTAAAGCACACCACGCTCAAAAAGATATAAGTGAAGCACTAGAGCAGGTCCATAGCTCATAAAAAATTTAAGTGAAGCAAAGAGAGCAATTCTAACAAGTCATGACATAATTTTGGCTCTCTCAAATAGGTGTGTCCAGCAAGGAATCGAGAATTTAAACACAAAATAAAACAAGCAAAGACTCATATCATACAAAATGCTCCAAGCAAAACACATAGTATGTGTCGGTGTACAAAAGTAGGGGATCCCCTTTTTTTACCCCTCTACTTGTGCACGAGCAGTCAGAGCCGCACCTGCGGCCACACTTAGCAGGGCAAAGGGAGGAAACCAAAGGCATAAGACGAGCAAATAAACGCCAAGACCAGAGACACAAAGAGCAAGAGGGCGAGGTGGACTCCCCCGGCAAGGGTCTTGTGTGCTTATGATCTTCACAAAGATCTGCATGCCACCATGGAGGTGCCTCCCGAGCCTTGGTTCCAATGTGGTTGATGGTGTTGGAACCCTTGGGTTCAAGGCTCGGGAGGCACCTCCATGGTGGCATGCAGATCTTTGTGAAGATCATAAGCACACAAGATCAGATGAGGACCAGAAGACGACGATCCTCGGCAAGACCCGTGCCGAGGAAATCCGCGAGACCCCCGGCAAGATCCTTGCCGGGGACGACCGTGATGCCATGGCAAGATCCTTGTCGGGGCCCCGGCAAAACCCTTGCCGAGGACACCTGCGGGGCCACAGCCAGGCCCACGTCTGCCAAGACTCCACTGCCGTTCCCATACAGCTGCCAGCCCAACCAGCTGGGCAGGCACCTGCATGATGACGCGCGGCCTCCAGGCTAACTCAGCAAGCACCTACGTGGTGGCATGTAGATCTTCGTGAAGACTCTGCCACCGCACTAGCCCAGCAGCCAGCCAACGTGGCACTACAACGCCTCATCATCTCGGACGCGCGTCAGAGCCAGGCGAGGCGGCGACAGCTGGGACGAGCTTCCTTGCCATCCCCGATAAAGCAAGAAGGGCACGTCGGCAGCGCATTAAATGCATTTGTCCGACGGTGCCAGAGGATAGACTTAGCCACTGTGTACCTTTCCACCTCCTGTGTGCCATTGTGGCAACCCCTTTCTGACTATAAAAGGAGGCCCGAGGCGTACTGGAGAAGGATTCGAATCTTTTCAACTACGCATGCACCACAATTAGTTCGAGGGCTGATACGTCTCCGACGTATCTACTTTTCCAAACACTTTTGCCCTTGTTTTGGACTCTAACTTGCATGATTTGAATGGAACTAACCTGGAGTGACGTTGTTTTCAGCAGAATTGCCATGATATTATTTATGTGTAGAAACAAAAGTTCTTGGAATGACCTGAAACTTCACGGAACAACTTTTCGGAAATAATAAAAATCCTTGCAAAATATGAAGGCCAAGGGGCCCACCACCTGTCCACGAGGGTGGGGGGGGCGCCCCCTACCTCGTGGGCCCCCTGGGGCTCCTCCAATGCCAACTCCAACTCGATATATTTGCTTTCGGGGAGAAAAAAATCAAGGAGAAGAAATCATCGCGTTTTATGATATGGAGCCGCCACCAAGCCCTAAAACCTCTCGTGAGGGCTGATCTGGAGTCCGTTCGGGACTCCGGAGAGGGGGATAAGTCGCCGTCGTCATCATCAACCATCCTCCATCACCAATTTCATGATGCTCACTGTCGTGCGTGAGTAATTCCATCGTAGGCTTGCTGGACGGTGATGGGTTGGATGAGGTCTATCATGTAATCGAGTTAGTTTTGTTAGGGTTTGATCCCTAGTATCGACTATGTTCTGAGATTGATGTTGCTATGACTTTGCTATGCTTAATGTTCGTCATTAGGGCCCGAGTGCCATGATTTCAGATCTAAACCTATTATGTTTTCATGAATATATGTGTGTTCTTGATCCTATCTTGCAAGTCTATAGTCACCTACTATGTGTTACGATCCGGCAACCCCGAAGTGACAATAATCGGGACCACCCCCGGTGATGACCATAGTTTGAGGAGTTCATGTATTCACTATGTGCTAATGCTTTGTTCCAGTTCTCTATTAAAAGGAGGCCTTAATATCCCTTAGATTCCATTAGGACCCCGCTGCCACGGGAGGGTAGGACAAAAGATGTCATGCAAGTTCTTTTCCATAAGCACGTATGACTAATATTCGGAATACATGCCTACATTACATTGATGAATTGGAGCTAGTTCTGTGTCACCCTATGTTATGACTGTTACATGATGAACCGTATCCGGCATAATTATCCATCACCGATCCAATGCCTACGAGCTTTTCCTATATTGGTTCTCGCTTATTTACTTTTCCGTTGCTATTGTTACAATCACTAAAAAATACCAAAAATATTACTTTTGCTTCCGTTACTTTTATTACTGTTACCACTACTATCATATTACTTTGCTACTAAACACTTTGCTGTAGATACTAAGTTATCCAAGTGTGGTTGAATTGACAACTCAACTGCTAATACTTGAGAATATGCTTTGGCTCCCCTTGTGTCAAATGAATAAATTTGGGTTGAATACTCTACCCTCGAAAACTGTTGCGATCCCCTATACTTGTGGGTTATCAAGACTATTTTCTGGCGCCGTTGCCGGGGAGCATAGCTCTATTCTTTGAGTCACTTGGGATTTATATCTGCTGGGAACTATGAAGAACTTGAAAGACGCTAAGACAACAATTTGTCCCTCAACTACAAGGGGAGGTAAGGAACTGCCATCTAGCTCTGCACTTGATTCACCTTCTGTTTTGAGTAAGCTTGCGACACCTAAACCTTCTTTTGCTATTCGTTCTGATATGTCGCATTTTATTGATGATGCCACTTCTGCTATGCATGATACTTATAATGAAACTACTTTTATGCTTGATACTACTGTGCCCCTTAGTGAATTTCTTGATGAACAAATTGCTAGGGCTAGAGAGAAATAATTTATTGAAACTGATTATATTGATGAAAGTGATGATGAAGATATGCCTGTTATTCCTTAGGGTTATGTTTTTCATATGGAAGCTTCTATAGCTATTTTAGCCTGTAAAGGTAGATCTGAGCTCAAGAGGCTGTTAGTTAAATGGAGTAAGGAATCTCTTAGAGATAAAATGAAACCTGACCCTGCTTTTGCTACTTCACCTATTTGTGTTGCCGATAAGGATTATGAATTTTCTGTTGATCCTGATATAATTACTTTGTTGAATCCGATCCTTTTCATGGCTATGAATCTGAAACTGTTGCGGCACATATTACTAAATTAAATGATATAGCCACCCTATTCACTAATGATGAGAGATCTTGCTACTTTTATATCCTTAAAATATTTTCGTTCTCATTAAAGGGTGATGCTAAGATATGGTTTAATTCTCTTGATCCTGATTGTGTGCGTAGTCCCCAAGATATGATTTATTACTTCTCTGCTAAATATTTCCCTGCTCATATGAAACAAGCTGCTTTAAAGGAAATATTCAACTTTGTGCAAATTGAAGAAGAGAGTCTCCCACAAGCTTGGGGGAGGCTTCTTAAGTTACTTAATGCTTTGCCTGGTCATCCTTTTAAGAAGAATGAACTACTTGATATCTTTTATAATGGACTAACCGATGCTTCCAGAGATTACCTGGATAGTTGTGCTGGTTCTCTTTTCAGGGAAACAACAGCGGATGAAGCTGAAATCCTATTGAATAATATGTTGGCAAATGAAAATAATTGGGCACCTCCTGAGCCAGCTCCTGCTCCAAGTACTGAGCCTATTCCTAAGCCAACTCCGAAGAAGAGAGGTGTTCTATTTCTCAGTCCTGAAGATATGCAAGAGGCAAAGAAATCTATGAAAGAAAAAGGTATTAAAGCTGAAGATGTTAAGAATTTACCTCCTATTGAAGAAATACATGGTCTTAATTTACCACCTGTCGAAGAAAGATATGATCTTAATCCATTACCTATTGAAGAACCTCCTGGTCTTGATAACCCGGCACAGGTAGTAAAGGTAAATTCTCTCTATAGATTTGATGAAGGTTATATTCCTCATTATAAGTCTGCTAGACAATGCTTAGAAGAGTTCGATAATTTTATTGTCAAATAAGAAAATTTTAATGTTTATTTTGGTAGACAATTGAAATACAATTCCGATATGATTAAACACTTGGGTGATTATATGGCTAATATTAGAGGTGAACTTAAACTTGTTAGCAAACATGCTTCTATGGTTACCACCCAAGTAGAACAAGTACTTAAGGCTCAAAATGATTTGCTCAATGAAATGAATGGTAAGAAAAATGATTATGATGTTAGAGTGGCTACTAGAACTGGTAGAATGACTCTGGAACCTTTGTATCCTAAAGGACACCCTAAGAGAATTGAGCAAGATTCTCAGAGAAATAAAATTGATGCACCTAGTTCTTCTAAAAGGAAGAAAAAGAAAAATGATAGGACTTTGCAAACTTCTAGTGAACCTATTGTTGAACCACCTGATAATCCAAATGATATCTCTATGTCTAATGCTGAAACACAATCTGGTAATGAACATGAACCTAGTGAAAATGTTAATGATGATGTTCATGGTGATGTTCAACCTAGTAATGATAATGATGTAGAAGTTGAACCTGCTGTTGATCTTGATAACCAACAATCAAAGAATCAACGTTATGATAAGAGAGACTTTGTTGCTAGGAATCATGGTAAAGAAAGAGAACCATGGGTTCAGAAACCCATGCCTTTTCCTCCCAAACCATCCAAGAAAAAGGATGATGAGGATTTTGAGCGCTTTGCTGAAATGATTAGACCTATCTTTTGCGTATGTGATTGACTGATATGCTCAAAATGAATCCTTATGCTAAGAACATGAAAGATATTGTCAGTAATAAAACAAAGATACCGGAAGCTGAGATTTCCACCATTCTTGGTAAATATACTTTTAAAGGTGGAATACCAAAGAAACTTGGAGATCCAGGAGTACCTACTATACCATGCTCCATTAAAAGAAACTATGTTAAAACTGCTTTATGTGATCTTGGAGCTGGTGTTACTATTATGCCCCTCTCTTTATATCATAGACTTGATTTGAATAAGTTGACACCTACTAAAATATCCTTGCAAATGGCTGATAAATCAATTGCTATACCTGTTGGTATTTGTGAGGATGTGCCTGTTGTGGTTGCAAACGTTACTATTTTAATGGACTTTGTTATTCTTGATATTCTCAAGGACGATAGTACGTCTATTATTCTTGGAAGACCCTTTTTGAATACTGCAGGTGCTGTTATTGACTGCAACAAAGGCAATGTTACTTTTCATGTTAATGGTAATGAGCATATGATACACTTTCCAAGGAAACAACCTCAAGTTCACAGTATCAATTCTATTGGAAAAATTCCATCGATTATATTTGGAGGTTTTGAATTTCCTCTTCCTACTATTAAGAAGAAATATGATATTATTTTTATTGGGGATGTGCATATCCCCGTTGAGGTAACATAGTGTTATTCGAAATTTCTCCGGTTTCATGTTATTCGGAATGAGTTTGTTAACAAGACCTGATCAACCTTGTTAGTGGATTCCTTTTGATGAGCATGAGATGGATGAAACTAGAAGGCACAACCTTCTGCACCCTCTTTCTATTTTTTGTTATTTAGTTGAAATAAAGTAAAAATAGTATTTTCTGTCTGTTTTCTGATTTATCCGTGCAATATAAAAATACCCCGAAAATAAAAGTTCTCCAAATGCCCTGAAAATGAAATATGATTTTTTCTAGAATATTTGAGGATTTATGGAACTGAGCACACACCAGGGGGGTGAACCACCTGGCCACGAGGGTGGAGGGCGCACCCTACCCCCCAGGGCGCGCCCCCTGCCTCGTGGGTCCACGGTGGCCCTCCTCCAGTTATTCCTGCACCCATCCACTTCTTCTTCCTCCCACAAACACGAATATCTGGCTCAAGCACGAGTTCTAGCTCACTTTGCTGCGATTTTCGATCTCCTTGCTCAAAGCACCTCTCACAAAACTGCTTGGGGAGATTGTTCCTTGGTATGTGACTCCTCCATTGGTCGAATTAGTTTTTGCTCTAGTGCTTTATTCATTGCAAATTTGTGCTACCTAGGTGACCATGTTCTTGAGCTTGCATGTCAAATTTATATGGTTCCAAGTAGTTCTAATGCTTGATATAGGCTCTAGGTACTTGTAGGAGTAGTTCTTATCATTTTATTGAGTTTGGTTCACTTTTGTTTGAAGTTACTAAAAATTTCAAAAAAAATTCAGAGGAAGCAATATGCTTAGGAAAATGTTCCAAGGTGGTTCTTCAAGGAAGCAAGGACCCAGGCTTGCAATGCGTGATGCTGATGAGGAGCCCCCAAGGGACGCTCCAGTACGGCCCTGTGAATGGCCTTCGGAAAATTTTATGGATCGAGCGGAAATCAAAGAAGAATTTAACGCATATTTGCGTAACGCCGATCTTGTGAGCTTTGAGGCAGACAAATGCCCACAGTACCATCAACTCACTAGTTCATTTGTGGGGAGGTTTGAATTTTCATCTTCACGTAATTCTCCAACTATCATGTTTGATCTTTATGACAAATCTTATACCATGGACTTAGAGGATTTTACTTTTGCTTGCAAACTTCCACAATGGGGTAGTGCTAGTGATCCCCGTAAATCTGAATTTAGAAACTTTTTTTCTGGTATAACTGTAGGGGAATCTATATATATAGCACAAGCTACCATGGGGAGCATTCACTTTCCTGCTATACATTATTTTGCTCTCTTCATAGGTAGGTGCATAAATGGTAAAGATGAAGCATGTCATATGTGCGTGCCTGACCTCAGTATTCTTAGGTGCTGTGTTAGGAGACCAATCTTATAATATGGGATCCATTGTTGCACGTAGGTTGCATCATAATAGATTTAATGGAGATTTCTTTGGAGGAATTTATGCAACCCGCTTAGCTAATTTTCCTGAGGTGGACGTTCGTGAGGATGATATGGAGTTGCCTCCTACCTATTTATATTTTAATTGTATGGTCCACCACCAGTTTGTCGAGGGGAATGAATCACCTCTCCAATTTTGACTAATCTTTGACAAACGGCGTGTTGTCCGTATTACTCTCCCTGCTCCTGCCTTCTTTGATTATCAGGCAAAAGGAAGATATACTATTACCAGAGAGGAGGCAGATGAGTACGAGAGGAGAGCGGAGGCAGTCCGACGCCATGCTGCAGCTCAGGAGGCGATAGCCGCTGCATCTCAGTATGATCCCAGCTACACTTACGGGTATCCGCCAGGCTATCCCTGGCAATAAACCAATGTAGGCCAAAAGCCTAAGCTTGGGGGAGTACGTGTTTCCCACCGACATTACATTTATGTTCACACACACTCATTGCTAGATGTTGGTGCTCACACTTTTTCACTGTAATATCCATGCTAGTTTATTTTCTATTTCTTGCTTTCTTCTTGTGTGTTTGTTAAACTTTAAGAAAAACCAAAAAATTAGTAGTAGTTTACTTCTCTTGCTGTAGTAGTAATAATTAAAAGAAAACCCAAAAAGATTTCCCGTTCTTCTTTTGCTTCTTGGGAGCTTTCCCGTGTAAATAGTTTTTATTTCTTTTCTTTTCTTTGGGGGTCGATAGGAGAAGACCATAATGAAATTGTTGAAGTGGCTCTTATATGCATTATTGTAGATTTAACCAAGAGCCCATATTGCCTTGTCTTCTCCTGTTTATTGAATGCTCGCAGATTCCAGCTTTTTCCAATGCACGTGCACTCTTATTATTATTTGCTTCGTTCGGTCGTGCAAGTGAAAGGCAATTATGATGATATATGATGGGCTGACTGAGATGAGAAAAGCTGGTATGAACTCGACCTCTCTTGTTTTTGTAAATATGATGAGTTCATTGTTCCCGATTCAGCTTATTATGAATAAACATGTTTGCAATGACAATTAGAGATCATAGTTGCTTATGCCATGCTTGATTAGCTATGAGTTATAATGGTTTACCTTGCGTGCCAACATGCTATTCAAATGGTTCTGATGTGGTATGATGGGGTGGTATCCTCCTTTGAATGATTTAAGTGACTTGACTTGGCACATGTTCACGCATGTAGTTGAAACAAAATCAACATAGCCTTCACGATATTTATGTTCATGGTGGATTATATCCTACTCATGCTTGCATCCAATGTTTATTAATTTTAGTGCATGTTCATGACTGTTGTCGCTCTCTAGTTGGTCGCTTCCCAGTCTTTTGCTAGCCTTCACTTGTACTAAGCGGGAATACTGCTTGTGCATCCCATCCCTTAAACCCCAAAGTTATTCCATATGAGTCCACCATACCTTCCTATATACGGTATCTACCTGCCGTTCCAAGTAAATTTGTATGTGCCAAACTCTAAACCTTCAAATAAACATTTTGTTTTGTATGCTCGAATAGCTCATGTATCAACTAGGGCTGCCCTTATCTTCCATGTTAGGCGGGTTATTCTCAAGAGGAGTGGACTCTGCTCCTCACTCACGAGAAAATGGCTGGTCTCCGGGATGCCCAGTCCCATGATTTATGCAAACTAAATCAAAATAATTGCAAAAAAACTCCCCCTGGGACTGTTGCTAGTTGGAGACACTCGTTGTTTCGAGCAAGTCATGGATTGATGCTTGTTGGTGGAGGGGGAGTATAAACTTTACCATTCTGTTTGGGAACCGCCTATAATGTGTGTAGCATGGAAGATATCGCCATCTCTTAGTTGTTATGTTGACAATGAAAGTATGCCGCTCAAAATATTATTTATCTCTATTTAAAAACCGAGCTCTGGCACCTCTACAAATCCCTGCTTCCCTCTGCGAAGGGCATATCTATTTACTTTTATGTTGAGTCATCACCCTCTTATTAAAAGCACTAGCTGGAGAGCACAGCTGTCATTTGCATCCATTACTATTAATTTATATTGGGTATGACTATGATTGGATCTCTTTTACCATGAATTACAATGTCTAGTCAGTCCTTGATCTTTAAAGGTGCTCTGCATTTATGTTTTGCGGTCTCAGAAAGGGCTAGCAAGATACCATCTTGTTAGATCATATCATGATTGTTTTGAGAAAGTGTTGTCATCCGAGATTTAATATTATGGCTCGCTAGTTGATTATGCTATTGATATGAGTAAACATGAGACCTGACAGTTATTGCAAACGTGGTTAGTCATGATCCTTGCTGAAAACTTGAATGCTGGCTTTACATATTTACAACAACAAGAGCAAACAGAGTTTGTAAAAGTTTTTCTTTCTCTTTCAGTTTATCAACTGAATTGCTTGAGGACAAGCAAAGGTTTAAGCTTGGGGGAGTTGATACGTCTCCGACGTATCTACTTTTCCAAACACTTTTTCCCTTGTTTTGGACTCTAACTTGCATGATTTTGATGGAACTAACCCGGACTGATGTTGTTTTCAGCAGAATTGCCATGATGTTATTTATGTGTAGAAACAAAAGTTCTTGGAATGATCTGAAACTTCACGGAACAACTTTTCAGAAATAATAAAAAATCCTTGAAAAAGATGAAGGCCAGGGGGCCCACCACCTGTCCATGAGGGTGGGGGCGCGCCTGCCCCCCCTAGGGCGCGCCCCCTACCTCATGGACCCCCTGGAGCTCCTCCGGCGCCAACTCCAACTCTATATATTTGCTTTCGGGGAGAAAAAAATCAAGGAGAAGAAATCATCGCGTTTTACGATACGGAGCCGCCGCCAAGCCCTAAAACCTCTCGGGAGGGCTGGTCTGGAGTCCGTTCGACTCCGAAGAGGGGGATTCGTCGCTGTCGTCATCATCAACCATCCTCCATCACCAATTTCATGATGCTCACCGCCGTGCGTGAGTAATTCCATCATAGGCTTGCTGGACGGTGATGGGTTGGATGAGATCTATCATGTAATCGAGTTAGTTTCGTTAGGGTTTGATCCCTAGTATCCACTATGTTCTGAGATTGATGTTGCTATGACTTTGCTATGCTTAATGCTTGTCACTAGGGCCCGAGTGCCATGATTTCAGATCTGAACCTATTAGGTTTTCATGAATATATGTGTGTTCTTGATCCTATCTTGCAAGTCTATAGTCACCTACTATGTGTTATGATCCGGCAACCCCGAAGTGACAATAATCGGGACCACTCCCGGTGATGACCATAGTTTGAGGAGTTCATGTATTCACTATGTGCTAATGCTTTGTTCCGGTTCTCTATTAAAATGAGGCCTTAATATCCCTTAGTTTCCATTAGGACCCCGCTGCCACGGGAGGGTAGGATAAAAGATGTCATGCGAGTTCTTTTCCATAAGCACGTATGACTATATTCGGAATACATGCCTACATTACATTGATGAATTGGAGCTAGTTCTATGTCACCCTATGTTATGACTGTTACATGATGAACTGCATCCGGCATAATTATCCATCACCGATCCAATGCCTACTAGCTTTTCCTATATTGGTTCTCGCTTATTTACTTTTCCGTTGCTATTGTTACAATCACTACAAAATACCAAAAATATTACTTTTGCTTCCATTACTTTTATTATTGTTACCACTACTACCATATTACTTTGCTACTAAACACTTTGCTGCAGATACTAAGTTATCCAGGTGTGGTTGAATTGACAACTCAACTGCTAATACTTGAGAATATTCTTTGGCTCCCCTTGTGTCGAATGAATAAATTTGGGTTGAATACTCTACCCTCGAAAACTGTTGCGATCCCCTATTGTCGTGGATTTGTCACGTCAGATGTCCTTAGTGTCAGGACTTAGTCGCGAGGCCAATGCATCTATGTGGTAGCTTGAGAGGGGTTGAGTGGGACGAGAGACGCAGGGCGGATCAACACGCAAGACAAGGATTTAGACAGCTTCGGGCCCCGGGAAACATCATCCGGTAATAACCCTACATGCTGTTTGAGGCTAGGTCTCATTATCATCACGAGGGAGACGCCGTAAACCGGCTCTTGTGTCTAATCCTAGAGATTATTGATTGTTTGTAGCTTGTAGCTTCTAACTTCTAACCTGTCCCTCTTTGGGGAGCCCTGCCCCTCCTTATATATGTTGAAGGGGCGGTTTACATGTGGAGTCCTATTAGGATTAGGACTAGTCTATCTCTAATACAAACCGGATACAAGTCTTGGTCTTAACTCCTTGTAAGGTAAATATTCCTTTCCTCTTAAACTGGCCCACCATAGTTGAACCGGCCTTCTAGGCCTTGGGTCTTGTCATCCGTCTGATCCGCCCTCGGTTTACCAGTGAGTCAAGCGGATTGCTTGTAAACCGCCAAGGTCAGGGCGGGTCTTCAGATAAACCGCCAAGTCCGGCCGGGTTAACTTCTGGCCGGTTTACACCGCGGGGTATATCCCCGACATTAGCCCCCAAGTTTAGCTTGGATTCATCCATGGTAAACTTATGCTGATCATCCTTAAGTCCTTGTCATTCCTCCTTCTAGAAAATCCAGGTTAATAACCAGCTTCACACTCAAATTGCTGACATTGGTTTCTCATAAAAATATTGTAAAGAATAATCCACTTGAGTTGGCTTCCAAAGCGCCGGTTTAAGAAATATTGGTCTTGTAATACTCATCTGATATTCAGCCGGTTTGAAAATGTAGACTCGTCGGTTTATCATTGTCAAGATTGCCGGTTTGTAAGAACTGAATTCCAGGTCATGATTATTTCCAATGCCGGTTCATGATTGTTGTAGACACCGGGTCATAATGATTGGCTCAAAACAGAAAATTGGAAGATATTTCTCCCTTATATCCATATTACCTGTAGCCCCCAAGTGTCGGCTCATTATGTAATAATCAGCAGGGACTTTGTAAATATAATCTTTTAAACTTTGAACAGCAGCATGTAGCCCCCAAGGGCCGACTCAGTAAGATAATATTGAGCTGGGACTTTGATATACACTTCAATGAAAATAACATCATATGATGTAACCCCCATCATGGGGCTTGAATCCACGTCCACAAGGTTAAGAGCCTTGTGCTTTACCAACTGAGCAGTGGACCCTTCAATACAATGGATAAAAAGCTTTGTACCTTGAATAGTTGACAGGAGCAATTGGTAGCCCCCAAGTGTCATGGTGCATGCTTGCAGCGACATGAGACTTGCATATTTGATATAATCTCAACTTTGAATAATGTAGCCCCCAAGTGCCGGGTTGTAAGCCTGCAGCAACTCGGGACTATTCCTTCAATTGTAGAAAATGATAACCATTGCGCTAAAGCGACTTTGAAAACCTTAATCATAATATTAATAACCATAATAAAAATCCAGCCATGTTGGCTATTCAAGATAATATAATCTGGTATGAAAACCTTATTCATCCAATATCATAATGAAAATTCAGCCAAGTTTGGCTATTTGAATAATATAATCCAATAATTTATAAGCGCATGATTCCAGTGGCGCAATCCAAATATATACTGGCGACTTATAGTCCAAAGCCAGACCGGTTTAATAAACACTGGATAATTTATCATCAAACCGGCGACTTATCGTCTGAAAACCAGGCCGGTTTAACAAACACCGGATAATTTATAATCATACTGGCGACTTACCGTCTTAAAGCCAGGCCGGTTTAATAAACACCGGATAATTTATAATCATGCTTTATTCAACCTGTTTCTGCATACAACAAGTTTAAAGTGTCCTGGCGGTTTACCGCCGGACGGGTCATAATGCTCAACATATAACCTGGGTTTATAACCAGGGCTGCACTTAAAAATATGAAATATATCATACCTGTGACATTGAATCACATCGCTGGTTTACCAACTTTCTGTAGTAAGAGTGATAACCCCAATCTTGAGTAATGATAACTCCTTCCATATTGCGCCGATTTATGATAAAACCGTACCGGGTTGTGATAAACACCGGTTTAACCATATATATACTGGTGACTTGTAGTCAAACCAGACCGGGCTGATAGTCTCCGGATTATAACTTGATCGTGTACTGACAACTTGTAGTTGAAAGTCGAGCCGGGTTGATAAACACCGGTTTACTCCATAATAGGATGGTAACAGAAAATCAAACCGGGCAGATAGCCTCCGGATTAAGATTTGACCGTGTTCCGTCAATTTGTAATTTGACAGTCGAACCGGTTTAAGAATTGTCGGTTTAAAAATGCAACCAAAATAAAAAACAACTCCTCAAGAAAGGCAATTGAAGCAAAAGCAATGGCAACAACTTTTTGCAAAAGAAGAGCTCTACTGAGTTGGTCATATGGAATTACCATGGTCAGACGCAACCAAGCCCCCCGAAGGCGTAGCGATGGTGCCAGTCAGCCAGGACCCCAAAATGACGCGTGGCGTTACGCCGGCCAAGTGGCATTGCATTGGTTCGGATTCGACCAAGCCCCCAAGTGACTCAATGGCCTAGGGCCGATCAAGTGGCATTGCATTGGTTCGGACACGACCAAGCCCCCAAATGACTTATTGGCTGTTTAAAAGCCGATCAGAAGGCATTACCATCATCAAGACATGACCGAGCTCCCATAAGGTGTAACTACGGTTCAAGTCGATTAGGTCCCCAACTGACTCAGTGGCAAATGTGCCAGCCAGAAGGCATTACCGTCATCAAGACATGACCAAGCTCCCAGGAGGTGTAGCTACGGTTCAAGTCGACTAGGTCCCCAACTGACTTTGTAAGGATAGCTATGTTCTCTTTGGTTCGAATACGACCTATGTTTGAACAGGAAGCCCCATGTTTGAACCGCGCATCATGGCAGCAGGTCTTCAGTAATTTTTAACCTTTTTGCAAGAGATAAATTCTTCTTGAACCGGGATCTTGAACCGGATCTTAAGAGCTTCAAAGCTTTGTGGGAGACATCTTTCCCTTGAACCGGATTTAAAACCGGAATCTTCATTTTCAGCCGGAAATTTTCTGACGGCCTTTAAACTCGAACTTGCGAGAAGTTAATTCCTTTTTGTACCGGACATTGTTAAACCGGATTTGAGCGCTTCAAAGCTTTGTGGGAGACATCTTTCCCTTGAACCGGATTGTAAACCGGATATTTGAGAGCTTCAGTGATACTGACTTCCCTTCAGCCAGGTTTCAAACCGGAATCCTTTCTGATGATCCGAAACTTCTTCATTGAGTCGGGATTTTGTAACTGCCATATACTTTCTAAGCCGGAAATTTTCTGACGGCCTTTAAATTTTCATCAACATAACAGTAGCCTCCGGGATCGGGTTATCTTTCCCTCCATCGTCCCTGGGTTCTTAAACCGGCTGAAACTGGCAAGACTTGCTACGTCATATCATCGTAGCCCCCAAGTCTCAAGGTGACTCGAGGAGTTGGCTTGAGATTCTCCGTTATTTGACCGTGATATAAACCGGCACCACTTGTATATCATTGGTGTTGATAGCATGATGTGAATCCACAGAAGGCTGAGGTGACTGTGGCGGGTTGTAAATGATCCCGTATGAACCGTGTCAGCAACTCGGCCAATGGTTCCTTCCAACTGGTGATTTGTAGTTAACCAAACTGTAACGGCGGCGACTTGTCCGCCTGCCCATTGATCCATCCAGTGCAGACGGCGGTTGATGATAACTTGCCTTCAATTTGAAAGAAAACCGGGCTACCCAAGCTGTGACTTGTTCATACTCAATAAATGGCTCATGCAGACATGTGCGGCCCGGTATGTTGATGTAGACCGGACTGCGGGGGATGGCAGCCTGTGCACGCGCTATTGGGTAATTCGCATGGTCCTGACGAGTTGACGCGGACTGGATCGCGATATAAACCGGCACGGGTTATCCAATAGCTCTGCGATATAATAATCCCTTTTTACAATAGACAATTTGTCCTGCATTGTAAAACTTGCAAGCCGAAGTAATTGCTTTTTTTTTAAGAAAGCGATATATAATATGAAAATATAATGGATAGATTTCACCTGATATGTTAGGCAGAAAATATCCACCGCGGAGTTCATGATCACCTTGCCCCCCTTTTTGTTCTTACCAGCGGGGGTGCGTCAGCGAAGCGGACGGTGACTTATGGCCGCAGGGGTGAAGCGGCGACATGAGGCCAAAGCGGGGCGGCTTACGGCAAGTGCGGGTGAGCGAGCCACGGCAGAGGCAGAGTTGAGGCCGCACGGGGCGTTCAGTGACCCGGAGCAGAGGCGGAGTCGTGGCCACGCGGCAGAAGCGGAGGCGGCTCAGCTGCACGGTCAAAGCAGCGAGGAAGGTCCGCGAAGGCGGTTTGGCGATGGTAACACAACCCACCGCAGACGACCAGCGCCGCCTTGCCCTGCTCATCGTTGATAGTGCGATGCAAGCACAACCAAATAATTAGTATTCAAAAAATTTACTGTATGGTAGTAATACCTTGCAAGCTTCTTGAAAGGGAAACTGTATGCTTGATGTGAACAAACTGTTCCCAGCTTCTTCTGCACCATGGCTCAAGGTGCGCGGCAACAGGCGCTCAAGGCGAAGATGTCAGGCTAGTGGTACAAAGTTTGTCCGGCTAGGCTGCGGAAGGCTGCGGCCCTGGAGTCTTTAGTCTCGCAACTTTCGTCCCCAACTTGTCTATCTGCTATCACCTTGCATGCACGTACAATGGAAAAACTGGATTTTCTTAATCTAGTACTCACGTACACAACCATCCGAGGCTGTCTCAGATTTGACCGGCCAGTTTCCTTTGTCTCTTTATGATGATGTATAACTCTCAACTCCAATAATCCATCACCCATAGGGAACCGTGCCAAAGCTAGCACCTTTCGCTTGAACAAGTCTGAGGCGTTGTATGCAAACAGCCATGTAGCACGTCAATCCCTCCTCGAAACTTCAAACAGGGAGTAGCGTCGACTCTGTAATGCAGCCGTCTCGGTTTAATAAATCATGGCGGTAGTTTCTGGGTGATCCGGCCACATACAGACAAACTCCTGCCTATCTCGATGTAACGCGCCGTGTGCTGTCGCAGAAAAATTTGATGTGTCCTCAGATTGACAGATCGTCAGAGATACCTGTGGCAGTGCATAAGCCGTAACCCTAATTTATTATGAACTTAATTTTTGTCCTCGTCAGTCCAACTGCTTTTTGTTGATGTAAACTCTTCCTCGCCGTCTATCGCTCATCCGGCAGGTCGTGGCTTCTCAATCCTTAAAAAGATCCGGCCGGCGCAACGGCCAGCGGCTGTACGGCAGCAACCCGGCAACGGATTCACATGGGACGGCTCAAGATGACCAGCAGAGATGTCAGTTTGAAGCCCAGGTGGCTCTGAACGGGAGTCAACGGCGACTTGCACACCGTAGACGACTCGGCAATGAAGCCGAATCTGGGTTGTTGATGGGTTGGCCTCCGCTCCTACCTTCTTTTTTTAATTCCATTAATCCTAAATTGCAAACAGTACAGGACGACCATGCCGGGATCCCTCGGTTCCTGACGTGTCGACGAAACAGGTTGCGGTCTCTTCTGCACCAAAAAATTATGATCTTCTCGATCCCCGAGGAAAAAATTATGAACAGGAGCGCTGATGAGGATGGCTTGGTGATTCAGTGTGAGGCCGTGAGGGCGGTTCAACGACTTGAGGCGCTCGTAACAGCAACAAAGGAGTCCAATCCCATGGTCAATCCGCTCTTGGGTCGTCGTTGATTCTGGTCTTTGCGCGGAGGTCATGCTGTAGCAGAGGGCCGGTCCGGGCAGAATCCGAGGCAGCCTGGAGCGCACAACGGCGGCTGGCGGCATCTCAGTTTCCTCCAAGCAGCAGACGTATTCCTTGTTGGGGATTTTTCCTTCAGGTTGTAGAGAGACTTGCTCGAACAGCACCACAGAGCACAATAATAATTGAAGAAAGAAAAATGGCCCTGTAGCCTCCGCGTGACGACAAGTAGTATTAGTGAACAATAATATCTGATGATCGGGTTTGCTTTGATTTTCCTGCAGTCTATAGATGATTTTGACGTTTTTGTAGGAGCACTAGTAGATCTCCGCTGGCTTTGCAGATTCATTGCACAGTGCACTGATGAATCATCTCGAAACTTGAAGCGAGGGTTCCCAGCCACTTCGCCAAACAGCGGTGACTTTCAAGGGGTTGACCCGATCGCGTAATTAGACAGTACGTGAAAGAGACGGTTTCGATTGCCTCGAACCCCTGTCGGTCTCGGCGACACTTGCGACTTACCAGATCGCGGAACGGCGGCTGCACACACACGTGACCCTACAACAGATCTTGTTGAATAGATACGTCTGCCGGTCGATTCTGAATTTACCTTTTGATTCTCCTCTGTTTTGCGCAGCTGCAAAAACTTCCCCAATAAACTTTTTCAACTATCCGGCAAATCGCGAACTTCTCGAAACCCTAGGACAGATCCCTCCAAGAACTCAATACCACCGTGCGCAGGCCCCACGGTGGGCGCCAACTGTCGTGGATTTGTCACGTCAGATGCCTTAGTGTCAGGACTTAGTCGCGAGGCCAACGCATCTATGTGGTAGCTTGAGAGGGGTTGAGTGGGACGAGAGACGCAGGGCGGATCAACACGCAAGACAAGGATTTAGACAGCTTCGGGCCCCGGAAAACATCATCCGGTAATAACCCTACATGCTGTTTGAGGCTAGGTCTCATTATCATCACGAGGGAGACGCCGTAAACTGGCTCTTGTGTCTAACCCTAGAGATTATTGATTGTTTGTAGCTTGTAGCTTCTAACTTCTAACCTGTCCCTCTTTGGGGAGCCCTGCCCCTCCTTATATATGTTGAAGGGGTGGTTTACATGTGGAGTCCTATTAGGATTAGGACTAGTCTATCTCTAATACAAACCGGATACAAGTCTTGGTCTTAACTCCTTGTAAGGTAAATATTCCTTTCCTCTTAAACCGGCCCACCATAGTTGAACCGGCCTTCTAGGCCTTGGGTCTTGTCATCCGTCTGATCCGCCCTCGGTTTACCAGTGAGTCAAGCGGATTGCTTGTAAACCGCCAAGGTCAGGGCGGGTCTTCAGATAAACCGCCAAGTCCGGCCGGGTTAACTTCTGGCCGGTTTACACTGCGGGGTATATCCCCGACACCTATACTGGTGGGTTATCAAGGGCTCAAGAACACTCAAATATACACCAAAGCAGGACTAGGGTATTACGCATCCTTGCGGCCCCAACATGGGTAAACGATCCTTGTGCTAGCTACCAGACCCGCTCTTTGCACAACCCCGCGTCCGCCAACCGTAGAAGGGATCCCAGTGATTCCATAGTTGTTGTTTCCACCGACATCTTTGGTGCGCCAGGTAGGGGGCGCAGTTGTGAAAATCCGGTCTAGCAGTTAGTTTAGCGGTTCTTCATCTCCATGGCTCCCAAGAAGAAGACGGTCACGACGATCGGTTCATCGGGAGCCGAACGGCCCGTACCAGTGCAGACTAGTGGTGGGGCGGTCACGGACGGAAGCCGAGGCGTGGCCCGCGAACACCTACATCGCTCTGGCAGTCAAAGCCTGGCAAGCGTCATCCTTCATGCGCGAGACGACGGGCCGCACGCCGCCAAATCCAACGACGGAGCCCCCCCCCCCCCCGCAGGCGGCGCGGGGCCCTCCAAGGGCGGCGTCGTGCCACCTGAGGGAGTCCTGGATTAGGGGGTGTCCAGATAGCCGGACTATAACCTTTGGCTGGACTGTTGAACTATGAAGATACAAGAATGAAGACTTCGTCCCGTCTCCGGATGGGACTTTCCTTGGCGTGGAAGGCAAGCTTGGCGATACGGATATGTAGATCTCCTCCCATTGTAACCGACTCTGTGTAACCCTAGACCTCTCCGGTGCCTATATAAACTGGAGGGTTTTAGTCCATAGGACGAACAACAATCATACCATAGGCTAGCTTCTAGGGTTTAGCCTCTCTGATCTCGTGGTAGATCCACTCTTGTACTACCCATATCATCAATATTAATCAAGCAGGAGTAGGGTTTTACCTCCATTGAGAGGGCCCGAACCTGGGTAAAAACATCATGTCCCTTGTCTCCTGTTACCATCCGCCTAGACGCACAGTTCGGGACCCCCTACCCGAGATCCGCCGGTTTCGACACGGACATTGGTGCTTCCATTGAGAGTTCCTCTGTGTCATCATCTTTAGGCCCGATGGCTCCTCCGATCATCAACAGCGATGTGGTCCAGGATGAGACTTTTCTCCCCGGACAGATCTTCGTATTCGGCGGCTTTGCACTGCGGACCAATTCGCTTGGCCATCTGGAGCAGTTTGAAAGCTACACCCCTGGCCATCGGGTCAGATTTGGAAGTTTGAACTACACGGCCGACATCTGCCGCCGAACAGTGCCCTGGAGGCCGCACCCGTATCCGCTCCGACCCTTAGCTCGGAGCCAACCGCGCCGATCGACGACGGGTGGCTAGACCCCGCCGCGGGGGCTGCAGTCTCAACGGCGATCGAGCCGAACACTGGCCTTGCCCTCTGCGAAGCCCGTGACTCCAAGGTGCCGGACTCTTCTCCGGACTCCGGACCCTCCGCGCCCCTGCCAATCGAATCCGAGTGGGCATCGATCATGGAATTCACCGCCGCGGATATCTTTCAGCACTCGCCCTTTGGCGACATTCTGAATTCACTAAGGTCTCTCTCTTTGTCAGGAGAGTCCTGGCCGGATTATGACCGGCAGGATTGGGATGTGGACGACGAAGAAATTCGACGCCCACCCACCACCCACTTTGTAGCCACTGTCGATGATTTAACCGACATGCTAGACTTCGACTCCGAAGACATCGACGGTATGGACAACGATGTAGGAGACGAACAGGAACCAGCTGTTGGAAATATGCCCTAGAGGCAATAATAAAATGGTTATTATTGTATTTCCTTGTTCATGATAATTGTCTATTGTTCATGCTATAATTGTATTGACTGGAAACCGTAATACATGTGTGAATACATAGACCACAACATGTCCCTAGTGAGCCTCTAGTTGACTAGCTCGTTGATCAATAGATGGTTATGGTTTCCTAACCATGGACATTGGATGTCATTGATAACATGATCACATCATTAGGAGAATGATGTGATGGACAAGACCCAAACCTAAGCATATCACAAAGATCGTGTAGTTCGTTTGCTAAAGCTTTCCTAATGTCAAGTATCATTTCCTTAGACCATGAGATTGTGCAACTCCCGGATACCGTAGGAATGCTTTAGGTGTGCCAAACGTCACAACGTAACTGGGTGGCTATAAAGGTGCACTACGGGTATCTCCGAAAGTGTCTGTTGGGTTGGCACGAATCGAGACTGGGATTTGTCACTCCGTATGACGGAGAGGTATCTCTGGGCCCATTCGGTAATGCATCATCATAATGAGCTCAATGTGACTAATGAGTTGGTCACGGGATCATGCATTACGGTACGAGTAAAGTGACTTGCCGGTAACGAGATTGAACGAGGTATTGGGATACCGACGATCGAATCTCGGGCAAGTAACGTACCGATTAACAAAGGTATTGGCGACATTCTGAATTCACTAAGGTCTCTCTCTTTGTCAGGAGAGTCCTGGCCGGATTATGACCGGCAGGATTGGGATGTGGACGACGAAGAAATTCGACGCCCACCCACCACCCACTTCGTAGCCACTGTCGATGATTTAACCGACATGCTAGACTTCGACTCCGAAGACATCGACGGTATGGACAACGATGTAGGAGACGAACAGGAACCAGCTGTTGGAAATATGCCCTAGAGGCAATAATAAAATGGTTATTATTGTATTTCCTTGTTCATGATAATTGTCTATTGTTCATGCTATAATTGTATTGACTGGAAACCGTAATACATGTGTGAATACATAGACCACAACATGTCCCTAGTGAGCCTCTAGTTGACTAGCTCGTTGATCAATAGATGGTTATGGTTTCCTAACCATGGACATTGGATGTCATTGATAACATGATCACATCATTAGGAGAATGATGTGATGGACAAGACCCAAACCTAAGCATATCACAAAGATCGTGTAGTTCGTTTGCTAAAGCTTTCCTAATGTCAAGTATCATTTCCTTAGACCATGAGATTGTGCAACTCCCGGATACCATAGGAATGCTTTGGGTGTGCCAAACGTCACAACGTAACTGGGTGGCTATAAAGGTGCACTACGGGTATCTCCGAAAGTGTCTGTTGGGTTGGCACGAATCGAGACTGGGATTTGTCACTCCGTATGACGGAGAGGTATCTCTGGGCCCATTCGGTAATGCATCATCATAATGAGCTCAATGTGACTAATGAGTTGGTCACGGGATCATGCATTACGGTACGAGTAAAGTGACTTGCCGGTAACGAGATTGAACGAGGTATTGGGATACCGACGATCGAATCTCGGGCAAGTAACGTACCGATTAACAAAGGGAATTGTATACAGGATTGATTGAATCCCTGACATCGTGGTTCATCCGATGAGATCATCGTGGAACATGTGGGAGCCAACATGGGTATCCAGATCCCGCTGTTGGTTATTGGCCAGAGAGCTGTCTCGGTCATGTCTGCATGATTCCCGAACCCGTAGGGTCTACACACTTAAGGTTCGGTGACGCTAGAGTTGTTACGGGAATTAGTGTGCAGTTACTGAATGTTGTTTGGAGTCCCGGATGAGATCCCGGACGTCATGAGGAGTTCCGGAATGGTCCGGAGGTAAAGATTTATATATGGGAAGCCATATTTTGGCCACCAGAAAATGTTTAGGATTTTTCGATATTGTACCAGGAAGGTTCTAGAAGTTTCCGGAGTGGGGCCCACCTGCATGGGGGGAACCCACATGAACGTGGGTAGTGGGGCAAGGCCCCACACCCCCGGTCAAGGCGCACCAAGATCCCCCCTTAGGAGGAATAAGATCATATCCCGAAGGGATAAGATCAAGATCCCTAAAAAGAGGGATAACAATCGGTGGGGAAGGGAAATGATGGGATTTCTTTCCCTCACCTTTGCCAACGCCCCAATGGACTTGGAGGGCAAGAAACCAGCCCCCTCCACCCCTATATATAGTGGGGAGGCACATGGGAGCCGCACCCCTTCGCAAGGCGCAGCCCCTCCCCTCCCCAACACCTCTCCTCCTCCGTTAAGAGCTTGGCGAAGCCCTGCCGGAGTACTGCTGCTCCACCACCACCACGCCGTCGTGCTGCTGTTGGAGCTTTCTTCCTCAACCTCTCCCTCCTCCTTGCTGGATCAAGGCGCAGGAGACGTCCTTGCTCCGTACGTGTGTTGAACGCGGAGGTGCCGTCCGTTCGGCGCTAGGATCATCGGTGATTTGGATCACGACGAGTACGACTCCATCAACTCCGCTCGCGATCTACTGTTGGAAATATGCCCTAGAGGCAATAATAAATAGGTTATTATTATATTACCTTGTTCATGATAAATCGTTTATTATCCATGCTAGAATTGTATTGATAGGAAACTCAGATACATGTGTGGATACATAGACAACACCATGTCCCTAGTAAGCCTCTAGTTAACTAGCTCGTTGATCAATAGATGGTTACGGTTTCCTGACCATGGACATTGGATGTCGTTGATAACGGGATCACATCATTAGGAGAATGATGTGATGGACAAGACCCAATCCTAAGCCTAGCACAAAGATCGTGTAGTTCGTATGCTAAAGCTTTTATAATGTCAAGTATCATTTCCTTAGACCATGAGATTGTGCAACTCCCGGATACCGTAGGAATACTTTGGGTGTGCCAAACGTCACAACGTAACTAGGTGGCTATAAAGGTACACTACAGGTATCTTCGAAAGTGTCTGTTGGGTTGGCACGAATCGAAACTGGGATTTGTCACTCCGTGTGACGGAGAGGTATCTCTGGGCCCACTCGGTAGGACATCATCATAATGTGCACAATGTGATCAAGGAGTTGATTACGGGATGATGTGTTACGGAACGAGTAAAGAGACTTGCCGGTAACGATATTGAACAAGGTATCGGATACTAACGATCGAATCTCGGGCAAGTGCAATACCGCTAGACAAACGGAATTGAATACGGGATTGATTAAATCCTCGACATCGTGGTTCATCCGATGAGATCATCGTGGAACATGTGGGAGCCAACATGGGAATCCAGATCCCGCTGTTGGTTATTGGCCGGAGAGGTGTCTCGGTCATGTCTGCATGATTCTCGAACCCGTAGGGTCTACACACTTAAGGTTCGGTGACGCAAGAGTTGTTATGGGAAATAGTATGTGGTTACCGAAGGTAGTTCGGAGTCCCGAATGAGATCCCGGACGTCACGAGGAGTTCCGGAATGGTCCGGCGGTGAAGATCGATATATTGGACGAAGGGTATTGGAGTCCGGATGTGTTCCGGAGGTACCAGGCTATGGCCAGCGTGACCGAAAGGTGTTTCGGGAGCCCGGCAAGTGTTGGAGGGCCTCATGGGCCAAAGGGGAAGGGGCAAACCATCCCACTAAGGGTTGGTGCGCCCCCCACACCCTTTCCCACGTTACTTGGGGAGGTGGGGCGCCTCCACCTGGCTTGGACCTCTAGGGGCTCTAGAGGATGCAATCTCCTAAGTCTCCCTAGGATTTTCCCTAGGGAGAACTAATCTGCCTAGCCGCCGCCCCCTAGGGGAAACCCTAGGGTGCCTCCCCCTCTCCCCTTGCCCCTATATATAGTGGAGGGGTGGGAGGGCAGCCGTGAGCTCTTCCCTGGCGCAGCCCTCCCTCCTCCTACCTTCTCCTCCTCCTCCATGGTGCTTGGCGAAGCCCTGCCGGAGAACCACGAGCTCCACCACCACCACGCCGTCGTGCTGACGGAGCTCTCCCTCAACTTCTCCTCTCCCCTTGCTGGATCAAGAAGGAGGAGACGTCCCCGGGCTGTACGTGTGTTGAACGCGGAGGTGCCGTCCTTTCGGCACTAGGATCATCGGTGATTTGGATCACGACGAGTACGACTCCATCAACCCCGTTCACTTGAACGCTTCCGCTTAGCGATCTACAAGGGTATGTAGATGCACTCTCCTTCCCTCGTTGCTAGATTACTCCATAGATTGATCTTGGTGTTGCGTAGAAATTTTTTGAATTTGTGCTACGTTCCCCAACAGTGGGATCATGAGCTAGGTCTATTGCGTAGATTCTATGCACGAGTAGAACACAAAGTAGTTGTGGGCGTTGATTTTGTTCAATATGCTTACCGTTACTAGTCCAATCTTGTTTCGACGGTATTGTGGGATGAAGCGGCCCGGACCAACCTTACACGTACGCTTACGTGAGACCGGTTCCACCGACTGACATGCACTAGTTGCATAAGGTGGCTGGCGGGTGTCTGTCTCTCCCACTTTAGTCGGAACGGATTCGATGAAAAGGGTCCTTATGAAGGGTAAATAGCAATTGGCATATCACGTTGTGGTTTTGCGTAGGTAAGAAACGTTCTTGCTAGAAACCCATAGCAGCCACGTAAAACATGCAAACAACAACCAGAGGACGTCTAACTTGTTTTTGCAGGGTATGCTATGTGATGTGATATGGCCAAGAAGAATGTGATGAATGATATGTGATGTATGAGAATCACGACTTGCATGTCGATGAGTATGACAACCGGCAGGAGCCATAGGAGTTGTCTTTAATTTATTTATGACCTGCGTGTCAACATAAACGTCATGTAATTACTTTACTTTATTGCTAACCGTTAGCCATAGTAGTAGAAGTAATAGTTGGTAAGATAACTTCACGAAGACACGATGATGGAGATCATGATGATGGAGATCATGGTGTCATGCCGGTGACGATGATGATCATGGAGCCCCGAAGATGGAGATCGAAAGGAGCAAAGTGATGATGGCCATATCATGTCACTATTTGTTTGCATGTGATGTTTATCATGTTTATACATCTTATTTGCTTAGAACGACGGTAGTAAATAAGATGATCCCTCATTAAAATTTCAAGAAAGTGTTCCCCCTAACTGTGCACCGTTGCGAAAGTTCGTCGTTTCGAAGCACCACGTGATGATCGGGTGTGATAGATTCTTACGTTCACATACAACGGGTGTAAGACGGATTTACACACGCAGAACACTTAGGTTGACTTGATGAGCCTAGCATGTACAGACATGGCCTCGGAACACAAGAGACAGAAAGGTCGAGCATGAGTCGTATGGTAGATACGATCAACATGAAGATGTTCACCGATGATGACTAGTCCGTCTCACGTGATGATCGGACACGGCCTAGTTGACTCGGATCATGTAATCACTTAGATGACTAGAGGGATGTCTATCTGAGTGGGAGTTCATAAGATGAAATTGTTTATCCTGAACATAGTCAAAAGAAATTTGCAAATTATGTCATAGCTTACGCTTTAGTTCTACTATGTTAGATACGTTCCTAGAGAAAATATAGTTGAAAGTTGATAGTAGCAATTATGCGGACAGTAGAAGGTTTATGTCGTTAATGCACTGCTCGGTGTGCTGGACCTTGAATGTGGTCTGTGGGTGTTGCGAACATCCGACATACACGTTTTGATGACTACATGATAGTTTGGTAATGTTAAATGGTTTAGAATTGAGGCACCGAAGGCATTTTGAAATGTCACAGAACATATGAGATGTTTCGAGGGCTAAAATTGGGATTTCAGGCTCGTGCCCACGTCAAGAGGTATAAGGCCTCAGACGATTTTCTTAGACTGCAAACTAAGGGAGAAAAGCTCAATCATTGAGCTTGTGCTCAGATTGTCTGACTACAACAATCACTTGAATCGAGTGGGAGTTGATCTTCCAGATAAGATAGTGATGTCTTTCCAAAGTCATTGCCACCAAGCTGCTAGAGCTTCGTGATGAACTATAACATATCAGGGATAGATATGATGATCCTTGAAATATTCGCGATGTATGACACCGCGAAAGTAGAAATCAAGAAGGAGCATCAATTGTTGATGGTTAGTGAAACCACTAGTTTCAAGAAGGGCAAGGACAAGAAGGGATACTTCATGAAACGGCAAATCAGTTGCTGCTCTAGTGGAGAAACCCAAGGTTGAACCCAAACCCGAGACTGAGTGCTTTGGTAATAAAGGGAACAACCACTGGAGCAGAATTACCCCAGATACTTGGTAGATGAGAAGGCTGGCAAGGTCGATAGAAGTATATTGGATATACATTATGTTAATGTGTACTTTACTAGTACTCCTAGTAGCACCAGGGTATTAGATACCGGTTTGGTTGCTAAGTGTTAGTAACTCGAAATAAAAGCTACGGAATAAACGGAGACTAGCTAAAGGTGAGATGTCGATATGTGTTGGAAGTGTTTCCAAGCTTGATGTGATCAAGCATCACATACTCCCTCTACCATCGAGATTGGTGTTAGACCTAAATAATAGTTATTTGGTGTTTGCGTTGAGCATAGACATGATTGGATTATGTCTATCGCAATGCGGTTGTTCATTTAAGGAGAATAATGGTTACTCTAATTATTTGGACAATACCTTTAATGGTCTTGCACCTAAAGGAATGGTTTATTGAATCTCGATCGTAGTGATACACATTTTCATGCCAAAGGTATAAGATAGTAATGATAGTACCACCTACTTGTGGCACTGCCATGTAAGTCATATTGGTGTAAGATGCATGAAGAAGCTCCATGTTGATGGATCTTTGGTCTCACTCATTTCTGAAAAGATTGAGACATGTGAACCATGTCTGTTGGTATGTACGCATGAAGAAACTCCATGCAGATGGACCGTTTGGACTCACTTGATTTTGAATCGCTTGAGACATGCAAATCATACCACATGGGCAAGATGACTGAAAGCGTCGGTTTCTGTGAAATGGAACAAGAAAGCAACTTGTTGGAAGTAACACATTTTGATGTGTGCAGTCCAATGAATGCTGAGGCACGCAGTGGATATCGTTATGCTCTTACTTCACAGATGATTTGAGTAGATACTGAGTATGTTTACTTGATGAAACACAAGTCTGAATTATTGAATGGTTCAAGTAATTTCAGAATGAAGTTGAAGATCGTCGCGACAAGAGGATAAAATATCTATGATATGATCATAGAGATGAATATCTGAGTTGCGAGTTTGGTACACAATTGAGACATTGTGGAAATTGTTTCAGGACTAGTACCGCCTGGAACACCATAGTGTGATGGTGTGTCCGAACATCATAGTTGCACCCTATTGGATATGGTGTGTACCATGATGTCTCTTATCGAATTACCACTATCGTTTATGGGTTAGGCATTAGAGACAACCGCACTCACTTTAATAGGGCACCACGTAATTTCGTTGAGACGAAACCGTTTGAACTATGGTTTGGAGAAACCTGAGTTGTCGTTTCTTAAAAGTTTGGGGCTGCGACGCTTATGTGAAAAAGTTTCAGGTTGATAAGCTCGAACCCAAAGCGGATAAAATGCATCTTCATAGGACACCCAAAACAGTTGGGTATACCTCTAATTCAGATCCGAAAGCAATAGGGATTGTTTCTAGAGTCGGGTCCTTTCTCGAGGAAAAGTTTCTCTCGAAAGAATTGAGTGGGAGGAAGATAGAACTTGATAAGGTTGTTGAACCTTCACTTCAGGCAGAGAGTAGCGCAAGCACATGAAAAATGTTTCTGTGGCCCCTGCCTCAGTTGAAGAGAAAGCTAATGATGATGATCATGGAGCTTCAGATCAAGTTACTATGAACCTCATAGGTTGACAAGGGTGTGTACAACTTCTAAGTAGTAACCCTGTCTTAAAAGGTCACGTTGCTGGACAACGATGAACCTATGAGCTATGGAGAAGCGATGGTGGGCCCGGATTCCGAAAAATGGCTCGAGGCCATAAAATCCGAGAGAATATCCATGTATGAAAACAAAGTGTAGACTTTGAAAGAACTACTTGATGGTCGTAAGGCTGTTGGGTACATATGGATTTTAAAAGGAAGACAGACAATGATGGTAAGTGTCACCATTGAGAAAGCTCGACTTGTCGTTAAGGTGTTTCCCGACAAGTTCAAGGAGTTGACTACGATGAGACTTTCTCACTCGTAGCAATGCTAAGAGTCTGTTGGAATTAGCAGGTACTGCATTATTTATGAAATCTTGCAGATGGAATGTCAAAATATTGTTTCCTTGTTCTTGAGGAAAGGTTGTATGTGATACAACCAGAAGATTTTGTCGGTCCTGAAAGATGCTAACAAGTATGCAAAGCTCCAGCAATCCTTCTAAGGACTGGAGTAAGCATCTCGGAGTTGGAATGTACACTTTGATGAGATGATCAAAGATTTTGGGTTTATACAAAGTTTATGAGAAACTTGTATTTCCAAAGAAGTGAGTGGGAGCACTATAGAATTTCTGATGAGTATATGTTGTTGACATATTGATGATCAGAAATAATGTAAAATTTCTGGAAAGAATATAGGGTTATTTGAAAAGTGTTTTTCAATGGAAAACCTGAATTAGGCTGCTTAAACATTGAGCATCAAGATCTATAGGGACAGATCAAAACGCTTAATCATACTTTCAAATGAGCACATACCTTGACATGATCTTGAAGGTGTTCAAGATGGATCAGTCAAAGAAGGAAGTTCTTGCCTGAGTTGTAAGGTACGAAGTTAAGACTTAAAGCTCGACCACGGCAGAACAGAGAGAAAGGACGAAGGTCGTCCCCTATGCTTAGACATAGGCTCCATAGTATGCTATGTTGTGTACCGCACCTGACATGTGCCTTGCCACATGTCTGGCTAGAGGGTACAAATGTGATCTAGGAGTAGATCACCAGATAGCGGTCAAGATTATCCTTAGAAGAATAAGGATATGTTTCTCGGTTATGGAGGTGATAAAGAGTTCGACGTAAAGAGTTACGTCGATGCAAGCTTAACACTTATCCGGATAGCTTTGAGTAGAGATGCCGGATACGTATAATGGAGCAACTATTTGGAATAGCTCCAAGTAGAACAGTTATTTGAAATGGCTCCAAATATAGCGTAGAGATTTGCGAAGTACATACGGATCTGAATGTTGCAGACCCGTTGACTAAAACCTCTCTCACAAGCAACATGATCAAACCCAGAACTCATTGAGTGTTAATCACATAGTGCTGTGAACTAGATTATGAACTCTAGTAAACTCTTTGGATGTTGGTCACATGGCGATATGACCTGTGAATGTTAATCACATGGCGATGTGAACTAGATTATTGACTCTAGTGCAAGTGGGAGACTGTTGGAAATATGCCCTAGAGGCAATAATAAATAGGTTATTATTATATTTCCTTGTTCATGATAAATCGTTTATTATCCATGCTAGAATTGTATTGATAGGAAACTCAGATACATGTGTGGATACATAGACAACACCATGTCCCTAGTAAGCCTCTAGTTAACTAGCTCGTTGATCAATAGATGGTTACGGTTTCCTGACCATGGACATTGGATGTCGTTGATAACGGGATCACATCATTAGGAGAATGATGTGATGGACAAGACCCAATCCTAAGCCTAGCACAAAGATCGTGTAGTTCGTATGCTAAAGCTTTTAGAATGTCAAGTATCATTTCCTTAGACCATGAGATTGTGCAACTCCCGGATACCGTAGGAATACTTTGGGTGTGCCAAACGTCACAATGTAACTGGGTGGCTATAAAGGTACACTACAGGTATCTTCGAAAGTGTCTGTTGGGTTGGCACGAATCGAGAGTGGGATTTGTCACTCCGTGTGACGGAGAGGTATCTCTTGGCCCACTCGGTAGGACATCATCATAATGTGCACAATGTGATCAAGGAGTTGATTACGGGATGATGTGTTACGGAACGAGTAAAGAGACTTGCCGGTAACGAGATTGAACAAGGTATCGGATACTAACGATCGAATCTCGGGCAAGTGCAATACCGCTAGACAAACGGAATTGAATACGGGATTGATTAAATCCTCGACATCGTGGTTCATCCGATGAGATCATCGTGGAACATGTGGGAGCCAACATGGGTATCCAGATCCCGCTGTTGGTTATTGGCCGGAGAGGTGTCTCGGTCATGTCTGCATGATTCTCGAACCCGTAGGGTCTACACACTTAAGGTTCCGTGACGCTAGAGTTGTTATGGCAAATAGTATGTGGTTACCGAAGGTAGTTCGGAGTCCCAGATGAGATCCCGAACGTCACGAGGAGTTCCGGAATGGTCCGGCGGTGAAGATCGATATATTGGACGAAGGGTATTGGAGTCCGGATGTGTCCCGGAGGTACCAGGCTATGGCCAGCGTGACCGAAAGGTGTTTCGGGAGCCCCGGCAAGTGTTGGAGGGCCTCATGGGCCAAAGGGGAAGGGGCAAACCATCCCACTAAGGGTTGGTGCGCCCCCCACACCCTTTCCCACGTTACTTGGGGAGGTAGGGCGCCTCCACCTGGCTTGGGAGGCAAGCCTCCACCTGCTTGGATTGGGGGGTAAGTCTGCCTAGGATTTTCCCTAGGGAGATCCAATCTGCCTAGCCGCCGCCCCCTAAGGGAAACCCTAGGGCGCCTCCCCCTCTCCCCTTGCCCCTATATATAGTGGAGGGGTGGGAGGGCAGCCGTGAGCTCTTCCCTGGCGCAGCCCTCCCTCCTCCTACCTTCTCCTCCTCCTCCATGGTGCTTGGCGAAGCCCTGCCGGAGAACCACGAGCTCCACCACCACCACGCCGTCGTGCTGACGGAGCTCTCCCTCAACTTCTCCTCTCCCCTTGCTGGATCAAGAAGGAGGAGACGTCCCCGGGCTGTACGTGTGTTGAACGCGGAGGTGCCGTCCGTTCGGCACTAGGATCATCGGTGATTAGGATCACGACGAGTATGACTCCATCAACCCCGTTCACTTGAACGCTTCCGCTTAGCAATCTACAAGGGTATGTAGATGCACTCTCCTTCCCTCGTTGCTAGAATACACCATAGATTGATCTTGGTGTTGCGTAGAAATTTTTTCAATTTCTGCTACGTTCCCCAACATCTACAAGATCACAACATGTCCCTAGTGAGCCTCTAGTTGACTAGCTCGTTGATCAATAGATGGTTATGGTTTCCTAACCATGGACATTGGATGTCATTGATAACGGGATCACATCGTTAGGAGAATGATGTGATGGACAAGACCCAAACCTAAGCATAGCACAAAGATTGTGTAGTTCGTTTGCTAAAGCTTTTCTAATGTCAAGTATCATTTCCTTATACCATGAGATTGTGCAACTCCCGGATACCGTAGGAATGCTTTGGGTGTGCCAAACGTCACAACGTAACTGGGTGGCTATAAAGGTGCACTATGGGTATCTCCGAAAGTGTCTGTTGGGTTGGCACGAATCGAGACTGGGATTTGTCACTCCGTATGACGGAGAGGTATCTCTGGGCCCACTCTGTAATGCATCATCATAAGGAGCTCAATGTGACTAATGAGTTGGTCACGGGATCATGCATTACGGTACGAGTAAGTGACTTGCCGGTAACGAGATTGAACGAGGTATTGGGATACCGACGATCGAATCTCGGGGAAGTAACGTACCCATTGACAAAGGGAATTTTATACAGGATTGATTGAATCCCTGACATCGTGGTTCATCCGATGAGATCATCATGGAACATGTGGGAGCCAACATGGGTATCCAGATCCCGCTGTTGGTTATTGGCCAGAGAGCTGTCTCGGTCATGTCTGCATGATTCCCGAACCCGTAGGGTCTACACACTTAAGGTTCGGTGACGCTAGAGTTGTTACGGGAATTAGTGTGCAGTTACTGAATGTTGTTTGGAGTCCCGAATGAGATCCCGGACGTCATGAGGAGTTCCGGAATGGTCCGGAGGTAAAGATTTATATATGGGAAGTCCTATTTTGGCCACCGGAAAATGTTCAGGATTTTTCGGTATTGTACCGGGAAGGTTCTAGAAGGTTCCGGAGTGGGGCCCACCTGCATGGGGGGACCCACATGAACGTGGGTAGTGGGGGCAAGGCCGCACACCCCTGGTCAAGGCGCACCAAGATCCCCCTTAGAAGGAATAAGATCATATCCCGAAGGGATAAGATCAAGATCCCTAAAAATGGGGATAACAATCGGTGGGGAAGGGAAATGATGGGATTTCTTTCCCCCACCTTTGCCAATGCCCCAATGGACTTGGAGGGCAAGAAAACAGCCCCTCCACCCCTATATATAGTGGGGAGGCACATGGGAGCCGCATCCCTTCCCAAGGAGCAGCCCCTCCCCTCCCCAACACCTCTCCTCCTCCGTTAAGAGCTTGGCGAAGCCCTGCCGGAGTACTGCTGCTCCACCACCACCACGCCGTCGTGCTGCTGTTGGAGATTTCTTCCTCAACCCCTCCCTCCTCCTTGATGGATCAAGGCGCGGGAGACGTCCTCGCTCCGTACGTGCGTTGAACACGGAGGTGCCGTCCGTTCGGCGCTAGGATCATCGGTGATTTGGATCACGACGAGTACGACTCCATCAACTCCGCTCGCGATCTACAAGGGTATGTAGATGCACTCCTCTCCTTCTCATTGCTAGAAGACTCCATAGATTGATCTTGGTGACACGTAGGAAAATTTTAAAATTCTGCTACATTCCCCAGCACTAGCGCCTATAGGGCACTCGAAAGCCACCTCGTCATATGACATATATATGGTGGATACACCCAAAGAAGGCAATGGCGCCGGAACAGGGGGATGACCCCTCCAAGAAGCAACCTAAGCGCCGGCGTCAACGGCACCGGTCTAAGTCCCGCCAAAGCAAAAACGGTGATACCGGCACGGGAGACAATAACACCCCGGATAGTGCCGAAGACAACTCCCTCCAGCAAGATTCAGCGCAGGAGGATGGAGAAGCCAGCCCCCGTGAGAGAGCGGCAGACAGGGAGGAAGAGGATGATAATTACATGCCTCCCTCCGAAGACGAGGCAAGCCACGGCGACTACGAATTTGTCGTGCCTGAGGATCTCGTCGAACAAGAGCGCTTTAAGCGCAGGCTTATGGCCACGGCGAGTAGCCTTAAGAAAAAACAGCAACAGCTTAGAGCTGATCAAGATTTGCACCAACAGATGGACTGAAGTCCTTGCGGCCGAGGATTACGAACTCGAACTCCCCTCCAAGAGCTACCCAAACCGCAGGTTGCTACCCCGATTAGAGGAGGAAGCACTCAAACCTACATCACCAGCGCATGATGCGGCTGACCGGCCACCTCGCAGCCGCGATAGAGAGGCCTTTCGGCGCTCCACTCAAGCCGCACCCTAGGGTCGCTCAAAAAATACCAAGGCACGGGGAAATGCGCTAGACAGATATATTGGAGGACAAGGCAAGGTAAACAAGGTCGATCTACGAATCGCGCGGGCACCCAATGACATGAGATGATAACCCTCACGCCGGTTACAGTAAATCCGGCCGGGCCGAACATAGCAGACAAAGCTCATTTGAGCTACGTCGTGATATAGCCCAATACAGAGGTGCCGCACACCCACTATTCTTCACAGATGAAGTAATGGATCATCAAATCCCAGAGGGTTTCAAACCCGTAAACATTGAATCATACGATGGCACAACAGATCCTGCGGTATGGATCGAGGACTATCTCCTTCATATCCACATGGCCCGTGGGGATGATCTACATGCCATCAAATACCTCCCACTCAAGCTTAAAGGACCAGCTCGGCATTGGCTTAACATCTTGCCAGCAGAATCAATTGGTTGTTGGGAGGACCTGGAAGCCGCATTCCTCGACAATTTCCAGGGCACCTATGTGCGACCACCAGAAGCCGATGACCTGAGCAACATAATTTAGCAGCCAGAAGAACCTGCCAGACAATTCTGGACACGGTTCCTAACCAAGAAAAATCAAATTGCCGACTGTCCGGACGCAGAGGCCCTAGCAGCCTTCAAGCATAACATCCGTGATGAGTGGCTTGCCCGGCACCTAGGACAGGAAAAACCGAAATCTATGGCAGCCCTCACGACACTCATGACCCGCTTTTGCGTGGGAGAAGACAGCTGGCTGGCTCATAGCAATAACATGACCAAGAGCCCTGGTAATTCGGATACCAAGGACGGCAATGGAAGGTCGCGTCGCAACAAGCACAAGCGCCGCATTAACAGCGACAATGCTGAGGATACGGCAGTTAATGCCGGATTCAGAGGCTCTAAACCTGGTCAACGGAAAAAGCCATTCAAAAGAAATACTCCGGGCCCATCCAGTTTGGACCGTATACTCGATCGCTCGTGCCAGATACATGGCACCCCCGAAAAACCAGCCAATCACACCAACAGGGATTGTTGGGTGTTCAAGCAGGCCGGCAAGTTAAATGCCGAAAGCAGAGACAAGGGGCTACATAGCAACGATGAGGAGGAGCCCCGGCCGCCGAATAATAGTGGACAGAAGGGCTTCCCCCCACAAGTGAGGACGGTGAACATGATATACGCAACCCACATCCCCAAGAGGGAACGGAAGCGTGCGCTAAGGGACGTATACGCGTTGGAGTCAGTCGCCCCAAAGTTCAACCCGTGGTCCTCCTGCCCGATCACTTTCGATCGAAGGGACCACCCCACTAGCATCCGCCATGGTGGATTTGGCGCATTGGTTCTAGACCCAATTATTGACGGATTTCACCTCACTCGAGTCCTTATGGGCGGCGGGAGCAGCTTGAACCTGCTTTATCAGGACACAGTGCAGAAAATGGGCATAGATCCCTCAAGGATTAAACCCACAAAAACGACCTTCAAGGGCGTCATACCAGGTGTAGAGGCCAACTATACAGGCTCAGTTACACTTGAAGTGGTCTTCGGATCCCCGGATAACTTCCGAAGTGAGGAGTTAATCTTCGATATAGTCCCGTTCCGCAGTGGCTATCACGCACTGCTCAAGCGAACCGCATTTGCAAAATTCAATGCGGTGCCGCACTACGCATACCTCAAGCTCAAGATGCCAAGACCTCGAGGAGTCATTACGGTCAATGGAAACACCGAACGCTCTCTACGAACAGAGGAGCATACGGCGGCCCTCGCAGCGGAAGTACAAAGCAGCCTCTCACGGCAATTCTCCAGTCCGGCTATTGAACGTCCGGACACCGTCAAGCGCGCCTGGAGTAACCTACAACAAGACCGCCTGGCATGTTCCGAGCAAGCGTAGCAATGCGGCCCCAACCCCAGCCCTCGCGAAACGGCGAAATCAGTGCTACGCGTACATAATTACGCTCTGAAAATACCATGGGCACAGGGGGAGGGGAACCATCATGGCACGCCCTAAACGCGGCTTAACCACACTAGGGGCTGCCGATTTTGTCATTTTATCTTACTTTCAGGACTCCACCCTTCGGAGGACCGGGTCAGCAGTACAATTGCCGCACAAACGATGCAACAACCAAGGAGGCACAAAGCTACGTCAAATTCCCACGTGGTCTCTATAACGAGCAAAATACATGTCTTACATACCGTCTCGTAGCTTGCTCCATGAGGGGGACATGTCAAATTGTCCCATCTCTTGCATATCGCACTATTTGTATCGTTCTGCTTTTACAGCATCCTTTTAAAATAAACAATGCTTAGCTTCAGCTTATTATTGCATTCTCTATTCATTTCTTTTTCAATACATATGTTCAGTTATGACATTTAGCACCCGTACACTTTGGTACGGTCAATACGCTAGGGGCTCAAGAACCCCATAATACGGTGTGAGAAGTCCGAACACTTTCACAAGTGCGGCCCTCCGAACTTATAGCATTATATGCATCAGCTCCAAATCATGTCTTTGGTCAATAGTTGGGTTTGCTCGGCTCCCATGTTTTGGTACCTTACATTCCGCTATATTGGCTAAGGTAGCACTGGGAGAACTACTGCGATTGTGCCCCGGTTGAGCTGGGCTAAGCACCTCAATAGAGAAAGCTAAAACTGACCGTCATGATAGGGCGAGAGTTGGTCGCTGTTCGGGAGGTTTCGAGTCCCTAAAGACTTATGCCGCTTAGAGCGAGGAGTCGGCTTTGTCCAGCCTAGGCGTGTATAGCGCCCCGAACTCGGTCTTCTGAACACTAGGGGCTTCGCCGAAATTTAAAATTATAGAATTCTTTGGCTAAGTGAGAGTGATAACGCATTATAGTCTGATTGCCTTGTTCGTTGTGCTGAGAACCTCCCTCGAAGGACCCAAGAATGGGAAAAATAGTGCTCAGGTTTATCCCGAACACCCCAGCACTCGTGGCATGAGGGCAGAAGCCGACGACTCGCCATCTCTCAAATTTAATAAACAACCACATAGAAGGTAATATTTTAAATTAAACAAGCGTTGCATAGCGCATATGAACAAGTTTTCAGCATACAGGATAGCACAAGCGAGTTTACTCAAATATTACATATCTAGCACATTCATCTGCCACGAGGCGGGCACCCTTCAGGACGCCCTCATAGTACATCTCGGGGTGGCGATGCTCCTTGCCCGGCGGTGGCCCGTCCTTCACCAGCTTCTCCGTGTCCATCTTGCCCCAGTGCACCTTAGCACGGGCAAGCGCCCTACGGGCGCCCTCGATGCAGGCGGAGCGCTTGATAACTTCAAGCCTCGGACAAGCATCCACCAGCCGCCTTACCAGCCCAAAGTAGCTCCCAGGCAGAGCCTCTCCAGGCCACAGCCAAACTATGAGGCCCTTCATGGCCTGTTCGGTCACCTTATGGAGCTCGACCAGTTGCTTCAGCTGGTAGCTCGAGGGCACCGGGTGTCCGGCCTCAGCATACTGAGACCATAACACCTTCTTCGTCGAGCTCCCCTCCTCGGCCCGGTAGAAGGCGGCGGCATCTGATATGCTGCGGGGCAAATCTGCGAATGCTCCTGGAGAGCTCCGGACTCGGGTAAGTAACAAGTAATTCACTTTCACGTGCTTGATTTGCACAAAGAATGCCTTACCCGTCGCTATCTTCTTCATCGCCTCAACTTCCTGGAGGGCTTTTTGGGCTTCGGCCTTGGCAGACTTGGCACTTTCGAGGGTCGTCGCAAGCTCGGACTCTCGTGTCTTTGAGTCAAGCTCCAAACTCTCGTGTTTTTTCACGAGAGCCTGAAGCTCTTGCTATACCTCCCCGACTCGCGCCTCATGTTTCTCCCGCTCGGTGCGCTCTGTGGCCGCCTTCTTTTCGGCCTCGGAAAGCGCTTGCTTAAGGGTCACCACCTCAGTCGTGGCCCCTAGGACACCAATAGCGATCCTGTCATTTTTTGCAACTGCATCTTTTTAAATATACTCCACAAGGTATTATTTACCTTCTTTTTCCTTGAGCTCCTTCTTGGCAAGGCCGAGCTCTTGCTCAGACCACTCGAGGCTCTGCTTCAGCGCATCCACCTCCGCAGTCAGTGCGACAGAGGCTAGCAGCGAAGCCTGCATACGCATATTGACTTAATTATGTTAGACTCCTCCGAATGTTATTAGATCCTCTATTCGTCTTTTCTTTCCGAACGCCAAATAGAGCATTAGGGGCTACTGTCTATGCGGTAATATTTCACATATTTTTACATACCTCAAAGCCTGTTAGCAGGCTGGCACAAGCTTCAGTCAGCCCACTTTTAGCGGACTGAACCTTCTAGATCACCACACTCATAATTGTGCGGTGCTCCTCGTCGATGGAGGCGCCATTAAGCACCTCCAGCAAATTATCCAGTGCCTCCGGTTGGGCGGAGGTCACCAGCGTCGTAGGCTTGCCCTTCTTACAAGGGGGCCGCCTGCCGAACTCTGGAACCATTGAAGGTTCCGGTGCGGTGTTTGGCCCAGGGCCGGACTTGGAGCCCTTGGGGGTTTTGTCCCCTTTGCGCCTGGAGTCCGGGAGGTCGCCTTGCGGTGCCTCCAGGACCACCTCCTCCTGGCTTGTAACCTTTTGGGACAGCACCTCGGCGTCGTCCGTAGGGCGAGGGGAGGTAGCAGTCGGAAGTGAAAAACTATTCACATCCGACGAATCCAGGGAGCCGCTTGACGACACGTCGAGCCGGGCCTTGGGAGGACTGCATAATTATATTCGGCGTCAGAAGATAGTGTACAATAAAGGAATGCCATGAGTCATTCTGGTATCCGAATACTTACGATTTTTCCAGGGGCTTGGCCCTGTGCCGCCACTCCTCTTCGCCGTCGTCGGCGTTGGTGGAGTAGTCCGGAGGGAGGGTCCTTCCTTTCTTGGACCCTCCGGACTCCCCAGTTGGGGCGGCTGTCGGCGTTCTGAGAACGGGGGTCCCCAGACTTGCCTCCCTGCGGCCTGTGGCGTGGCTCGAGTAGGGGCCCAACGTGGCCCATCTTCATCAACACAAGGCTCAAGAACCTCGCGAGGCGAACGACACAGCGCTTCCTCCAGCACGGCCTCCTTAGGCTGGCTCGCGAGGAGGCGGAGAGATCACGGTGGGGTACCTCACGAGGTGCCCATGACGCAAGCCATGACGACCAAAGGTGCCAGGCGGGCGCCGGCCCGAGCAGTGTCCTCCCTTTCCTCTTTGGTGCAAAGGGGGCAAGCGCGGGCGAGAGGATCAAGCAAAGGCACCCATTTCGGTGCAACGAGACCAAGACCAACTCCGCAACAAGGAGGAAGTCACTGTGGAGCCCAAGCCGGCGTCATCACCAGAGCCTTTGGCAGGCGAAGACCAACTTTAGTCAGGATAAGTGTACCAGATGTTCCCCTTCAAATTGGCCAATTGTTGGCGCCCTTCCCGCTCAATATTTGGGAAGAGGCCCAGGGCCTTTGCCTATAAATAGGACTACTCACCCTCAGGGTAGAGGCATGGGATCAAGTACCAAGAAACCAGTAGAGCATCGAGAAACCAGCTAGAACGTAGCAACACCCTCAGAGAGTAAGAAGGGCGATCGAACTCTCCCTAGCAGTTCATCCCCTAACCAAGAACAGGCCCTCGCGAGGCCCTTCACCTTTACTGTTCTTCCTCATCAACCCAAGAGGCAATCCACCCACCACACTGGAGTAGGGTATTACACCACAATGGTGGCCCGAACCAGTATAAACCCTGTGTCTCATGTGTTGTTCTTGCAGTAGTTTAGATCCTTACTAGACGGAGAGGTAGAGGGATCGATCTCCGTGCGCACCCTAGAGTTCGAACCATAAGGGTCTGCCGGAACCCCAGGATCCGACATTTGGTGCGCCAGGTAGGGGTGCGCCGGAATCAGTCTTCCACCGCTCCGCTCTCCTCCGAGCATCGCATCGATATCTGACGCTCGTCGGGCCCGCGCCGAGCGCCGGGCCGCCATTGCTTCCTGCGCCGTCCAGACGGCCCCTGTCGGTGGGCGTCCTCGTGGTTCCCCGTCGCCCGCCGTCAACGCCGCCACCGGCCCGGCGGGGAACAAGCAGCAAGCGTCCTCTCAGCACCCGTCCGTGCGGCGGGATGGCAGCACCGCCACTCCGTCGCTCACCCCAGCCGGTTCTTCGTCGCACGCGCTGCACGCGCCCTTGGTGGCTCGAGCTGCGCTCCTCGCGGCGAACAAGCTCCTGCGCTACCGCCCCGTCGACGACGTCTACGAGGAGTGGCTCGACCGCGTCGCCGAGCTCGTCAGCGCCGCAGGGGGCTCTCCCACGCCTTCCGCACCACTGCGCCGCACTCCGCCCCGCATGGGCAATGAAGCCCCGGGGGCGTTCCAGCCACCACCTTTCCAAAAAGATGCCATGGCCCCAAGGCGCGCAGCTCTTAGGCGGAACCCGCTCCGTCTTGCGCCATCCCAACAGGAACGGAGCTGCCAAGAAGTCCCGCGACCGCAAGAGGCCGCCCGGGCGCTCCCGGCCCCGGCTCGCCGAGACCCTGCTCCAGCTCCGGCACGTCAGGACCCCGCGCTGCTCCTAGCTACGGTGCAAGGGGACCCACAAGGCCAAGCTCTCCCTCAACCAAAACCTCCCGCGGCCACCGCTGGCTGCCGCGCCTACACCCCCGAGCTGCGTAGCGTCGCGTGGCCCGGTAAGTTCAAGCCGGACCTGCCTCCTCGCTACGACGGCACAACTGATCCCACAGAGTTCCTCCAGCTCTACGAGCTGGGAATCGAAGCTGCCAGCGGGGACGAGAAGGTCATGGCGAACTGGTTCCCCATGGCGCTGAAGGAAGGTGCTCGCACTTGGCTCCTGAACCTGGCCCCAGGCACGATCTCCTCCTGGGACCAAATGTGTACTCGCTTCATCGCCAACTTCCAAGGTACCCGCGACCGGCCTCCCGCCATGAGCGACATGCACCGCATCAAGCAGCAACCTGGAGAGACCCTGCAGAAGTACATCCAGCGCTTCAACAGTGCGCGCCTCAAGATCCCCAGGGTGTCTGAAGAAGCCATCATTTCGGCCTTCTCCGACGGCGTGCACGACGTCAAGATGAAGGAGGAGCTGGCGATGCATGAAGACCTCTGCACCTCCCTGGAGCTGTTCAACCTGGCGACCAAGTGCGCCAGAGCTGAGGAGGGACGCCTCTCCCTCCTCGAGCTGCCTGCCGCAGACCCAGAAGAGAAGAAGCCCAACGCCAAAGACGTGAAGCGCAAGGGGGCTGTCGTGCTCGCGGCAGAACCGGACACCAAGCGGGGCAAGGATCTTCCTGAATCCTCCAGGGGCAGCCGGTACTGTGTGTACCACGACCTCCACACCCACAACACCAATGAATGCCAAGAACTCCGCGCCGTGCGAGAAGGAAGAGTCGGCCGACGCCCTAACCGTGCTGACCGGGGCTACGGCCGAGGAGGAGGAAGGAACCCAGGACGCTGGGAAGACCGTGTCCCACCTCCAGGCTGGCGTGACCAACCTCGCGAGGACCGCTGGCATGACCCGCCTCGCGAGGGGGACTGGAGGGATCAGCCTCGTGAGGATCGCCCTCATGGCAACCCAGGCCTGCCGCCGTTGTCGCCTCAGCCGAGAAGGAATGAAGACCGCCACCAAGACGAGGGGGCTGGGGGCTTCCAGGAGCCTCGCGCCATCGCCTGCATCCTGGGTGGAGCTCAAGCTCCAACCTCTCAATGTATATTCAAGCAGTTTGCTCGCGAAGTGAATGCAGTCCTCCCCAAGCTCGAAGCAACGCGTCCCCTCAGGTGGTCGGCCTTCACCATCACGTTCAGCTCAGCAGACCAGCTCAAGTGCGCAGCCACAGCCGGAGTCCTCCCAATGCTTTGTTCCCCAGTCATCAACAACGTTCTGGTCACCAGGACCCTCATCGACGGAGGGGCAGGGCTCAATGTCTTGTCCGTGGAAACGTTCAACAGCCTCCAAGTGCCCTATGACCAGCTTCAGCCAACCAAGCCCTTCTCAGGAGTCACCGACGGTTCCACAGTCCCGATCGGGCAGGTCCGCCTCCCAGTCACCTTCGGCACCTACGACAACTACCGCACCGAGCTCATCGACTTTGACGTCGCCCACATCCGCCTGTCGTACACCGCCATCCTCGGGTACCCGGCGCTGGCCAAGTTCATGGCCGTGACTCACCATGGCTACAACGTCCTCAAGATGCCAGGAAGCGGCAGCGTCATCACGGTGCCATGTCAAGAGAAGGATGCAGTGTGTGCCCTGGAGCGAGCCTTCCAGGCCGAGTCACTAGAAGACCCAGATCGCGGAAGCAGGAGGCTTCCTGAGACCAGCTCCAAGAAGAAGAAGACAACGTCAGGCTCAGACCCTCAGGAGGTAGGCCCTTCAAGGCCCGCGTCTGCCCAGGGGGACCCTCCTTCAATCGCATAGGGAAGCGCGCCCGGCACCATCCTCAGGCAGGGCTCGGGGGCTCTCACCTGGAGGGCCACCGACCTCGCCAAGGTCACGAGGGAGGCGCTGGGGCACCATGTGGAGGCGTGTTTTGAAGCACTCTTCCCTCGGAAGGAAGCCAGGGGAGGAAGGTCAGACCAGCATGAGTTTGTTAGCAAGGCCATTTAAGAACTACAGGAGTCGAGGATAATGAGAGGTTGCCGTCGCCCACCAGCTATGGCTCCCCATCCAGGCGAGGATGGTGGGCTGCGCGTCTGCGTCGACGTACCAGGGCTCAATCAGATCGCCACGACGGAGCGCCTCTGGCCCTCACAAGGGGGGCGCTGCGAAGGACCACCCCACAGCTATGTTCGCATGCCTTATGGCCTGCCGAGCGTGGCTGCGGCGTACCAGCGCATCATGAGGAGCATCTTGGAGGCACAAGAAGGCAGGCGTTCCGCAGCCCTGGATGGAGGCTGCTCACGAGGAGCCATCAGTGCCTCCGGAGCCACCCGAAGCCCCCGGGCCTGGGGGCTCGTGAGGATCAGCTTTCGCGGCCCACCGAGTCTGCTGCACCAACGCCACTACACCGACGACGTCTTCAGGTGACATCTTTCAAGTTTCATTCTCAGCTGGGAGCGCCCTCCCAGGGTTGCGTCATTCCCAGGCCGCGTGGGTCTATCCCTGTGGCATGTATCCCTTTTTATCTTCTCAGTCGCTAGCTTGCTTTGCTGGGGGCGCCCTCGGGCTGCATCATCCCCAGGCCACTCGGGCTAGGCCCAGCGGCATGTATCCCTTCCGCGCTTATTTCCAATTATGCGTCATTACTCGATGCCGTCCGCGGCACCTCTTCTTCTTCATGTTGACCACTTGCGCGTTAAAGGGGGGGTGCCTGAGCATCGCGACTCAGGGCTCTAACTGGCTCTCTAGCCCTCACCCTCTGGCCTTGTCCACGGCATCGCGACCTGGCATACCAGCGACGGCTGAGACAAGCTCGAGGGCCGGGACCCGAGGACGTAGAGTGCCGGCATCTAACCAGATTTTGCAGGGACACATCTCAAGATACGGCCCAGTGCCAGGCGCAACCCGCCTAGAGATAGGGCCTCGTGAGTCCCGCGCTGGCTCACGGGTGCCCAGATACACCTCACCTAGCTCTACCGTGCCAGCCACGTGTCAGGGCGGGGCTGTACACGGCCCGGGGGCTCCTCCCGGAGGGGAGCCCCCTCCCACGTACCAGTGGAAGCACCATGCTCCGCGCTGGCTGACGACACTGCCGAGGAGCGGCTATGCCTGTACACATACGGAAGCGCTATGCTCCGCGCAGGTGATAAACAACTCAGGGTGGCCTCCGGGTCGCGTTAACCTCAGGGAGCCCCGAGCTCAGTGGCCGGCCTCATCGCAACGCCTCCCCCCGGGAGCGCCGCGCGAGGGGGCTGGGCACGGGGGCTACGACTGGGTCACGCCCAGCCGTACACCCCAGCCAGACCCCTCGGGCCTGGTTCGTCGCGCGTCTCTCCCCGAGCGGAGCCAAGGTACGAAGGCCGTTTGCGCGTCAAGGGGGACTCCTGAGCATCGCGACTCAGGAGCCTAACTGGCTGCGTAGCCCCTCACTCCTTAGTTCCGAAAGGCTATGCTGGGTGAGGTACGCGCGGGGTCGGGCTCTACAAACGTAGAACGGTAGCCCCGCCTGCATTTCATCTCGCCACCTGCTGTTCGCGCGTCAAGGGGGACTCCTGAGCATCGCGACTCAGGAGCCTAACTGGCCCCGTAGCCCCTCACTCCTTAGTTCCGAAAGGCTATGATGGGTGAGGTACGCGCGGGGTCGGGCTCTGCAGACGTAGAACGGAAACGCACCTACATCGCGCTTCCCTACTTGTTGCTCGTGCGCTAAGGGGGACTCCTGAGAATCGCGACTCAGGAGCCTAACTTGTCACGTGGCCCCTCATTCCTTTGGTCCCGTCCTGGTTTCCGGTCGGGGCTGATGCTGGGTGTGGCATGCGCGTGGCCGGGCTCTGCCGGCGTAGAGCATAAGCAAGTAGGGAAGAGGAACATAAAATTCAAGGAACTTAAAAGCGAATATGACAACCCATAATGTCGCCTTGGTTCCAAACGCAAATTTAAATGCCTCCTCGAGGCGTCGTGCATGTGCAGGAATCGAAAGAAGAACAGGAACGATAGCGGAGTCACTTGTCGGCAGCGGAGTCGCGTGGAGTGGCTTCACCTTGTGGGGTAGTAGAGCCGGCAGCGCCTCGCTTCGGCTTGGTGCTGAAGGCCCGGAACTTCCCCAGCAGCGCCTCTGCGCGCCCCTTCACGGCCTCGACAGCAGCAGCGGCGCCCTCGCCGCTCACCGGCTCCAGTAGGCTGCCAAGGTCGGCGCTGGGGTCGCGAAGGTAGACATGGGCGAAGACCCGCGTCAGTGCGGCGGAAGACAGGACGCGCGCCTCGGCTTCGACCGTGGGGACGAGTCCGAGGGTGACATCTCCAAGAGCCTTCACCAAGAAGGGAAGCAGTTTGGCAGGGCCATCCCCGTCGCCAGCCAGCGGGTAATCCAGGCCACTCTCGTAAAGCGTCTTCAACGAAGCACGGGCATCCTTCTCCATGTCCGCGAAGGCCACGCGATCCTCGGCAAGGACCCGGGCCTTGGCGTCCAGCTCGGCCTTCGTCGTCTCCAGCTCCTTCTTCAGCGCACCTAGGTGGCTGCGGCGCTTCTTGAGCTTCGCCTCCCGGTCCTCGAGCGCCGCCTCGCGAGCCTTCACCTCCTTCTCCTGCTCTTGGCGAAGGTGGGTCTCCTCTGCAAGCTGACCACGCAGGCCTTGCAACTCGTCCTCCAGCTCCTTGCGGCGGCCGCGGATTCCAACCGCCTCTCCCAGGGCCGCGTCACGGGCAGCCTTCGCCTCGAGGGTAGCCTCCTTCTCCTCGTCACAGGCCGTCGAGGCCTGAACCAGCGCTGCCCGGATCGAGGCGTCGGAGCGGATCCACCCCGAGGCCAGCTCCAGGCGCCTGGCCACCAGGCGAGGGTCGGCACCTAGAAGATCCTGCCGCAGCCAGTCCAGTCCAGCAACAGCTCGCTCCAGGATGGAAGAAGAAGGCGGGGAAGCATCAAGGCGCTCTGGGGCAGCAGGAGGAGTCCCGGAACCAGCAGCCGGCGGAGCGGGAGGAGAAGGTAGCGGCGGCGAGGCTGCAGCATCCCGAGGCGGAGTCTGCTGCGCCTCCCCAGCTGTAGCAGCAGCACCAGGCAAGGGCACCTCTGGGGTCGACCGAGCCCTGGGGGCTGCGGCCCCAGCCAGATCAGCCAAGCCCCGCAAGGGCAAGTGGGCAGGGGGAGCCCGTGCGTCGCGGTCGCCCTCCCCTGCAGGTGGAGGTGTCGTCGCAGCCGGGGCCTCAGGAGCCCCCTTCAGCTTCTTCGTCGCGGGTGCCAGCCTGCTCAGGAGAAGTAATCGTCAAGCCTCGTCAGCGGAACAAGAAACCAGGAATCAAGGATCAAGCGTTTACAGGTCGTCGGCAGAAAGCTCCGGTGGTCTCCTGCCAAACTTGAAGCCGGAGAGCCAGCTGGAGGGGTCGACCTCGGAAGCAGAAGGCGCGTCCGCGGTTCGCCCCGGAGTCAGGGCGGACCCGCGGGGAATCAACCAGGTCCTACCCTTCTTCGGGACCGGAGGCGAGCTCCCGCTGCCCAGCACGTCATCGTCGTCATCATCATCACTCAGCGAAAGGCGGAGAGCACGGGGCTTGCGCTGGAGTGTGGGAGTCCTAGACTCTCCGTCGGTCGCCTCGGAGTCGGGGCCTGCCCCCTGCTCCTCCTCGCCCCCACCTCCGCTGGAGTCGCCGGAAGACACATTCACCAGGTCCTCGGGAGCCACCGCGGGCACGAGCCCGTCCCCGTCGAAGACGGGCATGGACTCCACCACTTGCTCCCAATCGTCATGGAGGAACAAGGGCGAAGGCGCGCCCTCCGGCATTGCTGCCTCGCCCCCGACCAGGGACTGGAGAACCGCAGTCACGTCCCCTTCGCCCATGGCTGCGGGACTCGGGTGAGGCCTCCACATCGGAGGAGAATACTGCCGAAGCGGAGCCAGTCAGTGCTCCAGGAATTCCCTCAGCAACGATGCCCCGGTCAGCTTCGCCGCTGCCAAGTTGGCCGGCTTCAGATCGGCGTCCATCTTCGCCAGCACGAACTTCGCGCGGGGATCCATGAGCTCCGCCCGGCACCAGTCTTCCAAGCTCACGGCCGGCTCCGTGGGAAGGGCCAACCGAGGGTCGACGCAACCGGCATCAACCAACACCCACTTGCTCCGGAAGCCCTCGATCCTCTTCCCTGGATTCAAGATGGCCATGGAGCTGCCGCACGCAACGAAGCCCGCGCACGCCGAAGGAGAACCTTTGGAGGTCCGGAGGTAGAAGTAGTGGCGCAGCAAGGCCACTGAAGGCTGCACCCCCACATGCGCCTCGCAGTAGTAGGCGAAGATCGCTAAGAGAAGGACGGAGTTGGGGTGGAGATGCAAAGCTTGCAAGTTGTAATGGCGGAGTACGACGAGGAAGAACTCAGAAAAAGGAGGTACCAGGCCCGCTGCAATGGAGCTCACGAAGAAAGGATAGAAGGTGCTCCCTTGGCCTTCAGGGGCATCGGAGCCGACCTTGAACATCTGCGCCCCGTCAATGCCCTGCGCCGCGGCCATCCGGTGCAGTAGGGCGAGGCTCGCCTTCGACACGTTGGGCGAATCCAAAGCAGGCGAGAACCAAGCTTCGGCCAGGGTCCGGCGAGGTGCCATGGCTACCTGGGACGAGCGGGTGGAGCAGATCTGGAAGCCTGGAGGAAGGGAGAAGAAGCGCAAGGAAGGGGATCTGAGCAGCGGATGAAGAAGGAGAGGAACGAAGCCCGAGCAGATGCCACGTCTTTAGTATCCTGCGCAGTTGCAAAAGCACCCACGTCCAATCAACCGCCACGCGGCGACCGAGGCCGCAGGCTGTTAGGGCCCGCGGCGCTTCGCCCTTGCCCTTTCGCCTCTCGGCACGGCCAAGTCCGTGCGCGCCTTGGGCCTGGGGGCTACTGTCGGCATTCTGAGAACGGGGGTCCCCAGACTTGCCTGCCTGCGGCCTGCGGCGTGGCTCGAGTAGGGGCCCAACGTGGCCCATCTTCATCAACACATGGCTCAAGACCCTCGCGAGGGGCCAAGCCTCGCGAGGCAGACGACACGGCGCTTCCTCCAGCACGGCCTCCTTAGGCTGGCTCGCGAGGAGGCGGAGAGATCAAGGTGGGGTACCTCACGAGGTGCCCATGACGCAAGCCATGACGACCAAAGGTGCCAGGCGGGCGCCGGCCCGAGCAGTGTCCTCTCTTTCCTCTTTGGTGCAAAGGGGGCAAGCGCAGGCGAGAGGATCAAGCAAAGGCACCCATTTCGGTGCAACGAGACCAAGACCAACTCCGCGACAAGGAGGAAGTCACTGTGGAGCCCAAGCCGGCGTCATCACCAGAGCCTTTGGCAGGCGAAGACCAACTTTAGTCAGGATAAGTGTACCAGATGTTCCCCTTCAAATTGGCCAATTGTTGGCGCCCTTCCCGCTCAATATTTGGGAAGAGGCCCAGGGCCTTTGCCTATAAATACGACTAGCCACCCCCAGGGTAGAGGCATGGGATCAAGTACCAAGAAACCAGTAGAGCATCGAGAAACCAGCTAGAACATAGCAACACCCTCAGAGAGTAAGAAGGGCGATCGAACTCTCCCTAGCAGTTCATCCCCTAACCAAAAACAGGCCCTCGCGAGGCCGTTCACCTGTACTATTCTTCCTCATCAGCCCAAGAGGCAATCCACCCACCACACTGGAGTAGGGTATTACACCACAATGGTGGCCCGAACCAGTATAAACCCTGTGTCTCATGCGTTGTTCTTGCAGTAGTTTAGATCCTTACGAGACGGAGAGGTAGAGGGCTCGATCTCCGCGCGCACCCCAGAGTTCGAACCATAAGGGTCTGCCGGAACCCCAGGATCCGACAGCGGCCTTCCTTTTCTTTTCTCCCCCTGTTGGGGAAGAAACCTCTCTTTCCTCCTCCTCGTCTTCGTGGGAGGAGTGCGTCTCGGAGTCATCGGATGATGAGTCCGACTCCACTGAGCACCGGGAACTTTTTCGGGTTCCCGTGGCCTTCTTCTCCGGCACCACGTAAAGTGCCAAAACCAGCAGCTTTGTCAAGCGAGCGTCTGCTGGGTCTTCGGGCAAAGGAGCCGGACAACTGATCTGCCCGGACGTCTCCTACCAATCCTGTCAAAGGTACGGGAGTTTAGATCCCGCATAGAGTCAAACTATGAAAGACAAATATCCTGTAAGAGGTAAAGATAGCATACCGCGTTGGCTTGACGCTACGCGCTGAATCCGCGATCCTCGGTAGCGGATGCGGGAGCCTCGGCGCCCTTGAATAGCACCTTCCAGGCATCTTCGTACGATGTGTCGAAGAGCCTGCTCAGAGTTCGGTGCTGGGCCGGGTCGAACTCCCACAAACTAAAAGCTCGTTGTTGACACAGGAGGATCCGGCGGATGAGCATAACCTGGACCACGTTGACAAGTTTGAGCTTCTTGCTCACCAGGTTCTGGACACATGTTTGGAGTCCGGTCACCTCTCCCGAACTACCCCACGCCAGGCCCTTCTCTTTCCAGGAGGTGATCCACGTAGGGGCTCCGGATCGGAACTCGAGGGCTACAACCCATTTGGGGTCACGCGGCTCGGTGATTTAGAACCACCCCGATTGCCACCGCTTTATGGTCTCCATGAAGGAGCCCTTGAGCCATAGGACGTTGGGCACCTTGCCCACCATGGCACCTCCGCACTCCGCCTGGCGGCCGCCCACAACCTTCGGCTTGACATTGAAGGTCTTCAGCCATAAGCCGAAGTGGGGCCGGATGCAGAGGAAGGCCTCGCACACGGCGATAAACGCCGAGATGTTGAGGATGAAGTTCGGGGCCAGATCGTGTAAGTCCAGGCCGTAGTAGAACATGAGCCCCCAGACGAATGAATGGAGGGGGAACCCCAGTCCGCGAAGGAAATGGGTAAGGAACACGACCCTCTCATTGGGCCTGGGGGTGGGGATGAGCTGCCCCTCATCTGGCAGCCGGTGCGCGATGTCATCGGGCAGGTATTCGGCTCTCCTCAGATTTTTGACGTCTCCCTCCGTGACGGAGGAGACCATCCACTTGCCTACCGCTCCGGACATGATTGGACAAGGTTGAGGAAGAGAATGCGAACTTGGGCGTTGGAGATCGAGTGCGCGAAAATGGAAGAGCAAAGGAGGAAGAAGGCGTGGGTGAAAAGGTGGATCCTTATCCCCTTATATGGGCGGACGAAACTACGTGTCCCCACTAGCCTGGTAAAACTCGCTGATCTCCCAAGCGCCGTAATCAATGGCGCGGTTGGGTTACCAACGCCCGTATTGATGAGAATCCCGTAATAAGGGGACACAATCTCTGCTTCGACAGGACGTGCCAAGGAAACCGCCTCGCTAAACGCGCTGAGGTGTGACAGTGAAAACGATTCAAATAAAGGCTTGGCTGTGGTGTGATGTCACGCTACGGAATACGTCAGCAGATTACATTTGTGTAAATACTATTCTCTCTATGGCAGTATGTGGAACTTATTTTGCACAGCCGGACACTATCCTTGTGTTCAAAATCTTCTATGAAGTATTCGGAAGAGGAACCCGCCTTGCAATGCCGAAGACAATCTGCGGGCCGGACTCGTCGTCATTGAAGCCTGGTTCAGGGGCTACTGAGGGAGTCCTGGATTAGGGGGTGTCCGGATAGCTGGACTATAACCTTTGGCCAGACTGTTGGACTATGAAGATACAAGATTGAAGACTTCGTCCCATGTCCGGATGGGATTTTCCCTGGCGTGGAAGGCAAGCTTGGCGATACGGATATGTAGATCTCCTCCCATTGTAACCGACTCTGTGTAACCCTAGCCCTCTCCGGTGCCTAGATAAACCGGAGGGTTTTAGTCCATAGGACGAACAACAATCATATCATCAATATTAATCAAGCAGGAGTAGGGTTTTACCTCCATCAAGAGGGCCCGAACCTGGGTAAAAACATCGTGTCCCTTGTCTCCTGTTACCATCCACCTAGATGCACAGTTCGGGACCCCCTACCCGAGATCCGCCGGTTTTGACACCGGCACCACCCATGGGCGGCGCGCCGACTTCCAAGATGCCTACGCCGGCGCCCACGACGCACTCTTCCTAGGTTGTGTGCAGCGAGCAGCGTCACCACGCTGGTGACCCCAGGCGCCGCCATGGGAAGAGTCATGTGCCTCATTCGCGGGACATAGAAGACCAGCATGCACGCCGAGGCGCTGGCGAAAATGGCGCACATCCGCAAGGCCGTGATAGAGCTCCTTCTAACGTGGTTAGAAGTCGGAGCGCGTCACGGTCCACACAGCTTTCGCCGCCACCCACGCCAGCAGAAGCTTTGGCGCGCGTAGTTGATCCTCGACTTTCCTCCTGCTGCGGAAAAGCTCGACGAGTGGAGAGCCACCATCCGGAGCCTCGTCGGTGTTGCCAACAAAGATGAGCCACGGCCAATGGGGCCCTCAGGTCGGCGCTTTGTAGAGCCACCGCATGCCAGTGGTGGAAGGACTGGAGGTGCTGCGGCCATAGTGCACTCTCCTCCCCCACGCCAGCCACCGCGGATGTCGGTCTGTCATGATGACACTTGTGATAACATTTCCATAGCATCGTCCGACCACGAACCCACCGCAATCAGCGTCAAGTTCTTCGGGAGCGAGCCCATGAAGACGCTCGAACAACCATCGAGCACCGGCGCGAAGCGCGCCACCAGTCAGATAGGCGGGCGGGGCCCACTATGGACCACCCAGCACCGGGAGGCTCTAGTGGCCTACCCTACGAGGTGGGTTGCCCAGCCTTTACCCTTGAGCTGCGGCAGTTCCAGTGGCCCTCCCACCATACGTTCAAGCCCGATGTTGGTGAGAAGTACAATGGCAAGAACCAGCCGTCGGAGTTCCTCAACATCTACACCATCACGATGCAAGCTGCCGGAGCTCGCGACGACAAGGTGCTTGACAATTACTTTCCGTTGGCACTTAAACCCAACGTCATGTCATGGTTGATGCACTTGCCAGTGGATTCTATTTCTTCTTGGTCGGATTTGTGCCATGAGTTTGTTGGCGCCTTTATGGGAGACCACCAAGCTCATGGCCAGGCAAGCGATTTGCATATCATCCCCCAGAAAGAAGGTGAAAACCTGCGCAAGTACATACAGAGATTCAGCCGGCTATAGTCCAGCATCCCAGATGTTCATCCCGCCGCCGTGATCAGCGCATTCCATCAGAATGTGCGCAACCGCAAGATGCGTGAAGAGTTGGCGATGAACAAGGTCAAAGATGTGGCCGAACTTTATGTTCTGGCCGATAGGTGCGCTCGGGCTAAAGAGGGGAGGAAGTACCCAGGCAAGGACACCGGTGCGGAAACCGACTCCACAGATGAAGACACCACCGCCCCGACAAAGAAGGGCCGGCGCCACAACAGGAAGCGCAAGGGCAAGGCCGTGCTTGCCGTCGAGGGATCCGACGATACCGGCGCTGCCAAGAATGCTAAGGCAGACGACCACGACAAAGAAATTGCTGGGTGCGCCGCTTGCAGGGCCTTGGGGCTGCCGACAAGCCAGGAGGCTCCGACAAGCAGTACTGCAAGATCCACCACACCAAGGGCCATGATCTCCAGAACTGCCGACAAGTTGAGCTGCTTGCTGAGAAGCAAAAAGCTAAGTATGAGAGGCGGGACGAGGAGAAGGGTCAGGATGGTGTCGAGGGATCCGGCAAGAATCCTGGTGGCCAAGGAGGTCACCGCGGCTAGGATAACCAGCAAGAGAGGCCTGCTCGGGGCCGTGACAAGAAGCAACAAGATGATGATCATGATGAAACCACGAGTCCGGCGAGCATGAGTTCCAGAAAGCTACAGAGGCCATGTGCGTCGACGACGGTGCCTCACTGCACACCTCTCACCGCCAGCTCAAGCAGTGGGCGCGTGAGTTCACAGCGGCAGAACCATCGTTGGATGCTCAAAGGCCACTGAAGTGAACAAGCACACCTATCATTTTTGACACCGAGGATCACCCTGAGCGCACAACTGCGGTCGGGTGTTTTCCGTTGTTGGTTTCACCAACAATACGCAACCTCAAGGTGACAAGAATGTTGGTTGATGGCGGGGCCGGTCTGAACTTGATCTCGCCCGTTGTAATCAAAATGCTGCAAATTCCTGATGGAGACCTCAAAGACATGGGCACGTTTCAAGGGGTCAACCCGGGAAGAAGTCAGCCGAAGGGTAAGGTCATGCTGCCAGTGACATTTGGAAGCGAGCTGAACTATAGGACGGAGATGATTGTTTTTGATGTAGCCGACATCCCTCTTTCCCTACAACGGGATCCTCGGCCGCCCAGCACTAGCCAAGTTCATGGCGGCCTCACATTACGCCTACAACACGCTGAAGATGCCTGGGCCAATGACCATCATCACCGTCCCCTCCGACAAGAAGGATGCACTGATCTGTGCTAACCAAGTCTACCGGGAGGCAGTTGCAGCGACTGCCGCCAAGGCACTTGCTCCTGCTGCCGAAGCCCCGAGAGGGAAGAAGACCGGCAAGACCTCTCGCACCCACTGCGGCAAGCGCACCTCTTCGGAGTGATGTGCTCCCGTCGAGGACGTTCTAGAGAGCTCCGCCGGCAAGAGCAAGAAATCCAGAGCTGCACCACCAGAGACCAAGAAGGTGTCCGTCAAGGTTGATGGCACGGGAGGGGCTTTCAACATAAGCTCATCACTTGACAACAAATAGGAAGGCGCGCTCGTCACCTTCCTATGAGCGAATGTTGATGTGTTTGCATGGCAAGCATCCGACATCCCCGGCGTTCCCAGGGAGGTGATTGAGCACCATCTTGGTGTCTGTCCTCATGCGCGACCCGTCAAGCAGAAGATCAGGAAGCAAGCTTTGGAACGGCAGGAGTTCATCACAGAGGAGATCAGGAAGTTAGAAGCAGCAGGCTTGGTGAGGGGAGTACTTCATCCGACGTGGTTGGCCAATCCGGTGGTGGTGCGCAAGGCAAATGGGAAGTGGAGACTGTGTATTGATTACACAGACATCAATAAGGCTTATCCAAAGGACCCTTTCTCGTTACCGCGCATCGACCAGATTGTTGACTCCACGGCCGGGTGTGACTTGTTATCATTCCTCGACGCTTACTCGGGATACCACCAGATCTTCATGACAAAAGAAGATGAAGAGAAGACAGCGTTCATCACCCCATGTGGTGCGTATTGTTTCATAAGAATGCCTTTCGGGTTGAAGAGCGCTGGCTCGACGTTTGTGAGAGCGGTCCAAATTGGTTTTGAGCCTCAGCTGCATAGAAATATGGAAGCTTATATGGATGACATAGTGGTCAAAACCAAGGACAGGGCAACACTCGTACAAAATTTAGAAGAGACATTTGCAAATTTGCGCAAGATCAACCCGTCTGGCAAACTTCTTGGGTTCTTTGTGTCACAGCGTGGGATCGAGGTGAATCCAGACAAGATCAAGGCCATTGAGCAGATCGAGGCACCTAGGTGGATCAAGGATGTGCTTCGGCTCGCTGGCTGCGTTGCCGCCATGAGCAGACTCATCTCCAAGTCTGATGAACATGCCCTTCCCTTTTTCAAAATCTTGAGAAAGGCGGGCCCAATGGAATGGACCCCAGAGGTCGAGGCAGCCCTGCGGGATTTAAAGAAGTACCTCTCCTCTACGCCAATACGGGTTCCGCCTAAACCACAAGAACCGTTGCTGCTATATCTAGCGGCAACGAACCAAGTGGTCAGCGCCGCGCTAGTGACACAGAGGCAGTGGCAACGGCAGGGCTGGCTGATGGCAAACCAGAGCTCCCCCCAGCAGGGCGTGGTGCCGGTAAGGCAAGGCCCCCAGTAGAGTCTGACACTGGCGAAGCAGAAGCGACGCAACCAAATGAAATAGTGCAGAAGAAGAAGATGATGCAGCACCCGGTTTACTTTGTTAGCTCCCTCTTGCAGGGGGCTAGGTCAAGGTACTCCGGTGTGCAGAAACTGCTCTACGGCCTCCTTATGGCCTCGAGGAACCTGCATCATTACTTCCAAGCACACGAAATTACCGTCATCACCCGCTTCCCGTTGCAACGGATATTGCATAACCCAAACGCAAATGGGAGGATTGTGGAATGGGCTTTGGAACTGTCGAGCTTTGGTTTGAAGTTTCAAAGCACTTCGACAATTCAGAGTAGAGTCTTGGCGGAGTTCATTGTGAATGGACCTCAATGCCCGACGAAGAGATTCACGAGACCGCTCTCCCCGGCAAGGAAACAAGTCGCGACTGGGTTATGTACTTTGACGGGGCCTTCTTGCTGCAAGGCGCCGGTGCTGGTGTGCTGCTCGTCGCACCCACCAGAGAGCACCTCAAGTATATAGTACAGATGCACTTTCCCAGGGAGATGTCAACAAACAACACTGCTGAATACGAGGGGTTGCTTGCCGGTCTCAGGATCGCGGCAGACCTCGGAATCAAGAAGATCATCGTGAGGGGTGATTCACAACTTATCGTCAAGCAAGTTAACAAAGATTATCAAAGCCCATTGATGGAGGCCTACGTAGATGAAGTGAGGAAGCTGGAAGAGCGTTTTGATGGTATACAAGCGGAGCATGTTCCCCGAGTGGAGAGCGGCATCGCCGACTAGTTGTTGAAACGCGCTGCCTTCAAATTGCCTGTGGAACCAGGTACTTTTGTGCTTCGATTAACTCAACCATCCGTTGAACCATCGACAGGGCAGAAAAAGCGGAGGAAATTAGGCCCCGGCAAGTACTTTCTCGACAAGCTCCCAGGAGCCGCCGACAAAGATGTTGCAGTGGACACTAAGCCTGCCATGAGGCAACAGACTCCGGCGGGGCGTCAAGCCCTGGCGGTAGAGACAGCCGCTCCCATGGTAGAGGAAACGCCTTTGGTCCTTGCCGTCAATCCCCAGGCACATCATACCGTCTAATTCCTCCAAACAGGAGAACTCCCTAAGGAGCAGGAAGAAGCGGAGAAAGTAGCCCGTCAGTCTGCCATGTATCCGTTCATCGACAACGTTCTGTACAGAAAAGACCAAACGGTGTGAAATTGAAGTGCATTCCCCGGGAGGAACGACTGGAGCTGTTGGCAGAGATACACGGAGGCATATGTGGCTCCCACATAGGGTCGAGGGACTTGTCGGCAAGGCATTCCGGCAAGGTTTCTTCTGGCCCACAACCCTCCAGGATGCAACGGCACTAGTAAGCAAGTGTGAGGCGTGCCAGTTCCATTCAAAGAAGCTTCATCAACCAGCTCAAGCTCTCCAAACAATCCCTCTTTCCAGGCCATTCTCGGTCTGGGGGCTCGACATACGGGGCCCCTTTCCCCGTGTTGTCGGGGGCTTTGAGTACTTGTACGTTGCAATCGACAAGTTGACAAAGTGGCTGGAGGTGGACGCAGTGAGAAAGGTGACATCACAATCGGCCATCAAATTCTTCAAGGGGCTAGTCTTCCGTTCTGGTGTGCCAAATAGAGTCATCACCGACAATGGCACACAGTTCACGAGCCGCACCTTCATGCAGTACATCCAGGACCTCGGCAGCAAGGTCTGTTTTGTTGCTGCTGCACACCCACAAAACAACGGCCAGGCTGAGAGGGCGAATGCTGAAGTATTGTGAGGCCTCTGGACAAGAACTTTTGACAGGCTACACAAGTGCGGGCGGCGCTGGATTGATGAATTGCCAGCGGTTCTTTGGTCAATCAAAACGACACCCAATCGAGCCACCGGCCAGACACCTTTCTCCCTCGCTTACGAGGCAGAAGCAGTTCTCCCCACGGAACTCACGTACGGGTCACCCCGAGTGCTCGCTTATGAAGAGTTTGAGCAAGAGCAATTGTGGCAAGATGACGCAACGCTCCTTGAGGAAGATCGTCTTCGGGCGGCTGTGGGAGCAGCGCGCTACCAGCAAGCCTTGCGCCGCTACCATAGCCGCAAGGTTCATGCCCAAATCTTTGAGGAAGGCAACCTTGTTCTTCGGCGCGTTCAATCGGCCAAGAATTCCAACTAGTTGATGCCGAAGTGGGAAGGCCCTTATCGGGTAATACGAGTCACCAGGCCCGGGGCAGTCCGCCTGGAGACCAAAGATGCTATTCCAGTGAGCAACTCCTGGAACATCGAACATCTTTGCAAGTTTTACCTATAAGGCGTGGTTGCCGGGCTCCCCGGAAGACCACCTTTTGTACAAGCCTTGCCGGCGAGGCATGTAACCCTTTGTACAAAGCCAGGCATAGACCCTGAGCATAAATAAATGAAGTGATGGCGCCCTAAGTTTTAGCATGCATGCTAGGTTGAGTCTCTCCCTTGGTTAGGGTTGATAGTGCTTAGCAGCGACTAACCCCTACCATAGAGGTCGAGTGTGCATCTCTCTGTTCCTTCCCATCCTTTTTAGGTTCACAGGGTGCATGGACATTTCTGTTGAGCTGCTTGGAGGAAAGAGAATAGGCCGGCACCCCGACCCCGGTAAGCCAAGGTTGCCGAGGGCTGCGGATCCAAAGGTTCGACCGCGGCAAGCCAAAACTACCGGGGGCTGCAACATCAGATAAGTTTTTCATTCCCCACTCCCTACTTCCATATGAAACTTGAACGTACAAGACTTCGCTTGCTCTTATACCATCATGCTCCCTCTTTCCCATGTCCAAAAAACCTTACTTTGGGCCGGGGCTTGGTCGTAGCAAGGTGGGAAGGGAACGGGCGAAGGGCCCAATCCTGCTTTGCCCCTACCTCCGCCATGGGCGTGAGTGTAATCGAGCTATAGAGCAGGAGGATGGCAAGGACTGTTGCGGGGTTACAATGTTTATCTTAAGATTACGAGGGCTCGTTCCTTGGTGTGACCCCCGCCCACGCACAAAAGAAGCCCGACAAACACCCTTCTTTTCATTCATACATTGTTAACAAGTACAATTCGTACGGAATGTATGCACGAGCGAGGGGATTACAAGGTCTAAATTCTACTAAAGCCCGTAGGCTTACAAACTAAAAAAAGATAAGTGCCCTGTGATCCCCGTTCTTGCCCCTTTCTTCCCAGGTGCGGCAGGTGAAGGCAAAAAGGGGGCGGCGGGGAACACGCTGATGGAGAGCTTGACGAGGAAGGCCCTCGGCAGGGCGCGTGGCCAAGGGAGGGGCGACGCGGTCAGTCGGAGTCGGCGTCCCCCCGCTCGGCGCCCTCGTCATCGCTGTCGCTGTCCTCCTCGTCACTTCCACTTGAGGAGGAGTCTTCGTCATCGAAGGAGCTCTCCACGCAACACTTTACGCGAGTCCCAAAGTACCCAAAGACCTTGACGGAGAGCAGGCCGTTCTCCATTAATTCGAAGTAGAGAACGAGCCCCTCCGTCAGGCTGTGGACGCGAGCAAAGGTCTTCCATCCGCGACGAAGATACATGACATGAGGGGCGGGGAAGTCGACATCAACCTGCGTGCCTCCATTCCCGCAAACCCCTCATATGCAACCTCAGAGTATGTCGCAGATCGAGCTCCATCTCCCGAACGAATGGAGCAGGGAGACAAAGACGTCGACGCACTGGCCGGTGTAGCCTGATGAAGAACTCGCGGGGCTGGTCCCCGGCGTGGCCCTCCATTGGGGAGGGACCACTGGCGGAGACGAGGCCGGTGCACCGCCGCGTCCTCCTCTTCCCCGAGTGCCACAGCGACCTCGGCCTCGCCCCTCCCCTTCCTCTCATGGCCGGCTCCGCCGCCACAAGCTCTTGGGAAGGAGGGGCGCACTGTCGGGCGGAGACCCTCGTCGCCACCATCGAAGTGCTGGCACGCCCTCTCGCCATAGCCGAAGAAAGAAAGGAGCCAAGGTGGAAGGAGATAGATGATGAAAGATTGAGGGGCGCCATCCCCTTCCCCTTCTTATAAAGGGACGGGGTCGGGTCTCGGCCGCCCCACTCAACCAATCTGGCCATCAGGGGCGCAGGAAATCGAGACCGACCCGCTGCTCCAACCAGCGGCGACCCGGTTTCCCGCCTCGTCATTTAAGGCACGGGCCCCCCGCATCCGCCGCCTACCATCTTCGAGGCATGGGGACACGTGGCGAGCAAGCAAAAATCAAGGGGACGAGTGAGGCGACCGTTTTCCACCCCATGATCGTAGGGCACGGGTGCCTTGAAGGCCACGACTCGAGTCCACTCAGTAAATGAGTCGCGCCCCTGTGTTTTCCTCTTTTTATGGGGAAGGCGCAAGCCGCCTCTTCACCACGATGTGACGCATGAGGGCAGGAACCGCCCCACGCATGACCCCCACATCACGCACGACCCTCCACCTCGCGCAGTCAACGCGGGTCATGGGGAAGCGCAGGGAGCGAAGGAATTACCACAGTAAAACTCCGCCCCGCATGCCCTCGCATCGATCTGGGCCTGGCCCAACAACGCGTTGCGCTTATATGTGGCCCAGGCCCGGGGGCTCCTTTCGGTGTACAAAAGCAGGGGATCCCTTTTTTTACCCCTCTATTTGTGCACGGGCAGTCAGAGCCGCACCTGTGGCGACACTTAGCAGGGAAAAGGGAGGAAACCCAAGGCACATGACGGGCAAAGCAACGCCAAGACAAGAGATCCAAAGAGCAAGAGGGCGAGGTGGACTCCCCCGGCAAGACCCTTGCCGGGGCAGCCTCCACAGCCCCGGCAAGAGCTTTGCCGGGGCAACTTGCCCAACGCTAGCAGAGCGCGCCACCCTTGAGCCCAAGGGTTCCAACACCATCAACCACATTGGAACCAAGGCTCGGGAGGCACCTCCATGGTGGCATGCAGATCTTTGTGAAGATCATAAGCACACAAGATCAGATGAGGACCAGAAGACGACGATCCTCGGCAAGACCCGTGCCAAGGAAATCCACGAGACCCCTGGCAAGATCCTTGCCGGGGACGACCGCGATGCCCCGGCAAGACCCTTGCCGAGGACACCTGCGGGGCCACAGCCAGGCCCACGTCTGCCAAGACTCCACTGCCGTTCCCATACAGCTGCCAGCCCAACCAGCTGGGCAGGCATCTACGTGGCGACCCGCGGCCTCCAGGCCAACTCAGCAAGCACCTACATGGTGGCATGCAGATCTTCGTGAAGACTCTGCCACCGCACTAGCCCAACAGCCAGCCAACGTGGCACTACAATGCCTCATTAGCTCGGACGCGCGTTAGAGCCAGGCGAGGCTGCGACAGCTGGGACGAGCTTCCTTGCCATCCCCGATAAAGCAAGAAGGGCACGTTGGCAACGCATTAAATGTGTTTGTCTGACGGTGCTAGAGGATAGACTTAACCACTGTGTACCTTTCCACCTCTTGTGTGCCACTGTGGCAACCCCTTTCTAACTATAAAAGGAGGCCCGAGGTGTACTGGAGAAGGATTCAGATCTTTTGAACTACGCATGCACCACAGCTAGTTCGAGGGCTCAAGAACACTCAAATATACACCAAAGCAGGACTAGGGTATTACGCATCCTTGCGACCCGAACCTGGGTAAACGATCCTTGTGCTGGCTACCAGACCCGCTCTTTGCACAACCCCGTGCCCGCCAACCGTAGAAGGGATCCCATTGATTCCATAGGTGTCGTTTCCACCGACAGTATGTGACGAATAAAAATATAGCTTCGAGTAAAATACCGATGGTCATTAGAAGAAAGAGGGGATGCCACTCGGGGCATCCCCAAGCTTAGTTGCTTGCTCTCTTTTGGATAATAGCTTGTGATGTCGGGGCATCCCCAAGCTTAGGCTCTTCTTACTCCTTATTCCTTCATGCATCGTAAGATAACCCAAAACTTGAAAACTTCAATCACACAAAACTCAACAAAACCTTCGTGAGATCCATTATTAAAAGAAAATAAATCACTACTATAAGTATTGTATCAAACAAATTCATATTTTATTTTTGCATTATATCTATTGTATTCCTACTTTTCTATGGCAAAAACTCATCAAAGAAAACCATAGAGCCATCAAAACAGCACACAACACAAAGAAAACAGAATCTGTCAAAACAGAACAGTCTGTAGCAATCTGACTATTTCGAAAACTTCTGGAACTCCAAAAATTCTGTAAAATTAGGACGATCTGAGCAATTTGTATATTAATCTACTGCAAAAAGAATTAGCATTTTAGCACGCTCTGGTAAAATATGAGAATTGTTTTTGTGAGAGTGAAAAGTTCCTGTTTTTCAGCAAGATCAAACAACCATCACCAAAGAGAATCCTAAAGGCTTTACTTGGCACAAAAACTAACTAAAACACAAAAAACACAATCATAATAGTAGCATAATTGTGCAAACACTCAAGGACAGAAAGCAAAAAGAAAAAATAATTTTATTCATTGGGGTGCCTCCCAACAAGCGTTATAGTTTTACGCCCTTAGCTAGGCATAAAGCAAGGATCTAAGTGTTGTCACCTTTGTTTCGAGATCCATTACTGATTCGTATGGTGGCCTAATTTTTGTTCTAGGTAAGTGTTCTGTCCCCTTCCTCAAAGGAAATTGGAACTTAATATTGCCTTCTTTCAGATCAATCACGGCACCAATAGTGCGTAAAAACGGTCTACCAACAATAATTGGACAAGACAGATTGCAATCAATATCAAGAACAATAAAATCTATGGGCACATAATTCCTATTTGCAAGAATAAGAACATCATTAACTCTTCCCATAGCCTTTTTAATAGTAGAATCCGCCAAGTGCAAATTTAAAGAGCATTCTTGAAGATCGGAGACCAAGCACATCACATAAAGATTTCGGAATTATAGAAACACTAGCACCCAAGTCACACAAAGCAAGACACTCATAATTTTTAATCTTGACTTTTATAGTAGGTTCCCATTCATCATGCAATTTTCTTGGAATTGAAACTTCTAATTCCAGTTTTTCTTCAAAAGCTTTCATCATAGCATCAATAATATGTTTAGTAAAAGCTTTATTTTGTTCATAGGCATGGGGTGAATTTATTATGGTTTGAAACAAAGAAATACAATCAATCAAAGAGCAACTATCATAATTAAAGTCTTTGTAATCCAAAAGAGTGGGCACATCACTAGTTAAAGTTTTGACCTCTTGAGACCCACTTTCATCAATTTTCTCAACAAGATTTTCACCCTAAGAAATATCGGGACGCTTTCTAGCTAAAGTTGACTCTTCTCCAGTCCCTTTTTCATCAGTCATAATTTTACTAAACAAGGAATCAATAGAAGAAACACCAAGCACTTTAAGACCTTCATCACTTTTATCCTCTAGTGAGATTGGTTTAGCGGTCATTTGATTTACTAGAGTAGCTTGTGCACCGGATATTTTTCCTAGCAAACTTTCAGCACAAGCATACTTAGATTGGAGATTGCAAACTTCTCTACTAATATCATCAAGTTGTTTTGTAATAGCATCAAGCACAACGGAGTGTTCCTTAAGTTCTTCGGTAAAATACTTATTATGCTCAAATTGTGTAGTCATATATTCCTTAGTACTTTTATCAATTTCAAGAAAAATATTGGGGTAAGGAACATCATATTATTTTCTTTGAGGCATCATGACTACGCCAACAAGAACGCACACAAAAACAGATCCGGCAAGAAAACGGCGAACGTAAAAGAGGGGCAAATAAAACGGCAATTTTTTTGTGAAGTGGGGTAGAGGAAAACGAGAGGCAAATGACAAATAATGTAAATTGCGAGGAGATGAGAATTGTGATTAGGAACTTGGTATAAGTTGAAGATCCTCCCTGGCAACAGCGCCAGAAATTCCTTTTGATGCGGCTTGAAGCTACGTCGGTATTTCTCCAAAGAGGAACGGATGATGAAGCACAGCGGCGGTAGGTATTTCCCTCAGATGTGAAACCAATGTTATCGAACCAGTAGGAGAACCAAGCGACACAACGTAAATAGCACCCGCACACAAATAACAATTTCTCGCAACCCGACGTGTAAAAGGGGTTGTCAATCCCTTTTGGGTAGCAGCGCGCCAAGATGGGCAAACGGACGTGAATAAAATAGATTGATAGATCGAACGCCAAATAAAATAAATAAGAATAAAACGCAGCAAGGTATTTTTGTATTTTTTGTCTTAGTAGATCTGGAAATAAAAGCAAAGGAAAAGACATCGCAAATGCAAATAATGTGAGAAAGAGACCCGGGGGCCGTAGGTTTCACTAGTGGCTTCTCTAGAGAAAAATAGCAAACGATGGGTGAACAAACTACTGTTGGGCAATTGATAGAACTTCAAATAATCATGACGATATCCAGGCAATGATCATTACATAGGCATCACATCCAAAATTAGTAGACCGACTCCTGCCTGCATCTACTACTATTACTCCACACATCGACCATTATCCAGCATGCATCTAGTGTATTAAATTCATGGAGAAATGGAGTAATGCAATAAGAACGATGACATGATCTAGACAATATCTATCTATGTAGAGATAGGCACCATCATTTTATCATTACTAGCAACGATACATACATGCCGGTTCCCCTTCCGTCAGTGGGATCAAGCACCATAAGATTGAACCCACTACAAAGCACCTCTTCCCATTGCAAGATAAATAGATCAAGTTGGCAAACAAAACCCAAATATCAAAGAAGAAATACGAGGCTATAAGCAATCATGCATAAAAAATATCAAAGAAACTCAAATACTTTCATGGATATAAAAAGATAGATATGATCATAAACTCAAAGTTCATCCGATCCCAACAAACACACCGCAAAAAGAGTTCCATCATATGGATCTCCAAGAGACAATTGTATTGAGAATTCAGCGAGAGAGAGGAAGCCAACTAGCTACTAACTACGGACCCGAAGTTCTACAAAGAACTACTCACACATCATCGAAGAGGCACCAATGGAGGTGGTGAACCCCATCTGAGATGGTGTCTAGATTGGATCTAGTGGTTCTGGACTCTGCGGCGGCTGGAATTGATTTTCTTTGACTCCCCTAGGGTTTCTGGAATATTGGGGTTTTTATATAGCAAAGAGGCAGTCCAGGGGGCACCCGAGGTGGGCACAACCCACCAGGGCACGCCTGGGCCTCCTAGCGTACCCTCGTGGGTTGTGCTCTCCTCGGATCAGCCCCGAGCGCAGCCTTGGCCCATTAGGTGTCTTCTGGTCCAAAAACAATCTCTGTAAAGTTTCATTACATTTGGACCCCGTTTGGTATTGATTTCCTGCGATGTAAAAAACATGCAGAAAACAACAACTGGCACTTGGCACTATGTCAATAGGTTAGTACCAAAAGAATGATATAAAATGACTATAAAATCATTACAAAACATCCAAGATTGATAATATAACAACATGGAACAATCAAAAATTATAGATACGTTGGAGACGTATCAGCATCCCGAAGCTTAACTCCTACTCGTCCTCGTGTAGATAAGTGATAAAAACAGAATTTTTGATGTGGAATGCTGCCTAACATGTCATATCATATTTCTTTTCTTTATAGCATGGGCATTTGGACTTTTATATTGTTCAAAGCAATAGTCTTGTTTTTACATGATAACTTAAATACTCAAGCATATCAACAAGCAACAATGTCTTTCAAAATATCAACGCTAAAATAAGCTATCCCTAGCCCATCATGCTCGATCATTGATCCATTCATGAAACACACTCGCATATTAGCTACACCCAATACTCAAGTACGATCATATTGCCTCCTAGTTGGTGCTTTTATAAGAGAAGATGGAGACTCAAATTCAAAAATAAAAATTGTATAAAGTAAAAAAGAAAGGCCCTTCGTGAAAGGAAGTAGGGATTTGTAGAGGTGCCACAGCTCAAAGCGAAAAACTTAGAGATAAAAACATTTTGGGAGGTGTATCCTTCCCACCAACGAAAACGACTTAGGGTGCCCAACACTTTCCATGCTAGATATATCATAGGCGGTTCTCAAATAGAAAATAAAGTTTATTCCTTTTTCAAGCATACTTTCACTTTCCATGGCTAGCCGTATCCACGGTTGCCTTCCATATCAACACTTTCCAAGGAATTTATTATTTGACAACATAAAGTAAATTCATTTTTCATTCGGGACTGGGCATCCCTAATACCTTTACCTTACTCTCGTGCAATGACAAGTGAATAAACACTCATCGTGATAATAACACATCTAGCATGGAAAATATTAGCCACCCCTCACAACTCTGCGATCAAAATGAACACACAAAAGAGAAGTTTATTTTGAAAATTAGAGATGGCACATACAAATTTGCTTAGAACGGCAAGAGAATACCGCATATAGGTAGATATAGTGGACTCATGTGGAAAAACTAGTTTGAAGGTTTTTGGATGCACAAGTAGAGATCATACTTAGTGCAAAATGAAGGCTAGCAAAAGATTGAGAAGCGACCAACCAAGAAACGAATAATCTCATGAGCGAGCATTAAGCATAACTAACACTGAATAATGCACCGCAAGTAGGATATAATTTCATTGCATAATTGTTGACTTTCGTGCTTGCATAGGGAATCACAAACCTTAACACCAATATTCTTACTAAAGCATAATTACTCATCAACGTAACTCACATATCACATCATCATATCTCAAAACTATTACTAATAATCAAGTTTATTTTGTCCAATGATCTTCATAAAAGGTTTTATTATATCCTTCTTGTATATCTATCACTTTGTAACTAATTTTCATATGTTGCTTTTGATAAGCTCAAAAAAATATAAGTGAAGATCATGAGCATAATATTTCTTTCTCTCAAATTAATTTAGTGAAGCAAGAGAGAATTTCTTGAAAATTTTACTAACTCTCAAATAAATCTAAGTGAAGCCAGAGAGCATTTCTTCAAAAATACTAAAGCACATCGTGCTCAAAAAGATATAAGTGAAGCACTAGAGCAAGTCCATAGCTCATAAAAAATTTAAGTGAAGCAAAGAGAGCAATTCTAACAAGTCATGACATAATTTTGGCTCTCTCAAATAGGTGTGTCCATCAAGGAACCAAGACTTAAAACACAAAATAAAACAAGCAAAGACTCATATCATACAAGACGCTCCAAGCAAAACACATAGTATGTGACGAATAAAAATATAGCTTCGAGTAAAATACCGATGGTCGTTAGAAAAAAGAGGGGATGCCACTCGGGGCATCCCCAAGCTTAGTTGCTTGCTCTCTTTTGGATAATAGCTTGGGATGTCGGGGCATCCCCAAGCTTAGGGTCTTCTTACTCCTTATTTCTTCATCCATCGTAAAATAACCCAAACCTTGAAAACTTCAATCACATAAAACTCAACAAAACCTTCGTGAGATCCGTTAGTAAAAGAAAATAAATCACTACTATAAGTATTGTATCAAACAAATTATTTTTGCATTATATCTATTGTAGTCAAAACAGAACAGTCCGTAGCAATCTGACTATTTCGAAAACTTCTGGAACTCCAAAAATTCTGAAAAATTAGGACGACCTGAGCAATTTGTATATTAATCTACTGAAAAAAGAATTAGCATTTTAGCATGCTCTGGTAAAAAATGAGAATTGTTTTTGTGAGAGCAAAAAGTTTCTGTTTTTCAGCAAGATCAAACAACTATCACCCAAGAAGATCCTAAAGGCTTTACTTGGCACAAACACTAATTAAAACACAATAAAAATAGTAGAGTAATTGTGCAAACACTCAAGAACGGAAAGCAAAATGCAAACATAAATTTTATTCATTGGGTTGCCTCCCAACAAGCGCTACAGTTTTACGCCCTTAGCTAGGCATAAAGCTAGGATCTAAGTTTTGTCATCTTTGTTTCACGATCCATAAGATGCCCTCATGATTGATTCATATGGTGGCCTAATTCTTGTTCTAGGAAAGTGTTCCATCCCTTCCTCAAAGTAAATTGGAACTTAATATTGTCTTCTTTCATATCAATCAGGGCACCAATAGTGCGTAAAAATGGTCTACCAAGAATAATTGGACAAGACAGATTGCAATCAATATCAAGAACAATAAAATATGTGGGCACATAATTCCTATTTGCAAGAATAAGAACATCATTAATTCTTCCCATAGGCTTTTTAATAGTAGAATCCGCCAACTGCAAATTTAAAGAGCATTCTACAAGATCGGTAAGACCAAGCACATCACATAAAGATTTCGGAATTGTAGAAACACTAGCACCCAAGTCACACAAAGCAAAACACTCATAATTTTTAATCGTGATTTTGATAGTAGGTTCCCATTCATCATGCAATTTTCTAGGAATTGAAACTTCTAATTCCATTTTTTCTTCAAAAGCTTTCATCATAGCATGAACAATATGTTTAGTAAAAGCTTCATTTTGTTCATAGGCATGGGGTGAATTTATCATGGATTGCAACAAATAAATACAATCAATCAAAGAGCAACTATGATAATTAAAGTCTTTATAATCCAAAAGAGTGGGCATATCACTAGTTAAAGTTTTGACCTCTTCAAACCCTCTTCCATCAATTTTCTCAACAAGATTTTCACCCTTCGAAATATCGGGACGCCTTCTAGCTAAAATTGACTCTTCTCTAGTCCCTTTTTCATCAATCATAATTTTAGTAAACAAGGAATCAATAGAAGAAACACCAATCACTTTAAAATCTTCATCACTTTTATCCTCTAGCAAGATTGGTTTAGCAGCCATTTGATTTACTAGAGTAGCTTGTCATAGGATATTTTTCCTAGCAAACTTTCAGCAAAAGCATACTTAGACTGGAGATTGCAAACTTCTCTACTAATATCATCAAGTTGTATTGTTATAGCATCAAGCACAACGGAGTGTTCCTTAAGTTCTACGGTAAAATACTTATTATGCTCAAATTGTGTAGTCATATATTCCTTAGTACTTTTCTCAATTTCAAGCAAAATATTGGGGTAAGGAACATCATAATATTTTCGTTGAGGAATCATGACTATGCCAACAAGAACGCACAAAAAACAGATCCGGCAAGAAAACGGCGAACGAAAAAGAGGGGCAAATAAAACGGCAATTTTTTGTGAAGTGGGGGAGAGGAAAACGAGAGGCAAATGGCAAATAATGTAAATTGCGAGGAGATGAGATTTGTGATTAGGAACTTATATGTTGAAGATCCTCCCCGGCAACGGTGCCAGAAGTTCCTTTTGATGTGGCTTGAAGCTACGTCGGTATTTCCCCAAAGAGGAAGGGATGATGTAGCACAATGGCGGTAGGTATTTCCCTCAGATGTGAATCCAAGGTTATCAAACCAGTAGGATAACCAAGCATGACAACGTAAATTGCACCTGCACACAAATAACAACTTCTCGCAACCCTACGTGTAAAAGGGGTTGTCAATCCCTTTCTTGTAGCGGCGCCCCATGATGGGCAACGAACGTGAATAAAATAGATTGACAGATCGAACGCGAAATAAAATAAATAAGAATAAAACGCAGCAAGGTATTTTTTCTTTTTTGGTTTAGTAGATCTGAAAATAAAAGCAAAGGAAAAGAGATCGCAAAGGCAAATAATATGAGAAAGAGACCCCGGGGCCGTAGGTTTCACTAGTGGCTTCTCTCGAGAAAAATAGCAAAAGGTGGGTGAACAAATTACTGTTGGGAAATTGATAGAACTTCAAATAATCATGACGATATCCAGGCAATGATCATTACATAGGCATCACGTCCAAGATAAGTAGACCGACACCTGCCTGCATCAACTACTATTACTCCACACATTGACCGCTATCCAGCATGCATTTACTATATTAACTTCATGAAGAAATAGAGTAATGCAATAAGAACGATGACATGATGTAGACAAGATCTGTCTATGTAGAGATAGACCCCATCATTTTATCCTTAGTAGCAACGATACATACGTGTCGGTTCCCCTTCTGTCACTGGGATCAAGCACGTAAGATCGAACCCACTACAAAGCATCTCTTCCCATTGCAAGATAAATAGATCAAGTTGGCCAAACAAAACCCAAATGTCGGAGAAGAAATACGAGGCTATAAGCAATCATGAATAAAAGAGATCAAAGAAACTCAAATACTTTCATGGATATTAAAAGATAGATCTGATCATAAACTCAAAGTTCATCTGATCCCAACAAACACACCACAAAAAGAGTTACATCATATGGATCTCCAAGAGACCATTGTATTGAGAATTCAGCAAGAGAGATGAAGCCATCTAGCTACTAACTATGGACCCGAAGGTCTACAAAGAACTACTCATGCATTATCGGAGAGGCACCAATGGAGGTGGTGAACCCCATCCGTGATGGGGTCTAGATTGGATCTGGTGGTTCTAGACTCTACGGTGGCTAGAATTGATTTTCGTCGACTCCCCTAGGGTTTCTGGAACATTGGGGTATTTATAGAGCAAAGAGGCGGTCCGGGGGGCACCCGAGGTGGGCACAACCCACCAGGGCATGCCTGGGCCTCCTAGCGCGCCCTGGTGGGTTGTGCTCTCCTCGGAGCACGCCCAGGCGCAACCTTGGCCCATTAGGTGTCTTCTGGTCCCAAAAAATCTCCATAAAGTTTCGTTGAATTTGGACTCCGTTTGGTATTGATTTCGTGCGATGTAAAAAAACATGTAGAAAACAACAACTTGCACTTGGCACTATGCCAATAGGTTAGTACCAAAAAATGATATAAACCGACTATAAAATGATTATAAAAATCCAACATTGATAATATAACAGCATGGAACAGTCAAAAATTATAGATACCTTGGAGACGTATCAATCACCAAGTCTCTACAATTCGGTGGTTGAAGACAAAGAAGCATGAATCCTTTCAAACATATCCTTTGACAATCTCTATATATCAAATATCATTTGGTATCGAACCTCATGCTTGTCATTTTGGATAAACAAGTGATCTTCCTTGCAAGACTAACCCATGTAGGTAGATGAACTCAAACTACAAGTGGTGCTCCCAACTCATTGATGAACTACATCAACCTTGAGCATCCCACACAAGTTCAACTACATGATCAAGATCAACACCACCACCCAAGGTATGCTATTCCATCTTAGATAAGCTTTACCCCAAGTCATGGGTCAAAGCAGCTCAACAAGATGTGAATACATCAAAATGCTTAAATGAAAAATGGCAACCCCATTTTGAGCTTAAACAGCGAGTATGACCTACGATCAAGTGTTCTCACTTGACTCCTCAGTCAATATACTCTAACATAGGTGACCTTGTCGCCGACCAATTCTAGATGAAGTTCTCTAGTGTTTTTCTGCATTCTTGCATTTGTCTCTTGCATGCTTGTTTCCCCTTTCAAAAAAATTCATCTACATTTCTTTTCCTTTTCTCTGTTATGTTCCGCATTCCCTGCATCCAATTCATTGCAAATCTTTCAGTTAATTCCTTGCAAATCTTTGTGAGATCTTATTTTCCTAAGTGAGCTGAGATGACAATTGTTTTCTCTCTGTGTTGAATTTGGCCTCACCGATTTGTTCTTCTCGGCTAAACCGAAACAACTCGGTGCCACCGAAGCAAATAACTCAGAGTAACCAATTTCAATACTGAGGAAACACGTTGCCATTTACATCCTGCATATTTTTTCCAGCTCCACTCCTTGATTCTTGTCCTCTACCAACATCTTATATTACATGTTGCTTTGTACTGTGACTCAAGGACCAAACCTACTTGACTCATGCTCTAGAAGATCCCTTCTTGGAAATTGATGTCAAAGGGGGAGAGAGAGCACATCAAAGCTTATCACATAAGAGAGAATGCACACCTTAAGCTTCTCTAGATGCTTATTATCCATAGAGGAGATAAGTCACATGTCTTCAAGAGGGGAAAGACATGTTAGTATGTGTTATGTTTGATTATGATTGTTTTTGCTCTAATTTTCTTTTCCCTATCTTCTCCCATTATCCAATATAAGATTCAGGGGGAGAAAGACATTTCAAGGGAGGAAATCTTCGAATTCATTGCATATCTTTACTCTTTGGGGACATGTCTATATCCAAATAGAGTACCTGGTACTCACTCTCTACATGTCATCACAATCTTGGTACTCTTGTGGTTTCCTGTTCTGGCATTGTTTAGTAGGTGTTCTTGTGTTATCTAACCATGTTTCCTCAAGTTCACCTCCTCCAAAGCCAGCTCAAGACCACAAGGTAAGTATATGCATCACATTCATGTGCATGATGATTTCTTGCTACTATACATATTGTTTGCAAGAAGGAATCATGAACATGGAGGTACACTTCCTTTATTAACATCATTTGCTCTAATGCATATAGCCAAGATACATGTAACTCATTGCTTGCTCTGACATGCTTATGCATTCACATGCTCTTACATTTCTTATTTACATAATTGCATACATGTAGGGGGAGCCTATGCATGTTGCATGTCCTTCCAAAGCTTTACTTATTATTCTTCATATCTTTATCTAAAGCTTTGATGTATGTTGTCATCAATTACCAAAAATGGGGAGATTGAAAGCACAAGTGCTCCTTGGGTGATTTTGGTAATTAATATCAACATATCTCTTGTTGGACTAATACTTTTATCTAGTATATTTCAGAGAGTTCAACAAAGGCGTGGCATGGATAAGAGGATGTAGAACCCCTTCAAGATGCTAAGGACAAAGATTAGCAAGAGTTCAAGACTCTACATTTTCATTTTAGTGATCCAAGATCACATTGAGTCCATAGGGAAGCCAATACTATTAAAAGGGAATAAGGTGTTGCTTAATGGCTTGCTTGCTCAAAGTACTTAGTGATATGCTCCAAAGCCCTCAACCACTTTGTCATTTCCACATATGTCCTAAACCTAAAGTCAAACTCGGCCCCACCGATTTGATGTATTCGGCGCCACCGAGTTCACTTGACATAGCCACTGCCAGAAACCCTAGTTTGTTCGGTCTCACCGATGGGATCTCGGTCTCACCGAGATGGGCTTGCAAACTCTCTGATTGCCTGTTGCAATTATTTCGGTCCGCCCGAGATATGCAATCGGTCCCACCGAGTTTGCTTGACCAACTCTCTGTTTGCTCATTACCAAAATCGGTCTCACCAAGTTTGTGTAATTGGTTAAACCGAGTTGAGGTTTTACCCTAACCCTAGCACATCGGTCCCACCGAGTTGATCATGTTAGTCCCACCGATATTCCTAACGTTCACATTTTGAACTGAATAGGTCTGACCGAGTATCACTATTCGGTCCCACCGAGTTTGGTAAATTGTTTGTAACGGTTAGATTTTGTGTGGAGGCTATATATACCCCTCCACCCATCCTCCATTCGTGGGGAGAGCCATCAAAACATGCGTACACTTCCAGCATTCATTTTCTGAGAGAGAACCACTAACTCATGTGTTAACACCAAGACATTCCGATCCAACCACAAGAATCTTGATCTCTAGCCTTCCCCAAGTTTCTTTCCACTCAAATCATATTTCCACCATATCCAAATCTATGAGAGAGAGTTGAGTGTTGGGGCGACTATCATTTGAAGCACAAGAGCAAGGAGTTCATCATCAACACACCATCTATTACCTTTTGGAGAGTGGTGTCTCCTAGATTGGTTAGGTGTCACTTGGGAGCCTCCGTCAAGGTTGTGGAGTTGAACCAAGGAGTTTGTACGGGCAAGGAGATCACCTACTTCGTGAAGATCTACCCAAGTGAGGCAAGTCCTTCGTGGGTGACGGCCATGGTGGGATAGACAAGGTTGCTTCTTCATGGACCCATCATGGGTGGAGCCCTCCGTGTACTCGCACAACCGTTACCCTTCGTGGGTTGAAGTCTCCACCAACATGGATGTACGATAGCACCACCTATCGGAACCACGCCAAAAATCTCCGTGTCTTGAATTGTGTTTGCACACTCCAATCCCATCCCTTTACTTTCTTGCAAATTGCATGCTTTACTTTCCGCTGATCATTGCCATGCTTGCTTGAAATGTATTTGAATGTTTAAACTTGTGCTAACAGTTGCGCGAGTCCACGGAGGGCTCCACCCATGAAGGGTCCACGAAGAAGCAACCTTGTCTATCCCACCATGGCCATCGCCCACGAAGGACTTGCCTCACTAGGGTAGATCTTCACGAAGTAGGCAATCTCCTTGCCCGTACAAACTCCTTGGTTCAACTCCACAATCCTGACGGAGGCTCCCAAGTGACACCTAAACAATCTAGGAGACACCACTCTCGAAACGGTAATAGATGGTGTGTTGATGATGAACTCCTTGCTCTTGTGCTTCAAATGATAGTCTCCCCAACACTCAACTCTCTCTCATAGATTTGGATTTGGTGGAAAGATGATTTGAGTGGAAAGCAAGTTGGAGAAGGGTAGAGATCAAGATTCATATGGTTGGAATAGAATATCTTGACCTCAACACATGAGTAGGTGGTTCTCTCTAAGAAAATGTATGGTGGAAGTGTAGGGATGTTCTGATGGCTCTCCTCACGAATGACGAGTGGGTGGAGGGGTATATATAGCTTCCACACAAAATCTAACCGTTACACACAATTCACCAAACTCGGTGGGATCGAATCAGAAAAATCGGTCAGACCGATTCAGTTCATAATGCGGCCGTTAGGCATTTTGGTGGGACCGATATTATCAACTCGGTGGGACCGATGTGCTAGGATTAGGGTAAAACCTCATCTCAGTTTGACTGATTACACAAACTCGGTGAGACCGATTTTGGTAAAGAGCTAACCAGAGAGTTGGTCAAGCAAACTCGGTGAGACCGATTACAAATCTCGGTGGGACCGAAATAAATGCAACATGCACTAGAGAGTTTGCAAGCCCATCTCGGTGGGACCGGGATCCTGTCGGTGAGACCGAATTGATTAGGGTTTGTGGCAGTGGCTATGTCAAATGAACTCGGTGGCGCCGGATAGAAAATTTCGTTGGGGCCGAGTTTGACTTTTGGTTTGGGACATATGTGGATATGAGAAAGTGGTTGAGGGTTTTGGAGCATATCACTAAGCACTTTGAGCAAGTAAGCCATTAAGCAACACCTCACCCCCTTTTAATAGTAATGGCTTTCCTATGGACTCAATGTGATCTTGGATCACTAAAAGTAAAATGTAGAGTCTTGAGCTTTTGAGCTTGAGACAATCCTTTGTCCTTAGCATCTTGAAGGGGTTCCACATCCTCTTGTCCACGCCACTCCATCTGTTGAACTTGTCTGAAATACACTAGATGAAAACATTAGTCCAACAAGAGATATGTTGACATTAATTACCAAAACCACCCAGGGAGCACTTGTGCTTTCAGTTTCTCAAACACACAAGAAGAAAGTGAGAAATTGAATCTAACAAGGATAATACAATGAAAAAGTGTGAACACCGACAAATGGAATAAGTGGACATGAATATAATGTCAGTGAGAAACACGTACTCCCCCCAAGCTTAGGCTTTTGGCCTAGCTTGGTAATCAATCAGTAGTCTAGATAGTAGTCGGCATGGTAGCTCACGAAGGCTCTTGGTGTGGATGCCTCGGCTTGTCGTGCTGCCTCCACCGCCGCGTTGTGAACTCGGGCCTCGCTCTCAAGAACAAAATATCTTCCCTTGCTGTGATAGTCAAAAAGAGCAGGAGCAGGCAAATATGTGTGCACAACAGATGTTTGGTTAAACAACAAGTTATAGGTGAAATTATGAATATCTCCTTTAAGCATCTTATGATTTTTCATACCATCAAAGTCTAAATACTGCATGGATAGGTAGGGTCAAAGGGCAAAGGTGAAACACCCAACCCTCATGCTAAACGTGTGGCAGAAATTCCACCATAGAAATAGCCACTATTAGCGTTGTGTTGCAGTCTGCATGCAATAATCGCTCCAAGATTATAACTCCTATCACCAATGAGAGCGGTGCATATTAGGCTCAAGTCTGGAGCATAAAGTGTACTACAATCTTGCTTGCCTACGATACATTTCCCATTAAATAATGCAAAGTACTGAATTACGGGAAAATGAATGCTCTTTATTCTACCTTGGGTCACTCCCCTCGTCTCATCGTAGCAAAGACTAGTCAAGAATTATTGGTACTCAGCCCTTGGCGGTTCGTCAAGCGAACCCCAGAATGGGAGTTTGCAGTGGTGAGCAAAACTCTCTAGTGAAATGGTAAATGTATTTTCATACAGCTTAAATGACACCCTAGACTCACGGGGATGGAATTTAAATCCTTTGACAAATGATTCAGTGAGAGTGTGGGGTTGATCGCACTTATCTGAAATGTAGGGACTAAGACCGGCATTGTGAACATATTTTTCAAATTCCTCCTTAATGCCCACACGCACCATATAATCATCGCATGGCCATAGGCATGTTTTGGTGGCGGCATCTCGAATGGAACTTTCACTTGGTTCAACATAAGACCGACGAGTGGAGCTATCACAAGAAGATGCCCCCGAGGATCTCCTCCTCGAAGAACTCCTTCCAAATAGGTTCATCATGTTCGCGTACAATTTTCTGAAAAATTTTGGGTGACAAAAATTTATCAACAAATCTTCACAAGATTGATAGCAACTAGAGGCCATAGAAAGCATTCAAACTACTTAGGACTCTAAGAATTCAACATGCAAGCTCGTCTACAATAGCACCAAGGGTAGCTAATTATTCAAAGTATAAATCACTAAAACAAAAAATGATTGGACAAACGGTGGAATCACATACCAAGCTACAATCCCCCGAAACAGTTTTGGAAATGGAGCTTCGAGCTAAGAGATCAAAATCCGCGGGTTTGAGAGCAAGAACACGGGAGAGAGAGCAATGGAGAATTTTTTCTGGAGGTAAGTGATGATGTGGTGTGAAGGGATAAGTGAGGGGGCCCACGTGGGGACCACAACACACCAGGGCGCGCCTGGGGGTCCTGGCGCGCCCAGGTGGGTTGTGCCCAACTGGTGCACCTCCTCTGATATTATTTGCACCAGAAATTATTAAATGTTCAGCAAAAATCGTATTAAATTTCAGAGCATTCTGTGAACTTTTTTGGGTCATTTTTTTTATTGCACGGGAAATTCAGAAAACAGACAAAACATGGCATTTTATTTTATTTAACTAATAAAAACAGAAATCAAAAGGTAGGGACATAAGGTGGTGCTTACTAATTTCATCAACTTCATACCTCTAAAAATGATTCATTAATAAGGTTGATCAAGTCTTATTAACTACCACTTTTGATTAGCATGAAACCGAAGAACTTCCGTAAAACACTAAATTACCTCAACGGGGATATGAATGTCCCCAACAATAAGCATTTTATATTTCTTTTTAACAGTAGGTAGATGTATTTGAAAACTTCCAATAGTGATTGTCAGAGATTTTTCAATAACATTAATACCATTCACTTGGAATTGTTTCTTCAGAAAGTGCACCGTATGCTCATTACCATTGATATGAAAAGTGACCTTGCTTTTATTGCAATCAGTAAAAGCCCTTGCAGTATTCAAGAAGGGTCTACCAAGTATAATCGACATGTTGTCGTCCTCGGGCATCTCAAGTATAACAAAGTCAGTCAAAATAGTAACGTTAGTAACAACAACGGGCACATCCTCACAGATACCGATAGGTATGGCAGTTGATTTGTAAGCCATTTGCAAAGATATTTTAGTAGGTCTGAGTTTATTCAAATCAAGTCTTTTATATAAAGAGAAAGGCATAACACTAACACGAGCTCCTAAATCACACAAAGTTGTTTTCACATAATTTCTTTTGATGGAGCAAGGTATAGTTGGTATTCCCGGATCTCCAAGTTTTTTAGGTACTCCATCCTTCAAAGTATGATTAGCAAGCATGGTGGAGATTTCAGCTTCTGATATTTTTCTCTTATTGGTGATGATGGCTTTCATGTACTTTGCATAAGGAGGCATTTTTAAGATATCAGTCAAGCGAGTACGCAAAAAGACTGGCCTCAGCATTTCAGCAAAGCGTTCAAATTCTTGATCATCTTTCTTTTTAGTAGACTTAGGTGGAAAGGGCATAGGCTTTTGAACCCACGGTTCCCTTTCTTTACCGTGTTTTCTAGCAACAAAGTCTCTTTTATCATACTTTTAAATCTTAGGTTGTGGGTTATCAAGATCAACTGGTGGTTCTATCTCAACATCACTGTCTGGTTCTTTATTATTTCTTTCAGTATTTTCATGAACCTCATCATTATCATTTTCATTATCAGAAGGTGAGTGTTCATTACCAGACTGAGTTTTAGCATTATGAGGAGGTTTTTCTACTTCAGGTTCACTAGAGGCGTGCAAAGTCCTATCATTTCTCTTATTCTTTTACTTTCTAGAGGGACTAGGTCCACTAGTGTTATTTCTTTGTGAGTCTTGTTCAATTCTTTTTGGGTGTCCCTCAGGATAAAGTGGTTCTTGAGTCATTTTACCTCCTCTAGTTGCTACTCTATCAGCAAAGTCATGTATATTATTATTATTCATTTCATCAAGCAATTCTCTTTGTGATTTAGCAACTTGTTCTAATTGAGTTTGAACGATAGAAGCTTGCTTTCCCACACCTCTAACATCATTGGATATTCTAAATAACAAGTCACTGAAGCGATCAATCATATCATAATTATATTTCAATTGTTTCATAACATTTGCATTGAAGTGAACTTGTTTTCTAATGTAGTTTTCAAACTCATAAAGGCATTGGCTAGGGTGCATATTGTGAGGATTGTCATTATCATTGAACTTCATTAGAGAATTTACCTCTACCGCCTTAGGCAGGGGTGGTGTATTAAGCCGGTGTATTTCTTCAATAGGAGGTAAATTTTTAACATCCTCGGCTTTAATACCTTTTTCCTTCATAGATTTCTTTGCCTCTTGCATATCTTCAGGACTGAGATATAATATACCCGTCTTCTTCAGAGTGGGTTTAGGCGGTGGTTCAGGAAGAGTCCAATCATCATAATTTTTCAATATGTTATTCAATAATTCTTTATCTTGCCCAATAGTTCGTTCCCTGAAAACACAACCAGCACAATTATCGAGGAAATCCCTAGAAGCATCGGTTAGTCCATTATAGAAGATATCAAGTATTTCATTTTTCTTAAGAGGATGGTCAGGAAAAGCATTAAGTAACTGGCAAAGCCTCCCCCAAGCTTGTGGGAGACTCTCTTCTTTAGTTTGCACAAAGTTAAATATTTCCTATAAGGCAACTTGTTTCTTATGAGCAGGGAAATATTTTTCGAAGAAGTAATAAATCATATCCCGGGGACTACGCACACAACCAAGGGCAAGAGTATTTTACCAAGCTTTAGCATCACCCTTTAATGAGAACGGAAATAATTTGAGAATAAAGTAATAGCGAGTCTTCTCGTCATGAGAAAAAAGGGTGGCTATGTCATTCAACTTAGTAAGATGTGCCACAACAGTTTCAGTTTCATAACCATGGAAAGGATCAGATTCAACCAAAGTAATTAACTCTGGGTCGACAAAGAATTCATAATCCTTATCATCAATAAAGATAGGTGAAGTAGCAAACTTAGGATCATATTGCATTCTAGCATTAAGAGATTTTTCTTTATACTTGCATAGTAATTTCTCTAGATCATCTCTATCCTTACAAGCAAGAATATCTCTAGTTATCTCCGCATTCATAAAATAACCTTCCGGTACCTTAGGCAATTCATATCTGGGAAGGCTAGTTCTAGCAGCTGTTTCAGGAGTTACAGTTTCAAGCTCATCATCAGATTCAACAACATCATGTTGTATTACTCTAACAATTTGTTCATCAAGAAAGTCACCAAGTGGAACATCATTACCATCAAGCAAGGTACTAGCGTCATCATAAGTATGATTTATAGCAGAAGTAGCATCATCAATAACTTGCCACATATCAGGATTAATAGCATGTGGTGGTGTTGCAAGTTTACTTATAACAGAAGGTGAATCTAGAGCAAAATTGGATGGCAGTTCCTTACCTCCCCTCGTCTTAGAGGGGTAAATCTTAGTCTTAGCATCCTTCATATTCTTCATAGTGATAAATTGATAACAATCCCAAGTGACTCAACAAATATAGCTATGCTCCCCGACAACGGCGCCAGAAAAAGGTCTTGATAACCCACAAGTATAGGGGATCGCAACAATTTTCGAGGTAGAGTATTCAACCCAAATTTATAGATTCGACACAAGGGGAGCCAAAGAATATTTGAAGGTATTAGCAGCTGAGTTGTCAATTCAACCACACCTGGAACTTAATTATCTGCAGCAATGTGATCAGTAGCAAAGTAATATGATAGTTTTGATAGTAGTGATAGTAGCAACAGTAACGGTAATAGTGGTTGCAGTAGTTTTGTAACAAGTGCAACAGTAATGATAGCAGTAACTTAGCAAGAACAATATAAGATAAATTCGTAGGCATTGGATTAGTGGCTTGTTGGATGATATTCATCATGAGACAGTTATAATCTAGGGCGATACGGCACTAGCTCCAGTTCATCAATATAATGTAGGCATGTATTCCGTAAATAGTCATACGTGCTTATGGAAAGAACTTGCATGACATCTTTTATCCTACCCTCCCATGGCAGCGGGATCCAATTGGAAACTAAGGGATATTAAGGCATCCTTTTAATAGAGAACCGGAACAAAGCATTAACACACGGTGAATACATGAACTCCTCAAACTACGGTCATCATCGGGAGTGGTCCCGACTATTGTCACTCCGGGGATGCCGGATCATAACCCATAGTAGGTGGCTATAACTTGCAAGATCGGATCTAGAACATGGATATAATGGTGATAACATAAACGGTTCAGATCTGAAATCATGGCACCCGGGCCCAAAGTGACAAGCATTAAGCATGGCAAAGTCATAGCAACATCAATCTTGGAACATAGTGGATACTAGGGATCAGGCCCTAACAATATTAACTCGATTACATGATGAATCTCATCCAACTCCTCACTGACCAGCGAGCCTACGAAGGAATTACTTACTCCCGATGGGGAGCATCATGGATTTGGCGATAGAGAAGGGTTGGTGATGACGAAGAACGAAGATCGCCCTCTTCGGATCCCCAAACGGAGTCCAGATCCGGCCTCCCGATGAAGAACAGGAGGTGACAGTGGCTCCATCTCATGGATCATGATAATTCTTTCTCCCTTCTTTTTATTCTCTGGAATAATAGGATTTCATAGTGTCGGTTTCAGGGTGTGCTAGGCCACTGGGTGCGGACAACCCACTTGGGCGCGCTAGGAGGGGGCGCCCTGGTGGGTTGTGACCACCCAGGTGCCCCCCTCTGGTGTATCTTGGCTCCAAAAAATCTCTTTATTGATATAAAAAATTCCTCGCAAAGTTTCGTTCCATTCCGAGAACTTTTATTTCTGCACAAAAACAACACCATGGTAGTTCTGCTAAAAACAGCGTCAGTCTGGGGTTAGTTCCATTCAAATCATGCAAATTAGAGTCCAAAACAAGAGGGAAAGCGTTAGGAAAAGTAGATACGTTGGAGACGTATCAGTGTGTATTACCGAGAGGGCCCAGAGATACCTCTTCGATATTCGGAGTGACAAATCCTAATCTCGATATATGCCAACTCAACAAACACCTTCGGAGATACCAGTACAGCATATTTATAGTCACACAGTTATGTTGTGACGTTTGATAGAACATAAGGCATTCCTCCTGTATCCGGGAGTTGCATAATCTCATAGTCAAAGGAATATGTATTTGACATGAAGAAAGCAATAGCAATAAAACTGAACGATCAATATGCTAAGCTAATGGATGGGTCTTGTCCATCACATCATTCTCCTAATGATGTGATCCCGTTATCAAATGACAACTCATGTCCATGATTAGGAAACCTTAACCATCTTTGATCAACGAGCTAGTCAAGTAGAGGGTCACTAGGGACACAATGTTCGTCTATGTATTCACACATGTATTTAGGTTTCCGATCAATACAATTCTAGCATGAATAATAAAAATTTATCATGAATAAGGAAATATAAAAGAACAACTTCATTGCTGCCTTATTTCCTTCAATTTTTGAGTTGTAAGTAAATAAAAGTGTGATGATCATCATTATTAGAGCACTGTCCCATGTGAGGAAATGATGATGGAAGCTATGATTCCCTCACAAGTTGGGATGAGTCTCCAGACTTTACAAAAAAATAAAAGAGGCCAAGAAGCCCACCAAAAAAATGAGAGAAAATAGAGAAGGGGCAATTTACTATCCTTTTTTCCACACTTGTGCTTCAAAGTAGCACCATGATCTTCATGATAGAGAGTCTCATATGTTGTCACTTTCATATACTAGTGGGAATTTTTCATTATAGAACTTGGCTTGTATATTCCAATGATGGGCTTCCTCAAATTGCCCTAGGTCTTCTTGAGCAAGCGAGTTGGATGCACACCCACTTAGTTTTCTTTTGAGCTTTCATAAACTTATAGCTCTAGTGCATCCGTTGCATGGCAATCCCTACTCACTCACATTGATATCTTTTGATGGGCATCTCCATAGCCCGTTGATACGCCTAGTTGATGTGAGACTATCTCCTTCTTTTTGTCTTCTCCACAACCACCATATTCTATTCCACCTATAGTGCTATGTCCATGGCTCACGCTCATGTATTGCGTGAAAGTTGAAAAGGTTTGAGAACATCAAAAGTATGAAACAATTGCATGTCTTGTCATCGGGGTTGTGCGTGATTTGAATACTTTGTGTGATGAAGATGGAGCATAGCCAGACTATATGATTTTATAGGGATAGCTTTCTTTGGCCATGTTATTCTGAGAAGACATAATTGCTTTATTAGTATGCCTGAAGTATTACTGTTTTTGTGTCAATATTAAACTTTTGTTTTGAATCTTATGGATCTGAACATTCATGCAACAATAAAGAAACTTAAATGGATAAATATGTTAGGTAGAATTCCACATAAAAAATTGTGCTTTTATCATTTACCTACTCGAGGACGAGCAGGAATAAAGCTTGGGGATGCTTGATACGTCTCCAACGTATCTATAATTTTTTATTGTTCCATGCTATTATATTATCTGTTTTGGATGTTTCATATGCATTAATATGCTATTTTATATTATTTTTGGGACTAACCTATTAACCTGGAGCCTAGTGCCAGTTTCTGTTTTTCCTTGTTTTTTAGCTTCGCAAAAAAGGAATACCAAACGGAATAAAACTTCACAATGATTTTTCTTGGACCAGAAGACACCCAGGGGACTTGGATTCCAAGTCAGAAGAGCCGTGAGGCAGCGGCAAGGATGGAGGATGGCCCTAGGGGGGGGCGCGCCCCCTACCTTGCCACCTCCTCGGGACTCCTCTAACATAGCCCTTTGCCCTATATATTCATATATATTCCAGAACCACCAGAAGCATCCACGAAAACACTTTTCCACTGCCACAACCTTCTGTTCCCGTGAGATCCCATCTTGGGGCCTTTTCCCGCATCCTGAATGAGGGGGATTCGATCACGGAGAGCATCTACATCAACTCTATTGCCCTTCCGATGAAGCGTGAGTAGTTTACCACAGACCTATGGGTCCATAGCTAGTAGCTAGATGGCTTCTTCTCTCTCTTTGATTCTCAATACCATGTTCTCCTCGATGTTCTTGGAGATCTATCCAATGTAATATTCTTTTGTGGTGTGTTTGTTGAGATCCGATGAATTGTGGATTCATGATCAACTTATCTATGAATATTATTTTAATATTCTCTGAATTCTTATATGCATGATTTGGTATCTTTGTATTTCTCTTCGAATCATTGGTTTGGTTTGGCCAACTAGATTGGTTTTTATTGCAACGGGAGAGGTTCTTAGCTTTGGGTTCAATCTTGCGTGGTTTCACAGAGTGACGAAGTAGGGGTAGCGAGACACTACTAGCAGAAACGACACCTATGGGATCACAAAGAATCCCTTCTACGGTTGACTGGGCGCGGGGAATAGCGGGATTAGAAGATCGACGCGGGGAAGTTATCCAGGTTCGGGCCGCAAGCGATGCGTAATACCCTACTCCTGCTGGTGTATGTTTAACTGGTGTTCTTGGACTTGCTACAGAGCGTGCAGGGTCCTAAAAGTTTGAATCCTCTCTCAATACATTGCAAGCCTTCGTTTATAGTCAAAGGGGCTACCACAGTGGCACACAGGAGGTGGAAAGTTGTACAGTAGTCGAGTTTATCTCTGGCACCGTAGGACAAAACGCATTAAATGCGCTACTTAGGTGTCCTCTTGCTTTATCGGGGACGGCAACGAAGCCTGTCCTGTCCGTCGCCGCTTCACCTTGCTCCGACACGCGTCCAGGACAATGAGGCATGCAGCGCCATGTAGGCTGGTAGGCTGCTGAGCTGGTGTGGTGGCAGGGTCTTCACGAAGATCTGCATGTCACCACGCAGGTGCTTGCTGAGTTGAACTAGGAGCTGCATGCCGCCATGCAGGTGCCTGCCTAGTTGGCGAGCTGGCAGCTGTGTGGGAACGGCGGTGGAGCCTTGGCGCGGGCCTGGCTACGGCCTCGTAGATGTCCTCGGCAAGAGCCTTGCCCGCCGTCCCCGGCAAGGGTCCTGCCGGGGGTATCGTTGGCGTCTCCAGCAAGGATCTTGCTCGAGGTCTTCGTATTTTGGTTCTCATCTAGTCTTGTGTGCTCTTGGCCTTCACAAAGATCTGCATGCCACCATGGGGGCGCCTCCCGAGGCTTGGTTCCAATGTGTCGATGGTGTCGTAACTCTCAGGCTCAAGGGTGGCGGCCTCGTTGGTGTTGGGCAAGTTGCCCCGGCAAGGCTCTTGCCGGGGCTGTGGTGGCCGCCCCAGCAAGGACCTTGCCGGGGGAGTTTCACCTCGCTCTTCTGCTCTTCATGCTTCTAGTCTTGAACACTGCTTTGGTAGTCTTGCGTCCTTGCCTCCTCTGCCCCGCCAAGCGTGGTCGTAGGTGCGGTTGCAACTTCTCGCGCACAAGTAAAGGGGTACCAAAAGGACCCTTACTTTTGTACACCGACAGGAGCCCCTGGGCATGGGCCTAACCGCAGAGCGTTGTTGGGCCAGACCCAGAACGGTGCGTGGCACGCGAGGTAGAGTTTTTACTACAGTAACTTCCCTCGCTAGTTGCGTTTCCCCATGTCCTGTGATGAATGCGTGACGTGGGGGTCGTGCGTGGGGCGGTTGCTTCACGCGTGCATCATATCATGGTAAATGGTAAAGAGGCGGCCAGGGCTTTCTCCATAAAAAGGAAAAACTGCAGGCATGCTGCTCATTTACCCTCTGCGCCTTTTCCAATCTCGGAACCGCCGTTCCCCTCTTCTTCCTCAGGAGAAAGATTCGAAGCTCTCGCCTCTACTCGCCGCCGCCGCGCCCCCATTGCTCTCGATTCTTCACCCTCTCCCAGCCGCCATGGCACCCAAAACCAGCAAGGGCAAGGGAGCGGCCAAGGACGTCGGGGAGAAGGAGGCGCAGGAGAGCGAGCTGGTGGTGCTTCGGACGCAGCACACCTACTTCCCTTCGGCGGTCGACGCGGTCCACCTCGGGGACTACTTCAGGCCCCTGTGGGGGAGGGCGACGATGGGGCACCCCGCCACACGCATCGTCCACACCGATTTCGCCAAGGCCGGCCCAAACCGGTGCCCTTTCTTCATCGACTACTTTCTTGTAGGCTCTGCCCCCCTTTCTCTGATTTTTTCAACGACATCATGCACACCTACGGCTTTCACCTCCTCGACTTTACGCCGAATGTCGTGGCGTGCATGGCCTTCTTCGCCCATATCTGTGAGCACTTTGCCGAAGTGCTCCCCAGCACGGCGCTCTTCCGCCACTACTTCTATCCCCGCATCCAACCAGGGGACGCCATTTCTGGGTGCATCACCTGGATCCGGAGGACCCGAGAGAAGGGCACGTACCCGGAGGGTGCCCAAAAGGAGAGGTGGGACGAGTGGCGGGGCCGGTGGCTCTGGATCAGGGAGAATGATCCGCAGGAGTTCTGCCGAGTTCGTCAGAGCCTGCCGACCCGCCGCAAGGACTGGAGCAACCTCAACGCCAACAACAAGAAGCTCATGGTCGCCACCACCAGGATCCATCGCCTCACCATGGCCGGGCTCACCCTTGAGATGATTGGGGCCGATTTCACCCATTGCCGAATCGCCCCGCTGCACAACAAGGGGAGGCTGGCCTGGGACTTCAGGAACGCGGTCGACATCATGAGGCTTCGCCCTGGCCTGAAGCATAACTTCACGGTGATGGGGCACGCCCATTTCTTCCAGAGGCTCTTTCAGCTCAATGTGGATGGCGACGGCAGGGATGAGAGGACCGGCAAGGCCGTGAAGACCTACAACGCCGTCAAGGGGCCTCTGTTTGGGTTGCCGGTGGGAGTGGTCCCGCTGAGCAACAACTCTCGCCAGTCCACTATCATCGCCATGATGCCGGACTTCAACACGCACGGCCTCGACCCGGCCTGGGGCAAGCCGCCAGCAGAGAAGGTGCAGGAGTTTTTCAACAACCTGTCGGAGAACTATGTCTGTGACGAGTCGCTGCTCATCCGCGACACCACCAAGCAGGAGTTGGACGACATTGCTGCCAGAGCAGCGAAGGCGGCGCTTTCCCGGGAGGCCGGCAGTGTCGGCGCCATGGAGGACGAGGCTGACACGGCCACGGAGGAGACGGAGCTCGCGCAATGGGCGAAGTCTGCCGGGGAGGCCAGCGGTGCCGGTGCCGGGCCCCCTCATTGAAGACGTGGGTGATAAGTCATCCGAAGAGGAGGCCGAAGCGGATGACCCTCCGGCCGTGGGGAAGACGCTCGTCCTGCAGCGGGCCAGCTCCGGTGACCGGTCCGGCCCAATAGGACCGCGTAGCGGCAACCGGCTCAGGAGCAGCTCGTGTGCCAGACGAGGGCGATGAAGGCTGCGACAACGAAGAAGATGGTGAAGGCCGCGGTGGCGAAGAAGACGGCGATTGCCTCCTCCTCGTCCAAGCGGCGCCGGACCCCATCCCATTCTCCCCCTCCTTCGGACAGCACCCTGGAGGCCGAGTTCGACCTCGGGTCTTTTAGCCCGAAGAGGAAGAGGAAGCCAGTGGAGGAGGAGGTGGAGGACGAGTAAGTATTTCGCCCCCCATCATCTCCTGACCTCACGCCCGTGTTATCCTTCTTTGACTTGATGTTATCTTTACAGGGACACGGAGACGCTAGCCCAGAGGGTGGCGAAGAGGGCCAGGGTCTTGACCAGCGACAAGCCCCTGGTCGGTGCTCCGCACACGTCGGTGGTGGTGGAGATCAGCCCGGACAACAGCCACCGGCGCAGCCCCCACTTCAGCCCCCAGCGTGAGTTCATTACTCACTCTTTGTGCTGACCTTGGTGCTGACCTTGCCGGGTTTGCAGGAGGAGAGAGGCGGTAGGAGGAGCCACTGAGGGCCACTCCCAACACGCCGCCCTCGTCGACCACGTTGCCTAGAGGGGCGTCCCCGGCAAGGGCACCAAGCACCGAGCCCATGCGCACGGAGGAGGAGAAGGCAAACTTGGGTGCTGGTGGTTCCGTCCCGGCAACAAATGATGGCAGGGAGGGAGCCACTTCTTCTCAGCCCGGCGCGGGTAAGTTGTTTGCTTCCCGTCCCTGTTCTTTCTCTTGTTCTGAGTTTTGATATTGGCCTCGCTCCATTTCTATTACTGGTTTTCAGATCCTCCCTCGATGGACGAGGACAACATCGACATCGTCATCAAGGAGGTCGCCAGGGATGCTGAGGCCGAGGCCACCAAGGTTGCGGCCGGGGAAACCGCCAAGTCCGCTGCTGAGGAGGCCGCCAAGGAGCCTGCCAGGGAAACCAGCTAGACCGCTGCCGGGGAAGCCGGCAAGGGGCCTGCCTAGGAGCCTGGCAAGGCTGCCACCGAGGAGGCTGCCAAGGAGCCCGCCGAGGTGGAGGCGGCCAACGAACAACCTTCCTCCCCTGCAGCCCCTGCCTTGGATAAGTATCTGAAGGTGGGCGACGACTTCTTCGTCCGCCTCCCTGGGACGGTGGGTGGCAGAGCGCCAGCCGAGGGGGAGGTGTTCGACGACGAGACGCTCGCCACTGCTGGGCTCCAGGTTGTTGATGACCCGAGCATCGGCAGTGACGGCTCTCAGGAGGAGCAACTTCTTCGGGCCATGAGCGTCAACTTCCAGAAGCTCCAAGCGCTCCACCGTGCCCTCCTTGACAAGGTGAAATCCAAGATGGCGGTGGTGGACAAGGCGGAAGCTGATTTTGAGGAGCGCGTCACTCAGGCGCAGGCCTGGTTCCGCGTGGCCCAGGAAGAACAGAAGGCTGCCCAGGGCGAGATGGTTGAGCGCAAATGTGAACTCATCCTAAAGTAGGCTGATATCAAGAAGGCCCAGGAGTTGGCGAAGAAGCAGGCCGCCAAAGACGAAGCCGCCCGGCAACAGCAGAAGGCCCTGCGGGACTCCCAGGAAGAAGACCTCGTTGCCCGTGAGCGGGCGCTTGCTGCCACTCTCCGCGGCAAAGACGAGGAAATCGGAGAGATCCTCACGCAGCGGACCTGGGAGCTGGAGTAGAGGCACAAGGGCACACTCGATGCTCTAACCCTGGATCACGCCGACAAGGTGAAGGAGCTGGAGCTGGAGCGGGATGGGCTGAAGAAAAAGGTCTTGGAGCTGATGGAAGAGAAGGACACGGCCAACGGTGCCTTGGCGGATGCGCAGGACGCAGTCTTCGGCAAGGCCGAGCTACTCTCCAAGGCCAACGACTCCATCAATGACCTGAAGCTGAAACTGGATGGCCTGGAGGGGACGTTTTCGGAGGTCAGGGCCCGTGAGGAGACCCTGAACAAGGCCTCGGAGGACGAGAAGCAGCTACGGAGCAACGATGCCGCCAAACATGAGGAGTACGCGAAGGGCGTAAACCTCTAGATCAGCCGCCTCGTTGACGTCGCGGAGAGGCTCACCGCACAGCTAGCCGCCATGGGCCTGCCGGATGTCAGGTATCCCCCGAAGCCGAACGTGAGCCCCAATGACAGGCTGACCCTGTTCTTCGAGGGCGTCCTCGGAGCCCTGGAGCGGCTCCGCTCCAACCGAGCAGTTTATCTGGCCAATGAGTCCCAGAGACTCTGCCGGGGTGCCCTGACCAAGGTGCTCACCAAGGTGGCGTTCTGGAACCCCAACGTCGACTTCGCCGATGTGCTGGAGAGCTTGCCGGAGGATGCAGACCTCACGACGCTCAAGGGGTGTATCGAGCCCATCATCAACTGTCGGAGTTCAGAGGGTGGAGGGCCAGCGTCGGGACTAGCCACCCTGTTTCTCATCGCCGCTGCGGGCTCATGACCAAGACAATTTTATCTTAAGTTAGAACCGCAGCAACAACTGATGTAATATAACTCTGCAGTACTTTTAAATGATGCATGCTATTTTCCTGTTCGATCTTTCTTGGTATGTACGCCCTACGCTTAGTTGGATAGGCTTGCCGGCGCGTAAACCCAATCCGCGGCGCTTCGAGGACGGATCTTTAGCGGCCTGCCGGGCGTGCTTGCTGCCGGGCAAACCACCTTACCGCTCTCAGCGCGACCGCTTGAACTGTTGAGCAGACTCGAAACAGAACAAGGGCGTTGCCAATAGCGGATAGGCCACCCTGCCGCTCTCAACACGGCCGCTCGAACTGTTGAGCGGACTCGAAACAGAACAAAGGCGTTGCCAATAGCAGGAGGGTCCCATCGCGTGCAGTTTTTCCATACAAAGAGCAAGATCTTTCGAGGAAAATAATTTTATAAAAAGGGAATTACTCAAAGTTTTGCGCGACTTAGCTTTTCCTCACCACGCGGGTGGTTGTTGCGGCTGCAGACGATACTGCTCCGCCTCGCTGATGGCACCGTTGGGGCCTTCTCCCTTGAAGCCATCACGACGACGTAACCAATGTGTTTGCTTCTAGACCAGATTTTCATAGCTGCGCCCCCTACCTGGCGCGCCAAAGATGTCGGCGGAAACGACACCTATGGGATCACAAAGAATCCCTTCTACGGTTGACAGGGCGCGGGGCTGTGGGAAGAGCGGGATTAGAAGATCGACGGGGGGGAGTTATCCAGGTTCGGGCCGCAAGCGATGCGTAATACCCTACTCCTGCTAGTGTATGTTTATCTGGTGTTCTTGGACTTCCTACAGAGCGTGCAGGGTACAAAAAGTTCGAATCCTCTCTCAGTACGCCGCGGGCCTCCTTTTATAGTCAAAGGGGCTACCAAAGTGGCACACAAGAGGTGGAAAGTTGTACAGTAGTCAAGTTTATCTCTGGCACCGTAGGACAAAACACATTAAATGCGCTACTTAGGTGTCCTCTTGCTTTATCGGGGACGGCAACGAAGCCCGTCCCATCCGTCGCCGCTTCGCCTTGCTCCTACACGCGTCCGGGACAACGAGGCATGCAGCGCCATGTAGGCTGGCAGGCTGCTGAGCTGGTGTGGTGGCAGGGTCTTCATGAAGATCTACACGTCACCATGCAGGTGCTTGCTGAGTTGACCTAGGAGCTGCATGCCGCCACGCATGTGCCTGCCTAGTTGGCGGGTTGGCAACTGTGTGGGAAAGGCGGTGGAGCCTTGGCGCGGGCTTGACTGCGGCCTTGTAGATGTCCTCGGCAAGAGCCTTGCCGGGGGCCCCGACAAGGATCTTGCCGGGGTCTTGCAGGTATCCCCGGCAAGGGTCCTGTCAGGGGTCTCGTGTGCGTCTCCGGCAAGGATCTTGCCGGAGGTCTTCGTCTTCTGGTTCTCATCTAGTCTTTTATGCTCTTGGCCTTCCCAAAGATCTGCATGCCACCATGGGGGCGCCTCCCGAGCCTTGGTTCCAATGTGTCAATGGTGTCGGAACTGTGAGGCTCAAGGGTGGCGGCCTCGTTGGTGTTGGGCAAGTTGCCCTGGCAAGGCTCTTGCCGGGGCTGTGGAGGCCGCCCCGGCAAGGGCCTTGTCGGGGGAGTTTCACCTCGCCCTTCTGCTCTTCATGCTTCTGGTCTTGAGCACTGATTTGGTAGTCTTGCATCCTTGCCTCCTCTGCCCCGCCAAGCGTGGTCGTAGGTGCGGCTGCAACTGCTCGCGCACAAGTAAAGGGGTACCAAAAGGACCTCTACTTTTGTACACCGACAGACACGTATTGAATTGTTGCCATCGAGGATAAAAAGATGGGGTTTACATCATATGGCATGAGTTTATTCCTCTACATCATGTCATCTTACTTAAGGTGTTACTCCGTTCTTTATGAACTTAATACTCTAGATGCATGTTGGATAACGGTCGATGTGTGGAGTAATAGTAGTAGATGCAGGGAGGAGTCGGTCTACTTGACACGGACGTGATGCATACATAATCATTGCATTGGATATCGTCATAACTTTGCGCTTTTCTATCAATTGCTCAACAGTAATTTGTTCACCCACCCTATTATTTGTCTTCATGAGAGAAGCCTCTAGTGAAACCTATGGCCCCCGGGTCTATTTTCCATCATATTAGTTTCCGATCCACTATTTTGCAATATTTAACTTTCAGATCTATAAACCAAAAAACCAAAAAGTATTTTATATTTTATTTATCTATCTCTATCAGATCTCACCTTTGCAAGTGACTGTGAAGGGATTGACAACCCCTTTATCGCGTTGGGTGCAAGTGTTTGATTGTTTGTGTAGGTATTGATGATTTGCGCGTTCTTCTCCTACTGGATTGATACCATGGTTCTTAACTGAGGGAAATACTTATCTCTACTGTGCTGCATCACCCTTTCCTCTTCAAGGGAAAAAACAATGCAAGCTCAAGAAGTAGCAACCCCGGCGTGAAGCCTTTTATCACAATTTCGCTTGGTCTTATCCTTGTTGCGTTGATATGCATTTCTCTGACAGTGTCAACATAGAGCAAGTTAAAGTTGTTTTGACAGTCCATCAACATGCAGTTTAAGTGGAAGCCATCCATGATGGGATCAAGTACTAATACGGCCTCCTCTCCGTAATGGAGTTCTTTCGAGCTTTTCGTTAGCTCGCGCGTGATTGGAAAATCCTACCTTCTACTCTGATGAGGCAGTTTTGGTATGCGGCTGCGGGTGACTCGTGCTTGCCCCCTTTGAATATGAGTGGGATATAGCATGTTGACGTCCCTAACCTTGGAACAAAACTTATTTTGGACATTATTGCTTGGTCCGGGCTGGCCTCTGTTGTCGTTACGACCTCGGCCTCCATCTTGGTGCTTGATAGCTATCTTGTCGGCTTGCTTGATCACCCAGCAATTTCGATTAGAATGAGTGGCCGGTTTGTCAGGGGTACCATGGATGGCACATGGCCTGTCTAGGATCCGATCCAACATTGAGGGATCCTCTCTATGCATTTGAGCAGGTTTATGTTTGTTACCTCTGCACTGATTTATGGCCTCGGCATTGACTACTCCCTTGTCGGCGTTATTGGAGCTGGGCGTGGTAGGGCGCGTGATGCGCCGAGGTCGATTGCTCCGCGTAATCCAGCTATCTTCTCCCGCACATAATATAGTCATTAAATGAGGGCCGCCATTGTTCGGGGTCTCTCGTGCAAGAGCTCTCGAGCGAGCCATTCGTCGTGGATGTTGTACTTAAAGGCATTGATTGCTTTCACATCTGGACAGTCCATGATTTGGTTATTTTTATTTAGGAACCGATTCCAAAATTGTTGCTGGGCTCTTTGGGCTTCTGTATGATCAGGCCGAGGTCATCAGCGTTCAGAGACCGGCCATGAGTTCCTTGTAAGTTAGCTCGGAGAGCCTCCTCGAGCTCTTCCCAGCTATTTATTGAATTTGCGGGCAAGCTATTAAGCCAATGGTGCGCCAGTCCTTGAAGCCTTAAAGGCAGATATTTGACATCATGAAGCTCATCGCCTTGGGCCATATTCACATGCATGAGGAAATCCACACTGTCGGATTCGTGGTCCCCTCGTATGTTTCCATATTAATGGGTTTAAACCCAGCGTGGAATGGGTACTGCATCACCTTAGGCTGGTTGTAATGGGGAGTATCATATACTAGTATCATGCATATGATACTAGTATATGATACTACCTTTCTAATGCATAGTATCATATATTAGTATCATGTAGTACTCTATTTATTGCTATGCATGACACAAGATAGATTAGCATTTAATATGATACGGTATCATGATATGATACTACACCCTCTCTTTCTTCATTTAATGCTATGACACATCATCAAAATTGCCTAGTTGGCATACATGATACTACCTATGATACTACCATTACAATCAGCCTTATTGATAAAACACCTTGGGTGTGCTGCTCCTCGGATTCGAGCTGCAACGTGTCGGATGTGTGGTGTTGTTAATTCCTGATTATGTGTATAATCACGTGCTTGGCCATATTTGGCCATCCAGGCCAGTTGCCCCTCCTGTCCAGTAGGTGGTTGTTCCTGGGATCTGTAGGTAAGACCTACAGGAGACCCTGGTATCGGGTTTGACCTATCCCGTGGATCGTGACTATTCCGAAGCGGGATTGGTGCCTTGCCGTGACGGTGTCTTTCCTCTGGAGTGTCATAGCATTGACCGGGTGGCTTCATTTGTCTTCGGGAAGGGTTGTTCAGATTAATGGCTCCACCCAGCGTTGACCATGGGGAGCGGGCGACCTCCTTGTTGATTTCTCGGAAGGAGTTCCTCCAGGGTTGTCGCTGCTTGTTGCCAATGGTTCTTTGTTCGAGTTCTTGCTCGGCGATAAGGACCTCAGTCCACTTGTCATTTAGTTTGTCCTGCTCAGCTGGAAGCTGCTCGAAGTTCTGTTTCATTCTTTTGGCGGTACTAATTAACTGACGCGGAAAGCCTGTCATCGAGGATCGGTGAACGGCTCCTCGGGGATATCAAATTCGTCGGATCCGAGGCTTAAATCGTCCTCGGTCTCTAGATAATAATCATAATCGTTGCGGTCCTCCTCATCCCTTGTATTGTCCAACATACAAACGTCTTGGGTGGAGGGAACCACTCGACTTTCAGTCTCCTCGATGGTGATTGGGAGCACGTCCTGCGATGGATCACTGACAATTTCTTCCGAATTGGTATGTTTTTCAGAGGCGTGGTCCGGTATGTCGGTTAAATCTTCGACAATAGCAAGTTCATGGGTGGCGGATGGGACGAACTTTTCCGTGTCCTTAGGCTCTTCTTTGATCTTGTCGACCCGCGATGAGATACAGATGGACCGCTAAGGCCGTTGGTAGCGCAGTGCACAATAAGTTCTACTTTGGTTTCTTCTCCGACGCTGCATGTGCCATCAGATCTAGTGGTGGGATCAGGTGGACTGGTTTGTCTTCCCCTTCGTGTTCAATGCAGGGGAGCCATTTGTGTCTTTGTCAGGTCGATGGTGCTTCGGCAACAACAATGCCTATTTTCAAAATCCATCGACTCCGGTCGATGTCTAGGTGTGATCAGCTCAGGTGTGTCCTCTTCTTTGGGCTATCGATCCTTCGGGATCGACGTCGCGGACACTTTCTGGCAGAGATTGGTGACTTCCCAATTGCGTGCATGGTACACCTTTATTGTTTTGGCGACGACGAGCAACTCCTTTGGCAGCAACGACAATCAATAAAGGATGGAGAAGATGGATGATTCTCTAAGGAATGGATTGTACATCCATTATCCTTTTGGTGAACGTCTTGCAATGTTGATGTTCTCAAGAGCTACGGCTCATTCGGAAAGAAAAAGGGAGCCCGTGACTGTTTATTCTAGGTCGAACGTCCCACAAGGTTGGCTGACTTTTAAGAAAAGGCAAGCAATTTCTGAAATGATAAGTACCTGACATCAGGTATAAGTACATGGCAAGTCGAATGTTTTTTATGACAATTCTAGTGATGTAAGGATGACAAGTAAGTCGACACATATGGTAATTTTTTGTAGAAAAATAGGCTGAAGTACGAAGTTGTCATGCTTGCCAACAATAGTCGCCTTTCTCGCGTCACTGAATTTGCAATCGAAAATATTTGATTTGTCATGTAGCTAACGTTCGAGTGTTTATCAAATTTCAACAATTTTGGGGCATGTAATCCCAAATTTCCGTGTACATATTGCAAAGCCCAAAGCCTTATCATAGACTAGCCACTGTGGCATTATTCTCCCATTTGCTGGGAGTAGCCAGCCAGCTAGCATACACGTGCCTGTCTGATTCAATCATTTTGTACCATTGTACAGCCCAGCATCCGAGCAATGTTTTCCAGCGAGAGTGGTCACTGAAACGGGGGAGGATAAGAAAGCAATGTCCTGGTATGCGCCCAGCGGTCCAGTCCATGTTTTTCTTTTTCTGAGGGAAAGCGGTCCAGTCCATGTGTGCTTCCATGCATGCACGGCTCGCTCATAACTTGATTGATGCATGCAATGTCATCCGTTGTTTAGTTCCATCTCAGAATTAGATATTTTGAGACACATGTCTTCAAAATGGAAAAGTATATATATATATTGATAGTGATATTTTCTTAGTTTCTCGTCATGCGTATGCAACGACGATATTTGGTGTCAGGTTCTTCAGATCTATTCAAGAATTCAACGGCGACGACTACGGCTCCGGGGCACTTTTCCTTAGGGGCACATGCACGAAGACTTTTCGGCTGTCATCGACAAGGTCAGGCCGGCTCCGGTATGAGAATGTCAACAACGTCGTGTCGGCGGCTCGTTCTGGGCGATGGCAATGGTCGTTCAGTGGTCCATGAACCACGATATAGTTTTTATTATGTTTGAGGTGTTTTGTACTTTTGATGAATCTTTATAATATATTTGATTATTTTTGTAAAAAAAGATGGTGATATTTTCCAGCTTGAGTAAAATATCAGGCTGGCAATCTTAGCTGGGGCAGCTACACATGCCGATCAATTGGCCTTAATGAAAGGGAAACGTTTTACGTCGGTGCGCCGGCCGAACGCTGGGCCGGTCGCACCGCTCGATCGCTCGCGCTGCCCCTCGCTACTAAGCCACCAGCGCGCAGCTTGACCGTTCAACCAGTCAACCTTATCCTTTTCTAGCACTGTGGCCGTTCAACCAGTTAACATTATCCTTCCCCAGCACTGTGGACCGCTCAACCTCTCTCCTTCCACGAGACACTTCTTTCTCCTCCTCTTCCATCTCCCCATTCCCGGCCTGTGTGACTCCTCCGTTGATCCTTCCCCCTCCTCTTTACTCATCAGGCGGGCCCAAGGCTGCAGATCCGCCTCCTGGTGACAGAATCCGGCGAAGCAAGCTGCTGCAACGCCGTCCGCGACCGCGCGCCCCGGGATGCTGCAACGGCGCCACGACGAGCTGGAATCGGCGACTCCCTACACCGCGCGCCCCGTGTGGCGTGCTGCAACCGGCCGCAGAGGAGCTGCAACCACCGGCACGGCGTGCTGCCACCCGAGATGAGGAGTGCTACCACGATCATGCGGCAAGCGAGCGCAATCCCACGATGCTGGAACCAGCGATCCATTTTGCTGGAAGCAGCAAATTCTTTTGCTGGAACCGGCCTTCTTCCCCAGCTTGTAATGGGGCTCGACGAGCTAGGTGCTACAACCGTGATCCTGTTTTGCTGGAACCCCATGATTTTTTGCTGGAAACAAATTCTCTTCCTGAGCTGGAGCGGTGAGGTGAATTTTTGCTGCATTTGTTGTTTGTAGGATTTTTGCTGGAACCATAATAATTTGTTGCTGGAAATGGCTGTGTTTTTTTGCTACGATCGATTTTGACAGAGATTTGTTCTTTGTGAGATTTTTCGCTGAAACCAGTGTTACAACCAGCTGTGAGGTATGCTGGAACCGTAGCAATTTTTTGCTGGAAGCATAGGTCGCCGGTGGTCACTTCCCACAAAATTGCTGGAACCGGCGGTTAATTTTGCTGGGATCGCATCAATTTTTTGCTGGAAGCATAGGTCGCCGGTGGTCACTTCCCACAAAATTGCTGGAACCGGCGGTGAATTTTGTTGGGATCACATCATTTTTTTGCTGGAACCATGGTTGCCATAGAAGATGCGGGGTGGATGTTTTGAACCTCCGGCAGGCAGCGGTGAGCCGGTGACAGGGGAGGAGGTGCGGGGGCGCTCTGGAGTGGGGTAGTGATTCAGGCGGGGGAGGAGGTGCGCGGGATTCGCGGGGCCGAGCGGGAGATTCGCAAGGGCGACGAAGACGACGACCGAGTCTACAGTCATACGAGCAGGATCAAACTGTTCCGCGGGGCTCTGTATTAGCCAGATCGAATGGCCCGACCGGCCGAACGGTTCGGCCGGCGCGCCGGCGCCTATAAGCGCCCTTAATGAAAACACAACGTGCACTGTAACGGAGAAATAGGCAAAACCGATTGCCAATGTCCGAAAGTTGCGTCTGCCTTGACGTGTCTTACGAAGAATGCAGAAGTTTTTTTCCACTTAAATACGACTAAGACTAGACTGATCAATAACAAATTCTCCTTTTTTGCGGGGTAATCAATAACAAATTTCACGTTCTAAAACGGCCTTTAATTACAAGGGTTAATCTATCCACCTGCGCCCTGTCACGTCTATCTGCCGTGATCGGCGCCGCATGTTCGGTCCGCATTGCTATCATGGATCAGTCCAATGAAAAACCAAGTGACAAATATCCGGAGCTGTGTTTACTCGAAAGCTGGAGCTGAAAGAAAGGAGAGCAAAAAGCGAAAGTGCCTTTCTGCACCCGAGCTCAAATGAGCTCGGGTGAACAGTAAAATAAAAAAAAATTCAAAAAAAATTCAAAAAATTTCAAATTTTTTTTGAGAGAAACATTGACAAAAGTTCTAAGTGCTTGCAAAAATTCATCACGAAATCACATTCCTGTAAGGCGTGGCAAAAAAACAAATTCAGTGCTCCAAAATGCTTTTGAAAGTAGCTTTTTAAGAGTACGATTTTGTTTTTTTTGCCACGTCTTCTAGAAATGTAATTTCATGACGAATTTTTGCAAGCACTTAGAACTTTTGTCAATGTTTCTCCCAAAAAAAAATTGAATTTTTTTGAATTTTTTTGATTTAGTTTCGATTTTACTGTTCACCCGAGCTCATTTGAGCTCGGGTGCAGAAACTCCGCGTCCAGCAAAAAGTTGCTAATCAAGAAAAGGTATCTGTCCTAGTAGCGACGCGTTCGTTTGCCGTCACACCGATCGAAGTTATGATCGTGCAATCCAGGCTTGTGTCCTGCCACATTTCTCGTTTCATCAAGAATTCTATTATCAGCAATGTTCAGCTCGTAGGAGTTAGTACAGTATCTCTATGATGGGTATTGAGAAAATGTAAGGTGCTACGGATTCTGAAATAGCCAACAACAAAATGGGTTTTGTAATTATCAATTTTCTTGTTTGCACATAAAAGGTGCCCTAAATTAGGAAAAAAATCACTTATAATAAATGATAGTTTTTTAGTTGTGTAATAAATGATATTGAAATATTTTAAAGGGTTTTTATCATTTATGCCACCAGTTGTGTCTCACTACTCAGTTTTGCCACTAGGAATTTTAACTGCTCAAAAATGCCATCGCTTCGTTAGGTGCATGCTCAAAAATGCCACTCGACACCATGATTGTCAGCTAAAATCTCGTTTGCCATGTCATAATGACCAAAATACCTATAGAGCAACATGTGAGCTCTTCCTCTATCTCACTACAATAAAGTGTGGGTCCCACTTGATCCCAACAGCATTCTTATTTTCTCTAAAATTATTCGCTTGCTTACTCCAAACAAGTGGGGTCCACCCTTATCATTGTGAGATAGAAAAAGCCGACATGTGGGTATACGGTTATTTTTGTCATATAACATGGTCAACGAGTTTGACCTGACAATAACGATGTCTAATGGCATTTCTGAGCAAACATCTAATGGAATGATGGCATATTTGAGATATGTAATGGCATTTTGAGAAAACATCTCATGGAGCGATGGCATTTTTGAGCAGTTATAATTTCTAATGGCAAAACTGACTAGTGAGACACAATTAATGGCATAAATGATAAAAACCCTATTTTAAAAGGTAGAGTTATGCGAGTACCCGTCTCCCTGGGCTCTTCGCGGACGAGGAGCGCCTCATGTCCGTCTATTTCCAGCTGGCTTGCCGCGGGAGCCTTTCAGGGGCGACACGAGTCGTCCGATCTGCCCGAAGGGCTCACGCCCGGGCGACCCAGCTGGACGGTCCATGATAGGTGGACCGCTCAGCACGGTTGGGTCTACCTTCATTGGGCGGCGGCGGGCGCACCCATGAGCGCCCTGGGGTGCAATTTTTTACGTGCGCGACGGGCAAGACAGGCCCGCCTGGTAGCGGCGTGCGTCCGCGTCAGGTCACGCGCTAGTCATCCCGTTTGTTGCAGTCGCACCGACGGCTCGCGCGTGGTGCCCGTTGATGAAGCTATGTACTTAGGGTAGGGGCACGAACCTGTCCTAAGAGCTTTACCCAAGGACATCCAAAGAAGAAATCACCTTTCAATCGACTTGAATGTACCCACTCGACGGGTTCAAGACACTCGACCAGGAAGTATCACTCGACCACGAAGCCAACGACTCGACCGTCAGGAGACCTAAAGTCACTCCGCAGGCAAACGGCCGGTCATTAAGTAGTCTTTATGGTCATTATAACACTTTATTAGAGGCGTTACCAGTAACGTCTAACCTTAATGTACCTTAAACCCTGCATTACTGAGGGCAGGAGAGGGATGGCGAACTCTATATAAGCCACGCCCCTCCTCAGTATCAAGGGTTCGCACCCCTGTTATTCATACACACATAATCCAGTCGACCGCCTCCGGGCACCGAGACGTAGGGCTTTTACTTCCTCTGAGAAGGGCCTGAACTCGTACATCTTTGTGTGCTTACAGCTCCTGCATAGCTAGGATCTAGCCTCTCCATACTAACCCCCCTACATCACTGTCGGACTTAGAACCACGACAGTTGGCGCCCACCGTGGGGCAGGAATCTTAGCGCTTGATTGTAGGAGTTGCGATTTTTCCGATCTCCTTGATCATGGTTTCATGCGGAGTTTTGGTGGAGGGCCGCGAGATCCGTCTCGGCGTGCTTGCGTTCATCGCCGACGACTGCGCCTGGCTTCATGAGGCTCCGCTCGACATCGACGCGCTCCCCGTCCGCGGGGCGACGCACTTTCGCGCGTGTGTTCGCGGCGTTCTCCTACGGCAGCCATCGACCCAGTATCAGTCGGCTCCCGTTTCATCTCCCCGCCTCGTCTCTCGCCAGCGCAAGCGCTCTGGTCGATCGAGACTTTAGAGGTGGGTGAGGCATGCGGTGGCTCGCCAGTCGGCCACCCCACAAGTCGCGGCAATCGAGCCCGACGAATCTCTCTACGGCCTATTCGACCTGTCAACTGGCTCCGCAGAGACCGCATCCGAATGCGACAGCAGTGACCCTGCGGCGGAGGTTTTGGCAATCGATGACACACGCAGCCCTCCCGGTTTTGCTCGTACCAGTGGAGGCGCGGATGGGGGCGATCCGTCGCACCCCCACGAAGAGTATCTCCCTGAGCCTCTCACGTCGCTGCAGCGAGAAGAACTCAGCCGCGGGAACATGGATGCACTCCACACTCCTATCGTTGGAGAGACCCCCGAGGCCCGGGCCTTGGAGGACGCGCGCTTGGCTAACTTGGCCGAGCGCACTCGACTGGAGAATCTCCAGCGAACACTCGACGAGCGGGCGCGTCAGCGGGCTCCCGAGTCCAGTCGACGTCAGCTTCCCGCCCACGCAGGTATATCGAACTCCTGTTCAGAATTTGGCAGCCGCAGCCCGGATAGCGGAATCAATTCAGCCTTCACAGTCAGAAGCCGGCAGCGGCTTGTTGCAAATCAGAGCGTTGCTCTGGGCAGCGGGAAACCAGAATTCCGCTGTCTCTCAGTCACGGAACAGGATCCACAGTCGATCCGTTGCAGCGGATACAGTGCAGTCGGCTCACAGCCCAGGATCGCCCCCGAGGCGTGAGGGACGTGGAGACCGGCCAGATCAGTACAGAAGAAACGAGAAGTATGACCACCGGTCCGATCGTGATGATCGACGTCGAGTGCCAACCCCTCCCCCGAGGAGTGGGTCATATGCTCCTCGGCAGCAGGATGACAGACGCCCTCATAGTGTTGAGCGGAGGATTCCAGTCGATCCCAGAGAACCAGGCTTTGACGCGAGGTCCATCCTCGTTCAAGGTTTGGTCGACAGGAACAGGGCTCACAGAGAAGGACCTGACAGAGATGCTCCTACCAGCAGCAGAGTACATGTTTTAGGGCCAGAGTGTTTCAGTCGAGCCATCAGGGCCGCAGTGATTCCTCCCAACTTCAGGTTGGCGACTGGAGTCAGCAAGTTCACTGGTGAGTCTAAGCCTGACACTTGGCTCGAAGATTACCGAGTGGCTGTCCAGATTGGTGGCGGCAATGATGAGGTGGCTATGAAGCATTTGCCTCTCTTGTTAGAGGGCTCAGCCAGAGCGTGGCTGAATCAGTTAGCACCCAGCAACATCTACACTTGGGAGGACCTCTCCCGAGTGTTTGTCACGACTTTCGAAGGAACATGCAAACGACCGGCAGGCCTTACGAAATTGCGGTCTTGCGTGCAGAAACCGATTGAAACACTGAGGGATTACATCCATAGGTGGATCACTCTGCATCACACAGTTGAGAATGTACCAGATCATCAAGCAGTTTATGCCTTTAAAGAAGGCGTCAAGAATAGAGAGTTGAACCTGAAGTTCGGTCGGACCGGAGAAATGTCTCTGAATCGGATGATGGAAATTGCCACCAAATACGCTAATGGTGAAGATGAAGATCGACTCCGGAGTGGCAAGCAGAAAGCAGTCGCCCAGGAAACCGGAGGCAATTCCAGTCGGAAGCAGAAGCAGAAGGCCGAGCCAGCCGCTCCTGGGGAGGCCCTGGCCATAACCCAGGGAAAATTCAAGGGGAAACCTAAGGGGCCCTGGAACCCCAAGAAAGTAAAAGATCAAGATGGAAACGATGTTTTGGATCTGCCGTGTCACATTCACACCAAGAAAGATGAAGAGGGTAAACTCATTTACCCCAAGCATACCACTCGATAATGTCGGCTCCTGATTCAACAGTTCCAGGGCAAGCAGTCCAAGGACAAGGAGAAAGAGTCAGACAAAGTTGAGGATAAGGAAGACAGTGACGACGGGTATCCCCAAGTCAATTCCACCTTGATGATTTTTGCTGATGTCGAGAGCAAAAGTCGACTGAAAGTCATTAATCGTGAAGTGAATATGGTTGCCCCGGCAACACCCAGCTACCTGAAGTGGTCTCAGACTACCATCACGTTCGACCAGTCCGATCACCCTGCGCACATTGCCACCCCTGGGAGGCAAGCTCTGGTGGTCGATCCGGTTGTCGAAGGCACTCGACTGACCAAAGTCCTGATGGATGGTGGCAGCGGCCTGAACATATTGTATGCTGAAACGTTGAAAGGGATGGGCATTCCGATGTCCAGACTTAGTGCCAGCAACATGAGTTTCCATGGAGTCATTCCTGGAAAGAAAGCCGAGTCACTTGGCCAGATTGCTCTCGATGTGGTTTTCGGTGATTCAAAGAATTACCGCAAGGAAAAGTTGACATTTGAAGTTGTGGACTTCTAGAGTGCTTATCACGCTATTCTGGGCAGGTCAGCCTATGCACGCTTCATGGCTCGACCGTGCTATGTGTATCTCAAGTTGAAAATGCCTGGCCCTAAAGGAGTGATCACTGTTACAGGCAATCGGAAGAAAGCAGAGGAGTGTTTTCAGAAAGGATCAAAGATCGCTGATGCTCAGATGTCAGTAGTCGAGCTGCAAGAGTACCAGAAGACTGCTGATCCGAGTGAATTGCTGCGAGCCAAGAAGCCAGCTTCAGAATCAGCTTTTCAGTCATCCGGTGAAACTAAGCCAGTTCACATTCACCCGACCGACCCCAGTGCTGCTCCGACTCACATTTCAACGACGCTCGACTCCAAATAGGAAGAAGCGCTCATCCAGTTCCTCTGTGAGAACTGGGACATCTTCGCATGGAACCCTTCTGACATGCCTGGAGTTCCCAGGGGGCTGGCTGAGCACCGTCTACGAGTCGACCCGAAGTTCAAGCCTGTGAAAGAACATCTTCGACGGTCCGCCGTCCAGAAGAGGAAAGCTATTGGCGAGGAGGTGGCTCAGCTCTTAGCAGCGGAGTTCATCCGAGAGATTTACCACTCCGAGTGGCTCGCCAATGTTGTCATGGTCCCCAAGAAGGACAAGTCGCTTCGCATGTGCATCGACTTTAAACATATCAATTGGGCCTGCCCGAAAGATCATTTTCCTCTCCCTCGCATCGACCAAATAGTCGACTCGAACGCGGGGTGTGAGCGGTTGTCTTTTCTAGACGCCTATTCTGGGTACCATCAGATCCGTCTGTATGGGCCTGATGAGATAAAAACAGCTTTCATCACTCCATTCGGGTGCTTCTATTATGTCACCATGCCCTTCGGCCTGAAGAATGCCAGAGCCACGTTCATGAGGATGATTCAGAAGTGTTTACTCACTCAAATCAGTCGGAATGTGTAAGCATACATGAATGATATTGTGGTTAACTCACGGAAAGGTTCCGACCTGCTGACTGACCTTGCTGAAATCTTTTCTAACCTCAGGAGGTATGATATCAAGCTCAACCCATCAAAGTGCACATTCGGAGTCCCAGGTGGAAAGTTACTCGGTTTCCTCGTTTCCGAACGAGGGATCGATGCCAACCCCGAGAAAGTTGGTACCATACTCCGGATGAAGCGCCCTGTGCGTGTGCACGATGTCCAGAAACTTACAGGTTGCTTGACCGCTCTAAGTCGATTCATTTCTCGTCTCGGTGAAAAGGCGTTGCCTCTCTACCGACTGATGAAGAAGTCTGACAAGTTCGAGTGGACTCCAGAAGCTGATGCAGCGTTTGCAGACCTCAAAGCTCTGCTCTCCACCCAGCCGGTGCTTGCTGCCCCAATCAGTAAAGAGCCTCTGCTGCTTTACATTGCGGCCACGGGACAAGTTGTCAGTACAGTACTCACGGTCGAGCGGGAAGAAGAAGGAAAGGCCTTCAGAGTTCAACGCCCAGTATATTATGTGTCTGAAGTTTTGACTCCGTCGAAGCAAAGATATCCCCACTACCAGAAGCTTGTATATGGGATTTACATGACCACGAAGAAGGTTGCGCACTACTTCTCTGACCATTCCATTACAGTCGTCAGCGACGCTCCACTGCCAGAGATTTTGCACAACAGAGATGCAACTGGTCGAGTGGCGAAGTGGGCGATTGAAATCCTTCCCTTAGATATCAAGTTTGAAGCAAAGAAGGCTATCAAGTCCCAGCCAATTGCAGATTTCGTCGCCGAGTGGATTGAACAACAGCTTCTGACTCAAGTTCACTCAGAGCACTGGACCATGTTCTTCGATGGATCTAAGATGCTGAATGGTTCTGGTGCTGGGGTAGTATTGGTCTCCCCCCGAGGAGATAAGCTCAGATATGTTCTCCAGATTCACTTTGATTCCTCCAATAATGAAGCAGAATATGAAGCACTCTTGTATGGGTTGCGCATGGCCATTTCACTCGGCGTCCGGCGCCTCTTGGTCTATGGCGACTCAGATTTGGTGGTTAATCAGGTGATGAAGGAGTGGGACGTCAGAAGCCCAGCTATGACCGGCTACTGCAATGCAGTGAGAAAGTTGGAAAAGAAATTCGAGGGGTTAGAGCTCCATCACATCCCCCGACTGAAAAACCAAGCAGCTGATGATTTGGCAAAGATAGGCTCCAAGAGAGAGGCCATTCCCAGCAATGTGTTTTCGGAGCACATCCGCTCCCCGTCCATCCAGGAGGATCCTTTTACAGAAGAAGCCCCGTAGCCAAAAAGTGCCACAGATCCGACTGAAGTCGAAATTCCCGCTGTGGTCGACCTAATCATGGAAGTTTTGGCAATCACTCCCGACTAGATAGTACCATATATTGCGTATATCTTGAGGAAAGAACTCCCAGAAGACGAAGAAGAGGCTCGACAGATCGTCCGTCGATCTAAAGCCTTCACGGTCATAAAAGGACAGTTGTACAGAGAAAGCGCAACTGGAATCGGTCAGAAATGCATAACACCAGAAGAAGGTCAGATAATCCTTGATGATATCCACTCGGGGACCTGTGGTCACCATGCGTCCTCTCGGACCATCGTGGCCAAAGCATACCGAGCGGGTTTTTACTGGCCCAGAGCAAATGAAATGGCGAAGGAGATAGTTGACAAGTGTGAAGGCTGCCAGTTCTACTCCAACATGTCGCACAAGCAAGCATCAGCCCTCAAGACCATTCCACTCATCTGGCCCTTCGCTGTTTGGGGACTGTACATGGTTGGACCACTGAGAACAGGCAGGAGCGGATTCACACATGTGCTTGTGGCAGTCGACAAGTTTACCAAATGGATCGAGGCCAAACCTATCAAGAATCTTGATGCTTGCACCGTAATCAGTTTCATCAGGGAATTAATATTCAGATATGGAGTCCCGCATAGCATCATCACTGACAATGGGTCAAACTTCGATTCAGACAAGTTCAGAGCTTTTTGCGCTTCTCAAGGCACACGAGTCGACTATGCGTCGGTCGCGCATCCCCAGTCGAGTGGACAAGCTGAAAGAGCAAATGGTCTGATTCTCAAAGGACTGAAGCCTCGATTGATGCGTGATCTCAAGCATGCAGCAGGCGCTTGGGTCGAAGAGCTTCCGTCAGTTTTGTGGGGGCTGAGGACCACCTCGAACCGGTCGACTGGGAGAACGCCGTTCTTTCTGGTTTATGGAGCCGAAGCCGTCCTGCCGAGTGATCTACTTCACAATGCACCCAGAGTCGAGCTTTATAACGAAGACGAAGCAGAGCAAGCCCGACAAGACGCAGTCGACCTCCTAGAGGAGGAGAGGGAAATGGCTATGATCAGATCGACCATCTATCAGCAAGACTTGCGTCGATTTCATGCCAGAAATGTGAAGAGTCGAGCCTTCCAAGAAGGAGATTTGGTCCTCAGAGTGGATCAACAGAAACCACACAAACTTGCTCCTACTTGGGAAGGTCCCTTCATCGTCACCAGAGTCCTCCACAATGGAGCATATCATCTCTACAACATTGATCGCAAGATCGACGAGCCACGAGCTTGGAATGTGGAATTACTCCGCCCATTTTACACTTGAATTCTCACTCGGATGAGATGTAATAAGAAAAAACTTCGGTAGTTTATGTTTATCAAAGGCAAGAGTGTTCCAGTTCTTCCTGTATTTGCTGTCACTTTTGTTTGCGTACGAAATCCCCCAGTGGGTGGCTTAGCTGTGAATCCGTTTCGCCTAAGTTTGCAAAAAATATCCTACCGAGTGGCGAGCCAGACTCTCAGTCGGGGGCTTAGCTGCAGCCCAGTGCTCGCCTAAGTGTTTGAAATCCTACCGAGTGGCGAGCCAGACTCTCAGTCGGGGGCTTAGCTGCAGCCCAGTGCTCGCCTAAGTGTTTGAAATCCTACCGAGTGGCGAGCCAGACTCTCACTCGGAGGCTTAGCTGCAGTCCAAGTACTCGCCTAAGTTATAAAAATCCTACCGAGTGGCGAGCCTGACTCTCACTCAGGGGCTTAGCTGCAGCCCAGTGCTCGCCTAAGTGTTTGAAATCCTACCGAGTGGCGAGCCAGACTCTCACTCGGGGGCTTAGCTGCAGCCCAGTGCTCGCCTAAGTGTTTGAAATCCTACCGAGTGGCGATCCAGACTCTCACTCGGAGGCTTAGCTGCAGTCCAAGTACTCGCCTAAGTTATAAAAACTCCTACCGAGTGGCGAGCCAGATTCTCACTCGGGGGCTTAGTTGCAGCCCAGTGCTCGCCTAAGTGTTTGAAATCCTACCGAGTGGCGAGCCAGACTCTCACTCGGGGGCTTAGCTGCAGCCCAGTGCTCGCCTAAGTGTTTGAAATCCTACCGAGTGGCGAGCCAGACTCTCATTCGGAGGCTTAGCTGCAGTCCAAGTACTCACCTAAGTTATAAAAATCCTACCGAGTCGCGAGCCAGACTCTCACTCGGGGGCTTAGCTGCAGTCCAAGTACTCACCTAAGTTATAAAAATCCTACCGAGTGGCGAGCCAGACTCTCACTCGGGGGCTTAGCTGCAGTCCAAGTACTCACCTAAGTTATAAAAATCCTACCGAGTGGAGAGCAAACCTCCCACTCGGAGGCTTAGCTGTAGCCTAGTGCTCGCCTAAGTACGTAAAATCCTACCGAGTGTAGAGCAAACCTCTCACTCGGGGACTTAGCTGCTGCCCAGTGCTCGCCTAAGTTATAAAAATCCTACCGAGTGGAGAGCAAACCTCCCATTCGGAGGCTTAGCTGCAGCCCAGTGCTCACCTAAGTACGTGAAATCCTACCGAGTGTAGACCAAAACTCTCACTTGGGGGCTTAGCTGCAGCCCAGTGCTCGCCTAATTACGTGAAATCCTACCGAGTGTAGAGCAAACCTCTCACTCGGGGGCTTAGCTGCAGTCCAAGTACTCGCCTAAGTGTATAAAAATCCTATCGAGTGTAGAGCAAACCTCTCACTCGGAGGCTTAGCTGCAGCCCAGTGCTCGCCTAAGTATATAAAAATCCTACCGAGTGGAGAGCAAACCTCTCACTCGGAGGCTTAGCTGCAGTCCAAGCACTCGCCTAAGTATATAAAAATCCTACCGAGTGGAGAGAAAACCTCTCACTCGGAGGCTTAGCTGCAGTCCAAGCACTCGTCTAAGTATATAAAAATGCTACCGAGTGGAGAGCAAACCTCTCACTCGGAGGCTTAGCTGCAGCCCAGTGCTCGCCTAAGTGTAAGAAAATCCTACCGAGTGGAGAGCAAACCTCTCACTCAGGGGCTTAGCTGCAGCCCAGCGCTCGCCTAAGTACAGAACACGTCCCAATCCACAAGGGCGGTAAGATGCGAATCGACCATTACCTTCTCCTTCGGAGTTGCACCACAAATACAAAGTTATTTCGAGTGAAGATCAAGTTCCACTCGACAGATAATTCACGAAGATATTCAACGATAAATCAAGTTCGGATAAGACGCAAAAGGTCCCAGACCACGGATCAAAGTACTCGAGCCCTCGGCTCAACAGAGTTTAATGATTACAAGATCCACTCGGCATCCCGAGGCAAATTTAAAGTGAAGCATCAAAGTTTTTTACTCATCTGGCGGAGGACTGGAAGGGGCAACAAACTCATCCAAGTCGATCCCATCTGCAATACGAGTGGCAGCAGCTATGAAAGTCTCCATGAAGTCCTGAAAGCTGAGCTTCCTGGTGTTGGCAACCTGGATGGCAGCCAGCTTCTCTTCTCGCACCTCTTTGCAATGGACGCGTACCAGAGACAGAGCGACATCAGCGCCACACCTTGCGGAGGATTTCTTCCATTCCGTCACTCGACCAGGGACGTCATTCAGTCGAGTCATAAGAGACTCGAGATCATTTGAAAGCGTCGCCCTGGTCCAGAGTGACGTGTCGATCCGCGACACCGCAACCTTCAGCCGAGCTAGATAGTCAACCACGCTGGCGACGCGAGACTCCAGACGGAGCACGTTCATGGCAGCCTCGTCCTTCACAAGAGAGTTGGCAGGGTCCAAGCCTGGTTCCACTCGACTGGTCTCCTCTTCAAAGTTCTGACAGAACTCTGCAAACACGATTCAAGAATAAGTCAATGGTTCTACTCGAGTTTGGTTACTGCAAACCAGTTAAATGAAGATTATTACCCTCAAGCATGACGAACAACTTCTTGGCGAGTCCTTCGAGATAAGCTTCAAGATCATTCTTCTTCCCTACCAACTCGCTTGCCTTGTCATTCAGAGCAATCTTGTCGTTCTTCAGATGACTGACCTCCTGGTTAGCTGCATCGAGAGCGGCCTTCAGCCTGGAGTTCTCCTGTTCAAGAGTTCCAACTGAAGCCAGCTTCTCTTCAGCAAGCTTCTTTTGTTCGAGGCTTCCTTCTGTGCTTCTGCGAGGTCCTGATCCTTCTTCTTCAGAGCTTCTTCCAGTTTATCTGCGGCAAGTCGAGTGAAATCAACATCAAGAATAGACAAGAAAGGAAAATCACTCGTCAAGAATGGGGAGCCTCACCAGCCATACCTTTTGCTTCTTCTTGCGCCTTCTTCAGGTTCTCTTGAGCAAGCTTCAAGTCAAGGTTGAGCTGGATCTGCTTGTTTTCCAACTCAGTATAGCGAGCCACAAGGTCATAGGATTTCTGCAAAAGTCAGTCGACAGACGTCCGAGATAAGTTGCTTCCGAGTAACTAAGAGACAATGATGACGTTTCTAAGACTACAGCCGAATCAAAACATTCGACAGTAGTCTCGGGGACTACACCCAGTGGGTGCACTCAGCGTGCCCCCACTGGTTTTCTAAAAAGAAAAGTCGACTGTCCGCAGTCAACCAGATACAGTTCCATTCGACATGGCCTGACCAGACCGAGTGAAGAAGTACAACTACAACAACACAGTATAAAGACTACAGTCGACTGCCAGCAGTCCACCGTAGTCTCGGGGACTACACCCAGTGGGTGCACTTAGCGTGCCCCCACTCATCCAAAAGATGGCAGACACACCCAGTGGGTGTACAGATACAAAGATCTTCGGAAAAGAGATTCTTCAAACAGCATGTCGTAACAGACCAAGTGTCGAGTCGACTGACCTGGACGTTGCTCTGAAGAGCCGAACTCGCGTCATAGGCTGCTTGACTGGCCTCCCGAGCCACTTTCACTTGCTCCATCATGATCCCCTCCTGACGGATAGCCTCTTTCGCGGCACTCGCTTGGTCCTCAGGGGCGGGGTACGTGGCAAAAAGCGAAGGAGGATTTGTGGTCGATGTCGAAGGCCGCACGCTCGTCAGAGGATCAGCAAAGGTCACAGAAGCCCGAGTGGTGCCACCACCATCCCGAGCTACGGCTTCAGACGCCGGAGCAGATTGGGGGTCTTGCCAGCCGACGCCCTCCGGTTCCTTCTCACCCTCAGCGGCTCATCCTCGTCGTCATCCGGGAGGTTAATAACATGAGGAGGAGCTACAAGGAAAAACTCAATCAACCAGGGCTGCAATAAATATCGAGTCAACTCAAGGTAGAGCATCAGTAATCATACTAGGGTTGGAGGTCACAGCAACCTCCATCTCTGGATCGTCGTCCTTGGCGGAGAGCTCGGAAGTAGCAGCGCTGCATATTTCGAAAGTCAGTCAGTTGGTTCAGTGAATCGACCAAGGATCCGTCCACGGTCGACAAAGGAAAACAAGTTCTATTATTACCCAGAAATGGTGGGGACAGTCATCTTCATCTTGGGCAGAGCCTTGGGCGGCTTGGATGGCGTTGCGCGTGGGTGCTTGGGAGCCTTTTCGGTCGGCGTAGGAGAATAGGTTCGAGGGCGTTTCGACGACTGCCCAACAGGAGCAGTCGACTTACCACGTTCCCGCGTCGGATCGTGTGTAAGCTTAGATCGCCTCTCCATGCGAGGGGGTTCAACTTCCTCCTCCTCCTCTTTGCTGGAGTCGACGTCGTCGTCGTCTCCCTCTCCTTCGCCATCGGATTCCCACTCGGCTTGTTCATCCCCACTCTCACCGCCGCTCGCCTCCCCTTCTTCAGGTGGCTCCTGCGCCCCGTTGGGTGTCTAGTACATCTCGGTAGTTGCCTGGAAGACGACAGACAAGATGAAAATCAATCGATCAATTCAAAGAAAACCAGTGAAGAAAGCAAGATCTCAGTCAGGTATATAAGGTCAGACCTGGTCCACTTCGTATGTATTGTCGAGTGGAGGAACCCTCCTGGCTCCTTTGGGATTGTCTTTGTTTCCTGTGATGCTCGACAGCCATCCTTCTAGCATCTTATCAGTGACCTCCTCCGGGTGGATCCGAGTGGTGTCTTCAAGACCCGAATACAGCCACATCGGATGATCGCGAGCCTGGAGCGGCTGGATGCGCCTCCTAAGGAAGACTTCCAGCAAGTCCATGCCAGTCACGCCGTCACGGACAAGCTGAACCACTCGACCGACCAGCACTTTGACTTGGGCCTTTTCTTTCGGCGTCACTTTCAGAGAAGCAGGTTTTTGGGCTCGTTCCAGAGAGAAAGGGGGAAGTACAGTCGACTGACCTGGAGTCGCCTGGTCTTTGCAGTAAAACCAGGTCGCCTGCCAACCATGGACCAACTCAGGGAAAGTGATGGATGGAAAGGAACTTTTTCCCCTCCTCTGGATCGCCAGGCCTCCGCACAGCTGGATCACCTGCGTCCTCTCGTCACTCGACTTGGCCTTTTTGACCGATTGGGAACGGCAGGTGAAGATATGCTTAAAGAGCCCCCAATGGGGGCGACAGCCTAAGAAACCCTCACACAAGGAAACGAAAGCAGCCACATACACGATAGAGTTGGAAGTGAAGTGGTGGAGCTGCGCTCCGAAGAAATTCAGGAAACTCCCGAAAAAGGGATGAGGAGGCAGAGAAAACCCGCGATCGATATGGGTGGCGAGGAGCACACATGTCACATCCCTAGTTCTGGTATGCTCAAGGCTAGCTAGTCATGTGTGCATCATGTTTAAATTCTTTTAAATTTGAATTGGGGATTTGTAAAACCCTCAGAAATCATTTCTGGAAATGACCCAGATAAAAAGTGCTCCAAAAAGGTCCAAGAAAATGTTCATGTTACTCTCTAAAAATATTGGACAGAGGTAAAAATCAAACCAATATTTTTAGAAGCTCTTAAATATTTATTTTGGGCATTTGGAATTAATGCAATAATTATTTGCTTTGGATATATAAATGATATATATGTTATATATATCCAAAAATTGTGCCAGTAATTGAGGAGCTCTGGAATAATACCATTAGCCCCTGCAAAAGTTGGCATGAGTAAATAAAATGATTTAGCATTTTATTAAATCAAACAAATGTCAGAAAAAAATAGAAAAGAAAACAAAAATAGAAAAGAACTTACCTGCACTTACCTCCCTGGCCTGGCCCAGTGGCCAACAGGCCGGCCCAGCCGACTGGCCAGCGCCAGTCGTCGTCTCCACCGCGCCAGGAGGACGCCGGGCGCGTGGTCGCCGCACGCCGCGCGCATGCGCGCCACGGCAGCTGCCTGCCTGCCCCTCCCCTCCTCGCCTGGACGTCTGGAACGTCGCCACGCGCCGCCCCGACCCCCTCGCACTCTCTCTCACTCTCCCTCCTCCCCTGGATTCTCCCTCTCCCCGCGCCCGTAGCGCTGCCGTCGCCGCAGCTCACCGCCGACGCGCTCCCCGCCGCCCCCTCGCCCTCTCTCCGAGTCCGGGTGCTCCGCCTCGTCGCCCGCATCGTCCTCGACGAGCCAATCGACCAGGGATGCGTTGCATCGCCGCCACCATCATCGTCTTCGTCACCGACTGCCCAAGATCGCCGACGACGTTCCGGCCGCACCAGTGCTTCCCCGAGCTCGTTGACGCCTCCGTTGGATCCGCTGTGAGCTCTACTCCGTTTCCCCCTCCTCCCCGTGCTCGTTTGCCCCGTCCAGCTAGCTCAACCACCGCGCCCGCGAGCTCCACGCCGCCGGCCATGGCGCCACGGTGGCCAGAGCCCGAGCCAGCCACTTCCACGCGCGTCACCGTGTTCCTGGTGACGCCAGGAGGCCGTAGAGGCCCTCCGCTTCCCCTGCCATGCACCGCAGCGCTAATCCCGCTCGCGCCCGACTCCGGCCGCCGCCCTGAGCTCCGCTCCGGCGAGCTCCGGCCGCCCCCGCCTCTCCCATCTGCTCCAATCGGTGCGGACGAGCGCGGGCTTCGCTCCCGTGGTCTCCGCCGTCCGAATGGTCGCCGGAACGGCGATCCCGAGCCTCTCCGCCGCGCTCGGCCTCGCCGGCGGCTAAACGCCGGTGGGGTTGACCGGTCTAACCCCCTGTTGACCTGGCGTTTGACCCCGCCAAGGTCAATGACAAGTGGGCCCCAGCGCCACTAACCTTTTATTTAAGATTAATTAAACCCCTGTTTAACCCCCTGTCACTGACGTGTGGCCCCCACACGTCAGGTTTGACCAGTCAGCGCCGTTGACTTGCTGACGCAAGCATGACGCGGTGCTGATGCAATTAATTATTTTCCAGGAATTATTCTTAAACAGGAAATTCCAGAAAATGTTTCAAACTTCAAAAATTCATATCAAATCAACCGTAGCTCAGATTGAAACAAGTTATATATGAAAAATTATCAGAAAAATGCAATCTATCCATCTGTACCAGTTTCATGCATGACAAAATAACTTATACCTGCTGAATAGGTGAAATCATATAAATGGCATTTATAAGAGCTTAATTAGGAGTTGCATTTGAACCTTTGGTTCAAATGGACTTCATTCAGTTTGAATGCTAGTTGCATTAGGTCAAACAGCATCACATCTCCATGCCATGTTCATGCATCATATTGTTGCATATGCTTGTGTATTGATTGTTGGCACCGTTCCTTCTCGATAGGTCCTGCTCCGGAGACCGTTCCAGAGTACCTGTCTGTGAAGCAGTGCCTCCCTTGTTGATCTACCAGGCAAGCAAACCCCCCTTGTTCATTCCGATATGATCCCTCTCTCGCTCCTGCTCTCTTTTATTGCATTAGGACAACAGCGAATCAACTGCTACTTTATGCTGCGGTAGTTGAACCCATTCCTCTGCATGACCTGTCATTGCCACAGTAAATAGTTGAAACCCACTAGCATGTGTAGGAGTTGATTGAGCCATGTTGTGCTTCTACCATGCCATGCCTGCTATTGCTTAGAGTTGTGTCAGGTCTGATTCATTGGGAATGGATTGGAGTGATATGATATGTTCTGATGCTGAGAGTTAAGTGTGTGAACACGATTTGGTAAAGGTAGCGGTGAGAGGCCATGTAGGAGTACATGGTGGGTTGTCTCATTGGGACCGTCCTTAAGAACCGAGTTCTGTGTAAGTTGTCCAATGACTAGATACTACCACACATTGGGCTCCGGGCGCTCCAAGCTCTCTCGACTTATTAACCCACTTGATCTCTGTCCAGGAGTTGCAAATAGTTTCTGGTGTTTGTAGGTAGTGTTAGTAGTCTACCAAGTGGCACCCGGCCAGGTGGGCTTGGGACAGACTAGGCACACGTGGCCCGGTGTACCGAGTGGCACCCGGATGGTGGGCTCGGGAACCCTGTACACATCGTTTGGGGCCGTGAGCGACACCCCGGCCGGATCTCCTCGCGGATGGAACCCGAATAGGCGATAAACCTGGACTAGAGTCTTGTGTGGTTAGTCAGGTCGTGGCCGACACCCTCGCCAGGCTTCCGCTTGAAGGTTGCCGAGATACATGACGTGTACATGGTGATAAGTGGTGAGAGCGTGTGTGAAGAAGTACACCCCTGCAGGGTTATCATGATCTATTCGAATAGCCGCGTCCTCGGTTATGGACTTCTTGGATGCTTACGTGGTACATAGACAACTTGAAGTGGATACCATAAAATGCTCAAGATAAGTGTGAGTGCTATGGATGGCCTTCTCGTAGTGAGACGGGGATGAATCCATAGTAGTGTATTGATGTGGTGATTAGTGGACTCGTGTGCGCCTTTTCAAAAGAGTTACCAACAGTCGTAGAACAGGATAGCCACAGAGTCAAAGCTGGCTTGCTGCAACTAAACCCCACATTACCTCCTTGATACTAATGCATGTATAATAGGATCTGATGTAAGTCTTGCTGAGTACCTTTGTACTCACGTTTGCTTTATTTATGTTTTGCAGATGAGACATCTGTCTCACTAGTAGTTCCGCTTGGACTTCGATAGGTAGCTTGTACCTCAGCTACGATCTTGATCGGAGGTTGTAGATAGTCAGGCTTCTCAGCCTTTTCTTTTGTAGTTGTCTGTACTCAGACATGTAATGCTTCCGCTTGTTGCTTGTATGCTCTGAATGATGGGTCATGTGACCCCTGTTTGTATTTAATGCTATGTGGCTCTTCTGGGCCTTTATCTATATGAGTTTGCGTTATGTTGTGATGCCATGTTGTACAACACATACTTGCATGTTATGCGTACGTGTAACGTGTATTGCTATGTGTGGGATCCGACTATCTAGTTATTTATCCTTGGCAGCCTTTCATATGGGGAAATGTAAGTCTAGTGCTTCTGAGCGATAGTAGTCCGCTACAGCCCGGGTTACCGGAGTCCTGCTAGCCCAGCACTACTGCTCGGAACACTTGACTGGCCGGCATGTGTTTCACGTCGTTCCTGTGTCTGTCCCTTCGGGGAAATGTCACGCGGTGTTATCCGGAGTCCTGCCTAGCCTGCTACAGCCCGGGTTACCGGAGTCCTGTTAGCCCAGTGCTACAGCCCGGATAAATACGTTGATGACCGACATGCTCGATGTGATTCATGTATGCCTGTCCTCATAGGTTGGCGCCGCCTTGGGTTCACGACTAGCCATGTCGGCCCGGGTTCTCTGTCATATGGATGCTAGCGACACTATCATATACGTGAGCCAAAAGGCGCAAACGGTCCCGGGCCAGGTAAGGTGGCACCCGTGGGAATACCGTGCGTGAGGCCGCAAAGTAATATGAGGTGTTACATGCTGGATCGGTGTGACTTAGGATCGGGGTCCCGATAACACACTCACCATCAAGAGGTTGGGGCTCGACTTCTCTCCCCGGGAGATGCGCAACTTCATGAGGGATGACTCCTCCCTCAACCATATCGTCGAGATCTTCCTGCCTCAGCACCGTCGGCATCCAGTCGACCTGCATCCAGCCTCTGGGCAGAGAAGTCCTTGAGGAAGATCCGCCCCGAGCGGACTTCTTCCCTTTTCCCTGTGCCGCCGCCTTCTTCGCACGCTCCAGGGCGGACGTCTTGTTCTTCACCATCGTTGCTGGAAAACTCGAACGGGCCTGTGGCGCTAGGGCGAGAGCGGAGGTGGCGGAGAACTTTGCGAGGAGAGATGGAAAGAAGAGAACAAACTGTTGGAAAGTCCAAGCCGGCAGCTTATAAGGGGCCGCTTCCGAGTGGCTGACTGGTAGGCCCAGGCTATCCCGTCAAATCCTGCAGCAGACGCGCGCGCGGTATGTGGCTAAAAAGGTGGCGCGGGGATAGAGGAGCTTCCGCCTTATCACATCCGAAATCCACGGGTTGCAGAACAATTCGTCAGACAGAAGATCCCTTTCACATCGTCATTCAGAACTCCACGAGCAAGGAAATTCACTCGAGGAAAGACTTGGAATTGATCAAGGCGACTTAAAAAAGTTGATAACGTCATCCGTGACGATTGACCCAAAATGAGATGCTCATGCAGCGCAAAGAACCAGTCGGAAAGATCCCTAACTCTTTCTCCACTCTAACCTCGATCCATTCGGGGGCTAATGATGAAGCTATGTACTTAGGGTAGGGGCACGGACCTGTCCTAAGAGCCTTACCCAAGGACATCCAAAGAAGAAATCACCTTTCAATCGACTTGAAGGTACCCACTCGACGGGTTCAAGACACTCGACCAGGAAGTATCACTCAACCACGAAGCCAACGACTCGGCCGTCAGGAGACCTAAAGTCACTCCGTAGGCAAACGGCCGGTCATTAAGTAGTCTTTATGGTCATTATAACACTTTATTAGAGGCGTTACCAGTAACGTCTAACCTTAATGTACCTTAAACCCTGCATTACTGAGGGCAGGAGAGGGCTGGCGAACTCTATATAAGCCACCCCCCTCCTCAGTATCAAGGGTTCACACCCCTGTTATTCATACACACATAATCCAGTCGACCGCCTCCGGGCACTGAGACGTAGGGCTTTTACTTCCTCTGAGAAGGGCCTGAACTCGTACATCTTTGTGTGCTTACAGCTCCTGCATAGCTAGGATCTAGCCTCTCCATACTAACCCCCCTACATCACTGTTGGACTTAGAACCACGACACCCGTGCCATCCGTTTTCGAGTGGCGTGCCGCGAGAGCCTCTCGGTGACTCTTCGAGCCGTCCAACCTCTTAGGACGGCTCGCTCCCAAGCGACCTGGCTAGTTGACGGCCCCATGCTGGGTGGATTTTATGCATACCTTTTAGAGTATATTTTAGTGTCAAAATCCTTGTATCATATCAATCTAGCACTTATTCATGTTTGCAATGCATAGTTTTCTGTATTTACTTGTTTTACCAAGTTCTTTGCATAATTTATATTTATATTTATTTATTATTAGTTTTCCTTTCTTTCGTGATGTTCAAAGGTGTGTTGACATGTTTATGGTGTCGGGACATCAAAGAACCAAGTTGGGAGTCCAACAGAGAAGTTTCAGGCACCAAATCAAGGATCTTTGGAGAGTTTGATGATTTGACATTTATCAAAGTGTCCAAATTGAAGATTCAAGGCCTCTAACGCATCGGACTTTGCTCTACCAATCCAACGAGCCTAAAAACATCAAAATCGGAGTTCATATAAAGAAATGACGACTAAAATATGAAGCAGCTCCCGAAGTCCATAGAGAATGACGGCCTTCCATACGAGTGTAGCCGTTTGTACGTGAGCTCGTATGACCTTCGGGCAGCTCCGAAAATTTGTTAGAACTTTTCCGATTTTGCTCCGATTTTGTATCCGTTTCTTCCTATGGTATCCTTGACTACCAATGCTTGCACGTGGATTTGGCTCCGCTAGGTCCCTTGGATGAAAGGGAAGAGGCTAGATCAATGGAGGACACCCGATGAGTACTCTTATAAGAAGACCTCCAGCCTTAGCCGCCGCATCAAGCCATCTCCATCCTCCACAAGTCTCATCTACAGTCACCACATCTATGTTGCAGCGACTCCACCATAGAGAGAAGGGCCAAGAAAAGGAAGAAGGAAGGAAGGAGGCGCCACCACGCTGGCGCCAGCCCTCCGGCCAGCGTCCTCCACATCACTGCCGCCATGCCTCTCTCCATCTCCAACTTCGTGTTGGACTGTATCTTGTTCGTAAACTCTATGTACTCCATCACCATGTTTGAGTAATATAATTAGTTCTTGGGGAAATAATATGAACTCTAGTATGTAGTAGTACAGATTGTCTTGCGCCAAATGTGACCCTCTTTACATGTTTGTGTTAGTAGTCTTCTTGATGTTAGGGGAAGTCGACCATTCAACATATGTAAATTTTGGACGGAAGGTTATTATACTGTTGGCGAACCGGCTGGTTGCGGAGGTGGGTGCACGACATGCCCTATCTCCCTTCGTCCCGGATTGTTGCGGCAGGGGGTAAATGGAGACCACTTTGACTGCGTCGACGGGGACCTTTTCTCCTTAATCACCATTTCATAACCGGAGTGTCGAAGAACGATGGTGGCGTATGTGATAGGAGTCGCCGCATGTATGCACATATATGTACCCGCTCCACCCACAAAGAGAAACATGTAAAGTGGCTTAGTATTCGTAGAACATACGGGTAGAGATGACTCCGAACACCTTGAGAATGCCCTTATTACTCAAGCGTCACCTCTTTATTTTATTTGCTATTTTTTTTAACTCCTTATAGTTTTTTAGATAAAACCACCCTTATTATAGTTTTTGCTAGCAACTGACGAATAGACTATTTCCAGATAATGCTCTGGGTGTGAACATAGCCACGTAAGTGAAGACGTAGCTGCGAGGTTGGTAGTTACCTCTGCAACACCGCTCCTTGTGGGAACGACATACTCTACTTACTGTGAATTGCAATAGCCATGTGCCCTTGCAGGTCATCGAGTTGCATGACAATTATCCGCAGAGATCAAAGTTGTTCAAGCTCGAAGGAAGGATGAAATTCTTGACTGGACGTATGGTTTTGTGGATGGCGTAAATTATTATTGTCAATAATATCTTTCCGGTAATAAAAGACATAAGATGATACACACGAACAAGTGAGCTCATAGGAAGAATCTAGTAAGAGAAGAGGAGGACGGATGGTCTGACCGCCTTCTCACAACTATTAGTTTTGATAGTGATTTCTTGCAATTATTTGAAGTGCACACTGATAAACGTATGGCTACCATGGATATGAGGAAATTGATAAACTTGTTGGATAAATGTGCATTTATGTTGTGTTCCTCATATCCATTTTCTTGCAGAAGTTGTAATGGTAAGATCCACCTTAAATTCCAGTGTGCAGATGCTCATGACGAGATCATTGCATCTTACAACAATGGTCGTGAGAGTGATGACACTAAGGAAACATTACAATATGTTTTATGCATAAGTGCCTGGATGTTACTTAATGAAGTTAATCAAGAAGAGGCAAGTCCAACTACACACCGGGTGGATAGCCCTTGGGATCTGGTGGATTTACGGAGCATAAGAGCCCAACTATATTGCTCTAAAGAAAGCGCTATCGGGAGGCAGCCCAAAAGTAAGTATGAGTTTTTATTAGTTTTGAGTCATTATAGTTTAGTTTGCATTAGCACTTTGCATGAATTGTTATTAAAGTTGGTTTTGTTAGTCTTCATTAGGTGAAAATTTTGTCTACGCAAAATTTTATATGTGGTACATTTGCACGATTGGATCTTCTTACTATTATCCTAGTACAAGTGTTGGAATTAATCCCGCATGAATTTTGGAAGAAAACAAAGTTCTAGATGAAACAAAAGAAAATATGACATTTCATAAGACCAGCCATGGTCGTATGCACCATTGTATCGAGCAAGGGAGGTGCCAACCAAAAACATCCAGAGGCGACAGATCCAATGACGGCGTGTCATGCGACCGCAAGTGCTCGTATACGCGTTCGTATGTCTCCTCAACAAAGACAAGCATATTGGAGAGACAAAAACAATGTCCCATACGAGCATGTATGCTATGCTCGTATGAGTGATTGTATGAAGCTCTGGCCGAAAGCAATCGTAGATCTAGAGTGCAAGACAGCATTTTGTGGGAGTGCTCATGCTCGTACATGCGCTCGTATGGTTGGGTGCTGACGTTGTGTGCTATGATAGAGTAAAAGATGCCGGACCATACGACCAAGAACGGTCGTACGTGTGCTCGTACCAAGGCTAGAAAATGCCCAATTTGTTTATTTCTTTAAGACAAGGTTAGTCGATTATACTTTAACCATCTGTATGCATTTTAATGTTTATTATTCACCATTGCCTCCCAACAAATAAACTTTGTAGTTCTTCATGCTTTATTTTATTTCTTTTGCCCGGTTGGGTATATGAACTATGTTCGTATCCTGAAGCATGTGTTCTTTTTATGTTTTGTGTTTATTTTGCCAGAGGTTTGGACCTAGTGTGGTGACACGTACGTATGGTGCAAACTGTATGAAAACCTCCACAAGCCACACAGTCACTTCGATTTGACAAAATATTCAACTACAAGTGCCATGTTTTGTTGTACAATATAAAAAACGTTTGATGAAGCGTAGGTCCATGTCCATTTTAAAGGAGAGGTTACTTGCACCTCAACGGTAAAAAGTTTTTATTAACCTTTCTTATATCTAAGCTTGGGGAGATAACCACTTCCCATAATCTCCTTCAATAAAATGCACTTTCTCTTTTTGTTTCATAATTTTCTTGAGACTAGCTCTTGCAAAGTTCTAAGCTTGGGGAAGTTATTTTTGCATGTGTAGAGTCTTGTGCAATGATCTTCATTTGATGAATACTGTGCAATCATGTGTCCCACTATTCACTGGTACCGTTACGTGTTATACAAACGGGTTTTAACCCCTTACCGGGACAGAGTTTTAAACCGTCGCTTAGTGAGTGTGAGCGATAGGGGGGGTCTTTCCCACATGACCCAGAAACCGTCGGGGATAGGTGAGAGACTACTCACGATCGCCATAAAATAAACATATGAGAAGTCGCGCCTATCCCACATGTTACATCTCAACGTTATGTTTCTGATTCGAGAGACATTCGAAACGATGTGTTTGCGACAGGTGTATGAAAAAGGTGGACCTCGCAAACATTTAATCTACCGATGTGTTTGTGATAGGTACGTTTTCGCACATAGTTCAAAAATGTAAAATGTGTGCGGTGCCTCTACCATCACCAACGTGTCCATTTTCGTAACTATGTGCGATAGGTATTCCTATCACACACACATACATGTTTGAAACGTTTGCCCTATTACCATGAATCGCAGACGCATATGAGACGAAACTGTGTGTGCGTCCGTCAGACATCGCAAATGTTTCACGTCAAAGAATAGTCTGTTCTTTATTTTTCCACCGTACATGTTGTTTTCTTTCTAACCGTGTGTACATTATTTATTTGCTGCTGTTTAATTTTATTTTTTCCTGTAATTTATTATTCGAATTGGAAATTTTGAAATATGAAACATGGAATTCAAATTCTCAGCACAATGGTTCAACAACCAATCCATAAATAAAATTCTCAGCACAATATGTTCAGTAATTACAGGATTATGTAGCAATTAACTATGATGAACCATAATATATAGAGGTGGTAAAGGTGAAGAGACAAGTATAAATCATTTTGGCTGCCGATGCTGTTGAAGAAGCGGAATGCCCATAATGTGCCCTCCTACATGCTATAAGCACGAACAACTTCTGTCCAACCCCTTATGACGATCGCCCGCCCATCCTTCACCGCCTTCAGGAAGACTTCTAGACCATCATAATGGTAGTATGAATTATATACTTTAACCTTAGTTTTCTCCACTCCGGTCATGTAGTTTGCAAGGTAATCATCGGTAAATTGCTTTGGAAACCACTGAAAAGAGAAAACTTTCCGATACTCATGTCTAATAGAGTAACTTGTTGTGGGTAGGGGAAAAAGGCAACACATTACTTACCATCCTAAAGTTCACTGTTTTCTTGGACAGAGTGTAAATAAAGAGCTTAATTCCCATCACCCGTATCTTTTCCCTAACAATCTTTCTTAGTTCCCTGACTTGATGCTTGTTCATGAATATCTCATTGCCCTATACACAAAAGGGATCGAAGCGTGGATCAATACCGCTGATATATGTAGCTACAAGCAACAAGTAGATGTTAGAAACTAAACTGCGATTGCACAAATGATGTAAAATACAACTACCTCGGTTCCTAAGTACAAGTAGTTTTGGAGATTTCAATATGAACTACATACGAATGTATATAGACATAGTTTAGATTAGAATGTAGATTCACTCATTTTGCTCCGTATGTAGTCTATATTGCACTGGTACGGTAACGTGCTATACAAACGCTTTCTAACCCCTTTCCATGAAGGCATTCTGAACCATCGCCGAGTGAGTGTGTGTGATAGGGGTTCCTTCCCACACGATCCAAAAACCATCGAGGATAGGCGAGTGGCTACTGACAATCACAATAGAATAAACATATGAGAAGTCGCCCCAGTCCCACACGTTACGTCTCGACGTTACGTTTCTGATCAGAGAGACATCCGAAACGATTACACCGCTATAGTCATGTGAAAAAGGTGGACATCAACATTTAATCTACCGGTGTGTATGCGATAGGTATGTTATCTAACACAGTTCAAGAATGTAAAATATGTGCAATGCCTCTACTAATGCCAACGTGTCCATTTTCATAGATGTGTGCGATAGGTATTCCTATCACACGCACACAGGTTTGAAACGTTTTCCGTATTACCATGAATCGCACACGCATATGAGACGAAACCGTGTGTGCATCCGTCAGGCAACGCAAGCGTGTCACATCAAAGAACCGGCTGTTCTCTATTTTTCATCTCACACGTTGTTTTCTTTCTAATCGTGTGCACATTATTTTATTCGCTCTTGTATAATTCTATTTTTCCCTGTAATTTATTAGTTGAATTGGAAATTTTGGAATATGAAACGTGGAATTCAAATTATCATCACAATGGTTCAACAACCAATCCATTAATAAAATTCTCAGTACAATATGTTCAGTAATTACAGGATTATGCATCAATTAACTATGATGAACCACACTATTTAGAGGCGGTAAAGGTGAAGAGACAAGTGTAAATCATTTTGGCTACCGATGGTGTTGAAGAAGCGGAATGCCCATAATGTGCCCTCCTGCATGCCATAGGCACAAACAACTTTTGTTCAACTCCTTGTGACGACCGCCTGCCCATCCTTCACCGCCTTCAGGAAGACTTCTAGAGAATTATCATGGTAGCATGAATTATATACTTTAACCTTAGTTGACTCCACTCCGGTCATGTAGTTTGGAAGGTAATCATCAGTAAATTGCTTTGGGGACCACTAAAAAGAGAAAAAAAATTAGATACTCAGGTCTAATAGAGTAACTTATTGTGGGCAGGGGGAAAAGACAACACATTACTTACCATCCTAAAGTTCACTGTTGTCTTGGACAAAGTTTAAATGAAGAGCTTAATTTCCATCACCCGTTTCCTTTGCCTAACAATCTTTCTTAGTTTCCTCACTTGATGCTTGTTCATGAATATCTCATTGCCCCATACGCAAAAGGGATCGAAGCGTGTATCACTACCACTCATATATGTACCTGCAAGCAAGCAGTAAATGTTAGAAGCTAAATTTAGATTGCACAAATGATGTAAAATACAACTACCTACGTTCATAAGTACGAGTATTTTTAGAGATTTCAATATGAACTATATACAGATGTATATAGAATTATAGACATAGTTTAGATTAAAATATAGATTCACTCATTTTGCTCTGTATGTAGTCTATATTGGAATCTCTAAAAATACTTATATTTAGGAATAGATGGTGTATAAGACATGTGATGCAGCTAACCTCGACGGCAAAAAACAACATGGCCATTGTAGCCCTGTGTAAGTACATGGAAAGGCAATTTTAACTACAACAGGGTTAACATCCATCAAAAATAGCAAATGGTAATAACACGGTTGCATCTCTAGTGATATCTTCATTGCGAAAGAGTAGCACGGTAGCAAAGGGACGAATTAAAAAAATTGTTCACTACAACAAACAACCTAGTATAGCCATTGAAACTCGTACTGATAGAAATGAAATTGACAGAGTTAAACATCACAAGGCAGGTGCTGCTAGAGTAGATAATGGTTGTGTTGTCTATAAAAAGGTAGGGAACATAGATAAGACGGGTTAGGCGTGTTTACTACAACATGCTTAATATATTAACCGTACAAAGCATGGGCATTGCAACTGGTATTGGTAAGATTCAACTAGTCAGTTCATACTTGGTAAGTTTTGAGGGGTAGTTGTTGGGGCATTTCATATGGGCAAGAGCCCGCCCCTAGTCGGCCACAGCGGAGGCGAGGTGTTCCTCTGGGTCAAAGCATAGATCAGCGCCGCTGGCATGTGTACCTACAACATGCAAGTAAATGTTAGAAGCTAATCTGCCATTGTACAAATGATGTAAAATACTGTAAGACATGGGATGCAGCTAACCTCGACGGCAAACAACAACGTCGCCCGTTATGGCCATGCGTAAGTACATGGAAAGGCATGTTAGCAACAACAGGGTTAGCATCCACCAAAAATATCAAATGGAAATAAGACGATAATATCTATAGTATATCTTCATTGCGGAGAGTAGCATAGTAGCAAAGGGACAAATTAAAAAATGGATACAACTTTTAATTGCAATAGTATTAACAGCATCCTAAGTCATGTTTTGTAAGTTTGTAGCTGCTATAGGTGAAATTGAGTTGGATAGTTCATATGTGAACATCACACAGTGTGCAGTATTAAAAATAACAAGGCACATTTAACAACAGGCAACCTAGTATAGCCATTGAAACTGGTACTGATAAAAATGCAATTGGTAGAGTTAAACATCGCAAGGCAGGTGCTGCCAGAGTAGACAATGGCCCAGTTGTCTATAAAAAGGTAGGGAAAATAGCTAAGACATGTTAGGCATGTTTACTACAACATGCTTAATACATCAACCGTACAAAACATAGCCATTGCAACTGGTATTGGTAAGATTGAACTAGTGAGTTCATACTTGGTAAGTCCTGAGAGGTAGTTGTTGGGGCACTTCATCTTGGCTAGAGCCCGCCCCAAGTCAGCAGCGGCGGAGGTGAGGTGTTCCTCTGGGTCGAAGCATGGATCAGTGTCGCTGACATGTGTACCCACAGGCAACCAGTAAGTGTTAGAAGTTAAACAACAATTGCATAAATGATGAAAATATTGTAAGACATGGGATGCAGCTAACCTCATCGGCAAAGAACAACACCGTCCGTTATGGCCCTGCGTAAGTACATGGAAAGGCATGTTAAGTACAACAGGGTTAGCATCCACCAAAAGTAGCAAATGGAAATAAAACGACAACATCTCTAGTGATATCTTCATTGCCGAGAGTAGGACAGTAGCAAAGGGACAGACTAAAAAATGGATACAACTCTTAATTACAACATGTTTAACAACATCCTGAGTCATGAATTATAAGTTTGTTGCTGGTATTGGTGAAATTGAGCTGGACAGTTAATACTTGAACATCGCAAGTGTGTAGTACTGAAATAAACAAGGCAGGAATATGCTTAATGCATCAACCGTACAAAACATAGCCATTGCAACTGGTATTGGTAAGATTGAGCTGGTCAGATCATACTTGCTAAGTCCTGGGGGGTAGTGCTACCTCTTGAGCACTGCGTTGGATTTCCTTGAAGAGGAAAGGATGATGCAGCAAAGTAGCGTAAGTATTTCCCTTAGTTTTTGAGAACCAAGGTATCAATCCAGTAGGAGGCTACGCGCGAGTCCCTTGTACCTACACAAAGCAAATAAATCCTCGCAACCAACGCGATAAGGGGTTGTCAATCCCTTCACGGTCACTTACAAGAGTGAGATATGATAGATAATATTTCTGGTATTTTTGTGATAAATATGCAAAGTAAAATAAAAAGCAAAGTAAAAAAGCAAAGGCAATAATAAAGTGATGGAAGATTAATATGATGAAAATAGACCCGGGGTCATAGATTTCACTAGTGGCTTCTCTCAAGAGCATAAGTATTTTACGGTGGGTGAACAAATTACTGTTAAGCAATTGACAGAATTGAGCATAGTTATGAGAATATCTAGGTATGATCATGTATATAGGCATCACGTTCGAGACAAGTAGACCAACTCCGCCTGCATCTACTACTATTACTCCACTCATCGACCGCTATCCAGCATGCATCTAGAGTATTAAGTTCAAGAAAACAGAGTAACGCCTTAAGCAAGATGACATGATGTAGAGGGATAAATTCATGCAATATGATAAAAAAACCATCTTGTTATCCTCGATGGCAGCAATACAATACGTGCCTTGCTGCCCCTACTGTCACTGGGAAAGGACACCGGAAGATTGAACCCAAAGCTAAGCACTTCTCCCATTGCAAGAAAAACCAATCTAGTAGGCCAAACCAAACTGATAATTCGAAGAGACTTGCAAAGATAACCAATCATACATAAAAGAATTCAGAGAAGATTCAAATATTGTTCATAGATAATCTTGATCATAAACCCACAATTCATCGGTCTCAACAAACACACCGCAAAAAGAAAATTACATCGAATAGATCTCCACGAGAGAGGGGGAGAACATTGTATTGAGATCCAAAAAGAGAGAAGAAGCCATCTAGCTACTAACTATGGACCCGAAGGTCTGAGGTAAACTACTCACACTTCATCGGAGGGGCTATGGTGATGATGTAGAAGCCCTCCGTGGTGGATTCCCCCTCCGGCGGAGCTTCGGAACAGGCCCCAAGATCGTATCTCGTGGGTACAGAAGGTTGCGGTGGTGGAATTAGGTTCTTGGCTCCGTATCTGATTGTTTGGGGGTACGTAGGTATATATAGGAGGAAGAAGTACGTCAGTGGAGCATCATGGGGCCCACGAGGGTGGAGGGCGCGCCCCCTACCTCGTGCCCTCCTCGAAGCTTCCTTGACGTAGGGTCCAAGTCTCCTGGATCAGGTTCGGTGAGAAAATCACGTTCCCGAAGGTTTCATTCCGTTTGGACTCCGTTTGGTATTCCATTTCTTCGAAATTCTGAAATAGGCAAAAAAACAGCAATTTTGGGCTGGGCCTTCGGTTAATAGGTTAGTCCCAAAAATAATATAAAAGTGGAAAATAAAGCCCAATATTGTCCAAAACAATAGATAATATAGCATGGAGCAATCAAAAATTATAGATACGTTGGAGACGTATCAGGCATCCCCAAGCTTACTTCCAGCTCATCCTCGAGTAGGTAAATGATAAAAACAGAATTTTTGATGCAGAGTGCTACTTGGCATAATTTCAATGTAATTCTTCTTAATTGTGGTATGAATATTCAGATCCGAAAGATTCAAGATAAAAGTTCACATTGACATAAAAATAATAATACTTCAAGCATACTAACTAAGTAATTATGTCTTCTCAAAATAACATGGCCAAAGAAAGTTCATCCCTACAAAATTATATAGTTTAGTCATGCTCCATTTTGGTCACACAAGAATGCTCTCATCATGCACAACCCCGATGACAAGCCAAGCAATTGTTTCATACTTTAGTAATCTCAAATTTTATAAACTTTCACGCAATATATGAGCACGAGCCATGGACATAGCACTATGAGTGGAATAGAATATGATGATGGGGGTTATGTGGGGAAGACAAAAAGGAGAAGGTCTCACATCAACGAGGCTAATCAATGGGCTATGGAGATGCCCATCGATTGATGTTAATGTAAGGAGTAGGGATTGCCATGCAACGGATGCACTAGAGCTATAAATGTATGAAAGCTCAACAAAAGAAACTAAGTGAGTGTGCATCCAACTTGCTTGCTCACGAAGACCTAGGGTACTTGAGGAGGCCCATTGTTGGAATATACAAGCCAAGTTCTATAATGAAACATTCCCACTAGTATATGAAAGTGACAAAACAAGATACTCTCTATCATGAAGATTATGGTGCTACTTTGAAGCACAAGTGCGGAAAAAAAGGATAGTAGCATTGCCCCTTATTTTTGGGCCTTCTTTTTTTCTTTGTCCTTTCTCTTTTTTTAGGGACAATGCTCTATTAAATGATGATCATCACACTTCTATTTATTTACAACTCAATGATTACAACTCGATACTAGAACAAAGTATGACTCTATATGAATGCCTCTGGCGGTGTACCGAGATATGCAATGAATCAAGAGTGACATGTATGAAAGAATTATGAACGGTGGCTTTGCCACAAATACTATGTCAACTACATGATCATGCTAAGCAATATGACAATGATGAAGGTGTCATGATAAACGGAATGGTGGAAAGTTGCATGGCAATATATCTCGGAATGGCTATGGAAATGCCATAATAGGTAGGTATGGTGGCTGTTTTGAGGAAGATATAAGGAGGTTTATGTGTGAAAGAGCGTATCATATCATGGGGTTTGGATGCACCAGCGAAGTTTGCACCAACTCTCAAAGTGAGAAAGGGCAATGCACGGTACCGAAGAGGCTAGCAATGATGGAAGGGTGAGAGTGCGTATAATCCATGGACTCAACATTAGTCATAAAGAACTCACATACTTATTGCAAAAATCTACAAGCCATCAAAAACCAAAGCACTACATGCATCCTCCTAGGGGGATAGATTGGTAGGAAAAGACCATCGCTCGTCCCCGACCGCCACTCATAAGGAGGACAATCAAAGAACACCTCATGTTTCAAATTTGTTACATAACGTTTACCATACGTGCATGCTAAGGGACTTGCAAACTTCAACACAAGCATTTCTCAAATTCACAACTACTCAACTAGCACGACTTTGATATTATCACCTCCATATCTCAAAACAGTCATCAAGCATCAAACTTTTCTTAGTATCCAACACACTCATAAGAAAGTTTTACAAATCTTGAATACCAAGCATATTAAGATTATTAAGCAAATTACCATTCTACTTAAGACTCTCAAAATAATCTAAGTGAAGCATGAGAGATCAATAGTTTCTATAAAACAAATCCACCACCGTGCTCTAAAAGATATAAGTGAAGCACTAGGGCAAAACTATATAGCTCAAAAGATATAAGTGAAGCACAAAGAGTATTCTAACAAATTCCAAATCATGTATGACTATCTCAAAATGTGTGTACAGCAAGGATGATTGTGGTAAACTAAAAAGCAAAGACTCAAATCATACAAGACGCTCCAAGCAAAACACATATCATGTGGTGAATAAAAATATAGCTCCAAGTAAAGTTACCGATGGAAGTAGACGAAAGAGGGGATGCCTTCCGGGGCATCCCCAAGCTTTGACTTTTTGGTGTCCTTAGATTATCTTGGGGGTGCCATAATCCATCAAAAAATTTCACCCAAAACTTGAAAACTTCACAACACAAAACTCAACAGAAATATCGTGAGCTCCGTTAGCAAAAGAAAACAAAAGACCACTTCAAGGTACTGTAATGAACTCATTATTTATTTATATTGGTGTTAAACCTACTTTATTCCAACTTATCTATGGTTTATAAACTATTTTACTAGCCATAGATTCATCAAAATAAGCAAACAACACACGAAAAACAAAATCTGTCAAAAACAGAACAGTCTATAGTAATCTGTAACTAACGCAAACTTCTGGAAATCCAAAAATTCAGCCAAAATAGGAATACCTATGCAATTTGTTTATTGATTAGCAGAAATTTGAATCACTATTTTATCACGTTTTGGTGATTTTTAACAATTGTTTTCGTGAACAGAAAGTTTCTGGAAATTACAGCAAGATCAAATAACTATTATCCAAGAAGATCCTATAGGTTTAACTTGGCACAAACACTAATTAAAACATAAAAACACATCTAACCAGAGGCTAGATCAAAGATTTATTCCTAAACAGAAGCAAAAGCAAAAAAACTAAAAATACAATTGGGTTACCTCCTAACAAGCGCTATCGTTTAACGCCCCTAGCTACGCATAAAAGCAAGGATAGATTTAGGTATTGCCATCTTTGGTAGGCAATCCATAAGTGGTTCTCATAATAGATTCATATGGTAATTTTATTTTCTTCCTAGGGAAGTGTTCCATGCCTTTCTTTAATGGAAATTGGAATCTAGTATTCTCTTCCTTCATATCAATAATTGCACCAATCGTTCTAAGGAAAGGTCTACCAAGAATAATAGGACAAGAAGGATTGCAATCTATATCAAGAACGATAAAATCTACAGGCACATAATTCCTATTTGCAACAATAAGAACATCATTAATTCTTCCCATAGGTTTCTTAATAGTGCAATCCTCAAGGTGCAAGTTTAGAGAGCAATCATCAAAATCACGAAAATCTTGCAAATCGCTTAAAGTTTTGGGAATAGTGGAAACACTAGCACCCAAATCACATAAAGCATAAAATTCATGATCCTTAATCTCAATTTTAATAGTTGGTTCCCACTCATCATAAAGTTTTCTAGGGATAGAAACTTCCAACTCAAGTTTTTTGTTCATAAGATTGCATCAAGGCATGAACGATATGTTTAGTACACGCTTTATTTTGACTATAAGCGTGAGGAGAATTTTGCACGGATTGCAACAAGGAAATACAATCAATTAAAGAGCAACTTTCATAATTAAGTTCCTTGAAATCCAAAATAGTGGGTTTAGCAACATCTAGGGTTTGGCTTTCTTCAATCCCACTTTTATCAATTTTAGCATCAAGATCTCAAAACTCCGAATTTTTGGAATGCCTTTGTAGCGACCCGACCTCAGATGGTCAAGTCTCTGTGCTCCGGTGTCATCCCTGGATCAGTAGTGCTGACACCACACACTACTTCGAAGGATTTATAACAGAGTAGCAATCACACACTTATTACATCGTTGTCTCAAAGAGAACTTATTACAATAAATATGGCTTAAGGCCATCTAATAATAATAACAGCGGAAGACTTGGAAGATAAGTGAGTCCATCAACTCCAACGGCATCACTGAGTATAGAACCACGACCTAAAAGCACCTTACTCGTCGTCTGAAAAGTCTGCAACATCAAAGTTGCAGCCCGAAAACGGGTCAGCACATGGAATATGCTGGCAATGTAACACATAGAGAGTAATGAATGATAAGTCTATACTACATGCATATATGGCTGGTGGAGAAGCTCTATGGTTACTGTTTTGCGTAAAGCCAATTTTTCCCTACTGCAAAGGAATAGATTTTATTTAACTATCATGGTGGTTGAAACATCGAGAATGGTTGACAGCATTCCGATCCCAATTAAGTGAACAAATCAAAACCCAACAATATTAATTAGAAATAACATGATGAGATTCACATGATATTCAAGAACTAGATACTCAAGATGTCCATAACCGGGGACACGACTAATCATGATTAGTTTGTACACTCTGCAGAGGTTTGCGCACTTTTCCCCACAAGACTCGATCGCCTCCGTTTGGTTTCTCGCACTACATGGTGTTTGAGAAACGGATGACCGAGACATAGTCTTTCAGAAGCGCTAGCACCTTACGATCGGGTAGACCGTACCAACCTACAACCCCTACATCAGCTAGTCTACCACTGTAAGAGTTCGCACGACTTAGTCAACTATGCCAGAGCCCATAATGGCTTGTGGCTGCACACGGAAGTTACTAGCATGAATGATCTCATGATCCCTTTGAGCCTGGGTGGTGGTCCAAAGAAAAACAGGCAAGTCCTGATGGAAACCAGGTGCCTCAATCCACACAGATGTGTATTTAAGTTGCCACCTTAGATAAAACCATTAATTAACAATACTCACATCTGTCATGGATATCACTCACCCAATCCACGTCTACTAGCATAGCATGGCATAATAAGCAAACGTAGAAGTAACTCCCAAAGGTTTCATAAGTAAAACAGGTAATAGGTACTACCTCATCTACTTCCCATCCCACATTTTAATTAGATCCTAATCATGCAATGTGTGAGGATTGGTCTAATGCAATAAAAACTGGGCAATGAGAAGGTATGATCAAAGTGTTACTTGCCTTGCTGAGGATCCGCGAAACCTAGAGCTTCGAAATAACTGGCGGCGCACTTCGGGTGATCTATCTCAGACAAACAACAAGCATACAATAAGTACTCATCTAATGCACAGGTAAAACTCGAACAAAAGATCGAACCAGAAAGTTCAACTTAAGAACTCCGGTTGCAAAGTGAAACGAGTTCGAACAAAGCAACTGAAATCAAACGGCGAAAGAAAACAACTCGTTTCTAGCAATTTGAAACTAGGTCAAATTTTACAGTAGTTAAATCTTGTTTAAGTTGATTAGTCGGAACGACGGTTTTGAAACGAAACTTCAGGCGCTTGAATCACCTGATTCCGAAAACGAGCGAGAAGATAAACTAAAACGAAGATCGGATCTGAAATCGCGATCAGAAAAATCGCAGAATAAATCCGACGAAAAAGAAAATGACGAACGGTTAAACGAACAGACGTTCGTTAACTGAGAATAACCGGTGATCACGTTCGTTAAAACGAACGGTCCGGTGAACGCTCGCTAATTAACAAAACCGAAAAAAAACCGATCTAGGGTTTCGAAAAAAAACCGAAACATCAAAAAAAATAAACCGGAACGGTTTTACTAGAAAACCGAACCAGGCGAGGGGCGGGTGGCGCGGCGCGGCTACCTCGTCGAGGCGGGGTTCCGGCGGGGCGGCGGGGCTTGGCGGCGGGCGGCGCTGGCGCGGGGCAACGGCGAGCGGCGGCGGCGGCGGCGGCGGGGGGGCTGCGCTGCTGCTGCTGCTGTGGGGTGCGGTGGCGGCGGCTTGAGAGGAGGAGAGGGGGGGTTGGGGGAGTATATAAAGAGGAGGGAGGGTGGCTTGGGGGAGGGGCAAGGCAAAGGGGGGGAGGAGGAGGAGGAGTTCGAGTCCGACTCGGACTAGGAGGCGGCGGCTGCGCGGGCGTGCGCGCGGGAGGGAGGCGGCGCGGGCCGGCTGGCTGGGCCCTTGGCCCAGTCGGCGCTGCGGTTTTTTTTTAAAAATAAATATACACGTAGAAAAATAAATAAAATAAAATCTAAACGAGCTCCAAAATTTATGAAATAAATTTTCCCCGACTCCTAAAAATGAGTCGAACAAAATGAACTTTTTCTTGAGGCCTAAATGCAATTTTTGAAAACATGCATTTTCCCTAATTCAAATAAAATACAGATAAACTCCAAAAAAATCCAAAATTTGATTTATTTATTTAAATCTTCATTTTTCCTAAATTTGGGAAAGTCATATTATTCCCTTCTCATAATTTTGTTATTGGAAAAATAATTGAAGATAAAATAAATAAAATCGAACGATCCTCTTTTCAAAATTTGAGAAAACTCAAATAAGAAAATAACGAAATCTCCAACTCTCTCCGAGGGTCCTTGAGTTGCGTGAAATTTCTCGGATCAACCAAAATGCAAGAAAATATGTTATGCATGATGATCTAATGTATAACATTCCAAATTGAAAATTTGGGATGTTACAAACCTACCCCCTTAAGATGAATCTCGTCCTCGAGATCCGGGTTGGCTAGAAAATAGGTGAGGGTGGTCCTTGAGCAAATCTTCTTCTCTCTCCCAGGTGGCTTCATCCTCTGAGTGGTGGTTCCACTGAGCTTTGCAAAACTTGATGACCTTGCTGCGGGTAACTCTGCTGGCATACTCGAGAATCTTAACTGGCTTCTCTTCATAAGTTAAGTCATCCTTCAACTGAATCGCCTCAAGCGGCACTGTATCTCTTAGCGGTACCTCCGCCATCTCGGTGTGACATTTCTTCAGCTGAGAAACATGGAGTACATCATGAACTCCTGACAGTCCCTCTGGTAATTCCAACTTATAAGCAACTTCTCCCATACGTTGCAAAATCTTGTACGGTCCAACGAATCGCGGTGCTAACTTTCCCTTGACTCCAAAGCGCTTAACTCCTCGAAGTGGGGATACTCGGAGATAAACTCTGTCTCCGGTTTCATAAACTGTCTCCTTGCGTTTTAGAATTTGCGTAGCTCTTCTGCCTTGATTGGGCTACTTTAAGCCTATCGCGAATCAACTTAACTTTCCGTTCAGACTCCTTGATCAGATCTGGTCCAAAGAACTGACGGTCTCCAACTTCGTCCCATGACAACGGTGTCCTGCACCTCCTTCCGTATAAGGCTTCGAAAGGTGCCATCTTTAAACTGGTTTGGTAACTGTTGTTATAAGAAAACTCCGCATACGGCAAGTTATCGTCCCAACTATATCCATAATCTAGTGCACAGGCTCTCAGCATATCTTCCAAAATCTGATTGACTCTCTCAGTCTGTCCATCTATCTGTCGGTGAAAAGCTGTGCTGAATTCTAGTCTGGTTCCCAAAGTTTCATGCAACTGATTCCAAAACTTTGAGGTGAATTGGGTTCCTCTATCTGATACGATACTCCTCGGAACTCCATGCAAACAAATGATCCTGGTCATGTATATCTTTGCCAACTTAGCACTGGTGTAAGTGGTCTTAACTGGGATGAAATGTGCTACCTTCGTCAAACGATCAACTACTACCCATATCGAGTCATAGCCTGCCTTTGTCCTGGGTAGTCCTGTGATAAAATCCATGCCTATCTTATCCCACTTCCATTCGGGTATCGGCAATGGTTGTAACAATCCGGCTAGCTTCTGATGTTCTGCCTTCACTGTTTGACATACATCACAAACTGCTACATATGCTGCAATATCCTTCTTCATTCCGGTCCACCAGAATGTTTCCTTCAAATCCAAATACATCTTGGTATTACCTGGGTGAATCGAATAGGGCGAATCATGTGCCTCTTGCAGAATCAACTTCCTGATCTCCGGGTCATTGGGCACATAAACACGGTCCTCAAACCATAGGGTATCGTGCTCATCCTCACGAAATCCCTTTGCTTTTCCTTCACTCATTTTCTTCTTTATATCTGCAATCTGCTTGTCAGATTTCTGGGCCTCTCTGATTTTATCCATCAAGGTAGATTGAATTTCCAACGCTGCTACATAGCCTCTCGGAACTATTTCCAAACATAGCTCACGAAGATTTTCTGCTAATTCCCTTGGTATTTCTCCCGTCATCAGTGTATTGACATGGCTCTTATGGCTCAATGCGTCAGCTACTACATTAGCCTTTCCTGGATGGTAATGCAATCTCATATCATAATCCTTGATAAGTTCCAACCATCTCCTTTGTCTGAGGTTCAACTCCTTCTGCGTGAAAATGTATTTCAAACTCTTGTGATCCGTGTACACCTCACAATGGTTTCCAAGGAGGAAATGTCTCCATGTCTTCAATGCATGCACTACGGCTGCTAACTCCAAATCATGCGTAGCATAATTTAATTCATGAGGTTTTAGTTGTCGTGAGGCATACGAAACAACTCTTCCTTCCTGCATAAGCACTGCTCCAAGTCCTCGACGTGAAGCGTCGCAATACACCTCATAATCCTTGGTCTGATCTGGCAGAATCAACACTGGCGAGGAAACCAATCGTTTCTTCAACTCCTGAAAACTGGCCTCACATTCCTTAGTCCAATTGAACTTGGTATCCTTCTTCAACAATTCAGTCATAGGCTTTGCAATCTTTGAGAAATTCTCAATGAATCTCCGATAGTATCCTGCGAGTCCAAGGAAACTCCGGATCTCTCCAACTGTCGTGGGTGCTTCCCATTCGGTTACGGTCTCAACCTTGGTGGGGTCAACTGCTATACCTTCTCCGGATATAACATGTCCGAGAAATCCAACTTCCTTCAACCAAAATTCACATTTGCTGAATTTGGCATATAACTGATGTTCCCTTAGTTTCTCCAAAACCAAACGCAAATGTTCCTTATGCTCTTCTTCATTCTTTGAGAAAATCAGAATGTCATCAATGAACACTACGACGAACTTATCCAAGAACTCCATAAATACCTTGTTCATCAGGTTCATAAAATAGGCAGGTGCGTTAGTCAGTCCAAATGACATAACGGTATACTCATACAATCCGTATCTCGTGGTAAAAGCTGTCTTGGGTATGTCCTGCTCTCGAATTTTCAACTGATGGTACCCTGATCACAAATCGATCTTGGAAAACACTTTAGCTCCTTGCAAACGATCAAATAGATCATTTATCATTGGTAGTGGGTACTTGTTCTTGATGGTTACTGCATTCAATCCACGGTAATCAACAACCATCCTTAATGATCCATCCTTCTTCTCTACTAGAAGTACGGGTGATCCCCAAGGTGAAGAACTTGGGCGAATATAGCCTTTTCCCAATAACTCCTTAATCTGCTTCTTAATTTCTACCAAATCCTGTGCGGGCATCCTGTACGGTCTCTTCGATATTGGCCCAGTGCCTGTCAAAAGTTCAATAAAAAACTCAATGTCTCTATCCGGTGGCATGCCTGGCAATTCCTCAGGAAACACATCAGGAAAATCCTTTACCACTGGTACTTCATCATGTACAACTCCTGATAAGGAATTTAATTGGGTCCTGTTGGGCGCATGTCGAGATACATACTTGATTCTTCTTCCTTCGGGCGTTGTAAGCAAAATTGTCTTACTGGCACATTCAATGTTCCCTTCATACTTTGACAACCAATCCATGCCTAATATCACATCCAATCCTTGAGATTCCAATACTATTAGGTCTGAGGGAAACACATAGTTACCAATCCTTAATGGTAACCGATCACACCATCGACTAGCCATATATTCTGCTCCAGGCGAGGTTACTAACATGGGTGACCTAAGGGCTTGGGTTGGCAGGTTATATTTATCCACAAATCCCCTTGATATGTATGAATGCGATGCACCAGTATCAAAAAGAACAAGTGCGGTAAATGTCTTAACCAAAAACTTACCGATTACTGCATCAGGTTGAGCTTCAACCTCCTCCACGCTAACGTGGTTCACCTGTCCCCTGTTGAAAGGGTTCGGCTTCTTTCCAGAGCTTCCATTGCCATTCTGGCCTTGGGGATATTCATTGGCATAGTGTCCGGTCTTGGAACACTTGAAACAGGTGACTTGACTCAGGTCTCTCTTGGTTGGGGTTGATGGGGTGCTACGGTTCTGACCGTTGCTTCCTCCATTCCCATTACCATTCTTGTGGCCATTATGGTTGTGCAAACCACTTCCTCCATGGGTATGTTGAAACTGAACTCCCGGTTTAGGGGTAAAACGGGGCTTCTCTTGGGCTCCAGAGTTATACTTCCCCTGTCCATACTTCCTCTTGCGGTTCTCGATCTGCTGTTGCTTCCCTTCAATCATGATGGCACGATCTACCAACTCCTGGTAGTTGTTGAAACTTGCTACCATCAACTGCATGCTTAGCTCATCATTTAGTCCTTCTAGAAACTTCTCCTGCTTAGCTGCATCCGTAGCAACGTCATCTGGGGCATAACGTGCTAACTTGCTGAAGTCGTCAACGTACTGGCTAACTGTCCTTCCTCTTGGCGTAAGTTGCGAAACTCATGCTTCTTCATGGCCATAGCTCCTGCTGAAACATGGGCAGTGCGGAAAGCTTGCTGAAACTGATCCCATGTGACAGTGTCAACTGGGTAAGTGGCTGTGAAAATTCTCCCACCATGCTGCCGCGGGTCCGTTAAGCTGATGTGTGGCAAACTTCACTTTCTCAACATCTGTGCATCCTGCAGTGGTTAACTCCCTTCCTATCTTGCGGAGCCAATCGTCTGCTACTATTGGCTCGGTGCTACTGGAAAACACCGGCGGAGTCAGCCTAAGGAAACGGGCTAGGTGATCAACTGGTGGCGGCGGCGGAGGGTTGTTGTTGTTGTTGTTGTTGTTGTTCTGCTGATTCTGGACTAACAACTGCATCAATTGGTTATGCTGCTGGATCAACTGGGTGAGCTCCGGTGGGAATCCATTGTCACGTCTCGGAGGCATCTGAGGGTTTTAGAAAAGATGAGAATTAAGAATAGAGTGAGGTCTAAAGAGAAAACACTACCCAAATGCACATGAGACAAATGCACACAAATCACTTCATTCAATTCAAACAAGGGCTTACAAAACGGTCTTGAACTATCGCAAAAGTGCTCTAACTATAATGTATACATGGGGGAAATACTACTAATATTTGGTGGTCATCTAGAAATTTGAATCGGTGGAAGACTCCATGATGTCTGCTCCAGCTTCGTCTTCAAAGTCTGGTTCACTTGGATCCGAATCGGTGTTGTCAATGATGATGTAGTTCTCCGGACAGGCGACGTACTTGTCTTCCTTCTTGGATGCTAATCTCTCCTTGAGTTCTTCAATCTCCTGCTTGAGATCGACATTGTGCCTTGCTAGAGCTACGATCTCGTCCATGTAGTCCTTGCGTGTACCCTTCAGTTCGCCTTCTAGCTCGATGATCCTTGCCTTCGCGTTCTTCAACTCTATCATGTCATTGCACATCTGGTTCTCTTGGCGTCGAATGTGCTGGTTTAACTCCTGGATAAAAGCTGCAATGGGTCTATCCTTCTTGATGCTGACTATCTCCCATTCTTCATCTCGGCGTCCGCAAATCTGGTAGATAGTGTCCTTGAGGTCTTCTTGATAAACTTCTCCAATGCGTCCCATGGTGATATGAGCTGTCATGCTCTTTCCCAGACTCCAGGTTGGTGCACTGAAAACACTATCTATGGGCTTCATGATTGGCGCGAATGTCCTTCCCGGAACGTGAGCTTGAATCTTCCAGCTCTCCTCTTCAGGCAGAGTGGCGTTGAAAGTCCCGGTGAATCTTGGTAGTCCAATGTTCAGGTACTTGGTGACTTCCTTCAAGTGAAATCCAAAAGGTGTGCCTTCATCCGGTTGCGCGTACTTGATCTTCGCGTCCGTCATCCTAAAAGAGTAGAAAAGATGAGGAGTTAGAAAATGAGAGGAGAATAGTGATCTATGGCTTTAACTTAGTGGTCGTGTCCTACAGTCAGCGTGTGCTCTGATACCATCTCTGTAGCGAACCGACCTCAAATGGTCAAGTCTCTGTGCTCCGGTGTCATCCCTAGATCAGTAGTGCTGACACCACACGGTACTTCGAAGGATTTATAACAGAGTAGCAATCACACACTTATTACATCATTGTCTCAAAGAGAACTTATTACAATAAATATGGCTTAAGGCCATCTAATAACGATAACAGCGGAAGACTTGGAAGATAAGTGAGTCCATCAACTCCAACGGCATCACTGAGTATAGAACCACGACCTAAGAGCACCTTACTCGTCGTCTAAAAAGTCTGCAACATGAAAGTTGCAGCTCGAAAACGGGTCAGCACATGGAATATGCTGGCAATGTAACACATAGAGAGTAATGAATGATAAGTCTATACTACATGCATATATGGCTGGTGGAAAAGCTCTATGGTTACTGTTTTGCGTAAAGCCAATTTTTCCCTACTGCAAAGGAATAGATTTTATTTAACTATCATGGGGGTTGAAACATCGAGAATGGTTGACAGCATTCCGATCCCAATTAAGTGAACAAATCAAAACCCAACAATATTAATTAGAAATAACATGATGAGATTCACATGATATTCAAGAACTAGATACTCAAGATGTCCATAACCGGGGACACGGCTAATCATGATTAGTTTGTACACTCTGCAGAGGTTTGCGCACTTTTCCCCACAAGTCTCGATCGCCTCTGTTTGGTTTCTCGCACTACATGGTGTTTGAGAAACGGATGACCGAGACATAGTCTTTCAGAAGCGCTAGCACCTTACGATCGGGTAGACCGTACCAACCTACAACCCCAACATCAGCTAGTCTACCACTGTAAGAGTTCGCACGACTTAGTCAACTATGCCAGAGCCCATAATGGCTTGTGGCTGCACACGGAAGTTACTAGCATGAATGATCTCATGATCCCTTTGAGCCTGGGTGGCGGTCCAAAGAAAAACAGGCAAGTCCTGATGGAAACCAGGTGCCTCAATCCACCCAGATGTGTATTTAAGTTGCCACCTTAGATAAAACGATTAATTAACAATACTCACATCTGTCATGGATATCACTCACCCAATCCACGTCTACTAGCATAGCATGGCATAATAAGCAAACGTAGAAGTAACTCCCAAAGGTTTCATAAGTAAAACAGGTAATAGGTACTACCTCATCTACTTCCCATCCCACAGTTTAATTAGATCCTAATCATGCAATGTGTGAGGATTGGTCTAATGCAATAAAAACTGGGCAATGAGAAGGTATGATCAAAGTGTTACTTGCCTTGCTGAGGATCCGCGAAACCTAGAGCTTCGAAATAACAGGCGGCGCACTCCGGGTGATCTATCTCAAACAAACAACAAGCATACAATAAGTACTCATCTAATGCACAGGTAAAACTCGAACAAAAGATCGAACCAGAAAGTTCAACTTAAGAACTCCGGTTGCAAAGTGAAACGAGTTCGAACAAAGCAACTGAAATCAAACGGCGGAAGAAAACAACTCGGTTCTAGCAATTTGAAACTAGGTCAAATTTTATAGTAGTAAAATCTTGTTTAAGTTGATTAGTCGGAACGACGGTTTCGAAACGAAACTCCAAGCGCTTGAATCATCTGATTCCGAAAAACGAGCGAGAAGATAAACTAAAACGAAGATCGGATCTGAAATCGCGATCAGAAAAATCGCAGAATAAATCCGACAAAAAAGAAAATGACGAACGGTTAAACGAACAGACGTTCGTTAACTGAGACTAACCGGTGATCACATTTGTTAAAACGAACGGTTCGGTGAACGCTCGCTAATTAACAAAACCGAAAAAAAACTGATCTAGGGTTTCGAAAAAAACGAAACATCAAAGAAAATAAACCGGAACGGTTTTACTAGAAAACCGAACCGGGCGAGGGGCGGGTGGCGCGGCGCGGCTACCTCGTCGAGGCGGGGTTTTGGCGGGGCGGCGGGGCTTGGCGGCGGGCGGCGCTGGCGCGGGGCGATGGCGAGCGGCGGCGGCGGCGCTTGGCGGCGGCGCGAGCGGTAGCGGCGGGGCTGCGCTGCTGCTGCTGCTGTGGGGTGCGGCGGCGGCGGCTTGAGGGGAGGAGAGGGGGGGTTGGGGGAGTATATAAAGAGGGGGGAGGGTGGCTTGGGGGAGGGGGCAAGGCAAAGGGGGGGAGGAGGAGGAGTCCGAGTCCGACTCGGACTAGGAGGCGGCGGCGGCTGCGCGGGCGTGCGCGGCGGGAGGGAGGCGGCGCGGGCCTGCTGGCTGGGCCCTTGGCCCAGTCGGCGCTGCGGGTTTTTTTAAATAAATATACGCGCAAAAAAATAAATAAAATAAAATTTAAACGAGCTCCAAAATTTATGAAATAAATTTTCCCCGACTCCTAAAAATGAGTCGAACAAAATGAACTTTTTCTTGAGGCCTAAATGCAATTTTTGAAAACACGCATTTTCCCTAATTCAAATAAAATACAGATAAACTCCAAAAATCCAAAATTTGATTGATTTATTTAAATCTTCATTTTTCCTAAATTTGGGAAAGTCATATTATTCCCTTCTCATAATTTTGTTATTGGAGAAATAATTGAAGATGAAATAAATAAAATCAAACGATCCTCTTTTCAAAATTTGAGAAAACTCAAATAAGAAAATAACGAAATCTCCAACTCTCTCCGAGGGTCCTTGAGTTGCGTGAAATTTCTCGGATCAACCAAAATGCAAGAAAATATGTTATGCATGATGATCTAATGTATAACATTCCAAATTGAAAATTTGGGATGTTACAGCCTTCTAGGTAAAGGTGGATCATATTCAGTCTCATCATTATCAAGATTCATATTGCAAAACAAAGATTTAATAGGGGACACATCAATAAATTTTAGATCTTCATATTTATTTTCATGGAAATTGGAAGAACATGCTTTAATAAAGGCATCTTTCGTAGCACGCATCTTAGCGGTTCTTTCCTTGCACTCATCAATGGAAATTCTCATGGCCTTGAGAGACTCATTGATATCATGCTTAGGAGGGATAGATCTAATCTTTAAAGAATCAACATCAAGAGAAATCCTATCAATTTTCCTAGCCAATTCATCAACTTTAAGCAATTTCTCTTCAAGCAAAGCATTAAAATTCTTTTGCGAATTCATAAACTCTTTAACACTAGTCTCAAATTCAGAGGGCATCTTATTAAAATTTCCATAAGAGTTGTTGTAGGAATTTCCATAATTATTAGAAGGATTACTAGTATAAGGCCTAGGATTAGAATTCCCTCTATACACGTTGTTACCAAAATTATTCTTACCAACAAAATTCACATCCATAGATTCATTATTATTCTCAATCAAAGTAGACAAAGGCATATCATTAGGATCAGAAGAAACACTCTTAGTAGCAAATAATTTCATAAGTTCATCCATCTTTCCACTCAAAACATTGATTTCTTCTATCGCATGCACTTTTTTATTAGTGGATCTTTCAGTGTGCCATTGAGAATAATTAACCATAATATTATCTAGGAGTTTAGTAGCTTCTCCTAGAGTGATCTCCATAAAAGTGCCTAAAGTGTGGCATAAAAATTCTGTATAATCATCCACAAATTCAAACCATGAGTAGGGCAATTATGTATCATTAATTTCATTCTATCCCAAGCTTGTGCAACATGTTCATGATCAAGTTGCTTAAAATTCATAATATCGTTTCTAAGAGAGATAATCTTAGCAGGAGGAAAATACTTAGAGATAAAAGCATCTTTGCACTTGTTCCAAGAATCAATACTATTTTTAGGCAAAGACGAAAACCAAGCTTTAGCACGATCTCTAAGCGAAAAAGGAAATAGCTTCAGTTTAACAATATCATTATCATCATCTTTCTTCTTTTGCATATCACACAAATCAACGAAGCTATTTAGATGAGTAGCAACATCTTCACTAGGAAGGCCGGCGGATTGATCTTTCATAACAAGATTCAACAAAGCAGTATTGATTTCACAAGATTCAGTATTGGTAAGAGGAGCAATCGGAGTGCTAAGGAAATCATTATTGTTGGTATTGGTGATGTCACATAATTTGGTATTATCTTGAGACATCATGACAAACAAGCAAACCAACACACGAGCAAACAAAAAGCAAGCGAGAAAAAGGCAAACATAAAAGAGAGGGCGAATAAAACGGCAAGGGTGAAGTGGGGGAGAGGAAAACAAGAGGCAAATGGCAACTAATGTAATGCGGGAGATAAGGGATTGCGATGGGTACTTGGTATGTTGACTTTTGCGTAGACTCCCCGGCAACGGCGCCAAAAAATCTTCTTGCTACCTCTTGAGCACTGCGCTGAATTTCCTTGAAGAGGAAAGGATGATGCAGCAAAGTAGCGTAAGTATTTCCCTCAGTTTTTGAGAACCAAGGTATCAATCCAGTAGGAGGCTACGCGCGAGTCCCTCGTACCTACACAAAGAAAATAACTCCTCGCAACCAACACGATAAGGGGTTGTCAATCCCTTCACGGTCACTTACTAGAGTGAGATCTGATAGAGATGATAGATAATATTTTTGGTATTTTTGTGATAAAGATGCAAAGTAAAATAAAAAGCAAAGTAAAAAAAGCAAAGGCAATAATAAAGTGATGGAAGATCAATATGATGAAAATAGACCCGGGGGGCATGGATTTCACTAGTGGCTTCTCTCAAGAGCATAAGTATTTTACGGTGGGTGAACAAATTACTGTTGAGCAATTGACAGAATTGAGCATAGTTATGAGAATATCTAGGTATGATCATGTATATAGGCATCACTTCCAAGACAAGCAGACCGACTCCTGCCTGCATCTACTACTATTACTCCACTCATCGACCGCTATCCAGCATGCATCTAGAGTATTAAGTTCAAGAAAATAGAGTAACGCCTTAAGCAAGATGACATGATGTAGAGGGATAAATTCATGCAATATGATAAAAAAAATCATCTTGTTATCCTCGATGGCAACAATAAAATACGTGCCTTGCTGCCCCTACTGTCACTGGGAAAGGACACCGCAAGATTGAACCCAAAGCTAAGCACCTCTCCCATTGCAAGAAAAACCAATCTAGTAGGCCAAACCAAACTGATAATTCGAAGAGACTTGCAAAGATAACCAATCATACATAAAAGAATTTAGAGAAGATTCAAATATTGTTCATAGATAATCTTGATCATAAACCCACAATTCATCGGTCTCAACAAACACACCGCAAAAAGAAGATTACATCGAATAGATCTCCATGAGAGAGGGGGAGAACATTGTTTTGAGATCCAAAAAGAGAGAAGAAGCCATCTAGCTACTAACTATGGACCTGAAGGTCTGAGGTAAACTACTCACACTTCATTGGAGGGGCTATGGTGATGATGTAGAAGCCCTCCATGGTGGATGCCCCCTCCGGCGGAGCTCCGAAACAGGCCCCAAGATGGGATCTCGTGGGTACAGAAGGTTGCGACGGTGGAATTAGGTTTTTGGCTCCGTATCTGATCGTTTGGGGGTACGTAGGTATATATAGGAGGAAGAAGTACATCGGTGGAGCATCGTGGGGCCCACGAGGGTGGAGGGCGCGCCCTGGGGGGTGGGCGCGCTCCCCTACCTCGTGCCCTCCTCGAAGCTTCCTTGATGTAGGGTCCAAGTCTCCTGGATCATGTTCGGTGAGAAAATCACGTTCCCGAAGGTTTCATTCCGTTTGGACTCCGTTTGATATTTCGTTTCTTCGAAACTCTGAAATAGGCAAAAAACAGCAATTCTGGGCTGGGCCTCCGGTTAATAGGTTAGTCCCAAAAATACAGATGAAGCGCATAAAATACTCGTATGCAAGAAAAGAGAAAATTGGCGGATCCCGTCTCCAAAAATATGTACACGTGTGGTTGATTTTTTTGATCAATGCTACGCTTGCTTTATTAGGAAAGATCGCACAGGTAACTGACTTATCGATCATTAACGCAAAAAAACGCACACAGGTACGCCATAGAAACCGTTTGTATTGTGATCTTCTAATAATTCTTATATCTATCAACATCTCCAGCCGCACCCAATTTAAAAATCTCTTTCATTGAAGCAGGGTTACTCAATGTACATGAACGAGGCAAAAGTGACACCCAATGAACAATCATCGGTTTATGAAATGCAATCAAGTGTCAACCTGCCTTGCTCACATAGCTCGAATTGATCCGATGCAATAAAAGAGAAGCTTGCTGCCATCCGCTGTCGCAGCTATTTAAGCCTGTGTGCGGCCAACTCACATGGCGACGTGGGACTAAAAACCAGTTGCGACCAACTCTAGTCTCCGGTGGCTTCGGATGGCCGTGGGCAGAGGTTCTAAAAGAAAAGGACATGGAGTAGATCAACCCCGTGGTGTTTTATACAATAGACTTGGTGGTCCTTGCTTTTCGTGTTGTTTATACAGAATCAGTATTCCTTAGTATTCAAGATTACGCCAAAATATGTGTTGCAATACATGGCACTTGATACTTCTCGGACGTATCTACTTTTCCAAATACTTTTGCTATTGTTTTGGACTCTAATTTTCATGATTTGAACCAAACTAACCCGTACTAACGTTGTTTTCAACAGAACTACCATGGTGTTGTTTTTGTGCAAAAATAAAAGTTCTTTGATGAGCTAAAAGTTTACATAGAATATTTCCAGAATATATAAAAAATATTGGTAAAGAGAACTACTCTAGGGGGGGGCACCCAGGAGCCACGAGCTCAGGCGGCGCCCACCCCCTAGGGCGCGCCCTATGAGCGTGTGGGTCCTGCAAGCCTCCGTTATCCCTAAGTCCAACTCCATAAGCACCGTCCCGGGGAGAACAAAAATCAGGGAGAAGTAATCGTCGTGTTTTACGATAAGGAGACACCGCGACCTCCTGTTCTTCACTGGGAGGGCTAATTTGGAGTCCGTTCGGGGCTCCGGAGGGTGGAATTCATCGTCCACGTCATCATCAACCCTTCTCCATCAACAATTCTATTGGCGTTCTAGGAATGGGGGTCCCCAGACTTGCCTGCCTGCGGCCCACGGCGTGGCTGAGCTAGCAGGCTTGTACGGTCCATCTTCATCAATAAAGCATTCAAGACCCTCGCGAGGGGCCAAGCCTCGCGAGGCAGACGACACAAGGCCTCCTGAGGAGCGGCCTCGCCAGGCAGGCTCGCGAGGGGCGGAGAGATCAAGGTAAGGTGAACCTCGCGAGGTCCTTGTGACGTGAGGCATGATGATCAAGACCAGGCGGGCGCCAGCGCGCGCAGTGTCCTCGTTTCCTCTTTGGTACAAGAGGGACAAGCGCAGGCGCAGAGTACCGAGGCATCAAGGAAAGGTTTCCATATCGGTGCAACGAGACCAAGACCAACGGGACAGCAAGACGGAGGTCACCATGGAGCCCAAGATGGCGTCACCACCAGAGCCTTTCGCAGGCGAAGACTACTTTTGTCAGGATAAGCTGTACTAGCTTTCCCCCTTTAAATTGGCCGTTTTTGGCTCCCTTCCCGCTCAATATTTGGGGAGAGGACCAGGGCCTCTATAAATAGGACTAGCCACCACAGTAGGAAAGGAGGGATGAAGAGGCATCGGATCCTCACCCACACAAGTTCACCAAGCACAAGAACACCTCAGCCTCAGGAGGCTGTTCTTCCCCTTTGTACTGTTCATCCTCAGCCCAAGAGGCAATCCACCACCACCACACTAGAGTAGGGTATTACACCGCAACGGTGGCCAGAACCAGTATAAATCTTGTGTCCCTTGTCCTGTGAGTTTGTGGAGTTTGTTCTTGATATCTTAGCTAGTTAGGACGTGGATCGGTAGGGAGGAAACCTTCGTGCGCACCCAAGTGTTCGAACCTTGAGGGTTCTGTCGGAACCCATGATCTGACATTTGGCGCGCCAGGTAGGGGTGCGCCTAAGCTTCCTTCCATCGCTCTGCACCCCGTTGCTCCGTCGTCTCAATGGCGGATGCTCGCCGCACTCATGCTGAGCACCGGGCTGCCCTTGCCGCCCGCGTCGCTCAGACAGCCCCCGTCGGTGGGCCACCTCATCGTTCCCCGTCGCCTGCCGCCAACGCAGCCACCGGCCCCGCGGGGAACGAGCAGCAAGCATCCTCGCTGCACTCCCGCGCGCCGCCTGCGGCGACAGTGCGCGGACTCCATCGAGACCAGGCTCCAGCTCCAAGGCGGGCCCCAGTGACCATGGTCGGCTGCCGCGCCTTCACCCCTGAGCTGCGTAGCGTCGCTTCGCCGGGCAAGTTCAAGCCAGATCTGCCTCCTCGCTACAAGGGCACCCCCGACCCAACGGAGTTCTTGCAGCTCTACGAGTTGAGCATCGATGCGGCCGACAGCGACGAGCAAGTCAAGGCGAACTGGTTTCCCATGGCTCTCAAGGACGGCGCCCGCTCCTGGCTCCTGAACCTGCCCCCGGGCTCGATCTTCTCCTGGGATGAGATGCGCAACCGCTTCGTCGCCAACTTCCAGGGCACTCGCGACCGCCCACCGGCCGCGGGTGACCTGCGCCGCGTCAAGCAGCAACCAGGAGAGACCCTCCAGAAGTACATCTAGAGCTTCAACAATGTCCGCCTCAAGATCCCCAAGGTGACGGATGAGGCCATCATCTCCGCGTTCTCTGATGGCATCCACGACGTCAAGATGAAGGAAGAGCTCGCTATCCACAAGGAACTGTGCACGTCTCTGGAGTTGTTCAACCTGGCGACCAAGTGCACAAGAGCTGAGGAAGGGCACCTCTCCCTCCTCGAGCTCCCGGCTGCAGACCCGGATGAGAAGAAAGCCAAGGCCAAGGACCTGAAGCGCAAGGGAGCAGTCGTGCTCGCGGCGGAACCGGACACCAAGCGCGGCAGAGACCAGCCCGAGTCATCCAAGAGCAGCTGACCGTTCTGCGCCTTCCACAACCTGAATACCCACAACACCAGCGATTGTCAGGAGCTCAGAGCCATTCGAGAAGGGCGCTTCGGTCGACGCCCCGAGCGCAGAGACCAGAGCTACGACCGAGGAGGAGGACGTGGTGGCGGACGCTGGGACGACCGTGGCCCGCGCCAGGTGTGGAGCGACCGGCCTCGTGAGGACCGCTCGCAGGATCAGCCTCGCGAGGGCGCCTGGAGGGACCAGCCTTGTGAGGATCGACCTCAGGGCAATGCCGGACTCCCTCCGCTGCCGCCACCGCCAAGAAGGAATGACGACCACCATCAGGACGAGGGGGCTGGGGGCTTCCAGGAGCCGTGCACTATCGCCTGCATCTTGCGCGGAGCCCAGGCCCCAGCCTCGTAGCGTATCTTCAAACAGTTTGCTCGTGAAGTGAATGCAGTCCTCCCCAAGCTCGAGGCCACACGCCCGCTCAGATGGTCCCAGTGCCCCATCACGTTCAATTCAGCAGATCAGCTCAAGTGCACAGCTACCGCTGGTGCCCTCCCGATGCTTTGTTCACCAGTCATCAGCAACGTGCAAGTTACTAAGACCCTCATTGACGGCGGCGCAGGACTCAATGTCCTGTCCATCGATACGTTTGACAACCTCCAAGTGCCATATGACCAGCTTCAGCCTACCAAGCCTTTCTTAGGAGTGACCAACAGTTCTACCGCACCGATAGGGCAGGTCCGCCTCCCTGTCACCTTCGGAGAACGCAAGAACTACCGCACCGAGCTCATCGACTTCGGCGTCGCGCACATCCGTCTGCCGTACAATGCCATCCTCGGGTACCCGGCCCTGGCCAAGTTCATGGCGGTGACCCATCACGGATACAATGTCCTCAAGATGTCGGGAAGCGGGGGAATCATCACAGTCCCATGAAAAGAAAGAGATGCAGTGTGCTCCCTCGAGCGTGCCTTCCAAGCTGCAGCAATCGACGACCCCGACAGCAAGGGCGAGCGCCCTCCTGAGGACAACTCCAACAAGAAGAAGAAGCTGCACCACGCAGGGTCTCAAGCAAGCGGTGCCTCGTCAGGATCGGCGCCTTCTCCTGGGGTGCCTCTCTCCATCGCATAGGAAAGCGTGCCCAGCGCCCCTCTCGGGCAGGGCTCGGGGGCTCTCTTCTGGAGGGCCTCAGACTTTGCCAACATCACGAGGGAGGCGCTCGGGCACCACTTGGAGGCATGCTTCACGGCACGTTTCCCTCAGGAGGACACAGGGCAAGGAGCACCCACCGTTCAGGAGTTCGTCACCAACACCACTCAGGAGATACAAGACGCAAGGGCCATGCGCGGTGGCCGCCGCTCGCCAGGCACAACTCCCCATCCAGGTGAGGATGCCGGCTGCGCGTCTGCATCGATGTCCCAGGGCTCAATAGGGCCGCTTCTCAGGAGCTTTTCTGGCCTTCGCGCGTGGGATGCTTCGAGGGCCCACCTCACAGCTACGCCCGCATGCCTTTTGGCCTGCCGAGCGTGGCAACCGCCTATCAACGCAACCTGTGGAGCATCCTGGCGGCTCAGGAGGCCAGGCACCATGCAGTGTTAGCAGAGATGGAGACGGTCCTCAAGGAACCGGCTGAGCCCCCAGAGCCTCCCGAGGCTCAGGGCCCCGGTGGCTCGTGAGGAGCAATCCCTTCTCTGCGTACCTTCAGCTACCCCAACTCTACTTCGTCAACAGAGCCAGGTGACATGTTCTAAGTTTATTTTGCTGGGAGCGCCCCCAGGGCTGCATCATTCCCAGGTCGCGTGGGCCCGTCCCTGTGGCATGTATCCCTTTTTATGTCTTTAGCTTACCTTGTTGGGGGCGCCCCTCGAGCTGCATCATCCCCAAGTCGCTCGGGCCTGGCCCAGTGGCATGTATCTCCCTTGCGTTTACTTAAGCCTGCTACTTTCATGCTTAATCTACCTATGATTATTACCTGCTCGATCGCCACCCACTATGGGAACCGCGCGCCGGCCGTTTTTCTTCAGGATCCTTCGCGTGGGTATGATAAGCACGGAGTCTGTGCTCGGGCCCGTCCCTGCAGCGTCGATAAATCCAGCGGCTGAGCTCTGTCAGGCAGGCCGACCCCGTTCACGTCACCTCCTGGGGCCGTTGGTGCTTGACCCTCTCACGCGATAACCTCAGGAGATTTGTTCGGAGCAGGTTGTCTGACCACCTCGCAGGACTAGCACAGCGAACAAGAATCAAGACCAGGCGCAACCCGCCTTGAGGTAGGGCCTCGTCAGTCCTGCACTGGCTCACGAGTGCCTAGATACACCTCGTCTAGCCCTGCCGTGCAAGCCACGTGTCAGGGCGGGGATGTACACGCCCCGGGGGCTCTCTGTAGAGGGAGCCCCCCCTTCCACGCACAAGTGGAAGCACCATGCTCCGCGCTGGCCGTCGACACTGCTGAGGAGTGGCTATGCACGTGCACAAGCGGAAGCACTATGCTCCGCGCTGGTGATAAACAACTGAGGGCGGCCTCATGGCCGCACCAATCTCAGGGAGCCCCAGAGCTCAGTGTCCGGTCTCACCGCAACGCCTCCCCTCGGGAAAGCCGCGCGAGGGGGCTGGGCATGGGGGCTGCGCTCGGGTCACACCCAAGCGTACGCCACCTAACCAGGTCTCCCGGACCTGGTTGTCGTACGCCCCTACCGAACCGGGCCTCGGCGAGGGCAAAGGTATGGAGATTGTTTGCACGTCAAGGGGGACTCCTGAGCATCGCGACTCAGGAGCCTAACTGGTCATGTAGCCCCTCACTCCTTGGTCCGTCCTGGTCTCCGGTCGGCCCAACGGCGGTTGAGGTATGCGCGGGGTCGGGCCCTGCCGATGTAGAACATTAACCTATCCTCGTGTACCCTTCCTATAAGCTGTTTGCATGTCAAGGGGGACTCCTGAGCATCGCGACTCAGGAGCCTAACTGGTCACGTAGCCTCCCTTGGTCCATCTTGTTCTCCGGTCGGCCCAACGGCAGTGGAGGTATGCGCGGGGCCGGGCTCTGCCGACACAGAACACAAAGCAGATAGGAAGAAAATGGCAAAATATCAAAGCAAATATTACAAGACATATTGTTCTCACAATATCAAATGAAAGTTTAACGCCTCCACGAGGCCTGATGCATGCTGTAGGAATGAAACGGGAAAGCAGCCGCAGGTCACTCCTAGACACCGCCATTGCCTGCATAAGGTGCTCCTCCCTAGGTAGCGTCACCTTCACCTGCACCACCAGCCGCAGGATCGGTGGCATCGCCGGTCGAGGGCGCGAGGACGAAGCCGCGGAACTTCTTCAGCAGGGCCTCCACCTGACCTTTCACGGTTGCGGCAGTAGCTGCGTAGTGTTCATCAGCTACAGGCTCCAGCAGCTCGTCGAGACAAGCATAGGGGTCGCAAGGTACAGATGGCTGAAGACACGCGTCAGCGCAGCTGAAGAAAGGACACGAGCCTCTGCCTCAGCCATGGGACTGATGCCCTCCATGACTTCCTCAAGAGCCTTCACCAAGTGGGAAAGCAGCTGAGCAGGGCCATCCTCATCAGTGGTCAGCGGCTTCTCAAAACCCTTCTCGTACAGTGACTTCAGCGCCACGTTGGACCTCTTCTCAAGAAGCGAGAAGGCCACGCAGTCTTCGTACAGGACCTTCGCCTTGGCGTCGACATCGGCCTCCCTCGCCTTCGCCTTCTGCTCCAGCTCCTCCAGCCGGATGCGCTCCGCGGCCTGCACCTTCGCCAGCTCCCCCAGCTCGGCGTCACGGCTCTTGACGGTGTCCTCCCGAGCCTTCATCTCCTCCTCCCTCGCCTGGCGGCCACGTGTTTCTTCCGCATGCCGTTCGCGCAGGCCCTTCAGCTCGTCCTCCAGCTCTCGACAGCGGTCGCGGGCGGCCTCGGCGTCCTTCAGCGCCGCCTCGTGATCAGCCGCACCTTTGGCGGCGGCCTGCTTCTCCTTCTTGGAGGCTGCCGTGGCCTGCCTCAGCGACGCCCGAACTACCGAGTCAGAGTGAAGCCAGCCAGAGGCCAGCTCCAGGCGCCCGGCTACCAGGCGCGGGTCCGCACCCAGGAGGTCTTCTCGCAGCTGGGCCATCTTTGAAAGGGCACGCTCCAAGGCGGTGGAGGAAGCAGAAGAACTTGGGGCCAGAGGCGCAGCAGGAGGAGGAGGCGACGTCGTTACCAGAGCCTGAGAGATCAAGGGCTCCAGAGCCTTTGGGACCTCATCAGCCGAGCCGGGCACCGACACTTCCGGAGCCAGTGGGGCCACGGGGGCTGAATCCTCCCGATGATGCTCCTCTTGGCCTCGAGAGGGCGACCGGGCCGAGGAGGTGCAAGTGTTATCCCCTCTTTTCTCCACAGAAGGGGGCACGACCGTAGCATCCTCCTTCCTTTTCTTCGCTGAAGACATCGGCCTGATCAACCAAGGGTGAACGTCAAAAAATAGCAAGTACAAGTAGGAACAAGACGAAGCTCGAAGCACTTACTGATCCACCGCGACATAGTCCACCTTCCGCTTGCGGATCCTGAAACCCGAAAGCGTCGGAGCCTGAGGAGTGGGCACACGGGCCCCGGAAGCAGAAGACGGCACAGCAGAAGGGCTGGAGCCGGCTCTAGGCGGTGTCGAGGCAGAGGCAGCACCTCGAGAAATCAGCGACGACCTGCCCTTCATCGGGATCGCAGGCAGCTCTCCCTCCCCCCTGCGGGTGTGGACCTCGGCGTCGTCAGGAAGGGCGCGGAGGATCTCGGCCTTGCTCAAGGGACAGGTTTTGCCCATCTCCTCGGGGGTCATCTCCGAGTCTTCCTCCTCGCCCTCTTCCTCCCCATGGGATTCGTCAGAAGACAACTCCATCGGCCTCGGTGCTGCAGGGGCCCTGGTAAGCACTGGCGGCACCAGCCCGCGCGCGTCAAAAGTCAGCCTAGAAGCCACGATCTGCTCCCAGTCCTTGCGGTGGAACAACGGAACGAAGGCGCTCGGCGGGTACTCATGGTTGTCCCTGACCAAGAGGCGCAAGATTGCAGATAGCTCGTCGTCGGGCAAGGCCACAGAGCTTAGGCGAATCTTGTCTTCTTCATCGCCAAGCCTCCACAAAGGGCGGGCACGCGCCTGAAGTGGAGCAACGCGCAGCATCAGGAATTCCAGAGCATGGCCCCCGTCACTTTGGCCGCCTTCGCGTTGCTCGGCTTCAAGTCGGTCTTCATCTGCTCCAACACCGACGACGCCCGCTCATTGGTGAGCTCTGCACAAGACCACCCCTTATCAGAATGGGGCACCTCCGTCGGCAGTTCAAAGCGTGGATGGACGTACTTGGCACTCATCATGACCCATTTGGCCCTGAGGTCGTCGACCCTCTTCCCGGTGTTCGAGATCGAGTTGGCCTTGCCGGACGCGATGAAATTGGCGCACCCGGAGACATGACCATCGCTAATGTGAAGGAAGAAAAGGTGGCGTAGGAGAGCCACGGACGGCATCACACACAAATACACCTCGAAATAGTAGGCGAAGATGGACAAGCGAAGGATGGAGTTGGGATGGAGATGCAGCGCTTGCAGCCCGTAGTGGTCGACGACCTCATAGAAGAAATCGGAGAAGGGAGGAACCAACCCAGCGGCGATGCTGCTCGTGAAGAAGGGGAAGAACATGCTCCCCTCGGGCTCTGGCTCGGCGGAGGCAACCCGAAGCTCCGTCTTCCCCCATTCATTGCTCTCCCCCGCCGTCAGCAAGCACGTGGAGGCGAGGCTCTTCTCCGAGACGTTGGGCGCGTCGAGAGCAGGCGCGTACCAAGCCGGCACCAAGGAGGACTTGACCTTGCGCAGTGCCATTGGTTGCAGATGCAGAGCAAGCTTGGAGCAGATCTGGAGGTTTTGGCAGCAAGGAGCGAGAAAGGGATATCTGGAGCAAGGCAAAGGGGAACAGTGAAGGCAAGTGTTGTCCGCGCCAGCCTTTTGTCAAGTCGGGCAGTTGCTGAGGCTGCGTGAGGAAGCGGAGATGCCCACGTTCAATCAACCGCCACGCGTCGACCAAGGCCACAGGCTTTCGGGGCCCGCGGCACTCCGCACTTGACCTTTGGCTTCGCCTCGAAGACAAGACCGAGCACACCTTGGGTTCGAGGGCTATTGTCGGCGTTCTGGGAATGGGGGTCCCCAGACTTGCCTGCCTGCGGCCCATGGCATGGCTGAGCTAGCAGGCCTGTACGGCCCATCTTCATCAACAAAGCATTCAAGACCCTCGCGAGGGGCCAAGCCTCACGAGGCGGACGATGCAAGGCCTCCTTAGGAGAGGCGGACGATGCAAGGCCTCCTCAGGAGCGGCCTCGCCAGGCAGACTCGCGAGGGGCGGAGAGATCAAGGCAAGGTGAACCTCGCGAGGTCCTCGTGACGATAGCCATGATGATCAAGACCAGGCGGGCTCCAGCGCGCACAGTGTCCTCGTTTCCTCTTTGGTGCAAAAGGGACAAGCGCAGGCGCAGAGTACCGAGGCATCAAGGAAAGGTTTCCATATCGGTGCAATGAGACCAAGACCAGCGGAACAGCAAGACGGAGGTCACCGTGGAGCCCAAGACGGCGTCACCACCTGAGCCTTTCGCAGGAGAAGACTACTTTTGTTAGGATAAGTTGTACTAGCTGCCCCCCTTCAAATTTGCCGTTGTTGGCTCCCTTCCCGCTCAATATTTGCGGAGAGGACCAGGGCCTCTATAAATAGGACTAGCCACCACAGTAGGAAAGGAGGGATGAAGAGGCATCGGATCCTCACCCACACAAGTTCACCAAGCACAAGAACACCTCAACCTCAGGAGGCTGTTCTTCCCCTTTGTACTGTTCATCCTCAACCCAAGAGACAATCCACCACCACCACACTGGAGTAGGGTATTACACCGCAATGGTGGCCCGAACCAGTATAAATCTTGTGTCCCTTGTCCTGTGAGTTCGTGGAGTTCGTTCTTGAGATCTTAGCTAGTTAGGAGATGGATCGGTAGGGACGAAACCTTCATGCGCACCCAGTGTTCGAACCTTGAGGGTTTTGTCGGAACCCTTGATCCGACAAATTCCATGATGCTCGCCATAGGGAGTGAGTAATTCGTTCATAGGTTTGCTGGACGGTGATGGAGTTGGATGAGATTTTTCATATAGTTGAGTCAATTTGCTAGGGCTTGATCCCTAGTATCCACTATGTTCTGAGATTGATTTGCTATGACTTTGCTATGCTTAATGCTTGTCACTAGGGCCCGAGTGCCATGATTTCATATCTGAACCCTCTATGTTTTCATGAATGTATTTGAGTTCTTTATCATATCTGCTAGTTATATGCGCTTGTTATTGTTCTGATACGTAGACCCCAAAGTGATTATAGTTGGGATACTCTCTGACAATAATTTTAATTCGAGGAGTTCATGTATTCACCATGTGTTTATGCTTTGTTGCGGTTCTCTATTAAAAGGAGGACTTAGTATCCCTTAGTTTCCTTATTGACCCCGCTACCACGGGAGGGTAGGACAAAAGATGTCACGCAAGTTCTTATTAGAAGCACATATGTGTAAGTGCATCTGGTGCCCCTTAGTGATTTTGGTGTATTGAAGACTTATAGGTTAAGGGACTAATGTGCTTGTGAGTGTACACAGGTCTTATAAGTCTCTAAGGAATTTGGTATATCCAAAGAAAGTCGACCCCTAAAACTGAATGTCTTCATCTGAAGACTTTTTCTTGAAGACTTTGAAAATGAGGTAATTGGTGTGACCTTGATGATATTGATGCGAGGACTATGAAGCGTGAAGACTTTTGTTTTCATAGTTTCATTTCCTTCTTTTGAGTCATAGGAAACATCGTACTAAAGGGGGTCGAGGTAATACTAAAGAAAAATTTCCAAGTGGTGCTCATCTCAAAGCCTATACACATTCCCAATCCTTCGAGTGAAGCCTTTGGAAATCTCTTGCAGTTCAGTCAATTTCTTCAGTGACAGAGACGAAGTTCTTCTGGTCTCTGAGGAATTTATTCTGACTGGGGAGTTAGGAATTCACTAGTGCGAATTGCCTGCAGTGAGGACCATGATAGCCCTGAGGAATTTGAGAGCTCAAATTTCCAACCGTTGTTGTGCTTCGCGCCAGCTATCCCAAATATCTTGTCCACATAACGGTCATATCATTAGGGGCATTTATGTCTTATCATGTCGGACTGCTCCCTGGCTATAAATAGCCGCCCCCTCAATGATGACCCACAAGTATAGGGGATCTATCATAGTCCTTTCGATAAGTAAGACTGGCGAACCCAACGAGGAGCAGAAGGAAATGATAGGCGGTTTTTAGTAAGGTATTCTCTGCAAGCACTAAAATTATCGGTAATAGATAATTTTGTGATAAGGTAATTTGTAATGGGTAACAAGTAATGAAAGTAAATAAGGTGCAGCAAGATGGCCCAATCCTTGTTATAGCAAAGGACAAGCCTGGACAAACTCTTATATGAAGGAAAACGCTCCCGAGGACACGTGGGAACTATCACCAAGCTAGTTTTCATGACGCTCATATGATTCACGTTCGTTACTTTGATAATTTGGTATGTGGGTGGACCGGTGCTTGGGTGCTGTCCTTTCTTGCACAAGCATCCCACTTATGATTAACCCCTATTGCAAGCATCCGCAACTACAAAAGAAGTATTAAGGTAAACCTAACCATAGCATGAAACATATGGATCCAAATCAGCCCCTTACGAAGCAACTCATAAACTAGGGTTTAAGCTTCTGTCACTCTAGCAACCCATCATCTACTTATTACTTCCCAATGCCTTCCTCTAGGCCCAAACAATGGTGAAGTGTCATGTAGTCGACGTTCACATAACACCACTAGAGTAAAGACAACATACATCTCATCAAAATATCGAACGAATACGAAATTCACATGACAACTTATAGCAAGACTTCTCCCATGTCCTCAAGAACAAACATAACTACTCACAAATCATATTCATGTTCATAATCAGAGGGGTATTAATATGCATAAATGATCTGAACATATGATCTTCCACCAAATAAACCAACTAGCATCAACTACAAGGAGTAATCAACACTACTAGCAACCCACAGGTACCAATCTGAGGCTTTGGGACAAAGATTGGATACAAGAGATGAACTAGGGTTTTAGAGGAGATGGTGCTGGTGAAGATGTTGATGGAGATTGACCACCCCCCCCCCCCCACTGAGAGGATCCTTGGTGATGACGATGGTGATGATTTCCCCCTCCCGGAGGGACGTTCCCCGGCAGAACAGCTCCGCCGGAGCCCTAGATTGGTTCCGCCAAGGTTCCGCCTCGTGGCGGCGGAGTTTCTTCCCGAAAGCTTGATTATGATTTCTTCCAGGGTAAAATACTTCATATAGCAGAAGATGGGCACCGGAGGCTTGCCAGGGGGCCCACGAGGCAGGGGCGCGCCCCCCACCCTCGTGGCCAGGGTGTGGGCCCCCTCTGGTACTTTCTTTCGCCAGTATTTTTTATTAATTCCAAAACGTGCCTCCGTGAAGTTTCAGGACTTTTGGAGCTGTGCAGAATAGGTATATAATATTTGCTCCTTTTCCAGCCCAGAATTCCAGCTGCCGGCATTCTCCCTCTTCATGTAAACCTTGTAAAATAAGAGAGAATAGGCATAAGTATTGTGACATAACGTGTAATAACAGCCGATAATGCAATAAATATCAATATAAAAGTATGATGAAAAATGGACGTATCAACTCCCCCAAGCTTAGACCTCGCTTGTCCCCAAGCGGAAGCCGATAACGAAAAATATGTCCACATGTTTAGAGATAGAGGTGTCGACAAAATAAAATATGGACATGAGGGCATCATGATAATTCTTATAACAGCAACATATATGGATATTGTCATATGATCTCTTATGCTCAAGTAATAATCTATTCACAATGTAAAGTATGAATCAGAAACATCATTGAGAACCAACAAACTATAATCTCGGTCACTGAAGCAATTGCAATTTATCATAACGTCGGAAAGAGTCAATATAAGAGCTCTTCAGCAAGTCCACATACTCAACTATGATATAGTCTTTCACAATTGCTAACACTCACGCAATACTTATGTGTATGGAGTTTTAATCGGACACAGAGAAAGATAGGGGCTTACAGTGTTGCCTCCCAACCTTTTACCTCAAGGGTAATGTAAACAATAATAATTCATGCTAACTTACATCCAATTGGACATATATATATATATATATATATATATATATATATATATATATATATATATATATATATATATATATATATATATATATAAGGATCTTTCCAACACAAGGTGCTTGCCAAAGGATAAAATGTAAAAAGGAAAGGTGCAGATCACCATGACTCTTGTATAAGGTATAAGACAAAAGTAAAATATAGGCCCTTCGCAGAGGGAAGCAGAGGTTGTCATGTGCTTTTATGGTTGGATGCAAGAAATCTTAATGCAAAAGAACATCACTTTATATTGCCACTTGTGATATGGAGCTTTATTATGCAGTCTGTAGCTTTTATTGCTTCCATATCACAAGATCGTATAAATCTTATTTTCTCCACACTAATAAATCATACATATTTAGAAAGCAATTTTTATTGCACGCAACATGACAACTTACTTGAAGGATCTTAATCAATCCATAGGTGGATATGGTGGACTCTCATGGCAAAACTGGGTTTAAGGATATTCGGAAGCACAAGTAGTATCTCTACTTGGTGCAAAGAATTTGGCTAGCATGAGGGGGAAAGGCAAGCTCAACATGTTGGATGATCCATGTCAATATACTTTATTTCAGATATAAGAAAACATAACCCATTACGTTGTCTTCCTTGTCCAACATCAACTCTTTAGCATGTCATACTTTAGTGAGTGCTCATAATCATAAAAGATGTCCAAGATAGTATATTTATATGTGAAAACCTCTCTTTCTTTATTACTTCCTATTAATTGCAACGATGACCAAAACTATGTTTGTCAACTCTCAACAACTTTTATTCATCATACTCTTTATATGTGAAGTCATTACTCTCCATAAGATCACTATGATCTCTTTTATTTCTTTTTATTCTTTCTCTTTTCTTTTATTCCCTCACGATCATAGCAAGACAATCAAGCCGTTGACTCAACACTAATCTTAATTATATATAGCTCACGGACTCGATTACATAGAAGGATCATAAAGCAAAACTCAAAACTAAATCAAACTAAAACTTTATTCTACTAGATCAAGATATTACCAAAAGGATCAAACTAAGAAAAATGATAAAGATAGGAGTGTGATGGTGATACGATACCGGGGCACCTCCCCCAAGCTTGGCAGTTGCCAAGGGGAGTGCCCATACCCATGTGATTATATCTCTTTCCTCGGGGGTGGTGATGATGGAGTTGTCGATGATGTAGGCTTGTCGTCCGTCTTCCAAGGCATAGGCTCACCATCATAGAAGGATGATTGAGTCTCTGGAATCCTCAAATCTGCAGCCAAACTCATCCTCTTGAATCTATATTCATACTCACAGTTTTGGTTTTGCAGGTCATAGATTTGGGCTTGGAGGTGCTCGATTTTCTCGTGCAGCTTGAAGATGGTCTCCCCAATGTTCTTGGCATCTAGCTTATGGTTGTTGGTGAACTCCGCGATCATCTGGTGGTTGGCATTGAGTCCGTGTTCCACCATCCCTTGGCACTTGAAAACTTGTTGCTCCATTGCTCCGAGTCTTGTCTCCACGCTTTCGGTCCTCATTGGTCCCTCGACATCGTGGATGTGCAGCAACCCATCACACATCTCAATGGTTTAAGGGTGTTGCAGCACCTCCGCGAGGTAGGGATTGATAACCTTCTAGAGGAACTTATCCTTTGGGGCACTTGGAGATGTCATGGTGATTTAGATCTGTCGGAAAAACAGCTCGAAACAAAAACAGAGGATATTTGCGTGGTACGGTGGTCAAAACCTTCGGGAGATTATATAATGAATTTTTACCGATCAAAAGAAGTATCATGCAAGAAAACAGAGTTCGGAGAGCACACGAGGTGCCCACGATGCAGGGGGCGCGCCCAGGGGGTAGGGCGCGCCCTCGACCCTCGTGGACGCCTCGTGTCCTTCCCGGACTACTTCGTATTTTCCTATTTTCGTAAATATTCCAAAACGGAGAAAAATTGCCATTAGAACTGTTATGGAGTCGGTTTACTTACGTACCACATACCTATTCCTTTTCAGAGTCTGAAACGTTCTGGAAAGTGTCCCTTATGTATTCCTCCGGGGTTATGGTTTCAATAACATTAGTTTCAACATTTATAGGATTAGCTGAGATATAATGTTTGATTCTTTGACCGTTCACCACCTTCAGATTTGTGCCTTCGAAGTTGTTGATTTTTATGGCACCGGAACGATAGACCTCCTCGATAACGTAAGGACCTTCCCATTTAGAGAGAAGTTTTCCTGCAAAAAATCTTAAACGAGAGTTGAATAGCAACACATAATCACCTACATTAAACTCACGCTTTTGTATCCTTTTGTCATGCCATCTTTTAACTTTTTCTTTAAACAGTTTGGCATTCTCATAGGCTTGGGTTCTCCATTCATTAAATGAGCTAATGTCAAATAACCTCTTCTCACCGGCAAGTTTGAAATCATAATTGAGCTCTTTAATGGCCCAATATGCTTTATGTTCTAGTTCGAGAGGTAAGTGACATGCTTTTCCATAAACCATTTTATACGGAGACATGCCCATAGGATTTTTATATGCAGTTCTGTAGGCCCATAATGCATCATCAAGTTTCTTGGACCAATTCTTTCTAAATCTATTAACAATCTTTTGCAAAATTAATTTGAGCTCTCTATTACTCAATTCTACTTGACCACTAGACTGTGGGTGGTATGAAGATGCAATTCTATGATTAACATCATACTTAGCAAGCATTTTATGAAAGGCACCATGAATAAAATGTGAACCACCATCAGTCATTAAATATCTAGGGACTCCAAAACTCAGAAAAATAACTTCTTTAAGCATCTTAATAGAGGTGTTATGATCAGCACTACTAGTTGGAATAGCTTCTACCCACTTAGTAACATAATCAACAGCAACTAAAATAGGTGTATACCCGTTAGAGGAAGGAAACGGTCCCATATAATCAAAGCCCCAAACATCAAAATGGTTTAATAACAAGTGAATAGTTCATAGGCATTTGTTGACGTCTACTAATATTACCAATTCTTTGACATTCATCACAAGAGAATACAAACTTACGGGCATCTTTGAAGAGAGTAGGCCAATAAAAACCGGATTGCAATACCTTATGCACAGTTCTATCTCCAGCGTGGTGTCCTCCATAAGCTTCGGAGTGACACTTGCGTAGGATCTGTTCCTGTTCATGCTCTGGTATACAATGTCTAATAACACCATCTACTCCTTTATAAAGGTGTGGGTCATCCCAGAAGTAATGTCTTAAATCATGGAAAAACTTTTTCTTTTGCTGGTATGTGAAACTAGGTGGTATAAATTTGGCAACAATGTAATTAGCATAATCAGCATGCCATGGAGCAGTACGAGAAGCATTAATGACATTTAATTGTTCATCAAGAAAGCTATCATCAATAGGTAGTGGGTCATCAAGAACATTCTCTAACCTAGACAAGTTGTCTGCAACAGGGTTCTCAGCTCCCTTTCTATCAATAATATGCAAATCAAATTCTTGTAGCAAGAGAACCCATCTAATAAGTCTAGGTTTAGCATCTTTCTTTTCCATGAGATATTTAATAGCAGCATGATCAGTTTGAACAGTTACTTTAGAATCAACAATATAAGGTCTGAACTTATCACAAGCAAATACAACTGCTAAAAATTCCTTTTCAGTAGTAGCATAATTTCTCTGGGCATTGTCTAGAGTTTTACTAGCATATTGGATAACATTTAATTTCTTATCAACTCTTTGTCCTAGAACAACACCTACAACATAATCACTAGCATCACACATAATTTCAAATGGTAGATTCCAATCAGGTGGCTGAACAATAGGTGCAGAAATCAAGGCTTTCTTAAGTATTTCAAATGCTTCTACACAATCATCATCAAAGACAAAAGGAATATCTTTTTGTAAGAGGTTAGTCAGAGGCCTAGAAATTTTAGAGAAGTCCTTAATGAACCTCCTATAAAAACCGGCATGACCAAGGAAACTTCTTATACCTTTAATGTCCTTGGGACACGGCATCTTTTCAATAGCATCAACTTTAGCTTTATCAACTTCAATACCTCTTTCAGAAATTTTATGCCCCAAGACAATACCTTCATTAACCATAAAGTGGCACTTCTCCCAATTCAAGACAAGGTTAGTTTCTTCACATCTCTGCAAAACTCGATCAAGGTTGCTCAAGCAATCATCAATAGAAGTTCCATATACGGAGAAATCATCCATGAAAACCTCAACAACCTTTTCACAAAAATCAGATAATATAGCCATCATGCATCTTTGAAAGGTAGCATGTGCATTACATAAACCAAAATGCATACGTCTATAAGCAAAGGTACCGAAAGGGCAAGTAAAAGTGGTCTTTTCTTGACCTCTTTTGACATAGGTATTTGAGAGAAACCAGAATAACCATCTAGAAAGCAAAAATGCGTATGTTTGGATAATCTTTCTAGCATTTGATCAATAAAAGGTAATGGGTAATGATCCTTTTTAGTAGCTTTATTTAATCTGTGGAAATCAATTACCATTCTATAACCTGTAATAATTCTTTGTGGGATCAATTCATCTTTATCATTAGGAACAACAGTAATACCTCCCTTCTTAGGGACACAATGGACATGACTTACCCACTGACTATCAGCAACGGGATAAATTATACCTGCCTCCAGAAGCTTTAGTATTTCTTTTCTTACCACTTATTTCATCTTAGGATTTAACCGTCGTTGGTGGTCAACAACCAGTTTAGCGCCTCTCTCCAATTTTATTTTGTGTTGGCATAGAGTGGGACTAATGCCCTTAAGATCTTCAAGAGTATATCCAATAGCAGCACGGTGCTTCTTCAGAGTTTTCAATAATTTCTTTTCTTCATGCTGTGAAAGGTTAGTACTAATAATAACAGGATATATCTTCTTTTCATCAAGATAAGCATATTTAAGAGTATCAGGTAATGGTTTAAGCTCAAACACGGGATCACCCTTGGGTGGAGGAGGATCCCCTAGGATTTCAACAGGCAAGTTGTGTTTCAAAATAGGTCCCTGTTTAAAGAATACTTCATCTATTTCCCTTCTTTCATTCATAAACATATCATTTTCATGGTCTAGCAAATATTGTTCTAAAGGATCATTAGGAGGCACGACAATAGAAGCAAGATCAATAATTTCATCTTTACTTGGCAATTCCTCATCACTGGGTTGTCTACGAAATTTAGCGAAGTTAAACTCATGAGACATATCCCCCAAACCAATAGTAACAACATCCTTTTCGCAGTCTATCCTAGCATTAATAGTATTCAAGAAGGGTCTACCAAATATGATGGGGCAAAAGCTATCTTGAGGGGAACCAAGAACAAGAAAATCAGCAGGATATTTAACTTTCCCACACAAGACTTCAACATCTCTAACAATCCCAACTGGTGAATTAGTGTCTCTATTAGCAAGCTTCATTGTGACATCAATTTCCTCTATCTCAGTAAGTGCAATTTCATGCATAATTTCTTTATATAAGGAATGAGGTATCACACTTGCACTAGCACCCATATCACATCAGCCATGATAGCAATGATCTCCTATTTTAACAGAAATAACAGGCATGCCTACAACTGGTCTATGTTTATTTTTAGTATCAGGTCTAGCAATTCTAGCAGCTTCATTACAGAAGTAAATAACATGCCCATCAATATTATCAACCAAGAGATCTTTAACCATAGCAATACTAGGTTGAACTTCATGCTCCCATGATTGGGGCTCTTTTCATGCTCAGGATCCCCTAGGTTGAACTACAACTGATTGAGAGCTCATGATTGGGGCATGAATATAACATTGACTTAAGCCTCCCCCAAGCTTGAGCGATGCTTTCTCCTTCGCGAGGCCAAAAATTATATATATATAATTACGATCACGATGAACAAGATGCATATGATAAAACTTCTGATGAAATTCCAATTTCAATCGGTTGTAGTTCCATGATCCCATATCATCACATAGCCTAAACCATGTTAATGCCTCTCCCTTCAAATACAAAGGTAATACTTTCTTGTTGATAACATCCTCGGACATACCTGCAAGCTTAAATAATCCACAAACTTCATCCACATAGATTAGGTGCAAATCGGGATGTAATGTTCCATCTCTTGTAAAAGGATTAGCTAGCAGTTTCTCGATCATACCCGAAGGAATTTCAAAGTAAACATTTTCAGTAGGTTCAGTAGGTTGAGGAGCAACTCTTTGCTCTACTGGTCGGGGTGAAGATACCCCGAACAAGCCCCTCAAAGGATTATGTTCCATAATAACAAGTGACAGTAAATTTCAGCACACTATATAAATTTTTCCTTACCAAATTGCACCTATCAAAGGCGCTTCACTCCCCGGCAACGGTGCCAAAAAAGAGTCTTGATGACCCACAAGTATAGGGGATCTATCGTAGTCCTTTGAATAAGTAAGAGTGTCGAACCCAACGAGGAGCAGAAGGAAATGATAAGCGGTTTTCAGTAAGGTATTCTCTGCAAGCATTGAAATTATTGGTAACAGATAGTTTTGTGATAAGGTAATTTGTAACGGGTAACAAGTAATGAAAGTAAATAAGGTGCAACAAGATGGCCCAATCCTTTTTGTAGCAAAAGACAAGCCTGGACAAACTCTTATATGAAGGAAAACGCTCCCGAGGACACATGGGAATTATCGTCAAGCTAGTTTTCATCACGCTCATATGATTCGCGTTCGTTACTTTGATAATTTGGTATGTGGCTGGACCGGAGCTTAGGTTCTGTCCTTTCTTGGACAAGCATCCCACTTATATCATCAACATATATTTGGCACACGAATAATTCATCATCATATGTTTTGGTGAAAAGAGTTGGGTCAAGAGAATGGGTTTGAAGCCTTTCTTCATGAGGAATTCCTTCAAAGTATCATACCACGCCCGAGGGGCCTGCTTGAGGCCATAGAGGGCCTTATTGAGTATGAAGACTTTGTAAGGATGCTTTGGATCTTCAAAACCTAGGGGTTGAGCAACATATACTTCTTCCTCAAGCTTACCATTGAGGAATGCACTTTTCACATCCATTTGATATAAGATGATGTTATGATGGTTAGCATAAGAAAGTAATATGCGAATAGCCTCAATTCTAGCAACAGGTGCAAAAGTTTCATTGAAATCAATTCCTTCAACCTGTGTGTAGCCTTGAGCTACAAGTCGTGCCTTATTCCTCACCACAAGGCCATTTTCATCTTGCTTTTTGCGGTAGATCCATGTAGTGCCGATGATATTGTGCTTGCGTGGGTCTGGTCGCTTTACGAGTTCCCACACATTGTTGAGCTCAAACTGATGTAATTCCTCTTGCATCGCTTGAATCCACTCAGGCTCCAGAAATGCTTCATCTACTTTGGTGGGCTCTGTGATAGAGACAAAATCAAAGTGCCCACAAAAGTTAGACAAATGTGTAGCCTTTGAGCGTGTGAGAGGACCTGGTGCCTTGATGTCGCTGATGATTTTCTCGATCTGCACTTCATTTGCAACGCGAGGATGAGCGGGTTGACGACGTTGAGTTGGCTGACCATTTCCTTCAGAGCCATTTTCCTCAGGTGCACCAGCATGATGTTCATCACGTTCTGGAATGACTTCTTCAGCAGATTCTTCGGTTGGAATGACATCCTCAGTAGCCTTGAACCTTATGGATTCCTCAGGTGACTTTTCATCTAGCACAGGAGGTAGGTGCTCTCTTTGCGAGCCATTAGTTTCATCGAACTGCACATCTACAGTTTCAACAACCATGTGATGAACGGTGTTGAAGACTCTGTAGGTGTGCGAGTCCTTTCAGTAACCAAGCATAAAACCTTCATGTGCTTTCGATGCAAATTTAGAATTGTGATGAGGATCTCTAATCCAACATTTAGCACCGAAGACTTTGAAATAACTCACATTGGGTTTCTTGTCAGTGAGGAGTTCATATGAGGTCTTTTTGAAGATTTTGTGAAGATATACCATGTTGATGATGTGGAGCGCATTATCAATTGCCTCAGGCTAGAAATGACGAGGCGTCTTCTATTCGTCAAGCATGGTGTGAGCCATCTCAACAAGAGTCATGTTCTTGCGCTCCACAACGCCATTCTGCTGAGGAGTATAAGTGCCTTGTAGTCTCCACGTTCTTGTATCATCAGTGCAAGAGTGTCAAATGAGGAATCAAGCGATCTCAGCAATTTCTTCACCACCTCATGGTCGGTGATGTCAATGGCACCAAGTGCTTGAAGCTCATTTGAGATGTCAGTGAGGCGATTGAAGGTTTGCTGAACATTTTCATTGTCGAGTCTTTTGAAGCGGTTGAAGAGATTGCCAAGAACGTCAACTCGAGAGTCACGCTGTGTTGAGACTCCCTCGTTGACTTTGGACAGCCTATCCCAGATAAGCTTAGCTGTCTCCAAAGCACTCACTCTGCCATACTGCCCTTTGCTCAGATGGCCACATATGATGTTCTTCGCTTGAGAATCGAGTTGCTTGACTCTCTTCACATCAGAAGCGTTGATGGTAGGAGTGACAGAGGGAACACCATTTTCCACAACGTTCCAAAGATCATTGTCAATTGCCTCAAGATGCATTCGCATCTTATTCTTCCAGTAGGGGTAGTCTGTCCCATCGAAGGTAGGACACCCAGCAGAGACCTTGATCATACCTGCGGTCGACATAACTAAAACTCCAGGCGGTCAAACCAAAATCACACAGAATAGGGGAGTACCTTTCTCTAATACCAATTGAAAGTGCGTTATATCGACTAAAGGGGGGTGAATAGGCGATTTTTACAAATTTGTCACTAAGGAATTTCAGGGTGAGGAAATTCCTAAGTCATGAACAACTAGCAGTGGAATAAGTACTCAAAAGTAAGCATAACAAAGCAGTAGCACAGTCATCATGATGAAATGAAAACAAGCAATGAGTACAGGAAGCGTAAACATAGGATAAGCAGGCCGAAGACAGACTGACTGAAGAAACTGAACTGAGGAAATTGAGAAAGTCTTCATTAAAAGTCTTCAAAAAGTAACGATCAGGTACAACAACACAGTAATGAGGAAATGAAAGGGTTGAGGAAATAGAACCAGTAGCTCGGTGAAGATAGTGATTTGGTAGACCAGTTCCAACTATTGTGACAGTCGTACGTTTGGTTGGAGCGGCTAGGTATTTAAACCTGAGGACACACAGTCCTCACTACAAAAAAATACACTTCCGTGATGATACGTGTTTGTCACAGTAGGTCGTGTTTTCTGTCATGCATGTACATCCATGACAAATTTATGATAGAATCAAGATAGTCATACCTGTGATGTCGTAGAAGTGTTCCATGACATTGCCAAAATTATCATCACGGAAGTGTCCACTTCCATGACGATAAATCACGCGTCACAGAAGTGCTTTTGTCAAGGGTGACCGACACGTGGCATCCACCGTAACGGAACACCGTTAAGCTATCGGGTCGGGTTTTGGATCCGATAACCCGTTAACAGCCCCGACCAATGGGAAATTTCCACGTGTAAAATTCTTATTGGCCGGACGAAACACGTGTCAGCTCGTCAGTGGGTCAGATAGGCGCCTATGATACGTCGACACGTGGCACGGCCCAACAGAGGCCCATTCCTGTGAAAAGGCCGGCCTGTTTGACTTGGTCAAAAGGTGGTGGGCCGGCCCATGGAAAGCCTGTTAACGGCCTGTTCGCATATAGCCCATTTACAACCCGCTAACCCAAGGCCCATTACGCCCTATTCGAATTAGGCCCAATAGTGTCATCTGGGCCATCCAATATGATTCCAGCCCATTTTCACTTCTGGCCCATGACGTCTTTCGGCCCATATGAGGCCCTATGTAACTCTTGGCCTATTAACGGCCCGTGGTGAAACTGGCCCGTAATGAACAGTGTATCACTTTACACCCATTAACGGCCCGTGGTGAAACTGGCTCGTAATGAACAGTGTATCACTTTATACCCATTAACGGCCCGTTATTCCGTTGGGACGTTTCCAACCCATGTTATCTTTCGGCCTTCTCAGAGCCCATTTATTCTTGGGCTCATTTCCAACATTCATTTACTTACGCCCCGTTACTGTCATTTTCTGCTTCTGGGCCAAATTCAGCCCGTGGTTACAGTCGGCCCGTTTGTGGTCCGTTAATACATTGGGCCGATTTCATAGCGTAATCAAATACGGCCTATTAACGATGGCCCGTTATGGTCGGCCGATGAACGGACGATTCCAACTCTAGCCCGTTTACGGCCATAATGCGGTCTGTTTGGCCCATGTTTGGCCAATCGATTATACGGCTCGTATAAGGCCCATTGATAATACGGCCCGCAGAAGGCCCATTGTTTCTACGGCCCGTAGAAGGCCCATTGTCTCTACGGCCCGTAGAAGGCCCACTGTCTATGGCCAGTAGGAGGCCCAGTGTCAATACAGTAAATATTAGCCCATGGTTATTGTGGCCTAGTTTTAAAAAATAGGTTATTGCAGCCACTAGCTAACCGCGGAAAAAGAACTGCAATGACTACAAGCAAACGAATAAACAAGACAACAAGGAAATAAATAAGCAAGCAACTAACGCTAGGCTATCACGGCTATTACACATATTACATCCACTGGGCATCAAAGTTCGCCACCAGTGCAAATATAGGGAACAAAGCAGCATATCATATACACTGGTTGTCAAAGTTGGCGACCAGCGCAAATAAACGCCGGCAGCAAAACAAATCCAGAACTGAAACCACTTCAGAAGATCTCAAGAAACAATATCCTGGGTACCCATAATGCTGGCAAGATGCTTAGCAAGCTTATTAACTTTCTCTTGTTTGGCGCTTAAATCCTCCAGCGCTTGCTGTTGCACCAGAAAATATGCATCTGAATTCTGCAGGGACTTCCTCAGTCCTTCAGCTTCCTGTCGCAGCACATCTGATCGAGTAGCTTTTGAAGTTGAGACTCAAGAAGACGAACTAATTCAGGCAGCGAGTTCGAAGAGCTTGTGCCAGCAATAGTGGCCAGTAACTCGAACACTACATCAAGACAGGACTTTTGGGTTCCCTCACTGTCGTCAAGATAGTTTTTATCAGCTTTCTTGGAGACCAACAGGGATGTCTCACTATCTTGAACCTTATCTGCATTACTTCCTTTACCATTGGATAACGCGGTACTGTTCTCCAATATTTTGTCCGCATTCTAAAAGAGAAACAAGCAGACACATCACATGTTTACCATGTTGTATATGAAACTCATTTTGGTAAATGAGTTCAGTAGTAAAGTGGACATGATAACAGCATGAAACAAACATATATCTATGTACCATGGTCACTTTATGGTCTATATCATTCTAGTCTGTGTTGCCAAATCAAGATAGAGACACAGTTCAAATAATATTTGTTCAAGACAAAGCAGAATAGACAGAATATAAGTGTGGGTAACTATAGAGCAATAACAACACTTGTAATGTGCATGACATGAGAACATAACTGTTTATTCAATTGAAACTGAAATCAACATAGAGCGGGTTACAACAGCAAACCAGTTAAAGATACAGGTTTAAAACATACCTATTGCGCCATTGGAGTTTCAATTCCATCCTTTAAATTTGAAAATAGTTGGTATGAGTAAATATAGTCATGCAAGAGCAAAGGAGTATGAACCATAGCTACAGAACCTGACCTGAGAACAAATCTTCTTCTTCTTTAAGCGTTGAGTTGGGATTCGGAGTGGTGGTCCTCGTGCTTTGGGCACTGCAGTTCCCTTACTAACTGCTCGTGTTTGGGTGCTCTGTGGTGGAGACGGTGCTGTGTCAACTGGAACTGGGTTACTATCTGCCGGGGTTGGGGTTAGAAGGGGTGTAGCTGGTTCTCTGTCCAACTTGGTAGGGGTACAATCTGCGAGAGTCTGGGTTATGTCTGGTGGATCTGGTCCTTGGGCAAGTACAACCGTGGTTCTATCTGCATCAACTGGTAGCACTATCTTTTCTAAAGACTGTGTTGTTACTCCTTTAGATACTGGCATCATGCTTTCCAATTCAAATAGCTGGTAAACAAGAAAAGTAACTGAAAGTATAGACATTGTATGATAGACAGGTGCAATGGATAGTGGGGAATAAAAGAGGGCATTAAATAATTCATATTTATGTTGTCTAACCAAACAGGATAGCATGACACAATTTCACATATACGATGGCTAACCAAACAGGATAGCATGACACACTTTCACATTATGATGGCTAACTAAAAAAGATGGAAAGACATAGTTCAAAATATGAGACTATGTAAATAGGATGACATGACATAACTATATAATGTGTTTATTAAATAGGTTGGCATGCCATAATTCACATACATTCACGGATAGAATGCCATAATTCAAAATATGATGACTGTAAACACTAAACAGGATGAGATGATATAATTATATGATGTCTTTATTAAATGGGTTGCCATGCCATAATTCAGATAGATGATGTGTATGTACTATGTAAACATGATGGCATGATATAATTCAAATATATGATTTATATAGTAAGCAAGTAAGCAGATGGCAATCCATATATGATGTAAAAACTAAGCAATGCAAGACAACATGCATGACATGGGTAATATAACCCTGCAAAGTTTGAGCATAGACCTCAGGGGGAAAATAGGACTGGTCATCAGTCTCTGAATCCTCCTCTGAGGAGCTGTCTGTAACCAGCAAGATGTCTGCTTCAGCAGGTAGCATTGTCTGCTTTGAATACCTTGTTTTCACTCCAGATACTTCCATCACCGCTTCAAATGGCTGATGCACAGGAAGAGTAGTTGAATATACAAACGTTGTCGACAAATGGAACACGTAATACAAAAAAAGGATAGCATGATATAATTCACATACATGATGATTGGCTAAACAACATGGCATTTCATAATTCACATATATAATGCCTTTGCAACAAGATAGCATTGTATAATTCACATATACAATGTCTTGCAACAAGATGGCAATGCATAATTCACATATATGGTAATTAGACACTGAACAGGTGGCATTCACACAAAGCATGTCTAAACTAATCAAATGGCATAGCAATGCGATACACCATACGCACGATATGAGCAACATAACCCTGCCAAGTTAGAGCATACACCTTGGGGGGGAATAGGACTGGTGATCTATCTCTGAATCCTCCTCTGAGGAGCTATCCGTAACCAGCGAGATATGCGCTTCGTCACATAGCATAGTCTGCTCTGAAGACCTTGTTTTCACTCCCGAATTTGCCATCACCGTGTCAAATGGCTGATGCACACGAAGAGCAGTTGAATGTAATGACATTGTTGACAAATGTAATATGTAACGAAAAAAAGGATGGCCTGATATAATTTACATATAAGATGACTGGCTAAGCAGGATGGCATTGCAAAATTCACATATATGATGCCTGGCTAAACAAGATGGTGTTGCATAATTCACATAAACGATGAATAAATTAAACAGATGGCATTCGCACAAAGGATGTCTAAACTAAGCAGATGACATATTTGATGTATAAAGTAAGCAATGCAAGACACCATATGCATGATATAACCAACATTAGCATGCCAAGTTAGAGCGAAGACCTCAATGGGTAAATAGGAGTTGTCTTCTCCTTCTGAATCCTCCTCAGAACAGATATCTTCCTCTCGATTACAATCCGAAATGCATGGAGGGGAGGCTGCTTTTGCGCCTACCATGGAGCAATGTTTGCATGAAATTTTATTGCCACGCAAGGCTCGTCTCTTTTGCTCTACATGTTCAGTTCCATTGTTTACAATAACTATCATGCATAGGAATAAAACATAGTGAGATTATGTAAGGAGTGCATGCAGAAATCCAGAGTGATGGTAGCAACCTGTGGATAGACCCAAAACCAATAATAGCAGGCAGATAATGGCTTCAGTTAAAAAATACAGATAATGGCTTCTTTACTGTTTGTTTCCCACCCAACATGAAACTCATAGTAGACACCGAAGATTAACCAGATAGTAGATAGATACTATAGATAGCGGCCCCGATATGTACCCCACAACCATTTAAAAACTCAAGTTTGACCATTAGTTTGGAGCTGACTCAGAGTCTAATCGGTGAACAGGAGGATAAAGTAGCATGTAATATTAAGCGATGCATAACGTAAGCAGACACGAAAGAGTGCGACCTCTCTTGCGGACCCGTGTAGTCCTCGAGGTCATCTGCTTGGTTGATGATGGTAGTGTAGTTTTCATGGCTGCCAGCGGCGGGGAAGAAGATCTGAGGCGACGAAAGACAGTCTGGAGGCCGGATCCCTGCTGTGCTAGACCCTTCTGTCGTTGGAGTAGCTGAGCTGGGGTGGACGACGGCGCAGCAGGAGCGGGACAAACCACGCAAGGTTTTCTTTGACAACTATCTGTAAGAGCACTAATTCTGTAAGGGCTCGTTTGAATTGGAGGATTCCAACAATGCATGGATAGGAAATAGACAGGAATAGGGTAGGAATGCACGTGCAAAACAGAGAATTTAAAAACACAGGATTTCTGCCAATCTGGGTGTTTGATTCACAACAATTGGAAGATCACAGGATGCAAAGAAGCATGGTGAGATTAAGTCAAACCACAAGAAAATGTACGGTTATAATGCTATTATGCTACTATCTCTTAGTCTTGTGCTTCATGAATAGGAATTTGAAAAGGAGGACAAGTGAAAATTAACATTCCTATGTTTTTTTCTTTCAAGGAGACACTAAAGGAACAAATCCGTGTGCTCAGTGGACAATATATATAACATGTAGAGTAAAAAAGAGATGCAACAAGTGTACAACCTCTTTGGCGAAGCCATGTCGATCTCAGCGTGATTGGGTTGGCTGGTGAGGATGCTCCGGCTGACTTGGCTGTCGGAGGAGGGGAAGAAGATCTTAGGCGTCTGGAGATGGAGCCCGAGGTACTGCTCCGCTGTGATGGAGGGTTTCGTCGTTGGAGCAGCTCCGGTGAGTTGTACGACGCCAAGGCTGAAGCAGGACAAGAGAGACAACGAACAACGTTAACCTGAGTGGAATTCTAATAGCATCTCCAATACAAGACGTAAAATACATAACCACAAAGTGCTAGATGTAAAATACATCAGCCGCTCATCTCTGAACTTAACTTTCGAAACTAAACTTAACTGTCGAAACTGAAATTAATTGTCGAAACTGAACTTAACTGTCGAAACTGAATTTTGTTGTCAAAACTGAACGCACTAGAAAGGTGAGGCTACACGTCGGTCGACTGACTTTTTCATCTCTGGTCAGTCAATTTTGCAGCCGTTGGATACGAAATCAAGGGCATGTCGTTCATCTTCAACCTCCACCCCCTGAGCCGGCCAAACAGCAGCCCCCCCCCCCCGCCCGCGGCCGGCGGTGCGCCGCCACGCCCACCCCGAAAACACTCCCCACCGCCGGTCCGCCGCCGCCCCGGCCATCCGTCTAGCCCCCCCCCCCCCCCGTGCCGAGCTTTTTCTCTGGCGATCCCCACGCCACCGCCCCGCCAATGCCCCGCCACCGCCCCCATCCTGAACCCTAAGATAGATAGTGGGGTACCTCTCCGGCGAGCCCCCCTCCCCGCTGCGGCTGGTTCTTCCTTCACCCCGGCGGCGTCAGAGTGAAGTGTAGCTAAATCGGAGCATCATCGCAAGCAAGAGCAAGAGTAAGAGCAGCAGCGCGAGCAAGAGCAGACCAGGCAGGGGACCGAGAGCAAGAGCAGAGCAGCAGCGTGAGCGAGAGCTAAAGCAGCAGCAGGTCCTACTGATGTGGACGTCGCCGCCGAGGGAGCGACGCCGTGGAGGAAGTGGCCGGCGACGCCGTCGTGGAGGAAGTGGCCGGCGACGCCGCCGTGGATGGAGCCGCGCCGTGTCGGCTTGGGACCGAGCGCCGGCAGCACTGTGAGATCGAATCAAGAAGAAAATGTGGCGTTTAGTGTACAACCTCTTTGGTGGCGCCGATTAGGCCGCAGCTTCATCCGAGGAAATGGAGATGATGATGCTCTTCCGGTGGTGCAGGTGAAGACGGTGGTGTGGGAATGGAGGTGGCACGAAAGACGACGGGAACGTCGGGGCAGCTCCTTGGAGGTGGAGGACGGGGTGGCTGAATAGGTGGGACGATGAGATCGACGACGCATTCTCATCCGATACGGTGGATGAGGGACGTCGAGGTGTTGCTGTGGACGACGTCGTCGGGGAAGAGGCTCCGGCTGGGTGGCGGACGAAGCAGGGTGTGGGGTTTCGTCGCGGGTTTTCGCGGCCTCGGTGTACGAATGGGTGGGCGGATGGGATGGCAGTGGGGAACCATGGCTTAGAGACGCGCTTGTCCGAAATGTGGGGTAAGTTACGAAAGTACCCCCACCGATTTGAGGCGGTTCTTTCGGTTCAGGGGTACCACGGGCATTTCGCGTGTCGGGATTTCACAGGAGGTGGGAGTTTTCGCGCGCGTTGTAATTTCGGAATAGCAAGGCGCGGGTTGAGATGGAGGGAGTTGTCGGAGCACAACGAGACAAAGATATATCTTAAATATGTCGGGCTAACAAGGCGCGGGTTGAAATTTCCGGACAAGCCTAACGTGTATTGTCCCAAATCAATGCGCCCTACAAATGTCATTCAAAACTTTGAATTCATGTTATGTTCAATTAAAAGATTTCGCTACGTGTATAATGCATGCAACCTACTACTCAAATGAACGTTTTAGTCCATTCCAAACGTATATACTACCGCTTCAATATGAACTAAATTTGAATTCATTTCTCTATTTGAATAAGATCTACAGTAATGATTGTTGTGAAGTCAAAGCATTTGAATTCGTTTCTCTGTTTTAATAAGATCTACAATCATCATTATTGTCAAGTTAAACCATCGTTTGTGTATTATCTTCACAGCACACCACATGATTAGTCTTGAGTTACATATGAACTATGTGTACTATATGAACTCGAACTAGATTTTTTGAATCCACTTTATTTTGATTTCAAATCACATTACATTTCTAGCTCTAGCTAGATCTTCATAATCTAAACCAGGTCTCTTATGTATAATGTGTTTATCACATTATGTATGGTGCCCCGCCCCCTACGCCTACAAGTATTTAGATGTGAGTTGCAAACACCACACACATTACCACAAATTCAAATAAAATGTGAGAATGTTCGATATATAGTATTGTTTAGATTGTTCGATATTTAGTTGTAAGCTGCAAACGCCACACATTATCACAAATTCAAATAAAATGTGAGGTTGTTTGATGTATAGTATGGTTTAGGTTGTTCGGCATTTAGCTGTGAGTTGCAAACGCCATGCATTATCACATTATGGTATAACATGTGCACAACACGTGTATCACCGCTATATTCATGCATGCAATGTTAAAAACACTATGATCTCCTATTCAAATATATGAATCCGCTTTCATACCAAATTATGATCTTTGTTAGTCTCTTACACCCACACAATCCTCTAACCTTTGTAGCTACCACTAACTTTCTCTCGTGCATGCACATGCCCTCCCCTCCCTCGGCATTCTATCCACCGGGCACATTCTTTTTTTTCTTTAGGTCGTTCTCCCAGAGTCTCCACAACTCCTTTCCGACACACACCGATCGATAAACCTCTCCAGCGATGCCTGCCTACAACATACAAACACACCTTCAATCTCCTCCTTTATGTGTCCTTGCCTCGTGTCTCTCATACGGTCAGACACACGTGTAAACTCTCACCCCTCTTTTCATCGCTCTCACAACCGCACACTCCTCCCCCTATCTAGCTAGTAGTTGGGCCTCTCGCACCACCTCCTAGCTCCATTCTCTCTGTCGATCCGTCTCACTGGGCCTTATTTGCCTCTAACAAATGGACGTACACCGACCGATCTCCCGCTATACATATAGCTAGCTAGGTCCTTATAACTCGTTTTTACCCACACGTTAATCGATCTACCTCATTAGTTGTGTCTCTCCCTTCCTCCGACAAACAACAATTGATCTACCGATCTAGTTAGGTTTGCTTACCAAACACATGGTTCCCCTTCATCATCCATGGATGTGTCCCGACAGATCTATCACGCACAGGCACACAGAAACACATCTCCACTCTTATTGATAACATTGCAGTTCCACCCTTAGTTTGTCTAGTAGGCCTCTCCCACCATCTTCGAGAAGCAACTCCATCACCCATCCAGCACTCTACCCCTCTCCCTCCCTCTCCCTCCCTCCCTCTCCTCTCTCTCTCTCCCATCATATTTCCCGTCCTTCAGTTATGTATGGATGTCGATCGATCTCCCTCAAGACATAGCTGGGTCTCTCCTTCTCAACACATATACGAGTCGTTCTACCTCTATAGTTGGGCCTCTGCCTACCCCTCCCACCACCCGTCCCCCCACACACACCGATACATCAGGCGCTCTAGTCATGTCTCCCTGCCACACACAAACTTGACGTGTGCCCTCTAACGTTCCGGTAGGCCAGTCGCCCTATATCTTTGACTTGTACACACACACAATTTCGATGGCTCTCTTCATCGATCTTGCACCCACCCACTTGATCCTCTCTTCGACTCTATCGATAGCTATGACCCCTCCCTCTCTTCTCGTGGATTGCCCGACCCTCTATGTATGTTATGGATAGGCCTCCATTTCACACTTGCACGCAAAAATTTGTTTGAGATGTCATCGACACATATTCCCACAAATAATTCACGAAATCAACCCCCACCCCACCCACACCCCATAACAAAAAACACTCACGAACGCGGTTTGTATCTCTCACACACACCCACGTAGGCGGGGGACGTGCACGAAGAGAAGAGGTGCATGCACGGCGCACGTACTCCCGTCTCTTTCCCAACCACACCCGCGCGGGTACATGGTGGAGCTCATTTCTGTACGAAAAAGGCAGACCACGTGGTAATTTGGCACGTGTACTGGTTGTCCACTTGGTGGAGGGAGGATCGTCTACCATGGGTGAACAAACAAATTGCGACTTGACGTGTTATGTTAAAAAAAAGAGGCAAACCATGTGGGGCCTACCTTAGAGGCAAGGCTCTATACACCGGAGTACTTTTGATGTGTCCCGTCAACTCGCAGAACAAGGAGAAGCTTGCTTAGTACGCCATCTCCCCCGCCCACGGGCGCGGTGGCTCGCAGGATGAGGTGAAGCTTGCTTACTATGCCTTACGCCCGCTCCCTCGCCCATGCGCGCGGTGGCTCGCAGGACGAGGAGAAAAATTTACTACTCCCTCCGTTTACTCCTCGTCCCTACTACCTTGGTTATAGAGATTATACTATCATATTGTTTGAAATATATATGTCCTTTAGTAGATTTCAATATGAACTACTAGTACATACTCCAAACACTGATGTATATAGACGTATTTTAGAGTGTAGACTCACTCATTTTGCTCCGTATGTAGCACTCTCCACCCTCGCCCACGTGGTGGACGTGCAGCAATTCATTCGGTCTCATATAGCCAGAACGATATATACTGCACTACCATTATTGCTCGACTTCCCGAAGAGGCGAAGAGCCAATCGCAAGGTTAATATTTTGGAGATGCCAAGCGCAAGGTTATAGGAGAACGAGTAGTAGGTGCCACGTCATTTATAAATAAAGTTTTTTTTCTTCAGTGGCACGTTCACAATATGATAGGTTCATATGGAGAGAAAAGGAAACCGCTCCAGTATATACATAGTTGGGACGGGCCAGCCTACACGGTTGTTTGCTGGGGTTGCTCTCTTCACACTCTCTCGCACAAAACGACTGTGGCCACATCTCTAACATCCCGGCGGATCACGTCCACTTGGGGAATGTCAGCGTTCTGGGAACGGGGGTCCCCAGACTTGCCTGCCTGTGGCCTACGGCGTGGCTCGAAAGGGGGCCCAGCACGACCCATCTTCATCAACACAAGACCCAAGACCCTCGCGAGGGGCCAAGCATCATGGGGCGGACGACACAGCGCTTCCTCAGGCGCGGCCTCATCAGGCTAGCTCACGAGGAGGCGGAGAGATCAAGGCAAGGTACCTCACGAGGTGCCCATGACGCAAGCCATGACGACCAAGGGTGCTAGGCGGGCGCCAGCCCGTGCAGTGCCTCCCTTTCCTCTTTGGTGCAAAGGGGGCAAGCGCAGGCGAGAGGATCAAGCAAAGGCATCCATTTCGGTGCAACAAGACCAAGACTAGTCCAACGGTGGGAAGGAGGTCATCGTGGAGCCCAGAACGGCGTCACCACAGGGCCTTTGGCAGGCGAGGACCAACTTTAGTCAGGATAAGTGTACCAGATGTTCCCCTTCAAATTGGCCAATTGTTGGCGCCCTTCCCGCTCAATATTTGGGAAGAGGCCCAGGGCCTTTGCCTATATATAGGACTAGCCACCCCCAGGGTAGAGGCATCGAGAAACCAGTTAGAAAGACCCAGGCAGCAGAGAGAGAGAGAGAGAGAGAGAGAGAGAGAAAGAGAGAGAGAGAGAGAGAGAGAGAAAGACGGCTGAACTCCGCCTAGCAGTTCATCGTCCCAGCTAAGAGCAGACCCTCGCGAGGCTGTTCTTCCTTGTATTGTTCATCATCATCAGCCCAAGAGGCAATCCACCCACCACAAACCACAAACTAGAGTAGGGTATTACACCACAATGGTGGCCCGAACTAGTATAAACCTTGTGTCTCTTGTGTTGTTCTTTCAGTAGTTTAGATCTTTGCGAGACGGAGAGGTAGAGGGCATAATCTCTGCGCGCACCCCAGAGTTCGAACCTTAAGGGTCTGCCGGAACCCGAAATCCGAGATTTGGCGCGCTAGGTAGGGGTGCGCCGGAATTTGTCTTTCACCGCTCCGTTCTCCTCCGACCGTCGCGTCCATGTCTGACGCTCGTCGGGCCCGCGCCGAGTGCCGGGCCGCCATCGCTTCCCGCGTCGCCCAGACGGATCCCGTCGGTGGGCGTCCTCGTCGTTCCCCGTCGCCCGCCATCAACGCCGCCACCGGCTCGGCGGGGAACGAGCAGCAAGCGTCATCTCAGCATCCGTCCGTGCGGCAAGACGGCCGCACCGCTACTCCATCGCTCACACCAGCTGGCTCTTCGTCCCGCGCGCTCCGTGCACCCTTGGGGGCTCGAGCTGCGCTCATCGCGGCAAACGAGCTCCTGCGCTACCGTCCCGTCGATGACGTCTATGAAGAGTGGCTCGACCGCGTCGCCGAGCTCGTCCGCGCCGCAGGGGGCTCTCCTGCGCCGTCCGCTCCGCTGCGCCGCACCCTGCCCCGCGCGGGCAATGAAGCTCCGGGAGCGTACCAGCCGCCTCCTCTCCAAGAAGACGCCATGGCTCCAAGGCGCGTGGCCCCTGGGCGGAACCCGCTCCGTCAGGTACCAGCCCAGCAAGAATGGAGCTGCCAAGAAGTCCCTCGACCGCAAGAGGCTGCACGGGCGCTCCCTGCTCCAGCTCCGGCACGTCAAGACCCCGCGCTGCTTCCAGCTGCAGCGCATGGGGACCTGCAAGGCCAAGCTCTCCCTCAACCAAAGCCTCCCGTGGCCACCGCAGGCTGCCGCGCCTACACCACCGAGCTGCGCAGCGTCGCATGGCCCGGCAAGTTCAAGCCAGACCTGCCTCCTCGCTACGACGGCACGACCGACCCTGCAGAGTTCCTCCAGCTCTATGAGTTGGGCATCGAAGCTGCCAGCGGGGATGAAAAGGTCATGGTGAACTGGTTCCCCATGACGCTCAAGGAAGGAGCTCGCACCTGGCTCCTGAACCTGGCCCCAGGAACGATCTCTTCCTGGGACCAGATGCGCACCCGCTTCATCGCCAACTTCCAAGGTACTCGCGACCGGCCGCCTGCCGTGAGCGACATGCGCTGCATCAAGCAACAACCCGGAGAGACCCTGCAAAAGTGCATCCAGCGCTTCAACAGTGCGCGCCTCAAGATCCCCAAGGTGTCCGAGGAAGCCATCATCTCAGCCTTCTCCGATGGTGTGCGCGATGTCAAGATGAAGGAGGAGCTGGCGATGCATGAAGACCTATGCACCTCCCTGGAGCTGTTCAACTTGGCGACCAAGTGCGCCAGGGCTGAGGAAGGGCGTCTCTCCCTCCTCGACCTGCCTGTCGCGGACCCAGAAGAGAAGAAGCCCAAGGCCAAGGACGTGAAGCGCAAGGGGGCCGCCGTGCTCACAGCAGAACTAGACACCAAGCGGGGCAAAGATCTGCCTGAATCCTCCAGGGGTAGCCGGTACTGTGTGTACCACGACCTCCACACCCACAACACCAATGAATGCCAAGAACTCCGCGCCGTACGGGAAGGAAGGATCGGCCGTCGTCCTGACCGCGCTGACCGGGGCTATGGCCGAGGAGGAGGAAGAAACGCAGGACGCTGGGAAGACCGCGGCCCGCGCCAAGGGTGGCGTGATCAACCTCGCGAGGACCACTGGCGAGACCTGCCTCGTGAGGGGGACTGGCGGGATCAGCCTCGTGAGGATCGCCCGCAGGGCAATGCAGGCCTCCCTCCACTGCCGCCTCAGCCAAGGAGGAACGAGGACCGCCATCAAGAGGAGGTGGCTGGGGGCTTCCAGGAGCCACGCGCAATCGCCTGCATCCTGGGCGGAGCTCAAGCCCCAGCCTCCCAACGCATCTTCAAGCAGTTTCCCCGCGAAGTGAATGCAGTCCTCCCCAAGCTCGAAGCAACGCGCCCTCTCAGGTGGTCGGCGTGCGCCATCACATTCAGCTCAGCGGACCAGCTCAAGTGCGCGGCCACAGCCGGAGTCCTCCCGATGCTTTGCTCCCCAGTCATCAGCAACGTACTGGTCACCAGGACCCTCATTGATGGTGGAGCAGGGCTCAACGTCCTGTCCGTGGAAACGTTCAACAATCTCCAAGTGCCCTATGATCAGCTTCAGCCAACCAAGCCTTTCTCCAGAGTCACCGACGGTTCCACGATCCCAATCGGTCAGGTCCGCCTTCGTGTCACCTTCGGGGCCCGCAACAACTACCGCACTGAGCTCATCGACTTCGACGTCGCCCACATCCGCCTGCCGTACAACGCCATCCTCGGGTACCCAGCGCTGGCCAAGTTCATGGCCGTAACTCATCATGGCAACAACGTCCTCAAGATGCCAGGGAGTGGCGGAGTCATCACGGTGCCCTGTGAAGAGAAGGATGTGGTGTGTTCCCTGGAGCGATCCTTTCATGCCGCGTCACTGGAAGACCCGGATCGCAGAAGCAGGAGGCTTCCCGAGACCACCCCCAAGAAGAAGAAGGCATCATCCGGACCGGCCCCTCAGGAGGCAGGCCCCTCAGGGCCCGCGTCTGCCCAGGGGGAACCTCCTTCCATCACATAGGAAAGCGCGCCCGGCGCCCTCCTCAGGCAGGGCTCGGGGGCTCTCACCTGGAGAGCCACCGACCTGGCCAAGGTCACGAGGGAGGCGCTTGGGCACCACGTGGAGGCGTGCTTCGAAGCACGTTTCCCTCGAGAAGGAGCAAGGCAAGGAAGGTCAGACCAGCAGGAGTTCGTCAACAAGGCCGTTCAAGAACTACAGGAGTCAAGAATCATGAGAGGTTGCCGCCGTCCACCGGCTGTGGCTCCCCATCCAGGCGAGGATGGTGGGATGCGCATCTGCATCGACGTACCAGGGCTCAATCAGGTCGCCACGATGGAGAACCTCTGGCCCTCGCAAGTGGGGCGCTGTGGAGGTCCACCCCACAGCTACGTTCGCATGCCTTACGGCTTGCCGAGCGTGGCTGCTACGTACCAGCGCCTCATGAGGGGCATCATGGAGACTTAGGAAGACAGGCGTTCCGCAGCCCTGGCGGAGATGGAGATGATTCGCGAGGAGCCACCAGCGCCTCCGGAGCCTCCCGAGGCCCCTGGGCCTGGGGGCTCGTGAGGATCGGCTTCCGCAGCCCACCGAGTCTGCTGCACTAACACCACTTCGTCCTCGACATCTTCAGGTGACATCTTTCAAGCTTCGTTTCAGGCTGGGAGCACCCTCCAGGGCTGCATCATTCCCAGGCCGCGTGGGTCCGTCCCTGCGGCATGTATCCCTTTTTATTTTTCGGTCCTTAGCTTGCTTTGTTGGGGGCGCCCCTCGGGCTGCATCATCCCCAGGCCGCTCGGGCCAGGCCCAGTGGCGTGTATCTCCCTTGCATTTATTTCCAGCTATGCATTCGCCTATCATGCTTGATTACTTGATGTCTGTCCACGACACCTCTTATTCTCCATGTCGACCACTTGCACGTTAAAGGGGGGGTACCTGAGCATCGCGACTCAGGGCTCTTACTGGCTCTCCAGCCCTCACCCTCTGGCCTTATCCACGGCATCGCCACCTGGCATACCAGCGACGGCTGAGACAAGCTCGAGGGCCGGGACCCGAGGACGTAGAGTGCCGGCATCTAACCAAATTTGCAGGAACACATCTCAAGATACGGCCCAGTGCCAGGCGCAACCCGCCTAGAGGTAGGGCCCCGTGAGTCCCGCGCCGGCTCACGGGCGCCCAGGCACACCTCACCTGCGCCAACCAGCAAGCCTCTGAGCAACTAACGGCCGACTGCTAATTGTCGTGGCGACCCCTTCTTCCTTCTATGATGAGTTTGCAGGATCCCCAGAGGGAATGGCGCCTGCTGAGGCCCTCACGGAGTTCCTTTCACCCTAGTCCGCGCGAACCGCTTGCACGTTAAAGGGGGGGTGCCTGAGCATCGCGACTCAGGGCTCCTACCGGCACTCCAGCCCTCACCCTCTGGCCTTGTCCACGGCATCGCGACCTGGCATACCAGCGACGGCTGAGACAAGCTCGAGGGCCGGGACCCGAGGACGTAGAGCATAAAGGGGAGCAAAGGTGAGGGAGAAAGGGGAACGCGAGTACCTCGCCAAGAGACACCGCTCCTGCTGACGCGCGGACCCGACGATACACCCGGAATAACCCCTGATTAGCAAGATAAGTCACTTCTCGAAAGCACCGGCTACCGTGGCACTACCCCCGCACCTACCGCAATTCCGTACTAGCGACGTCACTCCCCTTTCTCAATGAGCGACGGCTGCTTGGGCGCCAAAGGGGACCTCCTGAGCATCGCGACTCAGGGGCTCTTACCGGACCCCGGGTCGCTCACCTCCTGGCCTTGACCACGGCATCGCGACCTGGCATACCAGCGACGGCTGACGCCGCCTTGGGACTGGGACCTGTCGACGCAGAGCACCAAGCCCTCGCGAGGTTCAAAAGGGAGAACTGAACTACGACGGAATTAGCAACTCGCACAGCTCCATAGCAAGAGTTACATATTAACAAAAAGGATCACAGGCACCTTACAAGCCCCCATTGGGTGCGGTGTGATTCCTCGCAGGGAACGGATCCTAAGAGATGCTAACTACACGCGCCCCTGCAAAAGACGCCATCACCAACAGTGGGCCGTCAAGCGCCGGTGCCAACCCCATCCAGATCAGAGTCGGCGACGGCCAAGTGAGCCCGCCCTACTCCGAGAGAGGCGCTGGCTCGTGGGCTCATAGCTGTCGTCGCTCGTCTCCGGAGTCGCGAAGATCTCGCTGGAGTCACTGGATCCTCCGGCGCTTCCGTCTCTTGTGGAGCCATCCAGGGAGCGGTCGGCGGGCCTAGCCCTCACCATGGCAAGGTCCTGGACACCTCTCCCGGGGCAGCACTCCAGCCGGCACCCGTTCGCGTCGAAGACCTTGAAGAACACTACGAAGCGCCATCATACTCCAGGTGGATCGTGAGGGCGCCCCTTGCTCTGCAACCCCGAGCGATCTCGCCCCAGCCGCGAGTCATGAAGACCTCGCCCGAGGCAACGACCGCGACCTCTGCACGGTCGCGGGAGTGCTGCAGTTGGCGTGCTGCAGCCATAACTCCAGGAGTCTTCCCTGCGGGATGACGGAGGCGAAGAAGGGAGGAAAGCGAATCCAAGTTCGAGGGGGCATGGCGGCGTGGAGCACGAGCTCGCGGGAGGAGCCCTCGGCGTGGACTCCAGGAGGAACGACCCACACCTTCGTGATCCGTTGGCGCGGGCGACGGTGCTGGCCACGGGGATCGGCATCGCCCCCTTCGAGGCCCTCGACGTGGGCATACAAGGGAAGCGGGAACCCCTGGCGGAGGCCGCTCGTACCAAGGCCTCGACACCACCCGACGGTCTTCCTCGTCCTGGCCGCGAAGGGCAGGCCGCTTCTTCGGTGGGAGCGGATCTGGTCCCTCTCGAGGAGCCTTTCCCTTCTCCGCTGCAGAGAACCGGTGGATCGGGGCCATCACAGCAAGACGGAGCAAGAAACGGGGCGAAGGAGAAAGCAAGGAGCCGTACTTATAGCCGGTGAAGGCCAACCGTCGGCCTCCACGATCACACGTAATCATGACACGATTTGCATGCAGGGACTTGTCCAATCCGCGCGATCATCGAGGCGTCGTGGGGAAGCGGAGGCGCCCACGTCCAATCAACCGACACGCGGCGCCCAAGGCCGCAGGCTGTTAGGGCCCGCAGCGCTTCGCCCTTGCCCTTTCGCCTCTCGGCACGGCCAAGTCCGGGCGCGCCTTGGGCCCGGGGGCTACTGTCGGCGTTCTGGGAACGGGGGTCCCCATACTTGCCTGCCTGCGGCCTACGGCATGGCTCGAAAGGGGGCCCAGCACGGCCCATCTTCATCAACACAAGACCCAAGACCCTCACGAGGGGCCAAGCCTCGCGGGGCGAACGACACGGTGCTTCCTCAGGCGCGGCCTCATCAGGCTGGCTCACGAGGAGGCGGAGAGATCAAGGCAGGGTACCTCACGAGGTGCCCATGACGCAAGCCATGACGACCAAGGGTGCCAGGCGGGCGCCAGCCCGCGCAGTGCCTCCCTTTCCTCTTTGGTGCAAAGGGGGCAAGCGCAGGCGAGAGGATCAAGCAAAGGCATCCATTTCGGTGCAACAAGACCAAGACCAGTCCAACGGTGGGAAGGAGGTCATCGTGGAGCCCAGAACGGCGTCACCACAGGGCCTTTGGCAGGCAAGGACCAACTTTAGTCAGGATAAGTGTACCAGATGTTCCCCTTCAAATTGGCCAATTGTTGGCGCCCTTCCCGCTCAATATTTGGGAAGAGGCCCAGGGCCTTTGCCTATATATAGGACTAGCCACCCCAGGGTAGAGGCATCGAGAAACTAGTTAGAAAGACCCAGGCAGCAGAGAGAGAGAGAGAGAGAGAGAGAGAGAGAGAGAGAGAGAGAGAGAGAGAGAGAGAGAGAGAGAGAGAGAAAGACGGCTGAACTCCGCCTAGCAGTTTATCGTCCCAGCTAAGAGCAGACCCTCGCGAGGCTGTTCTTCCTTGTATTGTTCATCATCATCAACCCAAGAGGCAATCCACCCACCACAAACTAGAGTAGGGTATTACACCACAATGGTGGCCCGAACTAGTATAAACCTTGTGTCTCTTGTGTTGTTCTTTCAGTAGTTTAGATCTATGCGAGACGGAGAGGTAGAGGGCATAATCTCCACGCGCACCCCAGAGTTCGAACCTTAAGGGTCTGCCGGAACCCAAAATCCGACAGGGAAGGGGTGGATGCTTAGTGTAGATGCGGTGGCCGTCGCTGACTGTGAAAACCCACTGTCGGCACGTCCCGATCAGGGGTCCCTGCCGTTCACAAAGCCGGTGAGGTTGCCTTCATCCCTTGCTCACTGCCGCGACGTGGGCAGTTGCCGCCTCTCGCCGCCCTCCTGAATGTTGAGCTACGCCCCTCAGGTACAACTCCCTTTACAGCCGGCTTGCACCACTGCTCCAGCTGCCCACATCACTCCCTGTGGATATTTATCTATACTTCTTTGCCCCGCACATACCTCTATTGGCTTCTACGTACTGTATTTGTGATGAGTTTATGTCTCATCAACTAGTCCCAGTAATCTTATTCTAATCACACTTGTTCAATTTCTTTGCCACAGGGATGCTCATCTCGATTTTGGTGAAACTGCACAAAATGATCCGCTGGTCAAAAGGTTGCAAACTTCATTTATTAGGAAGCTCGAACGTTGCCAGCAAATTGAAGCCTTGTCAGGGTTCGCGGTTCAAGGGCTAGGGACTGCATGGATCGTTTTTTTCTTTAGCTGCCTCTGTTCCAAAATAAGTGTCAACTTTAGTAGTAGTACAACTTTGTATACTAAAGTTTGCACAAAGTTGAGAAACTTATTTTGGAAAGGAGGGAGTACATATTTCCTATGATTTGTCAATCATTGAGATGCAATAGCATGCATGTTAGTCTCCTTTGTATTTGATGAAATGTTGCAACGGGAAACCTTGGATGCAAGATACATGTAACAGAAGCTGGAAGCTTCATAGCATTGTACAAACTTATCTCGCTGATAAATTACAGTACGTAATATACTAGTACTTCCTCCGTTCCTAAATATAAGTCTTTGTAGAGATTTCACCATCAACCACATGCGAATGTATATAGATGCATTTTAAGTGTAGGTTCATTCATTTTGTTCCGTATGTAGTGGAATCTCTACAAAGACTTACTATCTACTAGTAATAGCTAGCCCCCACTACTAGGAATTCTCTATCCTCTCCTTGAGCCACGTCATCAAAATTGATGTAGCCGTTAGATGAAGTAAATCAGTCCATAATAGCCATCTGATCTAGACGTTGAGAGGCTCCGCACTAAGCCACATGCAAGCATGCAGAAATACTGTGCCACATGCATGTGAGTGGGTTTTAAATCACATCAACATGTCTGCATGCAAGCATGCATCGGTAGCATGCATGTAAGTGAGGTTTTAAGTCCCATTAACATGTCAAAAAGAAAAATATAATCCCATTATCCAGTAGGAGTTGGCTGATCTTTTTTCCTTATGTGGGATGATCTAAATGATGATGGGAGTTTATTTAGTTTGGCTACCACATTTGTCATGCGGTTATAGAGTCTTTTTTGTTCTATGAAATCGATAATTTTGCGCAGAGAGATATACCGCTGTTCCGCGCCAACGCGCGGGGACTCATCTAGTAGTAATATTTAGGAACGGAGGGAGTACTATGTAAAGAGTTAGGTGTCGCACGGTGATAGTGTGAGGTGGGCCATGTAATCACCGAGCCTGCGTGTTTTCACTGCTCTTGCACGCCTCCGCTGTAAGAATGGAGAAAATCGTAATCTAGTATAGTAGTATACCTCCTTTCGCCGAAAGCATGGGACATCCAGGAGTCCTACCACCTGAGTAATAAAGACCAATGAGCCGTCAAATCACATAGACCCAGCAGTAAGTTGGACAGACGAAGCAACCATCACTCTTGCGCCAGTGAGAGGTCGCGTCCGCTCTGCCCGGGCATGAATGCAGCACCGATTCTTTGGAGCGGCGCTGACCGTTTCGGGCGGGAAGCGCACGCGATGGAGGGGCTTTGGGTGGGCCAGGCTGGTCAGGAGCGGGCGTGGCAGCTGTCCGCATGTCCCTACCGGACACACCCGGAAACGAGAGGATGCACCGACTCTCGTGGCTAAAATCGTACACTACACAACATCTCTCTGTAGGAGTAGGTCGATCTGTCGCTCTCTCTAACACACACACATGGTGTTAAACACACACACACACACACACACACACACACACACACGCCCGCACGCACACGCACGCACCTTGGTCCCGTTGCACCTTCTAACGTGACTTATTACACCTAGACGGAGGGAGTAGTAAGTATACGAGATATGGTGGCACACTGACTTAAGTCGAATACAAGTGCCCAAAATTTGTGTGCATGTTATAATAAGGATTCAGGAATGTATAAAAGGTTATTTCCCTCTCGTTGAACATAACAGGAGCGTTGTGTAGCTGGTTAGCCTGTTCACTCATCAAACTTGAGGTCTCGGGTTTGATAACTACACTTGAGCAAAATTTGTGCCAGGAGGATTCTTTGACTGGTCAAAATGTTTTCTAGGGTTTGCACGCTTCACACTCTGCAGTGTCAAACTCTCTCTTCACACTCTCTCGCCCTCTCAGCACTTGTAGTTGCTCTCTTCACACTCTCTCGCCCTCTCCAGATCTAAACAAGACTTCGTTTGCCTCTCTCTCCCCTCACTGCTGCTCAAAGAGCCGGAAGGATCCGTCCGCCGGGAAGGGAAGGAGGCTGAACGTTGTCGCCATCGGCGAGGGACTACCGGCGCAACTGTTCACTTTCCACCCAGCGGCGGCGCGGGAGGGCCTCCGACCCCTTCTTCTCTGCCGCCGTCCCGTCGCCCACCGAACCACGCCCCAAGAACCTTAAGGTATAATTTACTTACTCCACATGCATTGATCTAGCTGCATGTATACCATGAATCTAGGACGTGGTTCAAAGAGGAAAGGAGTGGGAAAAGTTGTATATAGCATGAATCTAGGACGTGGTTCAAAGAGGAAATGAAGGGGGAAAGTTGTATAGCATTAATCTAGGACGTGGTTCAAAGAGGAAAGGAATGGGGGAAAGTTGTGGGGAAAGTGTATTGCATAAATCTAGGACGTGGTTCAAAAAGGAAAGGAAGGGGCGAAAGTACAAGTTCAAAAAGGAAAGGAAGGGACAAGGCTGTAGAGTTTGAGCAGGACTAGATTTGCTGCGCTCACATAGGGAAAGGCGTCTGATAACAAAACTGGGACCAACACGGACTGACATGGAGTTTTTTTAGTCCCTACACCAAAATGTCCCTGTAAACAAACACCCTCTAATAATGCCGCTGGAAAATTGATGCAATGCCACAGTTAAAAGCAAATTACATGTTTAACGAATTTTATTGTTAATATAATCTCTATGTTAATATTAATCAATGCCACCGTTTGAGAAATGCTACTGTCTTGCTTTCTTTCCCATTTAGATAAGGTAGATGCTTCTTTTTGTTGGCTTATGTGTCATCCACCGTTATTGACCATTAATTGTTTCCTTTGCACCTCTGTGTAAACAGGGTTATCTACTTCACCTCGTTGCCATTGTGACCTTTTGTTGCACTGCACAAAACACTTTTGTTTTAAGAGTGTTTTGTGCAGTTCAACCAAAATGTCACACCGACAATGTTGCTTGATTGCTTGATCTTAGTGGAACTGCACAAGAGGAGATCTTACTTCCTATCCTTTAAGGCGAATTTGGTTCAGACCTTCTTCTTGTGAGTTGTTTGAATTCCGCATCATGAGAGGTCAGTACTAGCCTTCTTTCACATGATTCTGCAGTGTGCATTCATATGTTGTGCTACTTGTACGATAATGTTGCTTGATTTTAGTGAACTGCACAAATGGAGACAAGACTTACAATCTGTATGTGCACCGTAATATCCCATTGAGGTAAGATAAGGATATTTCACAACTGTTGGCCTGTATTTTGCCACTTTCATCAGAAAATTAAGTTTAGTACTATACTTGTGCTCCCTAGTTGACATGAAAAATCTTACATTAAAGGCGAAGCTTGTTTGTTATTGAACCAAGTGATGAAGGGGAAGAACAAGGGGAAGAAAAACAAAAATCAACTCCCGGTGCTGTAATGAAGCACTGGAACTGTGATGACACAAGTAATGATATAGTTTTGCATCTTAATTTATTGCTATGGCTGGAACGAGCAATTGTTTTGCCACTGATTTGATGCCACTCTTAATGTAATATGTAATTATCTCTACTTGTGCAAACAGGGATCTTCTTTGAAGATACCATATATTTTATTGGAACTGCACAAGAAGATGTTGGAAACATTAAACTAATTGAGGAGTATATAGTAAGCTTGGCCACCATCGTAGATAGCAACAGATGGTTCCAGGGAAATGCTTCATCTGTATGCTCTACACAATAAGCCTCCTGACAAAGGTTGGTACTCGCCCACTGATTTCATCCATATGATTGAGCTCTGTCATCTCTATTGGTGTTGTGCTACTATTTAGATACTGCCATGAAAAACTGGTATTGTCCTTGAGAAGTGCTCCATCTGTGTTGTTTTAAAGATTTCCTTTCCTTTTTTTCGAGCAAACAGTGATGCTAGCATTTAGTAGTCCTCTTGTCTTTGCACAACAGGATCATCTTCCTATGAAGAAGAATATGGAGTACGTGAAGTGACTAGTTCCGATTATGCCAGGATGAAGAAGCCCTGTCTATCTTATCATCAGAAGGAGTAGTTGAAGGATGGTTACGTTACTCCCCACAAGACCAAACTAACTTCAGCTCAGAAGGACTGACAAAATCTCCATCTTTTTGCTGTGATGCGCGAGTACAATGTTGTTCTAGGATTCTTTCTGGTGAGTTCCATTTTTCTAAAAGTGTGCTCTACATGGACCATGTATGCGCCTGTTGAAACTGTCAATTCATAGTACATTTTGCTCTATACTAATCACTTTTTTGTATTTGTGCAAACAAGGGTGCTCAGCTTGATTTCAATGGGAACTGCACAAAATGTTCATGAATACATCGAATCATTCATTTCCACCACAAGAAAGGAGGTGTCGATAAGTTCAAGGCATTGCAACATATAAGGGCGAAATCATACAAGCTACGTGCGAATTTGGTTGATTTTGGTGGAACTGCACAAAAAGAACAGCTGGTTTATTTTGCACGAGGTGCCATGTCAATGTCCGTACTGATGGCAAACCCTGCCCATTCCACAATCACAGGCATTTGATATTTCGGAATGGGACAACCTTGTCAAATTTTGCTCATTGATTTTAGCAAGACATGCGTTTGATATTTTCAAATGGGACGCCCTTTGCTGTCAACAGCATTGCCCATTCCATAATCGCAGGCATTTGATATTTTGGAATGGGACAACCTTGTCAAATTTTGCTCATTGATTTTAGCAAGACATGCGTTTGATATTTTCGAATGGGACGCCCTTTGCTGTCAGCAGCTTGATCATTTTTTTCTTTATTATTTAGTTGTGAAGTAAATATTGCCTCTGACATGTGAGTTGTTGAGATGCATAATCATTGATTGTTTTGAATGTTGTCTATGGATTGCCAGGCCTGTGTGTTTGATTGCAATGTACAGAAACGCTAAAAAGCTGCTCAAACTCTTTGTACTCCTTCTATTCCTTTTTACTTTGCACATTGTGAAAGTGCATACTTTTTTGCATAAGATTGGTCAAAGTAGAGATACTTTGAATGCAGACAAAACTTGTATGCAAACTAGAAAGGACCGGAAGGAGTACATGTGAAACTGCTGCAAATGAGGTGATCACCCTGGGAATAATGCTAGTACGTATTGTTTTGCATGTTCATCCAATGCCAGTGATACAGGAATTTGAACTAATCGAAATAAATTCATTCATATACGGTCGGATTTCATATAAACATGCCGGATTTCATAACATTTCAACTAAAAGGGGGTGCGCTGGAGGTATAATTAATTAACCGAAGCTACCCACCTGTGTCCCGCTGAGCCGAACAGAAGCTTTAGTGACTTAACTGCAGGTGCGGTTGCGTAACTGACATGTGGCCCAGATGCTTGTTGGGCCCACGTGTCAGTCAGCCAACTGCACCAGCAGTTAAGTAGAAGCAGCGTCTTTCTCCAACATAGCTCTCCGACTCCACGTCGCCGCCAAGAAGCTAACCGGCCGTCAATGGTCAACCCGCCTAGCTTGTCATAGCGATTAGGGCAACTAGGAGCCCAATGATCAGGATCACCACATGACAAACACCTTTCTTATTGTCATTCTTCTTCTTGAAGTTCGTTTTTTTAACAGCCCTGTTCTTCCCATCAAACTTTGCTTTACCACCAAACTTGCCCTTGTTCTTGAACTTGTGGGGCTGGAAGTTCTTCTGTACCATAATGGCATAGATCCTCCCTCAATTCCTCAAGCATGTGTGTCCTTTGCTCTCGCCTTTTCTTCCACATCAAGAGTCCTAATGAGATCCACGAAGGAGGAAGCTTGGTGACGAAGGAGGTATAATTAACCGGAGCTACCCACCTATGTCCCGCTGAGCCGAACAGAAGCTTCAGTGACTAAACTGCAGGTGCAGTTGCGTAACTGACATGTGGCCTGTTGGGCCCATGTGTCAGTCAGCCAACTGCACCAGCAGTTAAGTATAAGCAGCGTTATTCTCCAGCAGAACTCCCCGACTCCACGTCGCCGCCAAGAAGCTAACCGGCCGTCAATGGTCAACCCACCTAGCTTGGCTTCAACAGGAGGGTAGCAGCGGTGGCCTTACTTGGACCCGAGCGGCGGCGACCTACCGTGTTCTACTCTTCCTCGTTTTCTGTGTGGCGCGGCCTCGTTAGCAGCGGGGCGGGGCCTCGGCGGAGCCGGCGATGTCCTCTGTCTCATTGCCGGCGGGTGGCGCCTTAGCGGAGCGGTGGAAATCCTCCCCCGCGTTGCCGGCAGGGTGGGGCCTCGGCTGAGCCGGCGATGTCCTCTGCCTCGTTGTTGGCGGGGCGGAGCCGGCGGTGTCCTCTGCCTCGTTGTTGGCGCCGCGGGGCCTCGGCGGAGCAGGGCCTCGTCGACGCCAGCGGAGCGGGGACTCGTCGGAGCCGGCATTGTCCTCTGCCTCGTCCTTGGTCTCGCCAAACAGCGCCTCGCCCGCTTCATCGCCCTCTTTGCTAGCCTCTTTGTAGGCGGCCGCAGCCTCCGCCACCCGCATGCGGTACCGCCAGCGCTCGAGGTGGCCCTTGCAGGTGGAGCGGTACGAGTCGAGCAGCGCCTCCTGCTCCGCTCGCTCCGCGGCGATCTGCTCCTCCGCTTGTAGGTGCTCTTGGAGGAGATGGTGGTTATAGGCGGCGTCGGCCTGCGCCTCCCGGAACTGATCCTGACGCATCTGCCTCACACTGTCCATATATTGGGCACGGGCCTCGCCGATGGTCATGGTGCAATGCACCGGCGAGGATGGCGTGGAGGAGGGGGTTGGCACCGGATCATCGACTACCATGTTCTCCATTGGGATGTCGTCGTCCTCCGGCTGCCTACCGGCCAGCCGGTCGGCAGCAATTGCTGCCATCTCCTTGTGGTCCGTCGTTCGCCCGTCCCGAAGTGCGCCGGAGCGCGAGGAAGCCATGGTAGGCAGTAGTGGTGTGGACAGGAGAAAGGGAACAGATGCGGATGACTGCGGCTATGGCCGGCGCAACAGTTTATATAGCAATGGTGGGCGGGCGGAGGGACGGACGTGTGGCGCCGGAGTAGCCGCCTCGGCAACCGCGTATCATTAATGTGGGCGGCAGATGGACGGACGGACGGCACTTGTGTCATTTGAAGGCGGAGCAATCGCCTGCACCGGGAAGCAGGGCGGGCGGCGCTGACTGTTTTGGGCGGAAAGCGCGTGCGCGAGGAGATGACTTTACTTGGAGAGGATGACAATGGGGACCCACTAGGTCCATAGCCTCACGTACGCAAGTGCCTCCTTATTATATAAAACTATACTCCCTCCGTCTAGGTGAATAAGTCGTATTAGAAGGTGCATCACGACCTAGGTGCAAGCGCATTGGTGGAAAAGAAGAATATTTCTCTCTTCTAAACACAACATTTAATCACAGCAGTTAAGAGGATGCCTTATTAGCTACCCATGCAGGCCATCGTAATTCAACTAGCATTCAAAACGCTTTTATTTCTTGCCTAATAACCGCATGGATGTGCTGCATGCATTGGTCCTTGCCCGAGCAAAAAAAAAGGGAGGAAAGGGGTTTCCACGGAAGACAACGAGGCAGAGGTGGAAGCGCTCGCTGGAGTAATTTATTTTGCTTCCCCCTGCTTTCCTGACATCATGGTCCCACACCATTGTCAACCTATGTACTCCCTCCTTTTCGGTTTATAGGGCTTATCTCAAAATTTTAGTTTTTTCATTTTATAAGGCTCAATTTGGTTGTTTTCCATCACATGTTCAGATTCCAAGGTGCATTAAATCATTGCATGCAAGTATTAAGAGAAAATTGACCAATGCATGTACTTTATGCATGCATGCATTGCAATTTATGCATTGATAAACATAATTTTTTGAGGAAAATAAGTGCATTAATTAGGTGCTTTTGCAAACTACAAAAAGTAATCCACCGTTCATCATCTACCTTGGTTGGTGAGATTTTTGAATTGAGCCCTGTAAACCGAAAAGGAGGGAGTAGTAGTCAATAAACGAGAGAATTGCACAAGAAGCGGCCGACGGCTGGGACCAAGCAGCTTGAGCGGTATTTGTGTTTTTGAGGTGTGAGCACTGCAGAGTTTTTCGATGTTTAGCCCAGATATTAATTTTTCTCCTCTCAACAACAATGAAGACATCGCTGCAGGTATTAACTGGGCGGGCTGTGGCCCGTCTAGCCCAGGCCAGATATCCAGCCCAGATATAAATTTTTTTCAAGCTGAAAATGGCTAGCCCAGCTATACTTTTTTTAGGAATACCCAGGCAAGGTCAAGTTGTTATTCTCCGCCCTGCTGGGCTGCAAATCTTTCCTAGGGGGGATGCATTAGGCTTAACAAGAAAATGGGCTTTAGGAAATAATGAATGAGATGTAATTATAAAAATTGGGCAGTAACTATAAAAAAATGCACCAAACACGTGATTACTTTATAAAATATTATTTTCGGATATTGAAAATTTTAATTTCATTAATTGTTGCGAGCGCAATGTTTCGTTGGATTTTTACGTAATATAATTTTTTATTGAAATTGTATTTAATCTGACTAGAAATTTCGGGATAAAAATATTTCGGATCCCATCAAAATATGGGAAATTTTATTGAATTCTGTTTTGAACGGTTGGTTGAAATGGGCTGTACTTTTAACAAACTGTAAATGGGTTGTAGTAAATTCCATTAGAATTCAAAAATGGGCTACACATTCTTACAAATCTCAAATGTCTATAAGTTCTCTACCACACACTTCTGCACTTACTAAGTTGACGCGTCCCCTAAAAAACAGAGTTGACGCGTATGCAAGGCTTTGTCAACTTATAGTCAACACACGGTTCTAGCAACAGTGGTCGTTGGATGTCCATCTAACGGATGTCGTGCTTCTTCTTCAATCTCGGATATTCTAGCTTCACCCGCCCAAAAAATTATTCCTCCCCCTGACATCTGGGGCGCACCGGTTCGGAAGCTGACCTGTGGGCCTCCTAAGTTGACGTACCAAGGGCTTTGTCAACTTAGTCAATATAAACGATTCTAGCTGCAGTGACCGTACGATGTCCATCCGACGGCCGTAGTGCTTCTTCAACCTCTGCTCTTCTTGCTCCAGCCGCCCAAAGCAGCGCCGGTCGTGCCGCCTGCTCCTGCCTCCCGTGGCCGGCTGTGCTGCCGCGGAGGCCTCACCGCCCCCTACTATTCCCACCGCTGGCCAGGCCCTGCGGCGACGGCAGGCTCACACCGCAGCCGAACGAATGAGCCCTCATACTCCTCTCCGCGTGGGCATCCACTGCAGCGTCTTCACCGGCTCCGCGTCGTCCCCTTCCTAGGCCTCGCCGTCCCCTTCCTAGGTGATGAGGACATGACTACCTTGGATACGACCAAAAATATTGTATACATGCATATTTGTCAGGTGATTTCTAATGTCAACTATTCAATAATCTATTTATATTATCCAGAACAAAAATACTTCACACACTTTTTGTTTTGTCTAATGCAGGTGTATGGGACATTTGTACAATCCACATATGAAGATAAGGGAACAAGAGAAGTTTAGGTGCTGTTCAAAAAGTACCTTCACGTCACTTTTGGGCCAAGAGAAGATAGAGTCCAAGTCTTTTACGTTCTGGATTCAGATTCGGACTGCACAGACATACCTGACCCAAAACGGCAAGAACTTTTTCATACGGACTCCGAATTGGGTGATTTTTTTCTGTTGGAAAGTAGATTTCGTCCTATTTCCACTCCAATTGGATTCACCTTTAAATTCGTCCGGAGCATTGAGATATGGACGAAACAATCTAACGCTGCAGCAGAATCCGAGTCAAACAACAAGTCCAAAGGTGTTGCAACACCTCCACTTGGGCCCATGAGCCTTGTACGACCTAGGGTTGGTTTTAGGATGCCTTGGGACGTCCTCCCACCTCCTTGGCCGCCACCCCTTGCTCCTATATAAGTAGATCCACCTAGTAGCTTTTTCCTTGGGATTTGTTTAGTTAAAAGTTAGCCATTGCAACTTTGTGTACTTCATTTGTGTCCAACGACCAGACCAAGACCGCGTACGGATCCCCACCTTTATCAATACTTCATATATACTCGCAATATTCAGATTGCTTTTATCATATTCTTGCTTGTTCTTTGATTGCTTGCAGGAATAGACCTTCGTGGTCAGGTTGATTGTGCTCCGGCGTGGTCAATAGCCTCTCTAAGTTGGTTTAGCAATTGCTAAGGCGCAACGTCGTGCACGTTTGTAGTCGGATCGTCAAAGTCGGCTCCATCAAATCGATAGTTATCATCTCATCGAAAGATCGGGACACCCCGCCTCTATCAAGTGGTATCAGTTTTCAGGTTGCTCGGTGAGAATTTCCAGTTTCCTCTAGATTAGATTTATTTTCTTACCTATTGTTCAAAAAAAAGCCACAAAAAAGTTAGATCTATTCATCCTTTTGTCCAAGACAGTCTGAGCCTTTGCAATTTTCTTTTCATTGTTTGCATTATTGAATTATCGGTTGCATCGTCGTGTCGAGTTGCTGGTCTTAGTGTCTAGTTCGTTTAGAGTTTCGAGTTCTGTTCACATTAGTCGCGTCGCCGCTGCATCGTTATCCCTTCCGCTGTTCACCACACCATCCATCAATTTTCACCTCGTGCTACCCATAGTTCATTGTCACAATCATAGTTGAGGTCGTTCACATCTTCGCTTGATCCAATCTGCATCTTATCTAGTTTGTCTTGGAAAGAGGGAGAGAAAAAAAAGACAGAGAACAAAAAAGAAAAAAAAAGTCAGAGAAAAAGAAAGTCAGAGAAAAAAAAAGAGAAAGGAAAAGAAAAAAAAAGTGTGAGGAAAAAAAAGAAAAAAAAAGAAAATTCGGATCTATCTAGACTCAATCTCGTAGTTGAATTCGGATTGGATTCTGTTTTGTGCACTGTTCAGTCAAACAGGCATAACTTCCTCATACGAAGTCCGTTTTGGCTCCACGAGTACTCAAATTAAATCTAGCGACGAGCCACATCTAGATAGTTGCAGAAGCTAGTTCAATATTTGGCACCTCAAAATCGGCTTCTAAATAGGTCTTTTTGCCCTCCGAAATTCGCGGACACAGCTTATTCTAGTTTTTCAGGCTAGTTTTAGAATTCTTTGACTCCTCATATCAATTGGGAATTGAGTTATTCTTTTTGCATTGGAAAGCTTGAGTTAGTAGCATTCTTTGAAAAAAAGTTATCAGAAAATTGGCTCAAACTTTTCAAGAGAAAAGTTGGAGAGAGAGTTGTTGTATATCTTGCTTGGCAGTTGTTTTTCATCATTATCTTTACTGCCGTTGTGATCTTCACTTATATCTTGCTGTCCAGAGCTACTTACTATACTTCATTGATGCTAGTTGTGCTACGCCGTGACCTCATTAGTGTTCTAGGCTTGCGTCTCTAGTCCGGTCTAGCCTAGGACCAGCACAGTACCGTCGTTGAGCGTTTATTCAACATTGCATCTCTGAATTGATTATTGCTCATCTTTTGCTACCATATATTTGGCCTTCCAAGCTCCATATATTTCTACACCGTGTATACACACGCTCACCTGGCAATCGCTTTACTCAATCTTCGGAGTTATTTGACACCGCTGGTTGCCGGTCACCACTTGCTGCATGGTAAGAACTTGTAAGACTTTGATATTTGCTATACTGTGAGCGTTTTACCACCACATCCTAGTAGTTCATAGGAACATTATTCTCAGATTTTGTTTCTTGTTTTTCTACTAAATATGGCAGGTTCCAGAGCCAGTTGGGCTTCATCAATCGTGGGAGACGTGCCACCAGCTCCGAAAATACAATCACCGTCACAAGAGGTGCAAAGGCATAATAATACGCACAATCAGGTTTTTGTTTCCATGCCGCCTTTTAATGGTTGTTTTAAGCCTGATTTATATATTGAATGGGAGTTCGAAATAAATGTTATATTTGCTTCCCATGATTTTTCGGAACATAAAAATGTTAAGATTGCGGTTGGTTCTTTCACTAGTTTTGCTACTGTTTGGTGGAGTGAACATTGTCGGTTATACCCTGATTATGTACCTACTACTTGGGATGATTTAAAACTTGTCATGAGAGATAGATTTGTCGATGTTTATTATACTCGTGGCATGATTAAAAAACTACAACATTTAAAACAAGGTAGTGACACTGTAAGAAAATATTATGATGATTTACAAACTACCTTGTTGCATTCCTTTTTAGAGGAAAGTGAAGAAGATTTTATGAATAGATTTTGGGGAGAATTAAACCGTGATATTCAGGAGATACTAATTCATGAAGAATGTTATCCTATGGACCATTTGTTTCATCTTGCTTGCAAAGCTGAACAGGAAATAAAGAGGCGTGATGCCCACAAGACAAACAAGCATAAGGTGCACATCCAAGGAGTTGAGACGGCCCTTCCTTCTACCACTGCGCCTACTATGAGAACAACATCCGTTGCTGTGAGCACTGCATCAGCTCCATATTATGACCCGTCACTGCCGAGAGTTCCAACATCGTTTGAGTTGATAACACGAGGTAATGACAAAGGTACTGATCTTCTAACTTTGCATGCCAATGATGAATGCCTTGTCGATTTAAATACACCATGTGATGCTCTAGCCACTACATTGATCACACCACCTATTTTAGATGATTATGCTGATGATTTGACTTTGCCATGTGATCAGACAACTGCAATATCAAGAATGGTGAGTGCGCCCAATGAATTAACTGTTGATGCAAAAGAACCAATGTTTAATCATTTTGATATGACCTCTAATCTTGGTGATGATTCTGTGTCAAATGACTTATTGCATGTTGGCTTATTTAAGCATGTTGTAGCATGTAAATTTTATACAAGGTTTATTCACCAATATTGAGATGGTTTAATGATAACTATTGTCAATCTTTTCATATGAATAAGAGCTTCACTTATATGTGCAAACTGAGTTGCAATACTTTCATGCCTTCTACTTCTTGTTATAATATTTTGGCTTTATATTTTATTCACTATGAAAGTTACTCATGTATACATGTGTCATATGTGCAAATTCCACGGGAAGTAAAAATTGATGACATATACATATACAACATGTACACCTTGTCTCTTTTGTTAGCCATATTTCAGATTAAGCAACGCCGAGGACGGCTTTATTTTCAAGAAGGGGAGGATGATGACGACATGACTACCTTGGATACGACCAAAAATATTGTATACATGCATACTTGTCAGGTGATTTCTAGTGTCAACTATTCAATAATCTATTTATATTATCCAGAACAAAAATACTTCACACACTTTTGTGTTTTGTCTAATTGCAGGTGTATGGGACATTTGTACAATCCACATATGAAGATAAGGGAACAAGAGAAGTTTAGGTGCTGTTCAAAAAGTCCCTTCAGGTCACTTTTGGGCCAAGAGAAGATAGAGTCCAAGTCTTTCACGTTCTGGATTCAGATTCGGACTGCACAGACATACCTGACTCAAAACGGCAAGAACTTTTTCATACGGACTCCGAATTGGGTGATTTTTTTGTTGGAAAGTAGATTTTGTCCTTTTTCCACTCCAATTGGATTCACCTTTAAATTCGTCCGGAGCATTGAGATATGGACGAAACAATCTGACACTGCAGCAGAATCCGAGTCAAACAACAAGTCCAAAGGTGTTGCATCACCTCCACTTGGGCCCATGAGCCTTGTATGACCTAGGGTTGGTTTTAGGCTGCCTTGGGACGTCCTCCCACCTCCTTGGCCGCCACCCCTTGCTCCTATATAAGTAGATCCACCTAGTAGCTTTTTCCTTGGGATTTGTTTAGTTAAAAGTTAGCCGTTGCAACTTCGTGTACTTCGTTTCTGTCCAACGACCAGACCAAGACCGCTTACGGATCCCCACCTTTATCAATACTTCATATATACTCGCAATATTCAAATTGCTTTTATCATATTCTTGCTTGTTCTTTGATTGCTTGCAGGAATAGACCTTCGTGGTCAGGTTGATTGTGCTCCGGCATGGTCAATAACCTCTCAAAGTTGGTTTAGCGATTGCTAAGGCGCAACGTCGTGCACGTTTGTAGTCGGATCGTCAAAGTCGGCTCCATCAAATCGATAGTTATCATCTCATCGAAAGATCGGGACACCCCGCCTCTATCACTAGGCCTTGCCGTCATCCACCGCCCTGGTGCTCTCGACGCGGCGTGGTCAACGTGGTCAAGGAACGACTTCCATCGGACATGGACTGTACGTGGAGAGGCTGACAGCTGGGTCCATGGCGGCAGCAAGGAAGTGCCTCCTTATTACGTGGAAAATAATGATTCCTCCACCTGACAGCAGGGACCCACCGGACGGACCACCTAATTTTGCGAAAAAATGTTTCCCCCCTGACTGCTCGGACCCACCGGATGGGCCAGCGTATTTCGTGAAGAAAACGTTCCCCCCGCTGTCAGCTCGGACCCAGCGGAAGTGCCTCCTTATTACGCACAAGAAAATGAATACTCACCCACCATGGTGGCACGCTGACATGTGGGCCTACTAAGTTGACTGGGACGGGGGCCTTTGTCAACTTTAGTCAATATGAACAATTCTAGCTCCAATGACCGTACGATGTCCATCCAACGCCCTTAGTGCTTCTTCAACCTCTGGTCTTCTTGCTCCAGCCGCCCAAAGCAGTGCCGGTCGTGCCGCATGCTCCTGCCTCCCGTGGCCGGCTGTGCTGCCGCGGAGGCCTCACCGCCCCCTACTATTCCCACCGCTGGTCAGGCCCTGTGGCGACGGCAGCCTCACACCGCAGCCGAACCAGTGAACCCTCGTACTCCTCTCCGCGTGAGCTTCCACTGCCGCGTCTTCCCCGGCTCCCCATCGTCCCCTTCCTAGGCCTCGCCGTCGTCCACCGCCCTGGTGCTCTCGGCGCGGCGTGGTCAACGTGGTCAAGGAACGACTTCCATCGGACATGGACTGTACATGGAGAGGCTGACAGCTGAGTCCACGGCTGCAGCAAGGAAGTGCCTCCTTATTACGTACAAAATAATTATTCCTCCACCTGACAGCGGGGACCCACCGGACGGGCCACCGTATTTCACAAAAAAAATGTTTCCCCCCTGACTGCTGGGACCCACCAGCTACACCTTCGCACGCAAGGAAGTGCGTTCGGGCAAAAAAACAAAACGATTCGCCCCCCTGACTGCTGGGACCCACCAGCTACATCTTCACACACAAGGAAGTGCCTGACAGTCGGGACCCACCTGGTCGAAGCGTACGTAGTGTTGTCATTCTGGTCACGAACGTGTACATACATACTGGTCGATGTAGAGGCGCGCACGTGTCATAGTAGAGGCGCGCACGTGTCGTAGTAGAGGCGCGCACGTAGCATGTACACGTACGTACAGCAGCCAGGGTGCAAGAAAGAAAATATGGCCACGTATGTTTACATACGGGCGGGGTCTCGAACGCCTACTCGCGCATACGTACGGCCAGGGCTCGTATACATGGCTGGGTCGGAACGGAGAAACAACGTCGTCGTCGTGTTCACGGGGGGGCAACGGAATGCGTCGTGTTCATGGGGAGGCAACGGAATGCGTCGTGTTCATCGGGAGGGCTTGGACGGAACATGCGATGGAAACGAGGCCTGGCGTACCGCAGAACGGAGGAAACGGCCTTGTGTTCGACTGGCCACGTTTGGAACGGGATCCTGTTCATCGGGAGGGGTCTGGCGTACCGCAAAACGGAGGAAACGGACCTCCTACGGTCGAAACGGGGGTCCTGTTGATCGAGAGGGGTGTGGCGTACCGCAAAACGGAGGAAACGGACTTGTGTTGGAGCGCTACGGTCGAAACGGGGGTCCTGTTCATCGGGAGGGGTGTGGCGTACCGCAAAACGGGACTCCACGGGATACTGTTCATCTCCACCGTCGACCCCCTCCAGCCTCCACGAGCTACTGTTCATCCACCGTCGACCTCCTCCAGCCTCCACGGGCTCCTGTTCATCCAGCCTCCACCGCACGCTACTCCACCCTCCACTGTTCAACCACCCCTCCACCGTCTACTGTTCATCTAGCCCTCCACACCAGGAGGTCCTGTTCAACACCCCTCCACGGTCACCCCTCCACCGTCTACTGTTCATCCTGCCCTCCACGGGGTCCTGTTCATCCAGCCCCAACCGGCTCGATCGATCGGGGTCCTGTTCATCCAGAGGCAACACCACGGGGTCCTGTTCATCCACCCCCACCGAGAACTGTTCATCCAACCCCCCCCCCCCCCCCCCGCAAAGCTCACTGTTCATCCAGAGGCAGCATCGATCGGCTTCAGTTAGCAGCAGTAGCGAAGGAATCGCTCGATCGTGTTCAGTTAACAGCCATCGATCGATCGCTCGGGTTCAGTAACGCGTAGCCTGAAGTGCAATCGCTCAGGTTCAGTTAGAGCCCAACGCCTCGCTCGGGATCAGTTAGAGCAAATGCCTCGCACACACGCGCGTACGTGTACAAGAGAAACTCGCATAGCTTGGCCCCCGACCTCCCACCGTAACCGGGAACTCCCCGAAATTTTCCTCGCCCTCGCTTCTACCACGGTTTTTTCCGTCATGGATGGCCCAAATAATGTCATGCAGCTGCGTCTCCGGCCCGGCCAGGACGAAAAGCCCATTTTCTGTCATGATTTTTTGTCATAGAAGTAGGAGCCCACCACATCTATGATGATACCGGGTTTTGTCACAATTATCATCATAGAAGTGTCATATGTATGACAGAAATTTTTTTCGTTCGGCCCAAAATGTCACGGATGTGTCTTTTTTTGTAGTGCCTCACTGTATTCTCCTTGAGCTAATGTCACACAGACCTCACCCAATCACTCGTGGTAAGTCTTCAGGTGACTTCCAAACCTTCACAGACTCGGTCACTCGGCGATCGACAATTTCCTCTTGGATGCTCTAGACCATGACGCCTAACTGTCTGGAAGATGCACAGTCTTCAAAGGTAACAAGTGTCGGTTCCACACAAGAACAATCTCTTCAGTGATGCTCAGTCACTTTGGGTTTGTCGGTGTTTGGGTTTGGGTTTTCCTCACTTGATGATTTTCGCTCAAAGTCCTCAGAGGATGGGATGCTCTCAATGACAAGTGTCAGTTTCTCTCGGAGCAGCCAACCAGCTAGTGGTTGTAGGGGGCGGCTATTTATAGCCTAGGGAGTAGCCCGACATGATAAGACATAAATGCCCTTCAATGATATGACCGTTAGGTAGGTATATATTTTGGGACAGTTGGCGCGTAGCACAGCAACGGTCGGAAATTTGAGCTCTCAAATTCCTCAGGGCTATCATGTTCCTCACTTGTAGGCAATCCGCACTGGCGAATTTCTAACTCCTCAGTCAGAACAAATTCCTCAGAGACCAGAAGATCTTCGTCTCTGTCACTGAAGAAATTGACTAAACTGTATGAGATTTCCAATGGCTTCACTCGAAGGGATTGGTGGATGTAGGATTTTGAGATGAGCATCACTTGGAAACTTTTTCTTAGTTTTACCTCGACCCTCTTTAACAGTACGGTGTTTCCTATGACTCAAGAAAGTGAAAATGAAACTACGAAAACAAAAGTCTTCACGCTTCATGTTCCTTGCATGAATATGAAGTCTTCACGGTCACACTAATTTCTTCACTTTCAAAGTCTTCAGAAAGCCAACATCTTCAGTTGAAGACATTCATTTTTAGGGGTCGACTTTCTCTGTAATTATCAAACTCCTCATAGACTTATAGACCTGTGTACACTCACAAGCGCATTAGTCCCTTAACCTATAAGTCTTCAATACACCAAAATCACTAAGGGGCACTAGATGCACTTACAGGGTGGACCGGTGCCTGGGTGCTGCCCTTCCTTGGACAAGCCTCCCACTTATGATTAACCCCTCTCGCAAGCATCCACAACTATGAAAGAAGAATTACGATAAATCTAACCATAGTATGAAACATATGGATCCAAATCAGCCCCTTACGAAGCAACGCATAAACTAGGGTTTAAGCTTCTGTCACTCTAGCAACCCATCATCTACTTATTACTTCCCAATGCCTTCCCCTAGGCCCAAATAATGGTGCAGTGTCATGTAGTCGACATTCAGATAACACCACTAGAGGAAAGGCAACATACATCTCATCAAAATATCGAACGAATACCAAATTCACATGATTACTTATAACAAGACTTATCCCATCTCCTCAGGAACAAACGTAACTACTCACAAATCATATCCATGATCAAGATCAAAGGAGTATTAATTATCATTAAGGATCTGAAAATATAATCTTCCACCGGATAAACCAACTAGCATCAACTACAAGGAATAACCAACACTACTAACAGCCAACAGGTACCAATCTGAGGTTTTGAGACAAAGATCGGATACAAGAGTTGAACTAGGGTTTGAGGGGAGATGGTGCTGGTGAATATGTTGATGGACATTGACCCCCTCTCAATGAGATGGTTGTTGGTAATCACGATGGCTTTGATTCCCCCCCCCCCCCGGGGGGGGGGGGGAGTTTCCCCGGGAGAACAGCTTCGCCGGAGCCCTAGATTGGTTCTGCCCAAGTTCCACCTCGAGACAGCGGCGCTTCATCCCGAAATATTCCTTCTGATTTTTTCCAGGTCAAAACACACCATATAGCAGAAGATGGCCGTCGGAGGCCTGCCAGGGGGCCCACAAGGACGGTGGCGCGCCCTTCGCCCTTGTGGCTGGCTGGTGGCCCCCTCTGGTGCTTTCTTCACCCAATATTTTTTTATATATTCCAAAAATATTCTATGTGAAATTTTAGGACTTCTGGAGTTGTGCAGAATAGGTCTCTAATATTTGCTCCTTTTCAAGTCCAGAATTCCAGCTGCCGGCATTCTCCCTCTTCATGTGAACCTTATAAAATAAAAGTATGATGCAAAATGGATGTACCACAGCCCCACCATATTGCGATCACCGTTATACCTATCAAGACTAGATGTCCGAGTATTAACGGTGTCTGTGTCAAAACCGGCGGATCTCGGTTAGGGGGTCCCGAACTGTGCGTCTAGGTGGATGGTAACAGGAGACAAGGGGCACAATGTTTTTACCCAGGTTCGGGCCCTCTCGATGGAGGTAAAACCCTACTCCTACTTCATTAATATTGATGATATGGGTAGTACAAGAGTAGATCTACCACGAGATCAGAGAGGCTAAACCCTAGAAGCTAGCCTATGGTATGATTGTTGTTCGTCCTATGGACTAAAACCCTTCGGTTTATATAGACACCGGAGAGGGCTAGGGTTACGTAGAGTCGGTTACAATGGGAGGAGATCTACATATCTGTATTGCCTAGCTTGCCTTCCCCGCCAAGGAAAGTCCCATCCGGACACGGGACAAAGTCTTCAATCTTGTATCTTCATAGTCCAGGAGTCCGGCCAAAGGTTATAGTCCGGCTATCCGGACACCCCCTAATCCAGGACTCCCTCAGTAGCCCCTGAACCACGCTTCAATGACGATGAGTCTGACGCGCAAATTGTCTTCGGCATTGCAAGGCGGGTTCCTCCTCCAAATACTCCATAGAAGATTTTGAACACAAGGATAGTGTCCGGCTTTGCAAAATAAATTCCACATACTGCCATAGAGAGAATAGTATTTACACAAATCTAATCTGCTGACGTATTCCGTAGCATGACATCACAACACGGCCAAGCTTTTATTTGAATCGTTTTACTGTCCCACCTCGGCGCGTTTAGCGAGGAGGTTTCCTTGGCACGTCTTGTCGAAGCAAAGATCGTGTCCCCTTATTCCAGGATTCTCATCAATACGGGCGTGGGTAACCCAACCGTGCCATTGATTAGGGCGCTTGGGAGATAAGCGAGTTTTACCAGGCGGGTGGGGACACGCAGTTTCGTCCGCCCATATAAGGGGATAAGGATCCACCTTTTTCATCCACGCCTACTTCCTCCTTTGCTCATCCATTCTCGCGCACTCGAGCTCCAGCGCCCAAGTCCGCATTCCCCACCTCAACCTTCTCCAACCATGTCCGGAGCGGGAGGCAAGTGGATGGTCTCCTCCGTCACGGAGGGACACATCAAGAAACTAAGGAAAGCCGGATACTTGTCTAATGACATCACGCAGCGGCTTCCAGATGAGGGGTAGCTCATCCCCACCCCCGGGCCCCATGAGAGGGTGGTGTTCCCCACCCATTTCCTCCGCGGACTGGGCTTCCCTCTCCACCCATTTGTCCGGGGGCTCATGTTCTACTACGGCCTGGATTTCCACGATCTGGCTCCGAACTTCATCCTCAACATCTCGGCATTTATCGTCGTGTGCGAGGCCTTCCTACGCATCCCACCCCACTTTGGTTTATGGCTGAAGACCTTTAACGTCAAGCCGAAGGTTGTGCGCGGCTGCCAGGCGGAGTGCGAAGGTGCCATGGTGGGCAAGATGCCCAACGTCCTATGGCTTGAGGGCTCCTTCGTGGAGACCCTAAAGGGGTGGCAATCGGGGTGGTTTTACATCACCGAGCCGTGTGACCCTGAATGGGTCGCGGTCCCCGAGTTCCTATCCGGAACCCCTACGCGGCTCACCTCCTGGAAAGAGACGGGTCTATCGTGGGATAAAAAAGGAGAGCTGACCGGACTCCAAACATGCGTCCAAAACCTGGTGAGCAAGAAGCTCAAACTCGTCAACGTAGTCCAGGTCATGCTCATCCACCGGATCCTCCCGTGCCAACAACGGGCTTTCAGTTTGTGGGAGTTCGATCCGGCCCAGCACCGAACTCTGAGCAAGCTCTTCGACACAACGTACGAAGATGCCTGGAAGGTGCTATTCAAGGGCGTCGAGGCTCCCGCATCCACTACCGAGGATCGCGGATTCAGCGTGCAACGTCAAGCCGGCGCGGTAAGCTGTTTTACCTTTTACATGATATTTTATCTTTCGCAGTTTGACTCTATGTGGGATCTAAGCCCCATGCCTTTGACAGGACTGGCAGAGGACGGCCGGACAAATCAACTGTCCGGCTCCTTTGCCCGAAGACCCAACGGACGCCCGCTTGACGGGGCTGCTGGTTCCGGCACCTTACATGGTGCCAGAGAAGAAGGCCAAGAAGAAGGCCACGGGAACTCGAGTTCCCAGCGCCTGGTGGTGTCGGATTCGTCGTCCGATGACTCCGAGACGCACTCCTCCCGCAAGGACGAGGAGGAGGAAGAAGAGGCCTCTCCCCCTCCAGTAGGGGGAGGAAAGAAAAGGAAGGCCGCCCCAGTTGGGGAGGCCGGAGGGTCCAAGAAGGGGAGGACCCTCCCTCCGGACTACACCACCAACACCGACGACGGCGAAGAGGAGTGGCCGCTCAGGGCCAAGCCCCTGGCAAGATCGTAAGTATCCGGATACCAGAGTGACTCATGGCGTTCCTTCATTGCATAGCTTCTCCTGACGCCGAATATAATTATGCAGTCCGCCCAAAGACCGGCTCGATGTGTCGTCGAGCGGTTCCCTGGATTCGTCAGATGTGAATTCGCTTCCGACCGCTACCTCCCCTCGCCCTACGGACAACGCCGAGGTGTTGTCCCAGGAGGTTCCAAGCCAGGAGGAGGTGGTTCTAGAGCCACCGCAAGGCAACCTCCCGGACTCCAGGCGCCAAGGGGACAAAACCCCCAAGGGCTCCAAGTCCGGCCCTGGGCCGGACACCGCACCGGAACCTTCAATGGTTCAGGAGTCCGGCAGGCGGCCCCCTAGTAAGAAGGGCAAGCCTACGACGCCGGTGACCTCCGCCCAACCGGAGGCACCGGATAATTTGCTGGAGGTGCTTAACGGCGCCTCCATCGACGAGGAGCACCGCACTATTATGAGTGCAGTGATCCAGAAGGTTCAGTCCGCCAAGAGCGGGCTGACCGAAGCCTGTGCCAGCCTGCTAACAGGCTTGAGGTATGTAGAAAATATGTAAAAATATTACCGCATAGACAGTAGCCCCTGATGCTCTGTTTGGTGTTCACGAGGAAAAGCCGAATAGAGGATCTAATAAATTTCGCAGGAGTCTAACATAATTAAGTCAATATGCGTATGCAGGCTTCGCCGCTGGCCTTTGTTGCACTAACTGCGGAGGTGGACGCGCTGAAGCAGAACCTCGAGCGGTCCGAGCAAGAGCTCGGCCTTGCCAAAAAGCAGCTCGAGGATAAAGAAGGTAAGTGATACCTTATCTAAATATATATAAAAGGCGCATTTGCAAAAAATAACAGGATTGCTAGTGGTGTCCTAGGGGCCACGACTGAGGTGGCGACCCTTAGGCAAGCGCTGTCCGAGGCCGAAAAGAGAGCGGCCACGGAGCGCACCAAGCGGGAGAAGCATTAGGCGAGGGTGGGCGAGGTGCAGCAACAGCTCCAGGCTCTCATGAAAAAACATGAGAGTTTGGAGCTTGACTCGAAGACGCGAGAGTCCAAGCTCGCGGCGGCCCTTGAAAATGCCAAATCTGCCAAGGCCGAAGCCCAGAAAGCCCTCCAGGAAGTTGAGGCGATGAAGAAGATAGCGGCGGGTAAGGCATTCTTTATGCAAAGCAAGCACGCGAAAGTGAAATACTTGTTACTTACCCGAGTCCGGAGATCTCCAGGAGCATTCGCAGATTTGCCCCGTAGTGTGTCAGATGCTGCCTCCTTCTACCGGGCCAAGGAGGGGAGCTCGACGGAGAAGGTGTTCTAGTCTCAGTATGCTGAGGCTGGACACCCGGTGCCCTTGAGTGACCAGCTGAAGCAACTGGTCGAGCTCCACAAGGTGGCCGAACAGGCCATGAAGGGCCTCATAGTTCGGTTGTGGACTGAAGAGGCTCTGCCTGGGAGCTACTTCGGGCTGGTGAGGCGGCTGGTGGACGCCTGTCCGTGGCTTGAAGTCGTCAAGCGCTCCGTCTGCATCGAAGGTGCCCGTAGGTCCCTTGCCCGTGCTAAGGTGCACTGGGGCAAGATGGATGCGGAGAAGCTTGTGAAGGACGGGCCGCCGCAGGGCAAGGAGCATCGCCACCCCGAGATGTATTATGAGGGCGTCCTGAAGGGTGCCCGCCTTGTGGCGGACAAATGTACTAAAGATGTAATTATTGAGTAAACTCGCTCGTGTTATCCTGTGCGCTGAAAATTTGTTCATATGCGCTATGCAATGCTTATTTTGATTTAAAATATTATCTTCTATGCGGCCGTTTATAAAATCTGAGAGATGGCGAGTCGTCGACTTCTGCCCCCTTGCCACGAGTGCTGGGGTGTTCGGGATAAACCTGAGCACTCTTTTTCCCATTGTTGGGTCCTTCAAGGGAGGTGCTCAGCACAACGAACAAGGCAATCGGACTATAATGCATTATCACTCTCACTTAGCCATAGAATTCTATAATTTTAAATTTCGGCGAAGCCCCTAGTGTTCGAAAAACCGAGTTCGGGGCGCTATACACGCCTAGGGCGGAAAAAGCCGACTCCTCGCTCTAAGCGGCATAAGTCTTTAGGGACTCGAAACCTCTCGAACAGAGACCAGCTCTCGCCCTATCATGACAGTCTGTTTTAGCTTTCTCTACTGAGGTGCTTAGCCCAGCTCAACTAGGGCACAATCGTAGTAGTTCTCCCAGTGCTACCTTAGCTGATATAGCGGAACATAAGGTACCAAAACATGGGAGCCGGGCAAACCCAACTATTGACCAAAGACATGATTCAGAGCTGATGCATATAAAGCTATAAGTTCGGAGGGCCGCACTTGTGAAAGTGTTCGGACTTCTCACGCCGTATTATGGGGTGCTTGAGCCCCTGGCGTATTGGCCGTACCAAAGTGTACGGGTGCTAAATGTCATGACTGAACATATATACTGAAAAAGGAAAAAATAGAGAATGCAATAATAAGCTAAAGCTAAGCATTGTTTATTTTAAATGGTTGCTGCAAAAGCAGAACGATACAAATAGTGCGGTAAGCATGGGAGAGACTACGTAACATGTCCCCTCCAGGGGCAGGCTGCGGAATGGTATGTGAAACAGGTATACTGCTCGTTATAGAGACCACGTGGGAGTTCCATAGTGCGGCGTAGCTTTCTGCTTCCCTGGTTGTTGTATCGTTTGTGCGGCAGTTTTACTGCCGACCCGGTCCTCCGGAGTGTGGAGTCCTGAAAGTAAGAAAAAATGACAAAAATTGGCAGACCCTAGTGCGGTTGATCCGCGTTTTGGGCGTGCCATGATGGTGCCCCTCCCCTTGTGCCCATGGTATTTTCAGAGCGTAGTTATGTACGCGTAGCACTGATTTCACCGTTTCGCGAGGGCGGGGGTTGGGGCCGCATTGCTATGCTTGCTCAGAACGTGCCAGGCGGTCTTGCTGTAGGTTGCTCCTGGCACGCTTGACGGTGTCCGGACGTTTAATATCCGGACTGGAGAATTGCCTTGAGAGGCTGCTTTGTACTTCCGCTGCGAGGGCCGCCGTATGCTCCTCCGTTCGGAGGGAGAGTTCAGTGTTTCCATTGACCGTAATGACTCCTCGAGGGCCTGGCATCTTGAGCTTGAGGTATGCGTAGTGCGGCACCGCATTGAACTTTGCAAATGCGGTTCGTCCGAGAAGCGCGTGATAGCCACTGCGGAACGGGACTATGTCGAAGATTAACTCCTCGCTTCGAAAATTATCCGGGGATCCGAAGACCACCTCAAGTGTAACTGAGCCTGTACAGTTGGCCTCTACACCTGGTATGACGCCTTTAAAGGTCGTTTTTGTGGGTTTAATCCTTAAGGGATCTATGCCCATTTTTCGCAATGTATCCTGATAAAGCAGGTTCAGGCTGCTGCCGCCGTCCATAAGGACTCTAGTGAGGTGAAATCCGTCAATGATTGGGTCTAGAACCGATGCGGTGAATCCGCCATGACGGATACTAGTGGGGTGGTCCCTTCGATCAAAAGTGATCGGGCAGGAGGACCATGGGTTGAACTTTGGGGCGACTGGCTCCAACGCATATACGTCCCTGAGTGCATGCTTCCGCTCCCTTTTGGGGTGTGGGTTGCGTATATCATGTTCACCGTCCGCACTTGTGGGGGGAAGCCCTTCTGTCCACTATTGTTCGGCGGCCGGGGCTTTTCGTCCTCATCGTTGTTCAGCGCCTTGTCTCTATTTTCGGTATTTAACTTACCGGCCTGCTTTTCGGGGGTGCCATGTATCTAGCACGAGCGATCGAGTATTCGGTCCAAACTGGACGGGCCCGGAGTATTTCTTTTGAATGGCTTTTTCCGCTGACTGGGTTTAGAGCCTCTAAATCCGGCATTAACTGTCGTATCCTCTGCATTGTCGCTGTTAATGCGGCGCTTTTGCTTGCTGCGACACGACCTGCCACTGCTTTCCTTGGTATCCGAATTACCAGGGTTCTTGGTCATGTTATTGCTACGAGCCAGCCAGCTGTCTTCTCCCGCGCAAAACGGGGCATGAGTGTCATGAGGGCTGCCATAGATTTCTGCTTTTCCTCTCCGAGGTGCCGGGCAAGCCACTCCTCACGGATGTTATGCTTGAAGGCTGCTAGGGCCTCGGCGTCCGGACAGTCGACAATTTGATTTTTCTTAGTTAAGAACCGTGTCCAGAATTGTCTGGCAGATTCTTCTGGCTGCTGAATTATGTGGCTCGGGTCATCGGCGTCTGGTGGTCGCACGTAGGTTCCATGGAAATTGTCGATGAATGTGGCTTCCAGGTCCTCCCAACAACCAATTGATTCTGCTGGCAAGCTGTTAAGCCAATGCCGAACTGGTCCTTTAAGCTTGAGTGGGAGGTATTTGATGGCGTGTAGATCATCACCGCGGGCCATGTGGATATGAAGGAGATAGTCCTCGATCCATACCGTATGGTCTGTTGTGCCATCGTATGATTCGATGTTTACGGGTTTGAAACCCTCTGGGATTTGATGATCCATTACTTCATCTGTGAAGCATAGTGGGTGTGCGGCTCCTCTGTACTGGGCTATATCACGACGTAGCTCAAGTGAGCTTTTTCTACTGTGTTCGGCCCGGCCGGACTTACTGTATCCGGCATGACGGTTATTGTCTCGTGTCGTGGGGCGCCCACACGATCCGTAGATCGATCTTGTTTGCTTTGCCTTGTCCTCCAATATATCGCGCAGGTCTGGCATGTTTCCTTGTGCCTTGGTATTTTTTGAGCAACGCCGGGGTCGGCTTGAGTGGAGGGCCGACAGGCCTCTCTGTCGCGGCCGCGAGGTGGCTGTCGGGGGTTGGATGCGACATATGCCAAAGGATGGCTTATCATGGTGGGGGCGAGTAGAATGTCGCCGGTGCCTGGAAGCGGGATGAGGCGTAGACATGCACGCCGGCGAATCTTACCCAGCTTCAGGGCTCTCCGAGGAGATAACACCCCTACTGCTGCTCTGCGGGGTCTCCGCATGATCACTATGGCAATGAGTATACAAAGTTGCTCCATGAGTTGTTTCCTGGAGGTAGGAGAGGGCAAGGCTAGCTCTCTCCCTCTTGTGTCTCTGGTCTAGTACCTAAAGAATCGAACCCTTTGCATGGGTGCTCTGGGGGGTTTATATAGGCCTACCCCCCGATGGTACAATGGTAATCCGGCTGGGCGTGGGTCCCAGCCGTCTGTCTCTCAGGCTGCCGTCTTCTCCGCCGACTACTGGGGCCCGCCGACTGGCCTGTACGGAGCCGACAGGCCTTGTCCGCCGCGGGCGGGTCTTGCCGGCTGTGGATTACTGTATCCACGCTTCTAATGACGCTGGCTTGGTCATGGGGTCATGGCAACAGTACCGCCGCCTGACGGGCGATCACTGTTGCTATTCCCCGTCTTGTCTGGTTAATGCCATGCGGGGCCCGTGGGAGGAGCCGGCCGACTCTCGGAGGCCGACTCCCACGGGGTCCGTCTTATGGCGCTCTCGCCATCTTCTGTACCCCGCTGACCAGCGGGGCCTGCCGCCTCTGGTTGTACAGGCAGGCCAACGAGGGCACAGGGTTCCGCCCCCTGGGGCTGATGTCAGAGCTGGCATGGCAACAGTGTCGCGCCGGACGGAGATCTCCGTTAGTACGACGCACTGTGGCCATGCCTGACCTTGGTACGGAGCGGGTGTGGTACGTTCTTAGGCCACGACCCGTCCCGTCCCTCCTCACGAGGGCATGAGGTGGTGAAGTCGCGGGCCGACTCCCCATAGTCGGCTTCTCTGGAAGCCGCTAGCTGGGAGTCGGCTCATTTCATAACCGTCTCTCGGATTCGGCCGCGAGTGGGTAGTCAGCGGTGCTACAGCCGACTCCCAGAGGCGGCCCTCTTGTCTTGGGATTCTTGAGGGGCGAAGCCGGCCCCGATGTCTCGAAAGGTTCTGGGTCTCGGGTTAGCCTACCCGTGGCCCATTACTCCGACAGTGGCCGATCAGCTGCCTCATGCGCTGGTGATGTAGGTTTAAGTGCTTCCTCCTCCAATCGGGGTAGCAACCTGCGCTTTGGGTAGCTCTTGGAGGGGCGTTCGAGTTCGTATTCCTCGGCTGCAAGGACTTCAGTCCATCTGTCGGCTAGCAAATCTTGATCAGCTCTAAGCTATTGCTGTTTTTTCTTAAGGCTACTCGCCGTGGCCATAAGCCTGCGCTTAAAGCGCTCTTGTTTGACGGGATCCTCAGGCACGACAAATTCGTCGTCGCCGAGGCTTGCCTCGTCTTCGGAGGGGGCATGTAGTTATCATCCTCTTCCTCTTCAGTCCAGCTTGCCATGTTTGCGTCCTTGGCGTCCCAGTCGCCAGATGACTGCTGGACCACCAGGTCGGAGTCGCCATAACACAGGATCCGGTGAATGCCAAGCTCTTTGGCAAGCCGGAGCCCGTGAATGAGCGCCTCGTATTCAGCGACGTTGTTGGAGGCGGCGAAATGGATCTGCAGCACATACTTGAGCTTGTCACCTTTAGGAGAAGTGAGAACAACACCGGCTCCCAAGCCAGTGCGCATCTTGGACCCATCGAAATGCATCCGCTAATGGGTGGAGTCGGGTGCTGGCGGCAGGTACTGGGTCTCGGCCCAGTCGACAAGGAAGTCGGCCAGTGCTTGCGACTTGATGGCGGTGCGGGGCTGATAGTAGATCGTGTAGGGGGCCAACTCTATGGCCCATTTGGCCACTCGGCCAGACGCATCTCGGCTTCCGATGATCTCGGCTAGCGGGGCTGTGCAGACCATAGTGATCAGATGCTCTTGGAAATAAGGCTTCAGCTTCTTGGCGGCAAAGTGCACACCGTAACACATCTTCTGGTAATGGGGGTAGTTCTGCTTGGAGGTCGACAACACTTTGCTCAGGTAATATACCGGTCTCTGGACAGGTAGTGCCTTGCCTTCCTCCTTGCGCTCAACTACGATGACTGTGCTGACTACTCGGCTGGTGGCGGCGATGTACAGGAGCATGGGCTCTTTGGGAGTCGGAGCCGCCAACACAGGGGGAGTAACCAACATCTTCTTCAGCTGGAGAAAAGCTTCGTCCACCTTGTGGTTCCACTCGAAAAAATTGGTCTTCTTCATGAGCTGGTACAAGGGGAGAGCTTTCTCGCCCAGCCGACTGATGAACCGGCTGATGGATGCCAGACAGCCAGTGAATTTTTGCACATCCAACAGTCGGCTGGGTACCTCCATCCTCTCGATGGCTTTGATCTTCACAGGGTTGCACTCTATGCCGCGTTCAGAGACCAGGAAGCCGAGAAGCTGGCCGGCTGGCACTCCGAAAACGCACTTCTCAGGGTTAAGCTTGATCTGGAATTGGCGCAGGTTCTCAAAGGTCTCCTTGAGGTCTTCCAGCAGAGTCCCGCGCTTTTCCGTCTTCACCACCACATCATCCACGTAGACGTGGGCATTTCTGCCGAGTTGCTTGAGGAGGCACTTCTGCATGCAACGCTGAAAGGTAGCGCCGGCGTTCCTCAAGCCGAACGTCATGGTTAGGTAGCAGAAGGCTCCAAACGGCGTGACGAAGGCGGTCTTCAGTCTGTCTGCCGGGTTCAGCTTGATCTGGTGATATCCTGAATAGGCATCTAAGAAGCTCAACAGCTCGCATCCGGCTGTGGAGTCTATCACCTGATCGATTCTCGGTAAAGCAAATGGGTCCTTGGGGCAAGCGTTGTTGGGGCTTGTGTAGTCAATACACGTCCGCCACTGCTTGTTCTTCTTCAGCACTAAGACTGGGTTTGCTAGCCACTCTGGAAAAAACACTTCCATGATAAAGCCGTTTGCAAGGAGCCGGGCTATCTCCTCTCCAACAACTCTTCTTTTTTCTTCTGACAGGCGGCGCAGGGGCTGCCTGACGGGCTTCACATCAGACCGGACATGTAACTTGTGCTCGGCGAATTCCGTCGGTACACCCGGCATGTCTTTGGGGAACCATGCAAAGATTTCCCGATTCTCACGAAGGAAATCGATGAGCTCGCTTTCCTATTTGCTGTCAAGGTTTGCACCTATGACAGCATACCTCTCCGGGTGCTCTGGGTCCAAGGGTATTGTTGGGGATATTACTGCTGGGTGTAAACCGGTCTAAGTGGGTCGGGTTGACTTCATCAGTAGTCTAAAGGTGCTAAAGCCCAGAGGCTAGACAAAGGCCCAAGGCCGTAGTCGGTTCAGTATCTGTCGCCGTAAACCGGCGTGTATATAAACTTGTATTATAAGTTAGGATTAGGGAGAGACCAACCCGGATACGAATATAAACCGGAGATTGGGACTCTATGAACCGACGGGTGTCGCCCATGTATATAAGGGGGCAACCCGATAGCGGTTCAGGGGAGACAAGAATAACTCGAGGCCTAGGCGAAGCTTGTTTGCTCCCTAGTCATCGAAACCCCATCAATTCCATCACAAACTAGACGTAGGCTTCTACCTTCATCGAAGGGGCTGAACTAGTATAAACTCCCTATGTCCCTTGTCCGCTTTAACCCCTTCGAGTTAACCCGTTGCGATGGCTCCACGACTAAGTCCTTTCGCTAGGATATCTGCCGTGACAAACCCACGACAGTTGGCGCCCACCGTGGGGCTATCGCACGATGGTTTCAAGTTCTTGGAGGGCCGCTTTGAAGGACTCGAGGGATACGCCGTGGGCCGGATGACCAAGAGTCATCCCGGCAAGATCTACATCGACTGCGCAGGCTGGGGCCCCGAGGCCGGCTTAATTGAGTACGGGTACCGGGTCCCCTTTGGTGGCATACATGTCTTCATCGGCAAGATCGGTGAACCGGGCCCTGAGCTGGACACCTGCACCGACCTCGTCGAGACAGCTCAGCGTGCACGACCTGCCCAGGTTAAACCGGCCGTGAAGCATGCCTTCGTGGGAGTCATCCATGGAGGAAGCTATGAGGACGGATCAGGATCTGGTGGTGAAACCGTCGTTTACTCTGGCGACTAGTCATCTACCGGAGAGACTGAGTCATTGTATCATCTACAAGATGGCCGGATTAGGGGCTGTTCCGATGGCGACAATATTCCGGACTCCTCCGATCTGCCCAACCGGGTTGGAATATTCATGGCCGGTACACAGGCAGCGCCTCACTCATCGACGGCCGCAGCAATGATTTCCGGTTCAGCAGCAGCAACGGCTGCCGGAGCAGGAGGCTCGGTGCACCTGTCGGTTCAAGTGTTATCAGATCTATTCGACGCATTGGCTGCGCTCATGGCGGAGGCTAATCCGGTGGATCAGGATGCTCATAACGCGGAGATCGCAAAGGTGAGAGAGCAGATTACCCAGGCCAAAGCGGATCTAGCAGCAGAAGAGGTCAGGATAACCGTGGAGCGGGCCGCTTTAGATGCCCAAGCTTATAAACTCATGCTGGACCAGAACGTCTCACAGGAAGTCATGAGGAGGAAATACCGATCTCGGTTACCCTCAGTTTTTGAAGGAAGGAACCTTTTCAACACCCCTGAGGCAGGAATCAATAATCCGCCGGTAGTAAACCGGGCGGAGGCACCTGCGGCAGGAGCACCAGTTCAGCCCCGTTTAATAGATCTGCCTCGTCATAATGCTGGTGTACCGCAGGCCAGGCCTACACCTCCGGGTCACTACTCCAATCCGATGGATAACCTCGTTGCAGCTGCGGCACAGCTAGAGGCTATTCCGGTTGAAGGTGATTCATTACAGGCGATCGAAACGCGCCGGGTTAAGGATCTCCTTAGGACAGCTTTGATCCAACAGGAAGCATATTCATACAGCCGTGACCGGATTCATTCTACCCCACGTCCGGCCCAGAGTTATAGCAGGCGTATGGAGGAACCAGCTGTGTCAAGTAACGCGCGGCATGAAGCACCCCGTGGCAACAATCCGGCTCCCGATGCCCAGGAGGTGGTAGACCGGGCCCGAGCGTGCAGGGAAGCTGAGGTAGCAGCGCAGTATCAGACTCATCAGTTCACGCCGGTTCGTCCCACCACTTCGGTTGAACCGGGGCTCACGTCTAGCGCTTTGGGAGTGCCTTGTCTTGTCCCCGCTTTACGCAATGTACGCCTACCCAAGGATTTTAAGGGCCCGCGCAACTACACGGCGGATCAACCCCCAGAGACGTGGGTGGAGAGTTATGAGATGGCCATGGAGATGCTTGATGTTGATGAGGCGGCGTGTGCAAAATATTTTATCATGATGCTTGAAGGGACAGCCCGCACTTGGTTAAAAAGCCTGCCGCCCAATTCTATCACTTCATGGGCCCAGCTGAGAGATCGGTTCATCAATAATTTCAAAGACACGTGTAAGCAGCCCATGTCAATAGTGGATTTAGCTGCCTGTGTCCAGGAGGAAGGAGAAGCAACGACTCATTGGGTTCGCAGGGTCTCACGAGTTCTGCATTCTTCAGACCGCATCAATGCGGACACTGCAGTTATAATCTTGGAAGGCAATTGCCGGTTTGGACCTTTGAAGCTGAAGTTAGGACGGATGAAACGCCATTGTACTGACATGGGAACCCTCATGGGCGCTTTGGTAAAATACGCTGATTCTGATAGTACCAAGGATCCCGAGTCTGATGATGAAAAGACAGGGAAGGGAAAGAAGAACGGCCACTTCAGGGGTCAGCACCATCACCCAGCAGGAAACGGTGGTGGAGGCAAGCGTAAAGCGGATGGCAACATGGATTTTGTGGCCAATACTAACGTGCAGAATGGAGGCCAGCGATGGAAGGGCAAAAACCGCAGTGGGGGGCCTAGTCCTAATCCGGAACGCCTGAACTATCTGCTAAACCAGCCCTGTCCAAAGCATGGAACAAGGGAGGAACCGGCAAACCACCTTTGGAAAGATTGTTATATCATGCAAGAATTCAAGATTTCCAATGCCTTCCGGTATGACCCCGGCTCTGGTGGTGGTTCTGGATCTGGACCGAGTCACGGTGGTGGAAATTCCAGTTCGGGATTTAATGGTAACCCGGGCGGGCATAACAACCAGCATAATCAGAATAGCCAGGGTGGTAACAATCAACAACAGCAGCAGTCTGGTTACCAGAGCAATCCAAAGTAGCTAAATAGTGGGCAGTATCATGTATTCACCACTAGCTTGGACAAGCGGGATAGGAAGGTCCAGAAGCGGGCGGTTAATTCTGTTGAACCGGCCGTGCCCCGGTATCTGCGCTGGTCAGAGCAACCAATCATATGGAGTAGAGAGGATCACCCTCCCCGGGTTGACAATCCGGGTCAGCTGGCTTTAGTGGTGGCACCTCAGGTTGGAGGTTATAAGTTCACCAAGGTACTCATGGATGGAGGTAGCAGCATTAACATCCTGTACTATGAGACTTTTCGTCGAATGGGGCTAACAGATAAGGAACTCCGGCCTTCAAATACGGTTTTTCATGGTGTGGTACCTGGCAAGTCAGCATACCCCGTTGGAAAGATAGCATTAGAAGTGGCTTTGGGAGATGATCGCGATTCCCGGTCGGAGACGCTGACATTCGAGGTGGTGAAAATCAAAAGCCCGTATCACGCCCTGTTTGGTAGACCGGCCTATGCGAAATTCATGGCACAACCCTGTTATGTCTACTTGCAGCTCAAGATGCCAGGTCATAAGGGGACCATCACGGTTCACGGAAGCCACAAGATCGCTTTGGAATACGTAGAGTCGGTTTGTAGTACCGAGGAACTCAAGTATTACAAAGACAATGTTGATCCGACGGATATGACTCCTTTTAAAAAAGCCTACTACGGAGCATGATCCGGCTCTGAAGTTTACGTCAGCCGCTGAGACTAAGCTTGTTGACTTCGTACCTGGCGATTCGTCCAAGCAGTTCAGTATCAGTGCCAATCTGGAACCGAAATAGGAAAGCGCGCTCATCGAGTTCATCCGTGAGAATCGGGACATCTTCGCGTGGAAACCTTCTGACATGCCTGGTGTACCGAGACGACTCGCTGAGCACACTCTTAACGTGGATCCTAAATACAAACCGGTGAAACAATTCCTCCGCCGGTTCAACGAGGAGAGGCGAAAAGCTATTGGAGAAGAGGTGGCCAGGATCTTAGCAGCTGGCTTCATTGTTGAAGTTTTCCACCCTGAGTGGCTTGCAAATCCGGTGCTAGTCCTTAAGAAAAACGGCACCTGGCACATGTGTGTAGATTATACTGATCATAATAAAGCCTGTCCCGCAGATCCTTTTGCCCTCCCCCGTATTGATCAGATCATTGATGCTACGGCGGGTTGCGAGCGTTTATGTTTCCTGGATGCTTATTCCGGTTATCATCATATCAAAATGGCAGTTAAGGACCAGGAGAAGACGGTGTTTATAACTCCTTTTGGAGCCTTCTGCTATGTGTCTATGCCTTTTGGGCTCAAAAGTGCCCAGGCAACTTATCAACGGTGTGTGCAAAATTGTCTCCACAATCAGATTGGCCATAATGTGCATGCTTATGTGGATGATATCGTTGTTAAGTCAAGGAAGAAGGAGACTTTGGTCAATGACTTGAAGGAAACCTTTGATAACCTAAGGACATACAAGATGATGCTCAATCCGGCCAAATGTGTTTTCGGTGTACCGGCAGGCAAGTTATTGGGTTTTCTGGTGTCCAACAGAGGAATTGAGGCTAATCCGGAGAAGATCACGGCTATCACTTCTCTGGCTAAACCGAAATGTATTAATGATGTTCAACGTTTGGCTGGCCGAATTGCCGCGTTGAGCCGGTTTATCAGTCGCCTTGGTGAAAAAGCGATCCCGCTATATCAGATGTTGAAGAAAACAAATCAGTTCGCCTGGAGTCCTGCCGCGGATCAGGCATTGTAGGATTTAAAGCGGCAATTGGCCAATCCGCCTGTACTTGCCGCCCCCGTTGACAAGGAACCATTATTGATGTATGTCGCTGTCAATGCTCGTGCGGTCAGTGTAGCTATAGTGGTGGAGCGGAAGGAGGCGGGCAAAGGGTACCCGGTTCAGCGTCCGGTTTACTATATCAGCGAAGTGCTTATTGAGTCCAAACAAAGATATCCGCATTGGCAGAAGCTGGTATACGGAGTTTTCATGGCAAGCCGGAAGCTGAAGCAATATTTCCAAGGGCATCCTATCACAGTGGTCAGCTCTGCCCCTTTGGGTGATATCATCCAGAACCGGGAAGCAACAGGTCGGATTGCCAAGTGGGTTATAGAGCTTGGGCCACACGGTTTGAAATACGTGCCTCGAACAGCAGTGAAGTCCCAAGCACTTGTCGATTTTATTAACGACTGGACAGAGCTGCAGGCCCCTGAAGAGAAGCCGGATCACACATATTGGACCATCCATTTTGACGGATCACGGCAATTGGAGGGCTCGGGGCTGGAGTCATATTAACTTCCCCACGAGGTGACAAGTTTTGTTATGTTCTCCGCTTAATGTTCCCTTGTACTAACAATGCAGCTGAGTATGAAGCCTTGCTCCATGGTCTCCGGATGGCTAAAGAGATGAACTTAAGCCGGGTTAAGTGCTTCGGTGACTCGGACCTGGTAGCTCAAAAAGTGTCTGGTACTTGGGATTCTAAGGACCCACTCATGGCGGCATATCATCGTGAGGTTGATGTTGTTGCTAGTCATTTCAAGGGTTATCAGGTGGACCACGTGGACCGTCGGAAGAATGAAGCGGCGGACGCTTTGAGCCGGCTAGGGTCACAGCGTAAACCGGTCCCGCCTAATGTCTTTCTCGACATACTACACAACCCATCGGTTCAGCTACCTGGAGAAGCAGATTTGGCTGTTCCTGATCCGGAGGCTCAGTTGGTGGCGGCACTCCACGTCATTCCGGATTGGACACTTCCTTACCTGGAATACATGAACCGGGGCGAGTTACCAGAGGATCAGACTATGGCCAGACAAATAATACGGCGGTCCAAGTCCATGACAATCATCAATTGCGAGTTGCATCATTGCAGTGTATCAGGAGCATTTCAACGATGTGTGTCTCCTGAAGAAGGCTGTGAAATTTTGCGTGAGATCCATGAAGGGGATTGTGGTCACCACGCCGGTTCAAAGTCTTTGGTGGCTAAGGCATTTCGCCACGGTTTCTATTGGCTGACTGCCCATGCTGATGCGGTGGATCTGGTCAGGCGATGTGATGGTTGCCAAAAATTCTCAAGACGCGCTCATGTTCCGGCTCAAGAATTGAGGATGATCCCAATTACTTGGCCGTTTGCAACCTGGGGGCTGGATATGGTTGGGCCTTTCAAAAGGTCCAAAGACAAGAAGACCCACCTCCTGGTGGCGGTTGATAAATTTACAAAATGGGTGGAGGCAGAGCCCGTTAGCAAGTGTGATGCAGCCACTGCGGTTCAGTTCATCAAAAAAGTGATTTTCCGGTTTGGCTTTCCGCACAGTATCATCACAGATAATGGTACCAATCTATCTAAGGGTGCCATGAGAGAGTTCTGCGAACAAGAGCACATCCGCCTTGACGTTTCATCAGTGGCACACCCGCAGTCCAATGGTCAAGCAGAAAGAGCTAATCAGGAGATCTTGAGAGGCATCAAACCACGGCTTATGGTTCCCTTGCAAAGGACGCCGGGTTGTTGGGTCGAAGAGTTGCCCTCTGTGTTATGGAGTATCAATACCACGCCCAACAGATCAACTGGATACACGCCGTTCTTCATGGTTTATGGGGCAGAGGCGGTTCTCCCTAGTGATATCCGTCACGATTCACCTCGGGTTGCGGCTTATGTTGAAGCAGATAACGAGACAGCTCGACAAGACGCTTTAGACCGGTTGGATGAAGAGCGAGACACAGCAGCTGCCCGCTCAGCGATTTACCAACAAGATCTTCGTCACTATCACAGTCGTCGGGTCAGAACCAGAACCTTTCAAGAAGGAGATTTGGTGCTTCGACTCATTCAAGATCAAACCGATATGCATAAATTATCTCCGCCTTGGGAAGGACCGTTCATGGTCAGCAAAAATCTGCACAACGGGTCATACTATCTGATTGATATTCGAGAGCATAAGGACTCACGTAGGTCGGAGGAGGAGACCAGCAGGCCATGGAACATAGCTCATCTTCGGCCTTACTATACTTGAGCCATTGGCTCCGCTTATGTACATATTATGACAATGTATATATTATCAATACAATAAACCGGATCCTCAGCTAAAGCGGGGTATCTGTTCGTTTCTATCATGTGTGGTTACACGGACTTGTTCTGTTTTAAAATGACCTCCGGTTTACCCCTTGCAAATATTATCAATATCACTTGGGGGCTCGGTCATGTCTGAACTGATGCAATACCTTTTGATAGGCGAAAGCCACCAGATCACTTGGGGGCTCGGTCGTGTCCGAACCGATGCAACACCTCTTGATCGGCGAAAGCCACCAGATCACTTGGGGACACGGTCAAGTCTGAACCGGTCACGCCTCTTGGTCTACCTACAGGCCTTAGAGTCACTTGGGGGCTTGGTCGAACCCGAACCATTGCCATGCCACTTGGCCGGCGTAATGCCACGAGTCATTTGGGGACCTGGCCAACTGGCACCATAGCTACACCTTTGGGGAGCTTGGTTGCATCTGACCATGGTAACACCATCTGATCGGCTCAGTAAAGCCTCTCTTTTTGCAAAAAGTGTTATCATTGCTTTTGCTTTAAATAGCTTTTCTTAAGGAGTTGCTATTTTATCTTAGTTGCGTTTTTTATACCGACAGTGCTTTGTACCGGTTCAAACAGCCAAATTGGCGGAACACGGTCCATTTTTAAACCGAAGATTATTTGCCCGGTTTAATTTTTTCTGTTCACATCCTTTTTTGGAGTAACAAAAGGCTATTATGATCAAAGCACGGTTTACACAGTAAGTCGGTGTTATATATACAGGAGCTGCTTTCTCCCATGACGGTTTAGGGTTATCAAACCCCCGTTTCAAGATTGGCTACACGCCTACTTCATGCCCAATAAATGGCAGGTATTTCGTATCACAAAAATTGATCATATTTGCAAGTCTCCTGGCGTATCTACATAAAGATTCATAAACCGGATGGCGGTACAACCGCCCTGGTAGTTTAAGATTTTATGATTGCAAGAGATATAAGTTGGCAATATTGACCTTCCAAATAAAGGTATCAGCATAGATGCACGGAGGCATCTCAGGAAGCAAAAAGTATTGTCTATCCTATTACAAAGCGGCTTGGAGCCCAAATGAGATCATTGTTTTCTTGACAAGATATAACAAGGAAGCTCGATAAAGCTGCCTTCGGTTTACGCCTGCTGGCCACCCCGGTTTGATTGTTCTGGATCATCCTGCACCGCTTCAGCTTCCTCGTCTCTACCTAGCGGCTGGAAGTCAACAGTGGTCCAGTCGATTCCCATTAATGCTTGAAAGACAGCTTCTTCATGGATCAGTGAAGACGGTTCAATATCAGGGGCGTAAGTATGCTTACGGATTGGAGGAATCGGGTTTTCCGCTTCAGGGATTGGTGTAGCCACTCTTTTGTTCTAGTCATTATACTGAGCTTGATAATGCAACAAATTTGCTTCCTCTACCAATTGGCAGGCCAGAGGGTGCACCGCCCGGTTTATCTCTCTTAAATCCTCTTCGCTGAATTCTGAGCCATCCTCCTTCAAGCTGGGATAGCCTTGAGCCGCTTCAACCGGATCAAAATCGGGCACCCATGCTTTGGCCCGGATTAAGGCATTAATGGCTCCGGTTCGAGCAGCGGACTTTTTTAGCTCATCAATCCGAGCAGGGAGCATTGACAGTCTCTTTAGCGTATCTTGGATCAAAGTAGGTGCTGGATTATTGTGTGACACAGTTGAGATAATCCGCTGCGCTCTAGTATACAGCTGTTCGATTAAGGTGTAAGCGGCTTTCAGTTTCATCCGCACATCCGACCCCAAGTGGTTAATGCGAGTGCCTATAACATGATCAGCAGTTTACAAACCGGGCTGTTTACAAGAGGATCACGGTTATTATGCAAGTCGCAAGAAGCTTACCAAAGATCGCGGCAGTCATGGCGTGCACTTGTCGCTTTACGCTGGTTAATTCGCCAGTTACCGGTTTTAGGGCAGCCTCCGCTTTTCAATCTTCTTGGTTAAAGCGGCCTTTTCTGTGGCCCAGTTAGCCCGTTCCTTCTTGAAGTCCTCCTTCAGCTGCTCCATGCTGCTTAAAGCGCTGGTTAGCTCTTCCTTTGCCTTGGAGGTTTCAGCTTGTTGGGTTTTCAAATTCTCTTGAAGGTCGGCAACTTGGTTTTCTTTGGCCCTTACTTCAGCCTGCATTCCGACAGTTATACGGTTTAACAACAAACATGAACAATGAAGTACCAACCACATAACAAGTTATGCGCTTTGTACTTGGGGGCTAATGCTTATTTGATCTATAGTTATCAGTTAATTGTCAAAGTCCCAAGCTCAATACAAATATTCAACTTGGCACTTGGGGGCTAATGGCTATTTGCTCTGATAAGTTTCTGATGCCACGGTATGAAGATTAAAGTTTCGGTTTCACTACATCAAGTTAAACCGACCCTTGGGGGCTATATCAAGGAATTTTGAAGCATGGAATTTTTTATGTCAAGACCCGGTTCAACTATGATAGGTTGAACCGGCCTTTGGGGGCTACAATGGTGATAAGCAGGAACAAATTCATGGAAGTTACCTCAAGCTTCTCTTTCCTCAGCTTTACCAGATTAGCTTCATAATCACGGCTAGTATACAGCCGGTTCAAGTATGCAGAATGCACATCTTGGGCGCCCAGAGCAGTGTATGTTGCCAGATCAACATCCCATTTGCCTTTGCTCATGGCAGAAATTTCTTCTTTGGCAGTATGCTTGGCTAAGGCGACGGGATTCCCCGGTTCAGAATGACCAATGCCAGTGATTATGACTTCATCATCCTTAGACTCGCCAGTTTGAACCGGCGTAGTCGGTTTATCGGCAGGTCTGGAAGGGCTGGTGGTTTTCTCAATCCGGATGGGACTGGCTAGCTGGTCAGCAGGACCGGAGGTGTTAACAAAACCTTCATCAGCAGTAACAACTTCATCTCATACTAGCGGGTCATTAACCACATCTTCATGGATGACCGCTTCAATGTTTGGGGTAGCATCCGGTTCAGGAGCAGCGTCTTCTTCAGCTGCCTTATCTAGGCGAGCTTTCTTACTTGGCCTCGGTTTGGCCCTAAAAAGAAGCAGCAAAATCAAAGACAGTACATGTTGAAAACTACAAAAATCAACAACGTTATGATAAGTGCAAGCTTACCCAAGCACGGTTTTAAGTGGAGGCAGCTGGGTGCCAGTTGACTCGCCAGAAGAGGAGTGCGAGGTGACCTGATAATCGGAGTCAGACTGATTAAGCGGTTGACAAAAACAGCCCGCTTTTGGACGAATACTGACAAGCAAATTAGAGACCTCTGAATGACGTCTCCGAACCGGATTGTTCGGTAAACCGGCGGAGGTAACTACCTGACCGCTGTGTCGAGTTGTGTGGCGCACCTCATGCAGTTGGGTCTTCATAAGAAAGTTGGGATCCAAATAAGCAAGGGGATGAGAAATTTTAACTTTGTGGTTTGCCTGACGGATTTTATGTGAAGGCGGAAGCCTTGAGTCAGAGGAAAGAACAATTACCTCTTCATCGTCAGCATGGCTAGCTTCGGCATCATCCTGACAAATATCATCATCAATAAGGTGTACAAAAAGTAAACCGAGGGAATCAAGTTCTGCCTCAAGGTCCGGATTACCCACATCATCATCAGCGGGCGGATCAGAGGAAGCGGTGGTTCTCCTTTTATGAGCAGACTTCTTAACAACCTTGGTCTTAGGCCGGACTGGTCTGTCCGGTTTATCGGTTTTCTCTTGTAGGATTTTCTTGCTCCAAAACGGATCATTACCCTGCATCAAACAGATGTCGGTATCAGTAATAGACAAGTACAAAGGCATTTACAAAGAAAAATGCAGACTTACGGCTGGCGGTTTGTTGGTGGCGCAAAAAGGAAGCAGGCCGGTACGAGCGCAGACGTGCTCCGGTTCGTTCAAAATTTTCCTTACAGCTTCTGTGACTTCTTCATCAGTAAGCTGGATGTTTACATGCCACAGCGGATCGTCAACACTGCCCGTATATTCACACATCAAACCGGAGCGTCGGCTAAGGGGCAGTATACTCCAGGATATCCAACAACGGGCAAGATCAACCCCAGTTAAACCGTTGGCTAGGAAAGCTCTGAGCTTGGACAATTGAGGAGCGTATTTACTCCTCTCTTTGCCAGTTAACCTCTGAGGAAAGGGGTGAGTGTTGCTAAGCCGTTCCGGACGGAGACCAGGCAATGGATTCTCTTCGGCTGGGGAGTTATCTTTGCAATAGAACCAGGAATTATTCCACTCCTGGGGATGACTGTGCAATTTTGGATGAGGATAAGTGACTTCTTTCCTTTTTTGAATTGCCATACCACCCAGTTCCATATTGGGGCCGTCAGTAAACTCTGTGCGGTGGTTCAAAAGAAGTCTCGGAATAGTTCCACTGTGGGTTCCTCTTGGAAGTACGCTTTGCAAAGCACTTGGAAGTGGCATATATTAGTGACAGAGTTGGGACCGATATCTTGTGGGCGCAGTTGGAAATTGGCTAAGACATCCCGATAAAACTTTGAACCGGGCGGGCTAAAGCCCCGGGCCAGGTGATCCGCAAAAACAACAACCTCTCCCTCTTCAGGGGTGGGAGGACATTCTGTGCCTGGGACTCTCCAGTGGACGGTGTTTTTACTGCTTAAAGCGCCAGTGAGAACTAAGTTGTTCAGCTGTGTTTCCGTAACACGGGAAGGAACCCAGTTGCATTCATATATTTGCTTCGCCATGAGGAAATCTACAAAACAAGCAGTTCCGGTTCAAGTATATGTTTGAATTAAACCGGAGGCATATCTACTTAAACCGAAGACAGTCCTATCTAAACCGGAGTTATGCAAGGTGGCAACGTCTGGCGGTTCAAACAGGGGGACTAATGATATATACTGGTCCTTTACATTTTCTATGCCAAAGTTAAACCGCCGGATCTGAGCATTGAAAGCAATTGAGGGTGTATAAATACAGAAACAGGTTTCACAAGACTTCTCTACAGCGATGGATCTAAAGCCAGTCCAGAAAAGGTAAAATATTTAAAAGCTTAAGGCGGAACAATATTGGTTCAAAGAGCAGAAAGGTTATTTGGATCTATGAACTGAAACATGAATCTACAAGATGAATGCTAAAAGCCCATTGGTAACTCACAGAAGGGTTTCCTTGGATCTATCCAGAGGTATGAGCAGGAATACGAACAGTAAGCAAGAACACAGCAAGAACATGAAACCCTAGTATGGATCCGGATGGGTAAAAAGCAGAGATCTTACCGGAGCTGGGGGAGATGCGGAAGGACGCCGCGGTTTTCTGGTACGATCAGGTCGATGCAGCGGCCCAAGACGATGCAGAGATCAGCAGCGGCGGCAGAGCTCCGAGGCTGGCGGCGCGGAGAAGACGAAGAGAAAGGGGATGAAGGAGAGAAAAGAAATGACCCTTCGGCCCTATTTATGAAGCAAAGGACATGTGTCAGGCGCGCGAATCCAGGAGCCAGAATTTTCGGAGTTGTCGCCTCGACTAGTGCGGATCTATTAAACAAAGAAGGCGTTATAAAGGCTAGTTTCAGAATGACGTCATGCCGGTTTACAGCAACCAAAGAAGATGACGACACGACAGTTCAACTGATACAGGAAGATGATGAAGACAAAGATTTTGGCTAAGGATTGACATGAACCTGTTCAAATCAATCTGGGGCCTAATGTTGGGGATATTACTGCTGGGTGTAAACCGGTCTAAGTGGGCCGGGTTGACTTCATCAGTAGTCTAAAGGTGCTAAAGCCCAGAGGCTAGACAAAGGCCCAAGGCCGTAGTCGGTTCAGTATCTGTCGCCGTAAACCGGCGTGTATATAAACTTGTATTATAAGTTAGGAATAGGGAGAGACCAACCCTGATACGAATATAAACCGGAGATTGGGACTCTATGAACCGACGGGTGTCGCCCCTGTATATAAGGGGGCAACCCGATAGCGGTTCAGGGGAGACAAGAATAACTCGAGGCCTAGGCGAAGCTTGTTTGCTCCCTAGTCATCGAAACCCCATCAATTCCATCACAAACTAGACGTAGGCTTTTACCTTCATCGAAGGGGCCGAACTAGTATAAACTCCCTGTGTCCCTTGTCCGCTTTAACCCCTTCGAGTTAACCCGTTGCGATGGCTCCACGACTAAGTCCTTTCGCTAGGACATCTGCCGTGACAAACCCATGACAGGTATATTCTTTGTCTCCTTTGCTGGCTTGAACGAGCCCTCAGCTTCCGACTCCTTGGGGTTGGGCGACATCTCTGGCTGCTTGCCGGCCATCGCCACAACCTGATCAAGAAGCCGCTTCTCTACTACAATAACCAGGGACTCGGCCAGCCGACTGCTCTCGGCCACGCAAGCGGATGACTTCCTGTAGTCGCCGGCTATAGTCAGAATCCCCTTGGAACTCGGCATCTTCATCTTGAGGTAGGCGTAGTGGGGGACCGCCATGAACTTGGCCAAAGTAGGTCGGCCAAGAAGCACATGGTACGGGCTTTCAAGGTCCACCACTTCGAACCAGACAGGCTCTCGGCGGAAATGATCCTTATCTCCAAAGAGGACATCTATCAAAATCTTGCCGATTGGGGAGCAGGAAAGGCCAGGAACAATGCCATGGAATACAGTCCGGCTGCTCTGAAGCTGTCTTTGCTTGATTCCTAGCTTCTCCATAGTATCCTTGTACAGGATGTTGATACTGCTACCTCCATCTATCAGAACTCGCGAGAAGCGAGCGGCCCGCCTATCAGTGGCAAAGGTGGCATCCAGAACCAGGGTGTAGGAACCCGGATTCGGCATCACCTCTGGGCGATCGGCTCTGCTCCAATTTATAGGCCTCTCGGACCAGTGCATGAACTCTGGAGTGTCTGACGGCACTGCGTTCACTTCTTGCCGCTGTAGCCGCTTGCTGCGCTTGTCATTTGCCACACTAGTGAACACCATGTAGGCTCCATGCTCTTCTGGGTACTCGTCTTGTACTGCGCCGACTGGCCTGACAGCCGGCTGCTGGGGTGGAGGCGGAGGTGGTTGCTCAGCAGGCGGAGGAGGCATCAGGCCGTCTCCTTTGGCAATCCTGGTGAGCCAGTGACACTTTTGGGTGGTGTGATTCGACGGCTTCGCGCCGCTGTGGAACTTGCAGGGACCATCTAGAGTCTGCTCGTAGGAGAAAGCCGGCAACCAGTTGGACTTGCCGCCCTTCTACCGCTTGGGCGGAGGCTGCCCCTCCGGTTGCTGGTCTTCGACTGTCGCCACCTGCCGGCTACTGGAAGCCGGCTGCGGGGCCTTGCGCTTATGATCGTTCTGCTATTGTCACCGACTGGCGTCTCCAGCCGGAGTTCTGGGAGCCTGAGGGGCTACCTTGCCAGCCGTGCTAACTTGGATCTCCGTCTTCATTGAAGAGTCAGCTGTGGCATACTTGTCTGCTATGATCAGCAGCTCGTCCAGGGTTTCTGGCTCATCACAGAGGAGCTTGTGCTTGAGGAGGGTGCCTTCTCTGCACCCGGCGGTGAAGTACTCGATGGCCTGTACCTCGTGCACGCCCTCGCATGAGTTTCGGAGCTCGGCCCAACGCGTGAGGTAGTCACGAGTTGACTCGTTGGGGCCCTGCACGCACAAGGAGAGCTGGCGAGGCTTGGGAGGTCGCTTCTACGTGCTCGTGAAGTTGCGGACGAAAGCTTTGGTGAAGTCGACCCAGCTGTTGATGCTGCGGGGTTTCAGGTTGTTCAACCATGTCCAGGCCGTGCCCTGGAGCATGAGCGGAACGTACTTCATGGCGACGCGCTTGTTGCCGCTTGCTATGTCGACGGCCGTGGCGTAGTCAACCAGCCAATCTTCTGGCTTTACGGAACCGGTGTACTTGGGAGTATCTCTGGGGAGAGTGAACCCTTTGGGAAAGGGCTCATCTCGGATGTAGGGGCCGAAACACGGCGGACCCAACTCGTCTTCTTCTTCTAGCGCCAGGGATCGGTAGAGTCGGTCGATCCGGTGGCGGGTAACATTCTCTCCGACTCCTTCTAGGCGGCCGAGGCGGCCTCCGAGAGTCGGATGCTCAACGGGTGGCGGGGAGACTCGCCTTTCTCTATGAGGTGGAGGAGGCAGATAGTCGTCCCGCCGCTCAACTGCTCTCGGGCGGCCGTCTTGGTCGCGCTCGATGGTGATGTGAGTCCGACTGGGGCTAGCAACCAGATCCTTGTCTTTCCTTTCGCGGACGCCGCCAGTCGGCGTCTGAGACGTCGCGCCTTGATCTCGGCGGTGTAGCAGGACGTCGTTCTGTTGTTGCGGCGCCTCAGTGCGGCAGCCGGCCGCGTTCTGCGCAGCAGCCGCGTCGAGGAGTCGCTGGACTCGCTCCGTCATCAGTCGGCGTTCTTCGCCTTCGAGGTTGTCCAACTCGTCTGCCTCCGCCTGGGCGGCTCGGATGTTATCTGCGGGCGTGGCGTAAACGGGGCGATTGGCCCCGAACATGCTGGCAATGTCCGCACCGCGTTGCCGGACCGCGCCTAGGCGGCTAGGCCCCGTTGGGGCCGGCGAGCCGCCCACAGCATGATCCATCTCACGCTGGTAGGCTTCTGACAATCGTCTCACGCTTGCCAGCTTCTTCGCGCCTTCGACGAGCTGGAGACGGCATGTCTCCAGCGTCTCGGCGTCGGCGTCCTCTGGAATGGGCGAATCCAGGTCTTGCAGCGCCGCATCGAGCGGGTCGTGAGCTCTGCCGTCGGAGTGCTCGTCATGACCGATGACGAGCACTTCTGTGACGGTGCTTCCGCCGCTCTCCGCGCGAGGGAGCGGCTCGTCGTAGAACACCACGTTGGTGGGAAAGGCGTCGAGCGACGTGGTGTCGGAATCGACCAGCATTGGGTCGGTGGAGCCTGCGGACTCCAGGTCAGCGTCAGGCTCACCGGCAACATGGAGTTTGTCGAGGAGGCCCGCGAGAAGGCTCTCGGGGCTGCCGGTGCCTGCATCGGATGCAGGCTCGTCGGAGAGGCAGCTAGCCGTGCAGGCGGTCTCAGCGCCGCGCAGCGCGTCGGTGCAAACTCCCTCTGACATGCCGGGCTGGCTGTGCTCGTCAGGGAGAAAAAGGGTTCCCGTCCAGAACAGGTCTCCGGACGACAGTGCACCTCTTCCCACGATGGGCGCCAAATGTCAGGGGTTGGATGCGACATATGCCAAAGGATGGCTTATCATGGTGGGGGCGAGTAGAACGTCACCGGTGCCTAGAAGCGAGATGAGGCGTAGACATGCACGTCGGCGAATCTTACCCAGCTTCAGGGCTCTCCGAGGAGATAACACCCCTACTGTTCTCTGCGGGGTCTCTGCATGATCACTATGGCAATGAGTATATAAAGTTGCTCCTTGAGCTGTTTCCTGGAGGTAGGAGAGGGCAAGGCTAGCTCTCTCCCTCTTGTGTCTCTGGTCTAGTACCTAAAGAATCGAACCCTTTGCATGGGTGCTCCGGGGGGTTTATATAGGCCTAGCCCCTGGGGGTACAATGGTAATCCGGCTGGGCGCGGGTCCCAGCCGTCTGTCTCTCAGGTCGTCGTCTTCTCCGCCGACTACTGGGGCCCGCCGACTGGTGGGCCCCGCCGACTGGCCCTACGGAGCCGACAGGCCTTGTCCACTGCGGGCGGGTCTTGCCGGCTGCGGATTACTGTATCCACGCTTCTAATGACGCTGGCTTGGTCATGGGGTCATGGCAACAGTACCGCCGCCTGACGGGCGATCACTGTTGCCATTCCCCGTCTTGTATGGTTAATGGCATGCGGGGCCCGTGGGAGGAGCCGGCCGACTCTCGGAGGCCAACTCCCACGGGGTCCGTCTTGTGGCGCTCTCGCCATCTTGTGTACCCCCGCTGACCAGCGGGGCCCGCCGCCTCTGGTCGTACAGGCAGGCCAACGTTGGCACAGGGTTCCGCCCCCTGGGGCTGATGTCAGAGCTGGCATGGCAACAGTGCCGCGGACGGAGAGCTCCGTTAGTACGATGCACTGTGGCCATGCCTGCCCTTGGTAAGGGGCGGGTGTGGTACGTTCTGAGGCCACGCCCCGTCCCGTCCCTCCTCACGAGGGCATGAGGTGGTGAAGTCGCGGGCTGACTCCCAATAGTAGGCTTCTCTGGAAGCCGCTAGCTGGGAGTCGGCTCATTTCATAGCCGTCTCTGGGATTCGGCCGCGAGTGGGTAGTCGGCGGTGCTACAGCCGACTCCCAGAGGCGGCCCTCCTGTCTTGGGATTCTTGAGGGGCGAAGCCGGCCCCGATGTCTTGAAAGGTTCTGGGTCTCGGGTTAGCCTACCCGTGGCCCATTACTCGACAGTAGTCCCTGAAGCTGGTGAGGCGCCGAGGGTGATACGTCGAGGATCCTCAACAGTTTCTTCCTTCCAGTGGTTGGATCTAGGCCTTGCCCTCCATCTTCCTTCAAGCCGACTATCAGGAGGCGATTTTGCTCAAGCCGTCTCCGCCAAGCCGACTGTCGGGAAGCCGAACTCGTCGAAGGTCGTCTTGCTCCTTAGAGAGTTTGAAAGTCGTGGCGGGACTCAGACGGCGTGCTTGATACGCTACACGGCCGCCGCCTGCCGCGGACCTGCCGGGGGGGCGCCACGTGGCCGGCCCAGTTTGCTAGCCCACGAGCGCGACGGGACAGGCCCGCAGGTGGGACCCGCCATTACCGCGCCTTGGCCTTCGAACGGATCTGTTGTGGCCGTGCGGGCAGTTGGGATTCCAGCGCAGTAATTGCGCGTAGTAATTCGTGTGGTAAATCGTGGGGGTCGTGGGGGCGTGGGCGCAGTTAATCCCACGACGCCCCCTCGGCTTCTCAGCCCGCAGGCCTATAAGTAGGTGGAGGGAGCGGGGCGGTGAAGCACGCGCGCCCGCTCTCCCTCGTTTCCCTTCGCTTCTTCCTCTTTCTTCTTCCTCCAGCCGCTGCCGCGCCAAACCATGTCCCGCTTGCAGCGATGAGCTCATCTTCTGCCGCCGCGCCCGCCGCAGTGTGCTCCGGCGTGTGGGACGGCTCTGAGATCGACGACGACATCATCGACTTCCTCCGCAAGAAGCGTCGCCTCCCCGGCGCGAACCTTGTGCGGGCCCGTGCCCCGCCGGCGAAGGAGGTGACGCCGGCGCCGGAGGAGGGCGAGCAGCTCGTGTTCAGCTCGCACCTCATGCGCGGACTGGGGCCACCGGCGAGCGGGTTCTTCCGCTCGTTTTTGGAGTTCCACGGCCTCCAGCCGCACCACCTCACCCCAAACACGGTGGTGCTGCTGGCGGCCTTCACCACTTTGTGCGAGGGTTTCCTCGGCATTCTCCCCACCATCGAGCTGTGGGGGGAGTTCTTTCAGTCCAAGCTCGACACGCACGTCGCCGGCGTGCCAGCCCAGTGCGGTGCCTTCATCGCGATGCGGAGAACGGGGGCCGACAACCCATTCCCCGCCATCCAGCTAATCAAGTCGGTGAAGATGTGGCAGCGCTCTTACTTCTACGTGAAGAACGTCGCCCCAGAAAGCGACTGGGTTAATCTGCCGGCTTACGAAGCCGGCGCGCCGGCTGGGAGGCTCCCTAGCTGGTCCTACCGCGCCAAGACGCTGACTCCGGCCGGCGCCGCCGCCGTCGCGTGACTCCGAGTGCTGACACAGTCGGCGGGTCTGACTGGGGCCAACTTGCTGGCCGCCTTCGTGGTGCGCCGAGTCCTCTCGCTCCAAAGCCAACCTCATCTGATCTGTCAGATGAGTGGCCATCGGGACCCCAGCCGAATGTGCACCAAGGACATGCCCCACACAGAGGTGGCGGACACAGTGAATTTCATCGCGAACTGCAGCCTCTCGAAGGATTGGCAGTTCGGCATGGAGCCGTACTCGCGCGCCACCCCCCCGCCAGTGGTAAGTTGTCTTTCTTCTTCTTTTTCTTTGCAGCCGAATCCGACTCCTGATCTTGTTTTTTGAATCAGAATCCTCTCATCCAGCCTTCGGCCGGTGCCGCGGGGCCGGCCCGCCAGTTCGCCCCCGACCGGGCGGAGAGCGATGTCGACGACCCCGACCTGGGGGCGGCGGCGATGGAGGCCGACGCTGATGGAGGCGGCAGAGGGGAGGAAGGCAGCCTCCGGCCCTCGGCCACCTTTGCGGACTGGCCCGCCGGCGAAGACGGGGAAGTCGCCCCGCCCCATCAATCAAGGCTAGACGGTGCGAGGAAGCGCCGGGCCGGGCCGAGTTACCTTGGTGGCCGAGAGAAGAAGTTCAAGGGGGCGGCCGTGACCAAGCAGGAAGAGGCGGTCGCGAGGGCCCAACGCTTCCGTAAGGAAGTGAAGAAACCGCCGCTATCCTCGGGGTAAGTGCTTCTATCTTTTGTCTTGTTTTATCTTCTGGTGGGTTTTGTCCAGGTCCTTTACAAGCTTTCCCTGTTCTAGAGCTCCTCTCACCCTTGGGAGGGTCACCGCCGCCTCCATCAGGGGGTCGGCAGAGTCGTCCACCACCACTCGGCGCATTGACCCTGCTGCCGACCTCCGGGAAGCGACGGAGCGGAACGCGCAGGAGAAACGCGACGAGGACGAAGCCGCCCGCCGAGAGAAGGCGGAGGCCGAGAAGGCGGCCTTCTCCGCCCAGAAGGAGCTGGAGGGAGCCGAAGCCGCCGCCGCGGCCAAACAACAGGCCGAAGAAGCCGCGCGCCGCCAGTCGGCGTTGTTCGTCGTCCCACTGAACTCGGCGCAGCCTCTAGATTTCACAGAGCAGACTGGGGAAGTCGGCGGGGAGCATCCCATTATGGAGAGGGAGGGCGGCGAGGTCCCCGGGCCGGACACGGTTGTGCCGCCACCACCGCCCCCGCCGCCATCGGGAAGCACGAGAGGTGAACAGCCGGCGGACCCGCCGGTGCCGCCGACTACAGACGAAGCCATGGCGAATTTGCTCCTCCAAGTCGCCTCGCCAACGCGCCGCCATCTGGAGAAGGCGACTTCAGCGCCACGCCCTCTGGAGACTGGCGCAGCCAGCTTGGCCATCCCAGACGTCGAGGCGACGAGCGCTGCGCCCGTCGGGTGGGTGCGAGGTGGCGGCACAGGCCCGCTGAACCAGGCGCTCCTGGACGTCCAGGCGAAGCTGCGAGCCGAAGGCGACGCCCTCCAGAACTGCACCAAGGCGCATCTGGCGTCGCGAGCGGCCGTCCTGGTATGCTTTCCTCTGACTTTGTTTTTTCTTGTTCTTCTCCGTGGGGGCGCGCTGGCGCACCCACTCGGTGTAGTCCCCGAGTTCCGGGCCGGCTGCTGAGCAGGCGGGTCGGAACTCTATCGGCGAGTTCCAAATGCTTATTCTTGTTTTTGAAATGCTTATCACAGGACTACCACAACCTCCGGGTCACCGTCTTCAACCGCAATGTTGAAGAGCTGGGCAAGCGGACTGCCGACTTGTCAGAGAGCCGGAGTGAGTTTCCTTCTTCGTGGGGGCGCGATGGCGCAACCGCGGGCTGTAGTCCCCGAGATTCGGGCCGACTGTTGCGCAGTCGGGCCGGATCTTGTTGGCGACCTTCTTGTTTGACGACTTACGTCATTTTTCTTTTTTCTTATTTCTTCAGAGGCCAACGCCGTTCTTCAGCAGCAGCTGGGCGAAGCCAACACCGCCTTGCGCGCCAAGGAGGCGGAATGCAGCAAGCTCGTCACAGAGCGCGACCTGCTGGCTGCGCAGCTGGCGGAGCAGAAGGAGCTGCTCAAGAAGGCGCAGGAGGAGGCGAAGGAGAAAGAGACTGAACTCCTAGCCGAGTTCAAGATCGAGCGCTCCTCCTGGACCGACAAGGAGGCGATGCTGACCTCCGGCTTCCACGAGATTGAGGATATCGTCGATGGTGAGTTTTCTTTACGTTCTTTCTTTGAGCCGCCAACTGCAGGTCGGGCCGACTCTTACTTTTTCTAACTGGCTTCTTTTTCCTTTTCGTCTTGGCAGACTTCTTCCCAGGCCACATGCAAGCTGCCACTCAAGCCATCGAGGCCGATTGCGAGGCGCGGAGGGCAGCTGGCGAGGAGGTTGCCGCCAATGCCCCCCGGACCCTTGATGAGAAGCTTCTGAGCATCGAGGCTCGCCTGCGGCCGGCTCACCGGATGCTGCGCCGGCTTCAATGTGTCGGCGCCCAGGCGATTGCTACCTTGTGGCCAGACATGCCGATTCTGCGCACTCCCAGTAGGACTGCCGACTGGCTGGATGTCGCAGCAGGCCGTCTGGAGGCTTGGAAAGGCTCCTCGGCACGGGCTGGAGCGCGCCAGGCCTTGGAGTTCATCAAGGCGTGGTATCTTGTAACACCCCGGATGTAACTTGCCATATTTGTAACTCCAACTCTTGCCATTTTCGTCTATGTGATATGTTATTCCCTCCGTGGTTGGGTTTTCCTTCGTTTTGCATTTTGTTCATGTCATGCATTTCATATCATGTCATCAGGTGCATCGCATTTGCATACGTGTTCGTCTCATGAATCCAAGCATTTTTCCCGTTGTCCGTTTTGCAATCCGGCGCTCCTATGCGTCCCCTTTTACTTTTTTTCTGTGAGCGGGTATTAAACTTTCTCGGAATGGACCGAGGTTTGTCAAGCAGCCTTGGTATAGCACCGGTAGACCACCTGTCAAGTTTCGGGTCATTCGGAGGTCGTTTGATACTCCAACGGTTAACCGGGTAACCGTGAAGGCCTCGTGTGTGTTGCAGCCAAACACCCCTTCAAATCATCCCAATAACCCATCTAAGACACTCCCATGTCTTTCGCCGTTCGATCACGATCGCGTGGCCGAAAACCGCACTCTATTTGGAGCATCCTAGCCCCCTCTACCTATAAAAACACCTCCCCCTCCGAAATTGCGGATCAATTCCACTCAAACCCTAGCAAAATCCTCTCTCCGCGCCGCCGGACGTGTCCGGACGGAGCCGGACGCGTCCGTTCGATCCGCCCCGTCCAACCCGACACTGCCACGTGGCGCCCGCGAGCCCCACATCGCCGCCGACCCCGCGGGCCCGCGAGGCCCGTGCGGGGCCCTCCCCCGCCCGCCGCTCCGGCCGCCGCCCGTCCCCGCGCGCCGCGCCTCCTCCGCCGGTCGTCGCCCGCGCCTGCTGCCCGCGCCCTCCGTCGCCGCGCGTCCGCCGGCGCCGCGCCGCCCGCCGTCCGCGTCGCCCCGAGGCGCCGCGCCCCTCGCCGCCCGGCGTCACCGCCGTCCTCCGCCGTCCTTGCTGCGCCCTCTCCGGCCGCCCCACACCAACTCTGGCGGGAGCCGCCGCCCGCCTCGAACCGCGAGCCCGATCCAGATCTAGCCTCAGGTTGACTTTCCTCGGGTCCCAAAATTCGTCTAAGTTATTTATTTTCAGTATTTTTGTTGCATGTTCAACGCATCATAACTTTGCACTAGTGGCTCCGTTTCGGGCGTATAATATGTCAAATTGTTCGCCTCGATGAGTTCATCATTTCATCTCATTGCAACATTTTAATTTGAGTTCATCTTGATGGCCTAAATGCTGTTAGAAGAGGGCTATGTGATGTTAGTTTCAGATCTGTTTCAGAACATGCACTTTTGTCATTTTTGCCATGATTGATGTGTGCACCCTATGAAGTTGAGTCCTACATGTGTTTTGAAATATGCCATGCTATATTTACAGGGGTGTATGCCATGTATTTTTGTGATCTTTTTGGTGACTAGCACAAGCATGCAAACTAGGGTACATAATGTTGCTGATTTCAGAGACTTAATATTTTCACTAAGTCATGTTCTGCTGTTATTTTTATGCCATGTGTTCATGTTGTTTCCGAGAGATCTATGAATCTTTTGAGCATGATCAATAAGATTTTTTTGAGCATATGGATTTGCTCTATCCATCCATGCATTTGTTTGTAATTATAGAGTGCCATAGCTTGAGTCAATCGAGCTCTACGTTTGCTATAAAATGTTCCTGGCAGATTGTTCACATGTTATTCGATTTTTCCAAGCTTGGTTTAGTTGATCCTTGCATGCTATGATGTTGTTCTTGCCATATCTAGCTTTTATGCCATGTCTTCCTGATGGATGTATGCTTAGTTTATCATGTAAAGCTCTGTAGTGAGTGCATCGAGCTCGTAAACATGCCTACTTGCTATCTGTTTTTGACATGTCCAGTTTTCTGCTAAGTCTGAAACCTGTAACGAAACTTGCTTGTTTGACATGGGTGCTATTGTATTTTCTGTTCCTTTTTTGCTCATGGTAAGTAAGGGACTTTTGTTCAATGCTTTGAGTAGATTCATTCGATGCCATATTTTGCTATGTACTTTTCCTGTAGCATGTTGTTTGCTTGCTCTAAACATGTCATCCTGATGTTAATTTCTGGCATGTTGTTATTTTCACTAAGTCTGTGAACCTGTTATCTTTTGCACTTTTGCCACGCTTGTTTGAACCTGTTGTGGTGTGTTTTAGCCGTGGCTAAGTGTTCATATTTTGTTAAGCATCTTGATTAGATTACTGTCATATGCTTTGTTGATATGTTTGGGTGCAGTAGCTTAATTTCTTGTTGCTTGCTAAGTAGCATCATGCTGTTAATGGCAGATTTTGTCATTCTTGTTTTGCTTGTCATTTGCAAACCGTGCATCCGATTCCGGTGATCTTTATATCGATTTCAACCGAAATCACCTCACCTATCAAGTGGCATACTTGGTTTGCCAAGATTATGCCTTGTTAATCTTTTCCTTCCGGAGTATGCATATGCATTGCATATCACATCTCGCATATCATGCCATGTTTTGCATCATGTGTTTGTGCATTGCATCGTGGTTGATAGTTGTTCCTTTGCTTGTGTTCTTGCTTTGGGTAGAGCCGGGAGACGAGTACGCGAACGAGGAACCTGTTGAGAACGCTTACGAGGATCAAGCTTTCGACAACTTTAAGAACCTTGCAGGCAAGATGACCATGCCCTCAAAATCACTTCTATCTTTGCTTGCTAGATGCTCGCTCTTTTGCTATGCCTATGCTGTGATACCTACCACTTGCTATATCATGCCTCCCATATTGCCATGTCAGCCTCTAACCATCCATGCCCTAGCAAACCGTTGATTGGCTATGTTACCGCTTTGCTCAGCCCCTGTTATAGCGTTGTAGTTGCAGGTGAAGATGAAGTTTGTTCCTTGTTGGAACATGGAGATGTTGTTCCTTGTTGGAACGTGTTTACTTGTTGGGATATCATAATATCTCTTATATTATTAATGCATCTATATACTTGGTAAAGGGTGGAAGGCTCGGCCTTATGCCTGGTGTTTTGTTCCACTCTTGCCACCCTAGTTTCCGTCATACCGGTGTTATATTCCTTGATTTTGCGTTCCTTACACGGTTGGGTGATTTATGGGACCCCCTTGACAGTTCGCTTTGAATAAGACTCCTCCAGCAAGGCCCAAACTTGGTTTTACCATTTGCCACCTAAGCCTTTTTCCCCCGGGTTTTCGCGAGCCCGAGGGTCATCTTTATTTTTAACCCCCGGGCCAGTTCTCCTTCGATTGCTGGTCCAAACCGAGCGATGTCCGGTGCCCCTTGGGCAACCAGGGTCTATGCCAACCCGACGTCTGGCTCATCCGGTGTGCCCTGAGAACGAGATATGTGCAGCTCCTATCGGGATTTGTCGGCACATCCGGGCGGCTTTGCTGGACTTGTTTTGTTACTGCCAAAATGTCTTGTAGTCCGGGATTCCGAGATTGATCGGGTCTTCCCGGTAGAAGGAATATCCTTCGTTGATCGTGAGAGCTTATAATGGGCTAAGTTGGGACACCCCTGCAGGGTATTATCTTTCGAAATCCGTGCCCGTGGTTATGAGGCAGATGGGAATTTGTTAATGTCCGGTTGTAGAAAACCCGAAGTTGACCTTAATTAAAACACATCAACCGCGTGTGTAACCGTGATGGTCTCTTCTCGGCGGGGTCCGGGAAGTGAACACGGTGTTGGAGTTATGTTTGACGTAGGTTGTTCTAGGATCACTTCTTGATCACTTCTAGCTTCACGACCGTGCTTTGCTTCTCTTCTCGCTCTCTTTTGCGTTGTTAGCCACCATATATGCTAGTCGCTTGCTGCAGCTCCACCTCACTACCCTATCCTACCTTTAAGCTGAAATAGTCTTGATCTCGCGAGTGTGAGATTGCTGAGTCCCCGTGACTCACAGATTCTACCGAAACAGTTGCAGGTGCCGACGATGCCAGTGCAGATGATTCAACCAAGCTCAAGTGGTAGTTCGACGAGGAAAGTGGTCGTTACTATGTGTCTTTTCCTGATGATCAGTAGTGGTGCCCAGTTGGGGTGATTCGGGGATCTGTGTAGCATTTGGGGTAGTCTTCTTTCATTTTGGTTCCGTACTCGGACCTTGAGTGTAATCTGGATGATGAATGTTTATTTATGTATTGTGTGAAGTGGCGACTGTAAGCCAGCTATGTATATTTCCCGTATGTATTACATGGGTTGTGTGAAGATTACCTCACTTGCGACATTGCTTTCAATGCGGTTATGCCTCTAAGTCATGCCTCGACACGTGGGAGATATAGCCGCATCGAGGGCGTTACAAGTTGGTAATCAGAGCCTTCCCCGACCTTAGGAGCCCCCACTGATTGATCGTTTTTAGCGGCCGAGTTGTGTCTAGAAAAAATGTTTTGAGTCATCTAGGAATTATATATCAGAGAGTTTAGGAATTCTTTTTACTTCCCAGTCTCCTCATCGCTCTGGTAAGGCATCCTGACGTAGAGTTTTGACTCTTCTCTTCTCATATTTTTCACAAAAAAAAATTTAGGATCTCGCGGGTATCTTAGAATCGTTCCGATGGTTTTATGATGACAACATTGTCTTGGTGCCTCCTGTCAGCAGGGGTTTAGTGGAGGTGTCCTGGGGAGTTGAGCTCCGAGGTGTTGTCGTCATAATTTTATCGTTGCAGTTCTGAAATACCTGAGTTTAGTACGCCGACATCGAAAATCTCTTTTGTACAGTTGTTGGTGAGATAACCCTGATAGCCCAGTACTGAGGCGAGTGCGGGAGTATTGCCATAACTCGTATAACGGATGCTTTTCGAAGGTTGAGGTAGACAATTTCCGAAGGTTTCTTGGTTATGTGTTGAAGGATGGATACAGCTGGATCTAGGTATTGTTAGTTTGGGTGATATATTTTGTGTCCCCTGTATCCCCAACACCTGATTGCATAACCAGAAAGTTTCGGGAGTTTATAAGTGGGAATTCATGTAGCTCTAGTATTTCTTCCCGCAGATATTTGGTTCGTGATTGGGTAATCCTTACCAAGTATTTGTTCACATCCGTACCTTGTTGATTTTATTCCATACCTTTTTCTAAGTGGCTTCTCAACTTATGGAAGTGTGATGATTTACTTCGGAATTCATTCGTTCATTCTCGTTCGAATGTTTATTGTGAAGACTATATGTTGCAATTTCGATCCTTTGATTCAGCTTGAATATATGTCTTTCAAGATGCTAATGGATGTCAACCTCTTCAGGATGGCTCCGCCAACGCGTCAGAATCCGGAACGCAATGAAGGAAGTCAGGCTAACCCTCCGCCACCACCTCCGCCTCCGGAGGCATGGCAAGCCTTGATGACTGCCACAAATACCAACGCTCAGATTCTGATTCAGCTCTTGCAAGATCGCAACCAAGGGCAAGGTAATCAGGGGAATCAAGGCCAAGGCAACAATCAGCCGCATTTCGCTACACTCAATCAGTTCCTTGCTAATCAGCCAAAGACCTTCAGCTACTGTGTCAAGGCCACAGATGCCGATGATTGGCTCGTGGACATCAGCAAACACTTTGAATGTAGCAATGTCAGACCTGAGGACTTTGTCAAGTTTTCCTCTTTTCAACTCAAGGATCAAGCTGCTGAGTGGTTCCAACAATACAAGGATTCCAGAGGAGGTCGTGTGATTACCTGGGATGATTTCCGCCGTGACTTCAAAGCTCATCACATTCCAGAAAGTGTTGTTGAGAGTAAGCGTGAGGAGTTCCGCAATCTCAAGCAAGGCAACATGTCTGTGTATCAATACAACACTCAGTTCCAGAAGCTCTCTCGTTTTGCGAAGCAAGACATCCCTGATGAGAAGAGCATGATCTACCAGTTCAGGCGTGGTCTCAGAGAAGATCTGCAACTTGCTCTTGTGCTTTTTGAGCCATTAAAGTATGATGAATTCTACAACATAGCACTGAAACAAGAAGCGGCTCAGCTCAAGTGTGAGGCATCTAAGAAGAGAGTCCGAGACGCGGTTCAGTCTTCTTCTTCCTCACTGGTGGCAGCTAAGCAACAGAAGTTCTGGTTGCCTCCTCCTCCTCCGTTCCGTCAGCCTTATCAGCAGAAGAACTCAGGTGGTCGTGGATCTTCCCACCCACCCAACCCTGGCTATCAGAACAAGTCTCAGAACCAAGCTCCAAGGCCAAATGCTCCTTATCATCGTCCGCTCTCAGAGGTGACTTGCAACAAATGTCAGCAAAAGGGTCACTATGTGTCGGGGATATACCCCGCGGTGTAAACCGGCCGGAAGTTAACCCGGCCGGACTTGGCGGTTTATTTGAGGTCCCGCTGGCACTTGGCGATATTCATCTGGTGACCCGCCCATACCTGGCGGTTTACCAGCAACCCGTCGGGACGTTGTAACTCACTGGTAACCCGACGGACGGGTCAGAGGAGCGACAAGACCAGGTGGCCCGTCTGGCGGTTCATGAAGGCCGGTTCAACTATTGTGGGTCGGTTTAAGAGGAAAGGAATAGTTGCCTTACAAGGAGTTAAGACCAGGACTTGTATCCGGTTTGTATTAAGAGATAGACTAGTCCTAATCCTAATAGGACTCCACATGTAAACCGCCCCTTCAACATATATAAGGAGGGGCAGGGCTCCCCGAAGAGGGACGAGTGAGAAGCTACAAGCAATAAACAATCTCTAGGGCTAGACACAAAGAGCCGGTAAACCGGCGACTCCCTCATGAGCATAATGAGATCTAGCCTCAAACAGCATGTAGCGTTATTACCGGATGATGTTTCCCGGGGCCCGAAGCTGTCTAAATCCTTGTCTTGCGTGTTGATCCGCCCTGCGTCTCTCGTCCCGCTCAACCCCTCTCAAGCTACCACATAGATGCGTTGGCCTCGAGACTAAGTCCTTACACTAGGACATCTGACGTGACAATTACACGACAGTTGGCGCCCACCGTGGGGCTTGCACACGGTGGTGTTGAGTTTTGAAGGGATCTTTTTTAGGGTTCGAGAAGCTCGCAATTGATGTGATGAAAAGAGTCTGCACGGAATGATCGTGGAAGAAAGCCTGCCGCCGGACAACCTTGGGTAGAGCGGGCACAGCCATCGTTCTGTGAATCGAGATTGTAACTAATTTTGGAGTTGGCAGATACGGGATCCGAGTTCGGGAAAACTAGGGTTGGAGCGTTCTGTGAGCCACCGTCGCCGTAAACCTGGTGATCCATCAATCCGAAGCAAGATTGTTTTTCTGCCTTGTCAGACGTTATCGAGACCGACAAGTATTTCTTCTGCTAATTCAACTCGCACACTACAGCAGAGGCCAACCCCAATTCGGTTTCCTATGCAATCAAACCATCAGGATTACCTGCGTTGTGTCTTGGTCAGTTGTCAAATCACCGAGACAGTCAAATTCTACTACGGTGCACTGTTTTGCTGATTTAAAACTCTGAGGCATCAAATCATAAGTTACTGGTGCTACAACACGTTGGGTAAAGGCCAAAGATAATTCCATCAACCACAAGTACTACTTGGTGATCACGTGGCTTCTCAAAGGTGTGCAATGTTTCATGCATATATACCACGTTCGTCTTACTCCAGCTCATGTGCGCGTCAGTGTGTTTTCTGGTCAATGGAAAGTCAAACTGGCACGCCACCACATCGGACCTACGGTGCGGGAGTAAGAATCAGTGGCGGCAGGATCCGTCGCAGCAGCAGTGCACTCCTGAGAGCCGCCGCTCGCCGCCTCCACTTTGACCCGCCACGTCGCTCCGTGCCTCGCTGCTGGACGGTCGCGCCCACGCACTCCGACTCCGAGTGGGCCTCTGCTCCGACCTGTTTCAACTCGGCCTCGCTCTGGCCTGCCCTCGCGTCATCTACCCGCCTTGCATTATCATCAGGCGCTTCACCTCCACCGGTCCTTGCTCCTGCAAAGAGATAAGGGAGACTGGTTTGAAGAAAAGTCAGGGTGAACAGCACATGTGTTGAGAAAAGAAATCATGGACGCTGTATATACGGACCATCGGTCCTCCGAAAAAATCAGGATCATTACAAAAAGGTGTCGCCTAAGGGGGCGCGTCAACATCACTTTTGCACCGGTGTTTGTCCATGCTATGATGCTCAACGGATACACGTGCAAGTCGCCGCCCCGATGTTCGGATTACATCCGTCCGCACCGCCTTACAACGCCACAGACGACTCGCCCGTCCGCCCTCGCCGCCGGTTCATGCGTCCGCGCCGGTTTACAACACGAAGGGCAACTTGTTCATCCGCACCGGTTTACCACACCGCGGTCGGTTCTCCATCAGCGCCGGTTTACAACTCCCGCGGCCGACATTCGTCCGCACCGGTTTACAACACCGTGGCTGACTCGGCCGTGATTAACTTCAGCTCCACCATGGTGATCATCAACTCTACGGTGGATAACCCCTGACATGATATATCAGGTGATATCCATCCTATATATTTTATATTATATATTGCTTTCTTCAAAAAGAGCAGTTACTCTGCTTTGCAATATTTTATGCAGGACAATTATTCATTATAAACATGGTTTATACCATGGGTACGGAGCACGCGCTGGCAACGTCCTGCCCGGTGATCATCCGTGCCATATTACACGGTGAATGGATGCGTGCAAGACGTCGCCCTTATGGCCCGGTCTACATCAGCTTGCCGGGACCACGCCTGCATTTGACTCGCCCGTCCGAACCGGTTTACAACACCACGGCCGGCTCATCTGTCTGTGCCGCTTCTGATGCTGCGGTCGTTTTGTCGTCCGTCTCTCACGGCCTGGTCTACATCAACATACCGGGCCACACCTGTCTGCATGAGCTGTTTATTGGGTATGAGCAAGTCAGGGCTTGGGTAGCCCGGTTTTCTTTCAAATTGGAGGCAATTATCATCAACCGTCGTCTGCACTGGATGGCTCAATGGGCAGGCGCACAAGTCGTTGTCACTACAGCTTGGTTAAGCTTCAAATCGCCAGTTGGAAGGAACCATTGGCCGAGTTGCTGACACGGCTCATACGGGGTCATTTCTAAACCACCACAGTCATCTCAATCTTCTGTGGATATATACCTTATGCTATGGTCAAGTACGGAGAATCTCAAGACAACTCCTTGAGTCATCTTAAGACTCAGGGGCTATGATGATATGACACAGTAAGTCTTGCCAGTTTTCAGCCGGTTTAAGAAACCCAGGACGATGGAGGGAAAGATAACCCGGTCTCGGAGGCTACTGTTATATTGATGAAAATTTAAAGGCCGTCAGAAAATTCCTGGCTTAGAAAGAATATGACAGTTACACAATCCCGGCTCAATGAAGAAGTTTTGGATTGTCAGAAAGGATTCCGGTTTGAAATCTGGCTCAAGGGAAGTCAGTCTCACTGAAGCTCTCAATATCCGGTTTACAATCCGGTTCAAGAAAAATCTATTTTCCCACAAAGTGAAGCGCTCAAATCCGGTTTAACAATGTCCGGTTCAAAAGGGAATTAACTTCTCGCAAGTTCGAGTTGGCCGTCAGAAAATTTCCGGCTGAAAATGAAGATTCCGGTTTAAAATCCGGTTCAAGGGAAAGATGTCTCCTACAAAGCTTTGAAGCTCTTAATATCCGGTTTAACATCCGGTTCAAGAAGAATTTATCTCTTGCAAATAGTTAAAATGTGCCAAAGAGGACCTGCTGCCATGATGCGCGGTTCAAACATGGGTATCCTGCCTTATTGGCCTGACATATTGTTGATCACATGGGGGCTTCCGCTTTATAAAGCGGGGTATCTATTCTTTTATATCATGTGTGGTTACATGGAGTTGTTTTAAAACAACATCCGGTTTACCCCTTGCAAGTCTTAACAAGATCACTTGGGGCTTCCTGTTCAAACATAGGTCGTATTCGAACCAAAGAGAACATAGCTGTCCTTATAAGGTCATTTGGGGGCTCGGTCATGTTTTGAACCGATGCAATACCTCTTGGCCGGCGAAAGCCACCAGAGTCATTTGGGGGCTCGGTCGTGTCCGAACCGATGCAATACCTCTTGGCCGGCGAAAGCCACCAGAATCATTTGGGGACACGGTCATGTCTGAACCGGTCACGCCTCTTGGTCGGCCTACGGGCCTTAGAGTCATTTGGGGGCTTGGTCGAACCCGAACCATAGCAATGCCACTTGGCCGGCGTAATGCCACACGCCATTTTGGGGTCCTGGCTGACTGGCACCATCGCTACGCCTTCGGGGGGCTTGGTTGCGTCTGACCATGGTAATTCCATCTGACCAAGCTCAATAGAGCTCTTCTTTTGCAAAAAAGTTGTTGCCATTGCTTTTGCTTTAATAGCCTTTTTTGAGAAGTTGCTATTTTATTTGCGTTTTTTAAACCGACAGTATTTTGTACCGGTTCAAACAGCTAAATTGGCGGAACACGATCCATTTTTAGACCGGAGATTATCCGCCCGGTTTGATTTTCTGTTACCATCCTATTATGGAGTAAACCGGTGTTTATCAACCCGGCTCGGCTTTCAACTACAAGTTGTGAGTACATGATCAAGTTATAATCCGGAGATTATCACCCCGGTCTGGTTTGACTACAAGTCACCGGTATTATATATGGTTAATCCGGTGTTTATTACAGCCCGGTACGGTTTTATCATAAACCGGTACAATATGGAAGGAGTTATCAGTACTCAAAATTGGGTTATTACCCCTATTACAAAAAGTTGGTCAACCAACGATGTGATTCAATGTCATAGGTATGATATATTTCATATTTGATTATTCTTAAGTGCAGCCTTGGTTATAAACCTGGGTTATATGTTGGGCATTATGACCCGTCCGGCGGTAAACCGCCAGGACACTTTAAACTTGTTATACGCAGAAACAGGTTGCATAAGGTATGATGATAAATTATCCGGTGTTTATTAAACCGGCCTGGCTTTCGATTATAAATCGCCAGTCTATGATGAGAAATTGTCCGGTATTTATTAAACCGGCCTGGCTTTGGACTATAAGTCGCCAGTATATATTTGGAATTATGCGCTTATAAATCATTGGGTTATTCAAATAGCCAAACTTGGCTGAATTTTGATTATGGTATTGAATGAATAATGTTTTCATACCGGATTATATTATTCAAATAGCCAACATGGCTGGATTTTTATTATGGTTATTAATGTTATGATTAAGGTTTTCAAAGTCGCTTTAGCGCAATGGTTATCATTTTCTACGATTGAAGGAATAGTCCCGAGTTGCTGCAGGCTTACAACCCGGCACTTGGGGGCTACATTATTCAAAGTTAAGATTACATCAAATATGCAAGTCTCATGTTGTTGCAAGCATGCACCATGACACTTGGGGGCTAATGCAAAGTCATTGTTTTGCTCACTTTATTGAAGACCCGACTCATCACATTATAATGAGCCGGCCCTTGGGGGCTACCAATTGCTCCTTTCAACAAATCAAGGTACAAAGCTTTTTATCCATTACATTGAAGGATCCACTGCTCAGTTGGTAAAGCACAAGGCTCTTAACCTTGTGGACGTGGATTCAAGCCCCATGATGGGGGTTACATCATATGATGTTATTTTCATTGAAGTATATATCAAAGTCCCAGCTCAATATTATCTTACCGAGCCGACCCTTGGGGGGCTACACGTTGTTGTTCAAAGTTTACAAGATTATATTTACAAAGTCCCTGCTGATTATTACATAATGACCCGGCCCTTGGGGGCTACATTGGTTGAAGTTTTAGGGGCATCAGTCAATTACAAATCCCAGGTTGCTGCAAGCATGACAACCTGGCATTTGGGGGCTACAGGTATTATATTATTATCGAAGAAATATTTTCAAATTCTCTGTTTGAGCAAACTAGATTGACCCGGCGTCACCAATCATTATGACCCTGTGGCTACAACCCGGTGTCATCAATAATCATAAACCGGTGTTGGCAACAATCATGAACCGGTGTCTGCAACAATCATGACCCTGAATTATCAGTTTTTATAACCCGACAGTTTTTGGCAACGATAAATCGGCAAGTTCTGCATCTTCAAACCGGTTGAATATCAGATGAGTATTTCAAGACCAATATTTCTTAAACCGGCGCTTTGAAAGCAGACTCAAGTGGATTATTCTTCACAAGTATATTTTCTATGAGAAACCAATGTCAGCAAGTTGAGAATGAAGCTGGTTATTGACCCGGATTTTCTAAGAGGAGGAAATGACAAGGACTAAGGATGATCAGATGCCGGTTCACAAAAATTCTTAACCCGGAGCACAACCTGTCGAATTTGTTCTGGTGTTTATTTGTAGCATAAGTTTACCATGGATAAATCCAAGCTAAACTTGGGGGCTAATGTCGGGGATATACCCCGCGGTGTAAACCGGCTGGAAGTTAACCCGGCCGGACTTGGCGGTTTATTTGAGGTCCCGCTGGCACTTGGCGATATTCATCTGGTGACCCGCCCAGACCTGGCGGTTTACCAGCAACCCGTCGGGATGTTGTAACTCACTGGTAACCCGGCGGACGGGTCAGAGGAGCGACAAGACCCGGTGGCCCGTCCGGCGGTTCATGAAGGCCGGTTCAACTATTGTGGGCCGGTTTAAGAGGAAAGGAATAGTTGCCTTACAAGGAGTTAAGACCAGGACTTGTATCCGGTTTGTATTAAGAGATAGACTAGTCCTAATCCTAATAGGACTCCACATGTAAACCGCCCCTTCAACATATATAAGGAGGGGCAGGGCTCCCCGAAGAGGGACGAGTGAGAAGCTACAAGCAATAAACAATCTCTAGGGCTAGACACAAAGAGCCGGTAAACCGGTGACTCCCTCATGAGCATAATGAGATCTAGCCTCAAACAGCATGTAGGGTTATTACCGGATGATGTTTCCCGGGGCCCGAAGCTGTCTAAATCCTTGTCTTGCGTGTTGATCCTCCCTGCGTCTCTCGTCCCGCTCAACCCCTCTCAAGCTACCACATAGATGCGTTGGCCTCGCGACTAAGTCCTTACACTAGGACATCTGACGTGACAATTACACGACACTATGCGGACAAGTGCTTCAACCAAAGGCGCCTTCCGCCTCCTCCTCCTGTGAAATCTTCCAGCAATGCAGTGGTCAAGCATAATCCTAAGTCTGCAAAGGTGAATATGATGAATGCAGCTCAAGCGGAGGATTCTTCTGAAGTGATCATGGGTAATCTTCATGTTAATGATATTCCTGCAAAAGTCTTATTTGATACTGGAGCATCGCATTCTTTCATTTCAATACCTTTTGCATCGAAGCATGAGTTGTCTTTCCAAGATTTGGCTAGACCGATATCAGTTGTATCTCCAGGCAAATTCATGAATGCAAGCTCCTGTGTCCCGGATGTTTCCATCAAGATGGGCGACTATAGATTTCTGGCTAAACCAATTGTTCTTGGTGACTCTGATATTGATCTTATTCTCGGGATGGACTGGCTTTCTAAGCACAAGGCTCAGCTTGATTGTGCTGCCAGGGAAATTCAATTGACTCACACTTCTGACGATGTGATCATTTATGCCGCTCGTGATGATACCATTTGGTTGTTTTCTCTCAATGAGAAGGGTGAATTGGATCCTATCTCTCAGATTCCAGTCGTTTGTGAGTACCAAGATGTTTTTCCAGAAGAGCTTCCGGGTATGCCTCCTCACCGGCCAGTTGAATTCGTTATTGATCTTGAGCCTGGCACGGAACCCGTTTGCAAGCGTCCATACAAGCTTGGACCAAAAGAGTTGAAGGAATTGAAGAAACAACTCGATGAACAAGAGCGTCTGGGTTTAATCAGACCGAGTTCTTCTCCTTGGGGTTGTGGTGTTCTTTTTGTCCAGAAGAAGGATGGCACGGACCAACTTTGCGTCGATTACCGTCCATTGAACAAGAAGACAATCAAGAACAAGTACCCACTTCCCAACATCAATGAGCTATTCGAGCAACTTAAAGGTGCTAAAGTGTTCTCCAAGCTTGACCTTCGTATGGGTTATCATCAAATTCGCATCCGTGAAGAAGATACTCCCAAGACAGCATTCAGAACAAGCTTTGGTTCTTATGAATATACTGTCATGTCATTCGGCCTTGTCAATGCTCCTCCAACATTCACTCGCTTGATGAATTTCATCTTCAACCCCTACACCAATGAATTTGTCTTGGTCTATCTCGATGATATTTTGGTCTTCTCCAAAAATAAGAAGGATCATGCCATACATTTGCGATTGGTGCTCGACGAGCTCAGAGAGTATCAATTATATGCGAAGTTCTCCAAATGTGAATTTTGGCTTGACGAAGTTCTTTACCTTGGGCATATCATCTCTGCCAAGGGCATTGCCGTTAATCCTGAGAAGGTGTCTGCAGTCGTGAATTGGGAACCTCCTCAGAATGTCAAGCAGCTTCGCAGTTTTCTTGGACTTGCAAGCTATTGCCGAAGATTCGTTGAGAATTTCTCAAAGATTGCAAAGCCTCTTTCCAACCTCCTCCAGAAGCATGTGAAGTATGTCTGGTCTCCTGAGTGTGACGTTGCTTTCAACACTCTCAAAGAGAAACTTGTCACTGCTCCAGTGTTGACTCCTCCTGACGATTCCAAGCCTTATGAAGTTTTCTGTGACGCTTCTCTTCAAGGTCTCGGTGCTGTGTTAATGCAAGAGAAGAAAGTTGTGGCCTATACCTCTCGTCAGTTGAAGCCCAACGAAAAGAACTACCCCACTCACGATCTTGAGTTGGCGGCAGTTAGCCATGCATTGATAACATGGAGACATCTCCTGTTGGGAAGGAAAGTGGACATATTCACCGATCACAAGAGTCTCAAGTACATCTTCACTCAGCCCAACCTCAACCTCAGGCAAACTCGATGGGTCGAAATGATTCAAGAGTATAATCCGAGTATTGAATATACTCCAGGCAAGGCTAATGTGATTGTAGACGCTTTGAGCAGGAAGGCTTATTGCAACAGCTTAATCCTCAAGCCCTTTCAACCGGATCTTTGTGAAGCTTTCCGCAAGTTGAATCTTCAAGTTGTTCCTCAAGGTTTTCTTGCCAACCTCATAGTCTCTCCTACATTGGAAGATCAAATTCGTGAGGCACAACTGATGGATACCATGGTGAAGAAGGTGAAACGTGGTATTGACAAGGGCATTTCCAAATACAAGTGCTATCGCGTTGATGACAGAGATACTCTTTTCTTCGAGGACCGGATTGTGGTTCCAAAGGGTGATATTCGTAAAGTCATTATGAACGAGGCGCACAATTCTCTTCTGTCAATTCATCCTGGACAGGTAGTGCCTTGCCTTCCTCCTTGCGCTCAACTACGATGACTGTGCTGACTACTCGGCTGGTGGCGGCGATGTACAGGAGCATGGGCTCTTTGGGAGTCGGAGCCGCCAACACAGGGGGAGTAACCAACATCTTCTTCAGCTGGAGAAAAGCTTCGTCCACCTTGTGGTTCCACTCGAAAAAATTGGTCTTCTTCATGAGCTGGTACAAGGGGAGAGCTTTCTCGCCCAGCCGACTGATGAACCGGCTGATGGATGCCAGACAGCCAGTGAATTTTTGCACATCCAACAGTCGGCTGGGTACCTCCATCCTCTCGATGGCTTTGATCTTCACAGGGTTGCACTCTATGCCGCGTTCAGAGACCAGGAAGCCGAGAAGCTGGCCGGCTGGCACTCCGAAAACGCACTTCTCAGGGTTAAGCTTGATCTGGAATTGGCGCAGGTTCTCAAAGGTCTCCTTGAGGTCTTCCAGCAGAGTCCCGCGCTTTTCCGTCTTCACCACCACATCATCCACGTAGACGTGGGCATTTCTGCCGAGTTGCTTGAGGAGGCACTTCTGCATGCAACGCTGAAAGGTAGCGCCGGCGTTCCTCAAGCCGAACGTCATGGTTAGGTAGCAGAAGGCTCCAAACGGCGTGACGAAGGCGGTCTTCAGTCTGTCTGCCGGGTTCAGCTTGATCTGGTGATATCCTGAATAGGCATCTAAGAAGCTCAACAGCTCGCATCCGGCTGTGGAGTCTATCACCTGATCGATTCTCGGTAAAGCAAATGGGTCCTTGGGGCAAGCGTTGTTGGGGCTTGTGTAGTCAATACACGTCCGCCACTGCTTGTTCTTCTTCAGCACTAAGACTGGGTTTGCTAGCCACTCTGGAAAAAACACTTCCATGATAAAGCCGTTTGCAAGGAGCCGGGCTATCTCCTCTCCAACAACTCTTCTTTTTTCTTCTGACAGGCGGCGCAGGGGCTGCCTGACGGGCTTCACATCAGACCGGACATGTAACTTGTGCTCGGCGAATTCCGTCGGTACACCCGGCATGTCTTTGGGGAACCATGCAAAGATTTCCCGATTCTCACGAAGGAAATCGATGAGCTCGCTTTCCTATTTGCTGTCAAGGTTTGCACCTATGACAGCATACCTCTCCGGGTGCTCTGGGTCCAAGGGTATTGTTGGGGATATTACTGCTGGGTGTAAACCGGTCTAAGTGGGTCGGGTTGACTTCATCAGTAGTCTAAAGGTGCTAAAGCCCAGAGGCTAGACAAAGGCCCAAGACCGTAGTAGGTTCAGTATCTGTCGCCGTAAACCGGCGTGTATATAAACTTGTATTATAAGTTAGGATTAGGGAGAGACCAACCCGGATACGAATATAAACCGGAGATTGGGACTCTATGAACCGACGGGTGTCGCCCATGTATATAAGGGGGCAACCCGATAGCGGTTCAGGGGAGACAAGAATAACTCGAGGCCTAGGCGAAGCTTGTTTGCTCCCTAGTCATCGAAACCCCATCAATTCCATCACAAACTAGACGTAGGCTTCTACCTTCATCGAAGGGGCTGAACTAGTATAAACTCCCTATGTCCCTTGTCCGCTTTAACCCCTTCGAGTTAACCCGTTGCGATGGCTCCATGACTAAGTCCTTTCGCTAGGATATCTGCCGTGACAAACCCACGACAGTTGGCGCCCACCGTGGGGCTATCGCACGATGGTTTCAAGTTCTTGGAGGGCCGCTTTGAAGGACTCGAGGGATACGCCGTGGGCGGGATGACCAAGAGTCGTCCCGGCAAGATCTACATCGACTGCGCAGGCTGGGGCCCCGAGGCCGGCTTAATTGAGTACGGGTACCGGGTCCCCTTTGGTGGCATACATGTCTTCATCGGCAAGATCGGTGAACCGGGCCCTGAGCTGGACACCTGCACCGACCTCGTCGAGACAGCTCAGCGTGCACGACCTGCCCAGGTTAAACCGGCCGTGAAGCATGCCTTCGTGGGAGTCATCCATGGAGGAAGCTATGAGGACGGATCAGGATCTGGTGGTGAAACCGTCGTTTACTCTGGCGACTAGTCATCTACCGGAGAGACTGAGTCATTGTATCATCTACAAGATGGCCGGATTAGGGGCTGTTCCGATGGCGACAATATTCCGGACTCCTCCGATCTGCCCAACCGGGTTGGAATATTCATGGCCGGTACACAGGCAGCGCCTCACTCATCGACGGCCGCGGCAATGATTTCCGGTTCAGCAGCAGCAACGGCTGCCGGAGCAGGAGGCTCGGTGCACCTGTCGGTTCAAGTGTTATCAGATCTATTCGACGCATTGGCTGCGCTCATGGCGGAGGCTAATCCGGTGGATCAGGATGCTCATAACGCGGAGATCGCAAAGGTGAGAGAGCAGATTACCCAGGCCAAAGCGGATCTAGCAGCAGAAGAGGTCAGGATAACCGTGGAGCGGGCCGCTTTAGATGCCTAAGCTTATAAACTCATGCTGGACCAGAACGCCTCACAGGAAGTCATGAGGAGGAAATACCGATCTCGGTTACCCTCAGTTTTTGAAGGAAGGAACCTTTTCAACACCCCTGAAGCAGGAATCAATAATCCGCCGGTAGTAAACCGGGCGGAGGCACCTGCGGCAGGAGCACCAGTTCAGCCCCGTTTAATAGATCTGCCTCGTCATAATGCTGGTGTACCGCAGGCCAGGCCTACACCTCCGGGTCACTACTCCAATCCGATGGATAACCTCGTTGCAGCTGCGGCACAGCTAGAGGCTATTCCGGTTGAAGGTGATTCATTACAGGCGATCGAAACGCGCCGGGTTAAGGATCTCCTTAGGACAGCTTTGATCCAACAGGAAGCATATTCATACAGCCGTGACCGGATTCATTCTACCCCACGTCCGGCCCAGAGTTATAGCAGGCGTATGGAGGAACCAGCTGTGTCAAGTAACGCGCGGCATGAAGCACCCCGTGGCAACAATCCGGCTCCCGATGCCCAGGAGGTGGTAGACCGGGCCCGAGCGTGCAGGGAAGCTGAGGTAGCAGCGCAGTATCAGACTCATCAGTTCACGCCGGTTCGTCCCACCACTTCGGTTGAACCGGGGCTCACGTCTAGCGCTTTGGGAGTGCCTTGTCTTGTCCCCGCTTTACGCAATGTACGCCTACCCAAGGATTTTAAGGGCCCGCGCAACTACACGGCGGATCAACCCCCAGAGACGTGGGTGGAGAGTTATGAGATGGCCATGGAGATGCTTGATGTTGATGAGGCGGCGTGTGCAAAATATTTTATCATGATGCTTGAAGGGACAGCCCGCACTTGGTTAAAAAGCCTGCCGCCCAATTCTATCACTTCATGGGCCCAGCTGAGAGATCGGTTCATCAATAATTTCAAAGACACGTGTAAGCAGCCCATGTCAATAGTGGATTTAGCTGCCTGTGTCCAGGAGGAAGGAGAAGCAACGACTCATTGGGTTCGCAGGGTCTCACGAGTTCTGCATTCTTCAGACCGCATCAATGCGGACACTGCAGTTATAATCTTGGAAGGCAATTGCCGGTTTGGACCTTTGAAGCTGAAGTTAGGACGGATGAAACGCCATTGTACTGACATGGGAACCCTCATGGGCGCTTTGGTAAAATACGCTGATTCTGATAGTACCAAGGATCCCGAGTCTGATGATGAAAAGACAGGGAAGGGAAAGAAGAACGGCAACTTCAGGGGTCAGCACCATCACCCAGCAGGAAACGGTGGTGGAGGCAAGCGTAAAGCGGATGGCAACATGGATTTTGTGGCCAATACTAACATGCAGAATGGAGGCCAGCGATGGAAGGGCAAAAACCGCAGTGGGGGGCCTAGTCCTAATCCGGAACGCCTGAACTATCTGCTAAACCAGCCCTGTCCAAAGCATGGAACAAGGGAGGAACCGGCAAACCACCTTTGGAAAGATTGTTATATCATGCAAGAATTCAAGATTTCCAATGCCTTCCGGTATGACCCCGGCTCTGGTGGTGGTTCTGGATCTGGACCGAGTCACGGTGGTGGAAATTCCAGTTCGGGATTTAATGGTAACCCGGGCAGGCATAACAACCAGCATAATCAGAATAGCCAGGGTGGTAACAATCAACAACAGCAGCAGTCTGGTTACCAGAGCAATCCAAAGTAGCTAAATAGTGGGCAGTATCATGTATTCACCACTAGCTTGGACAAGCGGGATAGGAAGGTCCAGAAGCGGGCGGTTAATTCTGTTGAACCGGCCGTGCCCCGGTATCTGCGCTGGTCAGAGCAACCAATCATATGGAGTAGAGAGGATCACCCTCCCCGGGTTGACAATCCGGGTCAGCTGGCTTTAGTGGTGGCACCTCAGGTTGGAGGTTATAAGTTCACCAAGGTACTCATGGATGGAGGTAGCAGCATTAACATCCTATACTATGAGACTTTTCGTCGAATGGGGCTAACAGATAAGGAACTCCGGCCTTCAAATACGGTTTTTCATGGTGTGGTACCTGGCAAGTCAGCATACCCCGTTGGAAAGATAGCATTAGAAGTGGCTTTGGGAGATGATCGCGATTCCCGGTCGGAGACGCTGACATTCGAGGTGGTGAAAATCAAAAGCCCGTATCACGCCCTGTTCGGTAGACCGGCCTATGCGAAATTCATGGCACAACCCTGTTATGTCTACTTGCAGCTCAAGATGCCAGGTCATAAGGGGACCATCACGGTTCAAGGAAGCCACAAGATCGCTTTGGAATACGTAGAGTCGGTTTGTAGTACCGAGGAACTCAAGTATTACAAAGACAATGTTGATCCGACGGATATGACTCCTTTTAAAAAAGCCTACTACAGAGCATGATCCGGCTCTGAAGTTTACGTCAGCCGCTGAGACTAAGCTTGTTGACTTCGTACCTGGCGATTCGTCCAAGCAGTTTAGTATCAGTGCCAATCTGGAACCGAAATAGGAAAGCGCGCTCATCGAGTTCATCCGTGAGAATCGGGACATCTTCGCGTGGAAACCTTCTGACATGCCTGGTGTACCGAGACGACTCGCTGAGCACACTCTTAACGTGGATCCTAAATACAAACTGGTGAAACAATTCCTCCGCCGGTTCAACGAGGAGAGGCGAAAAGCTATTGGAGAAGAGGTGGCCAGGATCTTAGCAGCTGGCTTCATTGTTGAAGTTTTCCACCCTGAGTGGCTTGCAAATCCGGTGCTAGTCCTTAAGAAGAACGGCACCTGGCACATGTGTGTAGATTATACTGATCTTAATAAAGCCTGTCCCGCAGATCCTTTTGCCCTCCCCCGTATTGATCAGATCATTGATGCTACGGCGGGTTGCAAGCGTTTATGTTTCCTGGATGCTTATTCCGGTTATCATCATATCAAAATGGCAGTTAAGGACCAGGAGAAGACGGTGTTTATAACTCCTTTTGGAGCCTTCTGCTATGTGTCTATGCCTTTTGGGCTCAAAAGTGCCCAGGCAACTTATCAACGGTGTGTGCAAAATTGTCTCCACAATCAGATTGGCCATAATGTGCATGCTTATGTGGATGATATCGTTGTTAAGTCAAGGAAGAAGGAGACTTTGGTCAATGACTTGAAGGAAACCTTTGATAACCTAAGGACATACAAGATGATGCTCAATCCGGCCAAATGTGTTTTCGGTGTACCGGCAGGCAAGTTATTGGGTTTTCTGGTGTCCAACAGAGGAATTGAGGCTAATCCGGAGAAGATCACGGCTATCACTTCTCTGGCTAAACCGAAATGTATTAATGATGTTCAACGTTTGGCTGGCCGAATTGCCGCGTTGAGCCGGTTTATCAGTAGCCTTGGTGAAAAAGCGATCCCGCTATATCAGATGTTGAAGAAAACAAATCAGTTCGCCTGGAGTCCTGCCGCGGATCAGGCATTGGAGGATTTAAAGCGGCAATTGGCCAATCCGCCTGTACTTGCCGCCCCCGTTGACAAGGAACCATTATTGATGTATGTCGCTGTCAATGCTCGTGCGGTCAGTGTAGCTATAGTGGTGGAGCGGAAGGAGGCGGGCAAAGGGTACCCGGTTCAGCGTCCGGTTTACTATATCAGCGAAGTGCTTATTGAGTCCAAACAAAGATATCCGCATTGGCAGAAGCTGGTATACGGAGTTTTCATGGCAAGCCGGAAGCTGAAGCAATATTTCCAAGGGCATCCTATCACAGTGGTCAGCTCTGCCCCTTTGGGTGATATCATCCAGAACCGGGAAGCAACAGGTCGGATTGCCAAGTGGGTTATAGAGCTTGGGCCACACGGTTTGAAATACGTGCCTCGAACAGCAGTGAAGTACCAAGCACTTGTCGATTTTATTAACGACTGGACAGAGCTGCAGGCCCCTGAAGAGAAGCCGGATCACACATATTGGACCATCCATTTTGACGGATCACGGCAATTGGAGGGCTCGGGGCTGGAGTCATATTAACTTCCCCACGAGGTGACAAGTTTTGTTATGTTCTCCGCTTAATGTTCCCTTGTACTAACAATGCAGCTGAGTACGAAGCCTTGCTCCATGGTCTCCGGATGGCTAAAGAGATGAACTTAAGCCGGGTTAAGTGCTTCGGTGACTCGGACCTGGTAGCTCAAAAAGTGTCTGGTACTTGGGATTCTAAGGACCCACTCATGGCGGCATATCATCGTGAGGTTGATGCTGTTGCTAGTCATTTCAAGGGTTATCAGGTGGACCACGTGGACCGTCGGAAGAATGAAGCGGCGGACGCTTTGAGCCGGCTAGGGTCACAGCGTAAACCGGTCCCGCCTAATGTCTTTCTCGACATACTACACAACCCATCGGTTCAGCTACCTGGAGAAGCAGATTTGGCTGTTCCTGATCCGGAGGCTCAGTTGGTGGCGGCACTCCACGTCATTCCGGATTGGACACTTCCTTACCTGGCGTACATGAACCGGGGCGAGTTACCAGAGGATCAGACTATGGCCAGACAAATAATACGGCGGTCCAAGTCCATGACAATCATCAATTGCGAGTTGCATCATTGCAGTGTATCAGGAGCATTTCAACGATGTGTGTCTCCTGAAGAAGGCTGTGAAATTTTGCGTGAGATCCATGAAGGGGATTGTGGTCACCACGCCGGTTCAAAGTCTTTGGTGGCTAAGGCATTTCGCCACGGTTTCTATTGGCTGACTGCCCATGCTGATGCGGTGGATCTGGTCAGGCGATGTGATGGTTGCCAAAAATTCTCAAGACGCGCTCATGTTCCGGCTCAAGAATTGAGGATGATCCCAATTACTTGGCCGTTTGCAACCTGGGGGCTGGATATGGTTGGGCCTTTCAAAAGGTCCAAAGACAAGAAGACCCACCTCCTGGTGGCGGTTGATAAATTTACAAAATGGGTGGAGGCAGAGCCCGTTAGCAAGTGTGATGCAGCCACTGCGGTTCAGTTCATCAAAAAAGTGATTTTCCAGTTTGGCTTTCCGCACAGTATCATCACAGATAATGGTACCAATCTATCTAAGGGTGCCATGAGAGAGTTCTGCGAACAAGAGCACATCCGCCTTGACGTTTCATCAGTGGCACACCCGCAGTCCAATGGTCAAGCAGAAAGAGCTAATCAGGAGATCTTGAGAGGCATCAAACCACGGCTTATGGTTCCCTTGCAAAGGACGCCGGGTTGTTGGGTCGAAGAGTTGCCCTCTGTGTTATGGAGTATCAATACCACGCCCAACAGATCAACTGGATACACGCCGTTCTTCATGGTTTATGGGGCAGAGGCGGTTCTCCCTAGTGATATCCGTCACGATTCACCTCGGGTTGCGGCTTATGTTGAAGCAGATAACGAGACAGCTCGACAAGACGCTTTAGACCGGTTGGATGAAGAGCGAGACACAGCAGCTGCCCGCTCAGCGATTTACCAACAAGATCTTCGTCACTATCACAGTCGTCGGGTCAGAACCAGAACCTTTCAAGAAGGAGATTTGGTGCTTCGACTCATTCAAGATCAAACCGATATGCATAAATTATCTCCGCCTTGGGAAGGACCGTTCATGGTCAGCAAAAATCTGCACAACGGGTCATACTATCTGATTGATATTCGAGAGCATAAGGACTCACGTAGGTCGGAGGAGGAGACCAGCAGGCCATGGAACATAGCTCATATTCGGCCTTACTATACTTGAGCCATTGGCTCCGCTTATGTACATATTATGACAATGTATATATTATCAATACAATAAACCGGATCCTCAGCTAAAGCGGGGTATCTGTTCGTTTCTATCATGTGTGGTTACACGGACTTGTTCTGTTTTAAAATGACCTCCGGTTTACCCCTTGCAAATATTATCAATATCACTTGGGGGCTCGGTCATGTCTGAACTGATGCAATACCTTTTGATAGGCGAAAGCCACCAGATCACTTGGGGGCTCGGTCGTGTCCGAACCGATGCAACACCTCTTGATCGGCGAAAGCCACCAGATCACTTGGGGACACGGTCAAGCCTGAACCGGTCACGCCTCTTGGTCTACCTACAGGCCTTAGAGTCACTTGGGGGCTTGGTCGAACCCGAACCATTGCCATGCCACTTGGCCGGCGTAATGCCACGAGTCATTTGGGGACCTGGCCAACTGGCACCATAGCTACACCTTTGGGGAGCTTGGTTGCATCTGACCATGGTAACACCATCTGATCGGCTCAGTAAAGCCTCTCTTTTTGCAAAAAGTGTTATCATTGCTTTTGCTTTAAATAGCTTTTCTTAAGGAGTTGCTATTTTATCTTAGTTGCGTTTTTTAAACCGACAGTGCTTTGTACCGGTTCAAACAGCCAAATTGGCGGAACACGGTCCATTTTTAAACCGAAGATTATTTGCCCGGTTTAATTTTTTCTGTTCACATCCTTTTTTGGAGTAACAAAAGGCTATTATGATCAAAGCACGGTTTACACAGTAAGCCGGTGTTATATATACAGGAGCTGCTTTCTCCCATGACGGTTTAGGGTTATCAAACCCCCGTTTCAAGATTGGCTACACGCCTACTTCATGCCCAATAAATGGCAGGTATTTCGTATCACAAAAATTGATCATATTTGCAAGTCTCCTGGCGTATCTACATAAAGATTCATAAACCGGATGGCGGTACAACCGCCCTGGTAGTTTAAGATTTTATGATTGCAAGAGATATAAGTTGGCAATATTGACCTTCCAAATAAAGGTATCAGCATAGATGCACGGAGGCATCTCAGGAAGCAAAAAGTATTGTCTATCCTATTACAAAGCGGCTTGGAGCCCAAATGAGATCATTGTTTTCTTGACAAGATATAACAAGGAAGCTCGATAAAGCTGCCTTCGGTTTACGCCTGCTGGCCACCCCGGTTTGATTGTTCTGGATCATCCTGCGCCGCTTCAGCTTCCTCGTCTCTACCTAGCGGCTGGAAGTCAACAGTGGTCCAGTCGATTCCCATTAATGCTTGAAAGACAGCTTCTTCATGGATCAGTGAAGACGGTTCAATATCAGGGGCGTAAGTATGCTTACGGATTGGAGGAATCGGGTTTTCCGCTTCAGGGATTGGTGTAGCCACTCTTTTGTTCTAGTCATTATACTGAGCTTGATAATGCGACAAATTTGCTTCCTCTACCAATTGGCAGGCCAGAGGGTGCACCGCCCGGTTTATCTCTCTTAAATCCTCTTCGCTGAATTCTGAGCCATCCTCCTTCAAGCTGGGATAGCCTTGAGCCGCTTCAACCGGATCAAAATCGGGCACCCATGCTTTGGCCCGGATTAAGGCATTAATGGCTCCGGTTCGAGCAGCGGACTTTTTTAGCTCATCAATCCGAGCAGGGAGCATTGACAGTCTCTTTAGCGTATCTTGGATCAAAGTAGGTGCTGGATTATTGTGTGACACAGTTGAGATAATCCGCTGCGCTCTAGTATACAGCTGTTCGATTAAGGTGTAAGCGGCTTTCAGTTTCATCCGCACATCCGACCCCAAGTGGTTAATGCGAGTGCCTGTAACATGATCAGCAGTTTACAAACCGGGTTGTTTACAAGAGGATCACGGTTATTATGCAAGTCGCAAGAAGCTTACCAAAGATCGCGGCAGTCATGGCGTGCACTTGTCGCTTTACGCTGGTTAATTCGTCAGTTACCGGTTTTAGGGCAGCCTCCGCTTTTCAATCTTCTTGGTTAAAGCGGCCTTTTCTGTGGCCCAGTTAGCCCGTTCCTTCTTGAAGTCCTCCTTCAGCTGCTCCATGCTGCTTAAAGCGCTGGTTAGCTCTTCCTTTGCCTTGGAGGTTTTAGCTTGTTGGGTTTTCAAATTCTCTTGAAGGTCGGCAACTTGGTTTTCTTTGGCCCTTACTTCAGCCTGCATTCCGACAGTTATACGGTTTAACAACAAACATGAACAATGAAGTACCAACCACATAACAAGTTATGCGCTTTGTACTTGGGGGCTAATGCTTATTTGATCTATAGTTATCAGTTAATTGTCAAAGTCCCAAGCTCAATACAAATATTCAACTTGGCACTTGGGGGCTAATGGCTATTTGCTCTGATAAGTTTCTGATGCCACGGTATGAAGATTAAAGTTTCGGTTTCACTACATCAAGTTAAACCGACCCTTGGGGGCTATATCAAGGAATTTTGAAGCATGGAATTTTTTATGTCAAGACCCGGTTCAACTATGATAGGTTGAACCGGCCTTTGGGGGCTACAATGGTGATAAGCAGGAACAAATTCATGGAAGTTACCTCAAGCTTCTCTTTCCTCAGCTTTACCAGATTAGCTTCATAATCACGGCTAGTATACAGCCGGTTCAAGTATGCAGAATGCACATCTTGGGCGCCCAGAGCAGTGTATGTTGCCAGATCAACATCCCATTTGCCTTTGCTCATGGCAGAAATTTCTTCTTTGGCAGTATGCTTGGCTAAGGCGACGGGATTCCCCGGTTCAGAACGACCAATGCCAGTGATTATGACTTCATCATCCTTAGACTCGCCAGTTTGAACCGGCGTAGTCGGTTTATCGGCAGGTCTGGAAGGGCTGGTGGTTTTCTCAATCCGGATGGGACTGGCTAGCTGGTCAGCAGGACCGGAGGTGTTAACAAAACCTTCATCAACAGTAACAACTTCATCTCATACTAGCGGGTCATTAACCACATCTTCATGGATGACCGCTTCAATGTTTGGGGTAGCATCCGGTTCAGGAGCAGCGTCTTCTTCAGCTGCCTTATCTAGGCGAGCTTTCTTACTTGGCCTCGGTTTGGCCCTAAAAAGAAGCAGCAAAATCAAAGACAGTACATGTTGAAAACTACAAAAATCAACAACGTTATGATAAGTGCAAGCTTACCCAAGCACGGTTTTAAGTGGAGGCAGCTGGGTGCCAGTTGACTCGCCAGAAGAGGAGTGCGAGGTGACCTGATAATCGGAGTCAGACTGATTAAGCGGTTGACGAAAACAGCCCGCTTTTGGACGAATACTGACAAGCAAATTAGAGACCTCTGAATGACGTCTCCGAACCGGATTGTTCGGTAAACCGGCGGAGGTAACTACCTGACCGCTGTGTCGAGTTGTGTGGCGCACCTCATGCAGTTGGGTCTTCATAAGAAAGTTGGGATCCAAATAAGCAAGGGGATGAGAAATTTTAACTTTGTGGTTTGCCTGACGGATTTTATGTGAAGGCGGAAGCCTTGAGTCAGAGGAAAGAACAATTACCTCTTCATCGTCAGCATGGCTAGCTTCGGCATCATCCTGACAAATATCATCATCAATAAGGTGTACAAAAAGTAAACCGAGGGAATCAAGTTCTGCCTCAAGGTCCGGATTACCCACATCATCATCAGCGGGCGGATCAGAGGAAGCGGTGGTTCTCCTTTTATGAGCAGACTTCTTAACAACCTTGGCCTTAGGCCGGACTGGTCTGTCCGGTTTATCGGTTTTCTCTTGTAGGATTTTCTTGCTCCAAAACGGATCATTACCCTGCATCAAACAGATGTCGGTATCAGTAATAGACAAGTACAAAGGCATTTACAAAGAAAAATGCAGACTTACGGCTGGCGGTTTGTTGGTGGCGCAAAAAGGAAGCAGGCCGGTACGAGCGCAGACGTGCTCCGGTTCGTTCAAAATTTTCCTTACAGCTTCTGTGACTTCTTCATCAGTAAGCTGGATGTTTACATGCCACAGCGGATCGTCAACACTGCCCGTATATTCACACATCAAACCGGAGCGTCGGCTAAGGGGCAGTATACTCCAGGATATCCAACAACGGGCAAGATCAACCCCAGTTAAACCGTTGGCTAGGAAAGCTCTGAGCTTGGACAATTGAGGAGCGTATTTACTCCTCTCTTTGCCAGTTAACCTCTGAGGAAAGGGGTGAGTGTTGCTAAGCCGTTCCGGACGGAGACCAGGCAATGGATTCTCTTCGGCAGGGGAGTTATCTTTGCAATAGAACCAGGAATTATTCCACTCCTGGGGATGACTGTGCAATTTTGGATGAGGATAAGTGACTTCTTTCCTTTTTTGAATTGCCATACCACCCAGTTCCATATTGGGGCCGTCAGTAAACTCTGTGCGGTGATTCAAAAGAAGTCTCGGAATAGTTCCACTGTGGGTTCCTCTTGGAAGTACGCTTTGCAAAGCACTTGGAAGTGGCATATATTAGTGACAGAGTTGGGACCGATATCTTGTGGGCGCAGTTGGAAATTGGCTAAGACATCCCGATAAAACTTTGAACCGGGCGGGCTAAAGCCCCGGGCCAGGTGATCCGCAAAAACAACAACCTCTCCCTCTTCAGGGGTGGGAGGACATTCTGTGCCTGGGACTCTCCAGTGGACGGTGTTTTTACTGCTTAAAGCGCCAGTGAGAACTAAGTTGTTCAGCTGTGTTTCCGTAACACGGGAAGGAACCCAGTTGCATTCATATATTTGCTTCGCCATGAGGAAATCTACAAAACAAGCAGTTCCGGTTCAAGTATATGTTTGAATTAAACCGGAGGCATATCTACTTAAACCGAAGACAGTCCTATCTAAACCGGAGTTATGCAAGGTGGCAACGTCTGGCGGTTCAAACAGGGGGACTAATGATATATACTGGTCCTTTACATTTTCTATGCCAAAGTTAAACCGCCGGATCTGAGCATTGAAAGCAATTGAGGGTGTATAAATACAGAAACAGGTTTCACAAGACTTCTCTACAGCGATGGATCTAAAGCCAGTCCAGAAAAAGTAAAATATTTAAAAGCTTAAGGCGGAACAATATTGGTTCAAAGAGCAGAAAGGTTATTTGGATCTATGAACTGAAACATGAATCTACAAGATGAATGCTAAAAGCCCATTGGTAACTCACAGAAGGGTTTCCTTGGATCTATCCAGAGGTATGAGCAGGAATACGAACAGTAAGCAAGAACACAGCAAGAACATGAAACCCTAGTATGGATCCGGATGGGTAAAAAGCAGAGATCTTACCGGAGCTGGGGGAGATGCGGAAGGACGCCGCGGTTTTCTGGTACGATCAGGTCGATGCAGCGGCCCAAGACGATGCAGAGATCAGCAGCGGCGGCAGAGCTCCGAGGCTGGCGGCGCGGAGAAGACGAAGAGAAAGGGGATGAAGGAGAGAAAAGAAATGACCCTTCGGCCCTATTTATGAAGCAAAGGACATGTGTCAGGCGCGCGAATCCAGGAGCCAGAATTTTCGGAGTTGTCGCCTCGACTAGTGCGGATCTATTAAACAAAGAAGGCGTTATAAAGGCTAGTTTCAGAATGACGTCATGCCGGTTTACAGCAACCAAAGAAGATGACGACACGACAGTTCAACTGATACAGGAAGATGATGAAGACAAAGATTTTGGCTAAGGATTGACATGAACCTGTTCAAATCAATCTGGGGCCTAATGTTGGGGATATTACTGCTGGGTGTAAACCGGTCTAAGTGGGCCGGGTTGACTTCATCAGTAGTCTAAAGGTGCTAAAGCCCAGAGGCTAGACAAAGGCCCAAGGCCGTAGTCGGTTCAGTATCTGTCGCCGTAAACCGGCGTGTATATAAACTTGTATTATAAGTTAGGAATAGGGAGAGACCAACCCTAATACGAATATAAACCGGAGATTGGGACTCTATGAACCGACGGGTGTCGCCCGTGTATATAAGGGGGCAACCCGATAGCGGTTCAGGGGAGACAAGAATAACTCGAGGCCTAGGCGAAGCTTGTTTGCTCCCTAGTCATCGAAACCCCATCAATTCCATCACAAACTAGACGTAGGCTTTTACCTTCATCGAAGGGGCCGAACTAGTATAAACTCCCTGTGTCCCTTGTCCGCTTTAACCCCTTCGAGTTAACCCGTTGCGATGGCTCCACGACTAAGTCCTTTCGCTAGGACATCTGCCGTGACAAACCCACGACAGGTATATTCTTTGTCTCCTTTGCTGGCTTGAACGAGCCCTCAGCTTCCGACTCCTTGGGGCTGGGCGACATCTCTGGCTGCTTGCCGGCCATCGCCACAACCTGATCAAGAAGCCGCTTCTCTACTACAATAACCAGGGACTCGGCCAGCCGACTGCTCTCGGCCACGCAAGCGGATGACTTCCTGTAGTCGCCGGCTATAGTCAGAATCCCCTTGGAACTCGGCATCTTCATCTTGAGGTAGGCGTAGTGGGGGACCGCCATGAACTTGGCCAAAGTAGGTCGGCCAAGAAGCACATGGTACGGGCTTTCAAGGTCCACCACTTCGAACCAGACAGGCTCTCGGCGGAAATGATCCTTATCTCCAAAGAGGACATCTATCAAAATCTTGCCGATTGGGGAGCAGGAAAGGCCAGGAACAATGCCATGGAATACAGTCCGGCTGCTCTGAAGCTGTCTTTGCTTGATTCCTAGCTTCTCCATAGTATCCTTGTACAGGATGTTGATACTGCTACCTCCATCTATCAGAACTCGCGAGAAGCGAGCGGCCCGCCTATCAGTGGCAAAGGTGGCATCCAGAACCAGGGTGTAGGAACCCGGATTCGGCATCACCTCTGGGCGATCGGCTCTGCTCCAATTTATAGGCCTCTCGGACCAGTGCATGAACTCTGGAGTGTCTGACGGCACTGCGTTCACTTCTTGCCGCTGTAGCCGCTTGCTGCGCTTGTCATTTGCCACACTAGTGAACACCATGTAGGCTCCATGCTCTTCTGGGTACTCGTCTTGTACTGCGCCGACTGGCCTGACAGCCGGCTGCTGGGGTGGAGGCGGAGGTGGTTGCTCAGCAGGCGGAGGAGGCATCAGGCCGTCTCCTTTGGCAATCCTGGTGAGCCAGTGACACTTTTGGGTGGTGTGATTCGACGGCTTCGCGCCGCTGTGGAACTTGCAGGGACCATCTAGAGTCTGCTCGTAGGAGAAAGCCGGCAACCAGTTGGACTTGCCGCCCTTCTACCGCTTGGGCGGAGGCTGCCCCTCCGGTTGCTGGTCTTCGACTGTCGCCACCTGCCGGCTACTGGAAGCCGGCTGCGGGGCCTTGCGCTTATGATCGTTCTGCTATTGTCACCGACTGGCGTCTCCAGCCGGAGTTCTGGGAGCCTGAGGGGCTACCTTGCCAGCCGTGCTAACTTGGATCTCCGTCTTCATTGAAGAGTCAGCTGTGGCGTACTTGTCTGCTATGATCAGCAGCTCGTCCAGGGTTTCTGGCTCATCACAGAGGAGCTTGTGCTTGAGGAGGGTGCCTTCTCTGCACCCGGCGGTGAAGTACTCGATGGCCTGTACCTCGTGCACGCCCTCGCATGAGTTTCGGAGCTCGGCCCAACGCGTGAGGTAGTCACGAGTTGACTCGTTGGGGCCCTGCACGCACAAGGAGAGCTGGCGAGGCTTGGGAGGTCGCTTCTACGTGCTCGTGAAGTTGCGGACGAAAGCTTTGGTGAAGTCGACCCAGCTGTTGATGCTGCGGGGTTTCAGGTTGTTCAACCATGTCCAGGCCGTGCCCTGGAGCATGAGCGGAACGTACTTCATGGCGACGCGCTTGTTGCCGCTTGCTATGTCGACGGCCGTGGCGTAGTCAACCAGCCAATCTTCTGGCTTTACGGAACCGGTGTACTTGGGAGTATCTCTGGGGAGAGTGAACCCTTTGGGAAAGGGCTCATCTCGGATGTAGGGGCCGAAACACGGCGGACCCAACTCGTCTTCTTCTTCCAGCGCCAGGGATCGGTAGAGTCGGTCGATCCGGTGGCGGGTAACATTCTCTCCGACTCCTTCTCGGCGGCCGAGGCGGCCTCCGAGAGTCGGATGCTCAACGGGTGGCGGGGAGACTCGCCTTTCTCTGTGAGGTGGAGGAGGCAGATAGTCGTCCCGCCGCTCAACTGCTCTCGGGCGGCCGTCTTGGTCGCGCTCGATGGTGATGTGAGTCCGACTGCGGCTAGCAGCCGGATCCTTGTCTTTCCTTTCGCGGACGCCGCCAGTCGGCGTCTGAGACGTCGCGCCTTGATCTCGGCGGTGTAGCAGGACGTTGTTCTGTTGTTGCGGCGCCTCAGTGCGGCAGCCGGCCGCGTTCTGCGCGGCAGCCGCGTCGAGGAGTCGCTGGACTCGCTCCGTCATCAGTCGGCGTTCTTCGCCTTCAAGGTTGTCCAACTCGTCTGCCTCCGCCTGTGCGGCTCAGATGTTCTCTGCAGGCGTGGCGTAAACGGGGCGATTGGCCCCGAACATGTTGGCGATGTCCACGCCGCGTTGCCGGACCGCGCCTAGGCGGCTAGGCCCCGTTGGGGCCGGCGAGCCACCCACACCGCGATCCATCTCACGCTGGTAGGCTTCTGACAAGCGTGTCACGCTTGCCAGCTTCTTTGCGCCTTCGACGAGCTGGAGACGGCGTGTCTCCAGCGTCTCGGCGTCGGCGTCCTCTGGAATGGGCGCATCCAGGTCTTGCAGCGCCGCATCGAGCGGGTCGTGAGCTCTGCCGTCGGAGTGCTCGCCATGACCGATGACGAGCACTTCTGTGACGGTGCTTCCGCCGCTCTCCGCGCGAGGGAGCGGCTCGTCGTAGACCACCACGTTGGTGGGAAAGGCGTCGAGCGACGCGGTGTCGGAATCGACCAGCATCAGGTCAGTGGAGCCTACGAACTCCAGGTCAGCGGCAGGCTTGCTGGCAACATGGAGTTTGTCGAGGAGGCCCGCGAGAAGGCTCTCGGGGCCGCCGGTGCCTGCATCGGATGCAGGCTCGTCGAAGAGGCGAACCTCGCCGACAAGTTCGGCGAGGTAGCTGGCCGCGCAGGCGGTCTCAGCGTCGCCCAGTGCGTCGGTGCAAACTCCCTCTGGCGTGCCGGGCTGGCTGCGCTCGTTAGGGAGAAAAAGGGTTCCCGTCCAGAACAGGTCTCCGGACGACGGTGCACCTCTTCCCACGGTGGGCGCCAAATGTCGGGGGTTGGATGCGACATATGCCAAAGGATGGCTTATCATGGTGGGGGCGAGTAGAACGTCGCCGGTGCCTGGAAGCGGGATGAGGCGTAGACATGCACGCCGGCGAATGTTACCCAGCTTCAGGGCTCTCCGAAGAGATAACACCCCTACTGCTGCTCTGCGGGGTCTCCGCATGATCACTATGGCAATGAGTATACAAAGTTGCTCCTTGAGCTGTTTCCTGGAGGTAGGAGAGGGCAAGGCTAGCTCTCTCCCTCTTGTGTCTCTGGTCTAGTACCTAAAGAATCGAACCCTTTGCATGGGTTCTCCGGGGGGTTTATATAGGCCTACCCCCCAGGGGTACAATGGTAATCCGGCTGGGCGTGGGTCCCAGCAGTCTGTCTCTCAGGCCGCCGTCTTCTCCGCCGACTACTGGGGCCCGCCGACTGGTGGGCCCCGCCAGCTGGCCCGTACGGAGCCGACAGGCCTTGTCCGCCGCGGGCGGGTCTTGCCGGCTGCGGATTACTGTATCCACACTTCTAATGACGCTGGCTTTGTCATGGGGTCATGGCAACAGTACCGCCGCCTGACGGGCGATCACTGTTGCCATTCCCCGTCTTGTCTGGTTAATGGCATGCGGGGCCCGTGGGAGGAGCCGGCCGACTCTCGGAGGCCGACTCCCACAGGGTCCGTCTTGTGGCGCTCTTGCCGTCTTCTATACCCCCGCTGACCAGCGGGGCCCGCCGCCTCTGGTCGTACAGGCAGGCCAACGTGGGCACAGGGTTCCGCCCCCTGGGGCTGATGTCAGAGCTGGCATGGCAACAGTGTCGCGCCGGACGGAAATCTCCGTTAGTACGACGCAATGTGGCCATGCCTGCCCTTGGTAAGGGGCGGGTGTGGTACATTTTGAGGCCACGCCCCGTCCCGTCCCTCCTCACGAGGGCATGAGGTGGTGAAGTCGCGGGCCTACTCCCCATAGTCGGCTTCTCTGGAAGTCGCTAGCTGGGAGTCGGCTCATTTCATAGCCGTCTCAGGGATTCGGCCGCGAGTGGGTAGTCGGCGGTGCTACAGCCGACTCCCAGAGGCGGCCCTCCTGTCTTGGGATTCTTGAGGGGCGAAGCCGGCCCCGATGTCTTGAAAGGTTCTGGGTCTCGGGTTAGCCTACCCGTGGCCCATTACTCTGACAGTGGCCGATCAGTTGCCTCATGCGCTGGTGATGTTGGTTTTAGTGCTTCCTCCTCCAATCGGGGTAGCAACCTGCGCTTTGGGTAGCTCTTGGAGGGGCGTTCGAGTTCATATTCCTCGGCCGCAAGGACTTCAGCCCATCTGTCGGCTAGCAAATCTTGATCAGCTCTAAGCTGTTGCTGTTTTTTCTTAAGGCTACTCGCCGTGGCCATAAGCCTGCGCTTAAAGCGCTCTGGTTCGACAGGATCCTCAGGCACGACAGATTCGTCGTCACCGAGGCTTGCCTCGTCTTTGGAGGGGGGCATGTAGTTATCATCCTCTTCCTCTCTGTCTGCCGCCCTCTCTGGAGGGCTGGCGTCTCCATCCTCCTGCGCTGAGTCTTGCTGGAGGGAGTTGTCTTCGGCACTGTCCGGGGTGTTATTATCTCCCGTGCCGGTATCACCGTTTTTGCTTTGGCGGGACTTAGAGCGGCGCCGCTGATGCTGGCGCTTGGGTTGCTTCTTGGAGGGGTCATCCCCCATTGTTCCGTCGACATTGCCTTCTTTGGGTGTATCCACCATATATATGTCATATGACGAGGTGGCTTTCCAGTGCCCTATAGGCGCTGGTTCATGTCGTCTCCTACATCGTCGTCCATACCGTCGATGTCTTCAGAGTCGAAGTCTAGCATGTCGGTTAAATCATCGACAGTGGTTACGAAGTGGGTGGTGGGTGGGCATCGAATTTCTTCGTCGTCCGCATCCCAATCATGTTGGCCATAATCCGGCCAGGACACTCCGGACAAAGAGAGAGACTTTAACGAATTCAGAATATCGCCGAAGGGCGAGTGCTGAAAGATATCCACGGCGGTGAATTCCATGATCGGCGCCCAATCGGATTCGATTGGCAAGGGCGCGAAGGGTTCAGAGTCCGGAAAAGAGTCTGGCACCTTGGAGTCACGGGCTTCGCAGAGGATAAGGCTAGTGTTCGGCTCGATCGCCGTTGAGACTGCAGCCCCTAAGGTGGGGTCTAGCCACCCGTCCTCGATCGGCGCGGTTGGCTCCGAGTTAAGGGTCAGAGCTAACGCGGGTGCGGCCTCCAGGGCACTGTTCGGCGGCAGAGTTAAGTCATGCCCATCGTGACAGTGCGGCGCGCCCGGCTGCGGCTCGAATCCGTCGAAGATCAAGTCTCCGCGGATGTCAACCGTGTAGTTCAAGCTTCCAAATCTGAGCTGATGGCCAGGGGCGTAGCTTTCAATCTGCTCCAGATGGCCAAGCGAATTGGCCCGCAGTGCAAAGCTGCCGAATACGAAGATCTGTCCGGGGAGAAAAGTCTCACCCTGGACCGCATCGTTGTTGATGATCGGAGGAGCCATCGGGCCTAAAAGTGATGACACAGAGGAACTCTCAATGAAAGCACCAATGTCGGTGTCAAAACCGGCGGATCTCGGGTAGGGGGGCCCGAACTGTGCGTCTAGGCGGATGGTAACAGGAGACAAGGGGCACAATGTTTTTACCCAGGTTCGGGCCCTCTCGATAGAGGTAAAGCCCTACTTCTACTTGATTAATATTGATGATATGGGTAGTACAAGAGTAGATCTACCACGAGATCAGAGAGACTAAACCCTAGAAGCTAGCCTATGGTATGATTGTTGTTCGTCCTATGGACTAAAACCCTCCGGTTTATATAGACAGCGGAGAGGGCTAGGGTTACACAGAGTCGGTTACAATGGGAGGAGATCTACATATCCGTATCGCCAAGCTTGCCTTCCACGCCAAGGAAAGTCCCATCCGGACACGGGACGAAGCCTTCAATCTTGTATCTTCATAGTCCAGGAGTCCGGACAAAGGTTATAGTCCGGCTATCCGGACACCCCCTAATCCAGGACTCCCTCAGCCGGGCTTCATGAAAACTTGAGCACCATAGATATGATAACATATTGTTGCATCATTTGATATATCATACGATAGCTTACTCCCGTGCATATCTTGTGATACTTGTCTTGTATATTTGGTTGAGGCTCAGTAAGAATATTGGAAAGGAAGAGAAAAAGCAAAAAAAAACTTCTAAGCAAGCAAGAATGATCAATCTTATAAGCAAAGAGTTGAGCATGAAAAGATATACTTGTGCATGAGGATACATGGTATAGGAAAACATTTTGCTTGCATTTGTAGATTGGTGCCAAGTGGCGAATCCTGCCCAAATGTGCAATCAAGCTAGCGTCTCTCCTTGTGTTTGTGCAACACAAGTTAGTCTTCGTTAGGCAATTTTATATTGCTCATCTATGTTGTTGCACAAGCCCCAGTATCCCACCACGTGTGTTTCTTTATTGCCCTCCTCTATATTTGTGATCACTTTCTTTGCATTTTGAGTCCTTTGGATTAATCTCAACATTTACAATATCTTGGACTTCAATTTTCTTGATATTTTGTGCCACTAATCCCACCAAGATCCATATATATCCTTGTTGTGAGTTTGTAGGTGTGCGTTAGGCCTTCCATTAGGGCTGAATCCTATGCGCGCACACAGTTGGGGTGGACATGCAACTGGCTACTGTCGTGGTTCTAAGTCTGACAGTAAGAATGGGGGGTAAGTATGGAGAGGCAAGATCCTAGCTATGGAGTAGTTGTATGCGCAAGGAGTTTTACGAGTTCGGGCCCTTCTCTGAGGAAGTAACAGCCCTACGTCTCGGAGCCCGGAGGCAGTCGACTGGATTATGTGTATGTGTGTTACAAAGTTCCGAACCCTTGTCCTAGTGGAGGGGGGTGGCTTATATAGAGTTCGCCATGACCCCAGCCAGCCCACGTTACAAGGAGTTAATGTACATAAAGAGAGGGGGTTACTGGTAACGCCCGTAATAAAGGACCATGAAGGCCATAAAAGCTACTTATGAGATGACCGTTTGTAGGCAGTGCCTTTAGGTCTTCTTATAGTCGAGTGGATGTCTTCATGGTCGACTGCTTGTGCTTCTGGTCGAGTACGCTCGTGTCCGTCGACTGGGCTGACCAGGTCGACTGAAATGTTGATACTTCTTAGAATGTCTTTCATTGTAGGAGTCATGTCCTTGATTGGGTACCTCAGGTATGATAAGTTACCCTACCCTAGGTACGTATCCTCGTCATTAGCCCCCGAATGGGTTAGGGGTTAAGTGAGAATGGGGCCGAGCCTATGCTTCCGACTCAACCTCCATGCTTCAGTTGCATCTGTCTTTGGATAAATGGAAGTTACGGTGGGAACCCATTCTTCAGTTGCCTTGATCCATTCAGATGTCCGTCGAGTGGTTTCATATTACCGTCGAGTGTGTTTATGTGACGAGTCTCTAGGGAGACTTAAGGAAACGGATCTTTTCGTCTGACAAACCATCTTGTCGATCGCGGATCTTGCGGGATTTGAAAATTGGGAAGCGCTCCGGACGGAGAAAATCGCGCGAATCGGCTGGATAAGGCAAGGGCGCCTCGATCTCCGCGCCACCTTTTTCGCCACGTACCGCGCGTGCGTCCGCTGCGGGATTTGACTGGGGGGCGCAGGCCCACTGATCAGCCACTCGGGTGTGGCCTTATATAAGGTAATGATTCTGATTTTTTTTCACTGTGCGCCCTTGTCTTTCTTCTCCCTTCCTCCGTAAGCCTCCGCCTCGCTCTTCGCTGCAATCTCGACACCGCCGCTCGGCCAAGACCTCGTTCGAGACAATGGGGAAGGACAAGACGGCGGCGGCAGAACGCGCGAAGAAGGCCGCGGCAAAGGGTAAGGGGAAGAAATCTGGCCGAGGCGGGTCGTCCTCGCGGGCCGCTCTGCCGTCCGGCTGGTTACAGGGGGATTGGATGCCCTCCATCCTTACTCAAGCGGATATCGACGACATGGTGGAGGGGGGACTCATTCCCTACAAGGCTGCTCGCCTCCCTGGGGAGGAGACGGAGCCGAATCCTCGCGAGGGTGAGCGCGTCCTGATAGCCACCCATGTCGACCGGGGGTTTTCCCTGCCCCCGAGTCCTTTTTTTAGGGCCTTTCTGAACTTCTTCGGAGCGCAGCTCCACCATTTCACGCCCAACTCCATAGTCTATCTTGCTGCGTTCGTGTCTCTGTGTGAGTGTTTCTTAGGTTGTCGACCTCACTAGGGCCTCTTCAAGCATATCTTCACTTGCCGATCCCAGTCGGTTAAAAGGCTTAACCCGGACGGGGAAAGGACGCAGGTGATCCAGATGTGCGGGGGCCTCGGGATCCAGACGAGGGGTAAGAGTTGTTTTCCTCCCATGACACTTCCCGATTCCGTGCGCGGGTGGCAGTCGACTTGGTTCTACTGCAAGGACCAGCCGACCCCTGGCCACTCGACCGGCCTTCCTCCTTTTACCTTGGACCGAGTGCAGAAACCCGCTTCTTTGAAAGTGGTTCCAGAGGAGAAGGCTCAGGTGAAGGTATTAGTCAGTCGAGTGGTTGAGTTGGTTCGGGAAGGCATGACCGGCATGGATTTGCTCGAAGTCTTCCTCCAGCGACGAATCCAACCTCTCCAGGCTCGGGATCACTCGATGTGGTTGTATTCCGGGCCCGACGACTCCACTCGGATCCACCCGGAGGGGGTCGAGGCTTCTGTACTGGAGAGCTGGCTGACCAGCATGACCGGGAATAAGGACAACCCCAGGGGTTCTAGGAGGATTGCTCCGCTTGATGGGATGATGGAGACAGACAAGGTACGTTTCACTTCTTCCGACTGAAATTTTCACTCCGTCTAGTAACTGGCTTGCGATAAGTCGACTGATCCTTGCTCTGCCTGTTGTCTTGCAGGAGATCAACGACATGTATTCGATGCCGAATGGGAACCAGGAGCAAGTATCTAAAGGAGGAGGGAGTGGAGGCGAAGGAAGTGAGGGTGGAGGTGAAGTCGAGGAGTGGGAATCTGATGATGACGTAGAGGAGGAGGCCAGCGACTACTCGGGTGATGAAGATGAAGAGGTGGAGGTCGACCTTCCTTGACGCGAGAGACGCTCCAAGAACGCTCAGGATCCCGCCGTGGAGCGCAGTCAGTCGAGTGCTCCGGTGGGCCAGTCATCCAAGCGCCCTCGGACCGCGTCGCCGGCCCCAACTGAGAAGGCACCCAAGCAGCCCAGAGCCATCCCGACCAAGCCACCCAAGGCCTTGCCCAAGATCAGGGTCGCCAACCCTGTCATCTCTGGGTAAGTGACTGTTTTTATCTTTCTTGAGTCGACTAGAACGGATTCTTAGTCGATTCACTTTCAAATTATTTGCTTGGAATCGTGCAGTGCCGCTACTTCCGAGACTTCCATCCAGAATGTCGATGAGATGATGGAGGACGCCGTCACTTCCAACTTAGGTATAATCTTTGACACGATCCGACTGTTTAACTGCTGAGTCGATTGGATATTCATTTCTGAACTTTTGTAGCTCCGACCAACATTATTGACCTTCCGGATGATGAGGAGGAGGCGGAAGTGCCGCTCAGGCCTTTTAGGAGGAGAGGCCGGAGGGCCCCGGTCGACAAGGCTCCTCAGACCGCGTCGACTGCTGAGGCGGTGGTCCAAGGGGATGACAACACCGCCCGGACTACTGTGACTTTTGCTGAACCACTGACGACTGCCCGGCCTTCGTCGTCGACTGCTCCCCCACTGGTCGACCCACCCTCGTTCTTCGCCGCCTACCAGACCCCGGAGGATCAAGTGAGTGCTGCTAAGGAGGCTATACGTCAGGCGGGGCTCGTGATGGAGCAAACCAAAGCAGCTCGGGATGCCAGTCAAGCGGCCTATGACATCAGCTCGGCGTTGCAGCAGAACGTCCAGGTTAGTTGGTCTTCACTTGCGTTGTACACCCACTGGGTGCTGTTGATCTGAAATTTTTCATTGGTGGGGGCACGCTGAGTGCACCCACTGGGTGTAGTCCCCAAGGCCACGGTCGACTGCTGGCAGTCGACTACGGTCTTTATGCTTTCAAACTTCCTCACTCGACTGATCGGATTGGGTCGAGTGGAAATCAAGGAAAACCGGTGGGGGCACGCTGAGTGCACCCACTGGGTGTAGTCCCCGAGGCTACTGTCGAATGTTTTGATTCGGCTGTAGTCTTAGAAGTGTTGTGCTCTTTCTTTCAGTCACTCGGGAGTTAACTTGTCTTTGATACCCTTTGTCGATTGACTCTTTGCAGAAGTCTTGTGAGCTTGTTGCTCAACTCGCTGATCTGAAGGATAAGCAGATCCAGCTTAATCTTGATTTACAGTTCACTCAGGAAAACATGCAGAAGGCGAAGGATGAAGCAAAAGGTATGGCTGGTGAGGACTCGACGGCTGTCTCTGTTCTCCTGCCTGTTCTCAATTCTGTGCTCATTGTTGCTTTGCAGACGAACTGGAGAAGGCCCTGAAGAAGAAAGATCTTGACCTTGCGGAGGCACAAAAGGCGGCTGCGGAGAAGTTGAAGCTCGCTGAAGAGAAACTTGCTTCAGTCGGTCAACTTGAGAGCGAGAATGCTAGGCTGAAGTCTGCTCTTGACACGGCCAATAAGGAAGCGAGTCGACTGAAGACTGACAAGAGTACTCTGAACGACAAGCTCGGCCAGCTGGCGGGGAAGCACAAGGACTTGGAGGATTATCTTGGGGGTCTTGCCAAGAAGCTATACCTCATGCTTGAAGGTAATCCCCTTTGCACGACTGACTTGCTGTTGTCGACTCATCATTTGATTACAATTTTGCGTTGTTGAAACTTCTTTCAGAATTCTGCCGGAATTTTGAGGAAGAGACCAGTCGAGTGGAGACCAGCCTGGACCCTATCAATTCTCCTGTGAAGGATGAAGTGGCCATGAATGTCCTCCGGTTGGAATCCCGTATCGCTGGTGTGGTGGACTACCTGGCTCGACTGAAAGCTGCAGTGTCGCGGATCGACTCCGCACTCTGGCCCAAGGAGACGCTTCAGAACGACCTTGAATCCTTGGTCACTCGACTAAGTGAGGTTCTAGGCCGAGTGCAAGAATAGAAAAAGTCTTCTGCCAGGTGTGGTGCCGATGTTGCTCTGTCGCTGGTTCGTGTCCACTGCAAGGAGGCTCGAGAAGAGAAGCTAGCCGCCCTCCAAGTTGCCAATACGAGGAAGCATAACTTTCAGGACTTCATGGAGACCTTCATCGCTGCTGCCACTCGAATCTCAGACGGGATCGACTTGGACGAATTTGTTGCACCATCCAGTCCTCCACCGGAGGAGTAAAAAACTGTTGTTCCTTGCCTTAAATTTGCCTCGGAATGCCGAGTGGTTTATGTAACCGATAAACTCCGTCGAGCTTATAGCTCGAGTACTTTTATTTGCGATCTAGGATCTTTTGATTTTATCCGAACATGGCTCGACGTTGAATGTCTTCGTGACTTGATCCGCCGATCTACTATTCGTTGTTCCCTCAGAGGCTGCTATTCGTTGTTCCCTCAGAGGCTGCCTGGTTTGCACGATGCTTATCGCCGCGATGGTGTCTGTCAACATGGCTTAGGCGAGCACTGGGCTGCAGCTAAGTCCCCGAGTGGGAGGTTTGCTCTCCACTCGGTAGGATTCCAATTACTTAGGCGAGTGCTTGGACTACAGCTAAGCCTCCGAGTGGGAGGTTTGCTCTCCACTCGGTAGGATTTCAATTACTTAGGCGAGTGCTTGGACTGCAGCTAAGCCCCCGAGTGGGAGGTTTGCTCTCCACTCGGTAGGATTTCAATTACTTAGGCGAGTGCTTGGACTGCAGCTAAGCCTCCGAGTGGGAGGTTTGCTCTCCACTCGGTAGGATTTCAATTACTTAGGCGAGTGCTTGGACTGCAGCTAAGCCCCCAAGTGGGAGGTTTGCTCTCCACTCGGTAGGATTTCAATTACTTAGGCGAGTGCTTGGACTGCAGCTAAGCCCCCGAGTGGGAGGTTTGCTCTCCACTCGGTAGGATTTCAATTACTTAGGCGAGTGCTTGGACTGCAGCTAAGCCCCCGAGTGGGACGTTTGCTCTCCACTCGGTAGGATTTCAATTACTTAGGCGAGTGCTTGGACTGCAGCTAAGCCTCCGAGTGGGAGGCTGGCTCTCCACTCGGTAGGATTTTTTCAAACTTAGGCGAGTACTTGGACTGCAGCTAAGCCTCCGAGTGGGAGGTTGGCTCTCCACTCGGTAGGATTTTTTCAAACTTAGGCGAGTACTTGGACTGCAGCTAAGCCCCCGAGTGGGAGGTTTGCTCTCCACTCGGTAGGATTTCAATTACTTAGGCGAGCACTGGGCTGCAGCTAAGCCCCCGAGTGGGAGGCTGGCTCTCCACTCGGTAGGATTTTTTCAAACTTAGGCGAGTCCTTGGACTGCAGCTAAGCCCCCGAGTGGGAGGCTGGCTCTCCACTCGGTAGGATGTTTTCAAACTTAGGCGAGTGCTTGGACTGCAGCTAAGCCCCCGAGTGGGAGGCTGGCTCTCCACTCGGTAGGATTTTTTCAAACTTAGGCGAGTGCTTGGACTGCAGCTAAGCCCCCGAGTGGGAGGCTGGCTCTCCACTCGGTAGGATTTTTTCAAACTTAGGCGAGTGCTTGGACTGCAGCTAAGCCCCCGAGTGGGAGGCTGGCTCTCCACTCGGTAGGATTTTCTGAAAACTTAGGCGAAGCGGATTCGCAGCTAAGTCACCCACTGGGGGAAATTTAGACAAACAGAAAAAGAAATTCTTGCTTGAAACAAAAGAACTACAGAGGTACTTTTATTACATCTCAGTCGAGTGAGTTTTTAAGTGTAAAAAGGACGGAGCAGGTCCGCGTTCCATGCTCGAGGCTCGTCGATCCGTCGATCGATGTTGTAGAGGTGATACGCTCCGTTGTGCAGGACTTTGGTGATGATGAAGGGGCCTTCCCAGGTTGGGGCAAGTTTGTGAGGTTTTTGCTGATCCACGCGGAGGACCAAATCTCCTTCCTGAAAGGCTCGACCCTTCACATTTCTGGCGTAGAACCGACGCAACTCTTGCTGGTAGATGGTCGAGCGGATTAGAGCCATCTCTCTTTCCTCCTCTAAGAGGTCGACTGCATCTTGCCGGGCCTGTTCTGCTTCTGCTTCGGAATATAACTCGACTCGAGGCGCGTTGTGGAGCAGGTCGCTCGGCAAAACCGCTTCGGCTCCATAGACCAGAAAGAATGGTGTTCTTCCAGTCGACCGGTTAGGGGTGGTCCTCAACCCCCATAGAACTGACGGAAGTTCGTCGACCCAGGCGCCTGCTGCGTGTTTGAGGTCACGCATCAGTCGGGGTTTTAGTCCTTTGAGGATGAGGCCATTCGCGCGTTCGGCCTGTCCATTCGACTGAGGATGAGCAACTGAAGCGTAGTCGACTCGAGTGCCCTAAGAGGCGCAGAAGGCTTTGAATCTGTCATTATCAAAGTTTGATCCGTTATCCGTGATGATGCTGTGCGGAACTCCATATCTGAATATCAATCCCCTGATAAAACTGATGGCAGTGCTTGCGTCGAGGTCCTTTATGGGTTTGGCTTCTATCCACTTCGTGAACTTGTCGACTGCAACCAACAAGTGGGTGAAGCCACTCCTACCAGTTCTCAGTGGTCCGATCATGTCTAGACCCCAGACAGCGAATGGCCAGACGAGTGGAATGGTCTTCAAGGCGGAGGCGGGCTTGTGAGACATGTTGGAATAAAACTGGCACCCCTCGCACTTGTCGACTATATCCTTTGCCATTTCGTTCGCCTTTGGCCAGTAAAAACCCGCTCGGTATGCTTTGGCCACGATGGTCCGAGAGGACGCATGATGGCCACAGGTCCCCGAGTGGATGTCCTCGAGAATTATCTGTCCTTCTTCAGGTGTGATGCACTTCTGACCAACTCCAGTCGCGCTTTCTCTGTATAGCTGCCCTTTGATTACTGTAAAGGCTTTGGATCGACGGACGACCTGTCGAGCCTCTTCTTCATCTTCTGGGAGCTCTTTTCTCATGATATACGCAATGTACGGCACTGTCCAATCGGGAGTGGTGATCATAACTTCCATAATCAGGTCGACCACAGCTGGAACCTCCACTTCGGTCGAGTCAGAGGCGCTTTTTGGTTGTGGAGGCTCTTCTGTGAAAGGATCTTCTTGCACTGATGGTGTGTGAATGTGCTCCAAACACACATCTTTAGGGATGGCCTCCCTTTTGGACCCTATCTTTGCCAGATCATCTGCAGCTTGATTTTTCAGTCGGGGTATATGATGGAGCTCCAACCCCTCGAATCGTTTCTCCAGCTTTCTCACTGCGCTGCAATATCCCGTCATGGATGGGCTTCGGACGTCCCACTCCTTCATCACTTGATTAACAACCAGATCTGAGTCGCCGTAGACCATGAGGCGACGGACGCCGAGTGAAATGGCCATACGTAATCCGTATAGAAGCGCTTCATACTCTGCCTCATTGTTGGAGGAATCAAAGTGAATCTGGAGGACATACTTGAGCTTATCTCCTCGGGGGGAAACCAGTACAACCCCCGCACCGGATCCGTTCAGCATCTTGGAGCCATCGAAAAACATAGTCCAGTGCTCCGAGTGAACTTGAGTCGGAAGCTCCTGCTCGGTCCACTCGGCGAGGAAATCAGCTATTGCCTGGGACTTAATAGCTCTCTTTGCCTCGAACTTGATATCAGGAGGAAGAAGTTCAATTGCCCATTTCGCCACTCGACCGGTTGCATCTCTGTTATGAAGAATCTCTGATAATGGAGCGTCGCTGACGACTGTGATAGAGTGATCAGAGAAATAATGAGCAACCTTCTTCGTGGTCATGTAAATCCCGTAAACAAGCTTCTGATAGTGGGGATATCTTTGCTTTGACGGGGTCAGAACTTCAGAGAGATAATACACTGGGCGTTGAACTTTGAAGGTCTTTCCTTCCTCTTCCCGCTCGACCGTAAGAACGGTACTAACGACTTGTCCTGTGGCTGCTATGTAAAGCAACAATGGCTCTTTGCTGACAGGAGCAGCAAGCACCGGCTGGGTGGAGAGCAGAGATTTTAGCTCTGCAAATGCTGCATCAGCTTCTGGAGTCCATTCGAACGTGTCTGACTTCTTCATCAGTCGGTAAAGAGGCAGCGCCTTTTCACCGAGCCTGGAGATGAATCGACTTAGGGCGGCCAAGCATCCAGTAAGTTTCTGGACATCGTGCACACGCACGGGGCGTTTCATCCGGAGTATGGTGCCAACTTTTTCGGGTTTAGCGTCGATTCCTCGTTCGGAAACAAGAAAACCGAGTAACTTTCCTCCAGGGACTCCAAATGTGCACTTCGACGGATTGAGCTTGATATCATAATTCCTGAGATTGGCAAAAGTTTCAGCTAGGTCAGTCAGCAGGTCGGAACCTTTTCGTGACTTGACCACTATGTCATCCATGTATGCTTCTACATTCCGACTGATTTGAGTGATTAGGCACTTCTGAATCATTCTCATGAATGTAGCTCCAGCGTTCTTGAGACCGAAAGGCATGGTAACATAGCAGAAACACCCAAATGGGGTGATGAAGGCTGTTTTTATTTCATCGGGTCCATACAGACGGATCTGATGGTATGCAGAGTAAGCATCTAAAAAAGATAACCTCTCGCATCCTGCAGTCGAGTCGACTATTTGGTCGATGCGAGGAAGAGGAAAATGATCTTTCGGGCAGGCCCGATTGATATGCTTAAAATCGATGCACATGCGCAACGATTTGTCCTTCTTAGGGACCATCACAACATTGGCGAGCCACTCGGAGTGGTAGATCTTGCGAATGAATTCTGCTGCTAGGAGTCGGGCTACTTCTTCGCCAATGGCCTTTCTCTTCTGAACGGCGGACCGTCTGAGATGCTCCTTGACTGGTTTGACCTTTGGGTCGACTCGAAGGCGGTGCTCGGCCAGTCCCCTGGGCACACCTGGCATGTCAGCAGGCTTCCATGCAAAGATGTCCCAGTTCTCACGGAGGAACTGGACGAGCGCTTCTTCCTATTTGGAGTCGAGCGTAGTGGAGATGTTGGTTGGAGCCGCATTTGGATCGGTCGGGTGGATGTGGACTTGCTTGGTCTCACCAGTCGACTGAAATGCTGACTCCGTGGCGGGCTTCTTGGCTCGTAACAACTCACTCGGATCCGCAGTCTTCTGGTACTCTTGTATCTCTATCTTGGCCATCTGAGCATCAGCAATTTTGGCGCCTTTCTGGAAGCACTCCTCTGCCTTCTTCCGATTGCCAACGATGGTGATTACACCTTTGGGGCCAGGCATCTTCAGCTTGAGGTATACGTAGCATGGTCGAGCCATGAAACGAGCATAGGCTGGCCTCCCAAGAATGGCGTGGTACGCACTCTGAAAATCCACGACCTCAAAGGTTAACTTTTCTTTCCGGAAATTCTTCGAGTCACCAAAGACGACGTCGAGAGTGATTTGACCGAGTGACTCAGCTCTCTTCCCAGGAATGACTCCGTGGAAGCTCATGTTGCTGGGGCTGAGTCGGGACATCGGAATGCCCATCCCCTTCAACGTCTCTGCATACAACAAGTTTAGCCCACTGCCGCCGTCCATCAGAACCTTGGTCAGTCGAGTGCCTTCAATAATTGGTCGACCACCAACGCTTGCCTCCCTGGGGTGGCAATATGAGTCGGATGATCGGATTGGTCGAAGGTGATGGCGGTCTGGGACCACTTCAGGTAATGGGGTGTCACCGGAGCGACCATGTTTACTTCGCGATTGATGACCTTCAGTCGACTCTTACTTTCGACATCAGCGAAAATCATCAGAGTGGAATTGACTTGGGGGTATTCTTCACCGCTGTCTTCCCTGTCTTCAACTTTGTCTGACTCTTTCTCTTTGTCCTTGGCCTGCTTCCCTTGGAACTGTTGCATCAGGAGTCGACATTGCCGAGTGGTATGCTTAGGATAAATGAGATTTCCCTCTTCATCTTTCTTCGTGTGAATGTGGCATGGTAAGTCCATCACATCGTTCCCGTCCTGGTCTTTCACTTTCTTGGGGTTCCAAGGACCCTTGGGTTTCCCCTTAAACTTCCCTGGGGTCACAGCTAAGGCTTCCCCGGGGGCGACTGGCTCGGCCTTGCGCTTCTGCTTCCGACTGGAGTGTCCTCCGCCGGCCTCATTAGCGGCTGCCTTATACTTGCCACTCCGGAGTCTATCTTCCTCTTCTCCGTTCGCGTACTTGGTGGCGATTTCCATCATTCGACTCAGGGTCATATCCCCGGTTCGACCGAACTTCAAAGTTAACTCCCTGTTTCTGACGCCTTCCTTGAAGGCGCAAACTGCCTGATGATCGGACACATTCTCGACCGTGTGATTCAGAGTGATCCACCTTTGGATATAATCCCTCAGGGTTTCACTCGACTTCTGAACACATGACTGCAATTCTGTCAACCCTGCCGGTCGCTTGCAAGTCCCTTCGAATGTCCTGACAAACACCTGGGCTAGATCTTCCCAAGTATAAATACTGCTGGGAGCCAACTGATTCAACCACGCTCTGGCTGATCCTTCCAACATGAGGGGCAAATGCTTCATGGCCACCTCGTCATTGCCGCCTCCGATCTGAACAGCCACTCGGTAATCCTCGAGCCATGTGTCCGGCTTGGACTCTCCGGTGAACTTGCTGACTCCAGCCGCCAACCTGAAGTTGGGAGGAATCACTGCAGCTCTGATTGCTCTGCTGAAACACTCGGGACCCGAGACGTGAACTCTGCTGCTGGACGGCGCGCCTCTGTCACAGTCTTCTCGGTGAGCTCTATTTCGGTCGACCAGACCTTGAACGATGATGGATCTCGCATCAAAGCCTGGTTCCCTGGGGTCGACTGGGACCCTTCGCCCAGTACTGAACTGGCGTCTGTCCTCTTGCCGTCGAGGAACGTACGACCCCGCTCTTGGGGCAGGAGAAAGCACTCGACGTTGATCGTTCCGATCGAATCGGTGCTCATACCGCTCGTGCCCTTGGTATTGATCCTCGTGCCGGCCTCTGTGTCCTTCACGCCTCGGGGGCGACCTTGGACTATAAGCCGACTGAACGGAATTCGCAGTGACGGATCGACTGTGAATCCTGTTGCGCGACTGAGATACGGCTGAATTCTGGTCACCCGCTGCACGGAGCAAATTCTGAATCGGGGTACGGTATACCTGGGTCGGCGGCCGGAAGAGGCGACGACGACTGGACTCGGGAACGGGCGGTCATGCGCGCTCGTCGAGTGCTCTCTGAAGATTCTCCAGTCGAGTACGTTCAGCCAAGTTGGCCAAGCGCACCTCCTCCAGGGCTCGTGCCTCAGGGGTTTCTCCAACGATAGGAGTGTGAAGGGCGTCCATGTTCCGGCGACGGAGTTCCTCCCTCTGCACTGAGGTAAGGGGCTCGGGCCTGTACTCTTCGTGGCCCCGCGCCGGAATCCCCCCTGCGGCAACCTCTTCGGTGTGGGGGAATCCGGGGGGACTACGTGGCCCGTCGACCATTAGTACTTCCGCCGCTGGATCACTGTTGTCGCACTCGGACGCAGTCTCTACGGAGCCAGTCGAACAGGCCGTAGAGTGACTCGTCGGGCTCGATTGCCGCGACTTGGGGGATGGCCGACTGGCGGGCCAGTGCGTGCTTCACCCACCGCTGGAGTCTCGACCGACCGGTGCGCTTGCGCCGCTGGGAAACTGATGACGACGATGGCGAAACGAATGTCGACCCGTACTGGGTCGACGGTTGCCGCAGGAGGACGCCGCGGACGCATGCGCGAAAATGCGTGGCTCCGTGGGCGGGAAGCGCGTCCACGTTGAGTGGAGCCTCCTGCAGCCAAGCAGAGTTGTCAACGATGAAGGAGAGAGCGCCGAGACGGATCTCGCGGCTCTCGACCATGACTCCGCTCGAAAACATGATGTGGGGTGAAAGAATCCCAACTCCTCCAACAAATCGCTAGAACACCTGCCCCACGGTGGGCGCCAACTGTCGTGGTTCTAAGTCTGACAGTAAGAATGGGGGGTAAGTATGGAGAGGCAAGATCCTAGCTATGGAGTAGTTGTATGCGCAAGGAGTTTTACGAGTTCGGGCCCTTCTCTGAGGAAGTAACAGCCCTACGTCTCGGAGCCCGGAGGCAGTCGACTGGATTATGTGTATGTGTGTTACAAAGTTCCGAACCCTTGTCCTAGTGGAGGGGGGTGGCTTATATAGAGTTCGCCAGGACCCCAGCCAGCCCACGTTACAAGGAGTTAATGTACATAAAGAGAGGGGGTTACTGGTAACGCCCGTAATAAAGGACCATGAAGGCCATAAAAGCTACTTATGAGATGACCGTTTGTAGGCAGTGCCTTTAGGTCTTCTTATAGTCGAGTGGATGTCTTCATGGTCGACTGCTTGTGCTTCTGGTCGAGTACGCTCGTGTCCGTCGACTGGGCTGACCAGGTCGACTGAAATGTTGATACTTCTTAGAATGTCTTTCATTGTAGGAGTCATGTCCTTGATTGGGTACCTCAGGTATGATAAGTTACCCTACCCTAGGTACGTATCCTCGTCAGCTACCATCGGATGTAGTTGTGTGTAAAGGGTGTACATCCGACTAGATGCCGGCAAGGGAAGTTCCCTATCAAGGGAGGGTATCCAAATTGAGAAAAAAGACACCACCACCACCCCTCGCGCATAAGTTACAGTTGTGTTGTGCCAGTTGTAGTTGTATGTCGAGGGGCAGACATGCAACTAGCTGCCACCAAGGGCAGTTGCGTGTCGAGAACAAACATGAAACTCGAAGCCATCGAGGGCAACTACATGTCGAGAGGTGGACAAGCAACTAGAAACATTTCCTCCTGAAGATCGTCTTTGCATATTGTTCTCATGCAACGGTAGAAACAAGACAAAAATTCAAAAAGAAATTAAAATGCCATCATCCAGCCACCCCTAGCATCAAACGCTGCTAGCACACACACATTATATGTTAGTCTTATTTAGAATTTTAAAAATAATACCCCCCACTGTTCACACTGTGAGCTATAAGACATTAACAACTATCTCTCAATTATTCCTATCATCAAATTTTTCTATTTCCATCATAACGGGAGTATAAGTAAAAGGAAATAAATTATGGCAGATTACCTACCTCACCCGAGATGAAGGAATTCCCTACTTAAGAACCAACAGACAGATAAACTAATTCGGTATACTCAAATAAATATAAGATGTTTTGGATATTTTGAATAGAACATATGGACTAAAATGAGTGAACAAATACATTTAGAACATCTTATATTTGTGAATGGAGGGAGTACATAGTAAATATATAAGTATACAATGCATAAAAAATTAGAGTGGCGAAAAAATAAGGTAGAGGAAAAACATGTAGGAGTATCATCGATTAGTTGTACTTTGATAAATTACCATAAAATAAAATACAAAATGCCATTCTAATATGGTTAGTTGCACAAAAAGGTTAGATGCAGTTTCAATATATCAAATATTATGCATCTAAAAAGTAAAAGGAACAAAGATAATGCCACTTATATCAGAGATGCCCTAAGAACTACCAACCGCTATGTTTTTTCCTGCTTTTCCTCCATATATTAATTCATAGGGGGAAACCTTAGTTTTTGAGTAAACATTTAAATGTAATTTTAGAGGAGAATAAACATTTTTTATCAAAAGGAGAGTAAACATTTACATTAGAGAATCCAAACAGTTACATGGATAAACTATGAGAGAAAAAAGAAAAAAAAATAAGCCACAACCTATAGCCCACATAAAAAAAGGCCAGGATGGATGGACAATGACCCCAAGGGATAGCCCACCATGGCACCATCTGCTACGATAGAAACAGCCCTAGTCATGATTCTCGGGGGAAAAAAAAGACAAGCTAGTCATAAGCATACCATTCGACCCCTAAAGAAACAAGCATTACCCCTCAAAAGAAAAAAAGAAACTAACACAAGCAAACCTCGATGACCCACTGGGTAATAAAACTCAGACTTAATGAAGTCTCAACAAGTGATATATAGTATATAAAAAATAAAAATAATTTTTTTGCACAAATCTTCATGTAAAATCAAAAAAAGATATTATCGATCGAGACATAACGAAGTCTAAGTCGACTAAGACTTAACAGAACTATTAATAAAGTTGATGGCTAAGTCTCCGTCGATCGATATTTAGCAAATCGTAATATTGTAGGCCCCCACAAAAATATGGGACGGAAACACACCGAAAGTTTTCAAAGGATGTGAGCACAACGGTTTATATATACGATCCAAAGCCACCATGGATAGCTACGCAAGCAAAGCCCTGACCTGAGCTAGCATCTGGCACGCACCCTGCTTCCAAAACAACACGCACGCACGCAACACACTGCAAATTTGCAATGTGCCATTGCTCCCAGCAGCAAGCACGATGCGTCCACGAGGCTCTGCTCCAGCCACCCGTGCTGCATGACCGGCCAAAGAAAGCGCGAGGCGGCGGCGGCGCGAGTGCCGAGGTGGCCTCCATCGTGCGGCTCGCCGTGCCGATGGTCGGCGCGGGGCTGCTCATGTACGCGCGCTCCCTAGTGTCCATGATCTTTCTTGGCCGGCTCGGCCGCCTGCCACTCGCCGGAGGCTCCCTCGCGCTCGGCTTCGCCAACATCACCGGCTACTCGGTGCTCTCCGGGCTGGCTGCCGGTATGGACCCGGTGTGCGGCCAGGCGTTCGGTGCCGGCCGCACGTCTGTCCTCGCCGCGGCGCTCCGCCGCACCGTCTCGCTGCTCCTGGTCGCGTCCATCCCCGTCAGCCTGCTCTGGGTCGCCATGCACCGCATCCTCGTCGCCACAGGGCAGGACCCCGACATTGCGGCCGCTGCTTACGACTTCATCATGTGCTCGCTGCCAGACCTCCTCGTGCAGTCCTTCCTCCACCCGATCCGCGTGTACCTCCGCACGCAGGCCATCACGCTCCCGATCACGTACGCAGCCGCCGCCTCGCTCCTGCTCCACGTTCCCATCAACTGCATCCTCGTGCAGGGTCTCCACCTCGGTATCCGCGGCGTCGCCCTCGGAGCCGTCTGCACCAACCTAAACTTCTTGCTGTTCCTCGTGACCTACGTGTACTTCTCCGGAGTAACCCATGGCAATGGCGGCAGCGATGGCAAAGATGGTGCATGTTTGTCCCCGATGGAGGAACCTGCTCTGGAATGGGGCCGCTTGGTGAGCCTCTCCGTTCACAGCTGCATGTCGGTATGCCTGGAGTGGTGGTGGTACGAGATCATGGTCATGCTTTGCGGCGTGCTCGCCGACCCGAAAGCGGCGGTGGCAGCTATGGGAATACTCATACAGACCACGTCACTGGTGTATATCTTCCCGCATTCCCTCAGCTGCGCCGTGTCCACGCGCGTCGGCCATGAGCTCGGCGCGGGACGGCCGGAGCGTGCGCGCCTTGCGGCACGCGTCGGCCTCGCCTGTGGCGCCGCGCTGGGCCTCGTGGCGTGCGCATTCGCGGCGTCCGTGAGGGGCGTATGGGCGCGAATGTTCACCGCAGATGCGGCCATCCTGCGGCTGACGTCCATGGCGCTGCCCATTCTCGGCGCCGCCGAGCTGGGCAACTGCCCGCAGACAGCGGGTTGCGGCGTGCTCCGCGGCAGCGCGCGGCCGGGGAAGGCCGCGAGGATCAACGCCTCAGCCTTCTATGGCGTCGGCATGCCGGCCGCTCTGGCGCTGGCGTTCTGGCCGGCACGGCTCGACTTCCGGGGCATGTGGGCCGGCATGCTGGCGGCGCAGCTGGTGTGCGCGGCCCTGATGCTGCGAGCGGTGCAGCGCACGGACTGGGAGGATGAGGCCGTTCGCGCGCGCGAGCTGACCGGCGCGGAGGCCCATGCGACGTCAAAAGCTGCCATGCAGACGCAGACAGTGTGATGGCGGGCAACGGCTTGCTCGTGGTGACTGTGCTAAGTTGAATATGCATAGAGTACTTTATATTTATATATCAGTATTTTTTTTTCGTTCTCACCTTCAATTTTCAGTTGTCCATTGGCATTTTTAGGATTTGGAACAATAGGCAGCAGAATTATCAATGCATCCCTCGTTGAATTGAGGGAGCATAATGCACAATTGCCCGGGTTCCTTTGCTTTGTATATTGGTCCCCGATAACGAACTGACTTTCGGCAGATGGAACGATTGGTTCGAGCGAACGTCAGTTCGCTACAATACTCCCACGGGACTAACCACGTGCAGCCAGATCCCCGCAAAAAAAAAACACGTGCAGCCAGAGGGCCTGCAGTGTGAAGTCCAAAAAAAAAAGATGGCCTGCAGTGGGCCAGCCAAATGCCTCCCATCGGACAAGCCCAAATAATGTCATTACCCCGTGAAGAATGTAAGAGAAAAAACAAAGAATTGCAATGTTGCGTGCTCCTGGGGAAATATCTAGTACTCCCACCCCTATGGTGCTCCCGGTGCTCCAAACTTCAGTAGCACATTTTTAAATGTTTGAAAAATTCTGAAAAAATTCCAACACATTGATACAACATAAAAGTATGTTGTCAAAAAAATTTGAAATCAAAATTCGAAACATCGCTTGAGAAACATAAATCACATATTCGACAGTAAATAGTACACAACATAAGTTGGGCTTTAGATTAGGCTCATTCACATTGATGTCCATTTTGTAATTTTTGTATCTCGAGCAATGTTTCGAATTTTAATTTGAATGACAACATACATTGATGTTGTGTCAATGTGTCAGATTTTTTCCAGATTTTTTTAACATTTTAATATGTGCTACAGAGTTTAGAGCACCGGGAGCACCCTACGGGTGGGAGTACCAGATATTCCCCCGTGTGCTCCTGCCTCTCCCAATGAGTATATAGAAAAACAAAAAAAAAACCTTTAAAAATCGACTGGACCAAATAAACCTAAAAATAACCTAGGAAATCATCACTACACGATAAAAAGGTTGCCATGCTCTAGTGAATATAACTACTATATATTTATGAAAATCAAAAGTTACATTACAGAAGGTTCAGTATTTGCCGTGATGTCCAAACAGACTTCTTGACAAAATTGAGTGTGAAAATTTTGCCCACGATTTATGCAAAACAAAATTACAACTAAAACCCCATTGGTCTAAATATAAGAAAAGATTACGAAATGCTACGTACAAAGATAGTTCATTTGCCACGTATGTTAATTTTGCCCATGACTTATGAAAAACAAAAATACCGTTAAATTATCATTGGTCTAAAAGAATAAAAAAGATACAAAAATGCTACACGCAAAAAAATAGTTTATTTGCCATGTATCCCAAAGTAAACTTGCCATGGCAAAAATGAAGGCTTATTTGCCATGAAAATACAGTTAAATTTGCCATGGCAAAACTAAAAGTAAAATTTTCCATATATTTTTTATGTAAATTTACCTTGAGAGTAAACATAATTTTGCCATGGCAATGAATGTAATTTTGCCATGAAAAAAAAACAAATGTAAATTTTCCATGGGAAAGTTAAAAAGGATATTTGCCTTGTATGTTGAAGTAAATTTGCCATTGCAATAAAGGTATTTTTTCCTAGAAAGTAAAGGTAAATTATCCATGGCAATAAAGGTAAATTTGTCACGACAAAACAAAAGTAAATTTGCCATGGAAAAAAATTGCCTTGTATGTTGAAGTAAATTTGCCATGGCAGTAAAGGTAAATTTGCCATGTGGGAAATAAAAGTAAAATTTGCAATGGCAATTAAAAATGAAATTTTCAATGGGAATAAAGGTAAATTTACCATGCTACATAAGTAAATTTGTGATGTTCTCAAAAGGTAAAAATGTTATGAGGATCCGGTTGTCATACATTTGTCATGTGACTGATCCAATATATGCTCAATGAACTAGAACTTGCAAAGGCATCTTAAAAATATGAACAAAATATATCCATGGGAGATGTTATTGAAAATTCCCATTATACTTTTATTATATTTTTCATTCTTTGTATAAAAAGAAAAATTGCAATGTATGTAAAATAATTTTGCAATGATACGAAAAGAGAAATTCTCCATGATACTTGAATTAAACTTGCCATGGTCCATAAGTTTAGTTTGGCATGGTACTTGGATTAAGCTTGCCATAGTCCATAAGTTTAGTTTGCCATGATCCATATAGTAAGTCTGTCATGTTTGAGATATAAATAGTAATATACATTTGAAGAAAATGGTGGCAAACAATTTGGAGGATGGCAAGGTTGACGTGTCGTGGAAACTTTTCGACTTCTCCATGTTTTACAATTTGCTGTGTTTTAGATAAGAGCAATCCTGCATTCACCATGTGACCATCGCCCCAAAAATTACAATGCCAGTACTTGTTAAGTTGCCATGGAAAAAACAACATCACAAATTCGTAAATTGTATCTACATTTATCTAGTTTGGTGGCAACTTGTCCTTAGTTGCCATGGTAGAGCACGTGTTTAGATTAGAGAAAAAAACATGAAAAACATCATGAGAAATATACAACTAGTTCTCCATACACTATGATACATCTATCGCGCCAGCAAAAATGTGGCCAAAACTAAAAGAAATCCATCTCATCAGCTCCTCAAATTCAGCCACATCATACCCGAGATTGCTGGATCAATCTGGTGGATCAAAAATCCCAAAACCACGCACCTGCATTAGCAAGCACAATTTTGCCATCATTGACACCATACCTGAATCACCTCAAAAATGGAATATAACCTAGCATACAGGGGAGCACCGAACCTAACCTCTTCGTCAACGTGTTGCGAAGGTGAGCCGGGGACGCACGGGGGCTCCAAAGATGGGGCGCTACGGCGCTTGGCTGTGACCATGCAGCACCAATCGAAATAGACAAGTAGATATTCACAGAAACCCTTCCGGTGACCCCGAAACGCTTCCGGAACCTCTCGAAACTATTCCAAATATTGTTGAAACTATTTCACGAATATATTCTCATCACTCCCGTACTACTAACACTCAGCAGATCATGATTACCTTAAGCTTGTGACCCCGTAGGTTCGGTAACCATAGACATGAATGAAACCCCTTCGTTCAATGACCGATAGCGGAACCGTGGACATCCATATCGGTCCCTATGATTACACGAATGATATTCGAGTGAAACTTTGGTTATCATGTGATGTTCCCTTTGCTTTGCGATACTTTACAAAACCCGGTGTGCATTGGTATCCTCCCGTTACCGATTTTGTTCTTCTTTTTGGTTGACGTGTTCTGGCATCCCCGTGACGTAGTCACCTGTGTCTGGCCAGACGATAATGGATGTTTTCACACCGAGAGGGCCCTAAGAATATCTCTCCATTGTCGGAGGAGCAAATTCCACTCTTGAGTTGTCTGGTCACTTGTCAAACTTTCCGGTGTGCCTGGAAGTTGTCATTATGATCATCTTGTTACAGATGACGTTTGAGCAACCCCAAAGCCCACCGTCCGGTAGGAAGTGACCGACACACTCTCATGGTCTGAGGAACTAAAACACATGCTAACACTCCGTGTTATAACAGATGATTTCAGACGATATGATCACATAGTATAACAGACAAGTATTGGGTCGATTCAATATGATTGTTCTTCTAACATCATACCCTCAATGTTGTTTTAGGACTATCGTTACACTTAACGATATCCTAAAATCCGGAAAACATGATCATCAACAACACTTGAGCCGGTCTTTAGAGGCGACACCAGGAACCTATTGTTTATCTCTTATCATTCCACACGTGCATATGAGTTTTTCACTGAATCGTCTCGGATCATAGCAGTTATAGCATGGAATATAAACTCATGACTATGAGTAATGGAAATATAATAATACAATATTATTGCCTCTAGGGCAATTTTCCAACACCGGGCACACCAAATCTCCCCGTAGCACGACCGCCTCACGTGCGCCGCTCGTCGTCCTCCTCCCCAACCCCGCCTCCGCCATCCTCCTCCCTACTCTTAGGTGCCACGTCCTCGCCATTGCAAACGCCAAATGGTGACGAATTTGCTATGTGCGGCGCCGGCATCAGTCGATCAGTTGGTAGGGCGGGGAAAGAGTGAGTGAGAGAGTAAAGTGAGGGAGAGGGGAAATGGATAAGCCGACTGAGCCATTGAGGAAGGTTTGTCGCTCGTTCGGGCGGTCCACTACGTGGAGCGAATGCTTCCGCTGGGATCATTTGGCTCCAAGACCATCTTTAAGGTTGGTGAATTTCGTCTAACGATGAGTAAGGCATTTGTTTCAAAATCCAAAAAATTGACGTCGGATTTTTATCAATTCTGTTTATATCTGTGTCAATTGTTCGAACCAACCGATCGACTATCTAAAGGTCGATTAGATGGTCGTAAAGTTGAATCTCGAGCAAATAAGTCTAGGCTCATAAATGAATATTCGGCTCAAATTCGGTTTCGCAGACATGCATGATAGGATCTGGAACTTTGAACGTGCCGGTTCTTGTTGTTGGTGTAGTTATTAACTCCTGATCTCCTACTACAGTCGGGTGATGAATTTATTAATTACCAAGATCGAGTGGGTCTTTTTCCTGGATGCATGTAAGAGCATGATTAATAGTATATCTTGCTGCTGGCTATATGATCTTATCACATCATTTATAGCCAAACTTATAGCTGCCAAGTATAATAGTCACATATAAATATGTACTACTTTGTTGATACATGGTTCATCTTCCTCTCTTACAAAGTGTCTAGTAGCATGTGCTACAGTCGGCTGTTTATCAATACCACCTCCGTGCTGGTTTATTGGTCTTCATTGTATTTTGTGCCAAATTTTGACCCCGTATTTAACTAACAAAATATTTTTGCATGTCACCGAAAAATATATCAGTGAAAAATATGTTCAAATATGAATCCAACGATATAACTTTTGTTGATATGCATTGATATTTTGTTAGTTAAATCTTTGGTCAAATTTTGCCACAAATTACAAAGAGACCAATAAACCAGGAAGAAGACAGTAGCTCGTTTCTCTTTTCTTTTCTCTTCCCTCTCCTCCAACTTATAAAAAATATATTAATATTTAAAGTCTTACAGTCCGTCTACGTTATCCTAATTTCGATGGCACGATCATGCGTGCGATCAAGGCGCACGTAGACAGCCGGGCAGAGTTTCGGATGCATGTTGATTGTGGCCCTTTGTTCTCGCCGGCTGGGCGCCCGGATCTGTGTATTCCGCATGTGAGTATTTGTAAGGCACGGAACGGGAATCAGTCGAACTAGCTCGATCTCACACACGAATTCAAGTTCAGTATCTCGATTGCATAGGAACTGTGGTTACAGAATGGGGAATTGCTGAAGAGAGGAACTAGGGTAAGCCGCCGCCGTCTGCCTTGATCCATTGGATGCCCATCCAGTCGTGGAACCTGCCTTTTGTAGTGGTCGCCGCACCTGGGCTTCACCTGGTCCACTCGGGTCCAGTGACGCGGGAGTTGGGGCTTCGAGCCCGTGGTGGAGGTTGGGCAGCAGTTGTGCCACGCGAGCTGCTGCCATATGGGCCTGGTCCATCAGTGACGTTGGCCGTCGTAGGCGCGATGACATCTCCTCCTCCTTGGGATGAGGCTTGCCCCCAAGCCTCTGCATCAGGGAAGCGCGCTTGCAGCGCCACTTTGTCCTCCCAAGTGTCTGCAAGCGCCGCTTGATCCGACCTGCGAACCAGGACTTGCTCCACGAGAGCACCGTTCTTCCGACGACAGCGGTGTTATAGAACTGCGACTGGCACCACTATAATATTAGTAGGCTGGGGAAGAACGGCAGAGGTCGGCGTACCCGAATGTAGGCAATGACGGAGCTGGGAGACGTGGAACACAGAGTGCACTTGAGACTGCGCTGGCAGCTCCAACTTGTAAGTGGCGTCGTTGATCTTGGCGATGATGGGGAATGGCCTATAATACTTGAAGGAGAGTTTGTGATTTGCCCGTGTCAGCACCAAAGTTTGAATATAGGGCTGCGGCTTGAGATACACAGCATCGTGCACCTCGAAGACACACGGTGATCGGCGTTTGTGAGCCTGGGTCTTCATGTGCTGTTGCACCCGATGCAAATGTTGTTGTAGTAGGTCATGGACCACTACTCTTTCTTCCAGCCACGTGTGGAGGGATGGGACAGTGCAGTCAGAAGTGGGTGCTAAACCCCATTGTCTGGGTTCATGCCCGAACATCGGCTTAAATGGAGACATGCCGATGTTGGAGTGGTAAGGAGAATTGTACCAGAACTATGCCAACGGAATCCAGTGACTTCGGCTGCTCAGGCAAGCGTGGACGAAGCAACACAAGTAAGTTTCGACGCACTGGTTCACCCTCTCTGTCTGGTCGTCCGTCTGTGGGTTATTCACTGAGCTCATCCTCAAGTTAGTGCCGGCGTACTTGAAGAGTTCTCGCCAGAAATTGCTCGTGAAGACTAGACCCCGGTCAGACACAATTGAGCCGGGGAAGCCATGGATGCGGTATATGCTGGACATGTATAGGAGTGCCACCTTCGAAGTTGTATAAGGATGCGCCAGCCGTAGGAAGTGAGTGAATTTGGTCCTCTTTTCGACGACCACCCAGAGGCAATTGAGCATTCCGGATTGTGGCAGGCCGTCGATGAAGTCCATCATGATCATCTCCCGCGACTTCTGTGGAATAGGCAATGGTTCCAACAATCCCGGGGATGCTGACCTGTCTGGCTTGGCTTGTTGGCAAACTGGGCAACACCGCACGTATTGCAAGTCGTGCACCTTAGGCCAAGCAAACAAGCGATGAATGCGATGAAAAGTGGCTAGGAATCCACTATGCCCCCCATGGGGCTGTCATGAAAGGCTGAGATGATGCATTGTTGCAAAGCCGTCAAACCCCCGAGCCATATCCGGTCGCAAAAGTGCAAGATGTCGTTCTGCATGGTGAATCGTTGCTTGGGGTCTTCTCACAGAGCTAGCTATTGAAGGAGTTTTTGAGCTTGGGGATTGCAATTATAGCTAGCCAACACGTCATCCAACCAGCTGGGTTGGCAAGTGGTGATGTCAAACAACAGTTCCGGGGACTTCGAGCGCGAGAGTGCGTCAGCCGCTGTGTTGTTTGACCCTTTCTTGTATCGAATGATATACCGCAGACCCAGCAGCTTCGTGAAAGCTCTTTGTTGCCAAGGTGTTGTCAAACGTTGTTCTTCCAGATGAATAAGACTTTTTTGGTCTATGAAGATGACAAACTCATTATGCTGCAGGTAGGGTCGCCACTGATCGATGGCGACCACAATAGCCAGATACTCTTTTTCATATGTCGATAGGTCCTGGTAGCGCGGGCTCAAGCTCTTACTCATGAATGCAATGGGATGTCCCTCCTATTGCAACACTGCCCCGATACCCTTTTCGCATGCATCAGTCTCGATAGTGAAGGTTTTACTAAAATCAGGCATTGCCAACACCAGGGCTGACACCAATTGCTGCTTGAGCAGGTTAAAGGCTTGGTCGGTGTTGTCTGTCCAAACAAAGGGGACGCCCTTCTTCAAGAGATTGAACAGGGGACGGGCGATAATACCCGCGGACAAATCTGCGGTAACAACCTGCCAGTCCCAAGAAACGACGCACCTCCTTCATGTCAGTAGGTGTTGGCCATGTTTCCACTGTTCTGATCTTTCCTGGTTCCGTGGACACTCCTTGGCTGCTGATGACGTGCCCCAAGTAGGATAGTTGCCGCTGTCCAAATTCACACTTGGATTTCTTCACTTTCCATTAATCTTTGTGCAAGAGTTCAAGAACCTGCTGAAGGTGAATTAGGTGATCTTCCCATGTCTTGCTGAAGACGAGAATGTCATCGAAGAAGAGCAGAACACAGTGCCTCAAGAGAGGGTGCATTGTGTCAGTCATTGCACCATTAAGAGTTCCGGGTCCTCCTGCCAGCCCGAAAGAAAGAACCTTGAATTCGTACGGACCCGAGTGAGTCTGAAAGGCTGTTTTGAATTCCTCCCCTTCGGCCAGGCGAATCTGGTGATAACCGGTGCGCAAATCCATCTTAGAGAACCACACCTCACTGTGCAGCTCATCCAGCAGCTCCTCAATGATCGGCACTGGAAATTTGCTGACGTGGGTCATCGCGTTGAGGTGCCTATAGTCCACACACATTCACCAGGTTCCGTCTTTTTTCTTAACCAATACGACAAGAGAAGAAAAAGTGTTGTGGTTGCGCTGGATTACTCCGGACTGCAGGAGCTCTTGGACTTGGCGTTCGATCTCAGACTTGTGCTCGGGTTTGTGCCTATAAGGCCTGACGTTGACTGGTTGTGCCCCTGGCATGAGAGGGATCGTATTATCACAGGCCCGTCTTGGGGGCAGCCCCTTAGGCTTGCCAAACACGTCTTCAAATTCTGCCAATAGCGGTTGCAGACCAGGGGCTTCAGGCACTGGAGCACCTTGCTTCTCGTTGATTGGGTAGAGCAGACAGATATGCATAAGGGCACCCTACCGATGCAGCTGTTGTAACTGAATACTGTTGATGACATGGCATTGAGTGGATTGAGCTTCGTGCCCAAACAAGATAGCTAGACCGAGAGCTGTGGGAATACGCAGGTGCTTGTTCCTCCAAGCAACAGTCATCGGGTTGTGTTCCTCCAGCCAATCCATCCCGAGGATGGCATCGTACACCCCGAGCGGCAAAATCTTCATATCCGTGACAAACTCTAGCCCTTGGGACGACCAATGGCAAGTGGGGATAGAGGCCGAACAAAGTAGTTCACCCCCATCAGCCACTTTGACCTGACAAGGTTGGCGCAGAGCTTGGGTGCTTGACAGGCGCTCGGCCAGGCGCTGGTTGATGAAAGACGTGGAGCTCCCACTATCAACCAATATGAGCACCTCTTGATCTTTCATGGTAACCAACAGTTGGAATGCTTTGGGTGAAACTCCACCATCGAGAGCTGGGCGCGAGACAGCGTGGACTTATTGGACTTCACCCTCGGCGTCGTTGATGGTTTCAACACCAAAGAGCTCAAGCATTTCTTCGACCACGTGCAGCTGAACGGTGGTCGGGCAGACATGATCCCGTCCCCAGCGCTCGCTGCACTTGAAAGATAATCCCTGAGCACGTCGGTAGTCCCTGAGAGCCTTGATCTTCGATGTGTCTGCTCATGCAGCATCGGTGCCATGGCGGTCCGCTGCAGGCGCAGCGGGCACCAAACGCACCGGGGGAGGAGGCAGGGGCAGGGGCGTGCCCGCTCGCGACGCATTCTTTGGTGGTCGCGACAGGTTGCCGAAGACGTCGTCGACCACTTCCTCCTGAAGCAGGGCCAGCGCACACGCTGTATCCAAGTCCGGCGGCCGCTGGACGAGCACCACCGCTCGTATGTCCTTCCATAGGCCCTCGACAAAACGCGCCAGAAAGTAGAAGGGGTAAATTGTATCAGAATAGGAGGATAAATGATTGATGATCAATTCAAAATGCTCTATGTATTGAGCGACTGAAGCAGTTTGGCGGACAGTATAAAACTGCCTGATCAACGTTTGATGCCGACCGTGCCCGAAGCGAGTACAGAGAAGTGTGGTAAAAGCATCCCAATCATAGTCCCCGAATCGCTTCTGAATGGATTGTAACCAGACAGAGGCTGCGCCCGAAAAATTCAGAGCAACCATAGGGACCCAAAATGACGGTAAAATTCCAAACATCTGGAAATATTGCTCGCACAAAGTTTTCCACAGATTCAGATTATCTCCCGTAAACAGGGGAAACGAAATGGACAGGTGAGTCTGTCCCAGTCCCGAGAGGAGTTGGCTTGCATGTGCAAAGGGTCACGGAGAGGAGGGAGAGGCCCCCGTGGTAGGTTGAAGACGTCGTGGCCTGTTGGCCCTTGAGGAATGTCGACCGCGCCGATCCTGGCCCCAATGTGGGCGTCGGTCATCGCTAGCGGGATGTGGCTCGGTGCTGGTGCTCGGCTCCCCTCGGTCTCCTTGGGTTGTGCGAGTTGGAGCGCTGCCACCGTGTCGCCCAGATCGAAGACGCGTTTCTCCAGATCGGGCCGCCAGTGGATGAGGTCGTCGATCTTGGCTGTTGACGCCTGGATCTACGCGATGGCCTTGTTCTGGGCCTTAAGCGTGTTGTCGAGGCGGTCGAGGAAGGCCTCAACCGCTGGATCCATGATGACGAGTTGCGATCGTGATTGCCGCAGACGCCTTGTCTCGATGATCTTGGCCAGAGTGGACAGTGGAAGGGGGAGGGTTTGGTCTCTGATACCAGATGTAAGGCACGGGATGGGAATCACTCGAACTAGCTCGATCTCACACACGAATTCGAGTTCAGTATCTCGATTACAGAGGAATTGTGGTTACAGAATGGGGAATTGCTGAAGAGAGGAACTAGGGTAAGCCGCCGCCGTCTGCCTTGATCCACTGGATGCCCATCCAGTCGTGAAACCCGCCTTATGTAGTGGTCGCCGCGCCTGGGCTTCACCTGGTCCACTCGGGTCCAGTGACGCGGGAGTTGGGCCTTCGAGCCCTTGGTGGAGGTTGGGCAGCAGCTGTGGAGTAAAGTCTGTTTTAAACCTTGAATTCATGCTGCTAGTCGGAATCAAACCTCAACCTCTTAATCCCTGAAATCGATGTCCTCAACTCATTGATCCCGGTCAATCTCGACCTTGGACCCGTTTGGTGCACTGGGATAATTTTCATCCTGGCTGGGATCATTTTCTACTCTCACTGACATCCCTACCCCACATGTCATATGCATCTTCATCCCGAGCCCCCTTCACTCTCGCTTTCCTGCAGTCAGCGCCGGTCCTCATCCAGCACCTCCTAGTCTCCACGGCCGCTGGGCGCTTGAAAGGCGTCAACTCCGCGCTCGAGGACATTGCCTCGCCGGCGTCCGCATGCTCTATCTCCTGCTGCCACAGCTAATAGCTAATGTTTATCCTTTATACCCATGCAACTTGTCGGTAAACTCACAAGTAAATCCCGTGGCTAGCTTCGGATCAATCCACCTGCTTGCTTGCTTGATTATGTTAGCCTTTTGCACTTGCATCTCTCGCCGAAGTTATTAATCCCGTACGAGCCCAGCACATTCAGGTCACTGAATACCGCCGGCGATGAACCACTCCTCGCCGTCAGTGGGGCCTCCGCGACGACGTGAGGCAGATCCAGGATGCTGCACTCGATGTGCAGGGCCATCACGCGCACCCGCGGAAGACATCACACGCCGCGCGGCTCTCCTTCGAAATCACCTCCACGACGTGCATCTTGAAGAAGGACCGCGACTGCTAGTCGTCCATGAACCACACGCTAATGCCGGATAACGGCGTGCTGAGATTCGGGCCGACCATGAGGACACGAGCCGGGACAGTCTCAACGATGCCTCGTCATGGTCGACAGGATGCGGGAGACCCTGCTGAGCCCATAGACAGCTGCGCCGCTGCCCGTGGAGTCGTCCGGCCGGCTGCTGATGTTGGACGGAGCAGACGCCCTAGAGGGGACGTGGATTTTTAGAAACCCCGGGCCTGCTATCCTAGCTGTCCAATATTGTTTTAAGATCTATGCAACACAACTAACTTTCTATCTGAAGTTTTCTCTTTTTTGTTTCTCTCACATAAAACATGTTTATCTTAAAAATCATTTTTTGTATATTTATGTTTGACCAAAAAATCCGAAAGATTTATCCTGGATTCTAGATAAAAAGCTTTGCCACGCTGCAAAGGTTTGAACTTTAAAACATGTTTTATGCGAGAGAAACAAAAAAGAGAAATGTGTTTGCACGAATCGCGAAGCGCGGAATGGATGGCTAGATAGGGAGGGCCTGGGTGCAGGTATTCTATTATATATTTTCGGCCCTAGAGGGCCCCTGACGCGTAGGCATGGGAGCCTGGAAGAAGCGAGCGCGACAATTAATGGCTAGCTCGCCGGGCATGGTGCTCCCGTCGTAGCCTTGGGTCTGCATCACGTCAAGCGTCGTGGAGACCCGCGTCTCGTAAGCAGGGAAAAGAAAGATAGATTGGGGAAGAAGATGAATATGACAAGTAGGACCGCATAGTCAATGAAAACAGCCACAATCCTGGCCGGGATCGTTCTTTTACCGGCATGACAAACAGTAAATGGTCGGTTTAGGGTTGGAATTGACTGGGATTATTAAGTACAGGGTATCGATTTCAGGGATTGTGAGTTCGAGGTTTGATTCCGCCTAGCTCTATGAGTTTAAGGTTATTTTAGACTTTACTCGCAGCTGTGGTGCCACGTGAGCTGCTCCCATGTGGGCCTGGCCCGTCAGTGACGCTGGCCGTCGTAGGGGCGCTGACAGTATTCAGCCACTTGCAGTGTCCATCAATCTTTGCTCTTGAACAGTCCATGCATTGGTTCGATCGTACATGATTATTAAGATCGATAGCCCGACGTTGTCGACAGGACGCACCGCGATGTTTTCAGGCATCAGGCTGATGGACTACTTGTCCGGCCTGATGCCGGAGCCCGGAGGACGTGCATGCCGGGGAGCGGCAGGCCGTCTGATCGGTGCCGAAAGCGCGCGCGGCAGGACCATGCATGCAAGATGCAACCACCGGTGAACGATCACGCCCGTGTGCCCGCCCAATAGTCGTGCGGCATGCCATGGGCCGCGCGACCGACGGATCAATGAGTGCACGAACGCCAGGCAAGCAAAGCAAATGGTGGTCGCGTCGCACGCGCGCGACACCATCGAGGGCTCGCCGTCGCCCGCGACCGCGAGCCGGTGGTGCCGGGGGCGAACGACACCAGCGGAGAGTGACCCGTCATCTAACCGATGCACACGTGTCCGGCTCTGATCCGCCATGGTAGGGTGAAGCAAAAGTCCCGCGTCGGCTAGATCGCCACGCGCGCGCACGGGTTTTAGCTTGCGTCAGTCTTGGCTCCCCCAATCAGTCAGTCAGTGGGACGGTCGCCAATTATACACTGCGACCGCCAAATGGCCATTCCTGCTTTTTTTCAAGGAAAATGGACACTCGTACAATCCTACCCTACTTTTTCGAACCGGGCTTTTCCTCTTTCCATTACTTTCATAACGGAAATACAATGTCTCAGGAACTGAAACCAGCAAGGCTAGAAAGAAAGAGGAAAAGCGAGTTCGGGGCAATATCAGGAAACCCACTATCTGCGCCTGTCATCAGGAACAACAGATCATGGGGCGAAAACCTAATGTCACCCAAAACCTCGCTAACGAACATCTACGGATAGTACCACAAGTCTTACAGATAACACCTTCAAGACATCAGGCCACAGCCTCCAAAGCACTAAGAAAACCAAAAGAACTACCAAAAGCCTCCTACCAAAGCTCCCAGGATGCATCAACGGCTCTCCTTCTGTAGACTCACCACGCCCAGCAACTTACTGAACAGGATCAGTATCGCCTCCCTCCTCAGTTCTCGTCGCGCCCATCTTTAGCTGGAACTGGTGGACCGCATAGCAGCATCATCTGCGTAGTGTTTTCCTTCAACATCTCTGCACCTTTTTTCACCATCCCTTCCATCTCTGCTTTTTGGAGACCTGCCCAGTTTATCAAAAAAGCACAAGCTGTGAACACAATCTCAAATGGGGAGTTAATCCATTTGAGTTTGAAAATGGCTCGGTTCCTGGCCAACCAGATAGCCCAACATATAGCAGCCAAGCCAACAGTGTAAATTTCGTCCATCCCAGGTAAGAAACTGTACATCCACGTATAATATTGCCAAATAGAGTTAGGACAGCAATCAGTTCCAAGCAAGGAACCCATGTTTCTCCACACCACCCTGGAGACAGGGCATAAAAAGAACAAGTGCTGAGCTGTTTCAACTTGATTACAGAACGAACAGCAAGGGTCCCCCGGCCATAGTCTTTTTTTCATATTGTCCCTGGTCAGGATGGCATTCTGTGCCATCTGCCATAAGAAAATTTGGATTTTAAGAGGCAGCTTTGCATCCCAAATCCATTTAAAGTTAGATCCTGCTATATCTTTTTCCAGCCAAGTATACATGGATTTAGTGGTATAATTGCCCGAACTATCCCATTTCCAATAAACCTCATCTGGTCCATCACTAAGGTTAAGATTTAACACCTCATTATTCATATCTCCCCATTGTTTTAACATCTCAGAAGACATCCTCCTCCTAAAAGAGGAGATCTGATTCAGGCTTTTAAATTGGTCAACATTACAATTTTGTTCATTACAGGTCTCAAAGAGCAGTGGGAATCTGTCTTTAAAAGGAATTTTGCCCTCCAGGCTATCATGCCAGAGTCTGGCCACATCTCCCCTGTTCAAATTAATACCTCTTCCCATCATATATAAGTCTTTCACTTTCAAAAGTGACTTCCAGCAAGGTGAGTCGCTGGCTTTGTGCTTCACCATAGCAACCGAAGTTCTCTTAAGGTATTTAGCCTTCACTATGTCTTGCCATAATCCACTATTTTTCTCAAGCTTCCACCACCATTTCGTTAAAAGACTGATATTCTGTTTCCTCAAGTCTTTAACACCCAAACCCCCTTTCTTTTTGGATCGACATACACGGCTCCACCTAACCATGTGGTAGCCTCTCTTTTTCTTATTGTTATGCTAGAAAAATTTCCGCCTGGGTTTGTCCCATTTTTCCAGGGTAGTCTTGTTTAGAAGAAACATAGACATGTAGAAAGTAGGGATATGAGACAACACAGAGTTCACTTTGATCAGCCTTCCCCCCATGGATAAGATTTCACTAATCCAGTTTTCGCAGTGCTCAATGAACTTGTCATCAACAAAGGTCCAATCACTGCATTTTAATCCGGCATAACTCACGGGCATGCCTAGATATTTGACAGGGAAGTTACCTATCTGGCAGTTAAACATCTCAGCATAGTTTTGCATAGTAGTGTCATTAGCACGGATCGAAAAGATTTCACTTTTCATAAAATTGATTTTTAGCCCGGACATGACTTCAAAGAGATACAGCAACAACTTAATATTGAGAGCATTTCTAGGATTATCCTCGAAACATAGGATCGTGTCATCCGCATATTGTAAGATAGCCACCCCATTGGGTATCAAATCAGATGCTAAACCTTTGAACAGGCCATTTTGCTGAGCCTTTATCACCATTTTTGTCAAGCAGTCAGCGGCTAAGTTAAAGAGCAAAGGTGAAAATGGGTCTCCCTGGCGCACCCCTTTCGAGCTTTGAAAATAGGGTCCTACCTCGTCATTCAACTTCACACTTACTGTACCTCCTACCAGGATCTTCCTAACCCATTCAATCCATTGCGGATGGAATTCCCTCATCTTATGACAGTCTAACAAGAAATCCCAGTTAACTTTGTCGTAGGCTTTTTCGAAGTCTAGTTTCAACACAATCCCTGATTTTTTCTTACTGTACGTGTGATGGAGAATCTCATCTAAAGACATGATTCCATCCATTATGTCTCTCTTTTTTGATAAAAGCATTTTGATGCCTGCTAAATAGGACATCGACAAAAGGCTCCAATCTAATAGTAAGCACCTTAGTGATGAGCTTATAGATGCATCTCAGCAAGCATATGGGTCGAAACTGCTGGATTTTATTCGCCCCTACCATTTTGGGCAGTAACGTAATTATCCCATAGTTCAAACGTTGTACATCTAGTTTGTTGTCATGAAACCACTCAAACAAGAGTAGCACTTCATTTTTTAATATGTCCCAGCAATGCTGAAAGAATTCAATGGGCATATTATCTGGTCCTGGTGCTTTATTTTTCTTCATAGAGAAAAGAGCATTTTTTATTTCTGTCTCAGAGAAGGGTCTAGTAAGAATGAAGTTATCAATATTTGACAGCTTTTCAGTTGGTTCCCACATATTTTCCTTAAGTCTGCATAGGTTTCCAGCTGCAGGTCCAAAAAGTTCTTTATAGAACTCGGTTGCATGTTTCAACAAGTTTCTAGTCCCTTCAATCACCTCATCTCCACAATTAAGTGAGAAAATAGTATTTCTCCTTCTTCTACCATTCACAATTCCGTGAAAATATTCAGTATTTCTATCCCCTTTCAACAACCAATTTTCATGCGATTTCTGCATCCATGCGATCTCTTCTTCCACAAGTAAATCATAAAGTTCCACCATAATATCTACTTTCTTGTAGTATAATTCAGGAGAGAGCACATCAGTTTCTTCTAATTTTTCTAGATGTTCAAGCTCCTCTCTAAGGTCTCTCCTTTTCTTTCTAGACTTTCCAAACAAATTAGATCCCCACCCTTTGAAAAACTTTTTGAATCTCTTCATTTTGATGTTTAACACATCAATGGGGTCTCTTGCATTTACAGGTTTCATCCATACCTTAGCAACTAAGGGAATAAATTCAGGATTTCCGAGCCAATTGAGGTCAAATCTGAATTCTCTTTTATGGCTTGTATTAGGAATGCAGTCCTCTGTGTTCAGGATCAAAGGGCTGTGGTCCGAAATCTCTTTGGTCAGTTTCCTGACAAAAGTCAACGGGAATTGCCTTTCCCAAGAACTGGACATAAGTATACGGTCCAACTTTTCAAGGGTAGGGTTATGTTGGTTATTTGACCAGGTGTATATACCACCATTCATGTCAATTTCTTTGAGACAGAATGTGTTAATGATGGAATGAAAGAGATTAGTAGCATGATTCATCCTGGTCTTCTTATTTATTTTCTTTAGCATATCTAAGGATGTTAAAGTCCCCCCCTACAATGTAAGGGCAAGTGATATTACCACACATGTCAGACAGCTCAATTAAAAAATCCCGTTTATGCTCTTCATGAGCAGATCCATACACTACCAAAATACAGTACAACATCTTTTTTCTCTTATCCCATAACTCCAGTTTCATGATATATTTGCCTGTCTCACATGACCTCACCTCAAAAGTATCCTCCTTGATACCACACGGAATCCCTCCAGATTTGCCTATCGAAGGAATCCACCTCCAATCAAAATACTGTCCAGGATCAAATTTCCTCAGGAACTTAGAGGAAAAGTCCTTTTTCATTGTTTCCTGAATGCCAATGAAATCTAGGCAGTAGTCTCTAATTAGGTCAGATAAGCAGGTTGCCATACCTCTCTTCCCCACCCCCCTACAGTTCCAGAAGAGACTAATCATTCTTTCTTGCATTTGGGGGACTGTCCTTTGTTGCTAGGTTTACCAGGAAGCATGGTCGAACCAGCATCAAAGGACGTTTTGTTTTTTTGACTTCTAGTCACAGGTTTAGATATTACAACATTCACCTTCTTCTTATCCCTTCTTCTAGATCTAACAACAGTAAACTCCTCTTCATCTATCTCCCCATCCCTTACCCAATTCGTATTAAGAGGGGATTTGTCTCCAGCCGCATTGGTAATAAACAAAACATTATCTTTTTGTTTCTCAGTGTTATCAACTTTCTCAGCTATATTGGCCCTGGATTTCTCCAGTTCTCTAATCACATCAACGACAGTAAAATTATTGTCAGGAATCTCCACCCCCATCATAGACGCAGTATTAACAATTTCTAGATTGGACAGAATTTCAAAAGAGTTGGAGTTAGGGGATATATCATTACCTTGAAGATTTCTCTTCTTGGTCAATTTTTCAGCTCGAATCCCCATATGTTCCATGTTCCCACCAGCAGTTCTCTGGCTCAACCTAATCTGCATTTCCTCCACCTTAGGTGGAGTAGGGATCACCTCCACATTTTCCTCCACAGAAGTATCAGGAGATTGCACCGAGTACACCGATGTTACTTGCTGACATGATATATCATCAGGGTCCAGTTCAGTAACATGTGGTTGTCCCAACACAGCATCCAGATAAGATGTTTTTTCTCTGACAAGTGACACACTGGGCACGATCTGCATGGTATTCACCACAATCTGTTCATATGCCATAGTTTCTGGGGACTCCCCTCCCTCCATTTGGTTTCCTCTGTTCTCAGCTACAATAGTGTCAATGAGAAGCTCATTATCAATCTCCTCACTTTCCTCCTTAGAAAGATTCTCCTCATTTTCTTTTTGGTTTTTTTCATCATCATTTTCCTCTCCCAGATTCTCAGTTACCGCAGGCATGCTCCCTCCCTTCCCAGCAGAACTGGGTGGAGCAGAAGAATTCCCTAGAGTGGAAGAAGATCTCCCCTGGTCCCCATTTTGCACATTTTCAGTAATTCTAGCTCTCTTGGGGGACACTCCCTTATCTGTATCCTGAGCAACTGTCACACTTTCTTTAGGATTGTTTTTAACCAGAATTTTATCTACTGAGAAGAAGAAATCATAAAAATGATCTCCCAACACCCCTTCTGCCTTAGCTGGGATATTTTCAGCATCTCTACACCCTTAATTCTTACCGACTCGGGTCTGTTGACAGTAGCTTTGTCGATATCCAGGGTTACACCCACCAAAGATCCAACATAGGCAATGTTTCTTTCACATCTTTTGTCCAAAGGGATGTTGCTAACATTGACCCAAGCAATGTTAAGTACACCCTTGGCACCCACCGATTCAGACCATTTTTTGAGGCTCACCACAGCACCACAGCTTTTGATATTCATAGTTTCGGCAAAACAGGCCTTGTCCACATCTCTAGGTGAGGGAAACCTCATCACAAATGTATTGAGTCCAATCGACCTAGCAGAGCACTTCCAGTTTGTGTTAATGTACGCATTAAAGAATTCCTCTAACTGCCTGCCATTAGCTTGCCCTTCTATCACAGTTATCATAATAAACATGTTTCTATCAGTGTTTTGCTTGGGAGTACTAGTATCATGAATATAAAAGAATCCGTTCCCCCTAGCTTGAAAACCACACATAGGAGCGACACAATCCCATGGAAGAACAGTGTTGCAAATAGGAACCAGATGCCCACTTAAACCACATCCGCCACAAACTGCTCTAGGACAGCACATTGGGACATGCCCAGGGTCTTTGCAAGTGACGCAAACCTCAGCACCACCCACTAGTGGGGTGGCATTCCTTCTTCCTGGAGTTGGATGACGTCGATCTTGTGGGGGACGTGCATCGTGCTGGGGACGCAGATCTTGTTGAGGACGCAGATCTTGTTGCGGACGCAGATTGTCGTCCGTAGTCGCCTTCCCTTGGTTGTTGTTGTCGCCCCATCTCTCAGTGCGACGGCTATCGCTCTGCGTCTCCATGGCCGCCGCCTCCCACCTTGCTCGATCCGGCATCACACGCCCCTGATCCATGTTGGTGGAAGCCTGACCGCCCTCTTCGTTGTCCCGCGTCCACACCATGTTGCGGCCGCCGCCACCCCCGCCGCGCCCTGCGCCCCGACCAAAGCGACCGGCGCCCCGGCCAGCCCGGCCCGCCCCGAAGCCATCCAGCCGATGGCCCCGGTTCTCCGCTCCTCGATCCGCCATGGGAGTGGGTGGACTTGCGCGTGGTGGAGTTGCCGTGACCTGAGCGAAGGATCTGTGGTCTCCTCCCGCCTTCCCCTCCCACCAGCCGAACGACGGGGAAACCCTAGGAGCCGCAACCCTAGGGGCCTCCCAGAAGTGGTGGAGAAAGAGATCGACATCTGGTATCGAATGGGTCTGTGGGGGTCTTGTCTCCTCCGCAACCCTAGCCGCATGACTTGTAGTCAGCGACCCCACCTGGCCCGTGCTTGCCCCACCTCCTGTCCCCGCCATGGCGCGCGTGTCGGGTGCGGGTCCGAGTACCCCCGGGTCAGCCGTCCGCTGCGGTACACAGGACGGGCCGAGCGGTACACGGACGTGTCCCACAACCACTGTCTCCGGCGCGTCGGCGGCCACGCGCGTCGTCGTCGCCGCAGATCGGCGGCCATGGTCGGCGTGGGGAGAGGGAGAGCATAGGGATGTCAGGAAAGCAATCCTACCCTACTTCCTACAGTAGATGTCTTATTGGGGGATGGTGGGGTCAACTGACCATTGCTGTAACTTTGCAGAGGATCGAAGCGTAGTGTCAAGGCAGTCCAACTCCAAGCGGATCAACAAACCGCTCGGAAATGTTCGAATATTCTCATATAGTCATCCAACGCTGCTAAGCTAATCCGTCTCGGACGGTCCGGACAATCGAAAAGTCCCACGTATCGGCTCCATCAAGGAAAGGTATGGGGCAGTCCGAACGTTTGTTACGTGGAACTTTAACACCCTGGCCTATAAAAAAACATTTGCATCCTTGGTTTTTCATTCCATTCCTCCTCGTGTGATCTATATTCACACTCCCAGAGATCGACACTGCTGCCGCATTGATGATCTGCAAGTCCATAGAGTTTAGTTATAGCTTTATGAAGTAAGAGTATCGATTTCATACAGAGCATAGAAAGTGGTATTTGCCTCTTGTGAAGGTTTACAAAGATGTGTCTGCAAGTTAATTATAGTCCAAAGCAAAGCGTAAATGACAATTCAAAGTGTTGCAAATGATTGGCAGCAGAAAGTAAAGTGCAAGATTGAAATAAAAGGCAAAAGAGAGTAAATGAAGAAGATGAAATTAAATCCACAAAGTCACCACAATTGTGTCATCATTAGCAAAAAGCCGCCAATTTTGGTGTTGGTCACAAAATGCACCAAACGCAACGCTATTTTTTTTACAAAATGCCCCGAACGCGGCTTGACATCAAATTTGACGTGGCAAAAACCTAACGGTGTGGCATGAAGGAAGGTGGTGGCAAAATGCTTGTTTGTGTCCCTAGATCCGGCCAGGGCCTAGCCCCTAGCTCGCCAGCATGTTCACCGTTCCTGAATCCCCCGTGTGTATGAGCATCAACTCCGGGGGCCTGGTCCTTCTCCTACGCGTGCGAGAGAGGGGGGATGGGGCACACACACACACACACACAGGGGGTTAGAGAGAGAGAGAGAGGAGAGATACTACTGACGGTCGGGCCCCACATCCAATCAAATGGACTTTAGTTAGCACCATAGCCCTTTGCCACGTCATCCTCGGCGGGCAGCTCCAGTTGTCATAATCGGGGTTAACCGACCATTTATTGTTTTCTTTTCAATTCTTTAGAGCTGCACTGGGTGCATTTTGTGACCAATACCTATAGTGTTGGTTTTTTGCTAATGACGACACAATTATGAAGGTTTTATGGATTTAGCTAGAGAGGATGAAATCAATAGGTCTAAGGCGTTCTTAGCGGAGCTGGGATCCCCACTAGTATGTTTCTAACGTAACATATGCAAATGCATAGTTCTAGGTTCGGATAACTAAGATACTATGTATGTTTCTATAAGGAGGCAAAACCAAGTACATATATATGCATACATGCCGCAACCACGTATCCGCCACCACCATTCCTCGCCACAACAAATTACGGTAATAGTGATTATGGGTTTCCCATGAACATAGCTAAAGGCGGTCTTCAGTAATCCCCTAACGAATGAACATGAAAGGAGGGAGATAGCTTATGTCACCGTTGTACATCCCCAAACCCACCATCACATCAATAGTAATAACCTTCACGTCCCTAAGGGAAAATGTTGAGTGGTCGACTTCACCCAACACCAGAAAGATTATTAACATAGCAATACAAGGAGGATGGGAATCCTATCGGTGTTCATAACTTAAACATACTAGGGTTCCCCCATATCCCCGAGAACTAGGGGGTTCACTTGGACATCAAGACAAACAACATCAAACGGATAATCATGGATGAACGATCAAAGTAATACACGTAGGAATCAACCTAGGGTTTGGTATTACAGTTAGATGAATAAGGGGATGGCGAGGATGATGGTTGATACTGGAGCCTCCTCGATCGAGATGATGGTGTAGCGGGCCCTTTCTCCCGATTCCCCCTCGGGATCCCATCCAAAGGCTGGGTTTTTTAGTTATGACACATTTTCTGATCTCTCTGGTGCTCTGATCCACGGTCCGAAGTTATCGAGATAAAATAGTTGACCAGAAGGAGGCGAACCGACCTGGTACGAGCAAATGCACTCGTACTGGGCGCCGCTCTCCCAGAAGCACTGTTGTGGCTGGAATTTGCACCGTTCGATCGCTTCTATTGATGGTAGATTCCCATCATGCCAATCAACGTGATTTTCACCCATAAACTTGTATTTTACCCTTTAATGCTCTAAATATCCTCCTGAGTTAAGATCCAGGTGAAACCAAACAAAGGGTGTGTGAACACTATAAAATCCCAAAAGCTATGACTATGGCACAAAACTAAAAGTCAAAAGTGGTGCACTTTTAGACTCATCAGCTCCCCAAAGCTCAGAATTTTGCTCATCCCGGAGAAAATACCGCATCTTGAAAGAACAAGGTCATCATTTCATGATGTGCGGTTAAATGTATCAATGAGTCCATTTCATCGAGTCAATTTCACATAAGATACATGATCGTGATGAACACTAGCATATCGTCATCAAGAAGATAATTTATGAAGGCTTCCACACAATTAGTGATTGATTCATTAGCAGAGGCATAACAACTTTATGCAATAAGTCATTTGTGCTTCAGCCGAGCAAGTTGCGAGTGGCTCCTCATTACCTTTGGGTAAGCTTGATTTATTTTCAGTTTTAGTGTTTTCCTTTTTCACCTTATGCCGCGAAGCGGTCTTATTTGCCCATGTCAGAAGCATTTACTAGATCGTCAAAGGCACGGTTGCCGCGCCCGTCAAATTTAACAATATAGCGGAAGACATTTAAGATTATATATATATATGAAATAAAGATATGGTATATGCCATTACCTCCATCCATTTGAATGATGGTAAAACTATTTGGGTAGATCTTTATAGTAATATTTGTAATAAGGAATATACACATCAGGCTCAATCCGACACTTGATTCATTCAGATGGTGGGAGTTAATTAAATCTGAAAAAAATCATTCGTAGAACACGACATCATCAATTGGTACAAGCTTTAGTGAAACAAACATGTAGGTTTCGAAGTCAATGCACTACATGGGAAAGTCACCTTCTCAGTCCGAGCTCAAATGAGCTCTGGTGAACAGTAAAGTCGAAAAAAATTCAAAAATATCTGAATTTTTTTGTGATAAACATTGAAAAATGTTCTAAGAGCTTGAAAATTTCCATCATGAAATCACATTTGTCGATGTCGTGGCAAAAAAAAATCAGTGCTCGAAATTGCTTTCGAAAGTAGCATTTTCAGAGTATCGATTTTTTTCCACACCTTCCAGGAATGTGATTCCATAATAAAATTTTGCAAGCTCTTAAAATATTTGTCAAAAAATCAGTTTTTTTTGAATTTTTTCTATTTCAGTGTTCACCCGAGCTCATTTGACTGTCCTTAATAGTTTAACTTGTGACATGTAAGCCAATCATGCTTTATTACCAGGATAATTAAAAAGGGGCTTTGTCGTGGGTTTGTCACGGCAGATGTCCTAGCCAAAGGACTTAGTCGTGGAGCCATCGCTACGGGTTAACTCGAAGGGGTTAAAGCGGACACAGGGACGCTGAGAGTTTATACTAGTTCGGCCCCTTCGATGAAGGTAAAAGCCTACGTCTAGTTTGTGGTGGAATTGATGAAGTCTCGATGACTAGGGAGCAAACAAGCTTCGCCTAGGCCTCGAGTTGTGGTTGTCTGTTTCTTGAACCGCTGTCGGGTCGCCCCCTTATATACACGGGTGACGCCCGTCGGTTCACAGAGTCCCAATCTCCGGTTTATACTCGTACCCGGGTTGGTCTCTTTCTTTCCCTATCTTATAGTACAAGTTTATACCAGCCGGTTTATGGCTACAGATACCAAACCGACTACGGCCTTGGGCCTTTACAAGTTTATCGGGCTTTAACATCCTTGAACTACTGTTGAAGTTAACCTGGCCCAAGCAGGCCGGTTTACGCCCAGTAGTGATATCCCCAACATTAGGCCCCAGATTGATTTGAATGAGTTCATGTCAATCCTTAGCAGAAATCTTCACATTCAGCATCTTCCCTTAATCGCTAAACCGCCATGTCGTCATCTTCTTTGGTTGCTGTAAACTGGCATGACGTCATCATGAAACTGGTTTTTATGATGCCTTCTTTGTTTAACAGATCCGCAATAATCGAGGCGACAGCTCCACTTCCGAAATCTGTGGCTCCTGGATTCACGCGCCTGACACATTTTTTTCTTTGCCTCATAAATAGGGCCGAAGGGTCATTTCCTTTTTCCCCTTCACCCCTTTCCTCTTCGTCTTCTCCGCGTCGCCAACTCCGGAGCTCCACCGCCGTCGCTGACCTCCGCATCATCTTGGGCCGCTGCATCAACCTGACCGTACCAGAGAACTGCGGCATCCTTCCGCATCTCTCCGAGCTCCGGTAAGATCTCCGTCCTCTCAATCTAGATCTGCTTTTAGGGTTTACTGTGTTCCTCGCGTTCTTCGTGTTCTTCGTCCGCCTCAAACTTCGGCTGAAATGCCTCTTCAGATGATCCCATATCCTTTGCTCCGTACGGCGGTAGCTTCCCGCATCTGTTTTTACTGCAATATACCTGGATCGTAGTTCTGATCCATAGCTTTCCCTTGCTGTTCTTGCATAACTTCTTTTAAATCATGAATATTTATCCTTTTTATGAAATCACCCCAGATCCAATGCTATAATGAGCTTGTGTGAAACCTGTTTCTGCACACTTGTTTATTTGTAATTCCCAATGTTTCACGGTTTTAGATCTAGCGGTTCAACCTTGAAGAAGAGGATTATCAAATTAGTACATACCATTAGTCCCCTTGTTAAACCGCCAGTAATCCCTTGATGAACCGCACCATTTTACCAATGTTGGTTTATGATTGACTTCCTCCGGTTTAACATTGATAATATCAACATGTAACCTGTGCACAACACAATCTTGAACCGGAATCATTTTCCTTTTGTAGACTTCCTCATGGCTAAACAAGTGTACGAGTGCAACTGGGCTCCTTCTCGGGTCACGGAAACGCAACTGAACAATCTGGTCCTGACCGGCACTTTAAGAAGCAGAAAAACCATTCACTGGAGGGTCCCAGGCAAAGAGTGTCCCCCTACACCTCGAGACGGAGAAGTTGTAGTCTTTGCAGATCACTTAGCCCGTGGTTTTAACCCGCCCGGTTCAAAATTTTACCGTGATGTTTTGGCCAACTTCCAACTCCATCCACAAGATAACGGCCCTAATTCTGTCACCAACATATGCCACTTCCAAGTGCTCTGCGAGGTATTCTTCCAAGAGGAACCCACAGTGGAGCTGTTCCGAGACTGCTTTCACTTAAACCGCCGCACAGAGTTCCCTGACGGTTCCAACATGGAGCTGGGTGGCGTGTCAATCCAAAAGAGAAAAGAGGTCACTTACCCTTATGCGAAACTGCATAGTCATCCCCAAGAGTGGAATAACTCCTGGTTTTATTGTAAAGACACCTCCCCGGATAATGAGAATATCTTGCCCGGTTTTCGCCCAGAACGGCTCAGCAACCCACATCCTTTTCCTCAGCGGCTGACTGGCAAAGAGAGAATGAAATACGCTCCTCAACTGATCAAACTCCGAGATTTTATGGCTAACGGTTTAACAGGAGTCGATCTTGCTCGTTGCTGGATATCCTGGAGTATACTGCCGCTCAGTCAACGCTCCGGTTTAATGTGCGAGTATACAGGCAGCGTTGATGATCCGTTGCGTCACGTAAACATCCAGCTTACTGATGAAGAGGTCACCGAAGCTGTAAAGAAAATTCTGAATGAACCGGAACACGTCTGTGCCCGAACCGGCCTTCTTCCCTTCTGTGCCACCAATAAACCGCCAGCGGTAAACCGAACTTCCTTCTCACCGAGTCTGATACTATTGTACGTGCTTATGACTGATATCGATATCTGTTGGTGCAGGGTGATGATCCGTTTTGGAGCAAAAAGATCCCGCAAGAAAAGGCGGATAAACCGGAGAAACCAATCCGGCCTAAGACAAGGGTCGTCAAAAAGTCTGCTCCTAAAAGGAAAACTACAGCCTCCTCTGATCCACCTGCTGATGATGATGTGGGTAATCCGGATTTTGAAGCTGAACTTGATTCTCTCGGTTTACTGTTTATGTAATTTATTGATGATACAATTTGTCAGGATGATGCTGAAGCTAGCCACGCTGATGATGTTGAGGTAATTACTCTTTCTTCTGATTCAAGCCTTCCGCCTTCGCACAAAATCCATCAGGCAAACCGCAAAGTTAAATTTTCCCATCCTCTTGCTTACTTGGATCCCAACTTTCTTATGAAGACCCGTCAGCATGAGGTGCGTCGTACAACTCGACACAGCGGCCAGGTAGTCACCTCCGCCGGTTTACCGAACAGTCCGGTTCGGAGACGTTGTTCAGAGGTCTCTAATTTGCTTGTCAATATTTGTCCTAAAGCGGGCTGTTTTCGTCAACCGCTTAATCCGTCTGACTCTGATTATCAGGTCACCTCGCACTCATCTTCCGGTGAGTCAACTGGTACTCAGCTGCCTCCACTCAAAACCGTGCTTGGGTAAGCTTTTGCCTTTATCATCAAGTTGTTGATTTTTGTAGCCTTCAATATATACTGTCTTTAATTTTGCTGCTTCTTTCAGGGCCAAACCGAGGCCAAGTAAGAAAGCTCGCCAGGATAAGGCAGATGAAGAAGATGTTGCTCCTGAACCGGTTGCTACCCCAAATGTTGAAGCGATCATCCATGAAGATGTAGTTGATGACCCACCAGTAAGGGATTAAGTTGTTCTTCCTGAAGAAAGTTCTGTGAACCCCTCCGGTCCTGCTGACCAACCAGCCAGTCCAATCCGGATTGAGAGAACTATCAGTCCCTCCAAACCTGCTGATAAACCGACTATGCCAGTTCAGACCGGCGAGCTTAAGGATGACGAAGTCGTAATTACTGGCATAGGTCGTACTGAACCGGGAAATCCCATCGCTTTAGCCAAGCATACTGCTAAAGAAGAATTTTCCGCCCTGAGCAAAGGAAAATGGGATGTTGATCTGGCAACATACTCCGCTCTCAGTGCTCAAGACATTCACTCTGGTTACTTAAACCGGCTATATACTAGTCGTGATTATGAAGCCAATCTGGTAAAGATGATGAAGGAAAAACTTGAGGTAATTTCCATGCATTTGTTCCCGCTTCTTGCCGCTGTAGCCCCCAAGGGTCGGTTCAACTTTTAGTATAATTGAATCGAGACTTTTAATAACATCCGAAAATACTACCAGATCAAATGGCCATTAGCCCCCAAGTGCCAAGTTGAAATACTTGTATTCAGCTTGGGACTTTGATAACTAACTGGTAGCTGTAGATCAATTAGGCATTAGCCCCCAAGTACAAAGCGCCTAACTTGTTATGTGGTTGGTACTTCCTTTGTTAAACCGTATAACTGTCCGTCTACAGGCTGAACTGAAAGTTAAAGAGAACCAAGTCGCCGACCTTCAAGAGAATTTAAAATCCCAACAAGCAGAAACTTCCAAGGCCAAGGAGGGATTAACCAGCGCTTTAGGCAGTATGGAGCAACTGAAGGAAGGTTATAAGAAGGAACGGGCTGACTGGGCCACAGAAAAGGCCGCTTTAACCAAAAAGATCGAAGATGCAGAAGCTGCCCTCAAACCGGTAACTGATGAATTAATCAGCGTGAAACGACAAGTGCACGCAATGACTGCCGCCATCTTTGGTAAGCTTCCTGTGACTTTTGTAATAATCTTGATTCTCCTATAAATAGCTCGGTTTGTAAACTGCTGATTGTATTATAGGCACCCGCATTAATCACTTGGGGTCGGATGTGCGGATGAAACTGAAAGTCGTCTATACTTTAGTCGAGCAGTTGTATACTGGTGCGCAGCGGATTATCGCCACTGCGTCCCATAACAATCCCGCACCCACGTTGATCCAGGAAACACTGAAGAGATTGTCCATGCTCCCTGCTCGGATTGAGGAGTTAAAAAAGTCTGCTGCTCGAACCGGAGCCCTTAATGCCTTAATCCGGGCCAAAGCATGGGTGCCTGATTTTGATCCCGTTGAAGCGGCTCAAGGCTATCCTAGCTTGAAGGAGGATGGCTCCGAATTCGACGAAGAAGAGTTAAGAAAGATAAACCGGGCAGTGCGCCTGCTGGCCTGCCAATTGATAGAAGAAGCAAACTTGTCACATTATCAAGCCCAGTATGATGACCAGAACAAATGAGTGGCTGCACCCATCCCTGAAGCGGAAAACTTAATTCCTCCAATCCGTAAGCACACTTACGCCCCTGATCTTGAACCGTCTTCACTGATACATGAAGAGGCTGTCTTTCAAGCATTAATGGGGATCGACTGGACCACTATTGACTTCCAGCCGCTGGGTAGGGAGGAGGAAGCTGACGCGGCGCGGGATGATCCAGAACCATCAAACCGGGAGGGCACGCAGGCGTGAACCGAGGGCAGCCTTAATTAGCTTTCGTGCTATATCTTATCAGGAAAAACAATTGCCTTATTTGGGCACCATGTTGCCTTGTAATAGGATAAACCGTACTTGTGCTTTTGTGAGATGCCTTCGTGCATCAGTACTGAAACCTTCATTTGGAAAATCTTCCTTGCCAACTTATATTTCCTGCAATCACAAAATTTTAAACTACCAGGGCGGTTGTACCGCCGTCCGGTTTGTGAACCTTTATATAGATACGCAGGGAGACTTGCGAGTACGATCAAATTTTGTGATACGAAATACCTGCCATGTAATGGGCATGAAGTAGGCGTTTTTAGCCAATCTTGAAGCGGGGGTTTGATAGCCCTAAACCTTTGGAGGAGAAAAGAGCTCCTTTTTTATCATGATATCCTTGTCGCTCCAAAAAGGATGTTTCATAAGAAAAATCAAACCGAGCAAACAAACTCCGGCTTAAAAAAGAGACCGTGTTCTGCCAAATTGGCTGTATGAACCGGCACAAAATACCGTCGGTTTAAGAAAAACGCAACAAAGATAAAATAGCAATTCCTTAAGAAAGGCTATTAAAGCAAAAGCAATGGCGACAACTCTTTATAAAAGAAAGGCTCTAATGAGCTGGTCAGATGGTATTACCATGGTCAGACGCAACCAGGCTCCCTGAAGGCGTAGCAATGGTGCCAGTCAGCCAGGTCCCCAAAAGACTCGTGGCATTACGCCGGCCAAGTGGCATGACATTGGTTCGGGTTCGACCAAGCCCCCAAGTGACTCTAAGGCCTGTAGGCCGACCAAGAGGCGTGACCGGTTCAGACTTGACCGTGTCCCCAAGTGATCTGGTGGCTTTCGCCGATAAAGAGGCATTGCATCGGTTCGGACACGACCGAGCCCCCAAATGATCTGGTGGCTTTCGCCTATCAAAAGGCATTGCATCGGTTCAAATATGACCGAGCCCCCAAGTGATATTGATAAACTTTGCAAGGGGTAAACCGGAGGTCGTTTTACAACAAACAACTCCATATAACCACACATGATATAAAAGAACAGATACCCCGCTTTAGCTGAGGATCCGGTTTATTATAATATATACATTGTCATGATATGTACATAAGCAGAGCCCATGGCTCAAGTATAGTAAGGCCGAAGATGAGCTATATTCCACGGCCTGTTGGTCTCCTGCTCTGATTTACGTGAGTCTTTGTGCTCTCGAACATCGATCAGGTAGTATGACCCGTTGTGCAGATTCTTGCTGACCACGAAAGGCCCTTCCCAAGGCGGAGACAACTTATGCATCTCAGTTTGATCTTGAATAAGTCGAAGCACCAAATCTCCTTCTTGAAAGGTTCTGGTCCTGACCCGACGACTGTGATAGCGACGAAGATCCTGTTGGTAGATCGCCGAGCGGGCAGCTGCTATGTCTCGCTCTTCATCCAACCGGTCCAAAGCATCCTGTCGAGCCGTCTCGTTGTCCGCTTCAACGTAAGCCGCAACACGAGGTGAATCGTGACGGATGTCACTAGGGAGAACTGCCTCCGCCCCATAAACCATGAAGAACGGCGTGTACCCAGTTGACCTGTTAGGCGTGGTGTTGATGCTCCATAACACAGAGGGCAATTCTTCGACCCAACAACCCGGCGTCCTCTGCAAAGGAACCATAAGCCGGGGTTTGATGTCTCTCAAGATCTCCTGATTAGCTCTTTCTGCTTGACCATTGGACTGTGGGTGTGCCACCGATGAAACATCAAGGCGGATGTGCTCTCGTTCGCAGAACTCCTTCATGGCACCTTTAGATAAATTGGTACCATTATCTGTGATGATACTGTGTGGAAAACCAAACCGGAAAATCACCCTTTTGATGAACTGAACCGCGGTGGCCGCATCACACTTGCTAACGGGCTCTGCCTCTATCCACTTTGTAAATTTGTCAACCGCCACCAGAAGGTGCGTCTTCTTGTCCTTGGACCTTTTGAAAGGCCCGACCATATCCAGCCCCCAGGTTGTAAACGGCCAAGTAATTGGAATCATCCTCAATTCTTGAGCCGGAACATGAGCGCGTCTTGAGAATTTTTGGCAACCATCACATCGTCTGACCAGATCTTCCGCATCAGCATGGGCAGTCAACCAATAGAAACCGTGACGAAATGCTTTCGCCACTAAAGACTTTGAACCAGCGTGGTGACCACAATCTCCTTCGTGGATCTCACGCAAAATTTCACGGCCCTCCTCAGGAGATACACACCGTTGAAACGCTCCTGTTACACTGTGATGATGCAGCTTGCCGTTTTCAATTACCATGGATTTGGACCGCCGTACTATTTGTCTGGCCAGAGTCTCGTCCTCTGGCAACTCGCCTCGGTTCATGTACGCCAGGTAAGGCAGCGTCCAATCCGGGATGACGTGTAGCGCCGCCACCAACTGAGCCTCCGGGTCAGGAACTGCCAAATCCGCCTCCCTAGGTAGTTGAACCGATGGGTTTTAAAGCACATCAAGGAACACATTAGGTGGTACCGGTTTACGCTGTGAACCCAGCCAGCTTAAAGCGTCTGCCGCCTCGTTCTTTTTTCGGTCCACGTGGTCCACCTGATACCCCTTGAAGTGACCTGCGACCACATCAACCTCACGACGATATGCAGCCATGAGTGGATCTTTAGAATCCCATGTACCAGACACCTGTTGGGCCACCAGATCCGAGTCTCTGAAGCACTTAACTCGGCTTAAATTCATCTCCTTAGCCATCCGGAGACCGTGGAGCAAGGCTTCGTACTCTGCTGCATTGTTATTACAAGGGAACATTAAACGGAGAACATAACAAAACTTGTCACCTCGTGGGGAAGTTAATATGACTCCAGCCCCCGAGCCCTCCAATTGACGTGATCCATCAAAATGAATGGTCCAATATGTGTGATCCGGCTTCTCTTCAGGGACTTGCAACTCCGTCCAATCATTGATGAAGTTAACAAGTGCCTGAGACTTTATCGCAGTGCGAGGCACGTATTTTAAACCGTGCGGTCCAAGCTCGATAGCCTATTTGGCAATCCGACCAGTTGCTTCTCGGTTTTGGATGATATCACCCAAAGGAGCAGAGCTGATCACTGTGATGGGATGCCCTTGGAAATATTGCTTCAACTTCCGGCTCGCCATAAAAACTCCGTATACCAGCTTCTGCCAATGCGGATATCTCTGTTTGGATTCAATAAGCACTTCGCTGATATAGTAAACCGGACGCTGAACCGGGTACTCTTTGCCCGCCTCCTTCCGCTCCACCACAATAGCCACACTAACTGCACGAGCATTAGCAGCTACATATAGCAGCAATGGTTCCCTATCAATGGGAGCGGCGAGCACGGGCGGATTGGCCAACTGCCGCTTTAAGTCCTCCAATGCCTGATCAGCAGCAGAATTCCAGACGAACCGATCCATCTTCTTCAACATTTGATACAAATGAATCGCTTTTTCCCCGAGGCGGCTGATAAACCGACTTAGTGCAGCGATCCGACCCGCCGGGCGTTGAACATCATTAATACACTTCGGTTTAGCCAGAGAGGTGATAGCCGTGATCTTCTCCGGATTAGCCTCAATTCCCCTATGGGACACCAGAAAACCCAATAACTTGCCAGCTGGCACACCAAAGACACATTTGGCCGGATTGAGCATCATCTTGTACGTCCTGAGGTTATCAAAGGTCTCCTTCAAATCATCGACCAAAGTCTCCTTCTTCCTTGACTTAACCACAATATCATCCACATAAGCATGCACATTACGACCAATCTGTTTGTGGAGACAATTTTGCACACACCGTTGATAAGTTGCCTGGGAACTTTTGAGCCCAAAAGGCATAGACACATAGCAGAAGGCTCCAAATGGAGTTATGAACGCCGTCTTCTCCTGGTCCTTAACTGCCATTTTAATCTGATGATAGCCGGAGTATGCATCCAAGAAACATAAGCGCTCGCAACCCGCCGTAGCATCAATGATTTGATCAATACGGGGGAGGGCAAAAGGATCCGCAGGGCAGGCCTTATTAAGATCCGTATAATCCACACACATGCGTCAGGTGCCGTTTTTCTTAAGGACCAGCACCGGATTAGCAAGCCACTCAGGGTGAAAAACTTCCATGATGAAGCCAGCTGCCAATAGCCTGGCCACCTCTTCTCCAATAGCTTTTCTCCTCTCCTCATTGAACCGGCGGAGGAACTGTTTCACCGGTCTGTATTTAGGATCCACATTAAGGGTGTGCTCAGCGAGTTGCCTCGGTACACCTGGCATGTCAGAAGGCTTCCATGCAAAGATGTCCCGATTCTCACGGATGAACTCGATGAGCGCGTCTTCCTATTTCGGATCCAGATTGGCACTGATGCTGAACTGCTTGGACGAATCGCCAGGTACGAAGTCAACAAGCTTGGTCTCAGCCGCCGATGTGAATTTCAAGGTCGGATCATGCTCTGTAGTAGGCTTCTTTAAAGGAGTCATATCCGTCGGATCAACGTTGTCTTTATAGTACTTGAGTTCCTCGGTAGCACAAACCGACTCCGCATACGCGGCGTCTCCTTCCTCGCACTCCAAAGCGATCTTACGGCTTCCGTGAACCGTGATGGTCCCCTTATGACCCGGCATCTTGAGCTGTAGATACACATAGCAGGGCCGTGCCATGAACTTGGCATAGGCTGGCCGGCCAAACAGGGCATGGTACGGGCTTTGGATTTTCACCACCTCAAACGTCAGTGTCTCTGATCGGGAATCGTGATCATCTCCGAAGGCTACCTCCAAGGCTATCTTGCCCACGGGGTATGCTGACTTGCCAGGCACCACACCATGGAAAACTGTGTTTGAAGGACGGAGGTCTTTATCCTTTAGCCCCATGCGTCGAAAGGTCTCATAGTATAGGATATTAATACTGCTACCCCCGTCCATGAGTACTTTGGTGAACTTATAGCCTCCCACCTGAGGCGCCACCACCAAAGCCAGCTGACCCGGATTGTCAACCCGGGGGGGTGATCCTCTCTACTCCATACAATTGGCTGCTCTGACCAGCGCAGATACCGTGGCACAGCCGGTTCAACAGAGTTAACCGCCCGCTTCTGGACCTTTCGGTCCCGCTTGTCCAAGCTGGTGGTAAACACATGATATTGTCCATTGCTTAACTGCTTTGGATTACTCTGGTAACCCGACTGCTGCTGTTGCTGACTGTTTTGATTATGCGGATTGCCATGTCCGCTCGGATTACTGTTAAACCCTGAACCGGGATTTCCTCCACCATGACTCGGCCCGGATCCTGAACCGCCACCGGAGTCGGGGTCATACCGAAAAGCATTGGAGCTCTTAAACTCTTGCATGATATAACAATCCTTCCAAAGGTGGTTTGTTGGCTCCTCTCTGGTCCCATGCTTTGGACAAGGCTGATTCAACAGATAATTTAAGCGCTCCGGATTGGGTCCAGGTCCACCACTGCGGTTTTTGCCTCTACGTCGTCGGCCTCTGTCCTGCACATTAGTGTTAGCCACATAATCCATGTTGCCATCCGCCTTACGCTTGCCACCACCAACGTTTCCTGCCGAGTTATGCTGCTGACCTCTGGGGTTGCCGTTCTTCCTTCCCTTCCCTGTCTTTTCATCATCAGACTCGGGATCCTTGGTACTATCAGAATCAGCATACTTCACCAGAGCAGTCATGAGCGTTCCCATGTCAGTACAATGGCGCTTCATCCGTCCTAATTTTAACTTTAAAGGCCCAAACCGGCAATTGCCTTCCAGGGTTACAACCGCGATGTCCGCATTGATACGGTCTGATGAATGCAGGATCTTTGAGACCCGGTGCACCCAATGAGTTGTTGACTCTCCTTCCTCCTGGACACAAGCCGCTAAATCCACCACCGACATGGGTTGCTTGCACGTGTCTTTAAAATTGCTTATGAACCGGGCTCGCAACTGTGCCCATGAACCGATAGAATTGGGCGGCAAGCTTTTTAACCAAGTACGGGCTGTCCCTTCAAGCATCATGGTGAAATATTTTGCGCACGCCGCATCGTCCACGTCCAGCATCTCCATGGCCATCTCATAACTCTCCACCCACGACTCTGGGGGTTGATCCGCCGTATATTCGGCACCTTGCGCGGGCCTTTGAAATCCTTGGGCAGGCGCACATTGCGGAGGGCTGGGACGAGGCAAGGCACTCCCAAAGCGCTAGAAGTGAGTCCCGGTTCAACTGAAGTGGTGGGACGAAACGGTGTAATCTGATGAGCCTGATGCGGTGTTGCTAACTCAGCTTCCCTACGCGCCCGGGCCCGGTCTACCACCTCTTGGGCGTCGGGGGCCGGATTGTTGCCGTGGGGAGCCCTACGCCGTGCATTACTTGACTCGGCTGGTTCTTCCATATCTCTACTGTAATTCCGGCCTGGACGCGGGGTGGAGTGAATCCGTTCGCGGCTATATGAATACGCTTCCTGCTGAACCAATGCTGTTCTAAGGAGCTCCTTAACCCGGCGTGTCTCTATCGCTTGCAGTGAATCTCCCTCGACCGGAATAGCTTCCAACCGTGCCGCCGCTGCAACAAGGTTGTCCAGCGGATTAGAATAGTGATCCGGAGGGGTATGCACAACCCGTGGCTCTCCCGGGTTATGACGGGGCAGATCTATTACACGGGGCTGAATCGGCGCGCCCGTCCCGGGCGCCTCCGCCCGGTTTACCACCGGTTGGTTACTGGTCCCTGCCCCAGGGGTATTGAAAAGATCCCTTCCTTCAAAGACCGAGGGCAAGCGAGATCGGAACTTCCTCCTCATGACTTCCTGCGAAGCGTTCTGATCCAGCATAAGTTTATAGGCTTGCGCGTCCAAAGCGGCCCGCTCCGCGGTCATCCTGACCTCCTCAGCTGCCAGATCCGCCTTGGCCTGGTTAATCTGTTCTCTCACCTTTGCAATCTCTGCATTATGAGCATCCTGATCCGTCGGATTAGCCTCTGCCATGAGCGCAGCCAATGCGTCAAACAGATCAGATAACACTTGAGCTGGTGGGCGCACAGAGCCTCCTGCTCCGGCAGCCGTTGCCGCCGCTGAACCGAAAACTATTGCTGCGGCCGTTGATGACTGAGGTGCTGCCTGGGTACCGGCCATGAATATACCGACCCGGGTAGGTAGATCAGAGGGGTCCGGAATACTGTCGCCATCGGAACAGCCCCCAATCCGACCATCTTGTACTTGATACAAGGACTTAGTTTCCCCGGTTGACGACTCGTCGCTGGAATAAACGACGGTTTCGCCACCAGATCCTGATCCGTCCTCATAGTTCCCTCCAAGGATGACTCCCACAAAGGCACGCTTCACGGCTGGCTTAACCCGGCCAGGTCGCGCACGCTGAGCTGTTTCGATGAGGTCGGTGCAGGTGTCCAGCTCAGGGCCCGGTTGTAACGCCCTCGATGCGGCTATATCTCCCACGTGTCGAGGCACGACTTAGAGGCATAACCGCATTGAAAGCAATGTCGCAAGTGAGGTAATCTTCACACAATCCATGTAATAAATACAGGGGAAAGATACATAGTTGGCTTACAATCGCCACTTCACCCAAATACATAAATAACATCCATCAAACAGATTACACTCAAGGTCCGACTACGGTACCAAAATGGAAGAAGACTACCCCAAATGCTAAACAGATCCCCGGATCACCCAACTGGGCTCCACTACTGATCATCTGGAAAAGAAACATAGTAACGGCCACGTTCCTCGTCGAACTCCCAAGTGAGCTCGGTCGCGTCATCAGCACTGACATCGTTGGTACCTGCAACTGAGGTGATAATATCTGTGAGCCACGGGGACTCAGCAATCTCACACCCGCGAGATCAAGTCTATTTAAGCTTAAAGGTGGGAAAGGGGCAGTGAGGTGGAGCTGCAGCAAGCGACTAGCATATGGTGGCTATAGCGCAAAAGAGAGCGAGAAGAGAAGACAAAGCACGGTCGAGAAACTAGAAATGATCAAGAAGTGATCCTGAAACAACCTACGTCAAGCATAACTCCAACAACCGTGTTCACTTCCCGGACCCCGCCGAGAAGAGACCATCACGGTTACACACGCGGTTGATGTGTTTTAGTTAAGGTCAACTTCGGGTTTTCTACAACCGGACATCAACAAATTCCCATCTGCCTCATAACCGCGGGCACGGCTTTCGAAAGATAATACCCTGCAGGGGTGTCCCAACTTAGCCCATGATAAGCTCTCACGGTCAACGAAGGATATTCCTTCTACCGGGAAGACCCGATCAATCTCGGAATCCCGGACTACAAGACATTTCAACAGCAATAAAACAAGTCCAGCAAAAGCCGCCCGATTGTGCCGACAAATCCTGATAGGAGCTGCACATATCTCGGTCTCAGGGCACATCCGGATTGTCCAAACTTCCGATAGGCGAACCCAGAGTTGCCCCTGGTGGCCACCAGCGGCTGACGGTTTGGACCAGCAATCGAAGGAGAACTGGCCCGGGGGTTAAAATAAAGATGACCCTTGAGTCTGCAGAACCCAAGGGAAAAAGGCTAGGGGCGAATGGTAAAACCAATGTTGGGCCTTGCTGGAAAAGTCTTATTCAAAGCGAACTGTCAAGGGGGTCCCATAAATCACCCAACCGTGTAAGGAACGCAAACTCCGGGAACATAATACCGGTATGACGGAAACTAGGGTGGCAAGAGTGGAACAAAACACCAGGCATAAGGCCGAGCCTTCCACCCTTTACCAAGTATATAGATGCATTAATAAAATAAGAGGTATTGTGATATCCCAGCAAGTAAACATGTTCCAACAAGGAACAACAAGATCATGTTCCAACAAGGAACAAACTTCATCTTCACCTGCAACTAACAACGCTATAAGAGGGGCTGAGCGAAGCAGTAACATAGCCAAACAACGGTTTGCTAGGACATGGATGGTTAGGGGCTGACAAGGCAATATAGGAGGCATGATATAGCAAGTGGTAGGTATCGCAGCATAGGCATAGCAAAAGAGCGAGCAATCTAGCTAGCAAAGATAGAAGTGATTTCGAGGGTATGGTCATCTTGCCTGCAAGGTTCTCAGAGTTGTCGAAAGCTTGGCCCTCGTAAGCGTTCTCAACGGGTTCCTCGTTCACGTACTCGTCTCCCGGCTCTACCCAAGACAAGAGAACAAGCAAAGGAACCAATATCAACCACGATGCAATGCGCAAGCAACATGATGCAAAACATGGCATGATATGCGAAAGGTGATATGCAATGCGTCTGCATGCTCCGGAAAGACAATGATGAACAGGGCATAATCTTGGAAAACCAAGCATGCCACTGGATAGATGAGGTGATTTCGGTTGAAATCGATATAAAGATCACCGGAATCGGATGCACGGTTTGCAAATGGCAAGCAATATAAGAATGACATGAATCTGCCATAAACAGCATGATGCTACTTAGCAAGCAATAAATAATTAAGCTACTGCACCCAAACATGGCAACAAAGCATATGACAGTAATCTACTCAAGATGCACGATAAAAGATGAACACTGAGCTACGGCTCAATCCCATCATAACAGGTTCAAACTAGCATGGCAAAAGTACAACTTATAACAGATTCACAGACTTAGTGAAATAACAACAAGTCAGGAAAACAACATCAGGGTGACATGTTCAGAGCAATGAAATGACATGCTACAGGTTCAGAACATAGCAAAGAAAGGCATGGCATGAATCTACTCATAGCACTTGACAAAAGTCCCTTACTGACCATAAGCCAAAAAGGACCAGAAAATATGATTACACCCATGTCAAATAAGCAAGTTTCGTTACAGGTTTCAGACTTAGCAGAAAACTGGACATGGCAGAAAACTGTTAACGACTAGGCATGTTCGTGAGCTCGATGCACTCACTACAGAGCATTTCATGATGAACTAAGCATACATACATCAAGAAGACATGGCATAGTAACTGGAAATGACAATAATAACATCATATCATGCAATGGTCAACTACACCAAGCTTGGCAAAATCGAATAACATGTAAACAATCTGCCAGTAACATTTTGAAGCAAAAGTAGAGCTCGATTCACTCAAGCTATGGCACTCCGTAATTGCAACCAAAGGCATGGATGGATTAAGCAAATACTCAAGTTCCAAACACCCTTACTGATCATGCTCAAATTATGCATGGATCACTCAGAAACAACATGAACACATGGCATGTTAATAACAAAAGTCAGGGACTTAGTGAAATCACTAAGTTTCTGAAAACAGCAATATCATCATCCCTACTTTGCATGCAATTTCTAGCCACCTCAAGCATCACAAAAATACATAGCAAAATTCCCTGGAAAGGTAACATGGCATGTTACAAAACACATATATAGCTCAACCTCATAGGAGGTACACATCAATCATGGCAAAAAAGACAAAAGTGCATGATCAGCTAAGATCCAGCAATAAACATCAACTAGCCCTCTTCTAACAGCATTTCGGGCATCGATATGACCTCAAATGAAAATGATGCAATGGAACAAAATGATGTTCTCTTCGAGGCGAACAAAACGACATATTATACGCGCGAATCGGAGCTACAGATGCAAAGTTATGGCATGTCGGAAATACGATGATGATGATGAAAATAATGACTTAGAGTTTTCGGGGAGGAGGTAAAAGTCAACCCAGCCGGGCGCGGAAGCCGAGGTGGGGCCGGCGACGGCGACGGCGGCGGCGGCGCGGCGAGGCGGGCGCGCGGCGGGGCGGGGCCGGCCGGATCCGGCCGGGCCTGGCCGGATCTGGCGCCGGCGGGCGGCGGAGGAAGGAGGCGGCGCGGAGGTGCCGGAGTGAGGCGGCGGGGCGGGGCCGGCGACGAGGCAGCGGCGGCGGCCGGCGTCGAGGCAGCGGCGGCGGCCAGCGTCGAGGCGCGGGGCGGCGCGGGCGCCGGGGACAAGGCGCGGGGAGGCGCGGGGCGAGGGAGGCCGCGGCGGCGGCGAATGGGCTTCGGGGGCCCCGACCGGGCCTGGCGGGCCGGCGGCGGCGCCCGCCACGTGGCGCGCCCCGGTTGGCCCGGTTGGCGGCGGCGGTGAACAGTGCGGCGGCGCGGCTGATTGCACGGATTTCGAGGAAAAAAAAGGGTTAGGGGTCTGTAGCTCTCTCAGATTTAGACGGGGGAGACGTTTTTATAGCTAGAAGGAGCTAGGGAGCTCCAAATGAAGTGCGGTTTTCGCCCATGCGATCGTGATCGAACGGCGGAGGACATGGGAGTGGCTTAGATGGGTTATTGGGCTGTTTGAAGGGGTGTTGGGCTGCAACACACACGAGGCCTTCACGGTTACCCGGTTAACCGTTGGAGTACCAAACGAACTCCGATTGACCCGAAACTTGACAGGCGGTCTACCGGTGCTATACCGAGGCCACATGTCAAACCTCGGTCCATTCCGAGAATGTTTAATACCCGCTCACGAAGAAATGTAAAAGGGGACGCCGGGAGACATAGGAGCGCCGGATTGCAAAACGGACAACGGGAAAGATGCTCGGATTTATGAGACGAATGCGTATGCGAATGCGATGCACATGATGACATGGTATGAAATGCATGACATGACCAAAATGCAAAACGGAGAGAACCCAACCACGGAGGGAATATCATAACACATAGCCGGAAATGGCAAGAGTTGGATTACAAATATGGCAAGTTACATCGGGGGCGTTACAACGGTTCACCGATTTTGCCGATGAAGACGTGTATACCGCCAAAGGGGACCCGGTACCCGTACTCAATTGAGCCGGCCTCGGGGCCCCAGCCTGCGTCGTCGATGTAGATCTTGCCGCGACGACTCTTGGTCATCCGGCCCACGGCGTATCCCTCGAGTCCTTCAAAGCGGCCCTCCAAGAACTTGAAACCATCGTGCGATACCCCACGGTGGGCGCCAACTGTCGTGGGTTTGTCACGGCAGATGTCCTAGCCAAAGGACTTAGTCGTGGAGCCATCGCTACGGGTTAACTCGAAGGGGTTAAAGCGGACACAGGGACGCTGAGAGTTTATACTAGTTCGGCCCCTTCGATGAAGGTAAAAGCCTACGTCTAGTTTGTGGTGGAATTGATGAAGTCTCGATGACTAGGGAGCAAACAAGCTTCGCCTAGGCCTCGAGTTGTGGTTGTCTGTTTCTTGAACCGCTGTCGGGTCGCCCCCTTATATACACGGGTGACGCCCGTCGGTTCACAGAGTCCCAATCTCCGGTTTATACTCGTACCCGGGTTGGTCTCTTTCTTTCCCTATCTTATAGTACAAGTTTATACCAGCCGGTTTATGGCTACAGATACCAAACCGACTACGGCCTTGGGCCTTTACATGTTTATCGGGCTTTAACATCCTTGAACTACTGTTGAAGTTAACCCGGCCCAAGCAGGCCGGTTTACGCCCAGTAGTGATATCCCCAACAGGCTTCATAAATTTCAAAGTTATTCTGAACACTTTGAAAGCTTTGCCTTTCCCACTTCTTGCCCTTACTAATTTGTTTTTGTCCAGACATGCGTCCCAAGACCATTATTTTATTTTACTCAGCAGCTTTTAATGAAACAACAGAAGCAAGGATAATGTATCCCATATAGTTGTTAACTTTCACTAGTCAATCGACAATTGAGATTTAGAACACTTATAGTTATCCAAATGTAAAGATATAGTAGTGCTAAAACTAGATCCTGCATTTAATAATTATCTCAATGGTGCAACAAAAACTTCTCAGCATGAATATCCACTAGTCATTGGAAAGACTCATGCCTTGTTCAAAAAGGAACTCGACAATTCAAGGTATTATGCAAAGGAACTATCTTCAATTAGAAAATAAACATGCAAAACGGTAAGAAAGATACAAGGGCTTCAAATTCTCTTGAAGATTAACATTCTAAGCCGACAAGATTTGTTCATCCCTCTAATTGTTGGTACCGTGATTTTCTTCTGCAACTAGCTCCGCTCAGATCTCTCCTGAATGTGAACCCACATGAGTGCAGGAACATACAACCAAATACAGGGCAATTGGTTGATTGGAAATAACTGATACCGAATTTAATACAACCCAACATTTTACCCGCAAAGAGAAAGAATTTAATACAACCCAGATACAACATACGTATATAATCTCGATGTGCGTAAACTGTCTTGTTGCGGGTGTGTGGAGCACCTAGGGGCTCCTATGCACTTACCATGTTATTTGTTCCTACACTATTGTTTCATGGTATAATGCCGCAATTTAAAACAGACTATTTTTTTTAGCAAAACCACCGGACTTTATTAATCATGCATAGAAGATTTTACATAGCCAGGGGGCTCTAGGAACAAAACAGGCGACTTAGAACTAAATCAAGCGATTACTAGCAATACTATGGGCATGCCCATTTGATGATCTACCCTCAAACTTAAAAACAACCCTAGTCATGGAGTCCTGCATATCTGTAACCTCTCTAATGATCATTATGTTTTCACCAAGGGGTACTTCCTGAATGCTTCGAACTACACCAGAACAATCCGAAGCAATGGTCATAAAATTGAAACATGCATCTTTAGGCAAGCATAACGCTTCTCTACACGCTATCACTTCAATAATACTTCCTCTGCAAAGAAATATAAGAGCGTTTAGATCACTACTTCAGGAGTAGATGGTTCCATCACTCTAGCCAAGTCAAGAACTGATGCACCCAAAAACTGCCCTTCTTCTCAGCGAAAAATAGCAGCAGCTGAACTCTTCCCTTTCCAAACCAACGGAGCTCCATCGACATTTCCTTTCACATCACCCCTGGGAGGGGGGATCCATGCAGTCCCACGTCTTGGGGCTGGTATGTTTTGGGTACATCCCTTACGGCGTCCGCCTCAAGCTCTTGAATAAATTTCATGATGAATCTACAAGTCGCAAGCGGCGATTGAAAAATATTTTCGTGAATCATATCTCTGCGCGCCTTCCAGATTGCCCATAGAGTCACCATCATCTTAACATAGTCCTGACATGCTAATCTGTCCTGCAGATCAAAACGCCAGTTCTTCCCATTAGGCTCTGAGCATTTTCGAATTTGGAATGGCCTGGTTAATTCGTATCTATGTGAATGGGCTTTTAAAAAAAATCGACGGGAAATGGGCTTCTGTTTGCTCAGTGGAAAGACGCAAGTGGAGAGACCTAAGTGGCCTGTTATGAGGCAAACGCCGAAAATGAAATGTAAGTGGGCTTTGCTCACAGACAACACCAAGTACTTCTCTCTCTCAAAAAAAGCAATGGTCATACTCCCTCTGTTCCTAAATATAAGTCTTTGTAGAGATTTCACTATGACCCACATACAGATGTATCTAGATGCATTTTAGAGTATAGATTCACTCATTTTGCCCCATATGTGGTCCATAGTGAAATCTCTCCAAAGACTTATATTTAGAAACAGAGAGAGTAAAACGTAAGTGGGCACATGCTGACGCGGAAGATGTGCTGGCGTGGCCACACCAAGCAAGAAGCTGGGGCGCGCGGCAAGGAAGACGCTGGGGAATCGGCAATTTCAAATTCGAAACTGAGGACTGAAATGTCCTTTTACACATAAAATTGGGGCTGTCGGAAATCCCTTAAACGTCTTATAAAAGTTTACATATGGAGTACTTCACTTGACTTTACAATCTCAAGCTGCATGGACGTTGCAAAGAGCGTGCACGGTTACGAATGTCAGTCTTTGCCAGTAAAAATGGACTTCAGCTACAGCTTTATATGTAGGGCGGCAGCCTGCAGCAGTTCGTATAGAGCCCAGAGAGCGAGCCCTATCACCGTATCCCTGACCAGGCCCTTGACGACGGAGCTAGCCCAGGTCTCCGACGATTCCCTGCCGACGAGGTCGCCGAACCTCAGGTCCCCCTGGTCAGAGATCAGCGCGTACACCACGCCGTTCATATGCCCCTTCCCGATGACCCCAACCACCGTCTTGCTCTTGTTCACGGCCTTGCTCCTCTTCAGGGACCAAGCCATGAACTGAGAAGCAAACATGCAAAAAAAAAAAACATATAGTTCATGCTTCATAGACAATGCTGGTTTGTTTTCAGATGAAGTACGAAGTAGGTTGGAATATTCAGATGAAAGTTGCGGAGAAGCCATATGCTACCATGTCGCGCTCATGTATGAGAGGCTGCAGCAGTGAAGGATATGAGCTGCTAAGCTTCTCGTACAACTCGTACGGGCTAACGGCAGCTTTCTCATCCTGCTGATATTTAGCAGTCAGACATGCATGTCAGTAAGACCAAGACGGTAACTGCAAAAACTGGTACTTTGGCAAATTGATTAACAAGAAGATTGGAAACTGGAGCAACACAGGTAGGAGTAGCACATACCGGCATATCGGTGGTTGAAGTGATTCCACGGAATAATGAGATTACGAGTTTAGTCTTTTCATCCCAGCTGAGGGATTTCAAAGCTCGTTCAAGCTACAAGAACAAAATGTGACACCATCAGCGACACACATGTAACTAGCATATGATCAGCTTGCTTAGTTGCAGATGTCCACATACAGTTATTTCAATAGGGCGATCCCCAAGAACGAGCTGAGCGCCAATATCTTCGGACACCCTCCTAGCTGCACGGAACTGCATGAAGATTTGATAACAGAACAATTTGAGGTGCTGAGTCGTTCCATAACAATAATGTGGAAGATTGACATGACGAAACAGAGTACCTCCTCCCCAAACGGCCGGTTCGCGCCAGAAGAAATCTTGGACGAGAAAACCGCTAGGAGCAAACGCAGAGCAAGAGCACTCTGTCCACCTGCACCGTCCCAAAAAACATGGCAATGAAATCAGTAGCGTTCCATTTGTTCGAGGAACCCGAGGTAGCACATAGTACCCAGGTTGATGCTCCGGTTGACGGCTCCGAAGAACTTGGCGCCGCCGAGCGAGAACATGTTGGATTTCAACAGCGGCTCGCCGGAGGCGTCGTCGGAAGCGTACATGATCCCGGCTCTGCAGTAAGGGCACTGCAAAGGCACCGCTCAGATTTCGACGAGAGAAACGGTGGTGATATGTGACCGGTCGGTCGGGATGCTGGGTCATGCCTGCTCCGGCAGAGTTCGACGACGACGTTGTCGGGGCGGACGGCACGGAGCACGCGCTCGACCTCGTCGGCGGACTCCGCGGAGAGGTGCGAGGTCCCGAGGATCCACACGTCCTCGGGCTCAGCGAAGTCCGGCGGCCGCCACGCCGGCACCGGCCCGAACCGCCGCCGCGGGACGCGTACCAGTGCGCCGGACTCGACCAACCCAGCCAACGCTGGGTCCGCCGCGGCTGCGCTGGCACGCGTGTCGGCGAGCGACGCGGACCGGTAGTCGAAGCACGGCGGCGGAGGCGGCAGGGGCGGCCGGAAGGACGCGGCGGTGGATGGCGTGGGGCCCGCTGCCATTTCTTCTTCTGGTTTGTGGTGCCCGCGCAGACGCGCGGAGCGGGAGGATATTAGGCGAAATTATGGACGGCTGTGGAGCGCTGGGTCCGGAGATGGATGGCGTAGATGGGCTCGGTGCCACTCGCATAATCGCGTTACGCCGATCTCGGATGCCGATCGTATAGATTTCTCCAGGATTTTTGTGACATTGGGCCCTGCACTAGGCCAGTTGTAATAAATACAAGTAAGCCCAAACCCCTCTTATCAAAATTACAAACTATTTCACATAGTTCTGAAAAAAATAGAAGTTTTTCACATTAGTAAACTTATTCTAAAATTTTGAATTTTTTAATATTCGCGATTTTTAGAAAAAAATATGAACTTTTTTATATTCATGGTTTTTTAAAGCCAACAGTCAACCGATATTCCATAAATCTACACAGTTGCCCAAGAATTCACTATATATTTTAATCAATGATTTCTAATATAGAAAGAGAATGGCCCTCACAAACTGAAAATACTATTAATTTGTTAAGAATCAATAGAACTGAAGTCATAGTGTTGTCGTTGGCTGGAATCGATATATTCGCAAGATCCTGGTCATAATTTATATGGACTAAAGAAATAGTAGGACTCCAATCCGTTGGCGATCAACCGATCAATGGTCGAGTTGTCGACCCTGAGAAGTGAGAACCAAGCGAGGGGAGAGGAAGACAAGTTCTGGCGACCAACCGATCTTTATATTATTATATATATATTGAGAGAGATCACCAACCGATCTTTATATGGACTAAAGAAATAGTAGCAACCAGTGCTCGGTTTGCTTGTTGGGCCAGCCCACAAAAGTAGCGCATGAGCGCCTCTCTGCTTCCCTGATGCATAAGGCGTTGTAGAGGAGGTCTCAAGGTCTGGTAGGCTGCATCGTTTTTGTCCTCCCTGCATCTGTGGCTGAGCAGCGTCTGACTCGGGTTAGGCCAATTTCACCGCGCGATCCTAAAAGGAAGTCCGGTTTGGCCGGATTTTATTCCTTTGGGCAGGGAGATGGGATTATGTCTGGGCCTGTCCTGGGATGCGATAGCCGTGCGTCTAGCGCGCGGCCGCATCCGTTTGCCCTATTCTGTCCGTCAGGGTCAAAATGCCCATATTTTCATATTAAAACTAGTTTGCACGTCCAAAGATTTATCTGAAAATAAAAATAATTTTACAACCCAATTAAAATTGTCTCTAATAAAGTAGTTTTACAACCAAATCAAAATTGTCTTGACTGAACATAAAATGAACCAATACATCTATTGGTTGCCAATGTGATCCCACACGTGCTCAACCAAGTCATTTTGAAGATCCAAATAAGTGTGTCAATCACGCAGCTCACGATGAAATTGGACAAACTATTCAAATGTGGCCGGTTCTTGGTGCAGGGGCTCAACATTTTCACCTTGATAATCAAATCCTTGGTCGAAGATACTCTCATTACGCTCGTCCTCGACGATCATGTTGTGCATGATCACACAAGCAGTCATCATCTCCCAAAGCTTCGTTTCATCCCATGACAGTGCAGGGTTTCGAACGATACCCCACCGGAATTGAAGCACACCAAAAGCACGTTCCACATCCTTTCTAGTACTCTATTGCATTTGGGCAAATCTCTTTCTCTTCTCACCTTGGGGTTTCGAGATTGTCTTCACAAAAGTTGACCACTGAGGATATATACCATCAGCTAGATAGTATCCCTTGTTGTATTGGTGGCCGTTGATCTCAAAGTTGACAGGTGGGGAGTGGCCTTCTGCAAGCCTTGCGAAAACTGGAGAACGCCGCAGCACGTTGATATCATTGTGAGAACCTGCCAAGAATGCCTTATCCAAAGATCCTGCGAAGACACCGCTTCTAATATGTCAGTGCACGCCTTGACATGCCCCTTGTACTGGCCCTGCCAAGCAAATGGACAGTTCTTCCACTCCCAGTGCATACAATCTATGCTGCCAAGCATGCCTGGAAAGTCTCTAGCTGCGTTGGTCGCCAACAATCTCTCTGTATCAACGTCAGTTGACTGCCTCAAGTACTCAGGGCCAAACACCTGGATCATAGCCTGGCAGAACTTGTACATTGGCATCAAACATGTTGTCTCACTCATACGCACATACTCATCCACCAGATCGCCTGAAATTCCATATGCAAGCATGCGGATGGCCGCGGTGCATTTCTGGTAAGAGGAGAATCCAAGCTTGCCAAGGGCATCCGTTTTGCACTCGAAGTATGGGTCATGAACAACCACTCCCTCTCGGATACGATTGAACACATGCCTTGCCATTCGAAAACGGCGCCGGAATTTATCCGGCTTGAAGAGCGGGGTGTTGGAAAAGTAATCGGCATAGAGCAGGGCGTGGCCTCTCTCCCTGTTGTGGTTCAGGTTGGGAGCACGGCCAGGGACTGACCCCCTGTACCGAGGTAGCTGCCGTTGAATGTGGTCGTGAACGACCAATGCAGTCACCACAAGATCTTCATCATCTGACGACAAATCGTCCGATGAACAAATGAAGTGGTGGAAGAAAAACTCATCTCCACTCTCCATACCTTTGTAGGCAAAGTGTCGAACACCTTGCGGTCATGGTGGCAAAGAAACCGCGATGATCACCTCGACGCAGCAGGGATGGTTGCCGGTCGGCTACTGACCGCTCTGGAGCTCTCGTCGGAAGTTGTCGCGGCCGCCGTGGTCGTATCCCCTCTGCCACCGGCAACGACGGCGACGGCCAAACCTCCTTCGATCGACGGCCAAAACTACGGCGAAAGGGCGGGCGTGGTGGCGGCCACGGGACGTGATTTGGTATGGACCGTCGGCGGCTGCGCAGTGAGGAGGCGGCCGGAGAATAGCGGTGGTGGCGGGGCGGGGCGGGGCGGGGCGGGGAGGTGGAGGCGTTGGAAGCGAAGGGACTGCTAGTGTCCCTGACAGGCGGGCCACAGAAGGACAAGAGCGTGCGGCGAGCCCGTCCCGCGATGTCTGTTTCACCCCAAACTCAGCACATGGACTGGGGATGAATCGAAAACGGACGAAATCCGGATATTTGTCCGTTTAACGCCGCGCGTTGGGCCACGCTATTTGTTCATTCTATCCCAAAACAGACGCGCCCGGACAAGATGGATCCCGCGGTGGAATTGACCTTACACAAGCCAAAACCATGTTGTAAACGTCGCCGACGGGAATGGGCAAAGGGTCCTCGGATCGAGACCTGCAAAGCGAAGGGAGAGGAAGACAAGTGTACTCCATGTGCGTCTTGCAGTGTAAAACAACAAACAAGTTCAAATTGCCCACGTCCCACACTGACTCGCACAAGCCAAGCACTAGACAACCTCAGTGGCCCGGGTCCATCGCTCACACCCCAAGCCGACTCTCATGAACGACGTTGCGCCGGCTCATGCCCTGGTCGGCGGGAAAGTATCAGGTACTCCCGATACTTCAAATTTAAAAAAATCATTCTTAAATGTAATAAAAAGATGCGGGAAAAATTGTGAATGTTCGCAAGGAATGCGACTATATTTCTAAAAAATTTAAGTCCAAACTTGAAACACACATTGAGAAATAAAAATGTGAAATCTAACATGAATAGTGTAAGAAGAAAAGAAAAAAAACAATATTGACACTATTCACGTCATATCACTTTTTTGTTTCTCAATGTGCATTTTGAGTTTGGATCTGAAATTTTTACGAGTCGTAGTCACATTCCTTGTGAAATTCATATGTTTTTTTGAATTTTTAAGACATTTAAGAACGATTATTTTGAATTTAAAGCACCGGGAGTACCCCAGCACGTGAGCAACGCTGACGGGCGAAGCCGGCCGCCCATTGTGCACGGGGAGTTGCTCGAGAGGGCGCATGAGGTCGTGATGAAAACAACCATAGAGAGGTGGCCTCGTTCGCGTACACAACCCACGCGTCATGGACCCCCGGAAAAAAAAGGGCGGTTGTGTGGCGGCCGCGGAGATCTGATGGCCGGGAGCGCGCCACGAAGCAATCGACCCGAGGCGCGAGGCGCAGCCGGCCATGCGCCCCTTGCGGGGCTAGCTGGTGCGGCTGAGGATCTAACCGACCTAGTGGGAGCCGTGTGCGTCACACACCCCTACTAGCGTGACCGGACCAACCCGCATGGGCCAAAGACACCGCCATGCGGGTCTGACCTCCCTGTCACGCACAGAACCTCGCTCGTGAGTGTGCCGCACAAACCACATGACTGTGGTCCTGTGCGCGTCCGCGGTCCATCCGTCATGGACCTCCGAGGGGGGTTGCACAGGTGCATGCCACACGACCATATCAGACGGCGCGGAGAGCCTCATGAGCCCCCCACGGCATGCCACCGCAAGACGGGCGGTGCAGAGGGCACTCTCACCCTCTTGTCCACGAAGCCCCATGAGATGGATACTTCAACGTATTAATTAAAAAATAGTATAACAAAGCCACCTACGAGCCCTCTTAGTGATTTGAGCTCCTCGGCCGTTGGATCACATGTACGGACGTATCTGATCGTCTGGGCGTTACTTCCTGCCTCAAATCGCGATGCACGACTGGACAGCCGTATCTGAGTTGCTGCTCCGCGGGTTGACCTGGGTTTCCTCACATTTACTGGGTCGACTATTCGACAAATGCGTTAAGTGGGCCATGTATGCGATGTCCGCCTCGTGCCTTTTCTTCTCTCTTCGTCTGCTGGGAATGGCAGAGCGCCGCCGTTATATTGTGCTAGCTTTTCGTTTCCTTTTCTTGCCGGTAGTGGTGATGGTGGACGAATGTTTCATGCGTGCCCATCTCCTTTTAGTGTCGAGGTTGCCTCACCCGGTTGTCTTCTGCATCCCGCTGCCCCTATTTTTTCTCACCGTCCCTGGAGTCTGGACCATGCGGCTCTAGGAGATGAACCTACAAAATGATCGGGCCGCATCGCTCTCCATCCGCGCGCTCTCCCCGGCAACAAGAAAACCGATCTCCTATCAGGTAAGTGTTTCAGTTCTGTCATTTTTTTCGTTGCCTCACATTCTCGTCCATGCCATTAGGTCAATCTCAGTTGTCTACAGTTGATCAATTAGTTCCTCTGCTACCGGTCTATTGTATTCAAAAATCAGTAGCTTCTGAGAGTTGTGTGCTCATGTGTAAATGTGCAATTAGTTTGGGAATGCTTCTCATCGAGTGCATACATCCTTAGTGTTCCTCTGATTTGAGACAAAACTACCAAACATAGATTGTTTTGTATCACCCTTGCGGTCATGTTTATTTCTTCTTTTGCCTAGGTACATCCTTGGTTGAAGAGATTTTGTTTTTCCCTTGCTCGGTCTACTCCACATCATACTACTGATCGTTCCCTTTTCTGTTGATTGTCTGAGGAAAACTCAAGAAAGTTGCTGCATGATATATTTGATTTATGATTTTTGGGGTGTGCCGCTTCAAGATTAAGAGATATTCAAGCCGGGTTGGTATTACTGTGTCCCTATTCACCTCGGTTGTTCATACATCCTTTCTTTTTGCCTTTTTCCATTATGTTGTTTTTAGTATGCTGTGTGTTACGCATTCATTATTTGTGTGTGTGACATGTTTTGCAATTGATAAATCAAATGCGCAAGCTTGCTTGCTTGCCGAATGGGAAGGAATCTCTTTTGCAAAAGAAGCTGTTCAAATAAGGTGTGAACAACTTTTTTTTTGTTGTATCGCTGCTTATCTACGCTTATATACAAAGTACTTTCACATGCGGAAATGTTGGAAACCTGTTGATGACTGTTCCTTGTGAAATACGTATGAGTTTTAGGAGTACTTTATTTTCTAGAAAAGAGAGTTATATTTTTCAAGTACTCTCGCCGGTCCAAAAATAAATAGAGGATTTTTTTTTCAAGTACTCTCGCCGGTCCAAAAATAAATTCGAGGGTACGCCAAAGGCGTACCTTAGCTTTATAGAAGGAAGAAAAATATGTACAAGAGATTACAATATTGCCGGTTAGGCCACAACCAGCCTTACCAAACCTCCACTCCACACACACGCTACTCTACTACTCTAACATACGTTGATCTCCAAAAGCTCCTGCCGTGGCCCACATCCCCAGCTCGTCGAAGATCCTGTCCACCGTGTCGTGCTCATTCTTGATCTGACCCGATCCAAACACCCTCGCGTTCCTTTGTTTCCATAATGTCCAGCAGATAAGCATAACGAAAGTATCAAAACCTTTCCGAGAGTGCTTAAGAAAACGCTTTCTAGCGTCCGACCATCATTGCACCAATCTTGAATCATTGGTTGGGCAAAGCTCCATCGACAACCCCATCCTAGTGATGCAACAGAACCATACTTGCCTCGAGAACACACATTGCTGCAGAATGTGATCCACCGTGTCCTCCTCTTGATCACATAGAAAGCATTTTGATGTTTGATCTTGCAAGTTGTGCCTAGCTCTTCTGTCCGAAGTCCATAGCCGATATTGGACAGCCAGCCACATGAAAATTTTGCATGCCAGAAGGGCCCAGCACTTCCAAATAGCTCCAAAAGAGTGGAATCTAACTCCTCCTCACAAAGCATCTTGTAAGCAGAAGATGCAGTGTACGTTCCTGATGCATTCCATGCCCAAATGGGACTGTCCTCGGACTGAGCATCCAGTTGAACCTCCTCAAGGATCTCCCAAAGGCCTATAAACTGGGTTAGGCCTTCCGTGCACAGGTCACCCACCACATCATTCATCCAAGAATGCATACCCAAAGCCTGTCGGACAAGTCTCCTGTTAGCAACTTGCGTACGAACTGCCGTCGCCATGAGAGGAGCGACCTCCGTGATGGTAGCACCATGGAGCCACCTATCCTTCCAGAACAAGGTTTTGTCACCAGCTCCAACTCTCCATTTTACCAAGCTTCCAAACGCTTGCACCACCGATTTGTCCGCGGTCAGGCAGAGCCCTTGCCACGGCCTGGAAGCATCCGTGCGTCTAAGCCATTCCCACCTCAATCTTAGGGCAATACCATGCTTGTGTAGATCAATGACGCCTAGCCCTCCCATGTGCTTAGGCATGCACACTCTCGCTCAAGATACTACACATTTGCCTCCCTTGACTTCCTCAGTCCCAGCCCAGAAGAAGGGCCTACAACCTTTGTCCACTCTATCCAGAGCCCATTTTGGCGCCTCCGCAACCATAAGGTGGTGAGTAGCCCGCGCTCTCATGACCTGGTTGACAAGAACCAGCCTGACGGGTCTGGTCACCAGACCCCTTTGCCATCCCGGCAATATGTGAAGTGCAGCGTCAACCATTGGCTGCCACTCCGATCTTTTCAACTACTGTCGTGGTTCTAAGTCTGACAGTAAGAATGGGGGGTAAGTATGGAGAGGCAAGATCCTAGCTATGGAGTAGTTGTATGCGCAAGGAGTTTTACGAGTTCGGGCCCTTCTCTGAGGAAGTAACAGCCCTACGTCTCGGAGCCCGGAGGCAGTCGACTGGATTATGTGTGTGTGTGTTACAAAGTTGTGAACCCCTGTCCTAGTGGAGGGGGGTGGCTTATATAGAGTTCGCCAGGACCCCAGCCAGCCCACGTTACAAGGAGTTTAATGTACATAAAGAGAGGGGGTTACTGGTAACGCCCGTAATAAAGGACCATGAAGGCCATAAAAGCTACTTATGAGATGACCGTTTGTAGGCAGTGCCTTTAGGTCTTCTTATAGTCGAGTGGCTGTCTTCATGGTCGACTGCTTGTGCTTCTGGTCGAGTACGCTCGTGCCCGTCGACTGGGCTGACCAGGTCGACTGAAATGTTGATACTTCTTAGAATGTCTTTCATTGTAGGAGTCATGTCCTTGATTGGGTACCTCAGTTATGATAAGTTACCCTACCCTAGGTACGTATCCTCGTCATTAGCCCCCGAATGGGTCAGGGGTTAAGTGAGAATGGGGCCGAGCCTATGCTTCCGACTCAACCTCCATGCTTCGGTTGCATCTGTCTTTGGATAAATGGAAGTTACGGTGGGAACCCATTCTTCAGTTGCCTTGATCCATTCAGATGTCCGTCGAGTGGTTTCATATTACCGTCGAGTGTGTTTACGTGACGAGTCTCTTGGGAGACTTAAGGAAACGGATCTTTTCGTCTGACAAACCGTCCTGTCGATCGCGGATCTTGCGGGATTTGAAAATTGAGAAGCACACCGGACGAAGAAAATCGCGCGAATCGGCTGGATAAGGCAAGGGCGCCTCGATCTCCGCGCCACCTTTTTCGCCACGTACCACGCGAGCGTCCGCTGCGGGATTTGACTGGGGGGCGCAGGCCCACTGATCAGCCACTCGGGTGTGGCCTTATATAAGGTAATGATTCCGATTTTTTTTGTACTGTGCGCCCTTGTTTTTCTTCTCCCTTCCTCCGTAAGCCTCCGCCTCGCTCTTCGCTGCAATCTCGACACCGCCGCTCGGCCAAGATCTCGTTCAAGACGATGGGGAAGGACAAGACGGCGGCGGCGGAACGCGCGAAGAAGGCCGCGGCAAAGGGTAAGGGGAAGAAATCTGGCCGAGGCGGGTCGTCCTCGCGGGCCGCTCTGCCGTCCGGCTGGTTATAGGGGGATTGGATGCCCTCCATCCTTACTCAAGCGGATATCGACGACATGGTGGAGGGGGGACTCATTCCCTACAAGGCTGCTCGCCTCCCTGGGGAGGAGACGGAGCCGAATCCTCGCGAGGGTGAGCGCGTCCTGATAGCCACCCATGTCGACCGGGGGTTTTCCCTGCCCCCGAGTCCTTTTTTTAGGGCCTTTCTGAACTTCTTCGGAGCGCAGCTCCACCATTTCACGCCCAACTCCATAGTCTATCTTGCTGCGTTCGTGTCTTTGTGTGAGTGTTTCTTAGGCTGTCGACCTGACTGGGGCCTCTTCAAGCATATCTTCACTTGCCGATCCCAGTCGGTTAAAAGGCTTAACCCGGACGGGGAAAGGACGCAGGTGATCCAGATGTGCGGGGGCCTCGGGATCCAGACGAGGGGTAAGAGTTGTTTTCCTCCCATGACACTTCCCGATTCCGTGCGCGGGTGGCAGTCGACTTGGTTCTACTGCAAGGACCAGCCGACCCCTGGCCACTCGACCGGCCTTCCTCCTTTTACCTTGGACCGAGTGCAGAAACCCGCTTCTTTGAAAGTGGTTCCAGAGGAGAAGGCTCAGGTGAAGGTATTAGTCAGTCGAGTGGTTGAGTTGGTTCGAGAAGGCATGACCGGCATGGATTTGCTCGAAGTCTTCCTCCAGCGACGAATCCAACCTCTCCAGGCTCGGGATCACTCGATGTGGTTGTATTCCGGGCCCGACGACTCCACTCGGATCCACCCGGAGGGGGTCGAGGCTTCTGTACTGGAGAGCTGGCTGACCAGCATGACCGGGAATAAGGACAACCCCAGGGGTTCTAGGAGGATTGCTCCGCTTGATGGGATGATGGAGACAGACAAGGTACGTTTCACTTCTTCCGACTGAAATTTTCACTCCGTCTAGTAACTGGCTTGCGATAAGTCGACTGATCCTTGCTCTGTCCATTGTCTTGCAGGAGATCAACGACATGTATTCGATGTCGAATGGGAACCAGGAGCAAGTATCTGAAGGAGGAGGGAGTGGAGGCGAAGGAAGTGAGGGTGGAGGTGAAGTCGAGGAGTGGGAATCTGATGATGACGTAGAGGAGGAGGTCAGCGACGACTCGGGTGAGGAAGATGAAGAGGTGGAGGTCGACCTTCCTCGACGCGAGAGACGCTCCAAGAACGCTCAGGATCCCGCCGTGGAGCGCAGTCAGTCGAGTGCTCCGGTGGGCCAGCCATCCAAGCGCCCTCGGACCGCGTCGCCGGCCCCAACTGAGAAGGCACCCAAGCAGCCCAGAGCCATCCCGACCAAGCCACCCAAGGCCTTGCCCAAGATCAGGGTCGCCATCCCTGTCATCTCTGGGTAAGTGACTGTTTTTATCTTTCTTGAGTCGACTAGAACGGATTCTTAGTCGATTCACTTTCAAATTATTTGCTTGGAATCGTGCAGCGCCGCTACTTCCAAGACTTCCATCCAGAATGTCGATGAGACGATGGAGGACGCCGTCACTTCCAACTTAGGTATAATCTTTGACACGATCCGACTGTTTAACTGCTGAGTCGATTGGATATTCATTTCTGAACTTTTGTAGCTCCGACCAACATTATTGACCTTCCGGATGATGAGGAGGAGGCGGAAGTGCCGCTCAGGCCTTTTAGGAGGAGAGGCCGGAGGGCCCTGGTCGACAAGGCTCCTCAGACCGCGTCGACTGCTGAGGCGGTGGTCCAAGGGGATGACAACACCGCCCGGACCACTGTGACTTTTGTTGAACCACTGACGACTGCCCGGCCTTCGTCGTCGACTGCTCCCCCACTGGTCGACCCGCCCTCGTTCTTCGCCGCCTACCAGACCCCGGAGGATCAAGCGAGTGCTGCTAAGGAGGCTATACGTCAGGCGGGGCTCGTGATGGAGCAGACCAAGGCGGCTCGGGATGCCAGTCAAGCGGCCTATGACATCAGCTCGGCGTTGCAGCAGAACGTCCAGGTTAGTTGGTCTTCACTTGCGTTGTACACCCACTGGGTGCTGTTGATCTGAGATTTTTCATTGGTGGGGGCACGCTGAGTGCACCCACTGGGTGTAGTCCCCAAGGCCACGGTCGACTGCTGGCAGTCGACTGCGGTCTTTATGCTTTCAAACTTCCTCACTCGACTGATCGGATTGGGTCGAGTGGAAATCAAGGAAAACCGGTGGGGGCACGCTGAGTGCACCCACTGGGTGTAGTCCCCGAGGCTACTGTCGAATGTTTTGATTCGGCTGTAGTCTTAGAAGTGTTATGCTCTTTCTTTCAGTCACTCGGGAGTAACTTGTCTTTGATACCCTTTGTCGATTGACTCTTTGCAGAAGTCTTGTGAACTTGTTGCTCAGCTCGCTGATCTGAAGGATAAGCAGATCCAGCTTAATCTTGATTTACAGTTTGCTCAGGAAAGCGTGCAGAAGGCGAAGGATGAAGCAAAAGGTATGGCTGGTGAGGACTCGACGTCTATCTCTGTTCCTCTGCCTGTTCTGAACTCTGTGTCTGTTGTTGCTTTGCAGACGAGCTAGAGAAGGCCCTGAAGAAGAAAGATCTTGACCTTGCGGAGGCGCAAAAGGCGGCTGCGGAGAAGTTGAAGCTCGCTGAAGAGAAACTTGCTTCAGTCGGTCAACTTGAGAGCGATAATGCTAGGCTGAAGTCTGCTCTTGACGCGGCCAATAAGGAAGCGAGTCGACTGAAGACTGACAAGGTTAACCTGACTGACAAGATCGGCCAGATGGCGGGGAAGCACAAAGACTTGGAGGATTATCTTGGGGGTCTTGCCAAGAAACTATTCCTCATGCTTGAAGGTAATCCCCTTTGCACGACTGACTTGCTGCTGTCGACTCATCATTTGATTACAATTTTGCGTTGTCGAAACTTCTTTCAGAATTCTGCCGGAATTTTGAGGAAGAGACCAGTCGAGTGGAGACCAGCCTGGACCCTATCAATTCTCCTGTGAAGGATGAAGTGGCCATGAATGTCCTCCGGTTGGAATCCCGTATCGCTGGTGTGGTGGACTACCTGGCTCGACTGAAAGCTGAAGTGTCGCGGATCGACTCCGCACTCTGGCCCAAGGAGACGCTTCAGAACGACCTTGAATCCTTGGTCACTCGACTAAGTGAGGTTCCAGGTCGAGTGCAAGAATGGAAAAAGTCTTCTGCCAGGTGTGGTGCCGATGTTGCTCTGTCGCTGGTTCGTGTCCACTGCAAGGAGGCTCGAGAAGAGAAGCTGGCCGCCCTCCAAGTTGCCAATACGAGGAAGCATAACTTTCAGGACTTCATGGAGACCTTCATCGCTGCTACCACTCGAATCTCAGACGGGATCGACTTGGACGAATTCGTTGCGCCATCAAGCCCTCCGCCAGAAGAGTAAAAAACTGCTGTGCTTTACCTTAAATTTGCCTCGGGATGCCGAGTGGTTTATGTATTTGATAAACTCCGTCGGGCTCTCAGCTCGAGTACTTTTATTTGCGATCTAGGATCTTTTGATTTTATCCGAACATGGCTCGACGTTGAATGTCTTCGTGACTTGATCCGCCGATCTACTATTCGTTGTTCCCTCAGAGGCTGCTATTCGTTGTTCCCTCAGAGGTTGCCTGGTTTGCACGATGCTTATCGCCACGATGGTGTCTATCAACATGGCTTAGGCGAGCACTGGGCTGCAGCTAAGTCCCCGAGTGGGAGGTTTGCTCTCCACTCGGTAGGATTCCAATTACTTAGGCGAGTGTTTGGACTGCAGCTAAGCCCCCGAGTGGGAGGTTCGCTCTCCACTCGGTAGGATTTCAATTACTTAGGCGAGTACTTGGACTGCAGCTAAGCCCCCGAGTGGGAGGTTTGCTCTCCACTCGGTAGGATTTCAATTACTTAGGCGAGTGCTTGGACTGCAGCTAAGCCTCCGAGTGGGAGGTTTGCTCTCCACTCGGTAGGATTTCAATTACTTAGGCGAGTGCTTGGACTGCAGCTAAGCCCCTGAGTGGGAGGTTTGCTCTCCACTCGGTAGGATTTCAATTACTTAGGCGAGTGCTTGGACTGCAGCTAAGCCCCCGAGTGGGAGGTTTGCTCTCCACTCGGTAGGATTTCAATTACTTAGGCGAGTCTTTGGACTGCAGCTAAGCCCCCGAGTGGGAGGTTTGCTCTCCACTCGGTAGGATTTCAATTACTTAGGCGAGTGCTTGGACTGCAGCTAAGCCCCCGAGTGGGAGGTTTGCTCTCCACTCGGTAGGATTTCAATTACTTAGGCGAGTCTTTGGACTGTAGCTAAGCCCCCGAGTGGGAGGTTTGCTCTCCACTCGGTAGGATTTTTTCAAACTTAGGCGAGTCCTTGGACTGCAGCTAAGCCCCCGAGTGGGAGGCTGGCTCTCCACTCGGTAGGATTTTTTCAAACTTAGGCGAGTCCTTGGACTGCAGCTAAGCCCCCGAGTGGGAGGTTTGTTCTCCACTCGGTAGGATTTTTTCAAACTTAGGCGAGTGCTTGGACTGCAGCTAAGCCCCCAAGTGGGAGGTTTGCTCTCCACTCGGTAGGATTTTTTCAATTACTTAGGCGAGTGCTTGGACTGCAGCTAAGCCCCCGAGTGGGAGGTTTGCTCTCCACTCGGTAGGATTTTTTCAAACTTAGGCGAGTACTTGGACTGCAGCTAAGCCCCCGAGTGGGAGGTTTGCTCTCCACTCGGTAGGATTTCAATTACTTAGGCGAGTGCTTGGACTGCAGCTAAGCCCCCGAGTGGGAGGTTCGCTCTCCACTCGGTAGGATTTCAATTACTTAGGCGAGTACTTGTACTGCAGCTAAGCCCCCGAGTGGGAGGTTTGCTCTCCACTCGGTAGGATTTCAGTTACTTAGGCGAGTGCTTGGACTGCAGCTAAGCCCCCGAGTGGGAGGCTGGCTCTCCACTCGGTAGGATTTTAATTTCTTAGGCGAAACGGATTCGCAGCTAAGCCCCCGAGTGGGAGACTTGCTCTCCACTCGGTAGGATTTCCTGAAAACTTAGGCGAAGCGGATTCGCAGCTAAGTCACCCACTGGGGGAAATTTAGGCAAACAGAAAAAGAAATTCTTGCTTGAAACAAAAGAACTACAGAGGTACTTTTATTACATCTCAGTCGAGTGAGTTTTTAAGTGTAAAAAGGACGGAGCAGGTCCGCGTTCCATGCTCGAGGCTCGTCGATCTGTCGATCGATGTTGTAGAGGTGATACGCTCCATTGTGCAGGACTTTGGTGATGATGAAGGGGCCTTCCCAGGTCGGGGCAAGTTTGTGAGGTTTTTGCTGATCTACGCGGAGGACCAAATCTCCTTCCTGAAAGGCTCGACCCTTCACGTTTCTGGCGTAGAACCGACGCAACTCTTGCTGGTAGATGGTCGAGCGGATTAGAGCCATCTCTCTTTCCTCCTCTAAGAGGTCGACTGCATCTTGCCTGGCCTGTTCTGCTTCTGCTTCGGAATATAACTCGACTCGAGGCGCGTTGTGGAGCAGGTCGCTCGGCAAAACCGCTTCGGCTCCATAGACCAGAAAGAATGGTGTTCTTCCAGTCGACCGGTTAGGGGTGGTCCTCAACCCCCATAGAACTGACGGAAGTTCGTCGAACCAGGCGCCTGCTGCGTGTTTGAGATCACGCATCAGTCGGGGTTTTAGTCTTTTGAGGATGAGGCCATTCGCGCGTTCGTCCTGTCCATTCGACTGAGGATGAGCAACTGAAGCGTAGTCGACTCGAGTGCCCTGAGAGGCGCAGAAGGCTTTGAATCTGTCATTATCAAAGTTTGATCCGTTATCCGTGATGATGCTATGCGGAACTCCATATCTGAATATCAATCCCCTGATAAAACTGATGGCAGTGCTTGCGTCGAGGTCCTTTATGGGTTTGGCTTCTATCCACTTCGTGAACTTGTCGACTGCAACCAACAAGTGGGTGAAGCCACTCCTACCAGTTCTCAGTGGTCCGATCATGTCTAGACCCCAGACAGCGAAAGGCCAGACGAGTGGAATGGTCTTCAAGGCGGAGGCGGGCTTGTGAGACATGTTGGAATAAAACTGGCACCCCTCGCACTTGTCGACTATATCCTTTGCCATCTCGTTCGCCTTTGGCCAGTAAAAACCCGCTCGGTATGCTTTGGCCACGATGGTCCGAGAGGACGCATGATGGCCACAGGTCCCCGAGTGGATGTCCTCGAGAATTATCTGTCCTTCTTCAGGTGTGATGCACTTCTGACCAACTCCAGTCGCGCTTTCTCTGTATAGCTGCCCTTTGATTACTGTAAAGGCTTTGGATCGACGGACGACCTGTCGAGCCTCTTCTTCATCTTCTGGGAGCTCTTTTCTCATGATATACGCAATGTACGGCACTGTCCAATCGGGAGTGGTGATCATAACTTCCATAATCAGGTCGACCACAGCTGGAACCTCCACTTCGGTCGAGTCAGAGGCGCTTTTTGGTTGTGGAGGCTCTTCTGTGAAAGGATCTTCTTGCACTGATGGTGTGTGAATGTGCTCCAAACACACATCTTTAGGGATGGCCTCCCTTTTGGACCCTATCTTTGCCAGATCATCTGCAGCTTGATTTTTCAGTCGGGGTATATGATGGAGCTCCAACCCCTCGAATCGTTTCTCCAGCTTTCTCACTGCGCTGCAATATCCCGTCATGGATGGGCTTCGGACGTCCCACTCCTTCATCACTTGATTAACAACCAGATCTGAGTCGTCGTAGACCATGAGGCGACGGACGCCGAGTGAAATGGCCATACGTAATCCGTATAGAAGCGCTTCATACTCTGCCTCATTGTTGGAGGAATCAAAGTGAATCTGGAGGACATACTTGAGCTTATCTCCTCGGGGGGAAACCAGTACAACCCCCGCACCGGATCCGTTCAGCATCTTGGAGCCATCGAAAAACATAGTCCAGTGCTCCGAGTGAACTTGAGTCGGAAGCTCCTGCTCGGTCCACTCGGCGAGGAAATCAGCTATTGCCTGGGACTTAATAGCTCTCTTTGCCTCGAACTTGATATCAGGAGGAAGAAGTTCAATTGCCCATTTCGCCACTCGACCGGTTGCATCTCTGTTATGAATAATCTCTGATAATGGAGCGTCGCTGACGACTGTGATAGAGTGATCAGAGAAATAATGAGCAACCTTCTTCGTGGTCATGTAAATCCCGTAAACAAGCTTCTGATAGTGGGGATATCTTTGCTTTGACGGGGTCAGAACTTCAGAGAGATAATACACTGGGCGTTGAACTTTGAAGGTCTTTCCTTCCTCTTCCCGCTCGACCGTAAGAACGGTACTAACGACTTGTCCTGTGGCTGCTATGTAAAGCAACAATGGCTCTTTGCTGACAGGAGCAGCAAGCACCGGCTGGGTGGAGAGCAGAGATTTTAGCTCTGCAAATGCTGCATCAGCTTCTGGAGTCCATTCGAACGTGTCTGACTTCTTCATCAGTCGGTAAAGAGGCAGCGCCTTTTCACCGAGCCTGGAGATGAATCGACTTAGGGCGGCCAAGCATCCAGTAAGTTTCTGGACATCGTGCACACGCACGGGGCGTTTCATCCGGAGTATGGTGCCAACTTTTTCGGGTTTAGCGTCGATTCCTCGTTCGGAAACAAGAAAACCGAGTAACTTTCCTCCAGGGACTCCAAATGTGCACTTCGACGGATTGAGCTTGATATCATAATTCCTGAGATTGGCAAAAGTTTCAGCTAGGTCAGTCAGCAGGTCGGAACCTTTTCGTGACTTGACCACTATGTCATCCATGTATGCTTCTACATTCCGACTGATTTGAGTGATTAGGCACTTCTGAATCATTCTCATGAATGTAGCTCCAGCGTTCTTGAGACCGAAAGGCATGGTAACATAGCAGAAACACCCAAATGGGGTGATGAAGGCTGTTTTTATTTCATCGGGTCCATACAGACGGATCTGATGGTATGCAGAGTAAGCATCTAAAAAAGATAACCTCTCGCATCCTGCAGTCGAGTCGACTATTTGGTCGATGCGAGGAAGAGGAAAATGATCTTTCGGGCAGGCCCGATTGATATGCTTAAAATCGATGCACATGCGCAACGATTTGTCCTTCTTAGGGACCATCACAACATTGGCGAGCCACTCGGAGTGGTAGATCTTGCGAATGAATTCTGCTGCTAGGAGTCGGGCTACTTCTTCGCCAATGGCCTTTCTCTTCTGAACGGCGGACCGTCTGAGATGCTCCTTGACTGGTTTGACCTTTGGGTCGACTCGAAGGCGGTGCTCGGCCAGTCCCCTGGGCACACCTGGCATGTCAGCAGGCTTCCATGCAAAGATGTCCCAGTTCTCACGGAGGAACTGGACGAGCACTTCTTCCTATTTGGAGTCGAGTGTAGTGGAGATATTTGTTGGAGCCGCATTTGGATCGGTCGGGTGGATGTGGACTTGCTTGGTCTCACCAGTCGACTGAAATGCTGACTCCGTGGCTGGCTTCTTGGCTCGTAACAATTCACTCGGATCCGCAGTCTTCTGGTACTCTTGTATCTCTATCTTGGCCATCTGAGCATCAGCAATTTTGGCGCCTTTCTGGAAGCACTCCTCTGCCTTCTTCCGATTGCCAACGATGGTGATTACACCTTTGGGGCCAGGCATCTTCAGCTTGAGGTATACGTAGCATGGTCGAGCCATGAAACGAGCATAGGCTGGCCTCCCAAGAATGGCGTGGTACGCACTCTGAAAATCCACGACCTCAAAGGTTAACTTTTCTTTCCGGAAATTCTTCGAGTCACCAAAGACGACGTCGAGAGTGATTTGACCGAGTGACTCAGCTTTCTTCCCAGGAATGACTCCGTGGAAGCTCATGTTGCTGGGGCTGAGTCGGGACATCGGAATGCCCATCCCCTTCAACGTCTCTGCATACAACAAGTTTAGCCCACTGCCGCCGTCCATCAGAACCTTGGTCAGTCGAGTGCCTTCAATAATTGGGTCGACCACCAACGCTTGCCTCCCTGGGGTGGCAATATGAGTCGGATGATCGGACTGGTCGAAGGTGATGGCGGTCTGGGACCACTTCAGGTAATGGGGTGTCACCGGAGCGACCATGTTTACTTCGCGATTGATGACCTTCAGTCGACTCTTACTTTCGACATCAGCGAAAATCATCAGAGTGGAATTGATTTGGGGGTATTCTTCACCGCTGTCTTCCCTGTCTTCAACTTTGTCTGACTCTTTCTCTTTGTCCTTGGCCTGCTTCCCTTGGAACTATTGCATCAGGAGTCGACATTGTCGAGTGGTATGCTTAGGGTAAATGAGATTTCCCTCTTCATCTTTATTCGTGTGAATGTGGCATGGTAAGTCCATCACATCGTTCCCGTCCTGGTCTTTCACTTTCTTGGGGTTCCAAGGACCCTTGGGTTTCCCTTTAAACTTCCCTGGGGTCACAGCTAAGGCTTCCCCGGGGGCGACTGGCTCGGCCTTGCGCTTCTGCTTCCGACTGGAGTGTCCTCCGCCGGCCTCATTAGCGGCTGCCTTATACTTGCCACTCCGGAGTCTATCTTCCTCTTCTCCGTTCGCGTACTTGGTGGCGATTTCCATCATTCGACTCAGGGTCATATCCCCGGTTCGACCGAACTTCAAAGTTAACTCCCTGTTTCTGACGCCTTCCTTGAAGGCGCAAACTGCCTGATGATCGGACACATTCTCGACCGTGTGATTCAGAGTGATCCACCTTTGGATATAATCCCTCAGGGTTTCACTCAACTTCTGAACACATGACTGCAATTCTGTCAACCCTGCCGGTCGCTTGCAAGTCCCTTCGAATGTCCTGACAAACACCTGGGCTAGATCTTCCCAAGTATAAATACTGCTGGGAGCCAACTGATTCAACCACGCTCTGGCTGATCCTTCCAACATGAGGGGCAAATGCTTCATGGCCACCTCGTCATTGCCGCCTCCGATCTGAACAGCCACTCGGTAATCCTCGAGCCATGTGTCCGGCTTGGACTCTCCGGTGAACTTGCTGACTCCAGCCGCCAACCTGAAGTTGGGAGGAATCACTGCAGCTCTGATTGCTCTGCTGAAACACTCGAGACCTGAGACGTGAACTCTGCTACTGGACGGCGCGCCTCTGTCACGGTCTTCTCGGTGAGCTCTATTTCGGTCGACCAGACCTTGAACGATGATGGATCTCGCATCAAAGCCTGGTTCCCTGGGGTCAACTGGGACCCTTCGCCCAGTACTGAACTGGCGTCTGTCCTCTTGCCGTCGAGGAACGTACGACCCCGCTCTTGGGGCAGGAGAAGGCACTCGACGTTGATCGTTGCGATCGAATCGATGCTCATACCGCTCGTGCCCTTGGTATCAATCCTCGTGTCGGCCTCTGTGTCCTTCACGCCTCGGGGGCGACCTTGGACTATAAGCCGACTGAACGGAATTCGCAGTGACGGATCGACTGTGAATCCTGTTGCGCGACTGAGATACGGCTGAATTCTGGTCACCCGCTGCACGGAGCAAATCTCTGATCTGCAACAGACCTCTCCCTGCCTCTGACTGTGAAGGCTGGATCGACTCCGCTATGTGAGCCGCAGCTGCCAAATTCTGAATCGGGGTACGGTATACCTGGGTCGGCGGCTGGAAGAGGCGACGACGACTGGACTCGGGAACGGGCGGTCGTGCGCGCTCGTCGAGTGCTCTCTGAAGATTCTCCAGTCGAGTACGTTCAGCCAAGTTGGCCAAGCGCACCTCCTCCAGGGCTCGTGCCTCAGGGGTTTCTCCAACGATAGGAGTGTGAAGGGCGTCCATGTTCCGGCGACGGAGTTCCTCCCTCTGCACTGAGGTAAGGGGCTCGGGCCTGTACTCTTCGTGGCCCCGCGCCGGAATCCCCCCTGCGGCAACCTCTTCGGTGTGGGGGAATCCGGGGGGACTACGTGGTCCGTCGACCATTAGTACTTCCGCCGCTGGATCACTGCTGTCGCACTCGGACGCAGTCTCTACGGAGCCAGTCGACAGGTCGAACAGGCCGTAGAGTGACTCGTCGGGCTCGATTGCCGCGACTTGGGGGATGGCCGACTGGCGGGCCAGTGCATGCTTCACCCACCGCTGGAGTCTCGACCGACCGGTGCGCTTGCGCCGGTGGGAAACTGATGACGACGATGGCGAAACGAATGCCGACCCGTACTGGGTCGACGGTTGCCGCAGGAGGACGCCGCGGACGCATGCGCGAAAGTGCGTGGCTCCACGGGTGGGAAGCGCGTCCACGTCGAGTGGAGCCTCCTGCAGCCAAGCAGAGTTGTCAACGATGAAGGAGAGAGCGCCGAGACGGATCTCGCGGCTCTCGACCATGACTCCGCTCGAAAACATGATGTGGGGTGAAAGAATCCCAACTCCTCCAACAAATCGCTAGAACACCTGCCCCACGGTGGGCGCCAACTGTCGTGGTTCTAAGTCTGACAGTAAGAATGGGGGGTAAGTATGGAGAGGCAAGATCCTAGCTATGGAGTAGTTGTATGCGCAAGGAGTTTTACGAGTTCGGGCCCTTCTCTGAGGAAGTAACAGCCCTACGTCTCGGAGCCCGGAGGCAGTCGACTGGATTATGTGTGTGTGTGTTACAAAGTTGCGAACCCCTGTCCTAGTGGAGGGGGTGGCTTATATAGAGTTCGCCAGGACCCCAGCCAGCCCACGTTACAAGGAGTTTAATGTACATAAAGAGAGGGGGTTACTGGTAACGCCCGTAATAAAGGACCATGAAGGCCATAAAAGCTACTTATGAGATGACCGTTTGTAGGCAGTGCCTTTAGGTCTTCTTATAGTCGAGTGGCTGTCTTCATGGTCGACTGCTTGTGCTTCTGGTCGAGTACGCTCGTGCCCGTCGACTGGGCTGACCAGGTCGACTGAAATGTTGATACTTCTTAGAATGTCTTTCATTGTAGGAGTCATGTCCTTGATTGGGTACCTCAGGTATGATAAGTTACCCTACCCTAGGTACGTATCCTCGTCAACTACCAAATGCTTAACTACAATCCAAGATACTTCCATGGAAAGGTGACAAGCTTCCAGGGCAGTGCCGACTTCACAATTTCCTCATCCTCCGGCTCTGCCCGAATCATGATGGCCGCTAATTTTGCAAAATTTACTTTCAGTCCAGAAGCAACTCCAAAGATGGTAAGAGTTTCTTTGACAAACAGGAGATCCGGCCGTGTGGGTTTGATGAAAAGAACTACATCATCAGCATACAAAGACAGTCGCTGCACAGGGCTACATCCATTGATGTACTCATGACTCCAGCCTCATGTGCCTTGATGATGATATGCGCGAGGACATCCATGGCGATAAAAAAGAGTAAAGGGGAGATCGAATCCCCTTGCCTCAAGCCTTTAGCTTGCATAAACTTTTCTCCCGCACAACCATTTACGATCAATCTGGAACTAGCCGTAGTAAGTAGAGTTGCGATCCAAGAAATCCACCGCTCCGAAAAATCTTTGGCTCTTAACACTTCAAACAAGAACTTCCATGCCAATGAGTCAAAGGCTTTAGTGATGTCGAGCTTGAGTAATACTCCTTTATCTTTCCTTCTATGCATCATCCGCGCCATTTGTCTCACAAGAAGGAAATTATCATGCAAGCATCTCCCTTTTATGAAAGTGGACTGATTCACCTGGACAAGATCCCCCATGCGTGGTCTAAGTCTCGAGGTAAGAAGCTTTGAAGCAATCTTGGGCATGCTATGCACAAGGAAAATCGGCCTAAAATCAAACACCGAAGATGCATCTGGGGACTTCGGCAATAGAGTGATCAAAGCTTGGTTTAGCCTCCCAAAACCCCTACCATTTCCCAGAAAAAGCTTATGAATGGCCGCCATGAGATCTGCCTTGATCACCTCCCAAGCTTTTTGAAAGAACAAGCCAATGAACCCGTCCAGACCCGGAGCCTTGTCGGAGGGTAGATCCTTGATGACTGCCCAAACCTCCTCCTTTGTAAACACCCGGTCTTGCTCCAAGAGATCAACGTGAGTGACTCCAAGACCCTCCAATTCAAGCGTAAACTCTCTAGCAACATCCTTGCCCAACAAATTCTTGTAAGCATTATAAAAGGCTTCCTCCTTGCCTTTCTGATCAGTGATAGTGCACCCCTCCATGCTCAAAGAACGTATGTAGTTCTTCATTCGCCTCCCATTAGCCACCAAATGAAACAATTGCGTGTTAGCATCCCCTTCTTGAAGCCATGTTATTCTGGACCTTTGTCTAGCAATGGTTCTCTCTAGGGATGCCAGCCCTAGCACAAGTTGCTTCAGCGTTCTTCTGAGCCATCTTTCCTCCTCCGTAAGCCTACGATTTTCCAGAGCACAATTGAACTGCATGATAACAATATTCGCTATGGCAATCTGCAACTTGATATTTCCAATCTCTCTTTGCCCCCATGCGGCAAGCGCTCTAGCTGTGTTGCGCAGCATGATATCAAGCCGCATGAAAGGATCCGTGATGCCTGGATCACATGCCCACGCCTCCTTCACGATATCCAAGAATCCCTCCATTTTGACCCAAAACTTCTCAAAACGGAACCTCCTTTTATAATGCATAGGCTCATGGAGAGTGAGATGCAAGGGGCAATGATCGGAGTGCTCGGTGGACAAAGCTTGCAACAAACAATCCGGGTGATCAATCTCCCAATCAACTGAAACAAACACCCGATCAATCTTGGTAAGCGTGGGCGTCTCCCTTTCGTTACTCCACGTGAACTTACGCCCATGCAAAAAGAGCTCCTTGAGCGCATTATTATCCACAAAACGCTTGAACTTCCCCATCATTCTCTGATCTAAATTAGAGATATTTTTATCTGCCGCATATAGGATAAGGTTGAAGTCACCAATCACTAGCCATGGCCCCGGGCATAGTGATCTTCTCTCCGAAAGTTCATTCAAGAAATTAATCTTATGCTCATCCTCCTGTGGCCCATAGACTATGGTTAACCACCAAGGTGTCCCCTCCTTAGGCGAGACAAATCCTGTGATGCAATGAGAATCATTAACAAAGTTCGTCACCATCACCCTAGTGGTGTCCCAGGCCACAAAAATACCACCTCTCGTCTCCGACGCCGGTAAATAAGTAAAACCATCATAGTTTGGTCTCATGCATTGCAAGATTACATAAATGTTCACTTCCTCTAGCTTAGTTTCTAAAATACATTCAATCGCCACACACACAGAGTCCACAAAGCCTCTTAGTGCCTTCCTCTTGGCCGGGTTGTTAAGGCCTCTGACATTCCAACACACCAACTCCAAGGCATTGACAGACATCAGACTAGGATGACTCCAACACCATCACAGCCCTCGCACCTACTGCCCCATAACAGGCTCATCCATCCCAGCCTCCCCTGCTAGATTGAGCGGTATGGCCTTCCCAAAGATGGTCGCGATGGCCCTCAGCTCTGGCTCCTGAAGCGGTGAATCGAACACTGTACGAAGCTAACCTAGCGCGTCCTCAGAGACGGCCAAATCCTCACAGTCAAAGCCTAATGTCTTAAGCAGCACCGTTTCAGCAGCAGATGCCTTTGTCTTCCTGGATCCACCGGAACAAACAGACCGAGTCATGCGTCGAGACGTAAATGGGTCTTGTCCAGTCCTTACTCCTCTAAGTCCTTCAAACTCCTTAAGGAGAGGTGGCGCAAGTTTCTTCAACAACCCGGTGCAGAACGCTTTGATGTTACCCAGCGCGGCGATCTCCTTGGCCGAGAGATTCCCGTCCTGGCGCTGCAGTGAAACATCCGCGCAAACCACCGCATCGACAGTAACAGCATCAGAACCACTCGAAATCCCCTGCCCGCATGCAACGTACGTAGTCACATCGGTGCATGCAGCAGCGGGCTGCAACTCCTGTAGCACGGGACCCAACCCCGACGAATCAGCATGCCTCTCCACCTCTCCTGTCTCCATCGGAGTCTGCAGCAGATCCTTGACCGGGGCCCATCCATCTACTATTTTGTCGGGCACCACCGGCGACAGCTGCGTGGCCCCTTCCTCGGCCCTTGTGCCATCCTGGGTTGGCACAGCCCCAGACGGCCGGCCCACCTCCTGTCCCTCAGACGCGCCCAGATTGGCCGAAATCAAATTCTCGACCCCCCTCGAAATCTCTGCAGCCTCGGGATCCTCTGGACCCACGCCGCCAGCCCGTGGCAGGCTCACCTCCTCCACAGCTTTATCCACAACACCTGCCACCTCGGGATCTGCCTCGGACTGGATCAACCGCTGCGGCTCAGGATTGGCTGGCCCATGCTCCGCGGCCCAACCATGGTCAAAAGCCACCTGCGTAGTTGATACGTCCATTTTGCATCATGCTTTTATATCAATATTTATTGCATTATGGGCTGTTATTTCACTTTATGTCACAATACTTATGGCTATTCTCTCTTATTTTACAAGGTTTACATAAGGTGGGAGAATACCGGCAACTGGAATTCTGGGCTGGAAAAGGAGCAAATATTAGAGACATATTCTGCGCAACTCCAAAAGTCCTGAAACTCCACGGGATATCTTAAAATAAATAAAGAAAAATCCTCGCCAAAGATGAAGTCCAGGGGGCCCACACCCTACTCACGAGGGTGGGGGCGTGCCCCCCTCCTAAGGCGCGCCCCCTACCTCGTGGGCCCCCTGGTGGGTCTCCGACGTCCATCTTCTTTTATATGAAGTCTTTCGATGAGAAAACAGAAGAAGCAACCTTTCGGGATGAGACTCCGCCGCCACGAGGCGGAACCGAGGCGGAACCAATCTAGAGCTCCGGCAGAGCTGTTCTGCCGGGGAAACTTCCCTCCGGGAGGGGGAAATCATCACCATCGTCATCACCAACGCTCCTCTCATCGGGAGAGGGCAATCTCCATCAACATCTTCACCAGCACCATCTCATCTCCAAACCCTAGTTCATCTCTTGTATCCAATTCTTGTCTCAAAGTCCGGGATTGGTGCTAGTAGGTTGCTAGTAGTGTTGATTACTCCTTGTAGTTGATGCTAGTTGGTTTAATTGGTGGAAGATCATATGTTCAGATCCTTTATGCATATTATTACCCCTCTGATTATGAACATGAATATGCTTTATGAGTAGTTACGTTTGTTCCTGAGGACAAGGGAGAGGTCTTGCTATTAGTAGTCATGTGAATTTGGTATTCGTTTGATATTTTGATAAGATGTATGTTGTCTAGCCTCTAGTGGTGTTATGTGAACGTCGACTACATAACACTTCACCATTATTTGGGCCTAGAGGAAAGCATTGGGGAGTAATAAGTAGATGATGGGTTGCTAGAGTGACAGAAGCTTAAACCCTAGTTTATGCGTTGCTTCGTAAGGGGCTGATTTGGATCCATATGTTTCATGCTATGGTTAGGTTTACCTTAATACTTTTGTTGTAGTTGCGGATGCTTGCAATAGAGGTTAATCATAAGTGGGATGCTTGTTCAAGTAAGAACAGCACCCAAGCACCGGTCCACCCACATATCAAATTATCAAAGTACCGAATGCAAATCATATGAACGTGATGAAAACTAGCTTGACGATATTCCCATGTGTCCTCGGGAGCGCTTTTCCTATTATAAGAGTTTGTTCCGGCTTGTCCTTTGCTACAAAAAGGATTGGGCCACCTTGCTGCACTTTATTTACTTTTATTACTTGTTGCTCGTTACAATTTATCTTATCACCAAACTATCTGTTACCACTTATTTCAGTACTTGCAGAGAATACCTTGCTGAAAACCGCTTATCATTTCCTTCTGCTCCTCGTTGGGTTCGGCACTCTTACTTATCGAAAGGAATACGATAGATCCCCTATACTTGTGGTTCATCAAGACTCTTTTGCCGGGGAGTGTAGCGCCTTTGGTAGGTGGAATTTGGTAAGGAAAAATTTATATAGTGTGCTGAAATTTACTGTCACTTGTTACTATGGAAAGTAATTATCTGAGAGGCTTGTTCGGGGTATCTTCGCCCCGTCCAGTAGAGCAAAGAGTTGCTCCTCAACCTACTGAACCTATTAAAAATGAAACTCCTTTTGAATTTCCTTCGGGTATGATGGAAAGACTGCTAGCTAACTCTTTTACAGGAGATGGAACAAAGCATCCTGATGAGCACTTATTATATGTGGATGAAATTTGTGGATTATTTAAGCTTGCAGGTGTACCCGATGATGTTGTTAAGAAGAAGGTCTTCCCTTTATCTTTGAAGGAAGACGCATTGATATGGTAAAGGCTATGTGATACGAGATCGTGGGACTATAAAAGATTGAAATTGGAATTTCACCAAAAGTATTACCCTATGCATCTTGTTCATCGTGATCGCAATTATATATATAATTTCTGGCCTCGCGAAGGAGAAAGCATCGCTCAAGCTTGGGGGAGGATTAAATCAATGTTATATTCATGCCCCAATCATGAGGTCTCGAGAGAAATAATTATGCAAAGTTTTTATGCTCGGCCTTCTGAAAACAATCGCACCATGCTCGATACTTCTTGCGTTGGCTCTTTTATGATGAAGACTATTGAATTTAAATGGAACTTATTGGATAGAATTAAACGCAACTCTGAAGATTGGGACCTCGACGAAGGTAAGGAGTCAGGTATGACACCTAAGTTTGATTGTGTTAAATCTTTTATGGATACCGATATTTTCCGTAAGTTTAGCACTAAATATGGACTTGACTCTGAGATAGTAGCTTATTTTTGTGAATCTTTTGCTACTTATGTTGATCTCCCTAAGGAGAAGTGGTTTAAATATCATCCTCCCATAGAAGTAAAAGTAGCTGCACCTATTAACGTTGAAGAAAAGACTGTCACTTATAATGATCCTATTGTTCCTACTGCCTATTTAAGCTTGCAAGTTAAAGTAGAACCTAATATTGCTATTGTTAAAGATCTCTTGTCTGATAATATTGATGGGCATGTTATTCAATTTTGCGGTGAAGATGCTAGAGTTGCTAAGCCTTGTGATAAAGATAAACATAGACCTGTGGTAGGCGTGCCTGTTATTTCTGTTAAAATAGGAGATCATTGTTATCATGGCCTATGTGATATGGGTGCTAGTGCTATTGCCATACCTATTGACTTATATAAAGAGATTATGCATGACACTGCACCTGTTGAGTTAGAAGAAATTGATGTCACAATTAAACTTGCTAATAGGGATACTATATCACCAGTGAGAATTGTTAGAGATGTCGAAGTCTTGTGTGGGAAAACTAAACATCCTGCTAATTTTTTTGTTCTTGGTTCCCCACAAGATAGCTTTTGTCCCATTATATTTGGTAGACCCTTCTTGAACACTGTTAACGCTAAGATAGACTGCGAAAAGATTGTTGTTACTATTGGCTTGGATGATATGGTTCATGAGTTTAATTTCTCTAAATTTAGTAAACAACATCGTGAGGAAGAATTACCTAGTAAGGATGAAATTATTGGTCTTGCTTCTATTGCCGTACCTCCAAGTGATCCTTTAGAACACTATTTGCTAGACCATGAAAATGATATGTTCATGAATGAAAGAAGGGAAATAGATGAAGTATTGTTTAAACAGGAACCTATTCTGCAACACAACTTGCCTGTTGAAATTTTAGGGGATCCTCCTCCACCCAAGGGTGATCCCGTATTTGAGCTTAAACCGTTGCCTGATAATCTTAAATATGCTTATCTTGCTGAAAAGAAGATATATCCTGTTATTATTAGTGCTAACCTTTCAGAGCATGAAGAAGAAAGATTATTGAAAATTTTGAAGAAGCACCGTGCTGCTATTGGATATACTCTTGATGATCTTAAGGGCATTAGTCCCACTCTATGTCAACATAAAATAAATTTGGAAGCAGATGCCAAACCAGCTCGTGATCCTCAACGATGTTTGAATCCTAAAATGAAAGAAGTGGTAAGAAAAGAAATACTCAAGCTTCTGGAGGCAGGTATAATTTATCCCGTTGCTGATAGTCAGTGGGTAAGTCCTGTCCATTGTGTCCCTAAGAAGGGAGGTATTACTGTTGTTCCTAATGATAAAGATGAATTGATTCCACAAAGAATTATTACAGGTTATAGGATGGTAATTGATTTCCGCAAATTAAATAAAGCTACTAAGAAAGATCATTACCCCTTACCTTTCATTGATCGAATGCTAGAAAGATTATGCAAACACACACACTACTGCTTCCTAGATGGTTATTCTGGTTTCTCTCAAATACCTGTGTCGGCTAAAGATCAATCAAAAACTACCTTTACATGCCCTTTTGGTACTTTTGCTTATAGACGTATGCCTTTTGGTTTATGTAATGCACCTGCTACCTTTCAAAGATGCATGATGGCTATATTCTCCGACTTTTGTGAAAAGATTTGTGAGTTTTTCATGGACGATTTTTCCGTCTATGGTTCCTCTTTTGATGATTGCTTGAGCAATCTTGACCGAGTTTTGCAGAGATGTGAAGAAACTAATCTTGTCTTGAATTGGGAAAAGTGCCACTTTATGGTTAATGAAGGTATTGTTTTGGGGCACAAAGTTTCCGAAACAGGTATTGAAGTTGATAAAGCCAAAGTTGATGCTATTGAAAAGATGCCATGTCCCAAGGACGTCAAAGGTATAAGAAGTTTCCTTGGTCATGCTGGATTTTATAGGAGGTTCATTAAGGACTTCTCAAAAATTTCTCGGCCTCTGACTAATTTATTGCAAAAAGATATACCATTTGTCTTTGATGATGATTGTGTAGAAGCCATTTGAAATACTTAAGAAAGCATTAGTCTCTGCACCTGTTGTTTAGCCACCTGATTGGAATTTACCCTTTGAAATTATGTGTGATGCTAGTGATTATGCTGTAGGTGCTGTTTTAGGGCAAAATTAAATGTTATCCATTATGCTAGTAAGACTCTAGACAATGCTCAAATAAATTATGCTACTACTGAAGAACTTTTAGCAGTTGTATTTGCTTGTGATAACTTCAGACCTTATATTGTTGATTCTAAAGTAACTATTCACACTGATCATGCTGCTATTAAATATCTTATGGAAAAGAAAGATGCTAAACCTGGACTTATTAGATGGGTTCTCCTGCTACAAGAATTTGATTTGCATATCGTTGATAGAAAAGGAGCCGAGAACCCCGTTGCAGATAACTTATCTAGGTTAGAAAATGTTCTTGATGACCCACTACCTATTAATGATAGCTTTCCTGATGAACAATTAAATGTTATAGGTACTTCTCGTAGTACTCCTTGGTATGCTGATTATGCTAATTATATTGTTGCTAAATTTATACCACCTAGCTTCACATACCAACAAAAGAAAAAGTTTTTCTATGATTTACGACATTACTTTTGGGATGACCCACATCTTTATAAACAAGGAGTAGATGGTGTTATTAGACGTTGTGTACCTGAGCATGAACAGGAATAGATCCTACGCAAGTGTCACTCCGAAGCTTATGGAGGACACCACGCTGGAGACAGAACTGCACATAAGGTATTGCAATCCGGTTTTTATTGGCCTACTCTCTTCAAGGATGCCTGTAAGTTTGTCTTGTCTTGTGATGAATGTCAAAGAATTGGTAATATTAGTAGACGTCAAGAAATGCCTATGAATTGTTCTCTTGTTATTGAACCGTTTGATGTTGGTAATATTAGTAGACGTCAAGAAATTCCTATGAATTATTCTCTTGTTATTGAACCATTTGATGTCTGGGGCTTTGATTATATGGGACCTTTTCCTGCCTCTAATGGATACACACATATTCTAGTTGTTGTTGATTACGTTACTAAGTGGGTAGAAGCTATTCCAACTAGTAGTGCTGATCATAACACTTCTATCAAAATGCTTAAGGAAGTTATTTTTCCGAGGTTTGGAGTCCCTAGATATTTAATGACTGATGGTGGTTCACACTTTATTCATGGTGCCTTCCATAAAATGCTTGCTAAATATGATGTTAATCATAGAATTGCATCTCCTTATCACCCACAGTCTAGTGGTCAAGTAGAATGGAGCAATAGAGAGCTCAAATTAATTTTGCAAAAGACCGTTAATAGGTCTAGAAAGAATTGGTCCAAGAAACTTGATGATGCATTATGGGCTTATAGAACTGCATATAAAAATCCTATGGGAATGTCTCCATATAAATTGGTTTATGGAAAAGCATGTCACTTACCTCTCGAACTAGAACATAAGGCATATTGGGCTATTAAAGAGCTCAACTATGATTTCAAACTTGCCGGTGAGAAGAGGTTATTTGATATTAGCTCACTTGATGAATGGAGAACCCAAGCTTATGAAAATGCCAATTTATTTAAAGAAAAAGTTAAAAGATGGCATGACAAAAGGATACAAAAGCATGAGTTTAATGTAGGTGATTATGTATTGCTATACAACTCTCGTTTAAGATTTTTTGCAGGAAAGCTTCTTTCTAAATGGGAATGCCCCTATGTTATCGAGGAGGTCTATCGTTCCGGTGCCATAAAAATCAACAACTTTGAAGGCACAAATCCGAAGGTGGTAAACGGTCAAAGAATCAAACATTATATCTCAGGTAATCCCATAAGTGTTGAAACCAATATTATTGAAACCGTAACCCCGGAGGAATACATAAGAGACACTTTCCAGAACGTTTCAGACTCCGAAAAGGAATAGGTATGTGGTACGGTAAGTAAACCGACTCCGAAACAATTTTTAAGGCAATATTTCTCCGTTTTGGAATATTTAGAAAAATAGAAAAATAAGTACCAGTCCGAGAAGGACACGAGGGCCCCACGAGGGTGGTGGGCGCGCCCTACCCCTCTGGGCGCGCCCCCCTACCTCGTGAGCACCTCGTGTGCCCTCTGGACTCCGTTTTCTTGCACGATACGTATTTCGGTCGGTAAAAATTCATTATATAACCTCCCGAAGGTTTTGACTCCTGTATCACGCAAATCTCCTCTGTTCTTGTTTCGAGCTGTTTTCTGTTAGGGCTTTCCAGGCTAGGCATCATGTCGTCTCCCTCCTCCAACAATGGTGACAATGATGCTTGGCTAATGAAGATAGATCTGAAGAGGGAAGAACCCACGGGGGTCAACAAGGATGAAAGGATCAAGAAGGCCACGGAGGATCAAGCTCCGACAGCAAAAGACATCCTTCAACTTGATCGTAACCTTCTTACCCCAACTGAGATCGAAGCTTTCAAGATGATTGAGTTAGCTCATATACAAAACAAGTATCTCACACAACAAAATATTTTGTTGAAGGAGCATATTGCCGCACTCAAGGGCATTATTCGCAAGCTGGAGGACCTCTTACGCTCGATGTGCGATTATCCGTCATCGCCACCTTCTTCACCGACAAAAGAGACATAATCACTTGGGTATGGGCACTCCCCTTGGCAACTGCCAAGCTTGGGGGAGGTGCCCCGGTATCGTATCACAATCACAACTCCTATCTTTACCGTTTTTCTTAGTTCGATCCTATTAGTAGTATCTTGATCTAGTAGAATAAAGTTTGCGGCATGGTCTAGTTTTGAGTTTTGCTTTATGATCACTCTTTGTAATCGAGTCCGTGAGCTATATATAATAAAGATTAGTGTTGAGTCAAGGGCCTAATTATTTTGCCATGATCTTGGGTGAATAAAAGAAAAGAAGAAAAAGAATAAAAAAAAGGAAACAAAAAGTTCATATTGATCTTATTGAGAGTAATGACTTCACATAGAAAGAGTATGATGATTAAAAGTTGTTGGGAGTTGGCAGACATAGCTTTGGTCATCGTTGCAATTAATAGGAAGTAATAAGGAAAGAGAGGTTTCACATATAGATATATTATCATTGACATCTTTTATGATTGGAAGCACTCATTAAAATATGACATGCTAAAGAGTTGATGTTGGACAAAGAAGACAACGTAATGAGTTGTCTTTCTTATATCTGAGATAAAGTATGTTGTCATGGATCCTGTAACTTGTTGAGCTTGCCTTTCCCCCTCATGCTAGCCAAATTCTCAGCACTAAGTAGAGATACTACTTGTGCTTCCAAATACCCTTAAACCAGTTTTGCCATGAGAGTCCACCATATCTACCTATGGATTGAGCAAGATCCTTCAAGTAAGTTGTCATCGGTGCAAAGCAATAAAAATTGCTCTAAATATGTATGATTGATTGGTGTGGGAGAAATAAGCTTTATACGATCTTGTGATGTGGAAGTAATAAAAGCGACGGACTGCATAATAAAGGTTCAGATCACAAGGGGCAATATAAAGTGACGTTCTTTCGCATTGAGATTTTGTGCATCCAACCATAAAAGCGCATGGCAACCTCTGCTTTCCTCTGCGAAGGGCCTATCTTTTATTATTATCTTCTACCTTATGTAAGAGTCATGGTGATCTTCACCTTTCCTTTTTCATTTTATCCTTTGGCAAGCTTAGCATGTTGGAAAGAACATGATATATATATCTAATTGGTTGTAGGGGAGCATGAACCATTATTGTTGACATTACCCTTGAGGTAAAAGGTTGTGGGGCGAAACCATAAGCCCCTATCTTTCTCTGTGTCCGATTAAAACTCCGTAACCACAAGTATCGCGTGAGTGTTAGCAATTATGAAGGACTAGGTGACAGTTGAGTATGTGGACTTGCTTTTAAGCTCTGACATAGACTCTTTCCGATGTTATGATAAATTGCAATTGTTTCAATGACTGAGATTATAGTTTGTTGGAGCCCAATAAGGTTTATGATTCATACTTGTGCATTGTGAACAGATCATCGCTTGAACATAAGTAATCATATGGCAAAAATCTATATATGTTGCTGTTATGAGAATAATCATGATGCCTTCATGTCCGTATTTTATTTTTATCGACACTTCTACCTCTAAACATGAGGACATATTTTTTGTTATCGGTTTTTTCGCTTGAGGACAAGCGAGGTCTAAGCTTGGGGGAGTTGATACGTCCATTTTGCATCATGCTTTTATATCAATATTTATTGCATTATGGGCTGTTATTTCACTTTATGTCACAATACTTACGCCTATTCTCTCTTATTTTACAAGGTTTACATAAGGAGGGAGAATGCCGGCAGCTGGAATTCTAGGCTGGAAAAAGAGCAAATATTAGAGACCTATTCTGCGCAACTCCAAAAGTCCTGAAACTCCACGGGATATCTTAAAATAAATAAAGAAAAATCCTCGCCAAAGATGAAGTCCAGGGGGCCACACCCTGCTCACAAGGGTGGGGGGCGCCCCCCCTCCTAGGGCGCGCCCCCTATGTCGTGGGCCCCCTGGTGGGTCTCCGACGTCCATCTTCTGCTATATGAAGTCTTTCGATGAGAAAAAAAATAAGAAGCAACCTTTCGGGACGAGACTCCGCCGCCATGAGGCGGAACCGAGGCGGAACCAATCTAGAGCTGCGGCAGAGCTGTTTTGCCGGGGAAACTTCCCTCCGGGAGGGGGAAATCATCACCATCGTCATCACCAATGCTCCTCTCATCGGGAGAGGGCAATCTCCATCAACATATTCACCAGCACCATCTCATCTCCAAACCCTAGTTCATCTCTTGTATCCAATTCTTGTCTCAAAGTCCGGGATTGGTGCTAGTAGGTTGCTAGTAGTGTTGATTACTCCTTATAGTTGATGCTAATTGGTTTAATTGGTGGAAGATCATATGTTCAGATCCTTTATGCATATTATTACCCCTCTGATTATGAACATGAATATGCTTTGTGAGTAGTTACGTTTGTTCCTGAGGACAAGGGAGAAGTCTTGCTATTAGTAGTCATGTGAATTTGGTATTCGTTTGATATTTTGATAAGATGTATGTTGTCTAGCCTCTAGTGGTGTTATGTGAACGTCGACTACATAACACTTCACCATTATTTGGGCCTAGAGGAAAGCATTGGAAAGTAATAAGTAGATGATGGGTTGCTAGAGTGACAGAAGCTTAAACCCTAGTTTATGCGTTGCTTCGTAAGGGGCTGATTTGGATCCATATGTTTCATGCTATGGTTAGGTTTACCTTAATACTTTTGTTGTAGTTGCGGATGCTTGCAATAGAGGTTAATCATAAGTGGGATGCTTGTTCAAGTAAGAACAGCACCCAAGCACCGGTCCACCCACATATCAAATTATCAAAGTACCGAACGCAAATCATATGAACGTGATGAAAACTAGCTTGACGATATTCCCATGTGTCCTCGGGAGCGCTTTTCCTATTATAAGAGTTTGTTCCGGCTTGTCCTTTGCTACAAAAAGGATTGGGCCACCTTGCTGCACTTTATTTACTTTTGTTACTTGTTGCTCGTTACAATTTATCTTATCACCAAACTATCTGTTACCACTTATTTCAGTACTTGCAGAGAATACCTTGCTGAAAACCGCTTATCATTTCCTTCTGCTCCTCGTTGGGTTCGACACTCTTACTTATCGAAAGGACTACGATAGATCCCCTATACTTGTGAGTCATCAGCAGTCCTCGCCATCATCACAGCGTGCGGATCTTCTGTGGCCCGAACCTCCCTTCCTGGATCATCTGCGGTCACATGCGCCACGGAATCCACCAACACGGACTCGGCAGCCAACTGCCTGCCCACTCCAGCCCCGGTTGCCGCCGTGGTGACCGCGGTGACCACCGGCGCGTGATTCTTCTCCACTGAGCTCTGAGCCATGGGCGGAATTCTCCAGTCAGACGACCCAATGCGCCCCATCAAGGCACACATATAGGAAGCACCCGGCGCCCCGCTGCCCGGCGCACCTCCGCGTCGATCACGAACACCTCTCGTCCATGGCAGCACACGCCACTCTCCCCGACCAGAGAAGTCATCGGAGTCCTCAGGCATCCCGCTCTGGCCGCTACCATCTGAGCTTGGCAGCCTCAACCAGCGCTCCGGACCCTCGTGATCACAAACCCTGCCAATGTGAATCAGGGTCTTGTACTCCAGCAGCGCCCGAGATGTGGGCATCCTCGCCGCCGGTCCTCCGATCATCACCGGCTCCGGAACCCAAAGCCGCCTGTCTGCAGGCACCTCGTCCGGATCCACGCACCAGGCCCGCAACTTGAACAGGGACAAATCCTCCCTATTCTCTGTCTCCGGCACCAAGCTCTCCACCAGACACGATGAGCCCAGAAGCTCCGCCGCCGTCTCGGACGTCCATGCGTGAGAAGGGATTCCCTCGATCATGAGATCAACTTGCGAACGCATCACCCTCGAAACAGCTTGCGCTTGCTTGAGCCATGGCTTGACAAAGAGCTTGAAGAATCCATGCTCAACTGTACCCGCAGCCAACGCCTTGTTGCGCAACTCCGGCGCCGCGAACACCACCAGAAAATCCTCGGGGTGGAACTTGTGGACCGAAAAACGGTGGCGCGGGATGCGCAGCTCCACTGACAAAGCCTCAGCAGCCTCCTGGCATGAAATCGCTGGCCTGGTGCCACCTACATAGGCCACCACCTCCAGCCTCAGGCGCTGCTCAAGATCCTCCATCTCCGGCGTACGGCGAAGAACGCAGATACTGCCAGCAGCAGCTGCAGCTGCAGCCGACGCCTGCCCAGACCCCACACGTGCGGTGACAACCGGGACTGGTGAGGACCCCTCCAAAGGAGCGATCTGCCTAGTCGCCGGTGTCAGCCTGCGCGCTATTATGATCTACTCCCTCCGTTCTAAAATAGACGACTCAACTTTGTATCAACTTTAGTACAAAGTTAGTATAAAGCTGGGTCATCTATTTTGGAACGAATGGAGTAGTTTTATAGGAGTATAATATGGTGTTCTTGTGTTATTGTGCATACGATTGTGCAATGTGCATACGATTGTGCAATGCGGTGATGTGCTTGATTATACAGAGTGATGGAAAGCGTGAGAGAACGGCTTGTTATCGGCGAGTGTACTCGAACGATTCCTGACATCCCAGATTCACGATAGAAATCAGTCTGCAGAGCCACTTTATTTTATTTCACGACACACAACACACCGCGCGCACGCGGACACGCAGCTCCAGTTCAAGCACGGCTTGAATCCCTAGCAACAGTAGCGGTCTCGAGGCCTAAAGGTTGAACATGACCTTGATGGCGTCGCGGCCGCGCGCGCTGACCTCGAAGGCCTCCTCCACCTCCCCCTGCGAGAAGCCGAACCTGTGCGTGATGAGCGGCTTCACGTCGATCTTGCCGCTCCGCAGGAACTCGAGGCACAGCGGCCACGTGTCCTTGTAACGGAAGATCCCCACCACGTCCACCTCCCGGATCGCCGCCGACGTCAGCGGCACCGTCATCTCGTTGTGCCCCATCCCCACCAGGCACACCCTCCCGCCCGGCCGCGTCGCCTCCAGCGCGGTCGACATCGTCTTGCTGAACCCGGCGCAGTCCAGGCTAACGTCGATGTCGCCTCCCATCGCCGCCTGGATGCGCTCGATCTCCCCCGTGAGGTCCTCCGCGTTGCCGGAGACCTTCACGACGGCGTCCGCGCCGAGGGACTTGGCGACGGACAGGCGGTGGTCGTCGACGTCGGCGATGACGATCCTGGGCGCCCCGAAGGCGCGCGCCGAGAGCATGGTGACCAGGCCGATCGGGCCGGCGCCCATGATGAGCACGCTCTTCTCCGCGCCCACGTCGGCTCGGCGGCAGGCGTGCACCCCCACGCTCAGGGGCTCGCACATGGCGCCCTCCTCCAGGCTCACGTTGTCTGGAAGCTTGAAGCACAGGTCGCCTGGATGCACAATCTACCCAAAACCCAACACATTGATCAGGATATTATTTATCTCAGGAACAAATGGTCAAAATCATCAAGCTCAGCTTGCAGATTGCAACCGCGTCTCAGAACAACTGTAACGTACCTGGTCGGCGAGTGATCCATGGTAAGGTGGGGTGGCGAAGAACTTCATGTCGTCGCAGAGGTTGTAGCGGCCGCCCTTGCAGTGCCTGCAGCGCCAGCAGCTGATGCCGGGCTCCAGCGCCACGCGGTCTCCCACGGCGAGGTGCTTCACGCCGTCGCCCACCTCCTCGATGATGCCAGCGCACTCGTGCCCAATCACCATCGGCTCTTTCACCACGAAATGCGCAATGCGCATCTCCTGCAATCCAACAGATGTCACGTTTTTTAGCTTGAGAAAAGAAACAGAGCACTCTGAAAGATCAAGGATTTGATATGAGCTACTAGATCATTGCACGTTTATTGTGAGAAACCACCTTGAGGTAATGCACGTCGCTGCCGCAGATGCCCACCGCCTTCATCCGGACTCGCACATCATAAGGACCTGGAGATGTGAATCAATTCAGCCTCTTCGATTAACAAGAATTTTCTTTCGAGGATGATTAACAAGATTTTTAAAACACATGAAAAAATGCCATTTTTCATGACATACTACCACAGCCTAAAAAGCGTCTTATATTTTCCCTTAAAAAGCATCTTATATTTTGAGACAAAGATCGTAATATGATAAGTATCGAATACTATAAGATTGCACCGACGTTTGATTGTGTACAGAAAAACATAGAAGCCTTCACAAGACACTGGAGTACATGGAAGTTTCCTTTGAAATGTACAAGTCAATCGAACTTGCTAAGGATCCACCGGCTGCGCTCCTGCAAACCTTTCGCCACAAACTCGGCCAGATAGGCGGTGTGGCACGGGTTGCGGCAAGATCTAGCATGTGTGAGGGTCCGGCCGACGGTCGTGCGGGCTTGGCCGGAGCTGCACGCTGGTGCTCAGGGCAGGCGAAGTGGCAGTCGGTGGTGAGGTTCTCCGTCGTCGTCGGTGTTGGTCCGTGATGACAACCCGTCCTGCGGCGGCGCCTCGCCGCGGATTACGTTGGTCACCGAAAGATCTTTGTGAGAGTTACTCTTTTTGGATCCGATGGTTGCCTTCGACATTGAGTTGCAATTTATGGACGATGACATGACGCAGAGGGCATGGTTGTGCAGCGGTAGAGCATGCGGCTGCTAGGATTGCAGAAAAGTGATGGCGACGACACATGATTGACTTCCATGGTGGTGCTCCTCGAGTACCCAGTCTCGAGCCGCGGGGTGAAAACCTAGGTGTGACTCGAGTTGGTTGTACCTGGCAATGACGATGTTTTTGCGTCGTTACCCTGTTGAAGGCATTGCTCGGATATGCTCAACTAATTCTTCAGGGTGAAAACCTAGACTCTGGCTTTTGGTGGTCGGATCCGGTGACGGCGGCGCTCAAACATCGTTCCCTTTCTAAAGGCGTTGCTGTTGAAGAACCTCGTTGTTCTTGTGGTGTCATGAGATAGTTGATGCGGATATGATCATTGTTGCATTTTGTCAATCGCGGAATTGATCGCTTCGGGTTTTTTTTACTGCTTGCTTAGGTATTGTTTTGGTCTTATATGACTTTGCTATTTGCCGACAGCTTTTTATGTGTGTGTGTTCGTGTTGGCTATGTGCATCCTAGCTATGTAGAGGCCGGGTGTGTACTCGTTTTGATTGTATTCACTTGATGCTTCATTTTAAGTAATAAAATCCACCCTTTATCGAAAAAAGGACTATGATCCGGGGATATCTTAGTTTCACGTACCATTGCTTTGGAAGAGTAACAAAAAAAGATAGTCAAAACCCGGAATGAAAGATACACTCTTGTACGATGTAATCCCTCTATTCTAAAATATAGTGCTTCCCCTGTTTCCGTGCTTCAACTTTAACGGCGGAAGCAAAAGTTATACCAGTAAATTCGTATTCAAAAGAAATTTTCAATTATATAATTTTTTTACTCCCGCCGCAGTCAGTCTTGTTGGTTAAATTTATGGTCAAAGTTGAACATTGGAAAACGAGTATGCACTATGTTTTGGAATGGAGATAATACAAGAAAATGACAGTTACTGACTTACAGTCTGCTAACTGACTTAAATAAAAGAATTGCGAGGAGGCTTAACAAATTGTGTTAAATCTGGGCTATCCTGCCGCTACTCAGGGCATGTCCAATATGGTAGCCTCAACCCGGTGCCCCGCAGGTCCACGTAGGTTCGAAGCTAGGTTTGGACTGAAAGGTTATGGCGTTGCAGGCAGTGGTGTAGCATGCAGAAGAGCCGGCCTTTTTGGTTGTGAAAGCTGAGAGAAAGAAGAACAGTAGAAGCAACCCTGATGCGTGCGAGGAGATAGAGAGAGGGGTAGAAAAATGTATGCATGTGAAGAGAAAGCTGTTGCAAGATGTAAGGATGCCAATTTTATTCATTGGTACTAGACTCGTAGAGATAAGGTATGGACATAATTTTATATCCATGACAATGTTCGAACCCTACCTGACTAATCATGTGTAAAATATGATACAATTTTTTACTCATGGGTACGCCCATACCCTATTTGGTTATTTTTCTCGTGATTCTCATGTGTTATAAACACTACACTGAGTCCTTGTATGTATACCCCACCTCCTCCTCCTTTCTATAACCAATTCCCCAACCATAGCAACCTCTTGATGGCTGCAGCCTGTGTCACACATGGAACTAGCAATTACGTCAACCACTCTTCAATTTTGTGTTTATCTGCCCGACGGGTACCCATCGAACATGGATACACATAAGGTATACGCATGTGTATGAATATTTAGCCGATAGGTAAGGCATGAGTACGATTTTATGCCCGTAAAAATACAGGGCAGCGGAAGGCGACTGAGAAGGCGACTCCAGGTCTCCGCCGATGGCCACTCCGGCCACGGCGTCCATCACCACGGCCGGCCAGGCTGCCACCTCGGGCCTGGCCTGGCCTAGGGCCTTGCCTCTCTCACTCCCGCCGTCTCTCCCTTTGGCTATGGCTGCGACCGGCGCCGGGGCGGCCGAACCTGCCCTGTTCGGTGGGATCGCGCCAGGAAGGGACATCTCCGCCGCCAGCGACGCCGACATCCTTCGGGGCTCCTTGCTCCGCGGCGGGTTCTTGGCCTCCTCGACCCCCGACGCCCTACGGAGAGCGGCTACCAACAATGGCGACAGGCCTCTCCATCGCTCGCCGGGGGAGGCTCTTCTCGAGTTCTCACTCACCTACTTCTCCTCTCCGGTATGTTCCCCTCTGTCCGCCGCATCCGCCCTCTCCTCACCCACGCTGGTCTGGCTAGAGGTGACCTTGCTCAACGGTTGGATAGGCTCTCCTTTTGCTTACCCTTTAATTCATCAGGTTAGCACTTGCTTATTCTCGTTTTCTGTGGCCAACCGTAGTATTGCAAACTTCATTCTGTCGCTCAAAGGGGTTAATTACAAGGGGCTGGTTGTTCGATTCATAGCTAATCCCTCTCCTGTTGGACATCCTTTGCCTCGTCTTTTCGCGGCCCATGCAATCCCTCCTGCCGCATACGTCAACCGGACCCCTCCGTCCTAGACTGAAGATGCTGTCTCGGCTAGAGCCGCATGCATTCCCTCTGACACGCATGCTACGCCGCTCCTGATCCCTGCTGCTCAGAGAGAGTATAATACGGCCGGCCTCCCCTCGTCACCACCTGCATCCCTCCCTAGCCTCAGCAGCTCCTGTAGCATCCCCCGTGATCCTGTTTTGGCGGGGCCACCCCTACTCCCTGGGGCGCCACGTTGCTCGCCTGGGCCGTCTGCCGCGGCTGCTCGGGGTCCACTCTCCCTGGACGTCTCTGCGGAGGGAATCCTCCCACTTCCCATTGGCCCGCTGCAGCAGATCCAGTTGGCCAGCGGCCCGGCGTCTGAGCTGCCTGCTGAGCGCATGCATGCTCCTCTGATTAGGCCAGATCTGCCTCGTCCCACCTCGCCTCCTTGCCATGCTCGGCCTCGCGTGCCTGCCCGCTCGCGTCGAGTTCCGGCCCGTGCGCGTCACCCTCTGCTGGACCTTTCTGCGCCTGGCATCCTGCCACGCCCCGCGGGCCCGCTCCCGTGGTCAACTTCGACCCCTCCCCCTTTTCTGGATCAGGCCTCCCCCTCCCCTGCCTTGCAGCTCACGAGATGTGACAACGGGGAGCCCGAGACCGCCTGCCCCTCGCCGCCTCGGCTGCCGCAGACCCAATCCGGGCGCGCCAGCCATTTGGCTTCTTATGCCCATGCCCTCCTCACCTCTTCTTATAGCATGCAGCCCCCCATCTCTCCTTGTCACTGCTTTTCCAACCCTCCCAAGAGGTTCAACGCCATGACGCGCTGCTTTTGATGCTTGGCTCTCGACCACCAAGTGCGAGACTGTAGAGACCCCGTGAGATGCCGGAGATGCTGGCGGGTGGGCCACACCCAACATGGCTGCGCTGCTATTTTACCCCCTCCACCCACCCTTCCACTTGTCAATCACCAGACCGCTCCTAGCCTCCCCACTCCTCCCTCCTCCTCGCAAGCACCACAGAGCCCTCGCTCCACAAGTCCACCTCCCAGCCACCCTCCCTCCGCTCCCATGGCCGACTTCATCCCGCTCGAGCTTGCTTCCTCCGATGATGAGCTCGACCTGTCCCCCGCTCGCACGCCATCCCCCCAAGTGTTCTCCTTCCCGGAGCAGACCCAAGCCGCAGAGGTCGACGATGCGGCCGTCAACGAGGAGAAGGACCCGGACGAGGTTGAGTTCGAATCGGGGGAGGAGTCCACCGATTCGGATGCAACCCAATCCATGTTTTTCTCTTCCCCACCTCGGCACCGTCGCGATTTCTCCAACGTTTTCATGCCATACACACCTATTGAGCACTTCCAAAACCTTGCTTTCGCCGTCGTCAACCCACCTCATCCCTCTCCCCAAGCTTGCATTCGCCGTGCGCTCCAAACCGGGGGTGGCAACCCACCTGTCCTCATTAGGGCCTCTTCCTATGGGGCCGGTCTTGTTGTTTACGGCTCGGCCTATGAGAGAGAGATTTCCATCCTCAACAGTCCTCTCACGTGCCCTCTGAACACAGTCAACCTCGTCCGCCACGAAGACACAGAGAACCGTTTCCTTTTTCGCCTTGGCACGGTTTCTGCCCTCCACATAGAAGACTTCCCTCTCGAATACTGGTTCACGCCCACCATCATTAACTCTATCGTCCCCTTCGCCTGCCCAATCCAGATTGATCCGGTCTGCCTGACCGGAGTTGACTACTCCGCTGTCCTTGTCTCTGTCAAATCTCGCACTCTCACAGACGTGCCCCACACCATCCCTGTCCATGGTTTCTCTGGCCTAGGGGCCATCGCCTCGGTCCTTGTCATCCACTCTTAAGAGCTCCCACCGGACCCTGCCTTTGCGGGGCCAGACTCTAATGACGACAACAACGGCGGAGGTGGTCAGGGAGACGGGGGAGACGGCGGTGACTTCCCAGGAGGCATGGACCCCAACCTCTCCGCGCCTCCCCCGCCGCCAACCGATGAGGGGCACGACGACCGGGTAGTGCAGCTGCCCGGTGGCCTTACAATGATGGCAAACCACAAGCCGCTCGTCTGCGCGGTGCCCCTCACGGCTCGCCCGAAGTCCGTTCAAGTCAAGCTCTTCAAGGGTTTTTACGATGTGCGCGTCCAAGGCGTCGGCGAGCGCGGGTTCTACCGCATCCCCATGAGCCCGGCGGGATCGCCCAAGTCGCCAACCTCGCGGCCTGCTCCATCGGCTACCTCGACCGGGTGGCAACGGTCGGCCCCTCCCACGCCCCCTTCACGGACGCCGAGGTCATCTGCAACGACTTCCGCGGCCGCGCCTTCACCCCGGGCTGCGACGGCGAGGCACAGGTCATGCAGGCCATCGAGCGCTTCGATAGCGGCCTGCCGCCGTTCCCTGCTCCCCAGGCCATGCAGCTCGAGGACGGCGCTCCGGGGGGCATGCCTCTGCTGCAGCCGCCTCCATCTTCTCCGGCTCCAACCCCCGCCCCCTTGGCGGATCTTCCTTCCCGCGCGGCCTCACCCAAGATCTTCTTCACCCGTCGCAGTGCCCGCATTCGGAAGGGGGAAAACCCTACCCGCATGACAATGCTTGAGAAGGCCACGCTCAGGAAGGAGCAGAAGATGGAGGGAAGGAAGCGGGCGGCCCCATCTCGCGAGCTTCTGCTGCCGGCCGTGGAGCTCCTGGAGCTCGCCACGGAGGGTGCGCCTCCGCTACCTCACAAGGACGCGCTTCAGCTAGCGGAGGCCTGCGGCGTCCCCAAGTTCGACCTCAACCTGGTGCCATCCAGTGACAATGTGTGACAGCCTTCCTCCCCTCGATCTATGGCGGCGCCCCCTCCTTTCGGCTTCTGCTTGCAACTGCAGCTCCCCCAACAATTTTAGTTGTAGTTCTCTCTGTAGGACGCGCCACCGGCACACTACCCCACCTAGTATTCCTTCTTGCTCTCTCTTCCTCGTAGACCACCCCCCTCTCCTCGCCATGTGCACCATAGTTCTCTCTGCTACGGCTTGTAACGTCGTCTTTCTGGCTATTACCCTAGATTGGGTTCTTTCTGTTGCCTTTCCGGTTATTAATGATTAAGGACATCTCGATTATCTCTTGGAATGTACGTGGTTTGGGTAGACACAAAAAATGTACTGACGTCAAGGCCGCCATATCTTCCTCTACGTGCTCCGTTTTGTGTCTGCAAGAATCAAAACTCCTAGATATCTCTCATTTTAAGGCAATCTCCTTCTTACCACCGAACCTTAGATCCTTCCATTCCATCCCCGCCAATGGATCTGCGGGAGGAATTATCACCGCTTGGGACGACCATGTTCTGTCTTGCTCCAAGGTGATAGCTGGCCCCTTCTCCTTAACCTGCTGGTTTGACTCGCGGGCCGACGATCTATCCTTTGCGGTCACAAATGTGTATGGGCCGTGCGACCATGTTTTAAAACCCTTGTTTCTACAGTCGCTCGTTGATCTTAAACCCGACATCTCCTGCCCTTGGACGATCATTGGGGACTTCAACATCACTCTTAGGCCGTCAGACAAATCCTCCTCCCACTTCAACATGAGCGAAGCACATCTTTTCTCCTCAACCATCAACACTCTTCAGCTTCAGGACCTCCCTCTTCTTGATCGCCGCTTCACCTGGTCAAACCAACAGGACGTGCCCATCCTTGTTCGGTTGGATAGGGCGCTTGCAAACGTTCCTTGGGCTTCATATTTTCCAGATACTTCACTAGTCTCTTTATCTCGTACAACCTCAGACCATGTTCCTATTCGCCTTTCGGCCAAGACATCTATTCCCAGATCTTCAGTCTTCCGCCTAGATCGATCACTTCTAAACATCCCCCTCTTTCTAGAGAGGGTGGCCACAAACTGGGCAAGCGTAGGTGCCCGTCATGCCCACCTTGGCGCCGCGGGGATTCTCTCCCTTAAGTTAAAACGCACTAGAAACATGGCAAAGAAGTGGCGGTCAAATCATCGCTCGCCAAAAACCCTAGCTCTAAACTGCCATGCTACTATCAACTTTCTAGACAAGATTGAGGAGGCCCGACCGCTATCACACATTGAATTAAATCTTAGAATTGCGGTCAAGCTATCTCTCCACCGTCACAATGCTGCCATTGCTGCCTACTGGAGACAACGGGCAAAAATCAAGGACTGCGTTTTTGGGGACGAAAACTCGGCCTATATGCATATTTGTGCGTCCGCGAGACACCGGAAAAATCAAATAAAGTCTCTCTCTTACAATGGCACCACCTTCTCCGCTCACTCCGACAAAGAAGTTGTCCTCCTTCGTTTTTTCAAGAACTTGGTTGGCACAAGCGCCCCCGTATCCACTTCTTTCGACCTTGAAAATCTGCTTCTGCCTAACGCGCTCAACACAACCCAAGCCTTCGATCTCCTGAAACCTTTTACTCTGGAGGAAATAAAGGGCGCCCTTTGGGCCATGAAGGACGACGCCAGCCCCGGGCCTGATGGATTCGGCCCGTCTTTCTTCAAAACGAATTGGAACCTTGTCAAACCGGATCTCCTTAATCTGATGAACGAGTTCCATGCAGGCACCGCAGATCTTCTGCGCATCAATACTGCCCACATTGTGCTCATTCCCAAAAAACCAGATGCTTCTACGCCTGAGAACTATAGGCCGGTTTCCCTCCAAAATTGCTCAATTAAGCTCACGTCCAAGTGCCTTTCTTTAAGGGCTCAACCCCTAGTCACTCAACTAATCCACTACGATCAAACCGGGTTTGTCAAAGGACGTGGGATTGCCGAAAACTTTCTTCATGCTACTGATATTGTCCAAACTTGTTTCAAGCGACGGCTACCCGCAATCGTCCTTAAGCTAGATTTTCACAAGGCCTTTGACTCAGTCTCTTGGACCGGCCTTGCCAACATCCTGAAAGCTCAAGGATTCCCTCCGCTCTGGTGCCGTTGAGTGCAGAGCTTAAACACCACGCCCAGCTCGGCTGTTCTCCTGAACGGTAAGCCGGGGCCCTGGTTCCAGTGCCGCCAAGGTTTGCGCAAGGCGATTCCCTATCTCCCTATCTCTTCATCCTGGTGGCCGATGTCTTAAAACGACTCATTATTCAGGCATCCGACCGTGGACTCCTGTCTCACCCGGTCGACCATGATATGCCTTGCACCGTCCTTCAGTATGCGGATGACACGCTAATTGTCCTCCCCCCTGACGCTGCTCAGCTTCGGACTCTCAAAAACATCCTGCTCCAGTTTTCTGAGGCTACAGGGCTGAAAATAAATTTCCACAAAAGTACCTTTGCCCCAATTCACGTCGACCCCGACCTCTCGTCTAGCCTTGCTGCAATCCTGGGCTGCCCAGTTGCCGCCTTCCCCCAATCCTACTTGGGCTTGCCTTTATCCACTCACAAACTAAACCTGGCCGACTTCTTCTTCATCATTGATAAGGTCGATCGTCGTCTTGCCGGCTGGAGGGGCCTTTTGCTCTCCTTGGCCGGAAGGGCTATCCTGGTCCGTTCTGTTTTACGCGCCCTGCCAATCTATGCAATGAGTGTTCTTCTTCTCCCGGTTGGAACCATTCAGGAAATCGAGAAACGCTGTAGGGCCTTCTTTTGGTCTGGCCAGGAAACAACCTCGGGCGGCAACTGCAAGGTCGCTTGGGACCTCGTTTGTGCTCCTTTCGCCAACGGGGGCCTTGGTTTTCTTTCTCTTCCACACATGAACCTCTGTCTGTTACTTAAACACATCTCCAAACTGCACGACGAGCAAATCCCGGGAGAGAACAGATACTTGACCTCCAAATATGGCTGGTCGGCCTCTAATGATGTGGGCATGTTAGACAACCAGCATACCCCGATCTGGAAGGACATCATGAAAGGCCTCCCCCTTTTTCGGGACTCTACCAGGGTCAGCATCGGTAATGGAGCCACTACATCCTTCTGGCTTGACCTTTGGCTTCCTCACTCATCCCAAACCCTAGCCCAATAGTTCCCGGCCTTTTTTTCTCACTCCAACCGAATACACACCTCAGTGGAACGCACTTTGACCTCGAATAACCTAACTTTGGACCAAACCCCTAGGCTGTCCCACGCAGCCGATTGCGAACTGCTTGAACTACGCACTATTTTGGCCACGGTCAACTTGAATTTGCAGGTAGCTGACAGGAGAACTACAAGGGATGCTGGAAAACCTTTCACCGCTAAGCTGGCCTACCACGCGGTTTGGAGGGCAAAACCCACAGACACGCTCGCCCCGGCCATCTGGCGAAACTACGCCCCAAACAAATGCCGGCTTTTCCTCTGGCTGGCACGCAAGGACCGCCTCTTCACGAATGAGCGACGCTTCAGACGGGGCATTGCCACTTCGGCCGTGTGCCCCTTCTGCGACCACGACGAATCCATCAACCATCTTCTCTTCGGGTGCCAGCACCTTGCTCCTCTTTGGGAGGAGCTCGAAAGCCTCTGTCCAGATGCACCGCAGGGGCTGCCTCACGCATGGGAGGGTGAATGGCACAACATAACTAGATCAACAGTTCTGCTTGCCGTTCTTTGGAATATCTGGAAGAGAAGGAACGCCAAGGTATTTCGGAACATTCAACTTGGGCTTCATGATGTTGCAGGCTCCGCTGCGGATGATCTTAAACTTTGGTCCCACCGCTGTAATAATGTTCAAAAGAAAATTAGGCTCCAGGACTGGGGCTCCATGTTGTTCCACCTTACCGGGAGATTATAGCTTATCGCTACATGTAATTTTCTCTTTCCCTCTTCTTTCCCTCCTCTAAATCCCCATGTACTCTCTCTTCCTCCTGGGATATGTAACACCCTGACGGTTGGCAATAAAGGTTCAGGCAGGCGTAAGCCCGCCGTTGACGCGTCAAAAAAAAATACAGGGCAGCGCTGGGCGCCGGCGCGCCGGCCCAACAGTTGGGCCGGTCGCCTCCCAGCTGTTCGATGCGAGCAACTATTGCCGTTGGATTGGAGCTTTTTTGTGTCGTTTTCTCTCAGAAAACCATATCTGACGAAGCCAGCAGGAAAAGGACAGCGCTCGCCATGAACGAGCGAACGACCAACCTCGAAGCCGGTTGCCACCTGCATCCTGGCCGGTCGCCTCCCGCCGACTTGCTTCGCCAGTTGCCGGCCGCCACCGTCGCCCCTCACCGGCCGGAAAATGTTTGGAGACGGCGCGCCGTGCTCGCCCTCGGCCGCCGCACCCTCATCCTCGGTCGCCTGCACTTGCCGGCCATCCCACGCCACCCCGTGCTCGCGCTCGGCTGCCCGTGCTCGCTGCCTTCTATCGCCCATGAGGAAGATGCCTCGCACAAAGCCTGACCGTCACCGTCGCAACATTTTTTGTCGATGGTCGTAGCAAATGCCAACGACGGTTGCAACAAAAATCATAGTTGCCTCGTAGCAAAATTCGACGACGAGGCCGCGCGTCTTCTCCATCGCCGGTGGTTGCCGGTTGCAGCACCCCCCCACCCCCCCTAATGTCATCTTCAACATCTACAGGTGGTGGTTCCGGCAAAAAAAACTCAGCCCGTTGTAGCAAAAAATCCCACCGGTCGTAGCAAACCACCGCTCAACATAGACCCAACGAAAAACAAAGTCGCCGTCGCTCGTAGCAGCATCCACATTTGCTGGTTCCAGCATTCATAGCTGCGGGTGCAGCAGAAACAGCGGCGCCGCCACCATCGCAACACGGTTGCCGCCGGTGGTAGCTGCCGCTAACGTAGGTTGAAGCTCTGGTTTAGCCGTTGAAGCTTTTTCAGGCAACGGATGTAGCATTTTCAGCCGTCGGTTGCAGCTTTTTTGCGGTTGCGCCATGGCCGCCCCAGCTTCCTGTGTGGTGTTGAAGTTTTTTAACATATTGTATGTAGCTTTTTAGGACGCCGGTCGTAGCAAAAATCGAGTATGGATGCAGCAAAAATCATCGTCTCCGCCGTGACGGGTTGCAGCTCCGCCGTGAATGGACGTAGCAAAAGCCCATGACGGCTGCAACAACAAAAAATTGTCGCCGCCGTCGCGAGGTCACAACTCGGGCATGGATGAACGTAGCAAAAATCCTTGCCAGCTGTAGCAAAATCTGACGGCGATGGCATCAAAAATCGTCATCTCCGTTTGGTTGCAACTCGCCATCAGAGGTAGCCGTCCCTCGCCATCGACCGGTTGCAGCTTTTTCTGTCGTTGGTTCGAGAACGCTCGTTGTTGGGTTCAGCTTGCTCGAGAGAACCATTCATGGAGGCCTCGAATCTTTTCGTGTGGAGAAGGAAGGAAAAAAGGTAGGTGATGGGGGGAGGTAGGGGAAAGGGAGCAAGCGGAGGAGGTAGGGGAAAAGTAGCGAGCGGCGCGGCCATGAATCACAGGAGTTTTGTCAGGTGAGAGAAAAACAAGAGAAGAGAAGGAACGAGGGGCTGAGGAGAACGAAGAAGAAAGAGATAAGGCACGAGATTTTTTTTTAGTGTGTGGGTCCACTTTTTACGTGTCGCAATGTGAATCGCTAAAAAGTTGCGCACGTGGATGCGACCGGCCAAATGTTCGGCCGGCGCCCTGGCCACAAACGATTATCAAAAATACATTGGTATGAGTATGAGATTATTGTACCCGCATAATACCATATCGATTGCTTGAGTGCGGCCTCAGGCAGACAAAAAAGTTCACGAAGATAGTTCTATTGGCTTTTTTAAATAATGAATGGCATATGTGTGGCACGAAGTAACACTGTACTGATGTTTTTATAACAAAAATTGCCAAAAAAACAAATCTAAAAAAACTAAAACTTACCATCCAAACAGAAAGTTGTTATGCTTTACAACTAAAGTTGTCATTCTTGGTATTGGTAACTAAAATTGTCATTGCCATAAAAAAACATCAAAATGAAATTTCTTCGTGCCACATGTGTGATACTTATCCGGTCCTTAACTTTTGCTTAATTTAAGAGCTGAGGCAGCACCTCCATGCTGACATGCTCAAACCCGATGAGATATAAGGTAAAAAAAAGTCTTAACTTGTCAGTGCCACCTGGATTTCAGGACCGACTGTCTAAGAAAAGATATTTCTGGACTAGATCAATCGGCAGAAAACCGATGGAGTTCACGAGCCAGCAACGGGTTACAAAATCCTAGAACGGCGAGTCGATTTGTATAGCGAAAATCAGCAACGGGAAGGTCGGGAAGAAGAAGAAAATACCGAGCGGCGGAAGCTTGAAGGGCATGATCTTGATGGTGTTCTTGGCCACGAGCCACGCCGCCATGTTCTCCCCCTCGCCGGCCACGGCCGCCGCCGCCCCGCCTTTCCCTCCCTTCCCCATCTCCCGATCTCCCTCTTCTTTCCTTCCCACTCAGTCACAGGCTCACAGTATACTGAAGAGCAGGTGAGTGATGCGACGGCCATATAACGAGGGGTGACTCTCCGATGCAGCCATGCTGCGGTGGTGCGAGTGCGATGCTTATCGCTTTATTATCGCTTGCAAGTTGTGGACGTCGGCGAAGGCAATTATTTTTCTTTTGGATCAGCTCGCCCCCGGCCTTGTCGGGGCTGCGCCGAGCCTTCTGACTTCTGTCGTGTCCGCCGACTGTGACTGTGCGGGGGTGAGCCTTGCCACCTCGCGGTTCGACTCCATCAGCCCGTCGTGTTCCCGCAATCAGGCAAAGAGGACGGCAAGATTATTATAGTATATGTGATCGTCATTTTCCCCTTTTTCTTAACAAATTCCTCTTCTTTCCGAATCACAAGCGTGTGATCATTAGATCGATGCGCATCACAGTGGATAGTGGATAGCAGCGTGCGTGTCATGTCGGCCTCGAGCCGGATATCATATCCGGGCACGGCTTCTGTTTGGGCCACAGTTTCTTCTAGATGGGAGGGACCACATTTTTTTGATAGGAGCCGCCCAGGTAGGAGCAGCCGGGTGACGAGAGGCAGGCCCGAGCTTTTCACTGGACACCATGTCATTGTCTGCAAAGTACTCCTCGGTTTCTTTTTACTCCCCATATATAAGATATGTTTGAAAGATGAATAAAACTGATGCTTATTGATTGATTTGATGCAGCGTACAAGAGTATATAAGAGGGTACAAACCGACTTGGGGTAAGGTTACAAAACAGACTTGGACCATGAGTCGTATACGATAATGACTACTCTAATATCCCTCCGCAGTATCAATGGCAGGCTCGACGACGTTGAGATTGAAATAGATATCTTGATACGGCTTAGTAGGCAGTGCCTTGGTGAAAATGTCAGCAAACTGAGCCGTAGAGGGAACATGAAGCACCCGAACCTGACCAAGAGCGACCTTTTCACGAACAAAATGAATATCAATCTCAATATGCTTTGTGCGTCGGTGTTGAACTGGATTGCCGGTCATGTAGACTGCTGAGATGTTGTCACAGTAGACAATAGTGGCCTGCTCAATAGGCCTGTGTAGCTCAGAGAGTAACTGCCGAATCCAGATAGTATCTGCAACGGCATGTGCCACGGCGCGATACTCAGCCTCGGCCGACGAACGTGAGACCGTAACCTGTCTTTTCGAGGACCAAGAAATTAAATTGTTACCAAGAAAAACACAAAAATCGGAAGTGGACCTTCGAGTGTCAGGACAACCAGCCCAGTCTGCATCAGAGTATGCGGTAAGAGAGTTTGGAGAAGAATTATTTAGGTGGAGACCATGATTGAGAGTTCCTTTTAAATACCGAAGAATGCGTTTAACATGATTATAGTGAGGAACCCGTGGATCATGCATATAGAGACATGCTTGTTGAACAGCAAAAGAGATTTCAGGACGAGTAATGGTGAGATATTGGAGAGCACCTGTTAGGCTACGATAGAGAGTAGGATCTGAAAAGGGTTCACCGGCAGCCGAAAGTTTAAAACTAGTATCGACAGTTGTGCGAGATGATTGACAATCAAGCATACCAGCACGATTAAGTAGATCAAGAATATGCTGGCGTTGGGAAAGAAAAAGGCTGGAGGAATCTCGAACAACAGTAATGCCTAAGAAATGATGAAGGAGTCCTAGGTCAGTCATAGAAAATTCAGATCTAAGAAGAGAGACAACATGATCTAAGAACTGTTGAGAAGATGCGGTGAGAATGATATCATCTACATAGAGAAGTGAATAGGCAATGTCAGAATTGTGATGATATACAAAAAGAGAGGCGTCGGAGAGAGATGCAGTGAAGCCTATTGTTTGGATGAAGGAGGAGAAGCGTTGAAACCAGAGAGAGATTTCTGAAGAAGACAAACATGAGTTGGAAAGGATGGATTTTCAAAACCCAGAGGTTGCTGACAGTAGACAGTTTCTTGAAGGGAACCACGGAGGAAAGCATTTTTAACATCAAGTTGGTGAATAGGCCAGGAAGAGGAGACAACAACACTAAGAACGGTACGAATGGTGCTAGGTTATACAACAGGAGAAAAGGTTTCATCGTAATCAATTCCTTGTTGTTGAGAAAAGCCACGACAAACCCACCGAGCTTTATATCGTGAGAGGCTCCCATCGGAGTGAAACTTTTGGCGAAATATCCATTTGCCAGAAACAATATTTGTGTTGGGAGGACGAGGAACAAGTTGCCATGTGTTGTTTTGAAGTAAAGCATTATATTCTTCCTGCATGGCAGCGGCCCAATTGGGATCAAGTAGAGCAGTTTTGTAATTCTTTGGGAGGGAAGTGAGAGATACGGTGGTATGAAGGTTTAGGCGGTCTTGGGGTTGATGAAATCCTGATTTTGCCCTAGTACGCATGATGTGGACATAAACCTAGGGTAGGGTAAGGCCTGACCTATACGTCCTACCTAAGATCATTGTCCTAAGAACAAAGAAGTTCAAGAATCAGAAGAAGGGATCCAGCAAAGGTGTCGAGTGAAATCCACTCGACCTGCCATTCACTCGGAGACCTCTCTTATCCAGGTCACTCGACCATGAAACCACTCGACATATTAGAAGACCTAAAGCCGCTCTGCGCAGCAACGGTCGGGCATTTATCCATATATTTAATGATCATTTGTAGCACTTCAATATTGGCGTTACCTGTAACGCCACCTCTTTATGTACATTGAATCCTATGTAACGGAGGGGAGCTGGGGTCCTTACGCACCCTATATAAGCCACCCCCTCCTCCGGGACAAGGGTTCGCACCCCCTGTAACACACACGCTTATAATCCAGTCGACCGCCTCCGGGCTCCGAGACGTAGGGCTATTAATTCCTCCGAGAAGGGCCTGAACTCGTAAAACTTGCGTGTACAACTCCTCCATAGCTAGGATCTTGCCTCTACATTCCTACCCCCCTATTCTACTGTCAGACTTAGAACCACGACAGTTGGCGCCCACCGTGGGGCAGGTGTCTTAGCGACTTGTTGGAGAAGTTGCAATTTTTTCCGATCCCCTTCATCATGGTTTCAGGCGGAGGTTTGGTTGAGGGCCGCGAGATCCGTCTCGGCGCGCTCGTGTTTGTTGCCAACGACTCCGCTTGGCTTCAGGAGGCGCCACTCGACGTCGACGCACTCCCCGTCCGCGGGGCAACGCACTTTCACGCGTGCGTCCGCGGCGTCCTCCTGCGGCAGCCGTCGACCCAATATCGGTCGGCTCCTGTGACGTCCTCCCTCCCTGTCGCCCGCCGGCGCAAGCGTTCCGGTCGATCGAGGCTTCAGCGGTGGGTGAGGCATGCGGTGGCTCGCCAGTCGGCCATCTCCCAAGTCGCGGCTATCGAGCCCGACGAAACTCTCTACAGCCTGTTCGATATGTCGACTAGCTCTGTAGAGACTACATCCGAGTGCAACATCAGTGATCCCGCGGCGGAGGTCCTGATGGTCGATGGACCTCGCAGTCCTCCCGGCTTCCCCCGCGCTGACGGTGGCGACGGTGGAGGCGATCCGTCGCATGCCCATGAGGAGTACCTCCCCGAGCCCCTCTCTTCGCAGCAGAGGGAAGAACTTCGCCGCCGGAATATGGATGCACTTCACACTCCTATCGTTGGAGAAACCCCCGAGGCCCGGGCCATGGAGAACGCGCGCCTGGCCAACCTGGCTGAGCGCACTCGACTGAACAACCTCCAGTGCGTACTCGACAAGCGTGCACGTCAGTGGGTTCCAGAATCCAGTCGACGTCAGCTCCTTCCACCTCCAACTCAGGTATATCGAACTACGATCCAGAATCTTACAGCTGCAGCTCGAATAGCAGAGTCAATTCAGCCCTCCCAGTCAGAAGCTGGCAGAGGTCTAATGCAGATCAGAGCTTTACTCCGGGCAGCGGGAGAACAGAATACAGCTGTGTCACAGTCGCGAAATAGGATCCATAGCAGGTCCGTTATGGCAGATACAATCCAGTCGATCGCCCCCGAGGCGTGAGGGACGTGGAGACCGGCGAGATCAGCACAAAAACCATGAGCAGTATGATCACCGACTCGATCATGATGATCGTCATCGAGTGCCCACGCCTCCCCCAAGGAGTGGGTCATACATGCCTCGGCAGCACGATGACAGACGCCCTCACAGTGTTGGGCGAAGGATTACAGTCGACCCTAGGGGGCCAGGCTTTGATGCGAGATCTATTCTCGTTCAGGGTTTGGTCGACAGAAACAGAGCTCACAGAGAGGGTCATGATAGAGATTTACCAACCAGCAGCAGAGTGCATGTCTCAGGTCCCGAGTGCTTCAGCAGAGCTATCAGGGCCGCAGTGATTCCTCCCAACTTTAGGTTGGCGAATGGAGTCAGTAAGTTCACTGGTGAGTCCAAGCCTGACACTCGGCTTGAGGACTACCGAGTGGCTATTCAGATTGGCGGTGGCAATGATGAAGTGGCCATGAAATACCTTCCTTTGATGTTGGAGGGCTCGGCCAGAGCATGGCTGAATCAGTTAGCACCCAGCAGCATTTACTATTGGGAAGATCTTGCCCGAGTGTTTGTCAGAACATTTGAGGGAACATGCAAACGGCCAACAGGGTTGACAGAGCTGCAATCTTGTGTGCAGAAGCCGAATGAAACTTTGAGGGATTATATCCAGAGATGGATCATGTTGCATCACACGGTGGAGAATGTGTCTAATCACCAAGCAGTTTGTGCCTTCAAAGAAGGCGTCAAGTATCCAGAGTTGAATCTGAAGTTCGGTCGGACCGGAGACATGTCTCTGAGTCGAATGATGGAGATTGCCACCAAGTATGCTAATGGTGAAGAGGAGGATCGGCTCCGGAGTGGCAAACACAAAACAGTCGCCCATGAAACCGGAGGAGGAAACTCCAGTCGGAAGCAGAAGCGCAAAGCCGAGCCAGCTGCTCCTGGAGAAACCTTAGCCGTCACTCAGGGAAAATCCAAAGGGAAGCCCAAAGGGCCATGGAACCCTAAGAAAATAAAAGATCAAGATGGAAATGATGTGCTGGATTTGCCATGTCACATCCACACAAAGAAAGATGAAGAAGGTAAAATCATTTACCCGAAGCATACCACTCGACAGTGTCGGCTCCTAATCCAGCAGTTCCGAGAGAAACAGCCCAAAGACAAGGAAAAAGAGTCAGACAAAGTTGAAGATAAGGAGGAAAGTGACGATGGTTACCCTCACGTCAAATCCACTCTGATGTTTTTTGCTGATGTCGAGAGCAAAAGTCGACTGAAAGTCATCAACAGAGAGGTGAACATGGTCGCTCCGGCGACACCCAATTATTTGAAATGGTCTCAGACTGCTATCACATTCGACCAGTCCGACCACCCGACACACATAGACACCCCTGGGAGGCAAGCTTTGGTGGTCGACCCAGTCGTCGAGGGCACTCGATTGACTAAAGTTCTGATGGATGGGGGCAGTGGCCTGAATATTCTGTATGCAGAGACGCTGAAAGGGATGGGCATTCCGATGTCCAGACTCAGTGAAAGCAATATGAGTTTCCATGGAGTCATTCCAGGCAAGAAGGCTAAATCACTCGGCCAAATTGCTCTTGACGTGGTTTTCGGTGATTCTAAGAATTACCGCAAAGAAAAGTTAACATTTGAAGTTGTGGATTTCCAGAGCGCTTATCACGCTATTCTGGGCTGGCCAGCTTATGCACGTTTTATGGCTCGACCATGCTATGTGTACCTCAAACTGAAGACGCCTGGTCCTAAGGGTGTGATCACTATCACTGGAAATAGAAAGAAGGCAGAAGAGTGCTTCCAGAAGGGCTCGAAGATCGCCGATGCGCAGATGGCAGTAGTGGAATTGCAGGAGTATCAGAAAAATGCAGATCCGAGTGATTTGTTGCGAGCTAAGAAGCCTGCAACGGATTCAGCATTTCAGTCGTCCGGTGAAACGAAACCGATTCATATCCACCCGACTGATCCCAATGCTGCTCCGACCCACATTTCAACAACACTCGACTCCAAATAGGAAGAAGCGCTCATCCAATTCCTCCGTGAGAACTAGGACATCTTTGCATGGAAACCTTCTGACATGCCAGGTGTTCCCAGGGGACTGGCTGAGCATCGTTTGCGAGTCGACCCAAAAGTAAAACCGGTCAAGGAACATCTTCGACGGTCCGCCGTACAGAAGAGAAAAGCAATCGGTGAAGAAGTGGCTCGGCTCCTGGCAGCTAAGTTTATTCGAGAGATTTATCACTCCGAGTGGTTAGCTAATGTTGTCATGGTCCCTAAGAAGGACGTCTCACTTCGCATGTGCATTGACTTCAAGCATATCAATCAGGCCCGCCCGAAGGATCACTTTCCTCTCCCTCGCATCGATCAAATAGTCGATTTGACTGCGGGGTGTGAGTGTTTGTCCTTTTTGGAGGCCTATTCCGGGTATCATCAGATCCGTCTGTATGGACCCGATGAGATTAACACAGATTTCATCACCCCATTCGGGTGCTTCTGTTATGTCACTATGCCATTTGGCCTGGAGAATGCTGGAGCCACATTCATGCAGATGATTCAGAAGTGTTTACTCACTCAAATCAGTCGGAATGTGGAAGCATACATGGATGACATTGTGGTCAAGTCACGTAAAGGTTCCGACCTACTGGCTGACCTTGCTGAAACCTTTGCCAACCTCAGGAGGTATGATATCAAGCTTAATCCATCGAAGTGCACGTTTGGAGTTCCAGGAGGAAAATTACTCGCTTTTCTCGTTTCCGAACGAGGGATCGATGCTAACCCCGAGAAAGTCAGTGCCATACTCCGGATGAAACGCCCTGTGCGTGTGCATGATGTCCAGAAGCTTACTGGTTGCTTGGCCGCCCTAAGTCGATTCATTTCTCGACTCGGTGAGAAGGCACTGCCTCTCTACCGACTGATGAAGAAGTCAGATAATTTCAAGTGGACTCCTGAAGCTGATGCAGCATTTGCAGAGCTAAAAGCCCTGCTTTCCACCCAGCCGGTGCTTGCTGCCCCAATCAGCAAAGAGCCTTTACTGCTTTATATAGAAGCCACTGGACAAGTCGTCAGTACAGTACTTAAGGTCGAGCGGGAAGAAGAGGGAAAAGCCTATAAAGTTCAGCGCCCGGTTTATTATGTTTCTAAAGTTCTGACTCCGTTGAAGCAGAGATATCCACACTATCAGAAGCTTGTTTATGGAATTTACATGACCACAAAGAAGGTTGCACACTATTTCTCTGACCGCTCTATTACAGTCTTCAGCGACGCTCCATTGTCGGAGATTCTGCACAACAGAGATGCAACTGGTCGAGTGGCATAATGGGCGATTGAACTCCTTCCCTTAGATATCAAGTTCGAGGCAAAGAAAGCTATCAAGTCCCAAGCAATAGTAGATTTCCTCGCCGAGTGGATCGAACAGCAACTGCCAACTCAAGTTCACTCGGAGCACTGGACCATGTTCTTTGATGGTTCCACGATGCTGAATGGTTCTGGTGCTGGGGTGGTACTGGTATCCCCCCGAGGAGACAAGCTCAGATATGTCCTCCAGATTCACTTTGATTCCTCCAATAACGAAGCAGAATATGAAGCACTCTTATATGGGTTGCGTATGGCCATTTCACTCGGCATCCGTCGCCTCATGGTCTATGGCGACTCAGATTTGGTGGTCAATCAAGTGATGAAAGAGTGGGACGTCAGAAGCCCAGCCATGACTGGTTACTGCAATGCGGTGAGAAAGTTGGAAAAGAAGTTTGAGGGGTTAGAGCTTCATCATATACCCCGACTGAAGAATCAAGCAGCCGATGATTTGGCGAAGATAGGTTCCAAGAGAGAAGCCATTACCAGCAATGTGTTTTTGGAACACATTCACACACCGTCAGTTCAGGAAGATCCTTTCACTGAAGAGCCCCCGCAACCTAAGAGCGCCACAGATCCGACTGAAGTCGAGGTCCCAGCCGTGGTCGACCTAATCATGGAGGTTCTGGTCATCACTCCCGACTGGACAGTGCCTTACATCGTGTACATCCTTAAGAAGGAACTCCCAGAGGATGAAGAAGAGGCTCGACAGATCGTCCGTCGATCCAAAGCCTTTACTGTGATAAGGGGACAATTGTTTAGGGAAAGTGTGACTGGGGTCAGTCAGAAATGCATAACGCCAGAAGAAGATCGAATTATCGTCAACGACATCCACTCGGGGACCTATGGTCACCATGCGTCCTCTCGGGCCATTGTGGCTAAAGCATACCGAGCCGGGTTTTATTGGCCACGAGCAAATGAATGGCGAAAGATATAGTCAACAGATGTGAAGGTTGCCAGTTTTACTCTGATATGTCTCACAAGCCAACTTCAGCCTTGAAGACCATTCCCCTCGTCTGACCCTTTGCTGTTTCGGGATTGGATATGGTTGGACCACTGAGAACTGGTAGGAGCGGCTTCACTCATGTGCTTGTAGCAGTCGACAAGTTTACCAAATGGATTGAAGCTAAACCTATCAAGAATCTTGAAGCCAGCACCGTTGTCAGCTTCATCAGAGAATTGACGTTCAGATATGGAGTTCCGCACAACATCATCACTGATAATGGGTCGAACTTCAATTCTGATGAGTTTAGAGCTTTCTACGCTTCTCAAGGCACATGAGTCGACTATGCTTCAGTCGCTCACCCGCAGTCAAATGGACAAGCAGAAAGAGCAAACGACCTAATTCTCAAGGGACTGAAACCCCGACTGATGCGTGATCTCAAACACGCAGCATGCGCCTGGGTCGATGAACTTCCATCAGTTCTGTGGGGATTGAGGACAACTCCCAATCGGTCGACTGGACGAACTCCTTTCTTTTTGGTCTATGGAGCTGAAGCTGTTCTACCAAGTGACTTGCTCCACAACGCACCCCGAGTCGAGCTCTTCTCTGAAGAGGAAGCAGAACAGGCCCGACAAGATTCAGTTGATCTCTTAGAGGAGGAAAGAGAGATGGCCTTGATCCGGTCGACCATTTATCAGCAAGACTTGCATCGATTCCACGCCAGAAATGTGAGTGGTCGAGCCTTTCAAGAGGGAGACTTGGTTCTTCGAGTGGATCAACACATCTGTCGCCCCTGCTTGGGAAGGCCCCTTCATTATCACCAGAGTTCTCCACAATGGAGCATACCATCTTTACAATATCGAGCATCAGAAAGACGAGCCACGAGCTTGGAATGCGGAGCTGCTCCGCCCCTTTTATACTTAAGTACTCACTCGGATGAGATGTAATAAGAAATACCTTTGTAGTTTATTTATCAAAGACAAGAGCTTTATAGTCTTTATAAATGATTGTTGTTGCTTTTGTTTCCGTTTGAAATCCCCCAGTGGGTGACTTAGGTGTGAATCCGTTTCGCCTAAGTTCGAAAAATTCTACCAAGTGGTGAGCAAGCCTCTCACTCAAGGATTTAGCTGTGAATCCGTTTCGCCTAAGTTCGAAAATTCCTACCGAGTGGTGAGCAAGCCACTCACTCGGGGGCTTAGCTGCGAATCTGTTTCCACTAAGTTTGAAAAATCCTACCGAGTGGTGAGCAAGCCTCTCACTCGGGGGCTTAGCTGCAGTCCAGTACTCACCTAAGTTTAAAACTATCCTACCGAGTGGTGAGCAAGCCTCTCACTCGGGGGCTTAGCTGAAGTCCAGTACTCCCCTAAGTTTGAAAAATCCTACCGAGTGGTGAGCAAGCCTCTCACTCGGGGGCTTAGCTGCAGTCCAGTACTCGCCTAAGTTTGAAAAATCCTACCGAGTTCTGAGAAAGCCTCTCACTCGGGGGCTTAGCTGCAGTCCAGTACTCGCCTAAGTTTGAAAAATCCTACCGAGTGGTGAGCAAGCCTCTCACTCGGGGGCTTAGCTGCAGTCCAGTACTCGCCTAAGTTTGAAAAATCCTACCGAGTCGTGAGCAAGCCTCTCACTCGGGAGCTTAGCTGCAGTCCAGTACTCGCCTAAGTTTGGAAAATCCTACCGAGTGGTGAGCAAGCCCCTCACTCGGGGGCTTAGCTGCAGTCCAGTACTCGCCTAAGTTTGAAAAATCCTACCAAGTGGTGAGCAAGCCTCTCACTCGGGGGCTTAGCTGCAGTCAAGTACTCGCCTAAGTTTGAAAAATCCTACCGAGTGGTGAGCAAGCCTCTCACTTGGGGGCTTAGCTGCAGTCTAGTACTCGCCTAAGTTTGAAAAATCCTACCGAGTGGAGAGCAACCCTCCCACTCGGAGGCTTAGCTGCAATCCAGTACTCGCCTAAGTTCGAAAAATCCTACCGAGTGGAGAGCAACCCTCCCACTCGGAGGCTTAGCTGCAGTCTAGTACCCGCCTAAGTTTAAAAAATCCTGCCGAGTGGAGAGCAACCCTCCCACTCGGAGGCTTAGCTACAGTCCAGTACTCGCCTAAGTTTGAAAAATCCTACCGAGTGGAGAGCAACCCTCCCACTCGGAGGCTTAGTTGCAGTCCAGTACTCGCCTAAGTTTGAAAAATCCTGCCGAGTGGAGAGCAACCCTCCCACTCGGGGGCTTAGCTGCAGTCCAGTACTCGCCTAAGTTTGAAAAATCCTACCGAGTGGAGAGCAACCCTCCCACTCGGGGGCTTAGCTGCAGTCCAATACTCGCCTAAGTTTGAAACACATCCCTATCCGCAAGGACGACGAGGTGCAGGTCGACTGCAACCTTCTCCTTCAGAGCTACGCCACAAGTACAAAGTGCGCTCCATCCCGATCCGCAAGGACGACGAGGTGCAGGTCGACTGCAACCTTCTCCTTCGGAGCTACACCACAAGGACAACGTGCCCTCCATCCCGATCCGCAAGGACGACGAGGTGCAGGTCGACTGCAACCTTCTCCTTCGGAGCTACGCCACAAGTACAACATGCGCTCCATCCCGATCCGCAAGGACGATGAGGTGCAGGTCGACTGCAACCTTCTCCTTCGGAGCTACGCCAGAAGTACAACGTGCGCTCCATCCCTATCCGCAAGGATGATGAAGCGCAGGTCGACTGGAGTCATCGCCTCAGAGCTGCATCTCGAGCACAAATATTATTCCGAGTGAAGAACAAAGTCCACTCGAAGGCAAACGCAAGCATATTCAGAAATAATCCAAGTTCGGATAAATCCTAAAGTTTTGGACGACGGATCAAAAGTATTCGAGCATCAAGCCCGAATAAGTTTAACGGTTACATAATCACTCGGCATTCCGAGGCAAATAAAGATGAAGCATAATGTTTTTCGGTCACGCATCAGGAGAAGGACTGGCTGGGTCGCAGAAACTGTCAAGGTCAATGCTGTCTGCAATGCGAGTGGCGGCGTCAAGGAAGGTGTCCATGAAAGACTGGAAAGTGTGCTTCTTCGTGTTAGCAACCTTGAGCTCTGCCAGCTTGTCTTCTTTGACATCCTTGCAGTGCACTCGGACCTGAGACAGGGCGACATCAGCACCATAGCGAGCGGATGACTTCTTCCATTCTTGCACGCGCTCGGGGATTTGATTCAGTCGAGCCATCAGGGACTCGAGATCTTGAGACAGTTCCGCCTGAGGCCAAAGTTCAACATCAACCCGAGTCATCGCAGCTTTCAGGCGGGCAAGATAAGCAACCGCGTTGTCCATACGAGATTCCAACTGCAACACGTTCATCGCAACATCATCCTTGACTAGATAGTTGATGGGATCAAGACCCGTCTCGACCCGCCCAGTTTCTGCTTCAAAGTCTTGGCAAAATTCTGCACAGTCGAGTGAATGATGAGTCAACGGTACAATTAGACTTGTCAGTCGACAGAAATAAGACAGATTAATTAGTACCTTCAAGTTTCAAGACCAACTTTGCAGCAAGTTGGCCCAGATAAGACTCTAGCTCTCCATTCTTGGCCTTGAGACTTCCAAGTTCTTCGGCCAGTTTCTCCTTGTCCTTCTTTAGTCGCTCGATCTCCTGATTGGCGTCAGAAACAACAGTCTTCATCTTGGAGTTTTCTTCTTCTAACTTGCCGACTGAAGCAAGCTTCTTGTCAGCAAGCGCTGTCTTCTCGCGCGCCTCCTTCTGTGCTGCAGCAAGATCCAGATCCTTCTTCTCCAAAGCCTGCTTCATTTTCTCTAAAGTAATAACATTCTTCAGACGGGCTTGGAGTTGGCGGTTTTCACTACATACATCTGCTCGAGTGAAGCCACTCGGTTCAAAAATGGAAAGGAAAAGTGCCAGCATCGGGATATAAAGTTGGCGATTGGCTACCTCCCATGGCAGCTACTTCGTCACAAGCGGTCTTGAGATTCTTCTTGGCCAATTCCAGATCAAGGTTGAGGCTGATTTGTTGTTTGTTCATGGCAGAGAGCTGAGCCCCAAGATCACAAGATTTCTGCAGTTACAGCCATATCAGTCGACAGAGATAAAAAGGCATCACAATGGTAGCTACTCTAAGACTACCACCGAATCAAACATTCAATGGCAGTCTCGGGGACTACACCCAGTGGGTGCACTTAGCATGCCCCCACTGATTCTCAGACCACAGTCGACTGCCCGCAGTCAACTATGGTCTCGGGGACTACACCCAGTGGGTGCACTCAGCGCGCCCCCACTGGTTTTGGCTCCACTCGGTATGGTCTACCCAGCTCGAGTTGCAAAAAGAAAGAGAGAGTTCCTATTATCAGACAACAGTCGACTGCCCGCAGTCAACTATGGTCTCGGGGACTACACCCAGTGGGTGCACTCAGCGTGCCCCCACTAGTCCAAAGATTCAGTTCGAATCGACACAAAGAGACATACAATTTCAAAAACAGCCACACCCAGTGGGTGATCAGATAGAAAGTACGGTCGGCCGGAAGTCAACTAACCTGGACATTGGCCTGCAGAGCAGCTCCGACGTTGAAGGCTACCTGACTAGCCTCATGCACCACCTTCATTTGCCCCATCACAAGATTCAATTGATGAAGAGCTTCCTTGGCAGCAGCCGGTGGATCGTCCGGAGTTTGATATGCAATAAAAAGTGATGAAGGCAGAGCAACCGAAGCAACCGCCAGATCTGAAGCAGGGAGTTGTATCAGTGTAGCAGAAGTCTGGGCAGCTGATCCAGAGGGGCAATCAGTCGACAGCGGAACAGTGAAGGTGACGTTGGTTCGAGCCGGATCTGTCAGTCGCTCGACCGTCGTCCCAGGCATCGCAGTCGACCGAGGAACCTGGACTTCAGGTGCCTTCCATCCCAGTTCCTTGTCCTTCCTCCTCCTCCCTCTCAGTGGTACTTCTTATTCATCGTTTGGGAGCACAACAACATCTCGTGGAACTGCAACAAACAGAGAAAGCCATAAGGACAACTGGCAAACCATCCAGTCAACCAAATGAATTCAAATCGGGCAGACTTACTGGCTTTGGAGGTGATGGCGTCGTCAACTTCCTCGTCGGCTGGAGTCTTGTCAATATCCATATCAGTCGCAACTAAGGTTGGGCTATACAGGTTCATCACCCACTCGGTCAGAACAAGAACACCGGTCGGAACAGGAAAATCGATCGGAACAAGAAAATATGAGAAGAGCGTTTACCCAGAGGCAACAGGGACGTCCATCTTGATTCTAGGCAAGGTCTTCTGAGCCTTCGAAGGATTGGCTTTGGGTTGCTTGGTGATCTTCTCAGTCAAATCTGGAGTCGGGGACCGAGCGCGCTTGTGAGATGGAGCACTCGACGCCACAGCTTTGCCGCGCCTGTTCGCGGGATCATGGCGCTGCTTGGATCGACGTTCAGAGCGAGGCGTTGAGTAGGCTACCTCCTCATCGTCCGACTTGTCGCTCTCATTTTCATCATCATCAGCTGGGGACTCCCACTCGCCGCTCTCCTCAACACAGTCCTCGCCCTCTTGGTCTTGCTCCAGAGCTTGTTCACCATTGGGCATCGAATACATCTCCGTGTAGATCTGCAAAACAAGAGACCGATCATAAGTCAGTCGGAACAACAATCAGTCGGAAAATACGTTCAAAAATTCAGTCATGATGACCAAACCTTCTCTGGCAGGTTGCTGTTGCTGAAAGGGTCAACTCTCCTAGCACCCCTGGGGTTGTCCTTGTTCCCGGTGATACCCATCAACCACTCGGCTACGGTTTTGGCCTCCACCTCCTCCGGATGAACCCGAGCGGTGTCACCAGCCCCGGAGTACATCCACATGGAATGGTCACGAGCTTGGAGGGGTTGGATCCGCCGACTGAGGAACACCTCAATCAGGTCCATACCAGTGACACCTTGGTTGATCAGTTGGACTACTTTCTCAACTAGCAGGCCTGTCTCCGCCTTCTCCGCAGCAGTCACTTTCAAGGAAGATGGAGTTTGAACACGGTCTAAAGAAAAAGGAGGAAGCCCGGTCGACTGGCCTAGGGTCGCGATGTCCTGGCATTAGAACCAGGTCGACTGCTAGCCCCTGACCGACTCCGGAAGAGTCATCGGAGGAAAAGAGCTCCTCTTCCTCTTTTGAATGCCCAGACCCCCACACATCTGGATAACGTGGGTTTTCTCCTCTTTCAAGTTCGCTTTCTTCACAGTTTGGGATCGGATGGTAAAGATGTGCTTGAAAAGACCCCAGTGCGGTCGGCACCCCAGGAAGTTCTCACACATGGAGACGAATGCAGCGAGATATGTGATGGTATTGGGGGTAAAATGGTGGAGTTGGGCACCAAAGAAATTCAGGAAACCCCGAAAGAAGGGATGTGGTGGAAGCGAGAAGCCGCGGTCGACATGAGTGGCGAGCAGAACACACTCACCCGGTCGTGGCTGCGGCCCCGTTTCCCCCCTCGACAGGCACGCAGACTTATGGACGATCAGCCCTAACTCGGCCATATCATCCAAGTCTTCCTACCGAAGCGAAGATTGGACCCAGTCTCCTTGGATCCAACCCGACGGCAGCCCCGAGCGCGACGAAGACCCCAGATTCATTTTCTTGCTCTTCGCCGCTCCTGTCGCCTTCTTCGCACGCTCTAGCGCCGCCGTGTTGTCCTTCCCCATGGCGGTAGAGCGACGGTGTCGAGAGTGATTGGGCTGGGCGAAGCGGAGATGTGAGAGGAAGAAGAAGGGGAATGGGCACGCACAGTGCAAACGCCTCGGCCTCGCCGCTTTTAAAGGCCTACTTCCGAGTGGCTGATGCATGGGCCCGAACGATCCTATCAAATCCCCCCAACAGTTGCACACGGGATACGTGGCGAAAAAGGTGGCGCGGAAATCGAAAAGTCCTATTTATCTACTCCACTTACCGCGGAGCGCTCCGCCTAGCGCGCTTCCACCAAAATTTCAAATCCCGTGAAATCCGGGATCCTTCGCAACCGATCACGCCAAAGATTTCATGTCAGAGATATTGCTCGGCGGATGTCGTTATAAAAACCGGTCGGCAATTTCTGAATCGATCAAGGCGACTGAAGCGAAGTTGAAGTTCTAACAACTAGCCTGCACTTGGAGATAAAGACAAGACAAATCAAGAGCAAAAGCAAGATCAACTCCATCCTTCTTTTTCACTCAAACCTCGATCCATTCGGGGGCTAATGATGTGGACATAAACCTATGGTAGGGTAATAGGCCTGACCTATACGTCCTACCTAAGGTCCTTGTCCTAAGAACAAAGAAGTTCAAGAATCAGAAGAAGGGATCCAGCAAAGGTGTCGAATGAAGTCCACTCGACCTGCCATTCACTCAGAGACCTCTCTTATCTAGGTTACTCGACCATGAAACCACTCGACATATTAGAAGACCTAAAGCCACTCTGCGCAGCAACGGTCGGGCATTTATCCATATATTTAATGATCATTTGTAGCACTTCAATATAGGCGTTACCTGTAACGCCACCTATTTATGTACATTGAATCCTATGTAACGGAGGGGAGCTGGGGTCCTGGCGCACTCTATATAAGCCACCCCCCTCCTCCGGGACAAGGGTTCGTACTCCCTGTAACTCACACGCATATAATCCAGTCGACCGCCTCCGGGCTCCGAGACGTAGGGCTATTAATTCCTCCGAGAAGGGCCTGAACTCGTAAAACTTGCGTGTACAACTCCTCCATAGCTAGGATCTTGCCTCTACATTCCTACCCCCCTATTCTATTGTCAGACTTAGAACCACGACAACGCATGCGATGATCATTAATCGGGACAGCTGTAGGAATAGCACGAGGGTGTAACGTGGGTACAGCGGAAGAGTCAGACGAAGGAGCATGGGTGGGTGGTGGAGCGGGAGGAGGGGTCGGGGGTGTTGGGGAGGGACACTACAAAAAAATACACTTCCGTGATGATACATGTTTGTCACAGTAGGTCGCGTTTTTTGTCATGCATGTACATCCATGGCAAATTTATGACAGAATCAAGATAGTCATACCTGTGCTGTCGTAGAAGTGTTCCATGACATTACCAAAATTATCATCACGGAAGTGTCCACTTCCATGACGATAAATCGTGCGTCACAGAAGTGCTTTCGTCAAGGGTGACCGACACGTGGCATCCACCGTAACGGAACACCATTAAGCTATCGGGTCGAGTTTTGGATCCGATAACCCGTTAACAGCCCCGACCAATGGGAAATTTCCACGTGTAAAATTCTTATTGGCCGGACGAAACACGTGTCAGCTCGTCAGTGGGTCAGATAGGCGCCTATGATACAGCGACACGTGGCACGACCCAACAGAGGCCCATTCCTGTGAAAAGGTCGGCCCGTTTGACTTGGTCAAAAGGTGGCGGGCCGTCCCATGGAAAGCCTGTTAACGGCATGTTCGCATATAGCCCATTTACAGCCCGCTAACCCAAGGCCCGTTACGCCCTATCCGAATTAGGCCCAGTAGCGTCATCTGGTCCATCCAATATGATTCCAGCCCGTTTTCACTTCTGGCCCATGTATGGCCCATGATGTCTTTCGGCCCATATGAGGCACTATGTAACTCTTGGCCTATTAACGGCCCGTGGTGAAACTGGCCCGTAATGAACAGTGTATCACTTTACACCCATTAACGGCCCGTGGTGAAACTGGCCCGTAATGAACAGTGTATCACTTTATACCCATTAACGGCCCGTTATTCCGTTGGGCCGTTTCCAGCCCATGTTATCTTTCGGCCTTCTCAGAGCCCATTTATTCTTGGGCTCATTTCCAACATTCGTTTACTTACGGCCTGTTACTGTCATTTTCTGCTTGTGAGCCAAATTCAGCCCGTGGTTACAGTCGGCCCATTTGTGGTCCGTTAATACGTTGGGCCGTTTTCATACCGTCATCAAATACGGCCTATTAACGACGGCCCGTTACGGTCGGCCCATGAACGGACGATTCCAACTCTAGTCCGTTTATGGCCATAATGCGGCCTGTTATTGGCCCATGTTTGGCCAATCGATCATACGGCCCGTATAAGCCCCATTGATGATACGGCCCATAGAACGCCCATTGTTTCTACGGCCCATAGAATGCCTAATGTTTCTACGGCCCGTAGAAGGTCCACTGTTTCTACGGCCCGTAGGAGGCCCAGTGTCACTACAGTAAATATTAGCCCATGGTTATTGTGGCCTAGTTTTAAAAAATAGGTTATTGCAGCCACTAGCTAACCACGGAAAAAGAACTGCAATGACTACAAGCAAACAAATAAACAGGACAACAAGGAAATAAATAAGCAAGCAACTAACGCTAGGCTATCACGGCTATTACACATATTACATCCACTGGGCATCAAAGTTCGCCATTAGTGCAAATATAGGGAACAAAGCAGCATATCATATACACTGGCCGTCAAAATTGGCCACCAGTGCAAATAAACGCGACAGCAAAACAAGAGCATAACTAAAACAACTTTAGAAGAGCTCAAGAAACGTTATCCTGGGTATCCACCATGCTGGCAATAAGCTTAGCAAGCTGATTAGCTTTGTCCTGTTTGGCGCTAAAATCCTCCAACGCTTGCTGTTGCACAAGAAATTATGCATCCGAATGCTCCAGGGACTTCCGCAATCCTTCTGCTTCTTGTCGCAGCACAGCTGATCGATGTCTTTCAGCTTGTAGTTGAGACTCAAGAAACCGAACTGATTCAGACAGTGAGTTTGAATAGCTTGTGCAAGCGGTAGTGGCCAGTAACTCCAACACTAAACCAAGACAAAATGTGTCACTATCCTGAACCTTATCTGCATTACTTACTTTACCGTTGCTTAATAAGGCACTCTTCCCCAATATTCTGTCAGCATTCTAAAAGAAGAAACAAGCAGACATATAACAAGTTTAGCATGTACTAGTATATGAAACTCATTTCGGTGAACCAGTTCATTAGTAAGGTGGACATGATTAAACTACCAAGTCTTCTATTGCCAAGTACTAGTACATAATAAAAGCATCAAACAAACATATATCTATGTCCTATGGTAGCAATGGAATCTTAAATTAGAATAGTTGTTCTTCAGGTTTAGGCACTTGTTCTACATGAACAGAGTACAGTAAGACACAAGAATATAATACTTAAAAATAGAAAATGAGCTCATAGACCTTACCACATTCTTGGTTCGGGACCAGTACAGAACAAGGTGTTCCCAGTCATCGTCCAGTAAACGTGTCTCAAGAGAACGTAAGGGAATTTGATGAGTTTCTTTGCCGGTGAAGTACGTTTTCTTCAGGTAATTCCGATACTGCCACCAAGCATTCATGAAGATAGCAGAGGTATTAGCACAGGTTACCTCATCCTGAGTTTCCAAATCGGTCCTTCACTATAGAGAAAAATGGGAAAATTTGCTGTATTATAACCATCATGGAGGTAGGATGTATGGGACGAAGCAAAGTAATTGCCATGAATAACATTACTTACACATAACTCCTGGACAAACACCTGCAACTGGCATTTTCCTTCATCTTCAGTATAATATTTCCAAGATGGGAAGATACGCACATACGATTTAAGAACATCAAATGCGATAGATGCTAAACTACGACTAGCTGGTTGTGCTTCCTCCACAGGAATAGGTGTACTAACTGGTGGAGTTGGGGTTCGCCGTGATAGTACTGGCCCTTTGGGCACTGGAGCTGCCTTACTAACTGCTCTCGTTTGGGAGCTCTATGGTGGAGATGGTGTTGTGTCAACAAGAACTGGGTTACTATCGGCCGGGGTTGGGGTTAGATTGGGTGAAGCTGGTTCTCTGTCCATCGCAGTAGGGGTACAATATGTGAGAGTTTGGGTTATGTGTGGTAGGGCTGGTTCTTGTGCATGTACAACCGGGGTGCTATCTCCACCAAGAGGTAGCACTGTTTTATTTGAAGACCGTATTTTTAGTCCGCTAGATACTGGCATCACCCGCTCCAATTCAAATGGCTGATAAACAGGAAACATAATTGAATGTACAGACATTGTATGAGAGACAGATGCAATAGATAGTGTGGAAAAAAGAGGGCATGAAATAGTTGACATGTATATTGTTTAACTAAAACGGATAGCATGACATAATTTCACATATATGATGTCTATCTAAACTGGATAGCATAGCATAACATAATTCAAAGATATGATGAATAACTAAACAGGATCGCATGACATAATTCACCTACATGTTATCTAAGTAATCAGGATCGCATCATTTAATTCACATATGTGATTTATATGCTAAAAAGAGGGCATTCGATATGATGTCTGAACTAAGAACATGGTGTTGAATATTGTGTATATGATGTCTAAACTATGCAATGCAAGACACCGTATGCATGATATGAGCAGTATAACCGTGCCAAGTTAGAGCATACACCTCAGTGGGGAAATAGGACTGGTCATCTGTCTCTGAATCCATCTCTGAGGAGCTATCGGGACCCAACAAGAGATCTGCTTCGACAGGTAGCACTGTCTGCTCTGAAGGCCTTGTTTTCACTCCAGATTTTTCCATCTCCCACCCAAATGGTTGATTCACAGGAAGAGTAGTTTAATGTACAAACATTGTTGACAAATGGAAATGTAATGAAGAAAAGGATGGGCAAGATATCATTCAAATATATGATGCCTGGTTAAACAGGATGGCATTGCACATTTCACATATATTATGGCTGGCTAAAAGACATGAGACTGCATAATTCCCATATATGATATAGAAACTAAATAGGTGGCATTACAGAACATGTCTAAACTAAGCAGATGACATATATGATGTCAAAAGTAGGCACTGCAAGGCAACATGTGCATGATATAACCAACATCATCATGCCAAGGTAGAGCAAACACCTTGGGGGGTAAATAGGAGTGGTCAGTGGCGTTTGAATCCACCTCAGAACAGATATCTTCCTCTAGATTACAATCTGGAGAGGGGTGGGGAGGGTTTGACATTGAACCCACCATGGAGCGATGTCTGCATGACATTGTATTGCCGCACAAAACTCTTCTCTTTTTCTCTACATGTTCAGCATGACTGTGTACAATATCTGACATGCATACGAAAAAAATATGGTGAGATTATGTAAGGAGAGCATGCAGAAATTTAGAGTGATGGTAACAACCAGTGGATCGATGTTTTTCCGTTGAACCAAAATAGCCCTAATGGATCGACGTGAATGTATAGTAATAAGTGATGCAACAAGTGTACAACCTCTTTGCCGTAGCCGTGTCAACCTCAACATCATTGGGTTGGTCCCTGAAGCAGTTGAGGCAGAGGTGTGGAGGAAGATCTGAGGAATCTGTAGACGGCGTCCAGGGCACTGCTCTGTTGTGATGGATCGTTCTGTCGTTGGAGCAGCTCCGGTGAGCCGTAAGACGTCAAGGCTGAAGCAACACAAGACGGACATCGTCAATATCAAGTGGGATTCTAATAGCATCTCCAATAGATGATGTAAAATGGATGTAAAATTAACATCACCAAAAACCACTTGACTACAACAGATGAGGTAAAAACTATTGACTCTGAACTTAACTGTCGAAACTAAAATTTACTGTGGAATCTGAATGCTACTGTCGAAACTGAACACAATGGTAGCAGAGAGGCACTTGACATGTAGTTTAGGGAGGGCCTGCAGTTCATCTTTAACCTGCACCCCCCTGAGCCGCCGTCCACCACTGGCCGAACCGCCGGCCCCAGCGCCGCCTCGCAGCCTCGAAACAACTCGCCACCGCCGCCCCGGCCAGCCCTCTAGGCCCCCCGCCCCCACCCTGAACCCTAAGATAGATAGTGGGGTACCTCTCCGGCGAGCCCCCCAACCCCTGAAAATCGATTGACCCAAAAGTCGATTTAGTCGACTGAAGTGTGGCTTAATCGGAGCAGAGTAGCAGCACGAGCAAGGGGGAGAGCAGCAGCAGCAGCTGGGCGAGCGAGCGAGCGAGAGCCGGAGCAGCAGCAGCGCGAGCGAGCGAGAGCCGGAGCAGCAGCAGCAGCGTGAGCTGGAGCAGCAGCAGCAGATCCGGCTGGTATGGACGCCGCCACCGTGGAGATGTCGCCCGCGGCGTCGGCTTCAAGGTAGCCGCTCCATGGGGGTGCGGGATGGAGCACCGTCGGTGCCGGGAGGTCGAGTTAAGGAGAAGGTGCGATGCGATGAGTGTACAACCTCTTTGGTGGCGCCGAGTAGGCCTCGGCTTCGTCCGAGGAGTCGGTGAGGATGCTGCGGTTCTGGTGGAGCAGGTTAAGGCGGCGCTATGGGGATGGAGCAGCCGTGATAGACGAGGCGATCATCACAGCAGCTCCTTGGAGGTGGAGGATGGGGTGGCTGAACCGGCGGGACAGCGAGATGGACGAGGATCCTCATCTCGGGAGGTGGACGAGGGACGTCGAGTTGTTGCGGTGGACGGCATCGTTGAGGAAGAGGCTCCGGCTGGGCAGCGGTGACGTGGCAGATGGAGGAGGGTGGGGTTTTGCGGCTGGAGCGGAGAGGTTATGCGGTCTGGGATTTCAAATGGCGAAAAGGGGGCGATGGGAGGGGTGAAGCATGACTTAGGAACGCGCTTGTCCAAAATGTAGGGTGTGTTACAAAAGTACCCCCTCCCCCCACCGATTTGAACTAGCGGCCCTTTCGGCTCAGAGTTAGAAGGAGGATTTCACGTGTCGGGATTTGGCAGCTGGAGGGAGTTTTCGCGCGTGTTGTAATTTCGGGATAGCAAGGCGCGGGTTGTGAAGGCGCCAATTTTGGGAGCACGATATCTGAATTTTCGAGATATAACAAGACGCGGGTTGAATTTTAGGGACAAGCCTAACGTGTAGTAATATTGTACTTGTATGTACCAAATCAATTCGCACTTCCCTCAACCAAAAGAGAACGAAAAAAATAAAACTATTCACACCACACAAAGAGAGAGTCTTGCCCTATTTTACTATACAAATGCTATTCAAAGCTACTCCCTCCTTCCATCTATATAGGGCCTAACGCGTTTTTCGATGCTAACTTTGACCAAATATTAGAGCAATGATATATGACATGCAACTTACACAAAGCACACCGTTAAATTCGTCTGTGAAAGGTTCTTTCAATGATATAATTTTCACATTGTGCATGTCATGTACTGTTAATCTTGTCAATAGTCAAAGGCGGTCTTAAAAATCTCATTACGCCCTATATAGATGGAAGGAGGGAGTATGAATCCATGTTATGTCCGATTAAATTTTTTCGCTTGCTGTATAATGCATGTAACCTACTCATACCAACATTTTAGTGCATTCCAAATGTCTATACTACCGCTGCAATTCGAACTAAATTTGAATTCGTTTCTCTATTTCAATAAGAATCTACAATCATGATTGTTGCCAAGTTCAACCATCATAGTTTCCTTGCTATCCGCCAGATATAAATTAGACGGCCTATAATGCAGGATGGCGGGCACACCATCATCAACAACTCCGTTTTTTTATAAGAGTAGAGATAAAATATATTAAATGTAGTATACCATGTTCATAACCACACCATGTGTATCACCGTTATATATATTCACACATGCGTCGGTTTGAAACACTATGATAAATTCTTCAAATATCTGAATTCGCTTTTTTATAATGAAGTATATATGATCTATGTTCGTCTTTTACACCCACACAACCCTCTTATCTTTGTAGCTAGCGCTAACTTTCTCTTGTGCATGCACACGCCCGCATCCCTCTCACCCTCCCTCAGCATTCTCTAGCTCCATGGCGCAAATTCATCTTTTCACTTTAGGTCGTTCACCCACGGTGTGTGTAGGCCTCCCCAGCTCCTTCTTTACGGCACACATCGATCGATATGCCTCTCTAGCCAAGTGTGCCTAGCACAAATACAAGCTTCCCCTCTTCTCTTGTCACCGTCCATGCCTCACTCCCACCGCTCTTTTCATCGTTCTCGTACTCGCACACTCCTCCCCCCCTCGATATAGTATGCCTCTCGTACCACCTCCTACATGCACCCCTCTCTCTCTATCCTTCTCCTCGTGCCTCATTTGCTTCTAACACACACATGCATGTATACCGATCGATCTCCCAACATATACCTAGATCGACTTTAACTACCCCCCCATCGATCGACGTACCTCACAAGTTATGTCTCTCCTTTCTCTTACAAAGGGCGATTGATCTTCCTATGTAGTTATGTCTGCTTACCACAACCACATCGTCCCCCCTCATCATTCGTGCATGCCTCTTGACCTGTCTCTCACACGCACGTGCACAGACAACAAGCAGCCATCTCCTCTCTTATTGATATTGCGGGCGTGCCCTCCGTTTGTCTAACAAGCCTATCCCACCATTTGTTAGAAGCAACTCCACTACCACCCCCTCCAACACTCTAGCTCTGTCTCTCTCCCAACCTTATTCATCTCCTGCACATATGCATGGATGCCGATCGATCTCCCTTAATACATGAGGCAGATCGATCTCCTTAATACATAAGGTAGGCCTCTCTCCTCCTCCACACATATACCACCCATTGTACCTTTATAGTTAATTGGGCCTCCCTCTTCCCCCACCACACACCGATAGTCGAGCGCTGCAGGTAGGTATCCATGCCACAGAGACAAATTGCACATGTCCCATCTCACGTTCCAGTAGGCCAGCCACTCTATATCTTTGACGTGGGCACACACAAATTCGATGGCACTCTTTATCGATAGCGCGCGCGCACACACACACACATCATCCCTCTCTTTGATTCTATGGACACCTCAAGACGATGATACCTCCATTCTCTTCTCGTGGATCGCCCCCTCTATATATATGTTATATCCAGGACTCTATTTCACACACATTGCATATGTTACATTTTTTGATTGACCCCCCCCCCACAAAAAACTCTCAAGAACCCACACACTATATCTCTCTAGGTTTGTATCTATCTCACACAACCCCACGTAGGTGGTGTACGTATACAAGAAGAGAATAGGTGCACCGTGCACGTACTCACGCTTCGTGCCCAGCCACACCCGCGCGAGTACACGATGGAGCTCATTTCTTTACGAAATGGCAGCCCACGTGCTAATTTGAACGCCTGTAGCAGTTGTTTAACTAGGGAGGTCGTGTACCACGCATGCACGAAACAAAGTTCGACTTGACGCGTTGCCGCATTATTTTTAAATAAAGTTATAGCGCTCAATAGCACGTACACAGAATATAAAACGATTTTTATGGAGAAAAAGGTAGTCCGCTCACTATATACAATGGAGCCTGCCTGCCTGGTTTGTCGCTCTTTAGAGTATCTCACACAAGGCTCCGGTGGCCTCTCTCTCTCTCTCTCACCGTTGGTCACTGATCCGGCCGCATCCCGTTCGCCGGGGGAAAGGGAGTGCGGTGGCCTCTCTCTCTCTCTCTCACTGTTGGTCACTAATCCGGCCGCATCCCGTCCGCCGGGGGAAAGGGAGTGCGGTGGCCTCTCTCTCTCACCATTGGTCACTGATCCGGCCGCATCCCGTCCGTCGGGGGAAAGGGAGGAAGTGCATCGCTTCTCCGTTCGACGGCGTCGAGGCAGCACGTCCCGATCTGCGGTACACGCTGTTCTCTCTAACAAAGCTCCAGAGCGGCAGGGCCTACACCACCTGCTCGCAGATTCCGCCCGCCGCTGTTCACCTAGTTACATCCTGACAACCTCCAGGTATCCCCTCCGGCCTTGCTCCACTGCCCGTTTTCCCACATCGCTGCATGTGGATCTTCCATAGTTCTTTGCCCAAAACGTAGCTCGTCCGGCGTACTTTCCATATTGCATTCTCGTCCTCACACCGTTTTAGACAAACACAACCGTGTTGTTATCTTCCCTTAGGACAAGGAATATGCTTCTTTTTTGTCGTTGCATGTGTCATCGACTGTTATTGGCTAGTAATTGTTTCCTTTCTACCTCTTTTTTGCAAACAGGGCTATCCATTTCACCTCATTGCTATTGCGACCTTTTGGTGAACTGCACAAATCACTTTTTTCTTAAGAGTGTTTTGTTCAGTTGTACTAAAATGTCACACGGGCAACGTCTCTACATTTCAGTGCGACTATAGAAAGGGAGATTGGTTTTGCTCTATCCTCCTCATCCAACTCCGAGCCTAATCTTCTCCAACTAGTTAGTCTTAAGAGAGACTACAAAGGTGACCGACTTCTATTTGTGTGTTTATTGTTTCGTCAGCAGTCCTCTGTTACCGTAATCACACTTGATATCTTTGGAACAGGGACGCTCAGCTCTATTTTAGTGGAACTGCACAAAATGATCGGAATGTTGCATGCTCCAGACAGCTACTTTTTTCCCAACATGCCTTGTTGATTTAGACAGAGCTGGGGGGACGTTGCCGCCGATGAAAGTATGGATCAATTTTAATTTAACACCTTCTCCCAACTTTGTCTTCAGTTGTGATGTAATTATTAGCTCTGATCTGCTAATAATTGATATGCATTAGCAAGGAAGTTAGTTTTTTATTGTTTCTGAAAGAGCATCGATGGCAAGACACGCGAAACAAAAGCTGAAAGCTCACACCATTGTACAATTTCATGTCGCTGGAAAATTATTTGTATAGTACATCAATTATGTAAACAAATGATGGAAGCTTGATAGCATTGCCAGAAGCCTCTTCATCATCCGGGTCCATGTGCCATGCACAAAATTATACTCCTTCGTTCCTAAATATTTGTCTTTTTACAAATTTCAAACGGGCATATTTTAGAGTGTGGATTCACTCATTTTGCTTCGTATGTGTACTCCCTCCGTTCCTAAATATTCTATTCGTCTTTCCAGAGATTTCAACAAGTGACTACATACGGAGCAAAATGAGTGAATCTACACTCTAAAATATGTCTATATACATCCGTATGTGCCAGTCCATTTGAAATCTCTAAAAAGACAAATATTTGAGTAGTCACTCGTTGAAATCTCTAGAAAGACAAATACTCCGGAGTATATTTAAGAACCGAGGGGGTAGTGCACAACCGCATGGGAGACTCAGCCCGGTTGTTGCGCCGCATTAATAGTGAGTAATGAGCAGTCAAATCATAAGTCCCACCTTTCCCACTGTAAGTTGCTCTGAAGAAGCAACCATCAATACGTTCTTCTTTGAATCCACTCATACTACTCCATCCATCACTGTGTATACAACGCGCTTCAGAAAAAAGAAAAAAAATCTGTGGGACCAAGGCGACTAGCGATCGGCCTGAAAAATAGCATTGGTAGTTATAGCACGGTGTCTATTACTAGAGGGAATAATGCGTACACACATGCATGCAGTGCTTCCACCCCGGGTACACACATGCATGCACTTACTCCACTCCGTAGTAGTACAGTACATGGAGAGAAAATTGTGGACTTGATTGCGGTTACCACACCCTAATTAATTGAGCATTAAACCAAACGCGTCTAAAGTCTCTTTGGTGGTGGAAATGCATTGAGAGAAATGCATCATAATGAAGCGCGCCCTGTAAACTGTGACGGAGGGAGGAGTAGTATGAAGGTGCAAAACCAAGTACGCGTACTACTGCGCTCGGCTCTTCGCCTCTTCGTGAAGTCGAACAATGATGGTACTCCGCATGTTGGGTACTACGAGTGTATGCCTCTGACAATCTGACACCGAATGGACTGATGCATGTCCACCGAGGGTAGGCTGCATTAGTCAAAAGGCGTAAGCGAGCTTCACCTTGTCCTACAAGCTTCTCCTCGTTCTGCGAGTTGACGGGACACACCAAAAAGTAGTGCTAGTCCATACTCCCTCCTTTCCGGTTAATATGGCTTAATCTTTTTTGCAGGTAAATGAGAGAGCTTTATTCATATATAAGCATTCTTAGGACGATCAGCCAAGACACTGGTCACTAGGAAGCGAGGTACCCCGCAAAAAAAGAAGTAGGAAGAGAGGTGTTTCATCAAGCCAGCTCTCGCCCACATTCAAAGTGCAGCAAGCACGGTTCGCATGAAGATGCGTCGCGAGGTTTGCTGACCTGTTTACATGTTGAATAACAAAAAAAGAGGAAATATTACTAAGCGCTACTATTTGTAACAGGATATGGGCCAGAATTAAGCAAGAATTGTGGCGAGTGTTCCATGCAATCAACTTCCATTATCACATGCGAGAACCCTCAAAGAGAACCAAATGTGTTGAAGATTGCTTTATCACATTTTAAAATTATAATAAGAGTGCAGACGCTCCTCCATCCGGTTCCTAGTACTAGTATAGTACGTACCTTTATGGACTATAGTAGTAGTACTAATAAACTTTGCGCTTGTCTGTTCGGGAAGTCGAACAATAATAGCACTAGTAGTATAGTGTATGCTTTTGGCAATCTGACACCGAATTAACTATTGCACGTCCACCGCCTAAGAGAGGGAGAGCTTGCATTAGTCAAAAGTTTCTCCTTGTCCTGCGAGCCACCGCGCGCAAGCTTCTCCCGTCCTGCAACCTTCTCCTCGTTCGACAAGTTGACGGGACACAACAAAGTAATGCTAGTCCATACTGCCTCCTCTCCGGTTAATATGGCTTAATTTCAAACGAGATAAATACACTGTCTATCACTGTATATTTGTAAAATACGGTCAGTGGACTTCATAATACGCTCATTGCGCTCAATATATATATTTTCCGGTGTTCATACGGTCACTAGATCACCCTGATTGAGTATGTGTGTGCATGCACGTGTAGGTTGAGCACTTGAGCGTGACCGTGTGTGTTCCGTCGTGTGCTCGGACATGCATGCATTAGGGCGTCGCGCACGTTTTTGCGTCCATGTGTACGTGTGACTGTTGCATAGACGTAGGGGGAGTACGTGTAGGGGCCACTAAGGAGCAGTCAAATCACACAGTAAGTTAGTCGGAAGAAGCAACCATCATTTCACTCTTGAATGACACGTACGCAATATAAAATGGTTGATATGGAGAGAAAAAGAAAACCACTATATATACACTAGCAGGAGCCTAAGCTACAAGCCTGCTTGCTTAGGTTGCTCTCTTCACAAGCATAGAACGACGGGCCTGATCCCGCAGCTGGGGGAAACAACACTGTTCTGTGTAGACGCGGTCGACATCGGCGAGGGAGAAAACCCACGGCCGGTGCGTCCCAATCTGGGGTCACCACGGTATGGGCCGATGCCGCGTCCCAACCGCCCTTCTAGCTACAGCCCGATGTCCCAGGTAGTCCATCTTCCTTTTGGATCCGTCTTGCTCCACTGCGTAGCTCCATCTCCATGTCGATCTTTCTCTACTTCTACCGGCTTCTACTTGTGATAAGTTTATGTCTCATGAACTAGTGCCAGTACTATTATTCTAATCACACTTCTTCAATATCTTTGCCATCAGGGATGCTCAGGTCGATTTTAGTGGAACTGCACAAAAGCATTGTATGATCCGAGGGAGCCAGCCGTATTTCCTTCGACAGGTTCTACCTGGCCAGGAAATTAAATCATGTTTAGGGTTTAAGTCGTAGTGACCCCATCAGTAGTTTTTCTTTCGTACACGCTCTCACAACTTTTTTCTTTAGTTGTGAAGTAAATATTGGCTATGATCTGTGAATCATTGAGATGCATTCGCATGCGTGTTAGTTTTCCTTTGTATTTGATGGAATGTTGTAACGGGGCAACCTTGGAATAGGAATGAAAATGGAGTGGAAAAGTTTCCGTTTTTTCCGGAGAAAAAATGGAAACGGAGAGAAACCAACGTTTCGTTTCATTGGATCATGCCATCGAGCAAAACCAACGTTTAAATCACGTCTATCGTGTTCGTGTCTCACCCTCCTCCATGGCTCGACCCCACACGGTCGCTCGGCATGCCACTCACCGCACACCGAGTATACGATAACTTTCCCGCCTTCTTGTCAATGGATCGCGCCATGGAGTACTAGCACTACTGGAAGAGATTGACGAGTTGGGGGAGGACAGCTAGCTGTAGCACGGACTCCCAAGAACTTTTTACATGCATGTTGTAGACGGCTATTGCGACCTTTGAACGCGGAGCAGCCGCGTGCACCCGGAAACGGTGCGGGCGACGCTCTCTCGGCCGGCGCGCCGCTTCAATGCCGGCGCCAGTGAGAGGTCGCATCCGCTCTGGCCGGGCATGAATGCGGCACTGACCGTTTCGGGCGGGAAGCACGCGCGGGTGATGAAGAGGGTTCGGGTTGGTCAGGACCGGCCGTGGCGGCGGTCTGGACATGCGCAAACAAGAGATGTTGTATGTTAATATTGCTGCGTATATAATTAACAACGTAAATAATGTGCCTGTTGGACAAATATGATTGGAGATGGAGATGGAAATAGAATTTTACGTAAACACGGATATGCATGTCTATGTCTATGTGTGTGCGCGCGATGACTCTCGCGACCTAGAAGCGGTGGCGTGTTTTTGATCGAGTTTTCTTTCTTGGTACGTTAGAAAATCAGTTTGTCTAATTCACATCTAGATGTTATTTAAAGATATCACATCTAAGCTCCCACAAGTATACAATGTAGCAACAAGAAACAAAAAAAAACTAGGAAAAAAAATAGACCACAAACAGAGTGGACATCAACTTAGATGTGACATAACTATGTCACGTCTAGATGTGTCCTAGACAGACCCTTAAAAAATTGTCCGCCAGTTTTCGTTTTTTTTCCGGAACGCGCGTATTCTATTTAAAACCACTGCTATGGAGAGATTTTTTTACTCCATTATAGCCTCTTGTTTGATAGAGTTTCTCGCGTCTCGCTCTCTCACCCTCTCCATATCAAAACAAGATGACAGTGTCCACTCTATCTCTCTCCTCACCGGTGGTCACAGATCCGGCCGAATCCCGTCCGTTGCGGGAGGTGAGGAGGTGCAGCATTGACGTTGTCGCCGTCGGCGACGGAGGAAGCCGATGCGCACCGTCCTCTCAGAGCCGGCGCTGGCGCGGACGAAGATCCTCCGCACCCTTGTTCGCTGCCGTCGTGTGGGCAGATCCCGCCCGCCCGCCTAAACGACATCTCCCCCACCTGAGGTATAACTTCTTGTACTGGTCCAGCTCCCCAGGTTGCTGCGTGCGGGTTTTCTTCTATGCGACTACTCCCCAGCTCCCCATGCATAGTAGCTAGGGTTCATCGGCTGGTCCAACATCACCTACTAGTACTACTATTATAGAGGAAATGCCACTCGAAAAGTTGTCCTGATTTATGCCTCGGTGGAGGTATACATGTAGTTTCGACAAAAAGTACATGGTGGTTATGCGGTCATTGTCCATATGGTGGTAGTACTATCACTGGTTAAATGAAGAAATGCTTTTTTTCTCGGGTATCCTGGTTTAGTTCCCATCAAGATAATTATGATGCTTCTGTTTGTTGGTGTACTTTTCATTAATTCTTATTGACAATTGAGATGTCGTTGCTAACCTTTTTTATATTTTTGGAAACAGCGATGCGTGTCTCCATACCCGGGCATGTCTTCCTCAATTTTAGTGGAACTGCACAAAATTGGATGGCCATTCTTGTTCCGCCTCACTGTCCTCTGCCACGTGGTTCTTCCTTCCTCGAGCTTGATTACTGAGAAGAAACAGACCACAGTGAGGATTTGTCAAACTTCATAGGTGCCTCACCCAAACTTGATGCCAAATGGATGATACATCACCACGATGACCTATCGATGCTCATGGTTGCACCTCATGGTTGCGTCGGCTGGTGAAGCTGATCGATTTTTGACGAAAAACAAGCTGTCTTCCATCAGTGCTCTTTGCTTGTTATACACAAAGATGATATCCTTCGTCAGTTCACCTTGGTTGCATTGGAGACGCAGTCATATTTCACGTTGGTGCAATTTTATCACACAATTGTCTATGAACCAAATGTTTCCTCGAAGAAGGATCGACGTTGGTACTAAGAGCAAAAGTTTTGTATTGATTTCTAAGCCTTCTCACAACTTTGTCTCCAGCTCCCCTGTAATTTTATTTGTCCAGCTATTAACTCTGATTTAAAAAATGGTGTGGACTAAAAACCCGGATGGACGTAGTAGCCCTCCATTTTTATTTACTCCGCATATTAGATTTGACTGAAGTCAAACTTTGTAATACTCTCAAACCTTTCCGATAATGAAATTAAATTTCTTTATTTGTACACACTCTCACACGTTTCCGATAATATGGCGCATGTGTGGTTGTTCACTTAAGGGAGGGTAGTGTACCACACGTGAAGGACAGGAAGTGCGACCAGGACGCGTGGGCGTGGATCGTTAGTTCATCGGAAGTAGTACTAGTTTTCTTCATTGTACATTAAATAAAGAGTTTCGTTTCGTACTTACACAATTTAAAATGATTGTTATGGAGAGAATAAGAAAACCACTCCACTATATATTAGTCGTATACACGAGAGTACTATATGGACGCAGCTTCATTGACTTAGTGCACCTGCCTTTGGATTTATGATAGGTGGGCCCAAAATGTGGTTGGCTCACCTGTCATACAGCCAAAAGCAGGTGTAGTGAAGGCACCGGAGCTCAGTCCGTACTATAGTAGTATATATATAAGCGGGAGCCTCATCGCTTGTTCGCTAGGGTTTGCACTCTCCACACGCTCGCCGCACTACATATATGTTACACGCTGGAGGCTCAGCGTCCATTTGCTAGGGTTTGCTATATTCACAGTCTCTCACCCTCTCTTCACCAGATCTAAACAAGACTGCGTTGGCCTCTTGTCTCTCTCTCCCCCCTCACAGCTGGTGAAGGAGGCGGCCGTATCCCGTCGCACCGGGAAGGGGAGGAGGTGCAGCATTCACTCTATCGCCTTCGGCGAGGGAGGCAATCCACTGTGGGCTGCGTTGTTCTCTTTCACCCAGCGCCTGTGCGGGAGGGCCACCGACCCCTTCTTCCTCGCTGTCGTATGTAGTGTGGGCAGATCCGTCCTCCCGCCGCACGCCTTGCCACATCCCGACGACCCTAAGGTATAAGTTTCTTTGAAACCGTCTTTGCTCTAGCTGCATGTGGATCTTTTTCGATCTGTAGTTGAATCTAGGTCTTGGTTCAAAGAGGAAAGAAGGGGCGGAAAGTAGTATAGACTGGCTATCCAGCCGCTTTGTAGGTCGAAAAGGGAAAAAGGGTGTAACCCAGTACACACATCTGTAAGGAACCGATCTCTTTTTTGAAAAGGGAAAGAAACTGGGGGGTCGGGTAGTTTGTGCACGACTAGATTTGCTGCCCTCACATAGGAAGAAGGTTCAAAGAGAACAAATATGGGACCAGCGCATATATGCTGCTTGGCTACATACTCTACATCACCCATTTATACGTGTGGACGCACATGGTGCTGGCATGTCCCATGCAGCTATTTTGCTGTTGTTCATCTAAGAATGCCGCCGGAAAATTGAAGCAATGCCACTGTTAAAGTAAATTACATTTTTTAATGAATGTTGTTTCAAGAGAATGTCTCTGTTAATATGAATCAATGCAACCGTTTTAGAAATGCTACCGTCCTACTTTGTTTTCCATCCAAGATAAGTTAGATGCTTCTTTCTGTCACCGTTTGTTTCATCCTCCTTTATCGGCAAGTAATTGTTTCCTTTTTTGCCTCTGTTAAAACAGGGGTATCGATTCAACTTGTTGCTATTGCGACATTTTGCTTTGCTACTCGAAACACTTATGTTTTAAGAGTGTTTTGTGCAGTTCAACTTGAATGTCACACCGGTGACTTTGCTTAATTTTTGTGGAACTACGCAAAAGGAGATCGAGATTGTTTCAAGTCTTCGTGGCGAGTTGTTTGAAATCTTGGTCTCAACCACATGATGTGAAGTGTGCTTTGAGATGTTGTGCTACTTTTTTTGGTACTATTTTAAATAAATGTTGAATTGAAGCTATTGTATTGCTGTCTTTTCCCATTAAGTAGTGAACAAAAATGGGACCAACCCAGACATGATGCTTGTTGCTTTGTTACAACAAATTCAGCATCACCCCCTTTATAAGCCAGTAATTGATGCCACTCTCAGAATTAACTACTGATCTGTTTTAAGAGAATTTCTCTATTAATATGAATCAATGCAACCGTTTTAGAAATGCTATTGTGCTATACTTTGTTTTCCATCAAGATAAGGTAGATGCTTCTTTTTGTGGCCGCATGTTTCATCCTCCTTTATTGGCCAGTAATTGTTTTCTTTTTTGCCTCTTAAAACAGGGATATCTATTCAACTTGTTGCTATAGAAAACTTAAATGTCACACCGACAACTTTGCTTGATTTCAGTGCAACTGCACAAAACTTGATTGGATTTCCTATCCGTGTTGGTAGATTCGTATTTTATGTTGGTCGTCTCATGAAAGGTCAGTACATGCCTTCATCCACATGATTGTGCAGTGTGCTTTGAGATGTTGTGCTACTTGTATTGGTACTGTTTTAAATAAATGATGAATTGAAGCTATTGTATTGCTGTCTTTTCCCATTAAGTAGTGAACAAAAATGGGACCAACCCAGACATGATGCTTGTTGCTTTGTTACAACAAATTCAGCATCACCCCCTTTATAAGCTAGTAATTGATGCCACTCTCAGAATTAACTACTGAATCTTATTTAAAAATTGCAACACTTGTTAGGGATTGGCGGGATTACCATTTTTGTGGCCGCATGTTTCATCCTCCTTTATTAGCCAGTAATTGATTCCTTTTTTGCCTCTGTTTAAACAGGGATATCTATTCAACTTGTTGCTATTGCGACATTTTGCTTCGCTACGTGAAACACTTTGCTTGATTTCAGTGCAACTGCACAAAACGAGATTGGATTTCCTATTCGTGTTGGCAGATTCATATTTTATCTTGTCTGTCTCATGAAAGGTCAGTACAGGCCTTCATCCACATGATTGTGCAGTGTGCTTTGAGATGTTGTGCTACTTGTATTGGTACTGTTGTAAATAAATGTTGAATTGAAGCTATTGTATTGCTGTCTTTTCCCATTAAGTAGTGAATAAAAATGGGACCGACCCAGACATGATGCTTGTTGCTTTGTTACAACTAACTCTACATCACCCCCTTTATAAGTAGATGGAAGCACATACTGTTGTTGTGCCCACTCTCCCCTGGAACTGTCTATGCTTTTCGTTAATCTAATGCCGCAGGTAAAATTAAGCAATGCCACTCTCAGAATTAATTAACTACTGAATCTTAGTTCAAAACTGCAGCACTTGTTAGGGATTGGCGGGATTACCATTTTTGTGGCCGCATGTTTCATCCTCCTTTATTGGCCAGTAATTGATTCCTTTTTTGCCTCTGTTAAAACAGGGATATCTATTCAACTTGTTGCTATTGCGACATTGTGCTTCGCTTAATTTTGGTGGAACTGCACAAAATGAGACCGGATTTCCATATATGTGTTGAGATCTCTTTGAGATCTTCCTCACGAGTTGTTTCAAATCTTGGTCTTGAATGGTCAGTACCGACCTTCCTCAGAATTAACTACTCAATCTTAGTTCAAAACTGCAAACACTTGTTAGGGATCGGTAGGAGTACCATTTCTGCTAGGGATCGGCCGGAGTACATGTTTAAGAAATGTATTGTTCAGATAATGTCTCTGTTATTATATATCAGTTATAGACTTACAGTGTTTTACAAATGGTACTATCATGCTTTGTAGTTCTTTCTACATGTTTAACCAAGGTATTGTTAAGATAATGTCTCTGTTAAAATGAATCAGTCGCATTGTTTTAGGAATGATACTTTTCTGCTTTTTCGTTCTTTATACATGTTGAAACAAGGCATTGTTAAGATAATGTCTCAGTTAATATGAATGAATCACACTGATTGAGAATTGCTACTCTCCTGCTTTATTTCCCATTAAGAAAAGGTAGATCAGTAGATGTTTTTCTTCTGGGAGTACAAGTCATCAACCATTATTTCTCAGTAATTGTTTCCCTTATACCTTTTGTTGCTTACAGGGATATCAAAATTAAAGCTCGGTTTTATTCCGACTTCGATTTTAGTTCAACTGCACAAAAGGAGCCAATGTGTCCAAGGCAAACTGCTGCATTACTGGGTCCAGTTGGTCCTTCCACTTTGCAGAAAGAAGCAGTCACTGTTTGTGCTACATTACAGAAGGAGTGACCGAGAAGCTTTATAGAGTATTAGGCCTTCCACTATGTAGGCAAAAAAGAGGTGCCAATTTCACATTTTCTTAGTTTGGCACCGAATCCCTCCATTGCTACAGCTGGTGCCATAAATATTAGACACCGGTGACATGACTAGTCTGCAGAGACCATTGGCAATTTAACAACACGTGGAGTGCCATGGGCAAAAAGTGCCCAAACAAGTACAAGAAGCGACAGGACTCCACGATCATAGGCATTACATATTTTGAATGGGAAAAGCTTGTAAAAGTTTAATCATTGATGTTAGCAAGAAGCGACAGGACTCCACGATCATAGGCATTACATATTTTGAATGGGAAAAGCTTGTCAAAGTTTAATCATTGATGTTAGCAAGAAGACGTTAGTTTAATATACTAGAATTGGAAAACGTTGTCAAAATTTGCTCATTAGTGTTAGCCAGAAGACATGCATTTGATATTTTTGAGTGGGACGCCCTTGCTGTGAGCTGCGTCGAGTGTTTTTTCCTATTCCTCTGTTCAGTTTAGAAGTAAATAGTTACTCTGCTGAGATATTCCTGTGTTAAGAATTTGTTCTGAATATTGTCTATGTAATGCCAGGCCTTGTGTTTGATTGCAAAGTTGAGCTTGGAATGTTGTGGCATGCGACATCACGAGCTGTTCATCGTGCCTCCTGAGAATAATGCTTCATATTGTTTTGCATGTCGATCTAATGCCAGTGATTTGCTTGTTAAGAAGATCATCCTCTTCTGTTGTTTCCGTGCTTAAGAAGTTCATCGTCTGATGTTTCATTCATAGCCTATACGACAAGTCGGGTAGGTTAGAAGTGAAACCATATGATCTTCCGACCAACTCATGATATTAGGCCGTGATTGGAACGCCGTTTTCCAACCAAAACCGCTTGTAAAACTGACGCTTGTAAATTAAAGCAGATGGTCTCGGGCGAAGGCGCTTGGTTGTTCGATTTCGACTAGTAAAATATCGGAAGTACTTGACACACGATGAAAACGCTGAACGACACTCGGACGATTGCTAATCCAGCCGTTAGCTACTGTTTCAGCCTTGCCCATGGATGGCATGATACGCACGTCGTGCATGTATCGTCTGGTAATGTCGTCCATATAGCAGTGCTCGTAAAATATATATTGGTCTCTCAAATTACACGCGTAACCCGCCGGTTTTACTTACAGACCTCGGGCCCTCGGTTTCATTACGCCTGTATTTTACGCGTTGTTTCCGATGACGAGTAAATTACACTTGTATGTTAATACAGGTTTGAAATAAACCAGAGTTCCAAGCGCGGCCTTACCGTTTCATGCCGTCTCAGTTTCTCGAAGGTGCTCATAGATGTCTGATGATCCTGGCTTCCTGAATGAGCAGCGGGCGCTATATCAGACCATCCGTAGGGCCCGCGAGGCCCTCTCCGTTGTCCTTAGAGTTGTTGCGCTCGCCGTGGCGCTGAGCATTGTTAACATCGTCAACGAACATGAGGATTGAGGAGATGACTTTATTTTCATTATATGACACTAGGGACCCACTAGGGCCATAGCCGTACGTACGCAAGTGCCTCCTTATTATGTACAACTATATTTTTTTTTGCTTTCTCCTGGTTTCCTGACATCACGGTCCCACACCATTGTCAACCTATGTAGTCAATATAAACGAGAGAATTGCACAAGGTGCGGCCGACAGCTGGGACCAAGCAGCTCGAGCAGTATTTGTGTTTTTGAGGCGTGAGCACTGCAAAGTTTTTCTTGGCGATGATTTCATTGTTGTTCAGAGGAGAGCAGGGTATTAACTGGGCGGGCTGTGGCCCGTCTAGCCCAGGCCAGATATCCAGCCCAGATACTATTTTTTTCAAGATGAAAACGGCTAGCCCAGCTATACGTCTTTTTGAGGAATACCCAGATAAGGTCAACTTGTTATTCTCCGCCCCGCTGGGCTGCAAATCTTTCTTTGGAGGGATGCATTAGGCTTAACAGGAGAATGGGCTTTAAAAAATAATAAATGGGATGTAATTATAAAAACATGGCAATAACTATAAAAAAATGCACCAAACACGAAATTAGTTTATAAAATATTATTTATGGATTTTGAAAATCTTAAATTTTCATTGTTGCGCGCGCAATGTTTCGTTGGATTTTTACGTAATACAAATTTATATTTAATCTGACTAGAAATTTCGGGATAAAAATATTTCGGAGCCCATCAAAATGTGGGAAATTTTATTGAATTCTGTCTTCAACGGTTGGTTGAAATTATTAATCATTGTCCTAGCTAGAAAATGGGATGTACTTTTAACAAACTGTAAATGGGCTGTTGTAAATTTCATTAGAATTCCAAAATGGGTTGTACATTCTTACAAAACGCAAATGGGCTATAAGTTCTCTCCCACACACTTGTGGGCCTACTAAGTGACGCGTCCCCTAAAAAAATAAGTTGACGCGTATGCAAGGCTTTGCCAACTTATTATAGTCAACACACGGTCCTAGCAGCAGTGGCCGTTGGATTTCTATCCAACGGATGTCGTGCTTCTTCTTCAATCTCGGATATTCTTAGCTTCGGCCGCCCAAAAAATGATTCCTCCCCCTGACATCTGGGGCGCACCGTTTTGGAGGCTGACCTGTGGGCCTACTAAGTTGGAGCGTACCAAGGGCTTTGTCAACTTAGTCAATATAAACGATTCTAGCTTCAGTGACCGTACGATGTCCATCCAACGACCGTAGTGCTTCTTCAACCTCTGGTCTTATCCAGCCGCCCAAAGCAGCGCCGGTCGTGCCGCCTGCTCCGGCCTCCCGTGGCCGGCTGTGCTGCCGCGGAGGCCTCACTGCCCCCATTACTACTCTCACCACTGGCCAGGCCATCCCTCCACTCACCCACATCCCCTATTATTCTGCGGTGACGGCAGCCTCACACCGCAGCCGAACCAGTGAACCCTCGTACTCCTCTCCGCGCGGGCTTCCACTGCTGTGTCTTCCCCAGCTCCGCGTCGTCCCCTTCCTAGGCCTTGCCGTCGTCCAGACCACCGCCCTGGTTCTCTCGGCGCGGTGTGGTGAACGTGGTCAACGACCGACTTCCATCGGAAGAGTACTGTACGTGGAGAGGCTGACAGCTGGGTCCAGGCGGCCGCAAGGAAGTGCCTCCTTATTACGCGCAAAATAATTATTCCTCCACCTGACAGCAGGGACCCACCGGACATGCCACCTTATTTTGCGAAAAAAGCGTTTCCCCCCTGACTGCTGGGACCCACCGGACGGGCCAGCGTATTTCGCGAAAAAACATTCCGCCCGCTGTCAGCTCGGACCCACCGGAAGTGCCTCCTTATTACGCATAAAAAATGAATACTCCCCCTGCTAGCTAGGACCCACCATGGTGGGAGGCTGACTTGTGGGCCTACTAAGTTGACTGGGACGGGGGCCTTTGTCAACTTTAGTCAATATGAACAATTCTAGCTCCAGTGATCGTACGATGTCCATCCAACGGCCGTAGTGTTTCTTCAACCTCTGGTCTTCTTGCTCCAACCGCCCAAAGCAGCGCCGGTCGTGCCGCATGCTCCTGCCTCCCGTGGCCGGTTGTGCTGCCGCGGAGGCCTGACCGCCCCCATACTACTCCCACCACTGGCCAGGCCATCCCTCCACTCACCCACACCCCCTGTTATTCTGCGGCGACGACAGCCTCACACCGCAGCCGAACCAGTGAATCCTCATACTCCTCTCCGCACGGGCTTCCACTGTCGCGTCTTCCCCGGCTCCCCATCGTCCTCTTCCTAGGCCTCGCCGTCGTCCAACGCCCTGGTGCTCTCGGTGCGGCGTGGTCAACGTGGTCAAGGAACGACTTCCATCGGACGTGGACTGTACGTGGAGAAGCTGACAGCTGGGTCCACAGCCGCAGCAAGGAAGTGCCTCCTTATTACGTGCAAAATAATTATTCCTCCACCTGACAGCAGGGACCCACCGGACGGGCCACCGTATTTCGTGAAAAAAAGTTTCCTCCCTGACTGCTGGGACCCACCAGCTACACCTTCGCACGCAAGGAAGTGCGTCCGGGCAAAAAAAACAAAACGATTTGCCCCTGACTACTGGGACCCACCAGCTACATCTTCGCACGCAAGGAAGTGCCTGACAGTCGGGACCCACCTGGTCGAAGCGTACGTAGCGCTGTCATTCTGGTCGCGAACGTGTACGTACATATATACTGGTGGATGTAGAGGCGCACACGTGTCGTAGTAGAGGCGCGTACGTGTCGTAGTAGAGGCGCACACGTAGCATGTACACGTATGTACAATGGCCAGGGTGCAAGAAAGAAAATACGGCCACGTATGTGTACATACGGGCGGGGTCTCGAACGCCTACTCACGCATACGTACGGTGAGGGCTCGTGTACATGGCTGGGTCGGAACGGAGAAACATCGTCGTCGTGTTCATGGGGAGGCAACGGAATGCGTCGTGTTCATGGGGAGGCAACGGAATCCGTGGTCGTGTTCATCGGGAGGGCCTGGACGGAACAAGCGATGGAAACGAGGCCTGGCATACCGCAAAACGGAGGAAACGGACCTCCTACATTCGGAACGGGGTCCTGTTGATCGGGAGAGGTGTGGCGTACCGCAAAACGGAGGAAACAGGCCTCCTATGGTCGAAACGGGGGTCCTGTTGATCGGGAGGGGTGTGGCGTACCGCAAAACGGACGAAACAGACTTGTGTTGGAGCGCTATGGTCGAAACGGGGGTCCTGTTCATCAGGAGGGGTGTGGCGTACCGCAAAACGGGACTCCACGGGATACTGTTCATCTCCACCGTCGACCTCCTCCAGCCTCCACGGGCTACCGTCGACCTCCTCCAGCCTCCACGGGCTCATGTTCATCCAGCCTCCACCGCGCCCTACTCCACCGGCTACTGTTCAACCACCCCTCCACCGTCTACTATTCATCCAGCCCTCCACACCACGGGGTCCTGTTCAACCACCCCTCCACGGGCACCCCTCCACCGTCTATTGTTCATCCAGCCCTCCACACCACGGGGTCCTGTTCATCCACCCCTCCACGGGCACCCCTCCACCATCTACTGTTCATCCAACCCTCCACCACACCACGGGGTCCTGTTCATCCAGAGGCAACGCCACCGCTCACTGTTCATCCAAACCCCCCGCAACGCTCACTGTTCATCCCAGAGGCAACATCGATCGACTTCAGTTAGCAGCAGTAGCGAAGGAATCGCTCGATCGGGTTCAGTTAACAGCCATCGATCGATTGCTCGGGTTCAGTAACGCGTAGCCTGCAGTGCAATCGCTCGGGTTCAGTTAGAGCCCAATGCCTCACTCGGGTTCAGTTAGAGCCAACGCCTTGAACACACGCGCGTACGTGTACGAGAGAAACGCGCATCGCTGGGCCCCCGACCTCCCACCGTAACCGGGAACTCCCCGAAATTTTCCTCCCCCCGCTTCTACCATGGTTTTTTACGCCATGGATGGCCCAAAGAATGTCATGCAGCTGCGTCTCCGGCCCGCCCAGGACGAAAAGCCCATTTTCTGTCATGATTTTTTGTCATAGAAGTAGGAGCCCACCCCATCTATGATGATACCGGGTTTTGTCACAATTATCGTCATAGAAGTGTCATATGTATGACAGAAAAAAATTCGTTCGGCCCAAAATGTCACGGATGTGTCTTTTTTTGTAGTGGGAGCAGGGGTCGAGGGTGTTGGGGAGGGAGGGGTCGGGGGTGTTGAGGACGTCTCGGGTGGGGTGAGGGGAGGGTTGGTATCGGCTGTGGCTGGTGTTAAAGTTGTTGGTGGTATGGTGTGTTCATCATGAGGGGGTGTAGGAAGGGGATTATATAGTTGGAAAGGACGGGGAGAGGGGGTGTTTGCCGAGCTAGGGGTGTTGGATGGTGTAGTAGTACGTTGTGAGAAAGGAAAAATGTGCTCAGCAAGCGTGACATGACGAGAGACATGAATGTGTCATGTGTGAAGGTCGAGATAGCGATAGCCTTTGTGCTCGTCAGAGAATCCGAGAAAAGCACATGGGATAGATCGTGGTGACAATTTATTTGCAGAAGTGGCATAGGCATTGGGAAAATAGAGACAACCAAAAACACGAACCGCGGAGTAGTCGGGGTGGGAAAGAAAGAGAGAATAATAGGGAGTAGTGTTGGGTTTAGTTTTAGAAGGTCGAATATTTAGAAGGAAGTTGGCCATGGGTAGGGCTTCAGCCCAAAACTTGGGAGGCATAGATGATTGAATGAGAAGAGTGTGAACTATATCATTGAGGGTGCGAAGAGACCGTTCGACTTTACCATTTTGAGGGGAGGTGTAGGGACATGAGAATCTAAGCAGGATGCCATGTTGTAAGAATAAAGTACGATTTTTAATGTTATCAAACTCGCGACCATTGTCACACTGGATAAAGTGAATTGGGAGGAAGAAGTGGACATACACATAGCGTTGAAAATTAAGAAAGAGAGAATGGACCTCGGATTTGTTGCGTAGAGGAAAATTCCAAACAAAGTGGGTGAAATCATCTAGTATAACAAGGTAGTATTTAAAACCCGAAACACTTGCAATGGGAGAGGTCCATAAATCACAATGTATTAATTCAAAGGGATAAGTGCTACAAGAGCGAGAGGAACTAAAGGGAAGACACACATGTTTGCCTAATTGACATGACTCGCAAAACACAGAATTATGAGAATCCCTATTACATGGTATGGTAAATTCACTAAGCATAGAAGCTAAGACAGCAGGGTTGGGATGGCCCAAGCGACGATGCCAGAGATCGACGGAGGCCAGCATGGAAGTTGGAGGGGCGGAGACGGGAACTCCATTAAGAGAGTAAAGATCACCAGAGCTATTGAAGCGAGCGATCTCGGCCTTGGTCAGGTAATCCTTCACAGATAAACCAAAAGGGTCAAATTCAGCCGAAACTAGATTGTCCCAAGTAAATTGGCGAATAGAAATAAGATTTTTAATGAGGGCGGGTGCAACTAGAACATCGTGAAGTAGTAGAGGTTTAGTGGAAGAGGAAAGTTGAGCCTGACCAACACAATATATAGGAATAGATGATCCATCTCCGAGGGTAATGGAAGGGAAAGGAGATTTAGTGCAAGATGATAACCAATTACTAGATGCAGACATATGACTAGAGGCCCCGGAATCAAAGATCCAATCCGTACCTGAGTTTCCTTGCGCAGGAAAATTATTCATGGCCTGGAGAAAAGCAGCTTGATCCCAGGTCGGCGTCGCAGGTGAGGGTGGCATCGGGAGCAGTGCCGGCAGATATGATGGTGAAGGCAGCAGGCCCTGCTGGGGTGTGTAGTAGGTGTCGCCTTCGATGGAGTAGTGACCATAAGGAGCATACGTCGGGGCGGCATGAGAGGCATTGGCCGGCTGTGGCGTCGGGAGCAGTGCCGGCTGAGGTGTGTAGTAGGCGCCACCGTCGGTGGAGTAATGACCATAAGGAGCATACTTCGGGGCGGCGTGATAGGCACTGGCCGGCAGTTGGGGGTTGAGAACCCCGGGAGCACCAGTAGGCGGCCGAAGGCTGGGTTGCCAGGCACTGGAGTATGCCGGCAGAGCACTGAGTGTGGACGGAGCGGACCAGGGCATGGGCCACGCCTGAACGAGCCCCGTCCAAGGATCATGAGGAGGCCGCCATGCAACCGCCGATGGAGCACTGGTGGGTGGTGTAGGACTCGGTGCTGGTGATGTCGTAGGCGGAACCGAACGAGTCGACGACGGCCTGTAGATAGCATTTTTGCCGTGGTAGTTCGAACTAGGGTGCCAGCCTAGGGGCGGTTGAGCGGATGACAACGCGGACGGCCCGGCGGCAGGAGCCGGCATGGGAGGCGGTGCTGGTGTAGACGGCGGAGGAGGGTAAGACGCAGCATGAAAGACCTTGGGACGAGAGTCCTTGCGAGCTTGTGTTTCCGCCGTGAGTTGGAGCAGAGAACGAACTTCAGCGAAGGTAGGAGGAGGACGTATCATTGGTATGAACGAGACTTGCTTGTCAAAGTCCTCGCTGAGGCCGACGACGACGATGTTGATGAGCTATGAGTCGCTGACGGTATCGCCAAGTTCGCGAAGCTCATCACCAATGGTCTTGACGCGCTTGCAGAACAGGTTCACCGGGGCGTCTCCTTGCACCACATTGTGAAGCTCGGTGTGGAGAATGTTTTTCGGAGCGTCGGTGTTGCTTTGGAAGAGCTGACGGAGGGAGTGCCAGATGTTGGCAGCAGTGGCGTCGTTGTGATCGAGCATGTTGAAGATCTCGGTGGTGATGCGGGTGTAGAACCACTAGACGATGGCGAGATAGTCTCTCAACCATTGCGGATCGTCGGGGCGGGGAAGACAGTTGGCGGCGACATGCGAGCGCAGGTTGCAGCGGCAGAGGTGGAGATCGAAGAGATGTCTCCAATGGTAATAATTGTGGGCGGCGAGATCAAGAACTATGGGGATGTAGGGGCTGACGTCGGAGATTGTGTCAGCAAGAGACATTGGTGCGGCGAGGATGGGTGTAGGGGAGTTTTGTGGAGCTATGGAGAGGGCCGAGAGAGAGGCGGCCGCGGCATTGGCAGCCTTGGCGATGAGCGCGGCCTGGCGCTCGAAGTAGCCGGGCGACGGCGGCGGCCTCGGCGGAGCCATACCCTAAACCCTAGGACCGGTATCTGATACCATGAAAGATGAATAAAACTGATGCTTATTGATTGATTTGGTGCAGCGTACAAGAGTATATAAGAGGGTACAAACCGACTTGGGGTAAGGTTACAAAACAGACTTGGACTAGGAGTCGTATGCGATAATGACTACTCTAACAATGTTCAATGTCAAACCACCCAGAGTTTAATCAATTTTATATTAAAAATAAATCAACATCTACAATACTAAAGTTATACAGTACGAAAATTAATTTCATGAGCATATAATGACAATGAAATCGTACAAGAGCTTTCACGTTTGATGATTACACCTCATTTATCCTCAAGGATATGATCCATGTTACCCTACTGAATCTTACTATCACCGGTATTCGGTATAACACTTCACGGCCTCCTTGCTTCTAGTCTCACTAGTGCTCGATCTCCATGGTCTTTGGTACCTGCATCGATGAAGATCGCAGACAAGACAAGAGACATCTTCACGGAACAGTTTTATTTCACACATACAAGACGTTATGTCAAACTCTTTCATTGATACCCGCAACAAATACCTTGGGTTGCAAGGCTCATGCCTCAACTCATACCTTACCGAACTACTCACACAAGGAGGTCAAATCACGGGAAGAAAATATTGAAGAACACATCTTGAGATTGATTGATTGCAATATATCTTATAATGGATACCTTGTGCGATGCAAGATTACAAGTATGAACTAGATGAGAGAGCACTATGGTGGTGGTAGAGATGGCTATGGAGATGGAAATGGTGGCGGCTAGGGCTTGTGGAAGAGGATGAGGATGAAGAGGTTCTGTCCTCCGTGCTCGTCGCTCTGTTGACATTTTGATGTGGTCCCTTTAATAAAAAATGTTCAGGTGGACGATCCGCCTCGAAATCCACGCCAAACGGGAGCGCCCGTATGGAGCGTCGTCTTTTATGTTGTCTTCGCGTAGTCGCTTCCTTTCGATTCCTCCTTCCATCTTCCTTCCATTCCATTTCCACACATGATTTCTTTCCTTTTTAGCCTATTGCAATGGAAACACATCAAAGAGAGAATTTGTGAAATCATTTGCATTTATTAGTCATTAGTAGCAATATTAGATCGAATATCTCGGTTTAAACAAAGGTGAAATGACTGTAAAAATATCACTCATCAACCCCCCCAAGCTTAAACTTGTCCTCGAGCAACATAAAGAGAAAATTTGAATCATACGAAACTCAGTTGTTTAAACGAAAATAACGAGAAGGCTTTGATTCACTTATGATCGGTACGCCTAGATAGTCCTTCGCTTCTTGACCTGGAAACTTAGCATAGCTGTAGTGGTGGCATGGTTATAGTGCAAGTGTTAGCGAAGCAAAGATAATCAACACAAGGTTCTTGATCTACTAGATAAAAACAACTTTGCAACACTCTGTTCTATTTATTCTAGACAACACTTGTTTGTCGGGAATGCACGAAAGAGTTTTCTTTTGATAGAGCCATTAAAGCACAAGTTAGGGAGTGAAAAGCATGTAGTGAAATATGATGCTCTAGTGCTCATAAGCACACCCGCAAATATTTCCTCCTCAAGGCTCTCAAGCACTTCATTCCAATCATTTTTTCTGGAACTTTGAATGTCACGTGAAGGGATTATGCAAATTAAGTGATCATGCATAGATTTTTTTTGCTATGGCTTAATGTTTGGGGAACTATGGATCTCTGTAGTATGTCTCTTTTGAGCTCTTTTGGACAGACCCCTTTATTTACCACATACACATGCATTCAAGAGAAAGCCGAATTATATGTGTTTGGAGTGTTGCCACTAAGTACGGTAACAAACTCATAGTCAAAATCCGAGCTATCGTTCTTGGTGGATCGTTCATTGGCCAGTGGATTCCTCAACATAACATAAAGAAAGGTGACGAAGCCACATTTACACACATACACGTGCATAGAGTAGCGGGGCCATGACACCAGCAAGAAGGCTGAAGCACCATGTAAGAGATGAAACACATATTTTTGGCATAATCTCGTTCACCCTTCAACTAAGTTCCTCTAGAAAATTTATTAAACAAGTGCTATTAATTCTATTAAAATTAACAACATGGAATTGAGCATTTCAAACATCACTTCCACTACAATTTTTCTCAACTCCCAAGTCTTGAATTTTTTTCTCTTGTGCATAGTTATTCTTGGTTAATATCATTTCATTTAAAAACAGTCCCACGGCAAGTCTTGGTTGTCTAAACTAAACATAACAAAGGCTACATAATTATTTCAGCTATTAGAACAAAGCCTTTGTCTTAATCATCAAGACTTACTCCCATCTGCACATATCACAATACTACTGCTACATCTACTCTAAGTATTTCAAGTGCAAAAGACGGGGGTCGTACGGCATACCTTCACGGTTGCGACTTTACACACTTCTCTTCGTTACTCTTGCATTCCTTGTTATCCGACATATATCAACTCCTCTGAAAACAAAACATAAATGAACTCCGAGGGGCAAATGAAGAACAAGATAAAAGCAAAGCTTATTCTATTTTTTTGTTTTTTGGGGTTTTGAAAACTAATTTGCAACCAAAAAAATTGCAAAGGCAAAATAAAAATCAAAAGCAAATAAAAGCAAAGTGTTGGAACAAACCAACACGAGTGTTTTGAAGCTCCTCGAGCTTAAGTACAACCTCATTACAATTTATTCAAGTACCGCCACAACTAGTTGTAGAAGTGGTGATGACCTCCCCCAAGCCTAGGCTTTTGCAAGCCCAAACCAGCGAAATCATTGCGGCGGTCGCTCAGGAGCCCATCTATAGCTCCAGTTGGAGAAGTTCATGTTCATGTACGCGAACATGCCTCGAAGAGACTCGACGATGTTTCTCATATCTTGGATAGAGCCCTAGAGGCTGTTGAGGTCCACATAGGTGGTGTAGTATCCTTGTTGTGGCTGCTCCTCTTCTTCGTTGGTGGTGAGATCTTGTTCATCTACTTGTTCTGGTTCTGGGCCTTCTTGGTCAAAAGATGTATCTACTTCCTGTGCAACATAATGCAATTGTCCATGCTTAGTGGAGAAATGGTTAGGCGTAGGAGTAGGCAACAAGACTGCCACTCCAGGAATTCTAATGTAACGGTGGAATTACGAACTACTACCATTCCAGCGCTAGTGAGAACACAAATATTAACAAGGGTGTACCGACAATGGGGCAAAGGTGATTGTAGTTGAGACCAAGGGAGTTGGCCAACATGGTGATCACTCCACCACATACGATATCTCCTTGTGCATGATTTGCTTGATGCGTGAGGTGTAGCAAAAGTATTTGCCCCTAGGTTGGGCGAATAACCGACGTCAAGGTTTGCTGCTTTCCCGAGAACTAGCATGTTCTCATCATTCACCTTAGAAACTTCTCCTCATGCCTGCAACGAGTTAGTGATAACATAATAGAAATAATGTATAGGAGGACTTTCAATGCAACTAGCTCTTGCCTTGAGCCATGACGACTCATACGGTAGAAGGATTGCCTTGGGTGCAGGTCAGTGAAATCATAAACATATCTAAGATCATCATCATTGTTGGTGAAGACAAAATAGTTACACCCCTCATCGAGGGTGATGTTGACGTCTTGGTCCAGGAGATGGAAATTGGTCCTCTCCTCCTTATATGACAAGCGGTTTTCAGCAAGGTATTTTCTTCAAGCACTAAAATTATCGGTAACGAGTAGTTTGATAGCAAAATAATTTGTAACGGGCAATAAGTAGTAACGGTAACAAAAGTGCAGCAAGAGCCCAATCCTTTTTGTAACAAAGGACAGGTCGGAATGGTCTCCTATAATAAGCAAAACGTTCTTGAGGACACACGGTAATTTCATCTAGTCACTTTCATCATGTTTGTTTGGTTCACGTTCATTACTTTGATAATTTGATATGTGGGTAGACCGGTGCTTGGGTGTTGTTCTTACTTGAACAAGCCTTCCACTTATGATTAACCCCTCTCATAAGCATCCGCAACTACAAAATAAGAATCAAGATAAATCTAGCCATAGCATGAAACATATGGATCCAAATCAGCCCCTTACGGAATAGTGCATAAACTTGGGTTAAGCTTCTATCACTCTAGTAACCCATCATCTAATTACTGAAGGTAATATGCCCTAGAGGCAATAATAAAGTTATTATTTATTTCCTTATTTCATGATAAATGTTTATTATTCATGCTAGAATTGTATTAACCAGAAACTTAGTACATGTGTGAATGCATAGACAAAACATAAGTGTCCCTAGTATGCCTCTACTTGACTAGCTCGTTTGTCAAAGATGGTTATGTTTGCTAACCATAGACATGTGTTGTCATTTGATGAACGGGATCGAATCATTAGGAGAATGATGTGATGGACAAGACCCATTCGTTAGCTTAGCATTATGATCGTTACAGTTTCATTGCTACTACTTTCTTCATGACTTATACATGTTCCTCAGACTATGAGATTATGCAACTCCGAATACCAGAGGAACACTTTGTGTGCTATCAAACATCACAACGTAAATGGGTGATTATAAAGATTCTCTACAGGTGTCTCCGAAGGTATTTGTTGGGTTGGCATAGATCGAGATTAGAATTTGTCACTCCGTGTTTCGGAGAGGTATCTCTGGGCCCTCTTGGAAATGCTCATCACTATAAGCCTTGCAAGAAATGTGACTAATGAGTTAGTTGCGGGGTGAAGTATTACGGAACGAGTAAAGAGACTTGCCGGTAACGAGATTGAACTAGGTATGATGATACGGATGATCAAATCTTGGGCAAGTAACATACCGATGACAAGGGGAACAACATATGTTGTTGTGCAGTTTGACCGATAAAGATCTTCATAGAATATGTAGGAGCCAATATGAGCATCCAGGTTCTGCTATTGGTTATTGACCGGAGATGTGTCTCGGTCATGTCTACATAGTTCTCGAACCCGTAGGGTCCGCACTCTTAACACTCGATGACGATTTGTATTATGAGTTATGTGATTTGATGAACCGAAGTTTGTTCGGAGTCCCGGATGAGATCACGTACATGACGAGGAGTCTCAAAATGGTCGAGACATAAATATTCATATATTGGAGAGCTAGATTCGGACACCGGAATGGTTCGAGTCGTTTCAGATAGAAGTACCGGGAGTTACCGGACCCCCCCCCCTTCCCGGGAAGTTTTTGGGCCTCATGGGCCTAGTGGTGGAAGAGAGGAAGCAGGCCAAGGTGTGGCACCCCCTAGCCCAAACCGAATTGGACTAGGGCTAAGGGGGCCGGGCCCCCCTTTCCTTCTCTTCTTCCTCTCATTCCTTCTTCTCCTACTTGGACTAGGAAAGTGGGAAACCTATCCTACTAGGAGTAGGAATCCCCCCCTTGGGCGCGCCCCTTGTGGCCGGCCCTCTTCCTCCTCCCCTCCTTTATATACGGGGGATGGGCACCCCATAGACACACAAGTTGATCTTTAGCCGTGTGTGGTGCCCCCCTCCATAGTTTTCCACCTCAGTCATATTGTCGTAGTGCTTAGGCGAAGCCCTGCATTGGTAACTTCATCATCACCGTCACGATGCCGTTGTGCTGACGGAACTCTCCCTCAGCCTCAACTGGATCAAGAGTTCGAGGGACGTCATCAAGCTGAACGTGTGCTGATCGCGGAGGTGCCGTACGTTCGGTGCTTGGATAGGTTGGATCGCGAAGACGTTTGACTACATCAACCGCGTTACTAAACGCTTCCGCTTTTGGTCTACGAGGGTACGTGCACACACTCTCCCCACTCTTTGCTATGCTTCTCCTAGATAGATCTTGCGTGATCATAGGAAATGTTTTGAAATACTACGTTCCCCAACAGTGGCATCCGAGCCAGGTCTATGCGTAGATGTTGTATGCACGAGTAGAACACAAAGAGTTGTGGGCGATATTGTTGGATGAAGCAGCCCAAACCGACATTACATGACCGCGTTTATGAGACTGGTTCTACCGACGTGCTTCGCACACAGGTGGCTAGTGGGTGTCTGTTTCTCCAACTTTAGTTGAATTGACTATGACTACGCCCGGTCCTTGTTGAATGTTAAAACAACACCCTTGACGAAAAATCATTGTGGCTTCGATGCGTAGGTAAGAACGGTTCTTGCTAAGCCCGTAGCAGCCACGTAAAACTTGCAACAACAAAGTAGAGGACGTCTAACTTATTTTTGCACGGCTTGCTGTGATGTGGTATGGTCAAGGCGTGATGATATATAAATTGTTGTATGATCATGTTTTGTAACAGTTATCGGCAACTAGCAGGTGCCATATGGTTGTCGCTTTATTGTATGAAATGCAATCGCCATGTAATTGCTTTACTTTATCACTAAGCGGTAGCGATAGTTGTAGAAGCAATAGTTGGCGAGACGACAACGATGCTTCTATGGAGATCAAGGTGTCAAGCCGGTGATGATGGTGATCATGACAGTGCTTTGGAGATAGAGATCAAAGGCACAAGATGATGATGGCCATATCATATCACTTATTTTGATTGCATGTGATCTTTATCTTTTATGCATCTTATTTTGCTTAGTACGGCGGTAGCATTATAAGATGATCTCTCACTAAAATTTCAAGGTATAAGTGTTCTCCCTGAGTATGCACCGTTACGACAGTTCTTCGTGCTGAGACACCACATGATGATCGGGTGTGATAAGCTCTACGTTCACATTCAACGGTTGCAAGCCAGTTTTGCACACGCGGAATACTCGGGTTAAACTTGACGAGCCTAGCATATGCAGATATGGCCTCGGAACACTAAGACCGAAAGGTCGAATGTGAATCATATAGTAGATATGATCAACATAGAGATGTTCACCACTAAAAACTACTCCATCTCACGTGATGATCGGACATGGTTTAGTTGATATGGATCACGTGATCATTCAGATGACTAGAGGGATGTCTATCTAAGTGGGAGTTCTTAAGTAATATGATTAATTGAACTTTAATTTACCATGAACTTAGTCCTGATAGTATTTGCAAATTATGGTGTAGATCAATAGCTCACGCTATAGCTCCTCGTTTATTTTTGATATGTTCCCAGAGAAAAATAAGTTGAAAGATGATAGTAGCAATGATGCGAACTAGATCCGTGATCTGAGGATTATCCTCATTGTTGCACAAAAGAATTATGTCCTTGATGCACCGCTAGGTGACAAACCTATCGCAGGAGCAAATGTAGACGTTATGATTGTTTGGCAAGCTCGGTGTGATGACTACTTGATAGTTTAGTGCGCCATGCCTTACGGCTAAGAACCGGGACTTCAAAAATGTTTTGGACACCACAGAGCATATAAGATGTTCCAAGAGCTGAGATTGGTATTTCAGACTCATGCCCGAGTCGAGAGGTATGAAACCTGATAACCCACAAGTATAGGGGATCAATTGTAGCCTCTTTCGATAAGTAAGAGTGTCGAACCCAACGAGGAGCTAAAGGTAGAACAAATATTCCCTCAAGTTGTATCGACCACCGATACAACTCTACGCACGCTTGACGTTCGCTTTACCTAGAGCAAGTATAAAACTAGAAGTACTTTGTAGGTGTAACGGGATAGGTTTGCAAGAATATAAAGAGCACGTAAATAAAAACTAGGGGCTCTTTTAGGTAAAGAAGCAATAAATTTAGTATAGCGAGTGTGGAAAAGTGGTGGTAGGAGTTGCGAAATTGTCCCTAAGCAATTGACTACTTTACTAGACCGATAGCAAGTTTTATGTGGGAGAGGCCATGCTAGCATGTCATCCCTGACTTGGAATTCTATGCACTTATGATTGGAACTATTAGAAAGCATCCGCAACTACTAACGTTCATTAAGGTAAAACCCAACCATAGCATTATGATATATTGGCCCCCCTTCAATCCCGTATGCATCAATTTCTATGCTAGGTTGAAGCTTCTCTCACTCTTGCCCTCCAATACATAGTCCTATCAACATACAACTAACCCTATGGTGTGATCCACGCGCGCGCTCATATGATGGTCACCAAAGGACAGCAACATAACCACAAGCAAATTAAACCAATCATAGCAATTCACCAATTACCGATAGGACAACGAAAATCTACTCGGACATCATAGGATGGCAACACATCATTGGATAATAATATGAAGCATAAAGCACCATGTTCAAGTAGAGGGTACAGCGGGTTGCGGGAGAGTGGACCGCTGTAGATAGATGGGGGAAGGTGATGGAGATGTTGGTGAAGATGACAGAGGTGTTGGTGTAGATTGCGGTGGCGATGATGGCCCCGGCGGTGTTCCGGCGCCACCAGAAGAGAGGGGGAGAGGGCCCCCCTTATTCTTCTTCTTCCTTGACCTTCTCCCTAGATGGGAGAAGAGTTTCCCCTCTGGTCCTTGGCTTCCATGGCATGGGAGGGGCGAGATTCCCTCCAAGATTGGATTTGTCTCTCTGTCTCTCTCTGTTTCTGCGCTCCCTGATTCTGGCCTTTCACCACTTCTTATATTCCCGGAGATCCGTAATTCTGATTGGGTTGAAATTTGGACACAATTTTTATCCAGATATTGGCTTTCTGTGGTGAAAGAAGGGCACCAACCGCTTTACGGAGTGGCCACGAGGGCCTAGGGCGCGCCCCTCACCCTCGTGGGCCCCTCGGTCAGTTTTTATCCTGTTTGGACTCCGTTTGATATGGATTTTCTGTGAAACAAAAAACATGCAACAAACAGGAGCTGGCACTGGACACTGGATCAATATGCTAGTCCCAAAAATAGTATAAAATGTTGCCAAAAGTATGTAAAAGTTGTAGAATATTGGCATGGAACAATCAAAAATTATAGATAAGACGGAAACGTATCAGCATCCCCAAGCTTAATTCCTGCTCGTCCTCGAGTAGGTAAATGATAAAAAAGATAATTTTTGATGTGGAATGCTACGTAGCATAATCTTGATCACATAATCCAATCATGGCATGAATATTAAGACACGAGTGATTCAAAGCAATAGTCTATCATTTGACATTAAGACAATAATACTTCAAGCATACTAATAAAACTAACATGCCTTTTCAAAATAACATGGCCAAAGAAAGTTATCCCTACAAAATCATATGGTCTGGCTATGCTCCATCTTCACCACACCAAATATTCAAATCATTCACAACCCCGATGACAAGCGAAGCAATTGTTTCATACTTTTGACGTTCTCAAACCTTTTCAGCTTTCATGCAATACATGAGCGTGAGCCATGGATATAGCACTATAGGTGGAATATAATATGATGATGGAGGTTGTGTGGAGAAGGCAAAAAGGAGAAAGTCTCACATCGGCGTGGCTAATCAACGGGCTATGGAGATACCCATCAATTGATGTCAATGTGAGGAGTAGGGATTGCCATGCAACGGATGCACTAGAGCTATAAGTGTATGAAAGCTCAAACTGAAACTAAGTGGTGTGCATCCAACTTGCTTGCTCATGAAGACCTAGGGCATTTGAGGAAGCCCATCGTTGGAATATACAAGTGATACGTCTCCAACGTATCTATAATTTTTGATTGTTCCATACTATTATATATTCTGTTTTGGATGTTTAATGGGCTTTATTATACACTTTTATATTATTTTTTGGACTAACCTATTAACCGGAGGCCCAACCCAAATTGCTGTTTTTTAGCCTATTTTAGTGTTTCGAAGGAAAAGGATATCAAACGGAGTCCAAATGGAATGAAACCTTTAGGAACGTGATTTTTGGAACAAACGTGATCCAGAGGACTTGGAGTGGACGTCAAGCAATCAACGAGGAGGCCACGAGGCAGGGGGCGCGCCTACCCCCTGGGCGCACCCTCCACCCTCGTGGGTCCCTCGTAGCTCCACCGACCTACTTCTTTCTCCTATATATACCTACGTACCCCCAAACCATCACATACGGAGCAAAAACCCTATTTCCACCGCTGCAACCTTCTGTACCCGTGAGATCCCATCTTGGGGCCTTTTTCGGTGCTCTGCAGGAGGGGGCATTGATCATGGAGGGCTTCTACATCAATACCATAGCCTTTCCGATGATGTGTGAGTAGTTTACCTCAGACCTTCGGGTCTATAGTTATTAGCTAGATGGCTTCTTCTCTCTCTTTGGATCTCAATACAAAGTTCTCCTCGATTCTCTTGGAGATCTATTCGATGTAACTCTTCTTTTGCGCTGTGTTTGTTGAGATCCGATGAATTGTGGGTTTATGATCAAGATTATCTATGAACAATATTTGAATCTTCTCTGAATTCTTTTATGTATGATTGGTTATCTTTGCAAGTCTCTTCGAATTATCAGTTTGGTTTGGCCTACTAGACTGATCTTTTTTGCAATGGGAGAAGTGCTTAGCTTTGGGTTCAATCATGCGGTGCTCGATCCCAGTGACAGCAGGGGAAACGACACGTATTGTATTGTTGCCATCAAGGCTAAAAAGATGGGTTTTATATCATATTGCATGAGTTTATCCCTCTACATCATGTCATCTTGCTTAAAGCGTTACTCCGTTCTTATGAATTTAATACTCTAGATGCATGCTGGATAGCGGTCGATGTGTGGAGTAATAGTAGTAGATGCAGGTAGGAGTCGGTCTACTTGTCACGGACGTGATGCCTATATACATGATCATACCTAGATATTCTCATAATTATGCTCAATTCTATCAATTGCTCGTCAGTAATTTGTTCACCCACCGTAATACTTATGCTATCATGAGAGAAGCCACTAGTGAAACCTATGGCCCCGGGTCTATTTTCCATCATATTAATCTACCATTATTTCTATTACCGTTTTGCAATCTTTACTTTTTATCTTTATCATAAAAATACCAAAAATATTATCTTATCATCTCTATCAGATCTCACTTTTCAAGTGGTCGTGAAGGGATTGACAACCCCTTTATCGCGTTGGTTGCAAGGTTCTTATTTGTTTGTGTAGGTGCGAGGGACTTGAGCATGGTCTCCTACTGGATTGATACCTTGGTTCTCAAAACTGAGCGAAATACTTACGCTACTTTACTGCATCACCCTTTCCTCTTCAAGGGAAAACCAACGCAGTGCTCAAGAGGTAGCAAGAAGGATTTCTGGCGCCGTTGCCGGGGAGTCTAAGCACAAGTCAAGACATACCAAGTACCCATCACAAACTCTTATCCCTCGCATTACATTATTTGCCATTTGCCTCTCGTTTTCCTCTCCCCCACTTCACCCTTGCCGTTTTATTCGCCTCTCTCTCCGTTCGCCTTATTCCCATGTCTTTTTGTCTGTGTTTCCACGTGCCTTCTATTTGCTTGCATCTTTGCTTGCTAAAAATCTATTGATATGGATCCACTTAAAGTTTTCTACTTGGATCATCTTCGATCCTTATGCGCTCGTGCTAAAACCCCAACTAGCCTAGTTGATGGGAAATCTTTAGATGAGCATGCTCATTTTGTGCGTCACCGTTTGTCTGAAAAGGGAGACTCTTATGAGATCAAATAAACAAATTGATGTGTTATGTTTGGAATCTTTGTGAAATTTATGATTTTACTTGTTGCTCTGAAAACCTTAAGAAACACCTTCCCGACCAATGTGAGTTTAGTGACAATGGAATCGTATCTTCGTATGCTAAGGGTGTTTATAATTACTATGATGTTCAACAAATTGAAGAATTTGTTGCTTTTAAGGGTGCTTATGAAATTGCTTCTTTGATTGAAACGTATGATGCTACTCTTTACAATTCTGAAAATTTTGCCATACTTAAATATTGTTATGATAATTATGCTTCCAATGCCTATGTTAAACCATATATTGAGGACTCCTCCTCTGTCCAAAAAGAGGCTAATATTTTGGAGGAGTCTATGGAGGAAGAAAATAATGATATGCATGAATCTATAGATAATTATGAGTCCGATGATTTGATTGAAACATCCCTTGATGAACATGATGCTTGTTATTCTTGTGGCCATGATGCCAATATTTATAAATATGAATTTGCTATAGTTCCGTATGTTAAACATGAGATCGTTTCTATTTCACCCATACTTGATAGTTCCTTTGATGAAAAGCATGATTGCTATGATGTTAATATAAATTCCCTTGATGTCAATTGTGTTAATAATATGCAAAACCCTAAGCTTGGGGATGCTAGTTTTGCTATGACTACTATTTGTTGCAATGATCATGATTGGGGTAATTCTTCTTTTGATCTTGAAAATTTATTTAAGCCCCATGATGAATATGAGATTGATAATAGTGTTCGCAATAATATTGAAAGTGGGTTTGGAAGAGTGTCAACTTTAGATCCCACATATTTGGAGAATATTCAATCTTATGGTATTTTTTATAAAAGCGGGTTTGGAGAGGTCATTACTTTAGTTAATGATATTCCCACTATTTTGGAAGAGTGTCAACTTTGCATGCATGTAGAGAAAATTTTATGTGATAGCTATATTGTTGAATTTGAATATGATCCCACATGTAATTATTAGGAGAGAGTAAAATATGGTTGGAGAAATTTTCATGTTACTAAATTACCTCTCGTTATGTTGAGATTGCTATTGTTTCTCACTTCTTCCTTGCATATGCTAGTACTTGCTTGTCTTGATAATTTGTTTGCCTATAAGATGCCTATGAGATGCCTATGCATAGGAATTATGTTAGACTTAGATGTTATTTTCACATGTTTTATGATGCTCTCTTTGTGTTTCAATTACTATCTTTTATGTGAGCATCATCGAAATCTCAATGCCTACCTTAAAAGGGCGTTAAACGATAGCGCTTGTTGGGAGGCAACCCAATTTTATTTTTGTTTCTTGCTTTTTGGTTGTGTTTAGTAATAAATTTTTGATCTAGCCTCTGGTTAGATGTGGTTTTATGTTTTAATTAGTGTTTGTTCCAAGTTAAACCTATAGGATCTTCCTGGATAATAGTTATTTGATCTTGCTGAAAAAGTCAGAAACTTTGCGCTCACGAATATAATTGTTTAAACTCACCAGAATGTGATAAATTACCGTTCTTTTTGCTGTAGATCAGTACGTAAATCTTCCAGGTTGTCCTAGTTTTTCAAGATTTTTGGTGTTCCATAAGTTTTCGAACAAATCTGATTACTACAGACTGTTCTGTTTTTGACAGATTCTGTTTTTCGTTGTGTTGTTTGCTTATTTTGATGAATCTATGGCTAGTAATGGAGTTTATGAACCATAGAGAAGTTGGAATATAGTAGGTTTAACACCAATATAAATTAATAATGAGTTTATTATAGTACTTTGAAGTGGTATTTTGTTTTATTTCGCTAACGGAGCTCACGAGATTTTCTGTTAAGTTTTGTGTTGTGAAGTTTTCCAGTTTTGGGTAAAGATTTGATGGATTATGGAACAAGGAGGGGGAAGAGACTAATCTTGGGGATGCCCAAGTGATGTAGGGTGGAAACCTAGATGGCCGGTCTTTCAAGAAAGGAGTGGATCCTAATGAAGAACGTGATGAACACGAGGGAAACACGAGGGAGATCACAAGGGGAAACACGAGAGAATCACTCATCCAACAAGAATAGACCACACATGCGCTAGATCAATGAACACAAAGGTGAGATACAAGATCCAAAGTCAACAACGGACGATACAAACGGTAACCGGTTCTTCTCCGTGAGGAGGTCTTGATGGGGGGGGGTCTTCTCCGTGAGGAGGTCTTGAATCCAAGGTGATCTTCTCCGAAGAGGGGCCGCAGTCTCTCTCGAGGAGGAGATCTGTAATGGATGAGCAAAGCTCTATCTCTAAATGAGCTAATCCTTTGCTAACCCTAGAAAGAGGAAGGGGATGGAGTATATATAGTCTAGGGGGGGCGAAGAGGTACATGGGCTTCAGCCCTTTACTGTGCGCAGACAGGCGGAGTCGGATGTCCAGGCATCGGGCCGGATGTCCAGGGCTTCAGGAGGGGCCGGATGTCCGGGCTAGGGGGGTTGGATGTCCGGGCTGGCGGCACAGACTTCTGTAGGTTCTGGTGCGTGTCACCAGATTTCCGGGCGATTGGCCGGATTTCCAGGCTGGGGCCGGATGTCCGAGGCCTGTAGCTATGGATCGGTTGGGTTTGTGCTGTGGTGGACACTCCAGGGGCCGGATGTCCGGGGCCTGGAAGGTGAACTTGACTTTTCTGTTGGTTCTCTTCATCCATGGACTTGGCGGCTTGTCCGTCTTCACGTGCATCTTCGTGAGGGTCCTCTTGACACCTGATCATGCATACCATATCAGACTTAGATAGTAGCCATGTCTCGAGTGGATCATATGTGATATCACTAACGAAGGAAGTCACCTCGTTCTCGAGAGCTCTAGCTTGTGTCATGGGTCCTCTTGGCTCTTGATGAGACAATGGTAGGTCCATGGGGATGATCATGGGATGCTTCGCATCATCTCCCCTCCCTTGGGAAAGATCCGACCTCAGATCGAAATCCTCATCACCATGGTATGGGGAGAGATCTTTGATGTTGAAGATGTCGCTCACGGAGTACTTGTCGTGTGGGATGTCAATCTTGTATGCGTTGTTGTTGTAGCGTGCAAGCACCTTGAAGGGTCCATCCGCTCGGGGTAGTAGCTTGGACTTGGTTCATTGGGAAAGCGATCCTTGCGAAGGTGTAGCCACACAAGATCTCCAACATTGAACATCATGGGTTGATTGTTGATGTTGAGCTTGGTCGCGAGTTGTTGTACTTGGCGCTCGATGGTGTTCCTTGTATCTTCATGCATCTTCTTGAGGAAGTTGACTCGGGCACTCGCGTCCATGTTGGTGCGCTCTTGTAGCGGTAGAGGTAGAATGTCCAATGGTGACAATGGGTTGAAGCCATAGACGATCTCGAAGGGGGACTTGCCGGTAGTTGAATGTCTTGCTCGGTTGTAGGCGTACTCGGCGATGGGTAGGCACTCCTCCCACTCCTTGATGTTCTTCTTTATCAACACGCGTAGTAGAGTGGAGAGCGTACGGTTGGTCACCTCTGTTTGGCTGTCGGTTTGTGGATGGTATGCCGAAGAGAACAAGAGCTTGATTCTGAGCTTGGCGCACAAGGTCTTCCAAAAGTAACTCAAGAACTTGACGTCGCAGTCCGAGACAATCGTCTTTGGCACTCCATGAAGGCGCAAGATTTCCCTACAAAACAAATTTGCAACATGTGAAGCATCGTCTATCTTGTTGCAAGGAATGAAATGAGCCATTTTGGAGAAACGGTCGACAACAACAAAAATGGAATCCTTGCCATTTTGAGTTCTACGCAAACCAAGCACAAAGTCCATGCTAATATCTTCCCATGGTTGATATGGAATTGGAAGTGGCATATAGAGGCCATGAGATTGGGCTTTAGACTTAGCTTTGCGACATGTAGAGCATCGGTTGGTGAAGCGATTGACGTCGCGAAACATCTTGGGCCAAAAGTCTTGAGAGCGTAGCAAATGTCTTGTCGCGTCCAAAGTGTCCCATGAGTCCGCCTCCATGAGATTCCTGCAAAACCAACAAGCGAAGAGAGGACTCGGGAATGTAAAGTTTGTTAGCTCGCATAAGATATCCACCTTTGATGTAGTATCGATCCCAAGAAGTATGCGTCAAACACTTGGCATAAGGAATAGCAAATGTAGGATCATGCTCATAGAAGTCTTTTATGTGCTCAAAACCAATGAAATTCAATTCAAGTTGAGTGAGAAGCATGCATATACGGGAAAGCGCATCCGCCACAACATTTGCCTTACCTTTAATGTACTTGATGACATAAGGAAATGACTCAATAAATTCACTCCATTTAGCATGACGCTTGTTCAACTTAGTTTGACTCTTAAGGTATTTAAGTGTTTCATGGTCGGTATGGACGATGAACTCATGAGGGCGAAGGTAATGTTCCCATTCGCGCAATACTCGCACTAAAGCATATAGCTCTTTGTTATAGATGGGGTAATTGAGCTGCGCTCCGAAGAGTTTCTCATTAAAGTATGCAATGGGGCGCTTCTCTTGCGTTAACACACCTCCTATGCCATTACCACTAGCATCGCAATGAATTTCGAAAGGTTTGTCAAAGTTGGGTAATGCAAGCACGGGAGCATGAGTAAGCAAATTCTTAGGCTCATTGAAAGCGATATCTTGGGATATTCCCCAAACAAATGGTGCATTTTTCTTACTCAAAGCATGCAAAGGTGAAGGAATTGTGCTAAAATCCTTCACAAATCTACGGTAGAAACCGGCTAAACTAAGAAAACTACGCACTTGTTGCAAATTGGTTGGTTGGGGCCAATTTTTAATAGCATTGATCTTAGATTCATCAACATGAACACCCTTAGAAGATACTACAAAACCCAAGAAAACAAGCTTATCAACACCAAATAGGCATTTTCCATATTAGCATAAAGTTGCTCTTTTCGAAGAGTTTGTAGCATGGTACGAAGGTGGGTGACATGCTCTTTGAGAGATTTGCTAAACACAAGGATATCATCAAAGTAGACAACAACAAATTAACCAATGTAAGGGCGAAACACGTAATGCATAAGACGCATGAAAGTATCGGGTGCTTCCGATAAACCGATAGGCATGACTAACCACTCATATATACCAAACTTTGTTTTGAAAGCGGTTTTCCATTCATCACCCTCTTGTATGCGGATTTGATAGTAACCACTCTTAAGATAAATTTGGGAAAAAATAGTGGCACCGCTAAGTTCATCAAGCATATCATCAAGGCGTGGAATGGGGTACCTATAGCGAACGGTGATAGCATTGATAGGTCTACAATCAGAGCACATGCGAAAGCTACCATCTCGTTTTGGCACAAGAATGACCGGTACGGCACAAGGACTCAAACTTTCACGCACATGTCCATGGTCTGTGAGATGCTTTACTTGCCTTTGTATTTCTTTGGTTTCTTCGGGATTGACGCGGTAGGGAGCTTTGTTGGGAAGCGGCACTCCGAGGATGATATCAATTCGGTGCTCAATGCCTCGTAGTGGAGGTAGACCCGGAGGTAGCTCATCGGGGAAAACATCTTGAAATTCATGCAATAGAGAAGATAACACCAAAGGTAGCTTGTGAGAGGTGTTAGTTTTTGTGGCCTCGTCCTTGCACAATAGGACATAGTGTAGGACACTTGATGGGTTCTCAAACACTTCTCTCATCTCACGTTTGGTGGCAAAGAGAACTAAGTTTTTCTTGTCACTCATCGTGGAGGCACTCAATTTGGGCTTGTGTCGCTCACTCTCTTTTTGGTGGTTCGCTCCCTCACTATTTTCTCCATGATGGGTGGCTTGCTTGTCGGCGAGTACTTGGCTTGGAGACTAGGACGTAGCACAAACTCCTTCCCTTTCATCTTGAAGCTATAGTGATTTGTACGCCCATTGTGAATGACACCTCTGTCAAATTGCCATGGCCGTCCAAGAAGGAGGTGGAAAACGGTCATCGTAAGGACATCACATTCCAAAGTGTCTTCGTTGGCGCCGATCTTGGAAGATACTTGTACCCTATGCTCGACTTGGATGGTGACGGTGTCGCTTAGCCATTGAACCTTGTAGGGGTGAGGGTGCTTCATCTTGACCAATTGGAGTTTGGAGCATAGTTCTTCACTTGCTAAGTTATGGCAACTACCTCCATCGATGATGACCTTCACGGAACGTCCATTGATGCCGGCCTTTGTGTGGAAGATATGGCATCTTTGATCTTCGTCTTGTTGATGTTGAAGAGTCAAGACCTTGGAGACAACAAGAGCGGGACTTGAATCTTCATCGCAAAAGACTTGATCATCTTCATCTTCATTGTTCACTTGTCGGTGCATGGCCACTTGCTCAAGAGCTTCCATTTCTCCTTCACTCATGGAGTCGTAGGTTCCGTCGTCGTTGAGGATCATGGTGCGCTTGTTTGTGCACTCGAAGGACTTGTGGCCTTGGCCTCCGCATGTGAAGCATTTGATGGAACTTGTCTTGATGGTCTCATCGGTTGGAGGAGATTAGGATGAAACTTTTGGCTTGAAGTTGCTTGTAGTAGGAGGAAGATTTGAGCTTGTCGAAGCTTTCTTGTAACTTGACTTGTCGCTGTTGCTTGTAGATGTCTTGGTTGCAGTAGAAGTTGGTGGGGTCATCGAAGCTTGATTGTTGGATAAGCCGTAGGACTTGGATGAGAACTTGGCATACTTGAAGACGTCCTGTACTTGCCGTTCCGCTTTGGAAGCTTGATGCACTAGCTCGATGAGGTTAGAGTATGGTTGGAAGTCGGCTATCTTCTTGATAGGGTGATTGAGTCCATAGTTTGCTCATCATCTTCTTCAACATTGGCTCGTATCGTGGCAATCTCCATTTCCTTGTAGTACTCTTCAACGCTCTTGGTTCCTTGCTTGTGTTGTTGGAGTTTCTTGAAGAGGTCGCAGTTGTAGTAGTTTGGCACGAATCGTGATCTCATGACATCCTTCATTTGTGTCCAAGTGGTGATTGGTGGTTCACCTCTTGCCGCTCGGCGCTCAATGACTTTTTCCCACCAAATGAGGGCGTAGTCTTGGAATTCGAGGGATGCCATTGCGATCTTCTTCTCATCTTCGTAGTTGTGCAAGCGGAAGATTTTGTCAACCTTCAATGCCCATGATATGTACTCTTCGAGGTCATTGCTTCCGGTAAACTTGGGCATGGTGAACTTTAGCTTGCCATATCGTTGCTCTTCATTGTGTTGTGGCCGGGGATGATGACGCCCGTGTCGGTGAGGATTGGCAATCTCATGTTGCTCTTGGCGAGGAGGGTTGTCTTCCTCATGTTGCTCTTGGCGAGGAGGGTTGTCTTCCTCATGTTGCTCTTGGCGAGGACGGGGTCCATTGTCTTCTTGCTCTCGATGGACTTGACGTTCTTATCTCGCTTGAGGATGAGCTTGTATATCTTGACGAGGAGGTTGTCGATCTTGACGAGGAGCTTGTCGATGCACACGTGCTTGGTAAATTCTTTCTTGAGCTTCGTCGCGAAGTGCTTCTTGATGTAGTCGAGCTTGTCTGCCTCGATTGGCTACGGCACGACTTGAATCATGAAGGGCACGTTGCACCTCAAGTGCTTGAGCTTCACGTAGTTGTTGTTCTTGGCGTTCCGCCTCGGCGTCTTGTGCATCTTGATGTTGTCGCGCTCGCTCCTCTTGTTCTTGTTGTCGTTGGTGTTTCCGTTCTTGTGCTTGTGCGAATGCAGCTTGGTTTTGACGACGTCGATGCTCTTGAGAGTCGGTGTCGTGTAGAGGGGATTGTGATTTGCTTGACGGTCTTGGCGCGCGGCACGACGAAGAGTATTCGATGTCGGTGTAGTTGAACCGGAGAGGATGTCGTCAGAGTGTCGACTTGAGCGGCTCTATCTTGAAGAGGAAGAAGCTGTAGAAGAGCGGACCATCATGGTTCCGATAACTTCTTTGAGGGAACTCATGGATGTGTCGAAATAGTCTCTTGTACGTTGCTCGGATTGTGGTAGATCGGTGGCGAGGTTGTCGATGCGGTCTCCCAAAGCAAGTTGTTCTTGATGCAAAGCTCGGTATGCACCAAATAGTTGAGTCTTGGTGACGTAGGATGACATGTCGTCGTCTTGATCCAAGAAAAGTGGGTTGGTAGAAGTACTTGGCCTATCCATCATTCCAAACAAGATATGTGAGTGGGAGAAAGGGAAGAACCAATACCAAATGTTCCTTGGCCAATGTTGAAAATGGATCAAAGATCACTCCAATATGTAGCAAGGAAATAGCACAATTGGTACCAATTCTTGTCGGTTCTCACACCTACACAAGTAAAATCTTATGGTGGAGCTCGGTTAGGATGGTGGCACAAAATTTGATGCAATTGTAAGTGAGACTCAATAATGTTGGAAAAGATTCACAAATTTGCAAATGCAAGAAGTAGACCGATAGCAAGATATGGGACACGGAAACACACCCGCAAATAGATAAGTGGGGTTGGGCAACCAAGGATGAGCCAAAATGTGGAATCCACCAAGATGCTCTTGTTGCACAACACTAGAGAGACGCTAGCATGATTGCACAGTAGGCGGATACGAACTTGTGCACAACCTACTAAGCAAAAATGCAACGACTCCTATCCCAAATATGCTATATGTATGATGTTCCTGTGCTTTGATCCAAGATGACCGAGTATGGCAATCTTAATGTTGTATGATGCTATGGTTCTTGCTTATAAGCTCTTTGCTTATCTTTCCTTTTTGCTTAAAAGCTTGTTTGTCTCTTTGTTGTTTGAGCTCTTTTCTCATGCAATGCTTCACGAACCAAGATAGCAATTGTGTATGTGATGACAACTTTGTGACACAAGAGATGTTACCAAGATATGCAACACGATGATGGTATGTATGCTATGGGAAGTATGAACACTAATGTGCACAAGTCATGTTGCCGGCAATACTCAAAGGCTAGTCTCGATGGGTAAGCTACGCAAAAGTAAGGCTATGGGGTTATCAATGCAAATGGAAGAGAGTATGACGATATCACGATACCAAGATGATATCAAGGTGAGGTTGATACCACAAAAGATGTAGCCTTTCGTAGTTGTCCTTGGCGAAGATGAGCGGTGGTGATGTTGATGCCGAATCGTACCTAGATAGCCAAAACACAAAAGGACACGGAAATCACAACTCAAATTCTCAAAGCAAAATGGGTCAAAATTGTCGGAGTTGGTAGCAGGAAAGGCTATGGTGGTGCTATGCGGAAGTGTTGGTGGTATGCGGAAGTGTATGTGGGCAACGGAACAAAATTTGGCGAGAGTTAGGCGGTAAACCGAGTGGAGGATGGAAGTGATGCTGTCAGGGGCTGGATGTCCGGGCTGATGGCCGAATGTCTCAGTCGGGCCGGATGTCCGGGCTGTCAGGCCGGATATCCGGGCGTTGGATCCATGGACGAACTCGAAGAACACCGCGTGGAGAGGTCAAATCCGGGGCAAAATTCGGAAGATTTTGTGGATGGATAGTGGGGAAAATTGGGGAAAAGCTAGACCACTAGTAACAAAGCAAATCCATGGATCAAATCCAACAAAACATCATCACACCAACAAATCACAAAAAAATTGGGGGCTATTTTTGGTGGGGATTTTCGAATTTAGGATGAAATCAACAAAATCAAGATAGAAAACAAGAGAGGGTAATCCGAAATCGTGATCAACGTGGCCCATGATACCAAGATGATGTAGGGTGGAACCCTAGATGGCCGATCTTTCATGAAAGGAGCGGATCCCTACGAAGAACGCGATGAACATGAGGGGAAACACGAGGGAAACACGAGGGAAATAACAAGGGGAAACATGAGAGAATCACTCATCCAACAAGAATAGATCACACATGCGCTAGATCGATGAACACAAAGGTGAGATACAAGATCCAAAGTCAACAACGGACGATACAAACGGTAACCGGTTCTTCTCCGTGAGGAGGTCTTGATTGGGGGGGGGGGTCTTCTCCGTGAGGAGGTCTTGAATCCAAGGTGATCTTCTCCGAAGAGGGGCCGCAGTCTCTCTCCCTCGAGGAGGAGATCCGTAATGGATGAGCAAAGCTCTATCTCTAAATGAGCTAATACTTTGCTAACCCTTGAAAGAGGAAGGGGATGGAGTATATATAGTCTAGGGGGGCGAAGAGGTACATGGGCTTCGGCCCTTTACTGTGCGCAGACAGGCGGGGCCGGATGTCCAGGCGTCGGGCTGGATGTCCGGGCTAGCGGCACAGACTTCTGTAGGTTCTGGTGCGTGTCGCCGGATTTCTGGGCTGGGGCCGGATGTTCGGGGCCTGTAACTGTGGATCGGCTGGGTTGGTGCTGTGGTGGACACTCCAGGGGCCGGATGTCCGGGGTCTTGGCCGGATGTCCGGGGCCTGGAAGGTGAACTTGCCCGTTTCCGTTGGTTCTCTTCATCCATGGACTTGGCGGCTTGTCCGTCTTCACGTGCATCTTCATGAGGGTCCTCTTGACACCTGATCATGCATAGCATATCGGACTTAGGTAGTATCCATGTCTCGAGTGGATCATATGTGATATCACTAAGGAAGGAAGTCACCTCGTTCTCGAGAGCTCTAGCTCGTGCTCGTGTCATGGGTACTCTTGGCTCTTGATGCGACGATGGTAGGTCCATGGGAATGATCATGGGATGCTCCGCATCACCAACGCACCCCAAGGTAAAATCCAAGGACACCAAAAAGCCTAAGCACGGGGATGCCCCGGAAGGCTTCCCCTCTTTTGTCTTCACCCATCGATAACTTTACTTGGGGCTATATTTTTATTCACCACATGATATGTGTTTTGCTTGGAGCATCTTGTATGATTTGAGTCTTTGCTTTTTAGTTTACCACAATCATCCTTGCTGTACACACCTTTTGAGAGAGACACACATGATTCGGAATTTGTTAGAATACTCTATGTGCTTCACTTATATCTTTTGAGCCATATAGTTTTTTGCTCTAGTGCTTCACTTATATCTTTTAGAGCATGGTGGTGGTTTTGTTTTATAGAAATTATTGTTCTCTCATACTTCACTTATATTATTTTGAGAGTCCTACAAAACAGCATGGTAATTTTCTTAAATTATGAAATTAGTCCTAATATGATAGGCATCCAAATTAGTAAAAACTTTCTTATAAGTGCGTTGAATACTAAGAGAAGTTTGATCCTTGATGACTGTTTTGAGATATGGAGGTAGTGATTTTAAAGTTGTGCTAGTTGAGTAATAGTGAATTTGAGAAATACTTGTGTTCAAGTTTGCAAGTCCCGTAGCATGCACGTATGGTAAACGTTGTGTAACAAATTTAAAACATGAGGCGTTCTTTGATTGTCTTCCTTATGAGTGGCGGTCGGGGACGAGCGATGGTCTTTTCCTACCAATCTATCCCCCTAGGATCATGCACGTAGTGCTTTGCTTTTGATGACTTGTAGATTTTTGCAATAAGTATGTGAGTTCTTTATGACTAATGTTGAGTCCATGGATTATACGCACTCTCACCCTTCCATCATTGCTAGCCTCTTCAGTACCGTGCATTGCCCTTTCTTGCCTTGAGAGTTGGTGCAAACTTCGCCGGTGCATCCAAACCCCGTGATACGATAGGCTCTATCACACATAAACCTCCTTATATCTTCCTCAAAACAGCCACCATACCTACCTATTATGGCATTTCCATAGCCATTCCAAGATATATTGCCATGCAACTTTCCACCGTTCCGTTTATTATGATACGCTTCATCATTGTCATATTGCCTTGCATGATCATGTAGTTGACATCGTATTTGTGGCAAAGCCATCATGCATATTATTTCATACGTGTCACTATTGATTCATTGCCCATCCCGGTACACCGCCGGAGGCATTCATATAGAGTCATACTTTGTTCTAGTATCGAGTTGTAATCATTGAGTTGTAAATAAATAAAAGTGTGATGATCATCATTCATAGAGCATTGTCCCAAATAAAAAAAGAGAAAGGCCAAAAAAAAGGCCCAAAAAATAAAAACAATAAAAAGGGGCAATGCTACTATCCTTTTTTCCACACTTGTGCTTCAAAGTAGCACCATGATCTTTATGATAGAGAGTCTCTTGTTTTGTCACTTTTATATACTAGTGGGAATTTTTCATTATAGAACTTGGCTTGTATATTCCAACAATGGGCTTCCTCAAGTGCCCTAGGTCTTCGTGAGCAAGCAAGTTGGATGCATTGTTGAGCTTTCATACATTTATAGCTCTAGTGCATCTGTTGCATGGCAATCCCTACTCCTTGCATTGACATCAATTGATGGGCATCTCCCTAGCCCGTTGATTAGCCGCATCAATGTGAGACTTTCTCCTTTTTTGTCTTCTCCACACAGCCCCCGTCATTATATTCTATTCCACCCATAGTGCTATATCCATGGCTCACGCTCATATATTGCGTGAAAGTTGAAAAAAGTTTGAGATTACTAAAGTGTGAAACAATTGCTTGGCTTCTCATCGGGGTTGCGCATGATGAGAGCATTCTTGTGTGACGAAAATGGAGCATGACCAAACTATATGATTTTGTAGGGATGTGTCGGATCACGGGTTCCGGCAGACCCTTAAGGTTCGAACTCTGGGGTGCGCGCGGTGATCGTGCCCTCTACCTCTCCGTCTCGCAAGGATCTAAACTACTGCAAGAACAACACAAGAGACACGGGGTTTATACTGGTTCGGGCCACCAATGTGGTGTAATACCCTACTCCAGTGTGGTGGGTGGATTGCCTCTTGGGCTGATGATGAAGAACAATACAAGGAAGAACGACCTCGCGAGGGTCTGTTCTTGGCTAGGGATGAACTGGTAGGGGGAGTTCGATCGCCCTTCTCTTTCTCTCTCTCTCACTACTTGCCCTAGATGCTGAATCCGATCCCCTCTTCTCTCTGGGTGGCTAATCCTATTTATAGGCAAAGGCCCTGGGCCTCTTCCCAAATATTGAGCGGGAAGGGCGCCAACAATTGGCCAATTTGAAGGGGAACATCTGGTACACTTATCCTAACTAAAGTTGGTCTTCGCCTGCCAAAGGCCCTGTGGTGACGCCGTCCTGGGCTCCATGGTGACCTCCTTCCCACCGTTGGACTGGTCTTGGTCTCGTTGCACCGAAATGGATGCCTTTGCTTGATCCTCTCGCCTGCGCTTGCCCCCTTTGCACCAAAGAGGAAAGGGAAACGCTGCGCGGGCTGGCGCCCGCCTGGCACCCTTGGTCGTCATGGCTTGCGTCATGGGCACCTCGTGAGGTACCCCACCTTGATCTCTCCGCCTCCTCGCGAGCCAGCCTAAGGAGGCCATGCTTGAGGAAGCGCCGTGTCGTCCGCCTCGCGAGGGTCTTGAACCTTGTGTTGATGAAGATGGGCCACGTTGGGCCCCCACTCGAGCCACGCCACAGGCAGGCAAGTCTGGGGACCCCCGTTCCCAGAACGCCAACATGATGAACTTTCTTTGGCAATTTTATTTTGAGAAGACATAATTGCTTAGTTAGTATGCTTGAAGTATTATTACTCTTCTGTCAATATTAAAATTTTATCTTGAATCTTTCGAATCTGAATATTCATGCCAGAAATAAGAGAATTACATTGAAAATTATGCTAAGTAGCATTCCACATCAAAAATTCTGTTTTTATCATTTACCTACTCGAGGACGAGCAGGAATTAAGCTTGGGGATGCTTGATACGTCTCCAACGTAACTATAATTTTTGATTGTTCCATACTATTATATATTTTGTTTCGGATGTTTAATGGGCTTTATTATACACTTTTATATTATTTTTGGGACTAACCTATTAACCGGAGGCCCAACCCAAATTGCTGTTTTTTGCCTATTTCAGTGTTTCGAAGGAAAATGATATCAAACGGAGTCCAAACGGAATGAAACCTTCGGGAACGTGATTTTCGGGACAAACGTGATCCAAAGGACTTGGAGTGGACGTCAAGCAATCAACGAGGAGGCCACGAGGCAGGGGGGCACGCCCTCCACCCTCGTGGGCCCCTCGTAGCTCCACCGACCTACTTCTTTCTCCTATATATACCTACGTACTCCCAAACCATCACATACGGAGCCAAAACACAATTTCCACCGCCGCAACCTTCTGTACCCATGAGATCCCATCTTGGGGCCTTTTCCAGCGCTCCGCCGAAGGGGGCATTGATCATGGAGGGCTTCTAAATCAACACCATAACCTCTCCGATGATGTGTGAGTAGTTTACCTCAGACCTTCGGGTCCATAGTTACTAGCTAGATGGATTCTTCTCTCTCTTTGGATCTCAATACAAAGTTATCCTCGATTCTCTTGGAGATCTATTCGATGTAACTCTTCTTTTGCGGTGTGCTTGTCGAGATCCAATGAATTGTGGGTTTATGATCAAGATTATCTATGAACAATATTTGAATCTTCTCTGAATTCTTTTATGTATGATTGGTTATCTTTGCAAGTCTCTTCGAATTATCAGTTTGGTTTGGCCTACTAGATTGATCTTTCTTGTAATGGGAGAAGTGCTTAGCTTTGGGTTCAATCATGCAGCGCTCAATCCCAGTGACAGCAGGGGAAACGACACGTATTGTATTGTTGCCATCGAGGATAAAAAGATGGGGTTTATATCATATTGCATGAGTTTATCCCTCTACATTATGTCATCTTGCTTAAAGCGTTACTCCGTTCTTATGAACTTAATACTCTAGATGCATGCTGGATAGCGGACGATGTGTGGAGTAATAGTAGTAGATGGAGGCAGGAGATGGTCTACTTGTCACAGACGTGATGCCTATATACATGATCATACCTAGATATTCTCATAACTATGCTCAATTCTATCAATTGCTCGACAGTAATTTGTTCACCCACCGTAATACTTATGCTATCGTGAGAGAAGCCACTACTATGGCCCCCGAGTCTATTTTCCATCATATTAATCTACCATTATTTCTATTACCGTTTTGCAATCTTTATTTTTTATCTTTATCATAAAAATACCAAAAATATTATCTTATCATCTCTATCAGATCTCACTTTTGCAAGTGGCCGTGAAGGGTGTCGGTGTCAAAACCGGCGGATCTCGGGTAGGGGGTCCCGAACTGTGCGTCTAGGCGGATGGTAACAGGAGACAAGGGGCACGATGTTTTTACCCAGGTTCGGGCCCTCACGATGGAGGTAAAACCCTACTCCTGCTTGATTAATATTGATGATATGGGTAGTACAAGAGTAGATCTACCGCGAGATCAAGGAGGCTATACCCTAGAAGCTAGCCTACGGTATGATTGTTGTTCTGTCCTACGGGCTAAAACCCTCCGTTTTATATAGACACCAGAGAGGGCTAGGGTTACACAGAGTTGGTTACAATGGTAGGAGATCTACATATCCGTATCGCCAAGCTTGCCTTCTACGCCAAGGAAAGTCCCTTCCGGACACGGGACGAAGTCTTCAATCTTGTATCTTCATAGTCCAAGAGTCCGGCCGAAGGTACAGTCTGGCTATCCGGACACCCCCTAATCTAGGACTCCCTCAGTAGCCCCTGAACCAGGCTTCAATGATGACGAGTCCGGCGCGCAGATTGTCTTCGACATTGCAAGGCGGGTTCCTCCTCCGAATACTTCATAGAAGATTTTGAACACAAGGATAGTGTCCGATTCTGCAAAATATGTTCCACATACCATCGTAGAGAGAATCATGTTTGCACAAATCTAATCTGCTGACGTATTCCGCAGCGTGACATCACACCACGGCCAAGCCTTTATCTGAATCGTTTTACTGTCCCACCTTAGCGCGTTTAGCGAGGCGATTTCCTTGGCACGTCTTGTCGAGGCAGAGATCGTGTCCCCTTATTCCGGGATTCTTATCAATACGGGCGTGGGTAACCCAACCGCGCCATTGATTACGGCGCTTGGGAGATAAGCGAGTTTTATCAGGCTGGTGGGGACGCATAGTTGCATCCGCCCATATAAGGGGATAAGGATCCACCCTTTCACCCACGCCTTCTTCCTCCTTTGCCTATCCACCTTCGCGCACTCGAGCTCCAGCGCCCAAGCCCGCATTCCCCACCTCAACCTTTCTCCAGCCATGTCCGGAGCGGGAGGCAGATGGATGGTCTCCTCCATTATGGAGGGACATATCAAGAAGCTGAGGAAAGCCGGATACATGTCCAATGACATCGCGCACCGGCTCCCCGAAGAGGGGCAGCTTATCCCCACCCCCGGGCCCCATGAGAGGGTGGTGTTCCTCCCCCATTTCCTCCGTGGACTGGACTTCCCTCTCCACCCATTTGTCCGAGGGCTCATGTTCTACTACGACCAGGATTTCCACGATCTGGCCCAGAACTTCGTCCTCAACATCTCGGTGTTTATCGTCGTGTGCGAGGCCTTCCTCTGCATCCGTCCCCATTTCGGCCTATGGCTGAAGACTTTCAATGTCAAGCCAAAGGTGGAGCGCGGCAACCAGGCGGAGTGCGGAGGCGCCATGGTGGGCAAGATGCCTAACGTCTTATGGCTCGAGGGCTCCTTCGTGGAGACCCTAAAGGGGTGGCAATTGGGGTGGTTCTACATCACCGAGCCGCGTGACCCTGAATGGGTCACAGCCCCCGAGTTCTGATCCGGAACCCCTACGCGGCTCACCTCTTGGAAAGAGACGGGTCTGTCGTGGGGTAAAAAAGGAGAGCTGACCGGACTCCAAACATGCGTCCAAACCCTGGTGGACAAGAAGCTCAAACTTGTCAACGTAGTCCAGGTTATGCTCATCCGCCGGATCCTCCCGTGTCAACAACGGGCAATCAACCTGTGGGAGTTCGACCCAGCACAACACCGAACTCTGAGCAGGCTCTTCGACACAACGTACGAAGATGCCTGGAAGGCGCTTTTCAAGGGTGTCGAGGCTCCCGCATCCGCTACCGAGGATCGCGGATTCAGCACGCAGCGTCACGCTAGTGCGTTAAGTTGTTTTTACCTTTTACAGGGTATTAGTTTTTCATAGTTTGACTCTATGCGGGATCTAAGCTCCCTTACCTTTGATAGGATTGGCAGGAGACGTCCGGACAGATCAACTGTTCGGCTCCTTTGCCCGAAGACCCAGCGGATGCTCGCTTGGCGAAGCTGCTGGTTCCGGCACCCTATGTGGTGCCGGAGAATAAGGCCAAGAAGAAGGCCACGGGGACTCGAAAGAGTGCCTGACGCCTGGTGGTGTCGGATTCATCGTCCGACGACTCCGGGACGAACTCCTCCCGTGAAGATGAGGAGGAGGAAGAAGAGGCCTCTCCCCCTCCAGCGGGGGGAGGAAAGAAGAGGAAGGCCGCCCCAACTAGGGAGGCCGAAGGGTCCAAGAAGGGGAAGACCCTTCCTCCGAACTACTCCACCAACGTCGATGATGGCGAAGAGGAGTGGCCGCACAGGGCCAAGCCCCTGGCGAAGTCGTAAGTGTTCGGACACCAGAGTGATTCATAATGTTCCTTTCTTGCACAACTCCTCCTTATGCCGAATATGACTATGCAGTCCGCCCAAGGCCGGGCTCGACGAGTCGTCGAGCGGCTCCCTGGATTCGTTAGACGTGAATTCTCTTCCGACCGCTACCTCCCCCCGCCCTACGGACGACACCGAGGTGGCGCCCCAACAGGTTCCAAGCCAGGAGGAGGTGGTCCTGGAGGCGCCGCAAGGCGACCTCCCGGATTCCAGGCATAAAGGGGATAGAACCCCCATGGGCTCCAAGTCCGGCCTTGAGCCGGACACCGCGCCGGAACCTTCAACGGTTCCGGACTCCGGCAGGCAACCTCCTTCCAAGAGGAGCAAGCCTACTGAGCCGGTGGCCTCCGTCCAACCGGAGGCACCGGACAATCTGCTGGAGGTGCTTAACGGAGCCTCCATCAACGAGGAGCACCGTACTGTGATGAGTACGGTGATCCAGAAGGTTCAGTCCGCCAAGAGAGGACTAGCTGAAGCCTGTGCCAGCCTTTTAACAGGCTTTGAGATAAATAAATAATATGTAAAAAATATTACCGCATAGACAGTAGCCCCTGATGCTCTATTTGTCATTCGGAAAGAAAGCCGAATAGAGGATCTAATAACATCCGCAGGATTCTAACAAAAGTAAGTCAATATGCGTATGCAGGCTTCGCTGCTGGCGTCCGCCGCACTGACTGCGGAGGTGGACACGCTGAAGCAGAACCTCGGGCGGTCCGAGCAAGAGCTCGGCCATGCCAAGCAGCAGCTCGAGGAGAAGGAAGGCAAGAGATACCTTATTGAAGTATATAAAAGGTGCAATTGCAAAAAATGACAGGATTAACATGGCTATTGTAGGGGCCACAACTGAGGTGGCGACCCTTAAGCAAGCGCTGTCCGAGGCCGAAAAGAGGGCGGCCACTAAGCGCACCGAGCGGGAGAAGCATGAGGCGCAGGTTGGCGAGGTGCGGCAAGAGCTCCAGGCTCTCATGAAAAAACATGAGAGTTTGGAGCTTGACTCGAAGACGCGAGAGTCCGAGCTTGCGGCGGCCATTGAAAATGCCAAGTCTACCAAGGCCGAAGCCCGGAAGGCCCTCCAGGAGGTGGAGGCGATGAAAAAGATAGCGGCGGGTAAGGCATTCTTTATGCAGAGCCAACATGTGAAAGTGAGTTACTTGTTACTTACCCGAATCTGGAGCTCTCCAGGAGCATTCGCAGATTTGCCCCGCAGTGCGTCTGATGCCGCCGCCTACTACCGAGCCGAGGAGGGGAGCTCGACGGAGAAGGTGTTATGGTCTTAGTATGCTGAGGCCAGACACCCGGTGCCTTTGAGCGACCAGCTGAAGCAAATGGTCGAGCTCCACAAGGTGGCCGAACAGGCCATGAAGGGCCTCATAGTCCGGCTGTGGCCTGGAGAGGCCATGCCTGGGAGCTACTTCGGTCTGGTGAGGCGGCTGGTGGATGCCTGTCCAAGGCTTGAAGTAATCAAGCGCTCCGTCTGCATCGAAGGTGCCCGTAGGGCACTTGCCCGTGCTAGAGTGCACTGGGGCAAGATGGATGCGGAGAAGCTGGTGAAGGACGGGCAACCGCCGGTCAAGGAGAATTGCGTCCCGGAAGCTTATTATGAGGGCGTCCTGAAGGGTGCCCACCTTATAGCGGATGAATGCTCCAAAGATGTAATTTTTGAGTAAACTCGCTTGTTTTGTCCTGTGCGCTGAAAACTTGTTCATATGCGCTAAGCAACGCTTTTTGAATTTAAAATATTACCTTGTGTGCGGCCATTTATCAAGTTTGAGAGATGGCGAGTCGTCGGCTTCTGCCCCCATGCCATGAGTGCTGGGGTGTTCGGGATAAACTTGAGCGCTCTTTTCCCCATTCTTGGGTCCTTCGAGGGAGGCGCTCAACACAACGAACAAGGCAATCAGACTATAATGCTTTATCACTCTCCTTTGCCATAGAATTCTATAATTTTAAATTTTGGCAAAGCCCCTAGTATTCGGAAGACCGAGTTCGGGGCGCTATCCACGCCTAGGCCGAACAAAGCCGACTCCTTGCTCTAAGCGGCATAAGTCTTTAGGGACTCGAAGACCTCTCGAACAGCGACCAGCTCTCACCTCATCATGACGGTCAGTTTTAGCTTTCTCTACTAAGGTGCTTAGCCCAGCTCAACCGGGGCACAATCGCAGTAGTTCTCCTAGTGCTACCTTAGCCGATATAGCGGAACGTAAGGTACCAAAACATAGGAGCTGGGAAAACCCAACTATTGACCCAAGACATAATTCGGAGCCATGCATATAATGTTATAAGTTCGGGGTGCCGCACTTGTGGAAGTGTTCAGACTTCTCACACCATACTGTGGGGTACTTAAGCCCCTGGCGTATTGGCCGTACCAAAGTGTACGGGTGCAACATGTCATTAATCAACATATATTCGTAAAAGAGATTAATGCGATAATAGACAAAAGTTATGCATTGTTTATTTGAAAAAGTTGCGATCAAAGCAGAACGATACAAATAGTGCGATAGGCGAAAGGTGGGACTATTTAACATGTCCTTTCCAGGGGCAGGCTGTGGAATGGTATGCGAAACAAGTATAATGCTCGTTACAGAGACCACCTGGGAGTTCCATAATGCAGCGTAGCTTTCTGCTTCCCTGGTTCTGGCATCGTTTGTGCGGCAATTGTACTGCCGGGTAGGCCTTCCCAAGAATGGAGTCCTGAAAGTAAGAGAAAATTAAGAAATCAGCAGCCCCTAGTTTGGTTTAAGCCGTGTGTTCGGGCGTGCCGTGATGGTGCCCCTCCCCCTGTGCCCATGGTATTTCCAGAGCATAGTTATGTACGCGCAGCACTGGTTTTGCGATTTCGCGAGGGCTGGGGTTGGGGCCGCATTGCTACGCTTGCTCGGAATGTGCCAGGAGGTCTTGTTGTGGGTTACTCCGGGTGCGCTTGAAGGTGTCCGGACGTTTACTAGCCGGACTGGAGAATTGCCTTGAAAGGCTGCTTTGCACTTCTGCTACGAGAGCCACCGTATGCTCCTCCGTTCGGAGAGAGCGTTCGGTGTTTCCACTGACCGTAATGACTCCTCGAGGGCCTAGCATCTTGAGCTTGAGGTATGTGTAGTGCGGCACCGCATTGAACTTTGCGAATGCGGTTCGTCCGAGCAGTGCGTGATAGCCGCTGCGGAACAGGACTATGTCGAAGATTAACTCCTCGCTCCGAAAATTATCCGGCGATCCGAAGACCACTTCAAGTGTCACTGAGCCTGTACAGTTGGCCTCTACACCTGGTATGACGCCTTTAAAGGTAGTTTTAGTGGGCTTAATCCTTGAGGAATCTATGCCCATTTTCCGCACTGTATCCTGATAAAGCAGGTTCAGGCTGCTGCCGCCGTCCATAAGGACTCTAGTGAGGTGGAATCCGTCAATGATTGGGTCTAGAACCAATGCAGTGAATCCGCCATGACGGATGCTAGTGGAGTGGTCCCTTCGATCAAAGGTGATCGAGCAGGAGAACCATGGGTTAAACTTTGGGGCGACTGGCTCCATCGCGTATACGTCCCTTAGCGCACGCTTCCGCTCCCTCTTGGGGATGTGGGTTGCGTATATCATGTTCACCATCCGCACTTGTGGGGGAAAGCCCTTCTGTCCACTACTGTTCGGCGGCCGGGGCTCCTCCTCCTCGTCGCTATGTAGCCCCTTGTCTCTGTTTTCGGCATTTAGCTTGCCGGCCTGCTTGAACAACCAACAATCCCTGTTGGTGTGATTGGCTGGCTTTTTGGGGGTGCCATGTATCTGGAACGAGCGGTCGAGTATTCGGTCCAGACTGGACGGGCCCGGAGTGTTTCTTTTGAATGGATTTTTCCGCTGACCGGATTTAGAGCCTCTGAATCCGGCATTAACTGTCGTATCCTCAGCATTGTCGCCGTTAATGCAGCGCTCTTGTTTGTTGCGACGCGACCTGCCACTGTTGTCCTTGGTATCCAAATTACCAGGGCTCTTGGTCATGTTATTTCTACGAGCCAGCCAGCTGTCTTCTCCCGCACAAAAGCAGGTCATGAGTGTCGTTAGGGATGCCATAGATTTCGGCTTTTCCTGTCCTAGGTGCCGGGCAAGCCACTCATCACGGATGTTATGCTTGAAGGTTGCTAGGGCCTCTGCGTCCGGACAGTCGACGATTTGATTTTTCTTGGTTAGGAACCGTGTCCAGAATTGTCTGGCCGATTCCTCTGGCTGCTGAATTATGTGGCTTAGGTCATCGGCGTCTGGTGGTCGCACATAGGTGCCCTGGAAATTGTCAAGGAATGCGGCTTCCAGGTCCTCCCAACAACCAATTGATTCTGCTGGCAAGCTGTTAAGCCAGTGCCGAGCTGGTCCTTTAAGTTTGAGTGTGAGGTATTTGATGGCGTGTAGATCATCGCCTCGAGCCATGTGGATATGAAGGAGATAATCCTCGATCCATACCGCAGGATCTGTTGTGCCATCGTATGACTCAATGTTTACGGGTTTGAATCCCTCGGGGATTTGATGATCCATTACTTCATCTGTGAAGCATACTGGGTGTGTGGCGCCTCTGTACTGGGCTATATCACGACGTAGCTCAAATGAGCTTTGTCTATTGTGTTCGGCCCGGCCGGATTTACTGTATCCGGCGTGACGATTATCGTCTCGTGCCATGGGGCGCCCACGTGATCCGTAGATCGATCTTGTTTGCTTTGCCTTGTCCTCCAATATATCTCGCAGGTCTGGCGCATTTCCCCGTGCCTTGGTATTTTTTGAGCGGCGTCGGGGTGCGGCTTGAGTGGAGGGCCAAAAGGCCTCTCTGTCGCGGCCACGAGGTGGCCGGTCGGCCGCATCATGCGTTGGTGATGTGGGTGCTTCCTCCTCTGATCGGGGTAGCAACCTGCGCTTTGGGTAGCTCTTGGAGGGGCGTTCGAGTTCATACTCTTCGGCCGCAAGGACTTCAGTCCATCTGTTGGCTAGCAAATCTTGATCAGGTCTAAGCTGCTGCTGTTTTTTGTTGAGGCTACTCGCCGTGGCCATAAGCCTACACTTGAAGCGCTACTGCTCGACGGGATCCTCAGGCACGACAAATTTGTCGTCGTCAAGGCTTGCCTCGTCTTCGGAGGGAGGCATGTAATTATCGTCCTCGACCTCTCTGTCTGTCGCTCTCTCATGAGGGCTGGCTTCTCCATCCTCCTGTGCTGAATCTTGCTAGAGGGGGTTTTCTTCGGCACTGTCTGGAGTGTTATAATCTCCTGTGCCGGAATCACCGTTTTTGCTTTGGCGGGATTTAGAGTGGCGCCGTTGACGCCGGCGCTTAGGCTGTTTCTTGGAGGGGTCATCCCCCGCTGTTCCATCGCCATCGCCTTCTTTTGGGGTGTCCACCATGTATATGTCATATGACGAGGTGGCTTTCCAGTGCCCTATAGGCACTGGTTCCTGGTCGTCTCCTGCATCGGCGTCCATACTGTCGATGTCTTCGGAGTCAAAATCTAGCATGTCGGTTAAATCATCGACAGTTGCTACGAAGTGGGTGGTGGGTGGGCGTCGAATTTCTTCGTCGTCTGTATCCCAACCTTGCTGACCATAGTCCGGCCAGGACTCTCCTGATAAAGAGAGAGACTTTAGTGAATTTAGAATATCGCCGAAGGGCGAGTGCTGAAAGATGTCCGTGGCAGTGAACTCCATGATCGGCGCCCAATCAGATTCGATTGGTAGGGGCGCAGAGGGCTCAGAGTCCGGAGAGGAGTCTGGCTCCTTGGAGTCACGGGCTTTGAAGTGGATAGGGCTGGTGTTCGGCTAGATCGCCGTAGAGATCGCAGCCCCCGAGGCGGTGTCCAACCACCCATCCTCGATTGGCGTAGTTGGCTCCGAACTAAGGGTCGGAGCTGATGTGGGTGCGGCCTCTAGGGCACTGTTCGGCAGCAGAGCTAGATCATGCCTATCGTGACAGTGCGGCGCGCTCGGCTGTGGCTCGAATCCATCGAAGATCAAGTCTCCGCGGATGTCAACCGTGTAGTTCAGACTTCCAAATCTGACCTGATGGCCAGGGGCGTAGCTTTCGATCTGCTCCAGATGGCCAAGCGAATTGGCTCGCAGTGCGAAGCTGCTGAATACGAAGATCTGTCCGGGGAGAAAAGTCTCACCCTGGACCACATCGTTGTTGATGATCGGAGGAGCCATCGGGCCTAAAAGTGACGACACAGAGGAACTCTCAATGAAAGCACCAATGTCGGTGTCAAAACCGGCGGATCTCGGGTAGGGGGTCCCGAACTGTGCGTCTAGGCGGATGGTTACAGGAGAAAAGGGACACGATGTTTTTACCCAGGTTCGGGCCCTCTCGATGGAGGTAAAACCCTACCCCTGCTTGATTAATATTGATGATATGGGTAGTACAAGAGTAGATCTACCACGAGATCAAGGAGGCTAAACCCTAGAAGCTAGCCTACGGTATGATTGTTGTTCTGTCCTACGGACTAAAACCCACCGGTTTATATAGACATCGGAGAGGGCTAGGGTTACACAGAGTCGGTTACAGTGGTAGGAAATCTACATATCCGTATCGCCAAGCTTGCCTTCCACGCCAAGGAAAGTCCCTTCCGGACACGGAACAAAGTCTTCAATCTTGTATCTTCATAGTCCAAGAGTCCGGCCGAAGGTATAGTGCGGCTATCCAGACACCCCCTAATCCAGGACTCCCTCAAAGGGATTGACAACCCCTTTATCGCATTGGTTGCAAGGTTCTTATTTGTTTGTGTAGGTGCGAGGGACTTGAGCATGGTCTCCTACTGGATTGATACCTTGGTTCTCAAAAACTGAGGGAAATACTTACGCTACTTTACTGCATCACCCTTTCCTCTTCAAGGGAAAACCAACGCAGTGCTCAAGAGGTAGCAACAAGCCAAGTTCTATAATGAAAATTCCCACTAGTATATGAAAGTGATAACTCAAGAGACTCTCTATATGAAGAACATGGTGCTATTCTGAAGCACAAGTGTGGTGAAAGGATAGTAACATTGTCCCTTCTGGGCCTTTCTCTTTATTTGGCTTTTCTCTTTTTTTGGCCTTTCTTTTTTTTCTTCTTTTTTTTCGGGATAATGCTCTAATAATGATGATCATCACACTTCTATTTACTTACAACTCAATATTACAACTCGATACTAGAACAAAGATATGACTCTATATGAATGCCTCCGGTGGTGTACCGGGATGTGCCATGATCTAGCGTAGCAATGACATCAAAAAACGAACAAGCCATGAAAACATCATGGTAGCTATCTTACGATCATGCAAAGCAATATGACAATAAATTCTCAAGTCATGTATATGATGATGATGATGGAAGTTGCATGGCAATATATCTCGGAATGGCTATGGAAATGCCATAATAGGTAGGTATGGTGGCTATTTTGAGGAAGATATAAGGAGGGGAAGACTTGGGTAGAATCTGAGCTTGTTGTACAAAAATAGAAAAAAAGATCCTGGACCACTAGATTGCAGATCTATGGTACAGATTTGGGTGGAGGCATCTCAACCCACTTAATGCAGCTTTTGCAGAAACCCCCTATTGATAGTTCAACATTAAATAGGACATTTGCATTATGCACCTCAAGTCTTCGTGAAATACAACCATTTTTTAGATATGAACAGTACTAATGCCCATATCTTCTTAGTCTGAAACAAACTCGTCTCATATAAGATCTGAGAAAATATTTACTGGATGAAATCCAGACACATTTATGTGACACCACTAATTTTTGAAGAGAGTCAAACATCTTGGTCACTAAGAAACGACAATATATATCACAAATATTTTAGCACATGAGATAATAAGCCATCCCAAATCAAGTACGACCACACATACATGTCAAACTGGAAAATATAGCAATTTAAGGATTGAAATTATCGTTGTTCAGCAAGCATTTCAGTACTTGAGTACATGAGAACACATCACAAGAGGCAAGTAGAACCACACGTACATGTCAACCTGGAAGTAGAACAAATTAAGGACTGAATTTATCAGTGCTCAACATGCATTTGATTACTTGAGTACATGAAACATACAAATCATTTTTAGTGTATGGCTGGCAAGACCAAGTGGTAAAGACTGAAATTATCATCGCCCAACAAGCGTGTTGCTGGTACAAGACCAAAAGTATCTATCACTCTGCCTTGTGTTAGTGCTTCCTGGTAATTGAGCTTCCTGCTGGGAGAGGTTGGACTCTTATAGACTTGATCAGTTCGACCTACCTAGGTATACACACCAAGTAAATAGGTGTCAATCAGAAACATATACCAAATAGCATATCTCGAGAAGAGAGACAATCATATATATGTCTAGCTGCATTCAACACTCCAACATAGGATACATAACCTATATGTCAAACTTAGGATGAAATTCTTGAAACATATTAATACATATGTAACCAATCAGGATAACTTTGTAAGTTAAACTGGCTTTCCAACATCTAGAAGGGAGTTTTCAAATCAAATAAAATGACATGTGATAGTTGGATATGTCTAACAGAGAGAGTACAAATATTTTGTTCATTATTCCATTATAGACCTATCATAATTGGATTACAATTCCATGATTAGTTAAAAGCACAGATGAGAATGACAAATAAGTGGCATTGAGCAATTTAAAGGGAGTTTTATGACTGCCCTACAGATGCAAATTATTATTCAAATTTGATAGCTATAAACAAAAAACCTGATGGCATGCATTATATTATATCTTGTAATAATAAGAAAATCACAGAAGCATGGGAAAAATAAATGAACAAGATGGCAGATTGGCTCATGTCATGGATGAAGGATTAGTACTAAAGCACATACACACACCCTTGTTGTAGCCATACCATAGGCCAGTAAAAAATGGAAGGCGCACATATCTTTGGTAAATGATTTATGTATGCCTAATCATTTTAATCAGCCTAGTTGAGCGGTCATAGCAAGACAAATAGGTGGTAGTCTTCGAAGCAAGAAGGAGCACAAACCTCTACTGTTTTGTCTTTTGTTTCTTAGCACATGTTGTTGCATCATGAAACGCCATTTCCTTACAAATGCTGCATTTGCGCGCGACTTTTTGATGAATTCCAGGCCTTCTCTTCTCACTGAATCCACTCCTCGCACCATCCCTATGGCCCTTTATTCTAGAGCATGTGCCCCTTGCATTGATATCCTTAGGTGTGAGGATGGTAACATCCTTTGGGATGATACTCCCAATACACGACTCCTCATTTTCTTGTGTATTGAATGGTACGGTCGAAACTAGTTGGGCTAAACCCAACTCAACGCCACACAAACTATTGTGCAGGAATTCAATTCCTTCCATGGAGCGTTTGGATTTTTGTATGAGATCTTCTAGCTTGTCCCTCATAGAAACTATCTTCCTTTTCACAGCAATGTCAACCGGATCTGTTAAATTTTCTTCAAGCACATTCCCTTCCCCATCGTAGACAATGTCCCTACGAATAGGAAAATTATCACATCATCATCATCATGTGGGTCAAAGTAGATAACTATTAATGTGTCTACATCGACATGATAAGAAATATACCTTTTGCAATTTTTCTGCCATCGCTTAAGAATATAAAGGCTTGGCAATTCATTTATTTTCGCACCCCTCAATACCCTAATAATGCGACGGCACACAATTCCCTTGGACTCAAAAAGCTTGCAAGAACATTTAGCAATCATGGATGTTGTGTCATAACACACTTCTCTAATATTCTTGTATTGATCGCTGACAAACATGATTTTAATCCCCTCACGATTTTCTGTCTGCCGAACATCACAATCATCTCTGGCAGCAAGCACCTGAACCTGAAACAATTCAAAAACCTCATGGGTGAATAGTGCCCTACCTTGTCTCTCTATTTCCCATGATGTCAACAACTCACTTGTTGTGTATTCACTTGTGTTATCGGCAATCAGCTCACTTTGCCTTTGACATTTCAAAGCAGTGTCAAACCTTAGCCAAAACTCAACAAAGGTAAGCTTGCGACGAATGAAACATTTAAAAAATGAATTTGCACTGTCTAAAATAGAAGTTGTCCTGAGTAGACCAGCTAGGTGAATGTCCATAAAGTAAGCTGGTACGCACAAAGCTTATACCTTTTGGCAAACCACTCGTGATCCTCCAACTGAAACTCTATGATGAAAGATTGCCATCTATCCTCAAATTCAGCAGGTGTTTTAGAATTCCACACACAATGTTTCAGCCTATCATAGAACACAAGGTCATTCCTCAATTCCGGGCGTACCTTCCCTGGAACCTTTTCCATAATGTGCCACATGCACAATCTATGTGTCGTGTTCGGTAGAATTTTTCCAATTGCATTTTTAATCCTAACACATTCATCAGTTATGATCACTCTAGGCGCAATCCCACCCATTGGTCTAAGAAATGACTTGAACAACCAAATATAGGATTCTTCTGTCTCATGAAGTAGAAACCCCGCCCCCAAAAAGACACTTTGCATGTGATGGTTTACTCCAGTGAAGGGCGCAAAGGTGTATTCATATTGGTTAGTGCTGTATGTCGAATCAAAAGATATGACATCGCTGAAATGCCCATAGTTTTTCCTTCTTGATGCATCCGTCTAGAATAAATGAATCAATGTACCAACCTCGTCAACTTCATATTCAAAGAAAAATGCAGGGTTCAGAGCCTTCAGTCTACCAAATTGGTCCACCAACATTTGAGCATCACAATTTCTTATTTTATTTTTCAGTCCACCGTAGTGATTCTGTAGGTCTTTCTGGGTGCACCCAACATGCTGAAAACCACCAGCACTAACATTAAACAGCCTATATGCCAAGGCAGTGCCAATGCTAGCTTTCTGACAATCGTGAAGTGTTGTCTTCACTCTCTCACTAACTTGACGATTGGATCTAATCAAGTGTTGCTGGCTCAGTAGCACAAAAGGGTGATTGTGATATTCAGTGCATGAAGCTATCTTGTATTTTCCATTACTTTCTCGAGTGACATATATATAAGCTTCACATCCACATCTAGTCAATTTAACCTTTCTCCTTTTCTTTTAAGCCTCAACAACAACCATACATTTCTCGGGACGGAAGCCTTCTTTTGCACGCAGGAAGCGTTTCCATTGAAGCACATTATCTACGACCCTCTGTTGTCCAAGACGCACACCAAATCCGACATTTTGTGCATATGTCCTGTAAAATTCCAGCACCGAGGCAATGTCATCAAATATCATCCCTACTTTTGTCTTCAATTCCTCGTCACACTGGGGTTTATACAAAGAACCCTGCAACATTGATTGCAAGGTCAGTAACATTACCCTCATGTGACAACACCATCTCACTTCTAAAGACTACATGTTATTCGGTTATGAGATCTCATTTTGTCACTGCCAAAAATTACTACTCCCATATGGAATGTCCATTTAATGCGAGTATTACAGGTTGTGACAAGTGTTATAACACAACAGGGCTGTCTAATTTCTACCATACAGATCTCAGATGTTTAGTTTTAGCATATTTGTTTGCCACCTAAGGTTTGACATGGACATGACATATGATAAGTGTATATTTTCCTATCAAACATGAACGTATTCATGCAGTTTAATATGGACAAAAATAAGAAGTTACATACATTGTATTAAAATAAAAAACCGCGTGTACCTCTTGAGAGAATGATTCTTTTTTTCCAGTGTACTGGAGTCATCAATGAGAAGCATTGGGGAATTAATTTCTGCGAATGACGTTGCATTGCTGAAATCTTGATTTTGAACACTGTTGACCGATTCCATGGCTGCAAAAAAAAATTTAGCACCCAACATCACACAAGGGATTAACATAATGTTAGATACATTAGGATATCTTGATTTTCTCTTATCGCTATTGTCACCTGATAGTGCTGGTGCACATGCTGCGATCATTGGAATTGAGGGCTCTCCTAGAGGAGACATCGCACTGCTACCCTCCATTACTGGATCTTGTGATGAGAATTGCAAATTTAGACCGGGGATCATCTTTTCCATGTCAAACTTCTGCCACATGGGTCATATCAAAGGCATGGCTTATGGGAAAGATTAGGGAAATGTAACTAATTACTCTCAGAAGGACAGGAAAAATTCATGCGCATAGAAATACTGGAGTGAGCACCCAGCCAATAACAAATGTCAGACTTTTGGGGATGAAAGATCATCAGTAAGCATTTAAAAGGAATAGCCAACCCAATGAATCCCCTAGCAAAATATGTAATGGCATATTTGTGTCAATTCAGCATATGTATCTTGGAGAGAGAGAAAAAGAAAAATACCCATTGTGTCTCACGTGTGTGCGTTTCGTCTTGCCATTGAATAATCGACGAAGCCAGAGCAGCCTAGTTCGTGTACTAGTGCATCTCACCGGAATAGCTAGATTTTCTAGTGTATTTATTCCTGCTAGAAATCGGATAGCGTTTATGTACAGTTGGTACACGCGCTTGGTACGACTGAAGTAGCCATTTAAGCCAACACAAGATCTCCATGGGCCAGTAGCACTACACAATACCATAACTAAGTAATAACACTAATCAACTTGCTGCTTCTGAAAAAAAATAAGAATCCAACAAACATAAGAATGACCCCAGAGCAGATCAGCTTCTATGCTACTCGGGTTGCTGCTCATTCTTCTTCTGTTGCTACCCAGCAACTAAATGGACATATTCAACATTAACAAGTAGAAAGAACATAAAACTATAGAGATGACGTATCAATCTACTAGCTAATAAAAAATTAACATTTATATTTTACCTGAAGAATGACGAACCGTGGTGGCCTATTCGCGGAACAAGAAGCGGCCGGCCGGGAAGGAGGCGAGGATCCACGACCGTCGAGCTAGTGCTGAATCGCGAGAGGAGGTGACGGGGGGTGGGCGGAGGAGGATGGCAGAGAGCTGATTTGGGAGCCTGGGAGTGGGGAAGAGGTGAGGAATCCAATCCAATCTGCCTCAAACTGCGCCACCGACAAAGAAACGGCTAGGAGCCATCGAGGAGGAGATGGATCAGCTTCTTTGTTGCGCGTGCCTGCCCAACTTGGCTCAGGATCTGCGTCGCCGCCGCAGCCGCAACCGCAACCAAGAAATCTTCAATCCCGTGCCTTCGCTCTTTAAGGATTTGGTACAGACGTGGGAGGGCAGCGAAAGCAAATTTGCTTGTAGCGTTGGACCGTTTTGCAAATTTTGTGCAAAGATCCCACCATCCGGACATGTGCCATCGATCTCTCATCCGATGGACCAACATCATTTCTTCTATTTTTTGACCACAAGCTCAGATTCTACACAAGTCGTTCCCATATAAGGAGGCTTATGTGTGATAGAGCGTATCGTATCATGGGGTTTGGATGCATCGGCGAAGTTTGCAGCAACTCTCAAGGTGAGAAAGGGCAATGCACGGTACCAAAGAGGCTAGCAATAATGGAAGGGTGAGAGTGCGTATAATCCATGGACTCAACATTAGTCATAAAGAACTCACATACTTATTGCAAAAATCTATTAGTCATTGAAAACAAAGTACTACGCACATGCTCCTAGGGGGATAGATTCGTAGGAAAAGACCATCGCTCATCCCCGACCGCCACTCATAAGGAAGACAATCAATAAATACCTCATGCTCCAACTTCGTTACATAACGGTTCACCAAGCGTTCATGCTACGGGAATCACAAACTTGAACACAAGTATTTCTACAATCCACAACTACCCACTAGCATGACTCTAATATCACCTCTTTATGTCGCAAAACTATTGCAAGGAATCAAACATATCATATTCAGTGATCTATAAGTTTTATGTAGGATTTTATGACTAACCATGTGAATGACCAATTCCTGTTATCTCTCTAAATAGATATAAGTGAAGCAAGAGAGTTTAATTATTTCTACGAAATATATGCCCACACTCTAACAAATATAAGTGAAGCAAAAGAGCATTCTACAAATGGCGGTTTTCTATGTGTAGGAAACAGGCAATCCAAACTTCAAATGATATAAGTGAAGCACATGAAGCATTCTATAAAGCCATACTCAAAAGATATAAGTGAAGTGCAATGAGCATTCTATAAATCAACATGGACTATCTCATACCAGCATGGTGCATCAAATAAAATTGAAAACTACATGCAAAAGACGCTCCAAGATTTGCACCATATCGCATGAACGAAACGAATCCGAAAACATACTGATACTTGTTGAAGAAAGATGGGATGCCTTCCGGGGCATCCCCAAGCTTAGACGCTTGAGTCTCCTTGAATATTTACTTGGGGTGCCTTGGGCATCCCCAAGCTTGAGCTCTTGCCTCTCCTCCTTCTCCTCACACCGAGACCTCCTCGATCTTCGAACACTTCATCCACACAAAACTCAACAGAAAGCTCGGCAAGATCCGTTAGTATAATAAAGCAAATCACTACTCTAAGTAATGTTGCAAACCAATTCATATTTTGTTTTTTGCATTCTATATACTGTAATATAACTTTTCCATGGCTTAATCCGCTGATAGAAATCGATAGTTTCATCAAAACAAGCAAACTATGCATCAAAAAACAGAATCAGTCTTAAACAGGACAACATGCAGTAATCTGAACATTCACCATACCTTTGGTACTCCAAAAATTCTGAAAAAATTCTGAAAAATAAAAAAATTGTATAGAAAGACAGTCCAAAAAGTTTCAGAACCGTTTGATGTTCCAGTAAAAAATATAAAATCGCGCACTACAGCCAAAGTTTCTGTTATGCACAACACAAACCAACAAAGCAATCTAAACATCCTAAAGGCAAACCTTGGCACTTTTTTTAACTTTATAAAAGCACACAACAGAAATAAACGACTCTCTAAAACTTCCGGGTTGTCTCCCTGGCAGCGCTTTCTTTAAAGCCATTAAGCTAGGCATATAGTGCTCAAGTAATGGATCCACCCGGATTCCAAGGTATATCAAAGCCAATTTTATTTAATAATGGTTTGCGATTTAGTAGTGAGCACAAAGTAACATATATCATGCAACAATGAAGTCTAACTCACTTCCTATGGATCGACGCGTCATAAAAGAACAATTGATGCACACATAGTAAAGGCCAATGCATAGTATAAACAGTTTCTTGTAATTTTATCTTATTGGAAACATGGAGAGGCGGAGATGTAGTTCCTCTCTCATAATAATTGCAAGTAGGATCAGAAAACACATGCATATTATATCTATCAAAATCATCATGTGTAGTAGTGAAACACAACCTATCAATATAATCCTTAATAAGGGCAAACTTCTCCGATATAGTGTAGTCGGGAGAATTCAAAAAGATAATAGGCTATCATGCGTGGGTGCAATAGCAACAATTTCATCTTTAACATAAGGAACTATATCAAGTTCATCTCCATAAGCATAATTCATATTGGCATCTTGGCCACAAGCATAGCAAGCATCATCAAAAAGGGATATTTCAAAAGAATCAACGGGATCATAACAATCATCGTATCAATCATCCTTTGGTAAGCACGAAGGGAAATTAAACAATGTATGAGTTGAAGAGTTACTCTGATTAGAAGGTGGGCATGGGTAGCTAATCCGATCTTCCTCATTTTGTTATTCGCTCTCCTCATCATCTTTTTCATCCAATGAGCTCACAGTTTCATCAATTTCTTCTTCCATAGATTCCTGCAAAATATTAGTCTCTTCTTAGACAGCGGAGACTCTTTCAATAAATTCATCAATATCGGAATTGAATTCATAATTCTCATAGCAATATTTAAGTATAGCAAAATTTTCAGGTCTGTAAACATCATCATCAAGATTTTCACACTCTTTAAACAAAGATTCAATTTCATAAGCACCCATAAAAGAACCGAATTCTTCTATTTGTTCCACATCATAGTAATCATATATACCATTAGCATAAGACGCCAAGGTTTTATCATCATTAAATTTGCATGAAAAGGGAAGGTGTGGAGCCTTCATCCTAGAGCAACAAGTATTATCATATCTCAAGCATAATTCCGGAGCATATCTATGCAACATATGGATTTGATCCCATAATAGTTTCCCTTTTTGAGTCAAGCGATAATCCCTAAAGTATTCACGTTGATCCAATGTGTCTCCCATTATATAATTGAATGGGGTTTTCTCAGGATTATTAAAGCAGTGCATGATATCTTTCACATAATGAGCATCGAGGGTTTTAAGAGGTTCCCCATCTCCAAGAGTAGCAAGTACACCTAATTTTTTTGGTATTTTGTGTTCCATATACATAACTAAAGATAGAGAAAAACTTAGAACAGAAAATAAAAACTACTTAGTGATAAAGCAAACAAGCACACATGAGAATATTCACCCCATGCTATAACTCCCAGGCAACGGCGCCAGAAAAAGGTCTTGATAACCCATAAGTATAGGGGATCAATTGTAGCCACTTTCGATAAGTAAGAGTGTCGAACCCAACAAGGAGCTAAAGGTAGAACAAATATTCCCTTAAGTTCTATCGACCACCGATACAACTCTACGCGCGCTTGACGTTCACTTTACCTAGAACAAGTATAAAAATAGAAGTACTTTGTAGGTGTAATGGGATTGGTTTGCAAGAATATAAAGAGCACGTAAATAAAAACTAGGGGCTGTTTTAGGTAAAGAAGCAATAAAGTTAGTATAGCGAGTGAGGAAAAGTGGTGGTAGGAGTTGCGAAATTGTCCCTAAGCAATTGACTACTTTACTAGACCGATAACAAGTTTTATGTGGGAGAGGCCACTGCTAGCATGTCATCCCTGACTTGGAATTCTATGCACTTATGATTGGAACTATTAGCAAGCATCTGCAACTACTAATGTTCATTAAGGTAAAACCCAACCATAGCATTAAGATATGGGACAATTGCATTTTTACCCCTAGTTGGTTCCTACCCACGGGTTTTGCCCTTACTTTTCGAGCTTGCTCAATTTTGCCCTTAATTTTTCGGTCGAGGTATCTCGAATGCCCTTTGACCGTTTGACCAAAACTTTGAAAATTCATAACTAATTCATATGAACTCAGAAAAATGCAAATAAGATATCAAAATGTTCAGATAAACATTACCTTTATGTGCATATCATTTGCATTCAGGACAAAAGCATCATTCAAACTACCTAAGGTAATTAATGCTATTAACATTATTAAAAATAAAAAGGTATAAACAATATTTTTTTCATGAATAAAAATTACATGCAAATGTAAGATACGAACTCAGAAAAATGCAAATAAGATATCTGGATGTTCAGAAAACATCACCTACATTTGCATGTAATTTTTATTCATAAAAAATATTGTTTATACCTTTTTTATTTTTAATAATGTTAATAACATTAATTACCCCAAGTAGTTTAAATGATGCTTTTGTACTGAATGTAAATGATATGCTCATAAAGGTAATGTTTATATGAACATTTTGATATCTTCTTTGCATTTTTCTGAGTTCATATGAATTAGTTATGAATTTTCAAAGTTTTGATCAAACGGTCAAAGGGCATTCGAGGGACTTCGACGGAAAAAGTAAGGGCAAAACTGAGCAAGCTCGAAAAGTAAGGGCAAAACCCGTGGGTAGGAACCAACTAGGGGTAAAAATGCAATTGTCCCTAAGATTTATTGGCCCCCCTTCAATCCCATATGCATCAATTTCTATTCTAGGTTGAAGCTTCTGTCACTCTTGCCCTCCAATACATAGTCCTATCAACATACAACTAACCCTATGGTGGGATCCATGCGCGTGCTCATATGATGGGCACCAAAGGACAACAACATAACCACAAGCAAATTAAACCAATCATAGCAATTCACCAATTACCGGTAGGACAATGTAAATCTACTCACACATCATAGGATGGCAACACATCATTGGATAATAATATGAAGCATAAAGCACCATGTTCAAGTAGAGGGTACATCGGGTTGCGGGAGAGTGGACCACTGTAGATAGACGGGGGAAGGTGATGGAGATGTTGGTGAAGATGATGGAGGTGGTGGTGTAGATTGCGGTGACGATGATGGTCCCGACGGTGTTCCAGCGCCACCGGAAGAGAGGGGGAGAGGGCCCCCCCTTATTCTTCTTCTTCCTTGACCTTATCCCTAGATGGGAGAAGGGTTTCCCCCTATGGTACTTGGCTTCCATGGCATCGGAGGGGCAAGAGCCCCTCCGAGATTGGATATGTCTCTCTCTGTTTCTGCGCTCCCTGATTCTGGCCTTTCACCGTTTCTTATATTCCCGGAGATCCGTAACTCCGATTGGGTTGAAATTTGGACACGATTTTTATACAGATATTGGCTTTCTTGCGGCAAAAGAAGGGAACCAATCACCTTACGGAGTGGCCACGAGGGCCCAGGGCGCGCCTGACCCCCTCGGGCGCGCCCCTCACCCTCGTGGGCCCCTCAGGCATCGTCTCGCGTTGATTCCACTTCCCAAAAATCACATATATTCAAAAAAATCTCCATCAGGTTTTTCCCGTTTGGACTTTGTTTGATATGGATTTTCTACGAAACAAAAAATATGCAACAAACAGGAACTGGCATTGGGCACTGGATCAATATGTTAGTCCCAAAAATAGTATAAAAAGTTGCCAAAAGTATGTAAAAGTTGTAGAATATTGGCATGGAACAATAAAAAATTATAGATACGACGGAGATGTATCAAGAACTCTGACAAGTACTTTGCCTACAAGATGGAGGAGAATAGCTCAACCAGTGAGCATGTGCTCAGAATGTGTGAGTACTACAATCGCTTGAATCAAGTGGGAGTTAATATTCTAGATAAGATAGTGATTGGTAGAGTTCTCTTGTCACTATCACCAAGTTACTAGAACTTCGTGATGAACTATAATATGCAAGGGATGACGAAAACGATTCCCGAGCTCTTCGCGATACTAAAATGGGCGAAGGTAGAAATCAAGAAAGAGAATCAAGTGTTGATGGTTAACAAGACCACTAGTTTCAATAAAAGGGGCAAAGGAAAAGAAAGGAAACTTCAAGAAGGAATGGCAAGCAAGTTGCCACTCCCGTGAAGAAACCCAAAGCTAGACCTAAGCCTGAAACTGAGTGCTTCTACTGCAAAAGGAATGGTCAGTGGAAGCGGAGCTACACCAAATACTTGGCGGATAAGAAGGATGGCAAAGTGAAAGGTATATTTGATATACATGTCATTGATGTGTACTTTACTAGTGTTCATAGTAACCGCAGGGTATTTGATTGCTATGATTAGTAACTCGAAACAGGAGTTGCAAAATGAACAAAGACTAGTTAGGGGCGAAGTGACGATGTGTGTTGGAAATGATTCCAGGGTTGATAAGATTACCATCGCACACTCCCTCTACCTCGAGATTAGTGTTGGACCAAAATAAATGTTATTTGGTGTTTTCATTGAGCATGAATATCATTGGATCATATTTATTGCAATACGGTTATTCATTTAAGTCAAAGAATAATTGTTCTTCTGTTTACATGAATAAAACCTTCTATGGTCATACATTTAATATAAATGGTTTATTGAATCTCGATCATAATGATACACATATTCATAATATTGATGCCAAAAGATAAAAAGTTAATAATGATAGTGCAACTTATTTATGGCACTGCCGTTTAGGTCATATTGGTGTAAAGTGCATGAAGAAACTCCATGCTGATGGGCTTTTGGAATCACTTGATTGTGAATCACTTGATGCTTGCGAACAATGCCTCATGGGCAAGATGACTAAGACTCCGTTCTCCGGAACAATGGAGTGAGCAACTGACTTGTTGGAAATAATACATACTGATGTATGCGGTCCGATAAGTGTTGAGGCTCGCGGCGGGTATCATTATTTTCTGACCTTCACGGATGATTTGAGTAGATATGGGTATATCTACTTAATGAAACACAAGTCTGAAACATTTGAAAAGTTCAAAGAATTTCAGAGTGAAGTAAAAAATCATCGTAACAAGAAAATAAAGTTTCTATGATCTGATCGCGGAGGCGAATATTTGAGTTACGAGTTTTGGCCTTCATTTAAAACAATGTGGAATAGTTTCACAACTCACGCCACCTGGAACACCACATCGTAATGGTGTGTCCGAACGTCGTAACCATACAATATTGGATATGGTGCGATCTATGATGTCTCTTACCGATTTACCACTATCGTATTGGGGTTATGCATTAGAGACATATGCATTCACGTTAAAACGGCACCATCTAAATCCGTTGAGACGACACCATAAGAACTGTGATTTAGCAAGAAACCTAAGCCATCATTTCTTAAAGTTTGGGGCTGTGATGCTTATGTGAAAAAGCTTCAACCTGATAAGCTCGAACCCAAATCAAAGAAATGTGTCTTCATAGGATACCCAAAGGAGACTGTTGGGTACACCATCTATCACAGATCCGAAGGCAAGATATTCGTTGCTAAGATATTCGTTGGCCTTCTTCCTCGAGTGCGCTGGTGGTTCCATGTCCGTGGAAGGAAAAAGAAATCAAGTCAGAATGGCAGATAAGTTAAACCAAGACTTGGTTAAAGGGAAATGAAACTTGCTTACTCATCATCAGACTCGAGAAGAACATCCAAGTTGTACTTGGGAGGCGGGGGTGATTCCCTGGCCCTCTTGACAGCTGGTGGAGGCGAGGTTGTCGGTTGAGGAGATTCACTTCCCCTAGGAAGCTCTTTCTAAGAAGACAAGGCTTTGGGACACCGAGCGGGATGCCGGTGCACTACCTCCTAGCGGCCAGTCTTGGTGGCTGACTTCTCTGCTGTGGGGGCGCTCCTCGACGGGGAAGTGGATGCCGGCTCTTGGCTGGCCCTCTGGCGAGAGCGGCGTCTTGGCTGAGGAGCAAGAGGCCCCTCTTCCTCTTGCTCCTCTTCTTAGGGCTCCCCAGCGACCTCGGCCCCGACAACCTCAACCTCGGCAGCCTCATTCCCAACAAGCTCCTCCTGTTGCTCTTTAGTAGTCTCTTAATCAGATTCGTCTTCATCATCATCATTATCATCCTCAGCACGCTGCTTCCAGTCTCCGGGCCTCTTTGACCCTGTTGGCGATATACGTCTGCTCCTCTTCTGTGGTGGCCCGAATGAGATCCATCTCTTTCCGGGAGGCCACCTTCGTCAGATTGGAAACCCATTCCATCTCATCTTCCAACTTGGGCAGTTTCCAGTCTTTCTTGACCCCTTGGGCGATGCAATCGGGCATCCACGCCAAGATGGCGCCCCTCGCGGAGATGATATGCAGAGGAACGACGCGGGCCAACAAGTGGAATGCGCCAGCCCTCCGGAACAACCGTTGACAGAGCCAGGTGATACGTCCATTTTGCATCATGCTTTTATATTGATATTTATTACATTATGGGCTGTTATTGCACGTTATATCACGAGACTTATGCCTATTCTCTCTTATTTTACAAGGTTTACATGAAGAGGGAGAATGCCGGTAGCTAGAATTCTGGGCTGGAAAAGGAGCAAATATTAGAGACATATTCTACACAACTCCAAAAGTCTTGAAACTTCACGGAATTCATTTTTGGAATTAATAAAAAATACTGAGCGGACAAAGTACCAGAGGGGGCCCACACCCTGGCCACGAGGGTGGGGGCACGCCCTACCCCCTGGGCGCGCCCCCTGCCTCGTGGGCCCCCTGTCAGGCCTCCGGTGCCCATCTTCTGCTATATGAGGTCTTTTACCCTGGAAAAAATGATAAGCAAGCTTTCGGGAAGAAACTCCGCCGCCACGAGGCGGAACCTTGGCGGAACCAATCTAGGGCTCCGGCAGAGCTGTTCTGTCGGGGAAACCTCCCCCCGGAAGGGGGAAATCATCGCCATCGTCATCACCAACGATCCTCTCATCGGGAGGGGGTCAATATCCATCAACATCTTCACCAGCACCATCTCCTCTCAAACCCTAGTTCATCTCTTGTATCCAATCTTTGTCCCAAAGCCTCAGATTGGTACCTGTGGGTTGCTAGTAGTGTTGATTACTCCTTGTAGTTGATGCTAGTTGGTTTACTTGGTGGAAGATCATATGTTCAGATCCATTATGCATATTAATACCCCTCTGGTTATGAACATGAATATGATTTTTGAGTAGTTAGGTTTGTTCCTGAGGACATGGGAGAAGTCTTGCTATAAGTAGTCATGTGAATTTGGTATTCGTTCGATATTTTGATGAGATGTATGTTGTCTTTCCTCTAGTGGTGTCATGTGAACGTAGACTACTCGACACTTCACCATTATTTGGGACTAGAGGAAGGCATTGGGAAGTAATAAGTAGATGATGGGTTGCTAGAGTGACAGAAGCTTAAACCCTAGTTTATGCGTTGCTTCGTAAGGGGCTGATTTGGATCCATATGTTTATGCTATGGTTAGGTTTACCTTAATACTTATTTTGTAGTTGCGGATGCTTGCAATAGGAGTTAATCATAAGTGGGATGCTTGTCCAAGTAAGGACAACACCCAAGCACTGGTCCACCCACATACCAAATTATCAAAGTAACGAACGCGAAGAATATGAGCGTGATCAAAACTAGCTTGACGATAATTCCCATGTGTCCTCGGAAGCGTTTTCCTTCATATAAGAAATTTTCTAGGCTTGTCCTTTGATACAAAAAGAATTGGGCCACCTTGCTGCACTTTATTTACACTTGTTACTTGTTACCCGTTACAAATTACCTTATCACAAAACTATCTGTCACCTATAGTTTCAGTGCTTGTAGAGAATACCTTGCTGAAAACCGCTTATCATTTCCTTCTGCTCCTCGTTGGGTTTGACACTCTTACGTATAGAAAGGACTACGATAGATACCCTATACTTGTGGGTCATCAAGACTCTTTTCTGGCACCGTTGCCGGGGAGTGAAGCGCCTTTGGTAAGGAAAAATTTATATAGTGTGCTGAAATTTACTGTCACTTGTTACTATGGAAAACAATCATTTGAGGGGTTTGTTCGGGGTATCTTCACCCCGACCAATAGAGCAAATAGTTGCTCCTCAACCTACTGAACCTACTAAAAATGTTTACTTTGAAATTCCTTCGGGTATGATAGATAAACTGCTAGCTAATCCTTTTGCAGGAGATGGAACATTGCATCCCGATTTACACCTAATCTATGTGGATGAAGTTTGTGGATTATTTAAGCTTGCAGGTACGCCCGATGATGTTATCAAGAAGAAGGTCTTCCCTTTATCTTTCAAAGGAGAAGCATTGACATGGTATAGGCTATGTGATTGTATGGGATCATGGAACTACAAACGATTGAAATTTGAATTTCATCAGAAGTTTTATCCTATGCATCTTGTTCATCGTGATCGCAATTATATATATAATTTTTGGCCACGAGAAGGAGAAAGCATTTCTCAAGCTTGGGGGAGGCTTAAGTCAATGTTATATTCATGCCCCAATCATGAGCTCTCAAGAGAAATGATTATTCAAAAAATTTATGCTCGGCTTTCTCTCAATAATCGCTCCATGCTCGATACTTCTTGTACTGGCTCTTTTATGATGAAGACTATTGAATTAAAATGGGATTTATTAGAAAGAATTAAACGCAAATCTGAATATTGGGACCTCGACGAAGGTAAAGAGTCAGGTATAACACCTAAGTTTGATTGTGTTAAATCTTTTATGGACACCGATGCTTTCCGTGAATTTAGCACTAAATATGGACTTGACTCTGAGATAGTAGCTTCTTTCTGTGAGTCCTTTGCTACTCATGTTGATCTCCCTAAGGAAAAGTGGTTTAAATATAATCCTCCCATTGAAGTAAAAGTAGTTGCACCTATTAAGGCTGAAGAAAAGACTATCACTTATGACGATCCTGTTGTTCCTACTGCTTATGTTGAGAAACCACCTTTCCCAGTTAGAATAAAGGATCATGCTAAAGCTTCAACTGTAGTCAACAAAAGTAATATTAGTACACACAAACCCCCTGAGCAAGTTAAAGTAGAACCTAATATTTCTATGGTTAAAGATCTCTTGGCTGATAATATCGATGGGCATGTTATTTACTTCTCTGATGAGACTGCTAGAATTGCTAAACCTGGTGCTAAGGATAAACATAGACATGTGGTAGGCATGCCTGTTATTTCTGTTAAAATAGGAGATCATTGTTATCATGGCTTGTGCGATATGGGTGCTAGTGCTAGTGCAATACCTCATTCTTTATACGAAGAAATTATGCATGATATTGCACCTGCTGAGATAGAAGATATCGATGTTACCATTAAGCTTGCCAATAGAGGTACTATTTCACCGATTGGGATTGTTAGAGATGTTGAAGTCTTGTGTGGGAATGTTAAATATCCTGCTGATTTTCTTGTTCTTGGTTCCCCACAAGATAGCTTTTGTCCCATTATATTTGGTAGACCCTTCTTGAACACTGTTAATGCTAGGATAGACTGCGAAAAGGATGTTGTTACTATTGGTTTGGGTGATATGTCTCATGAGTTTAATTTTGCTAAATTTCGTAGACAACCCCGTGATGAGGAATTGCCTGGTACAGATGAAATTATTGGCCTTGCTTCTATTGCCGTGCCTCCTAGTGGTCCTTTAGAACAATATTTGCTAGACCATGAAAATGATACATTTATGAATGAAAGAAGGGAAATAGATGAAGTATTCTTTAAACAGGGACCTATTCTGAAACACAACTTGCCTGTTGAAATCCTAGGGGATCATCCTCCACACGAGGGTGATCCCGTGTTTGAGCTTAAACCATTACCTGATACTCTTAAATATGCTTATCTTCACGAAAAGAAGATATATCCTGTTATTATTAGTCCTAACCTTTCAGAGCATGAAGAAGACAAATTATTGAAAACTCTGATGACCTTAAGGGCATTAGTCCCACTCTATGTCAACACAAAATAAATTTGGAGAAAGACGCCAAACCAGTTATTGATCACCAACGACGGCTAAATCCTAAGATGAAAGAAGTGGTAAGAAAGGAAACATTAAAGCTCCTTGAGGCAGGTATAATTTATCACGTTGCTGATAGTCAGTGGGTAAGTCCTGTCCATTGTGTCCCTAAGAAGGGATGTATTACTGTCGTTCCTAATGATAATGATGAATTGATCCTATAGAGAATTATTACAGGTTACAGGGGTAATTGATTTCCGCAAATTAAATAAAGCTACAAAAAAAGATCATTACCCTTTGCCTTTTATTGATCAAATGCTAGAAAGATTATCCAAACATACACATTTTTGCTTCCTAGATGGTTACTCTGGTTTCGCTCAAATACCCGTGTCAGCTGAGGATCAAGAAAAGACCACTTTTACTTGCCCTTTCGGTACTTTTGCTTATAGACGTATGCCTTTTGGTTTATGTAATGCACCTGCTACCTTTCAAAGATGCATGATGGCTATATTCTCTGACTTTTGTGAAAAGATTTGTGAGGTTTTCATGGATGATTTCTCTGTTTATGGATCCTCTTTTGATGATTGCTTGAGCAACCTTGATCGATTTTTGTAGAGATGTGAAGAAACTAATCCTGTCTTGAATTGGGAGAAATGCCACTTTATGGTTAATGAAGGCATTGTCTTGGGGAATAAATTTTCTGAAAGAGGTATTGAAGTTGATAAAGCTAAAGTTGATGCTATTGAAAAGATGCCGTGTCCTAAGGGCATCAAAGGTATACGAAGTTTCCTTGGCCATGCCGGTTTTTATAGCAGGTTCATTAAGGACTTCTAAAAAAATTCTCGACCTCTGACTAGTCTTTTATAGAAAGATATAACTTTTGTCTTTGATGATGATTGTGTAGAAGAATTTGAAATACTTAAGAAGCTTTGATTTCTGCACCTATCGTTCAGCCACCTGATTGGAATTTACCCTTTGAAATTATGTGTGATGCTAGCGATTATGCTGTAGGTGCTGTTCTAGGACAAAGAGTTGATAAGAAGTTAAATGTTATCCAATATGCTAGTAAAACTCTAGATAGTGCCCAGAGAAATTATGCTACTATAGAAAAAGAATTCTTAGCAGTTGTATTTGCTTGTGATAAGTTTATACCTTATATTGTTGATTCTAAAGTAACTATTCACACTGATCATGTTGCTATTAAATATCTTATAGAAAAGAAAGATGCTAAACCTAGACTAATTAGATGGGTTCTCCTACTACAAGAATTTGATTTGCATATTATTGATAGAAAGGGAGCTGAGAACCCCGTTGCAGACAACTTGTCTAGGTTAGAGAATGTTCTTGATGACCCACTACCTATCGATGATAGCTTTCTTAATGAACAATTAGCTATCATAAATGCTTCTCGTACTGCTCCATGGTATGCTAATTATGCTAATTACATTGTTGCTAAATTTATACCACCTAGTTTCACATACCAGCAAAATAAAAAGTTTTTCTATGATTTGAGACATTACTTCTGGAATGACCCACATCTTTATAAAGAAGGAGTAGATGGTGTTATTAGGCGTTGTATACCTGATCATGAACATGAATAGATCCTAGGCAAGTGTCACTCCGAGGCCTATGGAGTACAGCACACTGGAGATAGGACTGCACATAAGGTATTGCAATCCAGTTTTTGTTGGCCTGCTCTCTTCAAGGATGCCCGTAAGTTTGTCTTGTCTTGTGATGAATGTCAAAGAATTGGTAATATTAGTAGACGTTAAGAAATGCCTATGAATTATTCACTTGTTATTGAACAATTTGATGTTTGGGGATTTGATTATATGGGACCTTTTCCTTCCTCTAATGGGTATACACATATTTCAGTTGCTGTTGATTACGTTACTAAGTGGGTAGAAGCTATTCCAACTAGTAGTGTTGATCATAACACCTCTATTAAGATGCTTAAATAAGTTATTTTTCCGAGGTTTGGAGTCCCTAGATATCTAATGACTGATGGTGGTTCACATTTTCTTCATGGTGCTTTTCATAAAATTCTTGCTAAGTATGATGTTAATCATAGAATTGCATCTCCATATCACCCACAGTCTAGTGGTCAAGTAGAATTGAGAAATAGAGAGCTCAAATTAATTTTGCAAAAGACTGTTAATAGATCTAGAAAGAATTGGTCCAAGAAACTTGATGATGCATTATGGGCCTATAGAACTGCATATAAAAATCATATGGGTATGTCTCCGTATAAAATGGTTTATGGAAAAGCATGTCACTTACCTCTCGAGCTAGAACATAAGGCATATTGGGCCATTAAAGAGCTCAATTATGATTTCAAACTTGCCGGTGAGAAGAGGTTATTTGATATTAGCTCACTTGATGAATGGAGAACCCAGGCTTATGAGAATGCCAAACTATTTAAAGAAAAAGTTAAAAGATGGCATGACAAAAGGATACAAAAGCGTGAGTTTAATGTAGGTGATTATGTGCTGCTATTCAACTCTCGTTTAAGATTTTTTGCAGGAAAACTTCTCTCTAAATGGGAAGGTTCTTACATTATCGAGGAGGTCTATCGTTCCGGTGCCATAAAAATCAACAACTTCGAAGGCACAAATTCGAAGGTGGTGAACGGTCAAAGAATCAAACATTATATTTCAGGTAATCCCATAAATGTTGAAACTAATATTATTGAAACCGTAACCCCGGAGGAATACATAAGGGACACTTTCCAGAACGTTTCAGACTCCCAAAAGGAATAGGTATGTGGTACGATAAGTAAAACGACTCAAAAACAGTTCTCAAGGCAACTTTTCTCCATTTTGGAATATTTAAGAAAATAGGAAAATAAGAAGCAGTCCGGGAAGGGCACGAGGCTTCCATGAGGGTGGGAGGCGCGCCCTACCCCCTGGGAGCGCCCTCCTGCCTCGTGGGCACCTCGTGCGCTCTCCAGACTCCGTTTTCTTGCACGATACTTCTTTTGGTAGGTAAAAATTCATTATATAATCTCCCGAAGGTTTTGACCACCGTTGTAACATCCCAAAATTCTAAATTTTGGAATGTTATAATAAATAAATAGTTATGATTGATTGTGTGATTGATTGACTGAAATTGAGTAAAATTCGGAACTTTGAAAGTTAAATAAGAGGGAATAAAAGGACTTCCCCAAACTTTCATTTTGCATTTATGATCTCCATGAATTCAAATTCTTTTCAAATGCAAAACCCTAGAGAGAAGATGCCATGAATTCTTCCATTTATTTAAATGAAAAGGGTTTTGAAAATATTTGAATTTCATAGGGAAATATTTCAAATTCAGAAACTTCAAGCAACTCAATGATTATCATGAGAGAAGATAAAATGACTTCTTCAAAACATATGAAATATGAGTTGGAAGTTAAAAGGATCAAATTTAAAATCCTTTTGGGAAATTATTTTCTATTTGGCATTATTTGGATTTTTATTCAAATTATTTTTCTCCAAAAATAAAATATATGGAAATTAGGGTAAAATGATTCCCTACAATAGAAAATTGGAGGGAAATAAATTTGACATTATTTTGGTATTTTAAAATAATTTTATTTGGTTTTAATTGAGCGAGCAACATTCTTTGCTTTATCTAAATTTATGTTGATTTTATTTGACTATAAAAAAATGTTCATATTGCAGAAAATGTTTTTCTGAAGATTTTGTTATATAATATGCCTATATTATTTTATTTATTTTGTATGGTTTATTGTATTTTTAGTTCTCTGAAAAAAAATATTTTACAAAAAGAAAAAAACTCTTTCCGTCGACTGGGCCGGCCCAGCTGTCCAGCCAGGCCCAGCCCAGCCCCGCGCCGTCTCTGAGCTCCTGCGGGAATCCGATGCCCGCACGACGCCGCCGTCGCCGTGCTCCGCCCGGCCTCTCCGCCGCCCTTGCCCCTTCCCTACGACTCCCCCTCCTCCACTGGCCATTAAAAGGCGGGCCCCGTCCCCGGCCCCCTCTTCTCCCCTCCTCCCTAACCGTTGCACCCCGCCGCCGCAAACCATCGCCGCCGGCGCCGTTGCTCGCCGCGCCGAATCCGCCGCCCTCTGCCGTGTTCACCCCGCGCCACCGCCGCCGTTGCTGCAACTCGCCGGAGCCGCTGCAGCGTCGTCCCTCGCCGAGCCACCGCCGCCGCGGGAAAGCCACCAGAAACCGCCCCGCCGTTGACCCGCCATGGACCGGTAAAACCGCCCGGTCCAATCCGGTTATTTTTAGCGTTCGGTTTTTTGTTTTTTGGTTAAACACGGTTTTATTTTTTTAGTTAATTTATTTAGTGAATGTTCATCAGCTTAGCCTCGGTAGTGAACGAGTTCGTTCGTTAGCATTCGGTAGCAAATGTTCGTTATTTAGTTTTTCCTTTTTCTATTTTAATTTCGGCCAGGGACCTAGATGTAATTATATTTTCTTACCGATTAGTCCCTGATTTTCAAACGGTCACAACTTTTAGCCCGTTTATCCAAATCCAACGAAACCAACGCCTACTTCTTCGTTACGATCCCCTCTATCCAGTAAAAAAACTTAAACATAATTTTGACAGTTTTAAAATTTGATTTCAAACAGATTTGTATTTGAACTTCGTTTGATCGTAACTCGAGTTTTATAACTCCGTTTGAGTTGATTCTTTTTGCTAATCGAAGCTCTTGACCTAAACTTTCTGATAAGGCCAAACTCACTTAATTTTGGTACTTTTAGAAATTGTTTTCCGTTGCAAGAGTTAATTGCTTGTTTTTGAAGTTTTCCGAGATCTTTTCCTCGATTCTTTTGCATGATTGCTTATGTGTGGTTACTATTGCTTGCTCAAGATAGATTGACCGGAGTGTGACGAGTAAACTATCAGGAGTTATGAGTGCGAATCATCTTCATCAACAGTACAAGGCAAGTTCACACTTTGATCATACTTTTCATTACCCAGTTTTTACGCATTAGTTTCAACCCTCGAACACTGCATGGTTAGGACTTGATAACATGTGGGTATTGGGAAGTAGTTGATGAGGTAGGAACCTATTGTCCTGCATTCAAACCTTGGGAGTTACTTCTACATTATGCTCATACTGCTCTGCTAAGCTCGTAGACGTGGATTGGTTGAGTGATTCATGGCAGATGTGAGAGTTATTATTTAACGGTTAACTTAAGGTGGCTACTTTAATACACATCTCGGTGGAATGGTAGGGGCCCCCTGGAGCACCCAGTGTTTTGCCCGAGCACCTGGAGAACCCAGTGCTTGCCCAAGGGGATCCCGAAGGACCCGTGTGATCACCCTATGGAATGCCACCCAGGCTCAAAGGGATCATAAGATTATTCATGCTAGAAACTTCCGTGTGCAGCCACAAACTATTATGGGCTCTAGCATAGTTGAGTATGTTGCATGACCTCTTTCAGTGGTGGGCTAGCAGATGTAGGGGAAAGTAGGTGTAACTGTCCACCCGGAGTAAAGAGTTAGTGCTTCTGAAAGACTGTGTCTCGGTCATCCGTTTCTCAAACACCATGTAGTGCGAGAAATCCAACGGAGGACATCGAGTCTTGTGGGGAAAAGTGCGGAAACCTCTGCAGAGTGTACAAACTAATCATGATTAGTCGTGTCCCCGGTCATGGATATCTTGAGTATCTGGTTTTTGGATTATCATATGGATCTCATCACTCTAAATTAATTTGTTGGGTGGATAATTATTTTTAATTGGGAATGAGTTGGAGGAACCTTCTCAATGTTTTAAACAAACTTTGTAGTTAAATAAAACATATTCCTTTGTTGTAGGGAAAAACTGGCTTTTGGCATAAACATGTTAACCATAGAGCCTCCACCAGCCATATATGCATGTAGTGATAGCTATTATTCATCATTGCTCTTTGGTGTGAATTTGCCAGTACATTCAATGTACTGACCTACATGGCTGCAACATCTTATGTTGCAGGAATCTTATGACGAGTAAGTGGTACGTTAGAGTTACGGTTTATTCACTCAACTTTGTCATTGGTGTTGATGGGAATCCACAACCTTGTTGTTACTTCCGCTATTTGGATTGGGGTAATAGTATTTACGTTACTTTATACATGTGATTTACCTCTGTTATAAATCCTCGAGTACTGTGTGTGTCAGCATACCGATCCAGGGATGACACTTAAGCATAGAGACTTGACCGTCTGAGGTCGGGTCGCTACAAGATGGTATTAGAGCACATGTTGACTGTAGGACGTGACCCTAGAAACTGGCAAGCCCATAGGAAAGATTTTCTCTAAATCTTCATTTTCAAAAAGATCTTTTACGTCTCTTCTCTTCTGAGCTTATTCAAATATTCCCTTTTAGTGAGACTATACCCCTTTCCCCTTTAGACCACGAAGATTCGACTGATGAGACTACTCCGAGAAGGACAAGATATCAGACAACTAAGAACATTTTGGAATGAAGAGGATTTTTACCGTGCATTATAATAATGGAAACTACAATGGTTGAAGACTCCGAAGACTAGGAGAATTTGAAGGCTCTAAAGAATTTCCAGATTGGTATGACCTAGGAAGGTTACCCTTATGGAACTTGGCAGACTATGGAAGCTGTCAATAACCGAGATCAAGGTGTATCAGAGGAAGACTGGAACATGGAGCATTAGAACTCAAAGATTTTGTCAAGAAAACCCTAAGGCAGGAGATGTCAACTATGGAATGATAGCTCATGGGAACGACATGGGAATAAACATGGCTATCCATGATGTTATTACCCGCTTATGCTATTGTCACCGTGCGGAGTTAAGCATGCAGATGCATGGAAGGATTGGATGGTAGAAGGCTGATGGAGCATCTGTCAGCAAATGATGAAGTTTTAACCTTAGCTGGAGCATCACCAGGATCTGGAGTGTTACATCAATAAGTTTAGGGTGGACCTTTATGAAGCTGTATTTTGAGATGGAAGTATTTTGTGAAGAACTCAGGACCCAGAAGTGGAAAGTAGCTAAATTGGAGGAGCAAAATCACGAGATACCGGAGATTCGTTAGGAACTGAAGTGTCGGTGTACTAAAGTAGGGGTACCTTAGTACCCCAGACTTGTGCACGGGCAGTCGTAGCACCCTGCGGCAAGGCCCGCCCCGGAAGCGCCAAGAGAAGACCAAGCATTCAAGACAAGGCCCCCGGCAAGAGGAGCTTGCCGGGCCAATAAGACAAGGCCCCCGGCAAGAGGAGCTTGCCGGGCCAAGAAGACAAGACCCCGGCAAGAGGAGCTTGCCGGGACGACTGAGCCCATGTAAGGCCATCCAAGAACAAAGTATAACGAGACAGAAGATCGAGCCCCCGACAAGAGGAGCTTGTCGGGAAGGCCGAACCCAGGCACCACAAGAGAAGCCCGCCGTGGCGCGCCAAGCGCCCCGGCAAGGCCTGATAGCTGGCACGCTATCAGGCACAGGAAGACGACCCCCGCGGCAAGCCACTTGCCGCGGCAAGATCGCCACCTCAAGACTGCGCTCCAGCTCGCCCGCCCACGCGTCGCTCCGGGGCTTCCCCCGAGGGCACGTGGCGAGGCACCGCGCAGCCTGGGGCATGCGGTGGCATGCAGCCGCCATCGTGGCGAACGGTGGCGCACCTAACGGTCCGCCTCGGTGCTGTCCGGGCGACCGTGACGGGCATTTAATGCCCTTGTCCCCTACCGTCAGAAGTAGGTATGATAACACTGTGCCGCACTGTAGCACCACCGTTCCCGCACTATTACAGCTACCACCCCTTTTACACTTTTACCCCTTTCTCTTACGTTGACACCTGTCGGTGACCCCTTTGCGCTATAAAAGGAGGCCCGTGTGCAACGTAGAAGGGGTTCCGGGGTTCGGAGATTCGGCATCCAGACAGCCATACGCTCGGTGCAGCTAGCTCTCCAAGCTCCCGAGCTCCCCAGTTCAATACAACTAAGCAGGAGTAGGGTTTTACGCGTCCATCGCGGCCCGAACCTGGGTAAACCGCCCGTGTGCCCGCCTCGATCTGCTCTCTGCGCTCCCTCCGCCCCCCTCGCCGGACAACGAAAGGGGCTCCGGCCCCATAGGTGCTCGCGGGGGGACGCCGTCCGCCCCGACATCTTTGGCGCGCCAGGTAGGGGGCGCGTCGAGGTTGTGCGGATCAGATCCTGCGTTCGCGCGAGCGCGCTCTTCGTCAGCTTCTCCGAACTCGCTAGCTTCATCATCACCATGGCCCTGAAGAAGAAGGCTTCGGAGGCCGCGGGCCCGTCCGCGTCACTCCCACCGCTACCGGAGCCAACGGTGGGCGGGGGAGACGCCGTCGGAGGGGTGGCCACCGGCGAGAACACTCGCGGTGCCACCAAATCCAAGAACAGGGCGGACGACCGAGCCTCGGCCTCCGAGGACGCGCCGCATCCGTCCCTTCAAACGACGACCCAGCAGCGCCATGCCACGGGAGGTGGCATCCGCTTGCTGGAACAAGGGCAAACAGGAGGTTCGCGGGACGCCACGGGCCCCCGTCCGGACACGGGCAAGGCGAAGGCGCCGGGGAGGGACCCCGCTCTTTCTAACATTGTTAGGAGTCCGAGCGCATCCCGCTCCTCGCGCCACTCGCCCCCGCTCCCCTCCACTCCGGCAGAAGCGCTCGCGAGAGCGCAACTGCTCCTCGACTACCCTCCAGCGGCTGGCAAGGCCGAAAGCTGGAGGGCCACCATCCAGAGCCTGATCGCCTTCGCCAACAACGACACGCCGCAGCGGCCGGCGACCTCACGGCCCCGGCAGGTCGAGAAGACGAAGGCCGACGGCGACAAGACCGCCGGAGGTGCGACCACCATGCACTCCCCGGCGCAGAAGCAGAAGACGCCGCCCCGCTGGAACAACGCCGACGACGGCTCCACAGCGTCGTCGGACCCGCGGACTCGCCGGGACCAGCGCCAAGTCCTCGACGAGCGGCAGCAAGAAGACGCTCGAACAAGGATTGAGCGCCGCCGAGAAACTCGGCGGCAATCAGACCAGCGGGCTGGGAACGCTGTCGACGCGTACGCGCCCGGTGAACCAGGTGACTTACCGTACGCGGCAGGTTGCCCTGCGTTCACCCGCGAGCTGCGACGCGTCCGGTGGCCCAGCACGAAGAACTTCAAGCCCGACGTACCGGAGAAGTACGACGGCAGGACGCACCCCTCGGAGTTTCTCAGCATCTACACAATCGCTGTACAAGCTGCCGGGGGGCGCGACGAGAGGATATTGGCGAACTACTTCCCGCTCGTGCTTAAGCCGAACGTTCGTTCGTGGCTTATGCACTTGCCGGAAGGCTCCATCTCTTCCTGGGCGGATCTTTGCCATCAGTTTGTTGGCGCCTTCACAGGCGGCCACAAACCTCATGGCCAGGATAGCGACCTCCACATCCTAGCCCAGAAGGAAGGAGAACCCCTGCGCAAGTACATCCAGCGCTTCAGCCGCGTGCATCGCAACATCCCCGACGTTCACCCTGCCGTGGTTATCAGCGCGTTCCACCAGAACGTGCGTAACCGCCGCATGCGTGAAGAGATGGCCATGACCAAGATCCGGGACGTCAGCGAGCTATATGCCTTGGCTGACAAGTGCGCGCGCACGGAGGAGGGGAGGAAACTCCCCGGGGAGGATGCTGGCGCAGGAGAAAGCGACAGTGACGACACCGCCCCGGCGAAGAGGAGCCAGCGGCGGAATAATAGGAGGAAGAACAGGAAAGAGGTGCTTGCCGTCGAGGGGTCCGGCAAGGAGGCTCCCGCCAAGCAAACGCAGGCTGGCGGCTCCGGCAAGGGGCCTGCCCCCGTGGCGGCCGCCGACAAGCAGGACGGCTCCGACAAGCAATACTGCAAAATCCACCGCACCAAGGGCCACGATCTCTCCAACTGCAAAAGCGTCGAGTACCTCGTCGTGCAGCAGAAGGCTGAGTACGAGAGGCGCGACAAGGGGAAGGCCCAGGGTGGGGGTGGCGAACCAAGCAAGAAGCGGCCGCCCGTCGGCCGGGGAGGACGCCGCGGCAAGGCCAAGCAGCGGCAAGGCGATCGGCCTCCCCGGAGCCGCGACGAGGATGAAGAAGACGACGACGAAGACGTGGAAGACGAAGATAACAACGAGCAGGAGTTCCAGAAGGCCACGGAGGTCCTTTGCGTTGACGGCGGCGCCTCTCTGCACACCTCCCACCGCCAGCTTAAGCGGTGGGCGCGAGAGGTGAACGCAGCAGAGCCGCCCGTGGAGTCGCGCAGGCTCCTCAAATGGTCCAGCACGCCCATCATTTTCGATCTTGAGGATCACCCCGACCGCACAACCGCGGTCGGGTGCTTGCCGATGCTGGTCTCACCCACCATCCGCAACCTCAAGGTCACCAAAATGTTGGTAGACGGCGGGGCCGGGCTGAACTTGATCTCCTCCGCTGTGATCAAGAAACTCCAGATCCCAGACGGCGAGCTCGAAGAGACCGGATCCTTCCAAGGAATCAACCCGGGGAGGAGCAAGCCCAAGGGGAAGATTACTCTGCCGGTGACCTTTGGCGGCGAGCTTAACTTCAGGACTGAGCGTATCACGTTCGACGTCGCCGATATCCCGTTACCATACAATGGGATCCTCGGCCGTCCCGCTCTCGCCAAGTTCATGGCGGCTTCCCACCACGCCTACAACGTACTCAAGATGCCGGGGCCGATAAGCGTCATCACTGTCCATGGCGACAAAAAGGATGCGCTTATCTGCGCCGACAAGATCTACCGGGATGTAGCAGCCGCGGCAGAGAAGGACACACTCGCCGCTGAAGCCCCCGGGGGGAAGAAGACAAAGACCAAGCCCGGTAAGTGCTCTGGGGCCCACTCCGGCAACCGCACCTCTTCGGAGTGCCGCGCCGCCGTCGAGGACGTTCCATCGAGCTCCGCCGGCAAGTACAGGAAGGGAATGACCGCTCCTCCGGCAACCAAGAAGGTGTCCGCCAAGGAGGACGGCACTGGCGGTACCTTCACCATCAGTGCCACGCTTGACAGCAAATAGGAAAGCGCGCTCGTCGCCTTCCTGCGGGCGAATGACGACGTGTTTGCATGGCAACCGTCCGACATCCCCGGTGTTCCCAGGAGGGTGATTGAGCACAAGCTCGCTGTCTGTCCTCACGCGCGACCCGTCAAGCAGAAAGTGAGAAAGCAAGCCGTGGAGCGCCAGGAATTCATCAGCGAAGAGATCAAGAAGCTAGAGGCAGCAGGCCTAGTGAGAGGTGTGATCCATCCAACGTGGCTGGCCAATCCGGTCGTCGTGCGCAAAGCCAATGGGAAGTGGAGACTGTGCATAGACTTCACCGACGTGAATAAAGCATGTCCCAAAGATCCATTTCCCTTGCCGCGCATTGACCAGATTGTTGACTCCACTGCCGGATGTGAGCTACTCTCTTTTCTTGATGCATATTCAGGCTACCACCAAGTCTTTATGGCCAAGGAAGATGAAGAGAAGACCGCATTTATCACTCCGTGCGGCACCTATTGCTTCATACGCATGCCGTTTGGACTGAAGAATGCGGGATCAACGTTTGCAAGGGTAGTGCACTCTGCTTTCGAGCCGCAGATCCATAGGAACGTGGAGGCCTACATGGATGACATCGTGGTGAAGAGCAGGAGCAAGGAAACCCTGGTCCAAGATCTGGAAGAGACATTTCAGAACTTGCGCAAGATACAGCTCAAGCTGAACCCCGAGAAGTGCGTTTTCGGAGTCCCCTCCGGCAAGCTTCTCGGGTTCTTTGTGTCACAGAGGGGGATTGAAGCTAATCCCGACAAGATCAAAGCCATCGAGCAGATCGAAGCCCCAGAGCGCGTCAAGGACGTCAGAAAGCTTGCAGGTTGTGTGGCCGCCCTCAGTCGGTTCATTTCAAGGTCTGCAGAACGCGCCCTGCCCTTCTTTAAAATCTTGAAGAAGGCAGGTCCCATGCAGTGGACTCCAGAAGCGGAGGCAGCGCTGCAAGATTTGAAAAGGTACCTATCCTCCACTCCAATACTTGTCGCACCTAGACCACAGGAGAAGTTGTTGCTATACCTAGCGGCAACCAACCAGGTGGTTAGTGCTGCGTTAGTGGCGGAGAGGGAGGCCGACGAGGAGCCTATACCACCTACAAGCGAGTCCAGCGACGAGCGGGGGGCTGCTCCAGCAAGCTCTGGCCCCGACAAGGGCCACCCTGCGCAGGAACAGGATGGAGCGCGGAAGAAGATGGTGCAGCGCCCGGTGTATTTTGTAAGTTCCCTCTTGCAGGGGGCTAGATCAAGATACTCCGGGGTGCAGAAATTGCTTTTCGGCCTCCTCATGGCCTCGAGAAAGCTGCGCCATTACTTCCAAGCGCATGAGATAACAGTAGTCACTCGCTTTCCGCTGAGGAGGATATTGCACAATCCAGAGGCAACAGGCAGGATCGTCGAGTGGGCACTGGAGCTGTCGAGCTTCGGGCTCAAGTTTGAAAGTACTTCAACCATACAGAGCCGAGCTTTGGCAGAATTCATAGCTGAGTGGACCCCGACGCCAGATGGAGAAGGCCAAGAAACAAGCGCGCCCGTACAAGGAGCAACAAGCGAGTGGGTAATGTACTTCGATGGTGCCTTTTCGCTGCAAGGCGCCGGTGCTGGCGTGGTACTCATCGCGCCCATCGGAGAGCACCTCAAGTATGTTATCCAGATGCACTTCCCAAGAGAGCAAGCTACCAACAATACTGCTGAGTATGAAGGCTTGCTCGCCGGCCTCAGGATTGCGGCCGAACTTGGGATCAGGAAGCTGATCGTGCGGGGAGATTCTCAACTGGTGGTCCGGCAAGTCAACAAGAGCTACCAGAGCCCTCTGATGGAAGCTTACGTAGATGAAGTGAGGAAGCTGGAAGAACACTTTGAAGGGCTGCAAATGGAGCACGTCGCGAGAGCTCAGAATGAGATAGCAGACGGCCTTTCGAAGTGTGCTTCGCTGAAGTTACCTGTGGAACCAGGGACCTTCTTGCTCAAGCTGACTCAACCATCCGTTACACCATCGGTTGGGCAGTCCAAGAAAAGGAAGTTGGTCTCCGGCGACTACTCGCAGGCGGACCTCCCTGAGACCGCCGCCAAGGTCCCCAAGATCAACAACCAGAACGCCGGGGGACAGCCCGCTCCTGCGGATCCCAGGATCCGTCCAGTCGAAGCCGGTGTCCCCGGTAAGCCTTGCTCCAGCGAGCTGATCAGCAGCCTGAACGCCGGGGGACAGCCCGCTCCTGCGGATCCCAGGATCCGTCCAGTCGAAGCCGGTGTCCCCGGTAAGCCTTGCTCCGGCGAGCGGATCAGCAGTCCGAACGCTGAGGAACAGTCCGCTCCTGCGGGTCCAAGGGTCCGTCCAGTGGAAGCGGAGGTTCCCGACAAGCTTTGCCCCGGCAAGCTTGCCGGGGGATCACCGGCTCCGGCTGAACCAGAGGTTCTTGCCGTAGAAGCCGGGGTCCCCGCAGCGGCCTTCATGCCTTTAGTCCTTGCCATCGAGCCCCGGGCTCCGGCATGGGCACGGCAGATCGTCCGTTTTCTGCAAACTGGAGAACTTCCCGACGACCCAGAAGAGGTGGAGAAGATCACCAGGCAGTCAAGTATGTACCAGTTCGTGGACAACGAGCTGTACAGAAGGAGACTCAACGGTGTCAGATTGAAGTGCATCTCCAGGGAAGACGGACAGAAGCTGTTGGCAGAGATACACGGAGGCATGTGCGGCCATCACATTGGCGCAAGAGCACTTGTCGGGAAAGCCTTCCGGCAAGGGTTCTTCTGGCAAGAATCCCTCCAAGATGCAACTGCACTAGTAACCAAGTGTGAAGCGTGCCAGTTCCATGCAAAACAGATTCATCAGCCAGCTCAAGCTCTCCAAACAATCCCTTTGTCCTGGCCCTTCTCGGTCTGGGGGCTCGATATCCTCGGCCCTTTTCCCCGAGCCGTCGGGGGCTTCGAGTACTTGTACGTTGCAATCGACAAGTTCACGAAGTGGCCAGAAGTGGAGCCAGTGAGGAAGGTGACCGCGCAGTCAGCAGTCAAGTTCTTCCGGTCGATCGTCTGCCGTTTCGGAATCCCCAACAGAGTCATCACCGACAACGGGACACAATTTACAAGTCGCGCCTTCATGCAATACGCCCAGGATCTCGGCGCCAAGGTCGGTTTCGCTTCGGTTGCTCACCCCAGGAGCAACGGTCAAGCAGAAAGGGCCAACGCTGAAGTGCTGCGCGGACTCAAGACCAGGACCTTCGACAGGCTGCACAAGTGCGGAAGAAATTGGATTGAGGAGCTGTCGGCGGCTCTTTGGTCAATCAGGACGACACCAAGTCGAGCCACCGGACAGACACCTTTTGCTCTAGTCTATGGAGCGGAAGCAGTTATCCCCACGGAACTCGTATACGGATCTCCTCGGGTGCTCGCTTATGACAAGCTCGAGCAAGAGCGTCTGCGCCAAGATGACGCGCTGCTCCTTGAGGAAGGACGTCTCCAGGCTGCGGTACGAGCCGCTCGATACCAGCAAGCCTTGCGTCGCTACCATAGCCGCAAGGTCAAGGCCAGGAGTCTCGAAGAGGGCGACCTTGTTCTTCGGCGCACTCAGTCGGCCAAGAATTCCAACAAGTTGACGCCAAAGTGGGAAGGACCTTATCGGGTGAGGCAAGTCACGAGGCCTGGCGCTGTCCGCCTCGAGACCGAAGAAGGCGTACCAGTGAGCAACTCCTGGAACATAGAGCATCTTCGCAAGTTTCACCCATAAGGCGCGGTTGCCGTGACCCGCTCCGGCAACCATCGGTTTGTACAGGCCTTGCCGCTGTTGCATGTAACCCCTTGTACAAAGCCAGGCGAAGCCCCTGGCACCAGATAAAGTTGCCCTGTTAGGCGACCTTGTTCTTAGGCACGTTCAGTCGGCCAAGAATTATAACAAGTTGACGCCGAAGCAGGAAGGCCCTTGTCGGGTGGAACGAGTCGCGAGGCCCGGCGCTGTCCGCCTCAAGACCGAAGAGAGCCTACCAGTGAGCAACTCCTGGGAATATAGAGCATCTCCGCGAGTTCCGCCCACTAGGCGCGGTTGCCGTGATCCGCTCCGGCAACCATCGGTTTGTACAGGCCTTGCCGCTGCTGCATGTAACCCCTTGTACAAAGCCAGGCGAAGCCCCTGGCACCAGATAAAGTTGCCCTGTTAGGCGACCTTGTTCTTAGGCACGTTCAGTCGGCCAAGAATTATAACAAGTCGACGCCGAAGCAGGAAGGCCCTTATCGGGTGAGACGAGTCGCGAGGCCCGGCGCTGTCCGCCTCAAGACCGAAGAGGGCCTACCAGTGAGCAACTCCTGGGAACATAGAGCATCTTCGCAAGTTTCGCCCATAAGGCGCGGTTGCCGTGATCCGCTCCGGCAACCACCGGTTTGTGCAGGCCTTGCCGATGTTGCATTTAAGCCCTCGTACAAAGCCAGGCGAAGCCCCTGGCCGAAGATAAAGAAGCGCTGGCGCCCTAGATTTTAGCATGCATGCTGAGTCAGAGTCTTGTCCTTGGTTAGGGTTGTCAGTTCCTAACTGTCGCTAACCCCTAACTTAGAGGTCGAGTCCGCGTCTTTTTCCCATCCTTCCCCTTTTTGGCTCGCAGGAATTGAATGTCCTTGCCGGGCCGCCCGAGGACAAGGAAGAGGAGAAGGACGAGCCAACACCTGCCCCCCGGCGGGCCAGAGTCGCCGGGGGCCGCAACCTCAGATAAGTTTTTTGCATCCCTCGTCATGCATTCTCTTATGGACTGTGGAATTTGAAAGCCTCCTTCCCTCCCGAAAAGCTACCGTGCTCTCTTAGCGACAAGCCCCAGAGCGCGTTCCTGGGGCCCGTTGCGATAGCAGCCGCGGCAGCAAGGGGGAGGGAAGCGAGGGGCCGGAACCCACCTGCTCCCCGCCTCCGCCGAGGGCGTGAGAAAGGCCGAGCAGTGCGGGGGATCGGCTGGGCGTATTGCCGGGCGAGAAACTGTCTATCTTAACGATGTAAAGGATTCGTTCCCTACCGCGGTTTCCACCCGCGAGACAAATGATCCGGCAAACATCCCCTTTTCATTAAAAACATTCCACTCAGGTACAGTTCAGAGAGAATGAAAAACATGAAAAGAGGGATTACAAGGCTTAAACGCAACTAAGGCCCAAAGGCTTACGAGCTGAAAAGAGATAAGGTGCCCGTAATCCCTTTCTTGTCTCTCTCCCCAGGAGGTAGGGCAAGTAGGCGAAGAGGGCGAAAGGGGCACCTAGATGAGCTACGGGTGGCAGAAGGCACCAAGAGAAGATCCGGGGGCTCCGCCCGGGGGTCTCCGGAGGCTGAAGAAGACGGAGGCGCCGGAGGCAGAGCTGGAAGATGAGGTAGCGGCCTTGCCGCCAGCCTCTTCCTCTTCCGCATCCTCACCACTCCGGCCGCCCGAGGAGATCAAGCCCCCCGGCAAGAGGAGCTTGCCGGGCCGAAGAGAAGACCCCGGTGGTCGTCACCGAGAGCAAGGGTGATGACGGCGTCTGGGGCGCATCTGGAACACGAGGCGCCGGAGCGTCAGCCAGCTGTCGAAGTCGGCCCGTACTCCGACTTCGCGGCCTTCGACGTCCGCCCTCTGTCCTCCTCAGCAGCCCCCCCCTACGCCAGTCGCCCAAGGAGACGACCCCGGGGAGTTCACGGAGCCCGGCGCGGTCGATGGGGCCGCCGGCGCCACCCGGAGCTGCGGCCGACGCCTAGTCGTACCCGTCATCCCGGCGGCTGCTCCCCTCGTCGTCGCTGTCGCTCCCCTCCTCGTCACTCTCGCTCGAGGAGGAGCCTTCGCTGTCGGAGGAGCTATCTTCGCAGCACCGGGCCCGGATACCGAAGCCCCAGAAGGCCTTGACGGAGAGGAGGTCCTCCCCCACTAGCTTGAAGTGGAGGGTGAACCCCTCCGTCAAGCTGTGTATCCGGGCGAACGTCTTCCACCCGCGGCCCAGACACACCACGCCGGGGGCTCGGGACTCGACGTGGACTCGCGTCCCGCTGATCCCGCAGCCCCTCATGCGCAGGTTTAGCGTCTCAGGCTGCTCCACCTCCAACACGTTCGCGAATGGAGCGGGAAGCCGGAGGTGGCGACGAGGCGCCCGGCGCAGCCTGATAATGAACTCACAGGGGTCATCCCCGAGATGGACCGCGGGAAGGAACGGAGCCGCTGGCGGGGGCAAGGGCGGCGCACCGATCCGTCCGCCCCGAGCGCCTCGGCCCCGTCCACGACCTCGTCCGCGACCTCGCCCTCTCCCTCTTCCCCCGACGATCGGCTCCGCCGCCGCGGGCGCAAGGGGAGGAGGGGCGCGTTGCCGAGCAGACACCCTCGCGGCAACCGAAGAAGAACCAGGGTTCCCCCCCTCCATCGCAGATGGGGGAAGGAAACCAGAAGCAGAAGGAGGAAGGAGATGGAGTGCGTATTTCCGTCGCCCCCTCTCGCTCCTTATAAAGGAGCGGAGTGGGACCGCGGCCGCCCCGCTCCTCCAATAGAAGCGGAGGAAGGGCAGGCGACTGGGGCCGACCCACTGCATCGGCCCGCGCCGGCCCGACTCCCTGCCTCCGCCGCCGCGACTCCGAGTGCATGAGGACCGCGTGGTGGGCGCGCAGAACCGAGGCGACGGGTGGGACGACCTCTCCCCATCCCGTGACTATGGGGAACGGACGCCTCGAAAACCGCGCCCCACCCCCGTTCATTTATTGAGCCGCGCCTCCGCACCTCCCTCCACTTAAAGAGGGAACGGGCGTTTTCGCCCCCACGACGCCGCGGTAAGCGCGCGCCGCCTGGGGAAGGCGCGGCGGATGCGGAGTTAAGGAGCAGCGCGACCAAGGCCATGCGTGCCCGTGCACCGTTAGGGCCTGGCCCAACAACGCTCGGCACCATGTGTGGCCCAGGCCCGGGGGCTCCTGTCGGTGTACTAAAGTAGGGGTACCTTAGTACCCCAGACTTGTGCACGGGCAGTCGTAGCACCCTGCGGCAAGGCCCGCCCCGGAAGCGCCAAGAGAAGACCAAGCATTCAAGACAAGGCCCCCGGCAAGAGGAGCTTGCCGGGCCAATAAGACAAGGCCCCCGGCAAGAGGAGCTTGCCGGGCCAAGAAGACAAGACCCCGGCAAGAGGAGCTTGCCGGGACGACTGAGCCCATGTAAGGCCATCCAAGAACAAAGTATAACGAGACAGAAGATCGAGCCCCCGACAAGAGGAGCTTGTCGGGAAGGCCGAACCCAGGCACCACAAGAGAAGCCCGCCGTGGCGCGCCAAGCGCCCCGGCAAGGCCTGATAGCTGGCACGCTATCAGGCACAGGAAGACGACCCCCGCGGCAAGCCACTTGCCGCGGCAAGATCGCCACCTCAAGACTGCGCTCCAGCTCGCCCGCCCACGCGTCGCTCCGGGGCTTCCCCCGAGGGCACGTGGCGAGGCACCGCGCAGCCTGGGGCATGCGGTGGCATGCAGCCGCCATCGTGGCGAACGGTGGCGCACCTAACGGTCCGCCTCGGTGCTGTCCGGGCGACCGTGACGGGCATTTAATGCCCTTGTCCCCTACCGTCAGAAGTAGGTATGATAACACTGTGCCGCACTGTAGCACCACCGTTCCCGCACTATTACAGCTACCACCCCTTTTACACTTTTACCCCTTTCTCTTACGTTGACACCTGTCGGTGACCCCTTTGCGCTATAAAAGGAGGCCCGTGTGCAACGTAGAAGGGGTTCCGGGGTTCGGAGATTCGGCATCCAGACAGCCATACGCTCAGTGCAGCTAGCTCTCCAAGCTCCCGAGCTCCCCAGTTCAATACAACTAAGCAGGAGTAGGGTTTTACGCGTCCATCGCGGCCCGAACCTGGGTAAACCGCCCGTGTGCCCGCCTCGATCTGCTCTCTGCGCTCCCTCCGCCCCCCTCGCCGGACAACGAAAGGGGCTCCGGCCCCATAGGTGCTCGCGGGGGGACGCCGTCCGCCCCGACATGAAGGACAGGAGTAACATGGTTCATGCCAAGGATGTCGAAACCCAGAAGTTTGGAACGCAACTCTTAAAGGACGTCACGAGAGACTTCACATCAACAGAGATGATCTGGCAAAAGAATTTGAGAAGGACAAGCACGATCGGAAGAAGCCAACGGAGACATGAACAAGACTTGAAGAGTTTGGCGACATTGAAGATTTATTGACCTTTAGAAGACCAAACACCTGTTATACTTACGTTAGATGCGGCGTTTTTGAGTTGTCATTTGTTTGATGTTTTTTTCGACGGCCACAAAATAAAATATGTCTTTTCAAAACTTTTGTTTGTATTGTGTGTATCCCTCTCTATCTCTCTCATCTCACCCCAAAACCCATGGACCCAATAGCGGATGAATGGAGATGAACTCATGTTTCCTGGGCCGATAAGTCAATTGGAGACAGACCGATGGATTCAGAACATGGAGGATCATATGGAGAATAACACTATAGCCAGAAAGGATATGACCCAACATGCTCTTCAGTGCTTTGAAAGAGGTGCTTCTACTTGGTGGATGATGTACCAAACCATCAATGGATGGCAAGGAGTAACCACTTGGAAAGAATTTAAGTCGACCCTGCAAAGATCTCGTCATGTGTCCCAGAAGTTGAGGCCTTATGGAAATAATATGAAGAAACCTTGGGCATGCAAGATTTGTGGAGAAATAGGACACACCCATAAAGAACACAAGGATGAATGCCCTGATTGTGAAGGAAGTCACCGAGCTGAAGAATGCCCCACTAGGCAGGTGACTTGTTTCTTGTGTGAAGGAACTACCCACTACCCTGCTCAGTGTCACCTTTACCCCATGGAACAAAGAACCATCCAGCAGAAGAAAGAAGCAATGAAAGGAGCCCTCATGAAAATTTTAGAAGAACCTATGATGAAGGAAGAGGTGGAGGACACACCTAAAGAAGAACCAATTAGACCTTGCACCAAGTCATGCTATTCATGTGGAGAAGGACACATCTCCCAAAATTGTCTGAATGGGGACCTAGTAGAATTCCTGACAAAGGAAGTAGAGTATGACCCACAGGAAATAGAAGCCCTGATTGGAACGGAAAAGTCCAGGAAGAGAAGTAGATTGGATTTCAGGAAGGACCTGAGTCATATCACCTGTTTCAGGTGCAAGGAGTCAGGGCACTACTTCAGCGGTTGCCCAAAAAGGAAGCCGAGGACCCAAGGAGGCTATGTAATCATAAGGAAACCATGAGACTTGTCGGAAGTAACATGTTTTCGTTGAAATGAAGCAGTGCACTTTGCTAGAGATTGTCCCAAGGAGAAGGAGACTTGTGATAATTAGTTGTGTATGTGAGAAGTATACTAGTAGTAGTGAGAACATTCCTTTATGTTGAGGTGATGAGTTGAGGTATGTAATGGAAATACAGGAGATTGTAATCATTGGAGAATCAATAAAGTTAGCATTGTTGGTACTGATATGGATTTTATGAGTTGCTACTCTATGAAGAAAGATTTTGACCATTTTCGAGGATATGAGAAATATGGTCTATGGAAGAATTATGCATTTCAAGGATGGTAGTACCCTGTGAGAACCCTTGACCCCTAGAAAAAAGATAATGATATTCCACGGAGTGGACTACAGACAAATAAGTACGAGTTTTATCTCGATATGTGGGGTATCCCAAGAGTATGAAGGGACGAAGTACTATTGGATATAAAGGAGGTGTAATGTTGGTAATGTGGAGCAATTGTAACTCCATGATGAGTTTGAGTAATCACATCTTAGTTTGGTACCAATAGAAGGAAGGGAGACAGTACAATTGGATGGATTTAAGTATGCTAGGAAGTTGGATGTTTGGATAATGATCAGTTGCCCCCGATGATGAGTTCAAGGTTTACAAGTGATGGGATAGGCCATAACCCGCAGGCCCCAGGACCTGCCAATAAGCAAGCACACTCTTGATGAAGGAAAAAACCCTGGAAGAAGATACAACTTTACCCACAGACGATCTTATAGGAGTTTACGCAAAACTTAAGAGTTGTGAACGAATGATAGATGTTTGTTTGGCTTGCAGAATCAATGGATTTATCCGAACTTGGTTCGTTGACAAGAGCAAATTCTGCAATGCCTGTGAGGATGACCGAGTGTTAGAATGCGAGATTCGCTAAACCATATACAGGGTAATGATTTGGGTGCGGGATGGATTGATCACCATACCGACTTACTCTTATTATTCGCCTCTGCTATATGGGATGGTAAATCTGAGTGACTTGCCTATAGTAGAGTGACAACCATCGAAACCTTGTTTAAACCTTAGAATGGTGTAGCAATTTTCCCTTGTATTAGGCAGTTGTTGCCAATCGTAGGTCATACGGTGAGGTTCAACCTAGAACCAATTCCTGCAGAAGAAACCATAAATGTTTGACCACCATGAGATATCGATAGTTGTTTAGTATTGGCGCCAGACCCGTCATCTAAGAAGGCCCAGTCATAGAAGAACCTTATCAAGATGAAGGGACAAAGGTATTGCCACTACCAGAAGAGTCAGAGAAGGGAATTTTCCCGAGAATATATAAGTTTTGATGGAACCGTGAGCATGCTTTTAAGGGTGGTAACACCCCAGACCCCCGGAGATGATCGACGGATTTTGAGAAGACCCCAAACCTAACCTACTTCTTTCTAGCCTCTCCGAATCTCGAGGACGAGATTCATTTTAAGGGTGGTAGGTTTGTAACATCCCAAAATTCTAAATTTTGGAATGTTATAATAAATAAATAGGTATGATTGATTGTGTGATACATTGACTGAAATTGAGTGTAATTCGAAACTTTTGAAAGTTAAATGAGAGGGAATAAAAGGACTTCCCAAACTTTCATTTTGCATTTATGATCTCCATGAATTCAAATTCTTTTCAAATAAAAAACCCTAGAGAGAAGATGACATGACTTCTTTCGTTTATTTAAATGAAAAGGGTTTTTGAAAATATTTGAATTTCATTAGGAAATATTTCAAATTCAGAAACTTCAAGCAACTCAATGATTTTCATGAGAGAAGATAAAGTGACTTCTTCAAAACATATGAAATATGAGTTGGAAGTTAAAAGGATCAAATTTAAAGTCCTTTTGGGAAATTATTTTCTATTTGGAGTTATTTGGATTTTTATTCAAATTATTGTTCTCGAAAAATAAAATATATGGTAATTAGGATAAAATGATTCCCTACAATAGAAAATTGGAGAGAAATAAATTTGAAATTATTTTGGTATTTTAAAATAATTTTATTTGGTTTTTAAATGAGCCAACAATACTCTTTGCTTTATCTGAAATTATGTTGATTTTATTTGACTATAGAAAAATGTTCATATTGCAGAAAATGTTTTTCTGGAAATTTTCATATATAATATGCCTATATTATTTAATTTATTTTGTATGGTCTATTCTATTTTTGGTTGTCTGAAAAAAATGTTTTACAAAAAGAAAAAATAACTCTTTCCGCCGACTCGGCCGGCCCAACTGTCCAGCCAGGCCCAGCCCAGCCCCACGCCATCTCCGACCTCCCGCGGGAATCCGATGCCCGCACGACGCCGCCGCTGCCGTGCTCCGCCCGGCCTCTCCGTCACCCTTGCCCCTTCCCCATGACTCCCCCTCCTCCACTGGCCTTTAAAAGGCGGGCCCCGACCCTGGCCCCCTCTTCTCTCCTCCTCCCTAACCGGTGCACCCCGCAGCCGCAAACCATCGCGGCCGCCGCCGGATCTCGCGCGCCGCCGCCGTTGCTCGCCGTGCCGCAGCCGCCGCCCTCAGCCGCATCCGCCCCGCGCCACCGCCGCCGTTGCCGCACCTCGCCGGAGCCGCTGCAGCGCCGTCCCTCGCCGAGCCACCGCCGCCGGAGACGCCCGCCGCCGCGGGAAAGCCGCCGGAAACCGCCCCGCCGTTGACCCGCCGTGGACCGGTAAAACCGCCCGGTCCGATTCTTTTATTTTTAGCATTCGTTTTTTTGTTTTTTTTGTTAAACACGGTTTTATTTTTTTAGTTAATTTATTTAGTGAATGTTCATCAGCTTAGCCTCGGTAGTGAACGAGTTCGTTCGTTAGCGTTCGGTAGCGAACGTTCGTTATTTCGTTTTTCCTTTTCTGTTTTAATTTCGGCCAGAGACCTAGATGTAATTATCTTTTCTTACCGATTAGTCCCTGATTTTCAAACGGTCACAACTTTTAGCCCGTTTATCCAAATCCAACGAAACCAACGCCCACTTCTTCGTTTCGATCCCCTCTACCCAGTAAAACAACTTAAACATATTTTTGAAAGTTTTAAAGTTTGATTTCAAATAGATTTGTATTTGAACTTCGTTTGATCGTAACTCGAGTTTTATAACTCTGTTTGAGTTGATTCTTCTTGCTAATCGAAGCTCTTGACCTAAACTTTCTGATAAGGCCATATCCACTTAATTTTGGTACCGTTAGAAATTGTTTTATGTTGCAAGAGTGAATTGCTTGTTTTTGAAGTTTTCCGAGATCTTTTCTTCGATTCTTTTGCACGATTTCTTATGTGTGGTTACTATTGCTTGCTCACGATAGATTGACCGGAGTGTGACGAGTAGAACAATCAGGAGTTATGAGTGCGAATCATCTTCATCAACAGTACAAGGCAAGTTCACACTTTGATCATACTTTTCATTACCAAGTTTTTACGCATTAGTTTCAACCCTCGAACACTTCATGGTTAGGACTTGATAACATGTGGGTATTGGGAAGTAGTTGATGAGGTAGGAACCTATTGTCCTGCATTCAAACCTTGGGAGTTACTTCTACATTATGCTCATACTACTCTGCTAAGCTCGTAGACGTGGATTGGTTGAGTGATTCATGGCAGATGTGAGAGTTATTATTTAACGGTTAACTTAAGGTGGCTACTTTAATACACATCTCGGTGGAATGGTAGGGGCACCCTGGAGCACCCAGTGGTTTGCCCGGGCACCTGGAGAACCCAGTGCTTGCCCAAGGGGATCCCGGAGGACCCGTGTGATCACCCTATGGAATGCCACCCAGGCTCAAAGGGATCATAAGATTATTCATGCTAGAAACTTCCGTGTGCAGCCACAAGCTATTATGGGCTCTAGCATAGTTGAGTATGTTGCATGACCTCTTTCAGTGGTGGGCTAGCAGATGTAGGGGAAAGTAGGTGTAACTGTCCACCCAGAGTAAAGAGTTAGTGCTTCTGAAAGACTGTGTCTCGGTCATCCGTTTCTCAAACACCATGTAGTGCGAGAAATCCAACGGAGGAGATCGAGTCTTGTGGGGGAAAGTGCGCAAAACTCTGCAGAGTGTACAAACTAATCATGATTAGCCGTGTCGCCGGTTATGGACATCTTGAGTATCTGGTTTTTGGATTATCATATGGATCTCATCACTCTAAATTAATTTGTTGGGTGGATAATTATTTTTAATTGGGATTGAGTTGGAGGAACCTTCTCAATGTTTTCAACAAACTTTGTAGTTAAATAAAACATATTCCTTTGCTGTAGGGAAAAACTGGCTTTTCGCAAAAACATGTTAACCATAGAGCCTCCACCAGCCATATATGCATGTAGTGATAGCTATTATTCATCATTGCTCTTTGGTGTGAATTTGCCAGTACATTCAATGTACTGACCTACATGGTTGCAACGTCTTATGTTGCAGGAATCTTACGATGAGTAAGTGATACGTTAGGGTTACGATTTCTACACTCAACTTTGCCGTTGGTATTGATGGGAATCCACAACCTTGTTGTTACTTCCGCTATTTGGATTGAGGTAATAGTATTTACGTTACTTTATACATGTGATTTACATCTGTTATAAATCCTCGAGTACTGTGTATGTCAGCGTACCGATCCAGTGATGACACTTAAGCATAGAGACTTGACCGTCTGAGGTTGGGTCGCTACAACCGTACCACGCAAATATCCTCTGTTTTTGTCCCGAGCTGTTTTCTGTCAGGGTTGTTAAGGCTAGGCATCATGTCGTCCCCCTCCTCCAACAATTGTGACAACGATGCTTGGCTAATGAAGATAGAGCTGAAGAGGGAGGAACCCATGGAGATCAACAAGGATGATGGGATCAAGAAGGCCACGGAGGACCAAGTTTCGGCAGCAGAAGACATCCTTCAACCTGATCACAATCTTCTTACCCCAACTGAGATTGAGGCTTTCAAGATGATTGAATTAGCTCATATACAAAACAAGTATCTCAGATGTGAAAAAAATTTGTTGAAGGAGCATATCATTGCACTCAAGGGCATTATCCGCAAGTTGGAGGACCTCCTACGCTCGATGTGCGACTATCCATCATCACCTCCATCTCCCTCACCAGCAAGGGAGACATAAACACATGGGTATGGGCACTCCCCTTGGCAACTGCCAAGCTTGGGGGAGGTGCCCTGGTACCGTATCACCATCACACTCATATCTTTACTGTTTTTCTTAGTTCGATCCTTTTGGTAATATCTTGATCTAGTAGAATAAAGTTTTAGTATGATCTAGTTGTGAGTTTTGCTTTATGATCCTTCTATGTAATCGAGTCCGTGAGCTATATATAATAAAGGTTAGTGTTGAGTCAAGGGCTTTATTATCTTGCTATGATTTTGAGTGAATAATAAAAAGAGAAAGAATAATAAAAAAGAGATCATATTGATCTTATGGGGAGTAATGACTTCACATAAAAAGAGTATGATGATTAAAAGTTGTTGAGAGTTGACAAACATAGTTTTGGTCATCGTTGCAATTAATAGGAAGTAATAAAGAAAGAGAGGTTTCACATATAAATATACTATCTTGGACATTTTTTATGATTGTGAGCACTCATTAAAATATGACATGCTAAAGAGTTGATGTTGGACAAGGAAGACAACGTAATGGGTTATGTTTTCTTATATCCGAAATAAAGTATATTGTCATGGATCATCCAACATGTTGAGCTTGCCTTTCTCCCTCATGCTAGCAAAATTCTTTGCACCAAGTGGAGATACTACTTGTGCTTCCAAATACCCTTAAAACCAGTTTTGCCATGAGAGTCCACCATATCTACCTATGGATTGAGTAAGATCCTTCAAGTAAGTTGTCATTGTTGCATGCAATAAAAATTGCTCTCTAAATATGTATGACTTATTAGTGTGGAGAAAATAAGCTTTATATGATCTTGTGATGTGGAAGAAATTAAAGCGAGGGACTGCATAATAAAGGTCCATATCACAAGTGGCAATATAAAGTGACGTTCTTTCGCATTAAGATTTCGTGCATCCAACCAAAAGCACATGACAACCTCTGCCTCTCTCTGTGAAGGGCCTATCTTTCACTTTTATTTTCTACCTTATGCAAGAATCAAGGTGATCTTCACCTTTCCTTTTTATATTTTATCCTTTGGAAAGCACATTGTGTTGGAAAGATCCTGATATATATATATATATATATATATATATATATATATATATATATATATATATATATATAATTGGATGTAAGTTAGCATGAGCTATTATTGTTGACATTACCCTTGAGGTAAAAGGTTGGGAGGGAAAATTATAAGCCCCTATCTTTCTCTGTGTCTGATTAAAACTCCATACCCATAAGTATTGCGTGAGTGTTAGCAATTGTGAAAGACTAAATGATAGTTGAGTATGTGGACTTGCTAAAAAGCTCTTACATAGACTCTTTCTGATGTTATGATAAATTACAATTTCTTCAGTGACTGAGATTATAGTTTGTTAGTTTTCAATGAAGTTTCTTAGTCATACTTGACATTGTGAATAGATTGTTATTTTATCATAAGAAATCATATGACAATATCCATATATGTTGCTGTTATAAGAATGATCATGATGCCTTCATGTCCGTATTTTATTTTATCGACACCTCTATATCTAAACATGTGGACATATTTATCGTTATCAGCTTCCGCTTGAGGACAAGCGAGGTCTAAGTTTGGGGGAGTTAATACGTCCATTTTGCATCATGCTTTTATATTGATATTTATTGCATTATAGGCTATTATTGCACGTTATGTCACAATACTTATGCCTATTCTCTCTTATTTTACAAGGTTTACATGAAGAGGGAGAATGCCGGCAGCTGGAAATCTGGGCTGGAAAAGGAGCAAATATTAGAGACCTATTATGCACAGCTCCAAAAGTCCTGAAACTTCATGGAAGTCATTTTTGGAATTAATAAAAAATACTGAGCGGAGAAAGTACCAGAGGGGGCCCACACCCTGGCCACAAGGGTGGGGGGCGCACCCTACCCCCCTGGGCGCGCCTCCCTGCCTCGTGGGCCCCCTGTCAGGCCTCCGGTGCCCATCTTCTGCTATATGAGGTCTTTTACCCTGAAAAAAAAATCATAAGCAAGCTTTCGGGAAGAAACTCCGCCGCCACGAGGCGGAACCTTGGCGGAACCAATCTAGAGCTCCGGCAGAGCTGTTCTGCCGGGGAAACTTCCCTTCGGGAGGGGGAAATCATTGCCATCGTCATCACCAACAATCCTCTCATCAGGAGAGGGTCAATTTCCATCAATATCTTCACCAGCACCATCTCCTCTCAAACCCTAGTTCAACTCTTGTATCCAATCTTTGTCCCAAAGCCTCAGATTGGTACATGTGGGTTGCTAGTAGTGTTGATTACTCCTTGTAGTTGATGCTAGTTGGTTTACTTGGTGGAAGATCATATGTTCAGATCCATTATGCATATTAATACCCCTCTCATTACGAACATGAATATGGTTTGTGAGTAGTTACGTTTGTTCTTGAGGATATGGGAGAAGTCCTGCTATAAGTAGTCATGTGAATTTGGTATTCGTTCGATATTTTGATGAGATGTATGTTGTCTTTCCTCTAGTGGTGTTATGTGAACGTCGACTACATGACACTTCTCCATTATTTGGGCCTAGAGGAAGGCATTGGGAAGTAATAAGTAGATGATGGGTTGCTAGAGTGACAGAAGCTTAAACCCTAGTTTATGCGTTGCTTCGTAAGGGACTGATTTAGATCCATATGTTTCATGATATGGTTAGTTTTACCTTAATACTTCTTTTGTAGTTGCGGATGCTTGCAATAGGAGTTAATCATAAGTGGGATGCTTGTCCAAGTAAGGACAACACCCAAGCACCGGTCCACCAACATACCAAATTTTCAAAGTAACGAACGCGAATCATATGAGCGTCATGAAAACTAGCTTGACGATAATTCACATGTGTCCTCGGGAGCATTTTCCTTCATATAAGAAATTTTCCAGGCTTGTCCTTTGCTACAAAAAGAATTGGGCCACCTTGCTGCACTTTATTTACACTTGTTACTTGTTATCCGTTACAAATTACCTTATCACAAAACTATCTGTCACCTATAATTTTAGTGCTTGTAGAGAATACCTTGCTGAAAACCGCTTATCATTTGCTTCTGCTCCTCATTGGGTTCGACACTCTTACTTATCGAAAGGACTACGATAGATCCCCTATACTTGTGGGTCATCACGAGGCATGTTCCATGACCGTCAAATTGTTGCTAAGCCCAGGATATAGCCGCGTCTTGTCGGGGGTATTCTTGTACTCCCAAGCAAACATGTCCCTCTTCTGCAGTGGAGAGATTCGATGTCGAAGGAAATCCGCTCCCACCATTTCTATGGTCAGACTGGCATGCTTCAGACGGGTAATTCTGTTTATCACCAGGCGGAGTTTCTTTTCATTAGCACCATAACGGCTCCAGTCATCGCCGCGCTCGACCCTTTCCGTCCATGGTGCACAGAATGAAGGGAATCCCTTCTCTTGAATCCAGCACCAATTTCCCTCCACGCCTCCCACTTCCCGTGAAGTTTCCCGGGGAGGTAGTCCCTTTTAGCCCTTCTTCCCTCTCGGGATCCATGTCAGACTGCCAGAAAGTGATTTGTCTTCTATCCGGGGGAACAAATCCACATCGGGGGTGACCCCGACAAAGTTTTTACACAAATGCAATTACACTACCATGCATGTCATCGCGCTGGGGGCGAAGTCCAGCAATCTGAACCCAAAGGTGGACATCGCTGCAGAGAGGAAATCTAAGTATGGGGGAGATAGGCCGCAGTAGAAATATGCGCAGAAGAACGAATATGAATCCGCGGGAACTTTGTGGCCTTGAGGGATGACTACTGGGGCTCCATGATCATCGGTCTCCTTCCCCCACATATATGTGTACCTCTTAGTCAGGTAATTGCCCGACAAAGACGATGGTGAGAAGACAACTGAAAGGATATAGATGACGACTATAGGGGGGGTTGAATAGGCGTTTTAAAACTTTTATGGATTTGGGTTTATCCTAATGCGGAATTAAAGTAGCGGATACTTTTCAAGCACAAATCCTATATGCTAGGCTCAACTAAGTGCACCAACAACCTATGCTAAACAAGATAGGCGCTTAAGCAAACTAGCAAGCACAAACTATATGGCAAGATATGGAAATGTAGGAACAACTAAGCAATTCTACTAGCACAAGATATATCAATAAGAGCAAGTATGAATTGCGGAAAGTAAAGGGTGTGGGTATGAGATAACCACAAGTGAGTCGGGGATGCAGATTTATCCCGAAGTTCACACTCGTGAGAGTGCTAATCTCCGTTAGAGCGGTGCCGAAGCCAAAGCTCCAGGGCGTCGCCAAGTGACTCACTGTATTCTCCCTTTCGAGTCCCCCCCAATGGATGAGCCTCGATTCACTCGGGGTTGGTCTTGAAGGAGACCACCACACCTTTACAATCTTCTCCGAAGCACACCACAAACACGGAAGCTTCAGGAGGAACTTGACCGCCTAGGCCACTTCACACCCTTCCCCATAGCACACCACAAAAGGAAGCTTCCCGAGGAATCTTAGCCACCTAGGCCTCTTCACAAACTTCTCAATATATCACCAAACCGTCTAGGAGGCAGAAGCCTCCAAGAGTAATAAACACACGGGATCTCACTCGAACAAAATCAATGTGGGGATCCCAAACCAATGAAACAAATGCAATTCAAGGTGAAGCAACAAATTCTCAACTTACTCTCTCAATCTCACAAGATGCACTCTCGAAAGTGGGAGATTGAAGAGAGGGGATGCAATGGAGGAAATCAACAAATGACTTCGAAATCCATCCACAAATCCCCCTTCAAATAGAGGGGAGATAGGGGTTTGGGAGATGTGGTATTATGCTCAAAATGATGTTTAGAAAGTGTATGAACCACCCCCAAACCGGTGGGGAGGAAGGCCTCTTTTATAGCCAACTTCCAAAACTAGCCGTTGGGGCTCCAACGGACACTTCCTGGGCACCCCGTGCCCACGGGGGTTGAGACTCCATGCCCATGGGGTCCCGTGCACATGGTAAAAGCCCATGAGCATGGGGGGGGGCATGCCCACGGGGTCAAAACCCTGTGCTCACGGGGTACCAGGACAGCTTGTAGCAGCCCACTAAAACATGCACAACTTTGGTATATGAACTCTGAATTCGATGATCTTAGTCTCATTTTAAAGCTATGGAAAAGCCCAAGGTCCTCACATGGAGAACCACACAAGATCAACAAGAAAGAATGATGCAAATTATGCAAATGTTTGAGCTCTCTTTATGCGATGTGATCAAGCTACTCACCCGAAAGTCCCTCTTGATAGTACGGCTATCAAACCTATAATCTGGTCTCCCACCACGCACCATGAGACCAGCAAAACTAGGAAAACCTAGCTAAGTTATACCTTTGCCTTGCGTTGTTGGTTCAACACAAAATTGATCTTCTTATTTTTTTATTCTAAAAAAGGGATCGACACTTCTCGTATAAAATGGAATGGAATTTCTCAAATTTCACATTCCACTTGAGCTTGATGATGACTTTGATGCTTGACTCAAGTTGGAATCATTTTCTTGTGCACACTCACTTCGTGAAGATACTCGAAATGCTTCCTCATATTGCAATGAGGGAAGCCTTAACTTAACCTCATCTTCACATGCACATTATCATGATATGGACCGCAAGCTTCAAAGCATATAACGTCCGGCTTCTCATCTTGCAGTTCGACTCCTCGAACCCGATGACCATCACCACTTGATGTCATCCACACACAGGCTACTTGAAATCTTCCCTTTTTATGCAAGCCCATGAGAAACACCTAACCCACGTAGACATAGAAAGCACATAGCATGGGTTAGTGCACAAAACACAATTCACAATTACTTACCATACCACTAGATCACTTGATCCCTCGTGGTACATCGTTTGTGTTGACCATCTAGATACAATCTTCGAGCTTCGTCTTGGTCAACCAACATATTTATTTAAATCTCTATGTTGGTTTCTTGAATCCATAATGAACTCTCATTTCCCTTCATTGCTTCAAGAAAAGATCACCAAAGAATCTTTCATGACCATATCAAGTTTCACTATGAATATCATATAGGTCATCATTTGCTCTTCTAAAAACTCCATCGTAATCTCTTGAGAGGGAAAATGAATTCTTCACTCTATTCGCTTGCTTCAAGACTTGATCAACCAAGACCCAACACACGAGCTTACCATGATCTTGTCTTGAAGTCATATCTTGAATTCTTGTATTTGATTTTTCTCTCAAGCTCTTGATTCTTATAAGCCCACATATGTAAATGTTTCAGATCCTCTAACGAAATCCAGCTTGAACATATTTGGTTAGACATTAAAATCAACCTTCATGGCCTCAATAGAAATCCCCAAAGACCAACTTGAAACCTCACTGGATATGGGACCACGAGACCAAAACCTAAGCCCCGTGAGCACGAGGGTCAGGGACCATGATACGTCCATTTTGCATCATGCTTTTATATCGATATTTATCGCATTATGGGCTGTTATTACACGTTACATCACAATACTTATGCCTATTCTCTCTTATTTTACAAGGTTTACATGAAGAGGGAGAATGCCGACAGTTGGAATTCTGGGCTGGAAAAGGAGCAAATATTAGAGACCTATTATGCACAGCTCCAAAAGTCCTGAAACTTCACAGAAGTCATTTCTGGAATTAATAAAAAATACTGAGTGAAGAAAGTACCAGAGGGGGCCCACACCCTGGCCACGAGGGTGGGGGCGCGCCCTACCCCCCCTAGGCGCGCCCCCTGCCTCGTGGGCCCCCTGGCAGGCCTCCGATGCCCATCTTCTGCTATATGAAGTCTTTTACCCTGAAAAAAATCATAAGCAAGCTTTCGGGAAGAAACTCCGCCGCCACGAGGCGGAACCTTGGCGGAACCAATCTAGGGGTCCAGCAGAGCTGTTCTGCCGGGGAAACTTCCCTCAGGGAGGGGGAAATCGTTGCCATCGTCATCACCAACGATCCTCTCATCGGGAGGGGGTCAATCTCCATCAACATCTTCACCAACACCATCTCCTCTCAGACCCTAGTTCATCTCTTGTATCCAATCTTTGTCCCAAAGCCTCAGATTGGTACCTGTGGGTTGCTAGTAGTGTTGATTACTCCTTGTAGTTGATGCTAGTTGGTTTATTTGGGGAAAGATCATATGTTCAGATACATTATGCATATTAATACCCCTCCGATTATGAACATGAATATGATTTGTGAGTAGTTACGCTTGTTCCTAAGGACATGGGAGAAGTCTTGCTATAAGTAGCCATGTGAATTTGGTATTCGTTCGATATTTTGATGAGATGTATGTTGTCTTTCCTCTAGTGGTGTTATGTTAACGTCGACTACATGAAACTTCACCATTGTTTGGGCCTAGAGGAAGGCATTGGGAAGTAAGAAGTAGAAGATGGGTTGCTAGAGTGACAGAAGCTTAAACCCTAGTTTATGAGTTGCTTCAAAAGGGGCTGATTTGGATCCATATGTTTCATGCTATGGTTAGATTTACCTTAATACTTCTTTTGTAGTTGCAGATGCTTTCAATAGGGGTTAATCATAAGTGGGATGCTTGTCCAAGAAAGGAGAGTACCCAAGCACCGGTCCACCCACATACCAAATTATCAAAGTAACGAACGCGAATCATATGAGCGTGATGAAAACTAGCTTGACGATAATTCCCATGTGTCCTCGGGAGCGCTTTTCTCTATATAAGAGTTTGTCCAAGCTTGTCCTTTGCTACAAAAAGGATTGGGACACCTTGTTGCACCTTGTCTAGTTTCGTTACTAGTTACCCGTTATAAATTACCTTATCACAAAACTATCTATTACCGATAATTTCAGTGCTTGCAGAGAATACCTTGATGAAAACCGCTTATCATTTCCTTCTTCTCCTCGTTGGGTTCGACACTCTTACTTATCGAAAGGACTATGATAGATACCCTATAGGTGACGCCCCTGATTCAATCGTACACTAATCATACACGCAAACATGTACGATCAAGATCAGGGACTCACGGGAAGATATCACAACACAACTCTACAAATAAAATAAGTCATAAAGCATCATAATACAAGCCAGGGGCCTCGAGGGCTCGAATACAAGTGCTCGATCATAGACGAGTCAGCGGAAGCAACAATATCTGAGTACAGACATAAGTTAAACAAGTTGCCATAAGATGGCTAGCACAAACGGGGATAAAGATCGAACGTGGCGCAGGCCTCCTGCCTGGGATCCTCCTAAACTACTCCTGGTCGTCGTCAGCGGACTGCACGTAGTAGTAGGCACCTCCGGTGTAGTAGGAGTCGTCGTCGACGGTGGCGTCTGGCTGCTGGACTCCATCGTCTGGTCGCAGCAATCGGGTAAAGAAAAGAGGAAAAGGGGGAACAAGGCAGCCGTGAGTACTCATCCAAAGTACTCGCAAGCAAGGAGATACACTACATATGCATGGGTATATGTGTAAAGGGGCCATATCAGTGGACTGAACTGTAGAATGCCAGAATAAGAGGGGGATAGCTAATCCTGTCGAAGACTACGCTTCTGGCAGCCTCCGTCTTGCAGCATGTAGAAGAGAGTACACTGAAGTCCTCCAAGTAGCATCGCATAGCATAATCCTACCCGGCGATCCCCTCCTCGTTGCCCTGTTAGAGAGAGATCACCGGGTTATATCTGGCACTTGAAAGGGTGTGTTTTATTAAGTATCCGGTTCTAGTTGTCATAAGGTCAAGGTACAACTCCGGGTTGTCTTTTTACCGAGGGACACGGCTATTCGAATAGATTAACTTCCCTGCAGGGGTGCACCACATAACCCAACACGCTTGATCCCATTTGGCCGGACAACACTTTCCGGGGTCATGCCCGGCCGCGGAAGATCAACACGTCGCAGCCCCACCTAGGCCAACAGAGAGGTCAGCACGCCGGTCTAAACCTAAGCGCCCAGGGGTCTGGGCCCATCGCCCTTAGCACACCTGCACGTTGCATGGGCGGCCAGAAGCAGACCTAGCCTAGCAGGCGTTCCAGTCCAATCCGGCGTGCGCCGCTCAGTCGCTGACGTCACGAAGGCTTCGGCTGATACCACGACGTCGAGTGCCCATAACTTTCCCACGTAGTTGGTTAGTGCGTATAAACCAAATGGCCAGACTCGGATCAAATACCAAGAACTCGTTAAGCGTGTTATTTCAAGTAACCGCGAACGCCGACCAGGGCCAGGCCCACCTCTCGCCTAGGTGGTCTCAACCTGCCCTGTCGCTCCGCCACAAAGATCCACTCGCGGGTGCTCCTACGAGCCGACCCGTCTTTAGTCACCATAGGTATCATATATATTATGTATAAGTATATACCCGTGATCACCTCCCGAGTGATCACGGCCCAATAGTATAGCACAGCAAACGGACAAGAATGTAGGGCCACAGATGGAAATACTAGCATCCTACACTAAGCAAGTAGGATTGTAGGTAAAGGTATCAACAGTAGTAGCAAGGATAGGCTATGCATCAGGATAGGAATAACGAAAGCAGTAACATGCTACACTACTCTAATGCAAGCAGTATAGAGGAGAGTAGGCGATATCTGGTGATCAAGGGGGGGCTTGCCTGGTTGCTCTGGCAAGAAGGAAGGGTCATCTTCAATGTAGTCGAACACACGAACATCGGCAATAGTCTCGGAGTCTACCGGAAAGAAGTAACGGAGGGGGAACATAATAAATAACAGAGCAATCAAAGCAACACAAAGCATAACATGGTGATACGCGATGCTAGGGGTGACCTAACGCGGTAGGAGGTGATACCGGCGAAGGGGGAAAACATCCAGGAAAGTATCCCAGGTGTTTCGCGTTTTCGGACCGGTGAACCAAAGGGGGAAAGTTGTGTGTTCGCTATGCTAGGTATGTGTGGCGGACGAAAGGGTTGCGTATCCGGATTCGTCTCGTCGTTCTGAGCAACTTTCATGTACAAAACATTTTCATCCGAGTTACCAATTATTTTATATTAATTTTCAAATTTTAATTGTTTTTTTTAATTTCCTGGATTTATTTTAATTCAAAATTAAATGAATAAATTGCTACGGGCACCCAGTCCTGTGTACATAGAATGTACACAATGACTGACGTGTGGGCCAGGGGCCCAGGTTGACCAGTCAAAGTTTGACTAGTCAACAGGGGGTGGGGCCCCATGTCATTCTCTGATCTACTAATTAACCTAGTTAATTTAGCTTAGCAGGATTAGGTTAATTAATTAAGATTAACCAATTTAATCAAGGCAATTAAATTAATTATTTAATTATTTTATTTTTTAACTACACTTTTCCTTCTCTCTTTTTTTTAACAGGGGCTGGGTTAGTGGGGGTAATTAGCTTAGCGCTAGTTAGGCCGCGACAGTGGCTATCGTTGGCGCTAACTGGTGCGACAAAGGGGGCTCCGGCCGGCCGATTCCGGCGACGAGAGAAGGCGCGAGTGGGCGCGTTGGGGAGCAGACGGCGCCGCGAATGGGGTGGTAGCCGCGGGGTGGCCGGCGATCCACCGGACCGGTGACAGCGGCGACAGGAGCGGGGGCCGTAGGCACGGCCCGCACGAGCGGCAACGGGCAGAGGTGCGAGCGGCGGGGCGAGCGGTAGGGCGGTGGAGGCAGGCTCGGCGGCGGGCGGCACGGGAGCAGCGGGGAAGGCGGAGCTCGGGGGGTCAGGGCGACAATGGCAAGGCAGCGCAGGCGCGGGCGGAGCAGGCCGGGGGCGCGAGCGGGGAGGTTCGACGGGGGTGGACGCGAGCGGCGCAAGGCGGGAGCAGCATACGGCGCCGGGCGGCGACGTGCAGGCGGGAGCAGCAGGCAGGGGAGGAGGGCCTGCGCGGGGGAGAGGATGGCCAGGGGCGCGAGGCCGCCATGGGCGCGGCCTGCTGTGCGGGTAGCCGCGGAGGGGGACTAGCACGGGTGAGGTACGGCGAGCACGAGGCGGCCCCATCGCGGGGAGCGGGCTAGGCGCGGTGAGACGGAGCTCCAGGCGCGGTGAGCGCGATGAGGCACAAAGGCGCGCGAGCAGGGCCACGGCGAGCGGGAGGCGGTGGGCGGTTGGGCGTGTGCGCTCGTGCATACGGGGACAGGGGAAGCGAAGAGGCATGGGGCCTCACCGTGCGTCTGTAGGGAACGTGGCAGTGGGGGTCGGGGACGAGATGGAGATGACGGCAACATGGAGGAGGCAGTTCGGCGAGGAGGGGCTCCGGCGACGGCAGAGCGGTCCGGCGGGGTAGCCTCTGGCGACGGCGTCGGGCGGTTGTTCCCCACCCCGATCCAGATGGGATCGAGAGTGGTGGGGGGAGAAGGAGAGAGCGAGTGGGGAAAGTGGGGGTGACGGTTTAGGGTTTCGGGATCCATGGGGTTAAGGGAGTGGCTGGGCTGGCCTGGTGGCCCGGTTGGGCTGGTGGTCAGCTGGGCCGAAGCCAAGTGGGGGGTCCCTTTTTTTGTATTTGTTTGTTTTCAGTTTTTATTTCTTTTCTTTTATTTATTTTCTTTTCTGTTTTATATTAGTTACACATAACTTTAGTTTATTAAAATATGACAATAGCTTCAAAAATAGTGTTTCAAAATAACCCACTACCCTAAAAAGTTCTACCTCAAAAATAAATAGTTTATCATTTTATAAAATATCAAAGGCACTTATTTAATCGTTTCAACTACTGTTTTAATCATTTTAGAGTATTAAAACATTTTTTTAAAGTGGGGTCTCCTCACCACAATTAACTTTGCATTACTTGGCACAACCCAGACATTTTAGTTTTAAAGTGTGAAAACTTTTGTTGTTTGCCTTTAATTCAATCTTGAATTTGAATCGGTTTTGAACTATCCCGAGATTAACTACAGTGACAGAGGTGAAGTGGCATCATTAGCAGGGAATTACTGTAGGCTAATTATCCATGCATCACAATTCTCCTCCACTACAAGAAATCTCGTCCCGAGATTTAAGAGGGGAGTAAGGGGGAAAGTTCTGGCTAAGAAATTTGAACGAGTCTTCTCGGTCTTGGTTGCTCTTCCCGAAGTAGTTGATCCCTTTTGGTGATGTCTTCATTTCTCTGCTCGAGGTCATCATGATGAAGTGGCCATCCTTCCTTCGGAGTCTTCATCATACTAACGAAAGATTAATGGGGTATACCAGAACAATGGACCTCTGCAGGGTAGACTATCTGGTAGACAACAACGAGGAAGGTGGCGGAAAGTAACTCTCGAATTGAAATTCAAGACAATATCGAGAGCAAAGTAAGAAGGTGCAAAATAGAAGTTTCAAGCGCATAGGCAATCGTTCGTTGCCTGAAGCGAAGTGTGAAAGGGGTTCATAGCAATGGGAATAATTATTGTGTCTGATACCAGACTAGATCACTAGGCAGGTGGCCCGTGAACTACATACGAAGTCAAGCTCTAGGAATAACTTTGGCAACAGGGTGTACAGGGGAGTCAGGTTTTCGATCCTGTGGATCTGTGGGTTATTGGCCCACCATGTGGGTTAAAGGTAGGAAGGTGCTAATCAATTTGCATGGTCAAGATAGCAAGGCAGGTCAGAGTATCGCCTGTCAGTTATGTCAGCAACAACATCGGTACCAAGGGCGAGGGACGAAGAGAACCATTTTCCTGCTCGTTGAACGAGGCGGACCAATAGGCAAAGTTCTCGTCCATCGGTGGTTACCGGAATGTCATCAACAAAAGTAACAGGGTCTTACTGAGAGAGTGGTACAACGAGGTGTTTACATAAGCAGGGAAATATTACTGCTTAAATAATGTAGATCACAAGGAGGTTTAAATAAACCAATGGAAAGGAAAAATGATTAACAGGTTTAAACAGAACAATGGAAAGGAAAAGTGTGTTTAAACACATAATTCAGTTGTATATCCTTTCCAAGGACAAGGAGAGCATGATATCCATGGCAGGATATACTTGTAGAAAACCCTTTAGAAAATGGCGAGAAATTTCATGACATTGCCCATACAACGATGTTTGGATAATTAGATGAAGAAAATTTAGCATTGTGCTTCAGATATACTTATTGAAAAGCGGAGTACCACAGACATGCTTAAAGGTAGCATTCGCATGGTCTTCAGGCAAAGGTCAGACTTTGGAAACACAAAGGATTCATCAGGAATAACTTGTAGAATAAGTCTTACAATTTCCTCATGGAAGAATGGTTAACCTTGCTAAAGGGGAAACTATAACACTAGGTCCTTCGGCCAGGTGTGCTAGGAATGACATCACCTTACCGGGTCATAAAAGACCAATGTTATAACTCTTGGAAATATGTTCGAACCACCATATCTGACCGAGATTCAGTTCTGATTGGGGTCAGGATACCTGAGAAGAAAAAGGTGCGACACAAAATGACAGAAGACATCGTAAGATTCTCAGGAAATGATCTATGGAAGCGAGTTACAAAACAAGATTTCATCGGTAAACCAAGGAGAGGATGAGGAGGTGGCTGATGAACTCAGCGTCAATTCATCAAGATTTCCAAAGGATGGATTTCCACAATTAAATATTGAACAAAAATGCACCTGGAAATATGGACCAAGTACGACGATCAAAGTTCGAATGGTGATTCGATAACGGAACTATCGGCCATTCACTTCAAAACAATAGGGTTGCTAGAGATATCAAATTCCCACAACAGAGTTCACTCAACACGGGACCAAGAAAGAATGGTGATGGCGAGAAGCATCCCTGTAACAAGAATTTCTTAAGAGGTGGTGAAATTCTCACGACATTCCTGACATAAAAGATGGTAATACTCCAAGGTAAAGACGAACAAATGCTGGATAGCAAGCATCTCAAGGTATATCACAAAACACGAACAAGTTTGTGTTGAACGGAAGGCAATAAAGTGGCCGGTGATAACACAAATCATTGAGGGGCGAGGATGGTATTTCTCATCAAGAATTCGATATATATCTTGGAAGAGCTCAGGATGTTGATGATGACCACGACACATTTGTTGAGAGATTTCATGAAGATGTAATCGGTCAGCGATGACATCAAGTCAAATGATGATGCAGCAAAAGTCAAATAATACTTGCAGAAGAACTCATATGCAGTTCCGTGATAATCTCGAGATACCAGAGGGGGTAATAATCGATGACAGAACAAAGTAGAGGTTGGACTGGGGTATTGCTCTACAGAATACAAGCGCTTAAACTTGCACGCGAAATGGTATTTAAAGGAGAACATGGTCCGAACCACGATTGCAAAAGGCCAGATCCCAGATATAAGATGAACTTATACCAAAGGAATAATTAATTTAAGAGAAGCTTTAATGATAAGATCTACATCATGTCCATGGGCATGAACACAAAGTTCAAGGTCGACTCCCACTTCTCCAATGCATAACCTTTCATTCACTTCTCACTTTCGAAGAAGTTGTAGTGTTGAAATTTTATCTGGCAAAATACCAGAAGTGTATGACTCATGAAAACTTTCGAGTTCACATGGTTTATTGAAGGCATATGTTCAACCCATAGGGGATTCTTAGAAACATATACCACAAGTTTCAAGAGTAAATATCACAAGCTCGAAAGTAGAGCAAGGTTGAGAAAGTAGATGATACAATTTACCAAAGGCATTATGTATCTGAGGGAAGGCTCACAAGGTTACTGAATATGAAGGGTGCTGTCGGATAAAATCCATTAAAGGATCTGCCGGTCCAAAACAGAGCTGATGTGAGCATCAGCTCACCACCAGAGGAAGTAACAATGCAAATGCATTGGATTATGGAAACAACTGACTAATCCAGAGCTCAAATGCAAAGGAATTATGATTTTCAAATCAAGGGATCAGAAGCAATGTTCTGATTAGGGATGGATAAGTTGAATAGCCTTAGGGGTACAATCGACGGCAATTGGATTTGTTGAGAACCAGCTCATGTTTAAAATGACGTCTGAGCCGGAAAGATAATTTAAAAGGATCAACTGATGATTGTGTGCATTTGCACTCATGTTGAATCAAAGGGATCAAAATGACGGTGCCTAAGGATACTAACGAATATTGCCAGACATATGGAATCCATCATGCAAGCTGACAAGTATTGCAGAGCAATAAGCTACTAAGGATTTTTCGAGGATCGAATAGTATTTCGATGACCATTGTGAAACACATGAACAACTGGGGGATGAGCGGATACTCGATAAGTGCGAGAATTATCCGTAGGGGTATTCAGGTGACAAAGAACAGCAAGGCAGTAAGCCCAAAGGATTATCGAAACAACGATGAGTATTTCGGGGTATCTTGTAATAACAAGACCAACTGGGAATAAAAGTAAAAACGACAGGTGTAAGTATTTATCCATAGGGATTTTTCGGTGGTAGGGAATTGCAAAAGCAACAGGCACAAGGTCTCGAGGAAATATTGGAGAGTATCTTCGAAATCTTCTGGTGCATGAAGCAATCATCTTGGGTGAGGGGTTCTCCGGGAGCAAGTAGTAACGAGATCCTAAAGTTAGATTTTTAGAAAATCATTTAACCTGAATAGAAGAGAGATCAGAGTCCCAGAGTATAGACGAGCAATAAAACATCCTAATACCACCCAATGGCGACGTGGGCCCATAGGCCACACAGCCATGTTAGTAAAGGTTTTGCCATGACTAGACTCAACTTCGGCCAAGGAGTTGGAAAAGGGGATTCCTACAGGCAGTCGGCTCTGATACCAACTTGTGATGCCCCCGATTCAATCATACACTAATCATACATGCAAACATGTACGATCAAGATCAGGGACTCATAGGAAGATATCACACCACAACTCTACAAATAAAATAAGTCATACAAGCATCATAATACAAGCCAGGGGCCTCGAGGGCTCGAATACATGTGCTCGATCATAGACGAGTCAGCGGAAGCAACAATATCTGAGTACAGACATAAGTTAAACAAGTTGCCATAAGATGGCTAGCACAAACGGGGATACAGATCGAACGAGGCGCAGGCCTCATGCCTGGGATCCTCCTAAACTACTCCTGGTCGTCATCAGCGGACTGCGCGTAGTAGTAGGCACCTCCGGTGTAGTAGGAGTCGTCGTCGATGGTGGCGTCTGGCTCCTGGACTCCATCATCTGGTCGCAGCAATCGGGTAAAGAAAAGAGGAAAAGGGGGAACAAGGCAACCATGAGTACTCATCCAAAGTACTCGCAAGCAAGGAGATACACTACATATGCATGGGTATATGTGTAAATGGGCCATATCAGTGGACTGAACTGCAGAATGCCAGAATAAGAGGGGGATAGCTAATCCTGTTGAAGACTACGCTTCTGGCAGCCTCCGTCTTGCAGCATGTAGAAGAGAGTAGACTGAAGTCCTCCAAGTAGCATCGCATAGCATAATCCTACCCAGCGATCCCCTCCTCGTTGCCCTGTTAGAGAGAGATCATCGGGTTATATCTGGCACTTGAAAGGGTGTGTTTTATTAAGTATCCGGTTCTAGTTATCATAAGGTCAAGGTAAAACTCCGGGTCGTCCTTTTACCGAGGGACACGGCTATCCGAATAGATTAACTTCCCTGCATGGGTGCACCACATAACCCAACACGCTTGATCCCATTTGGCCGGACACACTTTCCGGGGACATGCCTGGCCGCGGAAGATCAACACGTCGCAGCCCCACCTAGGCCAACAAAGAGGTCAGCACGCCGGTCTAAACCTAAGCGCCCAGGGGTCTGGGCCCATTGCCCTTAGCACACCTGCACGTTGCGTGGTGTGACGCCCGGGTAATTAAGCTACAGCGCTCCTCTGCTAATGATGCCACGTCACCTCAATTATAGTTGCTAATCTCGAGTTAGTTCGAAACCGATTTAAATTCAAATTCAAAATCAGGCAAATAATAAAAGTTTTCAAATAATAAAACTAAATGTTCGGGTGGATTCAAATAAATCATGGATAATTATGATGGAGAAACCACACTTATATAAAATCTTTAAATACTCTAGAATGAATAAAACAGTAGTCAAAACAATTATTGAAATGCCTTTTATAATTAATAAAATGTTAAACTATTCTATTTAGGTGTTAAACTTTTTATTGCAGTGGGTTTAGTGGTAGTACTAAGTTAGGGATCATTCTTGTACTTTAACAAACTAAAATAAAATGAGGAATAAGAAAAAAGAGAAAAGATATAAGATAAATAAAAAGGAAAAACAAAATCAGAAAACTAATAAAGGGAGAGAGAGCAACCCCCCTGGCCCAATGGGGCCAATCGGCCCAGCTGGCCTCCCGAACCAGGCCGGCCCACCTCTCCCTGCTTCCCCCATAACCCCCCCCCCCCACTACCCAACCGTAACCCTAGCCCACTCCCCCGATTCCCCACTCTCCCCCTCTCCTGATCCCGATCTGGATCGGGATATCTCCCCCACCCTCTGCCGCACGCCCCCGAGGGCGCCCCGACGTTGCCGCCCCTCGCCGAATCGACCTTGCCGAACCGCCGCCGACGCTGCCCTGGCTCCATGCTCGAGCCTCGCGCCGCCCGGCGACCCTACTGCGGTGGACGAGCCACCGCAGGCGACGAACTCCCGCCCTCGCGCCCGTGCCACGGCCTCTTCCTCACCGGACCCCGCCACCGCCCGTTGCCTCGTCCTCCTCGTCTCCTCCTCACCGACGATGCGTCCTCGTCCTCCTCCCCAAAGGCTCCACCGAGCCTCGCCGCCCCCTGCTCACCAACGCTGGTGAGGACCCCGGTCCTCCTCCCCGTGCTCTCGCGCGCGCTCGCCCGCCCGAGCCTGTCGCTCCCCTTCTCGCGACCATGCTCTGCCTCGCCCCGCTCACCCTGCTGCGGCGCCCGCCCGCTCAGTCCCGCCACCATGCTCGACCCGCGCCTGGGCCAGCCACATCGGCCCTCGCCCCGCACCCCTTCCCCGCACGCCGCTCGGGGTCACGCCTAGCGCGCCTCCGCACGCGCCCTGGCGCGAGCCCGTGCCGCTTCCCCGCTCGATGCCGCTAGCCACCCCGCTCGCTGCACTCACGCGCCCGCACAGCCCCCTCCGCCCTGCGTTCACTTTCACCCGTCCGGCCGCCGCTGCTGCTCCGCCTGGCCCCGCAGGCCGGCCCTTGGCTTCTGCGCCGCCAGCCCTGCTGCCTCGCGGGGGGCTATGCCCCGCTCCCCCTACCAGAGCGCCGCTGCCTCGCCATGCACGTGTGCGCCCACTCGGGGTCGCCCCGGGGCTCCGATGCCCGGGCGCCCGCTAACCCACCCCGTATGCCCGTGCCCGTTAAGGCCTTTTGGCCCAATGACAGTGCCCCCCCCCCCCCCCGCTTAGGACGTTTTTAAAAAATATATATATATAATAAAAATAAAAATAAATTTAATTAATTAATTAACTAAATTAATTAAGTTAATTAATCCTAGTTAATTAATCTAATTAACCAGTTAGTTTAGTTAAACAGTAATTAGTTTAGCCTAAACCCTAATCAACCTAACAGTGTATGACAGGTGGGTCCCATTGGACCCACACATCAGTTTGACTAGTCAACACCCCTGTTGACCGCTGACGTCATGCTGACGTCAGCAAGCAATGTTCTGGATAATGTTGCATTAAAATAATTAAAATAATTTAGAAAATGAATTAAAACTTTAGAAATTAATACAAAATAAACCGTAACTCGGATGAAAATACTTTCTACATGAAAGTTGCTCAGGTCGACGGGATGAATCCGGATACACTCTCCGTTCGTCCGCCACACATCCCTAGCATAGCAAACACGCAACTTTCCCCCTCTGGTTCACTGGTCCGAAAACGCGAAACACCGGGGATACTTTCCCGGATGTTTTCCCCCTTCGCCGGTATCACCTACTACCGCGTTAGGGAACATCTAGCACCGCGTTTGCCATGTTACGCTTTTGTGATGCTTTGATTGCTCTGTTATTTATTATGTTCCCCCTTCGTTACTTCTTTCCGGTAGACCCCGAGACTGCCGGCGACCCCCAGTTCGACTACGGTGTTGACGACCCCTCTCTCTTGCCAGAGCAACCAGGCAAGCCCCCCCTTTGATCACCAGATATCGCCTATTCTTCTCTATACTGCTTGCATTAGAGTAGTGTAGCATGTTACTGCTTTCAGTTAATCCTATACTGCTGCATAGCCTGTCCTTGCTACTACTGTTGTTACCTTTACCTGCTATCCTACTGCTTAGTATAGGATGCTAGTATTCCATCAGTGGCCCTACATTCTTGTCCGTCTGCTATGCTATACTATCGGGTCGTGATCACTCGGGAGGTGATCACGGGTATATATTATACTTTATACATGATACATGTGGTGACTAAAGTCGGGTCGACTCGAGGAGTACCCGCGAGTGATTCACGGATTGGGGGCTGAGAGGACCTTTGTCCTGACGGCCCTCTGTGTGGATCTTTGTGGCGGAGCGGCAGGGCAGGTTGAGACTACCTGGGTGAGAGGTGGGCGTGGCCCTATCGGCGTTCGCGGATACTTAACACGCTTAACGAGATCTGGGTATTTGATCTGAGTCTGGCCATTTGGTCTATACGCACTAACCAGCTACGCGGGAAAGATATGGGCACTCGGCGTCGTGGTATCAGCCGAAGCCTTCTTGACGTCAACGACTGAGCGGCGCGCGCCGGATTGGACTGGAACACCACTAGGTTAGGTCTGCTTTCGGCCGCCCTCGCAACATGCAGGTGTGCTCAGGGCGATTGGCCCAGACCCCTGCGCGCTTAGGTTTAGACCGGCGTGCTGACCTCTTTGTTGTGCCTAGGTGGTGCTGTGACGTGTTGATCTTCCGAGGCCGGGCATGACCCAGGAAAGTGTGTCCGGCCAAATGGGATCAAGCGTGTTGGGTTATGTGGTGCACCCCTGCAGGGAAGTTTATCTATTCGAATAGTCGTGTCCCTCGGTAAAAGGACGACCCGGAGTTGTACCTTGACCTTATGACAACTAGAACCGGATACTTAATAAAACACACCCTTCCAAGTGCCAGATACAACCCGATGATCGCTCTCTAACAGGGCATCGAGGAGGGGATCGCCGGGTAGTATTATGCTATGCGATGCTACTTGGAGGACTTCAGTCTACTCTCTTCTATATGCTGCAAGACGGAGGCTGCCAGAAGCGTAGTCTTCGATAGGATTAGATATCCCCCTCTTATTCTGGCATTCTGCAGTTCAGTCCACTGATATGGCCCTTTACACATATATCCATGCATATGTAGTGTATCTCCTTGCTTGCGAGTACTTTGGATGAGTACTCACGGTTGCCTTGTTTCCCCTTTTCTCCATTTCTATACCTGATTGCTGCGACCAGACGATGGAGCCCAGGATCCAGACGCCACCGTCGACGACGACTCCTACTACACTAGAGGTGCCTACTACTACGTGCAGCCCGCTGACGACGACAAGGAGTAGTTAGGAGGATCCCAGGCAGGAGGCCTGCGCCTCGTTCAATCTGTATCCCTGTTTGTGCTAGCCATCTTATGGCAACTTGTTTAACTTATGTCTGTACTCAGATATTGTTGCTTCCGCTGACTCGTCTATGATCGAGCACTTGTATTCGAGCCCTCGAGGCCCCTGGCTTGTATTATGATGCTTGTATGACTTATTTTATTTGTAGAGTTGTGTTGTGGTATCTTCCCGTGAGTCCCTGATCTTGATCGTACACATTTGCGTGCATGATTAGTGTACGATTGAATCGGGGGCGTCACAAGTTGGTATCAGAGCCGACTGCCTGTAGGAATCCCCCTTCCACACTCCTTGGCCGAAGTCGAGTCTAGACATTGCAAAACTTTTACTAACATGGCTGTGCGGCCCATGGGTCCACGTCGCCATTGGGTGGTATTAGGATCTTTTACTCCTCGACCCTTACTCTGGGGCCCTCATCTCTCTTCTATTCGGGATAAAATAAATTTTGTTAAAATCTAACATTAGGATCTCGTTATCACTTTCACCCGGAGATCACCTTATTACCGATGATCATCTGCTGCACGTGAAGACCCTGAAGATACTCTCTGCTGTTAACCCGAGAACTTGTGTTCATTGTGTTTGCAATTCCCCTTCCACCGTCAACCCTTATGGATAACTACATGCAGTTGTTATTCTTACATTCATCCCCAGTTGGTCTTGCTATTACAAGATACCCCAAAATACTCGTCGTTGTTTTGATAATCCTTTGAGCTTACTGCCTCGCTGTTCTTTGTCACCTGAACACCCCTACGGATAATTCTCGCACTTATCGAGTATCCACTCATCCCCTAGTTGTTCATGTGTTTCACAATGGTCTTCGAAATACCATTCGGTCCTCCAAAAATACTCAATAGCTTATTGCTCTGCAATACTTGTCTGCTTGCATTATAGATGCTTTCCACATGTCTGGCAATATTCGTTAGTATCCTTAGACACCGTCATTTTGATCCTATTGATTCAACATGAGTGCGAATGCACGCAATCCTCAGTTGATCCTTTTAAATTATCTTTCCGGCTCATACATCATTTTGAATATGAACTTGTTCTCGACCAATCTATTTGTTGTCAATTGTACCCTTAGGTCTATTGAACTTATCTACCCTTGATCAGAGCGTATGCTTCTGGTCCCTCGATTTGGAAATCATAATTCCTTTGATATCTAAGCATCGAATCATTCAAATGTTTTATAATCTGATGCCCTTGCATTCCTTCTTCAACTGGTTGTGTGCCGATGCTCACATCAGCTTCTCTATGGACCGTCAGATCCTTTGTTGGATTATTATTCGACAATGTCCTTCATATTTAATCGCCTTGTGAATTCTTCCCTGATACATAATGCCATTATTTAATCCTATTCTCTGATTTGGCCAACCATGCTCTACTTTCGAGCTTGTATTATATACTCCGAAATTTGTGGTATAGGTTCCTAAGATGCCCCGATGGGTTGAACCAACGCCTTCCCTAATCTGTGTGATCTTGAAAGATTTGATGGGTCATACTTATCTGGTATTGCACCAGGTAAAACTTTCTTCAACTAGTGTCATTTTCTAAACGCGAGAAGTGAATGGAAGGTTATACATTGAATAAGTGGGAGTCGACCTTGAACTTTGTGTTCATGCCCATGGACACGATGTAGATCTTATCATTAAAGCTTCTCTTAAATTAATTATTCCCTTGGTATAAGTTCTTATATCTGGGAACCGGCCTTCGTGGTTCCGACCATATTTTCTCTTTGATCCCATTTCTTGGATAAGTTAAAGCACTTGTCTTTTGCAAGTCAATACCCCAGTCCAACCTCTACTTTGATCTACCGTCGAGTATTACCCTCTGGTATCTCGAGAGTATCTAAGAACTATGTTGCATCTTATGAGTCTTCATTAGCTATTATTTCTCATTAATTCTAATTTTTCATGGGTTCTGAGTTGTTAGTCGCTCAAGAACACCGGTAAGTGAACCGATTCCGCACTCTGGTTCTATAACTCTAAGTAATCTTCGTGGCTTATGAGTTTAATAATCCTTCAAGTCATTCCTAGCCTGATCGGCTATATCATTAATTGTGCTAAATTTTAACTGTGCTACCTGGTCCTTCTCGGAGCAAAATTTACGAAGATGAACTAGGCTTTTGTCAATTTCCTCATCTTATTATTTCACATTGAACAACAAAGTTGACCCTGAGTTTGTGTCGTATCTGTGGCTCCAATAATCTTTTGTTGCATAAGTCCTTTTGCTTGATGCAGTCGCTGTTCAATTGCTTCTTCGTGGATCCTCTCGACATTAAATTGTCATGATCATCATCAACATTTTGACTCCTCCAGGATATCAATGGTATTCTTGATGATAAGTGCCTTCCTCATTCCTTGGTAATTTGAGTTACCATCGACAACATCCTTAACTTCCTTTCATCACAAACTTGATCATGTTATGGAGCTCCTTGCTAACCAGCTTATGTTATGCTCTACCTTGGAGTATTACCATCTTTTATGTCAAGGATATTGTGAGAATTGCTCAACCTCTTGAGAATTCTTGATATAGTAATACTTCTCGCCATCTCCATTCGTTTTTTGATTCCCTTGTCGTTTCTAACCTGAATACCGACAATTGAGCTATGATGCATGAATTCGAAACTTCTAGCAATCCTATTGCTTTGGAGTTAATGGTCGATAGTTCATTCCTAGACTATTGGTTATCGAATCACCGTTCCAACATTGATCATGCTACCTAAGCCCGTATTTTGGGTGCAGCTTTCCACCAATGTTTAATTGAGTATGTTTTCCTCGAGCATACCTCATTATATCTTTTGATCTGACAAATGTTATCTCTTTGTTCACATGATTGTGGAAATCCATCTTTTGGAAATCTCGATGAATTGTCGTTTAGTTCATCAGCCACCCCTCATCCTCTCCTTGGTTTAATGATGAACTCTTGCTTCAGAACTCGCTTCCATAGATCATTTCCGAGATTCTCACAGTGTCATCTCGTCAAATTGTGTTGCACCTTCTCTTTTCAGGCATCCTGATGTCTGAGGTATCCCGACACCAATCGGATCTGAATCTCGGTCAGATATGATGGTTGGGACATATTTCCAAGAGTTATAACATTGGTATCTACATAACCCGGTAAGGTGGTGTCTTTGCTTAGCACCCCTGGCCAGAGGACCTATTGTTATAGTATATGATCCTCTTTTCAAGGTTAGCCATTCTTCCAAGAGGAAATTGTAAGACTTATTCTATGAGTTCTCCTGATGGATCATTTGTGTATCCTAAGTCTGATCTTCACTTGATGACCATGTCAATGCTATCTCGAAGCATGTCTATGTTACTCCGATTTTCAACAAGAACATTTGAAGCCCAATGCTAAATGTTTCCTGCTCAATTATCCAAACACCGTTGTATGGGTAACGAAATTTCTCTCCCCTTACCTGAAGAGTTTTCTACATTATATCTTGTCATGGATATCATGCTCCGCTTGTCCTTGGGAAGGATATACCCCTGAAATATGTGTTTAAACACATTTTCCTTTCCTTTGATCTGTTTAATCTGATAATCATACTATCCTTTCCATTGTATTGTTTAACCTTTTCAGCAATCTGACTTAACTAGGCAGTGGCATTTCCCTGCTTAGGTAAGCACCTTGTTGTACCACTCTGTCGGTAAGACCCTGTTACTATTGTTAATGACATTTCAGTAACCCCCGATGGATGAGAACTTTGCCTATTGGTCCGCCTTGTTTCAAAGAGGAGGAAAATGGTTCTCTTCGTCCCTCGCCCTTGGTACCAACGTTGTTGCCAACATAACTGACAGGCTAAGCTCCGACATGCCTTGCTTACACGATCGTGCAAGACGTTACCACCCTTCCTACTTTTAACCCACATGGTGGGCCCATAACCCACAGTTCCACAGGATCGAAACCTGACTCTCCTGTACACCCCCGGTTCCCAAAGTTATTCCTCGCGGTTGACTTCTTATGTAACTCACGGGCCACCTGCCAAGTGATCTATTCGGGTATCAGACGCAATACTTATTCTCGTTGCTCTGAACCCCTCTCACCTTCTAATTAGGCATCGAACGCTTGCCTATCCGTTTGAAACTTCTCATGGTACCTTCTTGCTTTGCTCTCGACATCTTCTTAAGTTTCAATTCGAGAGATACTTATGCTTCTTCCCCTCAGTTAACCGTCTGATGCTCGATCTTGTTAGAATCCGTCCTATAGAGTTTTCCCTTCTCACCCTTTCGTAAGTACGGTGAAGATCCTGAAGGAAGGACGGCAACTTCATCATGATGACCTGAAGCAAAGGAATGAAGACGTCAGCGCTATGGATCGACCACCTCGAGAAGGGCAACCAAGACCGAGAAGACACGTTAGAATTTCGTAACCAAAACTTCCCCCTACTCCCCTCTTAAATCTCGGGACGAGATTTCTTGTGGTGGAGGAGAATTGTGACGCCCAGCTAATTAAGCTACAGTGCTCCTCTGCTAATGATGCCACGTCACCTCAATTATAGTTGCTAATCTTGAGTTAGTTCGAAACCGATTCAAATTCAAATTCAAAATCAGGCAAATAATAAAAGTTTTCAAATAATAAAACTAAATGTTCGGGTGGATTCAAATAAATCATGGATAATTATGATGGAGAAACCACACTTATATAAAATCTTTAAATACTCTAGAATGAATAAAACAGTAGTCAAAACAATTATTAAAATGCCTTTTATAATTAATAAAATGTTAAACTATTCTATTTAGGTGTTAAACTTTTTATTGCAGTGGGTTTAGTGGTAGTACTAAGTTAGGGATCATTCTTGTACTTTAACAAACTAAAATAAAATGAGGAATAAGATAAAACAGAAAAGATATAAGATAAATAAAAAGAAAAAACAAAAACAGAAAACTAAAGGGAGACAGAGCAACCCCCCTGGCCCAATGGGGCCAATCGGCCCAGCTGGCCTCCCGAACCAGGCTGGCCCACCTCTCCCTGCTTCCCCCATAACCCCCCCCCACCCACACACACACACACTACCCAACCGTAACCCTAGCCCACTCCCCCGATTCCCCACTCTCCCCCTCTCCCGATCCCGATCTGGATCGGGATATCTCCCCCACTCTCTGCCGCATGCCCCCGAGGGCGCCCCGACGTCGCCACCCCTCGCCGAATCGACCTTCCCGAACCGTCGCCGACGCCGCCCTGGCTCCATGCTCGAGCCTCGCGCCGCCCGGCGACCCTACTGCGGTGGACGAGCCACCGCAGGCGACGAACTCCCGCCCTCGCGCCCGTGCCACGGCCTCTTCCTCACCGGACCCCGCCACCGCCCGTCGCCTCGTCCTCCTCGTCTCCTCCTCGCCGACGATGCGTCCTCGTCCTCCTCCCCAAAGGGTCCACCGAGCCTCGCCGCCCCCCTGCTCACCAACGCTGGTGAGGACCCCGGTCCTCCTCCCCGTGCTCTCGCGCGCGCTCGCCCGCCCGAGCCTGTCGCTCCCCTTCTCGCGGCCATGCTCTGCCTTGCCCCACTCACCCTGCTGTGGCGCCCGCCCACTCAGTCCCGCCTCCATGCTCGACCCGCGCCTGGGCCAGCCACATCGGCCCTCGCCCCGCACCCCTTCCCTGCACGCCGCTCGGGGTCGCGCCCTGGCGCATGAGCCCGTGCCGCTGCCCCGCTCGATGCCGCCAGCCACCCCGCTCGCTGCACTCACGTGCCCGCACAGCCCCCTCCGCCCTGCATTCGCTTTCACCCGTCCGGTCGCCGCTGCTGCTCCGCCTGGCCCCGCGCGCCGACCCTTGGCTTCCGCGCCGTCGGCGCCTGCTGCCTCGCGAGGGGCTATGCCCCGTTCCCCCTGCCATAGCGCCGCTACCTCGCCATGCGCGTGCGCGCCCACTCGGGTTCGCCCCGGGGCTCCGATGCCCGGGCGCCCGCTAACCCACCCCGTATGCCCGTGCCCGTTAAGGCCTTTTGGCCCAATGACAGTGGGCCCCCCGCTCATGACGTTTTTTAAAATATATATATATATATAATAAAAATAAAAATAAATTTAATTAATTAAATAATTCATTAACTAAATTAATTAAGTTAATTAATCCTAGTTAATAATCTAATTAACCAGTTAGTTTAGTTAAACAGTAATTAGTTTAACCTAAACCCTAATCAACCTAACAGTGTATGACAGGTGGGTCCCATGGACCCACACATCAGTTTGACTAGTCAACACCCCTGTTGACCGCTGATGTCATGCTGACGTCAGCAAACACTGTTCTGGATAATGTTGCATTAAAATAATTAAAATAATTTAGAAAATGAATTAAAACTTTAGAAATTAATATAAAATAAACCGTAACTCGGATGAAAATACTTTCTACATGAAAGTTGCTCAGATCGACGGGATGAATCCGGATACACTCTCCGTTCGTCCGCCACACATCCCTAGCATAGCAAACACGCAACTTTCCCCCTCCGATTCACCGGTCCGAAAACGTGAAACACCGGGGATACTTTCCCGGATGTTTTCCCCCTTCGTCGGGATCACCTACTACCGCCATAGGGAACATCTAGCACCGCGTTTGCCATGTTACGCTTTTGTGATGCTTTGATTGCTCTGTTATTTATTATGTTCCCCCTCTGTTACTTCTTTCCGGTAGACCTCGAGACTGCCGGCGACCCCCAGTTCGACTACGGTGTTGACGACCCCTCTCTCTTGCCAGGGCAACCAGGCAAGCCCCCCCTTTGATCACCAGATATCGCCTGTTCTTCTCTATACTGCTTGCATTAGAGTAGTGTAGCATGTTACTGCTTTCAGTTAATCCTATACTGCTGCATAGCCTGTCCTTGCTACTACTGTTGTTACCTTTACCTGCTATCCTACTGCTTAGTATAGGATGCTAGTATTCCATCAGTGGCCCTACATTCTTGTTCGTCTGCTGTGCTATACTATCGGGTCGTGATCACTCGGGAGGTGATCACGGGTATATACTATACTTTATACATGATACATGTGGTGACTAAAGTCAGGTCGGCTCGAGGAGTACCCGCGAGTGATTCACGGATTGGGGGCTGAGAGGACCTTTGTCCCGACGGCCCTCTGTGTGGATCTTTGTGGCGAAGCGGCAGGGCAGGTTGAGACTACCTGGGTGAGAGGTGGGCTTGGCCCTGTCGGCGTTTGCGGATACTTAACACGCTTAACGAGATCTGGGTATTTGATCTGAGTCTGGCCATTTGGTCTATACGCACTAACCAGCTACGCGGGAAAGATATGGGCACTCGGCGTCGTGGTATCAGCCGAAGCCTTCTTGACGTCAGCGACTGAGCGGCGCGCGCCGGATTGGACTGGAACGCCACTAGGCTAGGTCTGCTTTCGGCCGCCCTCGCAACGTGCAGGTGTGCTCAGGGCGATGGGCCCAGACCCCTGCGTGCTTAGGTCTAGACCGGCGTGCTGACCTCTCTGTTGTTCCTAGGTGGGGCTGTGACGTGTTGATCTTCCGAGGCCGGGCATGACCCAGGAAAGTGTGTCCAGCCAAATGAGATCAAGCGTGTTGGGTTATGTGGTGCACCCCTGCAGGGAAGTTTATCTATTCGAATAGCCGTGCCCCTCGGTAAAAGGACGACCCGGAGTTGTACCTTGACCTTATGACAACTAGAACCGGATACTTAATAAAACATACCCTTCCAAGTGCCAGATACAACCCGGTGATTGCTCTCTAACAGGGCATCGAGGAGGGGATCACCGGGTAGGATTATGCTATGCGATGCTACTTGGAGGACTTCAGTCTACTCTCTTCTATATGCTGCAAGACGGAGGCTGCCAGAAGCGTAGTCTTCGACAGGATTAGATATCCCCCTCTTATTCTGGCATTCTGTAGTTCAGTCCACTGATATGGCCCTTTACACATATATCCATGCATATGTATTATAGCTCCTTGCTTGCGAGTACTTTGGATGAGTACTCACGGTTGCCTTGTTTCCCCTTTTCTCCATTTCTATACCCGATTGCTGCGACCAGACGATGGAGCCCAGGATCCAGACGCCACCGTCGACGACGACTCCTACTACACTGGAGGTGCCTACTACTACGTGCAGCCCGCTGACGACGACCAGGAGTAGTTAGGAGGATCCTAGGCAGGAGGCCTACGCCTCGTTCGATCTGTATCCCTTTTTGTGCTAGCCATCTTATGACAACTTGTTTAACTTATGTATGTACTCAGATATTGTTGCTTCCGCTGACTCGTCTATGATCGAGCACTTGTATTCGAGCCCTCGAGGCCCCTGGCTTGTATTATGATGCTTGTATGACTTATTTTATTTGTAGAGTTGTGTTGTGATATCTTCCCGTGAGTCCCTGATCTTGATCGTACACATTTGCGTGCATGATTAGTGTATGATTGAATCGGGGGCGTCACACGTGGGCGGCCAGAAGCAGACCTAGCCTAGAAGGCGTTCCAGTCCAATCCAGCACGCGCCGCTCAGTTGCTGACGTCACGAAGGCTTCGGCTGATACCACGACGTCGAGTGCCCATAACTTTCCCACGTAGTTGGTTAGTGCGTATAGACCAAATGGCCAGACTCAGATCAAATACCAAGAACTCGTTAAGCGTGTTATTTCAAGTAACCGCGAACGCCGACCAGGGCCAGGCCCACCTCTCGCCTAGGTGGTCTCAACCTGCCCTGTCGCTCCGCCACAAAGATCCACTCGCGGGTGCTCCTACGAGCCGAACCGTCTTTAGTCACCACAGGTATCATATATATTATGTATAAGTATATACCCGTGATCACCTCCCGAGTGATCACGGCCCAATAGTATAGCACAGCAGACGGACAAGAATGTAGGGCCACAGATGGAAATACTAGCATCCTATACTAAGCAAGTAGGATTGCAGGTAAAGGTATCAACAGTAGTAGCAAGGACAGGCTATGCATCGGGATAGGAATAACGAAAGCAGTAACATGCTACAGTACTCTAATGTAAGCAGTATAGAGGAGAGTAGGCGATATCTGGTGATCAAGGGGGGCTTGCCTGGTTGCTCTGGCAAGAAGGAAGGGCCATCTTCAATGTAGTCGAACACACGGACATCGGCAGTAGTCTCGGAGTCTATAGGAAAGAAGTAACGGAGGGTGAACATAATAAATAACAGAGCAATCAAAGCAACACAAAGCATAACATGGTGATACGCGATGCTAGGGGTGACCTAACGCGGTAGGAGGTGATACCGGCGAAGGGGGAAAACATCCGGGAAAGTATCCCAGGTGTTTCGCGTTTTCGGACCGGTGAACCAGAGGGGGAAAGTTGTGTGTTCGCTGTGCTAGGGATGCGTGGCGGACGAACGGGCTGCGTATCCGGATTCGTCTCGTCGTTCTAAGTAACTTTCATGTGCAAAACATTTTCATCCGAGTTACGGATTATTTTATATTAATTTTCAAAGTTTTAATTGTTTTTTTCAATTTCCTGGATTTATTTTAATTCAAAATTAAATGAATAAATTGCTACGGGTACCCAGCCCTGTGTACATAGAATGTACACAATGACTGACGTGTGGGCCAGGGGGGGCGGTTGACCAGTCAAAGTTTGACTGGTCAACAGGGGGTGGGGCCCCATGTCATTCTCTGATCTACTAATTAACCTAGCTAATTTAGCTTAACAGGATTAGGTTAATTAATTAAGATTAACCAATTTAATCAAGGCAATTAAATTAATTATTTTATTTTTTTGACTACACTTTTCCTTCTCTCTTTTTTTTAACAGGGGCTGGGTTAGTGGGGGTAATTAGCTTAGCGCTAATTAGGCCGCAATGGCTATCATTGGCGCTAACCGGTGCGACAAAGGGGGCTCCGGCCGGCCGATTCCGGCGACGAGAGAAGGCGCGAGCAGGCGCGTTGGGGAGCAGACGGCGCCGCGAACGGGGTGGTAGCCGCGGGGTGGCTGGCGGTCCACCGGACCGGTGACAGCGGCGACAGGAGCGGGGGCCGTAGGCACGGCCCGCACGGGCGGCAACGGTCAGAGGTGCGAGCGGTAGGGCGGTGGAGGCAGGCTCGGCGGCGGGCGGCACGAGAGCAGCGGCGAAGGCGGAGCTCGGGGGGTCAGGGCGGTAGTGGCAAGGCAGCGCAGGCGCGGGCGGGATCAGGCCGGGGACGAGGGCGGGGAGGTTCGGCGGGGGTGGACGCGAGTGGCGCAAGGCGGGAGCAGCATACGGGCGCCGGGCGGCGACGTGCAGGCGGGAGCAGCACGCAGGGGAGGAGGGCCTGCGCGGGGGAGAGGATGGCCAGGGGCGCGAGGCCGTCGTGGGCGCGGCCTGCTGTGCGGGTAGCCGCGGAGGGGGACTAGCACGGGCGAGGTACGGCGAGCATGAGGCCGCCCCATCGCGGGGAGCGGGCTAGGCGCGGTGAGACGGAGCTCCAGACGCGGTGAGCGCGATGAGGCGCAAAGGCGCGCGAGCAGGGCCACGGCGACCGGGAGGCGATGGGCGGTTGGGCGTGTGCGCTCGTGCGTACGGGGACAGGGGAAGCGAAGAGGCATGGGGCCTCATCGTGCGTGTGTAGGGAACGTGGCAGTGGGGGTCGGGGAGGAGATGGAGATGACGGCAACGTGGAGGAGGCAGTCCGGCGAGGAGGGGCTCCGGCGACGGCAGAGCGGTCCGGCGGGGTGGCCTCTGGCGACGGTGTCGGGCTGTTGTTCCCCACCCCGATCCAGATGGGATCGAGAGTGGTGGGGGGAGAGGGAGAGAGCGAGTGGGGAAAGTGGGGGCGATGGTTTAGGCCATGTTCGGTTAATCCCTTTGCCACAGGGATTGAAGGGGATTGGGGAGGTTTGAGAAGGATTTTAACTTGCAAGGGATCTAATTCCCATCAATCCCTGCCAATCCCCTTCAAAATCCCTGTCAACCGAACAAGGCCTTAGGGTTTCGGGATCCATGGGGTTAAGGGAGTGGGTGGGCTGGCCTGGTGGCCCGGTTGGGCTGGTGGTCAGCTGGGCCGAAGCACAGTGGGGGGGTCCCTTTTTTGTATTTGTTTGTTTTTAGTTTTATTTCTTTTCTTTTATTTATTTTCTTTTCTGTTTTATATTAGTTACACATAATTTTAGTTTATTAAAATATGACAATAGCTTCAAAATTAGTGTTTCAAAATAACCCACTACCCTAAAAAGTTCTACCTCAAAAATAAATAGTTTATCATTTTATAAAATATCAAAGGCACTTATTTAATCATTTCAACTTCTGTTTTAATCATTTTAGAGTATTAAAACATTTTTTAAAGTGGGGTCTCCCCACCATAATTAACTTTGCATTACTTGGCACAACCCAGACATTTTAGTTTTAAAGTTTGAAAACTTTTGTTGTTTGCCTTTAATTCAATCTTGAATTTGAATCGGTTTTGAACTATCCCGAGATTAACTACAGTGACAGAGGTGACGTGGCATCATTAGCAGGGAATTACTGTAGGCTAATTATCCGGGCGTCACACTATACTTGTGGGTCATCAAGACTCTTTTCTGGCGCCTTTGCCCGGGAGTGAAGTCATACGTCCATTTTGAATCATGCTTTCATATTGATATTTATTGCATTATGGCCTGTTATTACACATTATGTCACAATACTTATGCATATTCTCTCTTATTTTACAAGCTTTACATGAAGACGGAGAATGCCGGCAGCTGGAATTATGGGCTGGAAAAGGAGCAAATATTAGAGACCTATTCTGCACAACTCCAAAAGTCCTGAAACTCCACGGAAGTTACTTTTGGAAATAATAAAAAATATTGGGCAGAAGAAATACCAGAGGGGGCCAACACCCTGGCCACGAGGGTGGGGCGCGCCCCTGCCTCGTGGGCCCCCTATTGGCCCTCTGGTGCCCATCTTCTGCTATATGAAGTCTTTCGTCCGAAGAAAAATCATAAGCAAGCTTTCGGGACGAGACTCCGCCGCCACGAGGCGGAACCTTGGCGGAACCAACCTAGGGCTTCGGCGGAGCTGTTCTGCCGGGGAAACTTCCCTCCGGGAGGGGGAAATCATCGCCATCGTCATCACCAACGCTCCTCTCATCGGGAGGGGGCCAATTTCCATTAACATCTTCACGAGCACCATCTTCTCTCAAACCCTAATTCATCTCTTGTATCCAATTATTGTCTCTAAGTCTGAGATTGGTACCTGTAGGTTGCTAGTAGTGTTGATTACTCCTTGTAGTTGATGCTAGTTGGTTTATTTGGTGGAAGATCATATGTTCAAATCCTATATGCATATTAATACTCCTCTGATTATGAACATGAATATGCTTTGTGATTAGTTACGTTTGTTCCCGAGGACATGGGAGAAGTCTTGCTATTAGTAGTCATGTGAATTTGGTATCCGTTCGATATTTTGATGAGATGTATGTTGTCTCCTCTCTAGTGGTGTCATGTGAACGTCGACTACATGAAACTTCACCATTATTTGGGCCTAGAGAAAGGCATTGGGAAGTAATAAGTATTTGATGGGTTGCTAGAGTGACAGAAGCTTAAACCCTAGTTTATGCGTTGCTTCGTAAGGGGCTGATTTGGATCCATACATTTCATGTTATGGTTAGGTTTACCTTAATACTTCTTTTGTAGTTGCAGATGCTTGCAATAGGAGTTATTCATAAGTGGGATGCCTGTCCAAGTAAGGAAAGTACCCAAGCACCGGTCCACCCACATATCAAATTATCAAAGTACCGAACGCGAATCATATGAACGTGATGAAAACTAGCTTGACGATAATTCCCATGTGTACTCGGGAGCGCTTTTCTCTATATAAGAGTTTGTCCAGGCTTGTCCTTTGCTACAAAAAGGATTGGGCCACCTTGCTGCACTTTATTTACTTTTGTTACTTGTTACCCGTTACAAATTATCTTATCACAAAACTATCTGCTACCTATAATTTTAGTGCTTGTAGAGAATACCTTGCTGAAAACCGCTTATCATTTTCTTCTGCTCCTCGCTGGGTTCGACACTCTTACTTATTGAAAGGACTAGATAGATCCCCTATACTTGTGGGTCATCAATACTCTTTTCTGGCGCCATTGTCGGGGAGTGAAGCGCCTTTGGTAGGTGGAATTTAATATGGAAAAAATTATATAGTGTGCTGAAATTTACTGTCACTTGTTACTATGGAATGTAATCCTCTGTGGGGCTTGTTCGGGGTATCTTCACCTCAATCAGTAGAGCAAAGAGTTGCTCCTCAACCTACTGAACTTACTGAAAATGAAAATGTCTACTTTGAAATTCCTTCGGGTATGATAGAAAAACTGCCAGCTAATCCTTTTGCAGGAGAAGGAACATTACATCCTGATGAGCACCTAATCTATGTGGATGAAGTTTGTGGATGCAGGTATGCCCGATGATGTTATCAAGAAGAAGGTATTCCCTTCATATTTGAAGGGAGATGCATTGACATGCTATAGGCTATGTGATGATATGGGATCATGGAACTACAAATGACTGAAATTGGAATTTCATCAGAAGTTATATCCTATGCATCTTGTTCATCGTGATCGTAATTACATATATAACTTTTGGCCTCGCGAAGGAGAAAGCATCGCTCAAGCTTGGGGGAGGCTTAAGTCAATGTTATATTCATGCCCCAATCATGAGCGCTCAAGAGAAATGATTATTAAAAAAATTTATGCTCGGCTTTCTGCCAACAATCGCACCATGCTCGATACTTCTTGTACTGGTTCTTTTATGATGAAGACTATTGAATTAAAATGGTATTTATTGGAAATAATTAAACGCAACTCTGAAGATTGGGACCTCGACGAAGGTAAGGAGTCAGGTATAACACCTAAGTTTGATTGTGTTAAATCTTTTATGGATACCGATGTTTTTCGTCAGTTTAGCACTAAATATGGACTTGACTCTGGGATAGTAGCTTCTTTCTGTGAATCTTTTGCTGATCACGTTGATCTCCCTAAGGAGAAGTGGTTTAAATATCATCCTCCCATAGAAGTAAAAGTAGTTGCACCTATTAAAGTTGAAGAAAAGACTATCACTTATAATGATCCTATTGTTCCTACTGCTTATGTTGAGAAACCACCTTTCCCTGTTAGAATAAAGGATCATGCTAAAGCTTCAACTGTGGTTCGTAAAAGTAATATTAGAACTTATACACCTCCTGAGCAAGTCATAGTTGAACCTAATATTGCTATTGTTAAAGATCTCTTGGTTGATAATATTGATGGGCATGTTATTTATTTCTGTGATGAAACTGCTAGAATTGCTAAACCTTGTGCTAAAGATAAACATAGACCTGTGGTAGGCATGCCTGTTATATCTGTCAAAATAGGAGATCATTGTTATCATGGCTTATGTGACATGGGTGCTAGTGCGAGTGCAATACCTATTGACTTATACAAAGAAATTATGCATGATATTGCACCCGCTAAGTTAGAAGAAATTGATGTCACAATTAAACTTGCCAATAGAGATACTATTTCACCAATTGGGACTGTTAGAGATGTTGAAGTCTTGTGTGGGAAAACTAAATATCCTGCTGATTTTCTTGTTCTTGGTTCCCCACAAGATAGCTTTTGTCCCATTATATTTGGTAGACCCTTCTTAAACACTATTAATGCTAAGATAGACTGCAAAAAGGATGTTGTTACTATTGGTGTGGGTGATATGTCTCATGAGTTTAACTTTTCCAAATTTCGTAGACAACACCGTGAAGAGGAATTGCCTAGTAAAGATGAAATTATTGGTATTGCTTCTATTGCCGTAACTCCTAGTGATCCTTTAGAACAATATTTGCTAGACCATAAAAATGATATGTTTATGAATGAAAGAAGAGAAATAGATGGAGTGTTCTTTAAACAGGGACCTATTATGAAACACAACTTGCCTGTTGAAATCCTAGGGGATCCTCCTCCACCCAAGGGTGATCCCGTGTTTGAGCTTAAACCATTACCTGATACTCTTAAATATGCTTATCTTGATGAAAAGAAGATATATCATGTTATTATTAGTGCTAACCTTTCAGAGAAGGAGGAAGAAAAAAGATTGAAAACTTTGAAAAGCACCATGCTGCTATTGGATATACTCTTGATGATCTTAAAGGCATTAGTCCCACTCTATGTCAACATAAAATAAATTTGGAGAAAGATGCCAAACCAGTTATTGATCACCAACGACGGCTGAATCCTAAGATGAAAAAACTGGTAAGAAAGGAAATATTAAAGCTCCTTGAGGCAGGTATAATTTATCCCGTTGCTGATAGCCAGTGGGTAAGTCTTGTCCATTGTGTCCCTAAGAAGGGAGGTATTACTGTCATTCCTAATGATAAAGATGAATTGATTCTGCAAAGAATTATTATAGGTTATAGGATGGTAATTGATTTCCGCAAATTAAATAAGGCATCTAAAAAGGATCATTACCCCTTACCTTTTATTGATCAAATGTTAGAAAGATTATCCAAACATACACATTTTTGCTTTCTAGATGGTTATTCTGGTTTCTCTCAAATACCTGTGTCAGCTGATGATCAAGCTAAGACCACTTTTACTTTCCCTTTCAGTACTTTTGCTTATAGACGTATGCCTTTTGGTTTATGTAATGCACCTGCTACCTTTCAAAGATGCATGATGGCTATATTCTCTGACTTTTGTGAAAAGATTTGTGAGGTTTTCATGGATGATTTCTCCGTTTATGGATGCTATTTTGATGATTGCTTGAGCAACCTTGATCGAGGTTTGCAGAGATGTGAAGAAACTAACCTTGTCTTGAATTGGGAGAAATGCCACTTTATGGTTAATGAAGGTATTGTCTTGGGGCATAAAATTTCTGAAAGAGGTATTGAAGTGGATAAGGCTAAAGTTGATGCTATCAAAAAGATGCCATGTCCCAAGGACATCAAAGGTATAAGAAGTTTCCTTGGTCATGCCGGTTTTTATAGGAGGTTCATTAAGGACTTATAAAAAAATTCTCGGCCTCTGACTAATCTATTACAAAAAGATATACCATTTGTCTTTGATGATGACTGTGTAGAAGCATTTGAAATACTTAAGAAAGCATTAATCTCTGCACCTATTGTTCAGCCACCTGATTGGAACTTACCCTTTGAAATTATGTGTGATGCTAGTGATTGTTATGTAGGTGCTGTTCTAGGACAAAGAGTTGATAAGAAATTAAATGTTATTCAATATGCTAGTAAAACTCTAGACAGTGCTCAGAGAAATTATGCTACTACAGAAAAAGAATTCTTAGCAGTTGTATTTGCTTGTGAGAAGTTCAGACCTTATATTGTTGGTTCTAAAGTAACTATTCACACGGATCATGCTGCTATTAAATATCTTATGGAAAAGAAAGATGCTAAACCTAGACTTATTAGATGGGTTCTCTTGCTACAAGAATTTGATTTGCATATTATTGATAAAAAGGGAGCTGAGAACCCCGTTGCAGACAACTTGTCTAGGTTAGAGAACGTTCTTGATGACCCACTACCTATTGATGATAGCTTTCCTGATGAACAATTAAATGTCATAAATGCTTCTCGTACTGCTCCATGGTATGCTGATTATGCTAATTACATTGTTGCTAAATTTATACCACCTAGTTTCACATACCAGCAAAAGAAAAAGTTTTTCTATGATTTGAGACATTACTTTTGGGATGACCCACATCTTTATAAAGGAGTAGATGGTGTCATTAGATGTTGTGTACCTGAGCATGAACAGCAACAGATCCTACGCAAGTGTCACTCCGAGGCTTATGGAGGACACCACGCTGGTGATAGAACTGCACATAAGGTATTGGAATCCGGTTTTTATTAGCCTACTCTCTTCAAGGATGCCCGTAAGTTTGTCTTATCTTGTGATGAATGTCAAAGAATTGGTAATATTAGTAGACGTCAGGAAATGCCTATGAATTATTCACTTGTTATTGAACCATTTGATGTTTGGGGCTTTGATTATATGGGACCATTTCCTGCCTCTAATGGATATACACATATTTTAGTTGCTGTTGATTACGTTACTAAGTGGGTAGAAGCTTTTCCAACTAGTAGTGTTGATCATAACACCTCTATTAAGATGCTTAAAGAAGATATTTTTCCAAGGTTTGGAGTCCCTAGATATTTAATGACCGATGGTGGTTCACATTTTATTCATGGTGCTTTCCGTAAAATGCTTGCTAAGTATGATGTTAATCATAGGATTGCATCTCCTTATCACCCACAGTCTAGTGGTCAAGTAGAATTGAGTAATAGAGAACTCAAATTAATTTGCAAAAGACTGTTAATAGATCCAGAAAGAATTGGTCCAAGAAACTTGATGATGCATTATGGGCCTATAGAACCGCATATAAAAATCCTATGGGTATGTCTCCGTATAAAATGGTTTATGGAAAAGCATGTCACTTACCTCTCGAACTAGAACATAAGGCATATTGGGCTATTAAAGAGCTCAATTATGATTTCAAACTTGCCGGTGAGAAGATGTTATTTGACATTAGCTCACTTGATGAATGGAGAACCCAAGCCTATGAGAATGCCAAGTTGTTTAAAGAAAAAGTTAAAAGATGGCATGATAAAAGGATACAAAAGCGTGAGTTTAATGTAGGTGATTATGTATTGCTATACAACTCTCGTTTAAGATTATTTGCAGGAAAACTTCTCTCTAAATGGGAAGGCCCTTACGTTATCGAGGAGGTCTATCGTTCCGGTGCCATAAAAATCAACAACTTCGAAGACACAAATCGGAAGGTGGTGAATGGTCAAAGAATCAAACATTATATCTCAGGTAATCCTATAAATGTTGAAACCAATGTTATTGAAACTGTAACCCCGGAGGAATACATAAGGGACACCTTCCAGAACATTTCAGACTCCGAAAAGGAATAGGTATGTGGTACGGTAAGTAAACCGACTCCAAAACAGTTCTAATGGAAATATTTCTCCATTTTGGAATATTTAGAAAAATAGAAAAATAAGAAGCAGTCCGGGAAGGACACGAGGGCTCCACGAGGGTGGAGGGCGAGCCCTACCCCCCTGGGCATGCCCCCTGCCTCGTGGGCACCTAGAGCTCTCTCCGGACTCCATTTTCTTGCACGATACGTATTTTTGTTGGTAAAAATTCATTATATAATCTCCCGAAGGTTTTGACTCCTGTACCACGCAAACATCCTCTGTTTTCGTTTCGAGCTGTTTTTGTAGCAGATTTGGATCAAGATGTCATCTCAGGATTTCGACGGAGAGAGCTATGTCTCACACCTCATTGCTGACCCAAAGACCTATGGGGATCTATCTCCTTGTGGTCTAACTATGGATGAGGAGGAGGACGCTCATTTGATGAGGATCAATGATTCAAGTTCGGAGGAGGAGGATGTCCCTCTACCTCAACCTGGGGATATGCACGTGAAGTTCAAGAAATCTAGTCTCCCTAAGAGGGCTAAACTATCTAACAACCGATCCATTCCTTCTCGTTTTCGGCAGAAAAGCAAAGGAGATTTATGTGACAAGATCTTGAAGCTGGAATCGGAGGTCGGTGATTTAAAGGAGGAAATTTCCCTTATCAATTACAGTGTAAAGACGCTAAAGGCACAACTGTCATCATCAAGAACTCCATCATCACCACATCCAAAGAAGGAGACATAATCATATGGGTATGGACATTCCCCTTGGCAACTGCCAAGCTTGGGGGAGGTGCCCCGTTATCGTATCACCATCACACCTCTATCTTTACTGTTTTTCTTAGTTCAATCCTTTTAGTAATATCTTGATCTAGTAGAATAAAGTTTTTGGTATGATCTAGTTTTGAGTTTTGCTTTATGATCCCTTTATGTAATCAAGTCCGTGAGCTATATAATAAAGATTAGTGTTGAGTCAAGGGCTTGATTATTTTGCTATGAATCTTGGGGAAATAAAAGAAAAGAGAAAGAATAAAAAGAAACAAAGAGATCATATTGATCTTATGGAGAGTAATGACTTCACATAGAGAGAGTATGATGATTTAAAGTTGTTGAGAGTTGACAAACATAGCTTTAGTCATCGTTGCAATTAATAGGAAGTAATAAAGAAAGAGAGGTTTCACATATAAATATACTATCTTGGACATCTTTTATGATTGTGAGCACTCATCAAAATATGACATGCTAAAGTGTTGATGTTGGACAAGGAAGACAACGTAATGGGTTATGTTTTCTTATATCTGAGTTAAAGTATATTGTCATGGATCATCCAACATGTTGAGTTTGCCTATCCCCCCTCATGCTAGCCAAATTCTTTGCACTAAGTAGAGATACTACTTGTGCTTCAAAATACCCTTAAACCTAGTTTTGCCATAAGAGTCCACCATATCTACCGATGGATTGAGTAAGATCCTTCAAGTAAGTTGTCATCGGTGCAAGCAATAAAAATTGCTCTCTAAATATGTATGACTTATTAGTGTGGGAGAAAATAAGCTTTATACGATCTTGTGATGTGGAAGAAATAAAAGCGACGGACTGCATAATAAAGGTCCACATCACAAGTGGCAATATAAAGTGACGTTCTTCTGCATTAAGATTTCGTGCATCCAACCATGAAAGCGCATGGCAACCTCTGCTTCCCTCTGCGAAGGGCCTATCTTTTACTTTTATCTTCTACCTTACGAAAGAGTCATGGTGATCTTCACCTTTCCTTTTTACATCTTATCCTTTGGCAAGCACATTGTGTTGGAAAGATCCTGATATATATTTCTAATTGGATGTAAGTTAGCATGAGCTATTATTGTTGACATTACCCTTGAAGTAAAGGTTGGGAGGCGAAACTATAAGCTCCTATCTTTCTCTGTGTCCGAATAAAACTCCGTAACCACAAGTATTGCGTGAGTGTTAGCAATTGTGAAATACTAAATGATAGTTGAGTATGTGAACTTGCTGAAAAGCTCTGACATAGACTCTTTCTGATGTTATGATAAATTGCAATTGCCTCAATGACTGAGATTATAGTTTGTTAGTTCTCAATAAAGTTTCTGAATCATACTTGACATTGTGAATAGATTATTACTTGAGCATAAGAAATCATATGACAATATATATATATATATATATATATATATATATATATTGCTGTTATAAGAATGATCATGATGCCCTCATGTCCATATTTTATTTTATCGACACCTCTATCTCTAAACATGTGGACATATTTATCGTTATCGACTTCTGCTTGAGGACAAGCGAGGTCTAAGCTTGGGGGAGTTGATACGTCCATTTTGCATCATGCATTCATATTGATATTTATTGCATTATGGGATGTTATTACACATTATGTCACAATACTTATGAATATTCTCTCTTATCTTACAAGGTTTACATGAAGAGGGAGAATGCCGGCAGCTGGAATTCTGGGCTGGAAAAGGAGCAAATATTAGAGACCTATTCTGCACAACTCCAAAAGTCCTGAAACAACTCCACAGAAGTTATTTTTGGAAATAATAAAAAATATTGGGCGGAAGAAATACCAGAGGGGGCCCACACCCTGGCCACGAGGGTGGGGGCGCCCTACCCCCCTGGGCGTGCCCCCTGCCTCGTGGGCCCCCTATTGGCCCTCCGGAGCCCATCTTCTGCTATATGAAGTCTTTCGTCCGAAGAAAAATCATAAGCAAGCTTTCGGGATGAGACTCCGCCGCCATGAGGCGGAACCTTGGCGGAACCAATCTAGGGCTCCGGCGGAGCTGTTCTGCCGGGGACACTTCCCTCCGGGAGGGGGAAATCATCGCCATCGTCATCACCAACGCTCCTCTCATCGGGAGGTGGCCAATCTCCATCAACATCTTCACCAGCACCATCTCCTCTCAGACCCTAGCTCATCTCTTGTATCCAATTCTTGTCTCTAAGTCTGAGATTGGTACCTGTAGGTTGCTAGTAGTGTTGATTACTCCTTGTAGTTGATGCTAGTTGGTTTATTTGGTGGAAGATCATATGTTCAGATCCTATATGCATATTAATACTCCTCTGATTATGAACATCAATATGCTTTATGAGTAGTTACGTTTGTTCCTGAGGACATGGGAGAAGTCTTGCTATTAGTAGTCATGTGAATTTGGTTTTCGTTCAATATTTTGATGAGATGTATGTTGTCTCTCCTCTAGTGGTGTCATGTGAACATCGAGTACATGACACTTCACCATTATTTGGGCCTAGAGAAAGGTATTGGGAAGTAATAAGTAGATGATGGGTTGCTAGAGTGATAGAAGCTTAAACCCTAGTTTATGCGTTGCTTCGTAAGGGGCTGATTTGGATCCATATGTTTCATGCTATGGTTAGGTTTACCTTAATACTTCTTTTGTAGTTGCGGATGCTTGCAATAGGAGTTAATCATAAGTGGGATGCTTGTCCAAGTAAGTACGGTACCCAAGCACCGGTTCACCCACATATCAAATTATCAAAGTACCGAACGTGAATCATAGAAACGTGATGAAAACTAGCTTGACGATAATTCCCATGTGTCCTCGGGAGCGCTTTTCTCTATATAAAAGTTTGTCCAGGCTTGTCCTTTGCTATAAAAAGGATTGGGCCACCTTGCTGCATTTTATTTACTTTTGTTACTTGTTACCCGTTACAAATTATCTTATCACAAAACTATCTGTTACCTATAATTTCAGTGGTTGCAGAGAATACCTTGCTGAAAACTGCTTATCATTTCCTTCTGCTCATCGTTGGGTTCGACACTCTTACTTATCGAAAGGACTACGAGATCCCCGATACTTGTGCGTCATCATGAAGCGCCTTTGGTAGGTGGAATTTGGTAAGGAAAATTTTATATAGTGTGCTGAAATTTACTGTCACTTGTTACTATGGAAAGTAATCCTCTGAGGGGCTTGTTCGGGGTATCTTCACCCCGACCAGTAGAGCAAATAGTTGCTCCTCAACCTACTGAACCTACTGAAAATGTTTACTTTGAAATTCCTTTGGGTATGATAGAGAAACTGCTAGCTAATCCTTTTACAGGAGATGGAACATTGCGTCCCGATTTACACTTAATCTATGTGGATGAAGTTTGTGGATTATTTAAGCTTGCAGGTATGCCCGAGGATGTTATCAATAAGAAGGTCTTCCCTTGATCTTTGAAGGGAGATGCATTGACATGGTTTAGGCTATGTGATGATATGGGATCATGGAACTACAACCGATTGAAATTGGAATTTCATCAGAAGTTTTATCCTATGCATCTTGTTCATCGTGATCATAATTATATATATAATTTTTGGCCTCGCGAAGGAGAAAGCATCGCTCAAGCTTGGGGGAGGCTTAAGTCAATGTTATATTCATGCCCCAATCATGAGCTCTCAAGAGAAATGATTATTCAAAATTTTTATGCTCGGCTTTCTCTCAATAATCGATCCATGCTCGATACTTCTTGTACTGGATCTTTAATGATGAATACTATTGAATTCAAAGGGATTTATTGGAAAGAATTAAATGCAACTCTGGAGATTGGGACCTCGACGAAGGTAAGGAGTCAGGTATAACACCTAAGTTTGATTGTGTTAAATCTTTTATGGATACCGATGTTTTCTGTGAATTTAGCACTAAATATGGACTTGACTCCAAGATAGTAGCTTCTTTCTGTGAATCCTTTGCTACTCATGTTGATATCCCTAAGAAGAAGTGGTTTAAATATAATCCTCCCATTGAAGTAAGAGTAGTTGCACCTATTAAAGTTGAAGAAAAGACTATCACTTATAATGATCCTGTCATTCCTACTGCTTATATTGAGAAGCCACCTTTCCCTGTTACAATAAAGGATCATGCTAAAGCTTCAACGGTGGTCAACAAAAGTAACATTAAGACACCCAAACCCCCTGAGCAAATTAAAGTTAAATCTAGTATTGCTATGGTTAAAGATCTCTTGGCTGATAATATTGATGGGCATGTCATTTACTTCTGTGAGGAAATTGCTAGAATTTCTAGACCTGATACTAAAAATAAACATAGACCTGTTGTAGGCAAGCCTGTTATATCTGTTAAAATAGGAGATCATTGCTATCATGGTTTGTGTGATATGGGTGCTAGTGCAAGTGAAATACATCATTCCTTATACAAAGAAATTATGCATGATATTGCACCTGCTGAGATAGAAGAAATTGATGTTACAATTAAGCTTGCCAATAGATATACTATTTCACCAATCGGGATTGTTAGAGATGTTGAAGTCTTGTGTGGGAAAGTTAAATATCCTCCTGATTTTCTTGTTCTTGGTTCCCCACAAGATAACTTTTGTCCCATTATATTCGGCAGACCCTTCTTGAATACTGTTAATGCTAGGATAGATTGCGAAAAGGATGTTGTTACTATTGGTTTGGGGGATATGTCTCATGAGTTTAACTTTGCTAAATTTCATAGACAGCCCCGTGATGAGGAATTGCCTAGTAAAGATGGAATTATTGGTCTTGCTTCTATTGCCGTGCCTCCTAATGATCCTTCAGAACAATATTTGCTAGACCATGAAAGTGATATGTTTATGAATGAAAGAAGGGAAATAGATGAAGTATTCTTTAAATAGGGACCTATTTTGAAACACAACTTGCCTGTAGAAATCCTAGGGGATCCTCCTCCACCCAAGGGTGATCCCGTGTTTGAGCTTAAACCATTACCTGATACTCTTACATATGATTATCTTGATGAAAAGAAGATATATCATGTTATTATTAGTGCTAACCTTTCAGAGCATGAAGAAAAGAAATTATTGAAAACTCTGAAGAAGCACCGTGCTACTATTGGATATACTATTGATGATCTTAAGGGCATTAGTCCCACTCTATGCCAACACAAAATAAAATTGGAGAAAGACGCTAAACCAGTTGTTGATCACCAACGATGGTTAAATCCTAAGATGAAAGAAGTGGTAAGGAAAGAAATACTAAAGCTTCTGGAGGCAGGTATAATTTATCCCGTTGCTGATATTCAGTGGGTAAGTCCTGTCCATTGTGTCCCTAAGAAGGGAGGTATCACCGTTGTTCCTAATGATAAAGATGAATTGATCCCACAAAGAATTGCTGTAGGTTATAGAATGGTAATTGATTTCCGCAAATTAAATAAAGCTACTAAAAGGGATCATTACCCTTTACCGTTTATTGATCAAATGCTAGAAAGATTATCCAAACATACACATTTTTGCTTTCTAGATGGTTATTCTGGTTTCTCTCAAATACTTGTGTCCAAAGAGGATCAAGAAAAGACCACTTTTACTTGTCCTTTCGGTACCTTTGCTTATAGACCTATGCCTTTTGGTTTATGTAACACACCTGCTACCTTTCAAAGATGCATGATGGCTATATTCTCTGATTTTTGTGAAAAGATTGTTGAGGTTTTCATGGATGATTTCTCCATATATGGAACTTCTTTTGATGATTGCTTGAGAAACCTTGATCGAGTTTTGCAGAGATGTGAAGAAACTAACCTTGTCTTGAATTGGGAGAAGTGCCACTTTATGGTTAATGCTTGGGGCACAAAATTTCTGAAAGAGGTATTGAAGTTGACAAAGCTAAAGTTGATGCTATTAAAAAGATGTCGTGTCCCAAGGACCTTAAAGGTATAAGAAGTTTCCTTGGTCATGCCGGTTTTTATAGGAGGTTCATTAAGGACTTCTCAAAAATTTCTAGGCCTCTGACTAATCTTCTACAAAAGGATATTCCTTTTGTCTTTGATGATGATTGTGTAGAAGCATTCGAAATACTTAAGAAAGCATTGATTTCTGCACCTATTGTTCAGCCACCTGATTGGAATTTACCCTTTGAAATTATGTGTGATGCTAGTGATTATGCTGTAGGTGCTTGTCGGTGTCAAAACTGGCGGATCTCTAGTAGGGGGTCCCGAACTGTGCGTCTAGGCGGATGGTAACAGGAGACAAGGGACACGATGTTTTTACCCAGGTTCGGGCCCTCTCGATGGAGGTAAAACCCTACTCCTGCTTGATTAATATTGATGATATGGGTAGTACAAGAGTAGATCTACCACGAGATCAGAGAGGCTAAACCCTAGAAGCTAGCCTATGGTATGATTACTGTTCGTCCTATGGACTAAAACCCTCCGGTTTATATAGGCACCGGAGAGGGCTAGGGTTACACAGAGTCGGTTACAATGGGAGGAGATCTACATATCCGTATTGCCAAGCTTGCCTTCCACGCCAAGGAAAGTCCCATCCGGACATGGGACGAAGTCTTCAATCTTGTATCTTCATAGTCCAAGAGTCCGGCCAAAGGTTATAGTCCGGCTATCCGGACACCCCCTAATCCAGGACTCCCTCAGTAGCCCCTGAACCAGGCTTCAATGATGACGAGTCCGGCGCACAGATTGTCTTCGACATTGCAAGGCGAGTTCCTCCTCCGAATACTTCATAGAAGATTTTGAACACAAGGATAGTGTCCGGCTCTGCAAAATAAGTTCCACATACTGCCATAGAGAGAATAGTATTTACACAAATCTAATCTGCTGACGTATTCCGTAGCGTGACATCACACCACGGCCAAGCCTTTATTCGAATCGTTTTTACTGTCCCACCTCAACGCGTTTAGCGAGGCGGTTTCCTTGGCACGTCTTGTTGAAGCAGAGACCGTGTCCCCTTATTTCGGGATTCTCCTCAATACGGGCGTGGGTAACCCAACCATGCCATTGATTACGGCGCTTGGGAGATAAGCGAGTTTTACCAGGCGGGTGGGGACACGCAGTTTCGTCCGCCCATATAAGGGCATAAGGATCCACCTTTTCACCTACGCCTTCTTCCTCCTTTGCTAATCCATTCTCGCGCACTCGAGCTCCAACGCCCAGGTCCGCATTCTCTTCCTCAACCTTCTCCAACCATGTCCGGAGCGGGAGGCAAGTGGATGGTCTCCTCCGTCATGGAGGGAGACGTCAAAAAGCTGAGGAGAGTCGGATACCTGCCCGATGACATCGCGCACCGGCTCCCAGATGAGGGGCAGCTCATCCCCACCCCCAGGCCCCATGCGAGGGTCGTGTTCCTTACCCATTTCCTTCGCGGACTAGGGTTCCCCCTCCATTCATTCATTCGGGGGCTCATGTTCTACTACGGCCTAGACTTCCACGAGCTGGCCCCGAACTTCATCCTCAACATCTCGGCGTTTATCGTCATGTGCGAGGCCTTCCTCTGCATCCGGCCCCACTTCGGCTTATGGCTGAAGACCTTCAATGTCAAGCCGAAGGTTGTGGGCGGCCGCCAGGCGGAGTGCGGAGGCGCCATGGTGGGCAAGATGCCCAACGTCCTATGGCTCAAGGGCTCCTTTGTGGAGACCATAAAGGGGTGGCAATCGGGGTGGTTCTACATCACCGAGCCGCGTGACCCCAAATGGGTCGCAGCCCCCGAGTTCCGATTCGGAGCCCCTACGCGGCTCACTTCCTGGAAAGAGAAGGGCCTGGCGTGGGGCAGTTCGGGAGAGGTGACCGGACTCCAAACATGTGTCCAGAACCTGGTGAGCAAGAAGCTCAAACTTGTCAACGTGGTCCAGGTTATGCTCATCCGTCGGATCCTCCCGTGTCAACAACGGGCTTTTAATTTGTGGGAGTTCGACCCGGCCCAGCACCGAACTCTGAGCAGGCTCTTCGACACATCGTACGAAGATGCTTGGAAGGTGCTATTCAAGGGCGCCGAGGCTCCCGCATCCGCTACCGAGGATCGCGGATTCAGCGCGCAGCGTCAAGCCAACGCGATAAGCTATTTTTAGCTCTTACAGGATATTTGTCTTTCATAGTTTGACTCTGTGCGGGATCTAAACCCCCGTACCTTTGACATGATTGGCAGGAGACGTCCAGGCAGATCAGCTGTCCAGCTCCTTTGCCCGAAGACCCAGCAGACGCTCGCTTGGCAAAGCTGCTGGTACCGGCACCTTACGTGGTGCCGGAGAAGAAGGCCAAGAAGAAGGCCACTGGAACCCGTAAGAGTTCCCGGCGTCTGGTGGAGTCGGACTCATCGTCCGATGACTCCGAGGCACACTCCTCCCATGAAGACGAGGAGGAGGAAAGAGAGGTTTCTTCCCCGGCAGGGGGAGAAAAGAAAAGGAAGGCCGCCCCAACTGGGGAGGCCGGAGTGTCCAAGAAAGGAAGGACCCTCCCTCCGGACTACTCCACCAACGCCGACGACGGCGAAGAGGAGTGGCCGCACAGGGCCAAGCCCTTGGCAAAGTCGTAAGTATTCGGATACCAGAGCGACTCATGGCGTTCCTTTATTGCTCAGCTTCTCCTGACGCCGAATATAATTATGCAGTCCGCCCAAAGCCCGGCTCGACGTGTCGTCGAGCGGCTCCCTGGATTCGTCGGATGTGAATAGTTTTTCACTTCCGACCGCTACCTCCCCCCGCCCTACGGATGACACCGAGGTGTTGTCCCAAAAGGTTCCCAGCCAGGAGGAGGTGGTCCTGGAGGCGCCGCAAGGCGACCTCCCGGACTCCAGTCGCAAAGGGGACAAAACCCCCAAGGGCTCCAAGTCCGGCCCTGGGCCGGACACCGCACCGGAACCTTCAACGGTTCCGGAGTTTGGCAGGCGGCCCCCTAGTAAGAAGGGCAGGCCTACGACGCCGGTGACCTCCGTCCAACCGGAGGCACCGGATAATTTGTTGGAGGTGCTTAACGGCGCCTCCATCGACGAGGAGCGCCACACTATTATGAGTGCGGTGATCCAGAAGGTCCAGTTCGCTAAAAGCGGGCTGACTAAAGCCTGTGCCAGCCTACTAACAGGCTTTGAGGTATGTAAAAATATGTGAAAATATTATCGCATAGACAGTAGCCCCTGATGCTCTGTTTGGCGTTCGGAAAGAAAAGCCGAATAGAGGATCTAATAACATACGCAGCAGTCTAACATAATTAAGTCAATATGTGTATGCAGGCTTCGCTGCTGGCCTCTGCCGCACTGACTGCGGAGGTGGATGCGCTGAAGCAGAGCCTTGAGCGGTCTGAGCAAGAGCTCGGCCTTTCCAAGAAGGAGCTCGAGGAAAAAGAAGGTAAGTAATACCTTGTGGAGTATATTTAAAAAGATGCAGTTGCAAAAAATGACAGGATCACTATTGGTGTCCTAGGGGCCACGACTGAGGTGGCAACCCTTAAGCAAGTGCTTTCCGAGGCCGAAAAGAAGGCGGCCACGGAGCACACCGAGCGGGAGAAACATGAGGCGCGAGTCGGCGAGGTACAGCAAGAGCTTCAGGCTCTCGTGAAAAAACACGAGAGTTTAGAGCTTGACTCAAAGACGCGAGAGTCTGAGCTCGCGACGACCCTCGAAAGCGCCAAGTCTGCCAAGGCTGAAGCCCAAAAAGCCCTCCAAGAAGTTGAGGCAATGAAGAAGATAGCGGCGGGTAAGGCATTCTTTATGCAAAGCAAGCACATGAAAGTGAATTACTTGTTACTTACCCGAGTCCGGAGCTCTCCAGTAGCATTCGCAGATTTGCCCCGCAGCGTATCAAATGCCGCCGCCTTCTACCGGGCCGAGGAGGGGAGCTCGACGGAGAAGGTGTTCTGGTCTCAGTATGCTGAGGCCGGACACCCGATGCCCTTGAGCGACCAGCTGAAGCAACTGGTCGAGCTCCATAAGGTGGCCGAACAGGCCATGAAGGGCCTCATAGTTCGGCTGTGTCCTGGAGAGGCTCTGCCTGGGAGCTACTTTGGGCTGGTAAGGCGGCTGGTGGATGCTTGTCCGTGGCTTGATGTTATCAAGCGCTCCGCCTGCATCGAGGGCGCCCGTAGGGCGCTTGCCCTTGCTAAAGTGCACTGGGGCAAGATGGACATGGAGAAGCTGGTGAAGGACGGGCCACCGTCGGGCAAGGAGCATCGCCACCCCGAGATGTACTATGAGGGCGTCCTGAAGGGTGCCCGCCTCGTGGCGGATGAATCTGCCAGAGATGTAATATTTGAGTAAACTCGCTTGTGCTATCCCGTATGCTGAAAACTTGTTCATATGCGCTATGCAACGCTTGTTTAATTTAAAACATTACCTTCTATACGGCCGTTTATTAAATTTGAGAGATGGTGAGTCGTCGGCTTCTGCCCCCATGCCACGAGTGCTGGGGTGTTCGGGATAAACCTGAGCACTCTTTTCCCCATTCTTGGGTCCTTCGAGGGAGGTGCTCAGCACAACGAACAAGGCAATCGGACTATAATGCGTTATCAATCTCACTTAGCCAGAGAATTCTATAATTTTAAATTTCGGCGAAGCCCCTAGTGTTCGGAAGACCGAGTTCGGGGCGCTATACACACCTAGGCCGGACAAAGCCGACTCCTCGCTCTAAGCGGCATAAGTCTTTAGGGACTCGAAACCTCCTGAACAGCGACCAGCTCTCGCCCTATCATGACAGTCAGTTTTATCTCTCTCTACTGAGGTACTTAGCCCAGCTCAACCGGGGCACAATCGCAGTAGTTCTCCCAGCGCTACCTTAGCCGATATAGCGGAACATAAGGTACCAAAACATGGGAGCCGGGCAAACCCAACTATTGACCAAAGACATGATTCGGAGCTGATGCATATAATGCTATAAGTTCGGAGGGCCGCACTTGTGAAAGTGTTCGGACTTCTCACGCCGTATTATGGGGTGCTTGAGCCCCTAGCGTATTGACCGTACCAAAGTGTACGGGTGCTAAATTTCATGACTGAACATATATATTGAAAAAGGAATGAAATAGAGAATGCAATAATAAGCTTAAGCTAAGCATTGTTTATTTTAAAAGGCTGTTGTAATAGCATAACGATACAAATAGTGCGAGAAGCAAGAGATGGGACTATTTCACATGTCCCCCTCCAGGGGCGAGCTGCGAGACGATATGTAAGACAGGTATTCTGCTCGTTATAGAGACCACCTGGGAGTTCCATAGTGCGGCGTAGCTTTCAGCTTCCCTGGTTGTTGTATCGTTTGTGCGGCAATTGTACTGCCGACCCGGTCCTCCGGAGGGTGGAGTCCTGAAAGTAAGAAAAAATGACAAAATCGGCAGCCCCTAGTGCGGTTAAGCCGCGTTTCAGGTGTGCCATGATGGTGCCCCTCCCCCTGTGCCCATGTTATTTTCATAGCGTAATTATGTACGCGTAACACCGATTTTCCCGTTTCGCGAGGGCTGGGGTTGGGGCCGCATTGCTACGCTTACTCGAAACGTGCCAGGCGGTCTTGTTGTAGGTTACTCCGGGCGCGCTTGACGGTGTCCGGACGTTTAATAGCCGGACTGGAGAATTGCCTTGAGAGGCTGCTTTGTACTTCCACTGCGAGGGCTGACGTATGCTCCTCCGTTCGGAGGGAGCGTTCGGTGTTTTCGTTGACCGTAATGACTCCTCGAGGTCCTGGCATCTTGAGCTTGAGGTATGCGTAGTGCGGCACCGCATTGAACTTTGCAAATGCGGTTCGCCTGAGCAGTGTGTGATAGCCACTGCGGAACGGGACTGTGTCGAAGATTAACTCCTCGCTTCGGAAGTTATCCGGGGATCCGAAGACCACTTCAAGTGTAACTGAGCCTGTACAGTTGGCCTCTACACCTGGTATGACGCCCTTGAAGGTCGCTTTTGTGGGTTTAATCCTTGAGGGATCTATGCCCACTTTCCGCACTGTGTCCTGATAAAACAGATTCAGGCTGCTCCCGCCGTCCATAAGGACTCGAGTGAGGTGAAATCCGTCAATGATTGGGTCTAGAACCAATGCGGCGAATCCGCCATGGCGAATGCTAGTGGGGTGGTCCCTTCGATCGAAAGTGATCGGGCAGGAGGACCACGGGTTGAACTTTGGGGCGACTGGCTCCAACGCGTATACGTCCCTTAGCGCACGCTTCCGTTCCCTCTTGGGGATGTGGGTTGCGTATATCATGTTCACCGTCCGCACTCGTGGGGGGAAGCCCTTCTATCCACTATTGTTCGCCGGCCGGGGCTCCTCCTCATCGTCGCTATGTAGCCCCTTGTCTCTGTTTTCGGCATTTAACTTGCCGGCCTGCTTGAACACCCAACAATCCCCGTTGGTGTGATTGGCTGCTTTTTGGGGGTGCCATGTATCTGGCACGAGCAATCGAGTATACGGTCCAAACTGGATGGGCCTGGAGTATTTCTTTTGAATGGCTTTTTCCGCTGACCGGGTTTAGAGCCTCTGAATCCGGCATTAACTGTCGTATCCTCAGTATTGTCGTTGTTAATGCGGCGCTTGTGCTTGTTGCGATGCGACCTGCCATTGCTGTCCTTGGTATCATTACCAGGGCTCTTGGTCATGTTATTGCTACGAGCCAGCCAGCTGTCTTCTCCCGCGCAAAAGCGGGTCATGAGTGTCGTGAGGGCTGCCATAGATTTCAGCTTTTCCTGTCCAAGGTGTCGGGCAAGCCACTCATCACGGATGTTATGCTTGAAGGCTGCTAGGGCCTCTGCGTCCAGACAATCGACGATTTGATTTTTCTTGGTTAGGAACCGTGCCCAGAATTGTCTGGCAGATTCTTCTGGCTGCTGAATTATGTAGCTGAGGTCATCGGCGTCTGGTGGTCGCACATAGGTGCCCTGGAAATTGTCGAGGAATGTGGCTTCCAGGTCCTCCCAACAACCAATTGATTCTGCTGGCAAGCTGTTAAGCCAATGCCGAGCTGGTCCTTTAAGCTTGAGTGGGAGGTATTTGATGGCATGTAGATCATCGCCACAGGCCATGTGGATATGAAGGAGATAGTCCTCGATCCATACCGCAGGATCTGTTGTGCCATCGTATGATTCAATGTTTACGGGTTTAAAACCCTCTGGGATTTGATGAATCATTACTTCATCTGTGAAGCATAGTGGGTGTGCGGCACCTCTGTATTGGGCTATATCACGACGTAGCTCAAATGAGCTTTGTCTGTTGTGTTCGGTCCGGCCGGATTTACTGCATCCGGCGTGACGGTTATCGTCTCGTGTCGTTGGGCGCCCGCGCGATCCGTAGATCGACCTTGTTTGCCTTGCCTTGTCCTCCAGCATATCTCGCAGGTCTAGCGCATTTCTGCGTGCCTTGGTATTTTTTGAGCGACGCCGGGGTGCGGCTTGAGTGGAGGGCCGAGAGGCCTCTCTGTCACGGCCGCGAGGTGGCCGGTCAGCCGCATCATGCGCTGGTGATGTAGGTTTAAGTGCTTCCTCCTCTAATCGGGGTAGCAACCTGCGCTTTGGGTAGCTCTTGGAGGGGCGTTCGAGTTCGTATTCCTTGGCCGCAAGGACTTCAGTCCATCTGTCGGCTAGCAAATCTTGATCAGCTCTAAGCTGTTGTTATTTTTTCTTAAGGCTACTCGTCGTGGCCATAAGCCTGCGCTTAAAGCACTCTTGTTCGACGGGATCCTCAGGCATGACAAATTCATCATCGTCGAGGCTTGCCTCGTCTTCGGAGGGAGGTATGTAATTATCATCCTCTTCCTCCCTGTCTGCCGCTCTCTCAGGGGGGCTGGCTTCTCCATCCTCCTGCGCTGAAACTTGCTGGAGGGAGTTGTCTTCGGCACTATCCGGGGTGTTATTATCTCCCATGCCGGTATCACCGTTTTTGCTTTGGCGGGACTTAGAGCGGCGCCGCTAACGCCGGCGCTTAGGTTGCTTCTTGGAGGGGTCATCCCCCGCTGTTCCGTCGCCATTGCCTTCTTTGGGTGTATCCACCATATATATGTCATATGACGAGGTGGCTTTCCAGTGCCCTATAGGCGCTGGTTCCTGTTCGTCTCCTACATCGTCGTCCATACCGTCGATGTCTTCGGAGTCGAAGTCTAGCATGTCGGTTAAATCATTGACAGTGGCTACGAAGTGGGTGGTGGGTGGGCGTCGAATTTCTTCGTCGTCCGCATCCCAATCCTGCTGGTCATAATCTGGTCAGGACTCTCCTGATAAAGAGAGAGACCTTAGTGAATTCAGAATGTCGCCAAAGGGCGAGTGCTGAAAGATATCCACGGCGGTGAATTCCATGATCGGCGCCCACTCGGATTCGATTGGCAGGGGCGCGGAGGGTTCGGAGTCCGGAGAAGAGTCCGGCACCTTGGAGTCACAGGCTTCGCAGAGGATAAGGCTAGTGTTCGACTCGATCGCCCTCGAGACTGCAGCCCCTGCGGCGGGGTCTAGCCACCCGTCCTCGATCGGCGCGGTGAGCTAAGGGTCAGAGCGGATACGGGTGTGGCCTCTAAGGCACTGTTCGGCGGCAGAGCTAAATCATGCCCATCGCGATAGTGCGGCGCGCTCGGTTGTGGCTCGAATCCGTCGAAGATCAAGTCCCCGCGGATGTCAGCCGTGTAGTTCAAACTTCCAAATCTGACCTGATGGCCAGGGGCGTAGCTTTCAATCTGCTCCAGATGGCCAAGTGAATTGGCCCACAGTGCAAAGCCGCCGAATACGAAGATCTGTCTGGGGAGAAAAGTCTCACCCTGGACCGCATCGATGTTGATGATCGGAGGAGCCATCGGGCCTAAAGATGACGACACAGAGGAACTCTCAACGAAAGCACCAATGTCGGTGTCAAAACCGGCGGATCTCGGGTAGGGGGTCCCGAACTGTGCGTCTAGGCGGATGGTAACAGGAGACAAGGGACACGATGTTTTTACCCAGGTTCGGGCCCTCTTGATGGAGGTAAAACCCTACTCCTGCTTGATTAATATTGATGATATGGGTAGTACAAGAGTAGATCTACCACGAGATCAGAGAGGCTAAACCCTAGAGGCTAGCCTATGGTATGATTATTGTTCGTCCTATGGACTAAAACCCTCCGGTTTATATAGGCACCGGAGAGGGCTAGGGTTACACAGAGTCGGTTACAATGGGAGGAGATTTACATATCCGTATTGCCAAGCTTTCCTTCCACGCCAAGGAAAGTCCCATCCGGACACGGGACGAAGTCTTCAATCTTGTATCTTCATAGTCCAAGAGTCCGGCCAAAGGTTATAGTCCGGCTATACGGACACCCCCTAATCCAGGACTCCCTCAGTGCCGTTCTAGGAAAAAGAGTCAATAAGAAATTAAATGTTATCCAATATGCTAGTAAAACTCTAGACAGTGCCTAGAGAAATTATGCTACTACTGAAAAAGAATTTTTAGCAGTTGTATTTGCTTGTGATAAGTTCTGACCTTATATTGTTGATTCCAAAGTAACTGTTCACACTAATCATGTTGCTATTAAATATCTTATGGAAAAGAAAGATGCTAAACCTAGACTTATTAGATGGGTTCTCTTGCTACAAGAATTTGACTTGCATATGATTGATAGAAAGGGAGCTGAGAACCCCGTTGCAGACAACTTGTCTAGGTTAGAGAATGTTCTTGATGACCCACAACCTATTGATGATAGTTTTCCTAATGAACAATTAACTGTCATAAATGCTTCTCGTACTGCTCCATGGTATGCTGATTATGCTAATTACATTGTTGCTAAATTTATATCACCTAGTTTCACATACCAGCAAAAGAAAAAGTTTTTCTTTGATTTAAGACATTACTTCTGGGATGACGCACATCTTTATAAAGAAGGAGTAGATGGTGTTATTATACGTTGTATACCTGATCATGAACAGGAACAGATCCTACGCAAGTGTCACTCTGAAGCTTATGGAGGACACCACGCTGGAGAGAGCACTGCGCATAAGGTATTGAAATCTGGTTTTTATTGGCCTGCTCTCTTCAAAGATGCCCGTAAGTTTGTCTTATCTTGTGATGAATGTCAAAGAATTGGTAATATTAGTAGACGTCAAGAAATGCCTATGAATTATTCACTCATTATTGAACCATTTGATGTTTGGGGCTTTGATTATATGGGACCGTTTCCTTCCTCTAATGGGAATACACATATTTTAGTTCCTGTTGATTACGTTACTAAGTGGGTAGAAGCTATTCCAACTAGTAGTGTTGATCATAACACCTCTATTAAGATGCTTAAAGAAGTTATTTTTCCGAGGTTCAGAGTCCCTAGATATTTAATGACTGATGGTGGTTCACATTTTATTCATGGCGCTTTTCGTAAAATGCTTGCTAAGTATGATGTTAATCATAGAATTGCATCTCCGTATCACCCGCAGTCTAGTGGTCAAGTAGAATTGAGTAATAGAGAGCTCAAATTAATTTTGCAAAAGACTGTTAATAGGTCTAGAAAGAATTGGTCCAAGAAACTTGATGATGCATTATGGGCCTATATAACTGCATATAAAAATCCTATGGGTATGTCTCCGTATAAAATGGTTTATGGAAAAGCATGTCACTTACCTCTCGAATTAGAACATAAGGCATATTGGGCCATTAAAGAGCTCAATTATGATTTCAAACTTGCTGGTGAGGAGAGGCTTTTTGACATTAGCTCACTTACGAATGGAGAACCCAGTCCTATGAGAATGCCAAATTGTTTAAAGAAAAAGTTAAAAGATGGCATGTGTCGGTGTCAAAACCGGCGGATCTCGGGTAGGGGGTCCCGAACTGTGCGTCTAAGGCGGATGGTATCAGGAGGCGGGGGACACAATGTTTACCCATGTTTGGGCCCTCTCAATGGAGGTAATACCCTACTTCCTGCTTGATTGATCTTGATGATATGAGTATTACAAGAGTTGATCTACCACGAGATCGTTGAGGCTAAACCCTAGAAGCTAGTTTATGATTATGATTGTTGTCCTCCTACGGACTAAACCCTCCGGTTTATATAGACACGGGAGGGGGCTAGGGTTACACCGAGTCGGTTACAAGGGAGGAGATCTACATATCCGAATTTCCAAGCTTGCCTTCCATGCAAAGGAGAGTCCCATCCGGACACGGGACGAAGTCTTCAATCTTGTATCTTCATAGTCCAACAGTCCGGACAAAGTACATAGTCCGACTGTCTGAGGACCCCTTAAACCAGGACTCCCTCAGTAGCCCCTGAACCAGGCTTCAATGATGATGAGTCCGGCGCGCAGATTTTCTTCGGCATTGCAAGGCGGGTTCCCCCTCCAAATACTCCATAGAAGATTTTGAACACAAGGATCGTGTTTGGCTCTGCAAAATAAATTCCACATACCACCGTAGAGAGTATAATATTCCACAAATCTAATATGGTGACAAGTTTCATAGCGTGACATCACGCCACGGTCCGGTCATAATTCGAACCATTTTTCCCAACCAGCTACTACACATATTGCGAGGCGGTTTTCTTGGCACGTCTTGTCAAAGAAGAGATCGTGTCCCCTTATCATGGGATCCTGATTAATACGGGTGTGGGTAACCCAACCGTGCCATCAATCACAGCGCTTGGGGAATAAGTGAGTTTACCAGGCAAGTGGGGAGGCGCAGAATCCCTACTGCCTTTATAAAGGGATAAGGACTCCCTTTCGCACCCACGCTTTCTTCTTCCTGATCCATTCCCCTTCGCTCGAGCTCCAGCGCCCAAGCGTTCATCTTCTCCGCCCACAAAGGCCTTCCGAAAATGTCCGGATCCGGAGCAGGAGGCAAGTGGATGGCCTCTACCATCCGGGAGAAGGATATCAAAAAGCTTCGGGAGGTCGGGTACCTGGCCAAGAAAATCAGCCACCGTCTCCCGACGGCGGGACAGATCGTCCCTACTCCGGAACCCCACGAGAGGGTTGTATTCCTACCTCACTTTGTCCGCGGGCTAGGGTTTCCCCTCCACCCGTTCGTTCGCGGCACCATGTATTATTACGGGATCGATCTTCACGATTTGTCCCCCAATTCCTTCCTAAACATCTCGACATTCATCGTCGTGTGCGAGGCTTTTCTCCGCATCTCGCCACATTTCGGCTTATGGCTGAAGATTTTTAATGTGAAGCCCAAGGTAGTGGGCGGCAAGCACGCCGAGTGCGGGGGTGCTATGGTGAGCAAGATGCCCAACGTCACATGGCCAACAGGCACCTTTAATGATTCCGTCAAGGAGTGGCAACAGTAGTGGTTTTACATCACCGAGCCGCGCGGCGCGGAATGGGACGCTACTCCCGAGTTTTGATCCAGAGCCCCTCTGCGGCTTACATCCTGGGTCAAGAAGGGCCTGAACTGGTCTTTGTCCGACGAACTGTCGGTGCTCCAGACGCGCGTTAAAGATATGGAAGACAATAACATCGAACTTGTTAATGTAGTCCAGGTGATGTTAGTTCGCCGGATCCTGCCTTGTCAACACCGGACTTGCAATCTATGGGAATTCGATCTGGCCAAGCACCAAACCCTGCTAGAGCTCTTTGGCTCCTCGCACAAAGACATCTGGAAGGTGCTTTTCAAGTCCAGCAAATCATGGTCGGACTCAGCCGAGGACCGCGGGTACCAACTGTCCCGCCCTGCAAGCTCGGTAAGTCATCATACATTTTATCCGCATAACCCAAAGGAAATGCTTAATGTGTTTTCCACAACTCTCCTAGGGCTGGACGAAGAAGGCAGAACGGATCCACTATTCGGCCCCGCTGCCCGAAGAACTGGCCGTCCCACTTCTGACGAAGATGCTGGTCCCGGCGCCTTACAAGGTGCCGAAGAAGATGGTCGAGAAGGAGGCCAAAAAGACCCGGGGCGGCCTTCGTCGCGGCGGCACTTCGGACACAATGTTCGAAGGCTCCAATGCTTGTTCCGCCTCCGAGGAGGACGAGGAGGAGGAGGAAGATGAATCCCCCGCGGGGGGAAGAAAGAAGAGGACGTCCTTCGCACACTTGGAGGCCGAGTCGCCTAAAAGGGGCAAAGCTCCTCTTCCGGAAGAGTCCGCTGCCGCCACCGACATCAGCCCGGCGTGGGATCCCAGGGCCCAGCCCCTGGTGAACTCGTGAGTATATAAAGTCTGAATACGTTTATGCGTCCAGACTCATCATGGCATAATATTTTGACCTGAGCCATATTTTTTGTAGTCCGGCGAGGTCCCGTACCAAACAATCCTCATCAGAGGATTCGCTGAGCTCGGATGCTATGGAGAGCCGGACGCCCCTGAAGGCCCCTTCCCCCAAACAGGTGAATATCACTGAGGCTTCGTCCCAGAAGGACCCTGGCCAAGGAGGGGAGGAAAAGATCGTGAAGGCGGCGCCTGGAGGTCAAACTTCAGGGGCCGGACACATGGGGGAGAATATTCCCATGGGAGTTGACGACGGGGACCATCTGGAATTCGGCTCCCAGCCGGATGCAATTCCGGAGACCAATACAGCTCCAGAATCAAGCAGGCGGCCTCCTTCGGCTGGAGGGGGCATACCTGTTCCACCGGCAACCTCTGTCCGACCAGAGGTGTTGGATGCTTTGTTGGTGGCGCTGAAGAGCGCCTCCATCATCGGTGAACACCGTTCCCTTATGGGTGCGGTGATTGAGAAGATTCAGTCTGCTGAGAGTGGACTGAATGAAGCCTGTATCAGCCTTATAAAAGGTTTTGAGGTATGTTTTATGAGGTTTCGAAGAGTGTCATAGTATGGATAGTAGCCCCTGATACACTGTTCGGTGAAAGAAAGAACCGGACAGAGGATCAAATTTATGTTCGCAGGAAGACCCACTTGATGACATCTATCTCTCTTTTTTATAAGCAGGCGTCTGTAGCGGCTGCTGCCTCTCATACTGCGGAGATCTCCGGACTGAATCAAAGTCTAGAGTGGGCCAAAGAAGAACTTGGCCAGTTGAAAATGCAGTTGGGAGATAAACAAGGTATGCGCAAGGATTGTTCGCGTTTATTACAAACGAATTTTCAGTATGATAAAATATGTTTCATAATTTGTGCTAGGGATGATGACCGAAGTCGATGCTCTTAAGAAGGCTATGGCCGAGGCCGAGAAAAAGGCAGCTGCAGAGCAGGCTCTTCGTGAGAAGCACGAGGCCAGGGTTATTGCGGCTGAGCAGGAGCTTTGAGAGGCCGTGAAGAAATGCGAGATCTTGGAGCAGAGTTCAACGGAGAAAGAATCTGAACTTACCAAGGCTCATCAGGCCACGAGCGATGCCCGGGGGGAAACCCAAAGCGCCCTGCAGGAGATCCAAGAGGCGAGGGAGATCGCGGCGGGTAAGGCTTTTTTCCATGTAAAGCAAGTATTTGAGGAGAAAATTATGTTTCTAATTTTGAATTTGGATTTCTCCAAGGGTTTTTGCGGAGCTGCCCCGCAGCATATTGGATGTCGCCCCATTCTACCGAGCCGAAGAAAGGAACACTGCGGATAAGCTCTTCTGGTCGCAGTATTTGGCACCCAATTATCCGGTGCCTTTTATCGATCAACTGAAATAGCTGATCGAACTGCATAAGGCAGCGGAACTAGCCATGAAGGATTTGATTATCCGGCTATGGCCCGCCGAGCCGATTCCGAGCAGCTACTTCGGGCTCATGAAGCGGCTTGTGAGTGCCTACCCTCGACTTGACGTCATCAAGCGGCCGGTCTGTATAGAGGGTGCGCAAATGGCCTTCGCCCGCGCAAAGGTGCACTGGGGGAAGATGGATGCTGAAAAGCTGATGACCGAAGGACCGCCAGAGGGGAAGGAGCACTGCAAGCCCGAATTATATTATGAGAGTGTCCTGAAAGGATCCTACCTTGCAGCGGAGCTATGCACCAAGGACATTATATTTCCATGAATGCAAATCATGTTGTCCTTTGTAATGTTTGAACAAGGTCATTATATTATTTATTGCCTGTTATATAAAAGTTTATCCTCCTGTGCGGCCGTTTTATATATTAATCCTGAGAGTTCGCCAGTCGTCAGCTTCAGCCCCCATGTAAGAAGTACGGGGGTGTTCGGGATAAACCTGATCACTCTTTATCCCAGTTTTGGGTCCTTCAAAGGAGGTGTTCAGCAGGATGAACCAGGCAATCGGACTATAGGGCTTTATCACTCTCACTTAGCCATAGGAGCTTTAGGAAGGTAGGCGCAGCCCCTGGTGTTCGGAAGACCGCACGAGGGGCTCTATAAGCACCTGATCGGAAGAAAAACTGATCCATCGCACACTGCATTGGTTATGGCATTATGCGGGAGAAATCCTTAAAGATTTTACAACCTCTCGAACAGCTGACCAGCTCTCGCCGTATCATGACAGTCATTTTTCGGCTTTCTCTACTGAGGTGCTCGTCCGGAAGAACCGGGACACAATCGCAGTAGTACTCCCAGTGCTACCTTAGCCGATATAGCAGAACGTAAGGTACCAAAACATGGGAGCCGGGCAAACCCAACTATTGACCCAAGACATGATTCGAAGCTGATGCATATAATGCTATAGGTTCGGGGTGCCGAACTTCCGTGAAGTTGTTCGAACTTTATTGCCATATTATGGGTAAAACGAAGCCCCTGGCATGTTTTAAGGCATATCGCGGTGTACGGATGCCACTTGACAAAATAATTTTAGTAAGAAATAACAGAAGACAAGCGTCATATAAATCCACATGCTGTATTTGAATAGTACGTCGATGCGTATGAGTACAGGTAATGTGATAAAAAAGAAATATGACTGTGGAACCTGCTGAGACCAGGGGGAAGAAGCTGTGTGCGGATCCGGAGTATAGTCGGATGGTCATCACGGGGAATATCTAAGGATTCCCTTGCGTGTTCGAGCTGCCTCCATATCGCCCGTCCTGGTCGGCGCAAAGGTGAACCTGCAAAGGAAATGTAAGAAATGTTTGTGTGCCGGAGAGTGGTTGAGCTGCTGTGTGTGGCCTGTCCTGGCCTTCGCTGGAGTGTTTAATTGAGCTCTGGATGAGCCGGGCTATCCTGCCGGGAAGTAGTTCGGAGTCCTTTGGTGGTGTTCGGGATCCTGGCCGTCGACTCGAGGTTCGGCTGCGAGGTGCTGCTCGTTGCTTCTCCTGTTAAGGCAGCGGTGTACTCGTTGGTGCCGAAGGAAAGTTCCGCCTTGCCCTTAACTGTGATGACGCCGCATGGACCGGGCATCTTGAGCTTACGGTAGGCATAATGTGGCATCGCGTTGAGTCGAGCGAACGCGGTTCGTCCGAGCAGTGCCTGATAATTACTGTGGAAAGGGACGATTTCGAAGATTAACTCTTCGTTACGGTAATTGTCTGGTGATCCGAAGACTACCTCAAGGGCGATGGAGCCTGTAAAGCTGGCTTCCACACCTGGTATAATGCCTCTGAAAGTGGCTTCAGTGGGTTTGATCAACGAATGATCGATGCCCATCTTGCGCATTGTGTCCTGCTAAAGCAAGTTTAGACTACTGCCTCCGTCCATAAGGACTCGTGTGAGGTGGAACCCGTCAATTATTGGGTCGAGGATTAGTGCGGCTGGATTGCCCTGATTGGCGTTAACCGGACGATCCGTGCGGTTGAAGGTGACCGGCCCTAGTTTATATTGTGGGACGGCTAGTTCCGTTAAGTCGGCATCCCTAAGGGTGCGCATCCGGTCCGGGTTGGGAATGTGGGTGTTGTTTACCATGTTCACCATTTGGATTTGTGGGGTAAATTTCTTTTGCCCTCATGTATTTGGTGATCTGGGTTCTTCGTCGCCGTCATCGCTTTGGGACCCCCCATCTTTGTTTTTGGCGCCTGCCCTGCCGGCTTGTTTGAAGACCCAGCATTCTCTATTGGTATGGGTGGCTGGCGTTCCTGGGGTGCCATGAATTTGGCATTGGCGGTCGAGTATGCGGTCCAGACTGGACGGACCCGAATTGTTATTTTTGAGTGGCCCTTTCCGCTGACCGGACTTAGAGCCACTAAATCCGGCATTAACTGCCGTATCTTCGGTGTTTTCACCATATTTGCGGCGCTTGTTTTTGTTGCGTTGGGATTTGTCGTTGCTATCTCTGGCCTCTGATGTGCCAGGGTTGCTTGTTGTGTCATTGCTACGGGCCAACCAGTTATCCTCGCCCGCGCAAAAGCGGGTCATGAGTGTCGTGAGGGCTGCCATGGATTTTGGCTTCTCCTGGCCGAGGTGTCGGGTGAGCCACTCGTCACGGATGTTATGTTTAAAGGCCGCTAGGGCTTCGGCATCCGGACAATCGACAATTTCGTTCTTTTTAGTTAGGAACCGAGACCAGAATTTCCTAGCTAACTCTCCCGGCTGTTGTATTATGTGACTTAAATCATCAGCATCCGGTGGTCGCACATAAGTGCCCTGGAAGTTGTCCAGGAATGCGTTTGCCAGGTTCTCCCAACTTCTGATGGAGTTTGTCGACAGGCTATTCATCCAATGCCGAGCTGGCCCTTTGAGTTTTAGTGGGAGATACTTGATGGCGTGTAGATCGTCCCCGCGGGCCATGTGAATGTGGAGGAAGAAGTCCTCTATCCATACCGCGGGGTCTGTAGTACCATCATATGATTCAATTTTCACGAGTTTAAACCCTTTTGGGAATTCATGATCCATCACTTCATCAGTGAAGCATAGGGGGTGTGTGGCGCCTCTGTGCCGGGCTATGTCACAATGCAGTTCATACGAGTCTTGTCTGCTGTATTCGGCCCAGCCGGATTTGCTTTTAGTTTATCCGGCATGACGATCATCGTCGGTGATGGGGCGCGCCCCCGTGATCCGTAGATCGATCTTGTATGTCCTGCTTTGTTTTCCAATACGTCTCGCAGGTCCAACGTGTGGCCCTGGGCCTTGGTGTTTTTGTTTGAATGGTGACGGGGTGCGGGCTGAACTTTGGGCTGATATGCCACTCTGTCTCGGCCACGAGGTGGCCAATCAGCCACATCATACGCTGGTAATGTAGGTTTTAATGCTTCCTCCTCGAGTTGGGGTAGCAACCTGCGCTTTGGGTAACTCTTGGTTGGGCATTCGAGTTCATATTCCTCGGCCGCCAGGACCTCAGTTCATCTATCTGCTAGTAGATCTTGGTCAGCTTGAAGCTGCTGCTGCTTTTTCTTTAGGCTTTTTGCTATGGCTATAAGCCGGCGCTTAAAGCGCTCCTGTTCGACGGGATCCTCGGGCACGATAAATTCTTCGTCGCCGAGGCTCACCTCGTCTTCGGAGAGGGGCATGTAATTGTCATCCTCAGATTCTCTGCCAGCTGCCTGTTCCTTAGGGCTAGCTTGCCCGTCCTCCTGCTCGAAGACTGGCTGGAGGGGATTGTCTTCGTCTTCGGCATTATCTGCAGCGTTATTGTCTCTTGTGCCGGTATCGCTGCTTTTACTATGGCGGGGCTTAGAGCGGCACCGCTGACGCCGATGCCTGGGTTGCTTCTCGGAGGGATTATCCTCCGTTGCCTTATCGCCATCGCCTTCTTTGGGGGTGTACACCATGTATATATCATATGATGAGGTGGTAGTCTAGCGCCCTGTGGGCGGTGGTTCCTCTTCGTCTCCTGCATCATCGTCCATACCGTCGATGTCTTGATGATATGAGTATTACAAGAGTTGATCTACCACGAGATCGTTGAGGCTAAAGCCTAGAAGCTAGCCTATGATTATGATTGTTGTCCTCCTACGGACTAAACCCTCCGGTTTATATAGACACCGGAGGGGGCTAGGGTTACACAGAGTCGGTTAGAAGGGAGGAGATCTACATATCCAAATTTCCAAGCTTGCCTTCCACGCAAAGGAGAGTCCCACCCGGACACGGGATGAAGTCTTCAATCTTGTATCTTCATAGTCCAACAGTCCGGACAAAGTACATAGTTCGACTGTCCGAGGACCCCTTAATCCAGGACTCCCTCAGCATGACAAAAGGATACAAAAGCGTGAGTTTAATGTAGGTGATTATGTGTTACTATTCAACTCTCATTTAAGATTTTTTGCAGGAAAACTTCTCTCTAAATGGGAAGGTCCTTATGTTATCGAGGAGGACTATCGTTCCGGTGCCATAAAAATCAAGAACTTCGAAGGCACAAATACGAAGGTGGTGAACGGTCAAAGAATCAAACATTATATCTCAGGTAATCCTATAAATGTTGAAACTAATGTTATTGCAACCGTAACCCCGGAGGAACACATAAGGGACACTTTCAAGAACGTTTCAGACTCCGAAAAGTAATAGGTACGTGGTATGGTAAGTAAACCGACTCCAAAACAGTTGTAATGGCAATTTTTCTCCGTTTTGGAAGATTTAAGAAAACAGGAAAATAAGAAGTAGCCCGGGAAGGACACGAGGCGTCCACGAGGGTGGAGGGCGCGCCCTACCCCCTAGGCGCGCCCCCTCCTCGTGGGCACCTCGTGTGCCCTCCGAACTCCATTTTCTTGCATGATACTTCTTTTGGTCGGTAAAAATTCATTATATATCTCCCGAAGGTTTTGACCACCGTACCGTGCAAATATCCTCTATTTTTGTTTCGAGTTGTTTCTGCCGCAGATTAGAGCAAGATGTCTTCTCAAGAAACAGTCGGGGAGAGCCGGGTGTCTAATCCGACACCAGGACCAAGAGCAAACAGTGATTCTGACCACTTTGGGCCATCAACAGAGGAAGAGATGGAGGCCGACTTGAAAAGGATAGATGCCATGGAGGAGGACCAAGAAGTTACTTCCCCTTTCCGAGCCGGATTCACGATGGGGGAACTACAGAGCTCAGCCATTCCAACCTCGGTCATCCCTTCCAATGTTAAATTTCTCTCTTATGAAAATATGAAAAAGAGTGTTACTTGTACTCCCGCAGCTTTGCAACATCCATGGGTGAAAGGAGCTTTAACCGTCATGGGTAAGCTCCGTAAGGAAATAATGGATCTCAAGCAGCAAGTCAATAAGCTCGAGGAGGAGAATTGTATCCTGAGGGGCATCATCGCCAAGAATATCACATCACCACCTCCGAAGAAGGAGACATAATCACATGGGTATGGGCACTCCCCTTGGCAACTGCCAAGCTTGGGGGAGGTGCCCCGGTATCGTATCACCATCACACTCCTATCTTTACCGTTTTTCTTAGTTCGATCCTTTTGGTAATATCTTGATCTAGTAGAATAAAGTTTTAGTATGATTTAGTTTTAAGTTTTGCTTTATGATCCTTCTACGTAATTGAGTCTGTGATCTATATATAATAAAGATTAGTGTTGAGTTAAGGGCTTGCTTATCTTAGTATGATCTTGAGAGAAAAGAGAAAGAATAAAAACAAGTAAAGAGATCATATTGATCTTATGGAGAGTAATGACTTCACATCTAAATAGTATGATGAATAAAAGTTGTTGATTGTTGACAAACATAGTTTTGGTCGTCGTTGCAATTAATAGGAAGTAATAAAGAAATAGAAGTTTTCACATATAAATATACTATCTTGGACATCTTTTATGATTGTGAGCACTCATTAAAATATGATATGCTAAAGAGTTGATGTTGGACAAGGAAGACAACGTAATGGGTTATGTTTTATTATATCCGAAATAAAATATATTGTCATGGATCATCCAACATGTTGAGCTTGCCTTTCTCCCTCATGCTAGCCAAATTCTTTGCACCAAGTAGAGATACTACCTATGAGAGTCCACCATATCCTTAAACCCAGTTTTGCCGTGAGAGTCCACCATATCTACCTATGGATTGAGTAAGATCCTTCAAGTAAGTTGTCATTGTTGCATGCAATAAATATTGCTCTCTAAATATGTATGATTTATTAGTGTGGAGAAAATAAGCTTTATACGATCTTGTGATGTGGAAGAAATAAAAGCGACAGACTGCATAATAAAGGTCCATATCACAAGTGGCAATATAAAGTGACGTTCTTTTGCATTAAGATTTTGTGCGTGCAACTCTAAAAGCACATGACAACCTCTGCTTCCCTCTGCGAAGGGCTTATCTTTTACTTTTGTCTTATACCTTTTACAAGAGTCATGGTGATGTTCACCTTTCCTTTTTATATTTTATGCTTTGGCAAGCACCTTGTGTTGGAAATATCCTGATATATATATCCAATTGGATGTAAGTTAGCATGAATTATTATTGTTGACATTACCCTTGAGGTAAAAGGTTGGGAGGCAACACTGTAAGCCCCTATCTTTCTCTGTTTCCGATTAAAACTCCACACCCATAAGTACTGCGTGAGTGTTAGCAATTGTGAAAGACTAAATGATAGTTGAGTATGTGGACTTGCTGAAAAGCTCTTATATTGACTCTTTCCGGTGTTATGATAAATTTCAATTACTTCAATGACTGAGATTATAGTTTGTTGGTTTTCAATGAAGTTTCTGATTCATACTTGACATTGTGAATAGATTATTACTTGAGCATAAGAAATCATATGACAATACACTATAGGAATCAACTTCTTTGCCGTCAGCAGACGGCAAACTTTCCGGATGAAAGGGTGCCAGCAAAGTACTTCTTTGTCGTCCGCTTTTTAGAAACGGACGACAAAGGATTGTGCCGTCCGCCATCCTATGCTAGCAGACGGCAAAGACAACGGACGGCAGTGCAGTGGTGTGAGAGCCGTTAGGGGTTAACGGCGCTGGGCAAAGATTCAAATCACTTTGTCGTCCGCTTGCAGACAACAAAGAGCTTAGCTAGGCAGTACTGCGAAGCTGCCACGTGCCCAGCTATGCCGTCTGCTGGCAGACGACAAAGTTTTGAATCTTTGTCGTCCGCTGGCAGATGACAAAGTGACCAAATAGGCAGCCAGTGTTCCCAGGTTTTACAGGTAGCTGCCACGTGTCCTCTTTGCCATCTGCTAGTAGACGGGAAATAGCTTTGTCGTCCACTAACAGACGGCAAAGAGGTTATATATCCCTTGTTTTTATTTGAATCCATTTAATTTCATAGGAATTCACACAGAGATATACATATATATTTTTTGTTCACAGATATACATATACATATCTATCTCCATCCATGACAACATCCATATATACATAATAAACTTTCTTCTTCTTCTTCTTCTTCTTCTTCTTCTCCTTCTCCTTCTCCTTCTTCTTCTTCTTCTTCTTCTTCTCCTTCTCCTTCTCCTTCTCCTTCTCCTTCTCCTTCTCCTTCTCCTTCTCCTTCTCCTTCTCCTTCTCCTTCTCCTTCTCCTTCTCCTTCTCCTTCTGCTTCTGCTTCTGCTTCTCCTTCTGCTTCTCCTTCTGCTTCTCCTTCTCCTTCTCCTTCTCCTTCTCCTTCTCCTTCTCCTTCTCCTCCTGCTTCTCCTTCTCCTGCTCCTCCTCCTTCTCCTCCTGCTTCTCCTTCTCCTCCTGCTTCTCCTTCTCCTCCTGCTTCTCCTTCTCCTCCTGCTTCTCCTGCTCCTCCTTCTCCTCCTGCTCCTCCTTCTCCTCCTGCTTCTGCTTCTCCTTCTGCTTCTGCTTCTCCTTCTGCTTCTGCTTCTCCTTCTCCTTCTCCTTCTCCTTCTCCTCCTGCTTCTCCTCCTGCTCCTCCTGCTCCTCCTCCTGCTCCTCCTCCTTCTCCTCCTGCTCCTCCTCCTTCTCCTCCTGCTTCTCCTTCTCCTCCTGCTTCTCCTTCTCCTCCTGCTTCTCCTTCTCCTCCTTCTCCTCCTGCTCCTCCTGCTTCTCCTGCTCCTGCTTCTTCTCCTGCTCCTGCTCCTGCTTCTTCTCCTTCTTCTCCTTCTTCTTCTTCTTCTTCTTCTTCTTCTTCTTCTTCTTCTTCTTCTTCTTCTTCTTCTTCTTCTTCTTCCTCCCCCTTTCTACTTATTCTACTTTTCTTATTCTTTTTTCATCTTCTTTTACTTTCTTTAATTATGACTATTTAACTCAACCTAAAACTAATCTAATGTAATGAAACCTAAAACTAAACCTAAACAAAAAAACTAAACTAATTAAACCTAAACTATTTAAACCAAATAACCTAAACTAATTAAACTAAATAACCTAAACTAACTAAACTGAAAAAACTTAAACTAAATAACCTAAACTAAACAGAAAAAAAACAGAAAAAAATAGAAAAGAAAACAGGGGCAGGGGCTCACTGTGGAGGGAGGCAACGGGTCGTGGAGGGGGCGACGACGGGGCGGCGGCGAGGCAGGGTGGCTATGGGGCGGGGAGGGCCGGCGATGGGCGACGCTCCTGGGGGCGGCAGCGGCGGCACGGTGGAGGGGGATGCCGCGACGGGTGGGGGCGGCGGCGGCCCGGTGGAGGGGGAGACCGCAGCGGGACGTGGCGGGGACGGCCACGCAGGGGAGGAGGTGGGGTGGCTGGATGGCCGCGGCGCGGCTGGCCGGCGTGGAAGGGGCGGCGGGGGCGCGGTGGACGTCGGGGCGCCGCAGGGGAGGGGTGTGGGGCGGTGGCGGTTGGCGGTGGTCTCGTCGGGGAGAGAGGACAGAAAGAGAGAGAGAGAGGGAGGGGGTGGGGTGGGGAGCCGTTAGTTAGGTTATCTCTTTGCCGTCCACCCCCCTTTGCCGTCCACTTTTTTGCTCTTTGTCGTCCGCTCGCGGACGGCAAAGAGGGGGCCATTAGGTTTTTTTTAGCAGCTCGTTAGTGTGGCCCACCTCCCTCTTTGTCGTCCACCCGCTGACGCCAGCAGACGGCAAAGAACTGGCTAATGGCAAAGACCTTCTTTGCCATCAGCCAGTTCTTTGCCGTCCGTTTTTTGTAAGCGGACGGCAAAGACCTTCTTTGTCGCCCGCCAGCAGACGGCAAAGAATTGGCAGACGGCAAATAAGCAAATTCCAGTAGTGATATCCATATATGTTGCTGTTATAAGAACGATCATGATGCCCTCATGTCCGTATTTTATTTTATTGACACCTATATCTCTAAACATGTGGACATATTTATCGTTTCCAGCTTCCGCTTGAGGACAAGCGAAGTCTAACCTTGGGGGAGTTGATACGTCCATTTTGCATCATGCTTTTATATCGATATTTATCGCATTATGGTCTGTTATTACACGTTATGTCACAATACTTATGCCTATTCTCTCTTATTTTACAAGGTTTACATGAAGAGGGAGAATGCCGACAGCTGGAATTCTGGGCTGGAAAAGCAGCAAATATTAGAGACCTATTCTGCATAGCTCCAAAAGTCCTGAAACTTCACGAAATTCATTTTTGGAATTAATAAAAAATATTGAGCAAAGAAAGTACCAGAGGGGGCCCACACCCTGGCCATGAGGGTGGGCGCGCCCCCTGCCTCATGGGCCCCCTGGCAGGCCTCCGGTGCCCATCTTTTGCTATATGAAGTCTTTTACCCTGAAAAAAAATCATAAGCAAGCTTTCGGGAAGAAACTCCGCCGCCACGAGGCAGAACCTTGGCGGAACCAATCTAGGGCTCCGGCAGAGCTGTTCTGCCAGGGAAACTTCCCTCCGGGAGGGGGAAATCATCGCCATCGTCATCACCAACGATCCTCTCATCAGGAGGGGGTCAATCTCCATCAACATCTTCACCAGCAACATCTCCTCTCAAACCCTAGTTCATCTCTTGTATCCAATCTTTGTCCCAAAGCCTCAGATTGGTACCTGTGGGTTGCTAGTAGTATTGACTACTCCTTGTAGTTGATGCTAGTTGGTTTATTTGGTGGAAGATCATATGTTCAGATCCATTATGCATATTAATACCCCTCCGGTTATGAACATGAATATGATTTGTGAGTAGTTACGTTTGTTCCTGAGGAAAATGGGAGAAGTCTTGCTATAATTAGTCATGTGAATTTGGTATTCGTTCGATATTTTGATGAGATGTATGTTGTCTTTCCTCTAGTGGTGTTATGTGAACGTCGACTACATGACACTTCACCATTGTTTGGGCCTAGAGGAAGGCATTAGGAAGTAATAAGTAGATGATGGGTTGCTAGAGTGACAGAAGCTTAAACCCGAGTGTATGAGTTGCTTCATAAGGGGCTGATTTGGATCCATATGTTTCATGCTATGGTTAGGTTCACCTTAATACTTCTTTTGTAGTTGCGGGTGCTTGTAATCGAGGTTAATCATAAGTGGGATGCTTGTCCAAGAAAGGGCTGTACCCAAGCACCGGTCCACCCACATACCAAATTATCAAAGTAACGAACGCGAATCATATGAGCGTGATGAAAACTAGCTTGATGATAATTCCCATGTGTCCTCGGGAGCGCTTTTCTCTATATAAGAGTTTGTCCAGGCTTGTCCTTTGCTACAAAAAGGATTGGGCCACCTTGCTGCACCTTGTCTACTTTCATTACTTGTTACCCGTTACAAATTACCTTATCACAAAACTATCTGTTACCGATAATTTCAGTGCTTGCAGAGAATACCTTGCTGAAAACCGCTTTTCATTTCCTTCTGCTCCTCGTTGGGTCCGACACTCTTACTTATCGAAAGGACTATGATAGATCCCCTATACTTGTGGGTCATCAGACCTCGTGCGCACGGGGTATCCAGAGAGTTGACACTCGACCCCGTGCACACGGGGGGCAGGAGGCCCGTGCACACGGGATGCCCAGAGAGGGATACCATGATGACTTCTTTACATGTTTTGATGGCATTCTTCCCACATAAAGTCGACATGCTTCATGCATCACTATGGAACATTTCTTCTTATAGGATTCAATGCACTTGATGCTCCATAGGAATTGTCAATTAACACCAAAGTTTAGAACAAACATATATTCATATATATGGACTTTATCCTTGAATCCATCTAGTATCCTTGATGGACCATCTGTGGACAATCCCTTCAAATATACCTCAATTAAAACATTTGTCCATAGAGATTGTCATTAATTACCAAAACCATACTTAGGGGCTACATGCCCTTTCAACAACGTTCTCCCTCCGCCGTTTCTCCATCTCCTCCGGCTCTTTCTTCTTATTTTTCGCTCTAGGGTCGAGCGGCTTGGCCGCCTTTTTCGCCTTTGTGTCGGCCTTTTTGGGTGCCATTGAGGCTCAAGGAAGTAGAGGGGCTTGAGGTTGATGCGGATTTACGGCGATGTCGGCGGAAGCGATTTTGGCAAATGGAGGAAGACGATGCAGGGGAGGGCAAGGGTGAATGAGCAATGCCTCCTCGCGGATGTATTTTTATGGGGAAGGCGCGGGGAAAGCTTGCTCTTTACTGTTTACCCCAGCAAACCCCCTTTTTTTAACCGCACCAGTTCACTTTCCACGACTCGCATTTAATGCGTGGAGTGGACGTGCGTCAGAAAACCAAAATGATTAAGAGTACAAGAAAATATTGTGGCAGTTATTCTCCGCCACATGTGCATGTGCATGTTTTTGGGCCCAGCCCAACGACGCCTCTCACGCGCGTATGCCCAGGACCGGGGGCTTTTGTCGGTGTACTAAGGCCTGGACCCCCAGTACCCCTGACTTATGCACTGGCAACAAATACTCTCCCACGATAGAGCTTGTTGTGGAAACCAAGACCAAAGTCGACAAGTTATAAAGAAGATTCTCAAGCCAAGAAAGCTACTCTTTGAGAGATCAAGGAGCGCATCAAGAAGGCCAAGTCTCAAGGCCAAGATAACCTACTTGGCCAAGGAGAAGAACAAGACTGGACACTAGAAGCAGCCCCTACCAGCAAGTCCGAGCCGACAAGGTGAAGGCCCGACAAGTTTCTTGGCCGGCAAACTCTTGCCAGCCACCAGTGCTCCACCTCATCGCTCAGCTAGTCACTAATCAATGAGGTGTCGAGCCTGGATGTGGTTTGGTGGGATCTGTCGGGCATGTGGCAGCTTGTTGGAAGGAAATTACCTTTATCGACACCTGTCCAAATGGCGTGTCAAGATAATAGGAGTTAGCTAGGAAAGCGGTGTAGCATCCTTGCCGGAGCTTCTCCTCCTCACAACAGGCTTTAATGGGTTAGCCGAGGAGCGGTTTTGTGAAACTTCTAACCAGCAATTGGCGGAACCTTCTAACTAGGTTCGCTGGGTTTTAGAAAGATTTCATGCAATTTTTCTATTATTATTTTTCTTCTATGTGCTTTTCTCTATTAGTTTTTAGTGGTTTTCTTATTTATGTTTTTCATTCATTTTTATTTTATTCATTTTCAAATACATGTTCACTTTTTATTTAATACACGTTGAACATTTCCATATTCTCCCTCCGTCCCAAAATACATGTTCACTTTTCATTCATTTTTATCTTTGTACTAAGATTAGTACAAAGTTGAGACAGTTAATTTGAGACGGAGGGAGTACATGTTAAACATTTTGAGGCACTTGTTAGTTTTTCAAATATACTCCCTCCGTCCCAAAATAAGTGACTCAACTTTGTACTAACTTTATACTAGAGCTAGTACAAAGTTGAGTCACTTATTTTCGGATGGAGGGAGTATGTTGAACAACTTATTGGCATACGTGTTGAACATTTGAAAAATGCACATTCAAAGAATTTTAAATACATAGTGAGCATTTTTAATACAAGTTGAACATTTTTTTCAATGTCATCATTTCTTTATTACAATGTGAAAACAATTAATAAATGTTACACCATTTTTAAAATGGTATTAATATTTTTTGTATGTTATGTACTTTTCCCTAAACTGCATAACTTTTTAAATGTAGTGAAATATATTTTTAAACGTGCAAATATTTTGAAGTGCAATGAACAGTTTTTGAGAGGTATAGATATTTTTTACAAACTACACAAAGAATTTATTATACTTTTTGAAAAAAATAAAAAATATCATCGACAAAATTTAAACTTGTGAATAGTATTTAAATAGCACAAACATATATTAAATTTCTGACATTTTTTCATCTCCAACAACATTTTTTAATGCGGGATGTCCATTTTAAAAAATTAAACAAATTAACTTTTGGAATATATATGTTTAGAATAACTTGAAATATAGACAAAATTAAAAAAGAAATAATAGAAACAAACAAACTAACTAATAAGCTATAAACGAAATTAAAAAAGTAATAATAGAAACAAACAAACTAACTAATGAGCCAACATGCGGGAAATGAAGAATGTCATATCCTACTGGGCCAGCCCAAAACAGGCTGGCTACAAGTGGAGATGAACAGTTTTTGAGAGGTATAGATATTTTTTACAAACTACACAAAGAATTTATTATACTTTTTGAAATAAATAAAAAATATCATCGACAAAATTTAAACTTGTGAATAGTATTTAAATAGCACAAACATTTATTAAATTTCTGACATTTTTTCATCTCCAACAACATTTTTTAATGCGGGATGTCCATTTTAAAAAATTAAACAAATTAATCTTTGGAATATATATGTTTAGAATAACTTGAAATATAAACGAAATTAAAAAATAAATAATAGAAACAAACTAACTAACTAATGAGCTATAAACGAAATTAAAAAAAGAAATAATAGAAACAAACAAACTAACTAATGAGCCAACATGCGGGAAATGAAGAATGTCATTTCCTACTGGGCCAGCCCAAAACAGGCTGGCTACAAGTGGGATATAGTCAGCCATGCTCACCATGGTGTGATCAGCGATTCCTATTTAGCGCGGTATTGAAGGATTAGAACCTGTGACCTCCTTGTTGAAGGTTGGCGGGGGGCTGGTGTTACCACCCGCCAACCAGCGCGAATGTGCTAACCTTTTAACCTATTCGTCTTTTATTCGTTCTTTTTTCCTTTTCCTTTTCTTGTTTGCATTTCCTATTTTCCTTTTTTGTTTTTTGTTTTTACTTTTGTTCCTGGCCCGATGAATTGTTTTGCAAATACCTGAACTCTTTTTTAAAAAAATTGATGAATTTTTTTTCTCAAAATCCTTGATTTTTTTTGAATTTTGATTAACTTTTTTTCAAATTTAATGGACTTTATTCAAAAGCTCTGAACATTTTTGAAAATCGATGAACTTCTGTCTAGAAGTGTTGAACTCTTTTCGAAATTGATGAAAAAAATCCAATTTCCAGTAAACTTGGGTTTTCAAATTTGATGATTTTTTCAAAATAGTTGAACCTTTTTTTTTCAAATTGGTGAACTCTTTTTTTTAAAGTTTGTGATATTTTTTCCAAAATCAATGAACAATTTTGAATCCATTTTTTTCTTTTTCAAGTTTTCCGTAGTTTTTTTAGTTTCTTTGTTTTTTTTAATGGTCAATCACACTCTACATGGCCGGCCCACGAGGAGGGGCGCTTCCGGCGCATGTTCCCCAAGTGGCACTGAAGGCGCCACATAGGAGCTCCCTGTGTGATTTGGGTATATGACATAAAAAATGGGAACTTGACCAAACGAGTGATTTGGATTGCAGGTGTTTTCTTTAGAGCTTTGGGTTGTGGATAGGTGGAATTTAAACTATAACGCAATGCCGCACTTGATGGTTGGGCCATGAGAGGGCTAAGCTATTGTATTAAGAAAATAAAGCCCTAAAGTTAAGCTCCAAATGCTCTAACAAGAAATAAAAAGGCATTGCAAAATCATTAGTTAAGGTTTATCCCTTGTAAAGATTACCCCCAAACTTCTCTAGTGGTGAAAAGTGGCCCAACGCATGTGCGCCACTTGTCGCAGTGAGAAAGTTTGGTAAGTTTACTCTCCCGCACGCGAGGGATGAGAAGTTAGTTGTTTGCGCTTTTTCTGTAAATGTTGAAAACCCGACGTCAGGTTTTTGTGTTTCTCAGCGAGCGCCCAAATTTTTCAAACTAAAATAGAAAAAATTGTCATGATGTTGCATAAGAATTTTCCATGTTCTAAAGTGAAAATTGTCATGAAGTAAAATTTATCACAAAAATTGTCATGCTACAACGAGTAATTGCCATGCATTCGATCTGGATCTTGAGACTCTTTTTTTCATATATTTGATTTTCAAAATGAAATATCTCGTGAATTGTGCGTTCAAATTACAAATCGTTTTCATCGTCGCATTCCTCATGCCGAGATATTCAAAGCTAGACCCCATGTTCATACGTTTCAACAAAAGAAGGAAATTGGTGCTCCCAAAGTGATCCAACCGCTCCCAAGCTATACTAACATGTGCTCCCAAGTGAACTAACATATACTCCCTCGATGGTGAAGCACACATGTGCTTTTACTCCATGCGGGAGCAAAGAAAGACGGAAACGATGAATAGAAAAGAAAACTGAGAAGAGCTGAAACATAAAAATTCAAAAATCAAAACAAAAAATTAAACAAAAAATTTGGAAATCGAGAAGTAACCAAAAACCAAAACCGGAAAAAAAAAGAGGAAATCGTCCCGGTGGGGGAAGCTTCCAACTCGCGACACGTGGCGCAACCGGGGCACACCATGTGAAGTTTCGGAGGGCCCCCACACCCTGGAAACTGCCCGCTACATGTCCCAACCAAGGGATACCCAATTAGTTGCCCCCAAAGCATTGAACTGTAGATGGAGTTGATGTACCTAGAATAACAAAGTCGATTCACCGTCATCATTGGGTCAATGCCATCTCCGAAAGGGAATGGCGTTATCCATGTGCTAGTGCTTTTTGTTTTGAAGTGAAAGAAAATGATGGGACGATGTTCACATTGTTGAAGATTTTGGTATATATATACCCTAGTACAAAGCTGTTTACAAGGAGTGGTAGTCAAACTATGATAACCGACTGTCGGGGGAAACGACACCTACGGGATCATGAGGAATCCATTTTGCTACGGTTGGCCGGCGCGGGGCTGTGGAAAGAGCGGGACTGATAGATCAACGCAGGGGAATTATCCAGATTCGGGCCGCAAGTGATGCGTAATACCCTACTCCTGCTGGTTTATGTTTATCTGGTGTTCTTGGACTAGCTACAAAGTGTGCAGGATCCAAAAAATCCGAATCCTCTCTCTGTACGTCGCGGGCCTTCTTTTATAGTCAAAGGGGCTGCCACAGTGGCACACAGAAGGTGGAAAGTTGTATAGTAGTCAAGTCTATCTCCTGGCGCCGTAGGACAAACGCATTTAATGCGCTGCCGACGTGCCCTTCTTGCTTTATCGGGGATGACAAGGCATGTAGTGCCACGCTAGCTGGCTGGCTGCTAAGTTGGTGCGGTGGCAGAGTCTTCATGAAGATCTGCATGCCACCACGCAGGTGCTTGCTGAGTTGGCCTAGAGGTCGCACGTCGCCACGCAGGTGCTCGCCTAGTTGGTGGGCTAGCAGCTATGTGGGAGAGGCGGTGGAGTCTTGAAAGGTGTGGGCCTGGCTGTGGCCCCACGGATGTCTTCGGCAAGGGCCTTGCCGGGGCCCCGGCAAGGGTCTAGCCGCATGATGTCTACTACGCAACCTTCTTCTTGTAGACGTTGTTGGGCCTCCAAGTGCACAGGTTTGTAGGACGGTAGCAAATTTCTCTCAAGTGGATGACCTAAGGTTTATCAATCTGTGGGAGGTGTAGGATGAAGATGGTCTCTCTCAAGCAACCCTGCAACCAAATAACAAAGAGTCTCTTGTGTCCCCAACACACCCAATCCAATGGTAAATTGTATAGGTGCACTAGTTCGGTGAAGAGATGGTGATACAAGTGTAATATGGATGGTAGATATATGTATTTGTAATCTGAAAATATAAAAACAGCATGGTAACTAAGTGAGCGTAAACGGTAATGCAATGCGTTGAAACAAGGCCTAGGGTTCATACTTTCACTAGTGCAAGTTCTCTCAACAATAATAACATAATTGTATCATATAACTATCCCTCAAGATGCAACAAAGAGTGTGAGAACCTGGAATTAACTTCCAGATCCTCCTGTGTACATTTGTCAACCCCAGGATCATTGTTGACAACACAGTGAAATGATATCATTGCAGAATACGTAAAAACATTACAAGTAGTATATTTGTCACAAGACATACCTAGTGAGATGTCTCATGACATTTACAATCAGAAAACAGCGGAAAGTAAAATGCGTAGTGACTCCATCTCAGCCACAGGCAGTCGATGTAGTCCACGTGACCTCACTCCTACAGATCGCCATAGTAGTCGTAGTCATCACCTTCGTCTTCATGGAACTCTGTTGTCAACAAAATTATTGCCATGAGTACATTACGTACTCAACATGCCTCCCACGGGGAAGGACCTAATAGCTACATGTGGCTTCAAAGGAAGGCTATAAGGCTCATTTGCCTAAAGCTAATTTTGTTTAACAAATAAAGTACTTGGATGAAAGCAGTTTTAGATGAAAACATGTTTTATCTCTAGAATAACTTTCATCAAGTAAGGATCCTCGATCAACTCACGTCCTTCACAGGTTTCAAGAATAGGGGCAAAGAGGGAATAAGCAAGACAGGTCCTATACGTCAAGAAAGATTCATGTGTTGTCCATGACCGTGGACACGGCTATTCGAATAGTTTTACACTCTGCAGAGGTCGTACACTTTACCCACACAACACAATCCCGACTTGTTGCCACCAGTGGTCGCTGGTATAGTACTCCATTTGGTGTACCGGCAGGGGGATTGTGACGAGGTCTTTGGACTAGATCCCCCAAATATGTGACATGCCCACCGGGTCTGGCGCACGGAACTGAGAGTACGTCCTCAAACCGGTCCCCCCATCTGTGCCGAGGATACTCCTCGCAAGGCAGCTATCCCATCTGCGGTACGGCGACATCGACACCTAAGGCTGACTAGCTTACTTGACCAAGCCAGTGCCCATATAGCATGTGGCTGTACTGTTATCACAATCTTCAAATTCAAGACTTATTAGGCCTTATGCGGCACGGACGACTGATTGCCCCCTTCAACTCGTGAAGGGCGGCCAATCGCTCCTTCAATCCTTGATTCAGCTGTCGCCCGCACCAGTATTCAGATGGTAAGTTTCACCCAGAGTAGAAGAGGATAGAGAAGGTCAACAAGGGCCAACAGGCCTAGCTCAGCGTTAAGTTTTCAACTGTCAATGACTCAGAGGTCATTCAACAAAGAACCTATAGGGTGATAAGCATGGCTAAGCATTTCTACTCTACCGGAATCATATACTTCTACTCAGGTGTCAAGTAATTAGGCGACAAGCGGATCAAGGTAATGTGTCAATCGACATGCTAGCTACGGGAATTAAAATAGCATGCACATAGTAACAATAAACTCAATGCAATTTTATAAACCATAGGATAAGTATGATCAAAGAAGGAGGCATGCCTTCGTTGTTGAGTCCTTCAGTAAACTGGTTACGTCCATGTGCAACATCGTCGTCACTCCCTACTTGTCGTAACGATAGCAAAAGGCAAACCATAAATACCAAAGCAAAAGTAAATCCAAATAACATCCAAAACAATTAAGAGTGGATGGATAGAAATATATTGATCAGATGAAGATTCTGAAATGAGGTAGCGCGATTGGGATGTAAGAGAGATGATTCAATGAAGTGACAGAGTTAGGTTGAAATGGCTAAGGGAGGCTTTGCGATCAAGACCAACGATCTAGTATGAACTATGCTACTAACCAGTAGTAGTGCCCACTACACATCTTGGCTAACTCTACATGAAACAAGTATATAACAAACACAATGGCATCCACACATATGAAATGGAACCATCCTGTGCATTTAACTAAATGATCACCACATGGAATGGAAAGGTAAGAGTTAACTACAAATAAATATTTAGATAGAATCTAAATATTTGTAATGGTCAACAGTAGCCAAACATGCATATACATCAACTATAATAACTCAAAGCAAGTGTTCCCTAAGACAACCAAACCAACATTACAAACCATAGTACTTACGGAATGAAACAACATACAACACACATGAATTGAGTTGGATCTATGTCCAGTCCTAAAGCAATGCTAAACTATATAGACCCAATATAACAACAACACACACAAGTCAACTAATATAAATGAACTAACAACACAAGCATCAAACATACGAGTTATCAAGAGAAGGTAATAAACTAAGACATGGTCTTATTACTAAAGAATGACTAATACCAATAACCACTAGCGATTATAATATCACCACAACACAACTCAACTAACATGACATATGACTCGTCCTAAGTATATGAGTCATATCAACAAGTATTAAAACACTCATAAGACTAAGATGTAACGAAGTTAAACATCTATAAGGAAGAATTAGACTAAGCAACTATAACACACAAACATCATAAGAGATGAAAGATTAATTGCATGAAATATATCTAGGCATATCATAATGCAATAGTAAGGTAAAGAAAATATATCAAATGCTAGGCATACAACAATGCAATAACAAGATAAACTAATATGATGTGTAAACATGGATGGTCATCACACAAGATACCACACTACGGTACCAATACATTACAATGCAACACCCAACTTAGTTTATATCGACTAACATAAATAGAAAGCATGGAAATAGGACACAACTCTATGAGAGTAGTTGACACGCATCAACATGGAAGCATGAAGTAGCACATAACAATTGTTCTTTATAACATGCAACCACATTGACACATCATACAAAGCATGTAGGCAAATTAGAGAACCAGAACATGACATCAAGCAATGTACTATACTAGCATGAGCAACAAAATGACATGTATTACCTATCTAGTACAACTCACACTTGCAACGACATAGGATACAAAATTACGCATGATATCATCAAACTACTATCATGTATATCTACCAAGTAAAGTATAACTAAAAGTGTGAACATAAGATAAAAACTAGCAACAATATAAATATAAAATATGAACCAACTAGGTAATCTAGGATGGTGAGATCTAGAAAACAAGAGGAACAACTACACCCTAATGTGTTATGCAACAGGGAACTATACTGGATTTGTTCTAGGGTAACATAACACTTCATTTGACATCTAGAACCTAGCATAAAGAAAATTATGCAACATGTATTACAAGTAAATACACATATGTCATAGACATAGCATGATTCTAGTCTATCAGCACATGTGCAACATGGCATAGAATTATCTATACAACAAACCTAAGGTATAGTCATGCTAAACAAAAACTAAAGAATCAATCATTAATTCTTCCACAATTAGATAAATAAAAATAACTCCTAAAACAATTCTAAAAAATTATAAACATGACGAACATTCACCAAAAATTATACGCACATATAACACATGACTACAAAATGATATTTTGTAACTCATACAAAATCTATATTTAATAAACAAAATACTAAACATGACAATCATTCATAGAAATCAATACACAAGCATAAAATAACCCTATACTAAGTAACACAAACTATCGACTCGACTCGATACGTATAACTAAAACAAGAGTAAAACAAATCTAGTAATCATATGTAAATACTACGATTGTGAAATAATTAGGAATGACTCCTAGGCATATCACGAACATATAAAAATTAACATATCAATTGTAAAGTTTCACCGAACACAAAACACACTTGGATTCTATACAAGACGACTAAGATAAAATATAAAGTATAACACGCTTGACCAAACTAACAATCTAACTTCACCACGATGTCATCATGTCCATAAGAAGCGTTTCACCTATTGGGCACGAGATCATCCGGTAAACAAATATGACAGAAAGGTGACCATGCCATTCGGATGGCCTCTATTCACGCATCGCCGCAAGCAACGACATAGATGGGTTGCATAGTGATGTCTAGGAGATGCACCGTACGATGTTGAACAAGTGTACAAAAGGAATTGAAGAGTGACTCACTGGGTTTGACGAACGATGAGATGAACCCGACGTACGGAGTCGAAGAGTTGTGCAAAAAATCACATGTGGTTAATCAACGGTGTGGAAGAAGATGTTGGCGTGCTCCTGCGTGCGAGACGAGGAAGATAACATGGATGAAGTCATCGGACAGGTCCTCGTGATAGCGGCAGTGATCCCAAGTGGTGGCAGCGGCACGCCTGGGTCGTGTGCGCGACCAACTACTACCATAGGCTAGAATTATTGTCTAGGAGGTAGGTTAGATAGGATAAAGTACACGTGCAAAAGGAATTGGACAGAAACTCATCGGGCGCGACGAATCGATCCGGCGAATTCAATGAACAGTGTAGACGAACATGCTGAATTCTTCGCATGTTATCGACGGGACTTGTTCCTTCTTTCCTGAATGGAACCATGGTGTGCAGGGGAACCTTCTGGCGCAAGGGCACTGATGGAGATGGTGTACACCACCGGGAATGAGCACCGGCGTCCATGGAGCAGCAGTAGTTCGAGGAGAGTTCTTGGGCAGAAGAGGATGGGAGAGGGCGTGAGGACTGATGGGAATGAGAGAGGAGATCGTGGAGGACGTCTAGTCATCTTCAAAACTGAAAACGATTGAGATTTATGGTAGTTGAGAGGAGGGCAGAAGAGTGGATGTACGTTTCTTCTTCTCTGTGATGTGTGCGCGTACGTGTGGGTGGAGAAATAAGAAGCTCTTGCGGTGGAAGAGGAAGTGGAGGCGCATAATAAGCCTCTCCATTTTGGAAACCGATGGATTTATGAAATTAAGGAGGGCAGGAAATTCCTTGTGTCCTTTCCTTTCCTACATGTACGTGACCGTTGATGTTTCCTCTTTCCTTTGAGTTGTTGTGAACCTACAAAGAAAGGAGAAGAGGGGTTCGCGCGGGAGAGATGGGCCAGTTTGGCCTAGAGGGATGGGTTGCCACAGCCCAACATAGTGAGCAAGAAATAAAAATGGGCATGGCCCAATCGGGCGAAAGAAAATGAGAAAAGAAAGAAATCAGATTGTACCTTGAAAAATTATGACCAGGGTTTGATAGAGAGAATAAGTAATCAGAAATTGATTTTCCTTCTAGAAAAGGAAAATCTAGGAAGGAATTAAAGTTGGAGCAATAGCAAACAACTTATAAAAATTGTGACGCATAATTTAATATGTCAAAGGCAATAAAATAAACCCAAATACAAGAGAAGAACAAAACTACAATTTTAATTTAGGTTGGTATTAGTTCAAATTAAATCCTTCAAATTATAAAAGTCCAATTTAAGCTTTCTTAACAAATAAAACAAATGAAATTTTCTCGCCCTGATTTTTGGAAAGAAAAAAAATCTTAAACATTCCGAGAATCAGGATGTTACAGATCTAACCCCCTTAAAAGAAATCTCGTCCCCGAGATTCAGTCTGACTAAAGAAAATGGGTTTGGCTAAGCTTCGTCTTCGACACACATCTTCTCATAAACTTGTAGAACCATGATCGATTCTGAACTTGGCAACATACAACTTTGGTGTCTTGGTTGGAGATGGTTTGATTGGCGATGCTATCTCTAGCTTGCTCCAATATTGGAATAGTCCTTCGGTCTTGGCGATGGTAATCCGATAGCTTCTCTGAGTGGTTGACATTCTTCAGTCTTTCTCTTCTTCTGTAGGCCAAGCATTGGTGTAGATAGACTCACTGATCCCTGTTCAGGTTGAACTTATAGTAGGTGTAGTGAAGGTCTTCAAATCTTCGTATTCTTTGCAAATGAAGGTCTTCTTGATCTCGCCATAAATCACCATCAACTACCCCCCTTAAAAGAGGTTTTCCATAGGGTTACTTTCATAATAAATCCGCAAGTGGGTTGTTGCAACTTTGTTCATCTCAAGGTGACCTCTAGGGTTTATAGAGAAAAGGGAAAGAACATAAGAGGAGTAAAAGAATCCTAAACAAGGTGGAGATACCCCAGAAGATAAACAAAAGATAACACCCAGATAATCATGAAGCTATCCAAATAAAACTCAAAAGCAACTCTTTTTGGCAAATAGGGTTTTAGTATGACTACATAGAAAAATGCCAGAAGAAAAATATGCAGACGATACTCACACAAAAAGTTTTGCGTCTACTAGCTACAAGTCCTACCACTACATGGGTATTAACCAACCTAATCCTATATGGCTGGTCACAATAAATCTTGGGGCTAATCTTCGACATTGACAATTGGATCATGATTGATGGTTGTTGCTTTCTTGAGGTCTTGAAGTGTCTTCTCTTGGAAAAATGTTGCTACTCAAAGCTCCAGGGGTTGAAGTTATCTTGAAATTCTTGGCACATTGTGTGAATCTTCTGACTTTTCAACACCAAGGGTAGGGAAAAGGGTTTCACATACTACAAAGAGGATGGTAGAGAAGTAGAGTTTAAATTTCAACTGAATAAGATGAGATGACAATAGCCATAGTGAAGGAGAAGAGTACGAGAATGATCCTTTTCAAAATAGTTTTTCTTAGTCCCTAAGGCTTTTCATTTCTAACTAAGGCCACGCGACTAGGTCGACATCGGCTCTGATACCACTTCTGTGAGAACCTGGAATTAACTTCCAGACCCTCCTGTGTATATTTGTCAACCCCAGGATCATTGTTGACAACACAGTGAAATGATATCATTGCAGAATACGTAAAAACATTACAAGTAGTATATTTGTCACAAGACATACCTAGTGAGATGTCTCATGACATTTACAATCAGAAAACAGCGGAAAGTAAAATGCGTAGTGACTCCATCTCAGCCACAGGCAGTCGATGTAGTCCACGTGACATCACTCCTACAGATCGCCATAGTAGTCGTAGTCATCACCTTCGTCTTCATGGAACTCTGTTGTCAACAAAATTATTGCCATGAGTACATTACGTACTCAACATGCCTCCCACGGGGAAGGACCTAATAGCTACATGTGGCTTCCAAGGAAGGCTGTAAGGCTCATTTGCGTAAAGCTAATTTTGTTTAACAAATAAAGTACTTGGATGAAAGCAGTTTCAGATGAAAACATGTTTTATCTCCAGAATAACTTTCATCAAGTAATGATCCTCGATCAACTCACGTCCTTCACAGGTTTCAAGAATAGGGGCAAAGAGGGAATAAGCAAGACAGGTTCTGTACATCAAGAAAGATTCATGTGTTGTCCATGACCGTGGACACGACTATTCGAATAGTTTTACACTTTGCAGAGGTCGTACACTTTACCCACGCGACACAATCCTGACTTGTTGCCACCAGTGGTCGCTAGTATAGTACTCCATTTGGTGTACTGGCAGGGGGATTGTGACGAGGTCTTTGGACTAGATCCCCCAAAGATGTGACATGCCCACCGGGTCTGGCGCACGGAACTGAGAGTACGTCCTCAAACCGGTCCCCCCATCTGTGCCGAGGATACTCCACGCAAGGCAGCTATCCCATCTGCGGTACGGCGACATCGACACCTAAGGCTGACTAGCTTACTTGACCAAGCCAGTGCCCATATAGCATGTGGCTGTACTGTTATCACAATCTTCAAATCCAAGACTTATTAGGCCTTATGCGGCACGGACGACTGATTGCCCCCTTCAACTCGTGAAGGGCGGCCAATCGCTCCTTCAATCCTTGATTCAGCTGTCGCCCGCACCAGTATTCAGATGGTAAGTTTCACCCAGAGTACAAGAGGATAGAGAAGGTCAACAAGGGCCAACAGGCCTAGCTCAGCGTTAAGTTTTCAATTGTCAATGACTCAGAGGTCATTCAACAAAGAACCTATAGGGTGATAAGCATGGCTAAGCATTTCTACTCTACCGGAATCATATACTTCTACTCAGGTGTCAAGTAATTAGGCGACAAGCGGATCAAGGTAATGTGTCAATCGACATGCTAGCTACGGGAATTAAAATAGCATGCACATAGTAACAATAAACTCAATGCAATTTTATAAACCATAGGATAAGTATGATCAAAGAAGGAGGCATGCCTTCGTTGTTGAGTCCTTCAGTAAACTGGTTACGTCCATGTGCAACATCGTCGTCACTCCCTACTCGTCGTAACGATAGCAAAAGGCAAACCATAAATACCAAAGCAAAAGTAAATCCAAATAACATCCAAAACAATTAAGAGTGGATGGATAGAAATATATTGATCAGATGAAGATTCTGAAATGAGGTAGCGCGATTGGGATGTAAGAGAGATGATTCAATGAAGTGACAGGGTTAGGTTGAAATGGCTAAGGGAGGCTTTGCGATCAAGACCAACGATCTAGTATGAACTATGCTACTAACCAGTAGTAGTGCCCACTACACATCTTGGCTAACTCTACATGAAACAAGTATATAACAAACACAATGGCATCCACACATATGAAATGGAACCATCCTGTGCATTTAACTAAATGATCACCACATGGAATGGAAAGGTAAGAGTTAACTACAAATAAATATTTAGATAGAATCTAAATATTTGTAATGGTCAACAGTAGCCAAACATGCATATACATCAACTATAATAACTCAAAGCAAGTGTTCCCTAAGACAACCAAACCAACATTACAAACCATAGTACTTAAGGAATGAAACAACATACAACACACATGAATTGAGTTGGATCTATGTCCAGTCCTAAAGCAATGCTAAACTATATATACCCAATATAACAACAACACACACAAGTCAACTAATATAAATAAACTAACAACACAAGCATCAAACATACGAGTTATCAAGAGAAGGTAATAAACTAAGACATGGTCTTATTACTAAAGAATGACTAATACCAATAACCACTAGCGATTATAATATCACCACAACACAACTCAACTAACATGACATATGACTCATCCTAAGTATATGAGTCATATCAACAAGTATTAAAACACTCATAAGACTAAGATGTAACGAAGTTAAACATCTATAAGGAAGAATTAGACTAAGCAACTATAACACACACAACATCATAAGAGATGAAAGATTAATTGCATGAAATATGTCTAGGCATATCATAATGCAATAGTAAGGTAAAGAAAATATATCAAATGCTAGGCATACAACAATGCAATAACAAGATAAACTAATATGATGTGTAAACATGGATGGTCATCACACAAGATACCACACTACGGTACCAATACATTACAATGCAACACCCAACTTAGTTTATATCGACTAACATAAATAGAAAGCATGGAAATAGGACACAACTCTATGAGAGTAGTTGACACGCATCAACATGGAAGCATGAAGTAGCACATAACAATTGTTCTTTATAACATGCAACCACATTGACACATCATACAAAGCATGTAGGCAAATTAGAGAACCAGAACATGACATCAAGCAATGTACTATACTAGCATGAGCAACAAAATGACATGTATTACCTATCTAGTACAACTCACACTTGCAACGACATAGGATACAAAATTACGCATGATATCATCAAACTACTATCATGTATATCTACCCAGTAAAGTATAACTAAAAGTGTGAACATAAGATAAAAACTAGCAACAATATAAATATAAAATATGAACCAACTAGGTAATCTAGGATGGTGAGATCTAGAAAACAAGAGGAACAACTACACCCTAATGTGTTATGCAATAGGGAACTATACTGGATTTGTTCTAGGGTAACATAACACTTCATTTGACATCTAGAACCTAGCATAAAGAAAATTATGCAACATGTATTACAAGTAAATACACATATGTCATAGACATAGCATGATTCTAGTCTATCAGCACATGTGCAATATGGCATAGAATTATCTATACAACAAACCTAAGGTATAGTCATGCTAAACAAAAACTAAAGAATCAATCATTAATTCTTCCACAATTAGATAAATAAAAATAACTCCTAAAACAATTTTAAAAATTATAAACATGACGAACATTCCCCAAAAATTATACGCACATATAACACATGACTACAAAATGATATTTTGTAACTCATGCAAAATCTATATTTAATAAACAAAATACTAAACATGACAATCATTCATAGAAATCAATACACAAGCATAAAATAACCCTATACTAAGTAACACAAACTATCGAGCCGACTCGATACGTATAACTAAAACAAGAGTAAAACAAATCTAGTAATCATATGTAAATACTACGATTGTGAAATAATTAGAATGACTCCTAGGCATATCACGACCATATAAAAATTAATATATCAATTGTAAAGTTTCACCGAACACAAAACACACTTGGATTCTATACAAGACGACTAAGATAAAATATAAAGTATAACACGCTTGACCAAACTAACAATCTAACTTCACCACGATGTCATCATGTCCATAAGAAGCGTTTCACCTATTGGGCACGAGATCGTCCGGTAAACAAATATGACAGAAAGGTGACCATGCCATTCGGATGTCCTCTATTCCCGCATCGCCGCAAGCAACGACATAGATGGGTTGCATAGTGATGTCTAGGAGATGCACCGTACGATGTTGAACAAGTGTACAAAAGGAATTGAAGAGTAGCTCACCGGGTTTGACGAACGATGAGATGAACCCGACGTACGGAGTCGAAGAGTTGTGCAAAAATCACGTGTGGTTAATCAACGGTGTGGAAGAAGATGTTGGCGTGCTCCTGTGTGCGAGACGAGGAAGATAACATGGATGAAGTCATCGGACAGGTCCTCATGATAGCGGCAGTGATCCCAAGTGGTGGCAGCGGCACGCCTCGGTCGTGTGCGCGACCAACTACTACCATAGGCTAGAATTATTGTCTAGGAGGTAGGTTAGATAGGATAAAGTACACGTGCAAAAGGAATTGGACAGAAACTCACCGGGCGCGACGAATCGATCCGGCGAATTCAATGAACAGTGTAGACGAACATGCTAAATTCTTCGCGTGTGATCGACGGGACTTGTTCCTTCTTTCCTGAATGGAACCATGGTGTGCAGGGGAACCTTCTGGCGCAAGGGCACTGATGGAGATGGTGTACACCACCGGGAATGAGCACCGGCGTCCATGGAGCAGCAGTAGTTCGAGGAGAGTTCTTGGGCAGAAGAGGATGGGAGAGGGCGTGAGGACTGATGGGAATGAGAGAGGAGATCGTGGAGGACGTCTAGTCATCTTCAAAACTGAAAACGATTGAGATTTATGATAGTTGAGAGGAGGGCAGAAGAGTGGATGTACATTTCTTCTTCTCTGTGATGTGTGCGCGTACGTGTGGGTGGAGAAAGAAGAAGCTCTTGCGGTGGAAGAGGAAGTGGAGGCGCATAATAAGCCTCTCCGTTTTGGAAACCGATGGATTTATGGAATTAAGGAGGGCAGGAAATTCCTTGTGTCCTTTCCTTTCCTACATGTACGTGACCGTTGATGTTTCCTCTTTCCTTTGAGTTGTTGTGAACGTACAAAGAACGGAGAAGAGGGGTTCGCGCGGGAGAGATGGGCCAGTTTGGCCTAGAGGGATGGGTTGCCATAGTGGCGGAGCCAGCTCCCAGCTACCCGGGGCAGCTGCCCGGGCTCTGCCACTGACTCTTGCTTAAATGATAGCAGTAAATGTACGGCTAAGCATCATTTGTAGGGGCAACCAAGTCATAAACTAGAGCGTAGTGTATTTTGCCCCGGCTCCCTGGTTGAGCTGGCTCCGCCACTGGGTTGCCACAGCCCAACATAGTGAGCAAGAAATAAAAATGGGCATGGCCCAATCGGGCGAAAGAAAATGAGAAAAGAAAGAAATCAGATTGTACCTTGGAAAATTATGACCAGGGTTTGATAGAGAGAATAAGTAATCAGAAATTGATTTTCCTTCTAGAAAAGAAAAATCTAGGAAGGAATTAAAGTTGGAGCAATAGCAAACAACTTATAAAAATTGTGACGCATAATTTAATATGTCAGAGGCAATAAAATAAACCCAACTACAAGAGAAGAACAAAACTACAATTTTAATTTAGGTTGGTATTAGTTCAAATTAAATCCTTCAAATTATAAAAGTCCAATTTAAGCTTTCTTAACAAATAAAACAAATGAAATTTTCTCGCCCTGATTTTTGGAAAGAAAAAAAATCTTAAACATTCCGAGAATCAGGATGTTACAAAGAGTCACTCCAAAGTCACTAATAGAGGAGAACAAATGAAGAGATTATTGTAGGGTACGAAACCACCTCAAAGTTATTCTTTCGGATCGATCTATCATAGAGTTCGTACTAGAATAACACCTTAAGACACAAATCAACCAAAACCCCAATGTCACCTAGATAATCCAATGTCACCTCAAGTATCCGTGGGTATGATTATACGATATGCATCAAACAATCTCAGATTCATCTATTCAACCAACAAATAGAACTTCAAAGAGTGCCCCAAAGTTTCTACCGGAGAGTCAAGACGAAAACGTGTGCCAACCCCTATGCATAAATTCACGAGCGGAACCCGCAAGTTGATCACCAAAACATACATCAAGTGGATCACGTGAATATCCCATTGTCATCACAGATAAGCACATGCAAGACATACATCAAGTGTTCTCAAATCCTTAAAGGCTCAATCCGATAAGACAACTTCAAAGGGTAAACTCAATCCATTACAAGAGAGTAGAGGGGGAGAAACATCATAAGATCCAACTATAATAGCAAAGCTCGCAGTACATCAAGACCGTACCATCTCAAGAACATGAGAGAGAGAGAGATCAAACACATAGCTACTGGTACATACCCTCACCCCCGAGGGTGAACTACTCCCTCCTCGTCATGGAGAGCACCGGGATGATGAAGATGGCCACCTGTGAGGGTTCCCCCCTCCGGCAGGGTGCCGGAACAGGGTCCCGGTTGGTTTTTGGTGGCTACAGAGGCTTGCGGCGGCGGAACTCCTGATCTATTCTGCTCTCTGATGTTTATAGGGTATATGGACATATATAGGCGAAAGAAGTCGGCCAGGGGAGCCACGAGGGGCCCACGAGGGTGGGGGTGCACCCAGGGGGTAGGGCGCGCCTCCCTGCCTCGTGGCTTCCTCGAAGCTTCCCTAACGTCTACTTTAAGTCTCCTGGATTGCTTCCGTTCCAAAAATAACTCTCCCAAAGGTTTCATTCCGTTTGGACTTTGTTTGATATTCCTTTTCTTCGAAACACTGAAATAGGCAAGAAAACAACAATTTGGGCTGGGCCTCCGGTTAATAGGTTAGTCCCAAAAATAATATAAAAGTGTTTAGTAAAGCCCATAAACATCCAAAACAGATAATATAATAGCATGAATACTTCATAAATTATAGATACGTTGGAGACGTATCAGCATCCCCAAGCTTAATTCCTGCTCGTCCTCGAGTAGGTAAATGATAAAAGAAATAATTTATGAAGTGTGAATGCTAGCAGGTGCACAAGTTTGATCAATGATAATTTCAATCACCTTTTCTAGCATCATTATATATCATAATACTAGCTCAACTCATAAAACTTTTCATGATCAAGTGACAAACTATTCACATTTTAGTATAGATCATAAACTTTCTTGAAAACTAACAAACCATGTTATTAGTCATCAAACAATTACAATTCATCTTATTTTCAGGAAGAGTCTATGTCAGAGCTTTGATTCAGCAAACTTCACATACTCAACTATCATTTAGTCTTTCACAATTGCTAACACTCACGCGATATTTATGGGTTCAAAGTTTTAATCAGACATAGAGAAATATATGGGCTTATAGATTCGCCTCCCAACCTTTTACCTCAAGGGTAATGTCAACAATAATAGTTCATGATGCCTCATCCAATTGGATATATATATATATATATATATATATATATATATATATATATATATATATATATATATATATATATATATATATATATCAGGATCTTTCCAACACTATGTGCTTGCCAAAGGAAAGGTGAAGATCACCATGACTCTTACATAAGGTATAAGACAAGAATAAAAGATAGGCCCTTCGCAGAGGGAAGCAGAGGTTGTCATGCGCTTTTATAGTTGGATGCACAAAATCTTAATGCGGAAGAACGTCACTTTATATTGCCACTTGTGATAGGGACCTTTATTATGCAGTCCGTCGCTTTTATTGCTTACACATCACAAGATCGTATAAAGCTTATTTTATCCACACTAATAGACCATACATATTTAGAGAGCAATTTTTATTGCATGCACCGATAACAACTTACTTGAAGGATCTTACTCAATCCATAGGTAGGTATGGTGGACTCTCATGGCAATACTGGTTTAAGGGATGTTTGGAAGCCCAAGTAGTATCTCTACTTGGCGCAAAGAATTTGGCTAGCATGAGGGGAAAAGTCAAGCTCAACATGTTGAATGATCCATGACAATATACTTTATTTCGGATATAAGAAAACATAAACCATTACGTTGTCTTCCTTGTCCAACATCAACCTTTTAGCATGTCATATTTTAATGAGTGCTCACAATCATAAAAGATGTCCAAGATAGTGTATTTATATGTGAGATCTTTCTTCCCTCAATATTCTTTCATGAATTGCTCAAGTGACCAATACAATGTTTGCTAACCTTCAATAAATTTACCACCTCTACTTCTTATATATGAAGTCATTACTCCCCATGGGATAAGCATATGAAACATATATAATTTCTGATTTATGATATTTGCTCATTCAACTATTTACTCATAGGATATAAGTGAAGCACATGAGTAAATGACAAACTACTCCAAAAAGATATAAGTGAAGATCAATGAGTAGTTAAATAATTATGTAGCTATGTGAAGACTCTCTCTCGTATAAGAATTTCAGATATTGATATTTTATTCAAACAACAAGCAAAACAAAATAAAATGACATTCTAATAATAGCAAACATCACGTGAAGAAGCAAAAACTTATGATCAACCAAAACTAACCGATAGTTATTGAAGAAGAAAGGTGGGATGCCAACCGGGACATCACCAAGCTTAGACGCTTGAGACTTATTGAAATATTATCTTGGGATGCCTTGGGCATCCCCAAGCTTGAGCTTTTGTGTCTCCTTAATTCCTCTCATATCACGGTCTCCCTAAATCTCAAAAGCTTCATCCGCACAAAACTCAACAAGGACTCGTGAGATAAGTTAGTATAAACCAATGCAAAAACCTTATCATACTCTTCTGTAGCAAATCACTAAAATTATTATTCAACATTGCATACTAAATGCTTCTGCATATTTAATAGTCCTATCCTCAAATAGAATCATTAAACAAGAAAACATATGCAAACAATGCAAACATAACAGCAATCTGCCTAAACAGGACAATCTGTAAAGAATGCAGCAAGATCCATACTTGCCTAGCTCCAAAAATTATGAAATAAAATTCCCACTGTGGTAAATTTATCAGTGCTTATTATTCAAAATGTTTCAACATTTTATCACATTCTGACTTTTCTAGGGAATTTTTGCAACAGCGGTAAACTTTCTGTTTTCAAACAGCAACATGAACACTTGTAAAATAGGCATAGTAAAGGCCATCAATGCCACTTTTATTGAAATAAAAGATGCAAAACATTTTTCTAAATAACAGCAAGCAAATCCTAACAAAATAAATTGACGCTCCAAGCAAAACACATATCATGTGGTGAATAAAAATATAGCTCCAAGTAAAGTTACCGATGAACGAAGACGAAAGAGGGGATGCCTTCCGGGGCATCCCCAAGCTTAAGCTCTCGGTTGTCCTTGAATATTACCTTGTGGTGCCTTGGGAATCCCCAAGCTTAGGCTCTTTTCACTCCTAGTCCATTGAACCTTTACCCAAAACTTGAAAACTTCACAACACAAAACTTAACAGAAAACTCGTAAGCTCCGTTAGTATAAGAAAATAAATCACCACTTAGGTACTATTGTGAACTCATTCTAAATTAATATTGGTGTAACATCTACTGTATTACAACTTCTCTATGGTTCATACCCTCCGATACTACTCATATATTCATCAAAATAAGCAAACAACACGTAGAAAACAGAATCTGTCAAAAACAGAACAGTCTGTAATAATGTGTATCAAACGTATACTTCTGGAACTCCAAAAATTCTGAAATAAATTTGTGGACGTGAGTAATTTATCTATTAATCATCTGCAAAAAGAATCAACTAAATAGCACTATCCAGTAAGAAGTTGTATCCAATCTCGTGAGCTAAAGTTTCTGTTTTTTTACAGCAAGATCAAAAAGACTTCACCCAAGTCTTCCCAAAGGTTCTACTTGCCACAAACACTAATTAAAACATCAAAACACATCTAACCAGAGTCTAGATGAATTATTTATTACTAAACAGAACCAAAAAGCAAGAAACAAAAATAAAATTGGGTTGCCTCCCAACAAGCGCTATCGTTTAACGCCTATGCTCACATAAAAGATAAGAATTAAAGCATAAAGAGAGCATCATGAAGAATATGAATAGCACATTTAAGTCTAACCCACTTCCTATGCATTGGGATTTTGTGAGCAAATAACATATGGGAACAATAATCAACTAGCATAGGAAGGCAAAACAAGCATAACTTCAAAACATTAAGGACATAAAGAGGAAACTTGATATTATTGCAATTCCTACAAGCATATGTTCCTCCCTCATAATAATTTTAAGTAGCATCATGAATGAATTCAAAAATATAACCATCACATAAAGCATTCTTTTCATTATCTACAAGCATAGAATTTTTATTACTCTCCATATAAGCAATTTTCTTCTCATGAATAGTAGTGGGAGCAAACTCAACAAAATAACTATCATGTGAGGCATAATCCAATTGAAAATTAAAATCATGATGACAAGTTTCATGGTTATCATTATTCTTAATAGCATACAAGTCATAACAATAATCATCATAGATAGCAACTTTGTTCTCATAATCAATTGGAACCTCTTCCGAAATAGTGGATTCATCACTAAATAAAGTCATGACCTCTCCAAATCCACTTTCATAAATATTGTAAGATTCAACACCCTCCAAAATAGTGGGATCATTACTTCCTAAAGTTGACACTCTTCCAAACCCACTTTCATCAATATAACCATAATAAATAGGAGGCATGCTATCATCACAATAAATTTACTCATCAAAACTTGGGGGACAAAACATATCATCTTCATCAAACATAGCACCCCCAAGATTGTGGCTTTGCATATCATTAGCATCATGGGTATTCAAAGAATTCATACTAACAACATTGCAATCATGCTCATCATTCACATATTTTATGCCAAGCATTCTATGTAATTCTTCTTCTAGTACTTGAGCACAATTTTCCTTCCCATCATTTTCATGAAAGACATTAAAAAGATGAAGCATATGAGGCACTCTTAATTCCATTTTTTGTAGTTTTCTTTTATAGACTAAACTAGTGATAAAACAAGAAACTAAAATATTCGATTGCAAGATCTAAAGATATACCTTCAAGCACTCACCTCCCCGGCAACGCGCCAGAAACTGCTTGATGTCTACTACGCAACCTTCTTCTTGTAGATGTTGTTGGGCCTCCAAGTGCAGAGGTTTGTAGGACAGTAGCAAATTTCCCTCAAGTGGATGACCTAAGGTTTATCAATCCGTGGGAGGTGTAGGATGAAGATGGTCTCTCTCAAGCAACCCTGCAACCAAATAACAAAGAGTCTCTTGTGTCCCCAACACACCCAATACACTGGTAAATTGTATAGGTGCACTAGTTCGGCGAAGAGATGGTGATACAAGTGCAATATGGATGGTAGATATAGGTATTTGTAATATGAAAATATAAAAACAGCAAGGTAACTAATGATAAAAGTGAGCGTAAACGGTAATGCAATGCGTTGAAACAAGGCCTAGGGTTCATACTTTCACTAGTGCAAGTTCTCTCAACAATAATAACATAATTGGATCATATAACTATCCCTCAACATGCAACAAAGAGTCACTCCAAAGTCGCTAATAGAGGATAACAAACGAACATATTATTGTTGGGTACGAAACCACCTCAAAGTTATTCTTTCGGATCGATCTATCATAGAGTTTGTACTAGAATAACACCTTAAGACACAAATCAACCAAAACCCTAATGTCACCTAGATACTCCAATGTCACCTCAAGTATTTGTGGGTATGATTATACGATATGCATCAAACAATCTCAGATTCATATATTCAACCAACACATAGAACTTCAAAGAGTGCCCCAAAGTTTCTACCGGAGAGTCAAGACGAAAACGTGTGCCAACCCCTATGCATAAGTTCACGAGCGGAACCCGCATGTTGATCACAAAAAAATACATCAAGTGGATCATGTGAATATCCCATTGTCACCACATATAAGCACATGCAAGACATACATCAAGTGTTCTCAAATCCTTAAAGACTCAATCCGATAAGACAACTTCAAAGGGAAAACTCAATCCATTACAAGAGAGTAGAGGGGGAGAAACATCATAAGATCCAACTATAATAGCAAAGCTCGCAGTACATCAAGACCGTACCATCTCAAGAACACGAGAGAGAGAGAGAGAGAGAGAGAGAGAGAGAGAGAGAGATCAGACATATAGCTACTGGTACATACCCTCAGCCCCGAGGGTGAACTACTCCCTCCTCATCATGGAGAGCGTTGGGATGATGGAGATGGCCACCAGTGAGGGTTCCCCCCTCCGGCAGGGTGTCGGAATAGGGTCCCGATTGGTTTTTGGTGGCTACAGAGGCTTGCGGCGGCGGAACTCCCGATCTATTCTGCTCTCTGATGTTTTTAGGGTATATGGAAATATATAAGTCGGTCAGGGGAGCCACGAGGGGCCCACGAGGGTGGGGGTGCGCCCAGGGGGTAGGGCACGCCTCCCTGCCTTGTGGCTTCCTCGAAGCTTCCCTGACGTCTACTCCAAGTCTCCTGGATTGCTTCTGTTCCAAAAACAACTCTCCTGAAGGTTTCATTCCGTTTGGACTCCGTTTGATATTCCTTTACTTTGAAACACTGAAATAGGCAAGAAAACAACAATTTGGGCTGGGCCTCCGGTTAATAAGTTAGTCCCAAATATAATATAAAAGTGTTTAGTAAAGCTCATAAACATCCAAAACAGATAATATAATAGCATGAATACTTCATAAATTATAGATACGTTAGAGACGTATCACCGCGGCGTTGTGGGCATCCCCGGCAAGGGTCTTGCCGGGGGGTCTCGTGGGTACCCTCGGCAAGGACCTCGCCGAGGATCTCCATCTTCTAATACTCACATAGTCTCGTATGTTCTTGGTCTTCACAAAGATCTGCATGCCACCATGGAGGCGCCCCCGAGCGTTGGTTCCAATGTGGTTGAGGGCGCTGGAACTCTTAGGCTCAAGGGTGGCAGCTCTGCTGGTGTTGGGCAAGTTTCCCCGGCAAGGACCTTGCCGGGGGAGCTTCACCTCGCCCCTTAGCTCTTCATGCTTCTGGTCTCGAGCGCAACTCTGGTAGCCTTTGCCTCTTCTGCCCCGCCAAGCGTGGCCACGGGCGTGGGGTTGCAACTGCCCGCGCACAAGTAAAGGGGTACAAAAAGGGACCCCTACTTTTGTACACCACCAAGAGCCCCCGGGACTGGGCCACATATAAGCGCGGGGCGTTATTGGGGTAGGCCCAGAATGATGCGCGGGTGCGCGGGCGGCGGAGTTTTTACTGCAGTAACTCCCTCGCTCATTGCGCTTCCCCACGACCCGCGTTGAATGCACGATGTGGGGATCGTGCGTGACGTGGGGGTCATGTGTGGGATGGTTGCTGCCCTCATGCATCACATCGTGGTAAATGGTAAAGAGGCGGCCGACACCTTCCCCATAAAAAGGAAAAACCGCAGGTCACGCTGCTCGTTTACCCTCTGCGCCTCTTCCGATCTCGGAACCGCCATTCCTCTCTTATTCCTCAAGCGAAAGATTTGAAGTTCTTGCCTCTGCTTGCTGCCGCTGCGCCCCCATTGCTCTTGATCCTTTGCCCCCTCCCAGCTACCATGGCACCCAAAACCAGCAGGGGCAAGGGAGCGGCCAAGGATGCCGGGGAGAAGGAGGCGCCGGAGAGCGACTCGGCGGTCCGGCGGACGCAGCTCGCCTACTTCCCTTTGACGGTCGATGCAGTCCACCTCAAGAACTTCTTATTGCCCCTGTGGGGGAGGAAGACGACGGGGCACCCTGTCACGCACGTCGTCCCCGCCGATTTTGCCAAGGACGGCCCAAATCGGTACCTCTTATTCGTCGATTTCTTCTCTTGTGGGCTCTGCCCCCCTTTCTCTGACTTCTTCTACGAAGTCATGCATACGTACGGCTTCCATCTTTTGGATCTCACGCCGAATGTCGTGGCGTGCATGGCTCTCTTTGCCCACCTTTGTGAGGGCTTTGCCGGGGTGCTCCCTAGCACAGCGCTCTTCCGCCACTACTTCTCCCCTCACCTCCAACCAGGGGGCGCCATCTCTGGGAGCATCGCCTGGACCCCGAGGACCCAGGAGAAGGGTACGTACCCGGAGGGTTCCTAGAAGGAGAGGTGGGAGGAGTGGCAGGGTCGATGGTGCTGGATCGAGGAGAAGGACCCGCAGGAGTTTTGCCGGGTTCGTTAGAGCCTGCTGACCCGCCGCCAGGACTGGAGCAACCTCGAGGCCAACGACAAGAAGCTTTCGATCGCCACCACCAGGATCCATCGCCTTACCACGGTCGGTCTCACCCTCGAGATGCTTGGGGCGGACTTCATCCATCGCCGAATCGCCCCGCTGCACAACAAGGGGAGGCCGGCCTGGGACTTCAGGAATGCGGACGGCGTCATGAGGCTCCGCCCTGGCCTGAAGCATAACTTCACGGTGATTGGGCATGCCCATTTCTGTCAAAGGCTCTTTCAGCTTGACGTGGACAGCGACGGCAGGGCTGAGAGGACCGGCAGGGCCGCGAAGGCCGGCAAGGCAGTCAAGGGGCCCCTGTTTGGGTTGCCGGCGGGAGTGGTTTTGCTGAGCAACAACTCTCGCCAGTCCGCCATCATTGTCATGATGCCGGATTTCAATTCGCATGGCCTTGACCCGGCCTGGGCCGAGCCGCCAGTAGAGAAGGTGCAGGAGTTCTTCGACACCTTGTCGGAGAGTTATATTCGTGACGAGCTGCTGCTCATCCAGGTCACCACCAAGGCGGAGCTGGGTTACATCGCCGCCAGGGCGGCGGAGGCGGCGCTCGCCAGGGAGGCCAGCAGCGTTGGCGCCGTGGAGGATGAGGCCGACGCGGCCGCGGAGGAGACGGAGCTCGCTCGGTGGGCGGAGTCTGCCGGGGAGGCCAGCGGCGCCAATGCCGAGGCCCCCCTTGTTGAAGATGCGAGCGACGAGCCGTTCAAAGAGGAGGTCAAGGTGAACGACCCCTCGGTCGCGGGGAGGCAGCGCGTCCTGCGGCGGGCCAGCTCTGGTGAGCCGGTCCGGCCCAACAGGATCACGCAGCGGCAGCGGCCCCAGGAGCAGCTCGTGCGCAAGATGAGGGTGATGAAGGCCGCGACAGCAAAGAAGGCGGCGAAGGCCGCGGTGGCGAAGAGGACGGCAACTGCTTCTTCCTCGTCTAAGCGGTACCGGACCCCATCCCTTCCCCCTTAGGACAACACCTTAGAGGCCTAGTTTGACCTCGGATCTTTTAGCCCGGCGAGGAAGAGGAAGCTCATGGAGGAGGAGGTGGGCGAAGAGTAAGTATTTTGCCCCCCGCGTCATCTCCTAACTTTACTCCTGTGTTATCCTTCTTTGATTTGATGTTATCTTCACAGGGACATGGAGATGCTGGCCCAGAGGGTGGCAAAGAGGGCCAAGGCCTCGACGGGCGACAAGCCCCCGGTGGGTACTTCGCGTACGACGTTGCTGGTTGAGAGCAGCCCGGATAGCAGCCCCCGGCGTAGCCCCCGCTTCAGCCCCTAGCGTAAGCTCATCACTCACCCCTCCACTGATGAACATTGGGGTGTGAATCCTTGATGCTGATCTTGCCGGGTTTGCAGGAGAAGAACGGCATCAGGAGGAGCAGCCGAGGGCCACCCCCAACACGCCGCCCCTCTCGACTACACCGACCCAAGGGGCGTCCTCGGCAAGGGCATCCACCACCAAGCCCACGCATATGGAGGAGGAGGAGGCGAACTTGGGTACCGGGGGTTCTGCCCCGGCAACGAATGCTGGCGGGGAGGGCGCCACTTCTTCCCAGCCCGGTGTGGGTAATTCGTTTGTTTCCCATCCCCGTTCTTTCTTTTTCTTATTGAACCTTGACCTTGGCTCCGTCTCATTCCCCTCTTGGTATCCAGACCCTTCCTCGACGGACCGGGAGGACATTGACACCGTCATCGAGGAGGTCGCCAGGGACGCCGAGGTCGAGGCCGACAAGATCGCCACCGAGGAGGTGCCAAGACTGCCGCTGAAGAGGCTGCCAAGGGGCCTGCCGAGGAGGCCGGCAAGGGGCCTGCCGGGGAGGAGGTGGTTGATGACCAACCTTCCTCCTCTGCTGCCTCTGGCTCGGGCAAGTACTTCAAGGTGAGCAATGACCTGTTCGTCCACCTCCCAGGGACGGCGAGCACCAGGGCGCCCACCGAGGGGGAGGTCTTCGATGACGAGGCACTCGCCGCCGCCGGGCTTGAGGTTGTTGACGAACCGAGCGCCGGTGGCGGCGGTTCCCAAGAGGAGCAACTCCTTCGGGCCATGAGCGCCAACTTCCAGAAGCTCCAGGCGCTTCACTATGCCCACCTGGACAAGGCAAAATCCAGGATGGCGGCGGTGGACAAGGCGGAGGCGGATCTTGAGGGGCCCGTCGTCGAGGCGCAGGCCTGGTTCCGCCAGGCCCACGAAGAACTGAAGGTTGCCCGGGATCTGCTGGCTGAGCGCAAACAGGAGCTCATCCTGAAGCAGGCCGATGTCGAGAAAGCCCAAGAGGCGGCGAAGGAACAGGCCGCCAAGGACGAGGCCGCTCGACACCAGCACCATGCTGAGCTGAACTCCTAGGAGGACCTTGCCACTCGTGAGGAGGCGCTCGCCGCCACCCTCCGCAGAAAGGATGAGGAGGTCGAGAAGCTTGCCGTGCAGCAGACCCAGGAGCTGGAGCAGAGGCACAAGGAGGCACTCAATGCTCAAGTCCTGGTCCATGCCGGCAAGGTGAAGGAGCTGGAGGTGGAGCGGGATGGGCTGAAGAAACAGGTCCTGGAGCTGGCGAAGGAGAAAGACATGATCAATGGTGCTCTGGTGGAGGCGCAGGCCGCAGTTCTTGGCAAGGCCGAGATGCTCTCCAAGGCCAACGACTCCATCAAAGACCTGAAGCTGAAGCTGGAGGGCCTTGAGGGGACGCTTTCGGAGGTCAGGGCCCGGGAATAGACCCTGACCAAGGACCTGGAGGAGGAGAGGCAGCTGCGGAGGAATGACGCCGCCGAACACAAGGAGTACGCGGAGGGCATAAACCGTTGGGTCAGCCGCCTCGCCGACGTCACCGGCAGGACCACCACGAAGCTGGCTGCCATGGGGATGCCAAATGTGAGGTACTCCCCGGAGCCGAGCGTGAGTCCCAATGCGAAACTGGCCCTATTCTTCGAGGGTGTTCTTGGAGCCTTGGAGCATCTCCGCTCCAACCGGGCAAATTATCTGGCCAACGAGTCCCGTAGGCTCTACCGGGGCGCCCTGACCAAGGTGCTCACCAAGGTGGCATTCTGGAACCCCGCCGCCAACTTTGCCAACGCGTTGGAGAGCCTGCCGGAGGAGGCGAACCTCACGGTGCTCAAGGAGCGTATCAAGCCCATCATCGACTGCGTCGACGGAGTTGAGAGGGTGGAGGGCCAGCGCCGGGACTAGGCACCCCGTTTCTCGTCGCCGCTGCGAGTTCAAGACCAAGACAATTTTATCTTAAGTTATAACCGCAGCGATTATTTGATGTAATATAACTTTGCAGTACTTCAATATCACGCATGCTATCTTCCCGTTAGATCTTTCTTTGTATGTTTGCACCCTATGCTTGGTGAGATAAGGCTGTCGGCGCGTAAACCCATGCCGTGGTGCTTTGAGGACGGATCCTTAGCACCCTGCCGGGAGGGCGCTTGCTGCCAGGAAAACCACCTTGCCGCCCCCAGCGCGATCGCGTGAACTGTCGAGCGGACTCGGAATAGGACAAGAGCGCTGCTAGTGGCGGGTAGGCCACCTTGCCGCCCTCAGCGCGGCCGCACGAACTGTCGAGCAGACTCGAGACAGAGACAAGGGTGTTGCCAATAGCGGAAGGGCCCCATTGCGTGCTGGTTTCCCATATAAGGAACGAGATCTTCCGAGGAGACATACTTATATAAATGAAATTAGCCAAAAATTTGCATGACTTAGCTTTTCGGGGCCACATTGATGGTTGTCGAAGCTGCGGACGACACCAGAGGGCGGCTGATCGACGTCGCCTTCTCCCTTCGAGCCATCTCCATGAAAGAGTCGGCGCGTCGGCTCCAAAACCAGATTTCCACGGCTTGCGCCCCCTACCTGGCGCGCCAAAGATGTCGGAGGAAACGACACCTACGGGATCACGAGGAATCCCTTTTGCTACGATTGGCGGGCGCGGGGCTGTGGAAAAAGCAGGATTGAGAGATCAACGCAGGGGGATTATCCAGGTTCGGGCCGCAAGTGATGCGTAATACCCTACTCCTGCTGGTTTATGTTTATCTGGTGTTCTTGGAATAGCTACAAAGCGTGCAGGGTCCAAAAAATCCAAATGCTCTCCCTGTACGCCGCGGGCCTCCTTTTATAGTCAAAGGGGCTGCCATAGTGGCACACAGGAGGTGAAAAGTTGTACAGTAGTCAAGTCTATCTCCTGGCGCCGTAGGACAAACGCATTTAATGCGCTGCCGACATGCCCTTCTTGCTTTATCGGGGATGGCAAGGAAGCTTGTCCCAGCTGTCGCTGCCTCGCCTAGCTTCGACGCGCATCTGAGCTGACAAGGCGTGTAGTGCCACGCTGGCTGGCTGCTGAGTTGGTGCGGTGGCAAAGTCTTCATAAAGATCTGCATGCTGCCACGCAGGTGCTTGCTAAGTTGGCCTAGAGGCCGCACGTCGACGCGCAGGTGCTCGCCTAGTTGGTGGGCTGGCAGCTGTGTGGGAAAGGCGGTGGAGTCTTGACAGGTGTGGGCCTGGTTGTGGCCCCGCGGATGTCTTCGGCAAGGGCCTTGCCGGGGCCCCGACAAGGGTCTTGCCACGGCGTCGTGGGCGTCCCCGGTAAGGGTCTTGCCGGGGGGGTATCGTGGGTACCCTCGGCAAGGACCTCGCCGAGGATCTCCGTCTTCTAATACTCACATAGTCTCGTATGTTCTTGGTCTTCACAAAGATTTGCATGCCATCACGGAGGCGCCCCCCGAGCCTTGGTTCCAATGTGGTTGAGGGCGTTAGAACTCTTAGGCTTAAGGGTGGCAGCCATGCTGGTGTTGGGAAAGTTGCCCGGCAAGGTTCTTGCCGGGGCCGCGAAGGCCGCCCCGGCAAGGACCTTGCCGGGGGAGCTTCACCTCGCCCCTCAGCTCTTCATGCTTCTGGTCTCGAGCGCCGCTCTGGTAGCCTTTGCCTCTTCTGCCCTGCCAAGCGTGGCCACGAGTGTGGGGCTGCGACTACCCGCACACAAGTAAGGGGGTACAAAAAGGGACCCCTACTTTTGTACACCGACACAACATAGCAGAAATCATTCTCTAATTAAACAATTAATTCCTAACACTTCTCCTAATTTGTGCTTGTCTCTGTGAATATCGATCATCTTGATAATAACTTCTTGTATATTTATTCTTGAAAATGTTCATCGTCTTCAACTTGAGAGTCTCCTAGCACAATGAGGTCTAGTATCGACCACATCGACGATGGAGTTGATGAAGGAACTCACTGGGGCCCTTGATATCCCAGCACAACCAACGGCTAGGGACCCTATGCAACGATATGTTTGCACACGGACTGATCAAAACTGGCTCAAAACGAACAATGATGGAGCTACATATCATAGGAATGAGTGTGCAGACTCGGGTATTGTGGTATGAGATCATGGTGTCTGCTTTGAGATGGGTCATTGTTGCAGATACCTGGCATTATATGACCCTTTCAATATTGTGATTGATGTGTGTGTGGAGATGCTATGGTGTTCGCAATGGGTAATGGTCACTCGCTCTCCTAGATTATTATTGAAACTGATTTTCAGCCGGTCTTCTATGCTTGACAACTGGGTATGACCGATTGGTTGGGACGACACCTTATTAGGGAGATGCACTCTTGTCTTCCTAATTTCTTTTTTCTCGAATATGCACGAGTGTGCATATCATATATTAAAGAAGAAAGGCAAAGAAAGCCTCCACCAGTAGTTACATTTACATGCCTGTGCGGCGCTTAGCTCGCACCCACTCCACCTAGATACACGTAACATACTCCTCCCTCATAGCCCACCTATACAAACTACCTTGAAAACTCTCCATCTCCCTCTTGATAAGCCCTGCCTTTGCCCACACTATGGCCTCAGACTTCACCTTCTGGATGAGCCTCTCGATCGATGGAGAATCACCGTCGAAAACAATGGCATTTCGATGCTTCCAAAGCTCCCACATTACGAGTAGCATCACTGCACGTAGGTCCTTGATCTTCATTGCCCCATCCGCACTTCTGCTGCAAAGCCAGTCCCCGAGCTTGTCCTCCTGCCATGGTTTCCAGTCTGCTCTGCCAAGTGCCTCTCCTATGCGCGTCCAAGCTATTCTGGCGAACACGCACGTGAGCAAAATGTGGTTTATCATTTCTTCTTCCTGATCACAAAATAGGCACGTGTCCTGGTGCGGTAAACCTCTCCTTGCTAGCCGGTCTGAGGTCAACACCGGTTTCTGAGGGCCAACCACACAAAAAAGCGACACTCCAACGACGCCCGAGATTTCCAAGTCAGCTTTGATGTGGGCACCACCTCCCGACCCCAAAATCTGCTCGCATAGGCCGAGCTCACAGTGAACTGGCCATGAGCCTCCCAGGACCAAGAGACCACGTCCTGCTCCTCCACACGCAGTTCCCAAGCTTGTACTCTCGACGATAGATCCATGAACTGCCGCATTGTGTTCTCATCCATGTCCGGCCCAACATGTTGTGCCCAAACTCCACTAGTAGCGACCTGCCCCACCTTCTGTCCTCTCCTGATTCTTGGTGGGATCCTTTCATACACTGCCGGTGCTACCTCCTGCACCCTCATGCCATCGAGCCATCTATCCTCCCAGAACAAGGTAGTCCTCCCATCTCTAGCCTCGGCTCTAGTTGCTGCCCAGAACAGCTGCATGGACTCCTTAGGCACTTTTATAGTGAATTCGCTCCACGGTCTGTTACCATCCACCCGTTGCAGCCACGGCCACCTTTCTTGCATTGCCACATTCAACCAGTGCAAGTTAGGTATCCCCAGACCTCCAGCCCACTTAGGGGCACACACCGCTCCCCAGGCCACCGCGCAATTACCTCCATTTGCCTCGGCCCTCCTGCACCACAGAAATCCCCCGCAAACTTTGTTCATGGCCGCAATAGTCTTCATCGGCAGGTCCAGAGCCATCATCGCGTGTATTGGCATAGCACATAACACTGACTGCACCAGTGTCAACCTCCCACTCTTCGGCATTAGCGCGGACTTCCATTTGGGCAGACGATTTGCCAAGTTATCCACCAAGTATTATAGTTGTCCTGCTGTTTATTTTCTTAGGGAAAGCGGTAAACCAAGATATTTGATCGGTATCGAGGCCACCGGACATCCAAACTCCTGGCTCACCCAAGCCATTGTGTGCTCATCACATCTAATGGGCAGCGCGGCCGATTTGGCCATGTTTATTCTTAGTCCTGAAGCTTCCACAAACATGGCAAATATCGCTCTACATGCTGCCAGATCCACTTGCTTCGGCTTCAAGAAAAGGACTACATCATCCACGTATATCGACATTCTTTGTCTCATGCCCACCGCTGCCAGGGGTTCCATCACCCTCCGTAGCACCGTAGCCTCGAACATACGTTGCAATGGTTCCATCGTGAGAATGAATAACATTGGAGACATCGAGTCCCCTTGCCGCAGTCCTTTGCAGTTGAAAATAGTTTCTCTAGGCTCACCATTAACCGTCACCTTTGTAGTTGACGTGGCCAGGATACTGCAGATCCAAGCCCTCCACTTTTGCCCAAAACCGAATTGTTGCAGGGCTTCCAACAAGAATGGCCATTGGACCGAACCAAACGCCTTGGAGATGTCCAACTTAAGAAGAACAGTCGGGTTCTTCAACGCGTGTAGCCTCCTTGCCATTCCTTGGACTAGCATGAAGTTGTCGTGAAGGGATCTTCCTTTTACGAACGCACTTTGATGATTTCCCACGAGGTTTGGAAGTTCCACGGCCAACCTGATCGAGAGTACCTTTTCAAAGATTTTTATGGCCCCGTGCACCAGGTTTATCGGTCTGAAGTCTCCCACATCCAAAGCTCCTTCCTTCTTTGGCAAAAGAGATACCAACGATCGGTTGATTGCAACCATGCCTCTCATATCCTCCCGATGCATACAATCCATAGCCCTCATGAAGTCCACCTTAATGATATTCCAACACGTGGAATAGAACCTTCCTGTAAAACCATCTGGCCCCGGCGCTTTGTCCATTGGCATTTCCTTAATCACTTTTTCCACTTCCTTGGCTGTAAACGGCTCCTCAAGCTGGGACAAATCCCGTTGCGGCAGTTTAAGCCCCTCCAAGTGAATTGCATGTTGCCGCGGCTCACACGCACCGAAAGCTTGGCCATAAAATGCAATGACCGCCGATGCCACTTCATCCTGGCCAGAGTAAATCTACCCATTGTACCTGACTGCCCGCAGCACATTCTTCCGCTTCTTGTGGCTAGCTTGCTGATGAAACAGCCTTGTGTTACCATCCCCCTCACGCAGCTGCAGCAGCCGCGATCGTTGTCTTGCAATCGAACGCTCCAATGAACACAACCCCAACAGTTTGTGTTTCAAGCATTTCCACAGCTCCCTCTCCGCACGAGTCTAAACACGCAACTCCATAGCAACATCAAGCCATGTGATCACGTCCAAAGCAATGGCAATCTGCAGCTTCACGTTCCCAATCCACCGGTCACTCCATTTCTGCAAAGCCTTTGCCGTTGCCCTAAGCTTGCAATGCAGCGTGAGGTAGTCATTCGATGCTGCGGGGGTAGCCTCCCACGCAGCCTGCACCGTCTCCATGAACCCTGCCGCCTTAACCCAGAAAGCTTCGAAGCGGAAGCGTTTGTGAGTTTTTATTTCCACATTCATGTCCAACATCAAAGGGCAATGATCGAAAATAGCTGCGCCCAGGGCCGACAAGAAGCACGTTGGGAACGCCTCATCCCACTCGTTTGTGATGAATATATAACCAATCTTCTCCAGAGTAGCATCCTGTCATTCTTTGGACACGTGTACCAGCGACCATTCAAGTACATCTCCTTCAACTCGAGCCTATTCAACTTGGCCCAACATCCTCCGGTTGATCAAGGCGTCGTTCTTGTCTTCTTGCCTTGCAATGAGGTTAGAATCTCCAGCTACAAGCCATAGACCTACGTGCAGCTCTCTTATATCCACCAGCTCTTGGAGAAATTCCACTTTATCCCTGTCCTCTTGAGGTCTGTAGACACACGTAAGCCACCACCCCGCCGCTCCCGGAGCCTTCACAATCGCCGTGAGCGAGTTGTTCAGGTAGTGTGGGTTTGAGAGCATGACAATCGTCTCGTCCCAAGCCACTAAAACCCACCACGCGTCCCGACCGCAGGGACATAGAAAAACTTGGTAAATTTATTGCCAAGGCAGTGTTGTACAACCGCTGCAGATATCTCTTGTAGCTTTGTCTCCTGAAGACAAACAATGTCCGGATTCACCTCCACCACTACATGCCTCACCGCATCTCTACGTGCCGGAGCATTTAGCCCACGCACATTCCACACAATAATCCGTAGGGGTTGTGCGTACATTATCACCTCCTACCTAGTCCACCAACGTCTACCCCTAGGCCACGGCACCGACCACTTCGGGCGTATCCAGCAATGGCGTCGGCGGTGACTCCCACCCGAAGAGAGCCAACAGCGTTGCGATGTGAGCATCCGAGAGTGGCCGGCTGAACATATCGACGTACATGCGCAGGGCTTCCTCGGAGATGACCTCGCCCTCATGAGCCAAACATAACTTACGAATGAGCACTTGTTGCTGTTTGCTGGCCCCGTGTTTAGCGATCCTCTCGCTCCTCCTCGGCGTGATATCCAGCATCCTCTTCCTCCTTGGTCTGCGGGTATGCACCCCATGCGTGCGCGTCTCCGGCCTTGCCAAAATTGGCTCAATAGATCTGCACATGCTCTCACACAGCTGCGCCACATCCACTAGAGCAGGCTCTGCAGGTCTTGGAGTGCATGGAGAAGCGCACGCTGGAGATGGCTCGTCGCACGCCGAAAGACTCACCTGGAACATGTCCCAATCCTCTACCTGCCCACCTGCTGTGAAAACCCGTTCTCCTGTGAAAGAATCTCAAGGGTCGTACATCCCTGCATGCATGAGATCTCTGCCTCCTCGCCACACACGTGTCCTCCCCCTCATGGCTGCATGGGTCCAGACCCGACCAAGGGACCACGGGAATCGACAGATATTGCTGTCTCCATCTGGGAACAGGAGTCCCTGACCATCGAATCGCTCCGCGCCTTGTCGGGCCACACACCAGACCGGGCCAACCCCGGCCCCGGCCCCACATACAGCTCCATCGAGACAACCAGGCAAAACCCTCCAGACTGCTTTGCCAGAACCGAATCAACCGACTCCAATCCCGTCGCTACCTGCTCCTCAGGCCCACGCCATCTGGATAACATGACAGATGCCGGGGAGGCCCACGCGCAACCCCCCAGCACATCTCCCGAGCCGCAAGCCGACACATCCACCCGGTTGGCCGCCACGCCCCGGGCCAGCTGTCCCCGAGCCGTTGGCTCCACAGATTCCACGGTCAATCTCTGCTGTAGGCTCCACCTGCCACAGCCGATCGTCATGCTCCCTATCCGGGCCCACAGCCCTGTGCCGCCGCCGGGGCGGATGCCGACGACGAGCACCCCGCCGATGGTGGCGAGGCTGCCACTTCAGAACCGTTTCTCCTTGCACCCTCAACTCCACCCTGACCTTGACGCCGCAGAGCCCGCCTGTCAGACCTCCCATCTTCCTCCGGAGGCGGAGCCGGCGGGCTAGGCGGCGGCGACAGCTCTGGATCGTCGTCCTCATCAATCATCGGCTCGGGCAGCTTGACAATGCAAATGTTGTACCACAACGCCGCCGCCCTCACTGCTCGCGGAAGGCCCTACCCCGCCGCCGACGAGGCTCCTCCACGTACAACCTCCTCTGCTCTGGGATGCGCTCTGGCCTATCCGTCCTCAACCACACCTTGTAGCTCGACATGCCGTATCTCTGCACCGTGCTGCCCGCCACTCCAACCACGAGCCCCAGGCCATGGAGGACCGCATTAGCCGTCCTCCTCGTCCACGCGTGCGTCGGCACCCCCACCAGCGCTGCCGACACCAGGAAGGATAACGCCGCTCCGGTAGCCTACACCTGTCTTAACCATGGACGCAACGACAAAGAGAAGCCAGCCGCCGAAGATGGTGACAGACCACCCTGCCGCACCATCCTGTCGCGCGTGCTCTTCTCTTTACACAACACCAAGAAGTCCTCCGGGAAGAAAGCTCGAATCGACATGTCCATCGGCCCAATGCGAAACTCCGCGTGCAAGGCCGCCGCTGCCCTTGCCAGGTCGACCTCCGGCCTGGTACCCGTAATCATCACCACCACCGCCTTGGACAGCTCCACCTCCATCTGCCAGAGATCCTCAGCCTCCTCCATGAAGCAGCAACTCACTTCCTCGATGGCCGGCTGCTGCACTCCGACAGCAGGCCGAGGGACATCCACCGGCTCGAAAGGCACCGAGAACACTGGGCCAGCCTCACTCCCAGCAGCACCATCCCGGACCACCTGATTCCACGGGCGCCCCACCCTACGCGCGCCCGGTGGCGGCGGCCCTGGCGGGGGCGGCGGAGGCACCAACAGCATCTGAGACAGCCCCGGCTCCACCTGCCTAACGAGAGAGACAGGAGGGGCGTCGATGGCACCGGGCACCCGCCTCTGGCGCAACGCTGGCACCGGCTACGGGCGCACCGGGGCCTCCACCGGCGACGCGCTCCTCCGCTCCTCACAGTTCCTAGCAATGTGCCCGAAACCACAACACCACACGCATAGGGTCTCGTTGGGGCAATCTCTCGAGATGTGTCGGTCATCTCCACAATTGTAGCAACAACCGTGTAGAGCAGCCGGGATGCGAGTCCCCGGCGGCCTCGAGGTGGGGAGCGTCGGCGAGAGCCGCCTCCTGGTGGCCGGACGCGGGGGAGAGACGGGGCTGCCAGGCCTGCGACCCACCTTGGTCTGCCAAGCCCGCTCCGCCAGCCTTGACGGACCTCCCGCAGCATCGCCCTGGATGATGAGACCGAACGCCGTGCCGAGCACCTCGGGGACGGCAATGGCAGATCTGAGGGCCGGCCTCGGCGGGGACCGCGACGCCTCGGAGGAAGAGGAGGACCCTGCCGACAGGGAAACCCGCGAGGCCATGGGACAGGGCGCCGACTCCGGAGTAGAGACCGGCGAAAAAGGACAGCTTTGGTGGCCGCCGGCGCCTGAGTGGCCACCGGCGCTCAGAGAGGGGAGGGGGCTCTTCCGAATTTCTATCTGGGTTTGATATTCGACGGACAGTGCGAGAGGTGAATCAAGCGGTACATTGATGTGCCAAGGACAGACATATCCTCTATGTTTTTATTGTAATTCCTAATTTTTTGATCGACATTTTGCAATTTTTCAATCAAGTAATTTTGTAAATAAGATATGATCCACCAAAATGAATAAAATATTTTGAGGTGGACATACGTGTTGGCCCGGGCCTTGCGCTTGGCCTCCAGGTACAGGTACACTGGAGGCGCCGATTACCGCACACGTTTTCACACTTTCACACACACGGATCGATCGCCGTCTCCCGGTCAGTCGCCGTTGTCCAGAGCAATCAAGACGAAGATTTTTTTTTTAGCAGGCAGGAGCAGGACGGCCTCTCTCTATCTGTGTGTGTAGTGCCGCCCCCGCGCGTCGAGGTCGTTGAACCGGTCGTGGCGTGGTGGGGCTTCTTTTCCCCGCGGTGGCGCGCTGTCCACTTCGGCCACGCCACGCCCTTTTTTCTGCCCGGAATGATCGATCGCCTGCGCAGACTCCACGGGAGCGTTGCAATCGCAACTGCTCAACAGCTCGGATGTGCAGGTAGCAGCCGGAGGTGGACGCCAATTTTGATTATACTTATGTACATCTGCATCCTCATGGTCGTGGTGCAACCCTGCAGGCCGTAGCATGGCATGGGTGGAATGGCAGGGAATACGGTCAGCGTCAATGAGCTCCTGCTAAGCCGATCGAAGCAGGCTGGTCAAAACGCGCCATCTCTCCCCCGGTTGGTTCCACGGCCGTTCCTCTCCACTTATTTTTGCCACGATCAGTCAGTCGTCAAACTAGCGCAAGACCCCCGTCTGGCCCGCCGTCTGGCATTTTGCAATTGGAACCAAGTTGATTCGAAAATGAAAAGAAAAAAGCTTCGCTGAGGTTGCCATCGGCCATGGAAAGAGGTTGTTGCTATCGCCAATTTATCGAGAAAATCACGTCTTCCTTTTCCGACGCCTTGGGTCCTACACTAATGAACCAGTTAGAATCGCCTAGGATGGAGATCTCAGTGAGACGGAAATTTTAGGCACAACAGAACACACGCTAGTACCGTGTCAACGTCAAGTGCGACGTCTTGGAGAATTTGACTGGGTGTCTAGAGTAACAAGTCATAAATAAATCTATATAGTTTACACAAGTAACGCAACCACACGTCGGCGGCGTAAATACAGGAAGAACAAAACAGTAAAACCCATGAATCCGGGGGAGTGGGAAAGCAACTCTGTCTGCTCTGGTTTACCATCTCCAATGGCCGTACAAAAATCCCGCGCCCAATAATAGTTATAGCGCACCACTTTAGCATTTTTAATGCCCCGGGACCAATATTGCTTTAGCAGATGCTCAAAAAGCAGAAAGTGTAAATTGTGAAGCGCGCCCAATCCGGAGCCCAAAATATGCTGTGCGCAATAGCGTTTTTCAGTGTGCGTCCAAAATTTTTTAGCGCTACAGCATCTGCTGAAGCTGTTGGGCGTCAAAAAAACGAATTTTTAGTGCGCGGAGTTTTTTTTGGCGCCTGTTGGAGATGCTCACAAATTCACACAAGAGAATGATGTATGTTCAGGTTGAAGAGAATCATCCAGACCAGATTAAAAAGGGCTAATACTCATCCATCATCCTATATAATCGTCTGTCAGTCAGCGGTTTCGCTGTGACTGGAACTGCGTACCAGCGTCCATGAACCAGATGGGTGCTGTGCTGCTTCAGGCTTTCTTGCTACGTCGCTGTCTGCGCGAGCCTGTGGACTTGGCTAGCTCAAGGAGAAACTAAACCTTTTCCCCGGCAGCAGGAGTGCCACTGGCGCGCACATCGTCGTTCATCACCAGCTAGCGAAGCAAACAAGGAGCTCAGAAAGAGGCGGCCGCGGCCGGCCGGCCATCCGGTCGCTGTCAGACAGCTCCTAGACAGCGGCGTCGACCGCGCCCGGCCGGCGCCGAGCTAGCTACCCCAACGACAACCCGCCCATGAGGCAACCATGCTCTTCCTCTTCACAAAGTACTTATCCAGGGGCAGCAAGAACGCGGCAGCCGGCGACGACGACGGCAAGAGGCAGAGGCAGAAGCATAAGCAGCGCGAGATGCCGGCGGCATCGGCGTCGAATGGGGCTGCGGACCGCGAGCACGGGTGCATGCCCGGCTGCGTGCCGGTGCGCGCCAAGCGGACGGCCACGGTTACGACCGTCACGACCACGTCGGCGAGGACGTCGCGGCACAACTTCGTCAGGTCAGCGGCCTCGGGGCTGTTCCCCGGGGCGCCGGTGTTCACCAACCACGAGTCCCTCCCGGCGCTCCCCGAGGCCTACTCGGAGTTCGCCTCCGCTTTCCCGCAGTACGGCGGGCTAGCCGGCTCGGCGGACGCGATCAGGGATGGGGAGTACAGGCACCTCGACCGCCACGTCTGCCTGGACTACAACGGGATGAACCTCTTCTCCCACGCGCAGATGAACTCGTCGCTGCCGTCCACGTCAGCTCCGGCGGAGCCGTCGGCGTGGCAGCCGCCCTTCTTCGACATCGCGTACAGGTCCGCGAGCCTGCGGTCGCAGGTGCAGCAATGCGGGGACGGCACTGCCGCGGCATCCGCGGCGGGGGGCATCAGCGGCGCCGTTACGAGGCGCATCATGGCGTCCCTTAAGATCCCCGAGGACGAGTACACCATGGTGTGCACGGCGAACCGGACCACAGCCTTCCGGCTCCTGGCGGAGTCCTACTCCTTCACTCCCGGCGGCGGCAGGAAGAAGCTGCTCTCCGTGTACGACTACGAGAGCGAGGCGGTGGGTGCCATGGCTCAGAGCGCGCGCAGCCGCGGCGCGGAGGTCATGAACGCGAGCTTCGCGTGGCCGAGCATGCGCGTCCACGCCGCAGACCTCCGCAAGAAGCTGCTCCGTGGGCGGCGGCGGCAGCGCGGCCGCGGGCTCTTCGTGTTTCCGCTGGTGTCCCGGATGACCGGCGCGAGGTACCCGTACCTCTGGATGAGCGCCGCCGCGGAGCAGGGGTGGCACGTGGCGCTGGACGCGTGCGCGCTCGGCGCCAAGGACCTCGACACCCTCGGCCTCTCCCTCCTCCGCCCGGACTTCATCGTCTGCAATTTCTTCAAGGTGTTCGGCGAGAACCCCTCGGGCTTCGCCGGGCTGTTCGTCAAGAAGGCCAGCCTCGGCGCGCTCGAGCGCTCGGCGGTCGCGCGCAGCATCGGCATCGTCAGCATCGTTCCGGCGCGGCGGTGGTCGCTCCGCGACGACTATTCCACCGACCTGGAGCACTCGCTCACCTTCCCCAAAGCGGCCGACCCGCCAACGGCGGACGATGTTGATACCACCTGCTCCTTTTCCGGTCCGCTCAGCGCCACCGCCACCGGTCGCAGGACCGACGAGGCTGAGAACGGCGACACGCCGGAAATTTGCGAGGTGGACCGTAGGCCATCCGAAGCCGAAGAAGACAGTCGGCCATGGCCGCCGCCGGCAGCAGTCGAAGCAGAGAAGGAGCGCATGCTGGAGGTGGAGTGCAGGGGGCTGGACCACGCGGACGCGCTGGGCCTCATCGCCATCGGCAACCGTCTGCGGTGCATCAGCAACTGGCTGGTGGTGGCGATGCAGAAGCTGCGGCATCCGCACCCGGAGCACGGCGGCGGGAAGCAGCTGGTGCGGGTGTACGGGCCGCGCGTCAAGTTCGAGCGGGGGCCCTCGCTGGCGTTCAACGTGTACGACTGGAAGGGGGAGAAGGTGGCGCCGGCGCTGGTGCAGAAGCTTGCCGACCGGCAGGCCATCTCGCTCACCTGCGGCTTCCTGCGCAACATCTGGTTCGCCGACAAGTACGAGGCCGACAGGAGCGCCGTCCTTGAGCAGGCAAGCGACGGCGGCGGCGAGGTGGGGATCCACGTGGTGAATGCGTCGCTAGGGTTCTTGAGCAACTTCGAGGACGCGTACAAGCTGTGGGCGTTCGTGGCCAAGTTCTTGGACGCCGACTTCGTGGAGAAGGAGAGGTGGAGGTACACGGCGCTCAACCAGAAGACCGTCGAAGTGTAGGTCGCCATGTTCGCCGCTGGGTATAGTTCTGTTCACTGCGTCATTTGTTGACGACGCCATTTTTGTGGGATCAGCTCGACCGGACTGGCAGTGAAAGAGCTACTCTCTTTGTCAGAGAGTTGTAGCACTTCTGCTTTTGTGTGAACTGTTAAAATGTAGACTCTGTTTCGTGGGTGGGTGGGGGTTCGTTCTTCTGTACTGCATTTGGAAATACAGGCAACCATTGGTAAGGGAAATGATATCTCAGGCGCTTAGAGCGACTCTGTCTGCCCGATCACCATAACAACCATCCATATAACGATTGTAGCCGAAAAGGTTGTTCTAACAGTGTCGCCATACACCTCTTGATCGACAGAATTTATGGACGGAGCTTCAAATTGAGCCTGCAAGCCTTCATATTTAGGGCATCTCCAGCCACGCCTCCAACGAACCCCTTAGGCGACTTTTTCCGCGCCGGCGCCGAAAAACGTTCCAGTCGCACCCTTAGGACGCCGAAATCCGCTGGCTCGGCCCGTTTTTGGGCTCGGCGATCGCAGGGCGAACCCGATGCACTGGGGGGGGGGGGGGGCGCTCGGGGGCTCCGGCTCAAGGGAAAAGCACATCTGACCCACACCGTCACGCGAAAAGTCAAGGCTATCGTCCAGATTCACCTCCCACCCCCCGCGAGCTCGGCCGCCAACCGGCTGATCCCGGCGCCGCCTACCGCCCACCACCGCTAGATAGCACATTCCCTGCCGGAAAAAGAGTAGAGGTTTCGCCGAGGCAGCCTCTCCACCACCCGCTGGGTGATTTTTCCGGCGTTCCGGCCGCGGAGGGGCAGTGTAACGGCGGGTGCGCTCCCACCACGCCTGCAAGGTGTTCGGCGATTTGCCTGCCTCGGCAATGGACTCGGACGACGAGGAGGCGCTCGCCGCGCTGCTGGAGGAGGAAGCCGAGGCCGACGTCTAGGAAGAGGAACATCTCATGGTTCTCGCCGCCCTCGCCGGCCTGCTGGCGAGCAATGAATAGCCGCGGCGAGGTGGCTCGGTGCCGGGGCAGATGAAAGCAAAGAACCGGCATCATCTCGAAGGCTACTGCATGCTCTACTCCGACTACTTCGCCAACGCTCCACTGCACGACGACAAAGTATTTCGGCGCCGTTATCGGATGAGCCGAAAGTTTTTCCTCGGGATTGTGAATTCCATCCGGGAGTTCGACAGCTACTTCAAGTGCAAGAAGGATTGCACAGGCAAACTTGGATTCACCTCAATCCAGAAGTGCATGACAGCGATGAGGATGCTTGCATACGGAGCTCCCGGTGATTCACTCGACGACTATGGGCGCATGGCCAAGTCCACCACCATTGAGTGTTTCTACAAGTTCTGTCGGGCAGTGGTGGCAGTGTTGAATTGCAATACTTGCGAACACCCAATGCGGAAGACACTGCTCAGATCCTAGCACATAATGCGGCAAGATGATTTCTTGGGATGCTTGGAAGCATCGACTGCATGCATTGGAAATGGAAGAACTGCCCATTTGCTTGGCAGGGGATGTACAAAGGCGCCAAAGACGGTTGCAGTATGGTACTTGAGGCGGTGGCCACACAACACCTTTGGATTTGGCACTCCTTCTTTGGTATGCCAGGAACTCACAATGACATCAACGTGCTGCAGTGCTCCCCTGTCTTTGCCAAGCTTGTTGAAGGTCATTCTCCTCCGGTGAACTTCGAGGTCAATGGGCAACACTACAACAAGGAGTACTACCTAGCTGATGGCATCTATCCGAGATGGTCTACATTTGTGAAGACTATCTCAAACACTGTGCTAGGAGGTAAGAAGTCCCACTTTGCCAAGGTGTAGGAGGCTTGCAGGAAGGATGTCGAGCGAGCATTTGGTGTGCTCCAATCTCGATTTGCTGCTGTCCAGTACCCTGCTCAGACCTGGTCAAAAGATCAAATGTGGGAGAGCATGACTTGCTGTGTCATCTTGCACAACATGATCATCGAGAGCGAGCAGGAAGAGCCAGTGTTTGACACTGAACCATACTATAGGCAGGGTCCTCTAGCCGAAGTTGATCACCAGCTACCGGCAACCTGGATTGCCTACCTCAGTATGCGTCATGAGATCCGAGACCCACAGGTGCATCATCAACTGCAGCAGAATCTGGTGGAGCACCTATGAAGGATCAAGGGCGACATGTGATGAAATATGAGTTTTTTATTTGTTGAACTATATAATTTGTATTGAACTATTTGTTGTTGCACTATTTTGTTGAACTGTTTGATTTTCTGTGATGAACTATGTGATAAAAAGTTTATTTATGCTGAGAATTCAACGCCGAACCACGCCGAATATGGGCCGATTCTCACCGATATCGGGCCATTTTTCATCGAAAGTGGACCGAAAAGCGGCAAAGAATGGGCCGATATCGGCGCCTGGGGGCGACCTGGGGGCGACGGCTGGATGCCCAACCGCCCCTAGAGCCAATTTTGCCGCCGGCTCGCCCCCAGGCGGCGATTTTTATGCCTCCTGGGGGGGCAACGGCTGGAGATGCTCTTAGAGGCTGTAAGGCATTGGGTTGGAGGGCGTGCCATTTGCAAGTCGCTTGCATGAGAGGGAAGTTTCACCTCCCTCCTCAGCCTCCCCCGCCAATGGCACCGACGGCCAGGCGCCCATGGCACCCATTAATGGTGGTCGTCGCCTGCCAACTTCCCATGGTCATTCCCGCCATGTTTCCCGCGGCTATAAAAACGGCGTCGCTAGGGCTAAATAGCTCATATCCTCGCCGCCTACAACCTCCACTTTCCTCCCCGTCGCCATGTCGCTTCCCCCACAGCTAGGGTGCCACTCTTGAAGGAGGATCGGATCTTGGGCAGGAGGAAGAGGAGGAGGTTACCTTTATCATCGAGGAGGAATGGGATCGACATGACGCGCAAGAGGCCGCCATGGAGGAACCCACCCTCCTCAATGAGTGGCCGAATTGAAATCTCTAAAACACACGACATTGTTTGACATATCGAGCACGGCTACATGTAGATCCCATATGGGCAGGACAAGCCTCACCCACGCAACTCATATCATCCCCAGTTCATATCACCCTTGTTTCACTCGTAAGGAGGCATGGGATGAACGACCGTTGTCGGGCAAATCTTCGAGGAGACCGCTCAGTGTTGGCAAAGGAGAGCGTGTAAGTGCATCTAGTGCCCCTTAGTGATTTTGGTGTATTGAAGACTTATAGGTTAAGTATCTAATGTGTTTATGAGTGTACACAGGTCTATAAGTCTATGGGGAGTTTGATATTTACAGAGAAAGTCGACCCCTAAAAATCAAGTTCTTCATCTGAAGACTTTGATATTTTGAAGACTTTCTGAAGACTTTGAAAGTGAAGAAATTGGTGTGACCTTGAAGACTTGGTTATCATTCGAGGAATATGAAGCGTGAATACTTTTGTTTTCGTAGCTTCTTTTTCTCTTTCTTGAGTCATAGGAAACACCGTACTGTTAAAGGGGGTCGAGGAAATACTAAGGAGAAAATTTCCAAGTGATGCTCATCTCAAATCCTACATCTACCAATCCCTTCGAGTGAAGCCATTGGAAATCTCATACAGTTCAGTCAATTTCTTCAATGACAGAGACGCAGTTCTTCTGGTCACTGAGGACTTTGCTCTGACTGAGGAGTTAGGAATTCGCCAGTGCGAATTGCCTACACTGTGAGGAGCATGATAGCCCTGAGGAATTTGAACCTCAAATTTCCGACCGTTGCTGTGCTACGCGCCAGCTGTCCTAAAATATCTTGTTCACCTAACGGTCATATCATTGAAGGGCACTTATGTCTTATCATGTCTGGTTGTTCCCTAGGCTATAAATAGCCGCCCCCTACAACCACTAGCTGGTTGGCTGCTCCGCGAGAACTTGACACTTGTCATTTGAGAGCAACTCATCCTCCGAGGACTTTGAGCGAAAATCATCAAGTGAGGAAAATCCAAACCCAAACCCAAAACACCTACAAACCCAAAGTGATTGAGCATCACTGAAGAGATTGATCCTGCGTGAATCCGACGCTTGTTACCTTTGAAGACTATGCTTCTTTCAGACGGTTAGGCGTCAAGGTCTAGAGCATCCAAGAGGAATTGTGGTCGCCGAGTGACCAAGTCTGTGAAGGTTTGGAAGTCACCTGAAGACTTACCACGAGTGATTGGACGAGGACTGTGTGTCCTTAGCTCAAGGAGAATACCGTCAGGACTATGTGTCCGGGACTAGGTGTCCTCGAGTTTAAATACTCAGCCGCTCCAACCAGATGTACAACTGAGACAACAGTTGGAACTGGTCTACCAAATCATTGTGTTCACCAAGCTTACTGGTTCTATTTCCTCAACACTTTCATTTCCTCATTACTGTGTTGTGTGTTTGTTCATATCTGTGTTTGAAGACTTTGACTGAAGACTTTCTCAATTTCCTCAGTTCAATTTCTTCAGTCTGTTTGTCTTCATATTGTGCTATCCTGTGTTTACGCTTTCTGTACTCTGTCTGTGTCTTCATTTCATCATGATGACCATGCATGTATTCTGCTATGTTTACCTCTGAGTACTTATTCCGCTGCAAGTAGTCTTCTGGTGCTGCAGACGATCATCGGCAATAAGGTGCTCTCCGGGTGAAAGTGATAACGAGAACCTAGAGTTAGATTTTAGTAAAATCATTTAACCCGAATAGAAGAGAGTTCAGAGTCCCAGAGTAAAGGTCGAGGAGTAAAAGATCCTAATAACAGCCGATGGCGACGTGGGCCCAGGGGCCGCACAGCCAAGTTAGTAAAACAATTTTCACCGACTAGACTCAACTTCGGCCAAGGAGTTGGAAAGGGGGATTCCTACAGGCAGTCGGCTCTGATACCAACTTGTGACGCCCCCGGTTCAATCGTACACTAATCATGCACGCAAATGTGTACGATCAAGATCAGGGACTCACGGGAAGATATCACAACACAACTCTAAAACATAAATAAGTCATACAAGCATCATAATACAAGCCAGGGGCCTCGAGGGCTCGAATACAAGTGCTCGATCATAGACGAGTCAGCGGAAGCAACAACATCTGAGTACAGACATAAGTTAAACAAGATTGCCTTAAGAAGGCTAGCACAAACTGGGATACAGATCGAAAGAGGCGCAGGCCTCCTGCCTGGGATCCTCCTAACTACTCCTGGTCGTCGTCAGCGGGCTGCACGTAGTAGTAGGCACCTCCAGCGTAGAAGGAGTCATCGTCGACGGTGGCGTCTGGATCCGGGGCTCCAACATCTGGTTGCGACAACCAGAAGAAAGGAAAAGGGGGAAAGGGGGAGAAAGCAACCGTGAGTACTCATCCAAAGTACTCGCAAGCAAGGAGCTACACTACATATGCATGGATATATGTGTAAAGGGGCATATCGGTGGACTGAACTGCAGAATGCCAGAATAAGAGGGGGATATCTAATCCTATCGAAGACTACGCTTCTGGCAGCCTCCGACTTGCCGCATGTAGAAGAGAGTAGACTGAAGTCCTCCAAGTAGCATCGCATAGCAATAATCCTACCCGGCGATCCCCTCCTCGATGCCCTGTTGGAGAGCAATCACCGGGTTGTATCTGGCACTTGGAAGGGTGTGTTTTATTAAGTATCCGGTTCTAGTTGTCATAAGGTCAAGGTACAACTCCGGGTCGTCCTTTTACCGAGGGACACGGCTATTCAAATAGATAAACTTCCCTGCAGGGGTGCACCACATAGCCCAACACGCTTGATCCCATTTGGCCGGACACACTTTTCTGGGTCATGCCCGGCCTCGGAAGATCAACACGTCGCAGCCCCACCTAGGCACAACAGAGAGGTCAGCACGCCGGTCTAAACCTAAGCGCGCAGGGGTCTGGGCCCATCGCCCTGAGCACACCTGCACGTTGCGTACGCGGCCGGAGAGCAGACCTAGCAACCTCCAATTCAAAGGAAGTCACGTTACGCGGTCCAACCCGGCGCGCGCCGCTCAGTCGCTGACGTCACGAAGTGCTTCGGCTGATACCACGACGTCGGGATACCCATAACTACTCCCGCGTAGGTGGTTAGTGCGTATAGACCAAATGGCCAGACTCAGATCAAATACCCAGATCTCGTTAAGCGTGTTAAGTATCGCGAACGCCGACTAGGGCCAGGCCCACCTCTCTCCTAGGTGGTCTGAACCTGCCCTGTCGCTCCGCCACAAAGTAACAGTCGGGGGCCGTCGGGAACCCAGGCCCACCTCTACCGGGATGGAGCCACCTGCCCCTTCAGCCCCCATCTCCGAACAGTATCACATGTAATGTAACAGTGTAAAGTATATAGTATATGTCCGCGATCACTTCCCGAAGTGATCACGGCCCAGTAGTATAGCATGGCAGACGGACAAGAGTGAAGGGCCACTGATGGAACACTAGCATCCTATACTAAGCAGTAGGATAGCAGGTAAAGGTAACAACAGTAGTAGCAAGGACAGGCTATGCAGCAGTATAGGATTAACTGAAAGCGGTAACATGCTACACTACTCTAATGCAAGCAGTATAGAGAAGAATAGGCGATATCTGGTGATCAAGGGGGGGGGGGTTGCCTGGTTGCTCAGACAAGAAGGAGGGGTCGTCGATGTAGTCGATCACAAGGGTACCGGCATCGGTCTCAGGGTCTACCGGAAAGAAGTAACAGAGGGGGAACACAATAAATAACAGAGCAATCAAATGTAACACAAAGCAAGAAGCGGCAATACGTTGTGCTAGAGGTGACCTAACGTGGTAGTAAGTGATATTAGTGAAGGGGGGCAAACATCCGGGAGAGTATTCCCAGTGTTCCGCGTTTTCTGGCAGATGAACCGGAGGGGGAAAGTTGCGAGTTCGATATGTTAGGGGTGTGTGGCGGACGAACGGGCTGCGTATCCGGATTCTTCTCGTCGTTCTGAGCAACTTTCATGTAGAAAGTATTTTCATCTGAGCTACGGTTTATTTTATATGATTTTCCGAAGATTTAAACATTTATTTGGAATTCCTGAAAAATTTGGCCAAGTCTGAGGATTGCTCGGTTTTTGAACATTACTTAGCTGTTTTCAAAACACTACAACTATTGATCTGTAACTCCTATGAGTTTGTGCCTTATATCAATCTGGAGCATTTTTCTGTGGTCTATAAGATAGTAGCACTTTCATCTCTGTTAGAGTCCATTTGATTGATCATTAACAGCTCTAAAGTAGCTATGAAATTAAAGCTGTTTTCAGCTTTTCTATTAACAGAACATTGGAATTTGTGATTTTTGTAGGAATTAAACCATACGTCAAAAGGATTTGGTCCAGTGGGATAAAATGGAGTTTGTCATGTATGCTTTCTACTCATATTATTTTTACCCATGTTAGCCGCTGATTAGGCGTTGTTTAGAGGCTGTACATAGGGTCAGACAATGTCAAATTAGAAAAGCTAGCACTAGCTACAGTAACTGAATGTTACTGTAGCCGTGTAGCATAGCAGCAGGCAACGGAGCAGCAGAGCAGCGGCAGTCGGAGACGGGCGTGTACAGAGGCGACGGGGCTCGCCGAACTCGCGGCTCCGGCGACCATTTGGTCAGCCGAGAGCGGCTACGGGGAGAGGACGACGGCGCGCGTCGGGGAGAGGTGCCAGTGGGTGTGGGGGTGGCCAGAGTTGGGCGTAGCGACAACGGCGGCGACGCCGGCATTCGGGACTAAGCGGAAGCGGAGAAGCGCGGCTTGAGCGCGCAAGATGAGCAGCGGGGTAGCAGCTACGGGGCTCCATGAGCGCGCTAGGGTGGACGGGCGAGGCCGTAGTGGCTCGGGAGCTTGGAGCTCACAGCCAGGTCTGTGGCCGGAGCACGGCCACGCGGCGGAGTTAGCTACGGGGCGCCGGCGAGCTCGACTAGAGGAAGAGGATGAGCGTGAGCTCACCAACGTTGCTGAGACGGCCCAGGGAAGACGCGCGGCTGCTGGAGTCGTTGGCGAGGCGGCGATGATCCGAGGAGGAAGAAGAAGGTCGTCCCGGTGATGGAGGGGCTTCCGGCTCCTGCTCGCGGGCGTGGACGGAGAAGAAGATGATGGCGCGGCAACACAGTGCCCCAGCTTGATGCGGCGCCCGGGATCGATGAAGTCGAGCGCGGTGGAGCTCCTGGACGTCCTCCCACACGCCGGAGACGCCAGTGGCCGTGACAACGACGACGGGGCAGCGGTCACCGCAGGATCTCATGAGCTCGATTCGGTCCAGAGGGGAAGGGGATCGATGGGGATCGAGGGGGCAATGTTTGAGACAGGGGCTAGGGTTTAGGTGGACGCTTTTATAGGCCGGGGGAGGCGACGTGGTGGTCATCCGGCCATGGCGCCGTCGGATGGTTGCCACGCCATGGCCTCTGCCTCCTTTGTTGTACAGGAGAAGGGGAAAGGCCCATGGTTGGCTGGGCCAACCACTGTAGCAGTAGGCTACAAGTGCACATAAGCGCCCTTTTGTTTTATTCTTTCTGTCTTATTATTTGTTCTACCACTATTCTTCCTTTAGTTTATGCAGCAAATGATTTTTGCTATAGTTGAACTTGGCACATAAGTCAAGCACATTATTCTAGAATGTCACATAAATCTTGAGGCCATTTTGTAATGTTTAAAAAAAACACGTTGGTATTTAAATGGTCCATTATGATGTTGTTGGCCCACTTCATAATTTACTAGGGATTATTTATTAAGTCAAATGATGTGGTTTCAATCATGAAAACTGAACAAGCGAATTTATAGGATAGCGCGAACATTTTAGTTTTACTATTTGAAAACTATTATTGTTTGCCTGAATTTGAATTTGAATTTGAATCGGTTTCGAACTAACAAGGGATTCACAATAGTAACGGAGGTGACGTGGCATCATTAGCAGAGTTTTTCTGTAGCCTAATTATCCAGGCGTCACAATTCTCCTGCACTACAAGAAATCTCGTCCCGAGATTTAAGAGGGGAGTAAGGGGGAAAATTCTGGTTACGAAATTTTAACGGGTGTCCTCGGTCTTGATTGCTCTTCTCGAAGTGGTCGATCCATTGTGTTGCTATCTTCATTCCGCTGCTTCAGGGCATCATGATAAAGTCGTCATCCTTTCTTCAGGGGTTCCATCGTACTTACGAAAAAAAGGATAATGGGTATCTTCGGAAGAACTGACCTTACAAGGCTGACTATCTGGCAGATAACTCAGGGAATGTGGTAGAAAGTTACTCTCGAATAGATACTTAAGAAAATATCGAGAGTAAAGTAAGAAGGTATCATGAGAAGTTTCAAACGGATAGGCAATCGTTCGATGTCTGAAACAACATGCGAAAGGGGTCCATAGAAACGAGATTGAATATTGCGTCTGTTACCAGAATAGATCACTAGGACGGTGGTCCGTGAACTACATACGAGGCCACACGCAAGGAATAACTTTGGGAATAGGGGGTGTACAGGAGAGTCAGGTTTCGATCCTGTGGAACTGTGGGTTATGGGCCCACCATGTGGGTTAGAAGTAGCAAGGGTGCTGACATCTTGCACGGTCACGATAGTAAGGTATGTCAGAGGGTAGCCTGCCATTTATGTTGGCAACAATGTCGGTACCAAGGGCGAGGGACGAAGAGAACCATTTTCCTGCTCGTTGAATGAGGCGGACCAATAGGCAAAGTTCTCGTCCATCGGTGGTTACCGGAATGTCATCAACAATAGTAACAGGGTCTTACCGACAGAGTGGTACAACGAGGTGTTTGCACAAGCAGGGAGTTATTACTGCTTATTTCATATTAGTCATAGAAAGGGTTTAAACAACCCAATGAAAAGGGAAAAGTGTCTATCAGATTTAATCAGAACAATGGAAAGGAAAATGTGTTTAAACACATATTTCAAGGGTATATCCTTCCCAAGGACAAGCAGATGATATCCATGACAGGATAGAAAGTAGAAAACCATTTAGGTAAGGGTAGAGGAATTTCATGACATAACCCAAACAACGGGGTTTGGATAATGGACAAAGAAAATTTAGCATTGTTCTTCAAATGCTCTTATTGAAAATCGGAGTACCGCAGACATGCTTCGAGATAGCATTGACATGGTCATTAGGTGAAGATTAGATTTTGAAAACACAAAGGATCCATCAGGAATAACTTGTAGAATAAGTCTTACAGTTTCCCAATGGAAGAATGGATAACTTTGTTAAAAATGAAACTATAACAATAGGGCCTCCGGCCGGGTGTGCTAGGCACGACATCAACTTACCGGGTCACACAAAGACCGATGTTATAACTCTTGAAAATATGTTCCAATCATCATATCTGACCAAGATTCAGATCTAATTGGTGTTAGGATAACTCAGATTTAGGATGCCTGAGAAGAAAGGTGCAACACAAATTATCGAGATGACATTGAAAGATTCTCGGGCAATGAACTATGGAAGCGAGTCCTGAAACAAAAGTTCATCATTAATCCAAGGAGAGGATGAGGAGGTGGCCGATTGACTCAGCGACAATTCATCGAGACTCCCAAAAAGATGGATTTCCACAATTGCGTGAACACAGAGATATCATTTGTCAGATCAAATGACTTAATGATGTATGCTGGAGGAACACATACACAATTAAACATTGGTTGAAAGGTACACCCGAAATATGAGCTGGGTTGCACGACCAATGTCAGAATGGTGATGGTGAGAAGTATCACTATACCAAGAAATTTTTAAGAGGCGGGGCAACTCTCACGACCTTCTTGACATAAAAGATGGTAATACTCCAAGGTAGGGCATAACATAAGTCGGATAGCAAGGAACTCAAGGTACAACGCAAAACTAGAACAAGTTTTGTGTTGCGGAAATGCAAGAATGTCGTTGATGTTAGCACCATCATCAAGGGGGAAAGGATGATATCTCTCATCATGGATTCAATTGATATTCTGGAAAAGCTCAGAATGTTGATGATGATCACGACACAATTTTCGAGAGATTTCATGAGTATGTAATCGATCGGCGATGGCATCAAAGTTTAAGGGAATGATGAAGCGAAAGGTTATTGTAACCATGGTTACGACACAAACTCGAAATCAAGCTTGCTGTTCGAGGGGAAACGATAAGACAAGGAAGATCGACGTAAGCTTAGCTCATCGCCGAAAGTGGTGCTCCGGAAATAAGGACCCGGTAGCACAGTTAAAATCAGCACGATACTGATATAGCCGAGCAGGCTAGAAACGACGTGATCGAGTACAAACTCGTAAGTAAAGAAGATTACTAATATTTGTTTAATCACGATGTGGACTCGATTCAGTTACCAATGTCCTTGGGTGTTTAGTAACTCAGGGCCCGTGAAAAATTGGAATCAGTGAGAATGTAGCACTTGATGGAGAACTCATAAGAAGTTATGCAGTTCCATGATAATCTCGAGATACCGGGGGGTAATACTCGACGGTAGATCAAAGTAAAGGTTGGACTGGGGTACTGATCCACAGAGGACAAGTGCTTAAACTTGCCCGAGAAATGGGATCAAAGAAGAACATATGGTCGGAACCACGATTGTAAAAGATCAATCCACCGATACCAAAAGGATATTATATCAAGGAAATAGTTACAAGAAGCTTCCATGATAGGATCTACATCGTGTCCATGGGCATGAACACAAAGTTCAAGGTCGACTCCCACTTCTCCAATGCATAACCTTTCATTCACTTCTCGCGTTCGATTAAGTTGCAGTGTTGAAATTTTATCTGGCGAAACATCAGAAGAGTATGGCTCATGAAAACTTTCGGGTTCTCAGGGTTTAGAAAAGGCATATGTTCAACCCATCGGGGCATCTAGAAACATATACCTCAAGCTTCGAGAGTAATTATCACTAGCTCGAAAGCAGAGCATGGTTGAGAAAGTAGAGGATACAATTTTGCAAAGGCATTATGTATCCTAGGAAAGGCTCACAAGGTTATTGAATATGAAGGACGTTGTCGGATAAAATCAAACAAGGTTCTGATGGTCCATAAAGGATCTGATGTGAGTATCGGCACACAACCAGAGGAAGAATCAATGCAAAGACCTTGGATTATAGAAACAACTGAGTAATTTAGAGCTCAATTGCAAAGGAATTTATGATTTACAAAGCGAAGGGTCAGAAGCAGACGCTCTGATCAAGGATGGATAAGTTCATTAGACATAGGGGCACAATCGACGACAATTTGATTGGCGAGAACCAGCTCACGTTGAAAATGACGTCTGAGCCGGGAAGATAATTTAAAATAATCAACTGATGAGTGCGTGCTTTCACACACATGTTGAATCGATAGGATCAAAATGATGGTGTCAAAGGATATTAATGAATATTGCTACACATATGGAAAGCATCCATATTGCAAACAGACAAGTATTTGCCGAGCAATAGTTTGAGGAGGATACTCGGAAGATCGGGTAGTATTTCCAAGTATTTTGAAAAGCATATGAACAACTGGGGATAAGCAGATACTCAATAAGTGCGAGAATTATCCGTAGGGGTATTCACGTGACAAAGAACAGTAAGGCAGTAAGCTTAAAGGATTATCGAAACAACGACGAGTGTTTCGGGGTATCTTGTAATAACAAGATCAATTGGAGAATAAAAGTAAGGATGGCAACCGTATGTAGTTATCCATAAGGGTTGACGGTGGAAGGGGAATTGCAAACACGATGAACACAAGTTCTCGGGTTAACAACGAAGAGTAACTCCAGGGTCTTCTGGTGCTGCAGACGATCATCGGCAATAAGGTGCTCTCCGGGTGAAAGTGATAACGAGAACCTAGAGTTAGATTTTAGTAAAATCATTTAACCCGAATAGAAGAGAGTTCAGAGTCCCAGAGTAAAGGTCGAGGAGTAAAAGATCCTAATAACAGCCGATGGCGACGTGGGCCCAGGGGCCGCACAGCCAAGTTAGTAAAACAATTTTCACCGACTAGACTCAACTTCGGCCAAGGAGTTGGAAAGGGGGATTCCTACAGGCAGTCGGCTCTGATACCAACTTGTGACGCCCCCGGTTCAATCGTACACTAATCATGCACGCAAATGTGTACGATCAAGATCAGGGACTCACGGGAAGATATCACAACACAACTCTAAAACATAAATAAGTCATACAAGCATCATAATACAAGCCAGGGGCCTCGAGGGCTCGAATACAAGTGCTCGATCATAGACGAGTCAGCGGAAGCAACAACATCTGAGTACAGACATAAGTTAAACAAGATTGCCTTAAGAAGGCTAGCACAAACTGGGATACAGATCGAAAGAGGCGCAGGCCTCCTGCCTGGGATCCTCCTAACTACTCCTGGTCGTCGTCAGCGGGCTGCACGTAGTAGTAGGCACCTCCAGCGTAGAAGGAGTCATCGTCGACGGTGGCGTCTGGATCCGGGGCTCCAACATCTGGTTGCGACAACCAGAAGAAAGGAAAAGGGGGAAAGGGGGAGAAAGCAACCGTGAGTACTCATCCAAAGTACTCGCAAGCAAGGAGCTACACTACATATGCATGGATATATGTGTAAAGGGGCATATCGGTGGACTGAACTGCAGAATGCCAGAATAAGAGGGGGATATCTAATCCTATCGAAGACTACGCTTCTGGCAGCCTCCGACTTGCCGCATGTAGAAGAGAGTAGACTGAAGTCCTCCAAGTAGCATCGCATAGCAATAATCCTACCCGGCGATCCCCTCCTCGATGCCCTGTTGGAGAGCAATCACCGGGTTGTATCTGGCACTTGGAAGGGTGTGTTTTATTAAGTATCCGGTTCTAGTTGTCATAAGGTCAAGGTACAACTCCGGGTCGTCCTTTTACCGAGGGACACGGCTATTCAAATAGATAAACTTCCCTGCAGGGGTGCACCACATAGCCCAACACGCTTGATCCCATTTGGCCGGACACACTTTTCTGGGTCATGCCCGGCCTCGGAAGATCAACACGTCGCAGCCCCACCTAGGCACAACAGAGAGGTCAGCACGCCGGTCTAAACCTAAGCGCGCAGGGGTCTGGGCCCATCGCCCTGAGCACACCTGCACGTTGCGTACACGGCCGGAGAGCAGACCTAGCAACCTCCAATTCAAAGGAAGTCACGTTACGCGGTCCAACCCGGCGCGCGCCGCTCAGTCGCTGACGTCACGAAGTGCTTCGGCTGATACCACGACGTCGGGATACCCATAACTACTCCCGCGTAGGTGGTTAGTGCGTATAGACCAAATGGCCAGACTCAGATCAAATACCCAGATCTCGTTAAGCGTGTTAAGTATCGCGAACGCCGACTAGGGCCAGGCCCACCTCTCTCCTAGGTGGTCTGAACCTGCCCTGTCGCTCCGCCACAAAGTAACAGTCGGGGGCCGTCGGGAACCCAGGCCCACCTCTACCGGGATGGAGCCACCTGCCCCTTCAGCCCCCATCTCCGAACAGTATCACATGTAATGTAACAGTGTAAAGTATATAGTATATGTCCGCGATCACTTCCCGAAGTGATCACGGCCCAGTAGTATAGCATGGCAGACGGACAAGAGTGAAGGGCCACTGATGGAACACTAGCATCCTATACTAAGCAGTAGGATAGCAGGTAAAGGTAACAACAGTAGTAGCAAGGACAGGCTATGCAGCAGTATAGGATTAACTGAAAGCGGTAACATGCTACACTACTCTAATGCAAGCAGTATAGAGAAGAATAGGCGATATCTGGTGATCAAGGGGGGGGTTGCCTGGTTGCTCAGACAAGAAGGAGGGGTCGTCGATGTAGTCGATCACAAGGGTACCGGCATCGGTCTCAGGGTCTACCGGAAAGAAGTAACAGAGGGGGAACACAATAAATAACAGAGCAATCAAATGTAACACAAAGCAAGAAGCGGCAATACGTTGTGCTAGAGGTGACCTAACGTGGTAGTAAGTGATATTGGTGAAGGGGGGCAAACATCCGGGAGAGTATTCCCAGTGTTCCGCGTTTTCTGGCAGATGAACCGGAGGGGGAAAGTTGCGAGTTCGATATGTTAGGGGTGTGTGGCGGACGAACGGGCTGCGTATCCGGATTCTTCTCGTCGTTCTGAGCAACTTTCATGTAGAAAGTATTTTCATCTGAGCTACGGTTTATTTTATATGATTTTCCGAAGATTTAAACATTTATTTGGAATTCCTGAAAAATTTGGCCAAGTCTGAGGATTGCTCGGTTTTTGAACATTACTTAGCTGTTTTCAAAACACTACAACTATTGATCTGTAACTCCTATGAGTTTGTGCCTTATATCAATATGGAGCATTTTTCTGTGGTCTATAAGATAGTAGCACTTTCATCTCTGTTAGAGTCCATTTGATTGATCATTAACAGCTCTAAAGTAGCTATGAAATTAAAGCTGTTTTCAGCTTTTCTATTAACAGAACATTGGAATTTGTGATTTTTGTAGGAATTAAACCATACGTCAAAAGGATTTGGTCCAGTGGGATAAAATGGAGTTTGTCATGTATGCTTTCTACTCATATTATTTTTACCCATGTTAGCCGCTGATTAGGCGTTGTTTAGAGGCTGTACATAGGGTCAGACAATGTCAAATTAGAAAAGCTAGCACTAGCTACAGTAACTGAATGTTACTGTAGCCGTGTAGCATAGCAGCAGGCAACGGAGCAGCAGAGCAGCGGCAGTCGGAGACGGGCGTGTACAGAGGCGACGGGGCTCGCCGAACTCGCGGCTCCGGCGACCATTTGGTCAGCCGAGAGCGGCTACGGGGAGAGGACGACGGCGCGCGTCGGGGAGAGGTGCCAGTGGGTGTGGGGGTGGCCAGAGTTGGGCGTAGCGACAACGGCGGCGACGCCGGCATTCGGGACTAAGCGGAAGCGGAGAAGCGCGGCTTGAGCGCGCAAGATGAGCAGCGGGGTAGCAGCTACGGGGCTCCATGAGCGCGCTAGGGTGGACGGGCGAGGCCGTAGTGGCTCGGGAGCTTGGAGCTCACAGCCAGGTCTGTGGCCGGAGCACGGCCACGCGGCGGAGTTAGCTACGGGGCGCCGGCGAGCTCGACTAGAGGAAGAGGATGAGCGTGAGCTCACCAACGTTGCTGAGACGGCCCAGGGAAGACGCGCGGCTGCTGGAGTCGTTGGCGAGGCGGCGATGATCCGAGGAGGAAGAAGAAGGTCGTCCCGGTGATGGAGGGGCTTCCGGCTCCTGCTCGCGGGCGTGGACGGAGAAGAAGATGATGGCGCGGCAACACAGTGCCCCAGCTTGATGCGGCGCCCGGGATCGATGAAGTCGAGCGCGGTGGAGCTCCTGGACGTCCTCCCACACGCCGGAGACGCCAGTGGCCGTGACAACGACGACGGGGCAGCGGTCACCGCAGGATCTCATGAGCTCGATTCGGTCCAGAGGGGAAGGGGATCGATGGGGATCGAGGGGGCAATGTTTGAGACAGGGGCTAGGGTTTAGGTGGACGCTTTTATAGGCCGGGGGAGGCGACGTGGTGGTCATCCGGCCATGGCGCCGTCGGATGGTTGCCACGCCATGGCCTCTGCCTCCTTTGTTGTACAGGAGAAGGGGAAAGGCCCATGGTTGGCTGGGCCAACCACTGTAGCAGTAGGCTACAAGTGCACATAAGCGCCCTTTTGTTTTATTCTTTCTGTCTTATTATTTGTTCTACCACTATTCTTCCTTTAGTTTATGCAGCAAATGATTTTTGCTATAGTTGAACTTGGCACATAAGTCAAGCACATTATTCTAGAATGTCACATAAATCTTGAGGCCATTTTGTAATGTTTAAAAAAAACACGTTGGTATTTAAATGGTCCATTATGATGTTGTTGGCCCACTTCATAATTTACTAGGGATTATTTATTAAGTCAAATGATGTGGTTTCAATCATGAAAACTGAACAAGCGAATTTATAGGATAGCGCGAACATTTTAGTTTTACTATTTGAAAACTATTATTGTTTGCCTGAATTTGAATTTGAATTTGAATCGGTTTCGAACTAACAAGGGATTCACAATAGTAACGGAGGTGACGTGGCATCATTAGCAGAGTTTTTCTGTAGCCTAATTATCCAGGCGTCACAGACAACTTTTGCGCACAGCCGCCACAGCCTTCAAATCCATATGAAGCTCGCTCCATATGCATTATGGCGACCCTCATATGGAAACTCTGCTAGAATTGCTCGTAGACATAGAATACAAGTGCTCAGTAAAACACAGGAAACAATATTGCTCAATGCCTACTGCCACAATTCATTGATAATTGTTAGAATTGTTCGTTGTATTGCTTGAGCCTCGTGGGCATATATATATAGGAGTACATGATCTACTTGGAGTACAAGGCAAGCCAGAATATTTCCTAGTCTAACCTATGTTTCCTAATACAATCACGTTACTCAACATCCCCCTGCAGTCACAACGGTAGCGACTCAGACGGTGAGACTGGAGAAGAATCCGAAGGCAAGTCGACGGACACCCCCCCCACACACAGTCGTAACGGTCAACGCATCGCGGAGTCGTGGCTGGAGTAGAAACCGACGAGGTTGCTCAAGCAGACGGTAGCCCTTTGTGTTGTTTGTCGATGTAGCCGAGAGCATGGGTGGTGGATCCGTGGTCGAGGTAGCCGTGCGAAGAATGCCGTGGTCGATGTTGATGCGGGGTAGCCGGTGTCGACGAAGTCGCCGTGGAGCCGCGGGCGCAAGGGGGCGCCGAGTTAGCATGGGCGCAATGGTGTCGAAGTAAGGGTGCGCCGGGAAGAAAATGTTGTTGACGACGCGTCGCGGCGGGTTTGCCAAGCCCGGGGACACATCGTGGACGAAGGCACACACCGGTGTTGCCAGCACCGGGCATGCGAAGACGGACGAAGACGAAATTGACGAAGCGCCGACCAGGCTTGCCAGGCCCGGGGACACGTCGTGGATGAAGGCACGCATCGGTGTTGCCAACACCGGGCATGCGTAGACGGGGGACCTGCATGAGCTGTACGCCATGTCGGAGAAGTCGGAGGGGCCAGCAGAGAAGAACTCGACGACGATTGCGGCGTCCATCAGCGCGGGGCCAATGTCACCAACGATGGTCGGAGTAGACGAAGTGGTCGGGGTAGATGACAGCGACGCTGGCGATGGGCTGGTGCTTGGACGAAGACGAAGGGGGTGGATGGGCGGCGGTGGCGACTACGAAGGTAGCGGCGGCGGCGACGGTGCTCGAAGTAGGCGAAAAACCCTGACAGCGTGACAAAGACCGGCGCGGACAGTGGCGTTCCCGCGCCAAGGGAGACGGCGCGGCGCATACCACGGGAGGTCGACGCGCGGTGACGGCGGAGTGGACCGCGAGCCGCGAGGCTACGGCCCGAAGGGGCGACGCAGCAGCGGCAGGCGGGTCGAAGCGGCAGCGGGGACCGCGGGCCGCGACGATGCGGCCTGAAGGGGCGACGCAACGGCGGTTCGCGAGTCGGTGCAGCCGCGGGGACGGCCTCGGGGCGGTGGCGGGGACCGCGTATCGCGGCACTATGGCCCGAAGGGGCGACGCAGCGGCGACGCACGAGTTGATGCAGCCGCGAGGAGAACCATGGGGCGGCGGCGCTGCGCTAGCCCGATGCTCGATCGGCGGAGAGGCGCGCGGTACTCAGGACGATCTTCACGGGACCTGCGGAGGCGTGCGCAACAACGGGCTAGGTCGGTCTGCGGCGTAGAGGAGGCGGATCGCGGCGGCGAGCGGGTGATCAAGCCGATCGCGCGCGAGGTCGGGGACATCGCTTGGTGGAGGAGTGGTGGCGGCGGAGTCCGGGATGAGGCCGGTGAGGTAGATCGCCGGGCCGCCGTGCAGACACGACGGAGGCGGGTGACGTGGATCGGTGGGCGGGCCGGCGCGCGAGCGACGGCTATGATTGGTCGTCGCATGGCGCGAGGCCGCCGGGTCAGGGCGATGTAGGTGTCCCGGTCGGAGCAGGGCGGTGACGGCCGGCGCAGGGCGACGGGCGGACGGCGGCTGGCCCGGACAGGCCGCCTCGGCGCGCGTGGCCACCAGGTCGGAGGAGAGGCCGGCTGGTCGCGCCGGGGTCGGAGGAGAGGCGCACGGGGTTCGACGGTGGCGGCGGGCGACGCAAACCGATCAAGATTAGATCGGAAAACCAAAAAGAAAAACGCCGATCAAAACGACCGGCGAGAGAGCAAAAAAAAAACCCGAAGCAAGGGCTCAGGAAAAAGACTAGGTACGGACGGTGCGGCCCCCGGCGGCGGTCATGGAGGCCGACCGCCCCGGGGGCGGCGCACGGGTGCGGATGCGGCGGCGGCTAGGGTTTGGATCGTGATTAGGCTGATACCATGTTAGAATTGTTCGTTGTATTGCTTGAGCCTCGTGGGCATATATATAGGAGTACATGATCTACTTGAAGTACTCCCTCCGTTCAGAATTACTTGTTTCGGAAATGGATGTATCTAAAACTAAAATACGTCTAGATACATCTATTTCTGCAACAAGTAATTCCGAACGGAGGGAGTACAAGGCAAGTCAGAATATTTCCTAGTCTAACCTGTGTTTCCTAATACAATCACGTTACTCAACAATAATATCACATAACAGTAAGTGATCACTAGCAACAAAACAATTAAATCAAAGGTAGCAAGCTAGAGGAAAACAAGAATGCTTGTACTACACGAAGGTTTCAGTTCAGCTCAACACAAAAAATAAGCTGAAGAGTGTGGGGGAAACAACTTTAGAGAATAATGGCTTATTTGAAACTTAGCTAGACTGGAAATTCTAGAGATAAATACAACAAATTGTACGGATGATGGCTAATAAAATGCACGGTGAACTAACAGTATCTGATGATATGCCACTAGTGACCATTTGCAATGCCATTGCTGCACTTGATTTTGCCGTCAACAATGCCATCGGTTTTCTTTTCATAGAACCTCCTGTACATTGAGTCAACTTTTGTAAGGTAGAACGTTCCTGGTGGCAACAAGCTTATGTCTTTGCTTGTTTCAAAATCTTTTGCTCCATATCGGTGCTCCATCAGCTTCAGTGTGTCAATGAACTTCTCAGGTGAAGTCTGAAAACATGTAAAGGAACATGTCAGCTTGCTCTGGCGAAATTACGCGGGATTCAGATCCTAGCAACGCAGATCTAATAGAGACATCAGTTGAATCTACTATGGACAGTGGTAAATCAATTAATGGTATGTAGCTATCTTGAAGAAAGGCTATTCTCTAGTACAATTATAGAACTAAATAAATTCCAAAATTGTTTAGAATGAGTTTAGCAAAGACCCTGATTTCCTTGATGAATAAAGCTCATATCGCCATAGTGACCGGGGCAAGTTTTCTGAGTAATCACATACAGAATTCAGTTTTGTGTGCTTTTCAGGTTCAGAGCTTGTCCATGGTATGGACTACAATACACTATGATTCCTTCTATTTAATAAGCTATAATTTGGTATGAAACCTCAAAAAGTTAATCTCCAAAATACCTGTAACAAATTCGAAAGCCATGTATGGTAAACCATACCACATTGGTATTTTTTTTGCACAACATACCACATTGGTATGTATGAAAAATTTGTGCTTCTAATCTAGTTTGATGCATGGCTGTAAAATATATGTCAAGATCCGCTCTCTATCTACAACAGACTGGCTGAGGGTTGTGAGAATGAAAGACCATACCACATGTCTTGATTCAAGCTTTGCCGTCACATCAAGCACAGAAGCAATGTTTGCTAAACTAAAGGGATGTTGACCCTCATTTAGTTTGAATGAAAACATAGTGGATGTCAAGCCACTGCCATAAGAGAACATGACAATTCGTTGGCCGGTCTGCATAAGAAATGGAAGTTAACTACAAGGAATGAACAGGAGATACAAAGGCATACAAATATAAGATAGAGGCGTAAAACCAAAACCTCACCAGACTAGCATGCTTGTTGTAGATTACAGATGCCAATGCAGCATACAGAGATGCAGTATACATGTTACCAATTTGTTTTGGAAGCAACGTTGACGGTTGAACTTTGATGTCATACAAATGCTTTGCAAGTTGTTGAGAGCCCTGAAAGTTCAGTAGAAGACTTAATGGTTACATCAGCGAAGAAACTAAGCATCGTAAGAACTATTATCCACCTAACGAGGAATAACCTTTTCCAAGTCACGACTTTGGTAGCTTTCTTCACTAGTCAGGTTTGCAAAAGGCTGAAGCTTTTCTTTGGCATCATTATCAACCGAACTGACATCAAAGAGAACAAAAACAAATAAGTGCCTTCGTCTAGGGGTCAAGACTAAGAGTGTCGAATGGGTATCGTATCACCCGACAATGGGGGGGGGGGGGGGGGGAGGTCTTTCAGAAGTTTAGAATATTATTTGGCCCACAGATTAAAAGCTTAGTTTTTAAGAAGCAAAAGGAGCATGTATTTAAAGAGAGGAGTCGCAGACCTGCAATTACGCATGAAATCGTTGAAGTAAAGTCGAGCAAAACTCTTCTGCACAAGCTGTGATAGTAAAAAAGTGACGAGTTTATGTCTGTATCCCCAGAGGTTAGAGAACAGAATTGGCAGAATTAACATACTGCAAAATCTTATCTATCTCCATGGCAGTGTGCAGTCGCCATACCTTATTATATGGAGAATGGAACACACAATAATCGGCGTCAGAAATCGAGAACTGTTCTCCCACTAGCTTCTCATACCTGATTTAGTGATCATAGTGTGATGTTATTGCTTGAGAAGAACAAGATGCTAGTACTGCAGTTGAGTGGGTAAATTATGGCAGTGAACTCACTTGGCACAATACTGTCTATAGCACGAATCCAGAGCCATCAGGTAGCACGTTTGAGATAGTTTCCCATCAACAACCTATAATAATCGGGGAACAGAAGTGTGCAGAGGATATAATACTATGAAAGAGACAAAAAATGATATCCAGTTGAGAAATTTGTTTGTTTACATGCCTAGAACAAACAAACAAAAGCAAGTCATAGAATCCTAACCGGATATTCACTTGCAAGATCAGGCTTGTAGAAATCGTAAACATGAGCCATGTGAGAAGCTCTATATTTACTTTCAAAAGAAATAGGTGCATTTGGACCAATAAGCATAGCAATTGCAGCAGCTCCTCCCGTAGGCCGAGCTGGTCCCTCTGCGTAAACCTGAACATGATATGGGACAGCAAATTAGTGCTGCACGGAGAAAGGGGAGAGAAACTGAATCGACTTAGTGCAAAAATTAGATGGTGATATTGGGTGACTAACCGCGCTATCTGTGCAGACCACAAGGCCATAGCGTCCATCCCAGCATCGACTTTCGACCCAATTCACACAATTCAACAGGGCAGCTGTCCCACCATAACATGCGTTACTTGAGTCAACTCCCTCAATGTCAGTATTACCACTTTCCTATATTTGAGATAAATATCAACAATAGCAACATTGAGTGAGATTGAAACTGAACTAACAAACAAATAAATGAAGTGGAAACTGTGAATTCATCTAGATTCAGGTTTAGAGGGAATATATGTGGGATCCTAATTCCGCGATTTACCTCAAAAATTTGCATCAGCCACGTTTTGATGGATTTACTTTTGTCTATCACTGTTTCGCTACCAACCTCCAGGCGGCCAATTAGCTTCGGATCTATGTGGTACTTTTCCAGCAGGGATTTGACAACTGTCAAGCTGAAATAACTTTCCAACTTGAGCATTCACATACTGAATGGAGTATTGCAAAAAATATATATGTATTTCATACAATTGATTAGTAAATTCTACTCATCAAGAAGTTCAATCCCGGTAAAAGAAGGTAACGGACAAGGCAGCAATTTTTCCAATGTGACAAAATATACCTCATCGAGATGACATCTTCTACCTCGCTGCAGAAGGCCATACAATCTTGCCCAAGACCAATTGTGTACTTCCCCTTGCTGGCTCCGTCATGAACCTCCAGCGCTTCCTGCAACCAGTAGTTCAACGCATCAGCATTCAACTCTGAGTCCAACAGCACTGAACGGACACAGCAAATTATCCATGTATTAATTGCGCACAGCCGCTCCAGTCCTCTCCAAATCCACATCAGATAACCATTTGCTCGCTCTGTGAGAGACGAAATACAGTACAAGGCAGATGCAGCATCTGACAGCAGGTATAACAGAGTGAAACTAATGATTCAAATATTCCTCGAGTAAACAAATCAATTCGCCACCCGTGATCCACAAATCCGCACCGAGATGGCACCTCCGAATCATGGTTTCAGTTTCCGGAAACAATTCCGTCGTGGCGATCTCAACTACTACTTGGTAAACCCGAAATCCCACACGTCTGGCTAAAACCCCGGCGGCAATTCCCTGGAAACTAACCCAAAAATACCAAATCATCCGTGATCTCGACGCGGAGATGCTCGGAGCGTCAGATCAGCCACGTTGGCAGCACCCAGCGTGACACGACGGCGACAAATCGAGCGGCGGAGGCGGGAACAGCAGCTCGGGTGGAGAACCTCACCTGCTGGACGCAGGTGGGAGGGAAATACATGTCCATGGCGAGGATCCCGACATCCTTGCACTCCATCTCGCGATCCCTCCTCCCGCTCTGTGCTTCCGCGGGCTCTCCCAGTGGCTGGCTCGCAGGAGGAGGCGTGTGTGACGTGAGAGAGTTCGTGTGACTTTGGCAGCGCCGTGGACGCGGAGCACGTCGGGGATAATATACGAGATTCCCAGATTCGTTTGTCTGCGCATCCCTGAACCCGGTCCTATGCAATTTGTGGGCTGCGACGGCCTGCTGGGCCAGCTGGCCTGGGCCAGAGGAACGGAAGTTTTTTAAAACCTTTTCTGCAGCTTTTTATATAAGGAAATATACCGAAGTTGAGATCCATGAGGAAATATACCAAAGTCCATATGCAAGGCATCAGTTTAGTTTATTGGCAGGTTCATTGATGAATTGGATACGTTAAAACCAAGAGCCAGCACAAACCAAACGGGAGGAGGACAAACTACAATGAGACCTAAAGCTCCACCGCCCGGGGTCGCAAAGATACACGTTGATGCAGCAATGGCAAGATCGCATGCGGCGGGTGCTGCTGCTGCTGTATGCAGGGACGCCCATGGCAACTTCCTGGGAAGTTCGGCACTGGTCGTGCATGGCGTTACAAACGTGGTGGCGCTCGAGGCGATAGCTATCCGAGAAGGGTTGGCGCTGGCTGAGGATCTTCATTTGCATGACTTCATTATAGCATCAAGCAGGTAGTCCTTGACATAAAGAATGGAGCCGATGGATAGTATGGTCCCATCCTTAGAGAGATCTCCTCTCATTGTTTCTTTGTTAATTGTAACATCACTTTCTAAGGAAGAGCAGCAAATATAGATGCAGCAAATTTTTCATACTCTCTGGATCAGGGGAGACACGTGTGGTTGCTCCACCCTCATGATCCTTTTTGTATCCCACAACATGTGGTTTTTGAGTAATAAAGCTAGTTTTCCCCCCTAAAAAAAGCTTTTTATATAAGGAGGAAAGTATTGCTTTCCCCCTCAAATCCTGTCTGATGGACTCCCCCCCCCCCCAAGTCTCTAAAACCAGATCAATTCCCCCTATGGTGGTTTTCGGCCTGATTTCGATGGTTTTGACTTTTCTTTTGCTGACTGTACTAGCTGACTAGGCAGACTTCATGTGGTTTCATCAATTGGGGATGCCACTCGACCAATCAGCCCCGAATTCAGGTGATTTCGCTCCTCATTCCCCTCGTGCCTCGACCACGCTGCCCGACCTTGCCGCCACGACCTCAACCACATTGGCGGCGCCCGCCCTTGCCGACACGGTGTCAACCACGCCGCCGGCCTCCAGCAGCTCTACTGATCTGCCCACTGGTGAGTCCCCATGTGCACCTCTACCTCTGTCTCTACTTCCTGCCGACGTCCAGTGCATGATCGAGGGGATTTAGGGCTTAGTAGAAAACGCAGTTGCGATTTGAGGGGGTTTGTGGTAGCCAATTTTGCTGCCATGGCAGGCAAATCGAGCAAGTGCAGGGTTGATCATGGGCACTTGTTGTTTCTATGTGTAGTGATTTAAAGTTTTTTTGGGGAGGTAGGTGGTGCCGATGAGTTATTTCATGTGTCACTGCATTATTTTGGCAAATTTTAGAAAGTGGATGGATTGGTTGAATACAAGGGAGGACTGATGATAACATTTCCCATGGAAAGGAAAAGCCTACAGTTTGAGATTTTGTTGTCGTATGCGCAGGACATGTATCATGTTGAAAGAGGACATTGCAGGGGGGGATTATAGTTACAAGATGCACTGGCTTATTCCAGGGAAAAGTTCGAGTGATGCTTTGCTTTTTATTCATGATGATTCAACTATGGAGAAGATAGAGCACGCAACACCTATTGGGTCATGTGCTGAGATCTATGTGGAGGAAGTGTCATTTTTTGAACAAGCAGTAATGCAGTTGCATAACAGAGTAGATGATATGCCAGTGGTAGTTTTTGAAACATATTCCAAGCATAAATGTAGCAAATTTGCATTAGTAAATGTGGATGTTGTGGAGACAGACATGGTTGATGAGATGTTTTTATCAGATGTTGTAGCTCAGATAGAAAAAGAAGTAGAGGCACAAGTTGTTGTAGGTGTGAAAAGGTCAGCTGCCGAGGAAGAAAATCTGAGGATAATAAATCTGGCTCATGACTCTGTTACTACATATCAGAGTCCACTGAAGATTAAGAAAAGTAGACCAACTAGACTTACAGCTAAAAGAAGAAAGAAAAACTCTTGCGGCTCCAGTTGTAGCCACAACAGCTTCAGGTGCAGCTCCAGGTGCATCCGAGCAGGTCCATGTGCACCTCCAACAACTCTAGGTGCAGCTCCAGGCACATCCTCATCAGCTCCAGGTCCAACTACAACAAGCCCAGCTGTAACTTGTGCGAAAAGAGCAACAATTGCAAATAAAGCAAATTCTACAAAGACAAAAGCAGTAGCGGGTCCAGCACAGAGAGGAACAATGCCACAGTTTGCTAAAAGACAAAAACCAGCAACAACTTCTAAACTTGAGTATGTATCTGCAGATCATGTTTAAATCAGAACAAGTACAACTCCATTATTACATGCAGATGAAAAAGAAGGAGAAGAAGGTGATGGTGAGAGTGACATTGACTACCAGCCTCTTTCAGAGCACAGTTCTGTTGAAGAATGAAGGGTAGAGGAAGTTAGAAAATTAGCAAGGGAAACTAGGAGGCAGAAGAGATCAAATAAATTAGGGGATGTTGTTGGGCGTGTCATCAAAGATAATAATGTGATTGAATGATTATCTGGTGATGAGAAGTTGGATGGGATAGAAGATGATGTTATCTCATCAAATGATGACTTTCTTTTGATGAGGAAAGTGATGGTGAGGGGGGCACCCAGCTAGTGAGAAGGAAAAGTCAATGGAAGAAATATGACAGTGATGACCCACATCTATAAGTAAGAGTGTCGAACCAAACGAGGAGCAGAAGGAAATGACAAGCGGTTTTCAAAAACGTATTTTCTGCAGGCACTGAAATTATCCGTAACAGATAGTTTGGTAGCAAGATAATTCGTAATGGGTAACAAGTAACATGTGTAGCAAAAGTGCAGCAAGATGGCATAATCCTTTTTGTAGCAAAGGATAAGACTGGACGAACTCTTATATAAAGCAAAGCGCACCTAAGGACACATGGGAATTATTGTCAAGATAGTTTTCATCATGCTCATATGATTCACGTTCGTTACTTTGATAATTTGATATGTGGGTGGACCAGTGCTTGGGTGATGTCCTTACTTGGACAAGCCTCCCACTTATGATTAACCCCTCTCGCAAGCATCCGCAACTACGAAAGAAGAATTAAGATAAATCTAACCATAGCATGAAACATGTGGATCCAAATCAGCCCCTTACAAAGCAATGCATAAACTAGGGTTTAAGCTTCTATCACTGTAGCAACCCATCATCTACTTATTAATTCCCAATGCCGTCCCCTAGGCTCAAATAATGGTGAAGTGTCATGTAGTCGACGTTCACATAACACCACCAGAGGAAAGAGAACATACATCTCATCAAAATATCGAACGAATACCAAATTCACATGATTACTTCTAACAAGACTTCTCCCATGTCCTCAGGGACAAACGCAACTATTGGGGGACGTAGTATTTCAAAAAAATTCCTACAATCACGCAAGACCTATCTAGGAGAAGCATAGCAACAAGTGGGGAGAGTGTGTCCACGTATCCTCGTAGACCGAAAGCGGAAGCATTTAGTAATGTGGTTGATGTATTCGAACGTCTTCGCGATCCAACGGATCAAGTACCGTCCGCATGGCACCTTCGCTATCTGCACACGTTCAGCTTGGTGACGTCCCTCGAACTCTTGATCCAGTTGAGGCCGAGGGAGAGTTTCGTCAGCTCGATGGCGTGGTGACGGTGATGATGAAGTTACCGACGCAAGGCTTCGCCTAAGCACCACGACAATATGACCGAGGTGGAAAACTGTGGAGGGGGGCCTCGCACACGGCTAAAGATCAACTTGTGTGTCTATGGGGTGCCCCCTCCCCCGTATATAAAGGAGGGTTGGAGGAGGAGGGCCGGCCACAAGGGGCGCGCCCAAGGGGGGATTCCTACTCCTAATAGGAGTAGGTTTCCCCCTTTCCTAGTCCAAGTAGGAGAAGAAGGAAGGAGAGGGAGAGGAGAGGGAAAGGGGGGTGGCGCCCCTTACCAAGTCCAATTCTGCCTCCTCCCTTGTGTGTGTGTGGGGGGGGTGCACCAGCCCCTTGTGGGCTGGTGTGCTTCCCTCTTATGGCCCATAAGGCCCATAGCTTCTCCCGGGGGGTTTCGGTAACCTCCCGGTACTCCAGAAAAATGCCCGAACCACTCGGAACCATTCCGATGTCCAAATGCAACCTTCCAATATATGAATCTTTACCTCTCGACCATTTCGAGACTCCTCGTCATGTCCGTGAACTCATCCGGGACTCCGAACAAACTTTGGTTCATCAAATCACATAACTCATAATACAAACCATCATTGAATGTTAAGCGTGCAGACCCTACGGGTTCGAGAACTATGTAGACATGACCGAGACACATCTCCGGTCAATAAGCAATAGCGGAACCTGGATGCTCATATTGGCTCCTACATATTCTATGAAGATCTTTATCGGTTAAATCGCATAACAACATACGTTGTTCCCTTTGTCATCGGTATGTTACTTGCCCGAGATTCGATCGTTGGTATCATCATACCTAGTTCAATCTCATTACCAGCAAGTCTCTTTACTTGTTCGGTAATGCATCATCCCGTAACTAACTCATTAATCACATTGCTTGCAAGGCTTATAGTGATGTGCATTACTGAGAGGGCCCAGAGATATCTCTCCGATACATTGAGTGAAAAATCCTAATCTCGATCTATGCCAACCCAACAAACACCTTCGGAGACACCTATAGAGCATCTTTATAATCACCCAGTTACGTTGTGACGTTTGATAGCACACAAGGTGTTCCTCCGGTATTTGGGAGTTGCATAATCTCATAGTCAGAGGAACATGTATAAGTCATGAAGAAAGCAATAGCAATAAAACTCAACGATCATAATGCTAAGCTAACAGATGGGTCTTGTCCATCACATTATTCTCTAATGATGTGATCCCATTCATGAAATGACAACACATGTCTATGGCTAGGAAACTTAACCATCTTTGATTAACGAGCTAGTCAAGTAGAGGCATACTAGGGACACTCTGTTTGTCAATGTATTCACACATGTACTAAGTTTCCGGTAAATACAATTCTAGCATGAATAATAAACATTTATCATGATATAAGGAAATATGAATAACAACTTTATTATTGCCTCTAGGGCATATTTCCTTCAGTCTCCCACTTGCACTAGAGTTAATAATCTAGTTCACATCGTCATGTGATTTCACACCAATAGTTCACATCTTCATGTGACTAATACCCAAAGGGTTTACTACAGTCAATAATCTAGTTCACATCGCTATGTGATTAACACCCAAAGAGTGATCATGTTTTGCTTGTGAGAGAAGTTTAGTCGACGGGTCTGCCACATTCAGAGCCGTATGTATTTTGCAAATTTTTCAATGTCTACAATGCTCTGCATGGAGCTACTCTAGCTAATTGCTCCCACTTTCAATATGTATCTAGATTGATACTCAGAGTCATCCGGATCGGTGTAAAAGCTTGCATCGGCGTAACTCTTTACACGAACTCTTTATCACCTCCATAACCGAGAAATATCTCCTTAGTGTTCTAAGGATAATTTTGACCGCTGTCAAGTGATCCACTCCTGGATCAATATCGTACCCCCTTGTCAAACTCATGGTAAGGTACACAAAAGGTTTGGTACACGACATATCATACTTTATAGAACCTATGACTGAGGCATAGGGAATGACTTCCATTCTCTTTCTATTTTCTGCCGTGATCGTGTTTTGAGTCTTACTCAACTTTACACCTTGCAACACAGGCAAGAACTCCTTCTTTGGTTGTTCCATTTTGAACTACTTCAAAATCTTGTCAAGGTATGTACTCATTGAAAAAACTTATCAAGCGTCTTGATCTATCTCTATAGATCTTGATGCTCAATATGTAAGTAGCTTCACCAAGGTCTTTCTTTGAAAAACTCCTTTCAAACACTCCTTTATGCTTTCCATAAGAATTCTACATTATTTCTGATCAACAATATGTCATTCACATATACTTATCAGAAGTGCTATAGTGCTCCCACTCACTTTCTTATAAATACAGGCTTCATCGCAAGTCTGTATAAAACCATATTCTTTGATCACCTTATCAAAGCGTATATTCCAACTCCGAGATGCTTGCACCAGTCCATAGATGGATCGCTGGAGCTTGCACACTTTGTTAGCACCTTTAGGATTGACAAAACCTTCTGGTTGTATAATATACAACTCTTCTTTTTAAAAAACCCATTTAAGGAATGTAGTTTTGACATCCATTTGCCAAATTTCATAAAAAATGGTAATTGCTAACATGATTCAGACAGACTTAAGCATCGCTATGAGTGAAAATCTCATCGTAGTCAACACCTTGAACTTGTCGAAAACCTTTTGCGACAATTCGGCCTTGTAGATAGTAACACTACTATCAACATTTGTCTTCCTCTTTGAAGATCCATTTAATCTCAATGGCTCGCTGATCATCGGGCAAGTCAATCAAAGTCCATACTTTGTTCTCATACATGGATCCCATCTCAGATTTGTTGGCCTCAAGGCATTTCGCGGAATCTGGGTTCATCATCGCTTCCTCATAGTTCGTAGGTTCGTCATGGTCTAGTAACATGACTTCCAGAAAGGATTACCGTACCACTCTGGTGAGGACTATACTCTCGTTGACCTACGAGGTTCGGTAGTAACTTGATCTGAAGTTTTCATGATCATCATCATTAGCTTCCTCACTAATTGGTATTGGATTCACTAGAACTGATTTCTGTGATGAACTACTTTCCAATTTGGGAGCAGGTACAGTTACCTCATCATGTTCTACTTTCCTCCCACTCACTTCTTTCGAGAGAAACTCCTTATCTAAAAAGGATCCAGTTTTAGCAACAAAGATCTTGCCTTCGGATCTATGATAGAAGGTGTACCCAACAGTTTCTTTTGGGTATCCTATGAAGACGCATTTCTCTGATTTGGGTTTGAGCTTATCACGTTGAAAGTTTTTCACATAAGCATTGCAACCCCAAACTTTAAGAAATGATAGCTTAGGTTTCTTGCTAAACCACAGTTCATACATGTGTCGTCTCAACGGATTTTTAGACGGTGCCCTATTTAACATGAATGCAGCTGTCTCTAATGCATAACCCCAAAACGATAGTGGTAATTCGGTAAGAGACATCATAGATTGCACCATATCTAATAAAGTACGGTTATGACGTTCGGACACACCATTACGCTGTGGTGTTCTAGGTGGTGTGAGTTGCGAAACTATTCCACATTGTTTCAAATGAAGACCAAACTCGTAACTCAAATATTTGTCTCCGCGATTAGATCGTAGAAACTTTATTTTCTTGTTACGATGATTTTCCACTTCACTCTGAAATTCATTGAACTTTTCAAATGTTTCAGACTTATGTTTCATTAAGTAGATATACCCATATCTGCTCAAATCATCTGTGAAGGTCAGAAAATAATGATACCCGCCGCGAGCCTCAACACTCATTGGACCGCATACATCGGTATGTATTATTTCCAATAAGTCAGTGGCTCGCTCCATTGTTCCGGAGAACGGAGTCTTAGTCATCTGCATCAAGTGATTCATAATCAAGTGATTCCAAAAGTCCATCTGCATGGAGTTTCTTCATGCGCTTTACACCGATATGATCTAAACGGCAGTGCCACAAATAAGTTGCACTATCATTATTAACCTAGCATCTTTTGGCTTCAATATTATAAATATGTGTATCACTACAATCGAGATTCAATAAACCATTCACCTTGGGTGTATGACCACAGAAGGTTTTATTCATGTAAACAAAATAACAATTATTCTCTGACTTAAATAAATAACCGTATTGCAATAAACATGATCCAACCATATTATGCTCAATGCAAACACCAAACAACATTTATTTTAGGTTCAACACTAACCCCGAAGGTAAAGGGAGTGTGCGATGGTGATCTTATCAATCTTGGAATCACTTCCAACACACATCGTCACCTTGCCCTCAACTAGTCTTTGTTCATTTTGTAACTCTTGTTTCAAGTTACTAATCATAGCAACTGAACCAGTATCAAATACCTAGGGGCTACTATGAACACTAGTAAAGTACACATCAATAACATGTATATCAAATATACCTTTGTTCACTTTGCCATCCTTCTTATCCGCCAAGTATCTAGGGCAGTTCCACTTCTAGTGACCATTTCCTTTGCAGTAGAAACACTTAGTTTCAGGCTTGGGTCTAGCTTTGGGCTTCTTCATGGGAGTGGCAACTTGCTTGCCATTCTTCTTGAAGTTCCCTTTCTTTCCCTTGCCCTTTTCCTTGAAACTAGTGGTCTTGTCAACCATCAACACTTGATGCTTTTCTTGATTTCTACCTTCGCCGATTTTAGCATCGCGAAGTGCTTGGGGAATCATTTTTGTCATCCCTTGCATATTATAGTTCATCACAAAGTTCCAGTAACTTGGTGATAGTGACTAGAGAACTCTATCAATCACTATCATATCTGGAAGATTAACTCCCACTTGATTCAAGAGATTGTAGTACTCAGACATTCTGAGCACATGCTCACTAGTTGAGCTATTCTCCTCCATCTTGTAGGCGAAGTACTTGCCAGAGGTCTCATACCTCTCGACTCGGGCATGAGTCTGAAATACCAATTTCAACTCTTGGAACATCTTATATGCTCCGTGGCATTTCGAAACATTTTTGATGTCCCGGTTCTAAGCCGTAAAGCATGGTGCACTAAACTATCAAGTAGTCATCATACCGAGCTTGTCAAACATTCATAACGTCTGCATCTGCTCCTGCAATAGTTCTGTCACCTAGCAGTGCATCAAGGACATAATTCTTTAGTGCAGCAATGAGGATAATCCTCAGATCATGGACCTAGTCCGCATCATTGCTAATATCATCTTTCAACATATATTTCTCTAGGAACATATCAAAAATAAACTGGGAGCTACATCGCAAGTTATTGATCTACAACATAGATATGCAAATACTACCAGGACTAAGTTCATGATAAATTAAAGTTCAATTAATCATATTACTTAAGAAATCCCACTTAGATCGACATCCCTCTAGTCATCTAAATGATCACGTGATCCATATCAACTAAACCATGTCCGATCATCACGTGATATGGAGTAGTTTTCAATGGTGAACATCACTATGTTGATCATATCTACCACATGATTCACGCTCGACCTTTCGGTCTCAGTGTTCCGAGGCCATATCTGCATATGCTAGGCTCTTCAAGTTTAACCCAAGTATTCTGCATGTGCAAAGTTGGCTTGCCCCGTTGTATGTGAACATAGAGCTTATCACACCCGATCATCATGTGGTGTCTCGACACGACGAACTTTCGCAATGGTGCATACTCAGGGAGAACACTTGTACCTTGAAATTTAGTGAGAGATCATCTTATAATGCTACCGCCGTACTAAGCAAAATAAGATGCATAAAGGATAAACATCACATGCAATCAATATAAGTGATATGATATGGCCATCATCATCTTGTGCCTTTGATCTTCATCTCCAAAGCACCGTCATGATCACCATCGTCACCGGCTTGACAACTTGATCTCCATCGTAGCATTATTGTCGTCTCGCCAACTATTGCTTCTATGACTATCGCTACCGCTTAGTGATAAAGTAAAGCAATTACATGGCGATTGCATTTCATACAATAAAGCGACAACCATATGGCTCCTGCCAGTTGCCGATAACTATTACAAAACATAATCATCTCATACAACAAATTATATATCATCACGTCTTGACCATATCACATCACAGCAAGCCCTGCAAAAACAAGTTAGACGTCCTCTACTTTGTTGTTGCAAGTTTTACGTGGCTGCTACGGGCTTAGCAAGAACCGTTCTTACCTACGCATAAAAAACCACAACGATTTTTCGTTAAGTGTGATGTTTTAACCTTCAACAAGGACCGGGCGTAGTCACACTCGATTCAACTAAAGCTAGAGAAACAGGCACCCACTAGCCACCTGTGTGCGAAGCACGGTAGTAGAACCAGTCTCATGAACGCGGTCATGTAATGTCAGTCTGGGCCGCTTCATCCAACAATACTGCCGAGTCAAAGTATGACATGCTGGTAAGCAGTATGACTATTATCGCCCAAAACTCTTTGTGTTCTACTCGTGCATATAACATCTATGCATAGACCTGGGTCGGATGCCACTGTTGGGGAACGTAGTATTTCAAAAAAAATTCCTACGATCACGCAAGATCTATCCAGGAGAAGCATAGCAACGAGCGGGCAGAGTGTGTCCACGTACCCTCATAGAACGAAAGCGAAAGCGTTTAGTAACGCAGTTGATGTAGTCGAACATCTTTGCGATCCAACCGATCAAGTACCAAACGCACGACACCTCCGCTATCTGCACACGTTCAGCTCGGTGACGTCCCTCGAACTCTTGATCCAGTTGAGGCCAAGGGAGAGTTTCGTCAGCTCGACGGCATGGTGACGGTGATGATAAAGTTACCGACAAAGGGCTTCGCTTAAGCACTACGACAATATGACCGAGGTGGAAAACTATGGAGAGGGGCCCCGCACACGGCTAAAGATCAACTTGTGTGTCTATGGGGTGCCCCCTCCCCCGTATATAAAGGAGGGGAGGAGGATGAGGTCCGGCCACAAGGGGCACGCCCAAGGGGGGGATTCCTACTCCTAGTAGGAGTAGGTTTCCCCCTTTCCTAGTCCAAGTAGGAGAAGAAGGAAGGAGAGGGAAAGGAGAAGGAAAGGGGGTGGCGCCCCCTTCCCAAGTCCAATTCGTCATCCTCCCTTGTGGGGGGCGCACCAGCCCCTTGTGGGCTGGTGTGCTTCCCTCTTATGGCCCATAAGGCCCATAACTTCTCTCGGGGGTTCCGGTAACCTCCTAGTACTCCGGAAAAATGCCCGAACCACTCGGAACCATTCCGATGTCCAAATGCAACCTTCCAATATATGAATCTTTATCTCTCGACCATTTTGAGACTCCTCGTCATGTCCATGATCTCATCCGGGACTCCGAACAAACTTTGGTTCATCAAATCACATAACTCATAATATAAATTGTCATCGAACGTTAAGCGTGCGGACCCTATGGGTTCGAGAACTATGTACACATGACCGAGACACATCTCCGGTCAATAGCCAATAGCTGAACCTGGATGCTCATATTGGCTCCTACATATTCTACGAAGATCTTTATCGGTCAAACCACATAACAACATACGTTGTTCCCTTTGTCATCGGTATGTTACTTGCTCGAGATTCGATCGTCGGTATCATCATACCTAGTTCAATCTCTTTACCGGCAAGTCTCTTTACTCGTTCCGTAATGCATCATCCCGTAACTAACTCATTAGTCACATTGCTTGCAAGGCTTATAGTGATGTGCATTACCGAGAGGGCCCAGAGATACCTCTCCGATACACGGAGTGACAAATCCTAATCTCGATCTATGCCAACCCAACAAACACCTTCGGAGACACCTGTAGAGCGTCTTTATAATCACCCAGTTACGTTGTGACTTTGATAGCACACAAGGGGTTCCTCCGGTATTCGGGAGTTGCATAATCTCATAGTCAGAGGAACATGTATAAGTCATGAAGAAAGCAATAGCAATAAAACTCAACGATCATAATGCTAAGCTAACGGATGGGTCTTGTCCATCACATCATTCTCTAATGATGTGATCCTATTCATGAAATGAAAATACATGTATATGGCTAGGAAACTTAACCATCTTTGATTAACGAGCTAGTCAAGTAGAGGCATACTATGGACACTCTGTTTGTCTATGTATTCACACATGTACTAAGTTTCTGGTTAATACAATTCTAGCATTAATAATAAAGATTTATCATGATTAAGGAAATATAAATAACAACTTTATTATTGCCTCTAGGGCATATTTCCTTCAGCAACTACTCACAAAGCATGTTCACGTTCAAGACCAGAGGGGTAATAAATATCATTAAGGATCTGAACATATGATTTTCCACCAAATAAAAGAACTAGCATCAACTACAAGGAGTAATCAACACTACCAGCAACCCACAGGTACCAATATGATGTTTTGCACTACAAAAAAAGACACATCCGTGACATTTTGGGCCGAACAATTTTTTCTGTCACGCTTATGACTCTTCTATGACAATAATTGTAGAAAAGCATGTATCATCATAGATGTGGTGGGCTCCTACTTCTATGACAAAAATCATGACAGGAAATGGGCTTTTCGTCCTGGGTGGGCCAGGGATGCACCTGCGTGACATTCTTTGGGCCGTCCATGATGGAAAAAATCATGGTAGAGGCGAGGGCGTGGAAAATATCAGTGAGTTCGCGGTTACGGTGGGTGGTCGAGGCCGAGCGATGCACGAAGGTTTACGCGTTTATCTCGTACACGTACGCGCGTGTGTGTGATGCGTTGGGCTCTAACTAAACCCGAGCGAGGCATTCACTTACTGAATCTGAGCGATTGCACTAGCTACGCACGTTACTGAACTTGAGCGATCGATCCCTTGTTTGTTAATTGAACCCAAGCGATTCCTTCGCTACTGCTGCTAACTGAAGCCGATCGAACCTGCTGCCTCTTGATGAACAGTGACCATTGTTGGGGGTCGGATGAACAGTTCCTGGTGGGGGTTTGATGAATAGGACCCCGTGGTAGTAGAGGTTGTTGCCGCTGGATGAACAGGACCACGATCGACGAGGTGGGGCGGATGAACAGGACCCCGTAGAGGGCTGGTTGAACAGTAGCCGATGGAGGCCGGATGACAGGACCCCGTGGATGAACATTATCTGGTGGAGGCAGGAGGAAGTCGACGGTGGATGAACAGTAGCAGATGAAGGCTGGAGGAAGTCATAGGTGGATGAACAATAGTCCGTGGAGGCTAGAGCGAGGCAGTATACGGTGGATGAACATTAGCCCGCGGAGTCCCGTTTTGCGGTACGCCACACCCATCCCGATGAACTGGATGTTGGAAATATGTGTTGGAAATATTCCCTAGAGGCACTAATAAAAGCATTATTATTATATTTCCTTGTTCATGATAATTGTCTTTATTCGTGCTATAATTGTGTTATCCGGAAATCATAATACATGTGTGAATAACAGACAACAACATGTCCCTAGTAAGCCTCTAGTTGACTAGCTCGTTGATCAATAGATAGTCATGGTTTCCTGACTATGGGCATTGGATGTCAATGATATCGAGATCACATCATTAGGAGAATGATGTGATGGACGAGACCCAATCCTAAACATAGCATAAGATCGCATAGTTCGTTTGCTAGAGTTTTCCAATGTCAAGTATCCTTTCCTTGGACCATGAGATCGTGTAACTCCCGGATACCGTAGGAGTGCTTTGGGTGTGCCAAATGTCACAACGTAACTGGGTGACTATAAAGGTATACTACGGGTATCTCCGAAAGTGTCTGTTGGGTTGACACGGATCGAGACTGGGATTTGTCACTCCGCTTGACGGAGAGGTATCACCGGGCCCACTCGGTAATGCATCATCATAATGAGCTCAATATGATCAAAGTGTTTGATCACGGGATCATGCATTACGGTACGAGTAAAGTGACTTGCCGGTAACGAGATTGAACGAGGTATTGGGATACCGACGATCGAATCTCGGGCAAGTAAAATACCGATTGACAAAGGGAATCATATACGGAATTAATTGAATCCTCGACATCGTGGTTCATCCGATGAGATCATCGTGGAGCATGTGGGAGCCAACATGGGTATCCAGATCCCGCTGTTGGTTATTGCCCGAGAGCCGTCTCGGTCATGTCTGCATGTCTCCCGAACCCGTAGGGTCTACACACTTAAGGTTCGGTGACGCTAGGGTTGTGAAGATATGTATATGCAGTAACCCGAATGTTGTTTGGAGTCCCGGATGAGATCCCGGACGTCACGAGGAGTTTCGGAATGGTCCGGAGGTGAAGAATTATATATGGGAAGTGCAGTTTCGGCCAACGGGAGTGATCTGGGGGTCACCGGTATTGTACCGGGACCACCAGATGGGTCCCGGGGGTCCACCGGGTGGGGCCACCCATCCCGGAGGGCCCCATGGGCTGAAGTGGGAAGGGGGGGCCAGCCCTTAGTGGGCTGGTGCGCCCCCCAAGGCCCACCCCCTGCGCCTAGGGTTGGAACCCTAGGGTGGGGGGGGGGCACCCACTTGCCTTGGGAGGCACTCCACCCCCTTGGCCGCCGCCCCCCTTGGGAGATTCAATCTCCCAGGGCCGGCGCCCCCCCAGGGGCCTATATAAAGGGGGAGGGGAGGGGGGCAGCCGCACCCTTGCCTTGGCGCCTCCCTCTCCCTCTCCAACACCTCCTCCTCCTCCATAGAACTCGGCGAAGCCCTGCCGGAGTACTGCAGCTCCATCACCACCACGCCGTCGTGCTGCTGCTGGAGCCATCTTCCTCAACCTCTCCTCTCCCCTTGCTGGATCAAGAAGGAGGAGACGTTACGCTGACCGTACGTGTGTTGAACGCGGAGGTGCCGTCCGTTCGGTGCTAGGATCTCCGGTGATTTGGATCACGTCGTGTACGACTACCTCATCCCCGTTCTTTGAACGCTTCCGCTCGCGATCTACAAAGGTATGTAGATGCATCTGATAACTCGTTGCTAGATGAACTCATAGATGGATCTTGGTGAAACCGTAGGAAATTTTTTGTTTTCTGCAACGTTCCCCAACAGTGGTATCAGAGCCAGGTTTATGCGTAGTTCTCTATTGCACGAGTAGAACACAATTTGTTGTGGGCGTAGATGTTGTCAACTTTCTTGCCGCTACTAGTCTTATCTTGCTTCAGCGGTATTGTGGGATGAAGCGGCCCGGACCAACCTTACACGTACGCTTACGTGAGACCGGTTCCACCGACTAACATGCAATAGTTGCATAAGGTGGCTGGCGGGTGTCTGTCTCTCCCACTTTAGTTGGAGCGGATTCGATGAAAAGGGTCCTTATGAAGGGTAAATAGAAGTTGACGAATCACGTTGTGGCTTTCACGTAGGTAAGAAAACGTTCTTGCTAGAACCCTAATTCAGCCACGTAAAACTTGCAACAAGAATTAGAGGACGTCTAACTTGTTTTTGTAGCAAGTGCTTTGAGATATGATATGGCCAAAGTTGTGATGAATGATGAATGATCTATATGTGATGTATGAGATGTTCGTGCTATTGTAATAGGAATCACGACTTGCATGTCGATGAGTATGACAACCGGCAGGAGCCATAGGAGTTGTCTTTATTTTTTGTATGACCTGCGTGTCATTGAGAAACGCCATGTAAATTACTTTACTTTATTGCTAAACGTGTTAGCCATAGTAGTAGAAGTAATAGTTGGCGAGCAACTTCATGGAGACACGATGATGGAGATCATGGTGTCAAGCCTGTGACAAGATGATCATGGAGCCCCAAGATGGAGATCAAAAGGAGCTATGTGATATTGGCCATATCATGTCACGTTTATTGTTTGATTGCATGTGATGTTTATCATGTTTTGCATCTTGTTTACTTAGAACGACGGTAGTAAATAAGATGATCCCTCATAATAATTTCAAGAAGTGTTCCCCCTAACTGTGCACCGTTGCGACAATTCGTTGTTTTGAAGCACCACGTGATGATCGGGTGTGATAGATTCTAACGTTCACATACAACGGGTGTAAGACAGATTTACACATGCAAACACTTAGGTTGACTTGACGAGCCTAGCATGTACAGACATGGCCTCGGAACACAGAAGACCGAAAGGTCGAGCATGAGTCGTATAGAAGATACGATCAACATGAAGATGTTCACCGATGTTGACTAGTCCGTCTCACGTGATGATCGGACACGGCCTAGTTGACTTGGATCATGTAATACTTAGATGACTAGAAGAGGAATGTCTATCTAAGTGGGAGTTCATTAAATAATTTGATTACATGAACTTTATTATCATGAACTTAGTCTAAAATATTTACAATATGTCTTGTAGATCAAATGGCCAATGTAGTCCTCAACTTCAACGCGTTCCTAGAGAAAACCAAGCTGAAAGACGATGGCAGCAACTATATGGACTGGGTCCGGAACCTGAGGATCATCCTCATAGCTACCAAGAAAGATTATGTCCTACGAGCACCGCTGGGTGACGCACCTGTTCTCCCTGCAGAACAAGACGTTATGAACGCTTGGCAGTCACGTTCCGATGATTACTCCCTCATTCAGTGCGGCATGCTTTACAGCTTAGAGCCGGGGCTCCAAAAGCGTTTTGAGAGACATGGAGCATATGAGATGTTCGAAGAGCTGAAAATGGTTTTCCAAGCTCATGCCCGGGTCGAGAGATATGAAGTCTCCGACAAATTCTTTAGCTGTAAGATGGAGGAAAATAGCTTTGTCAGTGAACACATACTCAAGATGTCTGGGTTGCACAACCGCTTGACTCAACTGGAAGTTAATCTCCCGGATGAAGCGGTCATTGACAGAATCCTCCAGTATCTTCCACCTAGCTACAAGAGCTTTGTGATGAACTACAACATGCAGGGGATGGTAAAGACCATTCCTGAGGTATATGCTATGCTGAAATCAGCAGAGGTAGAAATCAAGAAGGAACATCAAGTGTTGATGGTGAATAAAACCACTAAGTTCAAGAAGGGCAAGGGTAAAAAGAACTTCAAGAAGGACGGCAAGGAAGTTGCCGCGCCCGGTAAGCAAGTTGCCGGGAAGAAGCCAAAGAATGGACCCAAGCCCGAGACTGAGTGTTTTTATTGCAAGGGAAGTGGTCACTGGAAGCGGAACTGCCCCAAATACTTAGCGGACAAGAAGGCCGGCAAAACAAAAGGTATATGTGATATACATGTAATTGATGTGTACCTTACCAGTACTCGTAGTAGCTCTTGGGTATTCGATACCGGTGCAGTTGCTCACATTTGTAACTCAAAGCAGGAGCTGCGGAATAAACGGAGACTGGCGAAGGACGAGGTGACGATGCGCGTCGGGAATGGTTCCAAGGTAGATGTGATCGCCGTCGGCACGCTGCCTCTACATTTACCTACGGGATTAGTTTTAAACCTTAATAATTGTTATTTAGTGCCAGGTTTGAGCATGAACATTGTGTCCGGATCTCGTTTATTTCGAGATGGCTACTCATTTAAATCCGAGAATAATGGTTGTTCTATTTATATGAGTGATATGTTTTATGGTCATGCTCCGATGGTTAATGGTTTATTCTTAATGAATCTCGTACGTGATGATACACATATTCATAGTGTGAATACCAAAAGAGTTAAAGTTGATAACAATAGTCCCACATATTTGTGGCACTGCCGCCTTGGTCACATAGGTGTCAAACGCATGAAGAAGCTCCATGCAGATGGACTTTTAGAGTCTCTTGATTATGAATCATTTGACACGTGCGAACCATGCCTCATGGGTAAGATGACGAAGACTCCGTTCTCAGGAACAATGGAGCGAGCAACCAACTTATTGGAAATCATACATACCGATGTGTGCGGTCCAATGAGTGTTGAGGCTCGCGGTGGCTATCGTTATGTTCTCACCCTCACTGATGACTTGAGTAGATATGGGTATATCTAATTAATGAAACACAAGTCCGAGACCTTTGAAAAGTTCAAGGAATTTCAGAGTGAGGTTGAAAATCAACGTGATAGAAAAATCAAGTTTTTACGATCAGATCATGGAGGAGAATACTTGAGTCATGAATTTGGCACGCACTTAAGAAAATGTGGAATAGTTTCACAACTCACGCCGCCTGGAACACCTCAGCTTAATGGTGTGTCGGAACATAGTAATCGCACTCTATTAGATATGGTACGATCTATGATGTCTCTTACCGATTTACCGCAATCTTTTTGGGGCTATGCTTTAGAGACTGCCGCATTCACTTTAAATAGGGCTCCGTCGAAATCCGTTGAGACGACACCGTATGAATTATGGTTTGGGAAGAAACCTAAGCTGTCGTTTCTAAAAGTTTGGGGATGCGATGCTTATGTCAAGAAACTTCAACCTGAAAAGCTCGAACCCAAGTCGGAAAAATGCGTCTTCATAGGATACCCTAAAGAAACTATTGGGTATACCTTCTACCTCAGATCCGAAGGCAAGATCTTTGTTGCCAAGAATGGATCCTTTCTAGAGAAAGAGTTTCTCTCGAAAGAAGTAAGTGGGAGGAAAGTAGAACTTGATGAAGTGTTACCTCTTGAACCGGAAAATGGCGAAACTCAAGAAAACGTTCCTGAGGTGCCTGCACCGACTAGAGAGGAAATTAATGATGATGATCAAGATACTTCTAATCAAGCTCCTACTGAAATTCGAAGGTCCACAAGGACATGTTCCGCACCAGAGTGGTACGGCAACCCTGTCTTGGAAATCATGTTGTTAGACAACGGTGAGCCTTCGAACTATGAGGAAGCAATGGCGGGCCCGGATTTCGACAAATGGCTAGAAGCCATGAAATCCGAGATAGGATCCATGTATGAAAACGAAGTATGGACTTTGACTGACTTGCCCGTAGAGCGGCGAGCCATAGAAAATAAATGGATCTTTAAGAAGAAGACAGACGCGGATGGTAATGTGACCATCTATAAAGCTCGGCTTGTCGCTAAGGGTTATCGACAAGTTCAAGGGGTTGACTACGATGAGACTTTCTCACCGGTAGCGAAGCTGAAGTCCGTCCGAATCATGTTAGCAATTGCCGCATTCTATGATTATGAAATATGGCAAATGGACGTCAAAACGACATTCCTTAATGGTTTCCTTAAGGAAGAATTGTATATGATGCAGCCGGAAGGTTTTGTCGATCCTAAGAATGCTGACAAGGTGTGCAAGCTCCAACGCTCGATTTATTGGCTGGTGCAAGCATCTCGGAGTTGGAACATTCGCTTTGATGAGATGATCAAAGCGTTTGGATTTACGCAGACTTATGGAGAAGCCTGCGTTTACAAGAAAGTGAGTGGGAGCTCTATAGCATTTCTCATACTATATGTAGATGACATACTTTTGATGGGAAATGATATAGAACTCTGGGACAGCATTAAGGCCTACTTGAATAAGAGTTTTTCAATGAAGGGCCTTGGAGAAGCTGCTTATATATTAGGCATCAAGATCTATAGAGATAGATCAAGACGCCTCATAGGTCTTTCACAAAGCACATACCTTGATAAGATATTGAAGAAGTTCAATATGGATCAATCTAAGAAGGGGTTCTTACCTGTGTTACAAGGTGTGAAATTGAGCTCAGCTCAATGTCCGACCACGGCAGAAGATATAGAAGAGATGAGTGTCATCCCCTATGCCTCAGCCATAGGTTCTATTATGTATGCCATGCTGTGTACCAGACCTGATGTAAACCTTGCCGTAAGTTTGGTAGGAAGGTACCAAAGTAATCCCAGCAAGGAACACTGGACAACGGTCAAGAATATCCTGAAGTACCTGAAAAGGACTAAGGAAATGTTTCTCGTTTATGGAGGTGACGAAGAGCTCGTCGTAAAGGGTTACGTCAACGCTAGCTTCGACACAGATCTGGATGACTCTAAGTCACAAACCGGATACGTGTATATTTTGAATGGTGGGGCAGTAAGCTGGTGCAGTTGCAAGCAGAGCGTCGTGGCGGGATCTACATGTGAAGCGGAGTACATGGCAGCCTCGGAGGCAGCACATGAAGCAATTTGGGTGAAGGAGTTCATCACCGACCTCGGAGTCATACCCAATGCGTCGGGGCCAATCAAACTCTTCTGTGACAACACTGGAGCTATTGCACTTGCCAAGGAGCCCAGGTTTCACAAGAAGACCAGGCACATCAAGCGTCGCTTCAACTCCATTCGTGAAAATGTTCAAGATGGATACATAGAAATTTGTAAAGTGCACACGGATCTGAATGTCGCAGATCCGTTGACTAAACCTCTCCCTAAGGCAAAACATGATCAGCACCAGAACTCTATGGGTGTTCGATTCATCACAATGTAACTAGATTATTGACTCTAGTGCAAGTGGGAAACTGTTGGAAATATGCCCTAGAGGCAATAATAAAAGCATTACTATTATATTTCCTTGTTCATGATAATTGTCTTTATTCGTGCTATAATTGTGTTATCCGGAAATCATAATACATGTGTGAATAACAGACAACAACATGTCCCTAGTAAGCCTCTAGTTGACTAGCTCGTTGATCAATAGATAGTCATGGTTTCCTGACTATGGGCATTGGATGTCAATGATAACGAGATCACATCATTAGGAGAATGCTGTGATGGACGAGACCCAATCCTAAACATAGCATAAGATCGCATAGTTCGTTTGCTAGAGTTTTCCAATGTCAAGTATCCTTTCCTTAGACCATGAGATTGTGTAACTCCCGGATACCGTAGGAGTGCTTTGGGTGTGCCAAACGTCACAACATAACTGAGTGACTATATAGGTATACTACGGGTATCTCCGAAAGTGTCTGTTGGGTTGACACGGATCGAGACTGGGATTTGTCACTTCGCTTGACGGAGAGGTATCACCGGGCCCACTCGATAATGCATCATCATAATGAGCTCAATATGATCAAAGTGTTTGATCACGGGATCATGCATTACGGTACGAGTAAAGTGACTTGCCGGTAACGAGATTGAACGAGGTATTGGGATACCGACGATCGAATCTCGGGCAAGTAAAATACCGATTGACAAAGGGAATCGTATACGGGATTAATTGAATCCTCGACATCGTGGTTCATCCGATGAGATCATCGTGGAGCATGTGGGAGCCAACATGGGTATCTAGATCCCGCTGTTGGTTATTGCCCGAGAGCCGTCTCGGTCATGTCTGCATGTCTCCCGAACCCGTAGGGTCTACACACTTAAGGTTCGGTGACGCTAGGGTTGTGAAGATATGTATCTGCAGTAACCCGAATGTTGTTCGGAGTCCCGGATGAGATCCCGGACGTCACGAGGAGTTTCGTTGTAACGCCCCAGATGTAACTTGCCATATTTGTAATCCAACTCTTGCCATTTTCGGCTATGTGTTATGATATTTCCTCCGTGGTTGGGTTCTCTTTGTTTTGCATTTTGGTCATGTCATGCATTTCATATCATGTCATCATGTGCATCGCATTCGCATACGTGTTCGTCTCATAAATCCGAGCATCTTTCCCGTTGTCCGTTTTGCAATCTGGCGCTCCTATGTCTCCCAGCGTCCCCTTTTACATTTCTTCGGGAGCGGGTATTAAACATTCTCGGAATGGACCGAGGTTTGACATGTGGCCTCGGTATAGCACCGGAAGACCGCCTGTAAAGTTTCGGGTCAATCGGAGTTCGTTTGGTACTCCAACGGTTAACCGGGTAACCGTGAAGGCCTCGTGTGTGTTGCAGCCCAACACCCCTTCAAAACAGCCCAATAACCCATCTAAGTCACTCACATGTCCTCCGCCGTTCGATCACGATCGCGTGGCCGAAAACCGCTCTCCATTTGGAGCTTCCTAGCTCCTTCTATCTATAAAAAGGCCCCCCCCTCCTCAAATCACGGGCAAACCACCCTAACCCTAGTCTTTTTCCTTCCCCGCCGCCGCCGGACGAAAACCCGCCGGCCGGACACGTCCGCCCCGCCCAGCCACGTCGCTCTAGCCTATCGAAAGGCGCCACGTCACCCCCGCCGCCGCTCCCCTCCAATCCCGCTCCGCCACGTGGGCTGCGCCCACTTCGCCGCCGCCAGGGGCCCGCCCGAGCCCGCGCGGGGCCCTCCCCGGCCCGGGCCACCGCCGCCGCCCCGCGGGCGCCCCGCCCTCGCTGCCCCGCGGCTCCGCCTCGCCGCCCCGCCTCCCCGTCGCCGGCGGCCGCCGCCGCGCGCCCGAGCCGCGCCGCCCCGCCTCCCCGCGCCTCGGCGTGCGCGCCCGTCGCGCCCGCCGCCTTCCTCGTCGGCGTCCGCGCCCGGATCCGGCGAGATCCGGCCGGATCCGCCGCCCCCTCGCCGTCCCTCGCTTCCTCCGGCCTCCCGCCGGCGAGATCCCGGCCATTCTCGGTATCCGCGCCGCCGTCGGTTGACTTTCCACTCTCTAAAATATCTCTAAGTCCCAGTATTTTTACATTATCATCTCACGTTCGTCATGCCATAACTTTGCATCCGTAGCTCCGTTTCGCACGTATAATATGTCAATTTGTTCGCCCCGAAGAGTACATCACTTTGTTCCATTGAATCTTTGTCATCTGAGGTCATCTTGATGCCCGAAATGCTGTTATAAGAGGGCTAGTTGATGTTAGTTGCTGGATCTTATCTGAACATGCAGTTTTGTCATTTTTGCCATGATTGATGTGTACCTCCTATGAAGTTGAGTCCTACATGAGTTTTGTAATATGCCATGTTACCTATCCATAGGATTTTGCCATGTATTTTTGTGATCTATGTGGTGACTAGCACAAGCATGCAAACTAGGTCACCTGATGTTGCTGATTTCAGAGACTCAGTACTTTCACCAAGTCCCTGACTGCTGTTATTTTTATGCCATGTACTCATGTTGTTTCTGAGTGATCTATGCATAATTTGAGCATGATCAGTAAGGGTGTTTTGAACTTGAGTATTTGCTCTATCCATCCATGCCTTTGTTTGCAATTATGGAGTGCCATAGCTTGAGTCAATCGAGCTCTACTTTTGCTTCAAAATGTTGCTGGCAGATTGTTTACATGTTATTCGATTTTGCCAAGCTTGGTGTAGTTGATCCTTGCATGATATGATGTTATTTTTGCCATGTATGGTTACTATGCCATGTCTTCTTGATGTATGTATTCTTAGTTTATCATGCAATGCTCTGTAGTGAGTGCATCGAGCTCACGAACATGCCTAGTCGTTATCTGTTTTGACATGTCCAGTTTTCTGCCAAGTCTGTAACCTGAAACGAAACTTGCTTATTTGACATGGGTGTAGTCATATTTTCTGATCCTTTTTAGCTTATGGTCAGTAAGATACTTTTGTCAAGTGCTATGAGTAAATTCATGCCATGCCTTTCTTTGCTATGTTCTGAGCCTGCAGCATGTTGTTTCGTTGCTCTGAACATGTCATCCTGATGTTAATTTCTGCTATGTTGCTATTTCACAAAGTCTGTGAACCTGTTATCTTTTGCACTATTGCCATGCTTGTTTGGACCTGTTATTATGGTATTTAGCCGTAGCTTAGTGTTCATCTTTTATCAAGCATCTTGAGTAGTTTACTGTCATATGCTTTGTTGCCATGTTTGGGTGCAGTAGCCTAATTAATTGTTGCTTGCTAAGTAGCATCATGCTGTTAATGGCAGATTCTTGTCATTCTTGTATTGCTTGCAATTTGCAAACCGTGCATCCGATTCCGGTGATCTTTATATCGATTTCAATCGAAATCACCTCACCTATCCAGTGGCATACTTGGTTTGCCAAGATTTTGCCCTGTTCATCCTTGTCCTTCCGGAGCATGCATACGCATTGCATATCACCTCTCGCATATCATGCCATGTTTTGCATCATGTTGCTTGCGCATTGCATCGTGGTTGATTTTGGTTCCTTTGCTTGTTCTCTTGTCTTGGGTAGAGCCGGGAGACGAGTACGTGAACGAGGAACCTGTTGAGAACGCTTTCGAGGACCAAGCTTTCGACAACTCTGAGAACCTTGCAGGCAAGATGACCATACCCTCGAAATCACTTCTATCTTTGCTTGCTAGATTGCTCGCTCTTTTGCTATGCCCATGCTGTGATACCTACCACTTGCTATATCATGCCTCCTATATTGCCTTGTCAGCCCCTAACCATCCATGTCCTAGCAAACCGTTGTTTGGCTATGTTACTGCTTTGCTCAGCCCCTCTTATAGCGTTGTTAGTTGCAGGTGAAGATGAAGTTTGTTCCTTGTTGGAACATGGACTTGTTGTTCCTTGTTGGAACATGTTTACTTGTTGGGATATCACAATACCTCTTATTTAATTAATGCATCTATATACTTGGTAAAGGGTGGAAGGCTCGGCCTTATGCCTGGTGTTTTGTTCCACTCTTGCCACCCTAGTTTCCGTCATACCGGTGTTATGTTCCCGGAGTTTGCGTTCCTTACACGGTTGGGTGATTTATGGGACCCCCTTGACAGTTCGCTTTGAATAAGACTTTTCCAGCAAGGCCCAACATTGGTTTTACCATTTGCCACCTAAGCCTTTTTCCCTTGGGTTCTGCAGACTCAAGGGTCATCTTATTTTAAACCCCCCCGGGCCAGTTCTCCTTCGATTGCTGGTCCAAACTAGAGCACCGTGCAGGGCCGTCCCTTGGCAACTTGGGTTATGTTGGCTCGTGTACGCTTAGCTTATCCGGATGTGCCCTGAGACCGAGATATGTGCAGCTCCTATCAGGATTTGTCGGCACAATCGGGCGGCTTTGCTGGACTTGTTTTATTGCTGTTGAAATGTCTTGTAGTCCGGGATTCCGAGATTGATCGGGTCTTCCCGGTAGAAGGAATATCCTTCGTTTACCGTGAGAGCTTATCATGGGCTAAGTTGGGACACCCCTGCAGGGTATTATCTTTCGAAAGCCGTGCCCGCGGTTATGAGGCAGATGGGAATTTGTTGATGTCCGGTTGTAGAAAACCCAAAGTTGACTTTAACTAAAACACATCAACCGCGTGTGTAACCGTGATGGTCTCTTCTCGGCGGGGTCCGGGAAGTGAACACGGTTGTTGGAGTTATGTCTGACGTAGGTTGTTTCAGGATCACTTCTAGCTTCACGACCGTGCTTTGCCTTCTCTTCTCGCTCTCTTTTGCGCTGTAGCCACCATATGCTAGTCGCTTGCTGCAGCTCCACCTCACAAACCCCTTTCCCACCTTTAAGCTTAAATAGTCTTGATCTCGCGGGTGTGAGATTGCTGAGTCCCCGTGACTCACAAATATTATCATCACAGTTGCAGGTACCAACGATGTCAGTGCAGATGACGCGACCGAGCTCACTTGGGAGTTTGACGAGGAACGTGGCCGTTACTATGTTTCTTTTCCAGATGATCAGTAGTGGAGCCCAGTTGGGTGATCCGGGGATTTGTTTAGCATTTGGGGTAGTCTTCTTTCATTTTGGTACCGTAGTCGGACCTTGAGTGTAATCTGTATGATGGATGTTATTTATGTACTTGTGTGAAGTGGCGATTGTAAGCCAACTATGTATCTTTCCCCTTTATTTATTACCTGGATTGTGTGAAGATTACCTCACTTGCGACATTGCTTTCAATGCGGTTATGCCTCTAAGTCATGCCTCGACACGTGGGAGATATAGCCGCATCGAGGGCGTTACAAGTTGGTAATCAGAGCCTTTCCCCGACCTTAGGAGCCCCCACTGGTTGATCGTCTTTAGTGGCCGAGTTGTGTCTAGAAAAATGTTTTGAGTCTTTTAGGAATTATATATCGGAGAGTTTAGGAATTCTTTTTACTCCCCATTCCCTTCGACCTTCTGGTGAGGTATCCTGACGTAGAGTTTTGACTCTTCTCTTCTCAAATTTCACTAAAAATTTTTTTAGGATCACGCGGGTATATTACAATCGTTCCGATGGTTTTATGATGACAACATTGTCTTGGTTGCCTCCTGACATTTAGGGGTTGTGGCAGTGTCCCGGGGAGTTGAGCTCGGAGGTGTTGTCGTCATAATTTTATCGTTGCGGTTTTGGAATACCTGAGTTTAGTACGCCGACATCAAAAATCTCTTTTGTACAGTTGTTGGTGAGATAACCCTGATAGCCCAGTACTGTGGCGAGTGCAGGGGTATTGCCATGACTTGTATAACGGATGCTTTTCGAAGGTTGAGGTAGACGATTTCCGAAGGTTTCTTGGTTATGTGTTGAAGGATGGATACAGCTGGTTGTAGGATTTGCTAGTTTGGGTGAGATATTATGCTTCCCCTGTATCCCCAACACCTGATTGCATAACCAGAAAGTTTTGGGAGTTTATAAGTGGGAATTCTTGTAGCTCTAGTATTTCTTCCGCAGATATTTGGTTTGTGATTGGGTAATCCTTACCAAGTATTTGTTCACTTCCGTACCTTGTTGATTTTATTCCTTACCATGTTCTAAGTGGCTTCTCAATTTTGGAAGTGTGATGATTTACATTGGAATTCATTCGTTCATTCTCGTTCGAATGTTTATTGTGAAGACTATATGTTGCAATTTCGTTCCTTTGATTCAGCTTCAATATATCTCTGTCAAGATGCTAATGGATGTCACCCTCTTCAGGATGGCTCCACCAACGCGTCAGAATCCGGAACGCAATGAAGGGAATCAGGCTAACCCTCCGCCACCACCTCCGCCTCCGGAAGCTTGGCAGGCCTTGATGACTGCCACAAATGCCAATGCTCAGATTCTGATTCAGCTCTTGCAAGATCGCAACCAAGGGCAAGCTAATCAAGAGAATCAAGGCCAAGGCAACAATCAGCCGCACTTCGCTTCACTGAACCAGTTCCTTGCTAATCAGCCAAAGACCTTCAGCTACTGTGTCGAGGCCACAGACGCAGATGATTGGCTCGTGGACATCAGCAAGCATTTCGAGTGCAGCAATGTGAGACCTGAGGACTTTGTCAAGTTTGCCTCTTTTCAACTCAAAGATCAAGCTGCTGAGTGGTTCCAGCAATACAAAGATTCCAGAGGAGGTCGTGTGATCACTTGGGATGATTTCCGTCGTGACTTCAAAGCTCACCACATTCCAGAAAGTGTTGTTGAGAGTAAGCATGAGGAATTCCGCAATCTCAAGCAAGGCAACATGTCTGTCTATCAATACAACACTCAGTTCCAGAAGCTCTCTCGTTTTGCAAGGCAAGACATTCCTGATGAGAAGAGTATGATCTACCAATTCAGGCATGGTCTCAGAGAAGATCTGCAACTTGCTCTCGTGCTTTTCGAGCCATTAAAGTATGATGAATTCTACAACATGGCGCTGAAACAAGAAGCTGCTCAGCTCAAGTGTGAGGCTTCTAAGAAGAGAGTCAGAGACGCAGTTCAGTCTTCTTCTTCCTCACTTGTGGCATCTAAGCAACAGAAGTTCTGGTTGCCTCCTCCTCCTCCGTTCCGTCAGCCTTATCAACAGAAGAACTCAAGTGGTCGTGGATCTTCCCACCCACCCAACCCTGGTTTTCAGAACAAGTCTCAGAACCAAGCTCCAAGGCCAAGTGCTCCTTACCATCGTCCGCTCTCAGAGGTGAGTTGTAACAAATGTCAGCAAAAGGGTCACTATGCGAACAAGTGCTTCAACCAGAGGCGCCTTCCGCCTCCTCCTCCTGTGAAATCTAACATCAATGCAGTGGTCAAGCATAATCCTAAGCATGCCAAGGTGAACATGATGAACGCAGCTCAAGCGGAGGATTCTTCTGAAGTGATCATGGGTAATCTTCCTGTTAATGACGTTCCTGCAAAAGTCTTATTTGATACTGGTGCATCGCATTGTTTCATGTCTAGATCATTTGTTTCAAAGCATGACTTCGTTTCTGAATTATTGGCTAAACCCTTGGGGGTTGTTTCTCCGTCCAAGCCTATGAGGGCCACCACAATGATTCCGAATGTTTCTATCAAGATGGGCGACTATAAATTTCTATCTTCTCCAATGGTGCTTGGTGATTCTGATATTGATCTTATTCTCGGGATGGACTGGCTTTCTAAGCACAAGGCTCAGCTTGAGTGTGCTGCCAGGGAAATCAAATTGACTCACACTTCGAACGATGTGATCATCTATGCTTCTCGTGATGATACCATTCGGTTGTTTTCTCTCAATGAGAATGATGAATTGGAGGCTATCTCTCAGATTCCAGTTGTTTGTGAGTACCAAGATGTTTTTCCAGAAGAGCTTCCGGGTATGCCTCCCCGCCGGCCAGTTGAATTCGTTATTGATCTTGAGCCTGGCACGGAACCCGTTTGCAAGCGTCCTTATAAGCTTGGACCAGATGAGCTCAAGGAATTGAAGATTCAACTCGATAAACAAGAACGTTTGGGTCTAATCAGACCGAGTTCTTCTCCTTGGGGTTGTGGTGTTCTTTTTGTCAAGAAGAAGGATGGCACGGACCGACTTTGCGTCGATTACCGTCCATTGAACAAGAAGACTATCAAGAACAAGTACCCACTTCCCAACATCAATGAGCTTTTCGAGCAACTCAAAGGTGCTAAGGTGTTCTCCAAGCTTGACCTTCGTATGGGTTATCATCAGATTCGCATTCATGAAGAAGATATTCCCAAGACAGCATTCAGAACAAGCTTTGGTTCTTATGAATATACTGTCATGTCATTCGGCCTTGTCAATGCTCCTCCGTATTTCACTCGCTTGATGAATTTCATCTTCAACCCCTACATCAACGAGTTTGTCTTGGTCTATCTTGATGATATTTTGGTCTTCTCCAAGAATAAGAAGGATCATGCCAAACATTTGCGATTGGTACTCGACAAGCTCAGAGAGTATCAATTATATGCGAAGTTCTCCAAATGTGAATTCTGGCTGGATGAAGTTCTTTATCTTGGTCATATCATCTCTGCCAAGGGCATCGCTGTTAATCCAGAGAGGGTGTCTACAGTTTTGAATTGGAATCCTCCTCAGAATGTCAAACAGCTTCGCAATTTTCTTGGACTTGCAAGCTATTGCCGAAGATTCGTTGAGAATTTCTCAAAGATTGCAAAGCCTCTTTCCAACCTCCTCCAGAAGCATGTGAAATATGTCTGGTCTCCTGAGTGTGATGTTGCTTTCAACACTCTCAAAGAGAAACTCGTCACTGCTCCAGTTCTGACTCCTCCTGACGAATCCAAGCCTTATGAAGTATTTTGTGATGCTTCTCTTCAGGGCCTCGGTGCTGTCTTAATGCAAGAGAAGAAGGTTGTTGCCTATACCTCTCGCCAGTTGAAGCCCAATGAAAGGAACTACCCCACTCACGATCTTGAGTTGGCGGCAGTTGTCCACGCACTAATAACATGGAGACATCTCCTGTTGGGAAGAAAAGTGGACATTTTCACAGATCACAAGAGTCTCAAGTATATCTTCACTCAGCCTCATCTCAACCTCAGGCAAACTCGATGGGTCGAAATGATTCAAGAGTATAATCCGAGTATCGAATACACTCCAGGCAAGGCTAATGTGATTGCAGACGCTTTGAGCAGAAAGGCTTACTGCAACAGCTTAATCCTCAAGCCATTTCAACCGGATCTCTGTGAGGCTTTCCGCAAGTTGAATCTTCAAGTTGTTCCTCAAGGTTTGCTTGCCAACCTCATCGTCTCTCCTACTTTGGAAGATCAGATTCGTGAGGCACAATTGTTGGATACCATGGTGAAGAAGGTGAAACGTGGTATTGACAAGGGCATTTCCAAATACAAGTGCTATCGAGTTGATGACAGAGATACTCTTTTCTTCGAGGACCGGATCGTGGTTCCAAAGGGTGATCTTCGTAAAGTCATTATGAACGAAGCGCACAACTCTCTTCTGTCTATTCATCCTGGAAGTACAAAGATGTACCATGACCTCAAGCAGTCGTATTGGTGGACTCGAATGAAGCGTGAGATCGCTCAATTCGTGAATGAGTGTGATGTCTGCAGAAGGGTGAAAGCAGAACACCAACGACCAGCTGGTCTTCTCCAACCTCTTGCTATTCCAGAATGGAAGTTTGATCATATCGAAATGGACTTCGTGACTGGTTTTCCTAAGTCCAAGCGTGGAAATGATGCTATCTTCGTCGTCATCGACAAGCTCACCAAAGTGGCTCATTTTCTTCCTATCAAAGAGTCTATCACAGCAGCGTAGCTGGCAGAGCTCTACACCTCCAGAATTGTCTCTTTGCACGGCATTCCGCAATTGATCTCTTCAGACCGTGGCAGCATCTTTACCTCCAAATTTTGGGATTCTTTTCAGAAGGCCATGGGCACCAACATTAGCTTCAGCACAGCTTTCCACCCTCAGACTAGTGGACAAGTCGAGCGTGTCAACCAAATTCTTAAAGATATGCTCAGAGCCTGTGTTATCTCTTTCGGCATGAAGTGGGAGGATTGTCTTCCTTATGCTGAATTCTCTTACAACAACAGTTTTCAAGCCAGCTCGGGCAAAGCCCCATTCGAGATTCTCTATGGCAGGAAGTGCCGTACTCCTCTCAACTGGTCTGAAACCGGTGAACGCCAATTGCTCGGCAATGATTTGATCTCAGAGGCTGAGGCTATGTGCAAGGTGATTCGTGAGAACCTCAAAGCCGCGCAATCGCGCCAGAAGAGCTATTACGATAGCAAACACCGAGATGTGGCATTCGAGATCGGAGACCATGTTTACCTCCGTGTCTCGCCAATGAAAGGAACTCGTCGCTTCGGTATCAAGGGGAAACTTGCCCCTAGATACGTCGGTCCCTTCAAGATCATCGGCAAACGAGGCGATCTCGCCTATCAACTTGAGCTCCCCTCCAACTTTGCAAATGTGCACGATGTCTTCCACGTGTCACAGCTTCGCAAGTGCTTCAAGACGCCTGAGCGCACCATCAACTTCGAAGAGATTGATCTTCAAGAAGATTTGTCCTATCATGAGCATCCAGTTGCCATTCTTGAAACAACTGAGCGCAAGACTCGCAACAAGTCAATCAAATTCCTCAAAGTGAAATGGTCACATCATTCAGACCGAGAAGCCACCTGGGAGCGTGAAGACCACCTACGTTCCGAGTATCCGGAGTTCTTTCAGTCCTAGATCTCGGGACGAGATCCTCTCGTAGTGGTGGTGTGTTGTAACGCCCCAGATGTAACTTGCCATATTTGTAATCCAACTCTTGCCATTTTCGGCTATGTGTTATGATATTTCCTCCGTGGTTGGGTTCTCTTTGTTTTGCATTTTGGTCATGTCATGCATTTCATATCATGTCATCATGTGCATCGCATTCGCATACGTGTTCGTCTCATAAATCCGAGCATCTTTCCCGTTGTCCGTTTTGCAATCCGGCGCTCCTATGTCTCCCGGCGTCCCCTTTTACATTTCTTCGTGAGCGGGTATTAAACATTCTTGGAATGGACTGAGGTTTGACATGTGGCCTCGGTATAGCACCGGAAGACCGCCTGTCAAGTTTCGGGTCAATCGGAGTTCGTTTGGTATTCCAACGGTTAACCGGGTAATCGTGAAGGCCTCGTGTGTGTTGCAGCCCAACACCCCTTCAAAACAGCCCAATAACCCATCTAAGTCACTCCCATGTCCTCCGCCGTTCGATCACGATCGCGTGGCCGAAAACCGCTCTCCATTTGGAGCTTCCTAGCTCCTTCTATCTATAAAAAGGCCTCCCCCTCCTCAAATCATGGGCAAACCACCCTAACCCTAGTCTTTTTCCTTCCCCGCCGCCGCCGGACGAAAACCCGCCGGCCGGACACGTCCGCCCCGCCCAGCCACGTCGCTCCAGCCTATCGGAAGGCGCCACGTCACCCCCACCGCCGCTCCCCTCCAATCCCGCTCCGCCACGTGGGCTGCGCCCACTTCGCCGCCGCCAGGGGCCCGCCCGAGCCCGCGCGGGGCCCTCCCCGGCCCGGGCCACCGCCGCCGCCCCGCGGGCGCCCCACCCTCGCTGCCCCGCGGCTCCGCCTCGCCGCCCCGCCTCCCCGTCGCCGGCGGCCGCCGCCGCGCGCCCGAGCCGCGCCGCCCCGCCTCCCCGCGCCTCGGCGTCCGCGCCCGCCGCGCCCGCCGCCTTCCTCGTCGGCGTCCGCGCCCGGATCCGCCGCCCCCTCGCCGTCCCTCGCTTCCTCCGGCCTCCCGCCGGCGAGATCCCGGCCATTCTCGGTATCCGCGCCGCCGTCGGTTGACTTTCCACTCTCTAAAATATCTCCAAGTCCCAGTATTTTTACATTATCATCTCACGTTCGTCATGCCATAACTCTGCATCCGTAGCTCCGTTTTGCACGTATAATATGTCAATTTGTTCGCCCCGAATAGTACATCACTTTGTTACATTGCATCTTTGTCATCTGAGGTCATCTTGATGCCCGAAATGCTGTTAGAAGAGGGCTAGTTGATGTTAGTTGCTGGATCTTATCTGAACATGCAGTTTTGTCATTTTTGCCATGATTGATGTGTACCTCCTATTAAATTGAGTCCTACATGAGTTTTGTAATATGCCATGTTACCTATCCATAGGATTTTGCCATGTATTTTTGTGATCTATGTGGTGACTAGCACAAGCATGCAAACTAGGTCACCTGATGTTGCTGATTTCAGAGACTCAGTACTTTCACTAAGTCCCTGACTGCTGTTATTTTTATGCCATGTACTCATGTTGTTTCTGAGTGATCTATGCATAATTTGAGCATGATCAGTAAGGGTGTTTTGAACTTGAGTATTTGCTCTATCCATCCATGCCTTTGTTTGCAATTATGGAGTGCCATAGCTTGAGTCAATCGAGCTCTACTTTTGCTTCAAAATGTTGCTGGCAGATTGTTTACATGTTATTCGATTTTGCCAAGCTTGGTGTAGTTGATCCTTGCATGATATGATGTTATTTTTGCCATGTATGGTTACTATGCCATGTCTTCTTGATGTATGTATGCTTAGTTTATCATGCAATGCTCTGTAGTGAGTGCATCAAGCTCACGAACATGCCTAGTCGTTATCTGTTTTGACATGTCCAGTTTTCTGCCAAGTCTGTAACCTGAAACGAAACTTGCTTATTTGACATGGGTGTAGTCATATTTTCTGATCCTTTTTAGCTTATGGTCAGTAAGATACTTTTGTCAAGTGCTATGAGTAAATTCATGCCATGCCTTTCTTTGCTATGTTCTGAGCCTGCAGCATGTTGTTTCGTTGCTCTGAACATGTCATCCTGATGTTAATTTCTGCTATGTTGCTATTTCACTAAGTCTGTGAACCTGTTATCTTTTGCACTATTGCCATGCTTGTTTGGACCTGTTATGATGGGATTTAGCCGTAGCTCAGTGTTCATCTTTTATCAAGCATCTTGAGTAGTTTACTTTCATATGCTTTGTTTCCATGTTTGGGTGCAGTAGCCTAATTAATTGTTGCTTGCTAAGTAGCATCATGCTGTTAATGGCAGATTCTTGTCATTCTTGTATTGCTTGCCATTTGCAAACCGTGCATCCGATTCCGGTGATCTTTATATCGATTTCAATCGAAATCACCTCACCTATCCAGTGGCATACTTGGTTTGCCAAGATTTTGCCTGTTCATCCTTGTCCTTCCGGAGCATGCATACGCATTGCATATCACCTCTCGCATATCATGCCATGTTTTGCATCATGTTGCTTGCGCATTGCATCGTGGTTGATTTTGGTTCCTTTGCTTGTTCTCTTGTCTTGGGTAGAGCCGGGAGACGAGTACATGAACGAGGAACCTGTTGAGAACGCTTTCGAGGACCAAGCTTTCGACAACTCTGAGAACCTTGCAGGCAAGATGACCATACCCTCGAAATCACTTCTATCTTTGCTTGCTAGATTGCTCGCTCTTTTGCTATGCCCATGCTCCGATACCTACCACTTGTTATATCATGCCTCCTATATTGCCTTGTCAGCCCCTAATCATCCATGTCCTAGCAAACCGTTGTTTGGCTATGTTACTGCTTTGCTCAGCCCCTCTTATAGCGTTGTTAGTTGCAGGTGAAGATGAAGTTTGTTCCTTGTTGGAACATGGACTTGTTGTTCCTTGTTGGAACATGTTTACTTGTTGGGATATCACAATACCTCTTATTTAATTAATGCATCTATATACTTGGTAAAGGGTGGAAGGCTCGGCCTTATGCCTGGTGTTTTGTTCCACTCTTGCCACCCTAGTTTCCGTCATACCGGTGTTATGTTCCCGGAGTTTGCGTTCCTTACACGGTTGGGTGATTTATGGGACCCCCTTGACAGTTCGCTTTGAATAAGACTTTTCCAGCAAGGCCCAACATTGGTTTTACCATTTGCCACCTAAGCCTTTTTCCCTTGGGTTCTGCAGACTCAAGGGTCATCTTATTTTAAACCCCCCCGGGCCAGTTCTCCTTCGATTGCTGGTCCAAACTAGAGCACCGTGCAGGGCCGTCCCTTGGCAACTTGGGTTATGTTGGCTCGTGTACGCTTAGCTTATCCGGATGTGCCCTGAGACCGAGATATGTGCAGCTCCTATCAGGATTTGTCGGCACAATCGGGCGGCTTTGCTGGACTTGTTTTATTGCTGTTGAAATGTCTTGTAGTCCGGGATTCCGAGATTGATCGGGTCTTCCCGGTAGAAGGAATATCCTTCGTTTACCGTGAGAGCTTATCATGGGCTAAGTTGGGACACCCCTGCAGGGTATTATCTTTCGAAAGCCGTGCCCGCGGTTATGAGGCAGATGGGAATTTGTTGATGTCCGGTTGTAGAAAACCCAAAGTTGACTTTAACTAAAACACATCAACCGCGTGTGTAACCGTGATGGTCTCTTCTCGGCGGGGTCCGGGAAGTGAACACGGTTGTTGGAGTTATGTCTGACGTAGGTTGTTTCAGGATCACTTCTAGCTTCACGACCGTGCTTTGCCTTCTCTTCTCGCTCTCTTTTGCGCTGTAGCCACCATATGCTAGTCGCTTGCTGCAGCTCCACCTCACAAACCCCTTTCCCACCTTTAAGCTTAAATAGTCTTGATCTCGCGGGTGTGAGATTGCTGAGTCCCCGTGACTCACAGATATTATCACCACAGTTGCAGGTACCAACGATGTCAGTGCAGATGACGCGACCGAGCTCACTTGGGAGTTTGACGAGGAACGTGGCCGTTACTATGTTTCTTTTCCAGATGATCAGTAGTGGAGCCCAGTTGGGTGATCCGGGGATCTGTTTAGCATTTGGGGTAGTCTTCTTTCATTTTGGTACCATAGTCGGACCTTGAGTGTAATCTGTATGATGGATGTTATTTATGTACTTGTGTGAAGTGGCGATTGTAAGCCAACTATGTATCTTTCCCCTTTATTTATTACCTGGATTGTGTGAAGATTACCTCACTTGCGACATTGCTTTCAATGCGGTTATGCCACTAAGTCGTGCCTCGACACGTGGGAGATATAGCCGCATCGAGGGCGTTACATTCGTAATGGTCCGGAGGTGAAGAATTATATATGGGAAGTGCAGTTTCGGCCATCGGGAGTGATCTGGGGGTCACCGATATTGTACCGGGACCACCAGATGGGTCCCGGGGGTCCACCGGGTGGGGCCACCCATCCCGGAGGGCCCGATGGGCTGAAGTGGGAAGGGGGGCAGCCCTTAGTGGGCTGGTGTGCCCCCCAAGGCCCACCCCCTGCGCCTAGGGTTGGAACCCTAGGGTGGTGGGGGGGGGCGCCCACTTGCCTTGGGGGGCACTTGTTGGGGAACGTAGTAATTTCAAAAATCTCCTACGCACACGCAAGATCATGGTGATGCATAGCAACGAGAGGGGAGAGTGTTGTCTACGTACCCTCGTAGACCGAAGCGGAAGCGTTGACACAACGTAGAGGAAGTAGTCGTACGTTCTCCTCGCGATCCAACCGATCACAGCACCGTTACTCCGGCACCTCCGAGTTCTTGGCACACGTTCAGCTCGATGACGATCCCCGGGCTCCGATCCAGCAAAGCGTCGGGGAAGAGTTCCGTCAGCACGACGGCGTGGTGACGATCTTGATGTGTTACCGGCGCAGGGCTTCGCCTAAGCACTGCAACGATATGATCGAGGTGGAATTTGGTGGAAGGGGGAACCGCACACGGCTAAGGAACGATCTCAACGATCAATTGTGTGTCTTTGGGGTGCCCCCTGCCCCTGTATATAAAGGATGGAGGAGGAGGAGGCCGGCCAAGGCAAAGGGTGCGGCCAGGATATGGAGTCCTACTAGGACTCCAAGTCCTAGTAGGAGTCCACCAAAAGGGGAGGAAGGGAGAAGGAATAGGAGGAGAAGGAGAGGTGGCCGGCCCCCTTTTCCCTAGTCCAATTCGGACTAGAGGGGAGGGGGGGCGCAGCAGCCTTTTCCTTTTCCCACTAAAGCCCATCAAGGCCCATTACTTCTCCCGTAATCCCGTAATTCCCCGGTACCTCCGAAAATACCCGAACCACTCAGAACCCTTCCGATGTCCGAATATAGTCGTCCAATATATCGATCTTTACGTCTCGACCATTTCGAGACTCCTCGTCATGTCCCCGATCTCATCCGGGACTCCGAACTCCTTCGGTACATCAAAACTCATAAACTCATAATATAACTGTCATCGAAACCTTAAGCGTGCGGACCCTACGGTTCGAGAACAATGTAGACATGACCGAGACACGTCTCCGGTCAATAACCAATAGCGGGACCTGGATGCCCATATTGGCTCCTACATATTCTACGAAGATCTTTATCGGTCAGACCGCATAACAACATACGTTGTTCCCTTTGTCATCGGTATGTTACTTACCCGAGATTCGATCGTCGGTATCCAATACCTAGTTCAATCTCGTTACCGGCAAGTCTCTTTACTCGTTCCGTAATACATCATCTCGCAACTAACTCATTGGTTGCAATGCTTGCAAGGCTTATGTGATGTGCATTACCGAGAAGGCCCTGAGATACCTCTCCGACAATCGGAGTGACAAATCCTAATCTCGAAATACGCCAACCCAATATGTACCTTCGGAGACACCTGTAGAGCACCTTTATAATCACCCAGTTACGTTGTGACGTTTGGTAGCACACAAAGTGTTCCTACGGTAAACGGGAGTTGCACAATCTCATAGTTAAAGGAACATGTATAAGTCATGGATAAAAGCAATAGCAACATACTAAACGATCGGGTGCTATGCTAATGGAATGGGTCATGTCAATCAGATCATTCAACTAATGATGTGATCTCGTTAATCAAATAACAACTCTTTGTTCATGGTTAGGAAACATAACCATCTTTGATTAATGAGCTAGTCAAGTAGAGGCATACTAGTGACACTCTGTTTGTCTATGTATTCACACATGTATTATGTTTCCAGTTAATACAATTCTAGCATGAATAATAAACATTTATCATGATATAAGGAAATAAATAATAACTTTACTATTGCCTCTAGGGCATATTTCCTTCAGTCTCCCACTTGCACTAGAGTCAATAATCTAGTTCACATCGCCATGTGATTTATCAGCAATAGTTCACATCGATATGTGACCAACACCCAAAGGGTTTACTAGATTCAGTAATCTAGTTCACATCGCTATGTGATTAACACCCAAAGAGTACTACGGTGTGATCATGTTTTGCTTGTGTGAGAAGTTTAGTCAACGGGTCTGCCACATTCAGATCCGTTATGTATTTTGCAATTTTCTATGTCTACAATGCTCTGCACGGAGCTACTTTAGCTAATTGCTCCCACTTTCAATATGTATCTAGATTGAGACTTAGAGTCATCTAGATTAGTGTCAAAACTTGCATCGACGTAACCTTTTACGACGAACCTTTTTGTCACATCCATAATCGAGAAACATATCCTTATTCCACTAAGGATAATTTTGACCGCTTGTCCAGTGATCTACTCCTAGATCACTATTGTACTCCCTTGCCAAACTCAGTGGTAGGGTATGCAATAGATCAAGTACATAGCATGGCATACTTTATAGAATCTATGGCTGAGGCATAGGAAATGACTTTCATTCTCTTTCTATCATCTGCCATGGTCGGGCTTTGAGTCTTACTCAAGTTCACACCTTGTAATACAGGCAAGAACTCTTTCTTTGACTGTTCCATTTTGAACTACTTCAAAATCTTTTCAAGGTATGTACTTATTGAAAAACTTATCAAGCGTCTTGATCTATCTCTATAGATCTTGATGCTCAATATGTAAGCAGCTTCACCGAGGTCCTTCTTCGAAAAACTCCTTTCAAATACTCCTTTATGCTTCACAGAATAATTCTACATTATTTCCGATCAACAATATGTCATACACATATACTTATCAGAAATGCTGTAGTGCTCCCACTCACTTTCTTGTAAATACAGGCTTCACCGCAAGTCTGTATAAAACTATATGCTTTGATCAACTTATCAAAGCGTATATTCCAACTCCGAGATGCTTGCACCAGTCCATAGATGGATCGCTGGAGCTTGCATATTTTGTTAACACCTTCAGGATCGACAAAACCTTCTAGTTGCATCGTATACAACTCTTCTTTAATAAATCCATTAAGGAATGTAGTTTTGTTTATCCATTTGCCGGATTTCATAAAATGCGGCAATTGCTAACATGATTCGGACAGACTTAAGCATAGATACGAGTGAGAAACTTTCATCGTAGTCAACACCTTGAACTTGTCGAAAACCTTTTGCGACAATTCTAGCTTTGTAGATAGTAACACTACTATCAGTGACCGTCTTCCTCTTCAAGATCCATTTATTTTCTTTGGCTTGCCGATCATCGGGCAAATCCATCAAAGTCCATACTTTGTTCTCATACATGGATCATATCTCAGATTTCATGGCCTCTAACCATTTCGCGGAATCTGGGCTCATCATCGCTTCCTCATAGTTCGCAAGTTCGTCATGGTCTAGTAACATGACTTCCAGAACAGGATTATCGTACCACTCTGGTGCGGATCTCACTCTAGTTTACTTACGAGATTCGGTAGTAACTTGATCTTGAAGTTACATGATCATCATCATTAGCTTCCTTACTAATTGGTGTAGTAGTCACAAGAACAGATTTCTGTGATGAACTACTTTCCAATAAGGGAGAAGGTACAATTACCTTATCAAGTTTTCTACTTTCCTCCCACTCACTTCTTTCGAGAGAATCTCCTTCTCTAGAAAGGATCCATTCTCAGCAACGAATATCTTGCCTTCGGATCTGTGATAGAAGGTGTGCCCAACAGTCTCCTTTGGGTACCTATGAAGACACATTTCTCCGATTTGGGTTTGAGCTTATCAGGATGAAACTTTTTCACATAAGCATCGTAACCCCAAACTTTAAGAAACGACAACTTTGGTTTCTTGCCAAACCAAAGTTTATTTTGTGTCGTCTCAACGGACTTTAGATTGTGCCCCTTTTAACGTGAATGCAGCTGTCTCTAATGCATGATCCCAAAATGATATTGGTAAATCGGTAAGAAACATCATAGATTGTACTATATCCAATAAAGTACGGTTATGACGTTCGGACACACCATTATGCTGTGGTGTTCCAGGTGGCATGAATTTGTGAAACTATTCCACATTGTTTTAATTGAAAACCAAACTCGTAACTCAAATATTTGTCTCCGCGATCAGATCGTAGAAACCTTATTTTCTTGTCACGATGATTTTCACTTCACTCTAAAATTCTTTGAACTTTTCAAACGTTTCAGACTTATGTTTCATCAAGTAGATATACCCATATCTGCTCAAATCATCTGTGAAGGTTAGAAAATAATGATACTTGTCGCGAGCCTTAATATTCATCGGACCACATACATCAGTATGTATGATTTCCAACAAATCTGTTGCTTGCTCCATTGTTCCGGAGAACGGCGTTTTTAGTCATCTTGCCCAAGAGGCATGGTTCGCAAGCATCAAGTGATTCATAATCAAGTGATTCCAAAAATCCATCAGCATGGAGTTTCTTCATGCGCTTTACACCAATATGACCTAAACGGCAGTGCCACAAATAGGTTGCACTATCATTATTAACTTCGCATCTTTTTGGTTTCAATATCATGAATATGTGTATCACTGCGATCGAGATCCAATGAACTATTTTCATTGGTGTGTATGACCATAGAAGTTTTTATTCATGTAAACAGAACAACAATTGTTCTCTAACTTAAATGAATAACTGTATTGCAATTAACATGATCAAATCATATTCATGCTCAACGCAAACACCAAATAACACTTATTTAGTTTCAACACTAATCCCGAAAGTATAGGGAGTGTGTGATGATGATCATATCAATCTTGGAACCACTTCCAACACACATCGTCACCTTGCCCTTTAACTAGTCTTTGTTCATTCTGCAACTCCCGTTTCGAGTTACTAAATTTTAGCAACTGAACTAGTACCAAATACTAAAGGGTTGCTATGAACACTAGTAAAGTACACATCAATAACATGTATATCAAATATACTTATGTTCACTTTGCCATCCTTCTTATCCGCCAATCACTTGGGGTAGTTCCGCTTCCAGTGACCAGTCCCTTTGCAGTAGAAGCACTTAGTCTCAGGCTTAGGACCAGACTTGGGCTTTTTCACTTGAGCAGCAACTTGCTTGCCGTTCTTCTTGAAGTTCCCCTTCTTTCCTTTTGCCCTTTTCTTGAAACTAGTGATCTTGTCAACCATCAACACTTGATGTTTTTCTTTGATTTCTACCTTCGCTGATTTTAGCATCGCGAAGAGCTTGGGAATATTTTCCGTTATCCCTTGCATATTATAGTTCATCACGAAGTTCTAATAACTTGGTGATGGTGACTAGAGAATTCTGTCAATCACTATCTTATCTGGAAGATTAACTCCCACTTGATTCAAGCGATTGTAGTACCCAGACAATCTGAGCACATGCTCACTAGTTGAGCGATTCTCCTCCATCTTTTAGCTATAGAACTTGTTGGAGACTTCATATCTCTCAACTCGGGTATTTGCTTGAAATATTAACTTCAACTCCTAGAACATCTCATATGCTCCATGACGTTCAAAACGTCTTTGAAGTCCCGATTCTAAGCAGTTAAGCATGGTGCACTAAACTATTAAGTAGTCATCATATTGAGCTAGCAAAACGTTCATAACGTCTGCATCTGCTCCTGCAAAAGGTCCGTCACCTAGCGGTGCATCAAGGACAAAATTCTTCTGTGCAGCAATGAGGATAAACCTCAGATTACGGATCCAATCCGCATCATTGCTGCTAACATTTTTCAACACAATTTTCTCTAGGAACATATCAAAATAAACACAGGGAAGCAACAATGTGAGCTACTGATCTACAACATAGATATGCTAATACTACCAGGACTAAGTTCATGATAAATTAAAGTTCAATTAATCATATTACTTAAGAACTCCCACTTAGATAGATATCCCTCTAATCCTCTAAGTGATCACGTGATCCAAATCAACTAAACCATGTCCGATCATCACGTGAGATGGAGTAGTTTCAATGGTGAACATCACTATGTTGATCATATCTACTATATGATTCACGCTCGACCTTTCGGTCTCCGTGTTCCGAGGCCATATCTGTTATATGCTAGGCTCGTCAAGTTAAACCTGAGTATTCCGCGTGTGCAACTGTTTTGCACCCGTTGTATTTGAACGTAGAGCCTATCACACCCGATCATCACGTGGTGTCTCAGCACGAAGAACTTTCGCAACGGTGCATACTCAGGGAGAACACTTCTTGATAATTAGTGAGAGATCATCTTATAATGCTACCGTCAATCAAAGCAAGATAAGATGCATAAAAGATAAACATCACATGCAATCAATATAAGTGATATGATATGGCCATCATCATCTCGTGCTTGTGATCTCCATCTTCGAAGCACTGTCATGATCACCATCGTCACCGGCGCGACACCTTGATCTCCATCGTAGCATCATTGTCGTCTCGCCAATCTTATGCTTCCACGACTATCACTACCGCTTAGTAATAAAGTAAAGCATTACATCGCGATTGCATTGCATACAATAAAGCGACAACCATATGGCTCCTGCCAGTTGCCGATAACTCGGTTACAAAACATGATCATCTCATACAATAAAATTTAGCATCATGTCTTGACCATATCACATCACAACATGCCCTGCAAAAACAAGTTAGACGTCCTCTACTTTGTTGTTGCAAGTTTTACGTGGCTGCTACGGGCTTAAGCAAGAACCAATCTCACCTACGCATCAAAACCACAACGATAGTTTGTCAAATAGACTCCGTTTTAACCTTCTCAAGGACCGGGCGTAGCCACACTCGGTTCAACTAAAGTTGGAGAGACAGTCTTCCGCAAGCCATCTATGCGCAAAGCACGTCGAGGGAACCGGTCTCGCGTAAGCGTACGCGTAAGGTTGGTCCGGATCGTCTCGTCCAACAATACCGCTGAACCAAAGTATGACATGCTGGTAGGCAGTATGACTTGTATCGTCCACAACTCACTTGTGTTCTACTCGTGCAAATAACATCAAACCATAAAAACCTAGGCTCGGATGCCACTGTTGGGGAACGTAGTAATTTCAAAAATCTCCTACGCACACGCAAGATCATGGTGATGCATAGCAACGAGAGGGGAGAGTGTTGTCTACGTACCCTCGTAGACCGAAGCGGAAGCGTTGACACAACGTAGAGGAAGTAGTCGTACGTTCTCCTCGCGATCCAACCGATCACAGCACCGTTACTCCGGCACCTCCGAGTTCTTGGCACACGTTCAGCTCGATGACGATCCCCGGGCTCCGATCCAGCAAAGCGTCGGGGAAGAGTTCCGTCAGCACGACGGCGTGGTGACGATCTTGATGTGTTACCGGCGCAGGGCTTCGCCTAAGCACTGCAACGATATGATCGAGGTGGAATTTGGTGGAAGGGGGAACCGCACACGGCTAAGGAACGATCTCAACGATCAATTGTGTGTCTTTGGGGTGCCCCCTGCCCCTGTATATAAAGGATGGAGGAGGAGGAGGCCGGCCAAGGCAAAGGGTGCGGCGAGGATATGGAGTCCTACTAGGACTCCAAGTCCTAGTAGGAGTCCACCAAAAGGGGAGGAAGGGAGAAGGAATAGGAGGAGAAGGAGAGGTGGCCGGCCCCCTTTTCCCTAGTCCAATTCGGACTAGAGGGGAGGGGGGGCGCAGCAGCCTTTTCCTTTTCCCACTAAAGCCCATCAAGGCCCATTACTTCTCCCGTAATCCCGTAATTCCCCGGTACCTCCGAAAATACCCGAACCACTCAGAACCCTTTCGATGTCCGAATATAGTCGTCCAATATATCGATCTTTACGTCTCGACCATTTCGAGACTCCTCGTCATGTCCCCGATCTCATCCGGGACTCCGAACTCCTTCGGTACATCAAAACTCATAAACTCATAATATAACTGTCATCGAAACCTTAAGCGTGCGGACCCTACGGTTCGAGAACAATGTAGACATGACCGAGACACGTCTCCGGTCAATAACCAATAGCGGGACCTGGATGCCCATATTGGCTCCTACATATTCTACGAAGATCTTTATCGGTCAGACCGCATAACAACATACGTTGTTCCCTTTGTCATCGGTATGTTACTTACCCGAGATTCGATCGTCGGTATCCAATACCTAGTTCAATCTCGTTACCGGCAAGTCTCTTTACTCGTTCCGTAATACATCATCTCGCAACTAACTCATTGGTTGCAATGCTTGCAAGGCTTATGTGATGTGCATTACCGAGAAGGCCCTGAAATACCTCTCCGACAATCGGAGTGACAAATCCTAATCTCGAAATACGCCAACCCAATATGTACCTTCGGAGACACCTGTAGAGCACCTTTATAATCACCCAGTTACGTTGTGACGTTTGGTAGCACACAAAGTGTTCCTACGGTAAACGGGAGTTGCATAATCTCATAGTTAAAGGAACATGTATAAGTCATGGATAAAAGCAATAGCAACATACTAAACGATCGGGTGCTATGCTAATGGAATGGGTCATGTCAATCAGATCATTCAACTAATGATGTGATCTCGTTAATCAAATAACAACTCTTTGTTCATGGTTAGGAAACATAACCATCTTTGATTAATGAGCTAGTCAAGTAGAGGCATACTAGTGACACTCTGTTTGTCTATGTATTCACACATGTATTATGTTTCCAGTTAATACAATTCTAGCATGAATAATAAACATTTATCATGATATAAGGAAATAAATAATAACTTTATTATTGCCTCTAGGGCATATTTCCTTCAGTCTCCCACTTGCACTAGAGTCAATAATCTAGTTCACATCGCCATGTGATTTATCAGCAATAGTTCACATCGATATGTGACCAACACCCAAAGGGTTTACTAGATTCAGTAATCTAGTTCACATCGCTATGTGATTAACACCCAAAGAGTACTACGGTGTGATCATGTTTTGCTTGTGTGAGAAGTTTAGTCAACGGGTCTGCCACATTCAGATCCGTTATGTATTTTGCAATTTTCTATGTCTACAATGCTCTGCACGGAGCTACTTTAGCTAATTGCTCCCACTTTCTATGTCTACAATGCTCTGCACGGAGCTGTTCATCCGATGAGATCATCGTGGAGCATGTGGGAGCCAACATGGGTATCCAGATCCCGCTGTTGGTTATTGCCCGAGAGCCGTCTCGGTCATGTCTGCATGTCTCCCGAACCCGTAGGGTCTACACACTTAAGGTTCGGTAACGCTAGGGTTGTAGGGATATGTATATGCAGTAACCCGAATGTTGTTCGGAGTCCCGGATGAGATCCCGGATGTCATGAGGAGTTTCGGAATGGTCCGGAGGTAAAGAATTATATATAGGAAGTGCTGTTTTGGCCATCGGGACAAGTTTCGGGGTCGCCTGTATTGTACCGGGACCACCAGAAGGGTCCCGGGGGTCCACCGGGTGGGGCCACCTGCCTCGGGGGGCCACATGGGCTCTAGGGGGTGCGCCTTGGCCTACATGGGCCAAGGGGAACCAGCCCCAAGAGGCCCATGCGCCTAGGGTTTCAAAGGGAAGGAGTCCCACAAGGGGAAGGCACCTCCTAGGTGCCTTGGGGGGGAGGGAAACCTCCCCTCGGCCGCCGCCCCAAGGAGATTGGATCTCCTAGGGCCGGCGCCCCCCCTTGTCCCTCCTATATAAAGGGGGGGGGGAGGGGGCAGCCGCACCCTTGATCCTTGGCGCCTCCCTCTCCCTCTCCAACACCTCCTCCTCCTCCATAGAACTCGGCGAAGCCCTGCCGGAGTACTGCAGCTCCATCACCACCACGCCGTCGTGCTGCTGCTGGAGCCATCTTCCTTAACCTCTCCTCTCCCCTTGCTGGATCAATAGGGAGGAGACGTTACACTGACCGTACGTGTGTTGAATGCGGAGGTGCCGTCCGTTCGGTGCTAGGATCTCCGGTGATTTGGATCACGTCGTGTACGACTACCTCATCCCCATTCTTTGAACGCTTCCGCTCGCGATCTACAAAGGTATGTAGATGCATCTGATCACTCATTGCTAGATGAACTCATAGATGGATCTTGGTGAAACCGTAGGAAAATTTTTGTTTTCTGCAATGTTCCCCAACAGTGGCATCATGAGGCAGGTTTATGCGTAGTTCTCTATTGCACGAGTAGAACACAATTTGTTGTGGGCGTAGATGTTGTCAAATTTCTTGCCGCTACTAGTCTTATCTTGCTTCAGCGGTATTCTGGGATGAAGCGGCCCGGACCAACCTTACACGTACGCTTACGTGAGACCGGTTCCACCGACTAACATGCAATAGTTGCATAAGGTGGCTGGCGGGTGTCTGTCTCTCCCACTTTAGTTGGAGCGGATTTGATGAAAAGGGTCCTTATGAAGGGTAAATAGAAGTTGACAAATCACGTTGTGGCTTTCACGTAGGTAAGAAAACGGTCTTGCTAGAACCCTAATTCAGCCACGTAAAACTTGCAACAACAATTAGAGGACGTCTAACTTGTTTTTGCAGCAAGTGCTTTGTGATATGATAAGGCCAAAGTTGTGATGAATGATGAATGATCTATATGTGATGTATGAGATGTTCATGCTATTGTAATAGGAATCACGACTTGCATGTCGATGAGTATGACAACCGGCAGGAGCCATAGGAGTTGTCTTTATTTTTTGTATGACCTGCATGTCATTGAGAAACGCCATGTAAATTACTTTACTTTATTGCTAAACGCGTTAGCCATAGTAGTAGAAGTAATAGTCGGAGAGCAACTTCATGGAGACACGATGATGGAGATCATGGTGTCAAGCCGGTGACAAGATGATCATGGAGCCCCAAGATGGAGATCAAAAGGAGCTATGTGATATTGGCCATATCATGTCACGTTTATTGTTTGATTGCATGTGATGTTTATCATGTTTTGCATCTTGTTTACTTAGAACGACGGTAGTAAATAAGATGATCCCTCATAATAATTTCAAGAAGTGTTCCCCCTAACTGTGCACCGTTGCGACAGTTCGTTGTTTCGAAGCACCACGTGATGATCGGGTGTGATAGATTCTAACGTTCACATACAACGGGTGTAAGACAGATTTACACATGCAAACACTTAGGTTTACTTGATGAGCCTAGCATGTACAGACATGGCCTCGGAACACAGAAGACCGAAAGGTCGAGCATGAGTTGTATAGAAGATACGATCAACATGAAGATGTTCACCGATGTTGACTAGTCCATCTCACGTGATGATCGGACACGGCCTAGTTGACTCGGATCATGTAATACTTAGATGACTAGAAGAGGGATGTCTATCTAAGTGGGAGTTCATTAAATAATTTGATTAGATGAACTTTATTATCATGAACTTAGTCTAAAATATTTACAATATGTCTTGTAGATCAAATGGCCAACGTAGTCCTCAACTTCAACGCGTTCCTAGAGAAAACCAAGCTGAAAGACGATGGCAGCAACTATACGGACTGGGTCCGGAACCTGAGGATCATCCTCATAGCTGCCAATAAAGATTATGTCCTACGAGCACCGCTGGGTGACGCACCTGTTCTCCCTGCAGAACAAGACGTTATGAACGCTTGGCAGTCATGTTCCGATGATTACTCCCTCGTTCAGTGCGGCATGCTTTACAGCTTAGAGCCGGGGCTCCAAAAGCGTTTTGAGAGACATGGAGCATACGGGATGTTCGAAGAGCTAAAAATGGTTTTCCAAGCTCATGCCCGGGTCGAGAGATATGAAGTCTCCGACAAATTCTTTAGCTGTAAGATGGAGGAAAATAACTCTGTTAGTGAACACATACTCAAGATGTCTGGGTTGCACAACCGCTTGACTCAACTGGAAGTTAATCTCCCGGATGAAGCGGTCATTGACAGAATCCTCCAGTCGCTTACACCTAGCTACAAGAGCTTTGTGATGAACTACAACATGCAGGGGATGGTAAAGACCATTCCTGAGGTATATGCTATGCTGAAATCAGCAGAGGTAGAAATCAAGAAGGAACATCAAGTGTTGATGGTGAATAAAACCACTAAGTTCAAGAAGGGCAAGGGTAAAAAGAACTTCAAGAAGGACGGCAAGGAAGTTGCCGCGCCCGGTAAGGAAGTTGCCGGGAAGAAGCCAAAGAATGGACCCAAGCCCGAGACTGAGTGCTTTTATTGCAAGGGAAGTGGTCACTGGAAGAGAAATTGCCCCAAATACTTAGCGGACAAGAAGGCCGGCAAAACAAAAGGTATATGTGATATACATGTAATTGATGTGTACCTTACCAGTACTCGTAGTAGCTCTTGGGTATTTGATACCGGTGCAGTTGCTCACATTTCTAACTCAAAACAGGAGCTGCGGAATAAACGGAGACTGGCGAAGGATGAGGTGACGATACGCGTCGGGAATGGTTCCAAGGTCGATGTGATCGCCGTCGGCACGCTGCCTCTACATTTACCTACGGGATTAGTTTTAAACCTCAATAATTGTTATTTAGTGCCAAGTTTGAGCATGAACATTGTGTTCGGATCTCGTTTAATTCGAGATGGCTACTCATTTAAATCCGAGAATAATGGTTGTTCTATTTATATGAGAGATATGTTTTATGGTCATGCTCCGATGGTTAATGGTTTATTCTTAATGAATCTCGTACGTGATGATACACATATTCATAGTGTGAATACCAAAAGAGTTAAAGTTGATAACAATAGTCCCACATATTTGTGGCACTGCCGCCTTGGTCACATAGGTGTCAAACGCATGAAGAAGCTCCATGCAGATGGACTTTTAGAGTCTCTTGATTATGAATCATTTGACACGTGCGAACCATGCCTCATGGGTAAAATGACCAAGACTACGTTCTCAGGAACAATGGAGCGAACAACCAACTTATTGGAAATCATACATACCGATGTGTGCGGTCCAATGAGTGTTGAGGCTCGCGGTGGCTATCGTTATGTTCTCACCCTCACTGATGACTTGAGTAGATATGGGTATATCTACTTAATGAAACACAAGTCCAAGACCTTTGAAAAGTTCAAGGAATTTTAGAGTGAGGTTGAAAATCAACGTGACAGAAAAATCAAGTTTTTACCATCAGATCGTGGAGGAGAATACTTGAGTCATGAATTTGGCACGCACTTAAGAAAATGTGGAATAGTTTCACAACTCACGCCGCCTGGAACACCTCAGCGTAATGGTGTGTTGGAACGTCGTAATCGCACTCTATTAGATATGGTACGGTCTATGATGTCTCTTACCAATTTACAGCTATCTTTTTGGGGCTATGCTTTAGAGACTGCCGCATTCACTTTAAATAGGGCTCCGTCGAAATCCGTTGAGACGACACCGTATGAATTATGGTTTGGGAAGAAACCTAAGCTGTCGTTTCTAAAAGTTTGGGGATGCGATGCTTATGTCAAGAAACTTCAACCTGAAAAGCTCGAACCCAAGTCGGAAAAATGTGTCTTCATAGGATACCCTAAAGAAACTATTGGGTATACCTTCTACCTCAGATCCGAAGGCAAGATCTTTGTTGCCAAGAATGGATCCTTTCTAGAGAAAGAGTTTCTCTCGAAAGAAGTAAGTGGGAGGAAAGTAGAACTTGATGAAGTGTTACCTCTTGAACCGGAAAATGGCGAAACTCAAGAAAACGTTCCTGAGGTGCCTGCACCGACTAGAGAGGAAATTAATGATGATGATCAAGATACTTCTAATCAAGCTCCTACTGAAATTCGAAGGTCCACAAGGACACGTTCCGCACCAGAGTGGTACGGCAACCCTGTCTTGGAAATCATGTTGTTAGACAACGGTGAGCCTTTGAACTATGAGGAAGCAATGGCGGGCCCGGATTCCGACAAATGGCTAGAAGCCATGAAATCCGAGATAGGATCCATGTATGAAAACGAAGTTTGGACTTTGACTGACTTGCCCGTAGAGCGGCGAGCCATAGAAAATAAATGGATCTTTAAGAAGAAGACAGACGCGGATGGTAATGTGACCATCTAGAAAGCTCGGCTTGTCGCTAAGGGTTATCGACAAGTTCAAGGGGTTGACTACGATGAGACTTTCTCATCGGTAGCGAAGCTGAAGTCCGTCCGAATCATGTTAGCAATTGTCGCATTCTACGATTATGAAATATGGCAAATGGACATCAAAACGGCATTCCTTAATGGTTTCCTTAAGGAAGAATTGTATATGATGCAGCCGGAAGGTTTTGTCGATCCTAAGAATGCTGACAAGGTGTGCAAGCTCCAACGCTCGATTTATGGGCTGGTGCAAGCATCTCGGAGTTGGAAGATTCGCTTTGATGAGATGATCAAAGCGTTTGGATTTACGCAGACTTATGGAGAAGCCTGCGTTTACAAGAAAGTGAGTGGGAGCTCTGTAGCATTTCTCATACTATATGTAGATGACATACTTTTGATGGGAAATGATATAGAACTCTTGGACAGCATTAAGGCCTACTTGAATAAGAGTTTTTCAATGAAGGACCTTGGAGAAGCTGCTTATATATTAGGCATCAAGATCTATAGAGATAGATCAAGACGCCTCATAGGTCTTTCACAAAGCACATACCTTGATAAGATATTGAAGAAGTTCAATATGGATCAATCTAAGAAGGGGTTCTTACCTGTGTTACAAGGTGTGAAATTGAGCTCAGCTCAATGTCCGACCACGACAGAAGATATAGAAGAGATGAGTGTCATCCCCTGTGCCTCAGCCATAGGTTCTATTATGTATGCCATGCTGTGTACCAGACCTAATGTAAACCTTGCCGTAAGTTTGGTAGGAAGGTACCAAAGTAATCCCGGCAAGGAACACTGGACAGCGGTCAAGAATATCCTGAAGTACCTGAAAAGGACTAAGGAAATGTTTCTCATTTATGGAGGTGACGAAGAGCTCGTCGTAAAGGGTTACGTCGACGCTAGCTTCGACACAGATCTGGATGACTCTAAGTCACAAACCGGATACGTGTATATTTTGAATGGTGGGGCAGTAAGCTGGTGCAGTTGCAAGCAGAGCGTCGTGGCGGGATCTACATGTGAAGCGGAGTACATGGTAACCTCGAAGGCAGCACATGAAGCAATTTGGGTGAAGGAGTTCATCACCAACCTCGGAGTCATACCCAATGCGTCGGGGCCAATCAAACTCTTCTGTGACAACACTGGAGCTATTGCACTTGCCAAGGAGCCCAGGTTTCACAAGAAGACCAGGCACATCAAGCGTCGCTTCAACTCCATTCGTGAAAATGTTCAAGATGGAGACATAGAAATTTGTAAAGTGCACACAGATCTGAATGTCGCAGATCCGTTGACTAAACCTCTCCCTAAGGCAAAACATGATCAGCACCAGAACTCTATGGGTGTTCGATTCATCACAATGTAACTAGATTATTGAATCTAGTGCAAGTGGGAGACTGTTGGAAATATGCCCTAGAGGCAATAATAAAAGCATTATTATTATATTTCCTTGTTCATGATAATTGTCTTTATTCGTGCTATAATTGTGTTATCCGGAAATCGTAATACATGTGTGAATAACAGACAACAACATGTCCCTAGTAAGCCTCGAGTAGACTAGCTCGTTGATCAATAGATAGTCATGGTTTCCTGACTATGGGCATTGGATGTCAATGATAACGAGATCACATCATTAGGAGAATGATGTGATGGACGAGACCCAATCCTAAACATAGCATAAGATCGCATAGTTCGTTTGCTAGAGTTTTCCAATGTCAAGTATCCTTTCCTTAGACCATGAGATCGTGTAACTCCCGGATACCGTAGGAGTGCTTTGGGTGTGCCAAACGTCACAACGTAACTGGGTGACTATAAAGGTATACTACGGGTATCTCCGAAAGTGTCTGTTGGGTTGACACGAATCGAGACTGGGATTTGTCACTCCGCTTGACGGAGAGGTATCACCGGGCCCACTCGGTAATGCATCATCATAATGAGCTCAATATGATCAAAGTGTTTGATCACGGGATCATGCATTACGGTACGAGTAAAGTGACTTGCCGGTAACGAGATTGAACGAGGTATTGGGATACCGACGATCGAATCTCGGGCAAGTAAAATACCGATTGACAAAGGGAATCGTATACGGGATTAATTGAATCCTCGACATCGTGGTTCATCCGATGAGATCATCGTGGAGCATGGGAGCCAACATGGGTATCCAGATCCCGCTGTTGGTTATTGCCCGAGAGCCGTCTCGGTCATGTCTGCATGTCTCCCGAACCCGTAGGGTCTACACACTTAAGGTTCGGTAACGCTAGGGTTGTAGAGATATGTATATGCAGTAACCCGAATGTTGTTCGGAGTCCCGGATGAGATCCCGGATGTCACGAGGAGTTTCGGAATGGTCCGGAGGTAAAGAATTATATATAGGAAGTGCTGTTTTGGCCATCGGGACAAGTTTCGGGGTCACCGGTATTGTACCGGGACCACCAGAAGGGTCCCGGGGGTCCACCGGGTGGGGCCACCTGCCTCGGGGGGCCACATGGGCTCTAGGGGGTGCGCCTTGGCCTACATGGGCCAAGGGGAACCAGCCCCAAGAGGCCCATGCGCCTAGGGTTTCAAAGGGAAGGAGTCCCACAAGGGGAAGGCACCTCCTAGGTGCCTTGGGGGGGAGGGAAACCTCCCCTTGGCCGCCGCCCCAAGGAGATTGGATCTCCTAGGGCCGGCGCCCCCCCTTGGCCCTCCTATATAAAGGGGGGGGAGGGGGCAGCCGCACCCCTGGTCCTTGGCGCCTCCCTCTCCCTCTCCAACACCTCCTCCTCCTCCATAGAGCTCGGCGAAGCCCTGCCGGAGTACTGCAGCTCCATCACCACCACGCCGTCGTGCTGCTGCTGGAGCCATCTTCCTTAACCTCTCCTCTCCCCTTGCTGGATCAAGAGGGAGGAGATGTTACGCTGACCGTACGTGTGTTGAACGCGGAGGTGTCGTCTGTTCGGTGCTAGGATCTCCGGTGATTTGGATCACGTCGTGTACGACTACCTCATCCCCGTTCTTTGAACGCTTCCGCTCGCGATCTACAAAGGTATGTAGATGCATCTGATCACTCGTTGCTAGATGAACTCATAGATGGATCTTGGTGAAACCGTAGGAAAATTTTTGTTTTCTGCAACGTTCCCCAACACTGGACACCGTTCCGACCGTAGGTGCTCCAACACAAGTCCGTTTCCTCTGTTTTCCGGTACGCCATACCCCTCCCATCAACAGGACCCCGTTTCAACCGTAGGCACTCGAACAGAAGTCCGTTTCCTCCGTTTTGCGGTACGCTAGACCCTTCCCGATGAACAGGACCCTGTTTTGACCGTACGGGGTCGAACAGAAGGCCGTTTCCTCTGTTATGCGGTACGCCAGAGCTCGTTCCGGCTGTTCTGACCAAGCCGATTGGCTCCACTTGAACACGTGACACTGTTTAGTCCAAAAATTAGTAGCCATACTAAAATAAAGTAATACTATGTTATGTTAAAATGCAATGAAATATAAAAATATCAGTGAAGAACAAAAACAAAAACCCGAAACTAATTGCCCATTTGCTATTTTTTTGGAATTTCCAACCCCTTTCATATTACTTTTAAGATTTACCGCCCATACTCTCTTGCCAGGCCGGAATGCATCCCTCCTCGTCTAAAGATTTGCATCCCAGTAAGTCAGAGAAAACAAATAGGCCTAGCTTGGGAAATCTTCAAAAATAAATAGCGGACTACCTATTTTCCCAAAGAAAAAACTGCTGGGCTGGTCTTGTTGTTAGACAGGCCGTAGAGGCCGGGCAACCCAGTTTATAGCCTGCTCCTCTAAACAAATCCTCAAAAAAATCTTTGTGCAATTCTGTTATTAATTGACTATACGTTGACAATGATGTGGGTCCCGGATATCAGTAGGGTGGATTAGAGTAAAAAATCGAGGGGTGCATCTGAGTAGTAAAGAGGCGCATGCTTGTGTTCGGGATTGGACTTGGCAGGTCAGTACTGTCATACTCACAACTACACTCCTCTCCCAATTCACTATGTTGACAGGGCCGGACGACGGCGCCGCTGCGAGTGCACCAAGGCGCATGACGACGGCGAGGCCTTGGATGGGAATGAAGAGCTAGGGAACATGCGGCAGTATGGCCATAGGCGGAGGGGAGTACGAGGGTTCACTGGTTCTGGTGCCGGGTAGGCTGTCGTCGCCGGAGAAGAATAGGATGTCAGGAGGAGTAAAGGGATGGCCTGGCCAACATTTCAGGGTACGAAAGGGCAGCGATGCGTGCACGACAGCGCAACCAACCCTAGAAGGCGGGAATAGGCGCTCCCATCGGTGCAGGTTTGATTTTGGCGGCTGGACCGGTCAGACACAAAAACTCATTATGCTGGATTATGAGAATTATATGGCTAAAACTTATTGTAAAATGCTGCGGAGCACCTTTTTCTTCTTGAGGTTTTTTAGACAATTTTCTTCTTGAGGTGTGAAGCCGAGCACATTCAGAAGCCCTGGGATAAAGTGGTGTCGCCAATGCGTTGGCCATTCTTATCGAAAAATAATAATCGACCGAGACTATTTACGTCGTTGACTACGATTTGCATGGGTCCGCTGGTTGTACAAAGAAAATTGTGGCAGAAAAAAAACTGGTCACTATCTTTGCCTAAGAATAATATCGACTGAATGTAATGACACTCTCATAGGAAATAATATCCTCCTGTTAAAATTTGACTTTTCAAATCGTAAATTTAGAAAACTGGTGCATTAGCATTTAGCATGTACCTGGGCCAGATTCACGTGAGAGTCTCCCTTCCAGTTAATTATGGTCTCCTCTATTGGGCCTTCATCACTGGGCTGCATGTGATCGACAAGTGGGAAATGTGTTCTGTACCAAAAATAGCATGCGCTGCGTACGGGGCACTAAATGATCGGACTGTGCAACGACTTCCAAAACATTGTCTTTCTCGTTCTAACAACACATTTATTCAACTAATAGACAAAATATACTACTGATTGTACATTGAAAACAACAGCAGCAGCAACCAGGGCTGGGGGTGCAACAGAAGCATTAAGCAGGCCAGAAGAGTAAAGACGTAGCTCTCTCTTCCAAACTAAACATCAGCTAACATTACAAAAGGGCAAAAAAGAACAAGTGTATGCATCAAACTAAATAAAGATCCTACTACACCAAGTGTACGCATCTAACTAACAGGCTCAGTTAGACGTTACTATTTATTGCCTGACGGGGGAAACTCCAGCCAGAAGGTCGAAGTTTGATACTTGCGAACCTCTCTCCTACTTTGGGCTGCTGAGCGTGGCGGCACATGTTAGGGTATGGTGCATGGAGAGATGCATGGTACGTTGTGTACACAGTTTTTCCTGATGAACGAAACAACGCTGCCATCATGATCCTTGCCGTCGGTTATCTCCTGGTTAATCGGATAATTCAGTCCGAGAAACAGAGAGCGTGTACCAAGGCTACTTACCGGCCTCCAGTCAAAAATTCCTGAAGGCCCAGAAAAGCCGGGATCCTGCTCAAAGACCTTGCAGTGACTGTGATTGTATTCCACGAAACAACACATCCGGTACGTGTGAATGATCATCAATCGTTCGCCGTTGTCTGATCGAGCCAGGAACCACCTGCAACTGCCATGCCGCTTTTCTTTGAAAGGTTCTGGGATTAGGAAGGGTAGGGACACCAGGAGGCCTACAACATCATATCAAGTTCGAGTCAAATAAAAAAGTGCTCGTACTGTAGTCAATCTTAAGAACGGCATGTTATGAGCATGAATATTTTTTTAGTAAATGTTGACAGTAATATAAGCAAGCCATCATGATATCATAGGAAAGTAACATACTGCTGTAACAACCCATTGTAGCGATGACTGGAGTAGGCCAGCAATACGTACATCCATAGAAGGAGTCCACAGCATAAATGAAGCCCTTGTGTTCAATGGCATTAGAGAGCCATGGAGGATGTATGTGAAGGAATATGCCCTAGAGGAAATAATAAAGTTGTTATTTTATATTTCCTTATATCATGATAAATGTTTATTATTCATGCTAGAATTGTATTAACCGGAAACTTGATATATGTGTGCATACATAGACAAAACAATGTGTCCCTAGTAAGCCTCTACTAGACTAGCTCGTTAATCAAAGATGGTTAAGTTTCCTAACCATAGATATGAGTTGTCATTTGATGAACGGGATCACATCATTAGGAGAATGATGTGATGGACAAGGCCCATCCATTAGCTTAGCATATTGATCATTTAGTTTTATTGCTATTGCTTTCTTCATGTCAAATACATATTCGTTTGACTATGAGATTATGCAACTCCCGGATACCGGAGGAATACCTTGTGTGCTATCAAATGTAACAACGTAACTGGGTGATTATAAAGATGCTCTACATGTATCTCCGAAGGTGTTTGTTGGGTTGGCATAGATCGAGATTAGGATTTGTCACTCCGAGTATCGGAGAGGTATCTCTGGGCCCTCTTGGTAATGCACATCATAAGAAGCCTTGCAAGCAATGTGACTAATGAGTTAGTTGCGGGATGATGCATTACGGAACGAGTAAAGAGACTTGCCTGTAGCGAGATTGAACTAGGTATGAAGATACCGATGATCAAATCTCGGGCAAGTAACATTCCGATGACAAAGGGAATAACATATGTTGTCATAACGGTTCGACCGATAAAGATCTTCATAGAATATGTAGTTACCAATATGAGCATCCAGGTTCCGCTATTGGTTATTGACTGGAGAGGTGTCTCGGTCATGTCTACATAGTTCTCGAACCCGTAGGGTCCGCACGCTTAACGTTCGATGACGACTTTGAATTATATGAGTTATGTGATTTGGTGACCGAATGTTGTTCTGAGTCCCGGATGAGATCACGAACACGACGAGGAGTCTCAAAATGGTTGAGAGGTAAAAATTGATATATATGATGATAGTATTCGCACACCGGAAGTGTTTCAGGATGCACCGAGTACTTATCGGGTCACCGGAAGGGGTTCCGGGCACCCCCGGCAAAAGATATGGGCATTATGGGCCAAGAGGGGAAACGCACCAGCCACAAAGGGGCTGGTGCACCCCCCATATGAGCTGGACAAATTGGAGAAGGAAAGGGAAAGAAGGAAAGGAAGAAGGGAATAGGATCCCCCCTTCCCCCTCTTCCCTTCCTACTCTGAATAGGAATAGGAAAGGGGGGAGGCCGAATTGGGAGCACCCCAAGTAGGATTCCTCCTACTTGGGGCGCCCCCTTGGCTGCCTCTCCTCCCTTCCAACCTATATATATGTGGGGGGGGGCACCACTAGAACACACATCAAACATTGTTAGCCGTGTGCGGCGCCCCCTCCACAGTTTACGCCTTCGGTCATATTCACGTAGTGCTTAGGCAAAGCCCTGCGCGGATCACTTCACCATCACAGTCACCACGCCATCGTGTTGACGGAACTCTCGCTCGACACTTTGCTGGATCAAGAGTTCGAGGGACGTCATCGAGCTAAACGTGTGTAGAACTCGGAGTTGTCGTACGTTCGGTACTTGATCGGTCAGAACGAGAAGAAGTTCGACTACATCAACCACGTTATCAAATGCTTCCACTTTCGTTCTACGAGGGTACATGGACATACTTTCCCCCTCTCATTGCTATGCATCTCCTAGATAGATCTTGCGTGAGCGTAGGAAATATTTTGAAATTGCATGCTACGTTCCCCAACAGTGGCGTCCGAGCCAGGTCTATGTGTAGACGATATGCACGAGTAGAACACAAAGAGTTGTGGGCGGTGATAGTCATACCGCTTACCACCAACGTCTTATTTTGATTAGGCGGTATTGTTGGATGAAGCGTCCCAGAAAAACCTTACATGACCACGTTCCTAAGACCAGTTCCACCGACAGACATGCAACTCCTAGCTCTTGAAGTAGGGACTCAATCCATATAAGTTTGGCAGTTGCATTGGCAACCGACTTGTACTCAATTTCTGTGCTGCTGCGGGAAATATTGGCTTGCTTGCGTGCACTCCAGGCGAACAGATTAGGACCCAAGAACACAACATGTCCCCCTGTGGATCGCCTGTCATCTGGACACCCAGCCCAATCAGCATTAGAGAATGCAGAAAGAACTCCGGAGGAACTGGGGCGCAGGTGAAGACCAAAGGAGACAGTGAGACGCACATAACGCAGTATGCGCTTCACAGCAGACCAGTGTACATCAGTAGGAGCATGAAGATACTAGCACACCTTGTTAACCGCAAAGGAGAGATCAGGACGCGTGATCGTCGGATACTGCAGGCCACCAACAATACTCCTGTACTCAGTAGCATCCTCAGGGGAGAGAAGAGCACCATCAGCAGCAGAAAGAGTGTCAGTGGATGACATGTGCATAGGCGATGGCTTGCACTTGAGCATACCAGCACGGCACAAGAGATCAAGAGAGTACTTCTTCTGGGTGAGAGCCAAACTGCCACGAGACTGATGAGCGACCTCAATACCCAGGAAGAAATGAAGCTGTCCCAAATCCTTAACTGCAAAATCACGACCAAGTGCAGTCACAAGAGCATCAACAGCCGTCGGAGATGAGCTCACTAGGACAATATCATCCACATACACAAGGAGGTACATGGTCACACTCGGCCGCTGAAACAAGAACAGTGAAGTATCAGCCGTCGAAGGAATGAACCCATGAGTCCGTAGAGCTGAAGCCAGGAGAGCATGCCAGGCACGGGGAGCCTGCTTCAGTCCATATATGGCTTTCATCAGATGTCAGAGGTGATGAGGCTGAGTGTGATCAACAAATCCAGGTGGCTGCCGCATGTAAACCTCTTCTTCAAGCAATCCATGAAGAAAAGCGTTCTGCACATCAAGCTGGCGGAGAGACCATCCACGAGAAATTGCCAGAGACAGAAGAAGTCGAATAGTCGTAGGCTTGACAACCTGGCTGAATGTATCCTCATAGTCCAGGCCCTGACGTTGTTTAAAACCCTTAGCCACGAGGCACGCTTTGTAGCGCTCAATGGAACTATCTGCATGTTTCTTCACCTTGAACACCCACTTTGAATCAATGATGTTGACGCGACACAGAGGGGGAACAAGTGTCCAGGTCTTATTCTTCATAAGAGCATGATATTCTTCTTCCATGGCAGCCTGCCAGTGTGGAATACTCATAGTGACTGGATAACTATGTGGTTCGACGGTTGGATCATCCACAGATGAGCCAGGCAAGCAGCAAGATAGGTGATCGTGCCATCGGTGCGCTCCTTGGGATGAACAATGCCACTGCGGCTGCGAGTGTGTGGACGCCGCGGAGGAGCGAACACCGGGGCCGGCGGGATGCCCGGAGCAGGTGAAGCCGATCCAGGGGACTCCGACGAAGAAGGACCGGGTGACGGTGGGCCGGGCGACGGCAGGCCAGGCGACGTAGGCCCCAGCAGTGTGTGAGCCGTTGCAGACCCGGGCTAAGTAGGCAGCAGGGACGCCCGCGCGGATGGCGGTGGCGACGATGGAGGGGAGTCCGGGCGAGGAGGCAGCAACGGGGACTGCTCAGAGGAGGCCGTCACGTGCTCTGGCCCAGTCGCAGTAGCCAGCATGGGCTCCGGCCCTGGCGCGGTTGGAGACGGGGCACCCGGTGCGGGATCGAGGTCGGGAGGCGGTGCATGCACTGGCCTATCGACATGCACCATAAGAGACGGAGCGGGTCCGTCAGGGAGGAGTTCCAGGCGAGCTCCACGTCCAATTCCTGCACCATGATTAGGTAACAACACATGCGAATATGCGACATCTTCAAATTGGCCAGGCATAAGAGGAGATGAATGCATAGATGGTGCTATGGTGGATGACTGAGGCATGACAAAAAAGGGGAAGACGGACTCATCAAAAACAACATCCAGAGATATGTAGACTCGATTGGTTGGGACATGGAGACACTTGTAGCCTTTATGGATAGAACTATACCCTAAGAACACAAACTTTTTGGAGCGAAACTCAAGTTTGCGATCATTATAAGGACGAAGATGAGGCCAGCAGGCACACCCGAACACCTTAAAAAAGGTATAGTCAGGAGTTTCACCTAAGAGAAGCTCAATAGGAGTTTTCATATTAAGAACACGCGTAGGTAATCTGTTAATGAGAAAAGACGCGGTGGCAAAAGCATCACTCCAAAAACGAAAGGGTACAGAAGCATGAGCAAGAAGTGTGAGGCCGGTCTCAACTATATGGCGATGTTTGCGCTCAACAACGCCATTCTGTTGATGTGTATGTGGGCATGATAAATGATGAGAGATCCCAAGCTTATTAAAGAAAGTGTTGAGGTTGCGATATTTGCCCCCCCCCCCAATCTGACTGAACATGGATAATTTTATGCTTGAGTAGACGTTGAACATGCAATTGAAACTGTATGAATATATCAAACACATCAGATTTGCGCTGAAGAAGATAAAACCACGTGAAGCGACTATAGGCATCAACAAAACTAACATAATAGTTGTGACCACTAACAGATGTTTGTGCCGGACCCCACACATCAGAAAACACAATTTCAAGAGGGTCCTTTACTTCTCTAGTAGATGAAACAAAAGGTAGCTGATGACTCTTGCCTTGTTGACAGGCATCACACACGGACATCTCTTTATTGCTAGACACTAATGGCAGCTCATGACAGTGGATTATGTGGCGAACGATGGGTGTGGCGGGGTGACCAAAGCTAGAGTGCCACTGGGAAGGCGACACACGAACACCGCTGAAGACGCACGAGGCGGATGGATCCTCCAAACGGTACAAGCCTTGGCTCAACCGGCCACTAAGCAGAACGTCCCGAGTTGCGCGATCCTTAACAAAAAGATTAAAAGGGTGAAATTCACATAGGACATGATTATCAAGGGTGAGCTTAGGGACAGATAAAAGATTACGAGTCACCGAGGGTACCCGTAAAACATTACAAAGATGAAGCTGCTTAGAGGGATGACTAGTTAAAAGAGATGCTTGGCCAATGTGAGAGATGTTGGAAATATGCCCTAGAGGCAATAATAAATTGGTTATTATTATATTTCCTTGTTCATGATAATCGTTTATTATCCATGCTATAATTGTATTGATAGGAAACTCAGATACATGTGTGGATACATAGACAACACCATGTCCCTAGTAAGCTTCTAGTTGACTAGCTCGTTGATTAATAGATGGTTACGGTTTCCTGACCATGGGGATGTCGTTGATAACGGGATCACGTCATTAGGAGAATGATGTGATGGGCAAGACCCAATCCTAAGCCTAGCACAAGATCGTGTAGTTCGTATGCTAAAGCTTTTCTAATGTGAAGTATCATTTCCTTAGACCATGAGATTGTGCAACTCCCGGATACCGTAGGAATGCTTTGGGTATACCAAACGTCACAACGTAACTGGGTGGCTATAAAGGTACACTACGGGTATCTCCGAAAGTGTCTGTTGGGTTGGCACGAATCGAGACTGGGATTTGTCACTCCGTGTGACGGAGAGGTATCTCTGGGCCCACTCGGTAGGACATCATCATATGCGCAATGTGACCAAGGAGTTGATCACGGGATGATGTGTTACGGAACGAGTAAAGAGACTTGCCGGTAACGAGATTGAACAAGGTATCAAGATACCGACGATCGGATCTCGGGCAAGTGCAATACCGCTAGACAAAGGGAATTGAATACGTGATTGATTGAATCCTCGACATCGTGGTTCATCCGATGAGATCATCGTGGAACATGTGGGAGCCAACATGGGTATCCAGATCCCGCTGTTTGTTATTGGCCGGAGAGGTGTCTCGGTCATGTCTACATGGTTCCCGAACCCGTAGGGTCTACACACTTAAGGTTCGATGACGCTAGGGTTATAGGGAAAGTATGTACGCGGTTACCGAATTTTGTTCGGAGTCCCGGATAAGATCACCGACGTCACGAGGAGTTCCGGAATGGTCCAGAGGTAAAGATTGATATATAGGAAGTGAGGATTTGGCCACCGGAAGTGTTCTGGGCATCACCGGTAATGTACCGGGACCACTGGAAGGGTCCGGGGGTCCACCGGGAGGGGCCACCAGCCTCGGAGGCCTACATGGGCCAATAGTGGGAAGGGACCAGCCCCTAGGTGGGCTGGGGTGCCTCCCACCAAGGCCCAAGGCGCCTCCAAGAGGGGAAGGGGGCAAACCCTAGGGCAGATGGGCCCTAAGGCCCACCCCAGGTGCGCCTCCCCCTCTCCCCCTTGTGGCCGCCACCCTAGATGGGATCTGGGGCTGCCGCACCCCTTGGGGTGGGATCCCTAGAGGGGGCGCAGCCCCCTCCCCTCCCCCTATATATACTTGAGGTATGGGGCTGCCCAACACGCGATTTGATCTCTCTCTTGGCGCAACCCTACCTCTCTCCTCCTCGTCTCTCATAGTGCTTGGCGAAGCCCTGCTGGAGTACCACGCTCCTCCACCACCACCACACCGTCGTGCTGCTGCTTGACGGAGTCTTCCCCAACCTCTCCTTCTCCCCTTGCTGGATCAAGGCGTGGGAGACGTCACCGGGCTGCATGTGTGTTGAACGCGGAGGTGCCGTCCGTTCGACACTAGGATCATCGGTGATTTGGATCACGACTAGTATGACTCCATCAACCCCGTTCACTTGAACGCTTCTGCTTAGTGATCTACAAGGGTATGTAGATGCACTCTCCTTCCCCTCGTTGCTAGATTACTCCAAAGATTGATCTTGGTGATGCGTAGAAAATTTTGAATTTCTGCTACGATCCCCAACAGTGGTATCAGAGCTAGGTCTATGCGTAGTTTCTATGCACGAGTAGAACACAAAGCAGTTGTGGGCGGCGATATTGTCAATTATCTTGCCGTTACTAGTCTTATCTTGATTCGGCGGCATTGTGGGATGAAGCGGCCCGGACCGACCTTACACATATGCCTACGTGAGACTGGTTCCACCGACTTACATGCACTAGTTGCATAAGGTGGCTAGCGGGTGTCTGTCTCTCACACTTTAGTAGGATCAGATTCGATGAACAGGGTCCTTATGAAGGTTAAATAGAAATTGGCAATTCACGTTGTGGTTTTGGCGTAGGTAAGAAACGTTCTTGCTAGAAACCTATAACCGCCACGTAAAAACTTGCAAAAACAATTAGAGGACGTCTAACTTGTTTTTGCAGCAAGTGTTTTGTGATGTGATATGGCCAAAGGATGTGATGAATGACATATGTGATGTATGAGATGATCATGTTCTTGTAATAGGAATCACGACTTGCATGTCGATGAGTATGACAACCGGCAGGAGCCATAGGAGTTGTCTTAATTTATTTATGACATGCGTGTCAACATAAACGTCATGTAATTACTTTACTTTATTGCTAAACCGTTAGCTGTAGTAGTAGAAGTAATAGTTGGCGAGACAACTTCGTGAAGACATGATGATGGAGATCATGGTGTCATGCCGGTGACGATGATGAGCATGGAGCCCCGAAGATGGAGATCAAAAGGAGCGAAGTGATGATGGCCATATCATGTCACTATTTGATTGCATGTGATGTTTATCAAGTTTTACATCTTATTTGCTTAGAACGACGGTAGCTTAAATAAGACAACCCCTCACTAAAATTTCAAGAAAAGTTTTCTCCCTAACCTTGCACCGTTGCGAAGGTTCATTGTTTCGAAGCACCATGTGATGATCGGGTGTGATAGATTCTAACGTTCGACTACAACGGGTGTTGACGAGCCTAGCATGTACAGACATGGCCTCGGAACACATGCGAAACACTTAGGTTGACTTGACGAGCCTAGCATGTACAGATATGGCCTCGGAACACGGAGGACCGAAAGGTCGAACATGAGTCTATAGAAGATACGATCAACATGAAGATGTTCACCGATGATGACTAGTCCATCTCACGTGATGATCGGACACGGCCTAGTTGATTCAGATCATGTATCACTTAGATGACTAGAGGGATGTCTATCTAAGTGGGAGTTCATTAAATAATCAGATGAACTCAATTATCATGAACATAGTCAAAAGAACTTTGCAAATTATGTCGTATCTTACGCTCTACTGTTTTAGATATGTTCATAGAGAAAATTTAGTTGAAAGTTGATAGTAGCAATTATGCGGTCTGGGTCCGTAAACTGAGGATTGTCCTCATTGCTGCACATAAGGTTTATGTCCTTAATGCACCGCTCAGTGAGCTAAACCTCAAGCGTCAGTTGTAGATGTTGCGAACATCTGACATACACGTCTTGATGACTACATGATAGTTCAGTGTGTAATGCTAAATGGTTTAGAATTGAGGCACCAAAGACGTTTTTGAAACATCGCAGAACATATGAGATGTTCCAAGGACTGAAATTGGGATTTCAGGCTAGTGCCCACGTCAAGAGGTATGAGACCTCTGGCAAGTTTCCTAAGCCTATGAACTAAGGAGAAAAGCTCAATCGTTGAGCATGTGCTCAGATTGTATGAGTACTACAATCGCTTGAATCGAGTGGGAGTTGATCTTCCAGATAAGATAGTGATGGTTCTCCAAAGTCACTGTCACCAAGCTACTAGAGCTTCGTGATGAACTATAACATATCAGGGATAGATATGATCCTTGAGCTATTCGCGACAGCGTGGAAGTAGAAATCAAAAGGGAGCATCAATTGTTGATGGTTAGTAAAACCACTAGTTTCAAGAAGGGCAAGGGCAAGAAAGGGATACTTCATGAAACAACAAATCAGTTGCTGCTCTAGTGAAGAAACCCAAAGTTGAACCCAAGCCCGAGACTAAGTGCTTCTATAATAAGGGGAACGGTCACTGAAGCAGAACCACCCTAGACTTGGTAGATGAGAAGGCTCGCAAGGTTGACAGAAGTATGTATTGGACATACATTATATTAAATGTGTACTTTACTAGTACTCCTAGTAGCAGCAGGGTATTAGATACTGGTTCGGTTGCTAAGTGTTAGTAATTCGAAATAAAAGGCTACAGAATAAACGGAGACTAGCGAAAGGTGAGACGACGATATGTGTTGGAAGAGTTTCCAAGGTTGATGTGATCAAACATCGCATGCTCCGTCTACCATCAGGATTGGTGTTAAACCTAAATAATTGTTGTTTGGTGTTTACGTTGAGCGTAGACATGATTTGATTATGTTTATCGCAATACGGTTATTCATTTAAGGAGAATAATGGTTACTCTATTTATTTGAATAATACCTTCAATGGTCTTACACCTAAAATGAATGGTTTATTGAATCCCGATCGTAGTGATACACATGTTCATGCCAAAAGATATAAGATAGTAATGATAGCACCACATGCTTGTGGCACTGCAATTTGAGTCATATTGGTATAAAACGCATGAAGAAGCTCCATGTTGATGGATCTTTGGACTCACTTGATTTTGAATCACTTGAGACATGCAAATCATACCGCATGGGCAAGATGACTGAAAGGCCTCGTTTTTCAGTAAGATGGAACAAGAAAGCAACTTGTTGGAAGTAATACATCTTGATGTGTACAGTCCAATGAGTGCTGAGGCATGTAGTGGATATCGTTATGTTCTTACTTCACAGATGATTTGAGTAGATGCTGAGTATATTTACTTAATGAATCACGAGTCTGAATTATTGAAAGGTTCAAGTAATTTCAGGGTGAAGTTGAAAGATCGTCGTGACAAGAGGATAAAATATCTATGATATGGTCATAGAGATGAATATCTGAATTACGAGTTTGGCACAGAATTAAGACATCGTGGAAATGGTTTCACAACTGATACAGCCTGGAACACTATAGTGTGATGGTGTGTCCGAACATCATAACTGCACCCTATTGGATATGATGCATACCATGATGTCTCTTATCGAATTACCACTATAGTTTATGGGTTAGGCATTAGAGACAACCACATTCACTTTAAATAGGGCACCACTCAATTCCGTTTGAGTCGACACCGTATGAACTATGGTTCGGAGAAACCTAAGCTGTCGTTTCTTAAAGGTTTGGGGCTGCGACGCTTATGTGAAAAAGTTTTAGGCTGATAAGCTCGAACCCAAAGCGGACAAATGCATCTTCATAGGACACCCAAAACAATTGGGTATATCTCCTGTCTCGGATCCGAAAGCAATAGGAATTGTTTCTTGAGGAAAAGTTTCTCTCGAAAGAATTGAGTGGGAGGATGGTGGAGACTTGATGAGGTTATTGAACCGTCACTTCAACTAGTGTGTAGCAGGGCACAGGGAGTTGTTCCTGTGGCACCTACACCAATTGAAGTGGAAGCTTATGATAGTGATCATGAAACTTCGGATCAAGTCACTACCAAACCTCGTAGGACGACAAGGATGCGTGCTACTTCAGAGTGGTACGTAGTCCTGTCTTGGAAGTCATGTTGCTAGACAACAATGAACCTACGAGCTATGGAGAAGCGATGGTGGGCCCGGATTTCGAAAAATGGCTCGAGGCCATAAAATCCGAGAGAGGATCCATGTATGGAAACAAAGTGTAGACTTTGGAAGAACTACTTGATGGTCGTAAGGCTGTTAGGTACATGTGGATTTTAAAAGGAAGACGGACAATGATGGTATGTATCACCATTAGGAAAGCTCGACTTGTCGTTAAGATGTTTTCCGACAAGTTCAAGGAGTTGACTACGATGAGACTTTCTCACTCGTAGCGATGCTAAGAGTCTGTTGGAATTATATTAGCAGGTACTGCAGACTAAGGCATAGCCTAGTTGTGGGAAGGGGCTGATGTCTTCCTACCCACCCAGGTTCAAGACATGGTACTTGCAATTTGGGTTTGTTGCACCAATTATACTGTAGGGGGTTCCCTTACAGTCTTTCTGTCAAAAAAAAATTATTAGCAGGTACTGCATTATTTATGAAATCTTGCAGATAGGATGTCAAAATATTGTTTCCTTGATGATTTTCTTGAGGAAAGGTTGTATGTGATACAACCAGAAGATTTTGTCAATCCTGAAAGATGCTAACAAGTATGCAAAGCACCAGCAACCCTTCTAAGGACTGGAGTAAGCATCTCGGAGTTGGAATGTACACTTTGATGAGATGATCAAAGATTTGGGTTTATACAAAGTTTATGAGAAACTTGTATTTCCAAATAAGTGAGTGGGAGCACTATATAATTTTAGATGAGTATATGTTGTGAACATATTGTTGATCAGAAATGATGTAGAATTCTGGAAAGCATATAGGGTTATTTGAAAAGTATTTTTCAATGGAAAACCTAGATTAAGCTACTTAAACATTGAGCATCAAGACCTATAAGGATAGATCAAAAACCGCTTAATGGTACTTTCAAATGAGCACATACCTTGACATGATCTTGAAGGTGTTCAAGATGGATCAGTCAAAGAAGGAGTTCTTGCCTGAGTTGTAAGGTATGAAGTTAAGACTTAAAGCTCGACCACGGCAGAAGAAAGAGGAAGGACGAAGGTCGTCCCCTATGCTTTTGTCATAGGCTCTATACGGTGTGCCATGCTGAGTACCGCACCTGATGTGTGCCTTGCCACATGTCTGGCAAGAGGGTACAAAGGTGATCTAGGAGTGGATCACCGGATAGCGGTCAAAATTATCCTTAGAGGAACAAGGATATGTTTCTCGGTTATGGAGGTGATAAAGAGTTCGACGTAAAGAGTTACATCGATGCAAGCTTAACACCTATGCGGATAGCTCTGAGTAGAGATACCGGATTCGTATAGTAGAACAGTTATTTGAAATGGCTCCAAATATAGCATAGTAGCTGCATCCACAAGATGACATACATACGGATCTGAATGTTGCAGACCCGTAGACTACAACCTCTCTCACAAGCATAACATGATCAAACCCAGAACTCATTGAGTGTTAATCACATAGTGATGTGAACTAGATTATTGATTCTAATAAACTCTTTGGATGTTGGTCACATGGCGATGTGACCTGTGAGTGTTAATCACATGGCGATGTGAACTAGACTATTGACTCTAGTGCAAGTGGGAGATTGTTGGAAATATGCCCTAGAGGCAATAATAAATTGGTTATTATTATATTTCCTTGTTCATGATAATCGTTTATTATCCATGCTATAATTGTATTGATAGGAAACTCAGATACATGTGTGGATACATAGACAACACCATGTCCCTAGTAAGCCTCTAGTTGACTAGCTCGTTGATCAATAGATGGTTACGGTTTCCTGACCATGGACATTGGATGTCGTTGATAACAGGATCACATCATTAGGAGAATGATGTGATGGACAAGACCCAATCCTAAGCCTAGCACAAAGATCATGTAGTTCGTATGCTAAAGCTTTTCTAATGTCAAGTATCATTTCCTTAGACCATGAGATTGTGCAACTCCCGGATACCGTAGTAATGCTTTGGGTGTACCAAACGTCACAACGTAACTCGGTGGCTATAAAGGTACACTACGGGTATCTCCGAAAGTGTCTGTTGGGTTGGCACGAATCGAGACTGGGATTTGTCACTCCGTGTGACGGAGAGGTATCTCTGGGCCCACTCGGTAGGACATCATGATATGCGCAATGTGACAAAGGAGTAGATCACGGGATGATGTGTTACGGAACGAGTAAAGAGACTTGACGGTAACGAGATTGAACAAGGTATCAAGATACCGACGATCGGATCTCGGGCAAGTGCAATACCGCTAGACAAAGGGAATTGAATACGGGATTGATTGAATCCTCGACATCGTGGTTCATTCAATGAGATCATCGTGGAACATGTGGGAGCCAACATGGGTATCCAGATCCAGCTGTTGGTTATTGGCCGGAGAGGTGTCTCGGTCATGTCTACATGGTTCCCGAACCCGTAGGGTCTACACACTTAAGGTTCGATGACGCTAGTGTTATAGGGAAAGTATGTACGCGGTTACCGAATGTTGTTCGGAGTCCCGGATAAGATCACGGACGTCACGAGGAGTTCCGGAATGGTCCGGAGGTAAAGATTGATATATAGGAAGTGAGGATTTGGCCACCGGAAGTGTTCTGGGCATCACCGGTAATGTACCGGGACCACCGGGAGGGGCCACCAGCCTCGGAGGCCTACATGGGCCAATAGTGGGAAGGGACCAGCCCCTAGGTGGGCTGGGGTGCCTCCCACCAAGGCCCAAGGCGCCTCCAAGAGGGGAAGGGGGCAAACCCTAGGGCAGATGGGCCCTAAGGCCCACCCCAGGTGCGCCTCCCCCTCTCCCCCTTGCGGCCGCCACCCTAGATGGGATCTGGGGCTGCCGGACCCCTTGGGGTGGAAACCCTAGAGGGGGCACAGCCCCCTCCCCTCCCCTATATATACTTGAGGTATGGGGCTGCCCAACACGCGATTTGATCTCTCTCTTGGCGCAACCCTACCTCTCTCCTCCTCGTCTCTCATAGTGCTTGGCGAAGCCCTGCTGGAGTACCACGCTCCTCCACCACCACCACACCGTCGTGCTGCTGCTTGACGGAGTCTTCCCCAACCTCTCCTTCTCCCCTTGCTGGATCAAGGCGTGGGAGACGTCACCGGGCTGCATGTGTGTTGAACGCGGAGGTGCCGTCCGTTCGGCACTAGGATCATCGGTGATTTGGATCACGACGAGTACGACTCCATCAACCCCGTTCACTTGAACGCTTTCGCTTAGCGATCTACAAGGGTATGTAGATGCACTCTCCTTCCCCTCATTGCTAGATTACTCCATAGATTGATCTTGGTGATGCGTAGAAAATTTTGAATTTCTGCTATGATCCCCAACAAGAGATGGGCATACCTACACCATTGGCGGTGCGAACCTGATCGTGCGTGTAGTAGGGCTAGTAGGTGGAGAGTTTGTTGAGATCGTTCGTCATGTGATCCGTGGCGCAAGTGTCCATATACCAGGCTAGATCAACGGGGTAAGATGTTGTGCATCCTTGCTCGACGCGCGGGTCCTTGCCCTTGGCGGCGATGTGGGCAGCTGGCGCGGCCGCGATGTGGGCAGGCGGGGCGGCGACAGGGGGGGGCAAAGTCTGCCATGGAAAACTGGCGCTCGTTGCCCTTGCCTTCATTACTGATGCCAAGAAAGCTCCTCTGAAAGCGGCGGTGACACTTGGAGGCGATGTGGCGTTCACGACCACACAGCTGGCACACCACCCGAGTGTTAGGGCCCCCACCCATGGTCGATGCAGGGGGTGGGGCGGGCTTGCCGGACGACGGGGTAGGGGGGCGCTGGCCGCGAGAAGCCCAGAAGGCCGCTGGCTGGGCGGTGATGTTGGTGGAGGCGCGACGAGCCTCGACGCGTTGCTCGATGAAGAGGAGACGTGAGTAGAGCTCGTGAGGAGGCATTGTTGGCTTGGCGTTGTGAACGGCCTCAGCGAGATTATCATACTCGGCATCGAGGCCTTTGATGACAAAGCCCACGAACTCCTCATCGCTAAGCGGCTAACCAATAGAGGTGAGCGTGTCCGCCAGCACCTTCATCTTGTTGAAGTAGGTCGTGGCCGAGGAGTCCAGCTTCTTGATGTCAGCGAGCTCACTGCGAAGGGCCATCGAGCAGGAGGTAGAAATCTGAGCAAAGGCGTGCTCAAGGGTCATCCAGGCATCTATGGAGGTGGCAGCGAAGAGACAGAGGCCAGCAACCCCATCGCCTAGCGATCCCTGGATGGCGGAGAGTATCGCCTGGTCCTGCTGTACCCACATACGGTGTTCCGGGTTGATGGCCGGGCCGTGGATGGTAGGGATGACCTGCGGAGGACACGGTAGCGAGCCATCAACAAACCCTAGAAGAGACCGGCTGCATAGCAGCGGTAGAACCTTGGTGCGCCAGAACAAGTAGTTGTGCGTCATGATTCTGATGGCAATCAAGTTTTCAAAGTGGAACGGCCCGGCGGGCGTGATGACGCCAGCAGCAGGGGCGGCGGTCGGCGGAGCCACGGCAGGAACCACAGCTGCGACCGATGCCGCGGGGACGAACGGGATCACGGCCGCAGGTGGTGCCGTGAGCGAGGCCGCAGGTGGCTCTGCGGGCAGCATCTCCCCCGAGGTCGCCGGGATGACGGCGAGTGTCGAGGAGGATCTATAGGAGGCCATCACGGGCGGCGGCGGCGCGACTGGTGCTGAGGCCGTCGCGGGCGGTGACGGTGGGATCAGCGGTGAAAATAGGGAGCCAATGGCAGCGGTGCCGAAGAACTAAGGCACTAACGGAGCCAGGGGCGAGGTGGGAGGTTGAGGAGGGCAGCAAGCAACACGCGGATAGACCCGGAGCTGGCGGCGCCCGAACCGGAAGCGGTCATGGCGCCGACGGCGGTAGCCCTAGGGTTTAGGGTTTTGGTGCGGCGGCGGCGGGTAGGATGGAGGTGGAGGACCTAGGTTAGACTCGATACCATGTAAGACGTAGGCTTTGGGGGAACTGGCTCAACCCTCAAAGGGGTGGCCTATCACATATATATAATGATGACATACAAGTCCAATACCAATAAGGTATGGTTTACACAGTAGGGCTACAATACGAAGTCTAACCTATAGCGTTTCTGATATTATATGTGGATGACATATTGCTGATTGGAAATGATATAGAATTTCTGGATAACATAAAAGGATGATTGAATAAGAAGTTTTCAATGAAAAACCTCGATGAAGCTGCTTACATATTGGGCATCAATATCTATAGTGATAGATCAAGACGCTTGATAAGATTTTTTCAATGAGTACATACCTTGACAAGATTTTGAAGTAATTCAAAATGGAATAGTCAAAAAGGGGGTTCTTGCCTGTGTTGCAAGGTGTGAAGTCGAGTAAGACTCAAAAACCTGACCACGACAGAAAATAGAAAGAGAATGAAAGTCATTCCCTATGCCTCAGCCATAGATTCTATAAAGTATGCTATGTTGTATACCAGACCTATTGTGTACCTTGCCATGAGTTTGGCAAGGGGGTATAATAGTGATCCAGGAGTGGATCACTGGACAACGGTCAAAGTTATCCTTAGAGGACTAAGGAAACATTTCTCGGTTATGGAGGTGATAAAAAGTCGTCGTAAAGAGTTACATCGATGCAAGCTTTGACACCAACCCGGATGACTCTGAGTCTCGATATGGATACATATTGAAAGTGGGAGCAATTAGCTAGTGTAGCTCCATGCAGCATTGTAGACATAGAAATTTGCAAAATACATACGGATCTGAATGTGTTAGACCCATTGACTAAACTTCTCTCACAAGCAAAACATGATCACACCTTAGTACTCTTTTGGTGTTAATCACACAACGATGTGAACTAGATTATTGACTCTAGTAAACCCTTTGGGTGTTGGTCACATGGCTATGTGAACTATGTGTGTTAACCACATAAAGATGTGAACTATTGGTGTTAAATCACATGGCGATGTGAATTAGATTATTGACTCTAGTGCAAGTGGGAGACTGAAGGAAATATGCCCTAGAGGAAATAATAAAGTTGTTATTTTATATTTCCTTATATCATGATAAATGTTTATTATTCGTGCTAGAATTGTATTAAACGGAAACTTGATACATGTGTGGATACATAGACAGAACAACGTGTCCCTACTAAGCCTCTACTAGACTAGCTCGTTGATCAAAGATGGTTAAGTTTCCTAACCATAGACACAAATTGTCACATCATTAGGAGAATGATGTGATGGACAAGACCCATACGTTAGCTTAGCATATTGATGATAACCCACAAGTATAGGGGATCGCAACAGTTTTCGAGGGTAGAGTATTCAACCCAAATTTATTGATTCGACACAAGGGCAGCCAAAGAATATTCTCAAGTATTAGCAGTTGAGTTGTCAATTCAACCACACCTAAAAGACTTAATATCTGCAGCAAAATATTTAGTAGCAAAGTAGTATGGAAGTAACGGTAACGGTGGCAAAAATAGCCGTAGTAGTTTTTGTAGTAATCGTAACAGTGGCAAGGAAAAGTAACTAAGCAAAGATCAATATGTGAAAAGTGTTGGAGAACGTAGTAATTTCAAAAAAAATCCTACGCACGCACAAGATCATGGTGATGCATAGCAACGAGAGGGGAGAGCGTTGTCTATGTACCCTCGTAGACTGTAACCGGAAGCGTTATGACAATGGGTTGATGTAGTCGTACGTCTTCACGATCGACCGATCCTAGTACCGAACGTACAACACCTCCGCGATCTGCACACGTTCAGCTCGGTGACGTCCCACGAACTCATGATCCAGTAGAGCTTCGAGGGAGAGCTTTGTCAGCACGACATCAGATGACGGTGATGATGAAGCTACCGGCGCAGGGCTTCGCCTAAGAACTACAACAATATGACCGAGGTGGATTATGATGGAGGGGGGCACCGCACACGACTAAGAGATCAATGATCAACTTGTGTGTCTTTGGGGTGCCCCCTTTCCCCGTATATAAAGGAGTGGAGGAGGGGGAGGGCCGGCCCTCTACTATGGCGGGCCCTGGGGAGTCCTACTCCCGCCGGGAGTAGGATTCCCCCCTTTCCAAGTAGTAGGAGTAGGAGAGAAGGAAGGGGAAGAGAGAAGAGAAGGAAGGAGGGGGCGCCGCCCTTTCCCCTAGTCCAATTCGGACTAGGCCTTGGGGGGGGGGTGCAGCGTGCCCTAGGCAGTCCCTCTCTCTCTCCCCTAAAGCCCAATAAGGCCTATATACTCCCCGGCGAATTCCCGTAACTCTCCGGTACCCAAATAAATACCCGAACCACTCATAACCTTTCCGATGTACGAATATAGCCTTCCAATATATCGATCTTTACGTCTCGAACATTTCGAGACTCCTTGTCATGTCCCTGATGTCATCCGGAACTCCGAACAACCTTCGGTACATCAGTACACATAAACTCATAATACCGCTTGTCACCGAACGTTAAGCATGCGGACCCTACGGGTTTGAGAACTATGTACACATGACCAAGACTCATCTCCGGTCAATAACCAACAGTGGAAACCGCATGCTCATATTGGCTCCTACATATTCTACGAAGATCTTTATCGGTCAAACCGCATAACAACATATGTTGTTCCCTTTGTCATCGGTATGTTACTTGCCCGAGATTCAATCGTCGGTATCTCAATACCTAGTTCAATCTCATTACCGGCAAGTCTCTTTACTCATTCCGTAATGCATCATCCCGCAACTAATTCATTAGTTACATTGCTTGCAAGGCTTATAGTGATGTGCATTACCGAGAGGGCCCAGAGATACCTCTCCGATACTCGGAGTGACAAATCCTAATCTCGATCTATGCCAACCCAACAAACACCTTCGGAGACACTTGTAGAGCATCTTTATAATCACCCAGTTATGTTGTGACGTTTGATAGCACACAAGGTGTTCCTCTGGTATTCGGGAGTTGCATAATCTCATAGTCATAGGAACATGTATTAGTCATGAAGAAAGCAATAGCAACATACTAAACGATCAAGTGCTAAGCTAACGGAATGGGTCAAGTCAATCACATCATTCTCTAATGATGTGATCCTGTTAATCAAATGATAACTCATGTCTATGGCTAGGAAACTTAACCATCTTTGATTCAACGAGCTAGTCAAGTAGAGGCATACTAGTGACACTCTGTTTGTCTATGTATTCACACATGTACTAAGTTTCCGGTTAATACAATTCTAGCATGAATAATAAACATTTGTCATGATATAAGGAAATATAAATAACAACTTTATTATTGCCTCTAGGGAATATTTCCTTCAGTCTCCCACTTGCACTAGAGTCAATAATCTTGTTCACATCGCCATGTGATTTAACATCAATAGTTCACATCACCATGTGATTAACACCCATAGTTCATATCGCCATGTGACCAACACTCAAAGGGTTTACTAGAGTCAGTAATCTTAGTTCACATCGCCATGTGATTAACACCCAAAGAGTACTAAGGTGTGATCATGTTTTGCTTGTGAGAGAAGTTTAGTCAATGGGCCTGCCATATTCAGATCCGTATGTATTTTGCAAATTTCTATGTCAACAATGCTCTGCACGGAGCTACTCTAGCTAATTGCTCCCACTTTCAATATGTATCCAGATTGAGACTTAGAGTCATCTGGATCAGTGTCAAAACTTGCATCGATGTAACCCTTTACGACGAACCTTTTGTCACCTCCATAATCGAGAAACATATCCTTATTCCACTAAGGATAATTTGGACCGCTGTCCAGTGATCTACTCCTAGATCACTATTGTATTCCCTTGCCAAACTTAGTGTAGGGTATACAATAGATCTGGTACATAGCATGGCATACTTTATAGAACCTATGGCTGAGGCATAGGGAATGACTTTCATTCTCTTTCTATCTTCTACCATGGTCGGGCTTTGAGTCTTACTCAATTTCACACCTTGTAACACAGGCAAGAACTCTTTCTTTGACTGTTACATTTTGAACTACTTCAAAATCTTGTCAAGGTATGTACTCATTGAAAAACTTATCAAGCGTCTTGATCTATCTCTATAGATCTTGATGCTCAATATGTAAGCAGCTTCACCAAGGTCTTTCTTTGAAAAACTCCTTTCAAAAACTCCTTTATGCTTTCCAGAAAATTCTATATTATTTCCGATCAATAATATGTCATTCACATATACTTATCATAAATGTTGTAGTGCTCCCACTCACCTTCTTGTAAATATAGGCTTCGCCGCAAGTCTCTATGAAAACTATATGCTTTGATCAACTCATGAAAGCGTATATTCCAACTCCGAGATGCTTGCACCAGTCCATAGATGGATCGCTGGAGCTTGCACATCTTGTTAGCACCTTTAGGATCGACAAAACCTTCTGGTTGCATCATATACAACTCTTCTTTAAGAAATCCAATAAGGAATGTAGTTTTGACATCCATTTGCCAGATTTCTTAAAATGTGGCAATTCGGTAACATGATTCGGACAGACTTAAGCATCGCTATGAGTGAGAAAATCTCATCGTATTCAACACCTTGAACTTGTCGAAAACCTTTTGCGACAATTCGAGCTTTGTAGATAGTAACACTACTATCAACGTTTGTCTTCCTCTTTGAAGATCTATTTAATCTCAGTGGCTCGCTGATCATCGGGCAAGTCAATCAAAGTCCATACTTTTTTCTCATACATGGATCGCATCTCAGATTTCATGGCCTCAAGCCATTTCGCGGAATCTGGGCTCATCATCGCTTCCTCATAGTTCGTAGGTTCGTCATGGTCTAGTAACATGACTTCCAGAAAGGATTACCATACAACTCTGGTGCGGACTATACTCTCGTTGACCTACGAGGTTCGGCAGTAACTTGATCTGAAGTTTTCATGATCATCATCATTAGCTTCCTCACTAATTGGTGTAGGAGTCACAGGAACAGATTTCTATGATGAACTACTTTCCAATAAGGGAGCAGGTACAGTTACCTCATGAAGTTCTACTTTCCTCCCACTCACTTCTTTTGAGAGAAACTCCTTCTCTAGAAAGGATCCATTCTTAGCAACGAATGTCTTGCCTTCGGATCTGTGATAGAAGGTGTACCCAACTGTCTCCTTTGGGTATCCTATGAAGACACATTTCTCTGATTTGGGTTTGAGCTTATCAGGATGAAAACTTTTTCACATAAGCATCGCAACCCCAAACTTTAAGAAATGACAACTTTGGTTTCTTGACAAACCATAGTTCATATGGTGTCGTCTCAACGGATTTAGATGGTGCCCTATTTAACGTGAATGCAGTTGTCTCTAATGCATAACCCCAAAACGATAGTGGTAAATCGGTAAGAGAAATCATAGATTGCACCATATCTAATAAAGTACAGTCATGATGTTCGGACACACCATTACACTGTGGTGTTCCAGGTGGCGTGAGTTGTGAAACTATTCCGCGTTGTTCCAAATGAAGACCAAACTCGTAACTCAAATATTCTCCTCGACAATCAGATCATAGAAACTTTATATTCTTGTTACGATGATTTTCCACTTCACTCTGAAATTATATGTGAAAGGATCGAGAAGAGGTGTCTAAAGGGGGGGGGGGGGTGATTAGACACTAAGTGCCAAAAGTTGCAGGTTTTAATATTCTTAAGTTTAGATGGAGTTTAAGCACAACTTTAATGCGCATAATACATATCAAGCAAGCATGCAATAAGTATATGAGCAGCGGAAAGTAAAGCATGCAACTTGCAAGAATGTAAAGGGAAGGGTTTGGAGTATTCAAACGCAATTTGAGACACGGATGTTTTTGGCGTGGTTCCGATAGGTGGTGCTATCGTACATCCACGTTGATGGAGACTTCAACCCACGGACGGTAACAGTTGCGTGAGTCCACGGAGGGCTACACCCATGAAGGGTCCACGAAGAAGCAACCTTGTCTATTCCATCACGGCCGTCGCCCACGAAGGACTTGCCTCACTAGCGGTAGATCTTCATGAAGTAGGCGATCTCCTTGCCCTTACAAACTCCTTGGTTCAACTCCACAATCTTGTCGGAGGCTCCCAAGTGACACCTAGCCAATCTAGGAGACACCACTCTCCAAGAAGTAACAAATGGTGTGTTGATGATGAACTCCTTGCTCTTGTGCTTCAAATGATAGTCTCCCCAACACTCAACTCTCTCTCACAGGATTTGGATTTGGTGGAAAGAATATTTGAGTGGAAAGCAACTTGGGGAAGGCTAGAGATCAAGATTCATATGGTAGGAATGGAATATCTTGAGCTCAACACAAGTGTAGGTGGTTCTCTCTCAGAAAATATGTATTGGAAGTGTAGATGTGTTCTGATGGCTTTCTCCATGAATGAAGAGTGGGTGGAGGGGTATATATAGCCTCCACACAAAATCTAACCATTACACACAATCTGCCAAACTCGGTGGGACCGAATTGTTAAACTCGGTCGGACCGATTTAGCAAACCTAGTGACCGTTAGGATTTTCGGTGGGACTGAGATGCAACACGGTAGGACCGATATGGTTAGGGTTTGGGCATAACGTAATCTCGGTGTGACCGATTACACAAACTCGGTGGGACCGATTTTGGTAATAAGCTAACCAGAGAGTTGGTCAGGCAAACTCGGTGAGACCGATTACACAAACTTGGTGGACCGATTTTGGTAATAAGCTAACCAGAGAGTTTGCATTGTAATCTCGGTAGTACCGATTGCTCAAACTCGGTGAGACCGATTTCGGCAATGGACATACACATCGAGATTACAATCCCATCTCGGTGAGACCGAGATCCCTATCGGTGAAACCGATTTGCTAGGGTTTGTGGCAGTGGCTATGACATGTGAAACTTGGTGGCGCCGGATGGAAAGAATCGGTGGGGCCGAGTTTGACTTTAGGTTTAGGTCATATGTGGATGTGGAAGATAGTTGAGGGTTTGGAGCATATCACTAAGCACATGAAGCAAGAGGCTCATTAAGCAACACCTCATCCCTCCTTGATAGTATTGGCTTTTCCTATAGACTCAATGTGATCTTGGATCACTTAAATAGAAAATGTAGAGTCTTGATCTTGAAGCTTGAGCCAATCCTTTGTCCTTAGCATCTTGAAGGGATTCCACATCCTTTAGTCCATGCCACTCCATTGTTGAACTTATCTGAAACGTACTAGGTAAAAGTGTTAGTCCAACAAGAGATATGTTGACATTAATTACCAAAACCACCCAGGGAGCACTTGTGCTTTCAATCTCCCCCTTTTTGGTAATTGATGACAACATACATCAAAGCTTTAGATAAAGATACAGAGAATAGCAAGTAAAGCTTTGGAAAGACATGTAACATGCATAGGCTCCCCCTACATGTATGCAATCATGGAATATGGAATATAGGAGCATGTGAATGCATAAACATGACAGAGTAAGCAATGTTTTACATGTATCTTGGCTATATGCACCAGAGCAAATGATGTGAATATGAGAAATGTACCTTCATGCTCATGAGTCCTTCTTGCAAACAGTATGTACATCAGCAAGAACTTCTCATTCACATGACAGTGATGGATATACTTACCTTGTGGTCTTGAGTTGGCTTAGGGTGGGATGAACCTGCGCAAAGAAGGTTAGATAACACAGATACACCTACTAACCAGAGCAAACAAGAGAAACCACAAGAGAACCAAGACTGGGATGACATGTAGAGTGAGTACTAAGTACTACATTGGATATATACATGTCCCCAAAGGTAAAGATATGCAGTAGGATCAGAGATTTCCTTCCCTTGGATGTCTTGCTCCCCCTGAATCTAACATGAGATATTGGGAGAAGATAGGGAACAGAAAATCAGAGCAATGGAAAATAAATAGCAGAGCTTGAGCTAAAGCAAGCAAACAAACAAACAAACATGTCTTTCCCCTCTTAAAGACATGTGACATCTCTCCTCTTGAACACCAAGCATCTGGGGTCATTGATGATATTACTTTCTCTCCCCCTGAGTATATTCTCCCCCTATAGGAAAGATTAAGCTTTGATGTGATCTCTCTCCCCCTTTGACATCAATTTCCAAGAAGGGTCTTATGAACATGTGATACAAATGGGTTGGTCCTTGAGTCACAGAGCAAAGCAGCATGTCTAATATGATGCTGGTGGAGGACAAGAATCATTGAGTGGAGCTGGAGCAACTAGAAATCAGGAATAAGTGGCAAGTTGGTTTTACTGGGATGAAATCGGTGACTCCGAGTTGTGTGTTTCGGTTGCACCGAAATATTTCGGTTGGACCGAAGAGAACAAACCGGTGTGACCGAGTTCATCAGAGTGAAAATACTTGTCACCTCAGCTCACTAGTCAAGTAAGATCTCACAAGGATATGCAAGGAATTAACTGAAAGATTTGCAATGAATTGGATGCAGAAAATGCAGAACAAAAAGAAAGAAAAGAAACTAAAAGATCTAGATGAAGTTTTTTTTGAAAGAGAAAACAAATATGCAAGAAACGAATGCAATAACACAGAAAAGGACACAAGAGAACTTCATCTAGAGTTGGGCGGCGACAAAGTCACCTATGTTAGAGTATATTGACTTAGGAGTCAAGTGAGAGCACTTGATCATAGGTCATACTCATCGTTTAAGCTCAAAATGGGGTTACCATTTTTCGTTTAAGCATCTTGATGTATTCACATCTTGTCGAGTTTCTTTAACTGATGACTTGGAGTAAAGCTTCTCTAAGACGGAATAACATACGTTGGGTGGTGGTGTCGATCTTGCTCATGTAGTTGAACTTGTGTGGGTTGCTCAAGGTTGATGTAGTTCGTCAAGAATTGGGAGCACCACTTGGAGTTTGAGTTCATCTACCTACATGGGTTAGTCTTGCAAGGAAGAGAACTTGTGTATCCAAAATGACAATCATGAGACACAATCATAGAATTTGTCAAAGGATATGTTTGAATGGTTTTGTGCTTCCTTGTCTTCAACCACCATTGTATAGAGACTTGGTGATGTAGAGATTGCTCAAGATGTGAGTGAGTTGCAATCTCATAGATTTAGATTCATCCAAGTACCTACACGGGTTAGATAACATGCAGGGTGCAAATATATCCAAGACATATGAATAGCATCATAAGAGAAATATCAAGGATTAGTCATAGGCTCATGCCCCGCATGTATCAAATGGAGTTCCTACTCCAAGTTTGAAGCATCAATGATGTTCAATTCACCTCTTAACCTGCAAAACACTTTCTCATCAAGTGGTTTAGTAAATATATCTGCCAATTGCTTATCGGTGCAAACATGCTTAAGGTTAATGTCCCCTTTGGCAACATGATCTCGAATGAAATGATGACGAACTTCAATATGCTTAGTTCGAGAGTGTTGCACGGGATTGTGAGCAATTTTAATAGCACTTTCATTGTCACATAGCAATGGAACATGTTTCACATATATCCCATAATCTTTAAGAGTTTGGGTCATCCAAAGTAATTGAGCACAACATGAAGCAGCGGCAATGTATTCCGCTTCGGCGGTGGATAAGGATACCGAGTTTTGTTTCTTGGAAGACCAAGACACAAGAGATCTACCAAGGAATTGACAAGTACCCGAAGTGGACTTTCTATCAACCTTGTCTCCGGCATAGTCCGAATCGGAGTAGCCAACAAGATCAAAAGAGGACCTCTTAGGATACCAAATGCCAAAATTTGGTGTATGAATTAAGTATCTCACTATCCTTTTCATAGCCTTAAGATGACATTCTTTAGGAGCAGCTTGATATCGTGCACACATGCACACACTTAGCATAATATCGGGACGAGAGGCACATATATATAACAATGAACCAAACATAGAGCGATAAACTTTTTGATCAACCGGTTCACCATCTTTGGTCAAATCAAGATGTCCACTAGTAGGCATGGGTGTAGGCATACATTTGCATTCTTGCATATTGAACTTCTTGAATAAGTCTTTGGTGTACTTCGTTTGAGAGATAAAGGTACCTTCCTTAGTTTGCTTGATTTGCAAACTGAGAAAGAATTTGAGTTCACTCATCATAGACATCTCAAACTTCTCCGACATTAGCTTTCCAAACTTCTCACTAAAATGAGGGTTAGTTGAACCAAATATGATATCATCAACATAAATTTGGCACACAAATAGTTCTCCATTAATGATAGAGGCAAAGGTGTCCCGATGTTTCGATGAGATGGTGGCTATCGTTTCTGTGGGAGTCGACCTTGACGATCCGACTACGAACGTGCGAGACGTCGCGCCTTAGCGATCGCTAAACCAACTTCCGAGGGTTATTGACCACGCCGGAGCACGATCAACCTGACCACGAGGGCCTGTTTCCTGCGAGCAAACGAAGAACAAGCAAGAAACTAAGATTGCAATCTGGATATTGCGAATATAAGAGGAAAGCTTTATTAATGAAGGTGGGGTTCTGTGACGCCTTGGTCTGGTCGTTGAACACAAACGAAGTACGCGAAGTTGCAGCTATGGTGAACTTTTGATCTAAACAAAACCCAAAGTCTAAACGACGCCCTAAGGGCTGTATATATGGAGGAAGAGGGGGGGAATTTCGTGGCCCTTGAGGAAGGGGTCCGAAACCAACCCTAACTCTTGTTTCCCCACACATACGGACTCTAAAAACAGCCTATACTTAAGTATTTCGAAATTACATGGGCCTGGCCCAAAAATAAGGTGACGCAGCACCTAGAATAGCTTCTGGACGAAATTTATGAAATGGCATCTTGTATATTTCGTCCAAGGCTTCATTCACTCCTTATGGTGGCTCCAGAGTCCTGAAATCATCACTTGTAACTCCGTTCTTGTTCCCCTTTCGCATGCCATCAACTCCATGCTTGTTCTTGCTCCAATGTTCATCCTTCTCCAAGCTAGGCCCTTCATTTGTAAGCAAAACAAATGTATCCAATTTAGGCAGCATCATATTCTCATGAACATTAGAATCATTACCAAGAAACAAAAGTACCTGGTAATTTAATTGGCGTGCACGAGCTCTAGTAATTGGTCCATCATATGTAACAGTAGGGGTTGTGGGTGTAACAATGGTATTGATGTCCTCATCATCCTCCCCTTCTTGAAATAAAGTCGTCCTCGACGGAAGCCCATCTTCCTCACCCAAATAAGGCTTCAAATCTGCAATGTTAAAAGTGGGACTAACCCCAAAATCTGCAGGCAGCTCAAGTTTATATGCATTATCATTTATTTTCTCTAACACCTTAAATGGACCATCAGCACGTGGCATTAGCTTTGATTTGCGCAAATTAGGAAACCTATCCTTACGCAAATGTAACCAAACAAGATCACCAGGTGCAAAGACAACATGTTTTCTACCCTTATCTCCAGCAAGTTTATATTTAGCATTCATATGCTCAATGTTTTCCTTAGTTAACTCATGCATTTTTAAAATCAATTCAGCACGTTCTTTAGCATCAAAATTAACCTTCTCCGAAGATGGAAGAGGCAACAAATCAATAGGCGCACGAGGTAGGAAACCATACACAATTTCAAAAGGGCACATCTTAGTAGTAGAATGCAATGAACGATTATAAGCAAATTCAATATGAGGCAAGCATTCTTCCCACATTTTCTTATTATTCTTCAAAACAGCCCTAAGCATAGTAGACAATGTTCTATTGACTACTTCAGTTTGTCCATCAGTTTGGGGGTGACAAGTAGTACTAAAAAGCAGTTTAGTCCCCAACTTAGCCCATAAACATCTCCAAAAGTGGCTAAGAAATTTAGTATCACGATCTGAAACAATAGTATTTGGCACACCATGCAAGCGAATAATTTCACGAAAGAACAAATCAGCAACATTAACAGCATCATCGCTTTTATGACATGGTATAAAGTGTGCCATTTTTGAGAATCTATCCACGACAACAAATATGCTATCCCTCCCCTTCTTTGTTCGAGGTAAACCTAAAACAAAGTCCATAGATATATCCTCCCAAGGAACACTAGGCACAGGCAAAGGCATATATAAACCATGAGGATTGAGTCGTGACTTAGCTTTTTGACATGTAGTGCAGCGAGCAACAAAACGCTCAACATCCCATCTCTTCTTTGGCCAAAAGAAATGTGTAGCAAGTACGTCCTCCGTCTTCTTCACGCCAAAGTGTCCCATTAATCCTCCTCCATGCGCCTCCTGCAACAACAAAAGACGAACAGAGCTAGCAGGAATGCATAGCTTGTTAGCGCGGAACACAAAACCATCATTAACAACGAACTTGTTCCATGTTCTTCCTTCTTTACAATTCTGCATTACTTCTTTAAAATCAGCATCATGCACATATTGATCTTTGATGGTCTCCAAACCAAATATTTTGAAGTCAAGTTGTGAATGCATAGTATAGCGACGAGACAAAGCATCAGCAATAACATTTTCTTTACCCTTCTTGTGTTTAATGACATAAGGGAAAGTCTCAATGAATTCAACCCATTTAGCATGTCTATGATTCAGTTTAGCTTGACTTTTAATATGTTTCGAAGATTCATGATCAGAATGTATAACAAATTCTTTGGGCCATAAATAATGTTGCCATGTCTCTAAAGTCCGAACAAGAGCATATAATTCCTTATCATAAGTAGAATAGTTCAGACTAGGCCCACTCAATTTTTCAGAAAAATATGCAACAGGTTTGCCATCTTGTAATAACACACCTCCTAATCCAATTCCACTAGCATCACATTCAAGCTCAAAAGTCTTATTAAAATCAGGAAGTTGGAGTAAAGGAGCATGTGTCAACTTATCTTTCAATACCGTGAAGGCTTCTTCCTGTGTGGTACCCCAAACAAAAGGCACATCCTTCTTTGTAAGCTCGTTGAGAGGTGCAGCAATGGTGCTGAAATCTCTCACAAAACGCCTATAGAAACCAGCGAGGCCAAGGAAACTCCTCACTTGTGTGACCGTTTTGGGCTGCGGCCAACTCTCAATAGCTTCAATCTTGGCTTTATCAACTTCAATTCCCTGAGGAGTAACAACATAGCCAAGAAAAGACACTTGGTCGGTGCAAAAGGTGCACTTCCCAAGGTTACCAAACAAACGTGCATCACGTAGAGCATTAAAAAAACACGTAAATGTTCCAAATGTTCTTCCAAAGATTTGCTATAAATCAGTATATCATCAAAATAGACTACCACAAATCGTCCAATGAAAGCACGTAAAACTTCGTTCATTAATCTCATGAAAGTACTAGGTGCATTAGTTAACCCAAAAGGCATGACTAACCACTCATATAAACCAAACTTAGTTTTAAATGTTGTTTTCCATTCATCTCCCAATTTCATACGAATTTGATGGTATCCACTACGCAAATCAACTTTGGAGAATATTGTAGAGCCACTCAATTCATCAAGCATATCATCTAGCCTAGGAATAGGATGACGATAATGAATAGTAATATTATTAATGCCTCTACAATCAACACACATGCGCGATGTACCATCCTTTTTAGGCGCTAGTATAATAGGAACAGCACAAGGACTAAGAGATTCACGTATATAACCTTTGTCGAGCAGCTCCTGTACTTGACGCATAATCTCCTTCGTCTCCTCTGGATTGGTACGGTATGGTGCACGGTTGGGTAGCGATGCACCGGGAATTAAGTCAATTTAATGCTCAATCCCTCGAATAGGTGGTAATCCCGGTGGCACGTCTTGTGGAAAGACGTCAGCGAACTCCTGCAAAATGTTAGTAACAGCAGGAGGCAAAGAGGAAGGCACGTCCTCGAATGAAAATAATACCTCTTTGCACACAAAAGCATAGCAAACAGATTTGCTAACATCTAGATCATCAATATCAGATTTGGTGGCAAATAAACATGCACTTTTCAATTTAATTTCAGAAGCAACACTAGATGGTTTATTATTAGGCTTCATTTGTTGCTCAAATTCTTTTGCCACAATCTGATTTTCACTCTTATTTTGCTCCTGTTTTGCTTTATTAGCTCGATTAATATCATCTTTCAAAATGGAATCAGGAGTCATAGGAAGCAAAGTAATATTTTTGTCCTTATGAACGAGAGTATACTGATTGTTTCTACCATGGTGTACAGAATTTTTATCAAATTGCCATGGTCTACCAAGTAATAAGGAACATGCTTGCATAGGTACCACATCACAATCAACATTATCAGCATATGTAGAGATACTAAAATGCACACAAACAGTACGTGTTACCTTAACCTTGCCACTCTTGTTGAACCATTGGATGTAGTAAGGATGTGGATGTGGTCTTGTGGTGAGGGATAGCTTCTCCACCATCTCCATGCTAGCCAAGTTGTTGCAGCTCCCTCCATCTATGATGACGCGAACAGAACGTTCCTTCACAACTCCCTTTGTATGGAACAAATTATGCCTCTGATTTTGCTCAGCTTGCGTGACCTGCACACTCAAAACACGTTGAGCAACCAAACATTCATACCTGTCAGCATCTTCAGGAGCCATGTATTGCGTCTCATGATCAGAATCATCTCCACCGTGTTCTTCATGTGTAAGAAGAGCCAAAGTCTCCTCATCATAGTCACTAGCGGACTCATACCCACCATCCTCAGTAGCAATCATCACACGCTGAGATGTGCATTCGCGCGCAAAATGTCCTCTTCCCTTACAACGACGACAAATAATATCACTTGTGTGCCCTGTAGACGCCATGGAAGAAGCAGAGCTCTGTGCAGGCCCGGCAGGTGTGCTCTTGGCAGATAGTGGTGGTTGTGCCTGCTTTCTTGTATCACGGTTGGAGGTGGCAGCCGACGGAGGTGCCGGTGTAGCAGAACGTGTGGAAGTAGATGATGCACGTGGTGTCCATGATGAAGGTCGACCTGCAGAAAAGTTAGTTCGCGCCAATGCCTGTCGATCCTGCACTTCACGTTCAGCTTTACAAGCAAGATGGAATAAACGAGTGATATTATTATAATCCTTATAGTCTAGAATGGTCTGAATCTCTCTATTTAATCCACCCGGAAAACATGCAAGCATAGCTTCATTCTCCTCAACAATACCACATCGAATCAATCCAGTTTGTAATTCCTGATAATATTCTTCTACAGAATTTTTTTCCTTGTCTTAAGCGCTGCAATTTTTGAAGTAATTCACGTTGATAATATGGCGGAACCCAACGAGTATGCATAGCAGTTTTCAAAGCAGCCCAAGTAGCTGGAACAGGATATAATCTACAATATTCAGACCACCAAACACATGCAAAGCTAGTGAAAGCACAAACAGCAGCAGGAACACGTCTCTCCTCAGGATATTGTAAACATGTAAATCGTTGTTCAGTTTCTAACTCCCAAGTAAGATATATATCAGGAACATATCTACCCTCAAATGGTGGGATATTCAATTTCAGATTAGGGAGATGGTCATGATCTCGTACCTGAGGGGGAGCCCTAACATTACCATTATTTGCATGTGGACGACCTGGTAGTTGTGGTGCTGGTGGTTGCACGTAGTTCTGATGTTGATCAACCTCATCCTCGTAATCTCCCACATAATCATCCTCCTCCGCATCAGCAGCAGAAGCCACAGAAGTATCAACAGCAGCACCAACAGGTTGGCCAAGCACAAGAGGAACACGGGTCGCTCGGCGGAGGGCTGTTTCGCGATGTGGAGGTAGTCATTGTTGTTGTTGTTGTTGTTGTTGTTGTTGTTGTTGTTGTTGTTGTTGTTGTTGTTGTTGTTGTTGTTGTTGTTGTTGTTGTTGTTGTTGTTGTTGTTGTAGAGGTGCGTTAGGTGCAGCCGATGGTGGTGGTGGAAGACGCGCGAGCAATTCATTAAACCTGTTATCGAGCTTTGTTTCGAACGTCTTCTCCAGGCCAGTGATCTTCTCCATGGCCTCTTCAAAAAATTTCAGCACATCTTGCACCTGTTCATTCATCATTTGTTGAAACTTATCATGTAACGCTTTGTTTGTCATGTTCTCCCAGTCAGTCTCGTCGGCTTGTGATCCTGCCATGGTTAGCAGCAATAGAAACACACAAGAATATGATCCTACAGACTACTAATAAGAGGTGGTGGTGGGAGTCACAAATCCGTCAAGCAAAACTCAAATTCTTACCAGTTCTTACCCAGCAGCAAGCGGTGATCGGCAACCGTTGTAGTCAAAACTCTCAAAAGCTTGGATAGAGCGATTACCAGGGAGAGTCAAACGCACGACGTAGATGTATGTGGAGCTAGGAAGGCTTATAGTATGGTAGCAAAAAGGGTCAGCAATAATCAATTCAGAGATGCAAAGTTGAATAAACGCTCAACGACGGTACTGTGCTGGTCCTAGGCTAGACCGTACTAGAGACGCGAGCCTAGAACACTAACAAAATCACGGCGCTGCACGTAAACAAGGGAGGAGCACGCTCTGAATTTTTCTTCTTTTTTTTCACTTTTTTTTGCACTTTTTTTCCTCTTTTTTTTGCTCCGCAACAAATTTTTTTCGAAAAAGTCTACAAATGTCCTAAAAACTGCCTAGCCAGAATTTTCCAGACTTAGTTTTTTTTTAGTTTGGAACTATTTTTCTTCTACGGGTAGCACGAAAGTTGGGGAGTCCTTCTTTGTCATGACTCGGAGTATGGCGTGATCTGGAAATCCAAAACAGAGTAACAAAATACTGGACTTGGAATAGGACTGGTGGCGGAGATGAATCTGGTGGAACTCGGACGGGTGGCGGAGATGAATCTGGTGGAACTCGGACTGGCGGCAGATATATGTTGCCGGTGGACTCGGATTGGCGTGATGGCGGCGGGAATGTGGTGGCGTATATGGACTCGGATTGGCGGTGAATATGTGGTGGTGGTATATGGCAGCGGTGATGAAGTTGGTGCGGTGGTGGTATATGGCAGCAGCGATGATGATGATGCGATGGTGATATATGGCAGCGACGACGTGACAACCTGTGAACAGAACTCGAAACTCTAAGGGACTAGACGCTAAGACCAGCAACTTGACACGACGATGCAACCGCAAATTCAACAAAGCAAATACAGAAAAGATTATGCAAAGGCTCAGATTGGTTCGGATGGGATGAACTAACCCTAATTTTTGTTTTTTGGCATTTTCATGGACTATAGGTATGAAGAACAGACTCGATCTAAACTACGAAAAACTGTAAAATCTCACCCAGCAACCTGGAAATCTGATACCACTTGATAGAGGCAAAGGTGTCCCAATGTTTCGATGAGATGGTGGCTATCGTTTCTGTGGGAGTCGACCTTGACGATCCGACTACGAACGTGCGAGACGTCGCGCCTTAGCGATCGCTAAACCAACTTCCGAGGGTTATTGACCACGTCGGAGCATGATCAACCTGACCACGAGGGCCTGTTTCCTGCGAGCAAACGAAGAACAAGCAAGAAACTAAGATTGCAATCTGGATATTGCGAATATAAGAGGAAAGCTTTATTAATGAAGGTGGGGTTCTGTGACGCCTTGGTCTGGTCGTTGAACACAAACGAAGTACGCGAAGTTGCAGCTATGGTGAACTTTTGATCTAAACAAAACCCAAAGTCTAAACGACGCCCTAAGGGCTGTATATATGGAGGAAGAGGGGGGGAATTTCGTGGCCCTTGAGGAAGGGGTCCGAAACCAACCCTAACTCTTGTTTCCCCACACATACGGACTCTAAAAACAGCCTATACTTAAGTATTTCGAAATTACATGGGCCTGGCCCAAAAATAAGGTGACGCAGCACCTAGAATAGCTTCTGGACGAAATTTATGAAATGGCATCTTGTATATTTCGTCCAAGGCTTCATTCCCTCCTTATGGTGGCTCCAGAGTCCTGAAATCATCACTTGTAACTCCGTTCTTGTTCCCCTTGCGCATGCCATCAACTCCATGCTTGTTCTTGCTCCAACATTCATCCTTCTCCAAGCTAGGCCCTTCATTTGTAAGCAAAACAAATGTATCCAATTTAGGCAGCATCATATTCCCATGAACATTAGAATCATTACCAAGAAACGAAAGTACCTGGTAATTTAATTGGCGTGCGCGAGCTCTAGTAATTGGTCCATCATATGTAACAGTAGGGGCTGTGGGTGTAACAATGGTATTGATGTCCTCATCAATTAACCCTTTTAGTAAAAAGAGTAGAATCAATTTTACCAATTTCAAAGCCTTTTTCAGTAAGGAACTTGGTCAAGCATTTATACCATGCTCTAGGAGCTTGTTTAAGACCATAAAGGGCTTTGTGAAGTTTGTAAACATGATTAGGTTTCTTAGGATTGACAAAGCCGGGAGGTTGCTTAACATAAACTTCCTCCTCAATTTTGCCATTTATAAAAGCACTTTTAATGTCCATTTGGTACAAGGTGATATCATGATGATTAGCATAGGCAAGTAAAATGCGAATGGACTCAAGTCTAGCAATGGGAGCATATGTCTCACCATAGTCCATACCTTCAACTTGTGTATAGCCTTGGGAGACGAGACGTGCTTTGTTGCGAACCACTTGTCCATCTTCATCTTGCTTGTTGCGAAACACCCATTTGGTACCAATGATGTTGTGGTTGTTGTCGGGCTTCTCGACCAATGTCCACACTTGGTTTCTCTCAAAGTTGTGTAGCTCTTCATGCATAGCGTTTATCCAATCCGGATCCTTCAATGCTTCTTTAACCTTCATAGGTTCAATTTTAGAAATGAATGAGTAATGTTCACAAAAGTTAGCTAAGTGAGTTTTAGAGCGAGTGATTCTCCCGGTTTGGATATCGTTGTAGATTTGCTCGACGGGATGATCTTTGGCAACTCTTGCTCAAACTCCTGAGAGCTTTTGCTTGGGTCGGGGTGGAACATCCTCTTCATCTTGTTCTTCTTCTTGGCCTTCTTCATTGTTGACATTGTCGTTCTCTTGTCGTGGTGGAGAAGGAGGTTGTTGATGTTCATCTTGGTGTACTTCCTCGTTTTCTTCATCTTGACGTGTCCCACTTGTGGATGCTTCCGTATCAACTCTTGGTTCACCTTGTCGTGAGGTAGAAGCTTCCACTTGGACGGACGAGGTACTCTCCTTCATTTCCGTTGGACGAATCTTGCCAATGGACAAGTCTTGTATTGCTTCTGAAGGGTCTTTGTCTCCTACATCAATTGGCAATTGCTCTACTTGCAAGCCGTTAGATTCATCAAACTTCACATCTACCGTCTCCTCAACCTTTCGGGTGAAATTGTTGTAGACACGGTAAGTGTGAGAGTTTGAGCCATAACCAAGTAGAAAACCTTCATGAGACTTAGGAGCAAATTTAGAACGACGATGCTTATCAAGAATGTAGCACTTTGAGCCAAATACTTGAAAGTATCCAACTTGGGGTTTGTTACCGGTGAGGAGCTCGTATGCCGTCTTGCCGAGTAGCTTGTGAAGATACAAGCGATTTGTTGCATGACAAGCTGTCTCAACTGCTTCCGCCCAAAAGTGTTTTGGCGTCTTGTACTCATCAAGCATCGTTCTTGCCATCTCGATAAGAGTCCTGTTCTTCCTGTCAATGACTCCATTTTGTTGAGGTGTGTACGTAGCCGAGAACTTGTGTGAAATCCCTTCTTCATCAAGAAAGGTGTCCACATTTGCATTCTTGAACTCCGTTCCGTTGTCACTCCAAACCTTCTTGATCTTTACGTCGAACTGATTTTGGGCCTTCCTAGCGAAGTTTTTGAAGATCTTTTGAACCTGCGACTTGTCATCAAGAAAGAACACCCACGTAAATCCTGAAAAATCATCAACTATGACTAGACCAAATGAGTTACCACCGAGACTTTTGTATGCATTTGGACCAAAGAGATCCATGTGAAGTAGCTCGAGTGGTCTTCTTGTGGTCATGATGTTCTTCGCGCGGTGACTTCCTCCAACTTGTTTCCCTGCTTGACAAGCGCTACAAAGTCTATCATTGTCAAATACGACATCTTTTATTACAAGAATATGATCACCTTTAATAAGCTTATCAAGATTTCGCATTCCAACATGACCTAGTCTTCTATGCCACAACCATCCTTTAGAAGATTTAGCAATTAAGCAAGTTTTAGGTTGAGACCTTTTAGTGAAATCAACAATGTAAAGATCTCCTCTACGTATACCGGTAAAGACCATTTTATGATTGTCTCTACGAAACACTTGGCAATCTACTTCAGTGAATAAGACATTGAAACCGAAATCCGCAAGTCTAGAAACTGAAAGTAAATTGTATCCAAGGGATTCAACGAGCATGACATTTTGCATGGAGCTATCGTGTGAGATGGCCACCTTACCAAGGCCAACCACCTTACCCTTTGAATTATCACCAAAGGTGACATATTTTCGAGGGCCGTCATTTTCTGCAAGCTCACGGAACATCTCTTCATCTCCGGTCATGTGATCAGTACATCCACTATCAAGGACCCATTCTTTTCCTCCAGCCATGTTGCCGCAAAGATTTGCCATAAGACCAAAATGTCTCATTGCATCATCAAGATCATAGTCACTATCATCATCTTCATCATAATATCCATGTTCAACATCATCTTGTGATTGATCAATTCCTAGGGAGGGTAATTCATTAGATAAATGATCATCAAAGTGGTTACCTTTATGAATTCTAATAGCTTCAGATATGATATCACCAATGATTCCAACATTTCCTTTAGCACGCATGAGATTGGTAAGCTCAAATAGACAATCACCAAAACTAGGATCACTAGAGTTCATCTTACTCAAAGCAATAGACTTATGGAGAATTTCGTCTAAATTTTTCAAGGAATAATTGGGAAATCGTTCCTCAAGAAATTTCCATATAGTATAGTGTAACATCCCAAAATTTCAATTTGGAATGTTATACATTAGATCATCATGCATATCATATTTTCTTGCATTTTGGTCGATCCTAGAAATTTCACGCAACTCAAGGACCCTCGGAGAGAGTTGGAGATTTCGTTATTTTCATATTTGAGTTTTCTCAAATTTTGAAAAGAGGATCATTTGATTTTATTTATTTCATCTTCAAATACTTTTCCAATAACAAAAATATGAGAAGGGAATAATATGACTTTCCCAATTTTAGGAAAAATAAAGATTTAATAAATAAATCAAATTTTGGATTTTTTCGGAGTTTATTTGCATTTTATTTGCATTAGGAAAAATGCGTGTTTTTAAAATATTGCATTTAGGCCCCGAGTAAAAGTTCATTTTGTTCGACTCATTTTTAGGAGTCGGGAAAAATTAACTTTGGGATTTTTGGAGTTCGTTTAGATTTTTCTTTTATTTGTTTTTCTGCGCGCGTATCTATTTAAAAAAACGCGCAGCGCCCGACTGGGCCAAGGGCCCAGCCGAGCCGGCCCGCCGCCGCTCCTCCCCGCGCGCGCGCGCCCGCGCGCAGCCGCACCGCCGTCGGCCGACTCCGAGGAGGACTCCTCCTCCTCCTCCCCTTGCTTGCCCCCTCCCCCAAGCAATCCCCCTCCCCCTATTTAAATACCACCTCTCCTCCTCCCCCCCCACACCGCTAGCCCCGCCGCCCCGCAGCAGCCGCCAGCGCCGCTCGCCGCCGCCGCCAGCACCGCGCCTCGCGCCACCCCGCCGCCAAGCCCCGCCCTCGCCGGAGCCCCGCATCGCCTAGGTAGCCCCGCGTCGCGCCGCCCCTCGCCTCGGTTCGGTTTTTTATAAAAAAAACCCGTTCCGGTTCTTTTTCGTTTCGTAGTTTCGGTTTTTTTCGAAACCCTAGATCGTTTTTCGTTTTTCTTTCGGTTTAGTTGTTTAGCGAACGTTCGCCAGACCGTTCGTCTTAACGAACGTGATCACCGGTTATTCTCGGTTAAGACCACTTACACCAGTGCTAAGTTGGCAAAGATATACATGACCAGTATCATTTGTTTGCATGGAGTTCCGAGGAGTATCGTATCAGATAGAGGAACCCAATTTACCTCAAAGTTTTGGAATCAGTTGCATGAAACTTTAGGAACCAGACTAGAGTTCAGCATGGCTTTTCACCCACAAACGGATGGACAGACTGAGAGAGTCAATCAGATTTTGGAAGATATGCTGAGAGCCTGTGCACTAGACTATGGATCTAGTTGGGACGATAACTTGCCATATGCGGAGTTTTCTTATAACAACAGTTACCAAACCAGTTTGAAAATGGCACCTTTCGAAGCTTTATACAGAAGGAGGTGCAGGACACCGTGGTCATGGGATGAAGTTGGAGACCGTCAGTTCTTTGGACCAGATTTGATTAAGGAGTCTGAACGGAAAGTTAAGTTGATTCGCGATAGGCTCAAGGTATCCCAATCCAGGCAGAAGAGCTACGCAGATTCTAAACGTAAGGAGACAGTTTACGAAACAGGAGACAGAGTTTATCTTCGAGTATCCCCACTTCGAGGAGTTAAGCGCTTTGGAGTTAAGGGAAAGTTAGCACCGCGTTTCGTTGGACCGTATAAGATTTTGCAACGTATGGGAGAAGTTGCTTATAAGTTGGAATTACCAGAGGGACTGTCAGGAGTTCATGATGTATTCCATGTTTCTCAACTGAAGAAATGTCACGCCAAGATGGCGGAGGTACCGCTAAGAGATACAGTGCCGCTTGAAGCGATTCAGTTGAAGGATGACTTAACGTATGAAGAGAAACCAGTCAAGATTCTCGAATATGCCAGCAGAGTTACCCGCAGCAAGGTTATCAAGTTTTGCAAAGTTTAGTGGAACCACCATTCAGAGGATGAAGCCACCTGGGAGAGAGAAGAAGATTTGCTCAAGGACCACCCTCACCTATTTTCTAACCAACCCGAATCTCGAGGACGAGATTCATCTTAAGGGGGGTAGGTTTGTAACATCCCAAATTTTCAATTTGGAAGGTTATACATTAGATCATCATGCATATCATATTTTCTTGCATTTTGGCCGATCCTAGAAATTTCACGCAACTCAAGGACCCTCGGAGAGAGTTGGAGATTTCGTTATTTTCATATTTGAGTTTTCTCAAATTTTGAAAAGAGGATCATTTTATTTTATTTATTTCATCGTCAATTATTTTTCCAATAACAAAAATATGAGAAGGGAATAATATGACTTTCCCAATTTCAGGGAAAATAAAGATTTAATAAATAAATCAAATTTTGGATTTTTCCGGAGTTTATTTGCATTTTATTTGCATTAGGAAAAATGCGTGTTTTTAAAATATTGCATTTAGGCCCCGAGTAAAAGTTCATTTTGTTCGACTCATTTTTAGGAGTCGGGAAAAATTAACTTCGGGATTTTTGGAGTTCGTTTAGATTTTTCTTTTATTTGTTTTTCTGCGCGCGTATCTATTTAAAAAAACGCGCAGCGCCCGACTGGGCCAAGGGCCCAGCCGAGCCGGCCCGCCGCCGCTCCTCCCCGCGCGCGCGCGCCCGCGCGCAGCCGCACCGCCGCCGGCCGACTCCGAGGAGGACTCCTCCTCCTCCTCCCCTTGCTTGCCCCCTCCCCCAAGCAATCCCCCTCCCCCTATTTAAATACCACCTCTCCTCCTCCCCCCCCCACACCGCTAGCCCCGCCGCCCCGCAGCAGCAGCAGCAGCCGCCAGCGCCGCCCGCCGCCGCCGCCAGCACCGCGCCTCGCGCCACCCCGCCGCCAAGCCCCGCCCTCGCCGGAGCCCCGCATCGCCTAGGTAGCCCCGCGTCGCGCCACCCCTCGCCTCGGTTCGGTTTTTTATAAAAAAAAACCCGTTCCGGTTCTTTTTCGTTTCGTAGTTTCGGTTTTTTTCGAAACCCTAGATCGTTTTTCATTTTTCTTTCGGTTTAGTTGTTTAGCGAACGTTCGCCAGACCGTTCGTCTTAACGAACGTGATCACCGGTTATTCTCGGTTAAGACCACTTACACCAGTGCTAAGTTGGCAAAGATATACATGACCAGTATCATTTGTTTGCATGGAGTTCCGAGGAGTATCGTATCAGATAGAGGAACCCAATTTACCTCAAAGTTTTGGAATCAGTTGCATGAAACTTTAGGAACCAGACTAGAGTTCAGCATGGCTTTTCACCCACAAACGGATGGACAGACTGAGAGAGTCAATCAGATTTTGGAAGATATGCTGAGAGCCTGTGCACTAGACTATGGATCTAGTTGGGACGATAACTTGCCATATGCGGAGTTTTCTTATAACAACAGTTACCAAACCAGTTTGAAAATGGCACCTTTCGAAGCTTTATACAGAAGGAGGTGCAGGACACCGTGGTCATGGGATGAAGTTGGAGACCGTCAGTTCTTTGGACCAGATTTGATTAAGGAGTCTGAACGGAAAGTTAAGTTGATTCGCGATAGGCTCAAGGTATCCCAATCCAGGCAGAAGAGCTACGCAGATTCTAAACGTAAGGAGACAGTTTACGAAACAGGAGACAGAGTTTATCTTCGAGTATCCCCACTTCGAGGAGTTAAGCGCTTTGGAGTTAAGGGAAAGTTAGCACCGCGTTTCGTTGGACCGTATAAGATTTTGCAACGTATGGGAGAAGTTGCTTATAAGTTGGAATTACCAGAGGGACTGTCAGGAGTTCATGATGTATTCCATGTTTCTCAACTGAAGAAATGTCACGCCAAGATGGCGGAGGTACCGCTAAGAGATACAGTGCCGCTTGAAGCGATTCAGTTGAAGGATGACTTAACGTATGAAGAGAAACCAGTCAAGATTCTCGAATATGCCAGCAGAGTTACCCGCAGCAAGGTTATCAAGTTTTGCAAAGTTTAGTGGAACCACCATTCAGAGGATGAAGCCACCTGGGAGAGAGAAGAAGATTTGCTCAAGGACCACCCTCACCTATTTTCTAACCAACCCGAATCTCGAGGACGAGATTCATCTTAAGGGGGGTAGGTTTGTAACATCCCAAATTTTCAATTTGGAATGTTATACATTAGATCATCATGCATATCATATTTTCTTGCATTTTGGCCGATCCTAGAAATTTCACGCAACTCAAGGACCCTCGGAGAGAGTTGGAGATTTCGTTATTTTCATATTTGAGTTTTCTCAAATTTTGAAAAGAGGATCATTTTATTTTATTTATTTCATCGTCAATTATTTTTCCAATAACAAAAATATGAGAAGGGAATAATATGACTTTCCCAATTTCAGGGAAAATAAAGATTTAATAAATAAATCAAATTTTGGATTTTTCCGGAGTTTATTTGCATTTTATTTGCATTAGGAAAAATGCGTGTTTTTAAAATATTGCATTTAGGCCCCGAGTAAAAGTTCATTTTGTTCGACTCATTTTTAGGAGTCGGGAAAAATTAACTTCGGGATTTTTGGAGTTCGTTTAGATTTTTCTTTTATTTGTTTTTCTGCGCGCGTATCTATTTAAAAAAACGCGCAGCGCCCGACTGGGCCAAGGGCCCAGCCGAGCCGGCCCGCCGCCGCTCCTCCCCGCGCGCGCGCGCCGCCGCCGGCCGACTCCGAGGAGGACTCCTCCTCCTCCTCCCCTTGCTTGCCCCCTCCCCCAAGCAATCCCCCTCCCCCTATTTAAATACCACCTCTCCTCCTCCCCCCCACACCGCCAGCCCCGCCGCCCCGCAGCAGCAGCAGCAGCAGCTCGCGCCGCAAGCCGCCAGCGCCGCCCGCCGCCGCCGCCAGCGCCGCTCCCCGCGCCACCCCGCCGCCAAGCCCCGCCCTCGCCGGAGCCCCGCATCGCCGAGGTAGCCCCGCCCCGCGCCGCCCCTCGCCTCGGTTCGGTTTTTTTATAAAAAAAACCCGTTCCGGTTCTTTTTCGTTTCGTAGTTTCGGTTTTTTTCGAAACCCTAGATCGTTTTTCGTTTTTCTTTCGGTTTAGTTGTTTAGCGAACGTTCGCCAGACCGTTCGTCTTAACGAACGTGATCACCGGTTATTCTCGGGTAACGAACGTCCGTTCGTTTAACCGTTCGTCGTTTTCTTTTTCGTCGGATTTATTCCGCAATTTTCTGATCGTGATTTCAGATCCGATCTTCTTTCTAGTTTATCTTCTCGCACGTTTATCGGAATCAGGTGATTCAAGCGCCTGGAGTTTCGTTTCGAAACCGCCGTTCCGACTAATCAACTTAAACAAGTTTTTGCTACTGTAAAATTTGACCTAGTTTCAAATTGCTAGAACCGAGTTGTTTTCTTTCGCCGTTTGTTTTCCGTTATTTCGTTCGGTTCGTTTCTCTTTGCAACCGGAGTTCTTAAGTTGAACTTTCTGGTTCGATCTCTTGTTCGAGTTTACCTGTGCATTAGATGAGTACTTATTGTATGCTTGTTGTTTGTCTGCGATAGATCACCCGGAGTGTGCCGCCTGTTATTTCGAAGCTCTAGGTTTCGCAGATCCTCGGCAAGGCAAGTAACACTTTGATCATACCCTTTTCTACTACCCAGTTTTATTGCATTAGATCAACCCTCAATCATTGCATGATTAGGGTTTAATTAAATTGTGGGATGGGAAGTAGATGAGGTAGTACCTATTACCTGTTTTACTTATGAAACCTTTGAGAGTTACTTCTACGTTTGCTTATTATGCCATGCTATGCTGGTAGACGTGGATTGGGTGAGTGATATCCATGACAGATGTGAGTATTGTTAATTAATGGTTCATCTAAGGTGGCAACTTAAACACACATCTGGGTGGATTGAGGCACCTGGTTTCTATCAGGACTTGCCTGTTGTTCTTTGGACCGCCACCCAGGCTCAAAGGGATCATAAGATCATTCATGCTAGTAACTTCCGTGTGCAGCCACAAGCCATTATGGGCTCTGACATAGTTGATTACGTCGTGCGAACTCTTACATGGTAGACTAGCAGATGTAGGGGAAAGTAGGTGTACCGGTCTATCCAAACGTAAGGTGCTAGCGCTTCTGAAAGACTATGTCTCGGTCATCTGTTTCTCAAACACCCTGCAGTGCGAGAAAACCAACGGAGGCGATCGAGTCTTGTGGGGAAAAGTGCGCAAACCTCTGCAGAGTGTACAAACTAATCATGATTAGCCGTGTCCCCGGTTATGGACATCTTGAGTATCTAGTACTTGAATATCATGTGAATCTCATCATGTTACTTCTAATTAATTTTGTTGGGTTTTAACTGTTCACTTAATTGGGATCGGAATGCTGTCAACCATTCTCGATGTTTCAACCACCATGATAGTTAAAAGAAAATCTATTCCTTTGCAGTAGGGAAAAATTGGCTTTACGCAAAACTATAACCGTAGAGCTTTTCCACCAGCCATATATGCATGTAGTATAGGCTTATCATTCATTACTCTCTATGTGTTACATTGCCAGCATATTCCATGTGCTGACCCGTTTTCGGGCTGCAACTTTCATGTTGCAGACTTTTCAGACGACGAGTGAGGTGCTATTAGGTCGTGGTTCTATACTCAGTGATGCCGTTGGAGTTGATGGACTCACTTACCTTCCAAGTCTTCCGCTGTTATCGTTATTAGATGGCCTTAAGCCATATTTATTGTAATAAGTTCTCTTTGAGACATCGATGTAATAAGTGTGTGATTGCTACTCTGCTATAAATCCTTCGAAGTACTGTGTGGCGTCAGCATTACTGATCCAGGGATGACACCGGAGCACAGAGACTTGACCATCTGAGGTCGGGTCGCTACATATAGGCACAATTTAGAGTAGGCAAACTAGTAATCAAGTTTTTGGGCATTCCTCTAATGATGAGCTCAACAGTTCTAAGATTGCGAATCATGTTAATATCTTCATCTAGGGTAGGGTGCAAATGATCAATATGAGGTGCACAAGGACTAGCAATGTACTTGTTCAAATGATATACATTGAAAATCTCAAGCATTTCATTTTTCCACTCATGAAAATACTCTCCATCAAGAATGGGCACTCTATGTCTAAGACTCCCTAAAGTAGAAACATCCATCTTCCTCCAAAGGTGTTTAAACCAAGGCAATGGAGACCAAAGCTCTGATACCAATTGAAAGGATCGAGAAGAGGTGTCTAAAGGGGGGTGATTAGACACTAAGTGCCAAAAGTTGTAGTTTTTAATATTCTTAAGTTTAGATGGAGTTTAAGCACAACTTTAATGCGCACAATACATATCAAGCAAGCATGCAATAAGTATATGAGCAGCGGAAAGTAAAGCATGCAACTTGCAAGAATGTAAAGGGAAGGGTTTGGATTATTCAAACGCAATTTGACACACGGATGTTTTTGGCGTGGTTCCAATAGGTGGTGCTATCGTACATCCACGTTGATGGAGACTTCCACCCACGGAGGGTAACGGTTGCGTGAGTCCACGGAGGGCTCCACCCATAAAGGGTCCATGAAGAAGCAACCTTGTCTATTCCATCACGACCGTCGCCCACGAAGGACTTGCCTCACTAGCGGTAGATCTTCACGAAGTAGGCGATCTCCTTGCCCTTACAAACTCCTTGGTTCAACTCCACAATCTTGTCGGAGGCTCCCAAGTGACACCTAGCCAATCTAGGAGACACCACTCTCCAAGAAGTAACAAATGGTGTTTTGATGATGAACTCCTTGCTCTTGTGCTTCAAATGATAGTCTCCCCAACACTCAACTCTCTCTCACAGGATTTGGATTTGGTGGAAAGAAGATTTCAGTGGAAAGCAACTTGGGGAAGGCTAGAGATCAAGATTCATATGGTAGGAATGGAATATCTTGAGCTCAACACAAGTGTAGGTGGTTCTCTCTCAAAAAATGTGTATTGGAAGTGTAGATGTGTTCTGATGGCTTTCTCCACGAATGAAGAGTGGGTGGAGGGGTATATATAGCCTCCACACAAAATCTAACCGTTACACACAATCTGCCAAACTCGGTGGGACCGAATCTTTAAACTCGGTCGGACTGATTTAGCAAACCTAGTGACCGTTAGGATTTTCGGTGGGACTGAGATGCAACTCGGTAGGACCGATATGGTTAGGGTTTGGGCATAACGTAATCTCGGTGTGACCGATTACACAAACTCGGTGGGACCGATTTTGGTAATAAGCTAACCAGAGAGTTGGTCAGGCAAACTCGGTGAGACCGATTACACAAACTCGGTGGGACCGATTTTGGTAATAAGCTAACCAGAGAGTTTGCATTGTAATATCGGTAATACCGATTGCTTAAACTCGGTGAGACCGGTTTCGGCAATGGACATACATAGTGAGATTACAATCACATCTCGGTGAGACCGAGATCCCTATCGATGAAACCGATTTGCTAGGGTTTGTGGCAGTGGCTATGACATGTGAAACTCGGTGGCGCCGGATGGAAAGAATCGGTGGGGCCGAGCTTGACTTTAGGTTTAGGTCATATGTGGATGTGGAAGATAGTTGAGGGTTTTGGAGCATATCACTAAGCACATGAAGCAAGAGGCTCATTAAGCAACACCTCATCCCTCCTTGATAGTATTGGCTTTTCCTATAGACTCAATGTGATATTGGATCACTTAAATAGAAAATGTAGTCTCTTGATCTTGAAGCTTGAGCCAATCCTTTGTCCTTAGAATCTTGAAGGGATTCCACATCCTTTAGTCCATGCCACTCCATTGTTGAACTTATCTGAAACATACTAGGTAAAAGTGTTAGTCCAACAAGAGATATGTTGACATTAATTACCAAAACCACCCAGGGAGCACTTGTGCTTTCAATATGAACTTTTCAAATGTGTCAGACTTATGTTTCATTAAGTAGATACACCCATATCTGCTAAAATCATCTGTGAAGGTCAGAAAATAACGATACCCGCCGCGAGCCTCAACACTCATCGGATCGCATACATCAGTATGTATTATTTCCAATAAGTTAGTTGCTCGCTCCATTGTTCCGGAGAACGGAGTCTTAGTCATCTTTCCCATAAGGAATGGTTCGCAAGCATCAAGTGATTCATAATCCAGTGATTCCAAAATCCCATCAGCATGGAGTTTCTTCATGCGCTTTATACCAATATGACCTAAACGGCAGCGCCACAAATATGTTGCACTATCATTATTAACTTTGCATCTTTTGGCTTCAATATTATGAATATGTGTATCACTACGATCGAGATCCAACAAACCATTTTCATTGGGTGTATGACCATAGAAGGTTTTATTCATGTAAACAGAACAACAATTATTCTCTAACTTAAATGAATAATTGTATTGCAATAAACATGATGAAACCATATTCATGCTCAACGCAAACACGAAATAACACTTATTTTGGTTCAACAATAATCCCGAAAGTATAGGGAGTGTGCGATGATGATCATATCAATCTTGGAACTACTTCCAACACACATCGTCACCTCGCCCTTAACTAGTTTATGTTCATTCTGCAACTCCCGTTTCGAGTTACTACTCTTAGCAACTGAACTAGTATCAAATGCCGAGGGTTTGCTATAAACACTAGTAAAGTACACATCAATAACATGTATATCCAATATACGTTTGTTCACTTTGCCATCCTTCTTATCCGCCAAGTACCTAGGGCAGTTCCACTTCCAGTGATCATTTTCTTTGCAGTAGAAGCACTCAGTTTTAGGCTTGGGTCTAGCTTTGGGCTTCTTCACGGGAGCAGAAACTTGCTTCCCGTTCTTTTTAAAGTTCCCCTTCTTCCCTTTGCCCTTTTCTGGAAACTAGTGGTCTTGTCAACCATCAACACTTGATGCTTTTCTTGATTTCTACCTTCGTCGATTTCAGCATCACGAAGAGCTTGGGAATCGTTTTCGTTATATCTTGCATATTATAATTCATCACGAAGTTCTAGTAACTTGGTGATAGTGACTAGAGAACTCCGTCAATCACTATCTTATCTAGAAGATTAACTCCCACTTGATTCAAGTGATTGTAGTACTCAGACATTCTTAGCACATGCTCACTAGCTGAGCTATTCTCCTCCATCTTGTAGGCAAAGTACTTGTCAAAGGTCTCATACCTTTCGACATGGGCATGAGTCTGAAGTACTAATTTCAAATCTTAGAACATCTCATATGCTCTGTGGCGTTTCAAAAACATCTTTGAAGCCCTGATTCTAAGCCGTAAAGCATGGTGCACTAAACTATCAAGTAGTCATCATATCGAGCTTGCCAAACGTTCATAACGTCTGCATTTGCTCCTGCAATCAGTCTGCCACCTAGCGGTGCATCAAGGACATAATTCTTCTGTGCAACAATGAGGATAATCCTCAGATCACGGATCCAATCCGCATCATTGCTACAACATCTTTCAACTTAGGTTTCTCTAGGAACATATCGAAAATAAAACAGGGGAGCTAAACGCGAGCTATTGATCTACAACAAGGTAATATCACCGGGGGTCATACAACTTGCGCTCGATATTCAGTTTGGTTACAGAACTTGTAAAATACAAAATTGTGGTCACAGAACTTGTCATCTTGTGCAAATACGGTCACTTCGTCCGTACCTGGCATATCTCGTGCTTGCTTGGAATGCTAGCCGTGCTATGGCCCACTGTCGGTGACTAAAACAAATTGGTGCAGCACGTCCATTTGTCTTTTCATAGAAACACCCCTCGCTCTATATTTAAATACACTGCAGAGCACGGTAGGTGTTCGAACTCGCAACTTCACATACGCGCACGCACTAGCGAACCACTCTACCAAGCACAATTTCATCCCTCTATGGAGATACATTTTTTTCGGGGTACTCTATGGAGATACATTTACTCATAACCTATTGTGAGTGTCCCACTGAACTTGTGGCCCCACCCTAAATTATCCAGTTAGACTCTAAACTTAATTACCAGTTAATGTCATGTGGGCCCATTTATCTGATTGACCAAGAAAAATTGACATCGTTGACTGGAGCCCCACCCGTCATTCAGTTTACGCTGGGGCTTATATGTTTATAATCAAATACTATTTTTGTAGTACACTTTAAGATTAACCTGCGCTGGTTGGGGTGGATTTACATGCAAATGTATAATTAGGTGGTCATGGGTTTGAATCCATCAGCTGCATTCTTTTTTATTTTATTTAAGAGCCTTTGTTCATAATTAAATAAATTTGAGGGGTTTTGTGAAAAAACACGTGTCGCCTCGAAGCAATATATGCTGCTGACAATGGGGTTGGGCAGATAGCCGGAGTGACCGTATTTGCACCTAAACACAAGTTAGATGATCATAAAACCGTATTTTTTAAGTTTTAGCACCAAACTGCACATCCCATGCAAGTTCTGTGACTACCGGTGATATTACCTCAATCTACAACATAGATATGCTAATACTACCAGGACTAAGTTCATGATAAATTAAAGTTCAATTAATCATATTAATTAAGAACTCCCACTTAGATAGACATCCCTCTAATCATCTAAGTGATCACGTGATCCGTATCAACTAAACCGTGTCCGATCATCACGTGAGATGGAGTAGTTTTCAATGGTGAACATCACTATGTTGATCATATCTACTATATGATTCACCCTCGACCTTTCGGTCTCAGTGTTCCGAGGCCATATCTGCATATGCTAGGCTCGTCAACTTTAACCCGAGTATTCTGCGTGTGCAAAACTGGCTTGCACCCGTTGTACGCGAACGTAGAGCTTATCACACCCGACCATCACGTGGTGTCTCGGCACGACGAACTTTCGCAACGGTGCATACTCAGGGAGAACACTTGTACCTTGAAATTTAGTGAGAGATCATCTTATAATGCTACCGTCGAACTAAGCAAAATAAGATGCATAAAGGATAAACATCACATGCAATCAATATAAGTGATATGATATGGCCATCATCATCTTGTGCCTTTGATCTCCATCTCCAAAGCACCGTCATGATCACCATCTTCACCGGCGCGACACCATGATCTCCATCGTAGCATCGTTGTCGTCTCGCCAACTATTGCTTCTACGACTATCGCTACCGCTTAGTGATAAAGTAAAGCAATTACATGGCGATTGCATTTCATACAATAAAGCGACAACCATATGGCTCCTGCCAGTTGCCGATAACTCCGGTAAAAAACATGATCATCTCATACAATAAAATTTAGCATCATGTCTTGACCATATCACATCACAACATGCCCTGCAAAAACAAGTTAGACGTCCTCTACTTTGTTGTTGCAAGTTTTACGTGGCTGCTACGGGCTGAGCAAGAACCGTTCTTACCTGCACATCAAAACCACAACGATATTTCGTCAAGTATGTGCTGTTTTAACCTTCAACAAGGACTGGGCGTAGCCACACTCGATCCAACTAAAGTTGGAGAAACTGACACCCGCCAACCACCTGTGTGCGAAGCACGTAGGTAGAACCAGTCTCGCGTAAGCGTACGCGTAATGTCGGTCTGGGCCGCTTCATCCAACAATACCGCCGATTCAAAGTATGACATGCTGGTAAGCAGTATGACTAGTATCGCTCACAACTCACTTGTTTTCTACTCGTGCATATAAAATATATGCATAAACCTGGCTCTGATGCCACAGTTGGGAAACGTAGTAATTTCAAAAAAATTCCTACGCGCATGCAAGATCATGGTGATGCATAGCAACGAGAGGGGAGAGTGTTGTCTACGTACTCTCGTAGACCGTAAGCAAAAGCGTTATGACAATGCGGTTAATGTAGTCGTACGTCTTCACGATCGACCGATCCTAGTACCGAACGTACGGCACCTCCGCGATCTGCACATGTTCAGCTCGGTGACGTCCCATGAACTCATGATCCACTGGAGCTTCGAGGGGGAGCTTTGTCAGCACGATGGCGTGATGACGGTGATGATGAAGCTACCGACGCAGGGATTCGCCTAAGCACTACGACGATATGACCGAGGTGGATTAGGGGCACCGCACATGGCTAAGAGATCAATGATCAACTTGTGTGTCTATGGGGTGCCCCCTTCCCCCACATATAAAGGAGTGGAGGAGGGGGAGGGCCGGCCCTCTACTATGGCGCGCTCTGGGGAGTCCTACTCCCACCGGGAGTAGGATTCCCTCCTTTCCAAGTAGCAAGAGTAGGAGAGAAGGAAGGGGAAGAGAGAAGAGAAGGAAGGAGGGGGCGCCGCCCTCCCCCCTATTCCAATTTGGACTAGGCCTAGGGAGGGCGCGTGGCCTGCCCTGGGCAGCCCCTCTCTCTCCCCTAAAGCCCAATAAGGCCCATATATACTCCCTGGCGAATTCCCGTCACTCTCCGGTACTGCGATAAATACCCGAACCACTCAGAACCTTTCTGATGTCTGAATATAGCCTTCGAATATATCGATCTTTACGTCTCGAACATTTCGAGACTCCTCGTCATGTCCCTGATCTCATCTGGGACTCCAAACAACCTTGGGTACATCAAAACACATAAACTCATAATACCGATCGTCATCGAACGTTAAGCGTGCGGACCCTACGGGTTCGAGAACTATATAGACATGACCGAGACTCATGTCCGGTCAATAACCAACAGCGGAACCTGGATGCTCATATTGGCTCCTACATATTCTACGAAGATCTTTATCGGTCAAACCGGATAACGACATACATTGTTCCCTTTGTCATTGGTATGTTACTTGCCCGAGATTCGATCATCGGTATCTCAATACCTAGTTCAATCTCGTTACCGACAAGTCTCTTTACTCGTTCCGTAATGCATCATCCCGCAACCAATTCATTAGTTACATTGCTTGCAAGGCTTATAGTGATGTGCATTACTGAGAGGGCCCAGAGATACCTCTCCGATACTCGGAGTGACAAATCCTAATCTCGATCTATGCCAACCCAACAAACACCTTTGGAGACACCTGTAGAGCATCATTATAATCACCCAGTTACGTTGTGACGATTGATAGCACACAAGGTGTTCCTTCGGTATTCGGAAGTTGCATAATCTCATAGTCATACGAACATGTATAAGTCATGAATAAAGCAATAGCAACATACTAAACGATCAAGTGCTAAGCTAACGGAATGGGTCAAGTCAATCACATCATTCTCTAATGATGTGATCCCGTTAATCAAATGACAACTCATGTCTATGGCTAGGAAACTTAACCATCTTTGATTCAACGAGCTAGTCAATTAGAGGCAAACTAGTGACACTCTGTTTGTCTATGTATTCACACATGTACTAAGTTTCCGGTTAATACAATTCTAGCATGAATAATAAACATTTATCATGATATAAGGAAATATAAATAACAACTTTATTATTGCCTCTAGGGCATATTTCCTTCAAAAAGCTCGTAGGCAATGGATCAATAATGGATAATTATGTCGGATGCGATCCCTCATGCAATAGTTATAACATAGGGTGACACAGAACTAGCTCCAGTTCATCAATTGTAATGTAGGCATGTATCCCGAATATAGTCATACGTGCTTATGGAAAAGAACTTGCATGACATCTTTTGCCCTACCCTCCTGTGGCAGCGGGGTCCTATTGGCAACTAAGGGATATTAAGGCCTCCTTTTAATAGAGTACCGAACCAAAGCAGTGAATACATGAACTCCTCAAACTACGTTCATCACCGGGAGTGGTCCCGATTATTGTCACTTCGGGGTTGCCGGATCATAACACATAGTAGGTGACTATTGACTTGCAAGATAGGATCAAGAAATCACATATATTCATGAAAACATAATAGGTTTAGATCTGAAATCATGGCACTCGGGCCCTAGTGACAAGCATTAAGCATAGCAAAGTCATAGCAACGTCAATCTTAGAACATAATAGATACTAGGGATCAAACCCTAACAAAACTAACTCGATTACATGGTAAATCTCACCCAACCCATCACCGTCTAGCAAGCCTATGATGGGATTACTCACGCACGACAGTGAGCATCATGAAATTGGTGATGGAGGATGGTTGATGATGACGATGGCGACGGATTCCCCTCTTCGGTGCGCCGAAGGGACTCCAGATCACAAAAATAACACCATGGCAGTTCTGCTGAAAACAGCATCAGTCCGGGTTAGTTCCATTCAAATAATGCAAGTTAGTGTCCAAAAAAAGGGCAAAAGTGTTTGGAAAAGTAGATACATTGGAGATGTATCAACTCCCCCAAGCTTAAACCTTTGCTTGTCCTCAAGCAATTCAGTTGACAAACTGAAAGTGATAAATAAAAACTTTTACAAACTCTGTTTGATCTTGTTGTTGCAAATATGTAAAGCCAGCATTCAAGTTTTCAGCAAAGATTATGAACTAACCATATTCACAATAACATTTAGGTCTCATGTTTACTCATATCAATGGCATAATCAACTAGCAAGCAATAATAATAAATCTCGGATGACAACACTTTCTCAAAACAATCATAACATGATATAACAAGATGGTATCTCGCTAGCCCTTTCTGAGACCGCAAAACATAAATGGAGAGCACCCCTGAAGATCAAGTACTAACTAGACATTGTAATTCATGGTAAAAGAGTTCCAGTCACAGTCATACTCAATGTAAATTAATAGCAATGCATGCGGATGACAACGGTGCTATCCAACTGGTGCTTTTTAATAAGAGGATGATGACTCAACATAAAAGTAAATAGATAGGCCCTTCGCAGAGGGAAGCAGGGATTTGCAGAGGTGCCAGAGCTCGAGTTTTAAAACAGAGATAAATAATATTTTGAGTGGCATACTTTCATTGTCCACATAACAACCAAGAGATCTCGATATCTTCCATGCTACAGACATTATAGGCGGTTCCCAAACAGAATGGTAAAGTTTATACTCCCCCACCACCAACAAACATCAATCCATGGCTGTCCGAAACAACGGGTGCCGTCCAACTAACAACAATCCCGGGGGAGTTTTGTTTGCAATTATTTTGATTTGATTTGAGCATGGGACTGGGCATCCCGGTTACCAGCCATTTTCTTGTGAAGGATGAGTGGAGTCAACTCATCGTGAGAATAACCCACCTAGCATGGAAGATATAGACAGCCCTAGTTGATACATGAGCTATTCAAGCATACAAAACAAAATTTCATTTGAGGGTTTTGAGTTTGGCACATACAAATTTACTTGGAACGACAGGTAAATACCGCATATAGGAAGGTATGATGGACTCATATGGAATAACTTTGGGGTTTATGGAAGTGGATGCACAAGTAGTATTCCCTCTTAGTACAAGTGAAGGCTAGAAAGAGACTGGGAAGCGACCAACTAGAGAGCGACAACAGTCATGAACATGCATTAATATTAATCAACAATGAGTGCAAGCATGAGTAGGATATAAATCACCGTGAACATAAATATGGAGCTATGTTGATTTTGTTTCTACTACATGCGTGAACATGTGCCAAGTCAAGCCACTCGGATCGTTCAAAGGAGGATACCACCCTATCGTACCACATCACAACCATTTTAATAGCAAGTTGGCACGCAATGTAAACCATTATAAACTCCTAGCTAATTAAGCATGGCATGAGCAACTATAATATCTAATTGTCATTGCATACATGTTTCATTCACAATAGGCTAAATCAGGAACGATGAACTAATCATATTTACAAAAACAAGATAGGTCAAGTTCATACCAGCTTCTCTCATCCCACTCAGTCCATCGTATATCGTCATTATTGCCTTTCACTCACACGACCGAACGGTGTGGATAATAATAATAGTGCATGTGCATTGGACTAAGCTGGAATCTGCAAGCATTTAATACAAGGGAGAAGACAAGGTAATATGGGCTCTTGGTTAAATCAACAATAATGCATATGAGAGCCACCCAACATTTTCATCATGGTCTTCTCCTCTCGACCCCCAAAGAATAAGAAAAGAGATAAAACTATTTACACGGGAAAGCTCCCAACAAGCAAAAGAAGAACGAGAAATATTTTTGGGTTTTCTTTTAATTACTACTACAAGCATGGGAAGTAAACTAGCTAAAAGCTACAACTATTTTTTTTGGTTTTTCTCAAGGTTTTTCAAACACACAAGAAGAAGGCTTAGAAAAGAAAATAAACTATCATGGATAGTACAATGAAAAAGTATGAGCACCGACAACTAGAATGAGTGTGTGAACATGAATGTACTGTCAGTGACAAATACGTACTCCCCCAAGCTTAGGCTTTTGGCCTAAGTTGGTCTATGGCCACTGCTGGCCTGGCGGATATCCAAAGTCATAGCTGGGGTCGTACTGAGATGCAGCAGCTACTACTTGAAGAGCTGCAGCTTGGAGGCGAGCTGCCTCCGTCCTCCTTTCATACTCGTTCGCCTCCTCCTTGGTTATAACATATCTCCTTTTTGCCTGAAAGTTAAAGAAAGTAGGAGCAGGAAGGGCAACATGGACAGTGTGCTGTCTATCAAAGATTAGTCGGTACTGGAGGAACTGTTCATTCCTCTCAAGAAACTAATGGCGAACCATAGCACTATAATCTAGATAAGCAGGAGGTAACTCCATATCATTTCCATGTATGGGTACACCAAGATAATTAGCTACACGAGTTGCATAAATTCCACCAAACAAATATCCACTTGTACCGTTAAGATGCAACCTTCGTGCAACAATGGCCCCCAAGTAATATTGTTTATCACCTAATACCACACTCTTGAGGACACTAAGATTTAGAACACATATGTGACAAGCCTCATCCTTACCGTCAATGCATCTACCCATAAAGAGAGCAAAATAATGTATGGAAGGAAAATGAATGCTCCCTATGGTAGCTTGTGTGATTTCCCTAGATCCCCCCATAGCGATACTAGCAAGAAAGTCTTTATATTCAGATTTGTGAGGTTCACTAACATTGACCCACTGCGGGAGTTTACAAGCAGTATTAAAATATTCTAGGTCCATGGTATATGATTTATCATAAAGATCAAATAAAACAGTGTGAGCATTGCGCGAGGATGCAAATTTAAACCTCCTCAAAAAGGAATCAGTTAGGTAGTGGTACTGTAGGCACTTATCTGACACGAAGTCCTCAAGATCAACATTATGCACATACGCGTCAAATTCATCCTTGATGCCTGCCTGGACCATAAACTCCTCTGACGGCCATTCACAAGGCCGCACTTGAGCTTCCCTCGGTGGTTCATCGTCCGGCTCACGTATCGCGAGCCTTGGTTCTTGCTTCCTTGAGGAACCACCTTGGTACATTTTCCTATGCATTTTTCTTTCTCTGAGAAATTTCTGAAATTTTAGTGACTCAAAATAAAAGTGAACCAACTCAACAAGATTGATAGCAACTACTCCCATAAGTGCCTAGAGGCTATATCATGCATTAAAACTACTTTTGACCATATAAATTTGACGTGCAAACTCAAGAACAGGGTCACCTTGGCAGCAAAAATTTGCAATAAATAAAGCACTAGAACAAAACTAATTGGACCATTGAAGGAGTTACATACCGAAGAACAATCCCCCAAAACTGTTTTGTGAATGGAGCTTTGAGCAAAGAGATCGAAAATGGCAGCAATATGAGCTAGAACACGAGTTTGAGCTATGGGAGGATTTTTTTCTGGAGGAAGAAGAAGTGAGTGGGTGCTGGAATAAGTGGAGGGGGTCCACGTGGGGCCCACGAGGCAGGGGGCGCACCCTAGGGGGTGGGCACGCCCTGTGCTCACGTGGCCAAATGGTGCCCCCCTGGTGTGTTCTCAGTGCCATAAATTCTTAAATATTCTACAAAAAATCATATTTCATTTTCAGGACAATTGGAGAACTTTTATTTTCGGGGTATTTTTATTGCAAGGATAATTCAGAAAACGGACAGAAAATACTATTTTTTCTTTATTTAATCTAAATAATAGAAAGTAAAAGGAGGGTACAGAGAGTTGTGCTTTCTAACTTCATCCATCTCGTGCTCATCAAAAGGAATCCCTAACAAGGTTGATCAAGTCTTGTTAACAAACTCATTCCGAATAACATAAAACCGGAGAATTTTCGAATAACACTAGGTTACCTGAATGGGGATATGCATGTCCCCAACAATAAGAATATCATATTTCTTCATGACAGTGGGAAGAGGGAATTCAAAACCTCCAATAGTAATTGTTGAAATTTTTCTGATAGAATTGATACTGTGGACTTGAGGTTGTTTCCTCAGAAAGTGTACCGTATGCTCATTACCATTAACATGAAAAGTGACATTTCCTTTGTTGCATCAATAACAGCCCCTGCAATATTCAAAAAGGGTCTACCAAGCACAATCGACATACTATCGTCCTCGGGAATATCAAGAATAACAAAGTGTGTTAAAATAGTAACGTTTGCAACCACAAGAGGCACATCCTCACAAATACTGGCAGGTATAGCAGTTGATTTATCTGCCATTTGCGAAGATATTTCAGTAGGTGTCAACTTATTCAAGTCAAGTCTATGATATAAAGAGAGAGGCATAACACTAACACGGGCTCCAAGATCACATAAAGCGGTTTTAACATAGTTTCTTTTAATGGAGCATGGTATAGTTCATACTCCGGGATCTCCTAGTTTCTTTGGTATTCCACCTTTAAAAGTATAATTGGCAAGCATGGTGGAAATTTCAGCTTCCGGTATCTTTCTTTTATTTATAACAATATCTTTCATATGCTTAGCATAAGGACTCATTTTAAGCATATCAGTCAAACGCATATGCAAAAAGATAGGTCTAATCATTTTAGCAAAGTGCTCAAAATCCTCATCATCCTTTTTCTTGGATGGTTTAGGAGGAAAAGGCATGGGTTTCTGAACCCATGGTTCTCTTTCTTTACCGGACTTCCTAGCAACGAAGTCTCTCTTATCATAATGTTGGTTCTTTGATTGTGGGTTATCAAGATCAACAGCAGGTTCAATCTCTACATCATTGTTATTGCTAAGTTGAGCATCAACATGAACATCATCATTATCACTAGGTTCATGTTCATTACTAGATTGTGTTTCAGCATCAGAAATAGAAATATCATTTGGATTCTCAGGTGTGTCAACAACAGGTTCACTAGAAGCATGCAAAGTCCTACTCCCTCCTTCCATCTATATTGGGCCTAATGCGTTTTTCGAGGCTAACTTTGACCAAATATTAGAGCAATAATATTTGACATGCAACTTACACAAAGTACACCGTTAAATTCGTGTGTGAAAGAAGCTTTCAATGATATAATTTTCACATTGTGCATGTCATGTACTAATAATCTTGTCAATAGTTAAAGGCGGTCTTAAAAATGCAATAGGCCCTATATAGATGGAAGGAGGGAGTATCATTTTTCTTTTTCTTATTCTTAGAAGGACTAGGTGCATCAACATTAGTTCTCTGAGAATCTTGCTCAACTCTCTTAGGGTGGCCCTCACGATACAATGGTTCCTGAGTCATTCTACCCCCTCTAGTCATAACTCTAACAACATTATCATTTTTCTTATTATTCAATTCATTGAGAAAATCATCTTGTGCTTTAAGCACTTGCTCTACCTAAGTGGTAACCATACAAGCATGTTTACTAATAAGTTTAAGGTCACCTTTAACTCTAGACATATAGTCACTCAAGTGTTCAACCATATAAGCATTACGTTTCAATTGTCTACCAACATAATTATTGAAGTTTTCTTGTTTAACAATAAAATTATCAAACTCATCCCAGCATTGGCTAGCAGACTTATTACAAGGAATATCACCTTCATCAAATCTATAGAAAGAATTTACCTTTACTACCTATGTCGTGTTATTAAGACCATCTATTTCTTCAATAGGTGGTATATTCTTAACATCTTCAGCTTTAATACCCTTTTCTTTCATATATTTCTTTGCCTCTTGCATATCTTCAGGACTGAGAAATAGAATACCCCTTTTCTTTGGAGTTGGTTTAGGAGTTGGCTCAGGAAGTGTCCAATCATTATCATTACTCAATATATTATTCAATAGCAATTCAGCTTGCTCAACAGTTCTTTCCCTGAAAACACAACCAGCACAACTATCCAGGTGGTCTCTGGAAGCATCGATTAGTCCATTATAAAAGATATCAAGTATTTCATTTTTCTTGAGAGGATGATTAGGCAAAGCATTAAGTAATCGGAGAAGCCTCCCCCAAGCTTGTGGGAGACTCTCTTCTTCAATTTGCACAATATTATATATATCCCTTAAGGCAGCTTGTTTCTTATGAGCGGGGAAATATTTAGTAGAGAAGTAATAAATCATATCCTGGGGACTACGCACACAACCAGGAGCAAGATAATTAAACCATGTTTTAGCATCAGCCTTTAATGAGAACGGAAATAACTTAAGGATATAGTAGTAACGAATTTTTCCTCATGAGTGAATAGGGTGGCTATATCATTCAATTTAGTAAGACGTGCCACAACAGTTTCAGATTCGTAGCCATAAAAAGGATTAGATTCAACCAAAGTAATTAAATCAGGATCGACAGAGAAATCATAATCCTTATCAGAAATACAGATAGGTCAAGTAGCAAAAGCAGGGTCATATTTCATTCTAGCATTCAAAGACTTTTCTTTCAGCTTAGCTAACAGTTTCTTAAGATCATATCTATATTTACAAGCAAAAAGGTCTCTACCAGTTTCTTCATCCATAACATAACCCTCAAGCACATCAGGCAATTCATATCTAGGGGGAGAATCGTCATCATCACTTTCATCAATATTATCTATTTCAATAATTTCATTCTCTCTAACCCTAGCAAGTTGTTCATCAAGAAATTCACCTAATGGCATGGTATTATCAAGCATAGAAGTAGTTTCATCATAAGCATCATGCATAGCAGAAGTGGCATCATCAATAACATGTGACATATCAGAATAAATAACAGGTGTAGGTGTCGCAAATTTACTCATAAAAGAAGGTGAATCAAGTGCAGAGCTAGATGGCAGTTGAGGGAGTCCTGGATTAGGGGGTGTTCGGGTAGCCGGACTATACCTTCGCCGGACTCCTGGACTATGAAGATACAAGATTGAAGACTTCGTCCCGTGTCCGGATGGGACTTTCCTTGGCGTGGAAGGCAAGCTTGGCGGTGCAGATATTCAAGATCTCCTACCATCGTAACCGACTCTGTGTAACCCTAACCCTATCCGGTGTCTATATAAACTGGAGGGTTGTAGTCCGTAGGACAATCAACTCCATACACAACAATCATACCATAGGCTAGCTTCTAGGGTTTAGCCTCCTTGATCTCGTGGTAGATCTACTCTTGTACTACCCATATCATCAATATTAATCAAGCAGGAGTAGGGTATTACCTCCATCGAGAGGGCCCGAACATGGGTAAAAACATCGTGTCCCTTGTCTCCTGTTACCATCCGGCCTTGACGCACAGTTCGGGACCCCCTACCCGAGATCCGCCGGTTTTGACACCGACATTGGTGCTTTCATTGAGAGTTCCTATGTGTCATCGCCTTTAGGCCCGATGGCTCCTTCAATCATCAACAACGGTGAGGTCCAGGTTGAGTCTTTTCTCCCCGGACAGATCTTCATCTCCGGCGGCTTCGCACTGCGGGCCAATTCGCTTGGCCACCTGGAGCAGATCGAAAGCTACGCCCCTGTCCATCAAGTCAGGTTTGGAAGCTTAAACTACACGGCTGACATCCGCGGAGATTTGATCCTCAGCGGATTCGAGCCACAGCCAAGCGCGCCGCACTGTCTCGTGGGGCACGATCTGGCTCTACCGCCGAACAGTGCCCTGGAGGTCGCAAACGCACCGGCTCTGACCCTTAATTCGGAACCAATTGCGACACTCAAGGATGAGCGGTTGGACGTCACCTCGGGGGCTGCGATCTCAAAGGCGATCGAGCAGAACACCAGCCCCGCACTCCACAGGACTCATGACTCCGAGGATCCGGATTCTTCTCCGGACTCCGAACCCCCCGCGCCCCTGCCGACCGAATCCGATTGGGCGCCGATAATGGAGTTCACCGCCGCGGACATTTTTCAGCACTCGCCTTTTGGCGACATCCTGAATTCTCTCGAGTCTCTCTCTCTCTATCAGGAGAGCCCTGGCCGGTCTACGGTCAGCGAGGATGGGATACGGACGATGAAGAAATTCAAAGCCCGCCCACCACCCACTTTGTAGCCACTCTCGACAATTTAAACGATGTGCTAAACTTCGACTCTGCAGACATCGACAGCATGGACGACGATGCAGGAGATACCGATGAACCAACGCCCATAGGTCATTGGACAGCCACCTCATCTCATGATGTGTACATGGTGGATACCCCTAAAGGAAGTGACAACGAGGAAAAAGGGGATGGAACGGGAGATCGACCCCCCGGAAAGCAATCAAAGCATCGCCATAAACGCCGACCCAAGCCCCGCCTCGATAAAAACCCAGCCATAAAGCAGGACAAGCCGGTAGACGACGAGCAGACCTTCGAGCAGCCGTCCGAACGGGGCAACACGGATAGAGAAACCAAAACGCCCTCCCCCTGCGAAAACAGCATTCCGGACGACCTTACGCCGGATAAATCCATGGAGCAGAAGAGTCTCCACAAGAGGCTCGTTGCAACTGCATGCAGCCTGAAAAAGCAGAAGCGGAAGCTAAAGACAGCGGAAGATGCACTACGGATTAGATGGAGTAAAGTAATCAACACCGTAGATAAATACGGCGACGGTCGCCGCACTAAAAGCTATCCGAAAAGAAAGCTACTGCCTGAATTCGACGAAGAGGCCCTAGAGCCCTCACATTCAAAAAAATAAGAAAGCCACACGGTCGGATAGACGACCCCATAAAGCGGCAAGTGGCGCCGCACTTAAATCCATATGCGACCCACCTAAGGATTCGCATCACGGCCCAGTTCGGTCCATTTATGGGCCCAGAAAGCAAGCTCTCGCAAGCAATGCAATAAAGCCATCGTCCGAATCCGGCACACCCAAATACAGGGGCGCCGCACACCCCCTATGTTTCACCGATGAGGTTCTGGACTATGAATTTCCAGAGGGATTCAAACCCGTAAACATAGAGGCATATGATGGAACAACAGACCCTGGAGTCTGGATCGAGGATTATATCCTCCACATACATATGGCCAGAGGAGATGATCTCCACGCCATCAAATATTTACCCCTTAAGCTTAAAGGGCCAGCCCGACATTGGCTTAAAAGCCTTCCCGAAAACACAATTGGAAGTTGGGAAGAGCTCGAGGACGCTTTCCGAGCAAATTTTCAGGGGACTTATGTCCTCCCTCCGGATGCAGACGATCTTAGTCACATAACTCAACAGCCCGGAGAATCAGCTCGACAGTTCTGGAACAGATTCCTCACTAAAAAGAATCAGATAGTCGACTGTCCGGACGCCAAAGCCTTAGCAGCTTTCAGACATAACGTCCGAGATGAATGGCTCGCCAGACACCTCGGCCAAGAAAAACCAAGAACAATGGCCGCACTAAGAAGCCTCATGACCCGCTTTTGCGCAGGAGAGGACAACTGGTTGGCAAGGTGCAGCCCCAGCGACCCAAGTACATCCGAAACCAGGGATGGAAACGGAAAACCACGACGCAACAAGGATCGTCGCCGGACTAAGGAAAAAAGTACGAAGAGCACAGCAGTCCATGCCGGATTCAAAGGCTCACGTCAAAATCAGACAAAACCTCCCCTCCAGGATAACAGGGATGATCAGTCCAACTTAAATAAAATCCTGGACAGGATATGTCAGATACACAGTACTCCTGGGAAGCCTGCTAACCATACCCACAGAGATTGTTGGGTTTTCAAACAATCCGGCAGACTTAATGCCGAACACAAGGGGCTCGGCACACCAAGCAGAGCACCAGGAAACAAAAGAACTTCCCACAAGAAGTAAAAACAGTGAACTTACTTCACACAACAAAACGTGCGGCGCCCATAAAGGTATGCACTACACGACCTATCCCCAAAGGGTCCCGCCACTGGTTGTTAAAACCAATCATCTTCGATCAGCTAGATTATTCTAGAAATATCAAGAATGCAGGCCGGACTGCCTTGATACTCGATCCAATAATTGGCGGACTCCAGTTTTCAAATGTCCTTATGGACGGCGGCAGTGGAATAAACCTGATATATCAGGATACAATCCATCACATGGGGATAAACCCAGCAAGAATCCGCCGCAGGAAAACCTCCTTTCAAGGGGTAGCACCTGGTCTAGACACCCATTGTATGGGTTTTCTCCGGCTCGAAGTTATATTCGGCTCTGCCGATAACTTCCGTCGCGAAAAGCTGACCTTCCATGTCGTCCCGTTCTCAAGTCGCTACCAAGCACTACTGGGACGCGAAGCTTTCGCTCGCTTTAATGCAATACCGCATTATGCATCTCTCACGCTTAGGATGCCCGGTCCATGAGGCATCATCTCTTTGAAGGGGAAGCACTAAAGTGCACCTCCCCCAAGCGGAGGACCGTGCGGCCGCCTTGACAGCCCCACAGTAAAATGGCCTCACCGGCCAAAAAACTTAGAAACAGGTCATTAAAGACCACGAACGCGGATAGACGAGTTCGGTTCAAAATCACCATTAATGCAGGCTTAATGGCCATATACCCCCGCACTAGGGGCTACATGCAGAGACAATAAAGCTCAATTTCTTATATTTTACTTTATAATTTGTTTATTTTAAACCTTGGGTTTTTATCATTTATGCCACCGGTTGTGTCACACTACTCAGTTTTGCCATTAGAAGTTATAACTGCTCAAAAATGCCATCGACCCGTGAGAGGCTTGCTCAAAAATTCCATTAGATATCTCAAAAATGCCATCATTATGTTAGATGTTTGCTCAAAAATGCCATTAGACATTGTTATTTTCATGTCAAACCCGTTGACCATGTTATATGACAAAAATAAGCCCAGAACCACATGTCAGTTCTCTCTATCTCACAATGATAAGTGTGGCCCCACTTGTCAGGAGTAACCAAGCGAATAATTTTATAGGAAAATAAGAACGTTGTTGGGATCAAGTGGGCCCCACACTTTATTGTAGTGAGATAGAGGAAAGCTGGCATGTTGATTCATAGGTATTTATGTCAGTATAGCATGGCAAAAGAGATTTTTGATCAGAATAATGGTGTCCAGTGGCATTTTTTAGCATGTGTCTAACAAAGCGATGGCATTTTTGAGTAGTTGAAATTCTTAGTGGCAAAACTGAGTAGTGGGACACAACCGGTGGCATAACTGATAAAAACCCCTTAAACCTTTGTCCGGCACGACCCGTTTTCAACTCAGTTCCTCTTTTTTACAGATGAACATCGTGCGGCGCCCGTCCAGAATACGGCACAACGGAGATACAGGCGCAGACGTGCAGTAGGGACCCGTCCTAAAGGATTCTTTTTAGATTACGACCCTGCGTAAACCTTTTTTACTGTCTCTTGTTGCTACAGATCCCCTGGTTTTTTCCGATATAACCAAGAGGAGGCTGGCGTCTTGGCATGTGGCCACGTCAGAATTTTTGCACGTACCTGGACACTAGGGGCTTTTTTAACAAAGAGTGTTGTTTCGCACGCACTCACAAAGACCGAACACCTTAGGGACTGTTCGGCGTCGCGAGTTTTGGCATTATATGCATCAGCTCTGAATCATGTCTTTGGTCAAATGTTGGGTTGCCCGGCTCCTGAGTTCGGCTACCTTACGTTCCGCTCTATCGGCTAAGGTAGCACCAGGAGAACTACTGCGATTGTGCCCCGGTTCGGCCAGGCGAGCACCTCAGTAGAGAAAGCCAAAAACTGACTGTCATGATGTAGCGTGAGACTGGTCAGCCACTCAATGACCTATAGGAATCTATCGGATTCCTCCGCTTTAACGAAGGGCCGATTCCCGGTCAGGCACAAACACGCCCCGAATTCGGGCAAGCGCAGTCGCCACCAAGGGGCTACTTAAATAGTCCCACTGTCAAGCTCCTATGGCTAAGTGAAATTGTTAAGGCATTATAGTCCGGTTGCCTGGCCCGCTGCGCTATCACCTCCTTTGCAGGACCAAGACGTTGGGTTAAGTGTGAAAATGCGTCTTCTGTGAGCACCCCCGCACTATGTGCGTGGGGGCTGAAGCCAACGACTGCCATCTTTCAGATTTTGTATATATATATATATATATATATATATATATATATATATATATATATATATATATATATATATATATATCTTAAAACGGCCGCACAGGAGGTGTTCCCAATACTTGAAGGCACAAGTATAAAAAGGCCACTGCAGTTTATCAAAATATTACTTTGTCATTACATATGCTATAATAACATAGCATCTTTCGAGCACTGCATCTCTATTACACGAGCGCCTTCAAGGGCTTCCTGAAAATAGTGCTTGGAGGACACTCGGCTTTTGTCCGAATCTCGGGACGCAAGAACGGTGGTCTCCATATCTACCCAGTATGTCTTGACACGGGCAAGAGTCATCCTTGCGCCCTCTATGCATGTTGACCTCTTCATTGCATTAATGCGCGGCACCGCGTCAAGGAATTGCTGCACCAAGCTGAAATAACTCTTTGGCTCCGACCTCCCCGGCCACAGATGACCAATGGCATACTTCATGGCGAGTCCGGACAACCTATTCAGTTCGGCCCATTGAGCCAAACGATCGTCCACTGCAAGTGGACGCTCTGGATTGTGAAACTGCGACCAGAAAAGTTTTTCCACTTCGCGATCTTTTTTATCTCGAAAGTGTTCGGTCGCATCAGCAGCACTCGCTGCCAAACCCAGATAGGTATCCTCCACACTCCACATCCGGTCCAACGGAGCAAACTTCAGATTGCAAAATTTCCTTTGCAGCATAAAGGGCTTTCCAGCCGCAATCTGTTCGGCCTGACACAACTCCTCCTTCGTAGCTCTCATCGCAGAGCGCGCATCCTTGGCATCGGCAATGGCCTTCTCTAGGACCGTCTGTTTCGCCTGGTCTTCTTTCTCAAGAAGCCTGCAATGGTCTGCAGTGCTCTTTAACTTTTCGGCCATCTCGGCCATCTCTTCCTTGCTTCGGCAGCGAGCAGCCTGTTCGGCTCTCAGCTCGGGCAAGCTCCCCTTGGAGACTCTCCACGGTGGCCGCACCATCTGCGTCAAGCACACACATCGTAAGATACTGGCATAAAACTCTTCTTACCTAATGCCGCCTGAGGAATTACATACCTTGAGCCTCATCAAGCCGCTTGTTGACAAGCACGATGTTGGCATCTGCCACGTCCAGTTGCCGCTTTAGTTCGATAAAATCATTAGTTCGGCTTGATTCCGGACACCCCGCCGCCTACATTCAAAGGCGACATCTTAGACCTGGGATTATGATCCTCCGTGTGCCGTCATTTTTTGACGACGCGCAGAGTCTCAGGGGCTACTATCTACACAGGGCACATATTATTTATGCGCAACTAACAAAAGTGTATATTATCTAATATACCTCAAAACCCGTTAGTAAACTTTTGACGGCTTCATGCAATCCGTTCTCTGTGGACGAGATCCTTTCAATCACCGTGCCCATCAATGCACGGTGTTCCTCCGAGATAGAAGCTCGCCCAAGCAGAATCTTTAACTCCTCCAGCCGAGCACCATACGGTGCCGGACTCGTCCTACGGCCTCTTTCGAAGGCCGGATGCGGAGAACCTCGGGGGGCCGCATAGCCATCTTCCGCCCCTGCCGGATTCGGAGAAACCCTCCGCGACGACACCTCAGGGTCGCCCGCCTCGCTAGGCGGCACGGCAGGGGGAGGCATCCCGCTCTCCATCATCTCTGGAAGGAGATCCCCCGAAGACGAGCTCCGCTGAGAAGGGCTGAGGTCTGAGCTACAAGGTAAAATTTCGGTTAATCTTCTCAGATACAAAATTAAGGATTCCTCTCATCCCTCAAAAGGAAAATCTTTCTCTACTTACGGCTCGCTGGAGGGCTGATCCCTTTGAGGGCGCAGTTCGGCCGAAGAACTCCACGGCGCCGGACCCTCTGACGAGGATTTTTTCCCCGCTTCGAGGCTATGGTCTTCGGGTCGTCAGAGGCGGCCCTTTTCTTCCCCTTAGGAGAGGAATTGTTGGTTCCTCCCTTCGGAGCAGCCTCCTTCGAGGAGGCCATAGTTTCCTTGTCCTCCCCTTACTTCCCTCCAAAGGCATTATCTTCAACATCCTGACCAGCACGGGATCTGGCCTGGTTTCGGGAAGGGGAGCCGGACACCTGATCAGCTTTGCCTTCGCTATCCACTCCTGTTTAAAAGGACAACTCTTTTAGGGGCAAGTTTATGACAATTATACGGATAGCAGGTCCGGGCACAAGGTTACTTACTTGAGTATCCAGGCGATTGCAGCTTAGGCCTGCGTCCTCGGTTAAATCCGGACACGCTTCTTGTGATCCAAAGAACAGTTTATACATCTCCACGGACGTTGCGCCCATGAAATTCTGGAGAGCTCGCGGTCCCTCTGGATTGAACTCCCACAGGCGAAGGGAGCGACGTCTGCCGGGCAATATTCAGCGAATCAGCATGACCTGCGTCACCTTGACTAGGCTGAGGTCTCCTTCCAAGAGATCCTTAATACGGCCTTGCAACAAAGGCACGTCTTTGGGCAAACCCCAATCTAACCCTCTGTTGACCCATGACGCTAGCCGTGGTGGGGGACCCGAGCGAAAGGCAGGAGGCGTCACCCACTTGGAGCCCCGGGGAGCGGTGATATAAAACCACTCTCGTTGCCACAAGCCTAGCTCCCCTTGGAAAGAGCCCTCGGGCCATGGAGCCTCGGCATTTTTGCTTATAATAGCGCCTCCGCACTCTGCGTGCCGTCCCTTGATCATCTTCGGCTCCACTTTGAAGGTCTTGAGCCATAATCCGAAGTGAGGGGTAACACGGAGGAACGCTTCACACACCACAATAAACGAGGAGATGTGGAGGATGGACTCCGGAGCTAAGTCATGGAATTCCAGCCCGTAATAAAACAACAGTCCCCTCACAAAGGGATCCATTGGGAAGCCCAACCCCCGAAGGAAGTGAGACATGAACACCACGCTCTCACCGGGCTGGGGACTGGGAATGACCTGCCCTTGAGCAGGCAACCTATGCCAAATTTCGCTGGTCAGGAACTTAGCCTCCCTCAACTTTAGTACGTCCTCCTCCGTGACGAAGGAGGGCGTCGATCGGCCTTGAAGGTCAGAACCGGACATTGTCGAAGGTCCGAAGCGCCTGGAATCTGGAGCCTAGGGTGTTGGAACTCGAGGTGACGGGCGAACTTGCTTAAGATTGAGTAAGGCCTTGGTCTCTTTATAAGAGGTCGAATACCAAGAGCCCTCCCCGTAACTGTTTGGGACTCGCCTTTGATCGAGGAAACATGCTAACGGGCACGATTGGGTTGCCCACGTTTGTACTGATGAGAATCCCGTAAAAGGGGCACACGATCTCTGCTTTGATAAGACGTGCCAAGGAAACCGCCTCGCAAAACGTGCTGAGGTGAAAAAGTAAAAACGATTCGAGTAAAGAACTTGGCCGTAGTGTGATGACGCACTGCGGAATACGTCAGCAGATTTAATTTGTGTTAATATTATTCTCTCTATGGCAATATGTGGAAACTTATTTTGCAGAGCCGGACACTATTCTTGGTGTTTACAATCTTCTATAAAGGACTTGGAGGAGGAACCCGCCTTGCAATGCCAAAGACAATCTGCGCGCCGGACTCGTCATCATTGAAGCCTGGTTCAGGGGCTACTGAGGGAGTCCTGGATTAGGGGGTGTTCGGGTAGCCGGACTATACCTTCGCCGGACTCCTGGACTATGAAGATACAAGATTGAAGACTTCGTCCCGTGTCCGGATGGGACTTTCCTTGGCGTGGAAGGCAAGCTTGGCGGTGCAGATATTCAAGATCTCCTACCATCATAACTGACTCTGTGTAACCCTAACCCTATCCATGTCTATATAAACCGGAGGGTTGTAGTCCGTAGGACAATCAACGCCATACACAACAATCATACCATAGGCTAGCTTCTAGGGTTTAGCCTCCTTGATCTCGTGGTAGATCTACTCTTGTACTACCCATATCATCAATATTAATCAAGCAGGAGTAGGGTATTACCTCCATCGAGAGGGCCCGAACCTGGGTAAAAACATCGTGTCCCTTGTCTCCTGTTACCATCCGGCCTTGACGCACAGTTCGGGACCCCCTACCCGAGATCCGCCAGTTTTGACACCGACAGCAGTCCCTTATGTCCCCTCGTAGTTGAGGGAAAAATATTGGTTCTTTCATCTTTCAAGTTCCTCATAGTGACCAATAGATATAAATCCCAAGTGACTCAAAAAATAGAGCTATGCTCCCCGGGAACGGCGCCAAAAAATAGTCTTGATAACCCACAAGTATAGGGGATCGCAACAGTTTTTGATGGAAGAGTATTCAACCCAAATTTATTGATTCGACACAAGGGGAGCCAAAGAATATTCTCAAGTATTAGCAGTTGAGTTGTCAATTTAACCACACCTGAAAGACTTAATATCTGTAGCAAAATATTTAGTAGCAAAGTAGATGGACGTAACGGTAACAGTGGCAAAAGTAACAGTAGTAGTTTTTGTAGCAATCGTAACAGTGGCAACAGAAAAGTAACTAAGCAAAGATCAATATGTGAAAAGCTCGTAGGCAATGGATCAATGATGGATAATTATGTCGGATGCGATTCCTCATGCAACAGTTATAACATAGCATGACATAGAACTAGCTCCAGTTCATCAATTATAATGTAGGCATGTATTCCGAATATAGTCATACGTGCTTATGAAAAAGAACTTGCATGACATCTTTTGTCCTACCCTCCCATGGCAGCGGGGTCCTATTGGAAACTAAGGGATATTAAGGCCTCCTTTTTATAGAGTACCGGACCAAAGCATTAACACTTAGTGAATACATGAACTCCTCAAACTACGGTCATCGCCGGGAGTGGTCTCGATTATTGTCACTTCGGGGTTGCCGGATCATAACACATAGTAGGTGACTATTGACTTGCAAGATAGGATCAAGAACTCACATATATTCATGAAAACATAATAGGTTCAGATCTGAAATCATGGCACTCGGGCCCTAGTGACAAGCATTAAGCATAGCAAAGTCATAGCAACATCAATCTTAGAACATAATGGATATTAGGGATCAAACCCTAACAAAACTAACTCGATTACATGGTAAATCTCATCCAACCCATCACCGTCCAGCAAGCCTATGATGGGATTACTCACATACGGCGGTGAGCATCATGAAATTGGTGATGGAGGATGGTTGATGATGACGATGGTGACGGAACCCCCTCTCCGTAGCCCCGAACGGACTCCAGATCAGCCCTGCCAAGGAAGATTAGGGCTTGGCGGCGGCTCCATATCGTAAAACGTGATGAATCCTTCTCTCTGTTTTTTTCTCCCCGAAAGTGAATATATGGAGTTGGGGTTGAGGTCGGTGGAGTCCCAAGGGGCCCACGAGGCAGGGGGCACGCCCCAGGGGGGCGCCCTGCACCCTCGTGGACAGGGTGTGGGCCCCCGATGCTGATTCTTTCGCCAGGATTTTTCATTAACTCCAAAACGTGTCTTCGTGGATTTTCATGACATTCCGAGAACTTTTATTTCTGCACAAAAATAACACCATGGCAGTTCTGTCGAAAACAACGTCAGTCCGGGTTAGTTCCATTCAGATAATGCAAGTTAGAGTCCAAAACAAGGGCAAAAGTGTTTGGAAAAGTAGATACCTTGGAGACGTATCAATTGATCGTTCAGTTTTATTGCTATTGCTTTCTTCATGTCAAATACATATTCCTTCGACTATGAGATTATGCAACTCGCAGATATCGGAGGAATACCTTGTGTGCTACCAAACATCACAACGTAACCGGGTGATTATAAATATGCTCTACAGGTATCTCCAAAGGTGTTTGTTGGGTTGGGATAGATCGAGATTAGGATTTTTCACTCTGAGTATCAGAGAGGTATCTCTGGGCCCTCTCGGTAATGCACATCATAAGAAGCCTTGCAAGCAATGTGACTAATGAGTTAGTTGCGGGATGATGCATTACGGAACGAGTAAAGAGACTTGCTGGTAACGAGATTAAACTAGGTATGAACATACCGACGATTGAATCTCGGGCAAGTAACATACCGATGACAAAGGGAATAACGTATTTTGTCATAATAGTTCGACCGATAAGATCTTCATAGAATATGTAGGAACCAATATGAGCATCCAGGTTCCGCTATTGGTTATTGACCGGAGAGGTGTCTCGATCATGTCTACATAGTTCTCGAACCCGTAGGGTCTGCACGCTTAACATTTGATGACGATTTTGTATTATATGAGTTATGTGATTTGGTGACAGAATGTTGTTCGGAGTCCCGGATGAGATCACAGACATGACAAGGAGTCTCAAAATGGTAGTGAGGTGAAGGTTGATATATAGGACGATAGTATTCGGACACCGGAAGTCTTTCGAGATGCACCGGGTACTTATCGGGACACTAGAAGGGACACCGGAAGATTGATATATATATATATATATATATATATATATATATATATATATATATATATATATATATATATATATATATAGAACACACATCAAACATTGTTAGCCGTGTGCGGCGCCCCCTCCACAGTTTACGCCTCCGGTCATATTCACGTAGTGCTTAGGCGAAGCCCTTTGCGGATCACTTCACCATCACCATCACCACGCTGTCGTGCTGACGAAACTCTCCCTCGACACTTTGCTGGATCAAGAGTTCGAGGGACGTCATCGAGCTGAACGTGTGTAGAACTCGGAGGTGCCGTACGTTCGGTACTTGATCGGTTGGAATGAGAAGAAGTTCGACTACATCAACCGCGTTATCCAATGCTTCCGCTTTTGGTCTACGAGGGTATGTGGACACTCTTCCCCTCTCGTTGCTATGCATCTCCTAGATAGATCTTCCGTGAGCTTAGGATTTTTTTTGAAATTGCATGCTACGTTCCCCAAGAGTATGATCCTGCGATGGATGTGGAGATTTATCCACTTACCCAAGTGGCCTGTCAGATAGGCGAGACCACGGTTGAAGAACGCAATTAGGCTGAAGTCTTTATAATTCACAAATCTTGTGGGCACTTGGCAGATTACAACCTTGAGCAAATCAAACTTGGTATCATGTTGGCTACTATAAGATTCTGAGTATTCTGGGCCGTGGTGCCAAAGCAGTGCAGTGTTAATCGAAGGAAGGGGGATCAATCGCCGGGTGTAGACCTCCATGAGTGTCGGAGTCAAAACTGGCGGATCTCGGGTAGGGGGTCCCGAACTGTGCGTCTAAGGCAGATGGTAACAGGAGGCGGGGGACACAATGTTTACCCAGGTTCGGGCCCTCTCGATGGAGGTAATACTGTCGACATTCTGGGAACGGGGGTCCCCAGACTTGCCTGCCTGCGGCCCACAGCGTGGCTAAGCTAGCAGGCCGTACGGCCCATCTTCACCAACAAGGCATCCAAGACCCTCACGAGGGTCCAAGCCTCGTGAGGCAGACGACACAAGACCTTTTCTGGAGTAGCCTAGCCAGGCAGGCTCATTAGGAGCGGAGATATCAAGAAGGGGCAAACCTCACGAGCCCTTGTGACGTGAGCCATGACGAACGACACCGGGCGGGCGCCACGCGTGCAGTGTCCTTATTTCCTCTTTGGTGCTAAGGAGGCCAGCACAGGCGAAGAGTACCGAGGCATCAGGCAAAGGTTGCTATATTGGTGCAACGAGACCAAGACCAGGAGGACGGCAAGACGGAGGTCATCGTGGAGCTCAAGACGGCGTCACCACCAGAGCTTTTCGCAGGCGAAGACCACATTTGTCAGATAGCTTGTACTAGCTGTCCCCCTTCAAATTTGCCCGCCATTGTTGGCTCCCTTCCCGCTCGATATTTGGGAAGAGGACCAGGGCCTATATAAGTAGAGCTAGCCACCATAGTAGAGGCATCTCATCTTAGCTTGATCCAACCCGATCGAGAACCTACTCACAAGAACACCTCAACCTCAGGAGACTGTTCTTCCCTTTTATTGTTCATCGTCTGCCCAAGAGGCAATCCACCACCACCACACTGGAGTAGGGTATTACACCACAACGGTGGCCCGAACCAATATAAACCCCGTGTCTTTCTGTGTTGCGAGTTCGTCGAGTTTGTCCGTCAGATCTTAGCGAGCTAGGGCGTAGATCGCTAGGAGGAAAAGACTTCGCGCGCACCCCAGTGTTCGAACCTTAAGGGTTTGCCGGAACCCCACATCCGACAAATACCCTACTTCCTACTTGATTGATCTTGGTGATATGAGTATTACAAGAGTTGATCTACCACGAGATCGTAGAGGCTAAACCCTAGAAGCTAGCCTATGATTATGATTGTCATCGTCCTACGGACTAAACCCTCCGGTTTATATAGACACCAGAGGGGGCTAGGGTTACATAGAGTCGGTTACAAGGGAGGAGATCTACATATCTGAATTGGCAAGCTTGCCTTCCACGCAAAGGAGAGTCCCACCCGGACACGGGACGAAGTCTTCAATCTTGTATCTTCGTAGTCCAACAGTCTGGCCAAAGTATTAGTCCGGCTGTCCGAGGACCCCTCAATCCAGGACTCCCTCAGTAGCCCCTGAACCAGGCTTCAATGACGATGAGTCCGGCATGCAGATTGTCTTCGGCATTGCAAGGCGGGTTCCTCCTCCAAATACTCCATAGAAGATTTTGAACACAAGGATCTTGTCCGGCTCTGCAAAACAAATTCCACACACCACCGTAGAGAGTATATTATTCCATTAATCTAATCTGCTGACAGCTTTTCATAACGTGACGTCCTGCCGTGGCCAGGTCATTACGAACCGTTTTTTCCTGCCTGCCACTGCACGTGTTGTGAGGCGGTTTTATTGGCACGTCTTGTCGAAAATGATATCGTGTTCCCCTTATCACGGGATTCTCATCAATACGAATATGGGTAACCCAACCGCGCCATCAATCGTGGAGCTTGGGGAATAAGCGATTTTATGGGGCAAGTAGGGAGGCGCATAGTTTCTACTGCCTTTATAAAGGGACAAGGACTCCTCTTTTTCACCCACACCTTCTTCTTCCCTGCCCATCCATTCTCGCGCACTCGAGCTCCAGCGCCCAAGTTCTCACTTTCTCCGCAAAGCCATTCCAAACATGTGCGGAGCGGGAGGCAAGTGGATGGTCTCCTCCGTTACGGAGGAGAACATCACGAAGCTTCGGGAAGCCGGATACCTGGCTGCAGACATCGCGCACCGGTTCCCAGACGCGGGGCAGATCGTCCCTACTCCAGAACCCCACAAGAGGGTTGTATTCCTTACCCACTTCGTCCGCGGGCTGGGATTTCCCCTCCACCAATTTTTCCACGGGCTCATGTTCTACTACGGGCTGGACTTCCATGATCTGGCCCCCAATTTCATCCTCAACATCTCAATGTTTATCGTCATGTGTGAGGCCTTCCTCCACATCAAGCCCCACTTCGGCCTGTTGCTGAAGACCTTCAACGTGAAGCCGAAGGTGGTGGTCGGCCAGCAAGCGGAGTGCGGAGGCGCCATGGTGGGCAAAACGCCCAATGTCACCTGGCTCGAAGGCTCCTATGTGGAGACCGTGAAGGGATGGCAATCGGGGTGGTTCTACATCACTGAGCCGCACGACACCAACTGGGTGGCGGCCCCCGAATTTCGATCCGGCATCCCCATGCGGCTCACCTCCTGGAAAGAGAAGGGCCTATCCTGGAGTTCTTTGGTGGAGCTGACTGGACTCCAGAACTATGTCAAAAACATGATAAGCAAGAAAATCAAGCTTGTCAACGTGGTCCAGGTCATGCTCTTCCGCCGGATCCTTCCGTGTCAAAGACGGGCATTCAATATGTGGGAGTTCGACCCGGCCAAGCACCAGACGCTGCGAGAGCTTTTCAACACGACGCACCAAGACATCTGGAAGGTGTTATTCAAGGCCGCCAAGGTACCTCCTCCCCTTACCTAGGATCACGGACTCAGCGCAAAGCACCCTGCCAATCCGGTAAGCTTTTTATATCTCATAAGATGTTCCTTTCCCCAGTATAATCATGTGAGGGATCTGAGCCTCCGCGCCATTTCAACAGGACTGGGTAGCGACAGCGAAGCGGATCGATTGTCCAGCTCCACTACCCGACGATCCAGCAGGGGCTTTCTTAACAGAGAAGCTGGCTCTGGCGCCCTATGAGGCGCCAGAGAAGAAGGCCAAGAAGAAGGCCGCGGGGACCAGGAAAGGTCTCCCGTGCAAGGTTGTATCGGACTCATCGTCCGATAACACCGAGGCGCCCTCCTCCCACGAAAACGAGGAGGAGGAAGAGGAAAGTTCTCCCCCCCAGCCAGGGGAGACAAGAAAAGGAAGGCCGCCCCATCCAAGGAGGCCGAAGGGTCCAAGAAGGGAAGGACTCTCCTTCCGGACTAACTCCACAACAGCCGCTTACAGCGACGAGGAGTGATTGCCCAGGGACAAGCCCCTGGCGAAGTCGTAAGTATACGGATACCATAATAGTTCTAGTATGTTTTGTTTTATTGCTTCTTATCATGCCAAACATGATCATGTAGTCCATCCAAAGCCCATATCGACATATCCTCTTTGGATGAGTCTTTGGGCCAGTCGGCGATGAACAACAATTCACTCCCGACCGCCACCTCCCCTCGCCCTACAGACGACATTGAGGTGTTGTCTGAAAGGGCACTGAACCAAGGGGAGATAGTTCTGGAGGCGCCCCAAGGCGACATCCCAGACGCTGGGCGCATGGGGGGCAAGACTCCCGTGGGCTCTAATGACGGGGGCAGCAAGTTTGGCCCCCAGCCGGATACTGCACCGGAACCTCCAGTGGTTTCGGATTCTGTCAGGCGGCCCCTCGCTAAGGGGAGAGAGCCGTATGTGCCGATGGACTTTGTCCATCTAGAGGCATCGGACAACTTGCTGGAAGCGCTTCGCGACGCTTCCATTGACGAAGAGCACCACACTATCATGAGTGCGGTGGTCGAGAAGGTTCGGTCCGCCAAAAGCGGACTGGCTGAAGCCTGTGCCAGCCTCCTAACGGGCTTTGAGGTAAGTAATCAAATTATGAGAAAATGTTACAACATAGACAGTAGCCCCTGATGCTCTGTTTGGTGTTCGCAAAGAAAGGCCGAACAAAGGATCAAATAATAATCACAGGAGTCTACTCAGAATATGTCTATGTGAATAAGCAGGCTTCACTGCTGGCCGCTGCCGCACGTACTGCGGAGGTCTCCCGACTGAAGCGGGACCTTGAGTGGTCCGAGGAAGAGCTCGGCCTTATCAAGAGGCAGCTCGAAGAGAACAAAGGTAAGTGATACCCCGTCTGTATATTGATAAAGAAAAAAGAAGGTGGTTGTTAGATCATAGGATCGTCATGAATTTTGTTAGGGGCCACGACCTAAGTGGCGGCCCTGAAGAAGGCGTTGTCTGAGGTTGAAGACAAAGCGGTTAAGGAGCACACCGAGCGTGAGACGTAAGAGGCCCGAGTCGGCGAGGTTCAGCAAGAGCTCCAGGATTTTTTCAAGAAATTTGAGTCCCTGGAGCGTGACTATAAGACGAAGTGCTCCGAGCTTGCGAAGGCCCTCGAGACCACACCAAATGCCAAGGCCGAAGCCCAAAAGGCCCTCCAGGAGATTCAGGCGGTCAAGAAGATAGCGGCAGGTAAGGCATTCATTATGCAAAGCAAGCATGTTAAGGAAACTTTCCTTTTACTTACCCGAATTCAGACCTCTCCAGGAGCGTTCACAGATCTAACCAGCAGCGTATCGGATGCCGCGGAGTTTTACCGGGCCGAGGAAGGGAGCTCGACGGAGAAGTCGTTCTGGTCTCAGTATACTGGGACCGAACATCTGATGCCCTTGAGCGACCAGTTGAAGCAACTGGTCGAGCTTCACAAGGCGGCCGAACTGGCCATGAAGGGTCTCATAGTCCTGATGTGTCCTGGCGAGCCCCTGCCTGGCAGCTACTTCGGCTTGGTAAAGCGGCTTGTGAATGCCTACCCACGGCTTGAAGTCATAAAGCGGTCCATCTGCATTGAAGGTGCGCGCAGGGCCTTTGCCCGTGCGAAAGTGCACTAGGCGAAGATGGACGCCGAAAAGCTGGTGAAGGAGGGGCCGCCGGAGGGCAAGGAGCATCGCCACCCTAAAAAGTATTATGACAGTGTCCTGAAGGGTGCTCACCTTGTGGCGGAGGAATGTGCTAAGGATGTAATATTTGAATGAATGTACTCATGTGATCCTGTAATATGAAAACGAGTTCATGTGCGCTATATAACCCTTGTTGATTTAAAATATTACCTTCTGTGCGGCCGTTTATAAAATCTGAGAGTAGGCTAGTCGTCGGCTTCTGCCCCCATGTAACTAGTACTGAGGTGTTCGGGATATATCTTAAACACTCTTTATCCAAAAAAATTGGTCCTTTAAGGAGGTGTTTAGCGCAGCGAACAAGCCAATCGGACTATACAGCTTTATCACTCTCACTTAGCCATAGAAGTCTACAATTTTAAATTTTTGCGAAGCCCCTAGTATTCGGAAGGCCGAACTTGGGGCGCTATGTACGCCTAAATTGGACAAAGCCGACTCCTCGCCCGAAGCGGAAAAAATCTTTAAGGATTTGAGACCTCTCGAACAACGACCAGCTCTCGCCGCATCATGACAGTCAGTTTTCGGCTTTGTCTACTGAGGTGCTCATCCAGAAGAACCGGTACACAATCGCAGTAGTTCTCCGAGTGCTACCTTAGCCGATATAGCAGAACGTAAGGTACCAAAACATGGGAGCCAGGCAAACCCAACTATTGACCCAAGACATGATTCGGAGCCGATGCATATAATGCTATAAGTTCGGGGTGCCGCACTGTCGAAAGTGTTCGGACTTTTCTTGCCGTGTTATGGGGTACACTGAAGCCCCTGGCGCACTGGACGTATCAGAATGTACTGGTGCAATTTGTCGTAAATAAGTAGACAGGGAAAAAAGTTGAAGGAATGCAATAATGAGCTAATGATGTACATTGTTATTTAAATGATATGTCAAAGCGTATGTATACAAGTAGTGCAATAAGGAAAAATAGGACTATTTGACATGTCCTATCCAAGGGCAAGCTGCGTGTGGGTATGTAAAACAGGTATAGCGATCGTTATCAGAGACCACCTGGGGATTCCCTTGTACTTTAAAGCTTATTGCTTCCTTGGTGTTTCCTTCCCGTGACGGGTCCGATAATCAGGCGATCGGAGAGGGCCTTCAGAGAATAGGGTCCTAAAAGGAAGAAAATGTTAAAGATATACGGGTCCTGAGGCGGTTGAGCCGCATTGTGGGTCGTGCCATAGCCGTGCCTCCGCCTATGCCCATGGTATCATGAGTGCGTAATTATGTACGCGCGGCGCAAATTTCGCCGCTTGACTGGGACTAGAACGAAGGCCGAATTGCTAGGCGAGCTCTGAACGTGCCGGGCGATCCTGTTGCAGGGTACTCTGGACTCGCTTGAAGGTGTCCGGGGGCTTTACCGCCGAATGGGCGGTTTTCTCAGAAGGCTGCTTTACACTTCTGCTGCGAGGGCCGCAGTGTGCTCCTCCGTACGGAGTGAGCGCTCTGTGTTTCCATTAACTGTTATAACCCCGCGAGGTCCTGGCATTTTGAGCTTGAGGTATGCATAATGCGGTACCGCATTGAATCTGGCGAATGCGGTTTGTCCGAGCAGCATGTGATAGCCACTGCGGAAGGGGACGATATCGAAGATTAACTCCTCACTTCGGAAGTTGTACGGAGATCCGAAGACTACTTCCAGTGTGATTTAGCCTGTGCAACAGGCCTCTACACCTGGTATGACACCTTTGAAGGTGGTTTTGTGGGTTTGATCCTCGAGGGGTCGATACCCATTTTGTGCACTGTATCCTGATAGAGCAAGTTCAGGCTGCTGCCACCGTCCATAAGGACTCGAGTGAGGTGAAATCCGTCAATGATCGGGTCAAGGACCAATGCGGCAGAACCGCCATGACTGATACTGGTGGGGTGGTCCCTGCGACTGAAAGTGATCGGAAAAGAAGACCATGGGTTGAACTTTGGGGCGACTGGATCCATCGCATAGACGTCCCTTAGTGCACGCTTCCGTTCCCGCTTGGGAATATGGGTTGCGTATATCATGTTCACCGTTTTCACTTGGGGAGGAAATTTCTTCCGTCCTCCTGGGTTCGGCGGCCGGGGCTCCTCCTCGTTGTCGCTATGCAGCCTCTTTTTCTTGTTTTTGGCATTCAACTTGCCGGCCTGTTTGAACACCCAACATTCTCTGTTGGTGCGGTTGGCTGGTTTATCGGGGGTGCCGTGAATTTGACACGAGCGATCGAGTATGCGGTCCAAACTGGACGGGCCCAGATTTCTTCTTTTGAACGCCTTTTTCCGCTGACCAGATTTAGAGCCACTGAATCCGGCATTGACTGTCGTGTCTTCGGCGTTGTCGCCGTTGTTGCGGCGCTTGTGTCTGTTGCGACGTGGCCTGCCGTTGCTATCTTTGGCATCTGAATTGCCAGGATTTCTTGATGTATTGTTGCTGCGAGCCAACCAGTTGTCCTTGCCCGCACAAAAGCGGGTCATGAGTGTCGTGAGGGCTGTCATGGACTTCTACTTCTCTTGGCCGAGGTGTCGGGTGAGCCACTCATCGCGGATGTTATGCTTAAATGCCGCTAAGGCCTCGGCATCCGGACAGTCGACAATTTGGTTCTTTTTAGTTAGGAACCGAGTCCAGAATTTACTGGCTGATTCCCCTGGCTGTTGGGTTATGTGACTCAAGTCGTCAGCATCCGGTGGTCGCACATAAGTGCCCTGCAAGTTGTCAAGGAATGCGTCTTCCAAATTCTCCCAACTGTCAATGGAGTTTGCCGGCAGGCTATTCAGCCAATGCCGAGCCGACCCTTTGAGTTTTAGTGGGAGGTACTTGATGGCATGTAGATCGTCACCACAGGCCATGTGGATGTGGAGGAGGAAATCTTCAATCCATACCGCAGGGTCTGTTGTACCATCATATGATTCAATGTTCATGGGTTTAAATCCTTTTGGGAATTCATGATCCATTACTTCGTCAGTGAACCATAGAGGGTGTGCGGCGCCTCTGTGTCGGGCTATGCCAGGACGCAGTTCATACGAGTCTTGTCTGCTGCATTCAGCCGGACCGGATTTGCTTTTAGTATATCCGGCGTGACGATCGTTGTCACGCATTGGGGCGCGCCCCGTGATCCGTAGATCGATCTTGTATGTCCTGCTTTGTTTTCCAATACGTCTCGCAGGTCCTGCGTGTTGCCCCGGGCCTTGGTGTTTTTGTTTGACTGGTGACGGGGTGCGGGCTGGACTTCGGGCTGATATGCCGCTTTGTCTTGGCCACGAGGTGGCCGGTCACCCGCATCATACACTGGTAGTGTAGGCTTTAATGTTTCCTCCTCGAGTTGGGGTAGCGACCTGCGCTTTGGGTAACTTTTGGTTGGGCGCTCAAGTTCGTTTTCCTTGGCTGCCAGGACCTCAGTCCATCTACCCGCTAGCATATCTTGGTCAGCTTGAAGCTGTTGTTGCTTTTGCTTCAGGCTTTTTGCTGTGGCTATAAGCCGGCGCTTGAAGTGCTCCTGCTCAACGGGATCCTCAGGCACGATAAATTCTTCGTCGCCGAGGCTCACCTCGTCTTTGGAGAGGGGCATGTACTTGTCATCCTATGATTCTCCATCTGCTGCCTGTTCCTTAGGGCTAGCTTGCCCATCCTCCCGCTCGAAGCCTGGCTGGAGGGGATTGTCTTCGTCTTCGGCACTATCCACAGTGTTATTGTCTCTTGTGCCGGTATCGCTGCTTTTGCTATGGCGGGGCTTAGAGTGGCGCCGATGACGCCGGTGCTTAGATTGCTTCTCGAGGGGATTATCCTCCGTTGCCTTATTGCCATCGCTTTCTTTGGGGGGGTCCACCATGTATATATAATATGATGAGGTGGCAGTCCAGCGCCCTGTGGGTTGTAGTTCCTGTTCTTCTCCTGCATCGTCGTCCATATCGTCGTTGTCTTCGGAGCCGAAATCAAGCATGTCGGTTAAGTCGTCGACAGTGGCTATTAAGTGGGTGGTGGGTGGGGAACGAATTTCTTCGTCATTCGCTTCCCACTCAAGCCGGACATGGTTCGACCAAGGGCCTCCCGACAAGGAGAGGGACCTTAATGAATTTAGCACGTCGCCCAGGGGCGAGTGCTGAAAGATATCCGCGGAGGTAAACTCCATGATCGGTGCCCAATCAGATTCGATAGGCACGGACGCAGGCGGTTCGGAGCCCGCGGCCGGGGACGAATCCAAGGGTCCGGCAACACAGGTCTCATAGGAGGTGAAGTCAGTATTCGGCTCTATCACCACTAAGTGTGTGGCCTCCGTGGCGGAGTCCATCCACCCGTCCTCGGACGGCACGATCTGCTCCGGATTGAGGGCCGGAGTAGCCACAGGTGTGATCTTCCGAACGCCGTCCGGCGGCGGAGCTAAGTCATGCTCGTCGTGACTGTGCAGCGCACCTGACATGGGATCGAATCCGTCGAAGATCAAGTCTCCGCGGATGTCGGCAGTATAGTTCAAGCTTCCAAACCTGACCTGATGGCCAGGGGCGTAGCTCTCGATCTGCTCCAGATGGCCAAGCGAGTTGGCCCGCAATACTAAGCCGCCGAATACGAAGATCTGTCCGGGGAGAAAAATGTCACCCTGGATCGCATCGTTGTCGATGATCGAAGGAGCCATCAAGCCTTTACGCGACGGCATAGTGGAACTCTCAATGAAAGCACCAATGTCGGTGTCAAAACTGGCGTATCTCAAGTAGGGGGTCCCAAACTATGCGTCTAAGGCGGATGGTAACAGGAGGCGGGGGACACAATGTTTACCCAGGTTCAGGCCCTCTCGATGGAGGTAATACCCTACTTCTTGCTTGATTGATCTTGATGATATGAGTATTACAAGAGTTGATCTACCACGAGATCATAGAGGCTAAACCCTAGAAGCTAGCCTATGATTGTGATTATCGTTGTCCTACGGACTAAATCCTCCGGTTTATATAGACACCAGAGGGGGCTAGGGTTACACAGAGTCGGTTACAAGGGAGGAGATCTACATATCCGAATTGCCAAGCTTGCCTTCCACGCAAAGGAGAATCCCACCCGGACACGGGACGAAGTCTTCAATCTTGTATCTTCATAGTCCAACAGTCTGGCTAAAGTATATAGTCCGGTTGTCTGAGGACCCCCCAATCCAGGACTCCCGCAATGAGCATCCAGCTGCCACGACCGTCGACGAGCACCATCCAAGACGTGTTAATGTAGACCCAGTACATACCGTTAATGTAGTTGAGGGTGACGGAGATCGGATCACAGTCGAGGGGGTTGATGCTCGCCACCCTACGATTGTTATGCTGCGTGACACGCTGTTTCTGAAGATCAGGCGGCATCAGCAAGCAGGGAGCTGGCTTAAAAAGCTTCGTCCTGAGGGCTTTGAGTAAACGGTACAACCCTGACGAGCACGCAGTGAGCGGCATAGTACTGAGATTGTTCACATGCGAGACAATGAGCTTGATTACCTCTATGGGGAGCAAATTCCAGCCACTCTTTCGGCGGACGCTGCTCAATTCTGCCATTATTAGTGTTTGGGTTTCAAAAGGGGGGAGGCGCCTAGCGGGGATGGAAGATTAGACGATTATGTGCGGACAAGGATGTAGAAGCGAATATGTGCTGCTGGAAGTGGACAGGTGATGATGACAGTGTAGCAGCAGCACACCGCTTGACTTACGAGACACACCCCAGCAGCATAGGGTGATACGTCTTGATGTCTACTACACAACCTTCTTCTTGTAGACGTTGTTGGGCCTCCAAGTGCAGAGGTTTGTAGGACAGTAGCAAATTTCCCTCAAGTGGATGACCTAAGGTTTATCAATCCATGGGAGGCGTAGGATGAAGATGGTCTCTCTCAAGCAACCCTGCAACCAAATAACAAAGAGTCTCTTGTGTCCCCAACACACCCAATACAATGGTAAATTGTATAGGTGCACTAGTTCGGCCAAGAGATGGTGATACAAGTGCAATATGGATGATAGATATAGGTTTTGTAATCTGAAAATATAAAAACAGAAAGGTAACTAATGATAAAAGTAAGCGTAAACGGTATTGCAATGCTAGGAAACAAGGCCTAGGGTTCATACTTTCACTAGTGCAAGTTCTCTCAACAATAATAACATAATTGGATCATATAACTATCCCTCAACATGCAACAAAGAGTCACTCCAAAGTCACTAATAGAGGAGAACAAACAAAAACCCTAATGTCACCTAGATACTCCAATGTCACCTCAAGTATCCGTGGGTATGATTATACGATATGCATCACACAATCTCAGATTCGTCTATTGAAACCAACACAAAGTACTTCAAAGAGTTCCCCAAAGTTTACCGGAGAGTCAAGACGAAAATGTGAGCCAACCCCTATGCATAAGTTCAACTAAACCTGCAAGTTGATCACTAAAACATACGTCAAGTGAATCACGTGATATCCCATTGTCACCACAGATCAGCACATGCAAGACATACATCAAATGTTGTCAAATCCTTAAAGACTCAATCCGGTAAGATAACTTCAAAGGGAAAATTCAATCCATTACAAGAGAGTAGAGGGGGAGAAACATCATAAGATCCAACTATAATAGCAAAGCTCACGATACATCAAGATCGTACCACCTCAAGAACATGAGAGAGAGAGAGAGATCAAACACATAGCTACTGGTACATACCCTCAGCCCCGAGGGTGAACTACTCCCTCCTCGTCATGGAGAGCATCGGGATGATGAAGATGGCCACCGGTGAGGGATCCCCCCTTCGGCAGGGTGCCGGATCAGGGTCCCGATTGGTTTTCTGTGGCTACAGAGGCTTGCGACGGCAGAACTCCCGATCTAGGTTATGTTCTGGGGGGTTTCTGTATATATAAGAGGTTTTGGCGTCGAGAACAAGTCAGTGGGGTCTCCAGCTGTCCACGAGGTAGGGAGGCGCGCCCAGGGGGTGGGCGTGCCCCCACCCTCGTGGGCAGCCCGGGACTCTTCTGGCCCAACTCTTTTACTCCATGGCCTTCTTTTGGTCCAAAAATAAGTTCCGTGAAGTTTCAGGTCAATTAGACTCCATTTGGTTTTCCTTTTCTGCGATACTCAAAAACAAGGAAAAAACAGAAACTGGCACTGGGCTCTAGGTTAATAGGTTAGTCACAAAAATCATATAAAATAGCATATAAATGCATATAAAACATCCTAGATGGATAATATAATAGCATGGAAGAATAAAAAATTATAGATACGTTGGAGACGTATCAAGCATCCCCAAGCTTAATTCCTGCTCGTCCTCGAGTAGGTAAATGATAAAAACAGAATTTTTGATGTGGAATGCTACCTAACATATTTATCAATATAATCTTCTTTATTGTGGCAAGAATATTCAGATCCATAAGATTCAAGACAAAAGTTTAATATTGACATAAAAATAATAATACTTCAAGCATACTAACCAAGCAATTATGTCTTATCAAAATAACATAGCCAAAGAAAGCTTATCCCTACAAAATCATATAGTTTGGCCATGCTTCATTTTCGTCACACAAAATGCTCCCATCATGCACAACCCCGATGACAAGCCGAGCAATTGGTTCATACTTTTTAACGCGCTTCAGCCTTTTCAACCCTCACGCAATACATGAACGCAAGCCATGGACATAGCACTATGGGTGGAATAGAGTATGATGATAGGGGTTATGTGAGAAGACAAAAAAGAAGAAAGTCTCACATTGACGCGGCTAATCAACGGGCTATGGAGATGCCCACCAATTGATGTCAATGCGAGGAGTAGGGATTGCCATGCAATGGATGCACTAGAGCTATAAATATATGAAAGCTCATCAAAAAAACTAAGTGGGTGTGCATCCAACTTGCTTGCTCACGAAGACCTAGAGCATTTTGAGGAAGCCCATCATTGGAATATACAATCCAAGTTCTATAATGAAAAATTCCCACTAGTATATGAAAGTGACAAAATAAGAGACTCTCTATCATGAAGATCATGGTGATACTTTGAAGCACAAGTGTGGAAAATGGATAGTAACATTATCCCTTCTCTCTTTTTCTCTCATTTTTTCTTTTCTTTTTTTATTTTTTATTTGGGCCTTCTCTCCTTTTTTTGGCCTCTTTTTTTTTCTTTCGTCCGGAGTATCATCCCGACTTGTGGGGGAATCATAGTCTTCATCATCCTTTCCTCACATGGGCAATGCTCTAATAATGATGATCATCACACTTTTATTTACTTGCAACTCAAGAATTACAACTCGATACTTAGAACAAAATATGACTCTATGAGAATGCCTCCAGCGGTGTACCGGGATATGCAATGAATCAAGAGTGACATGTATGAAAATTTAGCATGGTGGCTTTGCCACAAATATGATGTCAACTACATGATCATGCAAGGCAATATGATAGTGATGATGCGTGTCATAATAAACGGAACGGTGGAAAGTTGCATGGAAATATATCTCGGAATGGCTATAGAAATGCCATAATAGGTAGGTATGGTGGCTGTTTTGAGGAAGATATAAGGAGGTTTATCTGTGATAGAGCATATCGTATCACGGGGTTTGGATGCACCGGCGAAGTTTGCACCAACTCTCAAGGTGACAAAGGGCAATGCACGGTACCGAAGAGGCTAGCAATGATGGAAGGGTGAGTGTCGGTGTCAAAGCCGGCGGATCTCGGGTAGGGGGTCCCGAACTGTGCGTCAAGGCCGGATGGTAACAGGAGACAAGGGACACGATGTTTTTACCCAGGTTCGGGCCCTCTCGATGGAGGTAATACCCTACTCCTGCTTGATTAATATTGATGATATGGGTAGTACAAGAGTAGATCTACCACGAGATCAAGGAGGCTAAACCCTAGAAGCTAGCCTATGGTATGATTGTTGTGTATGGAGCTGATTGTCCTACGGACTACAACCCTCTGGTTTATATAGACACCGGATAGGGTTAGGGTTACACAGAGTCGGTTACAATGGTAGGAGATCTTGAATATCTGCACCGCCAAGCTTGCCTTCCATGCCAAGGAAAGTCCCATCCGGACACGGGATGAAGTCTTCAATCTTGTATCTTCATAGTCCAGGAGTACGGCGAAGGTATAGTCCAGCTACCCGAACACCCCCTAATCCAGGACTCCCTCAGTAGCCCCTGAACCAGGCTTCAATGAAGACGAGTCCGGCGCGTAGACTGTCTTCGGCATTGCAAGGCGGGTTCCTCTCCAAATTCCGTGTACATGTATGAATAATGTCCGATTTTTGTAGTGCAGCGCTCCTTGGCTTCCATGCCCAATAATGGATGTCTTCCACGTGTCGAACGAATGCGAAAAGCCGGGGTGTTTTTTTTTACATCCACACCCTTAGCCGTACAAACGAGCCGCCTATTTAACGGGATGGGGATTCAGATCCAAACCACATCTTCTCCTCTCCGCGAGTTATCATCCGAGCGCTCCCAGCAAAGGTCCATTCCAACATGGCCAGCCATCGCAGCTCCTCCCCTCGCCCCTCCGGTCCTAAACCCGGGGACTGGGAGAGTTGTACCATCCCGCATAGCGAGTTAGTGTCGCTTCAGGCCAAGGGATTTCTCCCTCAAGAATACATGGTCCCGGTCCGAGCCGGTCTCGCCACCTACAACGGCGGAAAACAAGCGGAGAGCACCCCCAATCCCTCTAAAGGAGAGCGGGTGTCCCTCGTCCCCTACTTAATAAGGGGACTGGGATTCCCAATTCATCCATTCCTCCGCGGGCTCCTGGAGTTCTACGGCCTCCAGCTGCACAATCTCACGCCCGCCTCCGTATTACATATTGCGGGTTTCGTCGCCCTTTGCGAGCTATTTCTAGGCGTCGAGGCTCATTTCGCGCTGTGGAAGAGGATATTCTGCCTGGTACCCCGTTCTCAAGAGGGGTCTATATATCAAGTAGGCGGAGCCGAGGTATGGCGCATCGCCGGGACCGGATACCTATCCGGAACCCCAAAGAAGGCGTCCGAGGACTGGCCTTCGGAATGGTTTTACATGGATGACGTCCCGCTGGCGGACCCGATCCGGGTCGATCTCCCTGAGTTCAACAGTGCTCCATTGAAGAAACGCCTAAGGTGGCGTCCGCGGAGCTCTCAGAGAGAAAACGACAGAGACGTCCTATACCTGATGGGCCGGATAAGACTGTTGGCTCATTCCGGACTAACCATGATTGGAGTTATGGCCGCATGCATTATGCGGGGGGTGCAGCCGCTTCAATATAGAGTCCACCCCATGTGGGATTTCAACGGGGCGGACGACGCCACGCGTTATGGTCGTAAGGGGCCGGCCTCGGCCGCCGCCTTAGCAAAGATCTTGTCTTCTTTGTACAAGGGAGAAAAGGAGGAATTCCTCCGCGTCAACCCGCGGTCCAGATTCACTATGTACGAACCTCCAAGTTGGGTAAGTGAACAATTGCACCTGCCCGTTTGTTTTATACTCCCACGGTTAGATATGTAGTCTAACGACTTCAATGCAGGAACTGCGACAGGAAGTAAAGGACATAAACAGCCGCCCTCCACAGCCCGAGGACCCAGAACGGTCCCTCGATCCGGACTCCGAAGAGGATCCGGAAATATCGGTGGAGCTTATCGACGGGGTGTTCCATCAGCTAAGCAAGGACAATACCTTGGTAGCCATTACGGCTGATTATCCCGGGTTAATCCCGGCCTCCCAGGTGACAGAAACCGGAGTTTTTATTCCCTTGAGAGAGATTCAATTTTCACGTATTCCGGCGTTTCTAACAACAACCGTGTTTTGCAGGGGAGATTTCCGAGGCGGGAGGCCGAACCTGCGACGACTAGCCAACGAGGGGCCGCAGGGCCCCGTGGGGCAAAAAGGAATGTAGTCCGGACTGAGATGCCAGCGCGAAGGTATAGCGCACCCTCTGTTTCCCTGGTGTCATTCTGTCAGGGCACATTAACGTTCATGCTTTCTTCAGAACGAAGAGACCCCGCCGGACTATATCCGGTGAGGTTGCCAATCGCGCCTCCACCAGCCAGGCTCCAACGTCTGTCCGGGAAGCGGAGGCGAGCACCAGGCGCGCACCGAACGCTCCTCCGTCAGAGGATGCGGACAGGGTGTCTGCCACAAATTCTGAAGTGGAGAATGCCATGAACCACAGGCGTCGCCGGACAGTTCTACGCGACGCTTGTTTCTCCCAAGAGGCTTTAGATGCCTTTAATTCGGGAGATGCGTACCTCCATGGTGCTCAAAATGGTTTAGCCAGAGCCACGGAGCAGTATGTAAAAGACATACGGGTAAGAAATTTTTGTCAAATATATATATACCAGTAGCCCCCGAGACTTGAAACAGTTAAAGTAACTGATTTAAGGATCATTTGATATGTAGGTTCTTACAGAGAAGAATACCGTACTATCCCAGGAGCTAGAAAAGTGCAAGGCCCAACTAGAGGCCGCACTAGCCGCTGCAGGGGAGCCCAAAGGGACCCCCTCGGGTAAGATACACTTCGAAAGATTAGTATTGTGCAGTTTGGGTACAAATCTGACAAATCATATTGCAGATGGCGCCGGACTCGATCCGGAAAAGCAACAACTCTTACGCCGGCTAAAGGCCGGTGAGAGTACGTTGACGAAGGTGAGGCGAGAGAAGAATGATCTTCAGGATGCCAACACCAAGTTGGACGTCGAACTGAAAGACGTTCGTGGCCAGCTGTCGGACTCCACAAAGGAGAATCAACGGCTTCGACGTGGCATATTTAGTAAGTGCTTGAACGAACTTTGAAAAAAGAGTTCGGTGAGGAAGTCGACTAACAGAGTAATGTCTGTAGGTATGCTCACAGCTCGTCCTGCAGAGGAGATGCCCGGTTCTATGGGTGACCTTCTTCCCTAACTCCTGCAACTGCACGAGCGAATTTGGCAGGTGATGCGAGGCGTTGCCCAAGCCTTATGGCCTGCCCACTCCATGCCCGAGGGCCTTGGAGAGCTTGCGGAGAAGCTGAAGGGGGCTCGGCGGCGCTTCCGGTTGTGGAAGATATCAGCCTGTCGACAGGGTGCTAGGGAAGCCTAGGCCATGGTGAAGACCCGTTTTATGAAGTCTGACCCAAACCACATGGCCGAGGTCGGACCAGTGGGTCCGGACGGGAAGGAGATCCCTGTAAGTTTAGTATACGACCAAGTAGAGTTGGCCGCGAAGTATTCCCAACAGGACTGTAAATTAGACAGCCTGTTAGATGGTATAGAAGAGGAATACAATTAGTCAAAATGACTATGTAATTTTGAATTAACATATGTAATGCCTTCTAGCCGGATTGTAGATCGTTTGTCGTTGCCGACCTTTTCGCTTCAACCTCGGGACCTGACGGTCCGGAGTGTGTCCGAATACCATAGCGGTTATATAAGAACCGGGGTATGCTTGGAGACCAGGCGTAGGGGTCATCAGTGCTTTATCAGACAAGTGCCCAACTAGTTATGTTATACTACATGGTTAGTAAGAAACATCTTCAGAGAGAATAGTTCCGTTAGGGGTTCCTTTTGCTGGGGAGGCATGCCCTAAAGTGCATGTCCGGACTGCGTAAAAAGACACAGAAAAAGCATCTGGGGGCACATAAAATTAGTAAAAAGATCATCTTTTATTTCACCGACCGAATATTCCCTTAAGAACGCTAGCTTTCGGCTTCACCCAGTCTGAGGTACACATCCGGCTGACCCTGCAGTAACAATCGCGGAGGTGCTCCCTTTACCACCTAGCCGAACAATCGGGAACGTAGGGGTAAGCACAGGAGCCAGGCAACCCAGCTTGGCCAAAACTTAAGTCATATCGATGCATATAATGGTGAAGAAAAAGGTACATGCGGAAGTTTGACGCATGTGTTAGGCGTGAAGCCCGTATAAATAAGCTTCTGTTAAAGAAGCCCCCAGGTTTAATGAGCACGGGTGGCGCGTCACTTGATGAGCCTTTAAGGGCTGTAAAAGAAAAAGAGGGGAAGGAGAGAAATATAAGACAGGAAACTGTAAAAAATGGACAGAGGAAGGAGATGAATACAGAATCCGGCGCTAGGCATAGAATCTTCGAAGACGGGTGGCGTTCCATGGGTTCGGCTCGAGTCGGTTATCCGATGCATCTCGCAGGCGGTACGCTCCACCAGTCAGGACTTGGTCGATTATGAATGGACCTTCCCACTTAGGCTTGAGTTTGTCCTTTTTCTTATCAGGCAGGCGTAGAACTAGTTCGCCAACATTGTAATTTTTGGCCCGTACTTCTCTGCTTTGATATCTTCGAGCCTGCTGTTGATAGAATGCGGAACGGGCTTTTGCCACGTCACACTCCTCCTCCAAGGCGTCCAAGTTGTCCTGTCGATCGAGCTCGGCTTCTCTTTCTTCGTACATGCGCACTCGAGGTGAGTTATGAATTATGTCACAGGGCAGAACTGCCTCTGCGCCGTACACCATAAAGAATGGCGTGTATCCGGTGGTGCGATTCGGCATGGTCCGCAGCCCCCAGAGTACAGAGTCGAGCTCCTCTACCCAGTGTGTGTTAGATTCCTTGAGGGACCGCACTAATCTGGGTTTAATGTCGCTCATGATAAGACCATTTGCACGTTCGACCTAGCCGTTAGTTTGTGGGTGATAGACAGAAGCATAGTCGAGCTTGATGCCCATGTTTTTGCACCAGAGTTTTACCTCGTCGGCGGTGAAGTTTGTGCCCTTATCAGTAATGATGCTGTGGGGGACGCCGTAACGGTGTACGACCCCGGATATGAAGTCTATCATAGGTCCGGATTTGTCTGTTTTAATAGGCTTGGCTTCTATCCATTTGGTGAACTTGTACACCATCACCAGTAAGTATTTTTTCTTGTGGCTCCCACCTCTAAGGGGTCCGACCATGTCAAGCCCCCAGACCGCAAAGGGCCAGGTGATGGGGATAGTTTGGAGTGCGGTGGGTGGCATATGGCTTTGGTTGGCAAAAAGTTGGCAACCAACGCATCGTTGGACTAGGTCCTGAGCGTCTGCCCGGGCCGTCGGCCAATAAAAGCCTGTACGGAAAGCCTTGCTAACAAGGGACCGAGCAGCAGCGTGATGACCACCGAGTCCGGCATGAATTTCAGCCACGAGGTTCCGCCCTTCCTCTTCGGAGATGCACCTTTGAAGGACTCCGGTAGTGCTTTTCTTATAAAGCTCTCCCTCATGGACTTTGTAGGCTTTAGATCGCTGCACTATGCAGCGGGCCTCGTTTTGGTCCTCTGGGAGTTCCTGCCTAGCAAGGTAGGCTAGGAATGGTTCTGTCCACGTGGCGATGACCGCCATTATTACGTGGGCTGAGGGTGTAATTTCATTGGCAGAACCTCCGATTATGTCAGGTTGTTCGGCATCGATTGGTGCGGCTGAGTCCGGGCTGTTAGTTGCGGGTTCCCCCTCCCATGCTACGGATGGCTTGAACAATCTTTCCAAAAAGATGTTGTTGGGGGGGGGGCCTGCATCGCGTTTTGCTCCGATGCGTGCCAGGACGTTGGCTGCTTGATTGTTTTCTCGGGCTATATGGTGAAACTCCAGCCCTTCGAACCGGGCTGACATTTTTAGAACGGCATTGCGGTAAGCTGCCATTTTTGGATCCTTGGCGTCGAAGTCGCCATTTATTTGGGATATCGCGAGGTTTGAATCCTCGCGTACCTCTAGGTGTTGAATGCCCATGGATACTGCCATTCCGGAGACCATGTAGAAGGGCCTCATATTCGGCTGCATTGCTGGAGTCCGTGTACATAATTTGGAGTACATATTGGACTGTGTCTCCTGTGGGGGACGTCAAAACGACGCCAGCCCCCAGTCTGGCCAACATTTTGGAGCCGTCGAAATGCATGATCCAGTTTGAGTATGTGTCGTACTCTTTAGGGAGTTCGGCCTCCGTCCATTCTGCGACGAAGTCGGCCAAAACTTGCGATTTGATAGCTCGCTGTGGTTTGTAGGTTCTATCGAACGGGAGGAGATCAATGGCCCATTTTGCGATCCGGCCCGTTGCATCGCGGTTGTTGATAACAAGGTTGTCAGAATCGCGATTCTGTTATACGATTCTACGACTTTACGATCCAAACTAACCCCTATGATTCTACGATTTTAGTTCATAGAATCTACGTTTCTACGATCCTGATAGTGAAGATTCTATGGTTTGCGATCCTACCATCAGAGCTCCAATCCAATTCAAAATCGCAATTCTGACAACCTTGAGTTGATAATGTCATTGAGTGGTACTTCCGAGGCTACTGTAATTGAACACTCTTGAAAGTAGTGTCGTAGCTTCCGGGATGCCATGAATACCGCGTATGCAATCTTTTGATAATGCGGGTACCGTGATTTGCATGGAGTGAGGAGAGTGGACACGTAGTAGACCGGCCTTTGAAGGGGGAATTTGTGTCCGTCCGTTTCTCGCTCGACGACGAGTATTGCACTGACAACTTGATGGGTTGCCGTGATGTACAATAGCATTGGTTCGCCGGTGTTCGGCGCGGCCAGGACTGGGTTTGTTCCCAATATGGCTTTTATTTCATCGAGTCCGGCCGTGGCGGCATCCGTCCACTCAAAGTGTTCGGTGCGCTGAAGGAGGCGATAAAGGGGCAGTGCCTTTTCTCCCAAGCGGGAGATGAAGCGGCTTAGAGCCGCCACGCATCCGGTTAATTTCTGTATTTGTTTGAGGTCTTTTGGGACATCCAATTGTGACAAAGCTCGGATCTTGGCTGGATTTGCTTCAATTCCTCTACTGGATACAATGAAGCCCAAGAGCTTTCCGGCTGGAACGCCGAAGACGCATTTCTCCGGATTGAGCTTGATGTCGTATTTTCGGAGGTTATCGAATGTAAGCCTCAAGTCGTCTACTAGAGATTCGACATGTCTTGATTTGACGACCACGTCATCCACGTACGCTTCCACTGTTTTGCCGATCTGATTTGCTAGACATGTCTGGATCATGCGCTGATATGTTGCGCCGGCGATTTTCAGCCCGAAGGGCATTGTGTTCAAGCAGAATGGGCCGTATGGTGTGATAAATGCTGTTGCGGCTTGATCTGATTCTGCCATCTTGATTTCATGGTAACCAGAGTATGCGTCTAGAAAACACAACGAATCGTGTCCTGTGGTGGCATCGATAATTTGATCGATACGGGGGAGGGGGAAGGGATCCTTTGGGCAAGCCTTGTTAAGCTCTTTAAAATCGACGCACAGGCGCCAGGATTTGTCCTTCTTTGGTACCATCACAAGGTTAGCTAGCCAGTTCGGATGTTTTATGTCTCTAATGAATCCGGCCTCCAATAACTTGGCTAGCTCCTCTCCCATAGCCTGTCTCTTCGGTTCGGAAAAGCGCCGAAGGGCTTGTTTGACTGGTTTGAATCCTTTTTGGATATTTAAGCTGTGTTCGGCCAGCCTGCGTGGGATTCCTGGCATGTCTGAAGGGTGCCAGGCGAAAATGTCCCAGTTCTCTTGTAGGAACTCTCGCAGTGCGGCGTCTACATTAGGGTTCAGTCGTGCCCCGACGAAAGCTGTTTTATTGAGGTCCGTTGGATGGACCTGAAATTTTACTATTTCGTCCGCTGGCTTGAAGGATGTGGATTTGGATCTCTGTCGAGTATCACATCATCCCTATTAGACGTGGAGCGCAGCGCAGTTAGTTCCTCAGCCGCTAAGGCTTCGGATAGTGCCTCAAGGGCCAATGCGGCCGTCTTGTTTTTGGCGCGGAGTGCTATGTCCGGATCACTAGCGAGAGTGATAATTCCGTTCGGCCCGGGCATCTTGAGCTTCATGTACCCGTAATGGGGTATTGCTTGGAAGATTGTAAATGCCTCCCGCCATAGTATAGCGTGGTATCCGCTATTGAACGGGGCCACCTAGAACGTGACCTCTTCGGACCTGTAGTTATCCGGCGTGCCGAACACCACATCTAATGTGATTTTTCCTGTGCAGCGCGCTTCCCGACTGGGGATTATTCCTCTAAAGGTTGTGATGCTTCGCTCAATGCGGTTCCAGTCTATTTCCATTTTCTAGAGGGTTTCCTCGTAAATGAGGTTCAATCCGCTGCCTCCATCCATGAGTACCTTGGTTAGGCGAAAGCCGTCCACTATTGGGCTGAGGACCAGTGCGGCTGGTGCTCGGGCTGTTCGGAATTTAGGTACATCGCTTGCATTGAAGGTAATAGCTGTGTTGCTCCATGGGTTTATCGTTGCTACTTGATAGACTTCGGCAAGGTTGCGGAGTGTTCTTTTTCGCATATTGTTTGATGCAAAAGTCTCGAAGACTGTGAGATCGGTACTGGTGTCCTCGGGGTGGCCTTCTGCGGCCTCCGAAGTTAAGAGGTCTTCGCCAATTTTGGCCACCTGCCGGAGTATCCAACATGCTCTAAGGCTGTGAGTTGGTGTGGCGTCCTCTGTACTGTGAATTTTACAGGGTCCATCAAGCCATCTTTCCAGTACGGTTCCATGCCCTGTAGAGGGTTTTGGCTTTTTGATATTTAACCCGGGTGTCTTACTATGATGCACCCTCTTTGTTCGGACGGGATTGCTATTCAAGGCCAGATTATCCCAAAAGTTTATTTCGGTTTTCCAGGCGCTTTCCATCGCACAGTACTTTTGTACTATGGATGCCAAGTCAGCAAAGCGTGTGATATCACGATGACCTATGGCGTTAAGTATTCCCTCGTCCATGCAATTACTTCAAAAGATTGAAATTGCGTCTCCCTCGTGGCAATCCTTTATCTTGTTCATAACCAGGAGGAATCTGGCCCAGTAATGATGTACTGTTTCATCGGGCTTTTGCCTGATTTGGGAAAGATCGCTTATGTTCGGGCGGGCGGGGGGCGTTGAATCTGAAACCTCACCCAATCTAAGATTCGGGGGCCGAAGAGCTTCCGAACTCCGAAGTTCGGAGTCTTGGATGTTTTCCAATGAATCTAGCCCGTTGCATGATTCTAAGCTCAGGTCTTGAGTTATATCCTCCCCCCCCCCCCCGCGGGTATCCGGCTTGGAGGGGTCGGGAATTCGGACGTAGCTAGTCCTTAAAATAGATGAAGGGTCGCCGCACTGCGCCTCTACCACGGCAACGTGGTGGGTGACTTGGGGAGAGTTAATTTCTCTTAGATCGGGTTTAAGCCCAACCTGGTCGTAATCCGTAACGACCCCCAGGGCGGCGATGCGATCCAAGAGCTCGTTTATGGAAAAGAGCTCCATCGGATCTAGCTGCTCGACAAACTCAGAGCTGATGTGAAGGTTGCTTTCGATGACCCGAGAGGTCACCGTCGGCGCAACGGCCGATCAGGCGGTCATGAGAAAACCACCTAGCCGGAGGGTTTGGCCGACAGCCAAGGCTCCCTTAGCCACGATGCCGTCTTTAAAGACGGGAAGAGGCATCTTCCTGATTGCGACGGCACAGAGGAACCCTCAATGAAAGCACCAATGTCGGTGTCAAAACCGGCGGATCTCGGGTAGGGGGTCCCGAACTGTGCGTCAAGGCCGGATGGTAACAGGAGACAAGGGACACGATGTTTTTACCCAGGTTCGGGCCCTCTCGATGGAGGTAATACCCTACTCCTGCTTGATTAATATTGATGATATGGGTAGTACAAGAGTAGATCTACCACGATATCAAGGAGGCTAAACCCTAGAAGCTAGCCTATGGTATGATTGTTGTGTATGGAGCTGATTGTCCTACGGACTACAACCCTCCGGTTTATATAGACACCGGATAGGGTTAGGGTTACACAGAGTCGGTTACAATGGTAGGAAATCTTGAATATCTGCACCGCCAAGCTTGCCTTCCACGCCAAGGAAAGTCCCATCCGGACACGGGACGAAGTCTTCAATCTTGTATCTTCATAGTCCAGGAGTCCGGCGAAGGTATAGTCCGGCTACCCGAACACCCCCTAATCAAGGACTCCCTCAGTGAGAGTGCGTAATATCCATGCACTCACATTAGTCATAAAGAACTCATATACTTATTGCAAAAGTTTATTAGCCCTCGAAGCAAAGTACCACTACGCATGCCCCTAGGGGGATAGGTTGGTAGGAAAAGCAATCAAAGAACACTCCATGCTTCAAGTTTGTCACACAATGTTTACCTTACGTGCATGCTACAGGACTTGCCAACCTCAACACAAGTATTTCTCAATTTCATAATTACCCAACTAGCACGACTCTAATATCACCACCTTAAATTCTCAAAACAACTATCAAGTATCAAACTTCTCTTAGTATTCAATGCGCTTTATATGAAAGTTTCTATTATATCCCTCTTGGATGCCTATCATATTAGGACTAGTTTCATAACCAAAGAAAATTACCATGCTGTTTAGGACTCTCAAAATAATATGAGTGAAGCATGAGAGTTCATCTATTTCTTCAAAATAAAACCACCGCCGTGCTCTAAAAGGATATAAGTGAAGCACTAGAGCAAATGACAAACTACTCCAAAAGATATAAGTGAAGATAAATGAGTAATTGAATAATTATGTAACTATGTGAAGACTCTATAACATTTAAGAATTTCAGATCTTGGTATTTTGTTCAAACATCAAGCAAAACAAAAGAAAATAAAATGACGCTCCAAGCAAAACACATATAATGTGGTGAATAAAAATATAGCTCCAAGTAAAGTTACCGATGAACAAAGACGAAAGAGGGGATGCCTTCCGGGGCATCCCCAAGCTTAGGCTCTTGGTTGTCCTTGAATATTACCTTGGATTTCCTTGGGCATCCCCAAGCTTTGACTCTCGCCACTCCTTACTCCATAGTCCATCGAATCTTTACCCAAAACTTGAAAACTTCACAACACAAAACTTAACAGAAAACTCGTAAGCTCCGTTAGTATAAGAAAATAAATCACCACTTAGGTACTGTTGTGAACTCATCTAAATTCATATTGGTGTAATATCTACTGTATTCCAACTTCTCTATGGTTCATACCCTCCGATACTACTCATAGATTCATCAAAATAAGCAAACAACACATAGAAAACAGAATCTGTCAAAAACAGAACAGTCTGTAGTAATCTGTATCAAACGTATACTTCTGGAACTCCAAAAATTCTTAAATAAATTAGTGGACGTGAGTAATTTATCTATTAATCATCTGCAAAAAGAATCAACTAAATAGCACTATCCAGTAAGAAGTTGTATCTAATCTCGTGAGCGCTAAAGTTTCTATTTTTTACAGCAAGATCATAAAGACTTCACCCAAGTCTTCCCAAAGTTCTACTTGGCACAAACACTAATTAAAATATAAAACCACATCTAACCATAGGCTAGATAGATTATTTATTACTAAACAGGAACAAAAATCAAGGAACAAAAATAAAAATCGGGTTGCCTCCCAACAAGCGCTAACGTTTTACGCCCCTAGCTAGGCATGATGATTTCAATGATGCTCACATAAAAGATAAGAATTGAAACATAAAGAGAGAATCATGAAGAATATAAATATCACATTTAAGTCTAACCCACTTCCTATGCATAGGGATTTTGTGACCAAAAAACTTATGGGAACAATAATCAACTAGCATAGGAAGGCAAAACAAGCATAACTTTAAGATTTTCAACACATAGAGAGGAAACTTGATATTATTGCATTTCCTACAAGCATATGTTCCTCCCTCATAATAATTTTCAGTAGCATCATGAATTAATTCAACAATATAACCATCACATAAAGCATTGTTTTCATGATCTACAAGCATAGAAAGTTTACTACTCTCCACATAAGCAAAATTCTTCTCATTCGGAATAGTGGGAGTATCATAAGAAACTCGAATTCTATAAATTGTTTCCATATTAAAAGAGTAATGTTCAGAAAAAGGGTAATCATAATCATGACAATTTTTATAAATATAATCATCACTACTTTTTATAGCATAAGTTTCACCACAATAATCATCATAAGTAGCAACTTTGTTCTCATCATAATCAATTGAAACCTCTTCCGAAATAGTGGATTCATCACTAAATAAAGTCATGACTTCTCCAAATCCACTTTCATAAATATTATAAGATTCAACACCCTCCAAAATAGTGGGATCATTACTTCCTAAAGTTGACACTCTTCCAAACCCACTTTCATCAATATAACCATCATAAATAGGAGGCATGCTATCATCATAATAAATTTGTTCATCAAAACTTGGGAGGCTATCATCTTCATTAAAAATAGCATACCCAAGCTTGGGACAAACATTAATTGCAGCAAATATATTCTCAAACATGTCATTCTCATCAAGCATAGCATCCCCAAGCTTGGGCCTTTTCATATCATAAGCATAATCACTCTCATCATTAATAGTATGGATAGCACCAATAGTATAGCAATTATCATCATCACAATGAGTAATAGGAGCAACATCATTTGGGATGGATACCTTTCTACCTTTGCTTCTCCGTCTTTTCTTTTTCTTCTTCACATCATGTGTGGGTTTAACCCTCTTTTTTTAGCTCCTTATTAATGAGATTGGTTGAATAGAAAGCTCCTCCTCGTTACCTGATTCATCATAAGAAATAATAGGAGGATATTGGTAAGTTTCTTCCCTTTCATTAGTATTCTCTTCTTCTTCTATTTGTTTTCTTCTCTTTATGTAATTGGCAATAAAAGGATTTTCAATGCAATTCACCAAACAATACATAAAAATTTCTTCTAGAGCAAAATCAAGAAATCTATCAAGATTAAATTTTGGAATACCCTCAGCTATACGTTTCATTTCTTCATACCCCAAAAGAATACTTAGCTCTTTATGATGCTCAAGGGTAATCAAGTTATCCCAATTTTTGGAAATGATTTGATCATGAAACAAATAGCATTGGATCTTTAAATGACCATGTTCATTGCAAAGTTCACAAGGATGGTGATAAATATTGAATCTTTCAGCACAATCATATAGCCTTTCTTGCAACCATTTAGTTTCCAAATACTGATGAATCTTGCAAAATCTATCTTCTCTATTTGGTGCGTACTTGCAAATTCTATGCAATCCACAAAAGTTGACATCCTTATATGACATATTTTCATCATGACTAGTGCAATCATCATTAGTACTATGGATATTCAAAGAGTTTGTACTAACAACATTGCAATCATGCTCATCATTCAAAGATTTAGTGCCAAACATTTTAATGCATTCTTCTTCTAGCATTTTGGCACAATTATCGGAATCCTTATTTTCACGAAAGACATTAAAAAGATGAAGCATATGAGGTACCCTTAATTCCATTTTTTGTAGTTTTCTTTTATAAACTAAACTAGTGATAAAAAAGAAACTAAAAGATTCGATTGCAAGAACTAAAGATATACCTTCAAGCACTCACTCTCTGGCAAAGGCGCCAGAAACTGCTTGATGTCTACTACACAACCTTCTTCTTGTAGATGTTGTTGGGCCTCCAAGTGTAGAGGTTTGTAGGACAGTAGCAAATTTCCCTCAAGTGGATTACCTAAGGTTTATCAATCCATGGGAGGTGTAGGATGAAGATGTTCTCTCTCAACCAACCCTGCAACCAAATAACAAAGAGTCTCTTGTAACCCCAACACACCCAATACAATGGTTAATTGTATAGGTGCACAATACGGCGAAGAGATGGTGATACAAGTGCAATATGGATGATAGATATGAGTATTTGTAATCTGAAAATATAAAAACAGCATGGTAACTAATGGTAAAAGTGAGCGTAAACAGTATTGCAATGCTAGGAAACAAGGCCTAGGGTTCATACTTTCACTAGTGCATGTTCTCTCAACAATAATAACATAATTGGATCATATAACTATACCTCAACATGCAACAAAGAGTCAAATCCAAAGTCACTAATAGAGGAGAACAAATGAAGAGATTATGGTAGGGTACGAAACCACTTCAAAGTTATTCTTTCTGGTCGATCTATTCAAGAGTTCATACTACAATAACACCATAAGACACAAATCAACCAAAAACCTAATGTCACCTAGATACTCCAATGTCACCACAAGTATCCGCGGGTATGATTATACGATATGCATCACACAATCTCAGATTCATCTATTCAAACCAACACAAAGTACTTCCAAGAGTGCCACAAAGTTTCTACCAGAGAGTCAAGACGAAAACGTGTGCCAACCCCTATGCATCATCCCGGCACTCTCCATGAAGAGGAGGGAGTAGTTCACCCTCGGGGCTGAGGGTATGTACCAGTAGCTATGTGTTTGATCTCTCTCTCTCTCTCTTGTGTTCTTGAGGTGGTACGATCTTGATGTTTCGCGAGCTTTGCTATTATAGTTGGATCTTATGATGTTTCTCCCCCTCTACTCTCTTGTAATGGATTGAGTTTTCCCTTTGAAGTTATCTTATCGGTTTGAGTCTTTAAGGATTTGAGAACACTTGATGTATGTCTTGCATGTGCTTATCTGTGGTGACAATGGGTATTCACGTGATCTGCTTGATGTATGTTTTGGTGATTAACTTGCGGGTTCCGTAACATTGTGAACTTATGCATAGGGGTTGGCACACGTTTTCGTCTTGACTCTCGGGTAGAAACTTTGGGGCACTCTTAGAAGTTCTTTGTGTGGGTTGAATAGGTGAATCTGAGATTGTGTGATGCATATCGTATAATCATACCCGCGGATACTTGTGGTGACATTGGAGTATCTAGGTGACATTAGGGTTTTGGTTGATTTGTGTCTTAAGGTGTTATTCTAGTATGAACTCTATGATAGATCGAACGGAAAGAATAGCTTCATGTTATTTTACTACGGACTTTTGAATAGATCGATCAGAAAGGATAACTTTGAGGTGGTTTCATACCCTACCATAATCTCTTCATTTGTTCTCCACTATTAGTGACTTTGGAGTGACTCTTTGTTGCATGTTGAGGGATATTTATATGATCCAATTATGTTATTATTGTTGAGAGAACTTGCACTTGTGAAAGTATGAACCCTAGGCCTTGTTTCCTAGCATTGCAATACCGTTTATGCTCACTTTTACCACTTGTTACCTTGCTGTTTTTATATTTTTCAGATTACAAAAACCTATATCTATCATCCATATTGCACTTGTATCACCATCTCTTCGCCTAACTAGTGCACCTATATAATTTACCATTGTATTGGGTGTGTTGGGGACACAAGAGACTCTTTGTTATTTGGTTGCAGGGTTGCTTAAGAGAGACCATCTTCATCCTACGCCTCCCATGGATTGATAAACCTTAGGTCATCCACTTGAGGGAAATTTGCTATTGTCCTACAAACCTCTGCACTTGGAGGCCCAACAACGTCTACAAGAAGAAGGTTGTGTAGTAGACATCAAGCAGTTTCTGGCACCGTTGCCGGGGAGGTGAGTGCTTGAAGGTATATCTTTAGATCTTGCAATCAAATCTTTTAGTTTCTTGTTTTATCACTAGTTTAGTTTATAAAATAAAACTACAAAAAATGGAATTAAGGGTGCCTCATATGCTTCATCTTTTTAATGTCTTTCGTGAAAATGATGGGAAGGAAAATTGTGCGCAAGTACTAGAAGAAGAAATACATAGAATGCTTGGCATAAAATATGTGAATGATGAGCATGATTGCAATGTTGTTAGTATGAATTCTTTGAATACCCATGATGCTAATGATATGCAAAGCCACAAGCTTGGGGATGCTATGTTTGATGAAGATGATATGTTTAGTCCCCCAAGTTTTGATGAGCAAATTTATTATGATGAAAGCATGCCTCCTATTTATGAAGATTATTGTGATGACACGTATGCTCTAAAGAATAAAGATAACCATGAAATTTGTCATTGTGATTTTAATTTTCAGTTGGATTATGCTTCACATGATAGTTATTTTGTTGAGTTTGCTCCCACTACTATTGATGAGAATAAATTTGCTTATGTGGAGAGTAGTAAATTTTCTATGCTTGCATATCATGAAAAGAATGCTTTGTGTGATGGTTATATTGTTGAATTCATTCATTAAGCTACTGAAAATTATTATGATGGAGGAATATATGGTTGTAGGAATTGCAATAATATCAAGTTTCCTCTCTATGTGCTTAAAGTTTTGAAGTTATGCTTATTTTGCCTTCCTATGCTAGTTGATTATGGTTCCCATAAGTTGTTTGCTCACATAATCCCTATGCATAGGAAGTGGGTTAGACTTAAATGTGCTAGTCATACTCTTCATGATTCTCTCTTTATGTTTCAATTCTTATCTTTTATGTGAGCATCATTGAAATCATCATGCCTAGCTAGGGGCGTTAAACGTTAGCGCTTGTTGGGAGGCAACCCAATTTTATTTTTGTTCTTTGATTTTTGTTCCTGTTTAGTAATAAATAATTCATATATCCTATGTTTAGATGTGTTTTTATGTTTTAATTAGTGTTTGTGCCAACTAGAACCTTTGGGAAGACTTGGGTGAAGTCTTTATGATCTTGCTGTAAAAAACAGAATCTTTAGCGCTCACGAGAATATCTACAGATTTTTACTGGAGAGTGATATTTAGTTGATTATTTTTGCAGATGATTAATAGACAAATTCCTCACGTCCAGCAATTTATTTTAGAATTTATGGAGTTAGAGAAGTATACGTTTGATACATATTACTACAGACTGTTCTGTTTTTGACAGATTCTGTTTTTCGTGTGTTGTTTGCTTATTTTGATGAATCTATGGCTAGTATCGGAGGGTATGAACCATAGAGAAGTTGGAATACAGTAGGTTCAACACCAATAAAAATAAAGAATGAGTTCATTACAGTACCTTATGATGGTGATTTGCTTTCTTATACTAACGGAGCTTACGAGTTTTCTGTTGAGTTTTGTGTTGTGAAGTTTTCAAGTTTTGGGTAAAGATTCGATTGACCATGAAATAAGGAGTGGCAAGAGCCTAAGCTTGGGGATGCCCAAGGCACCCCAAGGTAATATTCAAGGACAACCAAGAGCCTAAGCTTGGGGATGCCCCGGATGGCATCCCCTCTTTCGTCTTTGTTCATCGGTAACTTTACTTGGAGCTATATTTTTATTCACCACATGATATGTGTTTTGCTTGGGGCGTCATTTTATTTTCTTTCTTTTTTGCTTGCTGTTTGGATAAAATACCAATATCTGAAATTATTAAATGTTAGATAGTCTTCACATAGTTACATAATTATTCAACTACACATTGATCTTCACTTATATCTTTTGGAGTAGTTTGTCGTTTGCTCTAGTGCTTCACTTATATCTTTTAGAGCATGATGGTAGTTTTATTTTTGAAAAATTCATGAACTCTCAGTGATTCACTTATATTATTTTGAGAGCCTTAAACATCATGGTAATTTGCTTTGGTTATAAAACTAGTCCTAATATGATGGGCATCCAAGAGGGATATAATAAAAACTATCATATAAAGTGCATTGAATACTATGAGAAGTTTGATTCTTTATGATTGTTTCGAGATATGAAGATGGTGATATTAGAGTCATGCTAGTTGAGTAGTTGTGAATTTAAGAAATACTTGTGTTAAAAGTTTGTGATTCCCGTAGCATGCATGTATGCTGAACCGTTATGTGATGAAGTCGGAGCATGATTTATTTATTGATTGTGTTCCTTATGAGTGGCGGTCGGGGACGACCGATGGTCTTTTCCTACCAATCTATAACCCTAGGAGCATGCCCGTAGTACTTTGTTTCGATAACTAATAGATTTTTGCAATAAGTATGTGAGTTATTTATGACTAATGTTGAGTCCATGGATCATACACACTCTCACCCTTCCACCATTGCTAGCCTCTCTAATACCGCGCACATTTTGCCGGTATCATACACCCAACATATACCTTCCTCCAAACAGCCACCATACCTACCTATCATGGCATTTCCATAGCCATTCTGAGATATATTGCCATGCAACTTTCCACCGTTCCGTTTATTATGACACGCTCCATTATTGTCATATTGCTTTGCATGATCATGTAGTTGACATCGTATTTGTGGCAAAGCCACCGTTCATGATTTTCATACATGTCACTCTTGATTCATTGCACATCCTGGTACACCGCCAGAGGCATTCACGTAGAGTCATATTTTGTTCTAAGTATTGAGTTGCAAGTAAATAAAAGTGTGATGATCATCATTATTAGAGCATTGTCCCAGTGAGGAAAGGATGATGGAGACTATGATTCCCCCATAAGTCGGGATGAGACTCTGGACGAAAATAAATAAATAAAAGAGGCCAAAGAAACCCAAATAAAAAAAGAAAAAAAGAGGCCATAAAAAAGGGGAAGGCCCAAAAAAATGAGAAAAAAAAGAGAGAAGGGGCAATGCTACTATCCTTTTACCACACTTGTGCTTCAAAGTAGCACCATGATCTTCATGATATAGAGTCTCCTATGTTGTCACTTTCATATACTAGTGGGAATCTTACGTTACAGAACTTGGCTTGTATATTCCAATGTTGGGCTTCCTCAAAATTGCCCTAGGTCTTCGTGAGCAAGCAAGTTGGATGCACACCCACTTAGTTTCTTTGGTTGAGCTTTCATACAATTATAGCTCTAGTGCGTCCGTTGCATGGCAATCCCTACTCACTCACATTGATATCTAGTGATGGGCATCTCCATAGCCCGTTGATACGCCTAGTTGATGTGAGACTATCTTCTCCTTTTTGTCTTCTCTACAACCACCATTCTATTCCACCTATAGTGCTATGTCCATGGCTCATGCTCATGTATTGCGTGAAGATTGAAAAAGTTTGAGAACATCAGAAGTATGAAACAATTGCTTGGCTTGTCATCGGGGTTGTGCATGATTTAAATATTTTGTGTGATGAAGATAGAGCATAACCAGACTATATGATTTTGTAGGGATAGCTTGCTTTGACCATGTTATTTTGAGAAGACATGATTGCTTTGTTAGTATGCTTGAAGTATTATTGTTTTCATGTCAATATTAAACTTTTGTTTTGAATCTTATGGATCTGAATATTCTTGCCACAATAAGGAAAATTACATTGAGAATTATGCTAGGTAGCATTCCACATCAAAAATTCTGTTTTTATCATTTAATTACCTACTCGAGGACGAGCAGGAATTAAGCTTGGGGATGCTGATATGTCTCCAACGTATCTATAATTTTTTGATTGTCCCATGCTATTATATTAACCATCTAGGATGTTTTATATGCATTTATATGCTATTTTATATGATTTTTGGGACTAACCTATTAACCCAGAGCCCAGTGCCAGTTTCTATTTTTTTTTCTTGTTTTTGGTATCGCAGAAAAGGAAAACCAAACGGAGTCCAATTGACCTGAAATTTCACAGAGCTTATTTTTGGACCAGAAGAAGCCCACGGAGTACCGGAGATGGACCAGAGGAGTCCCGAGGCCACCACGAGGGTGGGGGCGCCCTACCCCCTGGGAGCGCCCCCTACCTCGTGGCCGCCTCGGGGACCCCCTGACTTGTTCCCGACTCCAACACCTCTTATATATACCCAAACTTCCAGAAAGAAACCTAGATCGGGAGTTTCGTCGCCGCAAGCCTCCGTAGCCACCAAAAACCAATCGGGGCCCAGTTCCGGCACCCTGCCGGAGGGGGGGAGGAACCCTCACCGGTGGCCATCTTCATCATCCCGACGCTCTCCATGACGAGGAGGGAGTAGTTCACCCTCGGGGCTGAGGATATGTACCAGTAGCTATGTATTTGATCTCTCTCTCTCTCTCTCTCTCTCTCTCTCTCGTGTTCTTGAGGTGGTACGATCTTGATGTATCGTGAGCTTTGCTATTATAGTTGGATCTTATGATGTTTCTCCCCCTCTACTCTCTTGTAATGGATTGAGTTTTCCCTTTGAAGTTATCTTATCGGATTGAGTCTTTAAGAATTTGAGAACACTTGATGTATGTCTTGCATGTGCTTATCTGTGGTGACAATGGGGTATTCACGTGATCTACTTGATGTATGTTTTGGTGATCAACTTGTGGGTTCCGTAACATTGTGAACTTATGCATAGGGGTTGGCACACGTTTTCGTCTTGACTCTCCGGTAGAACCTTTGGGGCACTCTTTGAAGTTCTTTGTGTTGGTTGAATAGGTGAATCTAAGATTGTATGATGCATATCGTATAATCATACCCACGGATACTTGTCGTGACATTGGAGTATCTAGGTGACATTATGGTTTTGGTTGATTTGTGTCTTAAGGTGTTATTCTAGTATGAATTCTATGATAGATTGAACAGAAAGAATAGCTTCATGTTATTTTACTATGGGCTCTTGAATAGATCGATCAGAAAGGATAACTTTGAGGTGGTTCTATACCCTACCATAATCTCTTCATTTGTTCTCCGCTATTAGTGACTTTGGAGTGACTCTTTGTTGCCTGTTGAGGGATAGTTATATGATCCAATTATGTTATTATTGTTGAGAGAACTTGCACTAGTGAACGTATGAACCCTAGGCCTTGTTTCCTAGCATTGCAATACCGTTTATGCTCACTTTTACCACTTGTTACCTTGCTGTGTTTATATTTTCAGATTACATAAACCTATATCTATCATCCATATTGCACTTGTATCACCATCTCTTCACCGAACTAGTGCACCTATACAATTTACCATTGTATTGGGTGTGTTGGGGACACAAGAGACTCTTTGTTATTTGGTTGCAGGGTTGCTTGAGAGAGACCGTCTTCATCCTACGCCTCGCATGGATTGATAAACCTTAGGTCATCCACTTGAGGGAAATTTGCTACTGTCCTACAAACCTCTGCACTTGGAGGCCCAAAAATGTCTACAAGAAGAAGGTTGTGTAGTAGACATCATAGGGTCATATCGATGCCAGACAACTTGCTTGAGTGATCACAGTACTAGTACAATAGACTCCAGTACCTACTACTATGCCCTAGTAGTAGTCTGCTATACTACTAGCATTGGAGGAGTACTATATTTTTTTAAATAGTTACAAACTTCAATGCCCGAGCGTGGAACGACTAAGAACCGCCATCGGTGCTAACTCCAATCCCCAGCAAACATTCGCTGGGAGACATGGCAGTTGCAAATGCCCGCGATGCAGTTACAGTGCGTGTGTAAGGGTGGCGGTTTTGTCAAATACTATGGCTTAAAAACAGGCCACCGTCGGATGGAAATCTGACGGTTATGTGGGATTCACGAGTATTGGGCTCATGGCGAACAATCGCCAGATATCATTACTAAAAAAGGGTTAAAACACCCGGGGCTACAACTTGCATCGACTGACCACTAACAATGATACTGACATAGTTGTAAAATCGTCAAAGAACGTGTCTATGTGGTGTTTGGAATTATATGCAAACTAGCAAGATGCCCGTGAACATCAAGATGCATTTTTCCAAAACACCTGTTGTGATTGACCCATGCATGAGTAATCCCATGTGTAAAAACTAACGATATCTCGAGAATTTCATCGACAAAAATGGTATCTCGAGAATTTCATCGAAAAAATGTTATCTCAAGAAAGATGAGAGATAAGGTGAGGAGGAGTGTGGCGCGGTGATGATTGGTGGTCGGACTTAGCGGAGGCATGGGGATGGACTATGCCGGCATCGGCCACCATGCTAGATTGTTCCAGAGGCTTCCTTTTTTAGTTACTCAACAATGAAGTTGTGGGAGATATGGATGAACGAGAGAGGTGCTGGTATCCTTTTGCAAAATTGCCATAGTTTGCTTTCTATCCGTCAGATATAGATCGGACGGTTTGTACTGCAAGATGGCAGGCACACCATCATCACCAACTCGGTTTTTATAAGAGTAGAGAGTAGAGATAGAGAGTAGTAGTAGAGAGTAGAGACTAGTAAAATAAACAGAGAGAGTACTAGTAAGTACACCATCTACAACTTCGTGTGCTACTCCTGCGCTCCATGCGGTGGGCGCAACGTCCCCTACAGCCACTCCCGTTTCATGGACGGCCTGGTTGATGCCTGCAAGGTGCCCTGCGTCTACAAGAGTTTCGGCTGCGAGAGATACGTCGACCAGCACTAGCTGATGGAGCATAGTTCCAGATGCACACACGCGCCTTGATACTTCTATGAGTGCATGCCGCTCTTTGAGGGCTCTTTGGCGAGCCTCGTGCATGTCGCTCTTTGAGGGCACCGTCCGGCAATCACTACTGGCCCGCGGTGAACATCAAGTATGAGACATGCTACCCGTTCGCCATGCCGGAGTCGCTAGAGGATCACCACCGCCTGCTAGTCGCGGAGGAGGACGACAGTGTCTTCCTCTTGGCCGTGGGCACCAGCAAGGCCCACACAGGCCGCTGCCCCGTCTTTGTAGTGTGTTTCAGGGGAAACACCGCTGACGCTGACACGAGGCCGTTGTACTAGTGCATGCTCACTGTTCCTGCCGCTCTGGCGCACGAGGGCGACCATGGCACCTCTGTCATGCTGAATGGGACTGTGGCGAGCTGCTCCGTTCCCGGCAATGTGGACATGAAAGAGGCCTGGTGTCATTTTCACCCCAAGATGATGCATGGGGACTCCAAGGAGGTTCACCTAGGCATATGCATTACCAAGTTAACTGTTCATCATTATTCTTCGCTCAATCTAAGCCGATGTCTAAGCATGAGGACACTTCTTATTTATATAGTATAGAACCTTCCATGCATGATCTTGCTCTATTATAGTATCACACTTGAATAAAAGTGTATCCATTTATGGTTTAGTGTAGAATCTTCCATGTATGCTTTTCCTCCATTAGAGTTCTCGCTTGCCATTTATGAGATTAAGTGTGAATTTTACTACAGTAATGGCGAAAGACTAATGATGAACCATTTCTTACATCTCCTCTGCCCCCTTCCAAGTCATCCTGATTTACATTCATGGTGGTCTAGAAAAAAGTAAACTAAATTGATACTCGAAAAAATAATTCTTAAAGATCATTTCTTGCAAAGCACAATAAGTGTTATTTCTTCAAAAGTTTTTGATGCGGGTTGAACAATTGAACACTTTTGTTTGCAAAAGATACTCCCTCCATTCCATTGTACAAGGACACAAACTCAAATTACAGGTACTAAGGTAAAATTTAATGACTTCTCTATAAGCCCACTTTTGTTTTCGTTAACCAGGATCATTAATACGCCCGTATGCATGCAAGGCAGGAATGAGAAGGAAGTAGTAGAGTGTCATTATGACTACATGCATGTAATTATTAAACAAGTTGGTAGTATGAGGAAACATCATTAATTTTGGCCTGAATTACTGTTAGTGGCCTTGTATAAGGGAATGGACGGAGTACTTTTTTTTATCTATTTAGCCTACATTTACTGTTCACCTGTGTGCTTGTGAGCTCTAGAGAAGAAATAATATCCGAAGAAACCTATCGATATTTGTTACACATGAGATGACCCCCACATACTCTGTCAAAATAAACAACTCCCCGATCAATGCATTTCACTGTTCCATGTAACGCACGAGCACCTTACTATATATAGTACGACCATAAATTAACTAACAAAATGCTCATGCATGTCACGAAAAATTATATCATTGAAATCTATATTCAAATACGAATCAAACGATATAGCTTTTGTTGACATGCACTAACATTTTGTTAGTTAAATCTTTAGTCAATTGCATGGGGGACTAATAAACCACGATGGAGGTACCGGTACTAGTGTAGAGGGCGGCGCTGCACGGGAGTCTCACACCGCTCGTGGCGGGGCAGTAAAGTCGTCATATCACAAAACCCCACCACTCCCAGTAATAAGTGGCCTGGTAAAATGAACAGACAAGCAACCATCACATCCCTCTTGTCCTTTTTGCATTTCATCTCTCTGTATTTACTTTGTCCAGTTCATCTCGCATACTCGATCCCTAGCCACTACTCCTAGTACTAGTAGTAGTACTACCTCCGTCTAGGTTTATTGGTCCCCTTTGCATTTTGCGCCAAGTTTTGACCTTTGATTTAACTAATAAAATGTTAATGCATGTAACCAAAAATAATATCATTGGAAATTATGTTCGAATACGAATCCAATGATATAATTTTTGGTGACATGCATTATTATTATTTTTGTTAAATCTATGGTCAAAATTGGAATTCCAATTGCACAGCACAACTTCTTAGGCACAAAATTTGGTACAGGGTGTACGAAGCAGTTTGGGAATTTGCATGCCTTCCCGACCAGTGAGATGCTCCATACAAAGTACGATAGAGAAAAAACCACAAAGAGAAGGAAGCTAAAGTAAACAATCAAACGAGCACTTTTGCATTTCTTTTGCATTGAGTGGTTTCACAAGCTTGACTACTGTTGTTTTTCTACTTCTACGAAAACCGCATCATAATGTTAGAACATGCATTTGCACGTGTCTATACATACAAGTAGTGGTACAGTCCGCAAGCATATAGAGAGAGAGACATGTACATACAAATGCGTACGTATACAAAAGGTTTCCGGACGTTTCCTTTTACATACTTAATTAAGGACGCTAGTAATTCCGAACACTCGGGATTTACCATTTCCATCGCAAAACTAATGAGATCTCCATACGACACTAAATTATTCCTAATAAAAGCCACGACGCTCACAGGAGCGCTTGCGGTGAGCCACGAGTGCCCTGGTGTGCAGCCATTTCCCAGCACGGCGACACAACGCCTCTTCCTCAGCCTCGCAACTTGCAAGGTGCTGATTGGCGGCTTGCCGGCGGGCGAGCGTGATCTCACCGGTCTGGTGATCCGGCGCCAACAGGTACTCCTCGCTGAAAGCATGCACCCAGTCCACGTACCGCCAAGTGTAGATGAGGTGCTTGGGCCTGACTGCACTCAAGGCTTTGACACAGTCGTCCTCCGCCACCCTCATGGCCCTCACATGAGCCTTCTGCCAAAGAGCCAATTGCCTGACTCTCTCGGAGGCAACCTAGGCGTGCTAGGCAGCATGCGTCGTGGCGTGCTTCTCTTCCTCAGCCTTCTTCTCCGCCTCTATTTTGGCGTGCTTCGCCGAAAGCAAAGCGTCCCACAAGGCGACCTTTGTTTATTTCCAAAGCTCCTCAAGGCTGGGGGGGCTCGACGGGTGGCGCGACGTTCTCCTTGTAGCGGGGAGCTGACGCGTCCTACGATGTGCGTGTTGGCGAGACTGGAAACGCTGCTGCGTCCACCTCGACGCATCACAGCGAGGAGCGGAATGCCGACGCGTCCACCTCAAAGCCTCGCGGCGAGAAGCGGAACGACGACGCGTCAATCTCAACTGGTGGCAGCGAGGAATGGAACACCGACGTGTCCTCCTAGACTAGTGGCGGCGAGGAACGAAACCACGATGCATGACCCTCCGCGCGGGGCAGCGAGGTGCACCTAGGTCTTGCGAGGGGCGATGCCATGGTGGTCGACGTGAGAAGGAGGGGGAGGAGATAGTGATGAACGTGAGCGTTCTTCCGAATGCCGTGGGAGGTATAGTATTTATAGCGAGCAATGGCACACCTACGTAAGATATGTTGCGTGATTAACGTAACAGCTAGGTGGGCATATTTTTGTTGGAGTAAATTACAGGGAAGGGAAGGGGTGGAAATATTGCTGGTCACAATGGATTGGACGAGTGCGGGGGGAGGAGCGTCATGCATGTAGTTTTTTTTTCACACGGGATGGAGTGGTGGGACTGCCGAAGGGAGAAGGAGAGTCAAGCAGGCAGATTGTTTTCACACATGGAGAGGAAAAGATTTGGAGACGAACGGGCTTCCTGCTGGTATGGGGAATGGTGCATAATAAGTCATCTTACATGCAATGAACTGACCATTGCATGCCGGGCTAGGTATAGTCTCAAGTCATTAAAAACATACACGCCCGACACATGTTCAGATTTCAAGGTGCACTAAATTATTGCATGCGATGATTAAGACTGGCCATAGTGGTGGTATCTTAGCTGGTATCATGCACTCGGGACTAGCAAACATGCTGATGTGGCAAAGAATTAAAGAAGAGGGGGGGTTAGGGTAACATAGGTAGATACCGTATCATGTTAAATGCTATGCTACTTTGTGTCATGCATGGCACTATAAAGGTAGTATCATACACTAGTATCATGCACATGATACTAGTATATGATACTTTCCACTATGAGTAGCCTAAAGATAATATTGACTAATGCATGTAAAAGTTCTTTGTCATTTAATGTTCATGCATGCATGCAATGCTATAATGCATTGGTAAACACTTTTTTGTGAAGAACGACAACATTAATTGAGTATTTTGCAGACTACAAAAACTATTCCACCACCTCTATCTTGGTAAGAGTAGGTGAAAGTTTTGAATCGAGCCCTTTAAACTAGAAGGGAGGTAGTAGTACTCTTATGGATAACTTTGTTGTGATGACTATGTAGGACATGGCACGCACCTGGACGGAGGAACTAGTCTGCATTGTGCATATAAGTTTTGTGTGAAGTCAATGTACCTCTACTTTGACCAAACTTATAGAAAAATGTATCAACATTTACAATGTCAAATCAATATTTTTATACTCATTATGAAATGTAATTTCATAAAATATATATTTGTTATTGTAGATATTGATATTCTTAATATAAATTTGGTCGAACTTTGCAAACTTTGACTTGACACAAATCTTACGCGGATAAAAAGGACCAGAGGGAGTATCATGCATCCGGAGTAGGCAAAACAAATTGCTCATTTATAGCCATCCGAAGTCTCAAAGAGCATGACCACGCGAGGGAGGCAAAGGTCGCTAGAGGCGCGACAATTGACAGAATTAAGTGAAAGTTACATGCACGCGTCGGCATGGCGTGCAAACACGCAGAAGCTATACCGTCAGGCCTACGATGTGGGTCTAGTAGACATGACATCTAGTGGGTCCCGCATAGTACTCGAGAACTCTTTGGGGGCATGCAGCCGTTTATCCACCGGCAAGCCACCACCCTACGCCATTCGCACGCCCTCTTGTCCCCGTCTTCTACCTTACAACAGTTCGCTCCCAGTCATCTAGTCCTTCCACATTACACCAGTTCCACTTCTCCTAACATGCCTCCAAAATCCATGGCCTCCCAAATCTCCATGATCGACGGTGCATACTGATACGTCTCCGACGTATCTATAATTCATGAAGTATTCATACCATGTTTACAACAATTTTATATGGTTTTGGTATGATTTTATTAGAACTAACCCGGCCTAATGTTGTTTTCAGCAGAACTACCATGGTGTCGTTTTTTGTGCAGAAATAAAAGTTCTCACAATGGGCTGAAAACTTACGGTGATTCTTATGGACCAAAAGAAGCCCCCGAAGCACAAGAGTTGGACCAGAAGCTTCACGAGAAAGTGGCAAGGGTGGAGGGCACGCCCACTGGCTTACCGCTGCCTCGTGGACCCCCCTTGACTTGTTTCCGACGCCAAAAATTCCTATAAATGTAGAAATCCCTGAAAAGAAACCTAGATCAGGAGTTCCACCGCCGCAAGCCTCTAGATTCATGAAAACCCAATCTAAGCCCGTTCCAGCACCCTGCCGAAGGGGGGAATACCAGAGGCCATCTTCATCATCCTGGCGGGCACCATGACGAGGAGGGACTAGTCCACCCTCGGGGCTGAGGGTATGTACCAGTAGTTATGTGTTTGATCTCTCTCTCTCTCTCGTGTTCTTTATTTGGCACGATCTTGATGTACCGCGAGCTTTGTTACTATAGTTGGATCTTATGGTGTTCTTCCCTCTCTACCTTGTGATGAATTGAATCTTTTCCTTTGAGGTTTTGTTATGTCGGATTGAATCTTTGGATGTGAGAGCACTTGATGTATGTCTTGCGATGGGATATCCGTGGTGACAATGGGATGTTCTATTGATCCACTTGATGTATGTTTTGGTTATCAACTTGTGGATTCCTGTGGTGACATTGGGGTAATCTATGCATATGGGTTGGTACACGTTTTCATATTCCTTTCTCCGATAGAAATCTTGGGATACTCTCGAAGTTCTTTGTGTTGGATTGAATCTTATGAATCTGAGATTGTGTGATGCATATCGTACAATTGATCCACACATACTTGTGGTGACATTGGAGTATCTAGGTGACATTAGGGTTTGATTGATGTGTGTCATGTGGTGTTATTTTAGTATGAACTCTAGGGTTGTTTGTGACACTTATAGGAATAGCCCAATAGATCGATCAAAAAGAATAACTTTGAGGTGGTTTCGTACCCTACAAACAATTTGATCTTATGTTCTCCGCGATAGGAACTTTGGAGTGATTCTTCGTTGCACGTTGAGGGATTGTTATATGATCCAATTATGTTGTCATTGTTGAGAGAACTTGCACTAGTGAAAGTATGAACCCTAGGCCTTGTTTCCAAGCATTGCAATACCTTTTCGCTCACTTTTATTACTAGTTACCTCGCTGTTTTTGTTTAGTTAGATTATAAAATTATATTTCTACCATCCATATTACACTTGTATCACGATCTCTTCGTCGAACTAGTCCACCTATACAATTTAGCATTGTACTGGGTGTGTTGGGGACACAAGAGACTCTTTGTTATTTGGTTGCAGGGTTGCTTGAGAGAGACCATCTTCATCCTATGCCTCCCACGGATTGATAAACCTTAGGTCATCCACTTGAGGGAAAATTGCTACTGTCCTACAAAACTCTGCGCTTGGAGGCCCAACACGAGTCTACAAGAAGAAAGGTTGCGTAGTAGACATCAAGTACAAGGTTAGAACCATCACCGGCGATGAGTTCATCATCAGCTACACCGGTACATCCACGACGTTGGAAGCATGCCTTGGTCGCTTCCTACACATGTTCGAAAGTTCAAAGGATGAGTGGGTTGTTGGGCTATATGTTGGGTACACCTTAGTCCTGGAAAAGGAGAAGCTTCTAAAGGAGGCAGAGATGAAGAAGCCCGCCGTGATCCAGGTTTGCGTACACAACGTGTTCTTGGTCTACCACATATGCCATGCCGACTTTAGGTGCCAGGATTCTGAGGTCTTCCTCAAGGACAAAAGAGTGAAATTCGTCACTGTAGACTTTACGAACGACAGGAGAGTCCTGAGTCGGATAGGCCTCGTTGTAGGCCAGCCCTTCAATCTCTAGAAGGAAAGCCTAGTGTCCTCCTCTCAGCCTTCAATGCTGACCCTGGCAGCAGCCATGATTGATCCTTCGTACGATGAACTGAAGAAACCTCACCCCAAGTTTCATCATGCATGGGAGTCAAAGACACCAGATGAAGATCACATCGTGTACGCAACAACGGATGCCTACCTTTGTTTAAATGTCTACAAGGTTGGATGAAGAAGCAGAGCCCAGTGTCCGTCTCAAGCAAAGAAGTGTCGGCGAAGAGGAAAAGGAAGAGGGATGAGGACGAATTCGAGGATGTGTACGAGGACTCTGAGTAAGGTGGTAGTGACGTTGCTCATGTTGGTTCTACTGCGGTGTCAAGCAAACTAGTTGCTTAGTTTTATATCAGGGGTGTGTTGTGCTGAACCCCCAGCAGAACTATGCTTGTATGTTCTTTCTTGTTGTTTGAACTCTTTAGTACGTACTAGTATGTCTTACTACTGTTCTTCTTCTTGTTGGTACTACTACTCGTTTCTTCGCGTTCCTACTGTACTTAATACGTACTAGTAGTATAATTTGGGTCAGTTGATTTGTGAAAGAATAAGTTCGCCGGAGCGAAGGAAGAAGACGACAGAGAAGCTACCCCGGTATATATATTAGGGTCGCAGGGTGCCCATGATATCTTATGAGTGTTGGGTGTGGAATGCAGTTTGCCAGAAAAAAATGGATCGTACCCGGGGTTAAATGAATGGTGGGGTGGGGTGGAGCATGTCGGTGGAAGGCGGTTCAGGGGAGGGCCGAGCGGCGGTGGCAGGCGATTAGGTTTGTGGCGGGCTGGCGGCTCGAAGGTTGAGAGAGAAGATGAACAGTGCATCAATTTTGGAGGATGAAGAAGCCCTTCTAGCTGTCTATGTTGCATCCAACGGCTCACAAGAGCCATCTGGCCCAAATTGTTCCTTCAGATTGCATGATCCACGTGGCATTGAAGGTCTCGAAGGTAGATTCCATGTCCGCACCCGGTTTTGCGGGCTTGGCGCGGGCGCGACCGACTTCCGCCATGACAGCCACCATGCGAACCTCCTCCGCGCGGGCGGAGACGACAATGACACGCTAGCTCCTCCTCATCGGCGTGCTGGAGCACGTGCTCCTCCTCCTCCTCTTCGTACGCGGCAGGCATAGACGCGACTCGACCTGCTCGCGTGCTTGGCAGCGCAGCGTCATCGCGAGGAGTGACCGCACATGACGTGAGCGGGCGAGGGGTTGAGATCCTCTGCAGTACCGTACGGTGCTGTAGTGCGGGTGACATGTGGGGCCAGGTCCCACATAGCAGCGATGGTACTGCACCATACAGTACTGCAGCGACTATACACATGCGCAACAGCGGCGGCAACATATTGATGAGTGCGCTTATGGGAGCTTGGTTATAGGGTTAGTCAAACTTAAAATAACACCATACTAGTACACGTAATCATGTGCAAGCACGTGCATCGTGGCTGTGCTTATACACCACATTAGTTAGCACAACATCGATATGGAATCATGTGTAAGCGCATGCACCGCAGCCGCGCGGTTGATCGAAAGGTGCATCACGTGTCGCACTGGAAGGAAATCGTCCGAACCTTTTTGTGTGTGTGAAAACAATCCCCAAATATTACTCTACTTTTTTGCTGGAAAAGTTCTTCACGCTTTTCCATATATTTGTATTTAGCTTCAGTTCATGATTATTTTGGATTTGGACGTTTTAGGTGCCCCTACAAAAAATTAATAGAGATTATGTGTGTGTAACAGAGAGAGAACGCGTGTATGTGCCTATATATGTGTTGTGCCGGAAGGGCAATGTGGAGATGGTGTGCATGTGATAGTCACAGAGAAGTGTGAATGGGCAAATGATCATGTATGAGTGAGACATAGAGATATGCTGAGATGTTGTGTATACATAAGAGAGCGGTCTTCTATTTTCTATTTTGTGTGTGTGTGTGTATGACAGAGAAGAGCATCCATAACCCAACAACCATCTCTCTCGATTCGACCGTCCCTCGCACAATCGCATGTAACATATGCATCAACGCACACATTTTGACACCCTCACCTAGCCCCTGCCTGCCTCAAGGCCCCTACATCACTCTCTATCTTGCACACACAATCTCTTCGTGAAAACCATATTTGGCATGCATGTGCCTCTCCGTCACATACACACCATGTACCAAGCACACACATTTATCTCTTGCTATATCTCTTTGCCTCGCAAACACACTCCCCATAGTCCTCTCTTTGTATCTAGCACACGAACTCTCTATATTGCTTAAACATTGATGCGCATGATGTATTTTTCTTGCACCATTAGCCTCTCTCGCATGCTCACTATGCACACACATTCTCTCCACACGTTTGATTTCTCTCAATATTTGACACACACAGCCCCCCCAGCACACTATCCATCCCCATCGAAGGTTATATAGCCACCACTTTCTCTTGTGCTTATCTGCACCCCACATGCACACCACCTTGATCTTCAAGGAGGGCATCGGGAAGAACGAAGACAACGACCAGACCGCACTACAGACTGCAGGGTGATTTGGAAGTAGGATGATGTGATGACGGCTGAGTAAATCCTTCTCCCCTCTCTCTCCCTCTCCCTCCCTCCCGCACAAAATTATCAATCCCTCGGCCCACAAGATTCCCCTCTAGTCCACGTTCTTTTGAGCTTTGTCATCAAACCATTTGTCTCTTCTGCTTCCACATGTACAAAATCTCGATGGACACGCATCTCACTTCTTATATTACATGTCTCCATCTTTCTCACAGACCTAACTATATATATATTATATCCCTCTCTCGCACACTTCCTCTCTCTCTCTCTCTCTCTCTCTCTCTCTCTCTCTCGGTTTCTCTCCTACTCTCTCACCCACATATATACAATCTTTCCCGTCCTCTGTCTCTTTCTTCCACTAGGTGTATATCTTGTGTGTTGAGCGCACGCATCTCTCTCCCGCCGTTGCTCCATCTTGACAAACTCTCTATGTTTAATTAACACACTGGGATGTGTACTGGAAATTGCTTTAGACTGGATCATGTAGAGTTATGGTTGGTTTTGTTGCATCCAACAAATTAATAACTATGAAATGCATTTATATTTTCATTTGAGTTGTATTATGTGAGTTTGAGCATATTGTGAAGTACTATAGACCTGGTATTCATCTTGGAATTCAACAATGATTCTAAATATTGAATTGTATAAACCATTACATTCGAAGTCAGTAGCTTACTATATTTATTTCACAATTACAACAAATAATTAATGCCATTACAAACTAAAAAACAGATGTGTACTCCCTCCGTTTTTATTTAAGTCCGCATATTAGCATTGGTCAAAGTCAAGTTTTGTAAACTCTGACAAAGTTTATAAAAAAAATATTAACATATACAATAACAAATCAATACCATTAGATTCATTATTGAATGTACTTTCACATCATACAGATTTGTTATGGTAAATGTTTATATTTTTTCTATAAACTTGGTAAAACTATAGGAAGTCTGGCTTTAGTCAAACCTAATATGCAAAGTAAATAAAAATGGAGGGATTACAGTACTCCTAGCTGCTCAGCCCAATCACCCAACACGCCAGATGGGGAGTAGGAGTAGTACAATGTTACAAATTTTCAGGTTGGCGGCAAAATCTCCCGCTTCCATCGAGATCTCCCGCGACTCAGATTCGACCAATGCAAAGTTACCATCATAACCTTGGCAAATAGGACGACAGATCCTAGTTGGTCGGGGGCTGTCTTGGTAACTTCACGTTCACCCCATCCATCCAAGCCCACCCTAGCACCCAGAGTACTCCTCATTACTCCCCATTTTCTATCCCCACCGAAAAATAGACTTCTCCACGGCACCACAACACCTTCGTGCCCCTTCCCTTCTTCATCGGTGCACTCATCCACCGCAGTGCATCTGCCTCATCAGCGACATCGTACGCCGCACTGGAGCCGGTCCGCCATCGCCATCGTACATGGAGCCGCTTTCCCGGTGTCGTCTTCCACGGTCTCGGATCTGCTTCCCGGAGCCGGCGCCAAGCACAACAGCACCACCATCATTGATAATGAACTAACTCCCATTGCCGACCATGATGCACCGACACCGACGCGACCTTCGTACTCCTCCTCAATTGGTAATGTGTATATTGATTCTCTTAGCAGTACATGTGCAGTTCCGATTATGTTCATACCTAGCCTTCAAATTTCCTGGCTGCTATTGCTCCGGTAAAAGTAAATGGTTATAGCTTGCATTGTCAAACAGAATATCATCGTGTAATTGTGCGCCGCTCCTGTATTGCGTTGTGCTTGTGTAGGTTCTTCATATGTAACCAGTAGTGTCGCAAATGATGGAAAGTTTTTTAGAATAGCAGGGAGGTGACCCCCCCCCCTATTCTATTCACTCAAAATGAAACCAGAACATAGTTCTAGCAAAGTTGAAGAGCCACATAGTAGGATATTAAAAATCACTCGTGCTAACATGGCACATGAGTGTATTAATGTTGCCCACAAGATGTGTGAGTATTACTATATTTTTCTTGCCATGTTGAGATTTTAAAACTACGAATGTGAACATGCAGAGGAGCAATGAAGACCAAATACGGGATGTTGGGGACATCTTCATGGAACATTGCAAGTTAAATAGGAGATGCACCGAACCTGTTAAACGAGCTTTGGTAAGTAGTAACAACCTTTCAATTACTTTGACATTGAGAACCTGACTAGCAATGGTGGATGTTTTGTGTGTGCTTGATGGTTTCGTAAATGAAATCGGAGGGAGCCGCCTCTTTTGATCGTTTTTTAAACTTTGACATGGTGTGTGGCTAGGCTGGGGCATCCGGCTTAAGATGTTAGGGTTTGGTGCGATGTCCGTTTGGTATTAGGCTCGGACATTCGGCACACCTTCATCAATGGGATAGGAGTACCAACATGTGTTTCCTAGATGGTGGCTTCAGGATGACTATTGTATTACTTTATATGGCCTTTGTGAATAATTAATAAGATGGTTGCATGCATCGTCTAGATGCAGAGGTCGGGGGTCTACCCTCATTTAAAAAAGCAGTAGTGAATACAGGACCAGGCCAGGGCCCCGAGCCCAAAACAGCGTCAAACCATGTTGTCTGCTTGGCTAGGGTTCTTGCCATGCAATCCAGTAGTGTGGTAGATTATTAAACAATAATAGGCGAGACAAAAAATTTCCTGTACACTTGATTAGGCTCTCAATCATTTGTAGGATCTCAATTTACTCACTGGACCCACCATGTGTGAGGATGAATCTTTTGTAATTTGGTGTTGAAGCTAGTCAGTCAAACACGCCTATAGACGCCCTGGAGATCATCTGGTTGCCGGTTGTTTTGCTGCAGCAAACCATGGCTTAGTGCACCCCTCTGCTGGTTTTTCTGTTTCTCTTAGCCATGTGTTCTTCGATGTATATGTCGTAGTTTCTATAAGCTGGCTCTGCTTGATATGTAATAAGCATAGTCTTAATTGTCCTAATGATTTCCTTTTTAGCTTGATGTAGAAAGTGGGTGTTCTCACCTTGCAGTCTATTTTTATATTTATCCTTTTGAATTCACTTATCCCGGTCCTGTTTATCAGGCTTCTACTTAATGGATCTAAGGACGCTACAAAAAAGACACATCCATGACATTTTGGGCCGGACTAATTTTTTTTCCTGTCATGCTTATGACACTTCTATGACGATAATTGTGACAAAATCCGGTATCATCATAGATGTGGTGGGCTCCTACTTCTATGACAAAAAATCATGACAGAAAATGGGTTTTTTGTCCTGGGCAGGCTGGAGACGCAGATGCATGACATTCTTTGGGCCGTCCATGACGGAAAAAATCATGGTAGAAGCGAGGGCGAGGAAAATATCGGGGAGTTCCCGGTTACAGTGGGTGGTCGAGGCCGAGCGCTGCACGAAGGTTTGTGTGTTTCTTTCGTACACGTACGCACCTGTGTGCGAGGCGTTGGGCTCTCACTGAACCCGAGCGAGGCGTTCGCTTACTGAACCCGAGCGATTGCACTAGCTACGTTACAACCCGAGCGATCGACCCCTTGGCTGCTAACTAAACCTGATCGATGGATTCCCTCGCTACTACTGCTAACTGAAGCCGATCGAACCTGCTGCCTCTTGATGAACAGTGAACGTTGTTGGGGGTTGGATGAACAGTTCCCAGTGGGGGTTGGATGAACAGGACCCCATGGTAGGAGAGGTCGTTGCCATTGGATGAACAGGACCCCAGTCGAGCCGGTTGGGGTGGATGAACAAGACCTCGTGGAGGGCTGGTTGAATAGTAGTCGGTGGAGGCTAGATGAACAGGACCCTGTGGAGGGCTGGTTGAACAGTAGCCGGTAGAGGCTGGATGAACAGGAGCCCATGGATGAACAATAGCTGGTGGAGGCAGGAGGGAGACACGTGGATGAACAGTCGCAGGTGGAGGCTGGAGGAGGTCGACGGAGAATGAATAGTAGCCCGTGGAGGCTGGAGCGAGGCAGTAGACGGTGGATGAACAGTAGCCCGTCGAGTCCCATTTTGCGGTACGCCACACCCCTCCCGATGAACAGGACCCCCGTTGCAACCGTAGGAGGTCAAAGAGAAGTCTGTTTCCTCCATTTTGCGGTAAGCCACACTCCTTGCGATGAACAGGAGGACCTTGTTTCGACCGTAGGAATTCGAAGAGAAGTCTGTTTCCTCCATTTTGCGGTACGCTAGATCCATCCCGATGAACAGGATCCTGTTTCGACTGTAGGCGGTCGAACAGAAGGCCGTTTCCTTTGTTCTGCGGTGCGCCAGGCCTGTTCCAGCTGTTCCGTCCAAGACGGTTGGCTCTCGATGAACATGACGCATTTCGTTGCCTCCCGATGAACACGATGCAATTTCTACATTCCGACCCAGCCGGTTTGCTGCCGATGAACAGGATGCCGTTGCTGCCCTCCCCTGCCTCTCCATGTACACGAGCCCTGGCCGTACGTATGCGCGAGTAGGCGTTTGAGACCCCGCCCGTATGTACGTGTACACGATATAGACGGGACTGCCTAAACAATTCCACTCCTTACTGAGCCACGGTTCATCATGGCAGAAAGACCGATGGACCAGTATGTACGTACACATTTGCGACCAGAATGACAACGCTACTTACGCTTCGACCGGGTGGGTTCCGGCTGTCAGGGAGGATAAGGCGGCACTTCCTTACATGCGAAGATGTAGCTGGTGGGTCCAAGCTGACAGGGAGAGGATTCTTTTTTTGCGTGTAATAAGGAGGCACTTCCTCCCGTGTGAAGATGTAGCTGGTAGGTCCATCTGTTAGCCTCACCGCATACAATCCTCTTCTGATGGTTGTCGTTCATTTACCAAGTTGAGCACACAACACGGAAAGCACTAGGCGGTGGACGACGGTGAGGCAGGGAACAACGCGGAGCCTGGGAACACACGGAGGGTAGTACGAGGGTTGACGGGTTCACTTGCGGTGTGAGGCTGTCGTCGCCGCAGAATAACAGGGGATGTGGGTGAGTAGAGGGATGGCTTGGCCAATGGTGGGAGTAGTAGGGGGCGGTGAGGCCTCCGCGGCAGCACAGCCGGCCACAGGAGGCAGGAGCACGCGGTGGTTTGGATGGCTGGAGCTAGAAAATCAGAGGTTGGAGAAGCAGGACGACCGCTGGATGTTAACAATCCAACGGTCACTGGTGATAGAGTCGTTTGTTGACTAAGTTGACAAAGCCTTGCGTATGCGTCAACTTAGTAGGGCCACAAGTCAGCCTCCAAATCTGGTGGGCCCCAAATATCATGGGGAGCACTCATTATTTTTCGCTTAATGAGGAGGCACTTCCTTCCGTGCCAAGATATAGCTGGTGGGTCCCAGCTATCATTGGGAGGATTCATTCTTTTTGGCGTAATAAGGAGGTACTTGCTTGTGTGTGGCCATGGACCATGTGGGTCCCAACTGTCAGCCTCTCCATGTACATCCCTCTTCCGATGTTGACGTTTGTTGACAATGTTGACCACGCTGTGCTGAGAACACCAGCGCGATGGACGACGACGAGACCCAGGAAGGGAATGACCCGGAGGCGGCGAAGCCACATCAGTGGAGGGATGTGGGTGAGTAGAGGGATGGCCTAGCCAGCGGTGTGAGTAATAGGGGGCGGTGAGGCTTGCGCGGCAGCACAGCCGGCCACGGGAGGCGGGAGCAGGCGGCCCGGCAGGCGCTGGATTTGGCGGCTGGAGCAAGAAGATCAGAGATTGAAGAGCACGACGGTCGTTGGATTGACATCCAACGGTTACGTCTGCTAGAATCGTTTGTTGAGTATATAATAAGTAAAAAGTCTTGCATACACGTCAACTTAATAGGCCCACAAGTCAGACTATTCCCTTTTTTTTAATAATTTATAGCCCATTGCAACTTCCTATGCAATTTATTGTAGTCCATTTTTTTGTTGGCCAAGGCCAGGGTTAAAAATTTAAACGAAATTTCACATATTTCGGTGGGGTCCAAACTATTTTTAATACCGAAATGTTGAGCCAGATTTAAAGTACTTTGAAGATATATTTAAATTAGGTTAAAGCCCAGTGAAATTGGAATCTCAAATGTGAAAAAATTCAGAAATTATAAAGTAATTGCCAATTTGTCATCTGTTCTTTATATTTACAACCCATTTCATATTACTTTCAAGATTTGCAGGCATCTTGAAAGAGTTGCAGCCCATCAGGGCGTAGAAAAATAAGTAGGCCTGGATTGGGTATTCTTCAGGAAAAAAATTGGGCTCATTTTCACAAAGAAAAAATAGTTGGGCTGGTCATGTGGTGAACGTATAATATAAGCCTGGGCTAGACGGGCCACAACCCAGTTGAAACCCTGCTCCATCTCAACAATAACAACAAAAAAACTGCTTGAGCAGCTACCATCTCAACAATAGCTGGGTTGGTCATGTTGTTGTCTTGTTTATTGACTATATACACTGACAATGTCGTGGGTCCCAGATGTCAGGAAACCACTAGGAGGAAGCATTTTATTTTTCTATACGCTAACAATGGAGTATATATAGCAAAAAAATGAGGAACTTCCTTGTGTACGACCATGGACATGGTGGGCCCCTACTGTCATCCTCTCCACGTACAGTGCTCTCCCGATTCCTCTTGTTTGTTGACCATGTTGACAACGTGAGAGGGCAGCGCCATGGCGAGCGCACCAAAGCGCGCGGAGGATGACGACGAGGCCTCGGACGTCGGTGTTAAAGATTTAGGAGACGGTGGGGCGGAGATACGTGCGCTGAGGCGCAACCAACCGTGAGAGGCGGAAGGAGGCGGCCCCTCTGGCGCTTGTTTGGTTTTGGCGGCTGGAGGAAGACAGGACTGAAGAAACACGAAAGAATGTAAAAGCAGCAGGAGTACTTAACAACCTTAACTGAAACCAGCAGGGGCACTTAACAACCTTAGCTGAAAGCAGTATGAGTGCTTATACAGGTTCAACCATACAAAGCATGCCTCAAATAGTGCTACTTTGCCTACAGTTAGCCAAGGGTGAGGCCACCAAGCCCCAAGACAAGGCCCAGGCGCCTCCCCGCACATCCACAACCTTCTAAAAGCGGCTTCATCTCACAATGTGATCCATAAACAGGATATTCGCTTTAGAGCCATGGAAAAGCATGAGCATAACCTTCTGTCCTATTCTCTAAGATGGACGGGCCTTCATTATTTGAGACCACCCATGAATAAGTATCTTTTCACCTCAAAGGGGAATGGAGTAGGTCTTCATAAACATCATGTTGTGACCAAGCGCAAGTCTGACCCGACCAGGTCAGGCATCTGTATAGGAACAATAGAACTAACAGTTTCTGTTTCAAGAAGATCATAGTTATAAAACTGTGTATAAGCAAGAGTTTATGAACAACATATATAACAGAAAACAGCTCGTACCATAAGTTTCTCGACACAGTTGGACCTGTTCAACGTGTGCAGCAGTGGCACACATATCCCACGTGGCCTTCCACCATTGAAACGCCCCACAAGGACCTCAAGACTATCAATAAACTGTAGGAACTTGTGGATGTCATCCCAGTCAACTTTGGTGCCATCAGTAACAGTCGAGTTCTTATAGAATAACAAACGAGTAGCATGCTTAACTTTGAAATAAATCTACACGTGCCACCAATCATAAGAAATATTAGTTAGAAGTAGCATCTTTGTGAGAGAAGGAAATCACAAATCGTTTCTACTTCTAAAGTTAAATTGTGATTAGTTAGACAGAATAGGTGGATTAAGAAGTAATCGAGGCAACAAGCAAGAACCAGATACAAAAATAACATGGATGAACTACTGGAACGACGTCGGGGTGGAAGATCATAGTGAAGATGAGACCAGGTTCTACTATTTCAATCAACATTCGTGCGCCAACTTACAGTCCGTAACACTTGAGAAAGTTTATCCAAGTTCGGCCATAAAAAAAGCAATGATCTTCTTGGTTCATGAACCCAACTCGGAACTTATATCCATGGCTTGTCTTCAATGTGACCATTAAACTGGTGTATTCAGCTATGGCAAGGCCGACCATCTTGAGTACATGTGTTCTGGCAGAGCAAGGAATGCACTGCAGGAAAAATAATATGAGAACACAATGTATTCGCTATCCAAATCTAGAAATAATTTCCTCCACGTCAGTGTTGACCATGGTACTAGTACCTTTTATCCAAATATAGCAATCCAAATTTCCAAATTAGTCAACAGCATGTTCAAAAACTCCCACCGTCCCGGATAGAAAGAGGATTCTAGGAACATATATATTGTGCGTGTTTTAAAATCATGTGTTTTAGGATGAGAAGGAACAAGTGTGGCGTCTCACCGAGGGCGCAGAAACCTGTAGGGTCCTCGCACTTTGGGCACTGCAAATGAAACACACTAGATTCAGTAGGAAGAAAAATGCATCAACGGCGGTGGTTGCCATCCTAGGATTACCCGTGACCAAGGGACTTGGATTTATCGGGGATGGATGAAGAATTCATACCTGGTTCTCCATGAGAAAACCCTATGCAATCACCGAGAGGGGATTTTCTCTGAACAAGCAGACGAGGGAGAAGGGGATTCAGTCCCAGTGAAATATTGTTGCTTCGTCCATCCAGCTTACTATTAAAGCTCGAAAGGTGGGGGGTTTTGTGATTTGACGGCTCATTGGGCATTACTGCGACACTACGACCGGGGTGAGTCTACTGTGCAGTTGTGCACTCTAATTTTGTGCATGGCACATGGACCCCATTGTTGGATGCCCCACATATCAGCAAAAGGAAGTAGAAAGGTAGAAGTAACTAGTTACACATAAATATATTTTTCATAGAGAGATACTCCCTCTATAAAGAAATATAAAAATCTTTTATATCACAACTTTATACATAAGAAAAATCAAGGGGAATATATATAACATAATATGGGGGTTCGGCTGAGAATATAATACTCACACAGGCTCACGGTTCTGGACTTTGGGCCACATGCCGATGGGCCTGCATACTTGGGGGGCCATGTGTTCTAACTCAGCGCATTTCGTATTGCAAGCGATCGGTACGACGCTGGTTATAGATGCTGTCGCAAGGCGAATACCGAAAATTGAATAAAGCACGACAGCTGTTAGAATGAAATCGAACGACAGTTCCTAACCAGTAATCGAAGTTGCAATTCCATCAATGATATCCTACATGATAAATAATACCGTCGTACTACTTATAGACATAGGACACTTGTTTCACCATGCCATATTATTACATCAAAAACTCTCAGAGGATAGATCAGTCCGGCAGTTGCGTGCTGCTACTGAAGAATTTCAAAGTTCATTTGGACCAACTCTCCTTACCGAGAAAGTTCGATTTTGACATCATCCCCTACCACAATATTTGATTTAGATTTGAACCTTGACCATCCTTTAGCATCAATCATCATGCGACCATCCTTTGTACTTACGGTATATTGAGCAGGTTCATTCACATCAAGGTTGCGCATGGTAAGAGAAACTTGGCCACGGTCGCCTGGATTGTTGAACGACTCCCTCGTTGCTCTAGGAATTCTCTATTTGCAAACAAGAAGACATACACAAATAGTTAGATCAACACAGTGAATCTTGTGAAACAACATGGAAAGAAAAAAGAATGAAGCACTTGGGCGGCCAATGCTTACCAAGAAGGTGGAGATGTCAGTTTTTGTAAGGACTTTGGTATATGCAGTGCGAACTGCAGCCCAGTCTGTTGCCAGTGCAACTGCTGGTTCCGTTGCCGCTGCACGGGCCAGAGCAGATGCAAGTGCAACTTCAAGTGTTGGTGCAGGTGCCGAAGCCGTTGCTGGTGCCCGTGCCGGTACGACTGGTAGTGCCGCTATTGCTGTCGGAGATGGTGCTCCTTGTGGAGCTGGTGCCGGTGTCGAAGCAGGTGCCCGTGTCGATGCCTGATCCTTCGGTAGATCAGCCTGATCCGCTGACGCGGTCGGTGCCCAATCCTTAGGTGGATCAGACTGAGCTGTTGCCACTCTCAGTTCTAGAGCAAGTGCCGTCAGAGAAGGTGTCGGTGCTCGATCCGTTGCTGAAGGTGGTACCGATGTGCGAGACAGCAGGGATCATCGCTGGTCTGCTATGATAAGCTTTCTAACTTGACTAGGCTCCGTGACCTTGATCTAGTCTTTTTTTTTCATTTCCTTTAAACATGAGAAGGACTAATTGTGGCGTGTTTGTTAAACAAAACATCAGTTCATCATAGGGCTTCAAATTGTACTCAGACAACAGACTGATCCAATAGTGTCCAGTAATATAAGTGATGGACATTGCCTTCGTTACTGACACGACATAAGAAGTGAAACCTGCAAAAATAACCATCATAGAGAAAACCAAATGGTTTATTCTGTGACGCATGTCACATGGCAAAACCTGCATCGTAAAATTGCAGCAAAAGTAATAAAACAAGGTATTAAATCAATAAGATTTAGGCAGTAAATCGATAAGATTTACTTGATGTGAGATGAGTGAATCCTTACTAGGAAATCACTATGTTCAAGTTCTAAATAGAAGAATGATCGTCCAATTACGCGTGGCATGCAGGGCCCCTGCTTACTCCCACAAGCAGGACAGTCCAAAGGTCGTGAAAAATTGTATGGACCAACCATCCATGGTACTGGAAATCCTGGTGGGTGCGATAAACCCTGCAATGCATATAGATATTGGAGTGTAACCTTAATTGATAAACTATCCTCACAAAAAGATGATCTGGATACTTCAAAATATACAGACTGAATTGAGTGGACAGACATTAACATAGACTGTTCTCAGGTCTCACCACACAACAAAAGCGACAGTACTAAACAATACAGGGTTCACACACACAAATCAAGTACTAAACAGTAGTACTTACTACAGGCAAGCAAAGTTGCACTAACTAAACTCTGTAGACTATTTCTTGCCGCCGACCTACCGGATGTACCCCGCATAACTGACTAGGCCATGGACTTCGTGAGAGATGTCTACTAACACCATCACCATCTCGTCAACCTTGGAGAACCTAACAGAGTGGTCTTTCCACTCATAAACATGACGATGAAGACAGTCCGCATCAAATTTGTCGGGAAGCTTTACAAGAACCACACCCTTCATAATCGAAGGCACATCCAGGAAATTTTTGTGGTGAAGTACATGAAGGAAATATGCCCTAGAGGCAATTATAAAGTTGTTATTTATATTTCCTTATATCACGGTAAATTTTTATTATTCATGCTAGAATTGTATTAATCGGAAACTTAGTACATGTGGGAATACATAGACAAAACAGAGTGTCCCTAGTATGCCTCTACTTGACTAGCTCGTTAATCAAAGATGGTTAAGTTTCTTGACCATAGACATGTGTTGTCATTTGATGAACAGGATCACATTAATAGAGAATGATGTGATGGACAAGACCCATCCGTTAGCTTAGCATAATGATCGTTTAGTTTTATTGCTATTGCTTTCTTCATGACTTGTACATATTCCTCTGACTATGAGATTATGCAACTCCCGAATACCGGAGGAACACCTTGTGTGCTATCAAACGTCACAACGTAACTGGGTGATTATAAAGATGCTCTACAGGTGTCTCCGAAGGTGTTTGTTGGGTTGGCATAGATCAAGATTAGGATTTGTCACTCCGAGTATCGGAGAGGTATCTATGGGCCCTCTCGGTAATGCACATCACTAAAAGCCTTGCAAGCAATGTGACTAATGAGTTAGTTGCGCGATGATGTATTACAGAACGAGTAAAGAGACTTGCCGGTAACGAGATTGAACTTGGTATGATGATACCAACGATCGAATCTCAGGCAAGTAACAAACGATGACAAAGGGCATGACATATGTTGTTATGCGGTTTGACCGATAGAGATCTTCGTAGAATATATAGGAACCAATATGAGCATCCAGGTTCCACTATTGGTTATTGATCGGACATGTGTATCGGTCATGTCTACATAGTTCTCGAACCCATAGGGTCCGCACGCTTAACGTTCGATGACGATTTGTATTATGAGTTGTGTGTTTTGGTGATCGAAGTTTGTTCGGAGTCCCGGATGAGATCACGGACATGACGAGGAGTCTCTAAATGGTCTAGAGGTAAAGATTGATATATTGGAAGGTTATATACGGACACTGGAATGGTTCCGAAGAGATTCGGGGATTTTTCGGAGTACCGGGAGGCTAAGGCTAATATACTCTCTTCAAAGGTAGCATTGATGTTCATAAAGTAGTTGAAAGTAATCTATAAGAAATCAGTGTCAACCTCTCGCATGTTTTGCTCAAAATAAGAATTTAGAACCGTCATTTGACACACAAAAATCACACGCAAGATCACCCAGAAAGTTGCACTACTTGTACTAGTACTGCGTGTTAGATGAAAAAACACAATCAAGATCAAGAAAAAGTTCGTCAAGAAGAGATATTACTTGGACTTGCTTAATGAGGGATCCCGGAGAGGGGGTCTTGGACAAGGCATGGCCTTTGAGCTTGTCTACAGTAGTCTCGGTGGGGTGCTTACACTTCTTAATACCCCGAGCCTCGACGGTTTAGGCCAGAGCCATAGACATCACTTCGGCCGGTGCTCCAGGGTCCATCAAGAAACTGTCAAATAGAAATAAAAGAAAAGAAACCATAATCACAAACCCAAAAGAAGAATAGAGAGGGAGTTATAGGATCAGTCTCGGGGTTGCAAGACCGGGCCTTGGCCAGAATCAACACCATTGATGCGCTCACCTTTCCTTCTTTGGGAGAGAAGAACAATGGCAGAAGCAGGTTGGGGTTTTCTTGAAGAAATGAGGAACAAGATGATGGAGAAGCGATTTGGGGTTTCCTTCAATAGAGGAAGCCGAGGGAGAAGAGTGAAATGATGGTTGCTTCATCCGTCCAACTTACTGCTGGAAAGGTGGCGGTTTTGTGATTTGACGGCTCATTGGGCATTACTGCGGCGCTTCGATCGGGGTAGTATACCATGTAGTTGGGCACTCTAGTACGGAGTAATTTAGTGCATGGCTAGTGGAACCCAATGCTGGCTATCGCACACGCCGGCAAAAAGTGAGTAGCAAGGGTCCCGACGACCATCGAGGAGGATCCGCATGGTAGAGCGTGTCCATTGTTTTTGAAGAAAAAATGATTATAGCAAGCGTTTCCACTCTTATGATGGAGGAGTGCGAAACACGGCAACCACTTGAACTTACACAGTGCTCCTACTACTAGGTTTGTGTAGTGGTTCATATGTCAGTACGACAAAATCTTGTTGCTAGTGTAGTAAGATATGAAGATAACAAATGATGTTGTGCGCATGCCAACTATATGAATAGTAATGTAACATACCCCTTTTTTGACTGTCCGGTCGAGAATGAACGGTGAGATCAATGTTAACAGAACTAGGTCTACAGTGCATGGAGAGTACGATGCTACTGTACTCCACGGAACATGAACCATATGAAGCACGAATCAATGTTAGGCAGGGTGTATGAAGGGTGCATGGGATGGTAGAAAAAGTTCCCTTCTCGACCCACTTTTGGGTGTTTGGCAGAGTGCATGAAGGGTGCATGAGTCCACACTAGTAGGTTCACACAAATAAACTAGGAGCATGCATGAAGAGGGGTGCTGAGATGAGTATGCACAAAGAGGGAACAACTATATTGAGATGAGAAGCAACCAAACACACCCACACATTTTGTGCTACAGTGACTGGTCTGCATCGTCTGAGTTTGATCCAACGGTCATGTTGCGCCAAGAAATATCCATGCCCATGCAGAGGACGCCTAAACACCACTGAAGTCCCTAATTCTTGAGGCGCACGACGTTGTGGATGCAGGGTGCCACCGCCCGCAGAGCCCACTCCCGATCGACGGGAGCCAGCTCATCAAAGACGGCGTCCAATGGCACGAATGGATTCCGGTGATGGAGCCCTGAGAGGATTCGCCCGGCAACGGCCACGGTAGCCTGCAACCCCTCCTTGTCCAGCTCCGCCCTCCTCGAAGATATAGGTGAAGAAGGAGGCCAGGTCAGGAAGCCACAACTCGTTAGATTCGACGAGGTGGTCGAAGGGGTTTAGCCCGACGCCCGGCATGGTCGCGCTGGCACAACGGTAGGCATCGCGCAACCGCAACACGTACGTTGTAACATGGTCCACCAAGTGCTTGAGGCGATCCTGGACCTCATCATGATCGGCCCGCTCACACTCCAGCCGGCTCGCTTGACCGCCTATCGTATCTCCCGCTTCTACAGCAACGCTGGCGATGACTCGAGCATCTTTGTGGTAGACGCCTGCCGCTTTTGAAGCTCCGTGAACTCACGCACATAAAGAAGGAGCATGGCACTCCTCTCCTCCTTGACCCCACGGAGCTCCACGTCCTTGGCCCTAAGCTCCGCATCCTTGGCCTGGAGCTCCCGTGTCAGGCGCCTCACCTCGGACTCCGTGATCTAGTGCGCCACCATGGAACCAGGTAGAAGCAATGGGGAGAGGAAGCAAAGGGGGCGAAACGGCTCAAAGGCAATGCAATCTACGGGAAGGCGGAGGGAGCCAGCCGACGAGCGGGGTGAATCTTTTGGTTTTCACCATCTGAAAACACCAGTTGACGACTTTTCACATCAGGGAGCAGTGGGTTTTACAGGCGGAGTCATCATGACTAATTGCCGCCACGCCTGCTCCCGTCAATCAAAAATATATAAATCATGTTGCGCTTGCCGCACCCAAAGACCAGAGCAATGTCGCGGTGGAAATTTAAATTTACCTACTGGCAAGGAGATAAAAAGGGGTGAAAAAACAAATGTGGCAGCGGCCTAGCTAATCGACCGCACTAGCCCAACTAGCTAGCCACTGTGCTTCACTGATGTACTTGGCAGGAAAGGTGGTCTTTCGTGATTTGATGACTCATTTACTTACTTCGGCGCTACGACCGAGGAGGACCCATAAAATGCGCAGTACGGCATCCCACGTCTTGGCAAGGAAGAAAATATGCGTGCACCACCGGGGAGGACCTAGAAACCGTGTGGTAGGGTGTGCCACGTCACGGCACAGAGGAAAAATGTGCGTGTAAAAATATACTGTATCAGACGTACTACCTATGGTTCGACCTCGGGACCCAGCCAGTCGGTCGAAAACACCCCACTAGCCACACGGCTTCGTCATGCTAATGTGGTACAGAGGATAGGTGTGGTTATCTACGTCTCGACAAGCCACAACATCTCTTGTTCTAGGCGATTCTTCTATTTTCCAAGCCTTTTTTAGTTATAATAACACCATGACAAGCTCGCGCCGCTCTTCATGTGTGCCCGTGCGTCTAAAGGTTAGACGATGGAGAGGAGAGAGAGATCGCAGACATGGGAACCACCAATTCAAGGGTCATGCACGTGTTGACGAGCCACTCCCTCTACTCTACTCAATGTAATACTGTATAAAATCAAGTTATGGGACAAAGCCAACAATAGTTGTTGTTTCAGGCTATTGACTTATGCTTTGTAGTCCAGGTTGCCAGTTCAAATCTCGTCTTTCAGATTTGTTAGTTTTAGGTCCAAATTTGATCAATGACAAGTGGGACCCCCGTGTGTTGTTCGGATATTTCAATGTAGGATGGTTTTTTTTGCACAAACACTTTGCGCGGTTAGACAAGTAACAGCACAAGTTACACGTATTTTGCAAGTTTAGGAACAAAAATGACAGCGACATAGAATATCACATCCACCCCGCAGCTTAGATGCTATGGTGATACGAGTTTTTACATCGTTGGAACTGAGATCCAATGGATTGGGAGTAGTCTTTGTAATTATGCGCGATTTCCAAACTCTCCAATGTTTTTTTGCAAATAAAACATTCAGGCCTCATGTGTGCCACTGCATTTTGGATCCAACGGCTCCCGGTAGCTCATATTAGGTGCTCCCCATAGCTTAATTAGCCGCTATAGTGATATAAGCATCTAGGTCATATGATCTGTGATCAGATGCCACATGCGCAGTACTTGTACTTTCTGCGCAATTCCCAAACTCTCTTAGACGTATATTGCAAAAACATTCAAACCGCCTACTTTGAGCCGTTAGATCTCCGGGAACTCGTATCACCATAGAATCTATGGTGCGGGGGCACCTCATATTCTCTCGTGCGAGAAAACATCAGGTGCTCTCGCAGCTTGGATGCTATGGTGATACAAGCTTCGACGTCGTTCGATCTGAGATCCAGTGGCATCTGAGCAGCCTTTGTGCTTGTAAGCTGTGGCCGAACTCTTTGGGGGCTTTTCTGCAAAACTTTCAAACCACCAAGGATTTGTTGGATCACACATCCAACGGCTCCAGAGAGCTTGTATCACCAAAGCATCTAAGGTGTGGTAGCACATGATATTCTTACATACAGGAGAATATGAGGTCCTCCTTCATCTTAGATGCTACGGTGATATGAGCTTCGAGGTCGTTGGATATGGGATCCAAGGGCATCTAAGTAGTTTTTGTACAAATTGTGTGCAATTCTCAAACACATTAAGGTTTCCTGTAAAAATATTAAGACATCATGTGAGCTGCTATATCTCAGATCTACAAGCTTCAAGCAACTCGTATCACCATATAGCATCTAAGGTGTGGGGGCACATGATATTCTACCAGGGAGGGGGTGCACAACCAATCGGTGTTTGGGACGGTAGGGACAAATGTAATGTTCAAAAAATATAATCTAAACAATCCTAAATAGAGCTTCACAATTTCATCTAAGGTCGAGGGTTAACCCCCGACAATCTACATAGCTCCGCCTAAACACAACATTTGCATGTATGTAGTACTAGAATTAATATTCATGTTTCAATTTCATGTTCATTTTAATTATTGAATTGAGGACCATGCATGTCTTACATTTTATGCCCTTTGTTCCTAAATATTAGTCTTTTTAGAGATTTCAAATGGACTGCCACATACGAATGTATATAGACATATTTTAGAGTGTAGATTCACTCATTTTGCTCTGTATGTAGTCACTTGCTCAAATCTCTAAAAGATAAATATTTAGGAACAGAGGAAGTATTTTTGAATTCGTGTCATACATGCATGGTTTGGAAAAATAGATGCACTATACTTACTAGATTGTTGTTGTATTAATGTGTGTGTGTGTGGTCATATGCTTGATACATACAAAGTTCTCTCACCACCATACCGTTCATCTTTTAAATTTGAATTTGCAATAAAAACTTACTAAGGATACCATGAAATGTGAAATCCATGTTGAGATCACTATATCACAAACTCACTCTAATTCAAGAACTCATCATAAATTAATTACCATGTTGAGATTACTATTTGCAAGGAAAATACGGGCATTCGTTCGGCAATTTAAAAGATTCCTTTCGTATTCTCGAATGGTAGCACCCAACAGCGTACCAGCCAGACCCGGGCTTGCGTTGATCCTCAAAAAATACCCGGGCTCGTGTCCTTCTGGTGGCGTGCGTGGTACGCACATTAGCCAACCCCAACCAGTCGAGCCTCTGCACTTCAAGTCGAAATATCTGGCGGCCATAATTCCAGCCCTAGGAAATTCCCCTCATGTCCCCGGTCCATAATGACTACCGATGAACAATGGAGAGATGCTTTAGTAACTAGACAGCGTTACCTGCCATGCCGAGCACGGTTCAATTCCCTCGGTCGCCGCTACCCAAGGTCACCCGTCAACTCCATTGCCTAGTACTAATAGGAGTACTACACCAGGATGAGCGCAGAATTGAGCCCCGTTTGTTCGTGCCTAGTACTTGAGTTAATATATCAGGCAATGCACTAGTACAGAGGGATTATCCTTTTACTCTGCATATATAACTTGTCAGAAGTCTAACTGAGCAAAATGTTTGACCAAATCCTTTCTTAACATTTACAATAGTAAAGATGTATCGCTTGAAAATTTATTGCATGATGCAGGTTATGGTATTGTTTCGAATCCTGGATTTTAAATTTTAGAAAATCCAAAAGTGACAGGAAATTCATGAAACTAAGCATGGTTTCGCCATATGGCACAAATATGTTGTCGTAATTTTTTTTGGTTCAATTTGAGACAAGCTGCTTATGAGAAGTTGCACAAATGAAGAGCAACGGTATTTTGGAACAAAGACCTGTCATGTTAAGGCGAATTCTTTCACTACTCAAACCATGGGCGTTTACGTGCCGCCATGAGTCCCGCTTCTCATCGGCAGGTGACGTCCGAGCAAGCGTGTGAGTCGGCGGGAGGCGTGCAAGTAGACTGCTGCGTCGGCTGACCGGGAGGCGTGCGAGCAGGCCGCTGTGCAGGCTCACCGGGAGGCAAGCCCTTTGACCAGGCTCTGCTACCCACCTTCGTCCCAACTGCCCCCACTTTTAATGGCGCCGGCACCGCGGTTTAAAATCACCCCCGCACTACCCTGTATTGCTACAATCTTCTCTCTTCCTCTCTGATTCTTCTGTCGTCTACCTCCAACCAGCCTGACCTAACCGTATGCAATGCTGCATCACGATGGACTACCCTTAGTCTTCCAGTTTCCTGAGGAAGACACCCAGCCGGAGTCTCAAGAACATAAGGCGCTTTGGGACAAGCTTGAAATGGCCTTCCGGGAAGACGCCGTGCCTGTCCCCGCTCCCAATCTGGTTCCCGTCGCCCCGACTGCGCCAGCTCCCATCCCCGTGGCATTGATGGGCTGGGAGCTGCACATTGTCGCCGAGCTTGATGCCACGGGGTCCCACGAGGTCCGCGCCAACTTTCACACGCCCGTGCACATGCCAGCGCATGCTCCTGCGCGTGCACTGACGCGCGCGCCTGTGCCGGTGCTCATGCACACGAATGTCTGTGTCGCGCTGTTGCTAGCGCATGTCCCCGCGCGGGTGCGAGTGCCCCCTCAACAGCATGGATGGCCGCCGTCGACCGCTTCCTTGCAGCAACGTCAGTCGCCTCCTCCTGCCAGTTGACTCGCTCCTGGAGACTGAAGTCCAAAACATTCTGGCCTTCCTTGAAGCTAGGGCCAACGTCCATGGGTACACCAACAACGGCGCAAGACGCCACCGTTGCCGTCACCATTGGTCAGTGGCCCGACGACACATAGAGCACGGCAGAGGAGCCGCTTCCCACGACAAGACACCCCCGCCGCCGCCGCGTAATCTAAATTTGCCATGAAAAACCTTTGGATTTCCATGCTTAAAATCTGAACATTTATCATTTCCGTTTATTTTAGATCGATCGTCGTATGAATGTAAGTCGGAGTCAGACTAAATGAAATCTATGGTTTGATCGATAGAATGTTCTGCTAGAGCTGTATCAAATTAAATATAAAACGTCATAAAGCCACATGTATTCCTTGTCATCACAAACATTTCTTATTAAATACCACGTCAATTCCAGATATTTTCTTACGGAAGTCAATTCCAAATACTTGTAGGGCGCGACCAGTCCCCTTGTTCGAGCACTAGGAGATACATTTATCTATCAACGCATTTAATTATTATGGAGTAGTAGATAAATAGTACTAGATAACTTGTCCGTCACGGTCACTTTTGTTCCTAAACTTGTTAGATGTATAATCTATATCTATACCATCTATACCAAAGGGGTAGATCCAATTAATCTCGGCCATTAATTCATGTCAATCCAACGACCTAGACTGCTTCAATGTTGAGCGATCAACACGTTTAGCGTGCAATTAATTTTATGCCAAAAATAGTGTTAATCACATAATAACACGCAAATAATATCCTACTTAATATCCACATGCACTTAATATACATCCAAATTAACGTGCATTGCACGTACACATTGACTAGTACTACTAGTACGTGAAACTGGTGTCGTAACTTGTGAACGCATCCAGATAGGGTCAACGGCAACATCGCCCGCGAGTTCTTCATGTTTGCACGTGCGTCTAAACGTAGAAGGGGAGGAGAGAGAGAGATCAGACATGGAACCCACCAGTAAGTGAAAGCGAATAGTAAGTGCTAACGAGCCGGTCCCACTAATGTACTAAAATAATATTAAAACATGTTATACATTAAATAAGTTGTGGTAATATAAAAACATTATATCAAGAAAGGGGGGTACAACAAACGTTGTTGTACTATGTTGCCTATTTATGTGCGGCTTGAAGGCCCTGGTCGCATGTTCGATCCTCGTCCTTTTTAATTTATATATGGGTCCAAATTTGTTCCATGACAGGTGGGCCCCTCGGTGTGTAGTTTGTAGCACTTTAATATATGGGTCGAAATCTGTTCCATTACAGGTGGACTATCGTGTGTAGTTTTGTAGCTTATTTGTAATAATTAAAGAGAACAACAGAGTTTTTTGCAAAAATAACATGGTGCGACGTTGAACGTGAGAAAGGACGTGCGAGAGAGCGATGACCGAGCCAGAGGGAAATCAATTGGGGGAGGTGCGGGGGTTGCAACGGTGTTTGGAGTAGTTGTGGGCCGAATGCTATGAAAATATAATCTACACCAGAATAAATGCCTTCACAAATTAATCCAAGGTTGGAGTCCCCCTTGCAATGTAAATAGCTCCGGCTTTGCGAGGGATGGAGAGGTAGCTTCAACGTGTGGAAGATACGGCATGAGAAAGCGAGGTCAATCGAGAAACGGATAGATAGAGAGACAAAGTCCGGCATTCTTTGAAAAGATATATATGCTCTAGAGAGATATTGTCCGATTGGGCTTTTGGGAAGGGTGAGGGTTGTAAGATAGAGCTTGAGAGATGATCCAGTCACAGACATGTAGATATATTTTGTGTGTGGGAGGAAGCACGGTCAATCGATTACTTATATAAAGGGAGAGAGATTGAGCGAGTGTGGGTCGTCGTGCGACCGAAAGAGTGAGACGGGTTGGAGAGAGTGACCTAGATAGACAATGTGCGTGAGAGAGTATACGATATGAATATGTCGAATTGGGCTCAAACATGGAGATGTATCATTTCTGTCTAAGAAAGAGCCAGGTCAATCGAGACATACAAAGAGAAAGGGAGAGAGAGAGAGAGAGAGAGAGAGAGAGAGAGCGTGGCCCGCCATGAGGTCGAAAGAGTGGGGGTGGCTTGGATGGACTGACCTAGATAGGCAATCTAGGTGAGAGAGTATAGAGTGTGTCGATCGAGGCCCGAACAGGGAGATATATCATTTGTGTGTGAAAGAAAGCGAGGTCAAATGAGACTTAGATAAAGAGAGCGATATTGAGCGAGTGTGCCCCGCCGTGCGGAAGAAAGAGTGAGACAGTCTCAAGAGAGTGACCTAGATAGACAACGTGCGTGCGTGGGCACGAGAGGGGGGGTCTAGATAGGCAACGCATGTATCTAGCGAGGAGGGTGGGAGGAAGAGAGAGAGAGAGAGAGAGCTCGGCATGGAGTGCAATGGTGGGTGTGTGAGGTAGATACATTTGGTAACATAGTGGGAAAAGGGGATTGTGTTGGCGTTCTGGGAACGGGGGTCCCCAGACTTGCCTGCCTGCGGCCTGCGGCGTGGCTCAAAAAGGGCCCCAGCACGGCCCATCTTCACCAACACAAGACCAAGGACCCTCGCGAGGGGCCAAGCCTCGCGGGGCGGACGACACGGTGCTTCCCCAGGCACGGCCTTGTCAGGCTGGCTCACGAGGAGGCGGAGAGATCAAGGCGGGGTACCTCGTGAGGTGCCCATGACGCAAGCCATGACGACCAAGGATGCCAGGCAGGCGCCAGCCCGCGCAGTGTCTCCCTTTCCTCTTTGGTGCAAAGGGGGCAAGCGCAGGCGAGAGGATCAAGCAAAGGCACCCATTTCGGTGCAACAAGACCAAGACCAGTCCAACGGTGGGAAGGAGGTCATCGTGGAGCCCAGAACGGCGACACCACAGGGCCTTTGGCAGGCGAGGACCAACTTTAGTCAGGATAAGTGTACCAGATGTTCCCCTTCGAATTGGCCAATTGTTGGCGCCCTTCCCGCTCAATATTTGGGAAGAGGCCCAGGGCCTTTGCCTATAAATAGGACTAGCCACCCCCAGGGTAGAGGCATCTAGCGATCGGGAGATCGACAATTGGGTATCTAGAATCTGAGCAAGCAGAGAACAAGTGAGAGAGAGAGAGAAGGGCGGCTGAACTCCTCCTAGCAGTTCATCCCCCTAGCCAAGAACAGACCCTCGCGAGGCTGTTCTTACCTGTATTGTTCATCATCATCAGCCCAAGAGGCAATCCACCCACCACAAACTAGAGTAGGGTATTACACCACAATGGTGGCCCAAACTAGTATAAACTCTGTGTCTCTTGTGTTGTTCTTTCAATAGTTAGATCTTTGGGAGACAGAGAGGTAGAGGGCATAATCTCCGCGCGCACCCCAGAGTTCGAACCTTAAGGGTCTGCCGGAACCCAAAATCCAACATTTGGCGCGCCAGGTAGGGGTGCGCCGGAATTTGTCTTCCACCGCTCCGCTCTCCGCCGACCGTCGCGTCCATGTCTGACGCTCGTCGGGCCCGCGCCGAGCGCCGGGCCGCCATCGCTTCCCGCGTCACCCAGACGGCTCCCGTCGGTGGGCGTCCTCGTCTTCCCCGTCGCCCGCCGTCAACGCCGCCACCGGCCCGGCAGGGAACGAGCAGCAAGCATCGTCTGAGCACCCGTCCATGTGGCAAGACGGCCGCATAGCTACTCCATCGCTCACATCAGCTGGCTCTTCGTCCCGCGCGCTCCGCGCACCCTTGGAAGCTCGAGCTGCGCTCATCGCGGCAAACGAGCTCCTGCGCTACCGTCCCGTCGACGACGTCTACGAAGAGTGGCTCGACCGCGTCGCCGAGCTCGTCCGCGCCGCAGGGGGCTCTCCTGCGCCGTCCGCTCCGCTGCGCCGCACCCCACCCCGCGCGGGCAATGAAGCTCCGGGGGCGTACCAGCCGCCTCCTCTCCAAGAAGACGCCATGGCTCCAAGGCTCGTGGCCCCTGGGCGGAACCCGCTCCGTCAGGCACCAGCCCAACAAGAACGGAGCTGCCAAGAAGTCCCTCGACTGCAAGAGGCTGACCGGGCGCTTCCTGCTCCGGCTCGCCGTGACCCTGCTCCAGCTCCGGCACGTCAAGACCCCGCGCTGCTTCCAGCTGCAGCGCATGGGGACCCGCAAGGCCAAGCTCTCCCTCAACCAAAGCCTCCCGTGGCCACCACAGGCTGCCGCACCTACACCACCGAGCTACACAGCATCGCGTGGCCCGCCAAGTTCAAGCCAGACCTGCCTCCTCGCTACGACGGCACGACCGACCCTGCAGAGCTCCTCCAGCTCTATGAGCTGGGCATCGAAGCTGCCAGTGGGGACGAGAAGGTCATGGCGAACTGGTTCCCCATGGCGCTCAAGGAAGGAGCTCGCACCTGCCTCCTGAACCTGGCCCCAGGCACGATCTCTTCCTGGGACCAGATGCGCACCCGCTTCATCGCCAACTTCCAAGGTACTCGCGACCGGCCGCCCGCCGTGAGCGACATGCGCCGCATCAAGCAACAACCCGGAGAGACCCTGCAAAAGTACATCCAGCGCTTCAATAGTGCGCGCCTCAAGATCCCCAAGGTGTCCGAGGAAGCCATCATCTCGGCCTTCTCTGATGGTGTGCGCGACGTCAAGATGAAGGAGGAGCTGGCGATGCATGAAGACCTGTGCACCTCCCTGGAGCTGTTCAACTTGGCGACCAAGTGCGCCAGGGCAGAGGAGGGGCGCCTCTCCCTCCTCGAGCTGCCTGCCGCAGACCCAGAAGAGAAGAAGCCCAAGGCCAAGGACGTGAAGCGCAAGGGGGCTGCCGTGCTCGCGGCAGAACCGGACACCAAGCGGGGCAAGGATTTGCCTGAATCCTCCAGGGGCATCCGGTACTGTGTGTATCACGACCTCCACACCCACAACACCAACGAATGCCAAGAACTCCGCGCCATGCGAGAAGGAAGGATCGGTCGTCGTCCTGACCGTGCTGACCGGGGCAACGGCCGAGGAGGAGGAAGAAATGCAGGACGCTGGGAAGACTGCGGCCCGCGCCAAGGGTGGCGTGATCAACCTCCCGAGGACCGCTGGCGAGACCTGCCTCGCGAGGGGGACTGGCGGGATCAGCCTCGTGAGGATCGCCTGCAGGGCAACGCAGGCCTCCCTCCGCTGCCGCCTTAGCCAAGAAGGAACGAGGACCGCCACCAAGACGAGGGGGCTGGGGGCTTCCAGGAGCCGCGCGCAATCGCCTGCATCCTGGGCGGAGCTCAAGCCCCAGCCTCCGAACGCATCTTCAAGCAGTTTGCCCGCGAAGTGAATGCAGTCCTCCCCAAGCTCGAAGCAACGCGCCCTCTCAGGTGGTCGGCATGCGCCATCACGTTCAGCTCAGCAGATCAGCTCAAGTGCGCGGCCATAGCCGGAGTCCTCCCGATGTTTTGCTCCCCAGTCATCAGCAACGTACTGGTCACCAGGGCCCTCATCGATGGTGGAGCAGGGCTCAACGTCCTGTCCGTGGAAACATTCAACAATCCCCAAGTGCCCTATGACCAGCTTCAGCCAATCAAGCCTTTCTCCGGAGTCACCGACGATTCCACGATCCCGATCGGGCAGGTCCGCCTCCCTGTCACCTTCGGGCCCGCAGCAACTACCGCACCGAGCTCATCGACTTCGACGTCGCCCACATCCGCCTGCCGTACAACGCCATCCTCGGGTACCCAGCACTAGCCAAGTTCATGGCCGTGACTCATCATGGCTACAACGTCCTCAAGATGCCAGGAAGTGGTGGAGTCATCACGGTGCCATGTGAAGAGAAGGATGCAGTGTGTTCCCTGGAGCGAGCCTTTCAGGCCGCGTCACTAGAAGACGCAGATCGCGGAAGCAGGAGGCTTCCCGAGATCACCCCCAAGAAGAAGAAGACATCGTCAGGCTCAGCCCCTCAGGAGGCAGGCCCCTCAGGGCCCACATATGCCCAGGGGGACCCTCCTTCCATCGCATAGGAAAGCGCACCCGGCGCCCTCCTCAGGCAGGGCTCGAGGGCTCTCACCTGGAGGGCCACCGACCTGGCCAGGGTCACGAGGGAGGCGCTTGGGCACCACGTGGAGGCGTGCCTCGAAGCACGTTTCCCTTAAGAAGGAGCGAGGCAAGGAAGGTCAGACCAGCAGGAGTTCGCTAACAAGGCCGTTCAAGAACTACAGGAGTCAAGAATCATGAGAGGTTGCCGCCGTCTACCGGTTGTGGCTCCCCATCTAGGCGAGGATGGTGGGCTGCGCGTCTGCATCGACGTACCACGGCTCAATCGGGTCGCCACGATGGAGCGCCTCTGGCCCTCGCAAGTGGGGCGTTGCGGAGTCCCACCCCACAGCTATGTTCGCATGCCTTACGGCTTGCCGAGCGTGGCTGTTGTGTACCAGTGCCTCATGAGGGGCATCATGGAGACTCAGGAAGACAGGTGTTCCGCAGTCCTGGCGGAGATGGAGATGATTCGCGAGGACCCACCAGCGCCTCCGGAGCCTCCTGAGGCCCCTGGGCCTGGGGGCTCGTGAGGATCGGCTTCCGCAGCCCACCGAGTCTGCTGCACCAACACCGCTTCATCTTCGACATCTTCAGGTGACGTCCTTCAAGCTTCATTTCCAGCTGGGAGCGCCCTCCCAGGGCTGCATCATTCCCAGGCCGCGTGGGTCCGTCCCTGCGGCATGTATCCCTTTTTATTTTTTGGTCATTAGCTTGGTTTGTTGGGGGCGCCCCTCGGGCTGCATCATCCCCAAGCCGCTCGGGCCAGGCCTAGTGGCGTGTATCTCCCTTGCGTTTATTTCCAGCTATGCTTTCGCCTATCATGCTTGATTACTTGATGCCTGTCCACGGCACCCCTTCTTCTCCATGTCGACCACTTGCACGTTAAAGGGGGGGTACCTGAGCATCGCGACTCAGGGCTCTTACTGGCCCTCCAGCCCTCACCCTCTGGCCTTGTCCACGGCATCGCGACCTGGCATACCAGCGACGGCTGAGACAAGCTCGAGGGCCGGGACCCGAGGACGTAGAGTGCCGGCATCTAACCCAATTTGCAGGAACACCCCTCAAGATATGGCCCAATGCCAAGCGCAACCCGCCTAGAGGTAGGGCCCTGTGAGTCCTGCGCTGGCCCACGGGTGCCCAGATACACCTCACCTAGCCCTACCGTGCCGGCCACGTGTCAGGGTGGGGCTGTACACGCCCCGGGGGCTCCTCCCGGAGGGGAGCCCCCTCCCATGTACCAGTGGAAGCACGATGCTCCATGCTGGCTGACGACACTGCCGAGGAGCGGCTATGCCCGTACACATACGGAAGCGCTATGCTCCGTGCTGGTGATAAACAACTAAGGTGGCCTCCGGGCCGCATTAACCTTAGGGAGCCCAGAGCTCAGTGGCTAGCCTCATCGCAACGCCTCCCCTCGGGAGCGCCACGCGAGGGGGCTAGGCACGGGGGCTACAACTGGGTCACGCCCAGACGTACGCCGCCTAGCCAGGCCCCTCGGGCCTGGTTCGTCGCGCGTCTCTCCCCGAGCGGAGCCAAGGTATGAAGGCCGTTTGAGCGTCAAGGGGGACCCCTGAGCATCGCGACTCAGGAGCCTAACTGGCTCCGTAGCCCCTCACTCCTTAGTTCCGAAAGGCTATGCTGGGTGAGGTACGCGCGGAGTCGGGCTCTGTAGACGTAGAACGGAAGATACACCTACATCACGCTTCCCTACTTGTTGTTCATGCGCCAAGGGGGACTCCTAAGCATCGCGACTCAGGAGCCTAACTTGTCACGTAGCCCCTCACTCCTTTGGTCCCATCCTGGTTTCCAGTCGGGGCTAATGCTGGGTGAGGTACGTGCGGGGCCGGGCTCTGCCGGCGTAGAACACAAGCAAGTAGGGAGGAAAAGCATAAAACTCAAGGAATTTAAAAGCAAATATTACAGTCCATACTGTCGTCTTAGTACCAAACGCAAGTTTAAATGCCTCCCTGAGGCGTGATGCATGTGCAGGAATTAAAAGAAGAATAGGAGCGGTAACGGAGTCACTTGTCGGCGGTGGAGCAGCGCGGAGTGGCTTCGCCTCGTGGAGCAGCAGGGCCAGCAGCGCCTTGCTTCGGCTTGGTGCTGAAGGCCCGGAACTTCCCCAGCAGCGCCTCCGCGCGCCCCTTCACGGCTTCGACAGCGGCGGCAGCACCCTCGCCGCTCACCGGCTCCAACAGGCTGTCGAGGTCGGCGCTGGGATCGCGAAGGTAGATGTGGGCGAAGACCCGCGTCAGTGCAGCAGAAGACAGGACACGCGCCTCGGCCTCAGCCATGGGGCCAAGGCCAAGGGCGACATCCCCAAGGGCACGAACCAGGAAGGGAAGCAACTTGGCGGGGCCGTCCCCGTCACCGGCCAGCGGGCTCTCCGGGCCACTCTCGTAAAGCGTCTTCAGCGAAGCACGAGCATCCTTCTCCATGTCCGCGAAGGCCACGCGATCCTCGGCAAGGACCCAGGCCTTGGCGTCCAGCTCGGCCTTCGTCACCTCCAGCTCCTTCTTCAGCACGCCTAGGCGGTTGCGGCGCTTCTTGAGCTTGGCCTCCTGGTCCTCGATGGCCGGCTCGCGAGCCTTCGTGCCTTCTTCCCGCTCTTGGCGAAGGCGGACCTCCTCCGCGAGCTGGTCTCGCAGGCCTTGCAGCTCATCCTCCAGCTCCTTGCAGCGACCACGGACTCCAACCACCTCCCCGAGGGCCGCGTCTCGGGCAGCCTTTGCCTCGAGGGTGGCCTCCCTCTCTCCATCACAGGCAGTCGAGGCCTGAACCAGCGCCGCCCGAATCGAGGCCTCGGAGCGAATCCACCCCGAAGCCAGTTCCAGGCGCCCGGCCACCAGGCGAGGTCGGCGCCAAGAAGATCCTGCCGCAGCCGGTCCAGTTCAGCAATGGCATGCTCCAGGACGGCAGAAGGGGACGGAGAAACAGCAGCCGGAGGAGCAGGAGGAGAAAGCAGCGGCGGCACAACCACATCGTCCCGAGGCGGAGTCTGCTGCGCCCCGATGGTCGTGGTGGTGGCGGCAGACAAGGGCACCTCAGGAGTCACCTGGGCCATGGGGGCTGAGCTTGCCCCAGCCAACTCAGCCAGGCCTTGCGAAGGCGACCGGGCAGGAGAGGCCCGTGCGTCACGATCACCATCCCCCGCGGACACAGGCGCTGCCGTGATCGAAGCCTCAGGAGCCCCCTTAAGTTTCTTCGCCGCGGGTGCCAGCCTGTTCAAAAGGGCGGACGTCAAGCCTCAGCAGCAGAACAAGGAATAAAGACAAGGATCGAGCACTTACGGGTCGACGCTGGAGAGCTCAAGCAGCTTCCGGCCATACTTGAAGCCAGAAAGCCGGCTAGAAGGATCGCCCTGAGGAAGCCCAGAAGCAGGAGGCGTGTCTGCGGTGCGCCTTGGGCCAGGGGCAGACCCGCGGTAGAGCAGCCTGGTCCTGTCCTTCCTCGGGATCGGGGGCAAGCTCCTGCCGACCTGCTCATCGTCCTCGTCATCGTCACTCGAAGAAAGGCGGAGGGAACGGGGTCTGCGCCGGGGAAGGGGAGCCCTTGACTCTCCGTCGGTTGCCTTGGAGTCAGGGCCCTTCTCCCGCTCCTCTTCACCCCCCCTCTTCGCTGGAGTTGCCGGAGGACACGTCCACCAGTCCCTCGGGAGCCCCCACGGGCACGGGCCCGTCCCCGTTGAAGACGGGCATGGACTCCACCACCTGCTTCCAGTCGTCGCGAAGGAACAAGGGCGCGGGCGCGCCCTCCAACCTTGCCACCTCGCCCCCGACCAGAGATTGGAGAACCGCGGTCAAATCCTTGTCGCCCAAGGCCGCGGGGCTCGGATGAGGCCTCCACATCGGAGGTGAGTACTGCCGAAGAGGAGCCAATTGGTGCTCCAGGAACTCCCTCAGCAGCGACACGCCGGTCAGCTTCGCCGCTGCCATGATGGTCGGCTTCAGGTCCACGTCCATCCTCTCTAGTACCGGCTTCGCGCGGGGGTCCGTGAGCTCCGCTCGGCACCAGTCGCTGGAACTCGCGGGCTGCTCCACGGGCAAGATCAGACGAGGGTGGATGCGCCCGGCATCTACCAAGACCCACTTGCTCCTGAAGCCCTCAATCCTCTTCCCAGGATTCGAAATGGAAATGGCACCACCGCATGCGACGAAGCTCGCGCATGCGTAAGGGGAACCGCGGGTGACCCGGAGGTCGAAGTAGTGGTGCAGCAAGGCCACTGAGGACTGCACCCCCACATGAGCCTCGCAGTAGTAGGCGAAGATCGCCAGAAGAAGGATGGAGTTGGGGTGGAGATGCAGAGCTTGTAAGTTGTAATGGCGGAGGACAGAGAGGAAGAACTTGGAGAAAGGAGGCACCAGACCCACAGTAATGGAGCTTACAAAGAGAGGGTAGAAGGTGCTCCCTCGGCCCTCAGGGGTGGCGGAGCCGACCTTGAACACCCGCGCCCCGTCGATGCCCTGCGCCGCCGCCATCCGGCACAGCCCCCATGGGCCTGGCTGGGTGGCGTGCGTCTGGGCATGACCCAGGCGTAGCCCCCATGCCCAGCCGCGCGGCACTCCCGAGGGGAGGCGTTGCGATGAGGCTAGACACTGAGCTCTGGGCTCCGTGAGGTTGATGCGGCCCGGGGGCCACCCTCAGTTGTTTATCACCAGCGTGGAGCATAGCGCTTCCGTACGTGTACGGGCATAGCCGCTCCTCGGCAGTGTCGTCAGCCAGCGTGGAGCATGGTGCTTCCACTGGTACGTGGGAGGGGGCTCCCCTCCGGGAGGGGCCCCCGGGGCGTGTACAGCCCCGCCCTGACACGTGGCCGGCACGGTAGGGCTTGGTGAGGTGTATCTGGGCACCCGTGAGCCAGCGCGGGACTCACGGGGCCCTACCTCTAGGCGGGTTGCGCCTGGCACTGGGCCTTATCTTGTGATGTGTTCCTGCAAATTTGGTTAGATGCCGGCACTCTACGTCCTCGGGTCCCGGCCCTCGAGCTGATCTCAGCCGTCGCTGGTATGCCAGGTCGCGATACCGTGGACAAGGCCAGAGGGTGAGGGCTGGAGAGCCAGTAAGAGCCCTGAGTCACGATGCTTAGGTACCCCCCCCCCCCTTTAACGTGCAAGTGGTCGACATGGAGAAGAAGAGGTACCGTGGACAAGCATCAAGTAATCAAGCATGATGGGCGAATGCATCGCCGGAAATAAACGCAAGGGAGATACATGCCGCTGGGCCTGGCCCGAGCGACTTGGGGATGATGCAGCCCGAGGGGCGCCCCCAACAAAGCAAGCTAACCAACATGAAATAAAAGGGATACATGCCGTAGGGACGGACCCACGCGGCCTGGGAATAATGCAGCCCTGGGGGGGCGCTCCCAGCTGGAAATGAAACTTGGAAGATGTCACCTGATGATGTCGAGGACGAAGGAGTGTTGGTGCAGCAGACTCGGTGGGTTGCGGAAGCCGATCCTCACGAGCCCCCAGGCCCAGGGGCCTCGGGAGGCTCCGGAGGCGCTGGTGGTTCCTCGCGGATCATCTCCATCTCTGCCAAGGCTGCGGAACGCCCGGCCTCTTGAGCCTCCATGATGCCCCTCATGAGGCGCTGGTACGTAGCAGCCGCGCTCGGCAGGCCGTAAGGCATGCCAACGTAGTTGTGGGGTGGACCTTCGCAGTGCCCCACTTGTGAGGGCCAGAGGCGCTCCAGCGAGGTGACTTGGTTGAGCCCTGGTACGTCGATGCATACGCGCAGCCCACCATCCTCGCCTGGATGGGGAGCCACAGCTCGTAGACGGCGGCAGCCTCTCATGACTCTTGAGTCCTGTAGTTCCTGAATGGCCTTGTCGACGAACTCCTGACGGTCCGACCCTGTTTGCCTTGCTCCTTCTTGAGGGAAACGTGCTTCGAAACACGCCTCCACGTGGTGCCCAAGCTCCTCCCTCGTGACCTTGGCCAGGTCGGTGGCCCTCCAGGGGAGATCCCCCGAGCCCTGCCTGAGGAGGGTGCCGGGCGCGCTTTCCTATGCGATGGAAGGAGGTTCCCCTTGGGCAGACACGGGCCCTGAGGGGCCTGCCTCCTGAGGGGCCGGTCCGGACGATGTCTTCTTCTTCTTGGGGGTTGGTCTCGGGAAGCCTCCTGCTTCCGCGATCCGGGTCTTCCAGTGATGCGGCCTGAAAGGCTCGCTCCAGGGAACACACCGCATCCTTCTCTTCACAGGGCACAGTGATGACTCGGCCACTTCCTGGCATCTTGAGGATGTTCTAGCTGTGGTGAGTCACGGCCATGAACTTGGCTAGCGCTGGGTACCCGAGGATGGCGTTGTACGGCAGGCGAATGTGAGCGACGTCGAAGTCGATGAGCTCGGTGCGGTAGTTGTTGCGTGCCCTGAAGGTGACAGGGAGGCGGACCTGCCCAATCGGGACCGTGGAACCGTCGGTGACTCCGGAGAAATGCTTGGTTGGCTGAAGCTGGTCATAGGGCACCTGGAGATTGTTGAATGTTTCCACGGACAGGACGTTGAGCCATTGCCCCACCATCGATGAGGGTCCTGGTAACCAGTACATTGCTGATGACTGGGGAGCAAAGCATCGGGAGGACTCCGGCAGTGGCCGCACACTTGAGCTGATCCGCTGAGCTGAACGTGATGGCGCACGCCGACCACCTAAGAGGGCGCGTTGCTTCGAGCTTGGGGAGGACTGCATTCACTTCACGGGCAAACTGCTTGAAGATGCTCTGAGAGGCTGGGGCTTGAGCTCCACCCAGGATGCAGGCGATCGCGCGCGGCTCCTGGAAGCCCCCAGCCCCTTCATCCTGATGACGGTCATCGTTCCTCCTTGGTGGCAGTGGAGGGAGGCCTGCGTTGCCTTGCGGGCGGTCCTTGCGAGGCTGATCCCTCCAGTCCCCCTCGCGACGCGGGTCTCGCCAGCGATCCTCGCGAGGTTGATCGCGCCACCCTTGGCGCGGGCCGCGGTCATCCCAATGTCTTGTGTTTTTTCCTCCTCCTCGGTCGTAGCCCCGGTCAGCACGGTCGGGGCGGCGGCCGATCCTTCCTTCTCGCACGGCTCGGAGCTCCTGGCATTCGTTGGTGTTGTGGGTGTGGAGGTCGTGGTACACGCAATACCGACTGCCCCTGGAGGATTTGGGCAGATCCTTGCCTCGCTTGGTGTCTAGTTCTGCCGCGAGCACGGCAGCCCCCTTGCGCTTCACGTCCTTGGCCTTGGGCTTTTTCTCTTCTGGGTCTGCGGCAGGCAGCTCGAGGAGGGAGAGACGCCCTTCCTCAGCCCTGGCGCACTTGGTCGCCAAGTTGAGCAGCTCCAAGGAAGTGCACAGGTCTTCATGCATCGCCAGCTCCTCCTTCATCTTGACGTCGCGCACGCCGTCGGAGAAGGCTGAGATGATGGCCTCCTCGGACACCTTGGGAAACTTGAGGCGCGCGTTGTTGAAGCGCTGGATGTACTTTTGCAGGGTTTCTCCGGGTTGTTGCTTGATGCGGCGCATGTCGCTCACGGCGGGTGGCCGGTCGCGAGTACCTTGGAAGTTGGCGATGAAGCGGGTGCGCATCTGGTCCCAGGAGGAGATCATGCCTGGAGCCAGATTCAGGAGCCAGGTGCGAGCCCCTTCCTTGAGCGCCATGGGAAACCAGTTCGCCATGACCTTCTCGTCTCCATTGGCAGCTTCGATGCCCAGCTCGTATAGCTGGAGGAACTCCGCAGGGTCGGTCGTGCCATCGTAGCGAGGAGGCAGGTCTGGCTTGAACTTGCCGGGCCATGCGAAGCTGTGCAGCTCGGTAGTGAAGGCACGGCAGCCTGCTGTGGCCACGGGAGGCCTTGGGTGGTGGAGAGCTTGGTCTTGCGGGTCCCCGTGCGCTGCAGCTGGGAGCAGCGCGGGGTCTTGACGCGCGGGAGCAGGAGCATGGTCGCGACGCGCCGGAGCAGGGAGCGCCCGGGCAGCTTCTTGCGGGCGAGGGGCCTCTTGGCAGCTCCGCTCTTGCTGTGCTGGCACCTGATGGAGTGGGTTCTGCCCAGGGGCCGCGCGCCTTGGAGCCACGGCGTCTTCTTGAAGAGGAGGCGGCTGGTACTCCCCCGGAGCTTCGTCGCCTGCGCGGGGCGGAGTGTGGTGTAGCGGAATGGAAGGCGCGGAAGACGGTAGCGCAGGAGCTCGTTTGCCGCGATGAGCGCAGCTCGAGCCTCCATGGGTGCGCGGAGCGCGCGGGACGAAAAACCAGCTGGGGTGAGCGAGGGAGTAGCGGTGCGGCCATCTTGCCGCACGGACGGATGCTGAGACTACGCTTGCTGCTCGTTTCCCGCCGGGCCGGTGGCGGCGTTGACGGCGGGTGACGGGGAACGGCGAGGACGCCCACCGACGGGAGCCGTCTGGGCTACGCGGGAAGCGAGGGCGGCCCGGCGCTCGGCGCGGGCCCGACGAGCGTCAGACATGGACGCGATGGTCGGAGGAGAACGGGGCGGTGGAAGATGAATTCCGGCGCACCCCTACCTGGCGCGCCAAATGTCGGATTTCGGGTTCCGGCAGACCCTTGAGGTTCGAACTCTGGGGTGCGCGCGGAGATCACGCCTTCTACCTCTCCGCCTCGCAAGGATCTAAACTAACAAAAGAACAGCACAAGGGACAGAAGGTTTATACTAGTTCGGGCCACCATCGTGGTGTAATACCCTACTCTAGTTTGTGGTGTGGTGGATTGCCTCTTGGGCTGATGATGATGAACAATACAAGGAAGAACAGCCTCGCGAGGGTCTGTTCTTGGCTAGGGCGATGAACTGATAGGAGGAGTTCAACCGCCCTTCTCTTTCTCTCTCTGTCTGTTGCTCGTGCCTTTCTAGCTGATTTCTAGATGCCTCTACCCTGGGGGTGGCTAGTCCTATTTATAGGCAAAGGCCCTGGGCCTCCTCCCAAATATTGAGCGGGAAGGGCGCCAATAGTTGGCCATTTTGAAGGGGAACATCTGGTACACTTATCCTGACTAAATTTGGTCCTCGCCTGCCAAAGGCTCTGGTGATGACGCCGGCTTGGGCTCCACAGTGACTTCCTCCTTGTCCCGGAGCTGGTCTTGGTCTCATTGCACTGAAATGGGTGCCTTTGCTTGATCCTCTCGCCTGCGCTTGCCCACTTTGCACCAAAGAGGAAAGGAGGACACTGCGCGGGTTGGCGCCGCCTGGCGCCCTTGGTCGTCATGGCTTGCGTCATGGGCACCTCGTGAGGTACCCCGCCTTGATCTCTTCGCCTCCTCGTGAGCCAGCCTGATGAGGCCGTGCCTGAGGAAGCTCCGCGTCGTCCGCCCCGCGAGGCTTGGCCCGTCGCGAGGGTTTTGGGTCTTGTGTTGATGAAGATGGGCCGTGCTGGGCTCCCTTGAGCCACGCCGCAGGCCGCAGGCAGGCAAGTCTGGGGACCCCCGTTCCCAGAACGCTGACAATAATTACTTTTCATCATCCAATTGAAACTCTTTAATTCCTTGTTTGTTTATCTGGTTTGTTGTTGTAACTCCCAGATGAGATGTTTTGCTAACTTCAACTTTTTAATCGGAACTTTAATGGCAAAATAGGTTAGCCCAAGTTCAAAAGCGAGGTCCCCATGGACGTTGTATCATCCCACAGCAGTGGCACTGGCCCAATCGTGCATTATGAATTGCCAATCGTTGATGCTCCAGAGGCTAAACTATTGGTAGAAAGTGATTCTGCTTATGCACTTAGAGATGAAGTTGACATGTTGAGGCAGCAAACAGCACAATCACAAGCAGTACTGAAGACAACCATTAAATATTTTGTGGATTTCAAAACGAAGCAAGCTAAGACTGACCGCATTGCTAAGGTCCTAAGGGAAAAAAGGAAATTAAATTCCCACTTGGTAAATCATAGGTGAAATCTTCTTTCCATCGTTGAATAACCTTTGTGTTGTTTTTTCATGTAATCGATCAAACCATTTGTTTTAGAGATCATGTAATAATTGTTTTTTGTTTTTTGGTTTGTAACTTTTTTAGCACAAGTCTGTATTAATTGATAAGACTCTGAGACATTTTATTTTGATTGCTATGCGAGACCTAAAAATATGCTAATCTGGCTGAATGTGCATTCAACGATAATAGTAGTATAGCTGGTCCTTAAGTGGCACACATCTGAAAGGGCCAAGATGATGTACTAGCTTCGCTAAAAAAAGGATGCTCTTCTAGCAAAAAAAGTATAGCCACCTGGCTTACGTATGTTAGTTGATATTATTGATCCATATACTCTATAAGTGTTTATATGTCTGTTAGTTTTATACATTATTGGTTGATTGACTCGGTATTCTGGATCTTGAGACATGGCTTGTGTTCATATCTAAATGGGAGTACACATTATGCTGCGTGTGACACTTGAGTTGTACATAAAGTGGTTTCAAATATTCAAATTCACCTTAAACTGGATTCTAGCTTCTGAATTCGAGTATCGGCATTTGTAAATCATATTCATATATGATAGTGGAATACATCTTTGTCTTGCTTTTGAAGATATATAAAAACACATAGAATGATCTATAAAGATTCGTATAGGAATATAAAATGGATTCGAATTTAGTTGCCAGGGTAAATGTGGATGCTTATTGTCCCAAAATTCAAAAGAAGCGGCAAAATGTCCACTCCCACGTCTGCTTCCCGAAGCCAGTGTTTGGGAGATGGAAATTACTGTCTACCCCTTACACGAACAATCCATCGGCCCGATTTCCACTGCTCTCAATAGGGGTAGGTTAGTAACTACAATTAGACGTGACACGACCGCATCTGAGCCCGTTCCGACACGGTGGGCGCCAAACATGGGCGGCAAAACACATTCGATTCAAGCTCGTCCGAAAGACCTCTGTCTCTCCCTCTATTCCCCCATTCATACATGGTGGGCGGCAAAACAAACTCTCCTCGTCCAAAATTGATGTAGGCAAATATTTTCAATAGGGGCAGGTTTGTAACTTCACTCAGATGTGACACAACCGCCCTACCTGTCAGCCCTGTTCATACACCATGGGTGCCAACCGTGGGCGCCAAAACACCCTCTCCTCGCCCGAAATTGCTCTTGGAAAATATGGAGGAGATGCGAGATTACCGTCCTATCCCCAACCGACGAGACGTCCAAATTTTAAACGGGGGCTAAGTTCGTAACTTTCCCATATTTCATACGGGAACATCCCAAAAACATGGTTCCCCGTACCTCTCCCTCCATTTTCCCATTCATACACCGTCCGTGCTAGAACACCATCCCCACACCAGCCTCCTCCGTCCGCCACCCCATCCATCGCCGCCGTCCTCCACCCCATCCATCACCACCGTCCTCCACCATGCCGGAGCACCCACCAAGACCGCGTCGTCCACTGCTAGAGATGGACATTTCTTATCCACGGCGACGGACCAGGAGCCTTGCATCGCATCCTCGCGCTTCATCGGCGTTGTCGTCCTCTTTGCCGGGGCCGCTCACACGACCTTCTCGTCCACCGCAACAAGACTTATCCCCCAATGCACCCGTCTACCATCGCAGATCTGCTTCAACGCCACCAACAGCCATCGCACCCGCGCTGCCTACACGGCGCCGCAAGAGAGGTGGTACTTCATCTCTGCTCAACTTTTTGATCTCAACCAGAAAATAGATCGTAACTTGGTTACTGTACTTTCTTTTTAGCTCTTAGAATTTAGTTCTTAGTTCGAAGCAAACAATGGATGCTAAATAGCATTTCCACAATTTGCAGCTTTAAATCTGCCATGGCCCATGGCACAGTCATAATAAGGTATAAATGGTCATGCTTAGGGTTTAATTAATCATGTTGGTTCCGTGGTGGTTTCTTTAATAGAAATCGGAGGGGAAAACCTCTTTTTCTCAAAAAAATGCTTAGGGTTTCCCCCTTTTATGATCACTATACGATCAGCATACCTGCTTCGTGTCATAATAGCACTGCTCCACCCATCAAGCTAAACAAGCTTAGTTGTTCAAATATGGATATGATATTATTAGAATAGAGTCGTTTAATTGGTCAGCTAAATGTTCATAATTTAGTTTTGAAAATACATGTACGCCGCTCGGGTGTGTATCTACAGGCTGCCCACGGTGGGCCGCGGCCCAGCCTGGGATTTTCGGTTGGCCCAAGCCCCGATTCCCCTCTGTTCTGCTGCGCTTCCGATCTCTACTCGCCCCCAGCCGCCTGCCTTGCCGGCTAATGGTGTCCTGGACTAGGGGGTACTCACCACATCGTCTCCCGACGAGGTGGATCGGGCCGAGGACCCCCATGGCGGTTCACTCATGGGCCACTTCGGGCAGCTCATGCCGCATACAAGGAGTATTCCACAAGACTTCGTGATCAAGACAAGGACTCCTCTCCACCAACGTATTCGGCTAGGACTCTTGTTATCCTAGGCCTCTGGTGCATTATATAAGCCAAGACCAGGCTAGTCGATAGATCATTATGACATTAATCATCATACCCCTAGGGTTTAGACCACAACATATGATCTCGGGCTAGATCAACTCTTGTAATCTCCATATTCATCAAGATCAATCAAGAAGGAAGTAGGGTATTACCTCCATTAAGAGGGCCCGCACCTAGGTAAACATCGTTTCCCCTATCTCCTATTACCCATCGATCCATGACACATAGCTCGGGACCCCCTACCTGAGATCTAACAGTTTTGACACCGACATTAGTGCTTTCATTGAGAGTTCCGTTGTGTGATCGGCAAGGGATCAATGCAGGACTGCAGATCAACTGCGACATCGGCGTCTTCATCGCTGGCTTGACTGGTCACCTCGGCTGGTCCGAGGACCAGGCTCCTCTTCGGATCATCAAGATCGGACATATGTCCTCGCCATCATCAACTCCGATCTCTATCAAGATCATGGAGGAATCATCCATGGAGCTCGGGGGCTCAACGTCAACATTGCCCTCGAGCGACCATGCTGTTTTTCTGGACAGCGAACTCATATCCTCTGCCACCGCCTCCTCGAGCATCACTTTAATTATTTCTTCGGTGGAATTGTGCAGGATTGAGTGTACAACAATCCTGTAAAATTTCGTCGCGTTCCGATGGATCAATCTCCGCCGATCTCCGATATACCGGAGCCCTGGTGAAGCTGGACGGGAATTCGGATGAGTTTGGAGCGTGGTGTCCAACATCTAGCTCGGATGTCCTTTGGAAGATCCAACCATTGATCGGCTGCGGAATTTCTATATCTATCACCCCTCAAAATTTTAGCTCAATTCGACCGTCCAAACTCCGGGAACCTTCCGATTAGTGCATCGTTTTTCAGATCTATTTTCTGCGCGAATACGAATCTGATATGAATTCATCTTTCTTCATGAATGGTATATTGGACAAACTTTTTGGAAGAATCTCTTTCTATGGTATTGTGTTTCATTTCCGAACACATGCTCAGAAATTTTGCTCCTTTTCGGAGGTAACCTTCACCGTCGCGCTGGTGTCAAACCAGTCCGGCAACATTACTCCATGACTGCTGACCTGCGCCAGACGGATCGTCGCTTCATTGAGCCGAGCCCAACCTTATCGGATCATCAGCTCGGCAAGCCGAACAAGAGTTCGGCATCGTGAAGACTAAATTATCACCAACACCCTCACCCCACGGATTGCACGGGTCAGGCGCGCCGACATCGCCGATCTGTCTCTTCATCAATCCGGCTTTGACCGCGTCACAAGTTATGACCAGCGTCGCCATGCCGCACAGTTGCTTCTTCAAGCTGATGTCCATCACGCCAAACTACTTCAACACCTCGGCTGACATGGCAGCCGCAAAGTCTCCTTACCGACCTACTCCGTCACCTCGGCTAGACTGGGGGCTTCACCATCTCTTCATCAACCTACTCCAGAGACTTCGGCGTCACCCGCCGACCAGCTTCATCACATTAGCTGGACCGGGGGCTTTGCCTCGGCAAGCCAACCTTTGCCAGCATCGTCATGCCGCCCCTTCATCGCTCATTAGGCAATGGGTGTGCGGATCAAGTTTTGGGAGTAACCTTTTTCTGATTGCCACAACAGATAAAGCAGGTGCTATTAATCCTAGTAATTTTTTCTTGCTTGGGTATATTTTCTTGAAAAATTATTACTGTGGTTTGTTCCATCATCTGTACACACGTCTGTCAAATGATGGCCACATTAACAATGGTTGCGTGATGGTTCAATCAGTTTCCCGTCCGCAGCTCGGCGAACGCCACGTCTAGAGCCCGGACCGCCCTGCAAATTCAGGCTTTGTCACGCCTTCACTGCATCATGCCGACGACCTGCATCGACATTGGCTTCGGCGCCAGGCCACATCTCTTTAAATAAATTATTTTTGCGTGAAGCAATTATGCAAGGATTTTATATATATTTATATTATTATTTTTTGTACCGCACTATTTTATGTCTGTAGGTAATCGACTTTGATTGCGTCATGCGGTCACTTCGGCAAGCCGACGTCGTCGTCCCAATCGGCATAAATCGGCTCACATGATCACCTTGTTGGTCGAATTGCTATACCGACATGTTCGATTCCCTCGGGGACTTCGGCATCATCGAGAGGGTTCTACCTCGTTGGGTGTTCGGCGCACGGGCCATATTCCTTTAATTATTCACTTTGCATAAATTATTTATTATGCTACATTTTTTAAATTTATTATTATTACTATTATCTCCTTCTTGCACTACTTTTTGTGCACAGGTAAATGAGCCGGGTCGGGCAGTGTTGTCACCACGGCGTACTGACCCACGTCGGGGACTTCGGCGTCACTCTGCCGGCCTGCATTGGCTGTGCTATGTCACCACTTCAGAGTGCCAAGCTCTTCGCTCGGCCACCTCGGGACCGGCTTGGGGGATGGACCTTGTCCCACATCAAGCTCGGACCGCGCCATCAATGCCGAACACATTAACCAGCTAAGTCGCTTTCATGCTCAAAGTCTTAAATTTTTAACTTGTGTTCGGTTCGACCTTGCTCACATACGTTGTTAGTTAAAAGAAACTCCCTTTACCCATGTTAACTGGGGGCTCTTAAATTTTATATGAGTCGTTTTATAGTAAATGTGTTTTCTTCTTGGTCATTGCAAAGTCTTTTTCTACCTCTCCTTTTTTGACTCGAGTGCATGGTCAACAGCCGGATAGCCTAGCTTCTCTCTAAAGCCGCTCGAGTTTAGTTCACTAAACTGGCCTCGAAGAAGCACTCCGCCTTCGGGATAAGGAGCTTGAAGTCATAGGCTGACCCGCTTGAAGTCTTGAGATCGGATGTGTCATGTTAAAGCACGACAGAAGAACAATTCTTTTTCTAAGACCAATTTTTGGATTGGCACCAAACACTTGATCTAGTTCGGACGTCAAGTTTTTACTAAAGTTTTTTGGTTTTCCAAGCCTATGGCACTTTTAAACATTTGTGTGTTTGCAGCATAAGTCTCGCAGTGCAACGCCGGGCACCTTTAGAGATTCGGCAAAAACATTCTAGGATATTGCTATATATGCATCGGTTTAGAATTGTGTCTTTGGTTAATAGTTGGGTTGCCCGGCTCCTGTACTTGCCTCCTACGTTCCGCTTTGTTTGGCTAGGTGTGCAAAGGGAGAACCACTGTGATTGTGCTTCCAGCTCGCATGGTTAAGCACCTCAGTGGAGAAAGCCAAAAACTGACTGTCACAATAAGCATAAACTGGTCAGCTATCCGATGACTATGTTAAACGACGGACCGTTCATAACATTGGCAGAAGTGTTTACGGCTTGACCTCGGTTGTCGCCGAACACTATCCGGGGGCTTGTAGCTAGCTTCCTTAGTCTAGAGCTCCTATGACTAAGTGAAGGTTATAAAGCCCGCATATCTGATTGCCTCGTTTCCGCTAACACAACCGCATTCAGGCACCGAGACATCGGCTAAGGGTTGTCTTGTTATTGCGGAAACACCCCGCGTAGTATCTACAAAGGGGTAGAAGCCGACGATGTGCCACTTTCAACTGATAAACGGTCGCAATGGAATCAAAATAAGTATATATCATCAGCGTTTGTATTGATTATACAAGTGTTGCCTTCCGTAATTATCGTTATATAAAGCCATAAATATGCATCAATTTGACTTAAGATTTTGGCCAAGCTGGGTTGTCTGGCTCCTGTGCTTACCCCTACGTTCCCGATTGTTCGGCTAGGCAGTAAAGGGAGCACCTCTGTGATTGTTACTATCGGGTCATCCGAGTTAGTACCTCGGACTAGGTGCAGCCGAAAGCTAGCAATCTTAAAGGATCACATTGGTCAGCAATGACAGAAGTGAAAAAATTTGTTCATTAATACCATAGAGTTTGGGAACTTTCCCCGAACTAAATTCTCAATATTTTCCTCCCACATTGATCGGATCGGAGGTGAGGTTTCATGATCATGATAAGCATGACGACCCAAAGAAAGGAACCGATAGTGGGACTATTTTCTTTGGAAGATGTTTCTTCATTTAAAACGTGTTATAATATATCTCTTCGTGTACCTTTGTTTATAAAACCGTGTGGCCGGATTGCCTCGTTTTCCATAAATCTTTGCCCTTATAACGGCTTTATAAAGTAGGAAAATACTCCTCGGCTACTGGCCGAAGAGGTTGAAGTTGATGGTCGGTCAACAAAGTTTTGTACAATACAGATTCGAGCATTAATGATGTAGAGTACTTGGATACATAGAATCATTACACATAATTTGTGATTTTACTATGGATACCGATCCTTAATTCGGCCACCCGTGCCCGCATTAAGGATCGGGGGCTACTGGGCTTCGAGCTTATTATTTACAAATATTAAAGGGCACATCGATCCCCTGATCTGGTGTTGCCACCCGACTAGTGTCTCGGGGGCTACTGCATTGCCTATTCAATGCAGAAAATTCAAAGTGCTCAGTGTTCGGCATAACCGAACTATGGACAAGCGCATCTTTGGACGACAATAAGTACCATATGGGACTTATCCGGCATCAAGCTGATATATCACAGCGACTTCTCACGACCCTCTCTCAGGGGCCCATCTGCCGATCACTATTACCTCTAATATATTACACTGCGTTTCTATTCCTATGTATGCTACCGAGCTAGGAGTTGATCCTTAGGTCGATTTCACGACCTGAGTCTCAGAAGCTACTAGGATCAAGGGTTTCATATTTTCCTTCAGGTGCATCTCGGATTTTAGGCCGACAGACACCTTGAGGGCTACTGGCAATACATCTTGTCAGCAAATAAATTTATACGCATCGGAAATAAAATCCGCAGATAATCAGCCCATGACCGAGGTGCTGAGCCACCTCGGAAGCAGTTCGGCATACAGCTCGAATGCAAGTGGTTGGCTCCTTAGAGGGCATTTCCGGCATTAAGCTCAGCTAAAGCTTTTTGAACCAAGGTGAACTATGACACCTCGGATAAAGTCCGGCGTTAGAGCTCGGATACAGTCCGGCGTTGGAGCTCGGATACAGTCCGGCGTTGGAGCTCGGATACAGTCCGATGTTGGTGCTCGACTGCAAAAGATACCTCGAATGCAGTCCGGCTTTGGGGCTCGTATGCAAGAGGACACCGCTGCATGGGAACAACTTCAAACCCGAGGTGGGCGTAAAAATAACAAGGCATTGATAAAGGCCGATAACTTATAGGGGCTCCTCGGATACCCGACGTGTAAACTCTTCGGATTTACTTCGGCGATCCTCAAGATCGAAGATGAGAAGATTTGTTGAACCAGTATTCAAGACCGACGACCGTAGATGAAGAACAATTTGGAAGGATCAAGGAGCGTCCCCAACTTGAATACCGGTTCAGGGGGCTACTGACGGTGTCCTGGACTAGGTGTACTCACCACATCGTCTCCCGACCAGGTGGATCGGGCCGAGGACCCCCATGGCGGTTCACTCATGGGCCACTTCGGCAGCCCATGACGCATACAAGGAGTATTCTACAAGACTTGGTGATCAAGACAAGGACTCCTCTCCACCAACGTCTTCGGCTAGGACTCTTGTTATCCTAGGCCTCTGGTGCATTATATAAGCCAAGGCCAGGCTAGTAGATACATCATTATGACATTAATCATCATACCCCTAGGGTTTAGACCACAACATATGATCTTGGGGTAGATCAACTCTTGTAATCTCTATATTCATCAAGATCAATCAAGCAGGAAGTAGGGTATTACCTCCATTAAGAGGGCCCGAACCTGGGTAAACATCGTGTCCCCTGCCTCCTGTTACCCATCGATCCATGACACACAGCTCGAGACCCCCTACCCGAGATCTGCCGGTTTTGACACCGACACCAACCACTTGCCGTCCCCGGATGGCATGACTCTAGGAGGAGACGCCGGACTAACATGAGGTCAGGAGCCGCTCGCCCAACAGCGTCACCACTGCTCGGGCGCGCCAACGTGCCTACCTTCCCAGTCCGTTTAGGGCTCAAGCATGCAACAGCCACTAAGCCAACCCGATTTATCCTAAGATACGTCCTCAACACTCAGCAGCCACTCCTCATCACCCATTTTCTATTTGATTCATTACTCATTAGGCAGGATTGTCATTAGGGTTTGTTATGTAACAAGTGCTACCTACACTTAGTGGTTCAGATGTATTTTAGTAATCTTTAGTACCTGTAAAGTTCACGGGGTTTCAAAATTCCGGCCCTAGGAACAGACACAAGTCATTTTGGATTGTTGGTCATAGTGACATTGACCCAGATTACTACTGTAGGCCAGGTTTGTTGACAATTTTACTTGTCTTTCTTACTCATTCGATATTTTATCCAATTATTCACGTTGATTAGTTGCAAACAATAAGTGCTAGACCAACTTCTTGATTCAGATTTTGGACGGTCTCTTACTGTAGTTACAATTCTGCATATTTGTCCTAATAAGCTCACAAGTAATGATTGATTCACTACATCTATGATTGCCTTGTCATATTTGTTGTCAGTATTCTTTTAGGGTGGACCACCCTGTTTCAAAGTACTGGAACCGCAGACATGAGTGAATAATATTTCTCAGTGTGATCTCTTCCATCATGTGTGGGCAACGAACACTGCATTGTATAGAAAGAAAGTGTCATTTCCACCTTTTACATATGATCTTTTACATGGAATACAATCTGCCCACTTGCTTTGTGTCGCACTACCAGCACTCCACCCTTGAAGCTAAACATTATGCCACTCATAATTCCTTAGTTTATTTGTTCAAATACGAATTTGATATGATTCCAATGTTCCTACTTCAGTTTTGAAATGTGTGTCTGCCTGTTATAGAGACATAAGAGGTTTGTATTTCTATGTGTGGTCTAGTCAGTGCGGTTGGGGGTGAACTTTGCATATGCAGGGGTTTATGGGGAGACACTCTTCGAGTTGAATTCGTAGTGCACTCCATAGACAATCTGACTACTTTTTATGTTTTCATGAACCTCAGATACTGAACATCATCAAAATGATTATGAGATTGCGCGCATGAAAAGAATAAAGCAGAACAATGCCATCTATATATTCATGCTCATAATATGATCCTAACAGTGATTCTGAGCTAGAGGGAGACCTAAGTCAATGTAGCTCCCTAGTGGAGGAGTCAGAGGCAGATGCCCTATCTTATTCACCCATCAAGGTGCTTGCTCTAACTTTCCAAGGTTATATTGGTCGCACATATCTTGCAACTGATGCTTTCCATTGCTTCTACTTTGTTGCACTGCCATTAGCTTAGTTTAGACATTGTGTATGTGAATACGCCCTGCCTATCCATTTTAAGTACATATTCCATCTGTAATCATACCATATTTATCCATTCAAATGTTGTTCTTGTGTATCAGACATTCAAAAGGAAGAGGGCGATTGCTGACCATGGAGGAGCACGAACAAAATATTTGGAAAACGTAGTGACACCTAATAAATCAAATAGCCCATTAGGTGTAGTTGAAATGTCACCAGACCCGGAAAACACGGCCACAACTCTAGCAGACTCTAGCCCTACTACACTGGCCATCTCTGATGCCCCAACTTAGCAGACCCCAACTGTCGCAAACAGTATGATGATGCCAGTTGACATAGCACCAGCTCTATGATGCAAAACACCCATTCCAGCAAAGGGTACACCAAATCCAGTTGCCAAATCCCTTTTCGGACGAGAGAGAGCCCCAATTGCAGCAAATAGGACTCTTGTTCCACTTCTTCCCTGTTTACAAGACGAAGCTTATATTGTTGTCAGGAACTTTGTGCGCATCTTTCCTTCATGGAAAGATTATACCACAGATAAAGAACAATTTCCAATCTTCCTCCACAACTTACGTGTAAGTAATGTACTAATGTTATTCATGTTAATTACTGCATATGTTTCTGCTGACAGAAGACACAAGATTTCATTCTTTTAAATAGGAGAGGACCAAACTGGATTGTCAATGTCGGGGGATATCGGCCTCCACGAGCACCTATGGGGACGGAGCCCCTTGTCGGTTCGGCGGGGGGCGGAGGTTGCACAAAGAGCAGATCGAGGCGACACACACACAACGATTTTACCCAGCTTCGGGCCGCACGGATGCGTAAAACCCTACTGCTGCATGTCTGGTTGATTTGAGTTCTTGCTCTGGAGCGCAAGAAGCTACAGTAAGTTGGAGCTGGACGTAGACGAGGGTCTACTTGGTGTCCTTCTTCCGGTCTGGATCCTTTCTAGGTTTTTCCTCCTCCTCCCCCCCCCCCCCGCTACGTGCGCATGGGCCTCCTTTTATATGCTAAGGGGTTTTCCACAGGCAGCGACGCAGGTGAGGGTAAAAATGGCAAGGAACTGTGCGAACAGTGGCCGCACAGTGCTATCGCACCTAACTCTGACGGCGGGGGACAAAGGCATTAAATGCCCGTCTGGATCGCCTGAACAGTGCCGAGGCGGACCGTTAGGGGCGCCTCCGCTTGCCACGGGGGCGACTCCGCCAACGTCGCATGCCACGCGCGCGCCCCAGGCTGCGCGGCGCCCCGCCACGTGTCTCTGGGGAAGCTCCAGAGTGACGCGTGGGCAGGTGAGCTGGGGCGCACGTCTAAGATGGTGGTTCACCGCGGCAAGTGGCTTGCCGCGGTGGTTGTCTTGCCGCACCTGAGAGCTTGCCGCTCGTCAAGCCTTGCCGGGGCGCGTGGCGCGCCGCGGCGGGCTTCTCTTGGGGTGCCTTGGTTTGCCGTCCCGGCGAGCTCCTCCCGCTGGGGCCTTGGTGCTTCAGCTTAGCCGTCCCGGCAAGCTCCTCTTGCCGGGGCCTTGTCGCCTTGGCCCGGCAAGCTCCTCTTGCCGGACCTCGCCTTCTCGGCCCGGCAAGCTCCTCTTGCCGGGGCTTGGTTGTTGGGGAACGTTGCAGAAAACAAAAATTTTCCTACGGTTTCACCAAGATCTATCTATGAGTTCATCTAGCAACGAGTATTCAGATTAGATAGCATCTACATACCACTTTGTAGATCGCAACGGAAGCGTTCGAGTGAACGTGGATGAGGTAGTCGTACTCACCGTGATCCAATTCATCGATGATCTAGTACCGAACGGACGGCACCTCCGCGTTCAACACATGTACGGAAAGCATGACGTCTCCTCCTTCTTGATCCAGCAAGGCAAAGGAGAGGTTGGGGAAGAAGGCTCCAGCAGCAGCACGACGGCGTGGTGATGGTGGAACTACAGTACTCCGGCAGGGCTTCGCCGTGCACTTACGGAGGAGGAGGAGGTGTTGGAGAGGGAGAGGGAGGCGCCAGGGCATAGGGTGCGCAGCCCCCCTCCCCTGCCCCCTTTTATATAGGCCTCTTGGGGGGGCGCCGGCCCTGGGAGATCTAATCTCCCAAGGGGGCGGCGGCCAGGGAGGTTTCCCTCCCCCCCAAGCCATCTAGGAGGTGCCTTCCACCACTAGGACTCCTCCTAGATGGAACCCTAGGCGCATGGGCCCTTTGGGGCTGGTTCCCCTTGGCCCAAGCAGGCCAAGGCGCACCCCCTAAGGCCCATGTGGCCCACCAAGGCAGGTGGCCCCACCTGGTGGACCCCCGGGACCCCTCCGGTGGTCCCGGTACAATACCGTTAACCCCGAAACTTGTCCCGATGGCCGAAACAGCACTTCCTATATATAATTCTTTACCTACGGACCATTCCAGAACTCCTCGTGACGTCCGGGATCTCATCCGGGACTCCGAATAACATTCGAGTTACTGCACATACATATCCGTACAACCCTAGCGTCACCGAACCTTAAGTGTGTAGACCCTACGGGTTCGGGAGACATGTAGACATGACCGAGATGGCTCTCGGGCAATAACCAACAGCGGGATCTGGATACCCATGTTGGCTCCCACATGCTCCATGATGATCTCATCGGATGAACCACGATGTCGAGGATTCAATTAATCCCGTATACAATTCCCTTTGTCAATCGGTATTTTACTTGCACGAGATTGGATCGTCGGTATACCAATACCTCGTTCAATCTCGTTACCGGCAAGTCACTTTTCTCGTACCGTAATGCATGATCCCGTGATCAAACACTTTGATCACATTGAGCTCATTATGATGATGCATTACCGAGAGGGCCCGGTGATACCTCTCCGTCAAGCGGAGTGACAAATCCCAGTCTCGATCCATGTCAACCCAACAGACACTTTCAGAGATACCCGTAGCATACCTTTATAGTCACCCAGTTACGTTGTGACGTTTGGCACACCCAAAGCACTCCTACGGTATCCGGGAGTTACACGATCTCATGGTCTAAGGAAAGGATACTTGACATTGGAAAACTCTAGCAAACGAACTATGCGATCTTATGCTATGTTTAGGATTGGGTCTTGTCCATCACATCATTCTCCTAATGATGTGATCCCGTTATCGATGACATCCAATGTCCATAGTCAGGAAACCATGACTATCTGTCGATCAACAAGCTAGTCAACTAGAGGCTCACTAGGGACATGTTTGTTGTCTGTTATTCACACATGTATTGCGATTTCCGGATAACACAATTATAGCACGAATAAAGACAATTATCATGAATAAGGAAATATAATAATAATGCTTTTATTATTGCCTCTAGGGCATATTTCCAACAGTCTCCCACTTGCACTAGAGTCAATAATCTAGTTACATTGTGATGAATCGAACACCCATAGAGTTCTCGTGCTGATCATGTTTTGCCTTAGGGAGAGGTTTAGTCAACGGATCTACGACATTCAGATCCGTGTGCACTTTACAAATTTCTATGTCTCCATCTTGAACATTTTCACAAATGGAGTTGAAGCGACGCTTGATGTGCCTAGTCTTCTTGTGAAACCTGGGCTCCTTTGCAAGTGCAATAGCTCCAGTGTTGTCACAGAAGAGCTTGATTGGCCCCGACGCATTGGGTATGACTCCGAGGTCGGTGATGAACTCCTTCACCCATATTGCTTCATGTGCCGCCTCCGAGGCTGCCATGTACTCCGCTTCATATGTAGATCCCGCCACGACGCTTTGCTTGCAACTGCACCAGCTTACTGCCCCACCATTCAAAATATACACGTATCCGGTTTGTGACTTAGAGTCATCCAGATCTGTGTCGAAGCTAGCGTCGACGTAACCTTTTACGACGAGCTCTTTGTCACCTCCATAAACGAGAAACATTTCCTTAGTCCTTTTCAGGTACTTCAGGATATTCTTGACCGCTGTCCAGTGTTCCTTGCCGGGATTACTTTGGTACCTTCCTACCAAACTTACGGCAAGGTTTACATCAGGTCTGGTACACAGCATGGCATACATAATAGAACCTATGGCTGAGGCATAGGGGATGACGCTCATCTCTTCTATATCTTCTGCCGTGGTCGGACATTGAGCTGAGCTCAATTTCACACCTTGTAACACAGGTAAGAACCCTTTCTTAGATTGATCCATATTGAATTTCTTCAATATCTTATCAAGGTATGTGCTTTGTGAAAGACCTATGAGGCGTCTCGATCTATCTCTATAGATCTTGATGCCTAATATATAAGCAGCTTCTCCAAGGTCCTTCATTGAAAAACTTTTATTCAAGTAGGCCTTAATGCTGTCCAAGAGCTCTATATTATTTCCCATCAAAAGTATGTCATCTACATATAATATGAGAAATGCTACAGAGCTCCCACTCACTTTCTTGTAAACACAGGCTTCTCCATAAGTCTGTGTAAACCCAAACGCTTTGATCATCTCATCAAAGCAAATGTTCCAACTCCGAGATGCTTGCACCAGCCCATAAATCGAGCGTTGGAGCTTGCATACCTTGTCAGCATTCTTAGGATCAACAAAACCTTCCGGCTGCATCATATACAATTCTTCCTTAAGGAAACCATTAAGGAATGCCGTTTTGACGTCCATTTGCCATATCTCATAATCATAGTATGCGGCAATTGCTAACATGATTCGGACGGACTTCAGCTTCGCTACCGGTGAGAAAGTCTCATCGTAGTCAACCCCTTGAACTTGTCGATAACCCTTAGCGACAAGCCGAGCTTTATAGATGGTCACATTACCATCCGCGTCTGTCTTCTTCTTAAAGATCCATTTATTTTCTATGGCTCGCCGTTCAACGGGCAAGTCAGTCAAAGTCCATACTTCGTTTTCATACATGGATCCTATCTCGGATTTCATGGCTTCCAGCCATTTGTCGGAATCCGGGCCCGCCATTGCTTCCTCATAGTTTGAAGGTTCACTGTTGTCTAACAACATGATTTCCAAGACAGGGTTGCCGTACCACTCTGGTGCGGAACGTGTCCTTGTGGACCTTCGAATTTCAGTAGGAGCTTGATTAGAAGTATCTTGATCATCATCATTAATTCCCTCTCTAGTCGGTGCAGGCACCTCAGGAACGATTTCTTGAGTTTCGCCATTTTCCGGTTCAAGAGGTAACACTTCATCAAGTTCTACTTTCCTCCCACTTACTTCTTTCGAGAGAAACTCTTTCTCTAGAAAGGATCCATTCTTGGCAACAAAGATCTTGCCTTCGGATCTGAGGTAGAAGGTATACCCAACAGTTTCTTTTGGGTATCCTATGAAGACGCATTTTTCCGACTTGGGTTCGAGCTTCTCAGGTTGAAGTTTCTTGACATAAGCATCGCATCCCCAAACTTTCAGAAACGACAGCTTAGGTTTCTTCCCAAACCATAATTCATACGGTGTCGTCTCAACGGATTTCGACGGAGCCCTATTTAAAGTGAATGCGGCAGTCTCTAAAGCATAGCCCCAAAAAGATAGCGGTAAGTCGATAAGAGACATCATAGATCGCACCATATCTAATAGAGTGCGATTACGACGTTCGGACACACCATTACGCTGAGGTGTTCCAGGCGGCGTGAGTTGTGAAACTATTCCACATTTTCTCAAGTGTGTGCCAAATTCGTGACTCAAGTATTCTCCTCCACGATCTGATCGTAGAAACTTGATCTTTCTATCACGTTGATTTTCAACCTCACTCTGAAATTCCTTGAACTTTTCAAAGGTCTCAGATTTATGTTTCATTAAGTAGATATACCCATATCTACTCAAGTCATCAGTGAGGGTGAGAACATAACTATAGCCACCGCGAGCCTCAACACTCATTGGACCGCACACATCGATATGTATGATTTCCAATAAGTTGGTTGCTCGCTCCATTGTTCCTGAGAACGGAGTCTTGGTCATTTTACCCATGAGGCATGGTTCCCACATGTCAAATGATTCATAATCAAGAGACTCTAAAAGTCCATCTGCATGGAGCTTCTTCATGCGTTTGACACCTATGTGACCAAGGCGGCAGCGCCACAAATATGTGGAACTATTGTTATCAACTTTAACTCTTTTGGTATTCACACTATGAATATGTGTATCATCACGTACGAGATTCATTAAGAATAAACCATTAACCATCGGAGCATGACCATAAAACATATCTCTCATATAAATAGAACAACCATTATTCTCGGATTTAAATGAGTAGCCATCTCGAATTAAGCGAGATCCAGATACAATGTTCATGCCCAAACTTGGCACTAAATAACAATTGTTGAGGTTTAAAACTAATCCCGTAGGTAAATGTAGAGGTAGCGTGCCGACGGCGATCACATCGACCTTGGAACCATTCCCGACGCGCATCGTCACCTCGTCCTTCGCCAGTCTCCGTTTATTCCGCAGCTCCTGCTTTGAGTTACAAATGTGAGCAACTGCACCGGTATCAAATACCCAAGAGCTACTACGAGTACTGGTAAGGTACACATCAATTACATGTATATCACATATACCTTTGGTTTTGCCGGCCTTCTTGTCCGCTAAGTATTTGGGGCAGTTCCGCTTCCAGTGACCACTTCCCTTGCAATAAAAGCACTCAGTTTCGGGCTTGGGTCCATTCTTTGGCTTCTTCCCGGCAACTTGCTTACCGGGCGCGGCAACTTCCTTGCCGTCCTTCTTGAAGTTCTTTTTACCCTTGCCCTTCTTGAACTTAGTGGTTTTATTCACCATCAACACTTGATGCTCCTTCTTGATTTCTACCTCTGCTGATTTCAGCATAGCATATACCTCAGGAATGGTCTTTACCATCCCCTGCATATTGTAGTTCATCACAAAGCTCTTGTAGCTAGGTGGAAGCGACTGGAGGATTCTGTCAATGACCGCTTCTTCCGGGAGATTAACTTCCAGTTGAGTCATGCGGTTGTGCAACCCAGACATTTTGAGTATGTGTTCACTGACAGAACTATTTTCCTCCATCTTACAGCTAAAGAATTTGTCGGAGACTTCATATCTCTCGACCAGGGCATGAGCTTGGAAAACCATTTTCAGCTCTTCGAACATCTCATATGCTCCATGTCTCTCAAAACGCTTTTGGAGCCCCGGCTCTAAGCTGTAAAGCATGCCGCACTGAACAAGGGAGTAATCATCGCAGCGTGACTGCCAAGCGTTCATAACGTCTTGTTCTGCAGGGAGAATAGGTGCGTCACCCAGCGGTGCTCTTAGGACATAATCTTTCTTGGCAGCTATGAGGATGATCCTCAGGTTCCGGACCCAGTCCGTATAGTTGCTACCATCGTCTTTCAGCTTGGTTTTCTCTAGGAACGCGTTGAAGTTGAGGACTACGTTGGCCATTTGATCTACAAGACATATTGTAAATATTTAGACTAAGTTCATGATAATAAAGTTCATTTAATCAAATTATTTAATGAACTCCCACTTAGATAGACATCCCTCTTCTAGTCATCTAAGTATTACATGATCCGAGTCAACTAGGCCGTGTCCGATCATCACGTGAGACGGACTAGTCAACATCGGTGAACATCTTCATGTTGATCGTATCTTCTATACGACTCATGCTCGACCTTTCGGTCTTCTGTGTTCCGAGGCCATGTCTGTACATGCTAGGCTCGTCAAGTCAACCTAAGTGTTTTGCGTGTGTAAATCTGTCTTACACCCGTTGTATGTGAACGTTAGAATCTATCACACCCGATCATCACGTGGTGCTTCGAAACAACGAACTGTCGCAACGGTGCACAGTTAGGGTGAACACTTTCTTGAAATTATTATGAGGGATCATCTTATTTACTACCTTCGTTCTAAGTAAACAAGATGCAAAACATGATAAACATCACATGCAATCAAATAATAAACGTGACATGATATGGCCAATATCACATATCTCCTTCGATCTCCATCTTGGGGCTCCATGATCATCTTGTCACCGGCTTGACACCATGATCTTCATCATCATGATCTTCATCATCGTGTCTCCATGAAGTTGCTCGCCAACTATTACTTCTACTACTATGGCTAACGCGTTTAGCAATAAAGTAAAGTAATTTACATGGCGATTCTCAATGACACGCAGGTCATACAAAAAATAAAGACAACTCCTATGGCTCCTGCCGGTTGTCATACTCATCGACATGCAAGTCGTGATTCCTATTACAATAGCATGAACATCTCATACATCACATATAGATCATTCATCATACATCACAACTTTGGCCATATCATATCACAAAGCACTTGCTGCAAAAACAAGTTAGACGTCCTCTAATTGTTGTTGCAAGTTTTACGTGGCTGAATTAGGGTTCTAGCAAGAACATTTTCTTACCTACGTTAAAACCACAACGTGATTTGTCAACTTCTATTTACCCTTCATAAGGACCCTTTTCATCGAATCCGCTCCAACTAAAGTAGGAGAGACAGACACCCGCCAGCCACCTTATGCAACTAGTGCATGTTAGTCGGTGGAACCGGTCTCACGTAAGCGTACGTGTAAGGTTGGTCCGGGCCGCTTCATCCCACAATACCGCTCAAGCAAGATAAGACTAGTAGCGGCAAGAAAAGTTGACAACATCTACGCCCACAACAAATTGTGTTCTACTCGCGCAAGAAGAACTACGCATAGACCTAGCTCATGATGCCACTGTTGGGGAACGTTGCAGAAAACAAAAATTTTCCTATGGTTTCACCAAGATCTATCTATGAGTTCATCTAGCAACGAGTATTCAGATTAGATAGCATCTACATACCACTTTGTAGATCGCAACGGAAGCGTTCGAGTGAACGTGGATGAGGTAGTCGTACTCGTCGTGATCCAATTCACCGATGATCTAGTACCGAACGGACGGCACCTCCGCGTTCAACACACGTACGGAAAGCGTGACGTCTCCTCCTTATTGATCCAGCAAGGCAAAGGAGAGGTTGGGGAAGAAGGCTCCAGCAGCAGCACGACGGCGTGGTGATGGTGGAACTACAGTACTCCGGCAGGGCTTCGCCGTGCACTTACGGAGGAGGAGGAGGTGTTGGAGAGGGAGAGGGAGGCGCCAGGGCATAGGGTGCGCAGCCCCCCTCCCCTGCCCCCCTTTATATAGGCCTCTTGGGGGGGGCACCGGCCCTGGGAGATCTAATATCCCAAGGGGGCGGCGGCCAGGGAGGTTTCCCTCCCCCCCAAGCCATCTAGGAGGTGCCTTCCACCACTAGGACTCCTCCTAGATGGAACCCTAGGCGCATGGGCCCTTTGGGGCTGGTTCCCCTTGGCCCAAGCAGGCCAAGGCGCACCCCCTAAGGCCCATGTGGCCCACCAAGGCAGGTGGCCCCACCTGGTGGACCCCCGGGACCCCTCCGGTGGTCCCGGTACAATACCGATAACCCCGAAACTTGTCCCGATGGCCGAAACAGCACTTCCTATATATAATTATTTACCTCCGGACCATTCCGGAACTCCTCGTGACGTCCGGGATCTCATCCGGGACTCCGAACAACATTCGGGTTACTGCACATACATATCCCTACAACCCTAGCGTCACCGAACCTTAAGTGTGTAGACCCTACGGGTTCGGGAGACATGTAGACATGACCGAGACGGCTCTCGGGCAATAACCAACAGCGGGATCTGGATACCCATGTTGGCTCCCACATGCTCCACGATGATCTCATCGGATGAACCACGATGTCGAGGATTCAATTAATCCCGTATACGATTCCCTTTGTCAATCGGTATTTTACTTGCACGAGATTCGATCGTCGGTATACCAATACCTCGTTCAATCTCGTTACCGGCAAGTCACTTTTCTCGTACCGTAATGCATGATCCCATGATCAAACACTTTGATCACATTGAGCTCATTATGATGATGCATTACCGAGAGGGCCCGGTGATACCTCTCCGTCAAGCGGAGTGACAAATCCCAGTCTCAATCCATGTCAACCCAACAGACACTTTCAGAGATACCCGTAGCATACCTTTATAGTCACCCAGTTACGTTGTGACGTTTGGCACACCCAAAGCACTCCTACGGTTTCCGGGAGTTACACGATCTCATGGTCTAAGGAAAGGATACTTGACATTGGAAAACTCTAGCAAACGAACTATGCGATCTTATGCTATGTTTAGGATTGGGTCTTGTCCATCACATCATTCTCCTAATGATGTGATCCCGTTATCGATGACATCCAATGTCCATAGTCAGGAAACCATGACTATCTGTCGATCAACAAGCTAGTCAACTAGAGGCTCACTAGGGACATGTTTGTTGTCTGTTATTCACACATGTATTACGATTTCCGGATAACACAATTATAGCACGAATAAAGACAATTATCATGAATAAGGAAATATAATAATAATGCTTTTATTATTGCCTCTAGGGCATATTTCCAACATTGGTCTTCTTGGCTCGATCACTTGGCCTTCGTCCGGCCCAGAAAGGGCCGGGGAGACTCTTTTCGCTCCCCTGGCTAGCCTTGCCGCGGGACGCTACTACTGCCCGTGCACAAGTTTGGGGTACTAAGGTACCCCTACTTTAGTACACTGACAGGAGCCCCCGGGTCTGGGCCATACACGGTGCCAAGCGTTGTTGGGCCAGGCCCTAACAGTGCACGGGCACGCGTGGCCTGGGTTGCGCTGCTCCTTAACTCCGTGCCCGTCGCGCCCTCCCCAAGTGGCGCGCGCTTATCGCGGCGTCGTGGGGGGGGGGCAAGGCGTGCGAGACGTGCGTGACATGGGTGGCGTGCGCGGGGCTTGAGGCCCGCAGGCATGCGTCACATCGGGCACGATTCCTTTATTTGGAAAGGCAAAACGTCCGCCCCCACTTTCGAGTGGGGGGGAGAGAGGTCGCCTCATCCGTCGCCTCGGCCCTGCTCGCCCGCCACGCGTCCTCCATGCGCTTGGGGTTGCGGTGGTGGAGGCAGGAAGCCGGGCCGACGCGGGCCGAAGTAGAGGGTCGGCCCCGTCGCCTACCCTTCCTCTGCTTTGATTGGTTGGGCGGGGCGGCCGAGCCCCCACTCCGCCCCTTTATAAGGAGCGGAAGGGGATGACGAGGGTCTGCACCCCTTCCTTCTTCCTTCTCTTAGAGCCCTGGTCCCCTCTCCCCAACTGTCATGGAGGAAGGGAACCCTGGTCCTTCTTCGGTGGCAGCAAGGGTTGCCGCCAGGCAGCGCGCCCCTCCTCCCCTTGCACCCGCGGCGGCGGAGCCAACCGTAAGGGGAAGGGGGAGGGGGCGAGGTCGTGGACGAGGCCGTGGACGGGGCCGAGGCGCTCGAGGCGGGCGGGGCGGCGCGCCGGCCTCGCCTCCGCCGGCGGCTCCGTTTCCCCCGGCGGTTCATCTCGGGGACGACCCCTGCGAGTTCATCATCAGGCTGCGCCGGGCGCCTCGCCGTCGCCTCCGCCTCCCGGCTCCCTTCGCGGACGTCTTGGAGGCGGAACAACACGAGACGCTGAGACTGCGCATGAGGGGCTGCAGGATCAGTGGTACGCGAGTCCACGTTGAATCCCGAGCCCCCGGCGTGGTGTGTCTTGGCCGAGGGTGGAAGACGTTCGCCCGGATCCACAGCTTGATGGAGGGGTTCACCCTCCATTTTAAGCTGATGGAGGGTGATCTCCTCTCCGTCAAGGCCTTCGGGGACCTCGGCACCCGGGCCCGGTGCTGCGTGGATAGCTCCTCCGACAGCGAAGGCTCCTCCTCGAGCGAGAGTGACGAGGAGGGGAGCGACAGCGACGACGAGGGGAGCGGCCGCCGGGATGATAGGTCCGACTAGGTGCCGGTCGCAGCTCCGCGTGGCACCGGCGGCCCCCGTCGTCCGCGTCGCTGGCGCCGTGAACTCGCCGGGGTCGTCTCCTTGGGCGGCTGGCATAGGGAGGCTGCGGAAGTGGAAGAGGGCGGGCGGCAAGGCCGCTGCCTCGTCTTCCAACTTCGCCCCAGACGCCGTCACCACCCCTGCTAGCGGCGATGACCACCGGGGTCTTCTCTCCGGCCCGGCAAGCTCCTCTTGCCGGGGCTTCGTCTTCTCGGGTGGCCGGCGTGGCGAGGCTGCAGAAGAGGCTGGCGGCAAGGCTGTCAACTCGGAGTACGAGGGCTAGATGCCCTCGACAGCGTGTTGACGTCCCGCAGCCTCCTTCTCGAGCTCCGCTTCCGGCGTCGCCGTCTCCATCCGGCCTCCGGAGCCCCGTGGCGGAGCCCCGGATGCTCTCTTGGCGTCTTCCGCCACCCGTAGCTCGTCTAGGTGCCCCTTTTGCCCTTCTCGCCTCCTTGTCCTACCTCCTGAGGAGAGAGACAAGAAAGGGATTACGGGCACCTTATCTCTTTTTATCTTGTAAGCCCTCGGGCCTTAGTTGTGTCTAAATCTTGTAATCCCATCTTTCATGTTTTTCATTCTCTCTGAGCTGTACCTGAGTGGAATTTTTTAATGAAAAGGGAGTGTTTGCCGGACCATTTGTCTCGCGGGTACATCCCGCGGCAAGGAGCGAACCCTTTGCATCGTTAAGATAGACACTTCCCCGCCCGGCAACGGACCCTGCCGTCTCCCCGCGCCCCTTGGCCCTCCTCACGCTCTTGGTGGAGGCAGGGAGAAGGCGGGTTCTGGCCCCTTGCTTCCTCCTCTTGCCACTGCGGCTACTATCAGAAACGGGCCCCGGGAACGCGCTCCGGGGTTTGTCGCTTAAGAGAGCACGACAGCTTTTAGGAGGAAGCAAGGTTTTCGCATCCCACAGCTCACGAGAGAATGCATGATAAGGGATGCAAAGACTTATCTGAGGTTGCAGCCCCCGGCAACTCTGGCTTGCCGGGGCGCGGGTGCTGGCTCGCCCTTCTCCCCTTCTTCATCCTTGAGCGGCTCGGCAAGGGTATGCAACTCCTGCGAGCCAAAGGGAAAGGACGGGAAAAAGACGCGGACTCGACCTCTAAGTTAGGGGTTAGCGACTGTTAGGCACTATCAACCCTAACCAAGGACGAGACTCGACTCAGCATGCATGCTAAAACTTGGGGGCGCCAGCGCTTCATTGCTGCCAGGGTCTGCGCCTGGCTTTGTACAAAGGATTACATGCAACTGCGGCAAGACTTTTGTACAAAAAGTTGGTTGCCGGACGGGGTCCGACAACCGCGCCTTACGGGTAAAACTTGCGAAGATGCTCAATGTTCCAGGAATTGCTCACCGGAGTACCATCTTCGGTCTCGAGGCGGACGGCGCCAGGCCTCGTGACTCGTTTCACCCGGTAAGGGCCTTCCCACTTCGGCGTCAACTTGTTGTGTATCTTGGCTGACTGAACGCGCCGAAGAACAAGGTCGCCTTCCTCGAGGCTCCTGGCTTTAACTTTGCGGCTATGATAGCGACGCAGAGCTTGCTGGTAGCGAGCGGATCGCACAGCAGCCTGGAGACGATCCTCCTCGAGGAGCAGTGCGTCATCTTCACGCGACCGCTCTTGCTCAAGCTCATCATAAGCGAGCACTCGAGGTGACCCGTATACGAGTTCCGTGGGGGTAACTGCTTCTGCTCCATAGATTAGAGCAAATGGTGTCTGGCCGGTGGCTCGATTTGGCGTCGTTCTGACCGACCAAAGAACCGCCGGCAGCTCCTCGATCCAGTTCCGTCCGCGCTTGAGCAGCTTGTCAAAACTTCTGGTCTTGAGCCCGCGCAGTACCTCGGCGTTGGCCCTTTCCGCTTGACCGTTGCTCCGGGGATGAGCAACAGAAGCGAAGCAGACCTTGGTGCCGAGGTTTTGGGTGTACTGCATGAAAGCGTGGCTTGTGAACTGCGTACCGTTGTCGGTGATGATCCTGTTGGGGATCCCGAAGCGGCAAACAATCGACCTGAAGAATTTGATCGCGGACTGGGCAGTCACCTTCCTCACCGGCTCCACTTCTGGCCACTTTGTGAACTTGTCGATGGCAACGAACAAGTACTCAAAGCCCCCGACGGATCGGGGGAAGGGGCCGAGGATATCGAGCCCCCAGACCGAGAAGGGCCAGGACAAAGGGATCATCTGGAGAGCTTGAGCTGGCTGGTGTATCTTCTTGGAATGGAACTGGCACGCTTCACACTTGGTTACTTGTGCAGTTGCATCCTGGAGGGCTGTGGGCCAGAAGAAACCTTGCCGGAACGCTTTGCCGGCAAGTGCTCTGGTGCCAATGTGGTGTCCACATATGCCTCCATGTATCTCCGCCAACAGCTTCTGTCCGTCTTCCCAGTGAATGCACTTCAATTTCACCCCATTGCGTCCTCTTCTGTATAGTGCGTCGTCGACGAACTGGTACATACTGGACTGCCGGGCTACTCTTTCCGCTTCTTCTTGTTCTTCGGGAAGTTCTCCTGTCTGGAGGAAACGGACGATCTGTTGTGCCCACGTCGGAGCCTGTGGCTCGACGACGAGGACCAAAGGCATGTCAGCGGCTGCGGGAACATCAGCTTCTATGGCGAGGACTTGGGGCTCAGCCGGAGCTTGACGTTCCCCGGCAAGCTTGCCGGGGCATGACTTGCCGGGAGCGCCTGCTTCGTCGGGACAAACCCTGGGGCTTGCCGGAGCGGGCAGCTTCTCAGCACTCTCGGCGTCGATCTTGGGGACTCTCTTGGCGGCGGCTTCGGGAAGCTCTGCCGGGAGATAGTCACAGGAGACCGATTTTCTCTTCTTGCTTGGCCCAGTCGATGGTGTCACGGATGGCTGAGTCAGCTTGAGCACAAAAGTCCCTGGTTCCACAGGTAGCTTTAGTGCGGCGCATTTTGACAAGCCGTCGGCGATGTCGTTTTCTGCTCTTGGAACGTATTCCATTTGCAGGCCGTCAAAGCGCTCTTCCAGCTTCCTCACTTCATCAACGTAAGCCTCCATCAACGGGCACTGGTAATCCTTGTTCACTTGGCGGACGACGAGCTGCGAGTCACCCCTGACAATGAGCTTCTTGATCCCAAGTTCCGCCGCGATCCTGAGACCGGCGAGCAAACCTTCATACTCTGCCGTATTGTTGGTTGCTTGCTCCTTGGGAAAGTGCATCTGGACGATGTACTTGAGGTGCTCTCCGGTGGGCGCGATGAGCAGCACGCCGGCACCGGCGCCTTCCAGCGAAAAGGCACCATCAAAGTACATCAGCCACTCTTTGGTTGCTTCCTTGCTGGGGATGCTCGTCTCTGGAATTTCTTCGTCCGGTGTCAGCGTCCACTCTGCTATGAACTCTGCCAATGCTCTGCTCTGGATGGTCGATGTGCTCTCGAACTTGAGGCCAAAGCTTGACAGTTCCAGTGCCCACTCGACAATCCTGCCTGTTGCTTCGGGATTCTGCAGTATCCTCTTAAGCGGAAAGCGAGTGACCACTGTGATCTCGTGTGCTTGGAAGTAATGGCGCAGCTTCCTCGAGGCCATGAGGAGGCCGAAGAGCAATTTCTGCACACCAGAGTACCTCGACCTAGCCCCCTGCGGGAGGGAACTGACGAAGTAAACTGGGCGCTACACCATCCTCTTCCTCTGCACTTCTCCTTGCGCTTGCGCGGATCCGCCTTTGCCGGGGCCAGAGCTTGTCGGGGAAGCTCCCTGCTTGTCGTCGGACGCGCTTGCCATGGTTGTTGGCTCGTCATCAGCTTCCCTCTCTGCTACTAACGCAGCACTAGCCACTTGATTGGTTGCCGCTAGGTAGAGCAGCAACTTCTCTTGCGGTCTAGGCGCGACAAGTATAGGAGCGGAGGACAGGTATTTCTTCAAGTCTTGCAGCGCAGCCTCCGCTTCCGGAGTCCATTTTACTGGACCTGCCTTTTTCAAGATTTTGAAAAACGGCAGGGCGCATTCCGCAGACCTGGAAATAAACCTGCTGAGAGCCGCCACGCAGCCGGCAAGTCTTCGCACGTCCCTGACACGCGTTGGTGCTTCAATCTGCTCGATGGCCTTGATCTTGTCGGGGTTGGCTTCGATCCCACGCTGAGACACGAAGAACCCGAGAAGCTTGCCGGAGGGAACTCCGAACACACACTTCTCGGGGTTGAGCTTGAGGCTGATCTTGCGCAGGTTCGCAAAGGTCTCTTCCAAGTCTTGAACCAGGGTTGCCTTGTCTCTGCTCTTGACCACAATGTCATCCATGTAGGCCTCCACATTTCTGTGGATCTGTGGCTCGAAAGCAGTGTGGACAACCCTCGCAAACGTCGAGCCTGCATTCTTTAGTCCAAAAGGCATCCGCACAAAACAGTACGTGCCGCATGGAGTGATGAACGCAGTCTTCTCTTCGTCTTCTTCAGCCATGAAGACCTGGTGGTACCCGGAGTAGGCGTCAAGGAATGAAAGCAGGTCGCATCCGGCCGTGGAGTCAACAATCTGGTCGATGCGCGGCAAGGGGAATGGATCTTTAGGGCAAGTTCTGTTGACATCGGTGAAATTGATGCAAAGCCTCCACTTCCCGTTTGCTTTGCGCACGACAACAGGATTGGCCAACCACGTCGGATGGAGCACGCCTCTGACGAGGCCTGCCGCTTCCAACTTCCTGATCTCCTCCGCGATAAACTCTTGGCGCTCCACCGCTTGTTTCCTGACCTTTTGCTTGACGGGCCGCGCATGGGGACAGACGGCGAGGTGATGCTCAATCAGTTCCCTGGGAACGCCGGGGATGTCAGATGGTTGCCAGGCAAACACATCGACATTCGCCCGCAGGAAAGCAACGAGCGCGCCTTCCTATTTGGGGTCGAGAGTGGCACTGATGGTGAAGGTACCACCAGTGCCGTCCTCCTTGGCGGGCACCTTCTTGGTCGCTGGTGGAGCAGCCGTCGTCTCCTTGTGTTTACCGGCGGGGCTCGATGGTGCGTCCTCAACGGCAGTGCAACACTCCGAAGAGGCGCGCTTGCCGGAGTGGGCACCAGAGCATTCGCCGGGCTTGGCGTTCTTGCCGGCGGGGCTCGATGGCACGTCCTCGACGGCAGCGCAGCACTCCGAAGAGGCACACTTGCCGGAGTGGGCGCCAGAGCATTCGCCGAGCTTGGTCTTCTTGCCGGCGGGGCTCCATGGCACGTCCTCGACGGCAGCGCAGCACTCCGAAGAGGCGTGCTTGCCGGAGTGGGCACCAGAGCATTCGCCGGACTTGGTCTTCATGCCGGCGGGGCTCGATGGCACGTCCTCGACGGCAGCGCAGCACTCCGAAGAGGCGCGCTTGCCGGAGTGGGCGCCAGAGCATTCGCCGAGCTTGGTCTTCTTGCCGGCGGGGCTCCATGGCACGTCCTCGACGGCAGTGCAGCACTACGAAGAGGCGCGCTTGCCGGAGTGGGCGCCAGAGCATTCGCCGGACTTGGTCTTCATGCCGACGGGGCTCGATGGCACGTCCTCAACGGCAGCGCAGCACTCCGAAGAGGCGCGCTTGCCGGAGTAGGCGCCAGAGCATTTGCCGGGCTTCTTCTTTCCCCCGGAAGCTCCAGCAGCAGGTGGGCCGTGGGCCGTTGCTGCTGTTGCGTCCCGGTATATTTGGTCGGCGCAGATAAGGGCATCCTTCTTGTCGCCGGGGACAGAAATGACGCTTATCGGGCCAGGCATCTTGAGCATGTTATACGCGCAGTGAGAGGCCGCCATGAACTTGGCGAGCGCTGGTCGGCCGAGGATCCCGTTGTAAGGCAACGGAAAGTCGGCGACATCAAAGGTGACCTTCTCAGTCCTGAAATTCAGCTCGCTGCCAAATGTTACCGGCAGCGTGATCTTTCCCTTCGGCTTGCTCCTTCCCGGGTTGATTCCTTGGAATGTGCCGGTTTCTTCGAGCTCGCTGTCGGGAACTTGGAGTCTCCGGAGAATAGCAGAGGAGATCAGATTCAAGCCGGCCCCGCCGTCAACTAGCATCTTAGTGACCTTGAGGTTGCGGATTGTTGGGGAAACCAACATCGGCAAGCACCCGACCGCGGTTGTGCGATCAGGGTGGTCCTCAATATCGAAGATGATAGGCGTGCTGGACCATCTCAGGGGTCTGCGTGACTCGACGGGTGGCTCCGCTGCATTGACCTCCCGCACCCACCGTTTAAGGTGGTGGTGGGAAGCGTGCAGGGAGGCACCGCCGTCCACACACAAGACCTCAGTGGCTTTCTGAAACTCCTGTTCGCTGGTCTCGGGGTCTTCCATATCTTCGTAGTCGTCATCGTCTTCGCTCTTGTCGCGTCCCCGGGGAGGTCTGTCTGCTTGCCGCTGCTTGTCCTTGCCGCGGCGCTCCCCCGGGCCGGGACGCTTCGTGCCGGATCCCCCGCCGCCTGCTTGGGCTCTCTCCTTGTCGCATCGTACGTACTCGGCCTTCTGCAGGTCGACGAGTCGCTCGACTTGCTTGCAACTCTGGAGGTCGTGGCCCCTGGTACGGTGGATCTTGCAGTACTTCTTGTCGGTACCGTCTCGCTTATCGGCAGCGGCCACCGCCCGGCAGTTGGCGCACCCGATAACCTCCTTGCCGGGGCCTCCCACCTGGGCTTTCTTGGCGGAGCCCTCGCTGCCGGACTTCTCGACAACCAGTACCTCTGGGTTTTTCTTCTTTTTGCCATTCCGCCGCCGGCCTCTCCTTGCCGGGGCGGTACCTTCACTATCGGATTCTCCTTCTCCAACACTTTCTCCGGGGAGCTTCCTCCCCTCCTCAGCGCGTGCACACTTGTCGGCCAGGGCGTAAAGCTCGCTGACCTCCTTGATCTTGCACATCGCCATCTCCTCCCTCATCCTGCGGTTGCGCACGTTCTGATGGAACGCGCTGATCACCACGGCGGGGTGGACGTCTGGGATGTTGTAGTGCACACGGCTGAACCTCTGGATGAGCTTGCGCAAAGGATCCCCCTCCTTCTGAACAAGCAGGTGAAGATCGCTTGCCTAGCCATGGGGTTTGTGGCCGCCCGTGAAGGCGCCAACGAACTGATGGCATAGATCTGGCCAGGAGGAGATGGAGCCGTCCGGCAAGTGCATGAGCTAGGATCTGACGTTGGGCTTGAGTACCAGCGGGAAGTAGTTGGCAAGGATCTTATCGTCCCGTCCCCCGGCAGCCTGCACCGCAATGGTGTAGATGCTGAGGAACTCAGACGGATGCGACTTGCCGTCGTACTTCTCGGGCACGTCGGGCTTGAAGTTCTTTGTGCTGGGCCACTGGACTTGCCGCAGCTCGCGGGTGAACGCGGGGCAGCCTACCGAATACGGTAGTTCGCCTGGTTCCCCCGGTGCGTGCATGTTTCCAGAGGGCTCAACGCGCTGGTCTGATTGACGCCGCGCCTCTCTTCTGCGCTCGATGCGGGTTCGAGCGTCTTCTTCCCTTCGTTCGTGAAGGACTTGGCGTTGGTCGCGGCGAGTTCGCGGGTTCGATGACGCGGTGGAGTCGTTGTCGAGGTGAGCCCGGCGAGTCGGCGACCGCGGCTTCTGGGGCGGGGAGTGCACGGTGGTCGCACCCCCGCTATTCTTGGCGCCATCGGTTCTCGCCTGGGTGACTGGCCGCGGCTGCGACGCGCTGTGCTGCCGCGGAGTGTCACCGTTGGCGAAACCGATGAGGCTCTGGATAGTTGCCCTCCAGTCGTCGAGCTTGTCCGCCGCCGGAGGGTAGTCTAGGAGTAGCTGAGCTCGCGCGAGAGCTTCCGCTGGGGTGGCGGGCAGAGGCGTCGAACGGCGCGAGGAGCGGGATGTGATCGAACTCCTAACCATGTTGGAAGGAGCAGCACCCGGTCCAGGCAGCCGCGCGATGCTCGTTCCGGCACGCTAGATCGCATGCTGGTCCTGAGCGCCTTGGGACCCACCAGCACGGTCTGGGTCCAGCGAGCGTATGGTACCATGGGTACCATGACGCTGCTGGTTTCGCGCCTCCTGAGAGGGGCGTGGGGCGAGCTCGGACGTCGCAGGACCAAGAACTGGTTCGACGGCGCCCGTTCCTCCGCCGGCGTCCTCCCCACCACCCGTCCGCTCCATGGGCGGTGGGTTCGACGCTGACGGACCGGTCGCCTCCGGAGCTTTCTTCTTCGGCGCCATGCCGGCGCAAACAGTGAGAGTCTGGCGCGCGCGGACGCCAGATCTGGTTCACACAACCTCGACGCTCCCCCTACCTGGCGCGCCAAAGATGTCGGGGGATATCGGCCTCCACGAGCACCTATGGGGACGGAGCCCCTTGTCGGTTCGGCGGGGGGCGGAGGTTGCACAAAGAGCAGATCGAGGCGACACACACACAACAATTTTACCCAGCTTCGGGCCGCACGGATGCGTAAAACCCTACTGCTGCATGTCTGGTTGATTCGAGTTCTTGCTCTGGAGCGCAAGAAGCTATAGTAAGTTGGAGCTGGACGTAGACGAGGGTCTACTGGGTGTCCTTCTTCCGGTCTGGATCCTTTCTAGGTTTTTCCTCCTCCTCCCCCCCCCTACGTGCGCATGGGCCTCCTTTTATATGCTAAGGGGTTTTCCACAGGCAGCGACGCAGGTGAGGGTAAAAATGGCAAGGAACTGTGTGAACAGTGGCCGCACAGTGCTATCGCACCTAACTCTGACGGCGGGGGACAAAGGCATTAAATGCCCGTCTGGATCGCCTGAACAGTGCCGAGGCGGACCGTTAGGGGCGCCTCCTCTTGCCACGGGGGCGACTCCGCCAACGTCGCATGCCACGCGCGCGCCCCTGGCTGCGCGGCGTCCCGCCACGTGTCTCTGGGGAAGCTCCAGAGTGACGCGTGGGCAGGTGAGCTGGGGCGCACGTCTGAGGTGGTGGTTCGCCGCGGCAAGTGGCTTGCCGCGGTGGTTGTCTTGCCGCACCTGAGAGCTTGCCGCTCGTCAGGCCTTGCCGGGGCGCGTGGCGCACCGCGGCGGGCTTCTTTTGGGGTGCCTTGGTTTGGCCGTCCCGGCGAGCTCCTCCCGCCAGGGCCTTGGTGCTTCAGCTTAGCCGTCCCGGCAAGCTCCTCTTGCCGGGGCCTTGTCGCCTTGGCCCGGCAAGCTCCTCTTGCCGGACCTCGCCTTCTCGGCCCGGCAAGCTCCTCTTGCCGGGGCTTGGTCTTCTTGGCTCGATTACTTGGCCTTCGTCCGGCCCAGAAAGGGCTGGGGAGACTCTTTTCGTTCCCCTGGCGAGCCTTGCCGCGGGACGCTACTACTGCCCGTGCACAAGTTCGGGGTACTAAGGTACCCCTACTTTAGTACACCGACAGTCAAGACGAGCAAGGGTTGGTTGCACTTTTAAAGCACTCGTTGATGAAGTATTGTTCCTACCTGAGGCAAGCGCACTTCAATGGAAAGCCTCTAAACAAAATTTATGTAAAGTCTCTGGTGCAACATTTATGAGACAGTGACTGGAATAATCTTGTTACACATTGGTCTCGTCTGCAGCGTAAGGTACTGTCTATGATATCACATCACAATTTGAACTACATTTCTGCATGTGCCTTAATGTCTCACATGTACAAAAACTATTTACAGAAGAACATTCATTCTCAAGGACCACAGAATCTTGCAACTATACTGCACATTGCATTGCTCTTATGAGTACCTCTTGCCCTGTTTGACCATACTTACTTCCATAGCTGGTTGATTATGTAGCATCACTGCACATGTTAGCCTCGTTATCGTCCATTTTGTGACATTATAAGATCCGCATGGACTCTTACATAAATTTAGAATCAACCCAATGCTTTTGAAGAGGTTTAGCTCTACCGTCCTCTTGTAAGGACCGAACGTCATTTATCTCTGTACTTACATTAACAGCTACTCCCTCCGCCCCATAATATAAGAACATTTGGTACAGTACACCAGTGTTCAAAACACTTATATTATGGGAAGAGGGATTGGTTCATTGTGTATCATTCTGCATCTTATCTTCCTCGCCCACCATTTACTAAAAAATATCAGATCTATATTTAATCTTACCAAAAATTTGAATACACAGACAATGCCAGTGCAGAAGTATAACCCTTTGCTCTTGTCAGTACATTTTGTCCTGTAATGCTTGTACTTCCAGGGATTGGTGGTTGATTATGTAGCATCAATCTGCATCTTATCTTCATTATTCTCTGTCCCTTCCAGTATTATCATATCTATAATTACACCTTACAAAATGTAGAGTATAGGCAATGCTTATGAAGAAGATTATGTGCTGAAATTATTGAGTTATCCTTCCCTTGACATGGAGAAGGGCATTATAAAGCCAGTGTTAACTGTTAATGTAAGTCAGTCCTTCTAAAGCCGTTATCCTCAGTTGTTGTTTAATTTGCTCATACTACCTATCGTTAACTGCTATTTAGTTTATTGTTTCTACCAAAATGCATGTTCGCAACAACCGTAAGTTCCAAGTTTTACTTGTAAAACCAAATTCCTTATTCATACCATGCACATTACTCAATACTCCCTATAAGTATGCTTGTTTTTGTGGATCTATAATTCGGTGTGTGGTGAAGCAGCCCACGTTTGCACCTTGTCATCTCATGTTTTATCTTACTGATGTGGCTGACGATATGAAAAACATGCGATGCACATTAACCAAAATAGATACAATGATCGCCTTTGCCCTTCATCTATGCTTGTTATGTTGACATGGTAATCCAGTAGTGTGGTGAAGCTCCCCGCATTATGAACAATGCCAAATTATGCTATTGATATTTTGAACTTACTCTTTATTTTCTAATTTGAAATTGGATGGAATTGACAGCACGGTTATCATCTTTGTTTATACACGTGCAAAACATGTCATCTCTCTGCTTGTTTCAGGGTGATATGCCTGATGGCATGCACAAATCTGCTGAAGGTTGTGAGACAAACCCAACATATATTGCGGCAAAGAAGGCAAAACCTCTTGAAGATAGCGAGACAACCCCAAAGTCTTGTCTTGATGCAGTGTTCAAGTTACTTGAGACTAGCAGTCAGACAAGCTCACATAATTCACTACCTGAATCAGTTCGACTTCTTCAGTCCCAAGTTCTGGCAAAAAGGCATTCTGCAACTTAGCTTCAACTTGAAGTCCTATCTCTAAGAAAGATTACAAAGAACACCAATCATAACATCATTGCTAAACAGCTACACCTAGAAGCTATGACCGACATGCTAGGCTGGTCTCACAGCCTTGCTCAGCAGCTTGCGCAGCAGTTTCCGCGCAAGGCTAACCTTTCTTGAACTGTCTTGGAAGTGGTCTTGGTTCAGTATTATTTTGTTACGCTGCAATGGCGCCCAGTTTTTGAAATCTGCTTCTTCGTTGCGCTATATGATCACTCGTGGCGAACTTTGATGCCTAGTGGATGTAATATACCATAAATCCTTTATTGTATAGTGTAGGTTTATTCTAAGTTACTATGCCGTAATTTATTTATTGTATAGAGTAGGTTTGTTCTTAATTCCTACTAGTTACTGTCATAATTCGCTATCTGAAAAAAAGGAGAAAATCTATGTGGTCGACCGGGCCGAAACATTTGCCTCTAACGGGCCTGCTTTTTAGCGGGCCATAATTGGACCGGCCTGCAACTTTCTTGGGCCCAAAAGACCATTGGGGCCTTCACACTTTGTGCCAGCCCACAACTAAGATGGGCCTATATTTGGCCCAAAGTTTAGTTGGGCCTTTAGTGGACCCAGCGCTTAGTTGGGCCCATGTAGCTTTGGGCCATTAACAGGCTGAATATTCTGCTGGCCTGTTACGGCCCAAAAGAAACAATGGGCCTTTAGCAGGCCAAAATGCATGTTGGGCCTCAATTTTCACTAGTCGTCGATGGGCCTTCAGCAGGCTGAAATGTAGACCGGGCCTTTTTTGGCCCAGTTATATGGGGCCATTACCAGGCCGAAACATATCTCGCGCCTTAGTTGGTCCACTGATATCATGGGCCTTTAAGAGGCCGAAAGCTTAGTAGAGGCATCAACGGGATTAATTATACGACAGGCCTTTAACAGGCATCAAGTCACGTTGGGCTGAACTGTTGCCACCTTTAGCACGGGCCTTTAGAGGGTCGTATGTCATGTCGGACCATATGGCCCATGGGTAGCACGACCATTCCCAGGCCGAAAGACACACCGAGCTGAAATGGGCCCATGTCTACATCGGGCCTTTAACAGGCCGAAATGTCACTGGCCGTAATTGGGCCCAAATATTTGGCGAACAATTAACGGTCCAGATCTGGCTTCGGGCCGTAAATGGGCCATGTTTAAATAGGCCGTTATTGGGCTGGCCCACTAGTACCTGAGTAAATACTACGGGCCTTTGACTGGGCCGGCCTTTTTAACCTATTTGGGCCTCTGTTGGGCCCTGCCACGTGTCGACGTGTCATAGGCATGTCTCCTCCATTGGACGGATGACATCTGGCCCGCCGAGGAGCCGACACGTGTTTCCTCCAGCCAATGATGATTTTACACGTGGATAATCCCCATTGGTCCGGGCTGTTAACGGGTTATCGGATCCAAACTGAAACCCGATAGCTTAACGATGACCCGTTATGGTTGAAGCCACGTGTCGGTTACCCTTAACGAAAGCACTTCCATGACGCACCATTTATCGTCATGGAAGTGGTCACTTCTGTGATGATGATTTTGGTATTGTCATGGAACACTTCTACGACAGCATAGGTATGACTATCTTGATTCTGTCATAAAATCGTCATGGATGTACATGCATGACAAAAAAACGTGACCTACTGTGACAAGCACGTATCATCACGGAAGTGTATTTTTTTGTAGTGAACTGTCTCGAGAAACTTATGGTACGAGTTGTTTTATGTTATATATGTTGTTCATAAACTCTTGCTTATACACAGTTTTACAGTTGTGACTTCTTGAAACAGAAAATGCCCAGTTCTATTGTTCCTATACAGGTGCCTGACCATGGTCGGGTCAGACTTGCCCTTGGTCACAACATAATGTTTATGTCGACCTACTCCATTTCCCCTGGAGGTGAAAAGATACTTATTCATGGGTGGTCTCAAATAATGAAGGCTCGTCCATCTTGGAGAATAGGACAAAAGGTTATGCTCATCCTTTTCCATGGCTCAAAAGCGAATATCCTGTTTATTGACCACATTTCAAGATGAAGGCGCTTTCAGAAGGTTGTGGATGCGCGGGGTGGCGCCTGGGCCTTGTCCTGGGGCTTTGTGGTGTCACCCTTGGTTAACTGTAGGCAAAGTAGCACTGTTAGAGGCGTGCTTTGTACGATTGAACTTGTGTAAGTACTCATACTACTTTCAGCTATGGTTGTTAAGTGCCCCTGCTGGTTTCAGTTAAGGTTGTTAAGTACTCATGCTGCTTTTACAGTCTGTCATGTTTCTTCAGTCCTGTATTCCTCCAGCCACCAAAACCAAACCAGCGCCGACGGGGCCGCCTGCTTCCGCCTCCCACGATTGATTGCGCCTCAGCACACGCATCGCCGCACTACCATCTCCTAAATCATTAATGCCGATGTCCGAGGCCTCACCGTCATCCTCCGCGCACTTTGGTGCGCTCGCCACGACGCTGCCCACTCGGGTTGTCAACATGGTCACCAAACAAGAGGAATCGGGAGAGGACTGTACATGGAGAGGATGACAGTAGGGGCCCACCATGTCCATGTCCGTACGTAAGGAAGTTCCTCATTTTTTGTTATATACTCCATTGTCATCGTACAGAAAAAGAAAATGCTTCCTCCTAGTGGTTTGCTGACATCTGGGACCCACGGCATTGTCAGCGTATATAGTCAATAGACAAGAGAACAACACAAGATCGGCTGACACCTCGGACGTAGCTACTCGAGCAGTATTTTTTTGTTATTGTTGAGACGGATCAGGGTTTCAACTGAGCTGTGGCCCGTCTAGCCCAGGCTTATATTTTACGTTCACCACATGACCAGCCCAGTGATAACCCAAAGTATAGGGCAACGTTTGTAGCCTTCTTCGATAAATAAGAGTGTCAAACCCAACAAGGAGCTAAAGGTAGAACAAATATCCCCTCAAGTTCTATCGACCACCGATACAACTCTATGCACACTTGACGTTTGCTTTACCTAAAACAAGTATGAAACTATTTTGCAAGAATAAAGCTATGAGTACTTTGCGAGAATAAAACTACGAATAAATTGCAAGGTAATAAAAGTGGATAGCTCTTGTCAACAAGAAAGTCATTTGTCCCTAGGCATTCGATAACAAGTACCAGTAATCGTTTTTGCAATATTATATGAGGGAGAGGCATGAACTAACATACGTTCCCTACTTGGATCATATGCACTTATGATTGGACGCCTAGCAAGCATCCGCAACTACTAAAGATCATTAAGGTCGTGAGACCCAACCATAGCATTAAGTATCAAGTCCTCTTTACTCCCATACGTCATACCCCACTTACTCGGGTTTAAGCTTCTGTCACTCTCGCAACCCACCATAAGCGAACCATGAACATATTGCAACACCCTACAATGAGGATCCCTCACGTCTGCATGACACGGAGGGCACCGTAGGACAGCACCATAAATAAAATATGGGACAATTGCATTTTTGCCCCTAGTTGGAACCTACCCACGGGTTTTGCCCTTACTTTTCGACTCTGCTCAGTTTTGCCACCCGAATGCCCTTTGACCGTTTGACCAATACTTTGAAAATTCATATGAACTCGGAAAAATGCAAATAAGATATCAAAATGTTCAAACAAACATTACCTTTATGTGCATATCATTTGCATTAAGGACAGAAGTATCGTTTAAACTACCGGAGGTTATTAATGTTATTAGCATTATTAAAAATAAAAGGGTATAAAATATACTTTTTTCAAGAATAAAAATTACATGCAAATGTAGGTGATGTTTTCTGAACATCCTGATATCTTGTTTGCATTTTTCTGAGTTCATATCAACTTTTTATGAATGTTCAAACGACTTTGACCATTATTTTGAAACTTCATAACAAGTTGATATGAACTCAGAAAAATGCAAATAAGATATCAGGATGTTTACAAAACGTCACCTACATTTGCATGTAATTTTTATTCCTGAAAAAAGTATTATTTATACCTTTTTATTTTTGATAATGTTAAAAACATTAACAAACTTAGGTAGTTTAAATGGTACTTTTTTCCTGAATGCAAATGACATACACATAAAGGTAATGTTTATCTGAACATTTTCATATCTTATTTGCAATTTTCTGAGTTCATATCAATTTATTAAGAATTTCCAAAGTATTGGTCAAATGGTTAAAGGGCATTCGGGCGACTTAGGAGGAAAATCTAAGGGCAAAACCGAGCAGAGTCAAAAAGTAAGGGAAAAACCCGTGGGTAGGTTCCAACTAGGGCAAAAATGCATTTGTCCCATAAAATATACAATCATACCAACCAAGATCATGATTAACCCACAGGACAAAACGGATCTACTCAAACATCATACGATAGCCACATATAATTGGGAAATTATATACAGAGTCGAGCACCATGTTTAAGTAGAGATTACAGCAAAGAGAAGTGGTGTTACACCGCTGCATAGAGGGGGAGAGAGTTGGTGATGACAGTAGCAAGGTTGTTGATGTAGACCTCCGTCATGAACCTAGCCCCGGCGGCACTCTGGTGCCACCGGTAGAGAGGGGGAGAGAGACCCCCTCCTTCTTCTTCTTCCTTGGCCTCCCCCTAGATGGGAGGAGGGTTCCCCCTCTGGTCCATGGCCTCCATGGAGGCGGAGGCACGGGAGCCCCTCCGAGATTGGATCTCCCTCTCTGTTCTCTTCTGTTTTACATTCCCCAGATCTGGCCCTTCACGGTTTCTTAAATTCCCGGAGATCCGTAACTCCGATTGCGCTAAAAATTTTACATGATTTTTTCCATAAATTATCTTTCTTGCGCCAGAGAAGGACCCCAACCGTCCTTTGTGATGCCCGGATAATTAAGCTACAGTAACCCTCTCCTAATGATGCCATGTCACCGCTATCACTATAGTTAATCTCGCGATGGTTCAAAAACGATTCAAATTTAAAATAAAGACAAATAACAAAAGCTTTCAAACTTTAAAACTAAAATGTCCGAGTTGTGCCAAATAATGCAAAGGTAATTGTGGTGAAGAAACCCCACTTTTATAAAATCTTTAAATACTCTAAAATGAATAAAACAGTAGCAAAACAATTATTGAAATGCATTTTATAATTAATAAAATGTTAAACTATTCTATATAGGGACTAAACTTCATATGGTAGTGGGTTTAGTGGTAGTACTAATTTAGGGGTCATTTTTGTACTTTACAAAACTAAAATAATAGGAGGAATAAAATATAACAGAAAAGAAATAAATAAATAAAAGAACTAAAACTAAAACTAACCAGGAAAAAAAGGAGAACCCCCCCCCCCCCCGCTGGGCCATGGCCTAGATGGCCTCGGTACCAAACAGGCCGGCCCAGCCGGCGCCTACATCACCCCTGGGGCGACCAAACCCTAGCGGTCCCTCCCCAGTCGCCCCACTCCCCACTCCCCTTGCCCCCACTCGCCCCCTCCCCCCCCCCCCCCACGATCTGGATCGGGATCGTCCCGATCCCGCGCCGCCCCGCGACCTCGACGACGGCGCCCGTCGCCGGTGCCGCACTGCTACCGTCGCCTCCCCTCTTCCCTCCTTTGCGCCCCCCCCCCCCCGATTGGATCGAGGGATCGAACCGTCGCGGCCTGCCTCGTCGACGGCCACCTCGCCGGACTGCCTCCTCCTCCCCGCTGGACTGTCTCCCAGTCACCACGTCGACGTCGTCCCCGTCTCCCTCCTCGACCCCCGTTGCCCCGTGCCCTACGCCCCCGGTGAGGCCCTCGGCCTTCTCTTTCCCCTCCATTCCTCTCTGCTCCTGTGGTCGTGCCGCTCGTCGCCGTAGCCCGTGCTCGTCTCGCCCCCCCCCCCCCGGTGCTTGCTGCTGCTGCTGCCCCGCGCGCCTCCATGCGCTGACCGGCCCCATCCTCTCCTCCTCCTCCCCGCGCTGCACCTGAACGGTGCCCCGGCGTGCGCCTGGCTCCGCCTCGCCCCCCCCCCCCCTCCTCCCCCGCTCACCGTGTCGCTCGCTCTGTTGTGGCTGCGGCCACCTCCGGCGACGCGCCGTCGCCCGCTCGGCCATCATACGGGTCGGGCGCCCGCAGCGCCTAGTCGGGTGCGCCCCTGCTGGCCACACCCGTTTCCCATACCCAACGCCCGTTAAGGCCCCTCTAGGTCACAGACATGTGGGGCCCAGCCCACAGAATGTTTAAAAAATGGAAATTGAAAATAATAATAATAATAATAATAAATGAATAATAATTTAATTAGTTAATTAAAGAATTAATTAACTTAATTAATTTTGATTAATTAAACTAAATGAGTAATTAAACTAATTAATCATGATTAGTTAGTCTAGTCAATGATGAATGGGACCCACACGTCAGTTTGACCAGTCAACACCCCTGTTGACTACTGACGTCAGCGTGCACTGTTCTGGATAATGTTGGATTAAAATAATTAAATAAATGCTATAAAGTGATTTAAATCTTTTAAAATCAATATAAAATAAACCATAGCTCAGATGAAAATACTTTGTACATGAAAGTTGCTCAGAATGACGAGACGAATCCGGATACGCGGCCCGTTCATCTGCCACACTCCCTAACATAGCAAACACGCAACTTTCCCCCTCCGGTTCATTTGTCCGAAAATGCAAAACACCGGGGATACTTCCCCGAATGTTTCCCCCTTCACCGGTATCAACTCATATCGCGTTAGAACACGTCTAGCTCTGCCTGTTGTCCTGTTATAAACTTGCTTGCTATGTATTTACTGTTTCTCCCCCCTCTTCTCTTCGGTAGACCCCGTGGCGATGCTGATGCCCTTGTTGTCGACTACGTCACTGACGACCCTTCCTTCTTGTCTCAGCAACCAGGCAAGCCCCCCCTTTGATCACCAGATATCGCCTATTCCTTCTCTGTACTGCTTGCATTAGAGTGGTGTAGCATGTTCCTGCTTTCGGTTAATCCTATTCTGCTGCATAGCCTATCATTGTTGCTACAGTTGTTACCCTTACCTGCAATCCTAAATGCTTAGTATAGGATGCTAATATTCCATCAGTGGCCTACACTCTTGTCCGTCTGCCATGCTATACTACTGGGCCGTGATCACTTCGGGAGGTGATCACGGGCATATGCTATATACTTTATACTATTACATTACTTATGATAATGTTCAGAGATGGGGGCTGAAGGGGCAGGTGGCTCCATCCCGGTAGAGGTGGGCCTGGGTTCCCGACGGCCCCCCGACTGTTACTTTGTGGCGGAGCGATAGTGCAGGTTGAGACCGCCTAGGAGAGAGGTGGGCCTGGCCCTGGTCGGCATTTGTGGATACTTAACACGCTTAACGAGTTCTTAGTATTTGATCTGAGTCTGGCCATTTGGTCTATACGCACTAACCAACTACGTGGGAAAGATATGGGCACTCGGCGTCGTAGTATCAGCCGAAGCCTTCGTGACGTCAGCGACTGAGCGGCGCGCGCCGGATTGGAACGTAAGCCTACTCTTGTATTAAGGGGGCTAGTTCTGCTTCCGGTCGCATTCGCAACGTGCAGGTGAGCAACGGGCGATGGGCCCAGACCCCTGCGCGCATAGGATTTAGACCGGTGTGCTGACCTCTCTGTTGTGCCTAGGTGGGCTGCGACATGTTAATCTTCCGAGGCCGGGCATGACCCAGGAAAGTGTGTCCGGCCAAATGGGATCGAGCGTGTTGGGTTATGTGGTGCACCCCTGCAGGGAATTTTATCTATTCGAATAGCCGTGATCTTCGGTAACAGGACGACTTGGAGTTGTATTCAGATATTGTTGCTTCCGCTGACTCGTCTATGATCGAGCACTTGTATTCGAGCCCTCGAGGCCCCTAGCTTGTATTATGATGCTTGTATGACTTATTTATGTTTTAGAGTTGTGTTGTGATATCTTCCCGTGAGTCCCTGATCTTGATCGTACACGTTTGCGTGCATGGTTACTGTACAATTGAACCGGGGGCGTCACAACCTTCGAGGAGGGCACAAGATACCTGGGCGCGCCAGGGGGTGCCCGACGCGCCCTGGTGGGTTGTGGTCACTATGGGGCCCCATTTTCATTGATTCCACCTCCCAAAAATCATAAATATTCCAAAATAATTCTCTGTAAATTTTTATCGCGTTTGGACTTCATTTGATATGGATTTTCTGCGAAACAAAAAACATGCAACAAACAAGAACTGGCACTGGGCACTTGATCAATACGTTAGTCCAATAAATCATATAAAAAGTTGCCAAAAATATGTGAAAGTTGTATAATATTGGCATGAAACAATAAAAAATTATAGATACGACGGAGACGTATTAGCGTCCCCAAGCTTAATTCCTGCTCGTCCTCGAGTAGCTAAATGATAAAAAGACAATTTTTTATGTGGAATGCTACCTAGCATAAACTTGATCATATATCTAATCATGGCATGAATATTAAGATATGAGTGATTCAAAGCAATAGTCTATAATTTGACATAAAGACATCAGTAATCGGGCATCCCAACAAACAATCATGTCTTTCAAAATATCAACGCTAAAGAACGTTATCCCTACAAAATCATATAGTCCTGTCATGCTCTGTCTTCCTAACACAAAGTATAAACCATGTACTACCCCGGTGTCAGCCAAGCAATTGGTTCATACTTTTTTACGCGCTTCAGCATTTTCAACCCTCTCACAATACATGAGCGCAAGCCATGGATATAACACTACAGGTGGAATAGAATATGATGATAGGGGTAAATATAGAGAAGAAAAAAAAGTAAGAAAGTCTTACATTGACGCGGCTAACCAACGGGCTATGGAGATGCCCATCAATTGATATCAATGTGAGGAGTAGGGATTGCCATGCAACGAATGCACTAAGAGCTATAAGTGTATGAAAGCTCAATATGAAACTAAGTGGGTGTGCATCAAACTCTACAATGAAAAGATCCCACTAGTATATGAAAGTGACAACATAGGAGACTCTCTATATGAAAAACATGGTGCTACTTCGAAGCGCAAGTGTGGAACTAGCATGCCCCTTCTCTCTTTTTCTTTTCTTTTCTTTTTATTTTTTCTTTTCTTTTCTTTTTTCTTTTCTATTTCTCTTTCGTTGTCCGGAGTATCATCTCGACTTGTGGGGGAATCATAGTCTCCATCATCCTTTCCTCACTGGGGAAATGCTCTAATAATAACAAATTGATGATCATCACACTTCTATTTACTTATAACTCAAAAGAAAAAAATTACAACTCGATACCTAGAATAAAGTATGACTCTATATGAATGCCTCTAGCAGTGTACCAGGATGTGTAAATGATCTAGCGTAGCAGAGATATAAAAAAATGGACAAGCCATGGAAATATCATGCTAGCTATCTTATGGTCATGCAAAGCAATATGACAATGAATGCTCAAGTCATCAAACGGAAGCGGTGGAAGTTGCATGGCAATATATCTCGGAATGGTAGGTATGATGGCTGTTTTGAGGAAGATAGAGTAAGGCTTATGTGTGATAGAGCGTATCATATCACGGGGTTTGGATGCACCGGTGAAGTTTGCACCACATCTCGAGGTGAGAAAGGGCAATGCACGGTACCGTAGAGGCTAGCAAATTGCGGTAAGGTAAGAGTGCGTATAATCCATTGATACGTCCATTTTGCATCATGTTTTGCTACTGTTACTTATAATGTTTTTATCCATAATAATGCTTTTTGGAGTAATTATAATGCCTTTTCTCTCATAATTTGCAAGATACACATCAAGAGGGAGAATTCCGGCAGCTGGAAATCTGGACCTAAAAAAGCTACGTCAGGCTACCTATTCTGCACAACTCCCAATGAGCTGAAACTTCACGGGGAGTTCTTATGGAATATATAAGAATTACTGCAGCAAATAACTACCAGAGAGGGGCCACCAGGTGGGCACAACCCACCTAGGCGCGCCAGGGCCCCCAGGCACACCCTGGTGGGTTGTGGCCTCCTCGGCCCACCTCTGGTGCCCATCTTCTGGTATATAGGTCATTTTGACCTAGAAAAAGAGGAGGAGGACTTTCGGGACAAAGCGCCACCTCGAGGCGGTAGTTGGGCAGGAGCACTTTTGTCCTTCGGCGGAGCGATTCCGCCGGGGGAACTTCCCTCCCGGAGGGGGAAATAATCGTCATCATCATCACACACAACTCTCCCATCTTGGGGAGGGCAATCTCTGTCAACATCTTCAACAGCACCATCTCATCTCAAACCCTAGTTCATCTCTTGTGTTCAATCTTGTTACCGGAACTATAGATTGGTGCTTGTGGGTGACTAGTAGTGTTGATTACATCTTGTAGTTGATTACTATACGGTTTATTTAGTGGAAGATTATATGTTCAGATCCATTATTCTATTTAATACTCCTCTGATCATGAGCATGTTTATCATTTGTGAGTAGTTACTTTTGTTCTTGAGGTCACGGGAGAAATCATGTTGCAAGTAATCATGTGAACTTGATATGTGTTCGATATTTTGATAGTATGTATGTTGTGATTCCCTTAGTGGTGTCATGTGAACGTCGACTACATGACACTTCACCATATTTGGGCCTAAGGGAATGCACTGTGGAGTAGCAATTAGATGGTGGGTTGCGTGAGTGACAGAGACTTAAACCCCGGTTTATGCGCTATTCCATAAGGGACCGATTGGATCCAAAAGTTTAATGCTATGGTTAGAATTTATTCTTAATACTTTTCTCATAGTTGCAGATGCTTGTGGGAGGATTAATTGTAAGTAGGAGGTTTGTTCAAGTAAGAACAGCACCTAAGCACCGGTCCACCCACATATCAAATTATCAAAGTAGTGAACACAAATCAAACCAACATGATCAAAGTGACTAGATGAAATTCTCGTGTACCCTCAAGAACACCTTGCTTATCATAAGAGACCATTTTGGCTTGTCCTTTGCCTCAAAAGGATTTGTCTACCTTGCTGCACTTTTATTACTACTATTGTTACTTGCTCGTTACAAATTATCTTACTATCAAACTACTCCGCTACTTATAATTTTAGCACTTGCACACATTACCTTACTGAAAACTACTTGTCATTTCCATATGCTCCTCGTTGGGTTTGACACTCTTACTTATTGAAAAGAGCTACAATTGATCCCCTATACTTGTGGGTCATCAAGGCTATTTTCTGGCACCGTTGCCGGGGAGTGAAGTGCCTTTGGTAAGTGGAATTTGGTAAGGAAACATTTATATAGTGTGCTGAAATTTATTGTCACTTGTTACTATGGAAAACAATCCTTTGAGGAGTTTGTTCGGGGTATCTTCACCTCGTCCGGAACCACAATTAGATACCCCTCAACCTACTACACATACAGAAAATATTGAATATGAAATTCCTTCGGGTATGATAGAACAACTGTTAGTTGATCCTTATGCAGGAGATGGAACCGAACATCCTGATATGCACTTGATATATGTGGAACAAATTTGTGGATTGTTTAAGCTTGCAGGTTTACCCAGGATCAAGTTATGAAAAAAAATCCCTTTATCTTTGAAGGGAAAAACATTAGCATGGTATAGGCTATGCGATGATATTGGATCATGGAATTGGAATTGATTGAAATTGGAGTTCCACCAAAAAAATTATCCTATGCATCTAGTTCATCGTGATTGGAATTATATATATAATTTTTGGCCTCGTGAAGGAGAAAGTATCGCTATAGCTTGGTGGAGGCTTAAGTCAATGTTATATTCATGCCCCAATCATGAGCTCTCAAGAGAAATTATTATCCAGAAATTTTATGCTCGGCTTTCTCGTAATGATCAAACCATGCTTGGTACTTCTTGTGCTCGTCTTTTATGAAGAAGACTATTGAATTCCGGTGGGATCTTTTGGAAAGAATTAAACGTAACTTTGAAGATTGGCAACTCGACGAAGGTAAAGAGTCGGGTATTAAAATTAAATATGATTGTGTTAAATCTTTTATGGATACCGATGCTTTCCAAAAGTTTAGCACTAAATATGGACTTAACTCTGAGATAGTAGCCTCCTTTTGTGAATAATTTGCTACTCATGTTGAACTCCCTAAAGAGAAGTGGTTTAAATATCACCCACCTATTAAAGAAGAAATTAAAGTACTGGTACCAGTTAAAGAGGAAACTATACTTTATAATGTTGATCCAGTTGTTCCTTCTGCTTATATTGAGAAACCACCTTTCCCTGTTAGGATAAAGGAACATGATAAAGTTTCAACTGTGGTTAACAAAATCTATATTAGAAAACCTAAACCTGATGAACAAATTAAAGTAGAACCTAGCATTGCTATGGTTAAAGATCTCTTAGAAGAATATATAGATGGGCATGTTATTTACTTCTGTGATGAAGCTACTAGAATTGCCAAACCTAATAAAAAGGATAAACATAGACTTGTTGTTGGCGTGCATGTCATCTCAGTTAAAATAGGAGATCACTGTTATCATGGTTTATGTGACATGGGTGCTAGTGTGAGTGCTATTCCTTACACCCTTTATCAAGAAATTATGAAAGACATAGCACATGCAGAGTGAGAAGACATAGATGTTACTATTAAACTGGCTAATAGAGACACCATATCACCATTTAGGATTGTTAGAGATGTTGAAGTCTTGTGTGGGAAAAAATACCCTACTGATTTTCTTGTTCTTGGTTCCCCTCAAGATGACTTTTGTCCCATTATCTTTGGAAGACCTTTCTTGAATAGAGTTAATGCTAAGATAGACTGTAAGAAACAAACTGTTGGTGTTAGCTTTGGTGATGAGTCTCATGAGTTTAATTTTTCCAAGTTTAGTAGAAATCTTCATGAAAAAGAATTGCCTAGTAAGGATGAATTAACTGGTCTTGCTTCTATTGTTGTTCCACCTATTGATCTTTTAGAACAATAGTTGCTAGACCATGAAAATGATTTACATATGCATGAAAGATATGAAATAGATAAAATTTTCTTTGAACAACATCCTCTGCTTAAACACAATTTGCCTATTGAAACTCTAGGAGGTACTCCTCCACCTAAAGGTGATCCTTTGTTTGAATTAAAACAATTTCTAGACACTTTGAAATATGCTTATCTTGATGAAAAGAAGATATATCCTATTATTATTAGTGCTAACCTTTCATAACATGAATAAGAAAGATTATTGAAAGTTCTAAGGAAGCACCGAGCTGCTATTGGATATACTCTTGATGATTTAAAGGGCATTAGTCCCACTCTATGTCAGCACAAAATTAATATGGAACCTGATACTAAACTTGTTGTTGATCACCAACGTTGGTTAAATCCAAACATGAAGGAAGTGGTAAGAATGGAAATCTTAAAACTTTTGGAAGCAGGTATAATCTATCCTATAGCTGATAGTAGATGGGTAAGTCTTGTTCATTGTGTTCCTAAGAAAGGAGGCATTACTGTTGTTCCTAATGATAAGAACGAACTTATTCCACAAAGAATTGTCATAGGCTATAGAATGGTAATTGATTTTAGAAAACTAAATAAAGCAGCTAGAAAAGATCATTACCCTTTGCCTTTTATTGATCAAATGCTTGAAAGATTATCTAAGCTCACAGACTTTTGCTTCCTTGATGGATATTCTGGCTTTTCACAAATACCTGTTTCTCAACCTGATCAAGAAAAGACCACTTTTACTTGTCCCTTTGGAACCTATGCTTATAGACGTATGCCTTTTGGTTTATGTAATGCACCTGCTACCTTCCAAAGATGTATGACTGCTATATTCTCTGACTTTTGTGAAAAGATTGTTGAGGTTTTCATGGATGACTTTCTGTCTATGGGAAGTCTTTTGATGATTGTTTAAGCAATCTTGAGTGAGTTTTGCAGAGATGTGAACAAACAAAACTTGTCCTGAATTGGGAGAAGTGCCACTTTATGGTTAATGAAGGCATTGTTTGGGTCATAAAATTTCTGAAAGAGGTATTGAAGTGGACCAAGATAAGGTGATGCAATTGAGAAAATGCCATGTCCTAAGGATATAAAAGGTTTTGTAGTTTCCTTGGTCATGCTGGTTTCTATAGGAGATTTATCAAAGACTTCTCTAAAATTTCTAGGCATCTCACTAGTCTCTTGCAAAAGGATATTCCCTTTGTTTTTTATGATGATTGTTTAGAAGCCTTTGAAACACTTAAGAAAGCCTTAATTTCTGCACCTATTGTTCAACCACCTGATTGGAACTTGCCTTTTGAAATTATGTGTGATGCTAGTGATTATGTTGTTGGTGCTGTTCTAGGACAAAGAGTTGATAAGAAATTGAATGTTATTCATTATGCTAGTAAAACTCTAGACAGTGCTCAAACAAATTATGCTACTACTGAAAAGGAATTCTTAGCAGTGGTGTTTGCTTGTGGTAAGTTTAGACCTTATATCATAGATTTCAAAGTAACTGTTCACACAGACCATGCTGCTATTGAATATCTTATGGAAAATAAAGATGTTAAACCTAGACTTATTCGATGGGTTCTCTTGTTACAAGAATTTGATTTACATATTATTTATAGAAAAGGAGCTGAGAATCCAGTAGCTGATAATTTGTCTAGGCTTGAAAATGTGCTTGATGACCCACTAGCTATTGATGATAGTTTTCCTGATGAGCAGTTAGCTACAATAAATGTTTCTTATAGTACTCCTTGGTATGCTGATTATGCTAATTACATTGTTGCTAAATATTTACCACCTAGCTTTACATACCAACAAAACAAAAAATTCTTCTATGATTTAAGACATTACTTTTGGGATGACCCACATCTTTATAAAGAAGGAGTAGATGGTATTATTAGACGTTGTGTACCTGAGCATGAACAGGGACAAGTCCTACGGAAATGTCACTCTGAAGCTTATGGAGGGCATCATGCTGGAGATAGAACTGCTCACAAGGTATTGCAGTCCAGATTTTATTGGCCTATTCTCTTCAAGGATGCCCGTAAGTTTGTCTCATCTTGTGATGAATGTCAAATAATAGGTAATATCGGTAAGCGTCAAGAAATGCCTATGAATTATTCGCTTGCTGTTGAACCATTTGATGTTTTGGGATTTGATTACATGGGACCTTTTCCTTCCTCTAATGGGTATACACATATTTTGGTTGCTGTTGATTATGTTACTAAATGGGTAGAAGTTATTCCAACTAGTAGTGCTGATCAAAACACCTCTATTAAAATGCTTAAGGAAGTTATTTTCCCAAGGTTTGGAGTCCCTAGATATTTAATGACTCATGGTGGTTCACACTTTATTCATGGTGATTTTCGTAAGATGCTTGCCAAGTATGATGTTAACCATAGAATTGCATCACCTTATCATCCTCAGTCTAGTGGTCAAGTTGAACTTAGCAATAGAGAAATAAAATTAATTTTGCAAAAGACTGTTAATACGTCCTGGAAGAATTGGTCTAAGAAATTAGATGATGCACTTTGGGCTTATAGAACAGCATATAAAAATCCTATGGGTATGTCTCCTTATAAAATGGTTTATGGAAAAGCTTGTCATTTGCCTCTTGAGTTAGAACATAAAGCATATTGGGCCGTCAAAGAGCTCAATTATGATTTCAAACTTGCTGGTGAAAAGAGGTTATTTGATATTAGCTCTCTAGATGAGTGGAGAACCCAAGCTTATGAAAATGCAAAATTATTTAAAGGAAAGGTTAAAAGATGGCATGACAAAAGAATTCAAAAGCGTGAGTTCAAATTTGGAGAATATGTTCTTTTGTACAACTCTCATTTTAGATTCTTTGCAGGAAAACTCCTCTCAAAATGGGAAGGCCCATATGTCATCGAGGAGGTTTACCGGTCTGGAGCCATCAAAATGAATAATCCTGAAGGTACTAACCCGAAGGTTGTCAATGGGCAACGAATAAAGCATTATATCTTAGGTACGCCTATTAACATTGAAAGTAATATTATCAAAACTTTGACACAGGAAGAGCACATAAAATAGTCCTTCTGGAACACTCCAGAATTGTGAAAATAAGGAGGTACGTGATACGGTAAGTAAACGGACTCCGAAAAATCCGCAAAAATATTTTGTATCAGTTTTGGAATATTTAAGAATTTTGGAAATAAAGAATCTTTCAGGAAGTGTCCCCTAGTGGGCACAATACACCAGGGTGGCGCGCCCAGGTGGGTTGTGCCCACCTGGGACACCTTCCATACTCCATTTTTCTTCCGTATGCTTGTCCTCCAAGATAAAAAATCTATATATACTTCCCAAACCTGTTGATCACCGCATCGCAAAGAAATCCTCTGTTCTCTTTTTCCTTGTTGTTTTCTATCAGATCTCATCTACCATGGCCTCTTCAAGCTCCTCCAAGGATAAGTTCTTCAAGAACACCATCAAACCTTATCTCCGGGGGGTGGTGCGGCACCCTCAAACCATCTAGATGCATAAGGGGGTGTTGTACATCCGCGGTGAGCAAGGTCCCAAGGGCACGGGAACCGTGGAGGCCAGGCTTGAAGCCATGGAGCAGGAAGTCTTCCGGTGCAAGGGGATGGTGGAGCGTGGGCTCAATGCCAATCACCACATGATCACAGACCTTTCCCGTGATCTCAAGGCAGACGACAAGCCAATGAAGGACATCGTTTTCACCCTCAACGAGCAAATCAACTTCCTCCAAAGCCAGATCTATGACCTCCAAAACCAAGTTTTTGAATATGAGGCAAGGTTCAAAGGTATGAGTTTGGCTGCTAGTTGCATGACCCGTGAGACTCACTCTTCCTCTTATGATGGTGGACCACTGCCATGGAAATCCGAGGACAAGATCTCTCCTTCGTCACCATCATCTTCTTCGCCACCCAAGGAGAACTGAGTATCGGGTATGGGCACTCCCCTTGGCTTCCACCAAGCTTGGGGGAGGTGCCCCGGTATCGTATCATCCCACTATCTTTTTGTTACTTATTTTAGTTCAATCTTTTGCATTAGATGAATAAAAGTTTAGTTCGATCCTTTCTTCTTTGAGAGTTTGCTTAGTGATTTATCCTTGTAACCGTGTGCAAGTTATATAATAAAGTTTAGTTTGAGTTTTTGCTTTCTTTACTTTTGTGTTGAAAAAGAAAAGAAATAAATAAATAAAAAGAAAAAGGAAATAAATAAAAAGAAAGAAAGAAATCAAAAAGATTATATACTAATCCTATGGTAGGTGATGGCACCACATAAGGAAAAGTATAAGTAGAAAAAAATTGTTAGAGATTGACAAACATAGCATTAGTCAATGATGCAGCTCATGAATGAATTAATAAGGGAAGAGAAGATTCACATATAAATATACCATCCTAGAAATCTTTTGTGATTGTGAGCCCTCATTAAAATATTATATGCCAAATTGTTGACGTTGGACAAGGAAGACAACTTAATGGTTCATGTTTGTTTATATTCGCATAGAAGTCATATTGTCATAGATCCTTTAACATGTGATGCTTGCCCCTACCTTTGCTAGCCAAAAAATCCGCACTAAGTAGAGATACTACTTGTGCATCCAAAAACCCTTAAACCCAAATCTTACTTTCAAGTGTCCACCATACCAACCTAGGGATTAAGCAAGATCCCTCAAGTAAGTTGTCATTGGTGCAAAAAGGCAATAAAAATTGCTTCTAAAAGTGTGATATCATTTAGTGTAAGAGAAAATTAAGCGTTGCACGAACTTGTGATGGTGCAGATTAAAAGCGACAAACTGCATAATAAAGGTCGCTATCACAAGGGGCAATGTGACGTGACGTTCTTTTGCACTAAGGGATTGAGCATACAAACAAATAGGTGCATGGCAACCTCTGCTTCCCTCTGCGAAGGGCCTATCTTTTACTTTTATTATTTACTTTTATGCAAAGAGTCAAAGTTTTCCTTCTATTCCTTTTATTTTCTCCTTTGGCAAGCATCATGTGGTGAGGAAAGATCTAGCCACATATGTCCAGTTGAATATAGATAGCATGAGTTATTATTGTTGAAATCACCCTTGAGGTGAATATGTTGGGAGGCGAAACTATAAGCCCCTATCTTTCTATGTGTCCAGTTGAAACGTTTTGCTCATGGGTATGCGGTGAGTGTTAGCAATCATAGAAGACTATATGATGGTTGAGTATGTGGAGTTGCCTAAAGGCTCCGACATGTGACCCTTCGTGAAAAGATGATGAATTGTAGTTGCAAAGTTGACTGAGAACATAGTTTGTTGGTTTTTAATAGAGTTTTTGCTTTATACTTCGATTGTGTGATGAACTATTACTTATTCATGAGAAGTATATGATAAAAGTTTTATGATAAAGAGTCCTATGTTTAATTTTGTTGTTGTTATAATAACCAACACGATGCTTCTATGTCCGTATTTTGTTTCTATCGACACCTCTCCCTCAAAGCATGTGGACATGTTTTGCAATTTCGGTTTTCGCTTGAGGATAAGCGAGGTCTAAGCTTGGGGGAGTTGATACGTCCATTTTGCATCATGTTTTCTAATGTCTTTTCTCTCATAATTTGCAAGATACACATCAAGAGGGGGATTTCCGGCAGCTGGAAATCTGGACCTGAAAAAGCTACGTCATGCTACCTATTCTGCACAACTCCAAATGAGTTGAACCTTCACGGGGATTTTTTATGGAATATATAAGAATTACTGGAGCAAATAACTACCAGAGGGGGGCCACCAGGTGGGCACAACCCACCAGGGCGCGCCAGGGCCCCCAGGCGCGCCCTGGTGGGTTGTGGCCTCCTCGGCCCACCTCTGGTGCCCATCTTCTTGTATATAGGTTATTTTGACCTAGAAAAAAGAGGACTTTCGGGATGATGCGCCGCCGCCTCGAGGTGGAACTTGGTCATGAGCACTTTTGCCCTCCGGCGGAGCGATTCCGCCGGGGGAACTTCCCTCCCGGAGGGGGAAATCATTGTCGTTGAGGGAGTCCTGGATTAGGGGGTGTCCGGGTAGCCGGACTATATCTTCAGCCGGACTCCTGGACTATTAAGATACAAGATTGAAGACTTCGTCCCGTGTCCAGAAGGGACTTTCCTTGGCGTGGAAGGCAAGCTTGGCGATGCGGATATTTAGATCTCCTACCACTGTAACCGACTTTGTGTAACCCTAACCCTCTTCGGTGTCTATATAAAACGGAGGGTTTTAGTCCGTAGGACAACATACAACAATCATATAGGCTAGCTTCTAGGGTTTAGCCTCCTTGATCTCGTGGTAGATCTACTCTTGTACTACCCATATCATCAATATTAATCAAGCAGGACGTAGGGTTTTACCTCCATCAAGAGGGCCTGAACCTGGGTAAAACTTCGTGTCTCTTGTCTCCTGTTACCATCCGCCTAGACGCACAGTTCGAGACCCCCTACCCGAGATCCGCCGGTTTTGACACCGACATTGGTGCTTTCATTGGGAGTTCCTCTGTGTCGTCGCTTTCAGGCTCGATGGCTCCTTCGATCATCAATAACGATGTAGTCCAGGGTGAGATTCTTTCCCCGGACAGATCTTCGTCTTCAGTGGCTTCGCAATGCGGGCCAATTCGCTTGGCCATCTGGAGCAGATCGAAAGCTACGCTCCTGGCCATCAGGTCAGGTTTGGAAGTTTAAACTACACGGCTGACATCCGCGGGGACTGGATCTTCGACGGATTCGAGCCACAGCCGAGCGCGCTGCACTGTCACGATCTGCCTGATCTAGCTCTGCCGCCGAACAGTGCCCTGGAGGCCGCACATGCATCGGCTCCGACCCTTAATTCGGAGCCAACTGCGTCGATCGAGGATGAGTGGTTGGACACCGCCTCGGGGGCTGCAATCCTTACGGCGATCGAGCCGAACACCAGCCTTGTTCCCTATAAGGCTCGTGACTCCAAGGGGGCGGACTCCTTTCCGGACTCCGAGCCCTCCGCGCCCCGGCCTATCGAATCCGATTGGGCGCCGATCATGGAGTTCACCGCCGTGGACATCTTTCAGCACTCGCCCTTCGGCGACATTCTGAAGTCACTAAAGTCTCTCTCTTTATCAGGAGAGCCCTGGCCGGACTACGGTCAGCAAGGTTGGGATACGGACGATGAAGAAATTCAAAGCCCACCCACCACCCATTTGGTAGCCACTGTCGATAATTTAAACGACGTGCTCAATTTTGACTCCGAAGACATTGACGGTATGGACGACGATGCAGGAGACGCACATGAACCAGCGCCTATAGGGCATTGGACAGCCACCTCATCTCATGATGTGTACATGGTGGATACACCTAAAGAAAGCGACAACGAGGAACACGGGGATGCAACAAGGGACCGATCTCTCGAAAAGCAATCAAAGCGGCGGCGTAAACGCCGCTCCAAGCCCCGCCTCGATAAAGACAACAGCCATACAGACCTAGCCATAGAGCAGGATGAGCCGACGGACGACGAGCGTGCCTTAGAGCAACCGTCCGAACAGGGCAACTCGGATAAAGAAACCGAACAACCCGTCCCCGACGAAAACGGTATTCCGGATGACTTTACACCGGATAAGCTCACGGAGCAGAAGAACCTCCACAAAAGGCTCGTTGCAACCGCACGCAGCCTGAAAAAGCAGAAGCGGAAGATGCACTCAGAATCAGATGGAGCAAAGTACTCAATACCGCAGACAAATACGGCGGTAGTCGCCACACTAAAAGCTATCCAAAGCGAAAGCTACTGCCTGAATTCGACGAAGAGGCCTTAGAGCCCCCGCATTCAAAAAGTAAGAAAGCCACCCGGTCGGATAGACGACCCCATGGCCAGCATAAAGCGGCAAGCGGCGCCGCACTCAAGCCGGCATGCGACCCACTCAAGGATTCGCATCAGAAAAATGGCCCAGCTAGATCTATTTATGGGCCAAGAAAGCAAGCTCTCGTAAGCAATGCAACAAAACCAGTATCCGAACATCACGGCACACCCAAATACAGGGGTGCCGCACACCCCCTATGTTTCACCAATGAGGTCCTGGATTATGAATTTCCAGCGGGATTCAAACCCGTAAACATAGAGGCATACGACGGAACAACAGGCCCTGGAGTCTGGATCGAGGACTATATCCTCCACATACATATGGCCAGAGGAGATGACCTCCACGCCATAAAATACTTACCCCTCAAGCTTAAAGGGCCAGCCCGGCATTGGCTTAAAAGCCTTCCTGAAAACACAATTGGAAGTTGGGAAGAGCTCGAGGGCGCTTTCCGAGCAAATTTTCAAGGGACCTATGTCCGCCCTCCGGATGCAGACGATCTCAGTCACATAACTCAACAGCCCGGAGAGTCAGCTCGGCAATTCTAGAACAGATTTCTCACTAAAAAGAATCAGATAGACGACTGTCCGGACGCCGAAGCCTTAGCAGCTTTTAGGCATAACGTCCGAGACGAATGGCTCGCCAGACACCTCGGCCAAGAAAAACCAAGAACAATGGCCGCATTAACAAGCCTCATGACCCGCTTTTGCGCAGGAGAGGATAGCTAGTTGGCAAGACGCAGCACCAGCGACCCAAGTACATCCGAAACTAGGGATGGAAACGGAAAACCGCGACGCAACAAGGATCGTCGCCGGACTAAGGAAAACAGTCCGAAGAGCACGACAGTCAATGCTGGATTCAAAAGCTCGTGGCAGAATCAGAAAAAGCCGCCCCTCCAGGATAACAGGGACGAGCTATCCAACCTAAACAAAATCTTGGACAGGATATGTCAAATACATAGTACTCTCGGGAAGCCTGCTAACCATACCCACAGAGATTGTTGGGTCTTCAAACAATCCGGCAGACTCAATGCCGAACACAAGGGGCTCGACACACCAAGTGAAGACGATGACGAACCCCAAAAGCAGAGCACCAGGAAACAAAAGAATTTTCCACAAGAAGTAAAAACAGTAAACTTACTTCACATAACAAAACGTGTGGCGCCCATAAAGGTACGCGCCATACGGCCTATCCCAAAGGAGTCTCGCCACTGGTTGTCAAAACCAATCATCTTCGATCATCTGGATTACTCTAGAAGTATCAGGAAAGCAGGCTGGACTGCCTTGGTACTCGATCCAATAATTGGCGGACTCCAGTTTACAAATGTCCTGATGGACGGCGGCAGCGGTCTAAACCTGATATATCAGGACACAATCTGCCACATGGGGATAGACCCAACAAGAATTCGCCACAGCAAAACCTCCTTTCAAGGGGTAATGCCAGGTCCGGATACCCATTGCATGGGTTTTCTCTGGCTTGAAGTTATATTCGGTTCCCCCGATAACTTCCGCCGTGAAAAGCTAACTTTCCACATCATCCCATTCTCAAGTCGCTATCAAGCACTGCTGGGACGCGAAGCTTTCGCCCGCTTTAACGCAATACCGCATTATGCATCTCTTACGCTTAAGCTGCCTGGTCCACGAGGCATCATCTCATTAGAGGGGAAGCATTGAGTGCGCCCCCCGCGCTGAAGATTGTGCGGCCGCCTTAACAGCCCCACAATAAAACGGCTTCACCAGCCAAAACATATAAACATGTCAATAAGACCACAGACACGGCTAGACGAGTCCGGCATAAAAATATCATTGATAAAGGCTTAATAGTCGTATACCCCTGTTCTAGGGGCTCCGCACATATAAAATAAAGAGACAATCAAGCTCAATTTTACCCATTTCAATTTATACTTTGTTTATTTAGTATAACTTCTGTTCGCCACGACCTTTTTTTCAACTTAGTTCCTCTCTTTTACAGATGAACATCGTCCTGCGCCCATCCAGGATACGGCACAACGGAGACACATGCGCAGACGTGCAGCAGGGACCCGTTCCAAGGATTCTTTTCAGATTAAGACCCTGTGTAAACCTTTTTTACTGTCTCTTGTTGATACACATCCTCCGGTTCTTCGGTATAATCAAGGGGGAGACTGGCGTCTTGGCATGTGGCCATGTCAGGAATTTTTGCGCGTACCTGGACACTAGGGGCTTATAACTAAGGGTGTGGTTCCACCCATACTCATAAAGACCGAATACCTTAGGGAGTGTTCGGCGTCGCGAGTTTGGCCTTATATGCATCAGCTCTGAGTCATGTCTTTGGTCAAATGTTGGGTTGCCCGGCTCCTGTGTTTTGCTGCCTTACGTTCCGCTCTATCGGCTAAGGCGGCACCAGGAGAACTACTGCGATTGTGCCCCGGTTCGGCCAGGCGAGCACCTCAGTAGAGAAAGCCGAAAATTGACTGTCATGATATAGCGTGAGACTGGTCAACCACTCGATGACTCACCGGAATCTATAGGATTCCTCCACATTAACGAAGGGTTGTTTCCCGGCCAGGCACATACACGCTCCGAATTCGGGCGAGCGTAGTCGCCACCAGGGGCTATCTAAGTAGCCTCACTATCAAGCTCCTATGGCTAAGTGAAAGTGATAAAGCATTATAGCCCGATTGCCTAGTTCACTGCGCTATCACCTCCTTTGTAGGACCAAGACGTTGGATCAAGTGTGAAAATGCGCCTTCTGCGAACACCCCCGCATTATTTGCATGGGGGCTGAAGCCGGCGACTGCCATCTTTCAGATTTTATATATTTTAAACGGCCGCACAGGAGGTGTTACAATACTTGCAGGCACAAGTATAAAAAGTTCCTACAATTTATCAAAATATCGTTTTACAATCGCATATGCTATTCGAACATAGCATCATTCGAGCACTGCGTCTCTATTACACGAGCGCCCTGCAGAACTTCCTGAAAATAGTGCTCGGTAGGTACTCGGCTTCTGTCCGAATCTCGGGATGCAACAGCGGTGGTCTCCATTTCCGCCCAATATGTCTTGACATGGGCAAGAGCCATCCGCGCACCCTCTATGCATGCTGATCTCTTAATTGCATTAATACGCGGCACCGCACCAAGGAACTGCTGCACCAAGCTGAAATAACTTTTCGGCTCCGATCTCTCCGGCCACAGGTGACTCATGACGCACTTCATGGCAAGTCCGGACAACCTATTCAGTTCGGCCCATTCGGCCAGACGATCGGCCACTGACAGTGGATGCTCTGGAATGTGGAACTGCGACCACAAAAGCTTTTCCACTTTGCGATCTTCTTGATCTCGAAAGTGTTCGGTCGCATCAGCAGCACTGGCTGCCAAATCCAGATAGGTGTCCGCCGTACTCCACAACCGGTCTAACGGAGCATCCTTAGGATCACAAAACTTCCTCCGCAGCATAAAGGGCTTTCCAGCTGCGATCTCTCCAGCCTGACGTAGCTCCTCCTTCGCAGCTCTCATCGCAGAGCGAGCATCCTTGGCATCGGCAACGGCCTTCTCCAAGTCCGTCTGTTCCACCCGGTCTTCTTTTTCAAGAAGCTTGCAACAGTCAGCAGCGCTCTTTAGCTTCACGGCCATCTCGGCCATCTCTTTCTTGCTTCGGCAGTGAGCAGCTTGTTCGGCTCTCAGCTCTTCAAGGGCCTTCTCGGCAGCCGCATCACTTTTTCTGGCTTGTTCCTTGGCTCGGGCAAGTTCTGCCCGAAGACTCTCCACGGCGGCCGCACCATCTGCATCAAGCACACACATTGTAAGATACTGGCATAAAACTCCTCTTACCAGGTGCCGCCCGAGGAATTACATACCTTGTGCCTCGTCAAGCCGCTTGTTGACAAGCGCGATGTCGGCATCTGCCACATCAAGTTGCCGCTTTAGCTCGGCAAACTCATCAGTCCGGCTAGCCACCGGACACTTCGCCGCCTACGTATGAAGGAGGCATATTAGACCTGGGATTATAATCCTCTGCGCGCCGTCACTTCTGACAACGCACAGAGTCTCAGGGGCTACTATCTACACAGGGCGCATCTTATTTATGCGCACCTGTTAAAAAGTGTACATTATTTCACGTACCTCAAAACCTGTCAATAAACTTCTGACGGCCTCGTGCAATCCGCTTTCCGCGGACGAAATCCTTTCAATCACCGTGCCCATCAATGCACGGTGCTCCGCTGAGATAGATGCTCGCCCTAGCAGATTCTTCAGCTCCTCCGACCGCGCACCGGACGGTGCGGACTCGTCCTATGGCCTTTGTCGAAGGCCGGACGCGGAGAACCTTGGGGGGCCATATGGCTACCTTCCGCCCCTGCCAGATTCGGAGAAACCCTCTGCGACGACACCTCAGGGTCGCCCGCCTCGCTAGGTGGTACAGCAGGGGGAGGCGTTCCGCTCTCCATCATCTCCAGAAGAAGGTCCCCCGAAGACGAGCTCTGCTGAGAAGGGCTGAGGTCAGAGCTACAAGGTAAAATTTCGGTTAATCTTCTCAGATATAAAGCAAGGATTTCTCTCATCTCTCAAAAAGAAAATCTTTCTCTACTTACGGCTCGCTGGAGGGCTGATCCCCTTGAGGGCATAATTCGGTCGAGGTACCCCCGGCATAGGACCCTCTGACGAGGATTTTTTCCCCCGCTTTGAGGCCATGGTCTCCGGGTCTTCAGAGGCGGTCCTCTTCTTCCCCTGAGGAGAGGAATTTTCGGTTCCTCCCTTCCGAACAGCCTCCTTCGAGGAGGCCGTAGTTTCCTTGTCCCCTCCCTTGCTTTCCTCCAAAGGCACAATCTTCAACATCCTAACTAGCATAGGATCCGGCCTGGTCTCGGGGAGGGGAGCCGGACACCTGATCAGCTTTGCTTTCGCTATCCACTCCTGTTTAAAAGGACAGCTCTTTTAGGGGCAAGTTTATGACAAATATACGGATAGCAAGGCCGGGCACAAGGCTACTTACTTGAGTATCCGGGCGATTGCAGCTCAGACCTGCGTCCTCGGTCAAATCCAGACACATTGCTTGTGATCCGAAGAACAGTTTATACATCTCCGCGGGCGTTGCGCCCATAAAATGCTGGAGAGCTCGCGGTCCCTCCGGATTAAACTCCCACAGGCGAAGGGAGCGACGTTTGTCGGGCAGGGTTCGGCGGATCAGCATGACTTGCGTCGCTTTGACCAGGCTGAGGTCTCTTTCTAAGAGATCCCTGATGCGGCCCTGCAACAAAGGCACGTCTTGGGATGGCCCCCAGTCTAGGCCTTTATTGACCCATGACCCTAGCTGCTTTGGAGGACCCGAGCGAAAGGCAGGCGGCGCCACCCACTTGGTGCCCCTGGGAGCGGTGATATAGAACAACTCTCGTTGCCATAAGCCGAGCTCCTCTTGAAAAGGGCCCTCGGGCCATAGAGCATCAGCATTCTTGCTTATAACAGCGCCTACGCACTCTGTGTGTCGTCCCTCGATCATCTTCGGCTCTACTTTAAAGGTCTTGAGCCATAGTCCGAAGTGAGGAGTAACACGGAGGAATGCTTCACACACGACGATGAATGAGGAAACATGGAGGATGGACTCTGGAGCTAAGTCGTGAAATTCCAGCCCATAATAGAACATTAGCCCCCTCACGAAGGGATCCATTGGGAAGCCTAACCCCCGAAGGAAGTGAGACATGAACACGACGCTCTCACCAGGCTGGGGACTGGGAATAGCCTGCCCTTGAGCAGGCAGCCTATGCGAAATTTCGCCGGTCAAGAACTTGGCCTCTCTCAACTTTAGCACGTCCTCCTCCGTCAGGCATCCATCGGCCTTGAAGGTCGGAACCGGACATTGTCGAAGGTCCGAAGCGCCTGAAATCTGGAGCCTAGGGTGCTGGAACTCGAGGCGACGGGCGAACTCTGGTAGAGATTGAAAGAAAGGAGTAAGGCCTTGGTCTCTTCATAAGAGGTTGAATACCAAGAGCCCTCCCCGTAACCGTTTGGGACTCGCCTTTAATCGAGAAAACATGCTAACGGGCACGATTGGGTTACCCACGCCCGTATTGATGAGAATCTCGTAAATAAAGGGGACACGATCTCTGCTTTGACAAGATGTGCCAAGGAAACCGCCTCGCAAAATGCGCTGAGGTGGGGAAGTAAAAACGATTCGAATAAAGTCTTGGCCGTAGTGTGATGTCATGCTACGGGATATGCCAGCAGATTAGATTTGTGCAAATGTTATTCTCTCTATGGCAATATGTGGAAACTTATTTTGCAGAGTCGGACACTGTCTTTTGTGTTCAAAATCTTCTACGAAGTACTTGGAGGAGGAACCCGCCTTGCAATGCTAAAGACAATCTGCGCGCCGGACTCATCATCATTGAAGCCTGGTTCAGGGGCTACTGAGGGAGTCCTGGATTAGGGGGTGTCCGGGTAGCCGGACTATATCTTTAGTCGGACTCCTGGACTATGAAGATACAAGATTGAAGACTTCGTCCCGTGTCCGGAAGGGACTTTCCTTGGCGTGGAAGGCAAGCTTGGCGATGCGGATATTTAGATCTCCTACCATTATAACCAACTTTGTGTAACCCTAACCCTCTTCAGTGTCTATATAAACCGGAGGGTTTTAGTCCGTAGGACAACATACAACAATCATACCATAGGCTAGCTTCTAGGGTTTAGCCTCCTTGATCTCGTGGTAGATCTACTCTTGTACTACCCATATCATCAATATTAATCAAGCAGGACGTAGGGTTTTACCTCCATCAAGAGGGCCCGAACCTGGGTAAAACTTCGTGTCCCTTGTCTCCTGTTGCCATCCGCCTAGACGCACAGTTCGGGACCCCCTACCCGAGATCCGCCGGTTTTTGACACCGACAGTCGTCATCATCACCAACAACTCTCCCATCTTGGGGAGGCAATCTCCATCAACATCTTAAACAGCACCATCTCATCTCAAACCCTAGTTCGTCTCTTGTGTTCAATCTTGTTACCAGAACTATAGATTGGTGCTTGTGGGTGACTAGTAGTGTTGATTACATCTTGTAGTTGATTACTATATGGTTTATTTGGTGGAAGATTATATGTTCAGATCCATTATGCTATTTAATACTCCTCTGATCATGAGCATGTTTATCATTTGTGAGTAGTTACTTTTGTTCTTGAGGTCACGGGAGAAATCATGTTGCAAGTAATCATGTGAACTTGATATGTGTTCGATATTTTGATAGTATGTATGTTGTGATTCCCTTAGTGGTGTTATGTCAACGTCGACTACATGAAACTTCACCATATTTAGGCCTAAGGGAATACATTGTGGAGTAGCAATTAGATGGTGGGTTGCAAGAGTGACAGAGACTTAAACCCCAGTTTATGCGCTATTCCGTAAGGGACCGATTGGATCCAAAAGTTTAATGCTATGGTTAGAATTTATTCTTAATACTTTTCTCGTAGTTGCGGATGCTTGTGGGAGGGTTAATCATAAGTAGGAGGTTTGTTCAAGTAAGAATAGCACATAAGCACCGGTCCACCCACATATCAAATTATCAAAGTAGTGAACACAAATCAAACTAACATGATGAAAGTGACTAGATGAAATTCATGTGTACCCTCAAGAACGCTTTGCTTATCATAAGAGACCGTTTTGGCCTGTCCTTTGCCTCAAAAGGATTGGGCTACCTTGCTGCACTTTTATTACTACTATTGTTACTTTCTCATTACAAATTATCTTGCTATCAAACTACTCCGCTACTTATAATTTTAGCACTTGCAGACATTACCTTACTAAAAACTACTTGTCTTTTCCTTCTGCTCCTCGTTGGGTTTGACACTCTTACTTATCGAAAAGAGCTAAAATTGATCCCCTATACTTGTGGGTCATCATCCATGGACTCACATTAGTCATAGAGAACTCATATACTTATTGCAAAAGTTTATTAGCCCTCAAAGCAAAGCACTACTATGCATGCTCCTAGGGGGGAGGTTGGTAGGATTTAACCATCGTGCGCCCCCGACCTTCACACAAAGATAGACAATCAAGGATAAATTGTGCTCCAGCTTCCTGGCATAACAAGAGACCATACGTGCATGCTTCAGGAATCACAAACCTTAACACCAATATCTTACTAAACACGATCATCCACTGTTACCTCCCACATATTATCATCTCTATATCGCAAAACTATTGCAAGGAATCAAATATATCATATTCAGTGATCCACAAGTTTTATGTAGGATTTTATGACTAACCATGCAATTGACCAATTCTTGTTGACTCTCTAAATAGATATAAGTGAAGCATGAGAGTTTAATTCTGTCTACAAAAGACCATGCTCTAACAAGTATAAGTGAAGCAAAAGAGCATTCTACAAATAACGGTTTTCTATGTGAAGAGAAACAGGCAATCCAAACTTCAAATGATATAAGTGAAGCACATGAAGCATTCTATGAAGCCATACTCAAAAGATATAAGTGAAGTGCAATGAGAATTCTATAAATCAACCAAGGACTATCTCATACCAGCATGGTGCATAAAAAATGAAAACTAAATGCAAAATACGCTCCAAGATTTACGCATATCACGTGAACGAAACAAAGACAAAAACATACTGATACTTGTTGAAGAAAGATGGGAAGCCTTCCGGGGCATCCCCAAGATTAGACGCCTGAGTCTCCTTGAATATTTACTTGGGGTGCCTTGGGCATCCCCAAGCTTGAGCTCTTGCCTCTCCTCCTTCTCCTCATATCAAGACCTCCGTGATCTTTGATCACTTCATCCACACAAAACTCAACAAAAAGCTCGGTAAGATCCATTAGTATAATAAAGCAAATTACTACTCTAAGTATTGTTGCAAACCAATTCATATTTTGTTTTTGAATTGTAGCTATTGTAATATAACTTTTCCATGGCTTATACCACTGATAGAACCGATAGTTTCATCAAAGCAAGCAAAACAATGCATCAAAAATAGAATCTGTCTTAAACAGGACAGTCTGTAGCAATCTGAACATCTACCATACTTCTGGTACTCCAAAAATTATTAAAAAATAGGAAGAAATAACAAATTTGTATATAAATAGTGTGAAAAGAGTTTCAGAAACTTTTGACGTTCTAGTAAAAAAATGAAAATTCACGCGCTACAGCCAAAGTTTCTATTTCTGCACCGCACAAACCAACAAGCAATCTAATCATCCTAAGGGCAAACCTTGGCACAATAATTTTAAAATACAAGGGATTTGTACAAGGGGATAATTATTTTTGTTGAAAACTTTCTGTAATTGAGATTCACAAAGTTTCCATGGGCATGAACAAAGTTCAAGGAGCTCCCCACTTCAACAATGCTCGTCTCTCTCACTTTCACTTTCCTTTTTGTGAAGTTTTAAGTTCCCCTTTATATGTTTTTGTTTTTCATCTTTATAAAAGAACTCAACAGAAATAAAATGACTCTCCAAAACTTCTGGGTTGTCTTCCTGGCAGCACTTTCTTTAAATACATTAAGCTAGGCATAAAGGGCCCAGGTAATGGATCCACCCAATCCCAAGGTATATCAAAGCCAATTTTAATTAGCAATGATTTGGAATTTAGTAGTGACACAAAGCAACATATATCAAGCAATGAAGAAGTCTAACTCTCTTCCTATGCATCGGCATGTCATACAAGAATAATTCATGCACATCAAGTAAAGGCCAATACATAGCATAAGAAGTTTCTAGCAATTTTTTAGTTTTGGAAACATAGAGAGGTGGAAATATAGTTCCTCTCTCATAATAATTGCAAGTAGGAGCAGCAAGCACATGCATATTATATTCATCAAAATTACCATGTGCAACGGTAAGCGGCAACCCATCAATGTAATCCTTAATAAGTACAAACTTCTCTGATATAGTGTAGTTTGGAGAATTCAAAAAGATAATAGGACTATCATGTGTGGGTGCAATAGAAACTATTTCATTCTTAACATAAGGAACTATAGCAAGTTCATCTCCATAAGCATAATTCATATTGGCATCATGGCCACAAGCATAGCAAGCATCAAGTTCATCCAAAAAGGATATTTCAAAAGAATCAACGGGATCATAGCAATTATCATAGCATTCATCCTTCGGTAAGAATGAAGGGAAATTAAACAATATATGAGTTGAAGAGTTACTCTCATTAGAAGGTGGGCACGGATAGCTAATCCGCTCTTCCTCCTTTTGTTCTTCGCTCTCCTCGTCATCTTTTTCGTCCAATGAGCTCACAATTTCATCAATTCCTTTTTCCATAGACTCCTGCAAAATATTAATCTCTTCTCGGACAACGGAGATTTTCTCAATAAATTCACCAATATCGGAATTATATTTATAATTATCATAGCAATATTTAAGGATGGCAAAAATTTCAGGTCTATAAACATCATCATCAAAAGCTTCATACTTTAAAAACAAATATTCAATTTCATAAGCACCCTTGAAAGCAACAAATTCTTCTATTCATTCCACATCATAATAATCATATCAACCATTGGCATAAGAAGCCAAGGTTTCATTATCATTAAATTTGCATGAAAAGGGAAGGTGTGGAGTGTTCATCCTAGAGCAACAAGTATAATCATATCTCTGGCATAAATTCCAAGCATACCAATGCAACATATCAATTTGATCCCATAACAGTTTCCCTTTTTGTGTCAAGCAATAATCCCTAAAGTATTCACGTTGATCCAACGTTACTCCCATTATCAAGTTGAATGGGTTTTTCTTAGGATTATCAAAGTAGTGCATAATATTTTTCACATAACGAGCATCGAGGGATTTAAGAGGTTCCCCATCTCCATGAGTAGCAAGTACAACTAATTTTTTTGGTGTTTCGTGTTCCATGTCCATAACTAAAGATAGAGAACAACTTAGAACAGGAAATAAAAACTACTTAGTGATAAAGAAAGCAAGCACACACGAGAATATTCAAACCACGCTATTGCTCCCCAGCAACGGCGCCAGAAAAAGGTCTTGATAACCCACAAGTATCAGGGATCGTTTGTAGCCTTCTTCGATAAATAAGAGTGTCGAACCCAACGAGGAGCTAAAGGTAGAACAAATATTCCCTCAAGTTCTATCGACAACCGATACAACTCTATGCACACTTGACGTTTGCTTTACCTAAAACAAGTATGAAACTATTTTGCAAGAATAAAACTATGAGTACTTTGCGAGAATAAAACTAAGAATAAATTGCAAGGTAATAAAAGTGGATAGCTTTTGTCAACAAGAAAGTCATTTGTCCCTAGGCAATCGATAACAAGTACCGGTAATCATTCTTGCAATTTTATATGAGGGAGAGGCATGAGCTAACATACTTTCTCTACTTGGATTATATGCACTTATTATTGGACCCCTAGCAAGCATCTGCAACTACTAAAGATCATTAAGGTCGTGAAATCCAACCATAGCATTAAGTATCAAGTCCTCTTTACTCCCATCAGTCATACCCCACTTAATCAGGTTTAAGATTATGTCACTCTTGCAACCTACGATAAGTGAACCATGAACATATTGCAACACCCTACAGTGAGGATCCCTCACGTTTGCGCGACACGGAGGGCACCGTAGGATAGCACCATAAATAAAATATGCAGTCATACCAACCAAGATCACGATTAACCCACAGGACAAAACGGATCTACTCAAACATCATAGGATAGCCACATATCATTGGGAAATAATATACGGAGTTGAGTACCATGTTTAAGTAGAGATTACAGCGGAGAGAAAGGGGTGTTACACCGCTCCATAGAGGGGGAGAGTTGGTGATGACGGTAGCAAGGTTGTTGATGTAGATCGCCGTCATGATCCTAGCCCCAGCGGCACTCCAGCGCCACCGGGAGAGAGGAGGAGAGAGCCCACCTCCTTCTTCTTCCTTGGCCTCCCCCTAGATGGGAGGAGGGTTCCCCGTCTGGTCCATGGCCTCCATGGAGGAGGAGGGAGCCCCTCCGAGATTGGATCTCCCTCTCTATTCTCTTTTGTTTCACGTTCCCCACATCTGGCCCTTCACGGTTTCTTAAATTCCTGGAGATCCGTAACTCCGATTGCGTGTAGCATCCCAAGATTCTAAATTTTGGAATGTTATAATAAATAGATAGATTTGATTGGTTGTTTGATTGTTGTGTGATTGATTGACTAAAAGTGAGTGATATTAGAAACTTTTTGAAAGTTAAATGAGAGGGAATAAAATGACTTTCCCAAACTTTCACCTTTTTGCATTATGATCTCCTTGAATTCAAATTCTTTTCATCACAAAACCCTGGAGAGAATATAACATGACTTCTTCCATTTTAAATAAATGAAAAGGGTTTTGAAAAGATTTGAATTTTATTTGGAAATATTTTCAAATTCAGAAACTTTAAGCAACTCAATGATTTTCATGAGAGAAGATAAAATGTCTTCTTCAAAACATATGAAATACGAGTTGGAAGTTTAAAAGAATTAACTCAAAGCCCCTTTGAAATTATTTCCAATTTGGAGTTATTTGGATTTTATTCAAATTATTTTTCTCCAAAAATAAAATATATGGAAATTATGGTAAAATGATTCCCTACATCAGAAAATTGGAGAGAAATAAATTTGAATTAATTTTGGTATTTTTAAAATGATTTTATTGGGTTTTATTGTAGCAGTAGCATTGTTTGAATTATTTGAATTTGTGTGGATTTTATTTGATGCTAGAAAAATACTCAGGTTGTAGAAAATGTTTTTATGAACATTTTGATATGTAATATGCCTATGGGAAATATATGTTTTACTTTCCTTTTTCTGCTTATCTTTCCGTTTTATCTAAAAATAAAAAAAAGCTGGACATGTGGCCCATCACTAACTGCCGCCCACATGCGCATCATAGTAACAGCGAGCGCCCCATCATTTTTTTCCTATATGGGCCAGGCCCAACCGGCCATATTCTTTCCCCAGATTTTTTTTCACAAATGATTTTTTTTCTGTTGGTCGAATAAAAAAACTACAGCGGCAGCGTACGCGCGCGCGGCCCACCGACCTTTAGGCCCATGCGAGGCGACTCTTTTCTTCTCTGTTTCTTTTCTTTTCATCTATGTTTAGTCTCACATTGCCTAGCTTTTAACCTCTAAGCCTCTTTTTCACCAATAAATATAGACCCATAGAGCCTTCAAAAATCATCCGATTCGGGTTAAATCAATATTTTGGTTTGACTAGATTCACTAAAGAAAAATCTATTTCTCCTCTCCGGCGGGACTTTTGGGAGTTGTCTCCTCACTCCGAAGTCGTTTTTTCTATACCTTATAAAGGTATATTTATTCGTTCTCTGTATTTATACGTTAGACCTAGAATTCTTTTAGCTGTAGCTATTTTTCTTCTGTAAAATAGCTTGGCCCTGATTTTTCAAATAGCCATAACTTTTTACTCGTTCATTTAAATTAGATGAAATCAGCACCTATAGTTTCATCTTGTTTTCACCTATCCAGTTAACCTGTCACGTCAACTTTTTGAAATTTTCAAATTTTGAAATTTGTTCTGATTCATATTCAAACTTCTTTTGTTCATAACTTGATTTCCCTAACTCCGTTTGAGTTGATTCTTTTTTGCAAAGCGATCTTGACCTAAACTTTCTCATAAGGCCAAATCCACCTAATTTTGGTACTGTTAGAAACTGTTTTATGTTGCAAGAGTTATTTTCTTGGTTTTGATGTTTTCCGAATAGTCTTCTTCGTTCATTTCGATCTTTTGAGTGATTGCTTATGTGTGGTTACTATTGCTTGCTTACGATAGATTGACCGGAGTGTGACGAGTAGAACTATCAAGAGTTTTGAGTGTGAATCGTCTTCATCAACAGTACAGGCAAGTTCACACTTTGATCATATCCCTTTCATACCCAGTTTTTATGCATTAGTTTTACCCTCAAACATTGCATGAGTAGGACTGATAACATGTGGGTATTGGGAAGTAGTTGATGAGGTAGAACCTATTACCTGTTTTATTATCAAACCCTGGGAGTTACTTCTACGTTGCTTATATTGCTATGCTATGCTCGTAGACGTGGTTTGGGTTTGAGTGTATTCATGACAGATGTGAGTATTGTTAATTAATGGTTAACTTAAGGTGGTAACTTTAGTACACATCTGGGTGGATTGAGGCACCTGGGGAATCCAGTGTTGCCTGTAGTTTTTAAAGTCCCGGGGTACCATGTGATTCTCCTATGGACTGCCACCCAGGCTCAAAGGGATCATAAGATTATTCATGCTAGAAACTTCCGTGTGCAGCCACATGCCATTATGGTCTCTGGCATAGTTGAGTAAGTTGTGGGAAACCTTCCCATGATGGGCTAGCAGATGTAGGGGATTGTAGGTGTACAGGCCTATCTATCGGTTAAGGGGAACTCTTCGGAAAGATTGTGTCTCGATCATCTGTTTCTCAAACATTTTGTAGTGCGAGAAATCCAACGGAGGAGATCGAGTCTTGTGGGGAAAAGTACGCAAACCTCTCCAGAGTGTACAAACTAATCATGATTAGCCGTGTCCCCGGTTATGGACATCTTGAGTATCTGGTTCTTGGATTATCATATTGATCTCATCACTCTATAATTAATTTGTTGGGTTGTTAATGATTACTTTTAATTGGGATTGAGATGGGGATTTACCATTCTCAATGTTTTTCAACAAATTTGTAGTTAAATAAAAATATATTCCTTTGCAGTAGGGAAAAATTGGCTTTTCGCAAAAACATTACAACCATAGAGCTTTTCCACCAGCCAAATATGCATGTAGTGATACCTATTATTCATCACTATCCTATGGTGTGAATTTGCCAGTACATTCAATGTACTGACCCTTTGTGTCTGCAACGTCTCATCTTGCAGGATCTTACGACGAGTAAGTGATACGTTAGGGTTACGATTTCTACACTCAACTTTGCCGTTGGTGTTGATGGGAATCCACAACCTTGTTGTTACTTCCGCTATTTAGATTGAGGTAATAGTATTTACGTTATTTTAAACATGTGATTTACCTCCGTTATAAATCATCGGGTACTGTGTGTGTCAGCATACCGATCCAGGGATGACACTTAAGCACAGAGACTTGACCGTCTGAGGTCGGGTCGCTACATTGCGCTGAAATTTTTACATGATTTTTTCCCATAAATTATCTTTCTTGCACCAGAAGAAGGGCCCCAACCGACCTTCGAGGAGGGCACAAGATACCTGGGCGCGCCAGGGGGTGCCCGGCGCGCCCTGGTGGGTTATGGTCACTATGGGCCCCTGTTTTCATCCCTTAGACCTCCCAAAAATCATAAATATTCCAAAATAATTCTGCGTCATTTTTATCGTGTTTGGACTTTGTTTGATATGATTTTTTGCGAAACAAAAAACATGCAACAAACAGGAACTGGCACTGGGCACTGGATCAATAGGTTAGTCCAATAAATCATATAAAAAGTTGCCAAAAATATGTGAAAGTTGTATAATATTGGCATGAAACAATAAAAAATTATAGACACGACGGAGACGTATCACCCACCTATCTTTTCTTTGTGAAAATTATCCCAGATTTTTTTTGAAGAATACCCAATTAAGGCCTACTTATTTTTCTATGCCCTGATGGGCTGCAACTCTTTCAAGACGGCTGCAAATCTTGAAAGTAACATGAAATGAGCTGTAAATATAAAAAACAGACGACAAATTGGCAATTACTTTCAAATTTCTGAATTTATTCACATTTTCAGATTCCAATTTCACTCGGCTTTAACCTAACTTCAATATATCTTCAAAGTACTTTAAATATGACTCGACATTTGTCAGGACCCCGATTCCAAGTCACATCGATCTAGCCGGTAACACCTCATATCACTTTGCGGCCTCACGCACGGTATTCCCACAAGTGTCGCCTTACCATGGCCCGGGACCGTTTGCGCCTTTTGGCTCACGTATATGATAGTGTCGCTAGCATCCATATGACAGAGAACCCGGGCCGACATGGCTAGACGTGAACCCAAAGCGGCACTAACCCATGGGGACAGCCATACATGAATCACATCGAGCATGTCGGTCAGCAGCGTGTGAATCCGGGCTGTAGCACTGGGCTAACAGGACTCCGGGAACCCGGGCTGTAGCGGGCTAGGCAGGACTCCGGATGTCACCGCGTGACATTTCCCCGAAGGGACAGACACAGGAATGAAGTGAATCACATGCCGGCCAGTCAAGTGTTCCGGAGCAGTAGTGCTGGGCTAGCAGGACTCCGGTGAACCGGGCTGTAGCGGACTACTATGGCTCATGGAAGCACAAGACTACAATTCCCCATAATAGAGGCTACCAAGGATAAACAACTAGGTTGTTGAATCCCACACATACCAAGCATTTCAATCATACACACAATATGCTCAATATGAGCAATACAACATGGCATCACAGCAAGACTCTACGACTCAGAGTATTTATTCATTAGGCTCCGAAGAGCCAGATATTACAAACATGGGTCTCATGACCCAACATACAGAGCATACAAGCAACAAGCACATGCGGAAGCTTAACTTGTCTGAGTACAGACAACTACAAATGAAAAAGGCTGAGAAGCCTGACTATCCACAAGACCCTCCCAAGGGTACAAGATCATAGCTGAGGTGACAAGCTAAACGTTGAAGTCCACGCGGAACTACTAGCGAGAGTGAAGTCTCTCTGCAAAACATAAAATAAGCAAACGTGAGTACAAATGTACCCAGCAAGACTTACATCAGAACTATCTACATATGCATCGGTATCAACAAAGGGGTGGTGGAGTTTAACTGCAGCAAGCCAGCTTTGACTCAGTGGCTAACCTGAACTACGCCTGGAAATAACTCTTTGAGGTGGCGCACACGAGTCCACATATTCACCATATCAATACACCACTATGGATCCACTCCCGTCTCCCTACGAGAACGCCATCCATAGCACTCACGCTTATCTTGCACATTTTAGAGTATCCACTTTCACTTGTCTATGAACTATGCAAGGGGTCCAAGTTTCCATATCCAGGAATCCAGCTATTCGAATAGATAATGATAACCCTGCAGGGGTGTACTTCTTCACACACGCTCTCGCCACTTACCACCATGTACAAGTCATGTACCTCGGCAACCTTCAAGCGGAAGCCTGGCGAGGGAGTCGGCCACGACCTGGCTAACCACACAAGTCTCTCGTCCAGGTTTATCGCCTATTCGGGTTCCATCCGCAAGGAGATCCGGCCGGGGTGTCGCTCACGGCCCCAAACGATGTGTGCAGAGTTCCCAAGCCCACCATCCGGGTACCACCTGGTACACCGTGCCACTATGCCTAGTCTGTCCCAAGCCCACCTGTACCGGGTGCCACTTGGTAGACTACTAACACTACCTACAAACACCAGAAACTAGTTGCAACTCCTGGACAGAGATCGAGTTGATTAATAAGCCAAGAGGGGCCGAGTTACCGGAACCCAATGTGTGGTAGTAATTATTCTTGGATCACAAACACAGAACTCAGTTCGTGAGAACGGCTGCAATGAGACAACCCACCATGTACTCCTACATGGCCTCTCACCGCTACCTTTACCAAATCGTGTTCACACACTTAGCTCTCAACGGTAGGACATGTTCACCACGTTCCAATTCATTCTCTATGAATCAGACCTGACTCAACTCTAAGCAGTAGCAGGCATGACAACAAGCATGAATGAGTAGGCACATCATGGCTCAAACAATTCCTACTCATGCTAGTGGGTTTCATCTATTACTGTGGCAATGACAGGTCATGCAGAGGAAAGGGGTTCAGCTACCGCAGCATGTAACAGTTGAAACGTTGTTGTCCTAATGCAGTAAAAGAGAGCAGGAGCGAGAGAGTGGGATTGTATCGGAATGAACAAGGGGGTTTTGCTTGCCTGGCACTTCTGAAGATAGTATAGTTCTTCATCGGTGTCATCGAACTCATCGTCGGAACGTCCTCTACTGAGAGGGGACAAATACCGGCAACAAGGAAGAACAGAATCAATGCAATGCAACAATATGATGCATGATCATGGCATGGAAATATGAATGTGTTTTGGGCTAATGCAAGCTAGAACAGATTAAATGAAGTTGGTTTGAACCAAGTGTTCAAATTCAAACTCCACATAAGGCATTTCAAATGCCATTAATTCAAATTGTCATATACAGCAACTTTAAGTTGTTCCACTATGCATGAAAATGGTGCAGATGGATAGATTGGATTTTTTGATCATTTTTCATATAAAAATTATTTCATTTGGAGCTACGGTTGATTTTATATGATTTTTAGAAGTTTTGGGCATTTTCTGGAATTTCTTGAATTGTTTTAAAACAGAAATTATTTACTGCGTCAGCATGACATCGTCATGACGTCAGCGAGTCAACGGGGCACGGTCCAGGTCAAACCTGACCAGTGGGGTCCACACGTCAGTGACACAATTAACTAACAGGGTTAATTAAATCTAACTGATCAAATTAACAGCCACTGGGCCCACTGTCAGTGTCAGCGGGGGGTAATTAGTCCTAAACTAATCTAGTCAGGGGCGGGGCCCACGTGTGTTGACCCCAAGGAGGTCAAACCCCGGGTCGAACAGGTCAAACCTGCCGACGACTCGACGCCGGCGAGGCCAGACACGGCGGCGAGGCTTAGAAATCTTCCTCCGGCGACCAAATCAACGGCGGAGCCCATCTATGAGTAGCTGGAGCTCGCGCGCGTCGAGTGGTGCTCTCAGCTTCGCCGGAGATGGACCAGAACGACGGCGGCGATGGCAAGCGCGGCGGCCGGCGTTCGGGCGTCGAACGGATCGACGGTGCAGGGCATGGCAGGAGCCGCGGGTGGGCGCGTTAGACCCGTGGGGGTGCAGTGAGTTTAGTGGTGAGCTTGAACGCGTGCTTGCAGGGTTGTAGCCGTGGTGGCGACATGGCCGGCGGCGAGGAGCTGTCGGCTCCGATGGCCACGGTGGTTTAGAGGGCGCGGACGAGCACGGGGAGAGAGGGGAAAAGGAAAGGGGCTCACGGCAAATCCAGCAGAGGCGACGGCGAGGCCGGGGAGAGGCTAGAGCTCGCGAATCCCCAACGAGTCCGACGGCGGTCAGAGGTTGAAGACGAGGTTGGGGACGACGCTGCAGGGCTTCCGGAGGGGGTGGCTCGGTGGGGAGGGAGAGGTGGTCGAGGCGGAGCTCCTGAGCTTAGCGGCAGGGCGAGGGGTGGCCGGTGGCCACAGGAACGGCGAGCGGCGGCAACGGGCTCTGTTCGGAAGAGAGCAGAGGAGGGGGAAAAGCGCTTGAGAGAGTGAGAGGGCCTGGGGGGTTGCGTGGCGTTGCGGAGGGAGTCCAGGGAGACGAGGGGGCAGCCAGGCAGGCAGCTGCCGGCGTGGCATGCCGCGGCGCCATGGCTGTCTTCTCCTCTGCCTTCTGGCAGGAGGAAGAAGACGCCCCTGCCCTCGGTGGGCCGGCCAGTTGGCTGGGCTGCAAGGTAGGCTGGGCCTCTGCTACAGGAGCAGGCCACGTCAGGTAAGCCCGGGTTAGTTTCATTTCTCTCTGTTTTATATTTTCTGTTTTGTTTTCTTTGTTTATTTCTTTTGCCACTGTTTTGAAATAGAACAAATCCAAACCAGTGACAAAATTCCTCTGAATATTTTTATGTTGCTTAATGGACTTTTCCAAAAGCACATAAAATGTTTCAGGGTATTTGGAAATATATTCTATACAAGTTATGAATATAATTCCAAATGCAAATAAAATAATGATTTAAATTCAGTGCCAAAATAATTCCTTAAAAATGTTCAATATTTTTGGTTTAGATCCAAACCCTTGCCAAAATTATCAAACATTAATGAAGGCCATTTTGGTTTCACTGAATGCAAGTTTAAGGGTTCTTGCCCCCCTTTTTTTAAAAGGATTTTTCTGAGGCTTGAGAAATCCCTCAATTCAAATTTCACTGGAATTTAGACATGATGCATGGATGTTGATGAACCTAATTACAATCAAATCTAGGGCTGGATCTATGGCTGTGACAACTCACCCCCACTAAACAAGAATCTCGTCCCGAGATTCAAGACGTGAGGTAAGAAGACAGAGGGGACACAAAGCTAATAACACGATCTTCATGATCCAACTGCCCTTCTCGAAGATGTTGATCCGCTACATCATATTGATTATGACATCCTTTCCTTCGAGAACTTCATCCAACATGGCGACAAGAGAGCAAGACAACCTCACAAGAATGGATCATCGATCTTAATGAACACATGATCAACTCACAAAATGAGACGTAGAAACATCCCTTGAGCTGAGACGCAAACACACATCAGAGATGATGGATGAGAAACATATGACAAGGGTTCAAATTGGTAGGCAACAATTCGATGCTTAAATAGATGGTGAGGGGGGTTTCAAAGTAGCGAGGAGTTAAGTTGCCCATGATACCATAACGGGACACCTCGGGGAAGGTGACTCGTAGAATTATTCCCTTAAGTGGCAAAAAGAATTACTTTTGATACAGAGATCATTGAAACTCTCTATAAAAGCCTAAGGAAAATCACAATTGATCATTTGAATGAATTCGAAAGAATGGCATACTCAGTTTGGAGAGGAACTAGAGTTATAGGACAACTCGGCGACAGAAGGCACATTCCAATTGATACTGAGGATATAACCCAATGGCTGAGCGTGCTCTCAAGAACTTGAGCATTTCCGTATTCATCAAGGTTTTACCAACATCCGTGCCGAGGATCCTGGCAACACATCATACTACCATGATAAATGGCGATGGAGGATGTAGATGCAAAGGAGGACATCACTTTCTCAGATTTTTCCTTAGCAATGCCAAAGAAGCAAATCTAGATGATCGACCGAGAGACATTTAGCACTCCGCTTCTAATGTTCTCCTTGATGTACTAGGTACCACGCTCAATGCTTAAAAACATCAACATGGCCATCAAGTAAAGGTCGGACTTCGGAAGCACAAAAATCCATAAGGAACAACTTGTGGAATAAGTCATACCAAATCCTCATGGAGAAGATGGTCGAATTGCTCGTTCAAGATACTACAATAATAGATCTTCCGGCTAGGTGTGTCGGCCAGAACATCAACCTTGTCGGGACCTACATCATAGATCTTGGAAATGTTCCAGCCATCATATCTGCCTGAGATTCAGATCTGGCTGGTAACAGGATTTTTCAGACATGATGTCTAGAAAAGAAAGGTTGCAACACAAGTCGACGAGATAACGTTGCGAGACTCTCGGGAGATGAACTACGATAGCAAGCTCCAAAACATGAGCTGGTTCTGCTACACACATGTGAACATGTTGTCCAAGACAAGCATGACCATAGGGTAGTCTTACAATACAACACTACCAAAGTTCAGGTGAGGAACCATCATCGAGGATATCAAAGTCCTTGTATACTTATCGATGAACTTCTTATCCTTGAACAGGTCAATCAGTGGCTTGTGTGCTAGGAATACATATGGAATGAAGGTAGCTAATCTGTCAAACCACAGAATACTTCACACATGCATGACTGACTTGGGATGATTCTAGAGGAAACAAAAACAATCTTTCTCGAACTCACGGCAACAACTTGCACCAAATGCACATGAATTCGAGGAAGTCACTTCTTCCATCCGAGCATAAGCTTCATGAACAGAACACGAAGGCATTGCTTAAAATTTTTCAACACTAGGTTGATGTTCAACATGAATCACGGGGGAGACAAAATGCTGCTGATGGGCTCAACAGCAACTCATCAGAATTTCCATATCACTGGACTTCCACCATCATGTGAACACGGTGATAGCGTTGGTCAGACCAAAAGATGTAATGGTGTATGCTCGAGGGATCAACCACGAGTAATACAATATTACGAACATCGTTGGTTCTGATTTGACTTGACAATAGCCCATACTCAAGTCAAAGTTTTGACAAGGCAATAGATCCAACAACAGATCACGAGGACCAATCGATGGAGACATCATCTCTCTTCAACACACACACACACACACACAAGGATATCCCTTAGTGATGAACTAAGTCGGACAAGCTTTCATCTTCCAACTCTCCAAGTTGTTGTTTAGCTTAACCAACTAGCTCAGGGGTATCTAACACAGATTCTTGGAGAATGGGTGGTTTGAAGGAAAACCAACACAATCACGAACTCAACATAGCGGTCAGGTGATAACCTGGTAATACTTCCGAGAAGATATTCGGAACATCACGAACCACCGGTATGTTACTAAGCTCGAGAACAATCTTGCTTTTGAGAGCAAGACGATATGATCAAATAAGCAAGGGATTGAATCCTAATTCATTGATCGAAGAGTGCATCGGAAGCAAGGACTAGGTAGCACAATCTATCTTAGAATGATGACTCAAAAATCAACATGCTAAGAATGAGAATGTTGTCCATTTACTACCAGGCAACTAGTTGCTAGGAGTATTGATTTCACACATCACGGTTCACTTGTCAGTATTCCGATTGCAACAACACGGAACCGAGGAGCGAATGATGATGGCTAGAAGTATCACTGTGTCAAGAGTTCATAAGAGATGGTGCAATTCTCATGACATTCTTGACATAAATATGGTAACACTCCAAGGTAGAACAGAGCAAAGGCTGGATTGGCATTTGATCTGCAGAGCACAACTACTTTGACCCAATCCTGGATATGGATCAGGTACTGGAGTTTGTTTCTCCTAGTCATTCTGAGTTAGAACGGCTTGATGGACCACAAGAGTGAAAGGCATCAATGATAGGATGCACAACTAGTCCTGACTATCAATTGATAGACAGAGGTCAGAATACAACTAAAGAGAGACAACTCAAAGGAACATATGGTTTTTCTGAGTTGCGGATGCATAGATTTAGTATGTCAGACCAGTTCAAGATATTTCTTCCAGATAATCCATGCAGAAAGGTAGGATTGGCAGATTCACAATACAGAATGGAGAACTCATCAAGAGCACTCTGGTTGTGATCTTTTGGTTGAAAGAACTTCTGCCATAGTGGTTCATGGTATTGGAAGAACGATATACCACAGGCCTCGAGGACTATCACAAAGGTTACTAATATCCTAAAGGAACTAGCAACACTATCAACATGAAGTAAGTAGGGTGAATCTCGGGTTCATAAACCCAGGAGTAGAATACCTACTACTCAGTAGCATCACGGGATGCTCTCGAGAATGGTGGCCAGAATCATCACACTGGAAATATAAAAGCATGGCTAGGTTATGGATGGTTCTCTAAGATGCCTAGGGTCTTAATAATGGCTCCAACATATATGCCGAGGCAACGGAGTACCTCAACTTGACGATTAGTGTGGTTAATCTGGCCCAAAGGAACATCGAGAATGGAAAGAAGGGATTTGCAAATGCATCAGACTATTTAGAAACTGGGATGACTCAGACAACATAACGGCTGTAATTGCTCAAAATGATTTGAGACATCCTGCAGAATGGTGACATAACCACTCAACATCACAATATCAAGGTTCTGAGGCCAGCTATGAACATATGGAAGTAGTAGGAACTGAACTGAGGCTTGAACTCAACAATCCTAGGCAACTACGATTTAGTAACACGTCATCCTGAGAGATAGAAGAGAAGCCTGGTTCTTAATCCCCGTAGAAGAGAAGAGGATGACTCAGATCAGAAGGACATAGGGTAAAAGGAGTAAAAAGAGCCTTACATTCCCTTCCACAATCAATTCCCTTATATAACTAAAGCATTTCTAGACTCGACTTCGACCAGTTTGGCTTGGTAATCCTATAGGCAGTCAGGCTCTGATACCAAAGCTGTCAGGACCCCGATTCCAAGTCACATCGATCTAGCCGGTAACACCTCATATCACTTTGCGGCCTCACGCACGGTATTCCCACGGGTGTCGCCTTACCATGGCCCAGGACCGTTTGCGCCTTTTGGCTCACGTATATGATAGTGTCGCTAGCATCCATATGACATATAACCTGGGCCGACATGGCTAGTCGTGAACCCAAAGCGGCACTAACCCATGGGGACAGGCATACATGAATCACATCGAGCATGTCGGTCAGCAGCGTGTGAATTCGGGCTATAGCACTGGGCTAACAGGACTCCGGGAACCCGGGCTGTAGCGGGCTAGGCAGGACTCCATATGTCACGGCGTGTCATTTCCCCGAAGGGACAGACACTGGAATGAAGTGAATCACATGCCGGCCAGTCAAGTGTTCCGGAGCAGTAGTGCTGGGCTAGCAGGACTCCGGTGAACCGGGCTGTAGTGGACTACTATGGCTCATGGAAGCACAAGACTACATTTCCCCATAAGAGAGGCTACCAAGGATAAACAACTAGGTTGTCGGATCCCACACATACCAAGCATTTCAATCATACACACAATATGCTCAATATGTGCAATACAACATGGCATCACAGCAAGACTCTACGACTCAGAGTATTTATTCATTAGGCTCCGAAGAGCCAGATATTACAAACATGGGTCTCATGACCCAACATACAGAGCATACAAGCAACAAGCACATGCGGAAGCTTAACTTGTCTGAGTACAGACAACTACAAATGAAAAAGGCTGAGAAGCCTGACTATCCACAAGACCCTCCCAAGGGTACAAGATCATAGCTGAGGTAACAAGCTAAACGTCGAAGTCCACGCGGAACTACTAGCGAGAGTGAAGTCTCTCTGCAAAACATAAAATGAGCAAACGTGAGTACAAATGTACCCAGCAAGACTTACATCAGAACTATCTACATATGCATCGGTATCAACAAAGGGGTGGTGGAGTTTAACTGCAGCAAGCCAGCTTTGACTCAGTGGCTAACCTGAACTATGCCTGGAAGTAACTCTTTGAGGTGGCGCACACGAGTCCACATATTCACCATATCAATACACCACTATGGATCCACTCCCGTCTCCCTACGAGAACGCCATCCATAGCACTCACGCTTATCTTGCGCATTTTAGAGTATCCACTTTCACTTGTCTATGAACTATGCAAGGGGTCCAAGTTTCCATATCCAGGAATCCAGCTATTCGAATAGATAATGATAACCCTGCAGGGGTGTACTTCTTCACACACGCTCTCGCCACTTACCACCATGTACAAGTCATGTACCTCGGCAACCTTCAAGCGGAAGCCTGGCGAGGGAGTCGGCCACGACCTGACTAACCACACAAGTCTCTCGTCAAGGTTTATCGCCTATTCGGGTTCCATCCGCAACGAGATCCGGCCGGGGTGTCGCTCACGGCCCCAAACGATGTGTGCAGGGTTCCCAAGCCCACCATCCGGGTACCACTTGGTACACCGTGCCACTATGCCTAGTCTGTCCCAAGCCCACCTGTACCGGGTGCCACTTGGTAGACTACTAACACTACCTACAAACACCAGAAACTAGTTGCAACTCCTGGACAGAGATCGAGTTGATTAATAAGCCGAGAGGGGCCGAGTTACCGGAACCCAATGTGTGGTAGTAACTGTTCATGGATCACAAACACAGAACTCAGTTCGTGAGTACGGCTGCAATGAGACAACCCACCATGTACTCCTACATGGCCTCTCACCGCTACCTTTACCAAAACATGTTCACACACTTAGCTCTCAACGGTAGGACATGTTCATGATGTTCCAATTCATTCCCGATGAATCAGACCTGACTCAACTCTAAGCAGTAGCAGGCATGACAACAAGCATGAATGAGTAGGCACATCATGGCTCAAACAATTCCTACTCATGCTAGTGGGTTTCATCTATTTACTGTGGCAATGATAGGTCATGCAGAGGAAAGGGGTTCAGCTACCGCAGCATGTAATAGTTGAAACGTTGTTGTCCTAATGCAGTAAAAGAGAGTCGGATTGTATCGGAATGAACAAGGGGGTTTTGCTTGCCTGGCACTTCTGAAGATAGTATAGTTCTTCATCGGTGTCATCGAACTCATCGTCGGAACGTCCTCTACTGAGAGGGGACAAATACCGGCAACAAGGAAGAACAGAATCAATGCAATGCAACAATATGATGCATGATCATGGCATGGAAATATGAATGTGTTTTGGGCTAATGCAAGCTAGAACAGATTAAATGAAGTTGGTTTGAACCAAGGGTTCAAATTCAAACTCCACATAAGGCATTTCAAATGCCATTAATTCAAATTGTCATATACAGCAACTTTAAGTTGTTCCAATATGCATGAAAATGGTGCAGATGGATAGATTGGATTTTTCTGATCATTTTTCATATATAAATTATTTCATTTGGAGCTACGGTTGATTTTATATGATTTTTAGAAGTTTTGGGCATCTTCTGGAATTTCTTGAATTGTTTTAAAACAGAAATTATTTACTGCGTCAGCATGGCATCGTCAAGACGTCAGCGAGTCAACGGGGCACGGTCTAGGTCAAACCTGACCAGTGGGGTCCACACGTCAGTGACACAATTAACTAACAAGGTTAATTAAATCTAACTGATCAAATTAACAGCTACTGGGCCCACTGTCAGTGTCAGCGGGGGGTAATTAGTCCTAAACTAATCTAGTAAGGGGCGGGGCCCACGTGTGTTGACCCCAGGGAGGTCAAACCCCGGGTCGAACAGGTCAAACCTGCCGGCGACTCGACGCCGGCGAGGCCAGACACGGTGGCGAGGCTCAAAAATCTTCCTCCGACGACCAAATCAATGGCGGAGCCCATCTACGTGTAGCTGGAGCTCGCGCGCGTCGAGTGGTGCTCTCAGCTTCGCCGGAGATGGACCAGAACGATGACGGCAATGGCAAGCGCGGCGGCCGACGTTCGGGCGTCGAACGGATCGACGGTGCAGGGCATGGCAGGAGCCGCGGGTGGGCGCGTTAGACCCGTGGGGGTGCAGTGAGTTTAGTGGTGAGCTTGAACGCGTGCTTGCAGGGTTGTAGTCGTGGTGGCAACATGGCCGGCGGCGAGGAGCTGTCGGCTCCGATGGCCACGGTGGTTTAGAGGGCGCGGACGAGCATGGGGAGAGAGGGGAAAAGGAAAGGGGCTCACGGCGAATCCAGCACAGGCGACGGCGAGGCCGGGGAGAGGCTGGAGCTCGTGAATCCCCGACGAGTCCGCCGGCGGTCAGAGGTTGAAGACGATGTTGGGGACGACGCTGCAGGGCTTCCGGAGGGGCGTGGCTCGGTGGGGAGGGAAAGGGGGTCGAGGCGGAGCTCCTAAGCTCAGCGGCAGGGCGAGGGGTGGCCGGTGGCCGCAGGAACGGCGAGCGGCGGCGACGGGCTCTGTTCGGAAGAGAGCAGAGGAGGGGGAAAGCGCTTGAGAGAGTGAGAGGGCCTGGGGGGTTGCGTGGCGTCGTGGAGGGAGTCCAGGGAGACGAGGGGGCAGCCAGGCAGGCAGCTGCCGGCGTGGCACGCCGCGGCGCCGTGGCTGTCTTCTCCTCTGCCTTCTGGCAGGAGGAAGAAGACGCCCATGCCCTCGGTGGGCCGGCCAGTTGGCTGGGCTACCAGGTAGGCTGGGCCTCTGCTACAGGAGCAGGCCACGTCAGGTAAGCCCAGGTTAGTTTCATTTCTCTCTGTTTTATATTTTCTGTTTTGTTTTCTTTGTTTATTTCTTTTGCCACTGTTTTCAAATAGAACAAATCCAAACCAGTGACAAAATTCCTCTGAATATTTTTATGTTGCTTAATGGACTTTTCCAAAAGCACATAAAATGTTTCAGGGTATTTGGAAATATATTCTATACAAGTTATGAATATAATTCCAAATGCAAATAAAATAATGATTTAAATTCAGTGCCAAAATAATTCCTTAAAAATGTTCAATATTTTTGGTTTAGATCCAAACCCTTGCCAAAATTATCAAACATTAATGAAGGCCATTTTGGTTTCACTGAATGCAAGTTTAAGGGTTCTTGCCCCCCTTTTTTTAAAAGGATTTTTCTGAGGCTTGAGAATTCCCTCAATTCAAATTTCACTGGAATTTAGACATGATGCATGGTTGCTGATGAACCTAATTACAATCTAATCTAGGGCTGGATCTAGGGCTGTGACAACTCACCCCCACTAAACAAGAATCTCGTCCTGAGATTCAAGACGTGAGGTAAGAAGACAGAGGGGACACAAAGCTAATAACACGATCTTCATGATCCAACTGCCCTTCTTGGAGATGTTGATCCGCTACATCATATTGATTATGACATCCTTTCCTTCGAGAACTTCATCCAGCATGGCGACAAGAGAGCAAGACAACCTCACAAGAATGGATCATCGATCTTAATGAACACATGATCAACTCACAAAATGAGACGTAGAAACATCCCTTGAGCTGAGACGCAAACACACATCAGAGATGATGGATGAGAAACATATGACAAGGGTTCAAATTGGTAGGCAACAATTCGATGCTTAAATAGATGGTGAGGGGGGTTTCAAAGTATCGAGGAGTTAAGTTGCCCATGATACCATAACGGGACACCTCGGGGAAGGTGACTCGTAGAATTATTCCCTTAAGTGGCAAAAAGAATTACTTTTGATACAGAGATCATTGAAACTCTCTATACAAGCCTAAGGAAAATCACAATTGATCATTTGAATGAATTCGAAAGAATGGCATACTCAGTTTGGAGAGGAACTAGAGTTATAGGACAACTCGGCGATGGAAGGCACATTCCAATTGATACCGAGGATATAACCCAATGGCTGAGCGTGCTCTCAAGAACTTGAGCATTTCCGTATTCATCAAGGTTTTACCAACATCCGTGCCGAGGATCCTGGCAACACATCATACTACCATGATAAATGGCGATGGAGGATGTAGATGCAAAGGAGGACATCACTTTCTCAGATTTTTCCTTAGCAATGCCAAAGAAGCAAATCTAGATGATCGACCGAGAGACATTTAGCACTCCGCTTCTAATGTTCTCCTTGATGTACTAGGTACCACGCTCAATGCTTAAAAACATCAACATGGCCATCAAGTAAAGGTCGGACTTCGGAAGCACAAAAATCCATAAGGAACAACTTGTGGAATAAGTCATACCAAATCCTCATGGAGAAGATGGTCGAATTGCTCGTTCAAGATACTACAATAATAGATCTTCCGGCTAGGTGTGTCGGCCAGAACATCAACCTTGTCGGGACCTACATCATAGATCTTGGAAATGTTCCAGCCATCATATCTGCCTGAGATTCAGATCTGGCTGGTAACAGGATTTTTCAGACATGATGTCTAGAAAAGAAAGGTTGCAACACAAGTCGACGAGATAACGTTGCGAGACTCTCGGGAGATGAACTACGATAGCAAGCTCCAAAACATGAGCTGGTTCTGCTACACACATGTGAACATGTTGTCCAAGACAAGCATGACCATAGGGTAGTCTTACAATACAACACTACCAAAGTTCAGGTGAGGAACCATCATCGAGGATATCAAAGTCCTTGTATACTTATCGATGAACTTCTTATCCTTGAACAGGTCAATCAGTGGCTTGTGTGCTAGGAATACATATGGAATGAAGGTAGCTAATCTGTCAAACCACAGAATACTTCACACATGCATGACTGACTTGGGATGATTCTAGAGGAAACAAAAACAATCTTTCTCGAACTCACGGCAACAACTTGCACCAAATGCACATGAATTCGAGGAAGTCACTTCTTCCATCCGAGCATAAGCTTCATGAACAGAACACGAAGGCATTGCTTAAAATTTTTCAACACTAGGTTGATGTTCAACATGAATCACGGGGGAGACAAAATGCTGCTGATGGGCTCAACAGCAACTCATCAGAATTTCCATATCACTGGACTTCCACCATCATGTGAACACGGTGATAGCGTTGGTCAGACCAAAAGATGTAATGGTGTATGCTCGAGGGATCAACCACGAGTAATACAATATTACGAACATCGTTGGTTCTGATTTGACTTGACAATAGCCCATACTCAAGTCAAAGTTTTGACAAGGCAATAGATCCAACAACAGATCACGAGGACCAATCGATGGAGACATCATCTCTCTTCAACACACACACACACACACACAAGGATATCCCTTAGTGATGAACTAAGTCGGACAAGCTTTCATCTTCCAACTCTCCAAGTTGTTGTTTAGCTTAACCAACTAGCTCAGGGGTATCTAACACAGATTCTTGGAGAATGGGTGGTTTGAAGGAAAACCAACACAATCACGAACTCAACATAGCGGTCAGGTGATAACCTGGTAATACTTCCGAGAAGATATTCGGAACATCACGAACCACCGGTATGTTACTAAGCTCGAGAACAATCTTGCTTTTGAGAGCAAGACGATATGATCAAATAAGCAAGGGATTGAATCCTAATTCATTGATCGAAGAGTGCATCGGAAGCAAGGACTAGGTAGCACAATCTATCTTAGAATGATGACTCAAAAATCAACATGCTAAGAATGAGAATGTTGTCCATTTACTACCAGGCAACTAGTTGCTAGGAGTATTGATTTCACACATCACGGTTCACTTGTCAGTATTCCGATTGCAACAACACGGAACCGAGGAGCGAATGATGATGGCTAGAAGTATCACTGTGTCAAGAGTTCATAAGAGATGGTGCAATTCTCATGACATTCTTGACATAAATATGGTAACACTCCAAGGTAGAACAGAGCAAAGGCTGGATTGGCATTTGATCTGCAGAGCACAACTACTTTGACCCAATCCTGGATATGGATCAGGTACTGGAGTTTGTTTCTCCTAGTCATTCTGAGTTAGAACGGCTTGATGGACCACAAGAGTGAAAGGCATCAATGATAGGATGCACAACTAGTCCTGACTATCAATTGATAGACAGAGGTCAGAATACAACTAAAGAGAGACAACTCAAAGGAACATATGGTTTTTCTGAGTTGCGGATGCATAGATTTAGTATGTCAGACCAGTTCAAGATATTTCTTCCAGATAATCCATGCAGAAAGGTAGGATTGGCAGATTCACAATACAGAATGGAGAACTCATCAAGAGCACTCTGGTTGTGATCTTTTGGTTGAAAGAACTTCTGCCATAGTGGTTCATGGTATTGGAAGAACGATATACCACAGGCCTCGAGGACTATCACAAAGGTTACTAATATCCTAAAGGAACTAGCAACACTATCAACATGAACTAAGTAGGGTGAATCTCGGGTTCATAAACCCAGGAGTAGAATACCTACTACTCAGTAGCATCACGGGATGCTCTCGAGAATGGTGGCCAGAATCATCACACTGGAAATATAAAAGCATGGCTAGGTTATGGATGGTTCTCTAAGATGCCTAGGGTCTTAATAATGGCTCCAACATATATGCCGAGGCAACGGAGTACCTCAACTTGACGATTAGTGTGGTTAATCTGGCCCAAAGGAACATCGAGAATGGAAAGAAGGGATTTGCAAATGCATCAGACTATTTAGAAACTGGGATGACTCAGACAACATAACGGCTGTAATTGCTCAAAATGATTTGAGACATCCTGCAGAATGGTGACATAACCACTCAACATCACAATATCAAGGTTCTGAGGCCAGCTATGAACATATGGAAGTAGTAGGAACTGAACTGAGGCTTGAACTCAACAATCCTAGGCAACTACGATTTAGTAACACGTCATCCTGAGAGATAGAAGAGAAGCCTGGTTCTTAATCCCCGTAGAAGAGAAGAGGATGACTCAGATCAGAAGGACATAGGGTAAAAGGAGTAAAAAGAGCCTTACATTCCCTTCCACAATCAATTCCCTTATATAACTAAAGCATTTCTAGACTCGACTTCGACCAGTTTGGCTTGGTAATCCTATAGGCAGTCAGGCTCTGATACCAAAGCTGTCAGGACCCCGATTCCAAGTCACATCGATCTAGCCGGTAACACCTCATATCACTTTGCGGCCTCACGCACGGTATTCCCACGGGTGTCGCCTTACCATGGCCCAGGACCGTTTGCGCCTTTTGGCTCACGTATATGATAGTGTCGCTAGCATCCATATGACATATAACCTGGGCCAACATGGCTAGTCGTGAACCCAAAGCGGCACTAACCCATGGGGACAGGCATACATGAATCACATCGAGCATGTCGGTCAGCAGCGTGTGAATTCGGGCTATAGCACTGGGCTAACAGGACTCCGGGAACCCGGGCTGTAGCGGGCTAGGCAGGACTCCAGATGTCACGGCGTGTCATTTCCCCGAAGGGACAGACACTGGAATGAAGTGAATCACATGCCGGCCAGTCAAGTGTTCCGGAGCAGTAGTGCTGGGCTAGCAGGACTCCGGTGAACCGGGCTGTAGTGGACTACTATGGCTCATGGAAGCACAAGACTACATTTCCCCATAAGAGAGGCTACCAAGGATAAACAACTAGGTTGTCGGATCCCACACATACCAAGCATTTCAATCATATACACAATATGCTCCATATGTGCAATACAACATGGCATCACAACAAGACTCTACGACTCAGAGTATTTATTCATTAGGCTCCGAAGAGCCAGATATTACAAACATGGGTCTCATGACCCAACATACAGAGCATACAAGCAACAAGCACATGCGGAAGCTTAACTTGTCTGAGTACAAACAACTACAAATGAAAAAGGCTAAGAAGCCTGACTATCCACAAGACCCTCCCAAGGGTACAAGATCATAGCTGAGGTAACAAGCTAAACGTCGAAGTCCACGCGGAACTACTAGCGAGAGTGAAGTCTCTCTGCAAAACATAAAATAAGCAAACGTGAGTACAAATGTACCCAGCAAGACTTACATCAGAACTATCTACATATGCATCGGTATCAACAAAGGGGTGGTGGAGTTTAACTGCAGCAAGCCAGCTTTGACTCAGTGGCTAACCTGAACTACGCCTGGAAGTAACTCTTTGAGGTGGCGCACACGAGTCCACATATTCACCATATCAATACACCACTATGGATCCGCTCCCGTCTCCCTACGAGAACGCCATCCATAGCACTCACGCTTATCTTGCGCATTTTAGAGTATCCACTTTCACTTGTCTATGAACTATGCAAGGGGTCCAAGTTTCCATATCCGAGGAATCCAGCTATTCGAATAGATAATGATAACCCTGCAGGGGTGTACTTCTTCACACACGCTCTCGCCACTTACCACCATGTACACGTCATGTACCTCGGCAACCTTCAAGCGGAATCTTGGCGAGGGAGTCGGCCACGACCTGACTAACCACACAAGTCTCTCGTCCAGGTTTATCGCCTATTCGGGTTCCATCCGCAACGAGATCCGGCCGGGGTGTCGCTCACGGCCCCAAACGATGTGTGCAGGGTTCCCAAGCCCACCATCCGGGTACCACTTGGTACACCGTGCCACTGTGCCTAGTCTGTCCCAAGCCTACCTGTACTGGGTGCCACTTGGTAGACTACTAACACTACCTACAAACACCAGAAACTAGTTGCAACTCCTGGACAGAGATCGAGTTGATTAATATGCCGAGAGGGGCCGAGTTACCGTAACCCAATGTGTGGTAGTAACTGTTCATGGATCACAAACACAGAACTCAGTTCGTGAGAACGGCTGCAATGAGACAACCCACCATGTACTCCTACATGGCCTCTCACCGCTACCTTTACCAAATCGTGTTCACACACTTAGCTCTCAATGGTAGGACATGTTCACGACGTTCCAATTCATTCCCGATGAATCAGACCTGACTCAACTCTAAGCAGTAGCAGGCATGACAACAAGCATGAATGAGTAGGCACATCATGGTTCAAACAATTCCTACTCATGCTAGTGGGTTTCATCTATTTACTGTGGCAATGAAAGGTCATGCAGAGGAAAGGGGTTCAGCTACCGCAGCATGTAACAGTTGAAACGTTGTTGTCCTAATGCAGTAAAAGAGAGCAGGAGCGAGAGAGTGGGATTGTATCGGAATGAACAAGGGGGTTTTGCTTGCCTGGCACTTCTGAAGATAGTATAGTTCTTCATCGGTGTCATCGAACTCATCGTCGGAACGTCCTCTACTAAGAGGGGACAAATACCGGCAACAAGGAAGAACAGAATCAATGCAATGCAACAATATGATGCATGATCATGGCATGGAAATATGAATGTGTTTTGGGCTAATGCAAGCTAGAACAGATTAAATGAAGTTGGTTTGAACCAAGGGTTCAAATTCAAACTCCACATAAGGCATTTCAAATGCCATTAATTCAAATTGTCATATACAGCAACTTTAAGTTGTTCCAATATGCATGAAAATGGTGCAGATGGATAGATTGGATTTTTCTGATCATTTTTCATATATAAATTATTTCATTTGGAGCTACGGTTGATTTTATATGATTTTTAGAAGTTTTGGGCATTTTCTGGAATTTCTTGAATTGTTTTAAAACAGAAATTATTTACTGCGTCAGCATGGCATCGTCATGATGTCAGTGAGTCAAGGGGGCACGGTCCAGGTCAAACCTGACCAGTGGGGTCCACACGTCAGTGACACAATTAACTAACAGGGTTAATTAAATCTAACTGATCAAATTAACAGCCACTGGGCCCACTGTCAGTGTCAGCGGGGGGTAATTAGTCCTAAACTAGTCAGGGGCGAGGCCCACGTGTGTTGACCCCAGGGAGGTCAAACCCCGGGTCGAACAGGTCAAACCTGCCGGCGACTCGACGCCGGCGAGGCCAGACACGGCGGCGAGGCTCGGAAATCTTCCTCTGGCGACCAAATCAACGGCGGAGCCCATCTACGAGTAGCTGGAGCTCGCGCGCATCGAGTGGTGCTCTCAGCTTCACCGGAGATGGCCCAGAACAACGGCGGCGATGGCAAGTGCGGCGGCCGGCGTTCGGGCGTCGAACAGATCGATGGTGCAGGGCATGGCAGGAGCCGCGGGTGGGCGCGTTAGACTCGTGGGGGTGCAGTGAGTTTAGTGGTGAGCTTGAACGCGTGCTTGCAGGGCTGTAGCCGTGGTGGCGACATGGCCGGCGGCGAGGAGGTGTTGGCTCCGATGTCCACGGTGGTTTAGAGGGCGCGGACGAGCACGGGGAGAGAGGGGAAAAGGAAAGGGGCTCACGGCGAATCCAACACAGGCGACGGCGAGGCCGGGGAGAGGCTGTAGCTCGCGAATCCCCGACGAGTCCGCCGGCAGTCAGAGGTTGAAGACGAGGTTGGGGACGATGCTGCAGGGCTTGCGGAGGGGCATGGCTCGGTGGGGAGGGAGAGGGGGTCGAGGCGGAGCTCCTGACCTCAGCGGCAGGGCGAGGGGTGGTCGGTGGCCGCAGGAACGGCGAGCGGCGATGACGGGCTCCGTTCGGAAGAGAGCAGAGGAGGGGGAAAAGCGCTTGAGAGAGTGAGAGGGCCTGGGGGGTTGCGTGGCGTCAAGGAGGGAGTTCAGGGCGACGAGGGGGCGGCCAGGCAAGCAGCTGCCGGCGTGGCACGCCGCGGCGCCGTGGCTGTCTTCTCCTCTGCCTTCTGGCAGGAGGAAGAAGACGCCCCTGCCCTCGATGGGCCGGCCAGGTGGCTGGGCTGCCAGGTGGGATGTGCCTTTGCTACAGGAGCAGGCCACGTCAGGTAAGCCCAGGTTAGTTTCATTTCTCTCTGTTTTATATTTTCTGTTTTGTTTTCTTTGTTTATTTCTTTTGCCACTGTTTTCAAATAGAACAAATCCAAACCAGTGACAAAATTCCTCTGAATATTTTTATGTTGCTTAATGGACTTTTCCAAAAGCACATAAAATGTTTCAGGGTATTTGGAAATATATTCTATACAAGTTATGAATATAATTCCAAATGCAAATAAAATAATGATTTAAATTCAGTGCCAAAATAATTCCTTAAAAATGTTCAATATTTTTGGTTTAGATCCAAACCCTTGCCAAAATTATCAAACATTAATGAAGGCCATTTTGGTTTCACTGAATGCAAGTTTAAGGGTTCTTGCCCCCCTTTTTTTTAAAAGGATTTTTCTGAGGCTTGAGAATTCCCTCAATTCAAATTTCACTAGAATTTAGACATAATGCATGGATGCTGATGAACCTACTTACAATCAAATCTAGGGCTGGATCTAGGGCTGTGACAACATTTCGGTATTAAAAATAGTTTGGACCCCACTGAAATATGCAAAATTTCATTTAAATTTTTAACCCTAGCCCTGGCCAACAAAAAAAGGACTATAATAAATTGCATAAGAAGTTGCAATGAGCTGTAAATTATTAAAAAAATAGGGAATGGTCTGACTTGTGGGCCTATTAAGTTGACACGTATGCAAGATTTGTTTACTTATTATATACGTCAACAAACGATTTCTAGCAGACGTGACCGTTGGATGTCACTCCAACGGCCACCATGTTTCTTCAATCTCTGATCTTCTTGCTCTAGTCGCCAAATCCAGCACCGGCGGGACCGCCTGCTCCCGCCTCCCGTGGTCGGCTGTGCTGCCGCGCAGGCCCTACCGTCCCCTACTACTCCCACCACTGGCCAGGCCATCCCTCTACTCACCCACATCCCTCCACTGTTGTGGCTTCGCCGCCTCCAGGTCATTCCCTTCCTGGGTCCGCTGTCGTCCATCGCGCTGGTGTTCTCGGCACGGCGTGGTCAACGTTGTCAACAAACGACAACATCAGAAGAGGGATGTACATGGAGAGGCTGATAGTTGGGACCCACATGGTCCATGGCCGCACGCAAGCAAGTACCTCCTTATTACGCCAAAAAGAATGAATCCTTCCAATGACAGCTGGGACCCACCAGCTATATCTTGGCACAGAAGGAAGTGCCTCCTTATTAAGCAAAAAATAACGAGTGCTCCCCATGATAGCTGGGGCCCACCAGATTTGGAGGCTGACTTGTGGCCCTACTAAGTTGACACGTACGCATGGCTTTGTCAACTTAGTCAACAAATGATTCTGTCACCAGTGACCGTTGGATTGTTAACATCCAACGGTCGTCTTGCTTTTTCAACCTCTGATTTTGTTGCCCTAGTCGTCCAAACCACCGCGTGCTCCTTCCTCCCATGGCCGGCTGTGCTGCCGCGCATGCCTCACCACCCCCTACTACTCCCACCGCTGGCCAGGCCATCCCTCTACTCACCCACACCCCCTGTTATTCTGCGGCCACGGTAGCCTCACACCATAGTCAAACTAGTCAACCCTCGTACTACCCTCCACATGTTCCCAGGCTCTGCATCGTTCCCTGCCTCACCGTCGTCCACCACCTGGTGCTGTCCGCGCGGCGTGGTCAACGTGGTCAATGAACGACATCCATCGGAAGAGGATTGTATGCGGTGAGGCTGACAGATGGACCCACCAGCTATATCTTCGCACGCAAGGAAGTGCCTCCTTATTACGCGCAAAAAAAGAATCCTCCCCCTGTCACCTCGGACCCACCATCAATATCTTCGCACGCAAGGAAGTGCCTCCTTATCCTTCCTGACAGCCGGGACCCACCCGGTCAAAGCGTACCTAGCGTTGTCATTCTGGTCGCGAACGTGTACGTACATACTGGTCCATCGGTCTTTCTGCCACGATGAACCGTGGCCCAATAAAGAGTGGTAGCTGTTCAGGCAGTCCAGTCTATATCGTGTACACATACGTACGTACATACACGCGGGGTCTCGAACGCGTACAGCGACGGCGTCCTATTCATCGGTAGCCAACCGACTGGGTCGGAATGGAGAAACAGCGCCTTGTTCGTCGGGAGGTAACAAACTGGGTCGGAATGTGTCATGTTCATCGGGAGCCAACCTGCTTGGACAGAACAGCCAAAACGGGGTCTGGCATACTGCAAAACGGAGGAAACGGACTTGTGTTCGACCTCTTACGGTCGAAACGGGGTGCCGTTGATCGGGAGGGGTGTGGCGTACCGCAAAGCGGAGAAAACGGACTTGTGTTGGAGCGCCTACGGTCGACACGGGGGTCCTATTCATCGGGAGGGGTGTGGCGTACCGCAAAACGGGACTCCATGGGCTACTGTTCATCCACCGTCTACTGCCTCACTCCAGCCTCCACAGGCTACTGTGCAACCACCGTCGACTTCCTCCAACTTTCCACCTGCTAATGTTCATCCACCGTCGACTTTCTCCAGCCTCCACAGGTTACTGTTGATCCATCGTCGACTTCCTCCAGCCTCCACCAGCTACTATTCACCTTGGGGGTCCTATTCATCCAGCCTCCGCCGGCTACCGTTCAACCAGCCCTCCACATGGGGTCCTGTTCAACCAGCCCTCCACGGGCTCCTGTTCATCCACCCCAACCGGCTTCGGTGTGTAGCGGCCTCTTCTCAATCGGGGTCCTGTTCATCCAGCGGCAACGATCTCTACTACCACGGGGTCCTGTTCATCCAACCCCCAACAACGCTCACTGTTCATCAAGAGGCAGCAGGTTCGATCGGTTTCAGTTAGCACTAGTGGCGAAGGAATCGCTCGATCGGGTTCAGTTAACAGCCAGGGATCGATCGATCGCTCAGGTTTAGTAACGCGTAGCCAATGCAATCACTCGGGTTCAGTAAGCAAACGCCTCGCTCGAGTTCAGTTAGAGCCCAACGCCTCGTACCCACGCGCGTACGTGTAAGAGAGAAACACATAATCCCTCCGTGCATCACTCGGCCCCGACCACCTACCGTAATCGGGAACTCCCAGAAATTTTCCTCGCCCTCGCTTCTACCATGATTTTTTCGTCATGGACGGCCCAAAGAATGTCATGCAGCTGCGTCTCCGGCCCGCCCAGGATGAAAACCCATTTTCTGTCATGATTTTTTGTCATAGAAGTAGGATCACACCACATCTATGACGATACCGGGTTTTGTCATAATTATCGTCATAGAAGTGTCATAAGCATGACAGAAAAAATTTCGTTCGGCCCAAAATGTCACGGATGTGTCTTTTTTTTTGTAGTGGAAGGCCTCGCATACCGTAATAAAGGAGGTGTGGTGGAGGATGGAGTTTGGAGCCATGTGATGGAAATCAAGCCCGTAATAGAACCTTACCCCACGCACGAAAGGGTGCAGCGGGAACCCCAACCCTCGGATGAGGTGGGGGACGAAGACTAACCACTCCCCTGCGTTGGGAGCAGGCACTTACTGGCCAGCAGCTTGAGCGCAGGTGGCGATGTAGGGGTCAGGTACCCCGTGCTGCGTAGCTCTAAGATGGTGCTATCCGTCACGATGGAACGACCCCAGTGTCCCTGGAGGGTGTCGTCCATGGCTGGTGCTATCTAAGTTGCGTTGGGATTTCCTCAAAGAGGAGAGGATGATTCAGTACAGTAGATATAAGTATTTCCCTCAGTTATGAAACCAAAGTTATCAATCCTGTAGTTTAACCAAGCAACACTATGTAGACAACACTTGCACACAAACAACAAATACTTGCATCCCAATGCATAGAGGGGTTGTCAATCCCTCAATGGTTATGAGCAAGATTAAATTGTAGGGCCATTTACATTTCTGCCCCTAACTGGATCCCACTACTCAGATTTGCCCCTAATTTCTAAGGGTGTTCAAATTTGCCCCTCTGCCGTCAATTCCACTTATAGAAATGCCCCTCCATGCCGTTTCCGTCCGGTCAAGGCTGTTTGACCGCTAACTTGCCGTCAGTTTGACATATTTGCCCCTCCGTCCTTACAAGTGGGCCCAAACTTACCTGTTCGATGCAGTCTGTCTCTCATTCTCTTTCTTCAACCTCTCGACGATGGCAGGGGCGATTTGGACGGCGGCTGGCGGCTGGAGGCGGCTGGAGGTCGTGGATCTAGAGGGCGACGACACTAGGCTGTTGATGTGCACATCGGGCATGTCTTCGTCGAGCTCCTTAGTTCATGGCGAGGTACTGTTCTGACTCGATTTGGGTATTTTTTGGGGATTAGGGTTCATCAATTTGGGGATTTTTTCATTTAGGTGGATGGTGTTGGGATTGTTCAGTTTGAATCCGAATTCTACATCCCAGATCTGGCATTCAATGGGCCCGAGATGCGCACGACGAGGCGCTGCTCGGGGCACGGGCTTATTCCTGCTCGACGCGTCGCCTTGGGAAGAGCAAGCACGGGAAGAAGGTTCCTGGGGTGCCCTCTTGATGTAATTTCTCTTTTGCTTGTCATTGGGCTTTGATTAGTTGCAAATCATTCTTTTTTTGATCCAAGTTATTATTTTGCAGCTCCCTGATGAATGTGACTAGGTTGTTTGGATTGACCCACCTCCGACAGTTCATGTTGCTCGTGCATTTGAGGAACTTCATGCAGGATTAGAGAAAAGCTGGCTAAAAGCTCATTATTTGGAGCGAAGGGTGATGTATCTAACAGAGAAGAACAAGAAACTGAAGTTGAAGATGAAGAAGAGAAATGAGCTTATGCAAACATGGGGATTTCTCATAGTTCTTTGCATTAGCATTTTTGCAACATTGTTTAAGAATCCATACTAGCTGGATGATTGTGTGTAATGTAAGGCAGTGTTGTGAGTTGTGAACTATCTCAAGTAGCTGTCAAGTGTTTGGACCAAAGTTGTACTGGTAATGTAATGTGACATGTATCATTAGGAAAATTTTCTATCTATTTTCATCCAGTTTGCTCCAATGTGCTCCCATGAACAAACTTCACAGTTAAAGAGATAGCACATAGCACATAGCACATGACACATGACACATGATATAGCAGATAGCACATGACACATGATATAGCACACAACATTGGGAGCACATTAGTTGCCAACATTAGTTGCCAAGAGTTCACAAAAGCCAAGAGCATACTGCCACAAATCTGGTACATCACCATATAGTTTTGAATTGAAAAAGACAAGCTAATAGTTCACAAATCCAACAAACAATTCACAAATCCAACAAACACTTCACAACTACTTCTTCTTGCTCCTGGTGTTGCAAGCTGGGTTTGAAGAGAGCCTAGAGCTCCTCCTGGTGCTCACTTTCTTGGGCAGAACTAGAGTAGAAGACCTGCTCAGATTGTTGCTTCCAGTGACAGAACCTACAGTCTCCTCTTCTTCTGTAGTTTTCATCTTCTTCTTTAGTGGTGATTGTCCTCTATCAGCTGGTCTTTTGTAGTTTTTTCTTGGGTTGCAAAGTTATAAATGAATGAAAGAAGTCAGTTATATATGGCACTCAAAAAATGTAGCAAAGAATGACTGAAGCAATAAAAAAATACCTCACTGCACTACCAACTGTTGTTGCATCCTGGCAGGGCACAGGCTCAATTGTTGGATCTGCTGCAGCAACATCTGTAGCAGCAGCTGTATTATCTGCCACAGGAGCTGGTGCATCTCCATCTTGTACTAAATGCTCAGCTTCTATTGCATATGCAACATCTGTTTCATTATCAACATCTGTTGCAGTTTCAACATCTGTAGCTTCATCAATTGTAGCTTCCTGTACATCATATGTACCTAGAGGTTCATCAGTTGCATTATCAGCTCCCCAGTGTTCTTCTTCTCCAAATGCAGGGTCAATGGACTCTTTGCAGTGGCTGGCACGGTGCCCAAGCTTTCCACACCTTTTACACTTTTTCTTTCTTCCTCCAAGGCCTTTTCCCTCTGATTTTGCTCTAATCCTTGTTTTCCTAGGTCTGCCAGGGGGCCTATTTTGCACTGGAGCACACAATTTAAATCCTGGATTCACAACATCCCACTGTTGCTTGCCCTCCAAGAGTGGCAAATTATCAGCATAAGTTGCATTGAATTTTGCCACAGAGAAATACTCATGCACATACTGATCTATCTCACTGACTGGACCTCTCATTGAAGTGACAAAGTATAGAGCATGTATGCATGGTTGCCCTGTTATTTGCCACTTTCTACAACTACAACTCCTTGTTTCCAAGTTAACAGGATATCTCCACTCTATTTTTTCCTTGTCAATTGCAGTAATTTCTGCCTCAAAGGTGCTTCTTTTAACTATGGTCATATCAAGATCCTTAGATTTAGCATGAAGCATTATCATGATTTTGGGGATTATACTGTGCCCAATGTATGTGCTAGCTGCAATCTGCTGTCTCAAGTCAAACTTCTCCATTATGAACTGCCTTATTTTGTCAAGCAAGTCCACAATGTGTACTCCCTTCCACTTCCTAATTTTGGAATTGAATGACTCAGCTAGATTGTTGTTCACATAATCAACTTTGCAAATTTCATTGAAGAGGGCCCTGGCCCATAGCTTGGTGTGATGCTCCTCTAAGTACTCTTTCACACCAGGCTTGTTGTACAACTGTCTAAGATGGTAGTTGTGTTTTTTCATACTATATGTCAATGAACAAGGCCATAAATTTTCATCAAAAAATTTACCTCTAAATTTTTTGAAAAAATTGGCTGCCAAATGCCTCATGCATTCTCTGTGCTCCACTCCTGTGAATACATCTTCTACAGCAGTTTCTAGTCCTTTGCATGCATCACTATGGATAACAAGACCTGGTGGATGCCCTATTAGGTTTTTTAAATTCTGAAAAAACCAGGTCCAACTTTCTATATTTTCAGACTCAGAAACTCCAAATGCTACTGGGAAGATCCAGTTGCAAGCATCCACTGCACATGCACTGACAAGTTGCCCTCTATATCTACCATTTAATGTTGTGCCATCTACTGCAAGATAAGGCCTACATCCATCCAAAAATCCTTGCCAGCATGCTTTGAAAGAAACAAACACTCTCCTAAAGCACTCTTTATGTCTACTTTTTCCATTTATTTTGTACTCTACAGTGTGCTTATCAATGTTTACAACACTACCAGGAGATGCTTTCTCAACTTCTGCCTTGAAAGTATACAACAGTTGAAATGAGTCAGTCCACTTACCATAGATGTTGTCAAGTGCCATTTGTTTCCCATAGAACACTCTCATGTATGGCACCTCCAGGCCATACTTCTTCTTCAGGTTCTTCTGCAACTGTCTAATTCCAATCTCAGAATCCTCTAAAACCCAGTTCTTCACAGCATCACCAACCCATCTGCTCTTAGCTGACTTCAGTCTTTTCCTTCTGTTGACACTTGGACAAGTATGAGCAGTCTTGTTCACTTTGACCTGCAATTATGAAAGTTGAAATACATGTTAGGACATATGTGGTGCAATAGACAAGTGACATAAAATTTCCATGTAAGTATGGATGCATCCAGTGTTACTAACTTAACTTAATACCTCAAATAGTGTGATATTCCTCATTAAAGAGGCATGCATCCTCCACCTACACCTCTTATAAGCACAATGAACAGTCAACCTGGTAGGATCACTTTTGTCTACCACAATTTCACTTTGAGTCTTTATTGAGAAAGTGGCTAGTGCATTCCTACAGTCTACAGCACTGGAAAATATAGTTCCTTCTTTTAGAGAAGGATCATCTCTGTTGTACTGCACATCTGGCCTTGCATCATCTGAATCCTGACTATATCCCATGTCCATGTCCTCCTCCAACTCATCTTCACCTGGCTCATCAAACATTCCTTCTGGTGGTGCAATATAATCCATGTCCTCCCCCTCCTCATCTTTCTTTTTGGGCCTCTGCCTTGTAACAAACTGTGGGAAAAGCCTTTCACCCTCATCATCTGTAGGCCAATCATCAGGAAGTCCCTCTTCAAGATTTGGATCACCAGAATCTATGCTACTAGTAGAACCTGCATGTTTAGGAACTTGCACTGTTGGTGTTCCTGGTACCTGCATAGAGCTCTCTCCTGCATCAGCAACTCTGCTCTTACTAGACTCAGGCTGTGAACTGTTAACAGTTCTTTTTCTCCCCCTGGATTGACTGTTCTTGCCTCTAGAACTAGTAGATGATTGATAGTTCTGTTTCTGTCCTCTTTTTCTCTGTATGACATTGATCTCCAATTTGACTGGGACCCAAGCATGTGTTGTAAACATTTTTCCTAGCTCATCATCACATTGGTCTGGGACCCAAACAACACTATCAATGTCCCAGTACCTGAATTCTACCGCATCATGCACTCCCCAGGGGTATTTAGAAAAAATCTGAGATCTAAATTGTTCAAACTTCATTGTGCTCTCCACAACCAAAGGAAATGAGAACCCTGTTTCCACTGCTTTTGTACCAGTAGGAACTAGCAGTGTCGTTTGCATCCTACAATCCAGAAAAATATGTCCCGACCTACGGATAATCATGGAAAATAGGGATAGACGCACCAAATGAGCACTACGAACGCAACAACCAACAAATCCAAGTCCAATAACTAAATAGAACAAAGAACATGCTTCAGATCTGAAAGAAAGAATTTACCCAAGCGCTGCATCCATCGCTGGCGTTGTGCTCCCGCTCCCTTGTTGGCCGCCACCGCCGCGAGCACCGTCTCCCTCCATCCGCAGCACATCAACATAAGGAGTCAGACCAATGGAATCTTCCCTGCGGCCGGCATTGATCTGGAGCTGTGCTGGCCAGAGATCGAAGGCGCTAGGGTTAGGGTTAGGGTCACGCTGCGATTGGGGGAAGAGAGAAGAGAGAGCGTGCGGGTCGAGCGAGAGAATGAAAGAGATAAGATTTGCGGGTCGAACGGATAAGATTGGACGGAGGGGTAAATATGTCAAACTAACGGCAAGTTAGCGGTCAAACAGCCTTGACCAGACGGAAACGGCACGGAGGGGCATTTCTATAAGTGGAATTGACGACAGAGGGGCAAATTTGAGCACCATTCGAAATTAGGGGCAAATCTGAGTAGTGGGATCCAGTTAGGGGCAGAGATGTAAATGTCCCTAAATTGTATAGTTTTTGATAGATAGATCAGACAAAAAACAAAATAAAATAAATAAAAGAAAATTACAGCAAGGTATTTTTAGTTTTAATATATGATAAAAGATAGAACCAAGGGCCATAGTTTTCACTAGAGACTTCTCTCAAGAAAATAGCATACGGTGGGTAAACAAATTACTATTGGGCAATTGATAGAAGAGCAATAATTATGACGATATCCAAGGCAACGATCATACATAGGCATTACGTCCGAGACAAGTAGACCGAAACGATTCTTCATCTACTACTATTACTCCACACATCGACCGCTATCCAGCATGCATCTAGTGTATTAAGTTCATGGATAAACGGAATAACGCCTTAAGCAAGATGACATTATGTAGACAAGATAAACTCATGTATGAATAAACCCCATATTTTTATCCTTAATAGCAATGGTACATACACGTCATGTCCCTTTCTGTCACTGGGATTGAGCACCATAAGATCGAACCCATTACAAAGCACCTCTTCCCATGGCAAGATTTGGAGAAGAAATACGAAGCTATAGTAATCATGCATAAAAGAGTTCCAAGAAAACTCAAATTATATTCATGGATAGATCTGATCATAAACTCACAATTCATCAGATCCAACAAACACACCGCAAAAAGTCATTACAATATAAAATAGATCTCCAAGGACACCAAGGAGAACATTGTATTGAAGATCAAAAGCGAGAAGAAGCCATCTACCTACTAAATATGGACCCATAGGTTAGTGGTAAACTACTCACACATCATAAGATTTAATTGATTTCAATGAACAACCTGATCATAAAGTGACAATTCATCATATTCTAGCAAAATTGCACCGAAGAATTACATCAAATTGATCCCAATCATGTGATTAAGCTCATGCGAACATGGCATTCAAGGTCCAAAAGAAAGAGATTTATCTAGCTACTACTATGGACCGTAAGGTCCTGATGGAACTGCTCACACATAGTCATGGAGGCAGCAAGGTTGATGAAGAAGCCTTCGGCAATGGATTCCCCCCTCCAGCAGAGCTCTGAAACAGGCCTCCAGATTCGATCTTCGCGAAACAAGAACTTGTGGCGGCGGTAAAATTCTTCTAAAAATATGGTGGATGGTTTCGGCATTTATTGGAATTTATGGCGGTGGGATCAACGTAAGGCGGTGCAGGTGGGCCCACAGCCTAGGGGCGCGTCCTACCCCTAGGGCGCGCCAGGTAGCCATGTGGCCCTCATGTGGCTCCTCTAGATCTCCCCCAAAGCTTCCTGGGTTCTACATTGCATGAAAAAGTATTAAATCGACAATTTATTTTGACCTCCGTAGATATTGATTTACTAGGAAACCAAAAACATGCAAAAAAACATGAACTAACACTGGACACAAAATTAATAGGTTAGTCTAGAAAAATAATATAACTTGGTATAAAAAGTATATACAAGTGATAATATAATATCATGGAACAAAAATAATTATAGATACGTTTGAGACGTGTCAACTGCCCTTCTCCCTCATCATCCACAATCATTTTGTGACATATTACACAACATGTTGATACGTCTTCGTCGAATCTATACTTTTTTATTGTTTCATGCCAATATTATACAACCTTTACATACTTTTGGCAACAATTTATATGATTTATTGGACTAACATATTGATCCAGTGCCTAGTGCTAGTTCCTATTTGTTGCATGTTTTTTGTTTCGCAGAATATCCATATCAAACAAAGTCCAAACGCGATAAGAATTTACGGAGAATTATTTTGGAATATATGTAATTTTTGGGAGGTGGAATCAACACAAACGGAGGCCCAGGGCTTCCACTACCCACTAGGGCGCGCCTGCTCCCCTGGCGTACGGTGGTGCCTTGTGGGTACCCCGTAAGTCGGTTGGGGCTATTCTTTAGGCGTAAGAACGATAATTTATGGAAAAAATTGTGTAAAAATTTAAGCCCGATCGGATTTATGGATCTCCGGAAATTTAAGAAATGGTGAAAGGCCATAAAACAGGAACGCGAAACAAAAGAACAGATAGATAGATCCAATCTCGGAGCGGCTCTCGCTACTCCGCCGCCATGGAGGCCATGGGCCAGAGGGGGAACTCTCCTCCCGTCTAGGGGACAGGCCAAGGAACAAGAAGGAGAGGGGATCTTTCCCCCTCTCTCCCTGTGGCACCGGAGTGCCGTGGGGGCAAGGATCGTGACGGCGATCTACATCAACAATCTTGCTACCGTCAACACTAACATTCTCCCCCTATATGCAGCAGTGTAACACCTCTTATCCCCGCTATAATCTCTACTTAAACATGGTGCTCAATACTATATATTATTATCCAATGATATGTTGTTATCCTATGATGTTTGAGTAGATCTGTTTTGTCCTATGGGTTGATTGATGATCGTGATTGGTTTGAGTTGTCTGTGCTATCCTATGGTGTCCTCTTTGTCGCTCAAACATGAGGGATCCCCACTGTAGGGTGTTGCAATATGTTCATGATTCGCTTATGGTGGGTGGCGTGAGTGACAGAAGCACAAAACCGAGTAAGGGGGTTGTTGCATATGTGAAAGGGCAACTATCCTTGGGTGGTTTTGGTAATTCCTAACAACATATAGCTCATTGAACTAATGCTATTTCAAGATGATCATTTCAGAAAGTTCAATGATTGGTATGGCATGAACTAGGAATGTGGACCCCTCAAAATGCTAAGAACGCATATTGGCTCAAGCTCAAGACTCTACCTTTTTCATTTTAGTGATCCAAGATCACATTGAGTTCATAGGAAAAGCCAATACTATTAAAAGGGGATGAGGTGTTGCTTAATGGATTGCTTGCTCAAAATGCTCAGTGATATGCTCCAAAAGCCCTCAACCACTTTCTCATATCCACATATGACCCAAACCAAAAGTCAATCCCGGCCCCACTGATTTGATCTATCCGGCGCCACCGAGTTCATTTGACATAGCCATAGCCAGAAACCCTAATCAGTTCGGTCTCACCGATAGGGATCTCGGTCTCACCGAGATGGGATTGCAAACTCTCTATTTCCTTTTCGGTCTAACCGAAATGAGCGATCGGTCCCACTGAGTTCACAATGCAAACTCTCTATTTCCTTTTCGTAATGTTTCGGTCTAACCGAAATGAGCGATTCGGTCCCACCGAGTTTGCCTGACCAACTCTCTTTTTGCCTATTACAGAAATCGGTCTTACCAAGTTTATGTGATTGGTCTCACCGAGATTATGTTATGCCCTAACCCTAATGAAATTGGTCCCACCGAGTTGACATGTCGGTCCCACCGAAAATCCTAACGTTCACATTTTGAACTAAATTGGTCTGGAGTTTCATGATTCGGTCCCACCGAGTTTGGTAAATTGTGTGTAACGGTTAGATTTTGTGTGGAGGCTATATATACCCCTCCACCCACTCTTCATTCATGGAGAGAGCCATTAGAACATGCCTACACTTCTACCATTCATTTTCTAAGAGAGAACCACCTACTCATGTGTTGAGACCAAGATATTACATTCCAACCACAAGAATCTTGATCTCTAGCCTTCCCCAAATTGCTTTCCACTCAAACCATCTTTCCACCAAATCCAAATCTGTGAGAGAGAGTTGAGTGTTGGGGAGACTGTCATTTGAAGCACAAGAGCAAGGAGTTCATCATCAACACACCATCTATTACCTTTTGGAGAGTGGTGTCTCCTATATTGGTTAGGTGTCACTTGGGAGCCTCCGACAAGATTGTGGAGTTGAACCAAGGAGTTTGTACGGGCAAGAAGATCGCCTACTTCGTGAAGATCTACCCTAGCGAGGCAAGTCCTTCATGGGCGATGGCCATGGTGGGATAGACAAGGTTGCTTCTTCGTGGACCCTTCATGGGTGGAGCCCTCCATGGACTCGCACAACCGTTACCCTTCGTGGGTTGAAGTCTTCATCAACGTGGATGTACGATAGCACCACCTATCGGAACCACGCCAAAATCTCCGTGTCTACATTGCGTTTGCTCCCTCCAAACTCCTCCCTTTACCTTCATGTGCAATGATCTACATTCCGCTGCTATACTCTTAGACTTGCATGTGTAGGTTGATTGCTTGACTTGTGCTAAGTTGCTAAAATCTGTCAAGACTTAAAATTGGGAAAATGCTGTATTTTTATTTGGTCAAGTAGTCTAATCACCCCCCCCCTCTAGACATACTTTTGATCCTACAGTATGGGATAAAGAGGACTTGGTACTTAATGCTATGGTTGGGTTTTACCTTAATGATCTTTAGTAATTGCGGATGCTTGCTAGTGTTCCAATCATGAGTGCGTATAATCCAAGTACGGAAAGTATGTTAGCTCATGCCTCTTTCTCATATAAAATTGCAATAATGATCACCGATCTAGTTATCGATCACCTAGGGACAAATGACCTTCTTGCGTGACAAAAGATATCTAATACTTTTATTATCTTGCAATTTATTCGTAGTTTTATCCTTGCAAAGTACTTCTAGTTTTATTCTTGTTCTAGGTAAAGCAAACGTCAAGTGTGCGTAGAGTTGTATCGGTGGTTGATAGAACTTGAGGGAATATTTGTTCTACCTTTAGCTCCTCGTTGGGTTCGAACTCTTATTTATCGAAAAAGGATACAAAGGATCCCCTATACTTGTGGGTTATCAAGACCTTTTTCTGGCGTCGTTGCCGGGGAGCAATAGCGTGGTGTGAATATTCTCGTGTGTGCTTGTTTGCTTTACCACTAAGTAGTTTTTATTTTCTGTTCTAAGTTGTTTTATATCTTTAGTTATGGATATGGAACATGAAACACCAAAACAATTAGTTGCATTTGCTACTCAAGGATATGGGGAACCTCCAAAAACCCTCGATGCTTGTTATGTAAAAAATATTAAACACTACCTTGATAATCTTGAGAAAACCCCATTCAACTTGATAATGGGAGACACGTTGGATCAACGTGAATACTTTAGGGATTATCTCTTGACTCGAAAAGGGAAATTGTTATGGGATCAAATTCATATGTTGCATTGGTATGCTCGAGATCTATGCTTGAGATATGATTATACATGTTGCTCTAGGATAAAGGCTCCACACCTTCCCTTTTCATGAAAATTTAACAATAATGAAACCTTAGCTTCTTATGCTAATGGTAGATATGATTACTATGATGTGGAACGAATAGAATAATTTGTTGCCTTTAAGGGTGCTTGTGAAATTGAATCTCTGTTTTATAAGTATGAAGATTATGTTGATGCTGTTTATATACCTGAAATTTTTGCTATGCTTAAATATTGCTATGAGAATTATGAATATAATGTTGATATTAATGAGTTTATTGAGAAAGGCTCAACTGTCCAAGAAGAGACTAGTATTTTGCGGAAATCTATGGAATAAGAAATTGATGAAATTGTGAGCTCATTGGATGAAAAATATGACGAGAAGAGCGAAGAACAAAAGGAGGGAGAGCGGATTAGCTACCCGTTCCCACCTTCTATTGAGAGTAACTCTTCAACTCATACATTATTTAATTTCCCTTCATGCTTACCGAAGGATGAATGCTACACCAATTGCTATGATCCCGTTGATTCATTTGAAATATCCCTTTTTTATGAACTTGATGCTTGGTATGCTTGTGGCCATGATGCCAATATGAATTATGCTTTGGAGACGAACTTGCTATAGTTCCTTATGTTAAGAATGAAATTGTTGCTATTACACCCAAACATGATAGTCCTATTATCCTTTTGAATTCTCCAACCTACACTACATCGGAGAAGTTTGCTCTTATTAAGGATTATATTGATGGGTTGTGTTCTACCACTACACATGATGATTTTGATGAGTACAATATGCATGTGCTTGTTGCACCTACTTGCAATTATTATGAGAGAGGAACTACATCTCCGCCTCTCTATGTTTCTAACACGATAAAATTGCAAGAAACTGCTTATGCTATGCTTGGCTTTTACTTGATGTGTATGAATTGTTCTTTTATGACATGCTGATGCATAGGAAGAGAGTTAGACTTCACCATTGCATGATATATGTTGCTTTGTGCTCACTACTAAATTATAAATCATTGCTAAATTAAAATTGGCTTTGATATACCTTCGGATCCGGGTGGATCGATTACTTGAGTGCTTTAGGCCTTGCTTAATGGCTTTAAAGAAAGCGCTGCCAGGGAGACAACCCAGAAGTTCTAGAGAGTCATTTTATTCTGTTGTGTGTTTTATAAAGTTTAAAAACAAAAAATATAGAGGGAAACTTAAAACTTTACGAAAAGAAAAGTGAAAGTAAGAAAGACGTGCGCCGTTGAAGTGGGGGAGCTCCTTGAACTTTGTTCATGCCCATGGAAACTTTGCCAATCTTGAATTACAGAAAATTTTCAACAAAAACAATTATCCCCTTGTACAAATCCATTGTATTATAAAAACGATGTGCCAAGATTTTCCTTTAGGATGATTAGATTGCTTGTTGGTATGTGCGGTGCAAAAATAGAAACTTGTGTTGTAGTGTGTGATTTTACATTTCTTACTGCAATGTCAAAAGTTTATGAAATTTTTACACAGTACTGCTACGCAAAATGTTTATTTTGACCTAATTTTTCAGAATTTTTGAAGTTACAGAAGTATGGTCAATGTTCAGATTACTACAGACTGTCCTCTTTTTGACAGATTCTGTTTTTGATGCATTGTTTTGCTTGTTTTGATGAAACTATCGATTGTATCGGTGGTATAAGCCATGGAGAAGTTATAATACAATAGGAATATGTTGGGGAACGTAGTAATTTCAAAAAAAATCCTACGCACACGCAAGATCATGGTGATGCATAGCAACGAGAGGGGAGAGTGTTGTCCACGTACCCTCGTAGACCGAAAGCGGAAGCGTTAGCACAACGTGGTTGATGTAGTCGTACGTCTTCACTCTGACCGATCAAGTACCGAACGTACGACACCTCCGGGTTCAGCACACGTCCAGCCCGATGACGTCCCTCGAACTCCGATCCAGCCGAGTGTCGAGGGAGAGTTTCGTCAGCACGACGGCGTGATGACGATGTTGATGTTCTACCGACGCAGGGCTTCGCCTAAGCACCGCTACAGTATTATCGAGGTGGACTATGGTGGAGGGGGGCACCGCACATGGCTAAGAGATCAAACAGATCAATTGTTGTGTCTCTAGGGGGTGCCTCCCTCCCCGTATATAAAGGAGTGGAGGAGGGGGAGGGGGCCGGCCACCCTTGGCGCGCCCCATGAGGAGTCCTACTCCCACCGGGAGTAGGACTCCCCCTTCCATGTTGGAGTAGGAGAGGAGAGGGAAGGAGAGAAAGGGGGAAAGGAAAGGGGGGTCGCCGCCCTGCCCCCTCCTTGTCCAATTGGGACTTGGGGGGAGGGGCGCGTGGCTGCCCCTTGGCCACCTCTCCTCTTCCACCACTTGGGCCCATGAGGCCTAATAACCTCCGTGGGGGTTCCGGTAACCCCCCGGTACTCCGGTATATATCTGATAACCCCAGGAACCATTCCGGTGTCCGAATATAGTCGTCCAATATATCAATCTTCATGTCTCGACCATTTCAAGATTCCTCATCATGTCCATCATCACATCCGGGACTTTGAACAACTTTCGGTACATCAAAACACACAAACTCATAATAAAAATGTCACTGTAACGTTAAGCATGCGGACCCTACAGGTTCGAGAACTATGTAGACATGACCGAGACACGTCTCCGGTCAATAACCAATAGCGGAACCTGGATGCTCATATTGGCTCCCACATATTCTACGAAGATCTTTATCGGTCAGACCGCATAACAACATACGTTGTTCCCTTTGTCATCGGTATGTTACTTGCGCGAGATTCGATCGTCGGTATCTCAATACCTAGTTCAATCTTGTTACCGGAAAGTCTCTTTACTCGTTCCATAATACATCATCCCGCAACTAACTCATTAGTTGCAATGCTTAAGTGATGTGCATTACCGAGAGGGCCCAGAGATGCCTCTCCGACAATCGGAGTGACAAATCCTAATCTCGAAATACGCCAACCCAACATGTACCTTTGGAGACACCTGTAGAGCACCTTTATAATCACCCAGTTACGTTGTGACGTTTGGCAGCACACAAAGTGTTCCTCCGGTAAACGGGAGTTGCATAATCTCATAGTCATAGGAACATGTATAAGTCGTGAAGAAAGCAATAGCAACATACTAAACGATCGTGTGCTAAGCTAACGAAATGGGTCATGTCAATCACATAATTCTCCTAATGATGTGATCCCGTTAATCAAATGATAACTCATGTCTATGGCTAGGAAACATAACCATCTTTGATCAACGAGCTAGTCAAGTAGAGGCATACTAGTGACACTCTGTTTGTCTATGTATTCACACAGGTATCATGTTTCTGGTTAATACAATTCTAGCATGAATAATAAACATTCATCATGATATAAGGAAATAAATAATAACTTTATTATTGCCTCTAGGGCATATTTCCTTCAGCCTCCCACTTGCACTAGAGTCAATAATCTAGGTTACACAGTAATGATTATAACACCCATGGAGCCTTGGTGCTGATCATGTTTTGCTCGTGGAAGAGGCTTAGTCAATGGGTCTGCAACATTCAAATCCGTATGAATCTTGCAAATTTCTATGTCTCCCACGTGGACTAGATCCCAGATGGAATTGAAGCGTCTCTTGATGTGCTTGGTTCTCTTGTGAAATCTGGACTCCTTTGCCAAGGCTATTGCTCCAGTATTGTCACAAAAGATTTTCATTGGACCCGATGCACTAGGTATGACACCTAGATCGGATATGAACTCCTTCATCCAGACTCATTCATTTGCTGCTTCCGAAGCAGCTATGTACTCCGCTTCACATGTAGATCCCACCACGACGCTTTGTTTAGAACTGCACCAACTGACAGCTGCACCATTCAATGTAAACACGTATCCGGTTTGCAATTTAGAATCATCCGGATCAGTGTCAAAGCTTGCATCAATGTAACCATTTACGATGAGCTCTTTGTCACCTCCATAAACGAGAAACATATCCTTAGTCCTTTTCATGTACTTCAGGATGTTCTTGACCGCTGTCCAGTGATCCACTCCTGGATTACTTTGGTACCTACCTACTAGACTTATAGCAAGGCACACATCAGGTATGGTACACAGCATTGCATACATGATAGAGCCTATGGCTGAAGCATAGGGAACATCTTTCATTTTCTCTCTATCTTCTGTAGTGGTCGGGCATTGAGTCTTACTCAACTTCACACCTTGTAACACATGCAAGAACCCTTTCTTTGCTTGATCCATTTTGAACTTCTTCAAAACTTTGTCAAGGTATGTGCTTTGTGAAAGTCCAATTAAGCATCTTGATCTATCTCTATAGATCTTAATGCCTAATATATAAGCAGCTTCACCGAGGTCTTTCATTGAAAAACTCTTATTCAAGTATACCTTTATGCTATCTAGAAATTCTATATCATTTCCAATAAGTAATATGTCATCCACATATAATATCAGAAATGCTACAGAGCTCCCACTCACTTTCTTGTAAATACAGGCTTCTCCAAAAGTCTGTACAAAACCAAATGATTTGATCACACTATCAAAGTGTTTATTCCAACTCCGAGAGGCTTGCACCAGTCCATAAATGGATCGCTGGAGCTTGCACACTTTGTTAGCTCCCTTTGGATCGACAAAACCTTCCGGTTGCATCATATACAACTCTTCTTCCAAAAATCCATTCGGGAATGCAGTTTTGACATCCATCTGCCAAATTTCATAATCATAAAATGCGGCAATCGCTAACATGATTCGGACAGACTTAAGCATCGCTACGGGTGAGAAGGTCTCATCGTAGTCAATCCCTTGAACTTGTCAAAAACCTTCCGCAACAAGTCGAGCTTTGTAGACAGTAACATTACCGTCAGCGTCAGTCTTCTTCTTGAAGATCCATTTATTCTCAATTGCTTGCCGATCATCGGGCAAGTCAACCAAAGTCTACACTTTGTTCTCATACATGGATCCCATCTCAGATTTCATGGCTTCAAGCCATTTTGCGGAATCTGGGCTCACCATCGCTTCTTCATAGTTCGTAGGTTCATCATGATCAGGTTGAAGCTTTTTCACATAAGCATCGCAGCCCCAAACTTTAAGAAACGACAACTTTGGTTTCTTGCCAAACCACAGTTCATAAGGCGTCGTCTCAACGGATTTTGATGGTGCCCTATTTAACATGAATGCGGCCGTCTCTAAAGCATAACCCCAAAACGATAGCAGTAAATCTGTAAGAGACATCATAGATCACACCATATCAAGTAAAGTACGATTACAACGTTCGGACACACCATTACGCTGTGGTGTTCCGGGTGGCGTGAGTTGCGAAACTATTCCGCATTGTTTCAAATGTAGACCAAACTCGTAACTCAAATATTCTCCTCCACGATCAGATCATAGAAACTTTATTTTCTTGTTACGATGATTTTCAACTTCACTCTGAAATTCTTTGAACTTTTCAAATGTTTCATACTTATGCTTCATTAAGTAGATATACCCATATCTGCTTAAATCATCTGTGAAGGTGAGAAAATAATGATATCCGCCACGAGCCTCAACATTCATCGGACCACATACATCTGTATGTATGATTTCCAACAAATCTGTTGCTCTCTCCATAGTTTCGGAGAACGACATTTTAGTCATCTTGCCCATGAGGCACGGTTCGCAAGTACCAAGTGATTCATAATCAAGTGGTTCCAAAAGTCCATTAGCATGGAGTTGCTTCATGCGCTTTACACAGATATGACCTAAACGGCAGTGCCACAAATAAGTTGCACTATCATTATCAACTCTGCATATTTTGGCTTCAACATTATGAATATGTGTATCACTACTATCAAGATTCATCAAAAATAGACCACTCTTCAAGGGTGCATGACCATAAAAGATATTACTCATATAGATAGAACAACCATTATTCTCTGATTTAAATGAATAACCGTCTCGCATCAAACAAGATCCAGATATAATGTTCATGCTCAACGCTGGCACCAAATAACAATTATTTAGGTCTAATACTAATCCTGAAGGTAGATGTAGAGGTAGTGTGCCGACGGCGATCACATCGACTTTGGAACCATTTCCCACGCGCATCGTCTCACCTCGTCCTTTGCCAGTGTTCGCTTAATCTGTAGTCCCTGTTTCGAGTTGCAAATATTAGCAACAGAACTAGTATCAAATACCCAGGTGCTACTGCGAGCTCTAGTAAGGTACACATCAATAACATGTAAATCACATATACCTTTGTTCACCTTGCCATCCTTCTTATCTGCCAAATATTTGGGGCAGTTCCGCTTCGAGTGACCAGTCTGCTTGCAGTAGAAGCACTCAACTTCAGGCTTAGGTCCAGACTTGGGTTTCTTCTCGTGAGCAGCAACTTGCTTGTTGTTCTTCTTGAAGTTCCCCTTCTTCTTCCCTTTGCCCTTCTTCTTGAAACTAGTGGTCTTATTGACCATCAACACTTGATGCTCCTTCTTGATTTCTACCTCCGCAGCCTTTAGCATTGCGAAGAGCTCGGGAATTGTCTTATCCATCCCTTGCATATTATAGTTCATCACGAAGCTCTTGTAGCTTGGTGGAAGTGATTGGAGAATTCTATCAATGACGCTATCATCCAGAAGATTAACTCCCAGTTGAATCAAGTGATTGCAGTACCCAGACATCTTGAGTATATGCTCACTGACAGAACTATTCTCCTCCATCTTGCATCTATAGAACTTATTGGAGACTTCATATCTCTCAATCCGGGCATTCTTTTCGAATATTAACTTCAACTCCTGAAACATCTCATATGCTCCATGACGTTCAAAACGTCGTTGAAGTCCCGGTTCTAAGTCGTAAAGCATGGCACATTAAACTATCGAGTAGTCATCAACACGCGACTGCCAGGCATTCACAATGTCTGCAGTTGCTGGCGCAGGTGGTACACCCAACGGAGCTTCCAGGACGTAACTCTTCTGTGCAGCAATGAGGATAATCCTCAAGTTATGGACCCAGTCCGTGTAATTGCTACCATCATCTTTCAACTTTGCTTTCTGAAGGAACGCATTAAAATTCAACGGAACAACAACACGGTCCATCTATCTACTATCAAACATAGACAAGCAAGATACTATCAGGTACTAAGTTCATGATAAATTTAAGTTCAATTAATCATATTACTTAAGAACTCCCACTTAGAAAGACATCCCTCTAATCCTCTAAGTGATCACGTGATCCAAATCAACTAAACCATAACCGATCATCACGTGAAATGGAGTAGCTTTCAATGGTGAACATCACTATGTTGATCATATCTACTATATGATTCACGCTCGAACTTTCGGTCTCAGTGTTCCGAGGCCATATCTGCATATGCTAGGCTCGTCAAGCTTAACCCGAGTATTCTGCGTGTGCAAAACTGGCTTGCACCCGTTGTGGATGGACGTAGAGCTTATCACACCCGATCATCACGTGGTGTCTGGTCACGACGAACTTTGGCAACGGTGCATACTCAGGGAGAACACTTTTATCTTGAAATTTAGTGAGAGATCATCTTATAATGCTACCATCAATCAAAGCAAGATAAGATGCATAAAAGATAAACATCACATGCAATCAATATAAGTGATATGATATGGCCATCATCATCTTGTGCTTGTGATCTCCATCTCCGAAGCACCTCCATGATCGCCATCGTCACCGGCGCGACACCTTGATCTCCATTGTAGCATCGTTGTCGTCTCGCCAATCATATGCTTCTACGACTATCGCTACCGCTTAGTGATAAAGTAAAGCATTACAGGGCGATTGCATTGCATACAATAAAGCGACAACCATATGGCTCCTGCCAGTTGCCGATAACTCGGTTACAAAACATGATCATCTCATACAATAAAATATAGCATCACGTATTAACCATATCACATCACAACATGCCCTGCAAAAACAAGTTAGACGTCCTCTACTTTGTTGTTGCAAGTTTTACGTGGCTGCTACGGGCTTAGCAAGAACCGTTCTTACCTACGCATCAAAACCACAACGATAGTTTGTCAAGTTGGTGTTGTTTTAACCTTCGGAAGGACCGGGTGTAGCCACACTCGGTTCAACTAAAGTTGGAGAAACTGACACCCGCCAGCCACCTGTGTGCAAAGCACGTCAGTAGAACCAGTCTCCCGTAAGCGTACGCGTAATGTCGGTCCGGGCCGCTTCATCCAACAATACCGCCGAACCAAAGTATGACATGCTGGTAAGCAGTATGACTTATATCGCCCACAACTCACTTGTGTTCTACTCGTGCATATAACATCAACGCATAAAACCAGGCTCGGATGCCACTGTTGGGGAACATAGTAATTAAAAAAATTCCTACGCACACGCAAGATCATGGTGATGCATAGCAACAAGAGGGGAGAGTGTTGTCCACGTACCCTCGTAGACCGAAAGCGGAAGTGTTAGCACAACATGGTTGATTTAGTCGTACATCATCACAATCCGACCGATCAAGTACCGAACGTACGACACCTCCGAGTTCAGCACACGTTCAGCCCGATGACGTCCCTCAAACTCCGATCCAGCTGAGTGTTGAGGGAGAGTTTTGTCAGCAAGATGGCATGGTGACGATGTTGATGTTCTACCGACCCAGGGCTTCGCCTAAGCACCGCTACAGTATTATCGAGGTGGACTATGGTGGAGGGGGGCACCGCACACGGCTAAGAGATCAAACAAATCAATTGTTGTGTCTCTAGGGGGTGCCTCCCTCCCCGTATATAAAGGAATGGAGGAGGGGGAGGGGGCCGACCATTCTTGGCGCGCCCCATGAGGAGTCCTACTCCCACCGGGAGTAGGACTCCCCCTTCCATGTTGGAGTAGGAGAGGAGAGGGAAGGAGAGAGAGGGGGAAAGGAAAGGGGGGCGCCGCCCCCCTCCTTGTCCAATTCGGACTTGGGAGGGGGACGGGCGCGCGGCTGCCCCTTGGCCGCCTCTCCTCTTCCACCACTTGGGCCCATGAGGCCCAATAACCTCCGAGGGGTTCCGGTAACCCCCCGGTACTCCGGTATATATCCGATAACCCTCGGAACCATTCCAGTGTCCGAATATAGTCGTCCAATATATCAATCTTCATGTCTCGACCATTTCGAGACTCCTTGTCATGTCCGTGATCACATCTGGGACTCCGAACAACCTTCGGTACATCAAAACACATAAACTCATAATAAAACTGTCATCGTAACGTTGAGCGTGCGGACCCTACGGGTTCGAGAACTATGTAGACATGACCGAGACACGTCTCCGGTCAATAACCAATAGCGGAACCTGGATGCTCATATTGGCTCCCACATATTCTACAAAGATCTTTATCGGTCAGACCGCATAACAACATACGTTGTTCCCTTTGTCATCGGTATGTTACTTGCCCGAGATTCGATCATCGGTATCTCAATACCTAGTTCAATCTCGTTACCGGGAAGTCTCTTTACTCGTTCCGTAATACATCATCCCACAACTAACTCATTAGTTACAATGCTTGCAAGGCTTAAGTGATGTGCATTACCGAGAGGGCCCAGAGATACCTCTCCGACAACCGGAGTGACAAATCCTAATCTCGAAATACGCCAACCCAACATGTACCTTCGGAGACACCTATAGAGCACCTTTATAATCACCCAGTTACGTTGTGACGTTTGGTAGCACACAAAGTGTTCCTCTGGTAAACGGGAGTTGCATAATCTCATAGTCATAGGAACATGTATAAGTCATGAAGAAAGCAATAGCAACATACTAAACGATCGTGTGCTAAGCTAATGAAATGGGTCATGTCAATCACATAATTCTCCTAATGATGTGATCATGTTAATCAAATGACAACTCATGTCTATGGCTAGGAAACATAACCATCTTTGATCAACGATCTAGTCAAGTAGAGGCATACTAGTGACACTCTGTTTGTCTATGTATTCACACATGTATCATGTTTCCGGTTAATACAATTCTAGCATGAATAATAAACATTCATCATGATATAAGGAAATAAATAATAACTTTATTATTGCCTCTAGGGCATATTTCCTTCAGAATAATGCAAAAATAAAACATTAATGGTTTGCAACAATACTTAAAGTAGCGATTTGCATTATTATACTAACAGATCTCATCGAGCTTTCTGTTAAGTTTCGTGTGGATGAAGTGTTCAAAGATCGAGGAGGTCTCGATATGAGAAGGAGGAGAGGCAAGAGTTCAAGCTTGTGGATGCCCAGGGCACCTAAGTAAATATTCAAGGAGACTCAAACGTCTAAGCATGGGGATGCCCCGGAAGGCATCCCATCTTTCTTCAACAAGTAACCGTATGTATCGGTTTTCGTTTTGTTCATGTGATATGTGTAAATCTTGGAGCGTCATGTGCTTTTTCTTTTTCTTTTAGCGCACCATGCTGGTATGAGATAGTCCTTGGTTGATTTATAGAATGCTCATTGCACTTCACTTAAATCTTTCGAGTGTGGCTTTTATAGAATGCTTCATGTGCTTCGCTTATATCATTTTGAAGTTTGGATTGCCTATTTCTCTTCACATAGAAAACCATTATATGTAGAATGCTCTTTTGCTTCACTTATATTTGTTAGAGCGTGAGCATGGTCTTTTATAGAAAGAATTAAACTCTCATGCTTCACTTATATCTATTTAGTGAGTCAACATGAATTGGTCATTTGCATGGTTAGTCATAAAATCCTACATAAAACTCGTGGATCATTGAATATGATATGTCTGATTCCTTGCAATAGTTTTGCAATATAGAGATGATAATATGTGGGAGGTACTAGTAAAAGATTGTGGTTAGTAGGAATATTGGTGTTTAAGGTTTGTGATTCCTGAAGCATGCACGTATAGTCTCTTGTTATGCTACGAAATTGGAGCATGATTTATTATCGATTGTCTTCCTTTGCGTGGAGGTCGGGGTGCGCGCGATGGTTAACTACTACCAACCTCCCCCTAGGGGCATGCCTAGTAGTACTTTGCTTCTAGGGCTAATAAACTTTTGCAATAAGTATACGAGTTCTTTATGACTAATATGAGTCCATGGATTATATGGACTATTACCTTTCCGCAATTTGATAGCCTCTTTGGTACCGTGCATTGCCCTTTCTCACCAAGAGACATGGTGCAAACTTCGATGGTGCATCCAAACCCCGTGATATGATACGCTCTATCATACATAAGCCTTATTATATCTTCCTCAAAACAGCCACCATACCTACATATTATGGCCTTTCCATAGCCATTCCGAGATATATTGCCATGCAACTTCCACCGTTCTATTTTTATGACTTGAGCATTCATTATCATATTGCTTTGCATGATCGTAAGAAAGCTAGCACGATATTTCCATGGCTTGTCGGTTTTTTGATATCCTTGCTACACTAAATCGTTGCACATCGTGGTACACTGCCAGAGGCATTCATACAGAGTCATACTTTGTTCTAGGTATCGAGTTGTAATATTGAGTTGTAAGTAAATAGAAGTGTGATGACAATCATTATTCATTTTTAGAACATGTCCCAGTGAGGAAAGGATGATGGAGACTATGATTCCCTGACAAGTTGGGATGAGACTCCGGATAAAAAAAAGAAAAAAAAGTGAGGCCAAAAAGAGCCCAAGAAAAAAAAGAGAAAAAAAGAAAAAGAAAAAATGAGAGAAAAGAGAGAAGGGGCATGCCAATTCCACACTTGTGCTTCAAAGTAGCACCATGTTTTCAAATATATAGTGAGTCTCCTATGTAGTCACTTTCATATACTAGTGGGAATTTTCATTATAGAACTTGGCTTGTATATTCCGATGATGAGCTTCCTCAAATGCCCGAGGTCTTCATGAGCAAGCAAGTTGGATGCACACCCACTTAGTTTTCATGTTGAGCTTTCATAGACGTATAGCTCTTAGTGCATCCGTTGCATGGCAATCCCTACTCCTCGCATTGATATCAATTGATGAGCATCTCCATAACCCATTAATTAAGCCGCGTCGATGAGAGACTTTCTTACTTTTTTGTCTTCTCTATGTTTACCCCTATCATCATACTCTATTCCACTCATAGTGCTATGTCCATGGCTTACACTCATGTATTGCGTGGGGGTTGAAAAAGCTGAAGCGCGTTAAAAAGTATGAACCAATTGCTCGGCTTGTCATCGGGTTTGTGCATGATAAATACTTTGTGTTAAGAAGATGGAGCATCACAAGACTATATGATTTTGTAGGGATAGCATTGATGTTTTGAAAGACATGATTGTTTGTTAGGATGCCTGGGTATTGATATCTTTATGTCAAATATAGACTATTGCTTTGAATCACTCGTGTCTTAATATTCATGCCATGATTAGATATATGATCAAGATTATGCTAGGTAGCATTCCACATCATTTTTTTTATCATTTACCTACTCGAGGACGAGCAGGAATTAAGCTTGGGGATGCTGATACGACTCCGTCATGTCTATAATTTTTTATTGTTTCATGCCAATATTATACAACTTTTACATACTTTTGGCAACAATTTATATGATTTATTGGACTAACATATTTATCTAGTGCTCAGTGCCAGTTCGTGTTTGTTGCATGTTTTTTGTTTCGCAGAATATCCATATCAAACGAAGACCAAACATGGTAAAAATTTACGGAGAATTATTTTGGAATATGTGTGACTTTTGGGAGGTGGAATCAACGCAAACGGAGGTCGAGTGCCTCCACTACCCACCAGGGCGCGCCTGCCCCCTGGCGCGCGGTGGTGCCTTATGGGCACCCTGTAAGTCGGTTGGGGCTCTTCTTCGGGCGCAAGAAAGACAATTTATGGAAAAAAATCATGTAAAAATTTCAGCCCGATCGGATTTACGGATCTTCGGGAATTTAAAAAATGGTGAAAGGCCATAAAACAGGAACGTGAAACAGAAGAGAACAGAGAGATAGATCCAATCTCGGAGGGGCTCTCGTGCCTCCGCCGCCATGGAGGTCATGGACCAGAGGGGGAACTCTCCTCCCATCTAGGGGGGAGGTCAAGGAAGAAGAAGAAGGAACGAGGATCTCTCCCCTCTCTCCCGGTGGCGTCGGAGTGCTGCGGGGGCAAGGATCGTGACAACGATCTACATCAACAATCTTGCTACCATCAACACTAACTTTCTTCCCCTCTATGTAGCAGTGTAACACCTCTTCTCCCCTTGTAATGTCTAAAGAGGACTTGTTACTTAATGCTATGGTTGGATTTTACCTTAATGATCTTTAGTAGTTGCAGATACTTGTTAGAGTTCCAATCATAAGTGCATATGATCCAAGTATGAAAAGTACGTTAGCTCACGCCTCTCCCTCATATAAAATTGCAATAATGATCACCGGTCTAGTTATTGATCACCTAGGGACAAATGACCTTCTTGTGTGACAAAAGCTATCTAATACTTTTATTATCTTGCAATTTATTCATAGTTTTATCCTCGCAAAGTACTTCTAGTTCTATTCTTGTTCTAGGTAAAGCAAACGTCAAGTGTGCGTAGAGTTGTATCGGTGGTCGATAGAACTTGAGGGAATATTTGTTCTAGGTTTAGCTCCTTGATGGGTTCCACACTCTTATTTATTGAAAAAAGCTACAAACGATCCCCTATACTTGTGGGTTATCACATGTCATTAGTTGCCACAATGTCCTCGATTCCCACATCATCGTTGCTCCTTGAACAATACTTCAACGAGCTTGGAGCACTCCGATGCCCTCTCCTAGCACTCATGAGCATTCTTCCTAACACTTTCTTTCATCTGTGCAAAGATACATTGTTTGCTATCTCAGGGCTTGTAAGCCTTCACAAACGTTGCCCAATGAGGACAAAAACCACCAACAAGGTAGTACCCCATATTATAGTTATGCATGTTGGTAGTGTAGTTATACACCGGTCCCCATCACAATGTCCCAGTGAAGATCACATGAGCACACTGACGTCGTTGTGAGAACCAGGCATGCCAAAAAAAGCATGCCAAACCCATAAGTCGTTTGAAACCACTACTTCAAGTATGATGGTGACATCTTTGGTGTGACCTTGGTACTATCTGCGCAAACTTTTCAAATAGTTCTTCCATTGCCAGTGCATGCAATCAACTGAACTAAGCATACACTGGAAACCTCTTGACGCTTCAGTTGCCAAAACTGTTCCGTGTCCCTGGCAGCTTGTTCTCTCATGTACTCTCATAGGGAACAACTCTCCCGCCACTTATTGGACCCTTGAATTTCAAAACATGCTCCACTTGCTTCATCATTTCTTCCTGGATGCTCTTCATCAACTTTATTTCAACAATTTTGTTGTCCGAATCCGGCAAACCCATTGTTTGCCTATAAATGAGATAGGGAAGAAACATGTGGACGAGGCACAAGAGAGGAGAGAAATAGAGTAAGTTGGGCTAGGGTTAGGAACAATTTGAAGAGATTCGAGATGGGTTCATCCTATCGGATCCAACGAGGCGGACGTCCCCGCCTCCAGATTCAGTTATTCACCTCACATACGAGCTGAATTTGAAAGATGACAGACAACCGAGCCTTCGGCCTGGTTTTGACGTATTTGATCCGGGCGACGTCCGAAGGAGGAGGGTTTGGGTTTGGGTTTGTGGACCGGCGAGGATTGAAAATTCTTCTGCTGCAGGCCAGTGTTGAGATCCGGGCCTTGTCATGCCCCCTGCATCACCAAACGCAGTCAAGAACTTCGGGCCCACGGTCCTTCGAGTCATGCGTAGGAGTAAAGACGAAGCATAAAAAAAAGGGTAAAGAAGGGTAAGGTCGCTGTACTGCTCCCCCATTCAGGAGAAGCAGACGAGAGCCATCCGAGAGCGACGGAGCTGCTTCTTCGCAATGGCGGCGAGATCTCCGCTCCACTGAGCAAGCCACCGGCCTCCGTACAGGCGTGCGTCTGCCAGGTGAGCTCGCTCGCTTGCTCTTTCAACGGATTCGTTGGAGCCTGGATCTCCTAAAGGAAAATGCACAATTCATGACAAGGTTTTGGTAATCCGGAGCCAGCTCGGCAGAAAGCTCGGTGGCAGGCGCGGCGGACCGGCAATTGCCCTCCCAACAGGAGATGGCGCACGTTTCGTTCAAATCCAAGGAGGTGGACAGCGTGCCCCGGTGGTCGGAGTACCTGACCGCCGAGGAGTCCTCTCCCTCGGCGTCAGCAAGCTGGAGGACCATGGGCGTCGATGGGCCTCAACCCTCATCGAGTGGCCAGAGGCACCTTCAGATGGAGCCAGTGGTTCAGCTCTCCAAGGTCGCGGAAGGGCTGCTGGCCAAGATGTACAGGCTCAACAGCATCCTGGACTACCCAGATCCAAACACGCACACCTTCTCGGAGGCATTTTGGAAAGCTGGTGTTATGCCGAATTTCCCGAAAATTTGCATCACCTTGTCCAAGAAATTTCCTGAGCATCCCAACAAGCTGCAGCTTGAAAAGGCAAGTGTCTCCACCACCCGGATGTATTCTCTCAACCTGGAATTTGCTCAATCTTATGGCACTATGCTTTTTCAGGTAGACAAGTTTGCTCTTGATGCTTTGAATGAAAACGCGGAAGGTTACATGCAAAACCTAGAGCAATGGATCATGGTATGCGCCAACTACCGAGATTAACAATTAATTGTATCAGGCAGGGTAAACAAGTTTTATTCTATTCTGTTGACTATCAATTAAGTGCTGCGATCTTGTAGGATAAATTTTGCTGTATATATATGACCTAAGGCTGCCCCGGCTTGTAAAATGGAATTGCATTGACATAGGGCTTTATAACTGTATTTTGCACTCCTGTAATCGGACATCCTCGTTGGGACTTGTAAAAATGGAATTACATTGACATAGGCCTATAGTTCCAACCTCCTTAAGTCCTTATTATTTTCCAATGTATTAGTCAGAGATGAGACCAATGCTCCACTAGAGTATTTTTTGGTACCATAATTATGTTGGTTGCCCCCAAATCTCTTTGACCTTCAATCAATAACCATACAAATATGGAGAAATTTTGAGCTACCATGATGATTTCCAAAAGTCTTCTAAAATGCTGGTCAAACTTTGGTTGGTTCCGTAACTGGAATTATCACGACTAGTACAAGATCTCAGGAAATAGTTGTGGTGAACAGGCCGCTTCAGCTTGTAGCCTCGCCGCCGGCTAGCCGTGGTAGATGCAGTGGTGTCTAGAATAATAGCATGCACATAGGAGAGGGGTGCTGGCGTAGGAGAGAAGCACGAGGTAGGAGACAGACTGATAACCCTATTGCTTGCCTTTTCACTGATTACGATCTTCTCCTTATAAAGGAGCTACAACTTACAACCACGAGTTTCCTAACACAATTCAGACTCCAAACGTAAGAGCTTGCTGCTTTCCTGAACGGACACATCTCTTGTAGTGCGATCCAACTATAAGCTAGTGTCAGCTTGAAAATGGTGCTATATTCTGTTAACTATTCTATTTCAGAATAATGTGTCCAGAGGAATTAGTACAATAATATACTACATTATGTTGCATTTTTTACATAGAAAAAAAAAGACAATGCTCACATGCAGTATACTTCTATTCTTATTTTCACATTTGACTAATTTTATTTTGATTTTCACATTTCACTAGCTGCTTCTTGATTTGCTGGAATTTCGTGAACAAGTTCTACGACTAATTTTGGATCTAAGTAGTACCGTCATAACATTGCTGGTAAGGAAATAGTCTTGGTCGAAGTAACTCCCTATCATTTCTGCATCTCTAAGTAATGACGTTTGCACTATTTTTCGCAGCCCCATCAGAACTCTTTAATTCTTCATGCTTTTATGGATCTAATTTGCTCATTTGTGAGAGTCAACCTTTTCTCTGACAAGGTAATTATAACCTTAATCCCATCCTTGATTGAACTATGTAATGGCTCCGGATATTCTGTACCTGTTAAGTCTGCAGTAACAACTGCCTGGTGTTCTAATTCACAGATACCAAGAAAGATGATCCTCCAGGTTTACAACATCTTGCACGTCATGCTAAAGGGTGGACGTGATTGTGAGTTTTATCATCGGTAAGGTGGTAAGGGTACAAAGTTGTAGTAAATACAAGTGCTCACCACCTTTCAAAGCCTTTTTGTATATGCCATATTTGTTTCCTAATTGGCTTAAATCATTTGTTTTGTTCATGTGCTAATATTGTAGTATTACATACAGGACATATAAGAAATTTATAATTGCTCAAATATTATATCTGTGCATGATAATTGATTACTTCTAAAGTTACAAACAAACATGTTGGCAATGCAATAATTTAATTCAAAATTTGAAAGCCAGAATGTACTAACTTTTCAGTCCTGAGTTGCTGACATTTCTGTAGTTTATCTGCAACTGTGCATGTATGGATCTTTCTACGAATCGTTAGCGGTGCTTGTTTTTCAATATATCAATCTTATGATGGTTAACTTATGCACTTGCTAATTTGCTATTGAATTGGATCTCAGCGACATTTATTGTTGGTCCGTTTCACCGAATCTGTCTTGCTAACTGAGCAAAATTCCTTTTTAGTCACCTTTTCACTAATTTTGATTATTTTATTATACCCAGATTGGTTCAGTTTGTAGATTCTTATGATCCACCGGTCAAGGGATTGCACGATGATCTAAATTTTGTGAGCCCGCGTATTGGCGAGGTGATACCATCTACTTGTACATTCCAATAGTAATAACTAGGAAGTGAAGCTTCACGAGTTACTATAAAATGTTCACCACGCAAGTGTACTTCTTCTATCACTTTTTTCCGATAAAGACTTCTTCTATCACTAGGGTTACCAGTCCATGATTGCGAAAGGCATTGCAGTGCAGATACTGTTTTTAGAGTGACAGTCGGGGTTGTTTAGCATATCTGTAAGGCTAATTGTTTTAATATTATTGTATGTCCTGTTTCGTTTCGTTCTTCCATGATCTGTTCATGTTAGCCGTCATTCTTTCGGTCAATGTGTTCAGCATTTGATTTTATTTCTCTCTGCTATTGTACTTTTATTGCATATATGTGTTACTTTGTGTCGATTCTTTTACCCGCTTTGACTAAATTATTTTGCTCCTCAGGTTCTAGAGGCTGTTGGCCCAATTATCTTTCTTTCAACGGATACAAAAAAGTTAAGAAATGAAGGATTCCTCAGTCCATTTCACCCGCGTTATCCTGACATCCTTACAAACTCTGCTCATCCCATGGTTAGTTGTTTCATTGACACTGACTAGAAACGAATACTTGCACTTTCCTTGTGGCCAAATACAATAATAGAAGGTATTTAAACTAGAGTCATAACATCATTCTGTTTCTTGCCAGAGGGCCCAAGATCTGGCTAATGTGACATCATATCGTGAATGGGTTCTTCTTGGATATCTTGTTTGCCCTGATGAACTACTTCGGGTGACCAGTATAGATGTTGCGATGGTACATTCTATGCTTTTCTTCTGTTATTTGTTGCGTTTCCGAAATGTGCTGGACACATGCGAACTCAAAGTTGATATGATGTTTCATGGTTTTGCATTTGTGCCACCTTACACTCACTCATGCTGGCACACACTTCATCTTATTTGTCTAGAGAACTTTATCATGATACTACTTATCTTGTGTCTTCGCATCTTATAATTTATTTATTTTTGTTTTATTCAGGTTGTTCTTAAAGAGAACTTAGTACTCCCTCTGTTCAGAGATGAGGTGAATCAAAGTTCATGTGATGGCTACTGTTAGATTTTGTTGTTCAATATAATAATTTGAGCTTTCATTTGTTTCTGTAGTACATCTTACTTCATGAGAACTATCAACATTATGTCCTTCCAAAAGTTTTAGAATCAAAGAGAATGGCTAAATCTGGACGTACTAAACAAAAGGAAGCTGATATGGAATACAATATTGCAAAGCAGGTTGAGAAGATGTTAACGTATGTTCTTCACAACTCATCTCGTCTACTTTTACCTCTGCCTGAGATAGCTTGAAACAGAAAGGGATTTGGCGTAATTTGAGGCATTTACCATTTACGTTCAACGACAATTGAAGGCTTTCTGCATCCTTTTCGTTTCCGTTTGTCACAAGTCCATAGATCCTCTTTGCATAAGAGGCAACAAAAATTGTTGGACTGTTTTGACCTTCTTCCGCGGGGGATTATTTTCTCTTCCTAAGTAAAGATCTCCCTCCTAGCATTTCCTTTTTCCTCACACCTATCTTTGTGCTGTGTCGACTTCCTGCAGGGAAGTGCATGAGCAAGCATTGGTGGCATGTGATGCTATACATCATGAAAGGAGAATCCTTCTTAAGCAGGAAGTTGGAAGGATGGTATTATTTTTCACAGATCAACCTAGCCTCCTGGCGCCCAATATTCAGGTTTGGTACCATCTCTCTCTGTCGTAACACATAAGCTTGCAAAAGAAATCCACCATATTTCTGATATTAACATTTGAACGATATCTTGACGCTGTTTTTGATATTAGTCTATTCAAGTGTTAACACTCCCGTGTCTTAGTGATTGAGAGAAGCCAAAAATTGTTCCTTATCAGGGATGAAAGCCATATAAAAATTAACTGGATTTATAAAGGGCTGTATAAAAATGAGCTAACTTTAGGCCAGTTGTCAGTGACAATCTCATGACCCCGAAATTCTTGCAGATGGTATTTTCTGCTCTTGCTTTGGCACAATGTGAGGTGGTTTGGTACTTCCAACATGTAGGGATTGCATCATCAAAATCTACTCGAGGGAGAACTGTCGACATTGTTAGTGATTTTACTCATTTTGTCTTGGAGGCCTCAACCTTTGTTTTCTTCCTTTCTGACTTTGTCATAAAATATTTCAGGATGCAACTGACCCAACCATTGGTTTCATATTAGATGGAATGGGCAAACTTTGTTGCCTGGTCCGTAAATATATAGCAGGTTCTCCCAGACCTGTTTCCGTTTGAGTCCCCCTCCCCTCCCACCCCCTCCTTTTTCAGTGTAACTTACATATAAGACAGTGATCCTTATCACATTCTTTACTTTGTTATCTTTGCAGCAATAAAAGGCTATGCGTTATCGTACTTATCATCTTGTGCTGGAAGAATACGGTTCTTACTTGGTACCCCAGGCATGGTTGCTCTTGATCTAGATGCTACACTGAAGGGCCTGTTCCAGCAAGTTCTCCATTGTCTGGAGAACATTCCAAAACCCCAGGGGGAGAATGTCCCTGCTATTACTTGTGACTTAACTGTAAGTGTTTCCATGAGGTCATTTTGTAATTATGCAGGTTGGGCACATGGGCTAACAGCCTAACACGATTAAAGTTTAACTTGTATAATTGATGGGCACACATTCACAAACATGCAGGCACATACTTCCAGACAGACAATTTTGTGTTCAGTTTTCTGTTACTAGTTTTTCCGCACAGTTGCAGTTGTAGTAAATAACCCACTTGCTGCACATTCAGAAAGTTTCAATGTCCTGACAAATTCTTTCCAGTTTTTATGTCTCTGCTTATACTTCATATTTTCTAGTGGGCATGAATTTAATGGAGTTCACTCCAACATACATGCCGATGGTATAATTTTCTCCTAGAGTCCTGTTGGGGTCTGCGCATAGAAAGCTCACATGCTTGTCTTACAATTTTCTCATTTGCAGATAACTATTTCCCCCTTTTTTATCTATTAATGGTCTCATCATTTTAATCATGTTTTCCTGGGTTGGTTGAGTACATCCTGATCATTGTATGTAAATAAATGGTGAATAATACACACCATTATTCACTGCTTGCCATAAACCCTAAAACGCAAGAGAGAGCAGCAGCTAGGTGATTGGTGCACTTCTTCATAACTATAACTAGAAAATTTCCCGCGCGTTATTGCGGGAACCGTTTGCAATATATTTCAGTGATTTGATTGTATGAAGCTTCCGTAGTTGAACTAATAATATATGAAATAAAGCTAAAAATAAATATTATATATTGTGTTTGATTATTGTGTAGTCAGAAAATATTTTGAATATAAGTGGCATAACGTAATGGAAACTTTTTTTCATGCATGTAGTGGTGGGCCTTTGATGAGGTGGCATATGTGCATGTTGAGATAATAGGATAGTGGGGATCAACTTCTTATGTATATAGGATATGGAGCATTCAATAGAGTAACAAGTGGAAATATCAGTACTTGCAATTTTGGCAAGGAAATCAGTCTAACTAACTGTATGCAAACATGTGCTAAATATTTCATAGAGTTTAATTATAGGTTTTGTTAAACCTATTAATCCGACGGTGCAGGATTTGCGCAAGCACTGGCTATCCATTTTGATGATTGTCACATCTTCACGATCCTCTATAAATATAAGGCACTTGGAGAAGGCTACCATGTCTACTGGGAAGGAGGGCCTGGTCTCAGAAGGCAATGCTGCATACAGTTGGTCTAGGTAATCGAAAGTTACCATTTTGAATTGAATAATTCAATATCTGACAAAGATGCTGCAGTTTTTGTTTGCTAACAATAATACTTGCAGGAATGCTATAATTTTCCTGAACAATCTGAATCTTTTGCACTGTTACAAATAATTTAATAATCATGACAAGCTAGTGCTAATCCACACAATACGGTAATAGCTGTTTTTTCCTAACATCCATCCATCTTCATGTTGCTCTGGTACTAATCTTTTGGTAGTAAATTTGCTAGTTCCTTCCACAAAAAATTGCAGATGCTGAGATCTAATTCTTCTGCAAGCTGTATCTCACTAGAATGAACTTCTTCTACAGATGTGTGGATGAACTTGAGAGCCAACTTTCCAAACATGGAAGTCTTAAAAAACTGTACTTTTATCATCAGCATCTTACAACTGTAAGTGTATTTTGTTTACGTTTGCCATGCTATTATTATATTTGCAATTTTGTTTCCTTTCAAGTAACTATACTTTTTTGCCGTTATAACTAGTTGAATTTTGCTGGAATCTTGCAGGTTTTCAGAAACACAATGTTTGGTCCAGAAGGCCGTCCACAACACTGTTGTGCATGGCTCGGAGCAGCCTGCAGTTTTCCAGAATGTGCTTCTGCAATTATTCCTGAAGAGGTTTGTATTTCAACTCATTATGTTACTGTGCAGTATTATGATGCTTAATACAACGGGAAGATGCGCTTTTGCAAAATGGCCAGCTATGACGAATTGTGAAAGGATAAGACCACCATCACGGTGGATCTTTGCTTCAACAGAGGGGCCTTAATAGTGCCTTACTTGTTGATATAAAAGCGAACAACCTACAGTACCTGTTTTGATACATAAACTTTAGATTGTCATGGACATCAATAATTCCATGCATGCTAATTGAACTCCTTTTATGACACAGTTCAATTATGATTCGAATGTATGCCAAGATTCCTCCACTATATGTACCACATCTGAAATATTGACTACTGAATATTATAACAGGTTAATAAGATTGGCAGAGATTCTATCTCATATGTTGAATCCCTTATTGAGTCTATCATGGGTGGATTGGAAGGTTTGATAAATATTCTTGATTCAGAAGGTGGATTTGGCTCACTGGAGATGCAGGTAGAGAATTTCTGAGCTCATATTGATAGTTTCAGCTTTATGTAGGTTCCTTACTTAACACCCTCACTTCCAAACTCTTCAGCTTTCGCCGGAACAAGCAGCTCTACGATTGAATAATATAACAAGAGTCAAAGCTGTTCCAGGCTTGTCAGCACCAGGGAATGAGAGCTATCCTGATAATAGTTCTTCAGTTAAGATGTCAGTCAGTTTGCTACGTCCTATTATTATTTGAACACTATGGGGTTTCCGTAACTTCAACTTTTAGTTGTCGATGTATGAAAACAGGCTGGAAGCTGCTATGCAAAGGCTGACAAGTCTATGTTCTGTGCTAAATGACATGGAGCCTATTTGTGTTCTCAACCATGTTTTTGTTCTCCGGGAGGTCTGTACAATTTATGCTTCTCTATTTTTGTTTATTTTGCTACCCGACAGTACACACATCATTTATCACTTCCTTTTACACCAAGGACATGCTTGAGTTGTCTCTTTTTATGGTTGAAACAAAGGAGACTTTGATGTGACAGTCTATTTTTACTTTACTTTACTTTACTTTACAGTAGCCTTTTTATTGTTGTTGTGAAGATAACTGTGATATTATTATTCTCCTGTAACATCATAATCTTAAGATGAACAAGAAACTGATCTCATAATACAAATATCTTGTTCTGTAAGGTCGTTCTAATGTTTGTCTTTGTTTCCAGAAAAAAAAATATTGCTTCTGTTATTTATTTCTGACAGCAGATATGGAGGTGTCCTTGTTTGACTTACTTTTTGCACTTCATATTTCACAGTACATGAGAGACTGCATCATAGGAAATTTCAGGAGAAGGTTCCATAGCATGATTCGAACTGATAACTGCCTTCAGCGACCATCAATCATAGAATCTCTCCTAAGAAGACACCTAAGCATCATCCATCTGGCAGAGCAGCATATCAGCATGGACCTTACTGAAGGTATACGGGAAGTGCTCCTAGCAGAGAGTTTTACTGGGCTGTTCTCAAACCTGCAATCTGAGAGACCAGTAGAGACAAATGGAGGAGGATCTGCCATAGAGATAATATGTAGTTGGTACATCGAGAACATAGTAAGGGATGCATCTCGCACCGGAGTTGTTTTTGATGCAACTCATAATTGCTTCAGGAGCTCACAGCCCATTGGTGGTGGATATTTAGCGGAATCATTTACAGATAAAAGAGAACTCAAAGCACTTGTTCGTCTTTTTGGCGGTTATGGAATAGATAAAATGGATAAGATGCTAAGGGAACATACTTCTGCTCTGTTAAATTGTATCGATTCAGCACTGAGGTCGAATCGTGATGCATTAGAAGGCCTGGCCGGAAGTGTAAATTCTGGTGATAGGATCGAAAGAGATGCAAATCTAAGGCAGATAATTGATATTGAAGCGTTGGCCGATTTCTGTATCCAGGCAGGACAGGCAATAACTTTCCGTCAACTGTTGGTAGAAGCTGTCGGAGCAGTCCTCGAAGAGAAAGTACCTCTTATATATTCTCTACTCAAGGGATTGACTATGCAGTTGCCAGACGAGGTACCTGATAAAAATGAGATCATTAGATTGAGAAGGGTTGCAAGCAGTGTTGGTGTTGGTGACAAACATGACGCCGAGTGGGTGCATTCAATTCTGGCAGAATCTACTTCTGTTAGTGATAATTCTTGGATCCTACTTCCATATCTTTGTTCTGCATTTATGGTGTCCAATATGTGGAGCAGTGCTGTTTATGATGTCAATACAGGTGGTTTCAGTAACAATTTGCACTGCCTAGCAAGGTATTTTTTATTATTATTCCTATTGGTTAAATATATGATTCCAGCAGGCTATTTTTTGCTGCAAACTAGAATATGTATATCCCTTCCATCGATAATATGATTAACATGTACAAGGCTAATTTCCTAAGGATTCTCGTAGATATTGGTTTACAATGTTCTGGCATAGTAGAGGGTATTAAGCTATGACTACCATCTTGTGTTTGCACAGGTGTATTAGTGCTGTGGTTGGAGGAAGTGAATACACTAGGATGGCAAAGGAACAGCGAATAAATTCTCTTTCAAATGGGCATACAGATGAGCTTCAAGAGACTGAATTGCTGAGCCGTTCCTCAGCTGAATCAAATATTAAATCTGCTATGCAACTGTATGTGAAATTATCCGCTGGAATCGTCCTGGATTCATGGAATGACAGTAGCAGGTAATGTGCTTTATCTGTCCTATTTGTTTCAAAGTCAATCCTAGGATTAGAGTACATTAAATACAATCTAGGTAGGTGAGGTTTTTGCTTCCAATTGCTTTGGAGGGCAGGAAGTTCTTGATTTCCTGGTTGCAAATGCTATTTATTGACTATGACAAGCGGATTTTCAGCGTGCTAATGGTTTGGTAGTTTGTGTTGGTCACAATGTGCTTACAACCGATCCTTGCCGACTTTTGATGGTTTTATATGATCTTAATGCAGACCACACATCGTTCCAAAGCTAATATTCCTTGATCAACTCTGTGAGTTGTCCCCCTACCTCCCAAGGAGCACCTTAGAAGCTCACATACCCTACACCATTCTGCGTTCAATCTATCACCAGCTGTACGGAGCTGCACAAATGGGTTCAGAACCAACGGAGCCATCCCCAAGGCAGTCGCCTCTGATTTCTCTGGCACACGCTTCCCCATCAATGAGGCCGAACCGATCGGACACAACACCCAGGTCTCACACTTACGAGTCGGGCTACCACAGCTCATCTGGCTCCCAGCACGACGACGGCTATGAAGTGGACCGAAGAACCGGAGAGAGGCAGCTACGAAGTATGAGGCGTTCTGGGCCACTCGACTACGGTGCAAGCAGGAAAGCGAAGTTCGTCGAGGGTTCAAGCTCTGGAAGCCACGGTGCCGGCTCACTACAAAGGTTTGCTGTGTCAAGATCTGGCCCTCTGTCCTACAAATAGCCCTTCATTTTTTCACCGCAGGACCATTCTGTGTGCTTGCCTTCACAAAAGTGCAAGCGCTGTATCTAGTACTGAGCCGATGGAATCTTGCTAGAGCAGATGCCCATTCTTTTGTAGTTGTTTTTTAATTGCTTGACATCAGAGGGAGATGTATGTACATGTACCTAGTGCTCTTGTAACCCATGTAATCGTGTGTGTAATATTTGTTGGTACTCAGGCTTGACTGTCAGCAGAAAACTGATCTGAGCCGGCTTGCGTGTGAAAAAATGTCCTAGTATATGTTTACTGTAAAATTGTGGTTTTGCTAATTTTCTGTCAACTGTTTTTAATTATGTAATAATATGAGCATTTTGCGGTCTTCTAAAAACTATTAGCCATATATCTCCTTGAACGATGAATTAACTAATGAGCCGAACTGCTAACCTGCAGTATAAGCTATGGCAATAATTTCTTACTAGAACTCGATGCGGAAGCAAAATTTACATCAAAGACCTGTTTGGTTAATTTCTTATTAGAACTAGGTGATCAAAGACCTGTTTGGTTCCCAGTATATGTGGCCCGGCTTAGCTTGGCCACATCGTTTGGTAGTCTGCATTGAATCCATGGTCATTTTTGTGCCTGCTAATGAGGGGTTGGAACCCCTCATCAAAATAGCACAAGTCATGGGACATCACATGCCCCTAATCAACATCAGTTTCATGACAGTTTTTCGATAAAGGACTTTTCATCGAATAGATATATCGAGGTGATACAATCGTATTGAAAGAAAGCCTGACCTCTGCATAGCTAGATGCACACAGCCAAAAAGTCCAGAGCACCCTAAAAATAAAATAATTCGATACAATGCCAAGCAATAAAACGTGTCCATCCTAAGAAACGGTAGATCCTATCCGTAAATCACACCGCCATCCATGTGGGTAGAAAACCTCCCTGGCCGTACGCTCCAGCCGTGTAGACGCCATCATAAAAAGGTCCCTGTTCTCTGGCTTCTGCAGGATAGACCACGTACGGAGCCATCGTGTACAAACATGGATAGCCTGCATAGGAGATGAGACACATTTATTGTTAAAAACCACATCATTCCTGGTAAGCCACATTGCCCAGGCCGCCGCTCCCACAAGAATATGTGCAGAAAATTGTTTATCAATACCCCGCAACCAGTTGCCGAACATATTTCGTGCACTACGTGATGGGTATAAATTGGAAGCTACTTGGACCATGCCCCAAATTGCCCGAGCGAACTTGCACTCAAAAAATAAGTGTTTGATAGTCTCGTCATGTTGGCAAAAGACACATGTCTTGGACCCGTGCTAGTTTCGTCGTGTGAGGTTATCTCTAGTTAGGATGACTCCTTTGTTTAGAAACCAAAGGAATATCTTCACTCTTAGAGGGATTTTTAGCTTCCACAATTTTCTATTATCAACTAGAACATCACAATGGACCATTGCATCATACATGGATTTGACCGAAAATTTGCCATTCTGATGCAAATTCCATCGAAAAGTGTCCGGCTCATCTGACAATTGAATATCCTCCAGACGAGTGAGTAATTCATTCCATGCTGTCAGGCGAGTGCCCAAAAGATCCCTACGAAAAGAAATATCGGGGTTTTCTTGTCCTAAGACTTGTTTGATTGTGACGAATTTATGTCTAACAATCCGGTACAAGCTCGGATATTGCACCATTAGTGAGTTGTTCCCTGGCCAGGTATCTTCCCAGAAACGAACCTGAGAACCGTCCCTAACCGAGAAGGTCCCAAATTGAAAGAAGAATTCCTTGGCCTTCATGACACCACTCCAAAAATGTGAATCCCCAGGTTTCCAATGTAGTTGAGAAATGGCATTGGATCCCACATACTTGTTGCGAATGATTTCCTGCATACTCCATTCTCAGTGAGTAGTTTATAAACCCACTTGCTGAGAAGAGCGATATTTTTAATCTCAAGGTCTTGGATTCGCAGGCCCCCCTGACTTTTAGGTATGCATAATACGCTCCACCTAGCGAGTCGATATTTCTTTCTTTCGTTATCACACTGCCAAAAAAATCAGGATCTAAAGTAATCTAGCCGCTGTAGAACCCCTTTCGGCAGGTGGAAGAATGACAACATATATAAAACCATGTTGCTTAGGACAGAATTGATCAAGATCAGTCGGCCCCCATAAGACAAGGGTTTGGCCTCCCAACTGGCTAATCGTTTCTCAAGTCTCTCTTCCACATGCCTCCACTCAGCGATAGTTAACCGCCGATAGTGTATGGGAATACCCAGATACCGAATCGGAAACTGCCCAAGCTGGCATCCAAAAATCTCGGCATATTCGGGTGCTGATTCTGCAGCATTGCCAAAGCAAAAAAGTTTGCTTTTATGAAAATTAATTTTGAGGCCTGAAAGTTCCTCAAAAGCACACAAGAGCAGCTTGAAATTTCGTGCCTTATCTAAACCATGATCCAAGAATAGTATCGTGTCATCCGCATATTGTAGAATGGATAGACCATCTTCTACCAAGTGTGGAATGACTCCACTAATTTGACCATCCAGCTTAGCCCGCTCAACAAGGGTAGCTAGCATGTCAGCGACTATGTTAAACAGAATGGGAGATGCGGGGTCACCTTGACGAAGCCCCTTACGTGTCTGAAAGTAGTTGCCAACGTTGTCGTTAACTTTTATGGCCACACTACCTCCAGAGACAAAGCTCTCTACCCAGCGACACCATTTTTGTTAAAACCCCTTCATGCGCAAGGTTTGCAACAGGAAGGGCCACTTAACTTTGTCGTAGGCTTTCTCAAAATCAATTTTAAGAATGACAGCGTTCAACTTTTTCCGGTGCAGTTCATGTACAGTTTCGTGCAGGACGACCACTCCATCTAATATGTTTCGTCCTTGCATAAATGCTGTTTGAGTGGGTTTTACGACATGATCAGCTACACCATTCAATCGATTAGTCGCTACCTTCGTAAAAATTTTAAACTTACATTCAGGAGACAAATCGGTCGATATTGTTGAATACGACTAGCCTCCTTAATCTTAGGCAATAGGATAATTTCCCCAGAGTTTAAACGAGAAATATCAAGGTCCTCAGAATGCAGTTGGTTAAACAACTGAACCAAGTCTGCCTTAATCACATCCCAAAAGCATTGATAGAACTCCGCGGGAAAGCCATCCGGTCCCGGCGCCTTGTTGTGTTCCATCTGAAACACAACAGCTCGAATTTCCTCCTCAGAAAACAGAGAGGTTAGGAATTCATTTTCCGCTTCTGTTACTTGAGTAATGTCATGAGTAACAGATTCGTCCAACTGAAAATTAGTTTCAGCTGAAGGCCCAAAAAGGTCTTTGTAAAACTTAGTAATAAAATTTCTAAGTGGTACTTCCCCCTCTATTCGGCCTTCCTCCTGGTCAAGGGCGAATATACGCTTCTTTCTATGCCTGCCATTGGCTAGCATTTGAAAGTATTTCGTATTATCATCACCTTGCAACAACGAGTCTGCCTTACTAAATTGGTACCATTTAATCTCTTCCTCGTGTAGTAAGCGGGCAATCTGCTTGTTAAGACTACTTTTTTGTTCAATCTCAACAGCAGACAGAGGCCTCGCCTCCGCAATTTTATCAAGGGTATCAATTAAGGTAGACAATCGCATTTTTTCTTTTTTGTAAATACCAGTAGTATGTTTGGCCCATCCTCGAAGGAATCGACGCAAGGCGCGGATTCAATTATTCCATCGTTGAATGGGTGTGTTACCGCGAGGCTGGCGCGCCCACACCTTCTTAACCAGCTCATGAAATACCTCTGTAGTGAGCCATCCCAGTTCAAATTTAAACTGATGACGGTTAGAACATGGGATTGGTTGTCCAAAATCGGTTAGCAATGGAGCGTGATCCGATAAGGCCTCAATTCTTTCTAGTGCCTGAACCGAGGCTAGGGGATATTTATATTCCCAGTCAGTGGTAACTAGCACCCGATCTAGTTTTTCAAAGGTTGGCACCGATCGGTTATTGGCCCAGGTATACTGATGACCAGACATCGTGATCTCCCTCAGATCCAGGCTGTCAATAACAACATTAAAGAGGAAAGGCCACCTAGTGTCAAACCGATCATTTTTTTCCTGTTGATATTGAAGGATATTAAAATCCCCCCCCCCCCCCCGATTAACATGGGATGGGGATTGTCTCGACAGGTGTTGACTAATTCTTTTAGAAATGCAGACTTAAATTCCTCTTGAGCGGCGCCATATACAGCCACTAGGCTTCAGATGAAGTTGTCGGACTTATTTCGAAGGTGGAATTTAATATGATACTCCCCCTTAGACGTGGACAATATTTGTAAGTATGTAGAGTTAATACCTAGCAAAATTCCCCCAGACCTCCCTGTCGGCGGTAAGACGTGCCATTCGTAATCAAAACCACATGAAAAGTGGTCCAGATCGCGTGTTGGAAAATCACCTTTACCCGACTCAGTGATAGCCACAAAGTCCAACGAATGATCCTTTACACAATCGGCAATGTGTTGTGTTTAGCCAAATCACCAAGACCTCTGCTATTCCAGAACATGCCTCTCATGCTGAACCAACTTTATGTTTAGAGACCTTTACTTTCTTAGAAGGGCGCCCTCTTTTCTTTGTTGAGTTAGACTTGTTCTTGCGCACCGTCACGACAAGCTCAAAAAGCGTAGTGTCACGTACAGTGTCGTCAAGGTCTACTTCAGTCATGTCTTTTATCAAATGAGAGAGGATGATGCGGAGCATCCTATGGACATCACCATGTCAAGAGTCCGTTCGGCGAGTGACATGTGCGACATCTACTTCACATACACAAAGGTGAATCATCTCCTTTACACGTGCTCACTTGACCTCTTCGAGGATGGTATACTACTTGACACTCCACTCGTGTGCATGCATAGGTATTGTCGGAACACCTATAGACGACGAGGAGGAGTGCAAGCGCCAAGGAACAACTACACCATCCGCGAGGGAAGCATGGAAGAGAAGGAGGAAGAAGACCCAGGACGAGCAGTACTACCGCCCACACCAAGCGGTACTACCGCTAGAGGCCCCCGAGCGGCACTACCGCTGAACTTCCGCTCTACTGCCGCTCAACCCGACAAACTCCTGTGCTCGAGCGACCCGGGTCCGGTACTACCGCCCGGTCCAGGCGGCACTACCACTTGCAAGCGGTACTACCGCCCTCCCAAGCGGTACTACCGCTCTGCCTGTGCGCAGCCGCGGGCCTTTGGCCTTGTATCCCCCCTCTCACTTACCCCTTCGTGGCTTAGACTATAAATAGACCACCTCCCCCTCCTTTCTAGGGTTAGCAAAGTGATAGCTCATTTGATAGAGAGCTTTGCTCCTTGTACCACTCTACTCTTGAGAGAGAGAGAGAGAGAGAGAGACTACTACTCCTTATGGAGGCCAAGACCTCCATCTAGGAGAAGATCCTGCGGGATATATCATCAAGACCCCCTCTTGGGTGGCCCCCATCAAGACCTCCTCATGGAGAAGAACCGGTTATCGTTTGTATCGTCCGTTGTTGACTTTGGATCTTGTATCTTACCTTTGTGTTCATCGATCTAGCGCATGTGTGATCTATTCTTGTTGGTTGAGTGATTTCTCCCGTGTTTCCCTTGTGTTTTCCCCTCGTGTTCATCGCGTTCTTCGGAGGGATCCGCTCCTTTCGTGAAAGATCGACCATCTAGGGTTCCACCCTACATCATCTTGGATCAGAGCTTAGGTTTATCACGATTTCGGAGCCTCCCCGTTGTGTTTTCTAGCCTAGTTTTGTTGATTTCGTCCTAAAATCCGAAAATCCCCACCAAAAATAGCCCCAATTCTTTTTTGTGATTTGTTGGTTTGATAAAGTTTTGTTGGATTTGATCCATGGATTTGCTTGGTTTCGAGTGGATCTAGCATCTCCCCAAGTTTCCCCACTTTCCATCCACGAAATCTCTCCAATTTTGACCCCGAAATCATCCATTTCCGCCCCAAAATTGCGTCCCAATTCGATCTGCGAAGAATCCCGACACGAGCGGTACTACCGCCCTCCAAGCGGTACTACCGCTTAGTACCACAAGCGCTACTACCGCCTCGCAAACGGTACTACCGCCAGGCCCTGTTCCAGCCCGAAACAGTCGAAAAATCCCGACACGAGCGGTACTACCGCCCATCCGAGCGGTACTACCGCCCATGCCAGTTTCAGCATTCCGAGTTTCACCGTTTTGTCCATAACTAATTCATCCGGAGTCCGTTTTTGACGTTCTTTAGCTCGTTTTGAAGCTATTGACATCCCCCATCCCATAAAAATACTACCACCACCATTTGACTCCATCAAATTTTTGGAACTTTGGCATCTTTGCCTAGGGCTTCCACCACATCCTCGTCAAAACCACCATAGCCTTCCGCAACCTAACCCAATTTGTTCCCCATAGCATTAGTGGTTGTTTGAGTTGCGATTCGAGTCTCCTAAGGTGTTTAGGCTACTTAGGGACAATTGCTTCTTCATTAACCACCACCTTACCTTCCGCATAGGCTTGACCACCATACACTTCCGCAATTGCAACTTAACCCATTTTGACCGGGTTTCCACAACATCTTCCGCAACCACCACCGCACTCCCTCTACCACCATTTGACTTTCGTCCTTGAGATTTTGATTTGTGGTTTTTCCGTTTCCTAAGGTGTTTCGGCTACTTAGGGACGAGTCTCCATCATCTTGGTATCTACATCAAGAACACCGCCACTCATCATCGCAATGGACGGTAACCTCGACGACATCATTGTATATTCCCCTTGCAATTGCATTGATAACCCCTAGCCCATTTTGCGTTACTTACCTATCGAGACTAGCCATTTGAGTATTGCCGGCAACGTTACTTGTGCACATTAGTGGTCTACACCTTCCATTGCATACATACCATATCATATTGGTATCATATCATCCCTTGTGTCACAAGATTGTTCCCGCATATACACAATTGCTATCTTGGTTTGTGCATTTTGCAAAGTGGCCATACATACAAAAAAAAGAGAATAAGCTTTTAAGCAAAAGAGAAGAGCAAAGAAGCTTGTAAGCAAGTGCCATAGCATCATACCACATTGCATATAAGATTGTCATATCCGATCATCTTGGATCATCTTGAGATAAACATCGGGAACCATACATACATAGCATACTTGGGATAGAAAGTTTATCCATTTTGCATATCATAGGTTGTGCACAAGTGTCGTATCCGCCTATAGAGCAATCGTGCTAGCGTCTCTCTTGAGTTGTGCAACACGAGCGTTTTTCGTGGACTCCATATTTTGTGCTCATTCCTTGGTTGCACGACCCCATTTATCTATCCGTGTGTGTGTTTCCGTGTGCCATTCATTGCTATTGGTCTACTTGTTTCACTTGCGAATTTGTGAATCTCTTTCAACATTATTGACTCTTGCTAACATTTTGCATTAAATTTTTGTGCCACTATCCTCACCGAGCTCCACCATAAGCCTTATTTGTGTAGGTGTGAGAAACCGACAAGAATTGATACCAATTGTGCTATTTCCTTGTTACACATTGAGTGATCATTGATCCATCTTCAACATCGGTCAAGGTACATTTGGTATAAGTTCTTCTCTTTCTCCCACTCATATTTTCTCGAGTCTTGTGATGGATAGGCAAGGCATTTCACCTTCGGTCTACAACAACAACAACAACGAGTTCGATGCCACGAACAACTCCAACGACGCCAAGATGAACGCTCAAATGGAGGAGATCAAAGACCTCATCAAGTCCTACAAGTGATCTTCCTCATCTTCGAGAAGACGCTCAAGAGCACATTCTTCCGAGCTAGCATCTCCGGCAAGGTCACATCGGCATCGACACCATCACCACCGACAAGAACGTGAAGGTCAAGAGCTCTACACCGACAACCGCTCAACGACTTCACCTTCTACCTTGGCATCTCTGCCAAGCGACTTCAAGGCATCTTTGCCTTCGGATGTACGGCATCTTCGCCAACACGCACCTCAAGACTACGCTCAAGAGAAGCTCCCCAAGCTCAAGTCCGCGACCTCCACGAGCTACTACGACCTTGACACCGACCACCAGATTCCTTTCTATGGGACTCTAGAACCCGAGGAGTATATCGAGTGGGAGCATTTGATGGACGACTACCTCAAGCTACATCAAGTTCCTCCCGAAGATCAAGTGAAGTGCGCCATAAGAAACTTCCACGACTACGCCTCGACATGGTGGATTCACACACCTTCGGAGACCTACGACATGAGTTGGCCCAAGACGAAGAGAGCTTTGCGGCGAGAGTTTGTGCCTCCAACCTACACGGAACAACTTCTGCGCCAATTGGAGAACACCATCCAAGGATCCAAGTCCATCGACGAGTACTTCAAGGAGATGAAGATTGCCTTGCGACGAGCCGGCATGGACGACCCCATGTCAATGAAGTTCCACTTCATAATGGGATTGAACAACGACATCTCCAAGACTATCTTCCTCGAGAACTACAAGTCCCTCGACGACAACTACCTTGGTGCTCTCAAGGCGGAACAAGAACTCATGAAGGCCAAGGCTTCTCCACCCCAAGCACACTTCTCAAAGACCAAACTCAAAGACGACGAGCATGAGGCTAGTACCACCAAGATGTCCAAGCCCGATGAGCTACAAGACGATGCTCCCAAGTTTGACTTCACCGCCATCCCTCTTTGTGGCATTGAAGATGACGAGTCCTCCACGACTCTTTTTCAAGATGGTGCGGCGACGAGTACGACTACGAAGACCTTCAAGGACCACGCTTTGGAGGCGAGTGACTTGGTGACGAGCAAGGATGATGCTTCCATCTTAGGAGGTGAGAGCGATGATGTGCCATCTTCGGCCTTCATCCACGGTGACGGCGATGAGATGGTTGAGTATTTCACTTCGACCACGGCGACGTATGATGACTTGAGTGACTTGTGCTACCATATTGAGAGTGAGAGTGTCTTCACCACTAGCCCCATATACGATGTGTTGCCCCAATTCCCATGTGAGGAGAGCCACAACCCCCACCACTTGAGTGAGATGAGTGACTCCACCATATGTGACTTTGAGTGCACTTACCTTGAGGGAGTGAGTGAACCACCACATAGAGAGAGTGAGGCCGCTTCGGTTTCTAACGACTTAACCTCTACCTCTATTGTGTCTTCTCATTTGGTGCATGGTCCCATATATGATGATGCGCCGATTCGTGACGACTACATCCTTCCTTTGGACAAAACGATGGCCATGGTGGAATATGATGCACCCCCACATGGTTCCATCAAGATGAAGATGACCACCATTTGGTCTTTCCCACCTCACCTACACCACTCGAGTGGAATGAACAAGGTAACATAGGTGAAGGTGATGCTCTAGCCCCACTAGTGGACATTGTTGACATTGATTGCTTGCATGATGTTAATCCCCCTATTGACATGCTTCATGCTAGTATGCTTTCCCCATGCGATGATTTACCCATTTATGATGAGTATGATGATTGCCATGTGGAGTCTATTAGTTGTGATGCCATGTTACATAGGATTTCTTATGACAATTCTTTAGGTCACATCATGTTTGACAACCCGCTTGACGTGTCATATGCCATGCATGAGATCAATCATATGTCATATTTGCAATCTCTTCATAGTGACTATGCATATGCCATTAAAATTAACCCAATTTGCACATATGGCATAGATGACAAGCCCATGGTTATTGGCATTTGTTTTTCTTGTGATGATATTGATATGCTCCCTTTGCATCATTTATCTCATATGCCATGCCATGACTACCTAGCTTCGGATATGCATTGTTTTGGATGTTGTCCATTTTCTCCATATGATGTTTCCAATATTGCTCATGAGGAGACCCCCATAGTTTCCTCATACATTTTAGGAGATTTTGATTCATCCTATCCATTGCATGATCCCAATACTTGTGTGCACAATATGCTTCCCATGCATAAACATGCTATTGATGTGCCATATACTTCTATGATAAATTTGCATCCCCATCGTGTCATACACAATAACTATTCTTTCATGATGGATGACATGTTCTTGTACCATGCATAAAATTTCTTTGAGCGATGCTTATCTTGTGCTAACACTCACTTGCACATGCACATCATGATGGATGATGTGTACATTTACCACACGCACAATTTCTTTGGTTTGTGTCTTTATTGCATAGGTACCCATGAATACTTGTCAACCTCACAATCCCATGAGTTGACAAAACGAGCTCTAGAGAGCAATGATGACTTGGGATCCCATGGATTGCCTTTCCCACCGCTCACTTCGCGCAAACACTTCGCGCATTTCTTTTACATGGCCCTCACATGGTTATGGGTTGTTATCCTGTAACGCCCCGGACACACCCGCCGGTGGTCGTTACTCCTGGCGGGATCTAGACTGGCCCCACAGATCAATACTAGTCTTTTCTGCGCACTTTGTCCTCACTCATGCGCACCCGGGAGCAACTTCCCGGTCGGTCACCCATCCTGACACTACTCCAGGCTGAGCACGCTTAACTTTGGAGTTCTGTCCGAATGGGCTCCCGGAAAAGAAGGAATTCCTTATTGATATGAGTAGTCTATCATCCCTAATAAACCAGGCTATCACATACACCCCCACTCAGAGGAACCGACGTCCTCGTCGGGCCACAGGAACGTTCCCTCTTGGCACAAACGTCTGTGCTTCCAGTCCGGTACATGTGCCATGCCGGGTGCCACGACGGGTCACAAACGTCATGAACAACATGACCACGCACCTGTCCGCAACCATCCGTGTAACCGCGAGGGTCGGCTCTGATACCAACTTGTAACGCCCCGGACACACCCGCCGGTGGTCGTTACTCCTGGCGGGATCTAGACTGGCCCCACAGATCAATACTAGTCTTTTCTGCGCACTTTGTCCTCACTCATGCGCACCCGGGAGCAACTTCCCGGTCGGTCACCCATCCTGACACTACTCCAGGCTGAGCACGCTTAACTTTGGAGTTCTGTCCGAATGGGCTCCCGGAAAAGAAGGAATTCCTTATTGATATGAGTAGTCTATCATCCCTAATAAACCAGGCTATCACATGTCCATTATATATCCTTTGCCCATCTTGCCATGTTCACTTTGCATGATATGCCCATTCCTATGCCTTTTCCATGCATTTGTGACCCATGCTTTGCATTACACATGACGATTGATTCTAGTACTTGTATGTGTATTTGCAAGCGTGGTGGAGATATTGTTTGTTATTGCCATGATTGCTTTGTGCCCCATGCCTATGATGATACTATGATCTTGATTTTTGTTCGTGCTTGTGATATGTCATGTACATTGCCTATGCCTATTCTTTACTCACATGACATGATTGCCATGATTTCCTCTAGTGTGTTGCATCTTCGCTCCACTAGCTTGCACGACTTGATTACTATGATTGCTTGCCTTGTTGCATCACCAATGATTCATACTTGCTCATTTCATGCGGTTGATGACAACTATCTACATGCTTTGCACATGATTGTGATTGCTTCTTGTCATTTATCTCCATATGTTGCCTCTCTCATGCTAGATGATTTGCCATGTATTGAGTGCAACAATGCCCTTAGTCTTGATAATTAGTTTTCCCCCATAGCATTCTCACATATAATTGGAGATTTTGACATATTCCTTGTGAAGCATGCTTGTCTTACCTCTTTGCACCATACACCTCGTGCCATGAATATAGCCATTGTTGCATCATATTATTCATGCACTTGTGCTTCTAATGGTTATGTGCAAAAGAAGAGAACCATCATGATGGATGATGTGTTTATCTACCATGCGCATACGTTCTTTGTTTTGTGTGCATGTGTAGGATACTTGGACTTTGTGTCGAGCTCCACTTCACGTGAGTTGACCATTCGAGCTCTTGAGAGCGAACCACCTTCTACCACGACGATTCTACATCGCACTTGCTTGTGCTTCGGCATTGTGAAGGACGCACAAGGACACGCTTTCACGGTGATATCCTTCTCTTTTGAGAACCCCCAAACCATGATCATGGATATTATGGATCATACTACTTGTGTTGCTTTCCCCATGAGACTTATTGTTCATCTTGGATCACTTGATTGCACACTTGTTAGAGATCTTGCTTCGACTTGTCATTTTAACCATTCCATGCATCATGATATATATGCCTTGTGTGTTGCATCCAATTCTTGGATTATTTGCTCCTCTCATATGTTTGGTTGCAACAATGTCATCACTTCACATATACCATGTCCCTTTGCTTGTCACATGATTGACTTGATTGTCTCACACATGATGAACAACTGCTCTTTCTATTGTGTTGAGTGCCACACTATGTTCACTACACCCTATGCACATTATGCTTGGATTGTCTTGCACTTGACACATGTGTTTAGACACTTCATTTTATTTGGTGTTGTGAATGATTCATATGCCTACCATAGACCTTTCATTGAGCAATTTGTGAATGCTTGCTATGAACTTGAGGTCGATGCTTATTCTCTTGACACACATATTTGCATCTCTACCTCTCATTTACATGCTTGTCCCCATGATATCCTTGCTTGTGCTCGATTGATATACTTACATGCCATGTCTCAACCCTTTGTCACACCATATGCTTTGCATGATGACGACACTTGTTTGGTGAATCACCTCTTGAATGCTTGGTTTTGCACTAACGCTAACCACATTTGTTTTTCCAAGTGTTTGTTGTTTTTGCTCCTTTTGAAGGAATCACTACACGGTGTGACATTGGGGAGTGCACATTTCGAACTTCAAGATGACAAGTACTTGGTGAACGTCCACTTCTACACGACGAAGCCATCTTTCCCATGGTGATTTGGTTTTCGATCCGAGGTCGGATCTTTCCCAAGGGAGGGGAGATGACGCGGAGCATCCTATGGACATCACCATGTGTGACGTCCTGATAATCAAGGTACAGTAAACCTCTGCTAAATATGCCACGTCACTTCGCTTACCGTCGCTAATCTCGTGTTAGTTCGAAACCAATTCAAATTCAAATTCAAAATTAGGCAAACGCCAATTTTTTTTCAAACATTAAAGTAAAATGTTCGAAGTGTGAAAATTAATGCCTAGATATTTATGGTGAAGGAACCACATTTTTACAGGATGTCTAAATAATTTAAAATGAATTAAAAAAATAGAGAAAATAAAGAAAAGGGAAAAGAATAAAAATAGAAACAAAACTACAAAAAAAAGATAAACAACCCCCTTCCCCCACTGGACTAGGCGGCCCAGCTCACCAGGCCAGCCCACCTGGCCCAACCGGCCAACCGCATCTCCCCATAACCCCCTGGAGCCCGAAACCCTAGCACGTAATCCCCACTCCTCCCCAATCGCTCGTCTCCCCACCCCACCCACTGGTGGATCTGAATCGGGGGCTACCAACACCACTGACCCCCCTGCCGCTGCCGTTGCATGCCATTGCCCCATCGCCCTCGTCTCCGGTGGCCCGAACGCCGCCCCAATCCCGTCGCCCGACCCCGAGCCACCTCCGACACCGCTGGACCTCGGCGTCGCCTGGAGGAACATCTCGTCGGAGCCCCGAGCCGCCTCAACTCCGTCGCCGCACGTCGTCCACGTCTCCCCCTCGACGGCTCCACCGAGCCACGCCGACCCCCCTGCCCGCCAACGCCGGTGAGGGCCTCGCCCTCCCCTCTCCCTTCTCTCTGCTCCCGTCCACGCCCGAGGCACGCGCCCACGCAACGCGTCCCGCTAGCCCGCGCTCAGGCCGCCCCGTGCCCGTGCACCCACCCTGGCCTCACTTCGTCCCGCAGCCCGCCTCGCGACCCCGCCGGCCGTGCCCACTGTCCCGCGCGGCTCGCCGGTGCTCTCTGGTACGGCTGCCGCTATCGCAGCAGCAGCGCTCCGCTCGCGCCCGCCTTTGCCCCGTCGCGCCGCGGCGCCCGAACGCATCGCCCTGCTCAGCCTGCTGTCGGCTGGCCCCGCAGCGCGCGCTTCTCCCCCTGCTTCCCCGTGCCCTGTTCTGGCCATCGCCCTATGCCGGCGCTGTCGTGCCGCGGCCGCCCGCCGTTCGCCTCGCTCGAGCCAGCGCCCGGGTTCGCCCCTGTCGGGCGCCCACGTGCCCGTTACCGGTAGCACCTGCACCCGTTTGGCCTATGGGCCTATGGCAAACGGGGCCCAACCCCTAAAACGTTTAAAAAAAGGGAATAAAAAAAGAATTAAAAACTAAATAAATAAAATAAATAATAATTAAAATGTAATTATTTAATTGATTAATTAAGTTAATTAATTCTGATTAGATTAACCTAATCACTAGTTAACCTAATTAGAACCTTGATTAGCCTGAAAAGTCAATGACATACGGACCCCACACGCCAGCTTGACCCAGTCAACACCTCTGTTGACTGATGACGTCATACTGATGCAGTAATGCCATTTTCGAATTTAATTAATAATAATAATTTAGAAAATGTTTTAAAAACTTTAAAAATCAATATAAAATAAACCGTAGCTCGGATGGAAAAACTTTGTACATGAAAGTTGCTCAGAACGACGAGACAAACCCGGATACGCAGCCTGTTCGTCTGCCACACACCCGTAACATATCAAACTCGCAACTTTCCCCCTCCGGCTCCTTTGCCCGAAAACACGAAACACCGGGGATACTTTCCCGGATGTTCACCCCTTCACCGGTATCACCTATCCCTGCGTTAGATCACCTCTAGCACCGCGTTTGTCATGTTATGCTTTGATTGCTCTGTTATTTACTGTGTTCCCCCTCCGTTACTTTTTCTGGTAGACCCCGAGACCGCTGCCGGTACCCCTGTGATCGACTACGGTGTAGACGACCCTTCCTTCTTGCCAGAGCAACCAGGCAAGCCCCCCTTTGATTACCAGATATCGCCTATTCTTCTCTATACTGCTTGCATTAGAGTAGTGTAGCATGTTACTGCTTTCAGTTAATCCTTTACTGCTGCATAGCCTGTCCTTGCTACTACTGTTGTTACCTTTACCTGCTATCCTACTGCTTAGTATAGGATGCTAGTGTTCCATCAGTGGCCCTACACTCTTGTCCGTCTGCCTTGCTATACTACTGGGCCGTGATCACTTCGGGAGGTGATCACGGGCATATACTATATACTTTACACTGTTACATTACCTGTGATACTGTTCGGAGATGGGGGCTGAAGGGGCAGGTGGTTCCACCCAGGTAGTGGTGGGCCTGGGTTCCCGACGGCCCCCGATTGTTACTTTGTGGTGGAGCAACATGACAGGTTGAGACCAACTAGAAGAGAGGTGGCCTGGCCCTGGTCGGCGTTCGCGGATACTTAACACGCTTAACGAGATGTGGGTATTTGATCTGAGTCTGGCCATTTGGTCTATACGCACTAACCGACTTCGCGGGAACAGTTATGGGCACTCGACGTCGTGGTATCAGCCGAAGCCTTCGTGACGTCAGCGACTGAGTGGCGCGCGCCGGATTGGACTGGAACGCCACTAGGCTAGGTCTGCTTCCGGCCGCGTACGCTATGTGCAGGTGTGCTAAGAGCGATGGGCCCAGACCCCTGTGCGCTTAGGTTTAGACTGGCGTGCTGACCTCTCTATTGTGCCTAGGTGGGGCTGCAACATGTTGATCTTCCGCTGCCGGGCATGACCCCGAAAAGTGTGTCCGGCCAAATGGGATCAAGCGTGTTGGGTTACGTGGTGCACCCCTACAGGGAAGTTTATCTATTCGAATAGCCATGTCCCTCGGTAAAAGGACGACCCAGAGTTGTACCTTGACCTTATGACAACTAGAACCGGATACTTAATAAAACACACCCTTCCAAGTGCTAGATACAACCCGGTGATCGCTCTCTAACAGGGCATCGAGGAGGGGATCGCCGGGTAGGATTATGCTATGTGAGGCTACTTGGAGGACTTCAGTCTACTCTCTTCTATATGCTGCAAGACGGAGGCTGCCAGAAGCGTAGTCTTCGACAGGATTAGCTATCCCCCTCTTATTCTGGCATTCTGTAGTTCAGTCCAGTGATATGGCCCTTTACACATATATCCATGCATATGTAGTGTAGCTCCTTGCTTGCGAGTACTTTGGATGAGTACTCACGGTTGCCTTGTTCCCCCTTTTTCCCATTTCTCTACCCGATTGCTGCGACCAGACGATGGAGCCCAGGATCCAGACGCCACCTTCGACGACGACTCCTACTACTCTGGAGGTGCCTACTACTACGTGCAGCTCGCTGACGACGACCAGGAGTAGTTTAGGAGGTTCCCAGGCAGGAGGCCTGCGCCTCTTTCGATCTGTATCCCAGTTTGTGCTAGCCATCTTATGGCAACTTGTTTAACTTATGTCTGTACTCAGATATTGTTGCTTCCGCTGACTCATCTATGATCGAGCACTTGTATTTGAGCCCTCGAGGCCCCTGGCTTGTATTATGATGCTTGTATGACTTATTTATGTTTTAGAGTTGTGTTGTGATATCTTCCCGTGAGTCCCTGATCTTGATCGTACCCATTTGCGTGCATGATTAGTGTACGATTGAATCGGGGGCGTCACAAGTTGGTATCAGAGCCGACTGCCTGTAGGAATCCCCCTTCCACACTCCTTGGCCGAAGTCGAGTCTAGACATTTCAAAACTTTTACTAACATGGCTGTGTGTCTTACGGGCACACATCGCCATTGGGTGGTAGTAGGATCTTTTATTCCTCGACCTATACTCTGGGACTTTGATCTCTCTTCTGTTCGGGTTAAATGATTTGGCTAAAATCTAACTCTAGGTTCTCGTTACCACTTCCTGCCGGAGAGCCCTTTCATTACGGATGATCGATTGCTTCAACAGAAGATTCTGACAATACTCTCTGATATTCTCTCGAGACCTTGTGCCTGTTGCTTTTGCAATTCCCTACCACCGAAATATCCCTATGGATAAATACTTACACCTGTCGTTCTTACTTTTATTCCCAGTCGATCTTGTTATTACAAGGTACTCCGAGAATCCATTGAGCTTACTACCTTATTGTTCTTTGTCACCTGAATACCCCTACGGATAATTCTCGCACTTATCGAGTATTCGCTCATTCCCCGTTGTTCATGTGTTTCGCCAAAGACTTCAAAATATCATTCGATCTTCCGAAAATCCCGAGCAGCCTATTGCTCTTGAAATTCTTGTTTGCTTGCATTATGGTTAATTCCATAAGTTTCGTAATCTTATTGGCCTCCCTTGTCTTTATCATTTTAAGTCCATTGATTCAACATGAGTGTGAATGCACGCAATCATCAGTTGATCCTTTTAAATTATCTTTCCGTCTTAGACTTTAAACATGAGCTGGTTCTCAACCAATCCAATTGCCGTCGATTGTGCCCCTATGTCTAATGAACTTATCCATCCTTGATCAGAGCGTCTGCTTCTGATCCTTCGCTTTGTAAATCATAATTCCTTTGCAATTGAGCTCTAAGTTACTCAGTTGTTTCTATAATCCAAGGTCTTTGCATTGATTCTTCCTCTGGTTGTGTGCCGATACTCACATCAGATCCTTTATGGACCACCAGAACCTTGTTGGATTTTATCCGACAACGTCCTTCATATTTAATCACTTTGGAAGTTCTTTCCCTGATACATAAAGCCTTTGGTAAATCCTATTCCTTGATTTGGCCAACCATGCTCTGCTTTTGAGCTTGTGATATTTACTATTGAAGCTTGTGGTATATGTTTCCACGGTGCCCCGATGGGTTGAACCTATGCCTTCCATAATATGTGTGAACTCGAAAGTTTTCATGAGTCATACTCTTCTGGTATTTTGCCAGATAAAATTTCAACACTGCAACTTCATCAAACACGAGAAGTGAATGAAAGGTTATGCATTGAAGAAGTGGGAGTCGACCTTGAACTTTGCGTTCATGCCCATGAACACGATGCATGTCTTATCATGGAAGCTTCTCGCAAAATAGTTACCCCCTTGTTATAAGTGCTTGTATCTGTGGTTTGATCATTTACAAATGTGGTTCTGACCATATTGTTCCCCTTCGATCCAATTTCTCAGACAAATTAAAAGCACTTGTCTTCTGCAGAGCAATACCCAGTCAAACCTCTACTTTGATCTGTCATCGAGTATTACCCCCTGGTATCTCGACATTATCACAGAACTGCATAACCTCTTATGAGTTCTTCATCAAGTACTACATCCTCACTGATTCCAATTTTTCACGGGCTTCGAGTTTTTAAACACTCAAAGACATCGATAACTGAACCGAGTCTGCACTACGGTTCAACAACTCTTACTAATATTCTTTACTTACGAGTTTTTACCCGATCATGTCATTCCTAGCCTGATCGGTTATATCATTATTGTACTAAATCTTAACTGTGCTACCTGGTCCTTCTTCCCGGTACACAATTTTTTACGCTGAGCTAAGCTTACGTTGATTTCCTTGTCTTATCATTCCACCTCGGACAACAAGTTTGGTTTCGAGTTTGTGTCGTATCCATGGTTCCAATAACCTCTTGCTTCATCATTCCTTTGACTTGATGTCATCCCTGATCGTTTACATCTTTAGGTAATCTCTCGACAAATGTGTCGTGATCATTATCAACATTCTGAGCTCTTCCAGAATATCAATCAAATTCATGATGAGAATTACCATCCTTGCGCCTCGATGATTTGTGTTGTCATCGACTACTTCCTTGCCTTCTTTCCAACACAAACTTGTTCGTGTTGTGGTTGTACCTTGAGTTCCTGGCAATCCAACTTGTCTTATGTCCTACCTTGAAGTAATACCATCTTATATATCAAGAATGTTGTGAGAATTTCACCACCTCTTAAGAATTCTTGGTATGGTGATACTTCTCACCATCACCATTCTTTCTTGGGTCCTCATGTTGATTCCAACCGGAGTACCATCAAGTGAGCGGTGCTGTTTGGATTCTGCCCTTCTAGCAACCCTGTTGCTTTGTAGTTAATGGTTGGTCGTTCATTCTTAGACTATTGATTATTGAATCACCATTCTGACGTTGGTCGTGCAACCCAGCCCATATTCGGGTGCACCTTTCAACCAATGTTTAAATTGTGTATGTTTTCCTTGAGCATACATCATTATACCATTTGATCTGACAAATGTTATTTCCTTGTTCACATAATTGTGGAAATCCATCTTTTTGGGAAATCTCGATGAGTTGTCGTTGAGCATCAGCCACCTCCTCATCCTCTCCTTAGTTTAATGATGAACTCTTGTTTCGGAACTCACTCCCATAGTTCATTTCCCGAGAATCTTACCATGTCATCTCGTCAATTTGTGTTGCACCTTTTCTTCTCACGCATCCGAGATATCTTGACACCAATCGGATCTGAACCTTGGACAGATATGTTGGTTGGAACATATTTCCAAGAGTTATAACATTGGTCCTTATATGACTCGGTAAGGTGATGTTATGCCTAGCGCACCTGACCGGAGGACCTATTATTATAAGTTTCCTTTTTAGCAAGGTTATCCATTATTCCTTGAGGAAATTGTAAGACTTATTCTATAAGTTGTTCCTGATGGATCCTTTTTGTTTCCAAAGTCTGATCTTCACCTGTAGACAATGTCAATGCTATCTCTAAGCATGTCTGTGGTACTTTGATTTTCAACAAGAACATTTGAAGCCCAATGCTAAATGTTTCTTGCTCAATTATCCAAACATCGTTGCATAGTTAATGTCATGAAATTTTGCTCCCCTTACCTAAAGGGTTTTTCTCCTTTCTATCCTGTCATGGATATCAAGTTTTGCTTGTCCTTGGGAAGGATATGCCCCTGAAATGTGTTTTCCTTTTCGTTGATCTGTTTAATCTGATGATCACATTTTCCTTTCCATTGTTTTGCTTAACATTTCTTGTGATCTATATGATCTAAGCAGTAATATTCTTCTGCTTATGCAAACACCTCGTTAAACCACCCTATCAGTAAGACCATGTTTCTACTGTTGATGACTTTCCGGTAACCGCCGATGGACGAGAACTTTGCCTATTGGCCCGCCTCGTTCAACGAGCAGGAAAATGGTTCTCTTCGTCCCTCGCCCTTGGTACCGATGTTGTTGCTGACATAACTGACAGGCTATCCTCTGACATGTCTTGCTTACATGATCGTGCGAGACATTACCGCCCTTTCTACTTTTAACCCACATGGTGGGCCCTTCCACAGGATCGAAACTTGACTCTCATGTACCCCCTGTTTCCAAAGTTATTCCTCACGCGCGACTTTGTATGTAATTCACGAGCCACCTTTCGAGAGATCACCAATTCTGGTATGGGACACAATACTTATTCCCGTTGCATTGAACCCCTTTCACACTCTATTTCAGGCAATGAACGATTGCCTATCCACTCGAAACTTCATATTGCACCGTCTTACTTGCTCTCGATGTTTTCTTAAGTTTCAATTCGAGAGTTACTTTCCGCCACCTTCCCTGATGTTATCGACCAGATAGTCAACCTGCAGAGATCTGTTCTTCTAGAATACCCCCCTTATTCTGTCGTAAGTACGATGGAGATCCTGAAGGAAGGATGTCGGCTTCATCATGATGACTGAAGCACATGAATGAACCTCTTCGAGAAGAACAACCGAGACCAAGAAGAGTCGTTAGAATTTCATAACCTATTCTTCCCCCTACTCCCCTCTTAAATCTCGGGACGAGATTTCTTGTAGTGGAGGAGAATTGTGACGTCCGGATAATCAAGCTACAGTAAACCTCTGCTAAATATGCCACGTCACTTCGATTACTGTCGCTCATCTCGTGTTAGTTCGAAACCAATTCAAATTCAATATCTAAATCAGGCAAACGTTAATTGTTTTTTCAAACATTAAAGTAAAATGTTCGGAGTGTGACAATTAATGCCTAGATATTTATGGTGAAGGAACCACATTTTTACAGGATGTCTAAATAATTTAAAATGAATTAAAAAAATAGAGAAAATAAAGAAAAGGGAAAAGAATAAAAATAGAAACAAAACTACAAAAAAAGTTAAAAAACCCCCTCCCCCCACTGGACCAGGCGGCCCAGCTCACCAGGCCAGCCCACCAGGCCCAACCGGCCAACCGCATCTCCCCATAACCCCCTGGACCCCGAAACCCTAGCACGTAACCCCCACTCCTCCCCAATCGCTCGTCTCCCCACCCCACCCACTGGTGGATCTGAATCAGGGGAAACCAACACCCCCGACCCCCCTGCCGCTGCCGTTGCATGCCATCGCCCCGTCGCCCTCGTCCCCGGTGGCCCGAACGCCGCCCCGATCCCGTCGCCCGACCCCGAGCCACCTCCGACGCCGCTGGACCTCGCCGTCGCCTGGAGGAACATCTCGTCGGAGCCCCGAGCCGCCTCGACTCTGTCGCCGCACGTCGTCCACGTCTCCCCCTCGACGGCTCCACCGAGCCACGCCGACCCCCTGCCCACCAACGCTGGTGAGGGCCTCGCCCTCCCCTCTTCCTTCTCTCTACTCCCTCCACGCCCGAGGCGCGCGCCCACGCAACGCGTCCCGCTAGCACGCGCTCAGGCCGCCCCGTGCCCGCGCACCCACCCTGGCCTCACTTCGTCCCGCAGCCCGCCTCGCGACCCCGCCAGCCGTGCCCACTGTCCCGCGCGGCTCGCCGCTGCTCTTTGGCACGGCTGCCGCTGCCGCCGCAGCAGCGCTCCGCTCGCGCCCGCCTTTGCCCTGTAGCGCCGCGACGCCCGAACGCATCGCCCTGCTCAGCCTGCTGTCGGCTGGCCCCGCAGCGCGCGCTTCTCCCCCCTGCTTTCCCGCGCCCTGTTCTGCCCATCGCCCTATGCCGGCGCTGTCGTGCCACGGCCGCCCGCCGTTTGCCTCGCTTGAGCCAGCGCCCGGGTTCGCCCCTGCCGGGCGCCCACGTGCCCGTTACCGGTAGCACCCGCACCCGTTTGGCCTATGGGCCTATGGCAAACTGGGCCCAGCCCCTAAAACGTTTTAAAAAAGGGAATAAAAAAAGAATTAAAAACTAAATAAATAAAATATATAATAATTAAAATGTAATTAATTAATTGATTAATTAACTTAATTAATTGTGATTAGATTAACCTAATCACTAGTTAACCTAATTAGAGCCTTGATTAGCCTGAAAAGTCAATGACATACGGACCCCACACGCCAGCTTGACCCAGTCAACACCTCTGTTGACTGGTGACGTCATGCTGATGCAGTAATGCCATTTTTGAATTTAATTAATAATAATAATTTAGAAAATGTTTTAAAAACTTTAAAAATCAATATAAAATAAACCGTAGCTCGGATGGAAAAACTTTGTACATGAAAGTTGCTCAGAACGACGAGACGAACCCGGATACGCAGCCCGTTCGTCTGCCACACACCCGTAACATATAAAACTCGCAACTTTCCCCCTCCGGCTCCTCTGCCCGAAAACACGAAACACCGGGGATACTTTCCCGGATGTTTCCCCCCTTCACCGGTATCACCTATCCCTGTGTTAGATCACCTCTAGCACCGCGTTTGTCATGTTATTATTTGATTGCTCTGTTATTTATTGTGTTCCCCCTCCGTTACTTTTTCCGGTAGACCCCGAGACCGCTGCCGGTACCCCTGTGATCGACTACGGTGTAGACGACCCTTCCTTCTTGCCAGAGCAACCAGGCAAGCCCCCCTTTGATCACCAGATATCGCCTATTCTTCTCTATACTGCTTGCATTAGAGTAGTGTAGCATGCTACTGCTTTCAGTTAATCCTTTACTGCTGCATAGCCTGTCCTTGCTACTACTGTTGTTACCTTTACCTGCTATCCTACTGCTTAGTATAGGATGCTAGTGTTCCATCAGTGGCCCTACACTCTTGTCCGTCTGCCTTGCTATACTACTGGGCCGTGATCACTTCGGGAGGTGATCACGGGCATATACTATATACTTTACACTGTTACATTACCTGTGATACTGTTCGGAGATGGGGGCTGAAGGGGCAGGTGGTTCCACCTAGGTAGTGGTGGGCCTGGGTTTCCGACGGCCCCCGACTGTTACTTTATGGCGGAGCGACAGGGCAGGTTGAGACCAACTAGGAGAGAGGTGGCCTGGCCCTGGTCGGCGTTCGCGGATACTTAACACGCTTAACGAGATCTGGGTATTTGATCTGAGTCTGGCCATTTGGTCTATACGCACTAACCAACTACGCGGGAACAGTTATGGGCACTCGACGTCGTGGTATCAGCCGAAGCCTTCATGACATCAGCGACTGAGTGGCGCGCGCCGGATTGGACTGGAACGCCACTAGGCTAGGTCTGCTTCCGGCCGCGTACGCAACGTGCAGGTGTGCTAAGGGCGATGGGCCCAGACCCCTGTGCTCTTAGGTTTAGACCGGCGTGCTGACCTCTCTGTTGTGCCTAGGTGGGGCTGCGACGTGTTGATCTTCCGCGGCCTGGCATGACCCCGAAAAGTGTGTCCGACCAAATGGGATCAAGCGTGTTGGGTTATGTGGTGCACCCCTGCAGGGAAGTTTATCTATTCGAATAGCCGTGTCCCTCGGTAAAAGGACGACCCGGAGTTGTACCTTGACCTTATGACAACTAGAACCGGATACTTAATAAAACACACCCTTCCAAGTGCCAGATACAACCCGGTGATCGCTCTCTAACAGGGCATCGAGGAGGGGATCGCCGGGTAGGATTATGCTATGTGATGCTACTTGGAGGACTTCAGTCTACTCTCTTCTATATGCTGCAAGACGGAGGCTGCCAGAAGTGTAGTCTTTGACAGGATTAGCTATCCCCCTCTTATTCTGGCATTCTGCAGTTTAGTCCACTGATATGGCCCTTTACACATATATCCATGCATATGTAGTGTAGCTCCTTGCTTGCGAGTACTTTGGATGAGTACTCACGGTTGCCTTGTTCCCCCCCTTTTCCCATTTCTCTACCCGATTGCTGCGACCAAACGATGGAGCCCAGGATCCAGACGCCACCTTTTACGACGACTCCTACTACTCTGGAGGTGCCTACTACTACGTGCAGCCCACTGACGACGACCAGGAGTAGTTTAGGAGGATCCCAGGCAGGAGGCATGCGCCTCTTTCGATCTGTATCCCAGTTTGTGCTAGCCATCTTATGGCAACTTGTTTAACTTATGTCTGTACTCAGATATTGTTGCTTCCGCTGACTCGTCTATGATCGAGCACTTGTATTCGAGCCCTCGAGGCCCCTGGCTTGTATTATGATGCTTGTATGACTTATTTATGTTTTAGAGTTGTGTTGTGATATCTTCCCGTGAGTCCCTAATCTTGATCGTACCCATTTGCGTGCATGATTAGTGTATGATTGAATCGGGGGCGTCACACCATGTCAAGAGTCCGTTCGGCGAGTGACACATGCGACATCTACTTCACATACACAAAGGTGAATCATCTCCTTTACACGTGCTCACTTGACCTCTTCGAGGATGGTATACTACTTGACACTCCACTCGTGTGCATGCATAGGTATTGTCGGAACACTACAGACGACGAGGAGGAGTGCAGGCGCCAAGGAACAACTACACCATCCGCTAGGGAAGCATGGAAGATAAGGAGGAAGAAGACCCAGGACGAGCGGTACTACCGCCCACACCAAGCGGTACTACCGCTAGAGGCCCCCGAGCGGCACTACCGCCGAACTTCCGCTCTACTGCTGCTCAACCCGACAAACTCGTCTGCTCGAGCGACCCGGGTCCGGTACTACCACCCGGTCCAAGCGGCACTACCACTTGCAAGCGGTACTACCGCCCTCCCAAGCGGTACTACCGCTCTGCCTGTGCACAGCTGCGGGCCTTTGGCCTTGTATCCCCCCTCTCACTTACCCCTTCGTGGCTTAGACTATAAATAGACCACCTCCCCCTCCTTTCTAGGGTTAGCAAAGTGATAGCTCATTTGATAGAGAGCTTTGCTCCTTGTACCACTCTACTCTTGAGAGAGAGAGAGAGAGAGACTACTACTCCTTATGGAGGCCAAGACCTCCATCTAGGAGAAGATCCTGCGGGATATATCATCAAGACCCCCTCTTGGGTGGCCCCCCTCAAGACCTCCTCATGGAGAAGAACCGGTTACCGTTTGTATCGTCCGTTGTTGACTTTGGATCTTGTATCTTACCTTTGTGTTCATCGATCTAGCGCATGTGTGATCTATTCTTGTTGGTTGAGTGATTTCTCCCGTGTTTCCCTCGTGTTTTCCCCTCGTGTTCATCGCGTTCTTCGGAGGGATCCGCTCCTTTCGTGAAAGATCGGCCATCTAGGGTTCCACCCTACATCAGAGGAGCTTGCCTTCATGACTGGCATCAGCATCCTCCACCTCCTCATCTGACACTAGAGGGTCGACAAAGCTCGATAACTTCAGAGCAACCGTAAGCCGGTCGAATCCACTTGTTTTAGAGCCTTGACCGAAAAATCTATCTCATTGTCATTACGTCCTAGCGACATCCCAAGTCTAGTAATATTTGAAGATACTTTGGAATTATCAAAAGACATAAAAGATTTACGAGAGGGGGTACCTTCAAAGTCGAGGTTACGTGCAGCAGTCCTACGCATGGCCTTCACCATAGTGTCCTCGTCTGTGGCTGCTGATCCGCCAGCCCCTACCTGATGACGCTCGCTGTGCCTCAGCGGTGAAGGAGTGACATCGGTCTCGGAGCCCATCACCTCGGCTCCGCAAGGCGTGGTGGGCTGCTGCAGTGATGAAGAAGATAGAGGAGGCTGCTCCTCAGCCTCCTCAATCCCGGGAGCTGGCACCCCTCCCGGTGATCGAGGAGTTGAAGATAACGCGTGAAGCACCGCCATGGCAGACTCCTGGCTAGCTCGCATGGATGGGGAGAATATCACACCACCACATCGAGTCAGAGAACCAGGAGTGGGCGATGATGACGGCGAAGGAGCGGTTCCCTCCGGCACGGGCCGCCCGCAAGACCCCACATAGGGGTTAGGCGGTGGCGACCAGCAAGTTGAAGGTGGCGGCGTCAAGGGCCGTGGCTCCAACGTCATATCAGAAGCAGCCCTAGACGAAGTATCCGACCCCGAGGAAGAAGGCCCCCTTAATGGCGATGGAGCAGCCATGGCGGGTAAGCCTCGATGAGAGCTCCTAGGTGTGACGACAGAGGCCATCTGCATGGGCACCACACCACCTGATGAAGTAGGGTCCGAGGAATTGTTGGATGATGAAGTGGGTTTGGAGCTCTTGCTTGTATCATTGTTCCTCACTGAGTCCTCCCTGTCATGCCCCTTGTCGCCCCATGGATCATCACCGTGCTCCCAGACTCGAGGTACAAAGTCACTATCAACGCGAAAGTCCGCTTCTTCAAGACTGTACCGGAACTCATAACCTTTCCTTTGAACCACCACATCGGAAGAAAGAGAGTCAAGTGTGCTGCTTTTGAAAGAATCAAGGTTCAGTACCGCTACCTGGATACGAACAATTCCTCTCCGGCGCAAACAAAGAAGATCAACATCGAGAGTAGAACCAATCACCGAGCCGACTGCCCAAAGCCCCAAGAAGTGTCGGAGAGCGTGAGGCACCCCATGCACATGAACCCAGATAGGAATTAGCTCGAAGCAGTGTGGTATCTTCTCTGAATTCCATGGCTTAAACTCTATAGTGACATTGTGAGATTTGATAAATACTGCGAAGCCCGTCACCCTCTGTAAGACCTCCTCACTTGGAAAGGACATGAGAAAAGCGTCCTTGCCATGCGGTATAGCCTCCCACGTCCACTGTTGCTGGCACTGAGCAATTTTAGCAACCTCTGCCTCCACGATACTGGGAGTAATAGAGCCACCAGAAATAGATACCAACACCGTCAGTGAATCATGTGGTGCAAGATCCTCCCTGCAGACATTGTCAGGCATCTGGAAAAAAGCCATACTTTCAGTTCCATAACCGCATAACATCGCCACTGGCTTCGGCAACTTGAGAGCAGGGCAACGCCGCGTGGTCATCAGATGGTTATACTTGTTACAAATGAAGCAGTACTGTTGTGTCTCGCAATCATCATTTGTGTGCCCTGCAGATTGGCACTTCGAGCACCATACTTTCTTAGCATTAGCTATCCCGTCGGCTTCCCAGAAGATTGAATGGTAGGCTACTGGTGTAACACGCTGACCTGCAACGGGGTGTTCTGCCCATACCCCATTGCCATCAAAGACGAAGCAGCGGGCACCTGTACTAATGGTGGCATCGCAGGGGCCACCGATGGAATAGAGGTAGGAGGTACTGCAGCTCCCTGGTGAGTCTTGGGGCGACCACCCTTGCTGCCCTTTGGCTTCCGAGGGCGAGCGCCTGCTTGGGCACCGGCGGTGGCCTGATTTTGTGGCACTCAGGCGCTAAAACCGGCCGCCATCTGCATACCGGAGGTTTTGCACTCTTCAGACCGGATTAGCGCTGGCCAAGCGATCTTAATGCTGGAGCGCAATTGCCGGTTTAAGTCGTTAAAGATGAAGTTGGGAAGGCTCAAGCGTCATTGCAATGATATCGGAACACTCATGGCCGCCTTGGTAAAATATGCCGATTCTGATAATACCAAGGATCCCGAGTCTGATGAGGAGAAACCGGAGAAGGGAAAGAAGAACGGCGGTGCGAAAGGGCAGCAGCACCACAACCAAGGAGGCCATGGGAATAACGGTAAGCGCAAGGAAGATAATTCAGATTTTGTGGCTAACACGAATATGCAATGTCGTAAGGGTAAACCGCCCCAGCGCGGTGGCGGGATGAATCTGGAGTGTTTGTTAAACCAGCCCTGTCCGAAGCATGGAACCAAGGAGGCCCCTTCCACACACCTTTTGAAGGATTGTCACATAATGAGGGAGTTCAAAAACTCTGATCTCTACCGGTATGATCAGAGTCCGCCCGGCGGTTCAGGCCCTGGTTTCAATGAGGGCGGCGGTTCAAGCTCTGGGTTTTAGAATAATCAAGGACATTGGAACAACCATGGCAATAACCAGCAGAACAACCAGGGGAATCAGCAGCAGTCAGGCTACCAAAGTCATCCCAAGCAGTCGAACAGCGGACAATATCACGTGTTCACGACTAGCCTGTGCAAGCGAGATCAGAAGCTTCACAAGAGGGCGGTTAATGCTGTTGAACCGGCCGTGCCACGTTATCTACGATGGTCGGAGCAGCCTATTGTGTGGAGCAGAGAGGATCACCCACCCCGGATTGACAATCCGGGTCAGTTAGCCTTGGTCGTAGCACCTCAGGTGGGGGGTTACAAGTTCACCAAAGTTTTAATGGATGGAGGAAGCAGCATAAACATCCTGTACTATGAGACTTTTCGTCGCATGGGGTTGACAGATAAGAATCTTAAACCGTCGAATACAGTTTTTCACGGCGTGGTACCAGACAAATCGGCATACCCTGTTGGGAAGATTACTTTGGAAGTTGTGTTTGGAGATGATCATGATTCCAGATCTGAGACATTGACATTTGAGGTGGTGAAGATCCAGAGCCCATATCACGCGCTGTTCGGACGGCCGGCTTACGCGAAATTCATGGCGAGACCCTGTTATGTCTACCTACAGCTCAAAATGCCGGGTCATAAAGGGACAATCACAGTACATGGTAGCCGCAAGATTGCTTTGGATTGCGAGGAAGGTGAAGTGGCCTATGCCGAGTCGGTTTGTGCTACAGAGGAGTTGAAGTTCTATAAAGATAATGTTGATCCAGCAGACATGACCCCTTTGAAGAAGCCCACAACTGAACATGACCCAGCCCTGGCATTCAAACCGGCTAATGAGACTAAACTCGTTGACTTTGTCCCCGGTGATTCGTCCAAACAGTTTAGTATCAGTGCCAATCTGGATCCAAAATAGGAAAGCGCGCTCATCGAGTTCATTCGTGAGAATCGGGACATTTTTGCATGGAAGCCTTCTGACATGCCAGGTGTACCGAGAGGACTCGCTGAGCACAATCTCAATATTGATCCCAAGTTTAAACCGGTCAAGCAGTTCCTTCGCCGCTTTAACGAAGAGAGACGCAAGGCCATTGGTGAAGAGGTAGCCCGGCTACTGGCAGCAGGGTTTATCGTCGAAGTATTTCATCCCGAGTGGTTGGCTAATCCGGTGCTCGTTCTTAAGAAAAACGACACTTGGCGTATGTGTGTGGACTACACTGATTTGAACAAGGCATGCCCGGCCGATCCTTTTGCTCTCCCACGTATCGATCAAATCATTGATGTGACGGTGGGTTGTGACCGCCTGAGTTTCCTGGATGCCTATTCAGGTTATCATCAGATTAAAATGGCAGTTAAGGACCAGGAGAAGACAACCTTTATCACCCCCTTTGGAGCCTTCTGCTACGTTTCAATGCCTTTTGGGCTCAAGAGCGCCCAAGAAACCTATCAGCGTTGTGTGCAAAATTGTCTTCACAAGCAGATCGGGCGCAATGTTCACGCTTACATGGATGATATTGTGGTAAAATCCAGGAAGCAGGAAACCTTGATAGATGATCTCAAGGAGATGTTTGACAATCTTCGGGTTTACAAAATCATGCTTAACCCGGAGAAGTGTGTTTTTGGTGTTCCGGCGGGCAAGCTTCTGGGCTTTCTGGTATCCAACCGAGGCATCGAGGCCAATACGGAAAAAAATCAAAGCGATCACATCCTTGGCTAAACCGGCGTGTATCAATGATGTTCAGCGTTTGGCGGGCCGGATTGCAGCCCTCAGCCGGTTTATCAGTCATTTGGGAGAGAAGGCAATTCCCCTGTATCAGATGCTGAAGAAGACAGATAAATTCATCTGGAGTGACGCCGCTAATGCAGCATTTGAGGATTTGAAGCGGCAGCTGGCTGAACCGCCCCTCCTTGCTGCTCCGGTCGATAAGCAGCCTTTATTGTTGTACGTGGCTGCCAATGCCCGTGCAGTCAGTGTGGCGATTGTGGTTGAACGAAAGGAGGCTGGAAAAGAATATCCTGTTCAAAGGCCGGTTTACTATATCAGTGAGGTACTGATCGAATCCAAGCAAAGATATCCACATTGGCAGAAGCTGGTGTATGGAGTTTTTATGGCAAGTAGGAAGCTCAAGCAATACTTTCAAGGCCATCCTGTCACCGTGGTTAGCTCTGCTCCCTTGGGCGATATAATCCAGAATAGTGAGGCAACTGGCCGGGTTGCGAAGTGGGCAATTGAGCTTGGTCCCCATGGGTTGAAGTGTATGCCCCGAACAACCGTCAAATCTCAGGCGCTGGTCGATTTCATTATTGATTGGACCGAGTTACAGGCACCAGAGGACAAACCGGACAACACATACTGGACTATTCACTTTGACGGGTCCAGACAGTTGGAAGGCTCGGGGGCTGGGGTTGTCCTTACTTCCCCTCGAGGTGATAAAATTTGTTATGTTCTCCGCTTAATGTTTCCTTGTACTAACAATGCAGCAGAGTACGAGGTCTTACTCCACAGCCTCCGTGTGGCTAAGGAAATGAACTTAAGCCGGGTTCGATGCTTTGGAGACTCTGATCTGGTGGCCCAGCAAGTTTCTGGCACTTGGGATTCAAAGGACCCACTCATGGCAGCTTATAGACGTGAGGTGGATATGGTAGCAGGCCACTTTAAGGGTTATCAGGTGGAGCATATTGACCGGCGCAAGAACGAAGCAGCTGATGCTCTAAGCTGGCTTGGATCTCAACGTAAACCGGTACCACCTAATACCTTTCTGGATATCTTGCATAACCCGTCTGTGAAATTGCCTACAGAGGAGGATTTAGCTGTTCCTGATCCGGAGGCCCAATTGGTAGCCGCTTTACATGCCACTCCGGATTGGACTGTCCCATATTTGGCATATCTAAACCGGGGCGAGTTACCAGATGACGAGCTTTTCGCTAGAAAGATAATCCGGCGGTCCAAGTCTATGGTCGTGCATAATGGTGAGTTACACCGTTGCAGCGTTTCAGGCGTGTTCCAACGTTGTGTTTCTCCTGCAGAAGGGCAAGAGATTTTGCGTGAAATCCATGAAGGGTATTGTGGTCACCATGCCGGTTCAAAATCCCTCGTGGCTAAAGCATTCCGTCATGGGTTCTACTGGTTAACAGCCCATTCTGATGCGGAGGATTTGGTAAAGCGGTGTGATGCTTGTCAGAAATTTTCACGTCGAGCTCATGTTCCGGCTCAAGAATTATGCATGATCCCCATTACTTGGCCGTTTGCTACCTGGGGGCTCGATATGGTGGGACCCTTTAAGCGTTCCAAGGACAAGAAGACCCACCTGCTGGTGGCGGTTGACAAATTCACTAAATGGGTTGAAGCGGAGCCCATCAGTAAGTGTGACGCAGCTACGACGGTTCAATTCCTTAAAAAGGTTATTTTCTGTTTTGGCTTTCCACACAGTATCATCACAGATAATGGTAGGAACCTTTCTAAAGGAGAGATGGAGGAATTTTGCCAACGAGAGCACATCCGGCTTGATCTAGCATCTATGGCTCACCCCCAGTCTAATGGTCAAGCGGAGAGGGCGAATCAAGAAATCCTGAAGGGTATCAAGCCTCGGCTTATGGTCCCTCTGAAGCGGACCCCGGGTTGTTGGGTGGAAGAATTACTATCAGTGTTATGGAGTATAAACACCACCCCAAACCGGTCTACAGGTTATACACCTTTTTTCATGGTTTACGGGGGTGAGGCTGTCCTTCCAAGTGATATCCGTAATGACTCGCCCCGAGTTGCGAATTATGTTGAAGCGGACAACGAGCAAGCCCGCCAAGAGGCGCTGGACCTGTTAGATGAGAAACGGGACATGGCGTTGACTCGTTCGGCGGTTTATCAACAAGACCTGCGGCATTATCACAGCCGCCGGGTTAAGACAAGAACCTTTCAAGAAGGTGATCTGGTGCTCCGTCTCGTTCAAGACTAGACTGATATGCACAAGCTATCCCCGCCTTGGGAAGGACCCTTTGTGGTCAGCAAGGATCTGCACAACGGATCATACTACCTCATTGACGTTCGAGAAGACTCACGAAGCTCTGAGGAGGATACCCGGCGGCCATGGAACATAGCTCTCCTACGGCCTTATTATACTTGAAGCCACTGGCTTTTCTTATGTATATATTTCGACAATGTACATATTATGATCAATAAAATAAACCGGTACCCCCACTAAATCAAGCAGGGTCTCCGTTGTTTTTTCTTCCAATATCTATTAACTTGGGGGCTTCAGCTAAGAAAAGCTGAGTGCTACCTGTTAAACCGGCTATCACGCCACAACCTAGCTTGGGAGCTTCACACCCAAGGGGCCAAAGAGAGATTGATTGCTCACAACACAGCTCAAACATAGGCACCCATTGAGCACAGCTCACAAAGTTACTTGGGGGCTCTTTGTGTCAAATACCAAAGAGCTTGAAAGGACCCTTGTAGCCGGGTATCGACCCACAACTTGGAAGCCTGGTGTATTCACCTAAAACCCCGGGTTAACCTGCCTTCATCAAGTAAGCCACTCCTATCCAGGTAATCCTGGCACGACCCGTCGAACGTTTGACAGTTACTCTCTTTGAGACCCTGAACTCGTCAAAGTTAAAACGATGATTGGTTAGTTGGAGGCCCATCTTAAAAGGCTTTGTTAAAATGGTTAACTCAGTGGCCTGGCAGCCCATGAAAAGCCTCGATTTGGGCCTAGCAGCCCTTGAAAAGCCTCGCTATTGAATTTTTCTTGGTTCATGCTAAGTTTTTATTCTTTTATCATGTTTACAACGAACCCGGTGTTTCTTAACCCGGTGTGGCTTACGGATTCTCTGTTTAAGCATTCACATAAAGGTAACCCGACATCCTTCAAACCGGTCTGGTTTGACACTGTCTCCAGTAATCGGCTGGTGTTTATCACAACCCGGTTCGATATCATATGCCAACATGGCATGGTGGAAGTTGGATTTTCATCCTTCCTAATATCACAATTGGTAAAACTAACAACAATGTTTCATATCACAGGTATGATTTATTATTGCTATGTTGTTAGCAACCATGGTTGCTTGCCAAGATATGCGAGGTATTTTTGACCCGTCCAGCGGTAACCCGTCTGGGCAGATTTTCTCTTATGCAGATACAGGGATTGCATGATACTGAACAAACATAAGGCAGTATTAAAATTCCCATGACAAATCAAGATAAAGTATATTCCGGTGCACGATGGCAGCCGGGTCACATTATTTTTCTAGCCTATTACAAGGCGCTTTCAAGGCCCAAAATATGGTGTTGTTTCCATCTGAACAAAGTTTGCGGAGCATCCAACAGCTTGCCGGATTAAGTTTCGTTGCCGTGATGTTGCGAAGTTGACGGGTCATTTGGCGACGGTTCAGCCTCTTCTTCACCTTGTGGTTGGAAATCCGTGCTTGTCCAGTCAATCCGGGTTAAAGCCTGAAAGACAGCTTCTTCACTGATAAGTTCTGACAGATCAACATCAGGGGCATAAGTGTGCTTACGGATTGGCGGAATGAGATTTGCACTTCGGGCAGATCAGCAGTAATTCGTTTGTTATTTGCATCATAACGAGACCGGTGAACAGTCAAGTTAGCATCTTCTGCCAGCTGACGCCAGCGGACGCATTTCCCTTGTCACCTTTTTCAAGGTTTCATCGTCAAAGTCCGCCCCGTTCTCTTGTGTGCTTGGAAAGCCTTTGGCAAGGTCAACCGGATCAAGGTCAGCTATCCACGCTTTGGCTCGGGTAAGGGCCAGCAAAGCACCTGCCCTGGCAGCAGATCGCTTCACCTCTTCTATCTGTGCTGGTACCATAGATAGCCTTGCTAGCGTTTCCTTGATTAGGGTCGGAGCTGGGTTGTCATAGGAGGCTGCACAAATAACCCGTTGGGCACCAGCATACAGTTGTTCAGTAAAAGTATATGCTGCTTTCAATTTCACACGTGCATCTGAGCCCAGATGAGTAATACGGCTTCCTGCAACGGTTTAAGGATTATTAACGACTGCCTTACAAAAAGTAATATTTCATGGCTTAGTGGGGGTACTAACCAAAAACAGCAGAGGTCATAGCATTCACTTGGCGCTTCAATCCGGAAAGCTCTTCTTCCATCGGTTTAAGAGCTGATTCGGCGTCTTCAGCTCGTTTTTGTAATGCATCCTTCTCAGTTTCCCACTTGGCATGTTCAGTCTTGAAGTCTTCTTTCAGTTGTTCCAGGGAAGTTAAAGCGGCTTTTAGTTCATCTTTGGACTTGGAGGATTCCTCTTGCTGAGATTTGATACTTTGTTGAAGGTCAGCAATTTGAGTGTGTTGACTGTTTATCTCCGCCTGTCAGTCACAGATGCATGTCAATATAATTTCAAAGCCCCAAGTATACAACTAATTATACGCTTGGCACTTGGGGGCTAATGTGATTGCTTCTTTCCTACTAATGGTTCAAAGTCCCCTGGATCAATACAAGTTTTAATCCGGGCACTTGGGGGCTAATGTATAAGATTGAGATGAGAAGGAATACCTCATAGCGTTCTTTCATCAGATTCACCAAATTAGCTTCAGAGTCTAGGCTTGCATAAAGCCGGTTCAAGAATCCGGAATGAAGTTCCTGGACAGAAAGATGAGCGTATTTTGACAAATCAATTTCTATTTTTCCTTTGCCCGGGAAAGCAAATTCATCTTTGGCCTTATGCTTTGCCAAGACGACCGGATTGCCCGGGGCGGTATAACCAATGCCGGTGACGACAACTTCATCATCCTTTTCTGGGATTGAAGTAGGAGGAGTTGGCGGATTGGCTGTGGAGTTCAGAGGATCAACAACCGGACTGGCAGGCGTGGCATGTGGACTGGAGGTGCCCTCGTGAGTGGCCGGGTCAGCTTCCGGCGGATCAGCGTCTACAATTGGTTCTGGCGGGACAAAATTGTCCATGGGTTTATCAAGGTTCTCATGGGTATCTTTAGGAATCTCTGCCGGTTCAACTTCGCCAGAAGGGGTACTGGTCTTAGCCTTCTTACTCAGACGAGCTTTGCCGCTAATATCAAAACAAGGATTAGCAGGGTCAATATAAGGATAAGGTAAAAATGAAAGGCTGTATGCTTACCCAGGGACGGTTTTCAATGGAGGCAGCTGAGTGGTGGATGAACCGCCCGACGAGTTTGAAGATACCTGATAGTTTGAGTCAGATGGATTGAGAGGGCATCGGAAAAAACCCTTCAAAGGATAACGTTTTTCAGGAGAACAAGCAACCTCTGGACGGCGTTTCCGGGTTGGTGTCAGAGGTAAACCGAAGGAAGTGACCTGTTGGACACTGTGCCGAGTTGTGCGACGACCTTCGGTTTGCTGTGTCTTCAAAGAAAGTTTTTGACCCACATAAGCAAGAGGATGAGAGCATTTCAGTTTCTGAACTGCACGGGGAAGCCTTTGAGCCGGCACAAGTTCCGAGTCAGAAAGATAAATTACCTCAACGTGATCTGCATGGCTGGCCTCTGCATCATCCTGGGAGCAATCATTGTCAATAAGATGTATGAAATAAAAGCCAAGGGAGTCAAGTTCTACCTCTTCAGTTGATTCATGGACATCTTCTGGCGGTTCAGAAGTCTCGGCGACTTTCTTCTTGCCAGCTCTCTTGGTGATCTTGCTCTTAATCCGAGGAGCCTTGGCCGGTTTGTCTTGAAGTTTCCTTTTCCAGAAGGAGTTGTCTCCCTGGGAGGTTGTGCAAAGGATTATTACAATAGAGCTAAAAGCGCAGCAGAGTCAGGAAGATACAAGGTTAAAATGCTTACCGCTGGCAGTTTGTTGGAGGCATAATAAGGAGGCAGACCGACCTGAGTGCACACAGTGAGGTTTTCATCAAGTATCTTCTTCACACTTTCAGTGACCTCATCCTCAGTCATCTCTATCTGGTTAAACCATTGCGGGTCATATGTCTGGCCAGTATATTCACACATCAACCTGGGGCGGCGGCTTAAGGGCAAAATACACCATGAAAGCCAGCAGCGGACAAGATCAACGCCAGTTAAACCATTGGCCATGAAAATCCAGAGTCTAACAAGTTGGGATGCATAGGCTTGACGTTCTTTTGTTGTTAGTCGTGGAGGTAAAGGGTGGCTATTGCTAAGCCGGTATGGCCAGTAACCTGGCAGAGGATTTTCGTCAGTAGGAGCAGTGTTTTGGCAGTAGAACCATGTTTGGTTCCAGTCCTTTGGGTGGCTATGAAGTTTGGCATGAGGAAATTCAACTTCTTTCCTCTTCTGAATTGAAACGCCGCCAAGTTCAGTGTTGGGGCCGTCAGCAAATTCGGTCCGGCGGTTTAAGTGAAAGAGATCCCGGAATAAATCAACAGTTGGTTCTTCCTACAGGTAAACTTCGCAGAAAACCTAGAAATCACATATATTGGACACTGAGTTTGGTCCTATATCTTGAGGATGGAGTTGGAAGCTGGCAAGCACATCCCGGAAATTTCTGATCCGGGGGGACTGAAGCCCCGGCCCAGATGTTGCAAGAACACAATCACCTCTCCCTCTTTGGGTTCAGGAGGGCATTCAGGACCAGGAACTCACCACTGAAGAACATTCTGTGGAGCTAAAGCGCCTGTAACGACAAAGTTGTTGATCTGTGTCTCGGTAATCCGGGATGGGACCCAGTTACATGCAGCAAATTGTGGTGCCATCACAGTCTGTAGAAGGAAATGGGAAGTTTATGATTGCTGATCCAAGTGAATTCATCAATATTAAATTGGCGTATAATGCTAAACCAGAAATTTAATCAAAGTGTACGTAAGAGGAGCCAAGCAGTGCTATTCAAAATTATACGGCGGTTTAAGTGAGGGCTAATGGCATATGAGGAATTATCAACTATCGCAGGGTAAACCGCCCTTCGGTGAAAGGGTTAGATCTGAAGATTCACTAAGTGTTGCAGAAACAAGTTTCACAAGATGGTGATATAATTTTGGATCCACCGTCGGTCAATGAAGAGATTTTTCTGAGCCCTACAATGGCGTTAAGCGGAACAGAGAAGGTTCAGATAAGAATTTATCCAGGAATAACAAGATGCTGTGGTATGGTACAGTAAAAACTACAGATCCAGACGCAAAAAGAAACTATCAGGCATAACTAGATTCAGTGAGATGCTAAAGGGAAGATAGGTAAACGCTGACGAACGCTGATGAACACCGACGAACACCAAAGAAACTTTGAAACCGTAATACATATCTGATAAGTGAGAAAGGGGAGTATTTACCAGAGTCACGCAGTGGCGTAGGAGTATCGCAGGAGCTCTGGTGCAAACAGGGTGATGCGACGGCCTGAGATGAGGCAGAGCTTCAAGGTCGACGACGGCCGCGATGCTTGAGTTCTTCGGGTCGCGAGGAGGAAGACGAGGCGAAGAGGCAAAGGGAAAAAAATGGAAGGAGCCTCGGTCTTATTTATAAAGGAAAGGGGATAAAATGGCAGGCGCGAAAATCGAGGGGTCTGAAGCGGCAGAAAAGGATGCAGTTGTCGCCTCGGTCTTCGGGAATTAATTAAAGAGAAGGGAATCTTCATAAATCTTGTTATACAGGGATGACATCACCATAACTTACTGCAGTGACAGAAGATGACGTCACGGCGGTTCACTAAAGTTCACAGGGAAAGGCAATATGGCAGTTTACGAGGGTGGTTATCAATTTTAATAATTTTCCTAAGGATTGAAAATTGACATGAACAGGTCCAAATCAATCTGGGGCCTAATGTTGAGGATATAACCGCTAAGGGTAAATCGACCAGGAGGGGCCGGTTCACCTTTAGCTATACCGAAGCCCAAGACAACCCGGAGGATGGCGCTTTACGGATGAAGCTTAGTGGCCCAGAGTCCACGGGCGATTTAGGGCCCATGATGGTAAACCGCCATGCTTGTATAAACTTGTAATATAAGAAAGAAAGGAAGAGACCAAGGCTGGCACTTGTATAAGTCAGCCTAGGACTCTGTAGACCGGCCGGGGTCCTCCTGTGTATATAAAGGGGTGACCCGGCGGCGGTTTAGGGACAGACAACAACAACTCGAGGCTCAGGCTAGCGTATTCGCTCCCTACGCATCGAAACCCAACCAATCCCAGCACAACTAGACGTAGGCCTTTACCTTCATCGAAGGGGCCGAACTAGTATAAACTCCTGTGTCCCTTTGTCCGGTTTAACCCCTTCAAGCTAACCCGTTGCAATGGCTCCATGACTAAGTCTTTCCAAGAAGACATCTAAAGTGTTAATTCCACGACACCGGCTGAACCAGGGTGTTGCATGGGCTGGAACTGTTGCTACTGCATATAACCAGGCGACGGCTGAAGAAGAACCGACTGCTGATGCATGTACTGACCCGGGGTGGCGAAGAAAGGCTGCTGAAAGTGAGGTTGATACGTTGCTGGCTGCTGCATAGGCTGTTGCTGAATTTGAGGCTACTGCGCCGGCATGAAACCACCCGGCGTCCCATACGGCTGCGCGGCCTGCATCGGTTGATACACACCCGGAGTGAAGCCAGGCGCGCCGCCCGTCGGAGAAGAAACTGGCTGGGAAGAAGCAGGGGGCTGCAAGGGCTGCTGGCCGGTGGTGATGCCCGGCGGCGCAGAAGGGTCGCCGCGCGTCATCGTAGGAGAGGCGACGACGGCAACGAAGGTACGATCGAAATTAGGGTTCACCCGTTGCGCCTTCCTGTTCCACATATGACGAAGCCAACAGCCGAGATCCACCATCCGAAGTGGACGCACAGGATACACCTGCGTGCCTGATGCAGCCGCCGATGTCGGATCGGCAACAACTAGTGTAGAGATGGCCTGTCCAGGCTGGCCCGAGAGCTGCGAGGGCCCACAGAACTCCGGCGAACTGCCTCCATCACCGAGACATGCTCGCGGCAGAAGATCGCCCAGCGTTCGTAGCGGTGACAACCGAGGTGGCGGGACCGGTCCAATCCAAGGCTTGATCAGAGGCCTCGACCGGCCAGGAACCCCAGGGACGCCGTGAGGGAAAGCTTGTAGGATCGAAAGTATGTCTAGAGGGGGGGTGATTAGACTACTTGACTAAATAAAAATCTATCCTTTTCCCAATTTTAGTTCTTGGCAGATTTTGGCTATCTTTAGCACAAGTCAAGCAATCTTCATACAATTCAAGCAAGCACGCAAAGAGTATATGAGCAGCGGAAAGTAAAGCATGCAACTTGCAAGAATGTAAAGGGAAGGGTTTGGAGGATTCAAACCCAATTGGAGACACGAATGTTTTTGTCGTGGTTCCGATAGGTGGTGCTATCGTACATCCACGTTGATGGAGACTTCAACCCACGGAGGGTAACGGTCGCGTGAGTCCACGGAGGGCTCCACCCACGAAGGGTCCACGAAGAAGCAACCTTGTCTATTCCATTATGGCCGTCGCCCACGAAGAACTTGCCTCACTAGCGGTAGACCTTCACGAAGTAGGCGATCTCCTTGCCCTTACAAACTCCTTGGTTCAACTCCACAATATTGTCGGAGGCTCCCAAGTGACACCTAGCCAATCTAGGAGACACCACTCTCCAAGAAGTAACAAATGGTGTGTTGATGATGAACTCCTTGCTCTTGTGCTTCAAATGATAGTCTCCCCAACACTCAACTCTCTCTCACAGGATTTGGATTTGGTGGAAAGAAGATTTGAGTGGAAAGCAACTTTGGGAAGGCTAGAGATCAAGATTCATATGGTAGGAATGGAATATATTGAGCTCAACACAAGTGTAGGTGGTTCTCTCTCAGAACATGTGTATTGGAAGTGAAGATTTTTTTCTGATGGCTCTCTCCACGAATGAACAGTGGGTGGAGGGGTATATATAGCCTCCACACAAAATCTAACCGTTACACACAATCTACCAAACTCGGTGGGACCGAATTGTTAAACTCGGTCGGACCGATTCAGCAAACCTAGTGACCATTAGGATTTTCGGTGGGACTGAGATGCAACTCGGTAGGACCGATATGGTTAGGGTTAGGGCATAACGTAATCTCGGTGTGACCGATTACACAAACTCGGTGGGACCGATTTTGGTAATAAGCTAACCAGAGAGTTGGTCAGGTAAACTCGGTGGGACCAATTCGCTCTTTTCGGTGAGACCGAAATGTTACGAAAGGGAAACAGTGAGTTTACATTGCAATCTCGGTGGGACCGATCGCTCACTTCGGTTGGACCGAAACGTTACGAAGGGAAACAGAGAAATTGCATGTGACGCCCGGATAATTATGCTACAGTAAACCTACGCTAATGATGCCACGTCACTACGGTTACCGTTGCTAATCTCGCGTTAGTTCGAAACCGATTCAAATTCAATTTCAAAAACAAACCAAACGGTAAAAGTTTTCAAACATTAAAACTAAAATGTTCGGGTTGTGTTAAATGATGCATATGTAATTATGGTGGAGAGACCACACTTTTATAAATGTCTAAATACTCTAAAATGAATAAAACCGTAGCAAAACAATTATTTAAATGATATTAAATAATAAACAAATATTAAACTAGTTTATTTGGCCACCAAACTTTTTATGGTGGAGGATTGTTCTGAAACCTTGTTTTAGGAGCTATGGTCATATTTTATAAAGAACTAAAATAAGGTGTGACTAAAATAAAAAAACAGAAAGTAGGAAATAAAATAAATAAAAGAAAAGACAAAACAGTAAACAAAAAAAAAAGGAGCAAAGCCCTCTCCCCTCTCCCTGGGCCGAACGGCCCAACCAGCCATCCAGGCCACCAGGAGGCCCACCCCAACCCACCTTATCCCCACTACCCCGAAACCCTAACCCCCAGTCGACCCACTCCTCCCACACGATCCCCACCCCACCCTCTCGTCCCTCTCGCCCCCCCGATCTGGATCGGGGCTCAACCCCGACCGCGCCCCGCCGACATCGCCGTTGCCGCCGTGGATCCCGCGCCCCGCCGTCGAGCTCCGTCGCCGGATCCGCCGCCTCGCGTCCCCGACCTCCTTCCCAACGGCCTCCACCTCGTCGTGCCGGACAGCCTCAACCCCGCCGCCCCGTCATCATCTCCTCCCCGCGTAGCTTCACCGAGCCTCGCCGCCCCGTACCCCTGCCACGCCGGTGAGGCCCCGCCTCCCTCCGCCCCCCGCTCTCCACGCACATGCCCCGCTCGTGCCCGCGGTCACTGCGTCCACGGCCGCGCTCCGTCCGTGCCCCGCGCGCCCTGGCCTCCGCCCCGCACAGTCACCGCGCCCCCCGCGCCGTCCCGCACGCGCTGCGTCTGCCCCTGCTCCCGACCGCACTCCCCGTGCAGCCCCTACCGCCGCCCGGCCACCACCGCCTCCATCCCGCGGCGCCTGGCCGCGCCCGCCAGGGCCATCGCCGTCTGGGGCCTCCCCTGCTCCCCGCCTCCTGCCGCTGTCGAGTGAGGCCGCCGACGCAACTGGGCCTCGCGCCCTCGCTGCGGTGGCCTCGGGCACGGGCGCCCATTGCCCGAAACCGCCACACCCGCACCCGTTAGCGCCCATGCCCGGTATGGCCCCTGTGGGCCACTGACTAGGGGGCCCTGCCCCAGAACGTTTATAAAAAAAGAGAATAAAAAAATAATTAAAAATAAAAAAGTAAATATATAATTAATTAATTAATTAATTAATAACTAAAATAGTTAATGAATTAATTAAGTTAAATAATCCTGTTTAACTAATCTAGTCAAGTAGATAGTTTAATTGAACCCTAATTAGACTAATCAGTCAATGACGAATGGGACCCACACGTCAGTTGACCAGTCAACACCTCTGTTGACTGCTGACGTCATGCTGACGTCAGCGTGCACTGTTCTGGATAATGTTGAATTTAAAATAATTAAATAAATCCTAAAAATGAATTAAATCTTTTAAAATTAATATAAAATAAACCGTAGCTGAGATGAAACTACTTTCTACATGAAAGTTGCTCAGAATGAAGAGACGAACCCGGATACGCAGCCCGTTCCTCTGCCACGCACCCCTAACATATCAAACTCGCAACTTTCCCCCTCCGGCTCCTCTGCCCGAAAACGCGAAACACCGGGGATATTTTCTCGGATGTTTCCCCCTTCACCGGTATCACCTCCTACCACGTTAGGTCACCCCTAGCTCAACGTATTGCCGCTTCTTACTTTGTGATGCTTTGATTGCTCTGTTATTTATTGTCTTCCCCCTCCGTTACTTCTTTCCGATAGACTACGAGATTGACGCTGCTGCTGGTACCCCGATCGGCTACGGAGTTGACGATCCCTCTCTCTTGACAGAGCAACCAGGCAAGCCCCCCCCTTGATCACCAGATATCGCCTACTCTCCTCTATACTGCTTGCATTAGAGTAGTGTAGCATGTTACTGCTTTTGTTATTCCTATCCTGATGCATAGCCTGTCTTTGATACGGTTGTTGATACCTTTACCTGCAATCCTACTTGCTTAGTATAGGATGCTAGTGTTCCATCATTGGCCCTACACTCTTGTCCGTCTGCCATGCTATACTAATGGGCCGTGATCATTTTGGGAAGTGATCGCGGGCATATACTATATACTATACACTGTTATCTGTGATACTGTTCGGAGATGGGGGCTGAAGGGGCAGGTGGCTCCATCCCGTAGAGGTGGGCCTGGGTTCCCGACGGCCCCCATCTGTTACTTTGTGGCGGAGCAACAGGGTAGGTTCAGACCACCTAGGAGAGAGGTGGGCCTGGCCCTGGTCGGCGTTCGCGGATACTTAACACGCTTAACAAGATCTGGGTATTTGATCTGAGTCTGGCCATTTGGTCTATACGCACTAACCATCTACGTGGGAGTAGTTATGGGTATCCCGGCGTCGTGGTATCAGCCGAAGCACTTTTGACGTCAGCGACGGAGCGGCGCGCACCGGATTGGACTGGAACGCCACTAGGCTAGGTCTGCTTCCGGCCGCCCTCGCAACGTGCAGGTGTGCTCAGGGCGATGGGCCCAGACCCCTGCGCGCATAGGTTTAGACCGGCGTGTTGACCTCTCTGTTGTGCCTAGGTGGGGCTGCGAGGTGTTGATCTTCCGAGGCCGAGCATGACCCAGGAAAGTGTGTCCGGCCAAATGGGATCAAGCGTGTTGGGTTATGTGGTGCACCCTTGCAGGGAAGTTTATCTATTCGAATAGCCGTGTCCCTCGGTAAAAGTACGACTCGGAGTTGTACCTTGACCTTATGACAACTAGAACCGGATACTTAATAAAACACACCCTTCCAAGTGCCAGATACAACCCGGTGATCGCTCTCTAACAGGGCTACAAGGAGGGGATCGCCGGGTAGGATTATGCTATGCGATGCTACTTGGTGAACTTACCATCTACTCTCTTCTATATGCTGCAAGACGGAGGCTGCCAGAAGCGTAGTCTTCGATAATACTAGCTATGCCCCTCTTATTCTGGCATTCTGCAGTTCAGTCCACTGATATGGCCCTTTACACATATATCCATGCATATGTAGTGTAGTTCCTTGCTTGCGAGTACTTTGGATGAGTACTCACGGTTGCCTTGTTTCCCCTTTTCCCCCATACCTCTACCCGATTGCTACGACCAGACGATGGAGCCCAGGATCCAGACGCCACCGTCGATGACGACTACTATCCCGGAGGTGCCTACTACTACGTGCTGCCTGCTGACGACGACCAGGAGTAGTTAGGAGGATCCCAGGCCGGAGGCCTGCGCCTCTTTTGATCTGTATCCCAGTTTGTGCTAGCCTTCTTAAGGCAATCTTGTTTAACTTATGTCTGTACTCAGATATTGTTGCTTCCGCTGACTCGTCTATGATCGAGCACTTGTATTCGAGCCCTCGAGGCCCCTGGCTTGTATTATGATGCTTGTATGACTTATTTTATTTGTAGAGTTGTGTTGTGATATCTTCCCGTGAGTCCCTGATCTTGATCGTACACATTTGCGTGCATGATTAGTGTACGATTGAATCGGGGGCGTCACAAGTTGGTATCAGAGTGCCTGTAGGAGCCCCCCTTCCACACTCCTTGGCCGAAGTTGAGTCTAGTCATTGCAAAACTTTTACTAACATGGCTGTGTGCCTTACGGGCCCACGTCGCCATCGGGTGGTACTAGGATCTTTTACTCCTCGACCTTTACTCTGGGACTCTGAACTCTCTTCTATTCGGGTTAAACGATTTTATTAAATCTGACTCTAGGCTCTCGTAACTACTTCTCCTGAAGAGCCCCTTCATCCCAGATGATGGCCTGCTACACGAAGATTTCGAAGATACTCTTCGTTATTCTCTTGAGACTTTGTGCCCACCACTTTTGCTACTCCTGACCACCGATAAATCCTTATGGATAACTACTTACAGTTGCCATTCATATGATCATCCCCCCTTGATCTTGTTGTTGCCAGATACCCCGAAGTTTTCTCTATTGTTCCAAGAATACTTTGTGCTGACTGCCTTGTTGTTCTTTGTCACTTGAATACCCCTACGGATAATTCTCGTAGTTATCGAGTATTCGCTCATTCCCCGCTGTTCATGTGTTTCGCCAAAGACTTCAAAATATCATTCGATCTTCCAAAAATCCCGAGCAGCCTACTGCTCTTGGAATTCTCGCTTGCTTGCATTATGGTTAATCCCATAGGTTTCGTAATCTTATTGGCCTCCCTTGTCTATCATTTTAAGTCCGTTGATTCAATATGTTGAGGATGCTCGCATTCCTCACTCGAATCCTAGGATTCATCCTTCCGGCTCAGACGTCATTTTAAACATGAGCTGATTCTCAACAAATCCAATTGCCGTCGATTGTACCCCTAAGGCTATTCTACTTATCCATCCCTAATCAGAACATTGCTTCTGATCCCTTGATTTGGAAATCATAATTCCTTTGCATTTGAGCTCTGGGTTAGTTAGATGTTTCCATAATCCAATGACTTTGCATTGTTACTTCCTCTGGTTGAGTGTCGATGCTCACATCAGCTCTTTTATGGGCCGGCAGATCCTTTAATGGATTTTATCCGACAGCGTCCTCCGAATTCAATAACCTTGTGAGGCTTCCCTCGGATACGTAATACCTTTGGTAAATTGTATCATCTACTTTCTCAACCTTGCTCTACTTTCGAGCTAGTGATAAATTACTATCGAAGTTTGTGGTATATGTTTCCATGATGCCCCGATGGGTTGAACCTATGCCTTCCTTAATATGTGTGAACTCGAAAGTTCCCACGAGTCATACTCTTCTGGTATTTTGCCAGATAAAATTTCAACAATACAACTTCATCGAACGCGAGAAGTGGATGAAAGGTTATGCATTGGAGAAGTGGGAGTCGACCTGAACTTTATGTTCATGCCCCTGGACACGACGTACATCTTCTCATCGAAGCTTCTTTTAAAATTAATTATTCCCTTGATATAAGTTCATCTTATATCTGGGGTCTGCCCTTTTACAATCGTGGTTCCGACCATGTTCTCCTTTAGATACCATTTTCGATGCAAGTGTAAGCACTTGTCTTCTGTGGATCAATACCCCGGTCCAACCTCTACTTTGATCTGTCGTCGAGTATTACCCCCTGGTATATCGAGATTATCTTGGAACTGCATAACTTCTTATGAGTTCTTCATCTAGTACTACATTCTCACTGATTACAGTTTTCATGGGCTCTGAGTTATTAAACACTCAAAGACACCGATAACTGAACCGAGTCTGCCCTACGGTTCAACAACTCTTGATAATCTTCTTTAAGTCTGAGTTTGTACTCGATCATGTCATTCCTAGCCTAATCGGCTATATCATTAACATGCTAAATCTTAACTGTGCTACCTGGTCCTTCTTCCCGGAACACAATTTTCGACGTTGAGCTAAGCTTACGTTGATTTCCTTGTCTTATCATTCCACCTCAGACAACAAGCTTGTTTCGAGTTTGTGTCGTACCCATGGTTCCAATAACCTTTTGTTTCATCATTCCTTTAACTTGATGTCATCGCCGATCGATTACATCTTCATGAAGTCTATCATCAAAATTTATCATGATCATCATCAACATTCTGAGTTCCTCCAGGATATCAATTGTATTCATGATGAGAAATACCATCCTTGCCCCTCGTTGATTGTGTTATCATCGACGACTTTATTGCCTTCCCACCAACACAAGCTTGTTCGTGTTTGGTTATATACCTTGAGTTCCTTGCTATACAACAATTGTTCTCCTGTATCTTGGAGCATTAACATCTCTTATGTCATCAATGTTGTGAGAATTTCACCACCTCTTAAAATTTCTTGGTATGGTGATACTTCTCACCAGCCCCATTCTTTCTGGGTCCTCGTGTTGATTCCAACCGGGGTACCAACAAGTGAGCGGTGCTGTTTGGATTCTGCTCAGCTTTGAAGTTAATGGTCGATAGTTCATTCTTAGACTATTGGTTATCGAATCACCGTTCAACATTGATCATGCTACCTAAGCCATATTTTGGGTGCAGCTTTCCACCAATGTTTAATTGAGTATGTTTTCCACGAACATACCTCATTATATCGTTTGATCTGACTAATGTTATCTCCTTGTTCACTTAATTGTGGAAACCCATCCTTTGAAATTCTCGATGAATTGTTGTTGAGTCCATCAACCACCTCCTCATCCTCCCCTTGGTTTAATGGTGCACTCACGATTCAGAACTTGCTTCCATAGTTCGTTTCCCAAAAATCTTGCAACGCCATCTCGTCAAATTGTGTTGCACCTTTCTTCTCAGGCATCCTGAGCTTGAGGTATCCTCACACCCGTCAGATCTGAATCTCGGTCAGATATGATGATTGGGACATATTTTCAAGAGTTATAACATTGGTCCTCTTATGACTCGGTAAGGTGATGTCATGCCTAACACACCTGACCGGAGGACCTATTGTTATAATTTCCTTTTTTAGCAAGGAGGACCATTTTTCCATGAAGAATTTGAATGCCTTGTTTAATAAGTTATTCTGATGGATCCTCTGTGTTTCCAAGGTCTGAACTTTGCTTGAAGACCATGTCAGTGCTATCTCGAAGCATGTCTGTGATACTCTGATTTCAACAAGAACATTTAAAGCCCAATGCTAAATGTTTCTTTATCAATTATCCAAACACCGTTGTATGAGTAATATCATGAAATTTCTCTCCCCTACCTAAAAGGTTTTCTACATTATATCCTGTCATGGATATCATGCTCTGCTTATCATTTGGAAGGATATACCCCTGGAATATCTGATAATCATATTTTCCTTTCCATTATTTGGGTTAACCTTTCTGGTGATCATTATGGTCTAAGCAATATTAATTCCCTGCTTATGTAAACACCTCGGTGTACAACTCTGCCAGTGAGACCCTGTTTCTACTGTTGATGACATTACGGTAACCGCCGATGATGAGAACCTTTCCTCTTGGCCCGCCTCGTTCAACGAGCAGGAAAATGGTTCTCTTCGTCCCACGCCCTTGGTATCGATGTTGTTGCCGACATAACTGATAGGCTATCCTCTGACATGCCTTGCTATCGTGATCGTACAAGATGTTAGTGCCCTCCTACTTTAACCACATGGTGGGCCCATAAGCCACATTTCCACAGGATCAAAACCTGACTCTCCTGTACACCCTGTTTCCAAAGTTAATTCTCACGCTTGACTTCGTATGTAATTCACGGGCCACGTGCCTAGTGATCTATTATGGTATCAGACGCAATACTTATTCCCATTGCTCTGAACCTTGTTTCACACTTCTTTTTAGGCAACGAATGTTTGCCTAAGCGTTTGAAACTTACATATTGCCCCTCCTTACTTTGCTCTCGATAATTTCTTAAGTTTCAATTCGAGAGTTACTATCCATCACCCTCCCTGATGTTCTCTACCAGATACGTGACCTTGTAGAGGTCAGCTCTTCTGAAGATACCCCTTATCATTTTTCATAAGTACGATGAGACCCTCGAAGAAAGGATGACGACTTCATCATGATGACCTGAAACAGCGAAATGAAGACATCAATGTAATGGATCAACCTCTTCGAGAAGAGCAACCAAGACTGAGAAGATTCGTTAGAATTTCGTAACCAAATCTTTTTCCCCTCACTCTACCTCTTAAATCTCGGGACGAGATTTCTTGTAGTGGAGGAGAATTGTGACGCCCGGATAATTATGCTACAGTAAACCTATGCTAATGATGCCACGTCACTACGGTTACCGTTGCTAATCTCGCGTTAGTTCGAACCGATTCAAATTCAATTTCAAAAACAAACCAAACGGTAAAAGTTTTCAAACATTAAAACTAAAATGTTCGGGTTGTGTTAAATGATGCATATGTAATTATGGTGGAGAGACCACACTTTTATAAATGTCTAAATACTCTAAAATGAATAAAACCGTAGCAAAACAATTATTTAAATGATATTAAATAATAAACAAATATTAAACTAGTTTATTTGGCCACCAAACTTTTTATGGTGGAGGATTGTTCTGAAACCTTGTTTTAGGAGCTATGGTCATATTTTATAAAGAACTAAAATAAGGTGTGACTAAAATAAAAAAACAGAAAATAGGAAATAAAATAAATAAAAGAAAAGACAAAACAGTAAACAAAAAAAGGAGCAAAGCCCTCTCCCCTCTCCCTGGGCCGAACGGCCCAACCGGCCATCCAGGCCACCAGGAGGCCCACCCCAACCCACCTTATCCCCACTACCCCGAAACCCTAACCCCCAGTCGACCCACTCCTCCCGCACGATCCCCACCCCACCCTCTCGTCCCTCTCGCCCCCTCGATATGGATCGGGGCTCAACCCCGACCGCGCCCCGTTGACATCGCCGTTGCCGCCGTGGATCCCGCGCCCCACCGTCGAGCTCCGTCGCCGGATCCGCCGCCTCGCGTCCCCGACCTCCTACCCAACGGCCTCCACCTCGTCGTGCCTGACAGCCTCAACCCCGCCGCCCCGTCATCATCTCCTCCCCGCGTAGCTTCACCGAGCCTCGCCGCCCCGTACCCCTGCCACGCCGGTGAGGCCCTGCCTCCCTCCGCCCCCCCCGCTCTCCACGCACATGCCTCGCTCGTGCCCGCGGTCACTGCGTCCACGGCCGCGCTCCGTCCGTGCCCCGCGCGACCTGGCCTCCGCCCCGCACGGTCACCGCGCCCCCCCCCCCGCGCCGTCCCGCACGCGCTGCGTCCGCCCCTGCTCCCGACCGCACTCCCCGTGCAGCCCCTACCGCCGCCCGGCCACCACCGCCTCCATCCCGCGGCGCCTGGCCGCGCCCGCCAGGGCCGTCGCCGTCTTGGGCTTCCCCTGCTCCCCGCCTCCTGCCGCTGTCGAGTGAGGCCGCCGACGCAACTGGCCCTCGCGCCCTCGCTGCGGTGGCCTCGGGCACGGGCGCCCATTGCCCGAAACCGCCACACCCGCACCCGTTAGCGCCCATGCCCGGTATGGCCCCTGTGGGCCACTAACTAGGGGGCCCCGCCCCAGAACATTTATAAAAAAAAAGAGAATAAAATAAATAAATAATTGAAAACAAAAAAGTAAATAATTAACTAATTAATTAATTAATTAATTAATAACTAAAATAGTTAATGAATTAATTAAGTTAAATAATCCTGTTTAACTAATCTAATCAAGTAAATAGTTTAATTGAACCCTAATTAGACTAATCAGTCAATGACGAATGGGACCCACACGTCAGTTGACCAGACAACACCTCTGTTGACTGCTGACGTCATGCTGACGTCAGCATGCACTGTTCTGGATAATGTTGAATTTAAAATAATTAAATAAATCCTAAAAATGAATTAAATCTTTTAAAATTAATATAAAATAAACCGTAGCTCAGATGAAAATACTTTCTACATGAAAGTTGCTCAGAATGAAGAGACGAACCCGGATACGCAGCCCGTTCCTCTGCCACGCACCCCTAGCATATCAAACTCGCAACTTTCCCCCTCCGGCTCCTCTGCCCAAAAACCCGAAACACCGGGGATATTTTCTCGGATGTTTCCCCCCTTCACCGGTATCACCTCCTACCACGTTAGGTCACCCCTAGCTCAACGTATTGCCGCTTCTTACTTTGTGATGCTTTGATTGCTCTATTATTTATTGTCTTCCCCCTCCGTTACTTCTTTCTGGTAGACTACGAGATTGACGCTGCTGCTGGTACCCCGATCGGCTACGGAGTTGACGATCCCTCTCTCTTGACAGAGCAACCAGGCAAGCCCCCCCTTGATCACCAGATATCGCCTACTCTCTGCTATACTGCTTGCATTAGAGTAGTGTAGCATGTTACTGCTTTCGTTATTCCTATCCTGATGCATAGCCTGTCTTTGATACGGCTGTTGATACCTTTACCTGCAATCCTACTTGCTTAGTATAGGATGCTAGTGTTCCATCATTGGCCCTACACTCTTGTCCGTCTGCCATGCTATACTACTGGGCCGTGATCACTTTGGGAAGTGATCGCGGGCATATACTATATACTATACACTGTTATCTGTGATACTATTCGGAGATGGGGGCTGAAGGGGCAGGTGGCTCCATCCCGTAGAGGTGGGCCTGGGTTCCCGACGGCCCCCGTCTGTTACTTTGTGGCGGAGCGACAGGGCAGGTTCAGACCACCTAGGAGAGAGGTGGGCCTGGCCCTGGTCGGCGTTCGCGGATACTTAACACGCTTAACGAGATCTGGGTATTTGATCTGAGTCTGGCCATTTGGTCTATACACACTGCCCATCTACGTGGGAGTAGTTATGGGTATCCCGGCGTCGTGGTATCAGCCGAAGCACTTTTGACGTCAGCGACGGAGCGGCGTGCGCCGGATTGGACTGGAACGCCACTAGGCTAGGTCTGCTTCCAGCCGCCCTCGCAACGTGCAGGTGTGCTCAGGGCGATGGGCCCAGACCCCTGTGCGCATAGGTTTAGACCGGCGTGTTGACCTCTCTGTTGTGCCTAGGTGGGGCTGCGACGTGTTGATCTTCCGAGGCCGGGCATGACCCAGGAAAGTGTGTCCGACCAAATGGGATCAAGCGTGTTGGGTTATGTGGTGCACCCCTGCAGGGAAGTTTATCTATTCGAATAGCCGTGTCCCTCGGTAAAAGGACGACCCGGAGTTGTACCTTGACCTTATGACAACTAGAACCGGATACTTAATAAAACACACCCTTCCAAGTGCCAGATACAACCCGGTGATCGCTCTCTAACAGGGCTACGAGGAGGGGATCGCCGGGTAGGATTATGCTATGCGATGCTACTTGGAGGACTTCAGTCTACTCTCTTCTATATGCTGCAAGACGGAGGCTGCCAGAAGCGTAGTCTTCGATAAGACTAGCTATCCCCCTCTTATTCTGGCATTCTGCAGTTCAGTCCACTGATATGGCCCTTTACACATATATCCATGCATATGTAGTGTAGTTCCTTGCTTGCGAGTACTTTGGATGAGTACTCACGCTTGCCTTGTTTCCCCTTTTCCCCCATACCTCTACCCGATTGCTACGACCAGACGATGGAGCCCAGGATCCAGACGCCACCGTCAATGACGACTACTATCCCGGAGGTGCCTACTACCACGTGCTGCCTGCTAACGACGACCAGGAGTAGTTAGGAGGATCCCAGGCAGGAGGCCTGCGCCTCTTTCGATCTGTATCCTAGTTGGTGCTAGCCTTCTTAAGGCAATCTTGTTTAACTTATGTCTGTACTCAGATATTGTTGCTTCCGCTGACTCGTCTATGATCGAGCACTTGTATTCGAGCCCTCGAGGCCCCTGGCTTGTATTATGATGCTTGTATGACTTATATTATTTGTAGAGTTGTGTTGTGATATCTTCCCGTGAGTCCCTGATCTTGATCGTACACATTTGCGTGCATGATTAGTGTACGATTGAATCGGGGGCTGTCGGGGGAAATCGGCCTCCACGAGCACCTATGGGGACGGAGCCCCTTTTCGGTTCGGCGGGGGGGGGGGGGGGGGGGCGGAGGTTGCACAAAGAGCAGATCGAGGCGACACACACACAACGATTTTACCCAGCTTCGGGCCGCACGGATGCGTAAAACCCTACTGCTGCTTGTCTGGTTGATTCCAGTTCTTGCTCTGGAGCGCAAGAAGCTACTGTAAGTCGGAGCTGGACGTAGACGAGGGTCTACCGGGTTTCCCCCCCTTTCGGGGTCCCTCCCCTAGGTGCGCATGGGCCTCCTTTTATATGCTAAGGGGTTTCCCACAGGTAGCGACGCAGGTGAGGGTAAAAATGGCAAGGAACTGTGCGAACAGTGGCCGCACAGTGCTATCGCACCTAACTCTGACGGCGGGGGACAAAGGCATTAAATGCCCGTCTGGATCACCCGAACAGTACCGAGGCGGACCGTTGGGGGCGCCTCCGCTTGCCACGGGGGCGACTCTGCCAACGTCGCATGCCACCGCGCGCCTCAGGTTGCGCGGCGCCCCGCCACGTGCCTCTGGGGAAGCTCCAGAGTGACGCGTGGTCAGGTGAGCTGGAGTGCAGGCCTGAGGTGGTGGTTTGCCGCGGCAAGTGGCTTGCCGCGGTGGTTGTCTTGCCGCACCTGAAAGCTTGCCGCTCGTCAGGCCTTGCCGGGGCGCGCGGCGCGCCGGGACGGGCTTTTCTTGGGGTGCCTTGGCTTGGCCGTCCCGGCGAGCTCCTCCCGCCGGGGCCTTGGTGCTTCGGCTCAGTCGTCCCGGCAAGCTCCTCTTGCCGGGGCCTTGTCGCCTTGGCCCGGCAAGCTCCTCTTGCCGGACCTCGCCTCCTTGGCCCGGCAAGCTCCTCTTGCCGGGCCTGGTCTTCTAGGCTCGATCACTTGGCCTTCGTCCGGCCCAGAAAGGGCCGTGGAGACTCTTGTCGCTCCCCTGGCAAGCCTTGCCGCGGGACGCTACTACTGCCCGTTCACAAGTTCGGGGTACTAAGGTACACCTACTTTAGTACACCGACAGGAGCCCCCGGGTCTGGGCCATACACGGTGCCGAGCGTTGTTGGGCCAGGCCCTAACAGTGCACGGGCACGCGTGGCCTGGGTTGCGCTGCTCCTTAACTCCGTGCCCGTCGCGCCCTCCCCAAGTGGCGCGCGCTTATCGCGGCGTCGTGGGGGGCGAGGCGTGCGAGGCGTGCGTGACGTGGGTGGCGTGCGCGGGGCTGAGGCCCGCAGGCATGCGTCACGTCGGGCACGATTCCTTTACTTGGAAAGGCGAAACGCCCGCCCCCCCTTCTTTATAAGCGGAGGGAAACAGGGGCAGCTCGCCATTCCGCCGGTTGCTGTTCCTCGAAAATCTCCGCCACTTCCTCCTTACTAGAGAAAGCGGCGATTCGCCCTCGCAGCCCCTAGCGCCGCCAACACCGACAACTCCCCCTCCCCGTATCTGCCATGGCCCCGAAGGGCGACAAGGCGAAGGGGAAGGCCGTGAAGTCGGCCGAGGCGCTGCGGCTGGAAGCGCTTCGGAAGGAGACGGCGACGTTCCCCCCTCAGCTCGATGCGCTGGGGCTGAAGAACGGATACCACCTCTTCTGGTCGACGGTGACGCGAGCGCATCCGCGCACGCGAGTTCTTCCCGCCATCGCCCAGAACCTGTACCCGACCGGGTACCCTTTCTTCGCCGTGTTCTTCTATTGCGGGCTCTACCCGCCTTTTTCCGAGTTCTTCTGTGACATCATGCACACCTACAACCTCCACCTCCTTGATTTCACCCCAACGCCGTTCTGACAATGGCGGTTTTCGCACACCTTTGCGAGAACTTTGTCGGAGTCCGCCCCAACGTAGCCCTCTTCCGCCACTTCTTTACTCCTCAGGTGGAGAAAGGAGAGCCGCTGTCCGGCGGAGTCGCCTGGGTCTCTAGGACCGGCAAGAAAGAGGTCTACTTGGAGGGGGAACTCCGTGGCAGATGGGAGGAGTGGAGGGCCGAGTGGTGCCTGATCGTCGAGGAAAATCCACCGCCGTTCACCGCCGTGCGCCGAACCCCAGTGGTGCGCGGCCGTGACTGGAGCGACCTAGCCCCGGACGACGCCAAGCTGAAGATTGCCGTCACGCGAATCCTGCGCCTCAGGTGTGCCGGGCTCACCGTCGGCGCCGTCGGTGCGGATTTCCTTCACCGGCGTAACGCCCCCCTGCAGGAGAGGAGGAAGCCGGCTTGGGAATTCCAAAACGCGGTGGACATCATGAGGCTGCGCCCGGGCCTTAACTACAACTTCACCGTTCTGGAGCTCGTCGCAGTGTTGAAGGAGCTGTTTAGGTACGACTCCGAGCACCCAGAATGGTTCAGGTTGCCGTCGGGCGTCGTCCCCCTGTGCAACAACTCGGTGCTCAGCCGCATCCTCGCGATGATGCCACTGTGCGACTCGCACGGGATCGACGCGACCTGGCAGGAGCCGGCGGACGACGTCGTGCAGGCCTTCTTCGACAACTTAAAGGAGGTGCCGGTCGACCCCGACGAGAAGAGGGGCCTCACGCGGGACACCACCCCCGAGGAGGTGGCTTACATCGCCTCCAGGATGGAGGAGGCGGCGGCCGCCGCGGCCGCGGGCGAGTCTGGCTTCACCCTGGCCGAAGCAGACGCGGCGGAGGCGGAGAGCCTCGCCGACCAAATGGAGTTCGCCAGCGCGGAGGAACCAGCTGGGCACGGTGGCGCGGGCGAGCCCGCCCAGGACGCGAGCGGCTTGCCGGAGGTTGACGCGCCCTCCTCGCAGCTCCCGGGCAGCTCGTCGCAGGCGGAGCCCCCTGCCCAGCCGAGGAGGCGTCTCCGCAGGGCCGGAGAGGTGGTGCGGCAGGCCGACCAGCAACCGCAGCCCCGCGTGACACGCGCCTCCGAAGCAGCGGGAGCGGGGTCCTCACGGGCCGCGGCTTCTGCTCCTGCCGCTCCTCGTACCGCGGCGGCAACGGGGGCGGGGTCGTCCACCGTCCCCGCCAAGCGGTCCCGGGAACCCACTCCCCTGTCTCCTCGCGCCTGGAGCAAGCCGGTTTTTGACTATTCCGCGCTTAGCTCCGACGACGAAGAGGAGGACGAAGAGTAAGTTCCTGGTAGAGCTTGTATCTTCTTGATTTCTGTTGCTTCGTCTTGTTTCGCAGCCCACTCATCCTCCCCCGAAACCGTTCCCATTCAGGAGCCTGGCCCAGAGGAGGGCGAAGAGGGCCAAGATCCCGCTGGTCTTCCTTGAGGGCGAATCTCCCCCGGCAACTGGGGAGGTGCCGGAGACGACCTTGCCGGACTTGGCAGCGGGTCCCCAGGGCAGCCCACAGCGCAGCCCCCAGGGTGAGTGCACGGCTAGTTCTTGCTGTTTGGCTCGCGCGTGAGCTCCCCTTCTCTTTGTGGTTGACATGTGGCTGTTGTTGTTGGGTAGGAGCAGAGCAGCCCCAGCAGGCGACCCCGGGGGGCACTCCTGCCGCGCCGTCTGCGTCGACCACCCCGCCAAGGGAGAAATCTCCGGCAAGGGAGGAGCCCCCGGCAAGGGAGACCTCTCCGGCAAGGGAGGGATCTCCGGCGAGGGACGCGGCCAGCGATCCCCCGGCAGCGGAGGCCGCGGCCACGGACCCTGCCACCGGTAAGCCCCCCTGCACGGAAAACTTCCCCTGGTTATCTTTTCTTATGAGCCTTTTTGTCGGCTGTTCGGTTGACTCTTCTCCCCTCTTCCGGCCATCAGACCCGCCCACCGCGGACCTGATGGAGACCGAGGCCGTCGTCGGGGAGGGCGCACGCGGCGACGCCGACGACGTCGTCGTCATCGAGGAGGCGGACGGCACCGACGACCCCGCAGGCGGCGGGGAGGCCGAAGCCGCCAAGGCCGCCGCGGGGGCAGACGGCGAGGGGACCGGCGACCGTGCCGACGGCCCCGGGGAGGCAGGGGCGTCAAGCACTCCGCCGTCCGGCGATCCCGCTGCTGCCGCCGCGTCGGGCCCCGAGGAGACCCCGGCGGGTGCCTACCTGAAGGCCGGCGATGGCGTCTTCATCAGGCTCCCCTGGGAGCCTAGCTCCAGGGCGCCGGTCGAGGGGGAGGCCTTGGACGGAGAAGTGCTCGCCTCCGTCGGGCTGATAGTGGTCGACGCGCCAAGCACCAGCAGCGGCGAGCCCGAGGAGGAGCGGCTGCTCCGGAAGCTTGTGTCGCTCTACCGCGCCCGGCAGGCTAAGGTGGAGCGCCAGGAGGCACTCATCGCGAGGGCCGGCGCGGACATGGAGAAGCGTGACGGGGAGCTCCGGGAGCTCAACCAGGAGGCTCTCCGGTCTTTGGCGGAGGAGCGGAGGCTGCTCGACGAGGCGCGGACGGCCTTTCTCCTCGAGAAGGCAGAGGCCAAAGAGCAGCAGAGGCTTGCCGCTGCGGGGCTATCCGCGCGGGAAAGCGAACTGGTGCAGCAGAAGGCCAGCCTCGCCAGCCACGAGGAGGAGGTTGCCGCGCGCGAGCAGGCGCTTGGCGGGGCCCTGCAGAAAGCGCAGGACGCTGCCGCGGACGCCGAGGTCGTCAAGGGGGAGCTGGAGACGAGGGTGGCGTAGCTCGTCAGCGACCTCAAGGCGAGCGGCGAAGAGCTTGCCGCGCTCAAACAGGAGCGCGAGAAGGGCGCTCACACCCTTGGCGAGCTGCAGGGCCGCTTCGCCGAGAAGATCCGGGAGCTCGACGCCGCCAAGGATTCCAAGGCCGACCTCGAGCTGAAGCTGGACACCCTGGCCAAGGCGCTGGAGAGCGCCAAGGGGCAGGAAGCGACCTTGCGGAAGGAGGTTGCTGACAACGAGGAGCTATTGAAGCGCGTCGCCGTTACCCAGAACGCCTTCCAGGAGACGGTGGAGCGGTGGACCGAAGGCCTCGTCAACATCGCCACCACCATCGACAAGGAGCTGAAGCTGCTGGGGATGGAGGGCCACGAGTACCCCTCCGGCGAGAATGTCTCGCCGAGCGTCAAGCTCACTTCCTTCTTCAAGGGCTTGGTGGAGGCGCTCCAGCATCTCCGGGAAACGATCCCAGAGCAGCTGGCCGAGGAGACGCGGGAAGCCGTCTCCGGGGCCCTCGAGAGGGTGCTGCTGAAGATCGTCTTCCACAACCCCACCATCAGGCTTACCAACGTCCTCAGGCACCTGCCGGAAGATGTCGACCTGATGGAGATCAGGGCCCTCGTCACCCCCATTGTGGAAAGGGTGGCCGGGATCAGGAGGGTCGAGGGCGACCGCGCGGATTAGGCCGCCCACCTCTTTCTTTTCTTCCCTTGTCGCTGCTGAGCATGTCATAGAAACAGCTGATTAGAGCAGCGGCAAGTCGTTTTGGAGTATAACTTTTATCTTAGGCAGTTCATTGCGCTGTTATCTCCCTCGTTCGACTTTGTGCTTCGTACGTTCGCGCCCTACGCTCCCAGGAACTTGTCGGCGCAAGCCTCCGCCTTGCCACGGGTGCCGAGTGCGGGACATCAGCAACCCGCTGGCGGCGCCTCCACCGGCAAGAAACCTTGCCGCGGCTGGCGCAACTTACTTAAAATGTTGAGCAGGCTCAGGGCGAGGTAAGCGTTGCGACTGCAGTCGCAGCACACTTAAGCTGCCGAGCAAGCTCGAAACAAAGTAAGGACGCCACTCTGGATGTAGCACACTTAAGTCATTGAGCAGACTCGAAACGAAATAAGGGCGCAACCAGCCACGAGCCGGCCCCTCCTCGCACAGGTTTCCCATACGAAGCTCGGCCGTTCAAGGAAGATAACTTAAGGGTAAAAAGGAGCTTAATTGCTCAAATTTTGGCAACTTAGCTTTTCTGTTGTTTGCAGTCCGGCAAGGCGCAGCTTCCTCGGGCGACGCCTAGCCTATCCTGTCATCCCCCCTTCTCGAGGTAAGGGAATAACGAGGGCTCGGGGCTTCACGGCCTGCCATCGCTTGCCGAAGCCGAGTGCTGCACAATCGTGTCAAATAATGCATGCGCAAAGTGGAGAGGCGTGAAATCGACAAGATGTGCGGGGCACATAAGCTATGCTTGGGATCTGCGCTCGTCTCTGTACCAAGGATTACATGCAACTGCGGCAAGACTTGGACAAAGAGGATGGCCGACGGAACGGGTTCCGACTACCGCGCTGGCAAGGTCCCTCCCACGGTCGGCGTCGACTCGTTTGGATCTCGACGGCCTGGGCGCGCCGAAGAACGAGGTCGCCTTTCCCACAACTTCCGGCGCTAACTTCTGTGGCTACGGGAGCGGCGCAGAGTTTGCTGGAGGCGAGAAACTCGCTCAGCGGCCGGAAGGCGGTCCTCCTCAAGGAGCAGCTGCTCTTGCCCGGGCTCTGCGTGAGTGGGTACTCGAGGAGGGCCGTGCACGAGTCCGTGAGGAGGAATGCCTCCGCTCCGCGGGTTGGAGCGGAAAGGTACCTGGCCATACCTGAGCTTACCTGTGGTCGCCAAATCTGGTTCGCACAACCTCGACGCAGCCCCTACCTGGCGCGCCAAAGATGTCGGGGGAAATCGGCCTCCACGAGCACCTATGGGGACGGAGCCCCTTTTCGGTTCGGCGGGGGGGAGGGGGCGGAGGATGCACAAAGATCAGATCGAGGCGACACACACACAACGATTTTACCCAGCTTTGGGCCGCACGGATGCGTAAAACCCTACTGCTGCTTGTCTGGTTGATTCCAGTTCTTGCTCTGGAGCGCAAGAAGCTACTGTAAGTCGGAGCTGGACGTAGACGAGGGTCTACCGGGTTTCCCCCCCTTTCGGGGTCCCTCCCCTACGTGCGCATGGGCCTCCTTTTATATGCTAAGGGGTTTCCCACAGGTAGCGACACAGGTGAGGGTAAAAATGGCAAGGAACTGTGCGAACAGTGGTCGCACAGTGCTATCGCACCTAACTCTGACGGCGGGGGACAAAGGCATTAAATGCCCGTCTGGATCGCCCGAACAGTACCGAGGCGGACCGTTGGGGGCGCCTCCGCTTGCCACGGGGGCGACTCTGCCAACGTCACATGCCGCCGCGCGCCTCAGGTTGCGCGGCGCCCCGCCACGTGCCTCTGGGGAAGCTCCAGAGTGACGCGTGGTCAGGTGAGCTGGAGCGCAGGCCTGAGGTGGTGGTTTGCCGCGGCAAGTGGCTTGCCGCGGTGGTTGTCTTGCCGCACCTGAAAGCTTGCCGCTCGTCAGGCCTTGCCAGGGCGCGCGGCGCGCCGCGGCGGGCTTTTCTTGGGGTGCCTTGGCTTGGCCGTCCCGGCGAGCTCCTCCCGCCGGGGCCTTGGTGCTTCGGCTCAGTCGTCCCGGCAAGATCCTCTTGTCGGGGCCTTGTCGCCTTGGCCCGGCAAGCTCCTCTTGCCGGACCTCGCCTCCTTGGCCCGGCAAGCTCCTCTTGCCGGGGCCTGGTCTTCTAGGCTCGATCACTTGGCCTTCGTCCGGCCCAGAAAGGGCCGTGGAGACTCTTGTCGCTCCCCTGGCAAGCCTTGCCGCGGGACGCTACTACTACCCGTGCACAAGTTCGGGGTACTAAGGTACCCCTACTTTAGTACACTGACAGGGGCGTCACATTGCAATCCCATCTCTGTGAGACCGAGATCCCTATCGGTGAAACCGATTTGCTAGGGTTTGTGGCAGTGGCTATGATATGTGAAACTCGGTGGCTCCGGATAGGAAGAATCGGTGGGGCCGAGTTTGACTTTAGGTTTGGGTCATATGTGGATATGGAAAGGTAGTTGAGGATTTTGGAGCATATCACTAAGCACATGAAGCAAGAGGCTCATTAAGCAACACCTCATCCCTCCTTAATAGTATTGACTTTTCCTATGGACTCAATGTGATCTTGGATCACTAAAATAGAAAATGTAGAGTCTTGATCTTGAAGCTTGAGCCAATCCTTTGTCCTTGTCATTTTGAGGGATCCACTTTCCTCATCCATGCCATGCCATCCATTGAGCTTTTCCTGAAATATTCATCTTGGAATGATGTTAGCTCAATGAGCTATATGTTGTTAGGAATTACCAAAACCACCCAGGGGTAGTTGCACTTTCAATCTCCCCCCTTTTGGTAATTGATGACAACATATAGATCAAAGCTTTGACAAATGATAATAAGAATGAAATATATCATCGCTTTGAGAAGTATGTGATAAGTAAGAGCTCCCCCTAAATTTGTGCATATTTTAAGATTTGCTTTGGACTGCAAATGCACAATGAGTTAGGATCATGGGTTACTCTTCCATGTCACATACATCTTGGTGGAGCGCTCAAAATGATAAGAGTTAAATGCATGCACTCATCACCAAGCAAAGTGAATGATCAACATAAGGATAAATTGATAGTAACATCCAACAAGCATTAAGTGTAGCTTATGATCAAACACATGATCATCAATGTCTCAGAAATCACGGCATTGTATCTCAAACACTCAAAAGCAAATAAAGTATCAACCAAAAGACAAGAGAGAACAAAGTGCAAACTCTCTCCTCGAAGCCTATGATCTATACATTTTTCTCCCCCTTTGGCAACAAGTTACCAAAAAGTTCATAGAAAATGCATAGTACTAAACGACTCTCAGGCTTGGTCTTCTGGTGGTGGTGTCCGGAGAACTCCAAGAATGAAGGATTCAGTTGATGTAGATGGAGCTGCTGGGGTAGGAGCTGGAGCTGGTGGAACAGAAGCTGTAGCTGGTGCAGAAGTGGTGGCTCTGGTGTCAGGAACTGGCACTGCAGATGATCTCTGAGCTCTGGGCACCCTGGCAAATGCATCAGTTGTGGTCTTACCCTTTCTCTCCTGCATATCTTCCTGTAGTTATTCCACAGCAGACTGGACCTCTGTCACCTTCACATCTAGGTCATAGAACTTCTGTTCCATGATTCTTTCCAAACTCTCTTGGTTTTGAGTTAGGGTGGCCAGACCTTTCTCAATCCTCAGAGTGGATGCTATCAGGTAACTTAGTTGCTCCTGTTTGGACTTCAAGAAGTATTCAGATGCCTCCTCTTGAGTTGGCATCCTGGTAGCTTTCTCCATCTTGGCCTTCTCTTTCTGTGCTTGAGCATGTGTTGATGATGGTTCATCCTTGTTCATGACAACCTGATTGTCTTCAAAGTCTGGATGGATGGGCAGGTGTTCCTTGTCCAGCAGGTATGTGCCCGTGCCCATCTTTGAGTTTATTAGCTCTTGAATTTGTGGAGCATATCCACAGCTCCTCTTCTGATCAGCTGCTGTTCTCTTAATGGTCTCTACCATGAGGCTCATCACCTTGAACTTCTGTGGCACATCAAATACATGGAGCATGTTAATTGCATGGCCTCGGATCATCTTGTGATCACCTGACTTGGGCAATAGAGTGTGCCTCAGAATCCAATTAATAGTGGGCAGCCCTGACAGAAGATAATGCACTGAGCCAAACTTGAAAGTATCAAGTGCCTTGTTTGGAATCTCCTTGTACATGTTGGACATGGAATTGTGATCCATCTTCTTCTTGGCATATATGTCCAATTCATCCTCCTGCTCTTCTGGGGCATTAATGAGCTGTGCCCACTCAGCAACTATTGACTGATATCTGGTTCCTTCTGACATCCACACAATTCTGCCATCTGGATAGAAGTGTGCTGTGGAGTAGAATTGCATGATCAGCTCTTCATTCCACTTTGTGAGCTTCTGCCCAACAAAGTCTGCAACTCCACAACCCTTGAAGCTGTCATATACTCCAGGATAGTGCTCTTCATTCTCCTTGATGTACTCCCAATCAACCCATCTCATGTCACAAACTATGGGCTTCTTATCAAGCAACACTGTCTCATAGAAATCCTGCTGTTCCTTGGTATGAAACCTGTAATCCACAGCAGTTCTTCTCCTTGAATCATATGGATCCGCTTATCTCCACTTCTTCAGCCCTGAATCTCTTCTAATCTTCATGTCCTCAGCCACAGGATGAGCATCATTGTGGTCTGGGATCTTGGGCTTAATCTTCCTGAGCACGTGTCCTTCTTCTTCTTCAGCAATGTCAGGCACTGGGGCCTTGTTCTTTTCAGCTGCAGATATGTTTCTGGTGTTTCTCTTTGGTGCATTCTTGGGCTTAGATGCAACTTTGGGTGCTTCCTTGGGCTTGGATGCAGTAGCCCCTGACCTTATGGCATCTCCCATAAGTTTTTGTGCCTTAGGTGCTGGTGCAGCAACCTCTTCTTCCTCTTCTCCATCTGAGTCTCTCCTCATAGAGGGTTTACCAAGAACTCTGGCAGTGGTAGTCCTGACTCTCTTCTTCTTCTTATCTTGGCCACTTGCTTCCTCTTCTGATTCCATGGTAAGCTTCATGGTTTCTTCAGGTACATGCTTCCTAGGCTTACAGGTAGGAACTCTTCTTGCAGGTGCCTTTTTCTGCATTCCAGGTTTGATGGCTGCAGCTGAGCCATACTCTTTCTTGAGCACCTTTTTCTTGGATGTGGCTTCCTCTTCTGCCACATAGTCCTCATCCTCTGACTCAGAGGTTCTCTTCTTGCTTATTCTAGTGGCAGCTTTGGGCAGATTGCTTGGGGTGCTCCTACTACCCTCATCAGAACTGCTAGAGGGATTAGTGCCCTCACTCAAATGAGCCTGCTCCTCAGATCTGTTCTGGCTATCACTCTGATCAGACATGTTGCAAATACAGACTGCTGACCCCGTGAATAGTTTATAGATGAGATAGAGTGGATGAGCATCACAAAATGCAGAGATTTTTGCAAAAGAAAGAATCAAAAACTTAGTTTTAGTTTTCCACAGAAAGCATTTCGGATCAACCGATTTGCAAACTCGGTGATACCGAAGCAGCTTTTGGAACCAAAACTAGTGAACTCGGTCAGACCGAGTCACAGTTCGGTGGCACCGAGACTGCTAGGGTTTCACAAAGTCCTGAACTCGGTCTCACCGATTTGTAATTCTCGGTCAGACCGAGAACCACATGTGCAATGGCCGTGGCCGTATCGGTGGAACCGAGTTCCGCAACCCGGTGGGTCCGAGATGATTTCGGCAGAAACCTAAACCTAAATTTTCGAATCTCAACTATTCGAAGGATTGTTTTGACTGGATAGGAGTGTTTCAATCGTAGCAAGATTCATTAAGGACACAATGTGCTAAGATTTGGACGGGGAATAACACTGTGATCGACTCCATACCCTAGTTCGGCGGCGGACTCGCTACGGCGGCAACGGCGGAGATGAATTCCGTTGACGGCGGCGGAGACCAGCGACTGGAGGCAGCTGGCGACGAGGAGGACGATCCGGAGACCCAGGAGGCAGAGCGAGCTACGCGCGGGCGAAGAGGTTTCGGAGAAATTTCCAAAATTTTGCCTGTGAGTATATATAGCCCGACCCTGTCGGTGTGACCAAGTGGAACAACTCGGTGGTACCAAGATGCATAACTGTTGACAGTTATAGCAACTCGGTGTGACCGAAAAGTTCAAATCGGTTGCACCGAGGTGAAAACCTAGATCGACTTAGTGATCTCAGTATGACCGAAGTGTAGGAATCGGTCAGACCAAAAAGCAGAAAGAAGTTTTGGAAGTTTAAGTCTATGACAAATCGGGGACTCCAAGTGCTCCTCACACAGAGTGGTTTGAATCTGACTTGATCAAATTTTGTGATGTAGCATGAATAGAGTTTGAGACGAGAAAAGCATAGATAGCTAGAGAAGGTTCTTAGGCATTCTTGTCCATCCACTTGGCAAGAAAAAGAAAAACCAATCAATCAAAACAACAAGTGGATGCCCTCGAATGAGTAAAATATGCTCTCAACATGCTCACACAATAAAATGGCAATTGAAATATGTGGCAAAACATGCACAACCAATACTAGCATCTATCAAGCAATTGGCGATAACTAGGTCATCTATATATGAGTATATTGACTTAGGAGTCAAATGAGAACATTTGATCATAGGTCATACTCATCGTTTAAGCACAAGTGGGGTTACCACTTTTACATAAAGCATTGTTGTGTTCACATCATTAGAGTTGCTTTAGCTCAATTCTTAGAGTAAAGCTCCCCCTAGATGTTATATCCCCCTAAGAGGGATGAACTAACCTTGGGTTTTGTCGATGATGACTTCATGTAGATGTTGAAGATGTGGATGCTCAATGTTGATGTAGATCACTTGGAGCTATCCATTGGAGTGAATTGCACTTTCAATACCTACATGGGTTAGTCCCACAAGGAACAAACAAGGATATCCATAGACATAGAGTGATGCACACACAAGATGATGTATATGAAAGCTTTTAGGTTACCTTGTCCCTTGACTTACCAACAAGAGGGTTTGTGACTGCTTGAACTAGTGCAAGATGTGGAAGTTGATTGCACTTGTTCTTGCCAAAATGATAAGAGTGAAGTATGTTGGCAGAGTCACCCTCCAGAACTCTCTAGTTCTTCTTCTTTTGGATCCACACCATCTTGATGGGAATCCTTGGAGTTGTAGTCGTACTTGATGAAGTGGAACTTGAAGTAGTCTTAGGAATCCACTTGACTAAGGTCTTAGGAGCTTCTTCAAATGCATCAATTTCCTCTTGAAGCTTGTCCTTGCCTTTTTGCTTGTAGTCTTGTGGTGGAAGATCATCTTGAGCTTGTGTCCCTTTGAAAGAAGTAGGATCATACTTCTCTTGTTGAGGAACAAACTTTGTCTTGGGGTATTGATCTTCTTCCCACTCAACTCCATTGGCATTGAACTTTCGTTCAAATCCAACACCTTCATTCTTCCGGTGCCTTCCTTGCTTGCGTACAATTTCCTCGAATTGCTTACTCCCGGCAAGGCTCTTGTACACTCCTTTCTCTATAATTCCCTTCAATAGGCTATTTTCTTGCTCAAGTGTAACTTGGCTAAGAGAATCATTAGTGGAATCAAGAGAACTACTAGAAGCAACAATATTGGATTTAACATGATCATTGTTACTACTAGAGGAAGAATATTTCTTGTTCTTGTTACTAGACTTGACTTGAGGCATGTAAGTGGATAAGAGTAAACGCTTGGCAATGTAAGAAGAACTTTTCTTACGAAGATCATCATTGATTGCTTTTAAGAACTCATGCTCTTGCTCAAGGTTGAGCTTTTCAAAGCGTAATTTCTCATGTGTTCTTAAAAGTTCTCGATGATCTCCTAAGATAGTTTCATGAGCTAACTTGAGAGTGTTTAGTTCTTTAGTTAGATCCTCAATATTCTCCTTATCATTGTCATTCGTTTTATCTTGATTAGCATGATTAATTGACGTTTCATCATAGTATTCATCACTAGAGTTGTCAACAAGTAAATCATCATCACCTAACAAGTCATCTTCATCACTATTGAAATCAACATACTCGAGGTGTGATACCTTTGGGCCTTTAGCCATGAAGCATGTTCCAACTCCTTCGTTTGGTCAGTCAAATATGTCGTAGGAGTTGGTTGACACAAGTGCTAGACCGGCAACACCTTCATCTTGAGTATCTTCGGAATCAAAGTGATAACTTGTCTCGGAGTGGTTGTCGGAGTCGGAGCCGGATACCCATTCACCAACATGAGCTTGATGTCTTCGTTTTGTGTAGCTCCTCGATGACTTGTCCATTCTTTCCGAATCCTTGCTTCTCCGTGGGTATCTTCATTCATAATGATCATCTCTACTCCTTCTTTCTCTAGATCGTGATTCCTCTCTTCGGCTTCTTCTTTTGGGAGAGTCTTCTCTTTTCTTGTAGGGAGCCGTATTCTCATTAGAATAGTGTCCGGGTCTTCCACAATTATAGCAGTTTCGCTCTCGACTAGAAGATCTTTTGTCATTGTAGGACCTTGACTTGGAGCTTCTATCTTTGCTTCTACTCTTGTAGAACTTGTTGAAGTTCTTTACCATTAAGCTCAATTCTTCATTGAAGATTTGCTTCTCACTTGATGATGTAGGAGCTTCACATGAGGCTTTGTAAGCACCACTTGATTTGTTGTGAAGTTCCTCTTTATCCTTGAGTGACATCTCATGAGCAACAATTCTTCCAATGACTTCCATTGGCTTGAGATCTTTGTAATTGGGCATCATTTGGATCAATGTGCACACGGTATCATATTTTCCATCCAAGGCTCTTAGGATCTTCTTGATGATGAATCTATCGGTCATATCTTCACTCCCTAAGCCGGCAATCTCATTTGTGATAAGAGCAAGCCTAGAGTACATTTCAGCGACACCTTCACCATCCTTCATTTTGAACTTGTCAAGTTGACTTTGAAGCACATCCAATTTGGATTCCTTGACGGAGTCGGTACCTTCGTGCATATCAATCAAAGTATCCCAAATTTCCTTTGCATTCTCAAGACGGCTAATTTTGTTGAATTCTTCGGGGCACAATCCGTTGAAGAGAATATCACAAGCTTGAGCGTTGTATTGTAGCATCTTTAACTATACCGCGGTGGCCTCACGGTTTGGTTCTTTCCCATCGAAGAAGTCACCTTGCAAACCAACACACACAATAGCCCAAACGGCGGGGTTATGTCCAAGAATATGCATTTTCATTTTATGCTTCCAACTAGCAAAATTAGTACCATCAAAGTAAGGACCTCTATGGTGATAATTTCCCTCGCTAGATGCCATACTCTCCTAGGTTGTGAAACCAAGGCTATGATCACCAAAAGCTATGGAAATCAAAGCAAATGGAGTCCAAAGCTCTGATACCACTTGTAGGATCGAAAGTATGTCTAGAGGGGGGGGGGTGATTAGACTACTTGACCAAATAAAAATCTATCATTTTCCCAATTTTAGTTCTTGGCAGATTTTGGCTATCTTTAGCACAAGTCAAGCAATCTTCATACAATTCAAGCAAGCATGCAAAGAGTATATGAGCAACGGAAAATAAAGCATGCAACTTGCAAGAATGTAAAGGGAAGGGTTTGGAGGATTCAAACGCAATTGGAGACACGGATGTTTTCATCGTGGTTCCGATAGGTGGTGCTATCGTACATCCATGTTGATGGAGACTTCAACCCACGGAGGGTAACGGTCGCGTGAGTCCACGGAGGGCTCCACCCACGAAGGGTCCACGAAGAAGCAACCTTGTCTATTCCATCATGGCCGTCGCCCACGAAGGACTTGCCTCACTAGCGGTAGATCTTCACGAAGTAGGCAATCTCCTTGCCCTTACAAACTCCTTGGTTCAACTCCACAATCTTGTCGGAGGCTCCCAAGTGACACCTAGCCAATCAAGGAGACACCACTCTCCAAGAAGTAACAAATGGTGTGTTGATGATGAACTCCTTGCTCTTGTGCTTCAAATGATAGTCTCCCCAACACTCGACTCTCTCTCACAGGATTTGGATTTGGTGGAAAGAAGATTTGAGTGGAAAGCAACTTGGGGAAGGCTAGCGATCAAGATTCATATGGTAGGAATGGAATATCTTGAGCTCAACACAAGTGTAGGTGGTTCTCTCTCAGAACATGTGTATTGGAAGTGAAGATCTGTTCTGATGGCTCTCTCCACGAATGAAGAGTGGGTGGAGGGGTATATATAGCCTCCACACAAAATCTAACCGTTACACACAATCTACCAAACTCGGTGGGACCGAATTGTTAAACTCGGTCGGACCGATTCAGCAAACCTAGTGACCGTTAGGATTTTCGGTGGGACCGAGATGCAACTCGGTAGGACCGATATGGTTAGGGTTAGGGCATAACGTAATCTCGGTGTGACCGATTACACAAACTCGGTGGGACCGATTTTGGTAATAAGCTAACCAGAGAGTTGGTCAGGTAAACTCGGTGGGACCGATTCGCTCTTTTCGGTGAGACCAAAATGTTACGAAAGGGAAACAGTGAGTTTACATTGCAATCTCGGTGGGACCGATCGCTCACTTCGGTTGGACCGAAACGTTACGAAGGGAAACAGAGAAATTGCAATCCCATTTCGGTGAGACCGAGATCCCTATCAGTGAAACCGATTTGCTAGGGTTTGTGGCAGTGGCTATGATATGTGAAACTCGGTGGCTCCGGATAGGAAGAATCGGTGGGGCCGAGTTTGACTTTAGGTTTGGGTCATATGTGGATATGGAAAGGTAGTTGAGGATTTTGGAGCATATCACTAAGCACATGAAGCAAGAGGCTCATTAAGCAACACCTCATCCCTCCTTAATAGTATTGGCTTTTCCTATGGACTCAATGTGATGTTGGATCACTAAAATAGAAAATGTAGAGTCTTGATCTTGAAGCTCGAGCCAATCCTTTGTCCTTGTAATTTTGAGGGATCCACTTTCCTCATCCATGCCATGCCATCTATTGAGATTTTCCTAAAATATTCATCTTGGAATGATGTTAGCTCAATGAGCTATATGTTGTTAGGAATTACCAAAACCACCCAGGGATAGTTCCACTTTCAAAGCTGCAGCCGTCGCCGCCACATTTGAAGAGGAGGCCGCCACGCCCTCCAACGAGGTCGGCGAGGGATCTCCGCTCTTGTCCGACCTGCACACAGAAGAAAAAACACCTACTTGACGAACCGAAGGCCTCTCCCAAACCCTGGATGCAGGTGTAGGGTAGCCGATGTCAGCCCAGAATTCTTCCGCCAGTTCCTCGTCTGTTTTCCTCCGGCGAACTGCAGAAGACAAAACAGGAGGGTCGAGGGAAGAGTCGCCGGCCTCTTTCTACGGCTCCTCCGCATCAAGGCAGGAAAAACGAGATCCAGAGGTGCCCGCCGGCGTCGGCGACCAGCAAGGAGCCAGATTCAGACGCCGCCGAGAGGCGATCCGCATACCTCAGAGCTAGCTGCAAGCAGTTGGGTGATTTTAACAAACCATTAAAATAAAATTGAAGAGAGATCTCAAACTTTCATGACAGTTAATCCAATGCTATAAAAAAATCAACATATACTGCTTACACCAATACTATCACTTCAAAAGGCATTGAAAACTTACTCATGCTTAATGCAGCGGTACCGGTTGACGGTGGAGTTGCCCCTTTCGAAGACCTTCACCTTGAAGCCGAAAGTGCAGAGCTTGAAGATGACTATGTCGCTGGCTCCGACTAGGTGATTCTAGCTGAAGCCACTCCAGCCTCGCCCAATACCGACCTCGGTGCTGAACTCTTGGACGTGCACTCAAGTTTGACACCCTAGGCTCGCAGCAAGCGACATGACATGATGAATACGGATGTGGAACCACCCTCTCAACACATACTAGAAAGCCCTCGGACAACGAGAAAGGCGTGCCCTCCTTGTTTTTATCTGCATGTAGAACTAGAGCTGGCTTGTGCCCAAGCTTGGGCCTACGACCAAGCATGCGCGAAGGCAACACCGCTTCCTAACAAGGGTCAGTATCATAGCACAAGCAAAATGGAGCCTATTTTATGACGCACATTGCTATGATCCTACATTGAAGCCCAAAGGTATGATCCTACATTGAAGCCCATAGGTATGATCCTAAATTGCTACTCCCTCTGTAAAGTAATATAAGAGTTTTTTAGATCGATCTAAAAAGGTCTTATATTACCCTGCAAAAAAGTCTTATATTACTTTACAAAGGGAGTATCATCCTACATTGAAGCACATATGTATGATCCTACATTGCTATGACCCTACATTGATGCATATCAAGAACATTGCTATGATCAGTCCTATCTATGAAGCATATCAAGCACATTGCTATGATTAGTGATGTATGAAGCATATCAAGCATACCTACATTGCTATGATCAGTGTCTAATCTAGGAATGCACAACCAGTGCACAATGCACATTCATAGCAATGCAAATTCAACCTAAAATTTAATCGAATCAGTGCACAAATTACACATGCACATTGCTAGCAGTTCAAATCAGGCCTAAAATCTAATTTAACCTCCAAAAAAACTAACCATTAAAATCAAATCCTTACTGTGAAACCAAAGAAGCATGTTCACTTACAACGTTCACCTTCGATGGAGCGAGTCCCACTGGAGGTGGAGCGAGAGCGGATGATGCCAGACTAAACCCTGTCAGAAATAACAACACCCACGCCCATGCCGTGGCAGCCCGATATTCAACTGTTGCAGATGTGCTAACACCGACCAAAGGTGCATTGGATTGTGCCATAGTAGATGAAGAAAACCCTGGCAGTGATGTCAAAATCTACGGCCCGACTGTGGCTGATGCCCCGACATCCTCAACCCCCATCTCCGCCGCCGCAACTGACGAAATACCCTCCGCCGGAGTCAACGTATCGGTCGTCGATGGGCGTTCGATAGCCGCAGAGCGCGACCTAGTATAGAGGGGGACGACGACTTGAGCATTCTATGTAACTGCTAGTGGTTGTAGGACCCCATCGGTGATGGCGACGACCCTGACCCAATGTTTGTGGTTGCCATCACCCATCGCTGATGGGGCAAGGATTCAGGCAACACGGTGGTGGAGCAGCCATCAGTAAGATCGAAGGGAGGGATAGAGATGTGTGAATGAGGTTTGGGTGGTGATGGGAGAGTGATACGTCTCCAACGTATCTACTTTTCCTCTTGTTTTGGACTCTAATCTACATGATTTGAATGAAATTAACCCCGGACTGACGCTGTTTTCAGTAGAACTACCATGGTGTTGTTTTTGTGCAGAAATAAAAGTTCTTGGAATGGAACGAAACTTTGCGAGGATTTTTTATATAATAAAAGAGAATTTCTGGAGCCAAGATCCACCGGAGAGGGGCCCCTGGGTGGGCAGAACCCACCAGGGCGCGCGCCCTCTCCTGGCACACCCAGGTGAGTTGTCCCCACCTGGTGGCCCCGCGGCCCTAAAATTGACGCTATAAAATCCTATTTTCGAAAAAAAATCAGGGGGAAAGAATTATTGCGATCCACGAGACGGAGCCGCCGCCAAGCCCTATTCTTCCTCGGGAGGGCAGATCTGGAGTCCATTTGGGGCTCCGGAGGGGGATCTTCGTTCTTCGCCATCACCAGCCCTTCTGCATCGCTAATTCCATGATGCTCCCCACTGGGAGTGAGTAATTCCTTCGTAGGCTCGCTGGTCGGTGAGTAGTTGGATGAGATTCATCATGTAATCGAGTTAGTTTTGTTAGGGCTTGATCCCTAGTATCCACTATGTTCTAAGATTGATGTTGCTATGACTTTGCCATGCTTAATGTTTGTCACTTTGGGCCCAGGTGCCCTGATTTCATATATGAACCGTTTATGTTATCATCATTATATCCATGTTCTGATCCGACCTTGCAAGTTATAGTCACCTACTACGTGTTATGATCCGGTAACCCGGAGTGACAATAACCGGGACTTCTTCCGGTGATTACCGTAGTTTGAGGAGTTCATGTATTCACTATGTGTTAATGCTTTGTTCCGGTTCTCTATTAAAAGGAGGCATTAATATCCCTTAGTTTCCAATATGGACCCTGCTGCCACGGGAGGGTAGGACAAAAGATGTCATGCAAGTTCTTTTAATAAAGCATGTATGACTATTTACAGAATACATGCCTACATTATATTGACAAACTGGAGCTAGTGCCGTAACGCCCTAGGTTATAACTGTCTCATGATGAATATCATCCAACAAGTCACCGATCCAATGCCTACGAATTTTCCCGTATTGTTTCTGCTAAGTTACTACTGCTATCACTGTTACACCTGATACAAAATTATTGCTATCACTATTATTGTTACTATTGCTGCTATCACTACTATCAAAACTATCAAACTACTTTGCTACTGATCACTTTGCTGCAGATAATTAATCTCCAGGTGTGGTTGAATTGACAACTTAGCTGCTACTACCTTCAAATATTCTTTGGCTCCCCTTGTGTCGAATCTATAAATTTGGGTTGAATACTCTACCCTCGAAAACTGTTGCGATCCCCTATACTTGTGTGTTATCAAGACCTTATTCTGGCGCCGTTGCCGGGGAGCATAGCTATATTTGTTGAGTCACTTGGATTATTATGATATTGTCACTATGAAGAATCTGAAGGATCCTAAGACTAAGATATTTCCCTCAAGTACAAGGGGAGGTAAGAAACTGCCATCCAGTTTTGCTTTAGATTCACCTTCTGTTATGAGTAAACTTGCAACACCACCACATGTTATTAATTCTGATATGTCGCAAGTTATTGATGATGCTACTTCTACTATGAATGATGCTTATGATGATGCTAGTACCTTGCTTGATAATGATGATGTGCCACTTGGTGAATTTCTTGATGAACAAATTGCTAGAGTAATACAACATGATGTTGTTGAATCTGATGATGAGCTTGAAACTGAAACTCCTGAAACACCTGCTAGAACTAGCCTTCCTAGATATGAATCGCCTAAGGTACCGAAAGGTTATGTTATGAGTGAATAAACAACTAGAGATATTCTTGCTTGTAATGATAGAGATGATCTAGAGAAATTATTACACAAGTATAAGGAAAAATCTCTGAATGCTAGAATGAAATGTGATCCTAAGTTTGCTACTTCACCTATCTTTATTGATGATAAGGATTATGAATTCTCTGTCGACCCAGAGTTAATTACTTTGGTTGAATCTGATCCTTTCTATGGTTATGAAACTGAAACTGCTGTGGCACATCTTACTAACTTGAATGACATAGCCACCCTTTTTACTCATGATGAGAAAACTCGCTACTACTTTATTCTCAAATTATTTCCTTTCTCATTAAAGGGTGATGCTAAAGCTTGGTACAGTACTCTTGCTCCTGGTTGTGTGCGTAGTCCCCATGATATGATTTATTACTTCTCTAAAAAATATTTTCCTGCTCATAAGAAAAAAGCTGCCTTAAGGAAATATTTAACTTTGTGCAAACTAAAGAAGAGAGTCTCCCGCAAGCTTGGGGGAGGCTCTGCCAGTTACTTAATGCTTTGCCTGATCATCCTCTTAAGAAAAATGAAATACTTGATATCTTCTATAATGGACTAACTGATGCTTCTAGGGACTTCCTAGATAGTTGTGCTGGTTGTGTTTTCAGGGAACGAACTGTTGGACAAGCTGAAAAATTATTGAATAATATATTGAAAAATTATGATGATTGGACTCTTCCTGAACCACCGCCTAAATCCACTCCAAAGAAGAGGGGTATATTATTTATCAGTCCTGAAGATATGCAAGAGGCAAAGAAATCTATGAAGGAAAAAGGGATTAAAGATGAGGAGGTTAAATAATTACCTCCTATTGAAGAAATACATGGGCTTAATACACCACCACTGCCTAAGGTGGTAGAGGTAAATTCTCTAATGAAGTTTAATGATAATGATAATCCTCACATATGCATCCTAGCCAATGCCTTTATGTGTTTGAAAACTATATTAGAAAACAAGATCGCTTCAATGCAAATGTTATGAAACAATTGAAATATAATTCTGATATGATTGCTCGCTTGAGTGACTTGTTATTTAGAATCTCAAATGGTGTTAGAGGTGTTGGAAAGCATGGTTCTATGGTTCAAACTCAGTTAGAACAAGTTGCTAAATCACAAAGAGAATTGCTTGATGAAATGAATAATAATATGCATGACTTTGCTGTTAGAGCTGCAACTAGAGGAGGTAAAACGACCCATGAACCACTTTATCCTGAGGGACACCCTAAAAGAATTGAACAAGATTCACAAAGAGTTAACACTGATGCACCTAGTCCTTCTAGAAAGAAAAAGAAAAAGAAAAATGATAGGACTTTGCATACTTCTAGTGAACCTGAAATAGAAAAACCTCCTGATAATGATAATGAAACATCTATCTCTGATGCTGAAACTCAATCTGGTAATGAACACTCACCTAGTGATAATGAAAAAGATAATGATGAGGTTCATGAAGACTCTCAACCCAATGACAAAGAACCAGATAATGATGTTGAGATAGAACCACCTGTCGATCTTGATAACCCACAACCTAAGAATAAAAGATATGACAAAAGAGACTTCATTGCTAGAAAACACGGTAAAGAAAGAGAACCGTGGGTTCAAAAACCTATGCCTTTTCCACCCAAGTCAACTAAAAATAAAGATGATGAAGAATTTGAACGCTTTGCTGAGATGCTGAGGACAGTCTTCTTGCGTACTCGCTTGACTGATATCTTGAAAATGCCTCCTTATGCAAAGTATATGAAAGACATCATCACAAATAAGAGATAAACACCAGAAGCTGAAATATCCACTATTCTTGCTAATCATACTTTTAAAGATGGAGTACCTAAAAAACTTGGAGACCCGGGAATACCAACTATACCTTGCTCTATCAAAAAGAATTATGTGAAAACTGCTTTGTGTGATTTAGGAGCTGGTGTTAGTGTTATGCCTTTCTCTTTATATAAAAGACTTGAATAAACTCACACCTACTGAAATATCTTTGCAAACGACTGAAAAATCAATGGCCATACCTATCGGTATCTGTGAGGATGTACCCGTTGTTGTTGCTAATGTTACTATTTTGTCTGACTTTGTTATACTTGAGATGCCCGAGGACGACAACATGTCGATTATCCTTGGTAGACCCTTCTTGAATACTGCAGGGGCTGTTATTGATTGCAATAAAAGCAAGGTCACTTTTCATATCAATGGTAATGAGCATACAGTGCACTTCCCGAAGAAACAATTCCAAGTGAATGGTATTAATGTTATTGAAAAATCTCCGACAATCACTATTGGAAGTTTTCAAATACCTCTACCTACTGTCAAAAAGAAATATGAAATACTTATTGTTGGGGACATGCATATCCCCATTGAGGTAACTTAGTGATTTACGGAAGTTCTTCGGTTTCATGCTAATCGAAAGTGGTTGTTAATAAGACCTGATCAACCTTATTAATGGATCATTTTTTGAACGGTATGAAGTTGATGAACTTAGTAAGCACTACTTTCTGTCCCTACTTTTAGTTTTCTGTTTTTATTAGTTAAATAAAATAAAATTCCATGCTTTGTCTGTTTTCTGAATTTCCCATGCAATAAAAAATGACCCAAAAATAAAATTTCTCAGAATGCCCTGAAAATTTAATACGATTTTTTCTGAATATTTCTGAATTTCTGGTGCAAATAATATCAGAGGGAGGTGCACTAGGTGTGCACAACCCACCTGGGCGCGCCAGGACCCCCAGGCGCGCCCTGGTGGGTTGTGGTCCCCACGTGGGCCTCCTCACTTATCCCTTCAGCCCACTTCATCACTTACCTCCAGAAAAAAATCTCCCTTGCTCTCTCTCCCGAGTTCTTGCCCTCAAATCGCGGATTTCGATCTCTTTGCTCAAAGCTCCATTTCCGAAACTGTTTCGGGGGATTGTTGCTTGGTATGCGACTCCACGGTTTGTCCAATTAGTTTTTGTTTTAGTGGTTTATATTTTGAATAATTAGTTACTCCTGGTGCAGTTGTAGATGTGCTTGCATGTTTAATTCTTAGAGTTCTAAGTAGTTTGAATGCTTACTATGGCCTCTATGCATCCCTATGAGTAGTTGGTATCAATTTTGTGAAGTTTTGCTGAGAAATTTTTGTGGGCTAATGAACTTCAGAATTTTGTTCATAGGAAAACCATGAATATCTTTAGGAAGTTTAGCTCCAAAAGAACTCCAAGGGTGTTATTGGGGAGTCATCTTATACTGACCTCCGTCCTCGGAGGTTAGCGGAAGTACGGCCGTGTGAATGGCCGCACACCCCGTTCCTGGAAGAGGCGGGAATCCTTCAGGAGTTCATGCAATATGTTGCAAATGCCGGCCTCACCGACTTCACTGCAGATGAGTGTGACCAGCACCAAATCCTCACAAATATCTTTGTTCAAAGTTTTACTTTCCTGCCTCGGAATAATCCTCCTGAAGTGAGCTTTGATTTATATGCTGAAAACCATCAGATACCCCTTACTGAATTTTGTGACATATGCTTGATCCCTTTTGATGGGAGCTTAGCCGAGCCTAGGCCGGCTGGGTTTGAGGCCTTTTATCGCACTTTGACAGTGGGAGATGAGAGAGGAGTGTCAGGTACCACTGCCGCTGGCTTGCATTTTCCTGTTGTTCATTACTTTGCACTTTTCATTGCAAAATGCTTGCTTGCTAGGGAGAAGGTGGGTGCACTTAGTTCACCAGACCTTGCTGTTTTACGCCGTGCATGGGAGGGCGACAACACTTATAGGTTGGGAGCTATTGTGGCTCGTCGCCTCCATCTTAATAAATCTCAGGGTAAAATACATGGTGGGATTTATGCTTCTCGTTTGGCGTCTCACTTCGAGGTTGAGATACGTCCTCATGATTATCCTCTTACCAAAGTTTACCTAGACCGTGCAGCCATGGAACATCATCATTTTCTTGCACGAGATTATCCTATCATTCCCCTTCCTTATAACCTGGTCTTTAGCGTTGAAACTCGTGATATTATTCCATTGCCTGCTCCTGCTTTGTTTGATTCTATTGCCAGGGCGGATATAAGATCATGCCTGCGGACATCATCACCTACCGGAATGCTCAGGCTACTTCGGAGGTGGCACGGGAGGAGCCTCAGCAATGGGATGAGTGGATGTCCGCTCCTCAACACCCCTACTACCCTCCAGGCTACTGATCGACTACCAAGTTAGGCCAAAAGCCGAAGCTTGGGGGAGTACGTGTTTCCACCGACATTACATTCATGTTCACTTATTCCATTTGTCGTTGTCCACACTTTTTCATCGTATCATCCATGCTTAGTGATACGTCTCCAACGTATCTATAATTTATGAAGTATTCATGCTATTATATTATCTGTTTTGGATGTTTATAGGCTTTATTAAACACTTTTATATTACTTTTGGGACTAACCTATTAACCCAGAGCCCAGTGCTAGTTTCTGTTTTTCTCCTTGTTTCAGTGTTTCGCAGAAAAGGAATATCAAACGGAGTCCAAACGGAATAAAACCTTCGGGAGAGTTATTTTTGGAACAGAAGCAATCCAGAAGACTTGGAGTGTACGTAAGGGAAGCAACGAGGAAGGCACGAGGCAGGGGGCGCCCACCCTCCCTAGGTGCGCCCTCCACCCTCGTGGGCCCCTCGTGGCTCCCCTGACCGACTTCTTTCGCCTATATATATATATATATATATATCCATATACCCTAAAAACTTCGGGGAACAGAATAGATCGGGAGTTCCGCCGCCACAAGCCTCTGTAGCCACCAAAAACCAATTGGGACCCTGTTCCGGCACCCTGCCGGAGGGGGCGATCCCTCACCGGTGGCCATCTTCATCATCCTGGCGTTCTCCATGACGAGGAGGGAGTAGTTCACCCTCGGGGCTGAGGGTATGTACCAGTAGCTATGTGTTTGATCTCTCTCGCTCTCTCTCTCTCTTGTTTTTGAGATGGTACGATCTTGATGTATCATGAGATTTGCTATTATAGTTGGATCTTATGATGTTTCTCCCCCTCTACTCTCTTGTAATGGATTGAGTTTTCCCTTTGAAGTTATCTTATCGGATTGAGTCTTTAAGGATTTGAGAACACTTGATGTATGTCTTGCATGTACGTATCTGTGGTGACAATGGGATACCACGTGATTCACTTGATGTATGTTTTGGTGATCAACTTGCGGGTTCCGAGACCTCGTGAACTTATGCATAGGGGTTGGCACACGCTTTCGTCTTGACTCTCCGGTAGAAACTTTGGGGCACTCTTTGAAGTACTTTGTGTTGGTTTGAATAGATGAATCTGAGATTGTGTGATGCGTATCGTATAATCATACCCACGGATACTTGAGGTGACAATGGAGTATCTAGGTGACATTAGGGTTTTGGTTGATATGTGTCATAAGGTGTTATTCTAGTACGAACTCTTGAATAGATCGATCCGAAAGAATAACTTTGAGGTGGTTTCGTACCCTACAATAATCTCTTCGTTTGTTCTCCGCTATTAGTGACTTTGGAGTGACTCTTTGTTGCATGTTTAGGGATATTTATATGATCCAATTATGTTACTATTGTTGAGAGAACTTGCACTAGTGAAAGTATGAGCCCTAGGCCTTGTTTCAACGCATTGCAACACCGTTTGTGCTCACTTTTATTACTTGTTACCTTGCTGTTTTTATATTTTCAGATTACAAAAACCTATATCTACCATCCATATTGCACTTGTATCACCATCTCTTCGCCAAACTAGTGCACCTATACAATTTACTGTTGTATTGGGTGTGTTGGGGACACAAGAGACTCTTTGTTATTTGGTTGCAGGGTTTATCGAGAGAGACCATCTTCATCCTACGCCTCCCACGGATTGATAAACCTTACGTCATCCACTTGAGGGAAATTTTCTATTGTCCTACAAACCTCTGCACTTGGAGGCCCAACAACATCTACAAGAAGAAGGTTGTGTAGTAGACATCAAGCTCTTTTTTGGCACCGTTGCTGGGGAGGTGAGTGCTTGAAGGTATATCTTTAGATCTTGCAATCAAATATTTTTGTTCCTTGTTTTAGCACTAGTTTAGTTTATAAAAGAAAACTAAAAAAAATGGAATTGAGTTTGCCTCATACACTTCATCTTTTTAATATCTTTCGTGAGTATGATGGAAAGGAAAATTGTGCCAAAGTGTTAGAAGAAGAATGCATTAAAATGTTTGGCACTAAATCTTTGAATGATGGGCATGATTGCAATGTTGTTAGTATGAACTCCTTGAATATCCATAGTACTAATGATGATTGCACTAGTTAAGATGAAAACATCTCTTATAAGCATGTCAATTTTTGTGGAGTGCATAGAGTTTGCAAGTACATACCAAATAGGGAAAATAGATTTTGCAAGAGGCATAAGTATTTGAAAACTAAATGGTTGCAAGAAAGGCTAAATGTTAGTGCTGAAAATTTAAATTTTCTTAGCCGTACTTGTGAACTTTGCAATGAACATGGTCATTTAAATATCAAATGCAAATTGTTTCATGATCGAATCGTGTCCAAAAGTTGTGATGACTTGATTTCCCTTGCACATCACAATGAACTTAGTTTGCTTTTGGGTTATGAAGAAATGAAACGTCAAACTAAGATTATTCCAGAATATAACCTCGAGAAATTCCTCGATATTGATCTAGAAGAAATTTATATGTATTATGCAGTGAATTGCATTGAAAATCCTTATATTGCCAACTACATAAAGAAAAGAAAGCAAATAGAAGATCAAGAGAACACTAATGAAAGAGAAGAGACTTCCCAATATCCTCCTATTATTTCTTATGATGAATCGGGTAACGAGGAGGAGCCTTCTATTCAACCAATCTCATTAATAAGGACCTCCAAAAGGAGGATTGAACCCACACATGAGGTGGTGAAGAAGAAGAAAAGAAAAAGGAAGAGAGGTGAAAAGATATCTCTCCCAAATAATGTTGCTCCTATTATTGTTGTGCCTCATGAAAATGAATCAAAAATAATTGTGGAAGATGATGCACTTGATGATGATCTCGTTATGCCTATTGCTTGTTGTGATGATTATGATTGGGAAGATAATGATACTTCTTATGATCTTGAAAATCTTTTTGGGACTTGCTTGGAAGAATATGATAATAATGTTTGCTATATTATTGGTGCTATCCATACTATTAATGATGAGAGTGATTATGCTTATGATATGAAAAGGCCCAAGCTTGGGGATGCTATGTTTGATGAGAATGACATGTTTGAGAATATATTTGCTGAAATTAATGTTTGTCCCAAGCTTGGGGATGCTACGTTTAACGAATATGATATTTTTAGTCTCCCAAGTTTTGATATGCAAATTTATAATGATGATAGCATGCCTCCTACTTATGATGATTATATTGATGAAACTCGGTTTGGAAGAGTGTAAACTTTAGGAAGTAATGATCCCACTATTTTGGAGGATGTTGAATCTTATTGTGACAATTATGAAAGTGGATTTGGAGAGGTCATGACTTTATTTAGCAATGATTCCACTATCTTGGAAGAGGTTTCAATCGATTATGATAAGAACAAAGTTGCTACTTATGATGATTATTGTGATGATACATATGATATAAAAAGTAGTGATGATTATATTTATAAAACTTATCATGATTATGATTCCCCTTTTTCTGAACATTACCCTTTTAATGTGGAAACAATTTATAGTATTCAAGTCTCTTATGATACTCCCACTATCCCGAATGAGAAGAATTTTGCTTATGTGGAGAGTAGTAAATTTTCTATGCTTGTAGATCATGAAAAGAATGCTTTAGGTGCTGGTTATATTGTTGAATTTATTCATGATGCTACTAAAAATTATTATGAGGGAGGAATATATGCTTGTAGGAATTGCAATAATATCAAGTTTCCTCTCTATGTGCTTAAAGTTTTTAAGTTATGCTTGTTTTGCCTTCCTATGCTAGTTGATTATTGTTCCCATAAATTGTTTGATAACAAAATCCCTATGCATAGGAAGTGGGTTATACTTAAATGTGCTAGTCATATTCTTCATGATGCTCTCTTTATGTTTCAATTCCTATCTTTTATGTGAGCATCATTGAAATCATCATGCCTAGCTAGGGGCGTTAAACAATAGCGCTTGTTGGGAGGCAACCCAATTTTATTTTAGTTTCTTGCTTTTTGGTTCTGTTTAGGAATAAATAATCCATATAGCTTCTCTTCAGATGTGGTTTTGTGTTTTAATTAGTGTTTGTGCCAAGTTAAACCTATAGGATCTTCTTGGATGATAGTTATTTGATCTTGCTGAAAATTCCAGAAACTTTCTGTTCACGAAAAACATTGTTAAAAATCACCAGAACGTGATAAAATACTGAGTCCAATTGCAGCAGATCAATAATCAAATTATCTAGGTCTTCCTATTTTGGTAGAATTTGTTGAGTTCCAGAAGTTTGCGTTAGTTACAGATTACTACAGACTGTTCTGTTTTTGACAGATTCTGTTTTTCGTGTGTTGTTTGCTTATTTTGATGAATCTATGGCTAGTAAAATAGTTTATAAACCATAGAAAAGTTGGAATACAGTAGACTTAACACCAATACAAATAAAGAATGAGTTCATTACAGTACCTTTAAGTGGTGTTTTGTTTTCTTTCGCGAACGGAGCTTACGAGTTTTCTGTTGAGTTTTGTGTTGTGAAGTTTTAAAGTTTTGGGTAAAGATTCGATGGACTATGGAATAAGGAGTGGCAAGAGCCTAAGATTGGGGATGCCCAAGGCACCCCAAGGTAATATTGAAGGATAACCAAGAGCCTAAGCTTGGGGATGCCCCGGAAGGCATCCCCTCTTTCGTCTTCGTTCATCGGTAACTTTACTTGGAGCTATATTTTTATTCACCACATGATATGTGTTTTGCTTGGAGCGTCAATTTATTTATTTTGTTTTGCTTGCTGTTTGAATAAAATATCATGATCTGAAATTATTGAATGAGAGAGAGTCCTCACATAGCTAAATAATTATTTAACTACTCATTGATCTTCACTTATATCTTTTTGGAGTAGTTTGTCATTTACTCGTGTGCTTCACTTATATCCTATGAGTAAATGGTTGAATGAATTGAATATCATAAATCTGAAATTATATATGTTTCATATGCCTATCCCATGGGGAGTAATAACTTTACATATAAGAAGTAGAGGTGGTAAATTTATTGAAGGTTAGCAAACATTGTATTGGTCACTTGAACAATTCATGAAAGAATATTGAGGGAAGAGAGATTTCACATATAAATATACTATCTTGGACATCTTTTATGATTGTGAGCACTCATTAAAATATGACATGTTAAGGGGTTGATGTTGGACAAGGAAGACAACGTAATGGTTTATGTTTTCTTATATCTGAAATAAAATATATTGTCATGGATCGCCCAACACGTTGAGCTTGCCTTTCCCCCTCATGCTAGCCAATTTTTTTGCACCAAGTAGAGATACTACTTGTGCTTCCAAACATCCCTTAAACCAATATTTCCATGAGAGTCCACCATACCTACCTATGGATTGAGTAAGATCCTTCAAGTAAGTTGTCATCGGTGCATGCAATAAAAATTGCTCTCTAAATATGTATGATCTTTTAGTGTGGAGAAAATAAGCTTTATACGATCTTGTGATATGGAAGCAATAAAAGCGACAGACTACATAATAACGGTCCCTATCACAAGTGGCAATATAAAGTGACGTTCCCTCGCATTAAGATTTTGTGCATCCAACTATAAAAGCGCATGGCAACCTCTGCTCCCTCTGTGAAGGGCCTATCTTTTCTTTTACCTTATGCAAGAGTCATGGTGATCTTCACCTTTCCTTTTTATATTTTATCGTTTGGCAAGCACATTGTGTTGGAAAGATTCTGATATATATATCCAATTGGATGTAAGGCATCATGAACTATTATTGTTGACATTACCCTTGAGGTAAAAGGTTGCGAGGCGAATCTATAAGCCCCTAGATTTCTCTGTGTCTGATTAAAACTTTGAACCCATAAATATCGCGTGAGAGTTAGCAATTGTGAAAGACTAAATGTTAGTTGAGTATGTGGAGTTTGCTAAATCAAAGCTCTGACATAGACTATTCGTGAAAATAAGATGAATTGTAATTGTTTGATGACTAATAACACGGTTTGTTAGTTTTCAAGAAAGTTTATGATCTATACTTTAACATGTGAATAGCTTGTTACTTGATCATGAGAAGCTTTATGAGTTGAGCTACTGTTATGATATATAATGATGCTAGAAAAGGTGACTGAAATTATCATTGATCAAACTTGCGCACCTGCTAGCATTCACACTTCATAAATTCTTTCTTTTATCATTTACCTACTCAAGGACGAGCAGGAATTAAGCTTGGGGATGCTGATACGTCTCCAACGTATCTATAATTTATGAAGTATTCATGCTATTATATTATCTGTTTTGGATGTTTATGGGCTTTATTAAACACTTTTATATTACTTTTGGGACTAACCTATTAACCCAGAGCCCAGTGCCAGTTTATGTTTTTCTCCTTGTTTCAGTGCTTCACAGAAAAGGAATATCAAATGGAGTCCAAACGGAATGAAACCTTCAAGAGACTTATTTTTGGAACAGAAGCAATCCAGTAGACTTGGAGTGTATGTAAGGGAAGCAACGAGGAAGGCACGAGGCAGGGGGCGCGCCCTCCACCCTCGTGAGTCCCTCGTGGCTCCCCTGACCGACTTCTTTCGCCTATATATAACCATATACCCTAAAAACACATTTTCGTCTTGACTCTCCGGTAGAAATTTTGGGGCACTCTTTGAAGTACTTTGTGTTGGTTTGAATAGATGAATCTGAGATTGTGTGATGCGTATCGTATAATCATACCCATGGATACTTGAGGTGACAATGGAGTATCTAGGTGACATTAGGGTTTTGGTTGATATGTGTCTTAAGGTGTTATTCTAGTACGAACTCTTGAATAGATCGATCCAAAAGAATAACTTTGAGGTGGTTTCGTACCCTACAATAATCTCTTCGTTTGTTCTCTGCTATTAGTGACTTTGGAGTGACTCTTTGTTGCATGTTTAGGGATATTTATATGATCCAATTATGTTATTATTGTTGAGAGAACTTGCACTAGTGAAACTATGAACCCTAGGCCTTGTTTCAACGCATTGCAACATCGTTTGTGCTCACTTTTGTTACTTGTTACCTTGCTGTTTTTATATTTTCAGATTACAAAAACCTATATCTACCATCCATATTGCACTTGTATCACCATCTCTTCGCTGAACTAGTGCACCCATACAATTTACCATTGTATTGGGTGTGTTGGGGACACAAGAGACTCTTTGTTATTTGGTTGCAGGGTTGCTCGAGAGAGACCATCTTCATCCTACGCCTCCCACGGATTGATAAACCTTAGGTCATCCACTTGAGGGAAATTTGCTACTGTCCTACAAACCTCTGCACTTGCAGGCCCAACAACGTCTACAAGAAGAAGGTTGTGTAGTAGACATCACTTAGATTTATTTTTCTTGCTTTATTCTTGTGTGCTTGAAAAACTTGAGAAAAAAGCAAAAAAAATAGTTGTAGCTAATTTACTTTCTATGCATGCTTAGTAGTAATATTAAAAAGAAAACACAAAAAGATTTCCTTGTTCTTATTTTGCTTGTTGGGAGCTTTCCCGTGTAAATAGTTTTTCTCATTTTTGCTTTTCTCTTTTGTTTGCTTGATTCAAGAAAACCAAAAACTCCAAAAATATTCCAGTGTGTTTTTGTGAATTTCATTTCTTTTTATTCGAGTTGTACCAAGGAGTAGACCACGATGAAAATGTTGAGTGACTCTCATTTGAATAATTGTTGATCTAATAAAGAGCACATTTTACCTTGTCTTCACCTGTTGAATAAAACGTCTTGCAGATTCCAGCTTAGTCCACAGCGCTCTTGCACTATTATTATTTTCATATCGTTCGGTCGTGCAAGTGAAAGGCAATAAGGACGACATTCGATGAACTGGCCGTGGCAGAGAGAAACTGGGATGAACTCGACTTGTTCTGTCTGTGTAAATATGTTTAACCTAGTACCCTTGATTCAACCCATTATGATTAAACATGTTTGCAATGACAATTAGAGATTATAGTTTCTCATGCCATGCATAAGTAGCTGGGAGTGGATAATGATTTATCTTGGATGTCAACATTGCGTTAAAATGATTGTGATGTAGTATGATGATATGGTATCCTCCTCCGAACGTTCGAGTGGCTTGACGTGGCACATGTTCATGCATGTAGTTGAATCAAAACCAACATAGCCTCTATGATATTTATGTTCATGGTATTCATATCCTACTCATTCTAGTTTCCAATGTTACTTATGCATAATGCATGATTATGATCGTTGTTGCTCTCTAGCTGGCCGCTTCTCAATCTCATTGCCAGACTTCGCCTGTACTAAGTGGGAACTCTGCTTGTACACCAAAAAACCTTGAACCCAAAGTTGTTCCAGATGAGTCCACCATACCTACCTATATGCGGTATTACCCTGCCGTCCTAAGTAATGTTGCATGTGCCACCTCTAAAAACTTCTATATAAATATCTGTTTTGTGTGCCTGGATCGTTCATGGAACGACAGGAGGTGGTCGGTATCTTTGATGCTAAGCGGGTTATTCTTAGGTCGAGTGTTTATTCACTCGCCATCGCACGAGAAAAGGGCGGTAATAGGGATGCCCAGTCCCAAACTACAAAATACAAAAAGAGTTAATCGCTCGAATAATCAGACAAAAACTCCCAATGGAGTCAAAACCTTTACTTTTATCGCTTGGGAACCACCACTAGTGTGCTTAGCATGAAAGATATTGATAACTGATGGTCGTGAAGTAAATGAGAAGGGTGCATGTTCCAAAATATCATTTACATCTGTTTTAAAAAAAATCGAGCTCTAGCACCTCTGCAAATCACTGCTTCCCTCTGCGAAGGGACTATCTATTTACTTTTATGTTGTGTCATCACCTTCTAAAACAAGCGCTAGAACCTGAGAGCACGTTTGTCATGACTTATGCATTGTGTGTAGCTAATGTTGGGTGCATCATGACTGGATATTTTCTACCATGAATTACAATGTTTAGTCGCTGCTTGAACTTTGGAGGTGCTCTGCATTTATGTTTTGCGGTCTCAGAAAGGGCTAGTGAGATACCACTATTGTCATATTATATCATGGTTGTTTTGACAACGTGTTGCCGTTTGAGATATCTTATTATTGCTCGCTAGCTGATATGTCATTGATATGGGTCATTATAATCTTTAAGAGTTATTGTACGCATGGTTAGTTAAAATGTGGCTGAAAACCTGGGTGCTGATTAAGCTTATTTATGCAAACAAGAGCAAAAGAGTTCGTAAAAGTTTTTCTTTTTCACTTTCAGTTTATCAACTGAATTGCTTGAGGACAAGCAAAGGTTTAAGCTTGGGGAGTTGATGCGTCTCCAACGTATCTACTTTTCCTAACGCTTTTCCTCTTGTTTTGGACTCTAATTTGCCTGATTTGAATTAAACTAACCCCGGACTGATGTTGTTTTCAGCAGAACTACCATGGTGTTATTTTTTGTGCAGAAATAAAAGTTCTCGGAATGGAACAAAACTTTGCGAGAATTTTTTATATAATAAAAGAGAATTTCTGGAGCCAAGATCCACCAGAGAGGGGCCCCTGGGTGGGCACAACCCACCAGGGCGCGCCCCCTCTCCTGGCGTGCCCAGGTGGGTTGTCCCCACCTGGTGGCCCCGCAGACCCTGAAACCGACGCTATAAAATCCTATTTTTGGAGAAAAAAATCAGGGAAAAAGAATTATCACGATCCACGAGACAGTCGCCGCCAAGCCCTGTTCTTCCTCGGGAGGGCAGATTTGGAGTCCGTTTGGGGCTCCGGAGAGGGGGATCTTCGTTCTTCGTCATAACCAACCCATCTCCATCGCCAATTTCATGATGCTCCCCACCGGGAGTGAGTAATTCCTTCGTAGGCTCGTTGGTCCTTGAGGAGTTGGATGAGATTCATCATGTAATCGAGTTATTTTGTCAGGGCTTGATCCCTAGTATCCACTATGTTCTAAGATTGATGTTGCTATGACTTTGCCATGCTTAATGCTTGTCACTTTGGGCCCGGCTGCCATGATTTCAGATCTGAACCGTTTGTGTTATCATCATTATATCCATGTTCTAGATCCGATCTTGCAAGTTATAGTCACCTACTACGTGCTATAATCTGATAACCCCGGAGTGACAATAACCTGGATATCCCTTAGTTTCCAATATGGATCTCGCTACCACGGGAAGGTAGGACAAAAGATGTCATGCAAGTTCTTTTAATAAAGCACGCATGACTATTTACGGAATACATGCCTACATTATATTGACGAACTGGAGCTAGTGTCATATCACCCTAGGTTATAACTGTCAATGATGAATATCATCCAACAAGTCACCGATCCAATGCCTACGAATTTTCCCATATTGTTTCTGCTAAGTTACCACTGCTATCATCGCCGTTACACTTGCTACAAAATTACTGGTATCACTGTTACTGTTACTATTGCTATTGTCACTACTATCAAAACTATCAAACTACTTTGCTACTGATCACTTTGCTACAGATAATTAATCTCCAGGTGTGGTGGAATTGACAACTTAGCTGCTAATACCTTCAAATATTCTTTGGCTCCCCTTGTGTCGAATCTATAAATTTGGGTTGAATACTCTACCCTCGAAAACTGTTGCGATCCCCTATTGATAACCCACAAGTATAGGGGATCGCAACAGTTTTCGATAAGTAAGAGTGTCGAACCCAACGAGGAGCTAAAGGTAGAACAAATATTCCCTAAAGTTCTATCGACCGTCGATACAACTCTACGCATGCTTGACGTTTACTTTACCTAGAACAAGTATGAAACTAGAAGTACTTTGTAGGTGTTTTTGGATAGGCTTGCAGGAAAATAAAGAGACCGTAAATAAAAGCTAGGGGCTGCTTAGATAAAGATACAATAAAGTAAATATAGCGAGTGTGGAAAAGTGGTGGTAGGAGTTGTGAAATTGTCCCTTAAGCAATTGACTACTTTACTAGGCCGATAGCAAGTTTCATGTGGGAGAGGCCACTGCTAGCATGTTATCCCTTACTTGGAATTCTATGCACGTATGATTGGAACTATTAGCAAGCATCCGCAACTACTAACGTTCATTAAGGTAAAACCCAACCATAGCATTAAGATATATTGGTCCCCCTTCAATCCCGTATGCATCAATTTCTATGCTAGGTTGAAGCTTCTGTCACTCTTGCCCTCCAATACATAGTCCTATCAACATACAACTAACCTATGGTGTGATCCACGCGCGCAATCATATGATGGGCACCAAAGGACAGCAACATAACCATAAGCAAATTAAATCAATCATAGCAATTCATCAACCACCAATAGGACAACGAAAATCTACTGAGACATAATAGGATGGCAACACATCATTGGATAATAATATGAAGCAGAAAGCACCATGTTCAAGTAGAGGGTACAGCGGGTTGCGGGAGAGTGGACCGCTCTAGATAGAGGGGGGAAGGTGATGGAGATGTTGGTGAAGATGGCGGAGGTGTTGGTGTAGATCGTGGTGATGATGATGGCCCCCGGCGGCGTTCCGGCGCCACCGGAAGCGAGGGGGAGAGGGCCCCCCTCCTTCTTCTTCTTCCTTGACCTTCTCCCTAGATGGGAGAAGGGTTTCCCCTCTGGTCCATGGTCTCCATGGCGTGGGAGGGGCGAGAGCCCCTCCGAGATTGGATCTATCTCTCTGTCTCTCTCTGTTTCTCTCTGTTTCTGCGTTCTGTTTTCTGGCCCTTCACCGTTTCTTAAATTCCCGGAGATCCGGAACTCCGATTGGGCTGAATTTTGGACACGATCTCTATCCAGAAATTAGCTTTCTTGCGGAGAAAGAAGGACACCAACTGCTTTACTTGGTGGACACGAGGGTCAGGGGCGCGCCTGACACCCTAGGGCGCGCCCACTACCTCGTGCCCCCCTCGGGCACCGTCTCGCGATGATTCCACTTCCCAAAATTCATAAATATTCCAAAATAAATCTCCGTTAGTTTTTATTCTGTTTGGACTCCATTTGGTATGGGTTTTCTGCGAAACAAAAAACATGCAACAAACAGGAACTGGCACTGGGCACTGGATCAATATGTTAGTCCCAAAAATAGTATGAAAAGTTGCCAAAAAGTATATGAAAGTTGAATAATATTGGCATGGAACAATCAAAAATTATAGATACGGTGGAGACGTATCAGCATCCCCAAGCTTAATTCCTGCTCGTCCTCGAGTAGATAAATGATAAAAAAATAATTTTTGATGTGGAATGCTACCTAGCATAATCTTGATCATATGTCTAATCATGGCATGAATATTAAGACACGAGTGATTCAAGGCAATAGTCTATCCTTTGACATAAAAACAATAATACTTCAAGCATACCAACCAAGCAATTATGTCTTATTGAAATAACATAGCCAAAGAAAGCTCATCCCTACAAAATCATATAGTCTGGCTATGCTCCATCTTCACCACACAAAATATTCACATCATGCACAACCCCGATGACAAGCCAAGCAATTGTTTCATACTTTTGACGTTCTCAAACCTTTTCAACTTCCACACAATACATGAGCGTGAGCCATGGACATAGCACTACAGGTGGAATAGAATATGATGATGGGGGGTTATGTGGAGAAGACAAAAAAAGAGAAAGTCTCACATCGACGCGGCTAATCAACGGGCTATGGAGATGCCCATCAATTGATGTCAATGTGAGAAGTAGGGATTGCCATGCAACGGATGCACTAGAGCTATAAGTGTATGAAAGCTCAAACTGAAACTAAGTGGGTGTGCATCCAACTTGCTTGCTCATGAAGACCTAGGCATTTGAGGAAGCCCATCGTTGGAATATACAAGCCAAGTTCTATAATGAAAATTCCCACTAGTATATGAAAGTGATAACTCAAGAGACTCTCTATATGAAGAACATGGTGCTACTCTGAAGCACAAGTGTGGTAAAAGGATAGTAACATTGCCCCTTCTCTATTTTTCTCTCATTTTTTATTTTCTCTTTATTTTATTATTTTTATTTTTTTGGTGGGCTTCTTTGGCCTTTTTTTATTTGGGCTTCTTTGGCCTCTTTTTTTATTTTTTTATTTCGTCCGGAGTCTCATCCCGACTTGTGGGGGAATCATAGTCTCCATCATCCTTTCCTCATTGGGGCAATGTCCTAATAATGATGATCATCACACTTTTACTTACTTGCAACTCAATATTACAACTCGATATCTAGAACAAAGATATGACTCTATATGAATGCCTCCGGCGGTGTACCGGGATGTGCAATGATCTAGCGTAGCAATGACATCAAAAAACGGACAAGCCATGAAAACATCATGCTAGCTATCTTACGATCATGCAAAGTAATATGACCATAAATGCTCAAGTCATGTATATGATGATGATGGAAGTTGCAAATATATCTCGGAATGGCTATGGAAATGCCATGATAGGTAGGTATGGTGGCTGTTTTGAGGAAGATATAATGAGGCTTATGTGTGACAGAGCGTATCGTATCACGGGGTTTGGATGCACCAGCGAAGTTTGCACCAACTCTCGAGGTGAGAAAGGGCAATGCACGGTACCGAAGAGGCTAGCAATGATAGAAGGGTGAGAGTGCGTATAATCCATGGACTCAACATTAGTCACAAAGAACTCACATACTTATTGCAAAAATCTATTAGTCATCAAAACAAAGTACTATGCGCATGCTCCTAGGGGGATAGATTGGTAGGAAAAGACCATCGCTCATCCCCGACCGACACTCATAAGGAAGACAATCAGTAAACACCTCATGCTCCGACTTCGTTACATAACGGTTCACCATACGTGCATGCTACGGGACTTGCAAACCTCAACACAAGTATTTCTCAATTTCACAATTACTCAACTAGCACGACTCTAATATCACCACCTTTATATCGCAAAACTATTGCAAGGAATCAAACATATCATATTCAGTGATCTACAAGTTTTATGTAGGATTTTATGACTAACTATGTGAATGACCAGTTCCTGTCATCTCTCGAAATAGATATAAGTGAAGTAAGAGAGTTTAATTCTTTCTACAAAAGATATGCGCACGCTCTAACAAATATAAGTGAAGCAAAAGAGCATTCTACAAATGGCGGTTGTCTATGTAAAGAGAAACAGGCAATCCAAGCTTCAAATGATATAAGTGAAGCACATGAACCATTCTATAAAGCCACACTCAAAATATATAAGTGAAGTGCAATGAGCATTCTATAAATCAACCAAGGACTATCTCATACCAGCATGGTGCATAAAAGAAAAGTGAAAACTAAATGCAAAAGATGCTCCAAGATTGCACATATCGCATGAACGAAACGAATCCGAAAACATATCGATACTTGTTGAAGAAAGAGGGGATGCCTTCCGGGGCATCCCCAAGCTTAGATGCTTGAGTCTCCTTGAATATTTACTTGGGGTGCCTCGGGCATCCCCAAGCTTGAGCTCTTGCCTCTCTTCCTTCTTCTCACATCGAGACCTCCTCGATCATCAAACACTTCATCCACACAAAACTTCAACAGAAAACTCGGTAAGATCCGTTAGTATAATAAAGCAGATCACTACTCTAAGTACTGTTGCAAACCAATTCATATTTTGTTTTTGCATTGTGTCTACTTTAATATGACTTTTTCATGGCTTAATCCACTGATATAAATTGATAGTTTCATCAAAACAAGCAAACTATGCATCAAAAACAGAATCTGTCTAAAACAAAACAGTCTGTAGAAATCTGAACATTCACCATACTTCTGATGCTTGAAAAATTCTGAAAAAATTAGGAAAAATAAAAACTTTGTACATAAATACAATGCAAAAAGAATCAGAGCCATTTGACATTCCAGTAAAAAAATAAAATTCGCACACTACAGCCAAAGTTTCTGTCCTGCAACGCACAAACAAACAAGCATTGTAAACATCCTAAAGGCAAATCTTGGCACATTATTTTTGTAATACAATGGAATTGTACAAGGGTATAATTATTTTTGTTGAAAAGTTTCTGTAATCAAGATTCACAAAGTTGTCGTGAGCATGAACAAAGTTCAAGGAGCTCTCCCACTTCAACAATGCTTGTCTTTCTCACTTTCACTTTCCTTTTTGAAAAAGTTTTGGGTTCCCTTCTTTATTTTTGTTGTTTTTAAACTATATGAAAGCACTCAACAGAAATAAATGACTCTCTAAAACTTCCGGGTTGTCTCGCTGGCAGCGCTTTCTTTAAAGCCATTAAGCTAGGGATATAGTGCTCGAGTAGTGAATCCACCCGGATCCCAAGGTATATCAAAGCCAATTTTAATTAGCAATGATTTCTAATTTAGTAGTGAGCACAAAGTAACATATATCATGTAACAACGAAGTCTAACTCTCTTCCTATGCATCGGCATGTCATAAAAGAACAATTCATACGCACCTAGTAAAGGCCAATGCATAGTATAAACAGTTTCTTGCAATTTTATCATATTGGAAACATAGAGAGGTAGAGATATAGTTCCTCTCTCATAATAATTGCAAGTAGGAGCAGCAAGCAAATGCATATTATATCTATCAAAATCATCATGTGCAACGGTAAAAGGCAACCCATCAATGTAATCCTTAATAAAAGCAAACTTCTCCGATATAGTGTAGTTGGGAGAATTCAAAAAGATAATAGGACTATCATGCGTGGGTGCAATAGCAACAATTTCATGTTTAACATAAGGAACTATAGCAAGTTCATCTCCATAAGCATAATTCATATTGGCATCTTGGCCACAAGCATAGCAAGCATCATCAAAAAGGATATTTCAAAAGAATCAACGGGATCGTAACAATGATCATAGCAATCATCCTTCGGTAAGCACGAAGGGAAACTAAACAATGTATGAGTTGAAGAGTTACTCTCATCAGAAGGTGGGCACGGGTAGCTAATCCGCTCTTCCTCCTTTTGTTCTTCTCTCTCCTCATTATCTTTTTCATCCAATGAGCTCACAGTTTCATCAATTTCTTCTTCCATAGACTCCTGCAAAATATTAGTCTCTTCTTGGACAGCGGAGTAGACCTCGATATAAGGTTTAACATAGGCATTAGAAGCATAATTATCATAGCAATATTTAAGTATGGCAAAAAAATTAGATTTGTAAAGAGTAGCATCATACTTTTCAATCAAAGAAGCAATTTCATAAGCACCCTTAAAAGCAACAATTCTTCAATTTGTTGAACATCATAGTAACTATAAACACCCTTAGCATACGAAGATACGATTCCATTATCACTAAACTCACATTGATAGGGAAGGTGTTTCTTAGGGTTTTCAGAACAACAAGTAAAATCATATAGATAACATAAATTCCAAGCATAGCATTGCAAATGATGAATTTGATCCAGTAAAATTTTCCCTTTTTCAGATATACGGTGTCGTACATAACAGGCATGCTCATCTCAAGATTTGCCCTCAACTAAGCTAGTTGGGGTTTCAGCACGAGCACAAAGGGATCGAAGATGATCCAAGTAATAAGCTTCAGCAGTGTGATAGATTTTGAGTGGTTCTTCAAGCATTGGTTCAGTAGGTACAACTAATTTTTTTTGGTGTTTTGCGTTTCCTACCCATAACTAAAGATAGAAAACAACTAAGAACAGCAAATAAAAATTACTTAGTGATAAAGCAAACAAGCACACACGAGAATATTCACCCCACGCTATTGCTCCCCGACAACGGCGCCAGAAAAAGGTCTTGATAACCCACAAGTATAGGGGATCGCAGCAGTTTTCGATAAGTAAGAGTGTCGAACCCAACGAGGATCTAAAGGTAGAACAAATATTCCCTAAAGTTCTATCGACCGCCGATACAACTCTACGCACGCTTGACGTTTACTTTACCTAGAACAAGTATGAAACTAGAAGTACTTTGTAGGTGTTTTTGGATAGGTTGGCAGGAAAATAAAGAGAGCGTAAATAAAAGCTAGGGGATGCTTAGATAAATACACAATAAAGTAAATATAGCGAGTGTGGAAAAGTGGTGGTAGGAGTTGCGAAATTGTCCCTTAAGCAATTGACTACTTTACTAGACCGATAGCAAGTTTCATGTGGGAGAGGCCACTGCTAGCATGTTATCCCTTACTTGGAATTCTATGCACTTATGATTGGAACTATTAGCAAGCATCCGCAACTACTAACGTTCATGAAGGTAAAACCCAACCATAGCATTAATATATATTGGTCCCCCTTCAATCCCGTATGCATCAATTTCTATGCTAGGTTGAAGCTTCTGTCACTCTTGCCCTCCAATACATAGTCCTATCAACATACAACTAACCTATGGTGTGATCCACGCGCGCAATCATATGATGGGCACCAAAGGACAGCAACATAACCACAAGCAAATTAAATCAATCATAGCAATTCATCACCCATCGATAGGACAACAAAAATCTACTCAGACATCATAGGATGGCAACACATCATTGGATAATAATATGAAGCATAAGGCACCATGTTCAAGTAGAGGGCACAGCGGGTTGCGGGAGAGTGGACCGCTCTAGATAGAGGGGGGAAGGTGATGGAGATGTTGGTGAAGATGGCGGAGGTGTTGGTGTAGATCGCGGTGATGACGATGGCCCCCGGCGGCGTTCCGGCGCCACCGGAAGCGAGGGGCAGAGATCCCCCCTCCTTCTTCTTCTTCCTTGACCTTCTCCCTAGATGGGAGAAGGGTTTACCCTCTGGTCCATGGTCTCCATGGCGTGGGAGGGGCGAGAGCCCTCCGAGATTGGATCTGTCTCTCTGTCTCTCTCTGTTTCTCTCTGTTTCTGCATTCGGTTTTCTGGCCCTTCACCGTTTCTTAAATTCCCGAAGATCCGTAACTCCGATTGGGCTGAATTTTGGACACGATCTCTATCCGGAAATTAGCTTTCTTGCGGCGAAAGAAGGGCACCAACCACCTTACGGGGTGGCCACGAGGGTCAGGGTCGTGCCTGACACCCTGGGGCGTGCCCCCCTACCTCGTGCCCCCCTCGGGCAACGTCTCGCGATGATTCCACTTCCCAAAATTCATAAATATTCCCAAATAAATCTCCGTCAGTTTTTATTCCGTTTGGACTCCTTTTGTTATGGCTTTTCCGCGAAACAAAAAACATGCAACAAACAGGAACTGGCACTGGGCACTGGATCAATATGTTAGTCCCAAAAATAGTATAAAAAGTTGCCAAAAAGTATATGAAAGTTGAATAATATTGGCATGGAACAATCAAAATTATAGATACGACGGAGACGTATCACCTATACTTGTGGGTTATTAGAGAGAGACGTGAGAGTAATGGTTAATTAATACGATATGTCTCATTCTCCCACGCTTCCCAGTGCATGCAGGGGAGATGCATGACACTCGCTGGAGCTAGGCTTTGAAAAAGCAGTCATTTTTCTTCACACATTCCCATGGGTGCTTTGAGGTTCGCTAGGCAATCAAATAAGTCAAATTTGTGTCTGAAGGCCCTAGCTGGCTGGATGCAGCCTACAAAACACGCCTTGTGAGAGCATCTACAACTGGACCTAGCAAAAGTGAGCCCGTAAACATCCACGAACGTGCCTGGACGCGTCCGATGACAGTGACCGGTCACCCCTCAAATGTCCCCGTCCACAATCTCCTCACCTACCAAATTCTCAAAAAATCCATACAATGCCATGCAAGATTAAAGTAACAAACAATGTTCATCTAGATCAATACACTCATAGCATAGGGGAGTTCATACATGCCATCGAACTACCAAAACTTGGCATGTTCATGAAAGCACAAGTGCTCCCTAGGTGATTTTGGTAATTAATGTCAACATATCTCTTGTTGGACTAATACCTTTATCTAGTATCACACTTACCGTGTCTACAACAATTTCACCTGAAAGGTTGAAGAGACGGTAGATGTGAAGTTTGATGAATCTAACGGCTCGCAAGTAGAGCAATTGCCCATTGATGTAGGAGACAAAGACCCTTCGGAAGCAATCCAAGACTTGTCTATTGGCAAGATACGCCCAACAGAGGTGAATGAGAGTACCTTGCCCGTCCAAGTGAAAGCTTCTACCTCACGACAAGGTGAAACAAGAGTTGACACGAAGGCATCCACAAGTGGGACACGCCAAGATGAAGAAAACGAGGAAGTACACCAAGATGAACCTCATCAACCTCCTTCTCCACCTCGACAAGAGAACAACAATGTCAACAACGAAGAAGGCCAAGAGGAATAACAAGATGATGAAGAACATGTTCCACCCCGACCCAAACAAAAGCTCTCCGAGTTCGAGCAAGAGTCTCAAGAGACCATGTCGTCGAACAAATATTCAATGATATCCAAACCGGGAGAATCACTCGCTCAAAAACTCGTCTGGCTAATTTTTGTGAACACTACTCATTCCTCTCTAGCATTGAACCTATGAAGGTTGAAGAAGCATTGGAAGATCCGGATTGGATAAATGCCATGCATGAAGAGCTACACAACTTTGAGAGGAACCAAGTGTGGACATTGGTCAAGAAGCCCGACAACAACCACAACATCATTGGTGCCAAATGGGTGTTTCACAACAAGCAAGACAAAGATGGACAAGTCGTTCGCAACAAAGCACGTCTCGTCGCCCAAGGCTACACTCAAGTCGAAGGTATGGACTATGGTGAGACATACATGTGGCGCCCCTGATTCAATCGTACACTAATCATACACGCAAACGTGTACAATCAAGATCAGGGACTCACGGGAAGATATCACAACACAACTCTACAAATAAAATAAGGCATACAAGCATCATATTACAAGCTAGTGGCCTCGAGGCTCGAATACAAGTGCTCGATCATAGACGAGTCAGCGGAAGCAACAATATCTGAGTACAGACATAACTTAAACAAGTTTGCCTTAAGAAGGCTAGCACAAACTGGGATACAGATCTAAAGAGGCGCAGGCCTCCTGCCTGGGATCCTCCTAAACTACTCCTGGTCATCGTTAGCGGCCTGCACGTAGTAGTAGGCACCTCCGGTGTAGTAGGAGTCGTCGTCAACGGTGGCGTCTGTATCCTGGGCTCCAACATCTGGTTGCGACAACCAGGTAGAAGGGATAGGGGGAAAAGAACGAGAAAGCAATTGTGAGTACTCATCCAAAGTACTCGCAAGCAAGGAGCTACACTACATGTGCATGGGTATATGTGTAAAGGGCCATGTCGGTGGACTGAACTGCAGAATGCCAGAATAAGAGGGGGATAGCTAATCCTGTCGAAGACTACGCTTCAGGCCACCTCCATCTTGCAGCAGGTAGAAGAGAGTAGATGGTAAGTTCACCAAGTAGCATCGCATAGCATAAACCTACCCGGCGATCCCCTCCTCGTCGCCCTGTTAGAGAGCGATCACCGGGTTATATCTGGCACTTGGAAGGGTGTGTTTTATTAAGTATCTGGTTCTAGTTGTCATAAGGTCAAGGTACAACTCCAAGTCATCCTGTTACCGTAGATCACGGCTATTCGAATAGATAAACTTCCCTGCAGGGGTGCACCACATAACCCAACACGCTCGATCCCATTTGGCCGGACACACTTTTCTGGGTCATGCCCGGCCGCGGAAGATCAACACGTCGCAGCCCTACCTAGGCACAACAGAGAGGTCAGCACGCCGGTCTAAACCTAAGCGCACAGGGGTCTGGGCCCATCGCCCTTAGCACACCTGCACATTGCGTGGGCGGCCGGAAGCAGAACTAGCCCCCTTAATACAAGAGCAGGCTTACGTTCCAATCCGGCACACGCCGCTCAGTCGCTGACGTCACGAAGGCTTCGGTTGATACCATGACGTCGAGTGCCCATAACTTTCCCGCGTAGTTGGTTAGTGCGTATAGGCCAGTGGCCAGACTCAAATCAAATACCAAGATCTCGTTAAGCGTGTTAAGTATCCGTGAACGCCAACCAGGGCCAAGCCCACCTCTCTTCTAGGTGGTCTCAACCTGCCCTGTCGCTCCGCCACAAAGTAACAGTCGGGGACCGTCGGGAACCCAGGCCCACCTCTACCGGGATAGAGCCACCTGCCCCTTCAGCCCCCATCTCCGAACAGTATCATAAGTAATGTAACAGTATAAAGTATATATCATATACCCGTGATCACCTCCCGAAGTGATCACGGCCCAGTAGTATAGCATGGCAGACGGACAAGAGTGTAGGTCCACTGATGGAACACTAGCATCCTATACTAAGCAGTAAGATAGCAGGTAAGGGTAACAATTGTAGCAACAATGACAGGCTATGCAACAGAATAGGATTAACCGAAAGCAGTAACATGCTACACTACTCTAATGCAAGCAGTATAGAGAAGAATAGGCGATATCTGGTGATCAAGGGGGGGTCTTGCCTGGTTGCTCTGGCAAGAAGGACGGGTCGTCAACACCGTAGTCGAACTGGGGGTCGCCGGCAGCCTTGGGGTCTACCGAAAAGAAGTAACGGAGGGGGAACACAATAAATAACAGAGCAATCAAAGCATCACAAAGGATAACATGGAAATACGCGGTGCTAGAGGTGACCTAACGCAGTAGGAGGTGATACCGGCAAAGGGTGAGAACATCCGGGAAAGTATTCCCGGTGTTTCGCGTTTTTGGACAGATGAACCGGATAAGGAAAGTTGCATGTTTGCTATTCTAGGGATGTGTGGCACACGAACAGACTGCATATTCAGATTCGTCTCGTCGTTCTGAGCAACTTTCATGTACAAAGTTTTTTCATCCGAGCTACGGATTATTTTATATTAATTTTTAGAATTAACAGAATTAATTTAATTAGAAAATGCAATTATGACGTCAGCATGATGTCACAATGATGTCATCAGTCAACCAGTCAGTTGACTTAATCAAACTGATAGGTGGGTCCCACTGCCATAGTGCAAGACTAACTAAACATGTTTAATTAGTTTAGCTAGTGATTAGGTTAATCTAAACATGATTAATTAAGTTAATTAGTTTAATTAATTAATTAATATTTATTTTTATTTATTATTATTCTTATTTTAATTTTTTTTAACAAAAATGTTCTGGGTGGGGGCCTTTGTCATAGGCCCCTGGGGGCCTACCGGGTCGGGCTCTAGCGAAACGGGGCGGGCGCAGGCGCACCTGAACGGGCGCTCGCCCATAGAGGGTGCAGCGGAACAAGGCCGCAGGGGAGGCGCGAGCGCTCGCGCGCGGCAGTGGCCGGCGGAAGTCGGCGGTGGTAGCAGCGGGCGACGCGGGAGCAGTGAACGAGGTCGACGGGTGGGGAACATCGACGACAGGGGAGACGGGGCGCGAGCGAGCGGCTGGGCGCGGTAGTGGCGGATGAGGCCAACACACACACAGGCAGGGGCGTGCGCGAATGGACGGAGCTCGCTCAGGAGCGGCGGCTATGGCAAGGGATTTGAAGGGAATGGCGGGGAACTGACGAGGCTCACAGGGAGGAGGTCGACGGAGAGCTCGACACGGCCGGGGAGGCACCGGGGCGATGGGTCGACGTCGATGACAGGCGGGGCAGGAGAAGGCCTGCGGGCGCGAGCGCGCTCGCCAGGGCATGGCCACAGCTTGGCCAGGGGGAACGGGGAAGGCTGGCGCCGGCCAGCGGCGGTGCGAGGGCAGAGGTCGCGCCTGCTGGCGCCGGCCTTCATTCGTGGGCGCGCCAGGAGGATGGGCTCGATCCAGATCGGGGAAGGAGGGAGGGGGATATGGGGAAGTGTGGGGGACCGGGCTAGGGTTTGACCGTGGGTGGGGGGTTAAGGGGAGTGGGGATGGGCCGACCTAGCAAGTGGTTGGGCCGAGGCCCGAGGGGAGGGGGGCCTTTTTTGTTTTAGTTTAGTTATTGTTTTCTATTTTATCTTTTCTTTTATTTCTTCTTTTTGGTTTTATTAAAATTTTAATTTATTTCAATTTTATAGAATGTGAGAACAACACCTAAATGTAGTATGTTAAATATACCACTGCCACATTAATTTGGACAGCTAAATAAAATAGTTTAATATTTTACAAAATACAAAAGGCATTTAATGAATTTATTTTGTTGTTGTTTTATTCATTTTTGAGTATTTACACATTTTATACAAGTGTGGTTTCTCCACCATTATTACTTAGGATTTATTTGTCCCATTTTGAACATTTTAGTTTTAACGTTTGAAAACTTTTATTGTTTGCCCTGATTTTGAATTTTGAATTTGAACCAGTTTCGAACTAACGCGAGATTAACAACAGTAACAGTGGTGACAAGGCATCATTGCTAGAGGGTTACTGTAGCTTGATTATCTAGGCATCACAATATGCTCCCGTTGCTAGACTTGAGCCCATCCGCATCTTACTTGCCTATGCTAATCACCATGATATTACCTTGTACTAAATGGACATTAAAAGTGCTTTTCTAATGGTGAAATTGAGGAGGAGGTTTATGTTAAACAACCTCCCGGCTTTGTTAATCCTGAGAAACCCGATCATGTTTACAAACTTCACAAAGCTCTTTATGGTCTTAAACAAGCTCCAAGAGCGTGGTATAAATGCTTGACCAAGTTCCTTATTGAAAAAGGCTTTGAGATTGGAAAGATAGATTCTACTCTTTTTACTAAAAGGGTTAATGGAGAATTATTTGTGTGCCAAATTTATGTTGATGATATCATATTTGGTTCGACTAACCATCACTTTAGTGACAAGTTTGGAAAGCTAATGTCAGAGAAGTTCGAGATGTCTATGATGAGTGAACTCAAGTTCTTTCTTGGGTTGCAAATCAAGCAAACCAAGGAGGGTACCTTTGTTTCTCATACAAAGTATACCAAGGACTTATTTAAGAAGTTCAACATGCAAGAAAGCAAAGGTATGAAAACGCCCATGCCTACTAGTGGACATCTTGACTTGACTAAGGATGGCAAATCGGTTGACCAAAAGATTTACCGCTCTATGATTGGTTCATTGTTATATCTATGTGCCTCCTGTCCCAATATTATGCTAAGTGTGTGCATGTGTGCACGATATCAAGCGACCCCCAAAGAATGTCATCTTAAGGATGTGAAAAGGATAGTGAGATACTTAATTCATACACCAAATTTTGGCATTTGGTATCCTAAGAGGTCTTCTTTTGATCTTGTTGGCTACTCCGATTCGGACTATGCCGGTGACAAGGTGGATAGAAAGTCCACTCCGGGTACTTGTCAATTTCTTGGTAGATTTCTTGTGTCTTGGTCCTCCAAGAAACAAAACTCGGTATCCTTATCCACCGCCGAAGCGGAATACATTGCCGCCGGTTCATGTTGTGCTCAGTTACTTTGGATCACCCAAACTCTTAAAGATTATGGCATATATGTGAAACATGTTCCATTGCTTTGTGACAATGAAAGTGCTATTAAGATTGCTCACAATCCCATGCAACATTCTCGAACTAAGCATATTGAAGTTCATCATCATTTCATTTGAGATCATGTTGCTAAAGGCGACATTGATCTTAAGCATTTTCATACCGATAAGGGCGGATATATTCACGAAACCGCTTGATGAGAAATTATTTTGCCGTTTGAGAGGTGAATTGAACATCATTGACGCTTCAAACTTGGAGTAGAAACTCCATTTGGATACATGCAAGGCATGAGCCTTTGACTAATCCTTGATATTTCTCTTATGATGTTGATCATATGTCTGGGATATATTTGCACCCTTGCATGCTATCTAACCCTTGTAGGCACTTGGATGAATCAAAATATATGAGATTACAAATCACTCACATCTTGAGCAATCTCTACATCACCAAGTCACTATAATATGGTGGTTGAAGACAAGGAAACATGAAACCTTTCCACATATCCTTTGACAACTCCTCTATATCAAATTTCATTTGGTATCAAATTTCATGATTGTCATTTTGGATACGCAAGTGCTTTTCCTTGCAAGACTAACCCATGTAGGTAGATGAACTCAAACTACAAGTGGTGCTCCCAACCATCGATGAGCTACATCAACCTTGAGCATCCCACACAAGTTCAACTACATGATCAAGTTCAACACCACCACCCAAGCTATGTTATTCCATCTTAGAGAAGCTTTACCCCAAGTCATGGGTCAAAGCAGCTCAACAAGATGTGAATACATCAAAATGCTTAAACGAAAAATGGTAACCCCATTTTGAGCTTAAACGAAGAGTATGACCTACGATCAAGTGCTCTCACTTGACTCCTCAGTCAATATACTCTAACATAGGTGACTTTGTCGCCGACCAATTCTAGATGAAGTTCGCTAGTGTTTTTCTGAGTTCTTGCATTTGTCACTTGCATATTTGTTCCCCTTCTTTATTAAAAAACTTCATCTAGATTCTTTTATTTTATATGTTATGTTCTGCATTCCCGACATCCAATTCATTGCAAATCCTTCAGTTAATTCCTTGCAAATCTTTGTGAGATCTTATTTGCCCAGTGAGCTGAGATGACAAATTGTTCTCTCTGTGATGAACTCGGACACACCAGTTTGTCTATTACGATCAAACCGAACCATTTCGGTGCCACCGAAGAAAACAACTCGGTGTTACTGATTTCAATGCTGAGAAGACACTTTGCCATTTGCATCCTGCATATTTATTCCAGCTCCACTCAATGATTCTTGTGCTCTACCTGCATCACATTTTGCATGTTGCTTTGTCATGTGACTCAAGGACCAAACCTATTTGACTCACACTCCAGACGGACCCTTCTTGGAAATTGATGTCAAAGGGGGAGAGTGAGAGCACATCAAAGCTTAATCACATCAAAGGGGGAAAGCGCTTAATCACATCAAAGAGAGAGAGCCCCAGATGCTTGGTATTCAAGAGGAGAGAAGTCTGTAGGATCGAAAGTATGTCTAGAGGGGGGGGTTATTAGACTACTTGACCAAATAAAAATCTAGCCTTTTCCCAATTTTAAGTCTTGGCAGATTTTAGCAACTTTAGGACAAGTCAAGCAATCAACCTACACATGCAAGTCTAAGAGTATAGCAGCGGAATGTATAACACTGCATATGAAGGTAAAGGGAGGAGTTTGGAGGGAGCAAACGCAATGTAGACACGTAGATTTTTTCCATGGTTTCGATAGGTGGTGCTATCGTACATCCACGTTGATGGAGACTTCAACCCACGAAGGGTCCACGAAGAAGCAACCTTGTCTATCCCACCATGGCCATCACCCACGAAGGACTTACCTCACTAGGGTAGATCTTCACATAGTAGGCGATCTCCTTGCCCGTACAAACTCCTTGGTTCAACTCCACAATCTTGACGGAGGCTCCCAAGCTACACCTAACCAATCTAGGAGACACCACTCTCCAAAAGGTAATAGATGGTGTGTTGATGATGAACTCCTTGCTCTTGTGCTTCAAATGATAGTCTCCCCAACACTCAACTCTCTCACACAGATTTGGATTTGGTGGAAAGATGATTTGAGTGGAAAGCAACTTGGGGAAGGCTAGAGATCAAGATTTATGTGGTTGGAATGGAATATCTTGGTCTCAACACATGAGTAGGTCGTTATCTCTCAGAAAATGTATGCTGGAAGTGTAGGCACATTCTGATGGCTTTCCTCACGAATGAAGAAAGGGTGGAGGGGGTATATATAGCCTCCACACAAAATCTAACCGTTACGCACAATTCACCAAACTCGATGGGACCGAATCAGCTAACTCGGTCAGACTGATTTAGTTCATAATGTGACCGTTAGGCATTTCGGTGGGACCGACAAGTCAACTCGATTGGACCTATTCCAGTAGGGTTAGGGCATAACGTAATCTCGGTGAGACCGATTAGACAAACTCGGTGGGACCGACTTTGGTAATGAGCTAACTGGAGAGTTGGTCGGGCAAACTCGATGGGACCGATTCGCTCATCTCGGTTGGACCGAAACGTTACGAAAGGGAAACAGAGAGTTTGCATTGCGAACTTGGTGGGACCGATCACTCATTTTGGTTGGACCGAAACATTACAAAGGGAAACAGAGAGTTTCCAATCCCATCTCAGTGAGACCGAGATCCCTATCGGTGAGACCAATGTGACTAGGGTTTCTGGCAGTGGCTATGTCAAATGAACTCGGTGGCACCGGATAGAATATTTCGATGGGGCCAAGTTTGACTTTTGGTTTGGGACATATGTGGATATGAGAAAGTGGTTGAGGGTCTGTGGAGCATATCACTAAGCATTTTGAGCAAGTAAGCCATTAAGCAACACCTCATCCCCTTTTAATAGTATTGGCTTTTCCTATGGACTCAATGTGATCTTGGATCACTAAAATGAAAATGTAGAGTCTTGAGCTTGAGCCAATGTGTGTCCTTAGCATTTTGGGGGGTCCACATTACTAATCCATGCCATGCCAATCATTGAACTTTTTGAAATGATCATGTTGAAATAGCATTAGTTCAATGAGCTATATGTTGTTAGTAATTACCAAAACCACCCAGGGATAGGTGCACTTTCAGTCTCCCCCTTTTTGGTAATTGATGACAACATATAGATCAAAGCTTCGGCGATTGATAATAAGATTGAAATACATTGTTGCTTTAAGAAGTATGTGATAAGCAAGAGCTCCACCTAAATTTGTGCATTATTTAAAATTTGCTTTTGAATACAAATGCATAATCGATTAGGATCATGGGTTTCTCTTCCATGTCACATACATCTTGGTGAAGCGCTCAAAATGATTGGAATTAAAACATGCACTCATCACCAAGCAAAGTGAATGATCATATAGGGGATATAAAAGATAATATCATCGTAGCAAGTATTAAAGTATGATATGATCAAACACATGATCATATAAGTATCTCACACACAGACATAAAGTATTAAGAACACACAAAAGTTCAACCAAAATAGCAAGAGAGACAAAAAAAACAACACTCTTTTGTGTGTTCTTAATACTTTATGTCTCTTTCTCCCCCTTTGGCAACAAGTTACCAAAAAGTTTGAAAATGCATAGTGCTATGCGTCTCTCAGGCTTGATCTTCAGGAGGTGGTGTAGAGAGAACTCCAAGGACGAAGGCATCAGTAGTTGTAGCTGGAGCTGGTGGAGTGGCAACTGGAGGTGGTACTGAAGCTATTGCTGCTGGTGCTGAAATAGTAGCTCTAGTATCTGGCACTGGCACTGCAGCTGACCTCTGACCTCTTTGCACTCGCCGAAAAGCATCTGTAGTACCATGTCCTCTCTTCTCCTCTGCTTCCTCCTAGAGCTGCTCAACTGCAGTTTGTATCTCAGTGACTTTCAGATCAAGATCATAGAACTTTGTTTCTATAATCCTCTCCAAGCTCTCCTGATTTTGAGTCAGGATGGCCAAGCCCTTCTCAATTCTCAATGTTGCTTAATCAGATAAGCTAGTTGATCTTGCTTGCTCTTTAAGAACACTTCAGATGCCTCCTCAACACTTGGCATCTTTGCAGCTTTTTCTGCCTTTGCCTTTGCTCTCTTCTCTTGTGCTTGCACTGATGAAGGTTCATCCTAATTCATCACAACTTGGTTATCTTCAAATTCTGGGTGCAAAGGTAAATGCTCCTTGTCCAACAAGTTAGTGTCTGTGCCCATCTTGGAGTTGATGAGCACCTGAATGTGTGGAGCATACCCACATGATCTCTTCTGATCAGCAGTTGTCCTTTTGATTGTCTCTACAATCAAACTCATGACTTTGAATTTTTGAGGAACATCAAAGATCTGCAACAAGTTGATGAAATGTCCTCTAATCATCTTGTGATCTCCAGATTTGGGTAACAGAGTATGCCTTAAGATGGTGTTGATAGTAGGTAGACCAGACAACAAATAATGCACATATCCAAATTTGTGTGTGTCCAAAGCTTTGTCTGGGATCTCCTTGTACATATTTGCCATAGAGTTGTGGTCTTTTTTCTTCTTGGCATACACATCCAAATCATCCTCATGCTCTTCTGGGGCATTGATCAACTTGGCCCACTCATGAACAATAGATTGGTACCTTGTACCTTCGGACATCCAAACTATTCTACCATCTGGATAGAAATGAGCTGTAGAATAAAACTGCATAATGAGCTCATCATTCCATTTGGTAAGCTTCTGTCCAACAAACTTGTCAACTCCACAAGCTTTGAAGCTCTCATGCACTCCTAGGAAATAATCTTCATTCTCATCAATGAATTCCCAATCAACCCACTTCATATCACAAACTATGGGTTTCTTTTCCAACATAATGGTCTCATAGAAATCTTGTTGTTCTTTGGTGTGGAACCTGTAGTCCACAGCAGTCCTCCTCCTCACAGCATAGGGATCAGACTGTCTCCACAATCTCAGTCCCGCATCCTTCCTGATGTGCATATCCTCAGCCATTGGATGAGCGTCATTGTGGTCTGGAATCTTTGGTTTCAGTTTTCTCAGCACATGGGCTTCATCATCTTCTTCTTCAACTTCAGGCACTGGGGCCTTGTTCTTTTCTTCAGCTGGTATGTTCCTGGTGCTTCTCTTGGGTTTAGAAGGTTTCTAAGTTTGAGTAGTAGCTTTAGGAGCAGTTCTGGGCTTTGATGGAGCAGCCCCTGACTTGATTGCATCTCCCATAAGCTTCTAGGACTTGGGTGCTGGTGCATCCTCTTCTTCCTCTTCATCTTCATAATCATATTTTCTCATAGAGGGATATCCAAGCACCTTTGCAGTTGTTTTGCTTGCTTTCTTCCTCTTGTTCTGCCCTTCTCTAGCTGCCTCATCATCACTATGTTGTTCAATGGTGAACTTCATAGTTTCATTTGTAGGAACTTTCCTAGGCTTGGACATTGGAATCCTTCTTGCAGGCGCTTTTTTGTTCAAGCCAGGTTTGGTTGCAGCTGCAGCTCCATATTCCTTCTTCAGCACTTTCTTTTTGGAGCTCACTTCCTCCTCAACAGCCACATAGTCCTCATCCTCGGAATCTAAGGTTCTCTTCTTCCTAGATCTGGTGGCTGCCTTTGGCAAGTTACTAGGAGTGCTCCTGCTGCCCTCATCATAGCTGCTTGAGGGACTAGTGCCCTCACTCATTTGTACTTGATCTTCTGATTTGTTCTGGCTATCACTCTGGTCAGACATCTTGGCAAGCAAACTGACAGCAAACCCTGTGAATATATATATATATATATATATATATATATATATATATATATATATATATATATATGAGGTAGAGTGGATGAGAATCACAAAGTGCAGAGTTTTTGCAAAATAGATGAGTCAAAAACTTAGTTTTAGTTCTCCACAGAAAGCATTTCGGAGCTACCGATTTGTTAAACCCGGTGACACCGAAGCAACTTTTGGAGTCTAAACTAGTGAACTCGTTCAGACTGAGTCACAGTTCGGTGGCTCCGAGGTTGCTAGGGTTTCACAGATAATTGAATTTGGTCGCACCGATTTGCAATTTTTGGTCAGACCGAGAAGCGCATGTGCAATGGCCTAAGCCAAATCGGTGAGACCGATTTCTACAACTCGGTCGGTCCGAGATGAGTTCGGCGGAGACCTAACCTTAAATTTCTGAATCAAACCTAACCTAAAGGATGTCTGGATAGATTGATTTCATACTTGGTAAAGATCATGGCAAAACAATGTGCTAGGAATCGGAGTAAGGAATTTAGCACAAAGATCGAACTCATACCCTAGTTCGGCGGGAGTTCGCTACGGTGAGAACGGCGGGGCAGAATCCCGTTGACAACGATGGAAACCAGTGGCGGGAGGTCGCTGGCGACGAGGAGATGATCCAGAGACCCGAGGCGACAGAGCAGGACACGCGCGGGCTGAGGGGTTTTGAAGAAATTTCCAAAATCTCACTCGTGGGTATATATATCTTGACCCTGTCGGTGCGACCGAGTGGAACAACTCGACGGCACCGAGATGCAGAATCGCAAGCAGTTACTGCAACTCGGTGTGACCGAAAAGTTCAAATCGGTTGCACCGAGATTGAAAATCTAGATCAACTCAGTGAACTCGGTGTGACCGAAGTGGATGGATCGGTCATACCAAAATGCACAGAGAGGTTTTGGAAGTTTAAGTCTATGACGAATCGGGGACTCCGAGTGCTCCTCACACAGAGTGGTTCGAATCTGACTTGATCAAACTTTGTGATGTAGCATGAATAGAGTTTGAGACGAGAGAAGCATAGATAGCTAGAGGGGGTTCTTAGGCATTCTTATCCATCCACTTGGCAAAAGAGAAAGAGCCAAACAATCAAAAAAACAAGTGGATGTCCTCGAATAAGTAAAATATGCAATCAACATGCTCACACAATAAAATGGCAAATGAAATATGTGACAAAGCATGCACAAACACTCTAGCATCTATCAAGCAATTTGTAGCGACCAGACCTCAAACAGTCTGATCTCTGTGCATCAGTGTCATCCCTGGATCAGTAATGCTGACACACACAGTACTTGAAGGATTTATAACAGAGTAGCAATCACACACTTATTACATCGAATGTCTCAAAAGAGAACTTATTACAATAAATATGGCTTAAGGCCATCTAATAACGATAACAGCGGAAGGCTTGGAAGATAAGCGAGTCCATCAACTCCAACGGCATCACTGAGTATAGAACCACGACCTAAAGGCACCTTACTCGTCGTGTGAGAAGTCTGCAACATGAACGTTGCAGCCCAAAAACGGGTCGGCACATTGAATATGCTGGCAATGTAACACATAGAGAGTAATGAAAGATTAAAGCTATACTACATGCATATATGGCTGGTGGAAAGCTCTATGGTTACAATTTTGCGAAAAGCCATTTTTTTCCTACTGCAAAGGAATAAATTTTATTTAACTATCATGGTGGTTGTTAAACATTGAGAGTGTAGACACCCTCTCAATCCCAATTAAGCATCATCATTAAACCCAACAGTATTAATTAAAGTAACATGATGAGATTCACATGATAATCCAAGTACTAGATACTCAAGACGTCCATAACCGGGGACACGACTAACCATGATTAGTTTATACACTCTGCAGAGGTTTGCGCACTTTTCCCCACAAGACCCAACCTCCTCCGTTGGGATTCTCGCACTACATGATGTTTGAGAAACGGATGACCAAGACATAGTCTTTCAGAAGCGCTAGCACCTTACGATCGGGTAGACCGTACCAACCTACATCCCCTACATCTGCTAGTCTACCACTGTAAGAGTTCGCACGACTTAGTCAACTATGCTAGAGCCCATAGTAGCTTGTGGCTGCACACGGAAGTTTCTAGCATGAATAATCTCATGATCCCTTTGAGCCTGGGTGGCGGTCCATAAAGAAAAACAGGCAATCGCTGGAATACCCAGGTGCCTCAATCCACCCAGATGTGTGTTTAAGTTGCCACCTTAAATAAACCATTAATTTAACAATCTCACATCTGTCATGGATACACTCACCCAATCCACGTCTACAAGCATAGCACGACATAAGCAAACATAGAAGTAACTCCCAAGGGTTTGATAATAAAACAGGTGATAGGTGTCGTGGTTCTAAGTCTGACAGTAGTGTAGGGGGGTATGAATGGAGAGGCAAGGACTTAGCTATGGAGTAGTTGTATACGCACGAGTTTTACGAGTTTAGGACCTTCTCGGAGGAAGTAACAGCCCTACGTCTCGGAGCCCGGAGGCGGTCGACTGGATTATGCGTGTATGGATTACACGGGTGCGAACCCTTTACACTGAGGAGGGGGTGGCTTATATAGAGTTCGCCAGACCCCTCCAGCCCTCAGTTATGCAGGGTTTAAGGTACATTAAGGTTGGGCGTTACTGGTAACGCCACAAATAAAGTGCTATGATGACCATAAAAGCTACTTAATGACCGACCGTTAGCGTGCAGAGTGACTTTAGATCTCTTGGCTGTCGAGTGGTTGGCTTCATGGTCGAGTGGTTGGCTTCATGGTCGAGTGTCTTCGAATCTGTCGAGTGGAACACTTCTGAATCGATTGAAAGGTGATTTCTTATAGGGATGTCCTAGGGGGGTAGCTTGGACAGGTCCATGACCCTACCCTAGGTACATAGCTTCATCATTAGCCCCCGAATGGATCGAGGTTTGAGTGGGGAAGGAGTTGAAAACACTTCCGACCCATTTTTCGTGCTATGAGTACGTCTTGCCCTGGATCAATGAACGTAGGTGATGACACCAACTTCTTTTTCAGTCGCCTTGATCCATTCTTAGTTTTTGTCGAGTGAGTTTCTTTACTTGAAGAGCTCCGAGTGACGGTGTGAAGGAGATCTTCCATCTGACAAGTTGCTCTGCTGCTCGCGGATTTCGCGGGATTCGAATTTTGGGAAGCGCGCGGGACGCAGGAGGCCGCAATAATCGTATGGGATAGAGCAGAGCCGCCTCGATCTCCACGCCACCTTTTTCGCCACGTATCGAGCGCGCGACTATTGCGGGATTTGACAGGATCGTCCGGGCCTACCAGTTAGTCACTCGGAAGCAACCTCATATAAGGCACCGACCGGGGTTTTTGAACAGTGTGTTCTCATTTCCTCCTCTCCTCCTCAGACTTCTCCGCCGCGCTTGCTCTCGCCCCAGTGTCGCCGCTCCGTACGTGTCTCGCCGGCAACAATGGGGAAGGAGAAGACGGTGGCTCTGGAGCGGGCGAAGAAGGCGACGGCGAAGGCGAAGGGGAAGATGACCAGTCGGGGCGGATCTTCCTTGAGGGCCGGTCTGCCGAAGGGCTGGATCCAGGGCGACTTGATCTGCTCGACGATCCGCCAAGAAGACCTCGACGACCTGGCCGATGGAGGATTGATCCCCCATGGATCGGCGCGGCTCCCAGGGAAGGAATCTGAGCCGCAGCCTCGGGAGGGTGAGCGCGTTCTCCTTGCCACTCACGTCGACTGTGGGTTTTCTTTGCCTCCTCACCCTTTCTTTCAGAGATTTCTGAATTTCTTTCGGGCACAACTCCACCACTTCACTCCCAACACCATCGTGTATCTCGCTGCTTTCGTGTCTTTGTGCGAGAATTTCTTGGGTTGTCGGCCTCACTGGGGTCTTTTCAAGCACATTTTCACCTGTCGCTCTCAGACGGTGAAAAAGGCCAATCCGAGTGACGAGAGAACACAAGTGATTCAGATGTGTGGGGGTCTTGGGGTTCTGATGAGAGGGAAAAGTTCCTTTCCGGCCATGATCCTTCCCGACTCGGTCCGTGGATGGCAGTCGACCTGGTTTTACTGCAAAGACCAGTCGATGCCAGGGCAGTCGACTGGACTCCCTCCTTTTTCCATGGACCGAGTGAAGAAGCCCTCCTCTTTGAAGGTGATCCCGAAGGAGAAGGCGCAGGTTAAGGTGCTGGTCGAACGAGTAGTCCAGCTTATCCGTGACGGGGTCACTGGTATGGAACTCTTGGAGGTCTTCCTCCGGCGACGCATCCAGCCACTTCAAGCTCGAGACCATCCGATGTGGATGTATTCGGGAACTGAGGACACCACTCGGATCCACCCGGAGGAGGTCAAGGATGACACACTGGAGGGGTGGCTGACGAGCATCACCGGAAACAAGGACAACCCCAGGGGAGCCAGGAGAGTTCCTCCATTCGACCAGTCCCAGGAACCAGACAAGGTCTGATTCTGAACTTCTGACTATGATCTGGATTCACTCGCGCGACGGTTTATGCTGCGTCGACTGACTTCATTCTTACTGCTTTTTTCTAGGCCCTTATAGAAATGTACTCAATGCCCAACGGAGAGCAAGAGCAAGACCCGGAAGGAGAGGCGAGCGGCGGCGATAGTGGCGACTGGCATTCTAACGGAGAAGGGGACAAGGAAAGTGACGACTCAAGTGACGAAGAAGAAGTCGAGTCACCTCCTCGCAGGGAGAGGCGATCCAAGCTTGACCAAGACCGGCCGAGCGACCATGAAAAGGCGATTGCTCAGATTGGTCAGTCTTCAAAGCGTCCTCAGACATCTTCACCGGCCCCGACTGAAAAAGTGTCAAAGCAGTCCAAAGTTGTAGAGCAGAAGCCTCGGAAGGCGTTGCCGAAGATTAAGATTGACATCCCCGTCGCTTCTGCGTGAGTGTCTCCCTTTGTATTCACTCGATGCTCCGTGCTATTTATTTTTCCTTGATTTAACCAGATGAACTTTGGAACTAGCAGCGCTGCTACTTCCGGGACTTCAGTTTACAGGGATGAGGATGAGGCAATGGAGGATGCAGTCACTTCCAATATGGGTATGATTTCGGTCATTCTATCTTCATTTGGTCGACTCAACTGTAATATATACCATTGGGTGATGTAATTTTGGCGATTGATCTTTGAACAACTCCTAACATTATTGACCTCCCCGATGATGACGATGAAGAGCCTGAGAGGCCTTTGACGAGGAAAAATAGGAAAGCTCCTGCAAACAAGGTGCCACGGTCGACGCCGATAGCGGAACCAGTCGTTTAGGACACTGGTGATGCCAATCGGGCTTCTGTTACCTTCGTCGTACCATTGTCGAGTGCCCTGCCTTCTTCGTCGACTGCTCAAGCTCCTGCCGATCCACCTTCAGTTTTTGCCACCCATCATGTCCCAGAGGACGAAGTGAATGCTGCCAAGGAAGCCATACGCCAAGGAGGTATTATGATGGAGAAGATGAAGACAGTGCGGGACGCCAGTCAGGCCGCCTATGATGCCAGCTCGGCTCTCCAAAGCAATGTTCAGGTTAGCAGCACGTTGACTGATTTTCTTGGCTTGCTCTGTTAGGATATGGTACCTGAAAAACTCTCTTTCTAAGGATCTTTGCATCTGTACGCCCACTGGGTGTTTCGAACTGTCACTGAGCAAATCCATACTTTGAGCTGATTTTTGTTATTGAAGTTTTAAACTAGTGGGGGCACGCTGAGTGCACCCAGTGGGTGTAGTCCCCGAGACTATGGTGGACTGCGGGTAGTCGACTGTAGTCTTGAAATTTTAATTCTTTCACTCGGTCTGGTCTGGCCGTGTTGAGTGTAAACTGAACCAGTGGGGGCACGCAAAGTGCACCCACTGGGTGTAGTCCCCGAGACCGTGGTCGACTGCTGGCAGTCGACTATGGTCTGAAGAGCTTGTTTGTTGCTGTCTTTCTTCTCTTTTTTTTACACTCGTGCCGAAAAGGTCTCGCCAAAAGTTAACTGAACCAGTAGGGGCACGCTAAGTGCACCCACTGGGTGTAGTCCCCGAGACTATGGTGGACTGCGGGCAGTCGACCGTAGTCTTAGTATTTATTATCTTCGTTGTTTTTCTCTGTAAAATAACTCCTCCTCCCTGATTGCAGAAATCTTGTGATCTTGGACCTTGCTTTGCTGACTTGGAGAAACAGCAGATCCAACTCAACCTTGACTTGGAATTGGCCAAGACAGAGCTGCAGAAGGCCAAGGACGATGCCAATGGTAAGACGGATTTGTCGACTGGTTTGTCTTAGTCTTGGATTTCTTTCTACTCTTTCTGAATTAAGCATCATTTCTTTTCAGAAAAACTAAACCAAGCTCTGGTGAAGAAGGATCAAGATCTGGCTGCTGCTTAGAAGAAGGCTGATGACCAAACTACTCTGGCTGAACAGAAATTGGCTTCAGTCGGCCAATTGGAAGAAGAGAACGCCAAGATGAAATCCGCCCTGGACGAAGCCAACAAGGAAGTCACACGCTTGAAGAAGGACAAGGTCAACCTGAACGAGAAGATGGAAGGCATCGCTCGTAGGAGGGACGATCTGGAAAGCTATCTGAGGAGCCTTGCCAAGAAGTTGTTCATCAAGCTTGAAGGTATATATTTTGTTCCGACTGAGTTTTTCTTCGTCGACTCGGCATACGAAAACTGACTTATCCTCGGATTGTGCATGCAGAATTTTGCAGAGACTTCGAGGAGGAGACTGGGCGGATTGAGAAAAACTTGGACCCCATCAACTCTCCTGTGAAGGATGAAACTGCTATGAATCTGCTCCGACTAGAATCCCGCATCGACGGCGTTGTTGACTACTTGACCCGCCTGAAGGTTGCCACGTCAAGGATTGACACGGCACTTTGGCCAAGGGCAACGCTCCAGAATGACCTCGAGTCACTGATGAATCGGCTTAACGAGATCCTTAGTCGAGTGCAGGAGTGGAAGAAGTCTTCTGCCCGGTGCGGTGCTGATGTGGCTCTGTCTTTGGTTCGTATCCACTGTAAAGAGGCGCGAGAAGATAAGCTGGCAGCGATCAAGGTCGCCAACACCAAAAGGCATGATTTCCGATCTTTCATGGAGAATTTCATCGCTGCTGCCACTCGGATCGCCGATGGTGTCGACCTGGATGAGTTTGTCGAGCCTGCCAGCCCTCCTCCTGCGGAGTAAACAAACTTTTATGCCTCACCTTAAATTTTCCTCGGAATGCTGAGTGGATTTTGTAACCGTTAAACTCCTTCGGGCTGAATGCTCGAGTACTTTGATCTGCGGTCTGGGACCTTTAGGATTTGTCTGAACTTGGTTTATCGTTGAATTTGCTTGCATTTGCCTTCGAGCAAACTTTGTTCTTCACTCGGAATACACTTTGTGCTTGAGATGCACTTCTGAGGTGGAAAATCCAGTCGACCTGCACCTCGTCGTCCTTGCGGATCGGGATGGAGCGCACGTTGTACTTGTGGCGTAGCTCCGAAGGAGAAGGTAACAGTCGACCTGCACCTCGTCATCCTTGCGGATCGGAATGGAGAGCACGTTGTACTTGTGGCGTAGCTCCGAAGGAGAAGGTAACAGTTGACCTGCACCTCGTCGTCCTTGCGGATCGGGATGGATTTCATACTTAGGCGAGTACTTGGACTGCAGCTAAGCCCCCGAGTGGGAGGATCGCTCTCCACTCGGTGGGTTTCTAAGTACTTAGGCGAGTACTGGACTGCAGCTAAGCCTCCGAGTGGGAGGATCGCTCTCCACTCGATAGGATTTTAAACACTTAGGCGAGTACTTGGACTGCAGCTAAGCCCCCAAGTGAGAGGATTGCTCTCCACTCGGTAGGATTTTAAATACTTAGGCAAGTACTGGACTGCAGCTAAGCCCCCGAGTGGGAGACTGGCTCACCACTCGGTAGGATTTTTTAAACTTAGGCGAGTACTGGACTGCAGCTAAGCCCCCGAGTGGGAGACTGGCTCACCACTCGGTAGGATTTTTTAAACTTAGGCGAGTACTGGACTGCAGCTAAGCCCCCGAGTGGAAGACTGGCTCACCACTCGGTAGGATTTTTAAACTTAGGCGAGTACTGGACTGCAGCTAAGCCCCCGAGTGGAAGACTGGCTCACCACTCGGTAGGATTTTTAAATTTAGGCGAGTACTGGACTGCAGCTAAGCCCCCGAGTGGGAGACTGGCTCACCACTCGGTAGGATTTTCAAATACTTAGGCGAAACGGATTCGCAGCTAAGCCTCCGAGTGAGAGGCTTGCTCACCACTCGGTAGGATTTTTTTTTACAAACTTAGGCAAAACGGATTCGCAGCTAAGCTACCCACTAGGGGAATTCTCACGTAAACAAAAGCAACAACAATCACTGGGAAAATTATAATACTTTTGTCTTTGATAAATAAACTACAGAGGTATCTCTTATTACATCTCATCCGAGTGAGTACTTAAGTATAAAAGGGCCGGAGCAGCTCCGCGTTCCAAGCTCGTGGCTCATCAATCTGGCGATCGACATTGTAAAGATGGTACGCTCCATTGTGGAGAACTCTGGTGACGATGAAAGGACCTTCCCAAGTAGGGGCGAGCTTGTGTGGTTTCTGTTGATCCACTCGGAGAACCAAGTCCCCTTCTTGGAAGGCTCGACTCTTCACATTTCTGGCATGGAATCGACGCAAGTCCTGCTGGTAGATGGTCGATCGGATCATGGCCATCTCTCTTTCCTCTTCTAGGAGGTCGACTGCGTCCTGCCAGGCTTGTTCTGCTTCATCTTCAGAGTAGAGTTCGACTCGAGGAGCATTGTGAAGCAAGTCACTCGGCAAAACTGCTTCAGCTCCATAGACCAGAAAGAATGGAGTTTGTCCAGTCGACTGATTAGGGGTGGTCCTCAATCCCCAAAGAACTGACGGAAGTTCGTCGACCCATGCGCCTGCTGCATGCTTGAGATCGCGCATCAGTCGAGGTTTTAGCCCTTTGAGAATTAGACCATTTGCTCTTTCCGCTTGTCCATTCGACTGGGGGTGAGCGACTGAAGTGTAGTCGACTCGTGTGCCTTGAGAGGCGCAAAAAGCTCTGAACTTGTCGGAATCGAAGTTTGACCCATTGTCAGTGATGATGCCATGCGGAACTCCATATCTGAATATCAACTCTCTGATGAAACTGATAGCAGTGCAGGCATCAAGATTCTTGATAGGCTTAGCTTCAATCCATTTAGTGAACTTGTCGACTGCCACCAGCACATGGGTGAAGCCGCTCCTGCCAGTTCTCAGTGGTCCAACCATATCCAATCCCCAAACAGCGAAGGGCCAGACGAGTGGAATGGTCTTCAAGGCTGAGGCGGGTTTGTGCGTCATATTGGAATAGAACTGACATCCTTCACATTTATCGACTATCTCCTTTGCCATTTCATTTGCTTTTGGCCAGTAAAATCCCGCTCTGTATGCTTTAGCCACAATGGTCCGAGAGGACGCATGATGGCCACAGGTTCCCGAGTGGATATCGTCAAGAATTATTTGACCTTCTTCTGGTGTTATACATTTCTGACCGACTCCAGTCGCGCTTTCCCTGTACAACTGTCCCTTTATCACAGTAAAGGCCTTGGATCGACGGACGATCTGTCGAGCCTCTTCTTCATTCTCTGGGAGTTCTTTCCTTAGGATGTACGCGATGTACGGCACCGTCCAGTCGGGAGTGATGACCAAAACTTCCATGATCAGGTCGACCACTGCTGGAACCTCAACTTCAGTCGGATCCGTGGCACTTTTTGGCTGCGGGGCTTCTTCGGTGAAAGGATCCTCTTGAACTGATGGTGTGTGGATGTGTTCCAGAAACACATTGCTGGGAATGGATTCTCTCTTGGAACCTATTTTTGCCAAATCATCAGCTGCTTGATTTTTCAGTCGGGGTATATGATGCAGCTCTAACCCCTCGAATTTCTTCTCTAGCTTTCTCACTGCATTGCAATAACCAGTCATGGCTGGACTTCTGACATCCCACTCCTTCATCACTTGATTAACCACCAAATCTGAGTCGCCATAGACCATGAGGCGACGGACGCCGAGTGAAATGGCCATGCGCAACCCATACAAAAGTGCTTCATATTCTGCTTCGTTATTGGAGGAATCAAAGTGGATTTGGAGAACATAGCTGAGCTTATCTCCTCGGGGGGAAACCAATACTACCCCAGCACCGGAACCATTCAGCATCTTAGAACCGTCGAAGAACATGGTCTAGTGCTCCGAGTGAACTTGAGTCGGGAGTTGCTGTTCAATCCACTCGACAACGAAATCTGCTATTGCTTGGGACTTGATAGCTTTCTTTGCCTCAAACTTGATATCTAGGGGAAGGAGTTCAATCGCCCATTTTTCCACTCGACCAGTTGCATCTCTGTTGTGCAGAATCTCTGACAATGGAGCGTCGCTGACGACTATAATGGAATGTTCAGAGAAGTAATGTGCAACCTTCTTCGTGGTCATATAAATCCCATATACAAGCTTCTGATAATGAGGATATCTTTGCTTTGATGGGGTCAAAACTTCAGAAACATAATATACTGGGCGCTGAACTTTAAAGGCTTTTCGTTCTTCTTCCCGCTCGACCGTAAGTACTGAACTGACGACTTGTCCCGTGGCTGCAATGTAAAGCAGCAAAGGCTCTTTGCTGATTGGGGCAGCAAGCACCGGCTGGGTGGAGAGCAGGGCTTTTAGCTCTGCAAACGTTGCATCAGCTTTAGGAGTCCACCCGAACTTGTCTGACTTCTTCATCAGTCGGTAAAGAGGCAATGCCTTTTCACCGAGACGAGAAATGAATCGACTTAAAGCGGCCAAGCAACCAGTAAGCTTCGTTCGGAGTATAGTACCAATTTTTTCTGGGTTGGCGTCGATTCCTCGTTAGGAAACGAGAAAACTGAGTAACTTTCCGCCAGGAACTCCGAATGTGCACTTTGATGGATTAAGCTTGATATCATACCTCCTGAGGTTGGCAAATGTCTCAGCAAGGTCAGTCAGCAGGTCGGAACCTTTCCGTGACTTGACCACAATATTATCCATGTATACTTCCACATTCCGACTTATTTGAGTGAGCAAACACTTCTGAATCATCCTCATGAACGTGGCTCCGGCATTTTTGAGGCCGAATGGCATGGTAACATAACAGAAGCACCCGAATGGAGTGATGAAAGCTGTTTTGATCTCGTCGGGACCATACAGACGGATCTGATGGTAACCGGAATAGGCGTCTAAAAAAGACAGGCGCTCACATTCGGCGGTCGAGTCGACTATCTGGTCGATGCGGGGGAGAGGAAAATGATCTTTCGGGCAGGCCCGATTGATATGTTTGAAGTCAATGCACATGCGAAGTGATTTGTCCTTCTTGGGGACCATAGCAACATTGGCGAGCGACTCGGAGTGGTAAATCTCTCGGATAAACTCCGCTGCTAAGAGACGAGCCACCTCCTCGCCAATGGCCTTTCTCTTATGGACGGCGGACCGTCGAAGATGTTCTTTGACAGGTTCTACTTTTGGGTTGACTCGTAGACGGTGCTCAGCCAACCCCCTGGGAACACCCGGCATGTCATAAGGCTTCCATCCGAAGATGTCCCAGTTCTCACGGAGGAACTGGATGGGCGCTTCTTCCTATTTGGAGTCAAGTGTCGTAGAGATATGAGTCGGGGCAGCATTGGGGTCAGTCGGGTGAATGTGAATTGGTTTTGTCTCGCCGGACGACTGAAACGCTGATTCCGTAGCGGGCTTCTTGGCTCGCAACAAATCACTCGGGTCTGCAGTTTTCTGGTACTCCTACAACTCTACCACTGCCATTTGAGCATCGACGATCTTTGAGCCTTTCTGAAAGCACTCTTCCACCTTTTTCAGATTGCCAGCAATAGTGATCACACCTTTGGGACCAGGCATCTTTAATTTGAGGTACACATAACATGGTCGAGCCATAAAACGTGCATAAGCTGGCCTGCCCAAAATAGCGTGATAGGCACTCTGGAAATCCACGACTTCAAACGTCAACTTTTCTTTGCGGTAATTCTTGGAATCACCGAAAACCACATCAAGAGCAAGTTGGTCGAGTGACTCAGCCTTCTTCCCAGGAATGACTCCATGGAAACTCATGTTGCTGGTACTGAGCCTGGACATCGGAATGCCCATCCCTTTCAACGTCTCTGCGTACAGTATATTCAGGCCACTGCCTCCATCCATCAAAACTTTGGTCAGTCGAGTGCCTTCAACAACTGGGTCGACCACCAAAGCTTGCCTCCCAGGAGTGGCTATGTGCGTTGGGTGATCGGACTGGTCGAATGTGATGGCAGTCTGAGACGATGTCAAATAACTGGGTGTCACCGGAAAGACCATATTCACTTCTCGGTTGATAACTTTCAATCGACTTTTGCTTTCAACATCAGCAAAAATCATTAGGGTGGAATTGATTCCTTGTCCTCAACTTTGTCCGACTCCTTTTCCTTATCTTTGGGTTGTTTCCCTTGGAACTGCTAGATCAAGAGCCGACACTGTCGAGTGGTATGTTTCGGGTAAATGAGTTTACCCTCTTCATCTTTCTTTGTGTGAATGTGGCATGGCAGATCCAACACATCATTTCCATCTTGGTCTTTCACCTTCTTAGGGTTCCAAGGCACTTTGGGCTTTCCCTTAAACTTTCCTTGAGTCACGACCAAGTCTTCTCCAGGAGCAGCTGGCTCGGCTTTCCGCTTCTGCTTCCGACTGGAGTTCCCTCCACCGGTTTCGTGGGCGACTGACATGTGCTTGCCACTCCGGAGCCGATCCTCTTCTTCACCATTGGCATACTTGGTGGCAATCTCCATCATTCGACTCAGAGACATGTCTCCGGTTCGATCGAATTTCAGGTTCAGTTCTCTGTACTTAACGCCATCCTTGAAGGCACAGATTGCTTGGTGATCAGATATTTTCTCTACTGTGTGATGCAATGTGATCCATCTCTGCATGTAAGCCCTCAAAGTTTCATTCGGCTTCTGCACACAAGATTGCGGCTCTGTCAACCCTGCTGGTCGCTTGCAAGTTCCTTCAAATGTTCTGACAAACACTCGGGCAAGATCTTCCCAATTGTAAATGCTGCTGGGTGCTAACTGATTCAGCCATGCTCTGGCCGAGCCCTCCAACATAAGAGGCAGGTGTTTCATGGCCACTTCATCGTTGCCGCCGCCAATCTAAACAGACACTCGGTAGTCCTCAAGCCAAGTATCAGGCTTGGACTCACCAGTGAACTTACTGACTCCAATCGCCAACCTGAAGTTGGGAGGATCACCGCGTCCCTGATGGCTCTGCTGAAGCACTCTGGTCCTGAGACATGTACTTTGCTGCTGGTGGGTACATCTCTGTCATGACCTTCTCGGTGAGCTCTGTTCCTGTCGACCAAACCCTGAACGAGAATGGATCTCGCATCAAAGCCTGGTTACCTGGGGTCGACTAGAATCCTTCGCCCAACACTTTGAGGGCGTCTGTCATCCTACTGTCGAGGCACGTACGATCCACTCCTTGGGGGAGGGGTGGGCACTCGACGTCGATCATCACGATCGAGTCGGTGATCATACTGCTCATGGTTCCTGTACTGATCAAGCCGGTCCCCACGTCCCTCACGCCTCGGGGGCGATCTTGGGCTGTGGGCCGACTGGACTGTATCTACAGCGACGGGTCTGTTGTGGATCCTATTCCGCGACTGTGATACATCTGAATTTTGATCTCCTGCCGCCCGGAGTAATGCTCTGATCTGTAACAAGCCTCTACCGGCCTCTGATTGGGAAGGCTGAATCGACTCTGCTATATGGGCTGCAGCTGCTAAATTCTGAATCGGAGTTTGATATACCTGAGTCGATGGTGGAAAGAGATGACGTCGACTGGATTCTGGAACCCGTTGTCACGCACGCTCGTCGAGTACTCGCTGGAGGTTCTCCAGTCGAGTGCGCTCAACCAAGTTGGCCAAGCGCGCGTCCTCTAACGCACGGGCCTCGGGGGTTTCTCCAACGATAGGAGTGTGCAGTGCATCCATGTTCCGGCGGCGAAGTTCTTCCCTCTGCAGCGAAGTGAGGGGCTCGGGGAGATACTATTCATGGGCATGCGACGGATCGCCTCCGCCGTCGCCTCCGTCGGTGCGGGGAAAGCCGGGAGGACTGCATGGTCCATCGACCATCAGAACCTCCGCCGTTGGATCACTGCTGTCGCACTCGGATGCAGTCTCTGCGGAGCCAGTCGACAGGTCGAACAGGCCGTAGAGAGATTCGTCGAGCTCGATCGCCGCGACTTGGGGGTGGCCGACTGGCGAGCCACCGCGTGTCTCACCCACCGTTGAAGTCTCGACCGACCAGAGCGCTTGCGCCGACGGGAAACGGGGAGGGAGGATGACACAGGGGCCGACCGATACTGGGTCGACGGTTGCCGCAGGAGGACGCCGCGGACGCACGCGCGAAAGTGCGTTGCTCCGCGGACAGGGAGCGCGTCGACGTCAAGCGGAGCCTCCTAAAGCCAAGCGGAGTCGTCGACGATGAACATGAGCGCGCCGAGACGGATCTCGCGGCCCTCAACCAAAACTCCGCCTGAAACCATGATGAAGGGGATCGGAAAAATTGCAACTTCTCCAACAAGTCGCTAAGACACCTGCCCCACGGTGGGCGCCAACTGTCGTGGTTCTAAGTCTGACAGTAGTGTAGGGGGGTATGAATGGAGAGGCAAGGTCTTAGCTATGGAGTAGTTGTATACGCACGAGTTTTACGAGTTCAGGCCCTTCTCGGAGAAAGTAACAGCCCTACGTCTCGGAGCCCGGAGGCGGTCGACTGGATTATGCGTGTATGGATTACAGGGGTGCGAACCCTTTATATTGAGGAGGGGGTGGCTTATATAGAGTTCTCCAGACCCATCCGGCCCTCAGTTATGCAGGGTTTAAGGTACATTAAGGTTGGGCGTTACTGGTAACGCCACAAATAAAGTGCTATGATGACCATAAAAGCTACTTAATGACCGACCGTTAGCGTGCAGAGTGACTTTAGATCTCCTGGCTGTCGAGTGGTTGGCTTCATGGTCGAGTGGTTGGCTTCATGGTCGAGTGTCTTCGAATCCGTCGAGTGAAACACTTCTGAATCGATTGAAAGGTGATTTCTTCTAGGGATGTCCTAGGGGAGGGTAGCTTGGACAGGTCCATGACCCTACCCTAGGTACATAGCTTCATTAATAGGTACTACCTCATCTACTTCCCAACACCCACAATTTAATTAGATCCTAATCATGCAATGTTTGAGGATTGATCTAATGCAATAAAAACTGGGTATGAAGAGGTATGATCAAAGTGTTACTTGCCTTGCTGATGATCCGCGAAACCTAGAGATTCGAAGTAGCAAGCGGCGCACTTCGGGTACCCTATCGCAATCAAACAAGCATACAATAAGTACTCATCTAATGCACGGGTAAAACTCAAATAGAAGATCTAACCAAAAACTTCAACTTAAGAACTCCGGTTTGCAAAAAGAATCAAATCGAACGAAGCAATGAAAGTCAAACGGTGAAAGAAACAAACTTCATTTACTAATCTGGATCTAAGTCAAATTCTACAGAAGAAAAATCTTGTTTGAGTTGGTTAAACGAAAATAGGGTTCCGAGACGAAACTCCTGGCGCTTGAATCGCCTGATTCTGATAAACGAGTGAAAAGTTATACTTGAACAAAAATCGGATCAGAAATCGTGATCAGAAATAATCGCGGAAAATCCGAGAAAAAGAAATACGACGAACGCGCTAACGAACGAACGTTCGTTTTCTGGAACTAAACGGTGAACGCGTCCGTTAAAACAAACGAACGAGCGAACGCTCGCTAAATAACTAAACCGGAAAAAACCGATCTAAATAAAAAACGACTCTAAAAAAATGAACGAAAACCAAACAGAAAACCGAACGGTTTTCTCGAGGAAAACCACCGGCGGCGGGGCGGTGGTCAACCTCGGCGGGGCGGCGGCGGCTCCGGCGGCGGGTGGCGGGGTCCGGCGGCGGCGGCGACGGCTGTGGCGGCGGGCGGCGGGACGGCGGGGTCGGCGGCGGCGACGGCTCTGGCGGCGGGCGGCGGGACGGCGGGGTCGGCGGCGGCGACGGCTCTGGCGGCGGGCGGCGGGACGGCGGGGTCGGCGGCGGCGACGGCTCTGGCGGCGGGCGGCGGGACGGCGGGGTCGGCGGCGGCGACGGCTCTGGCGGCGGGCGGCGGGACGGCGGGGTCGGCGGCAGCGACGGCTCTGGCGGCGGGCGGCGGGACGGCGGGGTCGGCGGCGGCGGCGGATCGGGGCTAGGGTTAGGGTTTTTGGCGCGGCGTGGCTTGGGCTGATGGGCTCAGGGGTGGCGCCTTATAAAGGCCCGGCCGGACGGAGTCCTGGCCGAACACGGCCCAAAGTCGGTTTGTGTTTTTTGTAAATAATTACGCGCAGAAAAACAAATAAAAGAAATACTAAACGGACTCCAAAAATTCCGAAATAAATTTTCCCCGACTTCTAAAATCAAGCCGGACAAGATGAACATTTATTTGGGGCCTAAATGCAATTTTGAAAAATGCACATTTCCCTAAATTCAAATAAAATAGCAATAAACTCCAAAATAAAATCTTATTTGATTTTATTATTAAATCCTCAATATTTATTTATTTTGGGAAAGTCATTTTATTCCCTCTCTCATATTTTTATAATAGAAATAATTGAAGATAAAATAAATAAAATCAAATGATCCTATTTTCAAAATTTGAGAAAACTCAAATATGAAAATAACGAAATCCCCAACTCTCTCCGAGGGTCCTTGAGTTGCGTAGAATTTCTAGGATCATACCAAAAGCAAATAAAATATGATATGCAGTGATGATCTAATGTATAACATTCCAAATTGAAAATTTGAGATGTTACAAACCTACCCCCCCTTAAGATGAATCTCGCCCTCGAGATTCGGGTTGGCTAGAAAATAGGTGAGGGTGGTCTTTCAGCAAATCTTCCTCTCACTCCCAGGTGGCTTCATCCTCGGTGTGGTGGCTCCACTGAACTTTGCAAAACTTGATAGCCTTGCTGCGGGTGACTCGGCTGGCATAATCAAGAATCTTGACTGGTTTCTCCTCATAGGTCAAATCACGGTCCAACTGAATCGCTTCTAGCGGCACTGTATCCCTCAGCGGTATATCAGCCACCTCAGCGTGGCACTTCTTCAACTAGGAAACGTGGAACACATCATGAACTCCTGACAATCCTTCGGGCAATTCCCACTTGTAGGCTACCTCTCCCATATGTTCCAAAACCTTGTATGGTCCTACAAAGCGTGGCGCTAACTTTCCCTTAACTCCAAAGCGCTTAACTCCTCGAAGTGGAGATACTCGAAGATAAACTCGGTCTCCGACTTCATAAACTGTCTACTTGCATTTAGAATCTGCGTAACTCTTCTGCCTGGACTGGGCTATCTTGAGCCTGTCGCGAATTAATTTCACCTTCTGTTCAGACTCCTTAATCAAATCTGGTCCAAACAACTGGCGGTCTCCAACTTCATCCCACGACAATGGGGTCATGCACCTCCTTCTGTACAAGGCTTCAAAAGGGGCCATCTTCAAACTGCATTGATAATTGTTGTTTTAAGAAAACTCTGCATATGGCAAATTGTCGTCCCAACTAGATCCGTAATCTAGCGCACAAGCTCTCAACATATCCTCCAAAATCTGATTGACTCTCTCAATCTGTCCATCTGTCTGCGGATGAAAAGTTGTACTGAACTCTAGCCTGGTACCCAAAGTTTCGTGCAACTGATTCCAGAACTTTGAGGTAAACTGGGTTCCTCTATCTGATATAATGCTCCTCATAAATCCATGCAGACATACGATCCTGGTCATGTATATCTTTGCCAACTTAGCACTGGTGTAAGTAGTCTTCACTGGGATGAAATGAGCTACCTTAGTCAAACGATCGACTACAACCCATATTGAGTCATAGCCTGAACGAGTTCTGGGCAATCCCGTAATAAAATCCATGCCTAGCTTATCCCACTTCCATTCGGGTATTGGCAATGGCTGTAATAATCCTGCTGGCTTCTGATGCTCTGCCTTTACTCTCTGGCATACATCACAAACTGCTACATACTCCGCAATATCCTTCTTCATTCCGGTTCACCAGAAAGTATCCTTCAAATCCAAATACATCTTGGTATTTCTTGGGTGAATCGAATATGGTGAATCATGGGCCTCTTGCAGAATCAACTTCCTGATCTCCGGGTTATTAGGCACATAAACGCGGTCCTGGAACCATAAGGTATCGTGCTCATCCTCACGAAATCCTTTAACTTTTCCATTGCTCATCTTCTCCTTTATAGAGGCAACCTCCTTGTTAGTCTTCTAAGCTTCTCTGATCTTATCCATCAAGGTAGACTGAATCTCCAATGCTGCTACATAGCCTCTCGGAACTATCTCCAAACATAGCTCACGAAGATCCTCGGCTAACTCCTTCGGTAAATCTCCCGTCATTAGCGTGTTGACATGGCTCTTATGGTTCAGCGCATCGGCTACTACGTTAGCCTTTCCGGGATGATAATGCAATCTCATATCATAATCCTTGAGATTCCAATACTATTAGGTCCGAGGGAAATACATAGTCACCAATCCTTAATGGTAACCGATCACACCAGAGACTAGCCATATACTCTGCTCCAGGCAGGTTACTAACATGGGTGACCTAAGGGCTTGGGTTGGCAGTATATACTTATCCACAAATCCCCTTGAGATGTATGAATGCGATGCACCAGTATGAAAAAGAACGAGTGCAGTAAATGACTTAACCAAAAACTTACCTATTATTGCATCTGGCTGGGCTTCAACCTCCTCCACGTTAACGTGGTTCACCTGTCCCCTATTGAAAGGGTTCGGCTTCTTCCCAGAGCTTACATTGCCATTTCCATTCTGGGCTTCAGGACATTCATTGGCGTAATGTCCGGTCTTCTGACACTTAAAGCAAGTGACTTGGCTCAGGTCTCTCTTGGCTGGTGTTGATGGGTTGGTACGGTTCTGGCCGTTGCTTCCTCCATTCCCATTACCATTCGTGGGGCCATTATGATTGTGCGAGCTTCCTCCTCCATGGGTATGCTGAAAAGGTCCTCCCGGTTTAGGGGTAAAACGCGGCTTCTGCTGAGCTCCAGAATTGTACTTCCCTTATCCATACTTCCTCTTCCGGTTTTCAATCTGCTGCTGCTTCCCTTCAATCATAAGAGCGCGATCTACCAACTCCTGGTAATTGTTGAAGCTTGCTACCATCAATTGCATGCTCAACTCATCATTCAGTCCTTCCAAAAACTTCTCCTACTTAGCTACATCCGTAGCAATGTCATCTGGGGCATAACATGCTAGCTTACTAAAGTCGTCCACATACTGGCCAACTGTGCGTCCTCCTTGGCGCAAGTTGCAAAACTCACGCTTCTTCATGGCCATAGCTCCTGCTGAAACATGGGCAGTACGGAAAGCCTGCTGAAACTGATCCCATGTGACAGTGTCGATAGGGTAAGTGGCTGTGAAATTCTCCCACCATGCTGATGCGGGTCCTTCAAGCTGATGTGCGGCAAAATGCACCCTCTCCGCATCTGTGCATCCTGCCGTGGTCAACTCCCTTGCTGTCTTGCGAAGCTAATCATCTGCAACTATCGGCTCGGTGCTACTGGAGAACATCGGCGGATTCAGCCTAAGAAAACGGGTTAAGTGATCAACAGGTGGTGGCGGTGGTGGGTTGTTGTTGTTGTTCCCCTGATTCTGATTCTGGACTAGCAACTGGATCAAGGCATTCTGCTGCTGGATCAACTGAGTGAGCTCCAGTGGGAAAGCAAATCCATTGTCACGTCTCGGAGGCATCTGAGGGTTTAGAAAAGATGAGAATTAAGAATAGATCGGGGTCTAGAGAGGAAACACTACCCATATGCACATGAGGCAAATGCACACAAAATCACTTCATTCAATTCAAACAAGGGCATACAATCGGTCTAGAACTATCGTTATAAAAGTTGTTGAACTATGCTATATACATGGTGGAACACTACTACTGTTATGGTGGTCTATTAGAAATACTACTCCGATGAAGACTCCACGATATCCGCTCCAGCTTCATCAACATAGTCATCATCGCTGTCGTCTGGATCCGAGTCGGTGTCGTGGATGATGATGTAGTTCCCCGGGCAAGTGGAATATTCGTCTTCTCCTCCTGGCGCGGGATCTCCCATGAAAACTCCTAGCTTCCTGGTCAGGTCATCATTCTTCTCCACTAATACTTCGATTTCCTCCATATAATCTTCACGTGTAGCCTTGAGTTCTTCCTCCAGCTCCGTGATTCTTGTCATCGCCTTCTTCAGATCTATCATGCCTGCGCACATCTGGTTCTCCTGGCGTCGAATGTGCTGGTTTAATTCCTGGATGAAAGCTGCAATTGATCTATCCTTCCTGGTGCTGATCATCTCCCATTGCTCATCTCGGCGCCCACAAATCTGGTAGATAGTATCCTTGAGATCATTGCGGTAAACTTCTCCAATACGTCCCATGGTAATGTGGTCTGCCATGCTCTTTCCTAGACTCCAGGTTGGTGCATCAAAGGAAAACTCTATAGGCTCAGTGACTGGCACGAATGTCCTTCCCGAAGGAAATATGCCCTAGAGGCAATAATAAAGTTATTATATATTTCCTTATATCATGATAAATGTTTATTATTCATGCTAGAGTTGTATTAACCGGAAACATAATACATGTGTGAATACATAGACAAACAGAGTGTCACTAGTATGCCTCTACTTGACTAGCCTGTTGATCAAAGATGGTTATGTTTCCTAGCCATAGACATGAGTTGTCATTTGATTAACGGGATCACATCACTAGGAGAATGCTGTGATTGACATGACCCATTCCGTTAGCTTAGCACTCGATCGTTTAAGTATGTTGCTATTGCTTTCTTCATGACTTATACATGTTCCTATGACTATGAGATTATGCAACTCCCGTTTATCGGAGGAACACTTTGTGTGCTACCAAACGTCACAACGTAACTGGGTGATTATAAAGGTGTTCTACAGGTGTCTCCGAAAGTACTTGTTGGGTTGGCGTATTTCGAGATTAGGATTTGTCACTCCGAATGTCGGAGAGGTATCTCTGGGCCCTCTCGGTAATGCACATCACTTAAGCCTTGCAAGCACTGCAACTAATGAATTAGTTGCGAGATGATGTATTACGGAACGAGTAAACAGACTTGCCGGTAACGAGATTGAACTAGGTATTGAGATACCGACGATCGAATCTCGGGCAAGTAACATACCGATGACAAAGGGAACAACGTATGTTGTTATGCTGTCTGACCGATAAAGATCTTCGTAGAATATGTAGGAGCCAATATGAGCATCCAGGTTCTGCTATTGGTTATTGACCGGAGACGTATCTCGGTCATGTCTACATTGTTCTCGAACCCGTAGGGTCCGCACGCTTAAGGTTTCGATGACAGTTATATTTTGAGTTTATGATTTTTGATGTACCGAAGGAGTTCGGAGTCCCGGATGAGATCGGGGACATGACGAGGAGTCTCGAAATGGTCGAGATGTAAAGATTGATATATTGGACGACTATACTCGGACATTGGAAAGGTTCTGAGTGGTTCGGGTATTTTTCGGAGTACGGGGGAGTTACGGGAATACGGGGGAGAAGTATTGGGCCATACGGGAAAGAGAGAGGGGCTGCCTAGGGCAGGCCGCGCCCCCCCCCCCAAGGCCTAGTCCGAATTGGACTAGGGGGAGGGTCTGCGCCCCCTCCTTCCTTCCCTTCTCTTTTCCCCTTCCTTGTCTCCTACTCCTACTACATGGAAGGACTCCTAGTTGGACTAGGAAAAGGGGAATCCTACTCCCGGTGGGAGTAGGACTCCCTAGGGCGCGCCATAGAGAGGGTCGGCCCTCCCCTCCTCCACTCCTTTATATACGGGGGCAGGGGGCACCCCATAGACACACAAGTTGATCTTCGTGATCGTTCCTCAGCCGTGTGCGGTGCCCCCCTCCACGATATTACACCTCGGTCATATTGTAGCAGTGCTTAGGCGAAGCCCTACGACGGTTGAACATAAAGATCGTCACCACGCTGTCATGCTGACAAAACTCCTCCCCGAAGCTTTGCTGGATCGGAGCCCGGGGTGCGTCATCGAGTTGTACGTGTGTCAAGAACTCGGAGGTGCCGGAGTAACGGTGCTTGGATCGGTTGGACCGGGAAGACGTACGACTACTTCCTCTATGTTGCGTCAACGCTTCCGCTTCGGTCTACGAGGGTACGTAGACAACACTCTCCCCTCTCGTTGCTATGCATCACCATGATCTTGTGTGTGCGTAGGATTTTTTTTGAAATTACTACAGTGGCATCCGAGCCTAGGTTTTATGTGTTGATGTTATATGCACGAGTAAAACACAAGTAAGTTGTGGGCGATATAAGTCATACTGCTTACCAGCATGTCATACTTTCGTTCCGCGGTATTGTTGGATGAAGCGGCCCGGACCGACATTACGCGTACGCTTACGCGAGACTGGTTCTACCGCCGTGCTTTGCACACAGGTGGCTGGCGGGTGTCAGTTTCTCCAACTTTAGTTGAACCGAGTGTGGCTACGCCCGGTCCTTGCGAAGGTTAAAACGGCACCAACTTGACAAACTATCGTTGTGGTTTTGATGCGTAGGTAAGAACGGTTCTTGCTAAGCCCACTAGCAGCCACGTAAAACTTGCAACAACAAAGTAGAAGACGTCTAACTTGTTTTTGCAGGGCATGTTGTGATGTGATATGGTCAAGACGTGATGAGATATAAGTTGTTGTATAAGATGATCATGTTTTGTTGAAGTTATCGGCAACTGGCAAAAGCCTTATGGTTGTCTCTCTATTGCATAAGATGCAAGCACCAAATAATTGCTTTACTTTATCGCTATGCGATAGCAATAGTTGCAAGAGCAATAGTTGGCGAGACGACCATGTGAAGACATATTGATATAGATCAAGATGATGGAGATCATGGTGTCATGCCGGTGACGATGGAAATCATGACGATGCTTTGGAGATGGAGATCAAAGGCACAAGACGATGATGGCCATATCATGTCACATATTTTGATTGCATGTGATGTTTATCTTTTATACATCTTATTTTGCTTGGTTCGACGGTAGCATTTTAAGATGATCTCTCACTAATTATCAAGAAGTGTTCTCCCTGAGTATGCACCGTTGCGAAAGTTCTTCGTGCTGAGACACCACGTGATGATCGGGTGTGATAGGCTTTACGTTCAAATACAACGGGTGCAAAACAGTTGCACACGCGGAATACTCAGGTTACACTTGACGAGCCAAGCATATGCATATATGGCCTCGGAACACGGAGACCGAAAGGTCGAGCGTGAATCATATAGTAGATATGATCAACATAGTGATGTTCACCATTGAAACTACTCCATCTCATGTGATGATCGGACATGGTTTAGTTGATTTGGATCACGTGATCACTTAGAGGATTAGAGGGATATCTATCTAAGTGGGAGTTCTTAAGTAATATGATTAATTGAACTTTAATTTATCATGAACTTAGTCCTGGTAGTATTAGCATATCTATGTTGTAGATCAATAGCTCGCGTTGTTGCTTTCATATGTTAATTTTGATATGTTCCTAGAGAAAAATTGTGTTGAAAGATGTTAGTAGCAATGATGCAGATTGGATCCGTGATCTGAGGTTTATCCTCATTGCTGCACACAAGAATTATGTCCTTGATGCACCGCTAGGTGACATACCTATTGCAGGAGCAGATGCAGGCGTTATGAACGTTTGGCTAGCTCAATATGATGACTACTTGATAGTTTAGTGCACCATGCTTAACGGCTTAGAATCGGGACTTCAAAGACGTTTTGAACGTCATGGACCATATGAGATGTTCCAGAAGTTGAAGTTAATATTTCAAGCAAATACCCGAGTTGGGAGATATGAAGTCTCCAACAAGTTCTATAGCTGAAAGATTGAGGAGAATCGCTCAACTAGTGAGCATGTGCTCAGATTGTGTGGGTACTACAATCGCTTGAATCAAGTGGGAGTTAATCTTCCAGATAAAATAGTGACTGACAGAATTCTCTAGTCACCATCACCAAGTTAGTAGAACTTCGTGATGATATGCAAAGGGATGACGAAAGTAATTCCCAAGCTCTTCGTGATGCTGAAATCGACGAAGGTAGAAATCAAGAAAAACATCAAGTGTTGATGGTTAACAAGACCACTAGTTTCAAGAAAAAGGCAAAAGGAAGAAGGGGAACTTCAAGAAGAACAGCAAGCAATTTGCTGCTCAAGTGAAGAAACCCAAGTCTGGTCCTAAGCCTGAGACTAAGTGCTTCTACTGCAAAGGGATTGGTCACTGGAAGCATAACTACCCCAAGTATTTGGTGGATAAGAAAGGATGGCAAAGTAAACAAAGGTATATTTGATATACATGTTATTGATGTGTACTTTACTAGTGTTTATAGCAACCCCTCAGTATTTGATACTAGTTCAGTTGCTAAGATTAGTAACTTGAAACGGGAGTTGCAGAGACTAGTTAAGGGTGAAGTGACGATGTGTGTAGGAAGTGGTTCCAAGATTGATATGATCATCATCACACACTCCCTATACTTTCGAGATTGGTGTTGAACCTAAATAAGTGTTATTTGGTGTTTGCGTTGAGCATGAATATGATTTGATCATGTTTATTGTAATACGGTTATTCATTTAAGTAAGAGAATAAATTGTTGTTCTGTTTACATGAATAAAACCTTATATGGTTACACACCCAATGAAAATGGTTCGTTGGATCTCGATCAAAGTGATACACATATTCATTATATTGAAACCAAAAGATGCAAAGTTAATAATGATAGTGCGACTTATTTGTGGCACTGCCGTTTAGGTCATATTGGTGTAAAGCGCATGAAGAAACTCCATGCTGATGGACTTTTGGAATCACTTGATTATAAATCACTTGATGCTTGCGAACCATGCCTCATGGGCAAGATGACTAAAACTCCGTTTTCCAGAACAATGGAGCGAGCAACAGATTTGTTGGAAATCATACATACTGATGTATGTGGTCCGATGAATATTAAAGCTCGCGACAAGTATCATTATTTTCTAACCTTCACAGATGATTTAAGCAGATATGAGTATATCTACTTGATGAAACATAAGTCTGGAACGTTTGAAAAGTTCAAAGAATTTCAGAGTGAAGTGGAAAATCATCGTGACAAGAAAATAAAGTTTCTATGATCTGATCACGGAGATGAATATTTGAGTTACGAGTTTGGCCTTCAATTAAAACAATGTGGAGTAGTTTCACAAACTCATGCCACCTGGAACACCACAGCATAATGGTGTGTCCGAACGTCATAACCGTACTTTATTGGATATAGTACAATCTATGATGTTTCTTACTGATTTACCAATATCGTTTTGGGATCATGCATTAGAGACAGCTGCATTCACGTTAAAAAGGGGCACCATCTAAGTCCGTTGAGACGACACAATATGAACTATGGTTTGGCAAGAAACCAAAGTTGTCGTTTCTTAAAGTTTGGGGTTGCGATGAAAAAGTTTCATCCTGATAAGCTCAAACCCAAATCGGAGAAATGTGTCTTCATAGGATACCCAAAGGAGACAGTTGGGTACACCTTCTATCATAGATCCAAAGGCAAGATATTCGTTGCTGAGAATGGATCCTTTCCAGAGAAGGAGTTTCTCTCGAAAGAAGTGAGTGGGAGGAAAGTAGAAAACTTGATAAGGTAATTGTACCATCTCCCTTATTGGAAAGTAGTTCATCACAGAAATCTGTTCTTGTGACTACTACACCAATTAGTGAGGAAGCTAATGATGATGATCATGTAACTTCAGATCAAGTTACTACCGAATCTCGTAGGTAAACCAGAGTGACATCCGCACCAAAATGGTATGGTAATCCTGTTCTGGAAGTCATGTTACTAGACCATGATGAACTTGCGAACAATGAGGAAGCGATGATGAGCCCAGATTCTACGAAATGGCTTAAGGCCATGAAATCTGAGATAGTATCCATGTATGACAACAAAGTATGGACTTTGGTTGACTTGCCCGATGATCGGGAAGCCATAGAAAATAAATGGATCTTCAAGAGGAAGACGGACGCTGATCGTAGTGTTACTATCTGCAAAGCTAGAATTATCGCAAAAGGTTTTTCGACAACTTCAAGGTGTTGACTATGATGAGAGTTTCTCACTCGTATCTATGCTTAAGTCTGTCCGAATCATGTTAGCAATTGCCGCATTTTATGAAATCTGGCAAATGGATAAACAAAACTGCATTCCTTAATGGATTTCTTAAAGAAGAGTTGTATATGATGCAACCAGAAGGTTTTATCAATCCTAAAGGTGTTAACAAAATATGCAAGCTCCACCGATCCATCAATGGACTGGTGCAAGCATCTCGGAGTTGGAATATACGCTTTGATAAGTTGATCAAAACATATAGTTTTATACAGACTTGTGGTGAAGCCTGTATTTACAAGAAAGTGAGTGGAAGCACTACAGCATTTCTGATAAGTATATGTGAATGACATATTGTTGATCGGAAATAATGTAGAATTATTCTGCAAAGCATAAAGGAATGTTTGAAAGGAGTTTTTCAAAGAAAAACCTCGATGAAGCTGCTTACATATTGAGCATCAAGATCTATAGGGATAGATCAAGACGCTTGATAAGTTTTTTTCAATGAGTACATACCTTGACAAGATTTTGAAGCAGTTCAAAATGGAACAGTCAAAGAAAGAGTTCTTGCCTGTGTTACAAGGTGTGAAATTGAGTAAGACTCAAAACTCGACCACGGCAGAAGATAGAAAGAGAATGAAAGTCATTCCCTATGCCTTGGCCATAGGTTCTATAAAGTATGCCATGCTGTGTACCAGATCTATTGTATACCCTACACTGATTTTGGCAAGGGAGTACAATAGTGATTTAGGAGTAGATCATTGGACAGCGGTCAAAATTATCCTTAGTGGAATAAGGATATGTTTCTCGATTATGGAGGTGACAAAAGGTTCGTCGTAAAGGGTTACATCGATGCAAGTTTTGACACTGATCTAGATGACTCTAAGTCTCAATCTGGATACATATTGAAAGTGGGAGCAATTAGCTAGAGTAGCTCCGTGCAGAGCATTGTTGACATAAAAATTTGCAAAATACATACGGATCTGAATGTGGCAGATCCGTTGACTAAACTTCTCTCACAAACAAAACATGATCACACCTTAGTACTCTTTGGGTGTTAATCACATAGCGATGTGAACTAGATTATTGACTCTAGTAAACCCTTTGGGTGTTGGTCACATGATGATGTGAACTATGGGTGTTAATCACATGGTGATGTGAACTATTGCTGTTAAATCACATGGCGATGTGAACTAGATTATTGACTCTAGTGCAAGTGGGAGACTGAAGGAAATATGCCCTAGAGGCAATAATAAAGTTATTATTTATTTTCTTATATCATGATAAATGTTTATTATTCATGCTAGAGTTGTATTAACCGAAAACATAATACATGTGTGAATACATAGACAAACAGAGTGTCACTAGTATGCCTCTACTTGACTAGCCTGTTGATCAAAGATGGTTATGTTTCCTAGCCATAGACATGAGTTGTCATTTGATTAACGGGATCACATCATTAGGAGAGTGATGTGATTGACATGACCCATTCCGTTAGCTTAGCACTCGATCGTTTAAGTATGTTGCTATTGCTTTCTTCATGACTTATACATGTTCCTATGACTATGAGATTATGCAACTCCCATTTATCGGAGGAACACTTTGTGTGCTACCAAACGTCACAACGTAACTGGGTGATTATAAAGGTGTTCTACAGGTGTCTCCGAAGGTACTTGTTGGGTTGGCGTATTTCGAGATTAGGATTTGTCACTCCGAATGTCGGAGAGGTATCTCTGGGCCCTTTCGGTAATGCACATCACTTAAGCGTTGCAAGCAATGCAACTAATGAGTTAGTTGCGAGATGATGTATTACGGAACGAGTAAACAGACTTGCCAGTAACGAGATTGAACTAGGTATTAATATACCGACGATCGAATCTCGGGCAAGTAACATACCGATGACAAAGGGAACAACGTATGTTGTTATGCGGTCTGACCGATAAAGATCTTCGTAGAATATGTAGGAGCCAAAATGAGCATCCAGGTTCCGCTATTGGTTATTGACCGGAGACGTGTCTCGGTCATGTCTACATTGTTCTCGAACCCGTAGGGTCCGCACGCTTAAGGTTTCGATGACAGTTATATTATGAGTTTATGAGTTTTGATGTACCGAAAGAGTTCGGAGTCCCGGATGAGATCGGGGACATGACGAGGAGTCTCGAAATGGTCGATACGTAAAGATCGATATATTGGACGACTATATTCGGACATCGGAAAGGTTCAGAATGGTTCGGGTATTTTTCGGAGTACCGGGGAGTTACGGGAATACGGGGGAGAAGTATTGGGCCTTATTGGGCCGTACGGGAAAGAAAGAGGGGCTGCCTAGGGCAGGCCGCGCGCCCCCCCAAGGCCTAGTCCAAATTGGACTAGGGGGAGGGGCTGCGCCCCCTCCTTCCTTCCCTTCTCTTTTCCCCTTCCATGTCTCCTACTCCTACTACATGGAAGGACTCCTAGTTGGACTAGGAAAAGTGGAATCCTACTCCCGGAGGGAGTAGGACTCCCTAGGGCGCGCCATAGAGAGGGCCGGCCCTCCCCTCCTCCACTCCTTTATATACGGGGGCAGGGGGCACCCCATAGACACACAAGTTGATCTTCGTGATCGTTCCTCAGCCGTGTGTGGTGCCCCCCTCCACGATATTACACCTCGGTCATATTGTAGCGGTGCTTAGGCGAATCCCTGCGATGGTTGAACATCAAGATCGTCACCACGCCGTCGTGCTGACAAAACTCCTCCCCGAAGCTTTGCTAGATCGGAGCCCGGGGTGCGTCATCGAGTTGTACGTGTGTCAAGAACTCGGAGGTGTCGGAGTAACGGTGCTTGGATCGGTTGGACCGGGAAGACGTACGACTACTTCCTCTATATTGCGTCAATGCTTCCGCTTCGGTCTACGAGGGTACGTAGACAACACTCTCCCCTCTCGTTGCTATGCATCACCATGATCTTGTGTGTGCGTAGGAAATATTTTGAAATTACTACGTTCCCCAACACTTCCTGGACCTTGAACTTGAATCATCCAGCGCTGCACTTCCGGTAAAGTGGCATTGTAGGTTCCGGTGAAGCTTGGTACTCCAATGTTCAGGTACTTTGTGATTTCCTTCAGGTGGCGTCCAAAGGGTGTATCTTCATCCGGTTGCGCGAACTTGTTCCTTGCATCCACCATCCTACAAGAGTAGAAAAGATGAGGAGTCAGAAATGAGAAGAGTGAGTAGTGATCTAGGGCTTTAGCTTAGTGGTCGTGTCCTACAGTCAGTGTGTGCTCTGATACCATCTTGTAGCGACCAGACCTCAAACAGTCTGATCTCTGTGCATCAGTGTCATCCCTGGATCAGTAATGCTGACACGCACAGTACTTGAAGGATTTATAATAGAGTAGCAATCACACACTTATTACATGGAATGTCTCAAAAGAGAACTTATTACAATAAATTAAGCTTAAGGCCATTTAATAACGATAACAGCGGAAGGCTTGGAAGATAAGCGAGTCCATCAACTCCAACGGCATCACTGAGTATAGAACCACGACCTAAAGGCACCTTACTCGTCGTCTGAAAAGTCTGCAACATGAATGTTGCAGCCCGAAAACGGGTCAGCACATGGAATATGCTGGCAATGTAACACATAGAGAGTAATGAAAGATTAAAGCTATACTACATGCATATATGGCTGGTGGAAAGCTCTATGGTTACAATTTTGCGAAAAGCCATTTTTTCCCTACTGCAAAGGAATAAATTTTATTTAACTATCATGGTGGTTGTTAAACATTGAGAGTGTAGACACCCTCTCAATCCCAATTAAGCATCATCATTAAACCCAACAATATTAATTAAAGTAACATGATGAGATTCACATGATAATCCAAGTACTAGATACTCAAGACGTCCATAACCGGGGACACGGCTAACCAGGATTAGTTTATACACTCTGCAGAGGTTTGCGCACTTTTCCCCACAAGACCCAATCTCCACCATTGGGATTCTCGCACTACATGATGTTTGAGAAACGGATGACCGAGACATAGTCTTTCAGAAGCGCTAGCACCTTACGATCGGGTAGACCGTACCAACCTACATCCCCTACATCTGCTAGTCTACAACTGTAAGAGTTCGCACGACTTAGTCAACTATGCTAGAGCCCATAGTAGCTTGTGGCTGCACACGGAAGTTTCTAGCAAGAATAATCTCATGATCCCTTTGAGCCTGGGTGGCGGTCCATAAAGAAAAACAGGCAATCGCTGGAATACCCAGGTGCCTCAATCCACCCAGATGTGTGCTTAAGTTGCCACCTTAAATAAACCATTAATTTAACAATCTCACATCTGTCATGGATACACTCACCCAATCCACGTCTTCAAGCATAGCACGGCATAAGCAAACGTAGAAGTAACTCCCAAGGGTTTGACAATAAAATAGGTGATAGGTACTACCTCATCTACTTCTCAACACCCACAATTTAATTAGATCCTAATCATGCAATGTTTAAGGATTGATCTAATGTAATAAAAACTGGGTATGAAGAGGTATGATCAAAGTGTTACTTGCCTTGCTGATGATCCGCGAAACCTAGAGATTCGAAGTAGCAAGCGGCGCACTCCGGGTACTCTATCGCAATCAAACAAGCATACAATAAGTACTCATCTAATGCACGGGTAAAACTCAAATAGAATATCTAACCAGAAAGTTCAACTTAAGAACTCCAGTTTGCAAAAAGAATCAAATCGAACGAAGCAACGAAAGTCAAACGGCGAAAGAAAGAAACTTCATTTACTAATCTGGATCTAAGTCAAATTTTACAGAAGAAAAATCTTTTTTGAGTTGGTTAAACGGAAAGAGGGTTTCGAGACGAAACTCCAGGCACTTGAATCGCCTGATTCCGATAAACGAGCGAAAAGTTATACTAGAACAAAAATCGGATCAGAAATCGCGATCAGAAATAATCGCGGAAAATCCGAGAAAAAGAAAAACGTCGAACGGGCTAACGAACGAACGTTCGTTTTCTGGAACTAAATGGTGAACGCGTCCGTTAAAACGAACGAATGAGCGAACGCTCGCTAAATAACTAAATCAGAAAAAACCGATATAAATAAAAAAACAGATCTAAAAAAACCAAACGAAAACCAAACGGAAAACCGAACGGTTTTCTCGAGGAAAACCGCCGGTGGCGGGGCGGTGGTCAACCTCGGTGAGGCGGCGGCGGCTCCGGCGGGGTGGCTCCAGCGGCGGGCGGCGGGGTCCGGTGACGGCGGCGGCTCTGGCGGCGGGCGGCGGGACGGCGGGGTCGGCGGCGGCGGATCGGGGCTAGGGTTAGGGTTTCTGGCCCAAAGTCGGTTCGCGTTTTTTTAATAATTACGCGCAGAAAAACAAATAAGAGAAATACTAAACGGACTCCAAAAATCCCTAAATAAATTTTCCCCGTCTTCTAAAATCAAGCGGACAAGATGAACATTTATTTGGGGCGTAAATGCAATTTTGAAAAACGCACATTTTTCCTAAATTCAAATAAAATAGCAATAAACTCTGAAATAAAATATTATTTGATTTTATTATTAAATCCTCAATATTTCTTTATTTTGGGAAAGTCATTTTATTCCCTCTCTCATATTTTTATAATAGAAATAATTGAAGATAAAATAAATAAAATCAAATGATCCTATTTTAAAATTTTGAGAAAACTCAAATATGAAAATAACGAAATCCCCAACTCTCTCCGAAGGTCCTTGAGTTGCGTAGAATTTCTAGGATCAAACCAAAAGCAACTAAAATATGATATGCAGTGATGATCTAATGTATAACATTCCAAATTGAAAATTTGGGATGTTACACAATTGGTGATTACTAGGTTATCTATATATGAGTATATTGACTTAGGAGTCAAATGAGAACATTTGATCATAGGTCATACTCATCGTTTAAGCACAAGTGGGGTTACCACTTTTATATAAAACATTGTTGTTTTCACATCATTAGAGTTGCTTTAGCTCAATTGATTAGAGTAAAGCTCCCCCTAGATGTGATATCCCCCATAAGAGGGATGAACTAACCTGGGGTTTTGTCGATGATGACTTCATGTAGATGTTAAAGATGTGGATGCTCAATGTTGATGTAGATCATTCGGAGCAATCCATTGGAGTGAGTTGCACTTTCAATACCTACACGGGTTAGTCCGACAAGGAACAAACAAGAATATCCATAGACATAGAGTGATGTACACATAGATGATGTCCATGAAAACATTAGGTTACCTTGTCCCTTGTCTTACCAACAAGAGGGTTTGTGACTCCTTGAACTAGTGCAAGATGTGGAAGTTGTTTGCACTTGTCCTCGCCAAAATGATATGAGTGAAGTATGTTGGCGGAGTCACCCTCAAGAACTCTCTAGTCGTACTTGATGAAGTAGAACTTGATGTAGTCTTGGAAACCCACTTAACCAAGGCCTTAGGAGCTTCTCCAAATGCATCAATCTCCTCTTGAAGCTTGTCCTTGCCTTTTTGCTTGTGGTCTTGTGGTGGAAGATCATCTTGAGCTTGTGTCCCTTGGAAAGAAGTAGGATCATACTTCTCTTGTTGAGGAACAAACTTCGTCTTGGGGTATTGATCCTCTTCCCACTCAACTCCATTGGCATTTAACTTTCGTTTAAAACCAACACCTTGATTCTTCTGGTGCCTTCCTTGCTTGCGTACAATTTCCTCAAATTGCTTACTTCCGGCAAGGCTCTTGTAAACACCTTTCTCTATAATTCCCTTCAATAAGCTATTTGCTTGCTCAAGTGTAACTTGGCTAAGAAATCATTAGTGGAATCAAGAGAACTACTAGAAACAAGAACACTGGATTTAACATGATTATTGTTACTACTAGAAGAAGAATCTTTCTTACTCTTGTTGCTAGATTTAACTTGTGGCATGTAAGTAGACAATAGTAAACGCTTGGCAATGTAAGAAGAACTTTTCTTGTGAAGATCATCATTGATCGCTTTTAAGAACCCATGCTCTTGCTCAAGGTTGAGCTATTCAAAGCGTAGCTTCTCATGAGTCTTTAAAAGTTCTCGACGATCTTCCAAGGTAGTTTCATGAGCTAACTTAAGAGTGATTAGTTCTTTAGTTAGACGCTCAATCTCCTTCTTATCATCATCATTCGTTTTATCTTGATTATCATGATTAATAGCAAGTTCATCATAGTTTTCATCACTAGAGTTGTCAACAAGTAAATCATCATCACCTAGCAAGTCATCTTCATCACTATTAAAATCAACATACTCGGGGTGTGATACCTTTGGGCCTTTAGCCATGAAGCATCTTCCAATTCCTTCATTTGGTGAGTCAAATATGTCATAGGAGTTGGTTGACACGAGTGCTAGACCGGCGACACCTTCATCTTGAGTATATTCGGAGTCAGAGTGATGGTCGGAGTCGGAGCCGGATATCCATTCACCATCATGAGCTTGATGTCTTCGTTTTGTGTAGCTCCTAGATGACTTGTCCTTCCTTTCCGAATCCTTGCTTCTCCGAGAGGTTCTTCGTTCATAGAGATCATCTCTACTCCTCTCTCTAGGTGGTGATTCTTCTCTTCTACTTCTCCTTTTGGGTGAATCTTCTCTTATTTTGTAGGGAGCCGTACACTCATTGGATTAGTGTCTGGGTCTTCCACAATTGTAGCAGTTATGCTCACGACTCGAAGATCTTTTGTCATTGTAGGACCTTGACTTGGGACTTCTTTCCTTGCTTCTACTCTTGTAGAAGTTGTTGAAGTTCTTCACCATTAGGCTCAATTCCTCATTGAAGGTTTGTTTCTCACTTGATGATGTAGCATCACATGAGGCTTTGTAAGCACCACTTGACTTGTTGTGAAGCTCTTCCTTATCCTTGAGTGACATCTCATGAGCAACATTTCTTCTAATGACTTCCGTTGGCTTGAGATCTTTGTAATTAGGCATCATTTGGATCAATGTGCACACGGTATCATATTTTCCATCCAAGGCTCTTAGATCTTCTTGATGATGAATCTATCGGTCATCTCTTCACTTCCTAAGCCGGCAATCTCGTTTGTGATGAGAGCAAGCCTAGAGTATATTTCAGCGACACCTTCACCATCCTTCATTTTGAACTTGTCAAGTTGACTTTGAAGCACATCCAATTTGGATTCCTTGACGGAGTTGGTACCTTCGTGCATATCAATCAAAGTATCCCAAATTTCCTTTGCATTCTCAAGACGGTTGATTTTGTTGAATTCTTCGGGGCACAATTCGTTGAAGAGGATATCGCAAGCTTGAGCATTGTATTGCAGCATTTTCAACTCTTCCGCGGTAGAGTATTCACCTTTCAAGCCAATACACACAATAGCCCAAACAGCGGGGTTATGTCCAAGAATATGCATTTTCATCTTATGCTTCCAACTAGCAAAATTAGTACCATCAAAGTCAGGACCTCTACGGTGGTAATTTCCCTCGCTAGACACCATACTCTCCTAGGTTGTGAAACCAAGGCTATGATCACCAAAAGCTATGGAAATCAAGGAAAATCGAGACCAAACCTCTGATACCACTTATAGGATCGAAAATATGTCTAGAGGGGGGTGATTAGACTACTTGACCAAATAAAAATCTAGCCTTTTCCCAATTTTAAGTCTTGGCAGATTTTAGCAACTTTAGGACAAGTCAAGCAATCAACCTACACATGCAAGTCTAATAGTATAGCAGTGGAATGTAAAACATTGCATATGAAGGTAAAGGGATGAGTTTGGAGGGAGCAAACGCAATGAAGACATGGAGATTTTTTTCCGTGGTTCCGATAGGTGGTGCTATCGTACATCCACGTTGATGGAGACTTCAACCTACGAAGGGTAACGGTTGCGCGAGTCCACGGAGGGCTCCACCCACGAAGGGTCCACGAAGAAGCACCCTTGTCTATCCCACCATGGCCATCGCCCACAAAGGACTTGCCTCACTAGGCTAGATCTTCACGAAGTAGGCGATCTCCTTGCCCGTACAAACTCCTTGGTTCAACTCCACAATCTTGACGGAGGCTCCCAAGTGACACCTAACCAATCTAGGAGACACCACTCTCCAAAAGGTAATAGATGGTGTGTTTATGATGAACTCCTTGCTCTTGTGCTTCAAATGAGTCTCCCCAACACTCAACTCTCTCTCTCATAGATTTTGATTTGGTGGAAAGATGATTTGAGTGGAAAGCAACTTGGGGAAGGCTAGAGATCAAGATTTATGTGGTTGGTATGGAATATCTTGGTCTCAACACATGAGTAGGTGGTTCTCTCTCAGAAAATGTATGCTGGAAGTGTAGGCACGTTCTAATGGCTTTCCTCACGAATGAAGGGTGGAGGGGGTATATATATCCTCCACACAAAATCTAACCGTTACACACAATTCACCAAACTCGGTGGGACCGAATCAGAAAACTTGGTCAAACCAACTTAGTTCATAATGTGACCGTTAGGCATTTCGGTGGGACCGACATGTCAACTCGGTGGGACCGATTCCATTAGGGTTAGGGCATAATGTAATCTCGATGAGACCGATTACCAAACTCGGTGGGACCGACTTTGGTAATAAGCTAACCAGAGAGTTGGTCAGGCAAACTCGGTGGGACCGATTCGCTCATCTCGGTTGGACCAAAACGTTACGAAAGGGAAATAGAGAGTTTGCATTGTGAACTCGGTGGGACCGGTCGCTCATTTCGGTTGGACTGAAACGTTACAAAGGGAAACAGAGAGTTTGCAATCCCATCTCGGTGAGACCGGTGTGACTAGGGTTTCTGGCAGTGGCTATGTCAAATGAACTCGGTGGCACCGGATAGAATATTTTGGTGGGGTCGAGTTTGACTTTTGGTTTGGGACATATGTGGATATGAGAAAGTGGTTGAGGGTTTGTGGAGCATATCACTAAGCATTTTGAGCAAGTAAGCCATTAAGCAACACCTCATCCCCTTTTAATAGTATTGGTTTTTCCTATGGACTCAATGTGATCTTGGATCACTAAAATAAAAATGTAGAGTCTTGAGCTTGAGCCAATGTGTTTCCTTAGCATTTTGAGGGGTCAACATTCCTAATCCATGCCATGCCAATCACTGAACTTTCTAAATGATCATCTTGAAATAGCATTAGTTCAATGAGCTATATGTTGTTAGTTGCACTTTCAAAGTCACATGTCTTTAAGAGGGGAAAGACATTTTAGTATGTGTTACGAATATTTTGTGATGTTTTTTCTTGTTTTGCTCTGATTTTGTTTTCCTACCTTCTCCTAGTATCCCATATAAGATTCAGGGGGAGAAAGACTTCCTAGGGAAGGAAATCTTCGAATTCATTGCATATCTTTACTCTTTGGGGACATGTTTATACTCAAATAGAGTACCTAGTACTCACTCACTACATGTCATCCCAATCTTGGTACTCTTGCGGTTTACTATTTGCTCTGCTTAGTAGATGGTTCTGTGTTATCTAACCTTGTTTACTCAGGTTCATCCTTTCCAAAGCCAGCTCAAGACCACAAGGTAAGTATATGCATCACACTCATGTGCATGATGATCTCTTGCTGATGTACATATTGTTTGCAAGAAGGACTCATGAACATGAAGGTACATTTACTATATTCACATCATTTGTTGATGCATATAGCCAAGATACATGTAACTCATTGCTTGCTCTGTCATGCTTATGCAGTCACATGTTCTTTCATTCCATATTTACATGATTGCATACATATAGGGGGAGCATATGAATGTTACATGTCCTTCCAAAGCTTTATTTGTTACTCTTCATATCTGTATCCAAAGCTTTGATATATGTTGTCATCAATTACCAAAAAGGGGGAGATTGAAAGCACAAGTGCTCCCTGGGTGATTTTGGTAATTAATGTCAACATATCTCTTGTGGGACTAATACCTTTATCTAGTATATTTCAGATGAGTTCAACAGTGGAGTGGCGTGGACAAGAGGATGTGGAACCCCTTCAACTTGTTAAGGACAAAAGATTGGCAAAAGCTCAGAAGCTCAAGACTCTTCACTTTCATTTTAGTGATCCAAGATCACATTGAGTCCATAGGAAAGCCAATACTATTAAAACAAGATGAGGTGTTGCTTAATGGCTTGCTTGCTCAAAATGCTTAGTGATATGCTCCAAAAGCCCTCAACCACTTTCTCATATCCACATATGTCCCAAACCAAAAGTCAAACTCGGCCCCCCGATTTGATCCATCCCGCACCACCGATTTCATTTGACATAGCCACTGCCAGAAACCCTAATCAGTTCGGTCTCACCGATGGGATCTCAGTCTCATCGAGATGGGCTTGCAAACTCTCTGGTGCCTGTTGCAATAATTTCGGTCTCACCGAGATATGCCACCGGTCCCACCGAGTTTGCCTGACCAACTCTCTGTTTAGCTTATTACCAAAATCAATCCCACCGAGTTTGTGTAATCGGTCAAACCGAGTTGAGGTTTTACCCTAACCCTAACATATCGGTCCCACCGAGTTGATCATATCGGTCCCATCCAAAACTCTAATGTTCACATTTTGAACTAAATCGGTCTGACCGAGTTTCATGATTCGGTCTCACCGAGTTTGGTGAATTGTGTGTAACGGCTAGATTTTGTGTGGAGGCTATATATACCCCTCCACCCACCCTTCATTCATGGAGAGAGCCATCAGAATGAGCCTACACTTCCAGCATTCATTTTCTGAGAGAGAACTACCTACTCATGTGTTGAGACCAAGATATTCCAATCCAACCACAAGAATCTTGATCTCTAGCCTTCCCCAAGTTGCTTTCCACTCAAATCATCTTTCCACCAAATCCAAATCTATGAGAGAGAGTTGAGTGTTGGGGAGACTATCATTTGAAGTACAAGAGCAAGGAGTTCATTATCAACACACCATCTATTACCTTTTGGAGAGTGGTGTCTCCTAGATTGGTTAGGTGTCACTTGGGAGCCTCCGTCAAGATTGTGGAGTTGAACCAAGGAGTTTGTAAGGGCAAGGAGATCGCCTACTTCGTGAAGATCTACCCTAGTGAGGCAAGTGTACCAGATGTTCCCCTTCGAATTGGCCAATTGTTGGCAACCTTCCCGCTCAAATATTTGGGAAGAGGCCCAGGGCCTTTGCCTATAAATAAGACTAGCCACCCCCAGGGTAGACGGAGATCTTGACATCTAGAGAGATCGATCCACGAACAGAGCTAGCAACACACCCAGAGAGTGAGAAGGGCGATTGAACTCCCCCAGCAGTTCATCCCCTAGCCAAGAACAGACCCTCGTGAGGCTGTTCTTCCTTGTACTGTTCATCCTCATCAGCCCAAGAGGCAATCCATCCACCACAAACTAGAGTAGGGTATTACACCACAATGGTGGCCCGAACTAGTATAAACCCTGTGTCTCTTGTGCTGTTCGTTCTGTAGTTTAGATCCTTGCGAGGTGGAGAGGTAGAGGGCATAACCTCCGCGCGCACCCCAGAGTTCGAACCTTAAGGGTCTGCCGGAACCCGTGATCCGACATTTGGCGCGCCAGGTAGGGGTGCGCCGGAATCTGCCTTCCATCGCTCCGTCCTCCTCCAGCTGCCTCATCCATGTACGACGCCCATCAAGCTCGCGTCGCGCCAGCGGCCCTCGTCGGTGGGCGTTCTCGCTGTCCCCCGTCGTCCGCCGTCAACACCACCACCGGCCCGGCGGGAAACGAGCGGCAAGCACCACCCTAGCATCCGCCTATGCGACAGGGCGACCACACTGCGACGTCGACGCATCCGGTCCTCGCGGCCCTCCTGGGCGGCTCGCAGGCGCCGCCCACGAGCCGCCACGTCAAGCCGTTTGCCCGCTGAATCAGCGTCTTTTCCGCACGACAGGGGGCTCCCCCGGACCAGGCGGCGCGCGAGGTCGGACTGACCTTCAGCTCGGAGGACCACCCTGCTAACTTGGCCGGCTCGGGCGCGCTCCCCCTGTTGTGCACCCCCACCATCTGCCAGGTGGCTGTCACCAGAACCCTCGTCGACGGTGGCGCGGGCCTCGGTGTGCTGTCCGTCGAGACCTTCAACCTTCTCTGCATACCCCGGGAGCGGCTGCAACCCAGCCGACCTTTCTCGGGCGTCGGGAGCGGATCATCCGACTCCTTGGGACAGATCCGGCTCCCAGTAACCTTCGGCACCTACGAAAACTTCCGCACGGAGATGGTCGACTTCGACATCGCCCCATCGGCCTCCCTTACAACGCCATCCTCGGCTACCCGGCACTGGCTCAGTTCATGGCCGCCACGCACCCGGCGTACAACCTCATGAAGATGCCCGGGAGCAACGGTACCCTCACCATGCACGGAGACACCGGGGACGCCCTACGAGTACTCAAGCTCGCCTTCAAGACGGCGGCATCAGCACAGCCCGCCGACGCGGGGACCCTTGAGCCCAAGGGGGCTGCGCCCACCAAGAAGAAGCAGTTGTTCACCCAGGACAAGGCAGAAACCAAACAGATACCCGTCGACGAGGACGGGTCCTCTAGTGCCACTTTCACCATAGGCGCCAACCTTGAGCCTGAGCAGGAGGAGGCCTTGGTTAGGTTCCTGCACGCAAATAAGAAGGTGTTTGCTTGGGAGCCCGATCAGTTGGCAGGGGTCCCCAGGAGCGTCATCGAGCATCACCTCAATGTGTGCCCAAATGTGCACCCCGTGAAGCAGAAGGCCAGGCGACAGTCCGCAGAGAAGCAGGCCTTCATCGTCCAAGAGACCCACAAGTTAGAAGCCGCTGGGGTCATTCGCGAGGTCCGATACCCAGATTGGTTGGCCAACCCTGTCGTTGTGCCCAAGAAAGGGGGGAAGGAACGCATGTGTGTCGACTTCACCAATCTCAACAAGGCATGCCCGCAAGATCCGTTTCCGCTCCCCCGCATCGACCAGATCGTCGATTCCACCGCCGAGTGCGACCTGTTGTGCTTCTTGGACGCCTTCTCCGGATATCACCAGATCAAGATGGCAGTAGAAGATGTTGAGAAGACCGCCTTCTTGACCCCGTGCGGGGTATACTGCTATACATGCATGCCATTTGGACTGCGTAACGCAGGGGCGACCTTTCAGCGGCTGATGCACATCACCTTGGGCCCGCAACTCGGGAAGAATGTCGAAGCCTACGTTGATGACATTGTGGTGAAATCTCGGGAGGCCAAGACCCTGATACAAGACCTGGAGGAGACCTTCGCGAGCCTCGATGCAGTAAACCTGCGACTCGACCCAGAGAAATGTGTGTTTGGGGTCCCCTCGGGCAAGCTCTTGGGCTTCCTCGTGTCCCACCGTGGCATTGAGGCTAACCCAGAGAAGGTCAAGACGGTCGCGGACATGAGTCCGCCAAAGACCCTCAGAGAAATGCAGAAGCTCACTGGGCGCGTGACCGTGCTAGGGCGCTTCATCTCCAAATTGGGGGAGCGAGCGCTGCCTTTCTTTCAGCTGATGAAGAAAAAGGGGCCCTTTAAATGGACTGAAGAGGCAGATAAGGCGTTTCAAGATCTCAAGAGGTACCTGACCAGTCCTCCAGTCATGGTGGCTCCGCGCCCTCAAGAGCCCCTGCTGCTTTACCTCGCCGCCACTCCCTACTCCGCCAGCGCAGCCCTGGTTGCGGTTAGGGAGGAGCGCCAGGTCAAGACCGCAGCGGCAGCCTGAGGCAAGACGAAATGGGAACAAGGAAAGCCCGTGGAAGCCACAACCACAGATGAAGAGGGTCAGCTACCGAAGAACGCACCAGATATAGGGGAGGCCGCATGCCCAGATGGTTCACCTCCTGAGGCCACGTCATCTCATGAGGTGCCCTTACCTCCCGAGGGCGCCGCGACCCAAGATGCTCTCAGCCTTGTAGAGCACCCGGTCTACTTTGTTAGCACGGTGCTAAGGGACGCGAGGGCACGGTACCCAATGCCTCAGAAGCTCCTCCTCGCGTTACTGGTAGCCTCGCGCAAGCTGCGTCACTACTTCCAGGCTCACCCCATCAAGGTCGTCTCATCGTACCCCCTGGAGAGAGTGCTCAGGAGCCCTAACTCGGCCAGAAGGGTCGCCGAGTGGAATATAGAGCTGCAGGCGTTTCAGCTCGAGTTCAGCACAACCAGGGTCATCAAAGGAGCAGCATTGGCGGATTTCGTGGCGGAATGGGCGGAGGCACCAGGCCTCAAGGACGATGAGGATCGGTCCCTCTCCCCAGGAAGTGAGGCGCCGGAAGGCTGGGTTATGTACTTCGATGGGGCGTTCTCCAGGCATGGCGCGGGGGCTGGCGCGGTGCTGATATCACCCACTCAGGATAAGCTCTATTATGCCGTATAGCTCTGCTTCCAGCAAGGTGAAAAGGTCTCCAACAACATAGCAGAGTATGAGGGACTGATAGCCGGTCTGAAGGCCGCAGTGGCCCTAGGAGTGAAGCGCCTCACCGTCAAGGGCGACTCGCAGCTCCTAGTCAATTTCTCCAACAAGGTGTATGAGCCGAAGGACGAGCATATGGAGGCCTACCTGGCGGAGGTCCGTAGGATGGAAAAGCAGTTCTGGGGGTTGGAGCTGAAGCACATGCCCCGTGGCACCAATCAGGAAGCTGACGACATAGCCGGACGGGCATCCAGGCGGTTGCCGCAGGAACCCGGCGTCTTCGAGGAGCGGCTCTTCAAACCTTCAGCACAGCCGACATTATCAAACACGGCTCAGCCTCGAGAGGAGCTCCCCCAACCGCCAGCCTCGGGAGCCCCGGTCTGTGGGCCGACCACAGGAGCACGCCTGCTCCTGACGATGGAACCTCAGGAGGAGTGCTGGATCACAGAACGCCAGAGTTATCTAACACAAGGGGCCCTACCGGAAAAGGAAGAGGAAGCAGAACGTGTGGTGCAGCAGGCCACGGCATACTGCATCAGAGATGGAGAACTTTACCGGAAGCGACCAAACGATGTATCTCTGCGCTGCATCTCCAGGGAGCAAGGAAAGGAACTAGTGGAGGACATACACGGCGGAGACTGCGGACACCACTCATCATCACGGACCCTCGTCGGCAAGGCATTCTGTAGTGGGTTCTATTGGCCCACCGCGCTCAACGACGCAATCGAATTGGTGAAGGCTTGTGAGGCCTGCCAGTTCCATTCCAAGCAGATCCATCAACCAGCGGGGGGCCTGCAGACTATACCCCTCTCGTGGCCATTAGCAGTTTGGGGGTTGGATATCCTGGGCCCGTTCCCTCGGGCGCCAGGGGGCTACCGTTACCTCTACGTCGCCATTGACAAGTTCACCAAGTGGGCAGAGGTGGAGGCTGTCCGTACCATCCCCGCGGGCTCCGCGGTCAAGTTCATCAGGGGTATCGTGAGCCGGTTCGGGGTGCCGAATTGCATCATCACAGACAACGGTTCGCAGTTCACCAGTAATCTCTTCAAAACATACTGTGCTAACCTTGGGACGCAGATATGCTACGCTTCGGTGGCACACCCGCGAAGCAATGGGCAGGACGAACGAGCCAACGCGGAGGTCTTGAGAGGCCTCAAGACCAGAACGTTCAAGAGAAGCTGGAGGCCTGCGGCAGGGGTTGGTACGATGAGCTCCAATCCGTGTTGTGGTCCATCCGCACCACCGTGACCAAACCAACCGGGGAGACCCCGTTCTTCCTGGTCTATGGAGCTGAAGCAGTCCTTCCTCACGAGGTCAGGCGTCGCTCCACACGGGTCCTGGCGTTCGACGAGGCGCAGCAGGACGCCATGCGGGGGATGGACCTCGTGCTGGGGGAGGAACGCCGCCGGGAAGCCGCGCTGCGAGCGGCAAGGTACCAACAGGCGCTACGACGATATCACTGCCACAACATCCGCCCCAGGACCCTCGAGGTAGGAGACCTCATACTCAGGCGGGTCCTCTCCAGGGAGGGGCTGCACAAGCTCTCTCCCATGTGGGAGGGCCCGTTCAAGGTTGTTCATGTTTCCAGGCCAGGCTCCGTGCGCTTAGAGACTCAAGAGGGGGAGCCAATCCAGAACGCGTGGAACATCCAGCACCTCCGGAGGTTCTACCCCTAAAAGGCCCAGAGCCTGTGAAGAAGGCAAACGCCTGTGAAGATCATCTCTTTTGGAGAAGGCCCAGAGCCTGTAAAGAAGGCAAACGCCTGTGAAGATCATCTCTTTTGGAGAAGGCCCAGAGCCTGTAAAGAAGGCGAACGCCTGTGAAGATCATCTCTTTCCGGAAAAGTCCCAGAGCCTGTGAAGAAGGCGAACGCCTGTGAAGATCATCTCTTTTGGAGAAGGCTCAGAGCCTGTGAAGAAGGCGAACGCCTGTGAAGCTCATCTCTTTTTGGAAAAGGCCCAGAGCCTGTGAAGAAGGCAAGTGCCTGTGAAGCGGATCACCCCTAAGAAGAAAGGCCCGGAGCCTGTGAAGAAGGCCAATGCATGTGAAGCTCGCCGCCCCGTGACACTCTCAGATAATAATGAGTGGGGTTGTACACGCCCCGGAGTCTCAGGAGCGCCGGCCTCAGGCCCTGGGGCTCCCTCCCACGCCCAGTGGCAGCACTTAGCTCCGCGCTGGTGAGAAGACGTCGAAGACTAGATTAGGTGCCGGACGCGGCTTTTTATTTGCTTTCCGCAGTTGACGTGTTTATTTGCATCTGAAGTTTTATCGAAACTATCGCTGTTGTTGATTTTTGGTTCGTCGATTTTCGCTCCTCGTTTTGATTTTTCTCATGAAAGGCCTCGCGAGGGATGGAACTCGAACGCCCTCGCGAGCGTTTCTGCTCTAGCCGCTTAAAGGTTTCACGGCCCAGGCTCTCTACAGGAGCACCCCTCTAGTCCGTGCCCCTCGGGCACCGCGACACGCACACAGGGCCTGGGTCGGTCGCCCCCTGGCTGGGGCCGCAAACTACCTACGTGAGGGCAAATAGTTGAGAAGCGCAACAACAAAGTCAAGGTAATGGCTACAACGGCAATGATTCTCAGCACGCCCCCACGGGGCTCCACGCAGCTGTTTTGTCTTACACAGGGAGCAAAAGGAAAAGGAAAGGGCGAGCCCGGCGCGGCCCGCCTCACATCGGCCTGCAGAGGCGACGCGGGAAGCCTCCGAAGCTCAGGCGGACTCCCTCTCGCGCTTCACCGGGGCGCGGCGACGGGTGGATGAACAACCACCCCCCAAGCAAGCGCGGTGGCGAGGGGGCTGGCTGCGGCCACCGCTGGAGGAGCCGCCCGAAGAAGAGTTGGTGGAGCTTGGGGACCATCAGGCGCCGCCATCGGAGCGGGCGCTGTCTCCTCCATCGTCGTCAGAGCGAGGCCCCTGGCCACGGTCGTCGCCCTCGGGGCAGCATCCTGCGTGGCGACCATCTTCCCCAAACACCCTCACATAGAGGGTGCCGTCGCCGTCGAACTTGAAGTGCAGGGTGCACCGCTGGCCCAGGCCGCGCGTGCGGGCAAACATCTGCCAGCCGCGGGTCAGGGCCCCATTCCCAGAAGGGGAGACCTCGAGCGAAACCCAGGAGGCCCTACTGTAGCAACCGTCAGCCTGAAGCCAGAAGCCGCACCGGGCGCTGGCCGGCAGCTCATTGATGAAGAAGCGAGGGAGCTGGAGCCAGGTGTTGGTCGGGTCCGCCGACCACACGACGAACTCCGGCAGCACCTCCGCTGAGCGAAAGCGCGGCCTGGAGGGCCGCGCAGCCACAGCCTGCCTCCCCTTGGCAGCCGAGCGCTCACCACCACGCGGAGAACCATCCCTATAGCCACGGGGAGCCACAGCGGGGACCGCGGGATGCTTGCGGGGACGACCCCGGCCGCGCTTGGCCGGAGGGGAGTCGGGCCCCGCCCGACTAGCCTTCCCCTTCTCCGCGGCTGAGAACCTCTTCGGAGCCATGCGAGCGGCGGGCGGCAAAGGAGAGGAAGAAGAAGAGAAGCGGGAAGGGGCGGACTGGCGGAGCCTATGCGGCCTCGTACTTATAGCCGGAAAAGGCCAACCGTCGAGCACCACGATCGTAGGTAATAATGACCCGTATCTACGCATGCAGGGACTAGTCAAGTCACGCAGTTGCCAAGGCGTCGTGGGGAAGCGGAGACGCCCACGTCCTGTCAAACCGCCACGCGGCACCCAAGGCCGTAGGCTATTAGGGCCCGCGGCGCTTCGCCCTTGCCCTTTCGCCTCTCGGTGCGGCCAAGTCTGGGCGCGCCTTGGGCCCGGGGGCTACTGTCAGCGTTCTGGGAACGGGGGTCCCCAGACTTGCCTGCCTGCGGCCTGCGGCGTGGCTCAAATGGGGGCCCAGCGTGGCCCATCTTCATCAACACAAGACTCAAGACCCTCGCGAGGGGCCAAGCCTCGCGGGGCGGACGACATGGCGCTTCCTCAGGCGCGGCCTCCTCACGCTGGCTCGCGAGGAGGCGGAGAGATCAAGGCAGGGTACCTCGCGAGGTGCCCATGACGCAAGCCATGACGATCGAGGGTGCCAGGCGGGCGCCAGCCCACGCAGCGTTCCCCTTTCCTCTTTGGTGCAAAGGGGGCAAGCGCAGGCGAGAGGATCAAGCAAAGGCACCCATTTTGGTGCAACAAGACCAAGACCAGTCCAACGGTGGAAAGGAGGTCACCATGGAGCCCAGGACGGCGTCACCACAGGGCCTTTGGCAGGCGAAGACCAACTTTAGTCAGGATAAGTGTACCAGATGTTCCCCTTCGAATTGGCCAATTGTTGGCACCCTTCCCGCTCAAATATTTGGGAAGAGGCCCAGGGCCTTTGCCTATAAATAAGACTAGCCACCCCCAGGGTAGACGGAGATCTTGACATCTAGAGAGATCGATCCACGAACAGAGCTAGCAACACACCCAGAGAGTGAGAAGGGCGATTGAACTCCCCCAGCAGTTCATCCCCTAGCCAAGAACAGACCCTCGCGAGGCTGTTCTTCCTTGTACTGTTCATCCTCATCAGCCCAAGAGGCAATCCATCCACCACAAACTAGAGTAGGGTATTACACCACAATGGTGGCCCGAACTAGTATAAACCCTGTGTCTCTTGTGCTGTTCATTCTGTAGTTTAGATCCTTGCGAGGCGGAGAGGTAGAGGGCATAACCTCCGCGTGCACCCCAGATTTCGAACCTTAAGGGTCTGCCGGAACCCGTGATCCGACAGTAGGGTCCGCACGCTTAAAGTTTCGATGACAGTTATATTATGAGTTTATGAGTTTTGATGTACCGAAGGAGTTCAGAGTCCCGGATAAGATCGGGGACATGACGAGGAGTCTCCAAATGGTCGAGACGTAAAGATCGATATATTGGACAACTATATTCGGACATCGGGAAGGTTCCGAGTGATTCGGGTATTTTTGGGAGTACCGGGGAGTTACGGGAATTCATATTGGGCCTTAATGGGCCATACAGGAAAGGAGAGAAAGGCCTCAAAGGGTGGTCGCACCCCTCCCCATGGGCTAGTCCGAATTGGACTAGGGAGGGGGGCGCCCCCTTCCTTGCTTCTCCTTTTCCCTTCCCTTTCCTTCCCTCCTACTCCTACTACTTGGAAGGGCTCCTAGTTCTACTAGGAAAGGGGGAATCCTACTCCCGGTGGGAGTAGGACTCCCCTAGGGCACGCCATAGAGAGGGCCGGCCCTCCTCCTCCTCCACTCCTTTATATACGGGGGCAGGGGCACCCCATAGACACAACAATTGATCGTTTGATCTTTTAGCCGTGTGCGGTGCCCCCTTCCACCATAGTCCACCTCGATAATACTGTAGCGGTGCTTAGGCGAAGCCCTGCGTCGGTAGAACATCATCATCGTCACCACACCTGTGCTAACGAAACTCTCCCTCAACACTCAGCCGGATCGGAGTTCGAGGGACGTCATCGGGCTGAACGTGTGCTGAACTCGGAGGTGTCGTGCGTTCGGTACTTGATCGGTCGGATCATGAAGACGTACGACTACATCAATCGCGTTGTGCTAATGCTTCCGCTTTCGGTCTACGAGAGTACGTGGACAACACTCTCCCCTCTCATTGCTATGCATCGCCATGATCTTGTGTGTGCGTAGGAATTTTTTTTAAATTACTACGTTTCCCAACAGTGGCATTAGAGCCAGGTTTTATGCGTAGATGTCATATGCACGAGTAGAACACAGTGAGTTGTGGGCGATATAAGTCATACTGCTTACCAGCATGTCTTACTTTGGTTCGGCGGTATTGTTGGATGAAGCAGCCTGGACCGACATTACGCGTACGCTTACGCAAGGCTGGTTTTACCGCCGTGCGATGCACACAGGTGACTGGCGGGTGTTAGTTTCTCCAACTTTAGTTGAACCGAGTGTGGCTACGCTCGGTCCTTGCGAAGGTTAAAACAGACCAACTTGGCAAACTATCGTTGTGGTTTTGATGCGTAGGCAAGAACGGTTCTTGCTCAGCCCTAGAAGCCACGTAAAACTTGCAACAAAAAGTAGAGGACGTCTAACTTGTTTTTGCAGGGCATGTTGTGATGTGATATGGTCAAGACATGATGAGATATAAGTTGTTGTATGAGATGATCATGTTTTGTTGAAATTGTCGGAAACTGGCAAAAGCCTTATGGTTGTCTCTCTATTGCATAAGATGCAAGTGCCAAATAATTGCTTTACTTTATCGCTATGCGATAGCAATAGTTGCAAGAGCAATAGTTGGCGAGACGACCATGTGACGACACATTGATATAGATCAAGATGATGGAGATCATGGTGTCATGCCGGTGACAATGGAGATCATGACGATGCTTTGGAGATGGAGATCAAAGGCACAAAATGATGATGGCCATATCATGTCACATATTATGATTGCATGCGATGTTTATCTTTTATACATCTTATTTTTCTTAGTTCGGCGGTAGCTTTATAAGATGATCTCTCACTAAATTATCAAGGTATAAGTGTTCTCCCTGAGTATGCACCGTTGCGAAGGTTCTTCGTGCTGAGACACCACGTGATGATCGGGTGTGATAGGCTCTACGTTCAAATACAACGGGTGCAAAACAGTTGCACACGTGGAATACTCAGGTTAAACTTCACGAGCCTAGCATATAACAGATATGGCCTCGGAACACTGAGACCGAAAGGTCGAGCGTGAATCATATAGTAGGTATGATCAACATAGTGATGTTCACCATTGAAACTACTCCATCTCACGTGATGATCGGACATGGTTTAGTTGATATGGATCACGTGATCACTTAGAAGATTAGAGGGATGTCTATCTAAGTGGGAGTTCTTAAGTAATATGATTATTTGAACTTAAATTTATCATGAACTTAGTCCTGGTAGTATTAGCATATCTATGTTGTAGATCAATAGCTCGCGTTTAGTTCCCCTGTTTTATTTTGGATATGTTCCTAGAGAAAACTAAGTTGAAAAACATTAGTAGCAATGATGCGGATTGGATCCGTGATCTGAGGTTTATCCTTATTGTTGCACAGAAAAATTATGTCCTTGATGCACCGCTAGGTGACAGACCTATTTCAGGAGCAGATGCATACACTATGAACGTTTGGCTAGCTCAATATGATGACTACTTGATAGTTCAGTGCACCATGCTTAACGGCTTAGAGTCGGGACTTCAAAGACATTTTGAACGTCATGGACCATATGAGATGTTCCAGGAGCTGAAGTTAATATTTCAAGCAAATACCCGAGTTGAGAGATATGAAGTCTCCAACAAGTTCTATGGCTAAAAGATGGAGGAGAATAGCTCAAGCAGTGAGCATGTGCTCAGATTGTCTGGGTACTACAATCGCTTGAATCAAGTGGGAGTTAATCTTCCAGATAAAATAGTGATTGACATAATTCTCTAGTCACCATCACCAAGTTAGTAGAACTTCGTGATGAACTATAATATGCAAGGGATAACGGAAACGATTCCCAAGCTCTTCGTGATGCTAAAATCGACGACGGTAGAAATCAAGAAAAACATCAAGTGTTGATGGTAGACAAGACCACTAGTTTCAAAAAAAGGGCAAAGGGAAGAAGGGGAACTTCAAGAAGAACGGCAAGCAAGTTGCTGCTCAAGTGAAGAAGCGCAAGTCTGGTCCTAAGCCTGAGACTAAGTGCTTCTACTACAAAGGGACTGGTCACTGGAAGCGAAATTGCCCCAAATATTTGGCGGATAAGAAGGATGGCAAAGTGAACAAAGGTATATTTGATATACAGATTATTGATGTGTAATTTACTAGTGTTCGTAGCAACCCCTCGGTATTTGATACTGGTTTAGTTGCTAATAGTAGTAACTCGAAACGGGAGTTGCAGAATGAACAGAGACTAGTTAAAGGTGAAGTGACGATGTGTGTTGGAAGTGGTTCCAAGATTGATATGATCATCATCGCACGCTCCCTACACTTTCAGGATTAGTGTTGAACCTAAATAAGTGTTATTTGGTGTTTGCGTTGAGCATAAATATGATTTGATCATGTTTATTGCATTACGGTTATTCATTTAAGTTAGAGAATAATTGTTGTTCTATTTACTTGAATAAAACCTTCTATGGTCATACACCCAATGAAAATGGTTTGTTGGATCTCGATCGTAGTGATACACATATTCATAATATTGAAGCCAAAAGATGCAAAGTTAATAATGATAATGCAACTCATTTGTGGCACTGCCGTTTAGGTCATATTGGTGTAAAGCGCATGAGGAAACTCCATGCTGATGGGATTTTGGAATCACTTGATTATGAATCACTTGATGCTTGCGAACCATGCCTTATGGGCAAGATGATTAAAGACTCCGTTCTCCGGAACAATGGAGCGAGCAACTGACTTATTGGAAATAATACATACTGATGTATGCGATCCGATGAGTGTTGAAGCTCGCGGCGGGTATCGTTATTTTCTGACCTTCACAGATGATTTGAGCAGATATGGGTATATCTACTTGATGAAACATAAGTCCGAAACATTTGAAAAGTTCAAAGAATTTCATAGTGAAGTGGAAAATCATCGTGACAAGAAAATAAGGTTTCTACGATCTGATCACGGAGACAAATATTTGAGTTACGAGTTTGGTCTTCAATTAAAACAATATGGAATAGTTTCACAAATTCGTGCCACCTGGAACACCACAACATAATGGTGTGTCCGAACGTCATAACCGTACTTTATTGGATATAGTATAATCTATGATGTTTCTTACCGATTTACCACTATCGTTTTCGGGTCATGCATTAGAGACAGCTGCATTCACGTTAAAAAGGGGCACCATCTAAGTCCGTTGAGATGACACAATATGAACTGTGGTTTGGCAAGAAACCAAAGTTGTCGTTTCTTAAAGTTTGGGGTTGCGATGCTTATAAGAAAAAGTTTCATCATGATAAGCTCAAACCCAAATCGGAGAAATGTGTCTTCATAGGATACCCAAAGGAGATAGTTGGGTACACCTTCTATCACAGATCCGAAGGCAAGACATTCATTGCTGAGAATGGATACTTTCTAGAGAAGGAGTTTCCCTCGAAAGAAGTGAGTGGGAGGAAAGTAGAACTTGATAAGGTAATTGTACCTTCTCCCTTATTGGAAAGTAGTTCATCACAGAAATCTGTTCTTGTGACTACTACACCAATTAGTGATGAAGCTAATGATGATGATCATGTAACTTCAGATCAAGTTACTACTGAATCTCGTAGGTAAACCAGAGTGAGAACCGCACCAGAGTGGTACGGTAATCCTGTTCTGGAAGTCATGTTACTAGACCATGACAAACTTGCAAACTATGAGGAAGCAATGATGAGCCCAGATTCCGCAAAATGGTTTGAGGCCATGAAATCTGAGATAGGATCCATGTATGAGGACAAAGTATGGACTTTGGTTGACTTCTCCGATGATCGGGAAGCCATAGAAAATAAATGGAACTTCAAGAGGAATACGGACGCTGATAGTAGTGTTACTATCTACAAAACAAGACTTGTCGAAAAAGGTTTTTGACAAAGTTCAAGGTGTTGACTACGATGAGATTTTCTCACTCGTATCAATGCTTAAAGTCTGTCCGAATCATGTTAGCAATTGCCGAATTTATGAAATCTGGCAAATGGATAACAAAACTGCAATCCTTAATGGATTTCTTAAAGAAGAGTTGTATATGATGCAACTAGAAGGTTTTGTCAATCCTAAAGGTGTTAACAAAATGTGCAAGCTCCAACGATCCATCTATGGACTGGTGCAAGCATCTCGGAGTTGGAATATACGCTTTGATAAGTTGATCAAAGCATATAGTTTTATACAGACTTGCGGTGAAGCTTGTATTTACAAGAAAGTGAGTGGGAGCACTACAATATTTTTGATAAGTATATGTGAATGAAATATTGTTGATCGGGAATAATGTAGAATTATTCTGCAAAGCATAAAGGAGTGTTTGAAAGGAGTCTTTCAAAGAAAGACCTCAGTGAAGCTGCTTACATATTGAGCATCAAGATCTATAGAGATAGATCAAGACGCTTGATAAGTTTTTTCAATGAGTACATACCTTGACAAGATTTTGAAATAGTTCAAAATGGAACAGTCAAAGAAAGAGTTCTTGCCTGTGTTACAAGGTGTGAAATTGAGTAAGACTCAAAGCCCGACCACGGCAGAAGATAGAAAGAGAATGAAAGTCATTCCCTATACCTCAGCCATAGGTTCTATAAAGTATGCCATGCTGTGTACCAGATCTATTGTATACCCTAGACTGATTTTGGCAAGGGAGTACAATAGTGATCTAGGAGTAGATCACTGGACAGTGGTCAAAATTATCCTTAATGGAATAAGGATATGTTTCTCGATTATGGAGGTGACAAAAAGGTTCGTCGTAAAGAGTTACATCAATGCAAGTTTTGACACAGATCTGGATGACTCTAAGTCTCGATCTAGATACATATTGAAAGTGGGAGCAATTAGCTAGAGTAGCTCCGTGCAGAGCATTGTTGACATAGAAATTTGCAAAATACATACGGATCAGAATGTGGCAGACCCGTTGACTAAACTTCTCTCACAAGCAAAACATGATCACACCTTAGTACTCTTTGGGTGTTAATCACATAGCAATGTGAACTAGATTATTGACTCTAGTAAACCCTTTGGGTGTTGGTCACATGACGATGTGAACTATGGGTGTTAATCACATGGTGATGTGAACTATTGGTGTTCAATCACATGGCGATGTGAACTAGATTATTGACTCTAGTGCAAGTGGGAGACTGAAGGAAATATGCCCTAGAGGCAATAATAAAGTTATTGTTTATTTCCTTATATCATGATAAATGTTTATTATTCATGCTAGAACTGTATTAACCGGAAACATAATACATGTGTGAATACATAGACAAACAGAGTGTCACTACTATGCCTCTACTTGACTAGCTTGTTGATCAAAGATGCTTATGTTTCCTAGCCATAGACATGAGTTGTCATTTGATTAACGGGATCACATCATTAGGAGAATGATGTGATTGACATGACCCATTCCGTTAGCTTAGCACACGATCGTTTAGTATTCTGCTATTGCTTTCTTCATGAATTATACATGTTCCTATGACTATGAGATTATGCAACTCCCGTTTACCAGAGCAACACTTTGTGTGCTACCAAATGTCACAACGTAACTGGGTGATTATAATGGTGCTCTACAGGTGTCTCCGAAGGTACTTGTTGGGTTGGCGTATTTCGAGATTAGGATTTTCACTCCGATCTTTGGAGAGGTATCTCTGGGCCCACTCGGTAATGCACATCACTTAAGCCTTGCAAGCATTGCAACTAATGTGTTAGTTGCGGGATGATGTATTATGGAACGAGTAAAGAGACTTGCCGGTAACGAGATTGAACTAGGTATTGAGATACCGACGATCGAATCTCGGGCAAGTAACATACCGATGACAAAGGGAGCAACGTATGTTGTTATGCTGTCTGACCGATAAAGATCTTCGTAGAATATGTGGGAGCCAATATGAGCATCCAGGTTCCGCTATTGGTTATTGACCGGAGACGTGTCTCGGTCATGTCTACATAGTTCTCGAACCCGTAGGGTCCGCACGCTTAAAGTTTCGATCACAGTTATATTATGAGTTTATGAGTTTTGATGTACCGAAGGAGTTCGGAGTCCCGGATGAGATCGGGGACATGACGAGGAGTCTCGAAATGGTCGAGACATAAAGATCGAAATATTGGACAACTATATTCGGACATCGGAAAGGTTCCGAGTGATTCGGGTATTTTTGGGAGTACCAGGGAGTTGCGGGAATTCGTATTGGGCCTTAATGGGCCATACGGGAAAGGAGAGAAAGGCCTCAAAGGGTGGACGCACCCCTCCCCATGGGCTAGTCCGAATTGGACTAGGGAGGGGGCGCCCCCTTCCTTCCTTCTCCTTTTCCCTTCCCTTTCCTTCCCTCCTACTCCTACTACTTGGAAGGGCTCCTAGTTCTACTAGGAAAGGGGGAATCCTACTCCCGGTGGGAGTAGGACTCCCCTAGGGCACGCCATAGAGAGGGCCGGCCCTCCCCCTCCTCCACTCCTTTATATACGGGGGCAGGGGGCACCCCATAGACACAACAATTGATCGTTTGATCTTTTAGCCGTGTGCGGTGCCCCCCTCCACCATAGTCCACCTCGATAATACTGTAGCGGTGCGTAGGCGAAGCCCTGCGTTGGTAGAACATCATCATCGTCACCACACCGTCGTGCTGACGAAACTCTCCCACAACACTCGGCTGGATCGGAGTTCGAGGGACGTCATCGGGCTGAACGTGTGCTGAACTCGGAGGTGCCGTGCGTTCGGTACTTGATTGGTCGGATCGTGAAGACGTACGACTACATCAACCGTGTTGTGCTAACGCTTCCGCTTTCGGTCTACGAGGGTACGTGGACAACGCTCTCCCCTCTCGTTGCTATGCATCACCATGATCTAGCGTGTGCGTAGGATTTTTTTGAAATTACTACGTTTCCCAACAGTCTCCATCAACATGGATGTACGATAGCACCACCTATCAGAACCACGCCAAAAATCTCCGTGTCTCCAATTGCGTTTGCATACTCCAATCCCGTCCCTTTACATTCTTGCAACTTTCAAGCTTTACTTTCTGCTGCTCATATACTCTTGCCATGCTTGCTTGAAATGTATTATGAATGTTTAAACATGTGCTAAAACTCCACCTCAACTTGAAGAACTTAAAAACTGGTACTTTTCTTTGTTGAGGGTCTAATCACCCCCCTCTAGACACCTCTTCTCGATCCTTTCAATTGGTATCAGAGCTTTGGTCTCTATTGCTTTGGTTTAATCACCATTGGAGGAAGATGGATGGGTCTATGTTGGGGAGTCTTAGACGTAGAGTGCCTATACTTGATGGAGAGTTCTTTCATGAATAGAAAATTGAGATGCTTGAGATTTTCAATGAATATCATTTGAACAAGTACATTACTAGCCCTTGTGCACCCCATGTTGATCCTTTGCATCCTACCCTTGATGAATCTATTGACATGATCCGCAACCTTAGAACTGTTAATCTTATCACTAATGGTTTGCCTAGAAACTTATTTGGTTGCTTGCCTACTCTTGATTGTGCTTACACTATATGGAGATTTCTTAAGGAATGATTTTCCAAACTATTCCTTGCAAAATTTAGATGAGATTCTTCATAAGTCTATTGCTTTGAGTAAGATGAATTCCAATGATCCTAAGTTTGGTGATTGTCTATTTGAGCTTACTAACCTCATGCGTGCCAAAGGAGATGTTGGAATCATTAGCAATATCATCTCCAAAGCCATTAGAATCCATAAAGATGAGTATTGTGATGATCATTTATCTAATGAATCACTCTCTCTAGGAATTTATCCATCACAAGACAATGTTGAACATGGATACTATGATGAGGATGATGATAGTGACTTTGATCTCGATGAGTCTATGAGACACTTTGGTCTTATGGCTAATCTTCGCTGCTCCATGGCTGGAGGAAAAGAATGGGTCCTTGATAGTGGATGTATCGATCACATGACTGGAGAAAAGGATATGTTTCATGAGCTAGCTGAAAACGACGGCCCTCGAAAGTATGTCACCTTTGGTGATAACTCAATGGGTAAGGTGGTTGGCCTTGGTAAGGTGGCCATCTCACATGATAGCTCCATACAAAATGTTATGCTCATTGAATATCTTGGCTACAATTTACTTTCCGTATCTAGACTTGCTGACTTTGGTTTCAATGTCCTATTTACTGAAGTAGATTGCCAAGTGTTTCAAAGAGATAATCATAATATGGTCTTTACCGATATACGTAGAGGTGATCTTTACATTGTTGATTTCACTAAAAAGGCTCAACCTAGAACTTGCTTAATTGCTAAATCCTCTAAAGGTTGGTTGTGGCATAGAAGGTTAGGCCATGTGGGCATGCGGAATCTTGATAAGATTATTAAAGGTGATCATATCCTTGGAGTGACAGATGTTATATTTGACAAGGATAGATTGTGCAGTGCTTGTCAAGCAGGAAGATAGGTTGGAGGAAGCCACCCCGTGAAGAACATCATGACCACGAGAAGACCGCACGAGCTACTTCATATGGATCTCTTTGGTCCCAATGCTTATAAAAGTCTCGGTGGAAACTCATTTGGTCTAGTCATAGTCGATGTTTTTTCAAGATTTACGTGGGTGTTCTTTCTTGATGATAAATCAGAGGTCCAAAAGATCTTCAAGAACTTCGCTAGGAAGGCCCAAAATCAATTTGAAGTGAAGATCAAGAAGGTTCGCAGCGACAACGGAACGGAGTTCAAGAACGCAAATGTGGACTCTTTCTTGACAAAGAAGGGATTTCACACGATTTCTCGGCTACGTACACGCTAAGGGAGTCCTGGATTAAGGGGTCCTTGGGCATCTGGACTATGGTACGTGGGTCGGACTGATGGGCTGTGAAGATACAAGACCGAAGACTCTCTCCCGTGTCCGGATAGGACTCTCCTTGGCGTGGAAGGCAAGCTTGGCGTCCTGATATGAAGATTCCTTTCTCTGTAACCGACTTTGTACAACCCTAGTCCCCTCCGGGTGTCTATATAAACCGGAGGGCTTAGTCCGTAGAGGCAAGAATCATAATCATAGTCATACAGGCTAGACTTTTAGGGTTTTAGCCATTACGATCTCGAGGTAGATCAACTCTTGTAATACTCATATTCATCAAGATCAATCAAGCAGGAAGTAGGGTATTACCTCCATAGAGAGGGCCCGAACCTGGGTAAACATCGTTTCCCACGTCTCCTGTTACCATCAACCTTAGACGCACAGTTCGGGACCCCCTACCCGAGATCCGCCGGTTTTGACACCGACATTGATGCTTTCATTGAGAGTTCCGCTGTGTCATCCTGAAGAGGTTCGATGGCCCCGTCAATCATCTACAACAATGTTCTCCAGGGAGAAGTCTTCCTCCCCAGACGGATCATCGTATTCGGTGGCTTCGTACTGCGGGCCAACTCGCTTGGCCATCTAGAGCAGATCGACACCTACGCCCCTGGCCATCAGGTCAGATTTGGAAGCTTGAACTACGTCGCGGATATCCGTGGAGACTTGATCTTTGACGGATTCGAGACCACGGCAGCCGCTCCCTGTCACCGCGATGAACATGACTTAAATCTGTCATCGGACCATACCCAGGAGATAGCACCTTTAACTGCTCTGGACCTAGATCCGGAGCAGATCGCGCCATCCGAGGACAGGAGGCTCAACCCCGCCATGGAAGCCGCAGACTCAGTGGCATCGGAGCTGCACACAGACCCAACCTCGAGTGGGATCTGTGTCACCGGAACCTCGGACTCGTTTCCATCTACAGGTTCCGAACCATGTGCGTCCGCGCACATCGAGCTTGATCAGGCATCGATCGTCAAATTCAGCTCCGCGGACATCTTTCGGCACTCACCTTTAGGCGACATGCTAAACTCATTAAAAACACTCTCCTTAGCGGGGGACTAACGGCAGAATTATATCTGGTTTGAACTGGAGGCTGATGATGAGGAATTTTGCTTCCCACCCACCGCCCACTTCATAGCCACTGTCGAAGACCTAACCGACACGCTTGATCATGGCTCCGAAGATACCGGCGGCATAGACGACGATGTCAAAGAGGAGCAAGGCCAAAACCCGCCGTTTACCGGGCACGGGACGGCCACTTCTTCGTATGACGTGTACATGGTAGACACACCTAAAGAGAACAATGGCGATAACGAGGAAGATCCAGTCGAGGATGAACCTCCCAAGATACAACCAAAGCGCCGAAATCAGTGGCGCCGCTCTAAATCACGCCACAGAAAAAACATTAATACCGGCCCAGTAGAAGATAACACTCCGGACGGTGCTGAAGACAGAGAAGCCCCCGATGAGCAAACCGCCGAACAGGAAAATCGGGAAGATGGGCAAGTTAGCCTTGATGAACAAGCCATAAACGAAGACTCAGAGGACAACAATTATCTGCCACTCTCCGAGGATGAGGTGAACCTCGGTGATGAAGACTTCATCGTACCCGAGGAACCTCTCGAGCAGGAGCGCTTTAAGCGCCGGCTAATCGCCACTGCAAGGAGCCTGAAAAAGAGGCAGCAGCAGCTTCAAGCTGATCAGGATCTGCTCAATGACAAGTGGACTAACGTCCTGGCAGCCGAGGAATACGGCCTCGAGCGCTCAACCAAATGTTATCTGAAGCACAAATTTCTACCTCCGTTCGATAACGAGGCGCCGGAGCCCGTACCATCACCATGCAATACGGCTAACCAACCACCACGTGGTCGGGACAAAGCGGCAACTCAAGCCAAACACCACCCCGCTCTACCTCACCGTAAAGGTAGAGATAAAACAGCTCGAGCACATACATATGACCTGCGATAGGACCTGGACAGTAGAACAGGTCAGAACAGATCAATCTATGGATCACGGGGACGTGCCCCGACACGTGACAATGGCTACCTAGCTGGACGCAACAATCATAATCACGCCCGGGCCAAGAACCGCAGACGGACTCCATCCGAGCTACGTCGCGCCGCCGCCTGATATAGAGGCGCCGCACACCCACTTTGCTTCACCGATGAAGTAATGGAGCACGAATTCCTAGAAGGGTTTAAACCCATGAATATCGCATCATACGATGGAACAATAGATCCCGCGGTATGGATTGAGGACTTTATTCTCCATATCCACATGTCCCGCGGTGATGATCTCCACGCCATCAAATACCTCCCACTAAAACTAAAGGGACCAGCGCGGCACTGGCTAAACAGCCTTCCAGAGAACTCCATTGGCAGCTGGGAAGACATGGAAGACGCCTTTCGCGATAACTTCCAAGGTACATATGTCTGACCGCCAGATGCCGATGACTTAAGTCACATCATCCAGCAGCCCGGAGAGTCAGCCAAGAAGCTATGGACTAGGTTCTTAATTAAAAAGAACCAAATTGTCGATTGTCCGGACGCCGAAGCCCTCGCGGCCTTCAAACACAGCGTCCGAGATGAGTGGCTCGCCCGCCACCTCGGTCAAGAAAAACCAAAATCCATGGCAGCCCTTACCGCTCTAATGACCCGCTTTTGCATGGGAGAATACAGCTGGCTCGCTCGTAGAAGCAACAACGCCAGCGATCTGGGCACTTTTGAAGTCCGAGACGGCAACGGCAAGCCACGATGCAATAAACACAAGCGTCGTAATAATAACGAAATAAGGCAAGACACGGCGGTTAACGCCGGGTTCAGCGGCTCCAAACCCGGTCAACGGAAAAAGCCATTCAAGGCAAATAGAGACGGACCATCCAATCTAGACAAGATACTGGATCGGCCCTGCCAGATTCATGGCACCCCCGATAAACCAGCTACTCACACTAACAGAAGTTGCTGAGTCTTCAAACAAGCCGGCAAGCTTAATGCCGAACACAAGGGGAAGGGGCCACCCAGTAACAACGATGACGAAGAGACTCACCAACCGAATACCGGGGTTCAAAAGCGATTTCCCCCCGAAGTGAAAACCGTAAACATGGTATACGTGACGCACACCCCTACAGGGGAGCGCAGGCGCGCACCACAGGATGCATACACCATAGAGTTGGTCCCCCCAAAATTTAGTCATATCCGTCCCGAAGGTTTGGCAGCTCTGATCATTGATCCAATTATCGATGGGTTCCATCTCATGAAAGTCCTTATGGACGGCGGCAGTAGCCTTAATCTACTCTACCAAGACACTGTTCGCAAAATGGGCATTGATCCTTCAAGAATCAAGCCCACCACAACTATCCTCAAGGGAGCAGTACCCGGCGTAGAAGCTCACTGCACGGGCTCCATCACACTAGAAGTCGTTTTCAGTTCGCTGAACAACTTCTGAAGCGAGGGCTTGACCTTTGATATTGCCCCGTTCCACATAAGCTACCATGCACTCCTGGGGCATACCGCTTTTGCTCATTTTAATGCGGTCCCACTCTACGCCTGCGTAAAACTTAAAATGCCCGGTCCATGTGGCTTCATACAGTAAATGGAAATACAGAACACTCCCTCTGTACAGAGGACCATACTATGGCTATTACAGCCGAAGTACAAAGCGGCCTCATCGAGCCACATAACTCATCGGCCATTAAGCCGCCGGTCTGTATTAAATGGACCGATCAATCTCAGAGCTGGATTAGCAGTTCGGCCTTCGTCGTTCGCCTTACACACAGGCGAAGTTTATACCGCGCATGCATAATTCTGTACTTAAACTACCCTGGTCATCGGTGGAGGCACAATACAGACAAGCCTACAAGCACTCCCATTTCCTCCTTTTCTTTTCTAAACATTTTTTATCTCTTACCACAGGTGGCTCAAACACTGGTCATCTCACGGACTCTTTCGGAGTTCGGCTTCATACACTTACCCAAAGGTTATTCCTGTTAAGGAATCCTTTCACCAGCAAGGCGACGCAGACGTGCGACAGGAGGTCCAAATAATTTTGTGTAGACCGCACTCTCTATTTCGAGCCTGTAAAGTGCCTTCTCCCTCAGCCTTCGACCACAGGCATGTCAAATAGCCTGGGTCGTGGCGTTATTATTTGTAAAATGGCAATTCACATATCAACCAGGTTCCAGTGAACATAATCCGTATCCAGTATTGCTTTTTCTAAAGAGCTAAAAAAATTCCAGTTGTTTCACACTCGCACCTCGGCACAGATTGCCAGGGGCTCGATATGGGAACAAATGAGTTGCCGACAAAGTCCGAACAGCTTTATAGTGCACTTTGGTGTCACGAGTTTGGCCTTATATGCACCAGCTCGGAATCATGTCTTTGGTCAATAGTTGGGTTGCCCGGCTCCTGTGCTTACTACCTTACGTTCCGCTATATCAGCTAGGGTAGTAAAGGGAGAACTACTGCGATTGTGTACCGGTTTATCCGGATGAGCACCTCAGTAGGGAAAGCCGAAAACTGGATGCCATGATGCAGCGAGAGCTGGTCAACCACTCGATGACTTACTAGAATCTTTCGCGATTCCTTCCGTATTACACGAAGGGCCGTTCTTAAGGTCACCCATGTAACGCACATTATTCGGATAACTGTGTACATACCAGGGGCTATATCGTAGACCCACCGTCAAACTCCTATGGCTAAGTGAAAGTGTTAAAGCCCTATAGTCCGATTGCCTAGTTCGCTGCATTGACACCTCCTTCACGGACCAAGACGTTGGGTCAAGGGTGATCAAGTGATTTTCCGAACACCCCCGTATTTTATGCGAGGGGGCTGAAGCCGACGACTGGAAAACTTTGAGATTATACAAAAAACGGCCGCACAGGAGGAGCCAAAACTTTTAGGCATAGCCTTAAAATATCATAATATTGTTTTTACAAATTCAATACATCTCACTCGAATATCGTATCTTTCGAGCACTGGCCCTCTATCAAGCGGGCACCCTCTAAGACATCCTCGAAATAATGCTCTGGCGTGTGATGCTCCTTGCCCTTTGATGGACTTTTCGCTGCAATATCGGTGGCCTTCATCTTCGCCCAGTACGTCTTGACACGGGAAAAGGCCATCCATGCACCTTCAATGCACGTTGACCGCTTAACGGCGTCGATACGCCGCACCGCATCAACAAGTCGCTGCACCAAACCGAAATAACTATTCGGAATTGGCTCAGTCGGCCACAGCTGGACCACGACGTCCTTCATGGTAGAACCGGATATCTTGTGGAGCTCGGCCCACTAAGCCATCTATTCGTTCAGCAACAGCGGGCACTTTGGCGTGCCGAATTGTGACCAGAAAAGCTTCTCCGTTGCATACCCTTCTTGCGCTTCGTAAAACTGCGTTGCATCGGAGGCGCTCTTCGGCAAGTCCAAGAATGCGCCTGGAGAGCTCCACATTTGATTAAGCGGGGAATACTTCGGATCGCCGAATTTAGTCTGTAATAAGAAAGGCTTACCGGCCGCTATCTCCCCAGCTTGCTGGATCTCTTCCCGGGCCGCTCTAGACTCAGATCGTGCTTCTCTCGCCTCTTGTAAGGCCTTGTCGAGATCGGCCGCTTTGGCTTTGTTATCCCTCTCAAGGAATTCGCACCGGACATTCGCTTCCTTTAGCTCGCACGCCATAGTAGACATTCTCTCCTCACATTGGCGTTGAGCAGCCTGTCTGGCTTTTAACTCATCAGCTGCCTTTTCGGCAGCCACATTACTCATTCGGGCTTGCTCCTTGGCTCGGGCAAGTTCAGCCCGAAGGGTCTCCATCGCGGTAGCACTATCTGCAGATACGTATGTCTCAGAATATAATTCTAGCTTTGTGCTCATGTTATTATACATACATACACTGACCGCCCCAAAACATACCTTGCGCCTCGTCGAGTCGCCTGCTAATAAGCGTGATGTCGTCATCCGCCACATAAATTTTTCGCTTTAGACCTGCAACCTCTGTAGCGTGGGCAGTCCTCATGGAGGTAACAGTTTGTGTTCCAATTAATTAGATTATTTCTGGGCGCATCTTTTTCGATCCTCTGATTGCCTCCCTTTGGACGCCAACCAGAGTCTCAGGGGCTACTATCTATACACAGGTGCATTTTGCGTGTAGAGCATAATAGAAAATATAACATTACGTACCTCGAAGCCTCTTAGTAGGCTCATGAAAGCTTCATTCAATCCGCTTTTCACGGATAGAATCCTCTCAACCACCGTACCCATCAAGGTACGATGTTCCTCTGAGACAGACGAATATCACAACATGTCCATCAGTGTATCCGGCGCCTCCGGATTCCTTGAAGCAGCTGCGGGAGCACAGACTCCCTTTGAAACGATATGTTTGCTTGACCCTAGAGTCGTCTCCGGCTGCAAACCGGATAGACCGGAGCCTTCATTGTTAGTACCCGTAGGGACCGGACACCCCGGATCTCGGGCGGCCGAAGTTTCATCTTGGGGCGTTGTCTCCATTATCCTCTGTTGATCGGGAGAGATCCTTCGGGATGACACCTCGATGTCGTCCGCCCTGTTGGGCGAGGAAGCTTGTGGAGGCGTATCGCTTTCCATCATCTCCGGAAGAAGATCCCCCGAAGAGGAGGATTGTTGAGGAAGACTGTGTGCCGGACTGCAAAACATGTATTCTAGATGTCACCCTTGTAACAGGAAAAGGAACGGGGTATGTTTAAAACACCTTTCTTCACCTACGATTCGGCTGAAGGCTTGTCCTTATGGAGGAACTGTGCGACAACGTCGCCTTCCAAGCCCGAACCACCCGACAGGGGCGTCTTGCCTCGCTTAGGAGCCTTTACCTCCCAATCTTTGAAGGCATCCCTTTTCTTACCATGGGGAGAAAGAATGTCAGCTTCTCTTTCTCTTTTGTCTTCGGAAGAGGGAGCCTTAATCTCCCCAGACACAATGTTTGGTGTACCTTCGGAATGGAGGCTACCTTTGGCTCCCCCGCTCTCCTTATTGTCCCCTTTCACCGGCACCTGGTATGGCGCCGGGACCAGCATCATTGTTAGCACGGGACTAGCTGAGTCTTCAGGAAGGGGGGCCGAACACCTGATCCGCTCCGCCTTCTTTATCCAGCCCTGGAAAAAGATGGTTTTCTTAGTATCTTATTATGAGATGTTTAACTAAGCTGTGTTTGGGAGTCGAGTGCTTACCGAGGTATCCGGATGGTTGCAGTCAAGGCTGATGTCCTCTGTAGTATCCGGCCACTGTTTTCGTGTCCCGAAAAATAACTTCCACATTCCTCTGTGCGTCGCACCGAAGAAGTGCTGAAGGGTTCGTGGTCCTTCTGGATTAAACTCCCACATACGAAGGGGCCATCGCTGGCACGGGAGGACCCGACGGACTAACATTACTTGAATCACATTGATGAGTTCGGTGTTCTTCTCAAGGAGACTCCAGATGCGACTCTGTAGAGTTTGCACTTCGTCGATTGATCCCCAGTCCAACCCCTTATTGACCCATGATGTGAGCTGAATTGGAGGGCCATATCGGAATGCAGGTGTAGCTGCCCACTTGGTACCATGGGGTTCAGTGATGTAAAACTACTCCCGCTGCCATAAGTCGGAAGATTCTGTGAAGGATCCTTTTAGCCAAGCAGCGTTGATGAGTTTGCTCATTGTAGCACCACCGCACTCCGCTTGTTTCCTATCAACTACCGTCGGCTTCACATTAAAAGTCTTGAGCCACAAGCCAAAGTATGGGGGAATACGGAGGAAGGCCTCGCATGTGATAATGAACGTTGAGACGTGAAGAAAGGAGTCCGGAGTTAGATCGTGAAAATCTAGCCCGTAATAGAACATGAGCCCTTGAACAAAGGGGTGGAGAGCGGACCCTAGCCCTCAGAGGAAGTGGGAGATAAACACGGCCCTCTCGCTGGATCTGGGAGTAGGAATAACCTGCCCTTGAGCAGGAAGCCTGTTGGGGATTTCCACGGTCAGGTATCTTGCCGCCCGGAGCTTTGAGATATTCTCCTCTGTGACAGAGGAAGCCACCCACCGACCTTGAGGGCTGGGTCCGGACATGACTGGGAAGCTCGAAGCAATTAAATTGAACCTTGGGTGCTGGAGCTCGAGGTTGGAGAGGTTGAGGAAAGGGTTCGCGTGAAGAAGCAACGGGTCTTAGCCCCTTTATAAAGGCAATGAATATGGAACGCCTCCTCCTAAGCCTTAAAACCTGCCTATTCTTAAGGAATCATGCCAACCGGATGGTTGGAATACCCACGCCTTTGTTGATGAGGATCCCACAACAAGGGGACAAGATCTCTGCTTCGACAAGACGTGCCAATGAAACCGTGTCTCGGAAGTGGAGCAGCAGGCTAAAAAATTATTCGATATAATAACCTGGTGGTGACGTGATGTCACGCTACAAAAAAGTTGTCAGCGGATTGGACTCGTGAAATATTATACTCTCTGCGGTGGTGTGTGGTCCTTGTTTTGTAGAGCCGGACACGGTCGTTGTGTCCGAAGACTGTGTTGGAGTATTCGGAGAGGGAACCCGCCTTGCAATGTCGAAGACAATTTGGCGCCGGATACATCGTCATTGAAGCCTGGTTCAGGGGCTACTGAGGGAGTTCTGGATTAAGGGGTCCTCGGGCATCCAAACTATGGTACATGGGCCGGACTGATGGGCTGTGAAGATACAAGACCGAAGACTCTCTCCCGTGTCCGGATAGGACTCTCCTTGGCGTGGAAGGAAAGCTTGGCGTCCTGATATGAGGATTCCTTTCTCTGTAACCGACTTTGTACAACCCTAGTCCCCTCCGGTGTCTATATAAACCGGAGGGCTTAGTCCGTAGAGGCAAGAATCATAATCATAGTCATACAGGCTAGACTTTTAGGGTTTTAGCCATTATGATCTCGAGGTAGATCAACTCTTGTAATACTCATATTCATCAACATCAATCAAGCAGGAAGTAGGGTATTTGTCGGTGTTCTGGGAACAGGAGTCCCCAGACTTGCCTGCCTGCGGCCCATGGCGTGGCTCTCCGAGCGGGCCCGTACAGCCCATCTTCACCAACAAGCACTCAAGACCCTTGTGAGGGGCCAAGCCTCGCGAGGCGGACGACACAAGACCTCCTCAGGAGCGGCCTCGCCAGGCTGGCTCGCGAGGGGCGGAGAGATCAAGGCAAGGCAAACCTCGTGAGGTTCTCGTGACGTGAGCCATGACGATCAAGATCATGCGGGCACAAGGCGGGTGCTAGCGTGTGCAGTGTACTTTTTTCCTCTTTGGTGCTAAGGGAGCAAGCGCAGGCGCGGAGTACCAAGGCGTCAAGCAAAGGTTTCCATATCAGTGCAACGAGACCAAGACTAGCAGGACGGCAATACGGAGGTCACCATGGAGCCCAAGGCGGCGTCACCACAAGAGCCTTTTGCATGCGAAGACTGCTTTTGTCAGGATAAGTTGTACTAGGTGTCCCCTTTCAAACTGGTCGTTGTTGGCTGCCTTCCCGCTCAATATTTGGGGAGAGGACCAGGGCCTCTATAAATAAGGCTAGCCACCACAGTAGGAGGGGACGGATTCAGATCATCCTCACCCCCACAAGTTCGCCGAGCACAAGAACACCTCAACCTCAGGAGTCTGTTCTTCCCCTTGTAACTGTTCATCCTCAGCCCGAGAGGCAATCCACCACCACCACACTGGAGTAGGGTATTACACCACAACAGTGGCCCGAACCAGTATAAATCTTGTGTTCTTTGTGTTGCGAGTTCGTCGAGTTAGTCCGTGAGATCTTAGCGAAGCTAGGACGTGGATTAGGGGGAGATCTTCGTGCGCACCCCAGTGTTCGAACCTTGAGAGTTTGCCGGAACCCGAGATCCGACATTTGGCGCGCCAGGTAGGGGTGCGCCATAGATTTCCTTCCATCGGTCTGCGCCCTGCCACCACCGTGCTCCACCCTCATGGCAGGCGTCCCGCTCCCGGCTCTGACAACTGGCACCGATGACGGGGCCAGGGGGATCCGAACTCTGGCCCCGGCCCTGCGGCAGGTGCAGTGGCCGCCCAAGTTCAAGCCGGAGATACCGCCGCGCTACAACGGCACGGCGGACCCGTCAGCCTTCCTACTGGCATACGAGGAGGCCGTCCTCGAGGCCGGGGGTGACGACAAGGTCATGGCCAGCTGGCTTCCCATGGCCCTCACTAGCGCGTTGCGCGCCTGACTGCTCAACCTCCTCGGATCCATGGTGGCGCCTTGGGAGGAGCTGCGCGGCCTCTTCACTGCATGCTACGTGGTACCGGCACACCACGCGGTTGCGGCCCTGCTAGGCGGCTCTCAAGCACCGCCTTCAGATTGCCATATCAAGTCGTTCCTTCGCCAGATCGGCGCCGCTTCCTGATACGTCTCCGTCGTATCTACTTTTCCAAACACTTTTGCCCTTGTTTTAGACTCTAACTTGTATGATTTGAATGGAACTAACCCGGATTGACGATGTTTTCAGTAGAATTGCCATGGTGTTGTTTTATGTGCAGAAAACAAAAGTTCTCGGAATGACCTGAAACTCCACGGAATATCTTAGAATAAATAATAAAAAATCATCGCCAAAGATGAAGACCAGGGGGCCCACACCCTGTCCACGAGGGTGGGGGCGCGCCCCTCCCCCCTGGGCGCGCCCCCTACCTCGTGGGCCCCCTGGATGCCCTCCGACGCCAACTCCAACTCTATATATTGGCTTTTGGGGAGAAAAAATCAGAGAGAAAGTTTCATCGCGTTTTACGATACGGAGCCGCCGCCAAACCCTAATCTCTCTCGGGAGGGCTGATCTGGAGTCCGTTCGGGGCTCCGAAGAGGGGGATTCGTCGCTGTCGTCATCATCAACCATCCTCCATCACCAATTTCATGATGCTCACCGTCGTGCATGAGTAATTGCATCGTAGGCTTGCTGGACGGTGATAGCTTGGATGAGATTTATCATGTAATCGAGTTAGTTTTGTTAGGGTTTGATCCCTAGTATCCACTATGTTCTGAGATTGATGTTGCTATGACTTTGCTATGCTTAATGCTTGTCACTAGGGCCCGAGTGCCATGATTTCAAATCTGAACCTATTATGTTTTCATGAATATATGTGAGTTCTAGATCCTATCTTGCAAGTCTATAGTCACCTACTATGTGTTATGATCCGGCAACCCCGAAGTGACAATAATCGGGACCACTCCCGGTGATGACCATAGTTTGAGGAGTTCATGTATTCACTATGTGTTAATGCTTTGTTCCGGTTCTCTATTAAAAGGAGGCCTTAATATCCCTTAGTTTCCAATAGGACCCCGCTGCCACGGGAGGGTAGGACAAAAGATGTCATGCAAGTTCTTTTCCATAAGCACGTATGACTATTTACGAAATACACGCCTACATTATATTGATGAACTGGAGCTAGTTCTGTGTCACCCTATGTTATGACTGTTACATGATGAACCACATCCGGCATAATTATCCATCATTGATCCGGTGCCTACGAGTTTTCCATATACTGGTTTACGCTTATTTACTTTTCCGTTCCTACTGTTACAATCACTACAAAAATACCAAAAACATTACTTTTGCTATCTTTATTTTTGTTACCGTTACCACCACTATCATATTACTTTGCTACTAAACACTTTGCTGCAGATATTAAGTTTCCAGGTGTGGTTGAATTGGCAACTCAGCTGCTAATACTTGAGAATATTCTTTGGCTCCCCTTGTGTCGAATCAACAAATTTGGGTTGAATACTCTACCCTCGAAAACTGTTGCGATCCCCTATACTTGTGGGTTATCAAGACCTTTTTCTGGCGCAGTTGCCGGGGAGCATAGCTCTATTCTTTGAGTCACTTGGGATTTATATCTGCTGGACACTATGAAGAACTTGAAAGACGCTAAGACAAAAATTTATCCCTCAACTACGAGGGGAGGTAAGGAACTGCCATCTAGCTCTGCACTTGATTCACCTTCTGTTATGAGTAAGCTAGCGACACCTAAACCTACTACTGCTATGAATTCTGATATGTCGCATGTTATTGATGATGCCACTTATGCTATGCATGATACTTATGATGAAACTACTTCTATGCTTGATACTACTGTGCCACTTGGCGAATTTCTAGATGAGCAAATTTCTAAGTCTAGAGAAAGAGAAATTAGTGAACCTGAACACGATGATGTTAGTGATGATGAACCTATGCCTGTTATTCCTGAGGATTATCTTTTTAATAATGAATCTTATGAAGCTATTCTTGCTTGTCCGGATAAACCTGAACGTAAGAGGTTACTAATTAAGTGGAGTAAGGAATCTTTTAGAGGTAGGATGAGACCCGACCCTGCTTTTGCTACTTCACCTATCTGTGTTCCTGATCAGGATTATTATGATATTACTGTTGATCTAGATATAATTACTTTGGTTGAATCTGATCCTTTTTATGGCTATGAATCTGAAACTGTTGTGGCACATCTTCGTAAGTTAGATGAAATAGCTGCCCTGTTTACTAATAATCTGAGATCGCGCCACTTTTATATACTCAAAATATTTCCGTTCTCATTAAAGGGTGATGCTAAGAAATGGTTTAATTCTCTTGATCCTGCATGTGTGCAAAGTCCCTAGGATATGATTTATTACTTCTCTGCTAAATATTTCCCTGCTCATAAGAAACAAGCTGCTTTGAGGGAAATATACAATTTTGTGCAAATTGAAGAAGAGAGTCTCCCACAAGCTTGGGGGAGGCTTCTCAAGTTACTTAATGCTTTGCCTGATCATCATCTTAAGAAACCTGAAATATTTGATATCTTTTATAATGGACTAACTGATGCTTCCAGAGATTACCTGGGTAGTTGTGCTGGTTCTCTTTTCAGGGAAAGAACACCGGATGACGCTGAAATTTTATTGAATAATATGTTGGCAAATGAAAATAATTGGGCACCTCCTGAGCCACCTCCCGAGCCAACTCCTGAGCCAGCTCCTGAGCCAATTACTGAGCCTATTCCTAAACCAACTCCGAAGAAGAGAGGTGTTCTATTTCTCAGTCCCGAAGATATGCAAGAGGCAAAGAAATCTATGAAAGAAAAAGGTATTAAAGCTGAAGATGTTAAGAATTTACCTCCTATTGAAGAAATACATGGTCTTAATTTACCGCCTGTTGAAGAAGTATATGATCTCAATCACTTATTTACTGAAGAACCTCCCGATATCCCGACACGGGTAGTAAAGGTAAATTCTCTCTATAGATATGATAAAGTTGAAGTCCCTCCTACTAAAATTTCTAGTCAGTGCTTGGATGAGTTTGATGACTTTATGTTTAAACAAGATGACTTTAATGCTTATTTTGGTAGACAATTAAAGTAGAATACCTTTATGATTAAACGCTTGAGTGATTATATGGATAATATTAGAGGTGAACTTAAACTTGTTAGCAAACATGCTTCTATGGTTACCACTCAAGTAGAACAAGTACTTAAAGCTCAGAAAGAAATGCTTGATGAAATGAATAGTAAGAAAAATGATTATGCTGTTAGAGTGGCTACTAGAACTGGTAGAATGACTCAGGAACCTTTGTATCCTGAAGGCCACCCTAAGAGAATCGAGCAAGATTCTGAAAGAAATAATATTTATGCACCTAGTTCTTCTAAAAGGAAGAAAAAGAAAAATGATAGAACTGTGCAAACTTCTAGTGAACCTATTGCTGAACCACCTGATAATCCAAATGATATCTCTATGTCTGATGCTGAAACACAATCTGGTAATTGTTGGGGAACGTTGCAGAAAATTAAAATTTTTCCTACGGTTTCACCAAGATCCATCTATGATTTCATCTAAGCAACGAGTCATGGGAGAGATATTGCATCTACATACCACTTTGTAGATCGCGAGCGGAAGCGTTCAACGAACGGGGATGAGGTAGTCGTACACGACGTGATCCAAATCACCGGAGATCCTAGCACCGAACGGACGGCACCTCCGCGTTCAACACACGTACGGTCACCGTAACGTCTCCTTCTTCTTGATCCATCAAGGCAAAGGAGAGGTTGGGGAAGATGGCTCCAGCAGCAGCACGACGGCGTGGTGATGGTGGAGCTGCAATACTCCGGCAGGGCTTCGCCGAGCTCTACGAAGGAGGAGGAGGTGTTGGAGAGGGAGAGAGGGAGGCGCCAAGGACAAGGGTTCGGCTGCCCCCTCCCCTACCCTCATATATATAGCCCCCTAGGGGGGCGCCGGCCCTAGGAGATGCAATCTCCTAGGGGGGGGCGGCGGCCAAGGGGTGGGGGGCTTGCCCCCCAAGCAAGGGGGCGCCCCCTTTAGGGTTTCCCCCACCCTAGGCGCGCATGGGTCCTGGGGAAGTGGCGCCCCAGCCCACTTTGGGCTGGATCCTTTCCTACTTCAGCCCATGGGGCCCTCCGGGATAGGTGGCCCCACCCGGTGGACCCCCCCGGGACCCTCCGGTGGTCCCGGTACAATACTGATAACCCCGAAACTTGTCCCGATGGCCAAAACAACACTTCCTATATATAATTCTTTACCTCCGGACCATTCCGAAACTCCTCGTGACGTCCGGGATCTCATCCGGGACTCCGAACAACATTCGTGTTACTGCATATACATATCTTCACAACCCTAGCGTCACCGAACCTTAAGTGTGTAGACCCTACGGGTTCGGGAGACATGCAGACATGACCGAGACGGCTCTCGGGCAATAACCAACAGCGGGATCTTGATACCCATGTTGGCTCCCACATGCTCCACGATGATCTCATCGGATGAACCACGATGTCGAGGATTCAATTAATCCCGTATACGATTCCCTTTGTCAATCGGTATTTTACTTGCCCGAGATTCGATCGTCGGTATCCCAATACCTCGTTCAATCTCGTTACCGGCAAGTCACTTTACTCGTACCGTAATGCACGATCCCGTGATCAAACACTTTGATCACGTTGAGCTCATTATGATGATGCATTACTGAGTGGGCCCGGTGATACCTCTCCGTCAAGCGGAGTGACAAATCCCAGTCTCGATCCGTGTCAACCCAACAGATACTTTCGGAGATACCCGTAGTATACCTTTATAGTCACCCAGTTACGTTGTGACGTTTGGCACACCCAAAGCACTCCTACGGTGTCCGGGAGTTACACGATCTCATGGTCTAAGGAAAGGATACTTGACATTGGAAAACTCTAGCAAACGAACTATGCGATCTTATGCTATGTTTAGGATTGGGTCTCGTCCATCACATCATTCTCCTAATGATGTGATCTCGTTATCAATGACATCCAATGCCCATAGTCAGGAAACCATGACTATCTATTGATCAACGAGCTAGTCAACTAGAGGCTTACTAGGGACACGTTGTTGTCTGTTATTCACACATGTATTACGATTTCCGGATAACACAATTATAGCACGAATAAAGACAATTATCATGAATAAGGAAATATAATAATAATGCTTTTATTATTGCCTCTAGGGCATATTTCCAACAGTAATGAACATGAACCTGGTGAAGATGTTAATGATGATGCTCAACCTAGTAATGATAATGATGTAGAAGTTGAACCTGCTGTTGATCTTGATAACCCACAATCAAAGAATCAACGTTATGATAAAAGAGACTTCGTTGCTAGGAAACATGGTAAAGAAAGAGAACCATGGGTTCAGAAACCCATGCCTTTTCCTCCGAAACCATCCAAGAAAAAGGATGATGAGGATTTTGAGCACTTTGCTGAAATGATTAGACCTATCTTTTTGCGTATGCGATTGACTGATGTGCTCAAAACAAATCCTTATGCTAAGTATATGAAGGATATCATTACTAATAAAAGAAAGATACCGGAGGCTGAAATTTCCACCATGCTTGCTAATTACACTTTTAAGGGTGGAATACCAAAGAAACTTGGAGATCCAGGAGTACCTACTATACCATGCTCCATTAAAAGAAATTATGTTAGAACTGCTTTATGTGATCTTGGAGCCGGTGTTAGTGTTATGCCTCTCTCTTTATATCATAGACTTGACTTGAATAAGTTGACACCTACTGAAATATCTTTGCAAATGGCTGATAAATCAACTGCTATACCTGTTGGTATTTGTGAGGATGTGCCTGTTGTGGTTGCAAACGCTACTATTTTAACGGACTTTGTTATTCTTGATATTCCCGAGGATGATAGTATGTCTATTATTCTTGGAAGACCTTTCCTTAATACTGCAGGGGCTGTTATTGATTGCAACAAAGGCAATGTCACTTTTCATGTTAATGGTAATGAGCATACGGTGCACTTTCCGAGGAAACAACCTCAAGTTTATAGTATCAACTCTATTGGAAAAATTCCATCGATTATATTTGGAGGTTTTGAATTTCCTCTTCCTACTATCAAAAAGAAATATGATATACTTATTGTTGGGGATGTCCATATCCCCGTTGAGGTAACATAGTGTTATACGAAATTTCTACGGTTCCATGATTATCGGAATGAGTTTGTTAACAAGACTTGATCAACCTTGTTAGTGGATTCTTTTTGATGAGCATGAGATGGATGAAACTAGAAGCACAACCTTCTGTACCCTCTTTATATTTTCTGTTCTTTAGTAGAAATAAAGTAAAATAGTATTTTTCTGTCTGTTTCCTGACTTATCCGTGCAATATAAAAATATCCCGAAAATAAAAGTCCTCAGAATGCCATGCCAATTTAATATGATTTCTTCGGGAATATTTAAGGATTTTTAGTGCAAAAATTACCGCGGGGGGAGCTGCCACCTGGTCACGAGGGTGGAGGGCGCGCCCCCTGCCTCGTGGGCCCACGGTGGCACTCCTCCACTTATTCCTGCACCCATCTTCTTCCTCTGTCTCGCACAAACCCGAAAAACCAACTCAAGCTCGTGTTCCAGCAACTTTTGCTGCGATTTTCGATCTCCTTGCTCAAAGCACCTCTCGCAAAACTGCTTGGGGAGATTGTTCCTTGGTATGTGACTCCTCCATTGGTCCAATTAGTTTTTGTTCTAGTGCTTTATTCATTGCAAATTTGTGCTGCATAGGTGACCATGTTCTTGAGTTTGCATGTCAAATTTATATGGTTCCAAGTAGTTCTAATGCTTGATATATGCTCTAGGCACTTGTATGAGTAGTTGCTATCAATCTTATTGAAGTTGGTTCACTTTTGTTTAAAGTTACCAAAAATTTCAGAATTATTTTCAGAGAAAACAATATGCTTAGGAGGATGTTCTAAGGTGGTTCTTCAAGGAAGCAAGGTCCCAGACTTGCAATGCGTGATGGTGACGAGGAACCACCAAGAGACGCGCTCGTGAGGCCCTGTGAATGGCCTTCAGAAAATTTTATGAATCAAGTGGGAATTAAAGAAGAATTTTACGCATATGTGCCTAATGCCGGTCTTGAGGACTTTGAAGCTGATAAATGCCCCCAGTATCGTTATCTCACAAGTTCATTTGTGGGGAGGTTTGATTATTCATCTTCGTGTAATTCTCCTTCAGTCATGTTTGACCTTTATAACAAGTCTTATACCATGGACTTAGAGGATTTCACTAGTGCATGCAAACTTCCATCTTGGGGTAGTATCAGGGATCCCCCTAAATCTGAATATAGAGATTTTCTTGCTAGAATAACTGTGGGGGAATCTAGAGATATAGCACAGGCCACTATAGGGAGCATTCACTTTCCTGCTATACATTATTTTGCTCTTTTCATTGGTAGATGTATAACTGCTAAGGATGAAGCATGTCACATGTGTGCCCCTAATCTCAGCATTTCAGAAGTGTTGTGTTAGGGGACCAAGCTTATCATATGGGAGCCATTGCAGCTCGTAGGTTGCATCTTAATAGACGTAACGGAGATTTCTTTGGAGGAATTTATGCAACCCGCTTAGCTAATTTTCTTGATGTAGACATTCGTGAGGGTGATGTGGAGTTGCCCACTTCTTATTTAGATCTTGATCCTATGTTTTCCCACTAGTTCATTGAGAGGACTGGACCACCTTACCAGTATCGACTAATCTTTGACAGACGGCTTGTGGTCCGTGTTGCTCTTCCTGCTCCTACCTTCTTTGATTTTCAGGCGAGAGGAAGATATATTATTACCAGAGAGGAGGCAGATGAGTACGAGAGGGGAGTGGAAGCAGCCCGACGCCGTGCTGCTGCTCAGCAGGCGGTAGCCGCTGCATCGCAGTACGACCCCAGCTTCACCTACGGATATCAGCCAGGTTATCCCTGGCAATAGACCAACTTAGGCCAAAAGCCTAAGCTTGGGGGAGTACGTATTTCCCACCGACATTACATTCATGTTCACACACACTCATTGCTAGATGTCGGTGCTCATACTCTTTCATTGTAATATCCATGTTAGTTTAAATTTATTTTTCTAGCTTTCTTCTTGTGTGTTTGATAAACCTTAAGAAAGAAAACAAAAAAATTAGTTAGTCTACTTTCCATGCTTGTACTAGAATTAAAAAGAAAACCCAAAAATATTTCCCGTCCTTCTTTTGCTTGTTGGGAGCTTTCCCGTGTAAATAGTTTTTATTTTTCTTTTCCTTACTTTGGGGGTCGAGAAGACTATATTGAAAATGCTTAGTGGCTCTTATATGCATGATTGTTTATTTAACTTAGAGCCCATATTACTTGTCTTCTCTCTTGAGTTGAATGCTTGCAGATTCCAGCTTAGTCCAATGCACGTGCACTCTTATTAGTATATACACCGTTCAGTCGTGCAAGTGAAAGGCAATAATGATGATATATGATGGACTCATTGGGATGAGAAAAGCTTGTATGAACTCGCCCTCTCTTGTTTTTGTAAATATGATGATTCATCGTTCCTGATTCAGCTATTATGAAGTAAACATATTTGCAATGACATTTAGAGATTATAGTTGCTTGTGCCATGCTTGATTAGCTATGAGTTATAATGGTTAACCTTGCGTGCCAACATGCTATTGAGATGATTATGATGTGGTATGATAGGATGGTATCCTCCTTTAAATGAATTGAGTGACTCGACTTGGCACATGTTCACGCATGTAGTTGAATCAAATCAACATAGCCTTCATGATATTTATGTTCATGGTGGATTATATCCTACTCATGCTTATATTCGGTGTGAATTAATTTTAATGCATGTTTACGACTGTTGTCGCTCTCTCAGTTGGTTGCTTCCCAGTCTTTTGCTAGCCTTCACCTGTACTAAGCGGGAATACTGTTTGTGCATCCAAACTCCTTAAACCCCAAAGTTGTTCCATATGAGTCCACTATACCTTCCTATATGCGGTATCTACCTGCCGTTCCAAGTAAATTTGTATGTGCCAAACTCCAAACCTTCAAATGAAATTCTGTTTTGTATGCTCGAGCAGCTCATGTGCAACTATGGCTGCCTATATCTTCCATGCTAGGTGGGTTATTCTCAAGAGGAGTGGACACCGCTCCTCATTCACGAGAAAGGGCCGGTAACCGGGATGCCCAGTCCCATGATCCAAAAAGGTCAAAGCAAATCAAAATAATTAAACGAAAATCCCCCTGGGACCCGTTGAATGTTGGAGGCACTCGTTGTTTCGAGCAAGCCATGGATTGATGCTTGTGGAGGAGGGGGAGTAGAAACCTTTACCATTATGTTTGGGAACTGCCTATAATGCATGTAGTATGGAAGATAATCCATCTCATAGTTGTTGCGTTGACAGTGAAAGTATGCCGCTCAAAATATTATTTATCTCTATTTCAAAAATCGAGCTCTGGCACCTCTACAAATCCCTGCTTCCCTCTGCGAAGGGCCTATCTATTTACTTTTATGTTGAGTCATCACCCTTCTTATTAAAAAGCACCCGCTGGAGAGCACACTGTCGTTTGCATTCATTATGATTGGTTTATATTGGGTATGACTTGACTGGATCTCTTTTACCATGAATTACAATGTTTAGTCAGTCCTTGATCTTTAAAGGTGCTCTGCATTTATGTTCTGCGGTCTCAGAAAGGGCTAGCGAGATACCATTTTGTTATATCATGTTATGATTATTTTGAGAAAGTGTTGTCATCCGAGTTTTATTATTATGGCTCGCTAGCTGATTATGCTATTGATATGAGTAATTGTGAGACCTACGTGTTGTTGTGAGTATGGTTAGTTCATAATAATTGCTGAAACTTGAATGCTGGCTTTTCATGTTTACAACAACAAGAGCAAACAGAGTTTGTAAAAGTTTTTCATTTTCTCTTTCAGTTTGTCAACTGAATTGCTTGAGGACAAGCAAGGGTTTAAGCTTGGGGGAGTTGATACGTCTCCATCGTATCTACTTTTCCAAACACTTTTGCCCTTGTTTTGGACTCTAACTTGTATGATTTGAATGGAACTAACCCGGACTGACGCTGTTTTCAGCAGAATTGCCATGGTGTTGTTTTATGTGCAGAAAACAAAAGTTCTCGGAATGACCTGAAACTCCACGGAATATCTTAGAATAAATAATAAAAAATCCTCGCCGAAGATGAAGACCAGGGGGCCCACACCCTGTCCACGAGGGTGGGGGGCGCGCCCCTCCCCCCTGGGCGCGCCCCCCTACCTCGTGGGCCCCCTGGATGCCCTCCGACGCCAACTCCAACTCTATATATTGGCTTTCGGGGAGAAAAAAATCAGAGAGAAAGTTTCATCGCGTTTTACGATACGGAGCCGCCGCCAAACCCTAATCTCTCTGGGGAGGGCTGATCTGGAGTCCGTTCGGGGCTCCGGAGAGGGAGATTCGTCGCCGTCATCATCATCAACCATCCTCCATCACCAATTTCATGATGCTCACCGCCGTGCGTGAGTAATTGCATCGTAGGCTTGCTGGACGGTGATGGGTTGGATGAGATTTATCATGTAATCGAGTTAGTTTTGTTAGGGTTTGATCCCTAGTATCCACTATGTTCTGAGATTGATGTTGCTATGACTTTGCTATGCTTAATGCTTGTCACTAGGGCCCGAGTGCCATGATTTCAGATCTGAACCTATTATGTTTTCATGAATATATGTGAGTTCTAGATCCTATCTTGCAAGTCTATAGTCACCTACTATGTGTTATGATCCGGCAACCCCGAAGTGACAATAATCGGGACCACTCCCGGTGATGACCATAGTTTGAGGAGTTCATGTATTCACTATGTGTTAATGCTTTGTTCCGGTTCTCTATTAAAAGGAGGCCTTAATATCCCTTAGTTTCCAATAGGACCCCACTGCCACGGGAGGGTAGGACAAAAGATGTCATGCAAGTTCTTTTCCATAAGCACGTATGACTATTTACGGAATACATGCCTACATTATATTGATGAACTGGAGCTAGTTCTGTGTCACCCTATGTTATGACTGTTACATGATGAACCACATCCGGCATAATTATCCATCATTGATCCGGTGCCTACGAGTTTTCCATATACTGGTTTACGCTTATTTACTTTTCCGTTGCTACTGTTACAATCACTACAAAAATACCAAAAACATTACTTTTGCTGTCTTTATTTTTGTTACCGTTACCACCACTATCATATTACTTTGCTACTAAACACTTTGCTGCAGATATTAAGTTTCCAGGTGTGGTTGAATTGACAACTCAGCTGCTAATACTTGAGAATATTCTTTGGCTCCCCTTGTGTCGAATCAACAAATTTGGGTTGAATACTCTACCCTAAAAAACTGTTGCGATCCCCTATACTTGTGGGTTATCACTTCCAAGCGCTTGGGGGCTCCGCCGGGCTGGGCTACGCCTGAGGCCGACCTCACCTTCGACTCAGAAGACCACCCCGTCACCACCGCCGGCTCGGGTATGCTCCTGATGCTTTGCACGCCCACCATTTTCAACGTGGTTGTAACCAAGACCCTCATCAACGGCAGCGCCGGCCTCAATGTGCTCTCCGTGGAGGCCTTCAGCCTTCTTCACGTACCGCTCGAGCGGCTCCGCCTCAGCAAGCCTTTCTCAGGAGTTGGTGGAGGCACTACCCACCCCCTGGGGCAGATCCGCCTCCCTGTCACCTTCGGCACGCGCAACAACTACCGCACCGAGCTGGTTGACTTCGACATCGCCCGCATCGGCCTCCCGTACAACGCCATCCTTGGGTACCCAGCTTTGGCCCAGTTCATGGCAGCGACTCATCCAGCCTACAACCTCATGAAGATGCCTGGGAGCAAGGGCGTCCTCACCATCAAGGGGGACATCAAGGAGGCCTTGACGGCGCTCAAGCTTGTCCTCAAGACCGTCGAGGCGGCACAGCCTGCCGGCGCGGACACCTCCTAAGCCGAGGGAGCCGCACCGACCAAGAAGAAGCAGTTGTTCACCCAAGACAAGGCGGAAACCAAGTAGGTGCCGGTCGATGAGGACGGGTCCTCAGGAGGCACCTTCACCATAGGTGCTGACCTCGACGCAGGCCAAGAGGAGGCATTGGTGAAGTTCTTGCGCGCAAACAAGGAGATATTTGCATGGGAACCCAAGCAGCTGGTGGGGGTCCCGAGAGAGGTGATTCGGCATCACTTAAGGGTATGCCCCAATGTGCGCCCTGTGAAGCAGCGGGCGAGATGACAGTCCACGGAGAAGCAGGCCTTCATCTTCCAAGAAACCCACAAGCTGGAGGTGGCGGGTGCCATTCGCGAGGTCCGGTACCCCGAGTGGCTCGCAAACCCCGTCGTTGTGCCGAAGAAGGGCGGGAAAGAGCGAATGTGCGTCGACTTCACCAACCTCAACAAGGCCTGCCCCCAAGATCCGTTCCCACTTCCACGCATCAACCAGATCATCGACTCCACCGCCGAGTGTGACCTATTGTGCTTCCTGGATGCGTTCTCAGGGTATCACCAGATCAAGATGGCGGTAGAAGATGTAGAGAGGACAGCCTTCTTGACCCCGTGTGGGGTGTACTACTACACTTGCATGCCATTCGGACTGCGTAACGCGGGCACGACCTTTCAGCGGTTGATGCACATCGCCTTAGGGCGGCAGCTCGGGAGGAACGCGGAGGCCTACATCGACGACATCGTGGTGAAGTCTCGGGAGGCGAGAACCTTGATCCAAGATCTGGAGGAGACTTTCGCGAGCCTACGCCAGGTGAACTTGCGACTTAACCCGGAGATGTGCGTGTTTGGTGTCCCTTCCGGCAAGCTGCCGGGTTTCCTCGTATCCCACAAAGGGATCGAGGCGAACCCAGAAAAGATCAAGGCCATTGAAGACATGAGCCCACCACAGACCCTAAGGAAATCCAGAAGCTGGCTGGTCGGGTAACTGCATTGGGGCGCTTCATCTCCAAGCTAGGAGAGTGCGCCCTACCCTTCTTCAAGCTGATGAAGAAGAAGGGCCCGTTTGAATGGACCCTGGAGGTCGACCGAGTTTTTAAAGACCTCAAGAGATACCTGACCTGCCCTTCAGTGATGGTGGCGCCGTGACCTCTTGAGCCCCTAGTGCTTTATGTTGCCGCCACCCCATACTCCGACAGCGCGGCTCTGGTGGCGGTTCGGGAAGAGCGCCAAGCCAAAAGCGCGTCGCACCAAGCTACGCCACCAGCCGAGATGACGCAAGATCATGAAGGTGCCGCAAGAGCCGCAACAGCGTCAAAAGAAGGCCAAGCTCGGCAGGACGACGCAGCCGAGACCCCGACAAGCGATCAAGCGTCGGGGGTTCCACCACCTCAGGAGGTGCCCCAACTTCCGCAAGACGTGAGCCTCACCAACGCGTCGGCTCTCGTCGAGCACCCGATGTATTTCGTCAGCATGGTGTTGCGGGACGCAAGGGCGCGATATCCCATGCCTCAGAAGCTCTTACTCGCGCTCTTGGTGACCTCGCGTAAGTTGCGGCACTACTTCCAGGGCCACCCCATCAAGGTCGTCTCAGCCTGCCCATTAGAGAGAGTGCTCAGGAGCCCCTATTCTGTTGGAAGGGTCGCTGAGTGGAACATCGAGTTGCAGGCATTCCAGTTGGAGTTCAGCACTACCAGGGTCATCAAGGGAGCCGCACTCGCTGATTTCGTGGTAGAATGGACGGATGCCCCGACTCTTGAAGTAGGCGAGGACCAGTCCACCTCGCCGGGAAGTGAGGTGCCTGACAGATGGGTCATGTATTTCAATGGCGCCTTCGCGCACCAGGGCGCGGGGGCCGGAGCGGTACTCATCTCGCCCACTCAAGACAAGCTCTACTACGCCATGCAGCTATGCTTTCAGCTGGGCGAGAAGGTCTCCAACAACATCGCAGAGTACGAAGGCCTCATAGCAGGCCTAAAAGCTGCGGCAGCTCTGGGGGTGAAGCGCCTCACCGTTAGGGGCGACTCACAACTCCTCGTCAACTTCTCTAACAAGGTATACGGGCCGAAGGACGAGCACATGGAGGCATACCTCGCGGAGGTGCACAAGATGGAGAAGAAGTTCCTGGGCCTAGAGTTGCAGCATGTGCCCCGTGGCACCAACAAGGAGGCTGACGATATCGCCAGGAGGGCATCGAAGCAACAGCCCCAAGAGACCGACGTCTTCGAGGAGCGGCTCTTCAAGCCATCAGCGACAGCACCACTTTCAAGGACAGCCCAGCCTCGGGAGGAACTCCCGCAGCCGCCCGCCACAGGGGCCCCAACCTGTGGCCCGACTTCAGGAGCGTGCCTACTCTTGGCACTCGAGCCCGGGAGGGATGCTGGACCAAGGAGCTCAAGGAATACCTGATGCAAGGGGTGCTGCCGTAGAAGGAGGAGGACGCGGAGCGCGTGGCCCGGCAAGCCACGGCATACTGCATCCGGGATGGTGAGTTATACAGGAAGCGACCAAATGACGTTTCATTGTGTTGCATCTCCAGAGACCAGGGGAAGGAGTTGCTATCTGACATATACGGTGGGGACTGCGGGCACCACTCGTTATCACGGACCCCCGTCGGCATGGCATTCCGCAGCGGATTCTACTGGCCCACGGCGCTCAACGATGCAGCAGAGCTGGTGAAGTCCTGTGAAGCCTGCCAGTTCCACGCCAAGCAGATCCATCAGCCAGCTCAGGGCCTCCGGACCATCCCACTCACATGGCCGTTCATTGTCTGGGCGCTGGATATCTTGGGCCCGTTCCCTCGAGCGTCTGGGGGCTACCGCTACCTCTACGTCGCCATTGACAAGTTCACCAAGTGGGCGGAAGTGGAAGCCGTCCGCACCATCCCAGCTGGCTCCGCAGTCAAGTTCGTGGTCTCGTGAGCCGCTTCGGGGTCCCCAATCGCATCATCACTGATAATGGCTCACAGTTCACTAGTAATCTCTTCAAGACATACTGTGCTAACCTTGGAACGCAGATCTACTATGCTTCGGTGGCGCACCCCAGGAGCAATGGTCAGGCCGAACGCGCCAACGCAGAGGTCCCGAGGGGCCTCAAGACCAGGACCTTCAAGAAGAAGCTCAAAGCCTGCGGCAGGGGCTGGTACGACGAGCTCTAGTCCATGCTATGGTCCATCCGCACCACCGCCACCAAGACAACGGGCAAGACCCCGTTCTTCCTCGTCTACGGAGCAGAAGCGGTCCTCCCTCACGAGGTCAAGCATCTCTCCGCACGGGTCCTGGCGTTTGATGAAGCACAACAGGACGCCACGCGGGGGATGGACCTCGTGCTGGGGGAGGAACGCCGCCGCGAAGCCGCACTACAGGCAGCAAGGTATCAGTAGGCGCTGCGGCGATACCACTGCCGCAACATCCGCTCCAGGACGCTTGAGGTGGGTGACCTCGTCCTGAGGCGGGTCCTCTCCAGGGAAGGGCTGCATAAGCTCTCACCCATGTGGGAGGGCCCGTTCAAGGTCGTCCATGTCTCCAGGCCTGGCGCCGCGCGCCTGGAGACACAGGACGGAGTACCCATCCAGAACGCCTGGAGCATCCAGCACCTCCGGAAATTCTACCCATGAAGAAGGCCCAGTGCCTGTGAAGAAAGGCCCAGTGCCTGTGAAGAAGGCCCAGTGCCTGTGAAGAAGGCTCAGTGCCTGTGAAGATCGCCACCCGTGACACTCTCATGTAATAACAAGTGGGGCTGTACATGCCCCGGAGTCTCGGGAGTGCCGCCCTCGGCCCTCAGGGGCTCCCTCCCACGTCCTAGTGGCAACACTTAGCTCCGCACTAGTGAGAAGACTTGAAGACTAGACTAGGTGCCGGACGCGGCTTTTCATTTGCTTTCCATAGTTGGCTTGCCTCCTTTTAATTGAAGTTTGCTTCTGGTGTTCCCTGCTGATTTGGTTTCATCGCCTTTTGCCACTGTTTCCGATTCCAGTTTAACGTGTTCTCTCTCTCGCATACCTCGCGAGGGGGCTAGGCAGGTGTCCTCGCGAGCATTTTTTCTTCCTCTGCCTTCCGTCTACTTTTTCGCGAGGCACCCTCATTCGAGCCCACAAGCTGGCGCATCTCTCCTAATCCATGCCCCTCGAGTACCGTGATATGAAGCGCTGGGCCAAGGCTCGGGTAAACGATAAGCCTCCTAACAAGCTTCCTAACAATTTTTTTGTAGTTCCTAAGCGCTCACTGAGTCAAGGAAGGCCCTGACAGGCACCAGGAAACAAGTGCCTCGTGAAGAGAAGGCTACCCCGAACGTGCCAAGCTAAGTTGTCTCTACACAAAACAACGGCACAACACAGAAAGGATAAGCATAGCATAGTGATTAAGGAATCATGGTTCGATACACGCCCCTCCGGGGCCCATACTGGTTTTCTTTTCTGATACAGGAAGGAAAGGAAGAATAAGATAAAAGCGGCGCCTACCCCTATAGTGGTTCACGAGGGCGGGCTCTTGGCGTCATCCTGGGCTCAGCTAGACCCCTCCTCACGCTTCACGGAGGCGCGGTGACGAGACGACCCGCTGCCACCTTCGAAGCGGGCGCGGCGGCTGGTCGTAGCCACCACTGCTGGAGCTGTCGCCAGGGGAAGAGCCACCGTAGCTGGACGAGACGCGATCGGCACCAAGGGTGGGTTCGCCCTCATCCTCGTCTCGACCGTCGCCAAGGCCGAGCACCTCCTCGCTGTCGTTCACCTCGGGGAAGCACCCGACGTGGCGACCATCTTCGCCGCCTGCCCTGGACGCGCGTGCGGGCAAACGTCTGCCAACCGTGGGCCAGAGCTATGTTGCCCGCGATGGAGACCTCGACTGCAGCCCAAGAAGCCCTGCTGCAGCAACCATCCTCCTGCAACCAGAGCCCACCTGGACCGGAGGCTGGCAGCTCGTCGGTGAAGAAGCACGGGAGCTGAAGCCAGTTGCCAGTCGGGTTCTCCGACCAGAAGACGAACTCCGGCAACACCTCCACCGAGTGGAAGCACAGCCGGGGAGGCCGTGCAACCATGGCACGTCTCCCTTCATCAATAGGTCTGCCACGACTGGAACGACCCCTGCCACGCGCAGCGGCGCCATCGCGGGAACGGGGAGCCACGGCGGGGGTCGCGGTGTGCTTGCGGGGATGGCCACGTCCACGCTTGGGAGCCGGGCCCCTCATGAGGGGCCTTCCCCTTCTCCGCGGCAGAGAACCTCCTCGACGACGCCATTGATGTTGTTGCTAGCAATGGAGCGAAGGGGAGAAGCAAGCAGAATGGGAAGAGATGGGCGACGGGGGCTCCGCCCCCCTCCCCATTTATAGCAAGAGAAGGCCAACCAGCACCCCCCACGATCACAAGTAATGATGGTTTTTCCTTGCATGTCGCAGGGACTTGTCAAGTCGGGCAGTTGCCGAGGCAGCATGGGGAAGTGGAGACGCCCACGTCCAATCAACCACCATGCGTCGACCAAGGCCGCATGCTATTGGGGCCCGCGGCGCTCCATCCTTGACCTTTGGCTTTGCCTCGAAGCCAAGCCCGAGCGCGCCTTGGGCCCGGGGGCTATTGTCGGCGTTCTGGGAACGAGGGTCCCCAGACTTGCCTGCCTGCGGCCCACGGCGTGGCTCTGCGAGCGGGCCCGTACGTCCCATCTTCACCAACAAGCACTCAAGACCCTCGCGAGGGGCCAAGCCTCACGAGGCGAATGACACAAGACCTCCTCAGGAGCGGCCTCGCCAGGCTGGCTCGTGAGGGGCGGAGAGATCAAGGCAAGGCAAACCTCGCGAGGTTCTCGTGACGTGAGTCGTGACGATCAAGATCAGGCGTGCGCCAGTGCGTGCAGTGTCCTTGTTTCCTCTTTGGTGCTAAGGGAGCAAGCGCAGATGCGGAGTACCGAGGCGTCAAGCAAAGGTTTCCATATCAGTGCAACGATACCAAGACCAGCAGGACAGCAAGACGGAGGTCACCATGGAGGCCAAGGTGGCGTCACCACCAGAGCCTTTTGCAGGCGAAGAGTGCTTTTGTCAGGATAAGCTGTACTAGTTGTCCCCTTTCAAACTGGCCGTTGTTGGCTCCCTTCCCGCTCAATATTTGGGGAGAGGACCAGGGCCTCTATAAATAAGGCTAGCCACCACAATAGGAGGGGATGGATTCAGATCATCCTCACCCCCACAAGTTCGCTGAGCACAAGAACACCTCAACCTCAGGAGGCTGTTCTTCCCCTTGTAACTGTTCATCCTCAGCCCGAGAGGCAATCCACCACCACCACACTGGAGTAGGGTATTACACCACAATGGTGGCACGAACCAGTATAAATCTTGTGTTCTTTGTGTTGCGAGATCGTCGAGTTAGTCCGTGAGATCTTAGCGAAGCTAGGACGTGGATCGGTAGGGGGAGATCTTCGTGCGCACCCCAGTGTTCGAACCTTGAGGGTTTTTCCGGAACCTGAGATCCGACAATATTACCTCCATGGAGAGGGCCCGAACCTGGGTAAACATCGTGTCCCTCGTCTCCTGTTACCATCGACCTTAGACGCACAGTTCGGGACCCCCTACCCGAGATCCGCCGGTTTTGACACCGACACACGCCTCAACAAAATGGAGTTGTTGAGAGGAAGAATCGGACTCTTATTGAGATGGCGAGAACGATGCTTGATGAGTGCAAGATGCCAAAACACTTTTGGGCGGAAGCGGTTGAGACAGCTTGTCATGCAACAAATCGCTTGTATATTCACAAGCTACTCGGCAAGACGACATACGAGCTTCTCACCGGTAACAAACCCCAATTTGGATACTTTCGAGTATTCGGCTCAAAGTGTTATATTCTTGATAAGCATTGTCGTTCTAAATTTTCTCCTAAATCTCATGAGGGTTTCCTACTTGGTTATGGCTCAAACTCTCACACTTACCGTGTTTACAACAATTTCACCCGAAAGGTTGAAGAGATGGTAGGTGTGAAGTTCGATTAATCTAACGGCTCGCAAGTAGAGCAATTACCCATTGATGTAGGAGACAGAGACCCTTCGGAAGCAATCCAAGACTTGTCTATTGGCAAGATACGCCCAACGGAGGTGAAGGAGAGTACCTCGTCCGTCCAAGTGGAAGCTTCTACCTCACGACAAGGTGAACCAAGAGTTGACATGGAGGCATCCACAAGCGGGACACGCCAAGATGAAGAAAACGAGGAAGTACACCAAGATGAACCTCATCAACCTCCTTCTTCACCTCGACAAGAGAACGACAACGTCAACAACGAAGAAGGCCAGGAGGAAGAACAAGATGATGAAGAAGATGTTCCACCCCGACCCAAACAAAAGCTCTCACGAGTTCGAGCAAGAGTCTTAAGAGACCATGCCGTCAAACAAATCTTCAATGATATCCAAACCGGGAGAATCACTCGCTCAAAAACTCATCTGGCTAATTTTTGTGAACACTATTCATTCATCTCTAGCATTATACCTATGAAGGTTGAAGAAGCATTGGAAGATCCGGATTGGATAAATGCCATGCATGAAGAGCTACACAACTTTGAGAGGAACCAAGTGTGGACATTGGTCGAGAAGCCCGACAACAACCACAACATCATCGGTACCAAATGGGTGTTTCGCAACAAGCAAGACAAAGATGGACAAGTCATTCGCAACAAAGCATGTCTCGTCGCCCAAGGCTACACTCAATTCGAAGTATGGACTATGGTGAGACATATGCTCCCATTGCTATACTTGAGTCCATCCGCATCTTACTTGCCTATGCTAATCACCATGATATTACCTTGTACCAAATGGACATTAAAAGTGTTTTTCTAAATGGTGAAATTGAAGAGGAAGTTTATGTTAAACAACCTCCCGGCTTTGTTAATCCTAAGAAACCCGATCATGTTTACAAACTTCACAAAGCTCTTTATGGTCTTAAACAAGCTCCAAGAGCGTGGTATAAATGCTTGGCCAAGTTCCTTATTGAAAAAGGCTTTGAGATTGGAAAGATAGATTCTACTCTTTTTACGAAAAGGGTTAATCGAGAATTATTTGTGTGCCAAATTTATGTTGATGATATCATATTTGGTTCGACTAACCATCACTTTAGTGAAAAGTTTGGAAAGCTAATGTCGGAGAAGTTCGAGATGTCTATGACGAGTGAACTCAAGTTCTTTCTTGGGTTGCAAATCAAGCAAACCAAGGAGGGTACCTTTGTTTCTCATACAAAGTATACCAAGGACTTGTTCAAGAAATTCAACATGCAAGAAAGCAAAGGTATGAAAACGCCCATGCCTACTAGTGGACATCTTTACTTGACTAAGGATGGCAAATCGGTTGACCAAAAGGTTTACCGCATTATGATTGGTTCATTGTTATATCTATGTGCCTCCCGTCCCGATATTATGCTAAGTGTGTGCATGTGTGCATGATATCAAGCGACCCCCAAAGAATGTCATCTTAAGGCTGTGAAAAGGATAGTGAGATACTTAATTCATGCACCAAATTTTGGCATTTGGTATCCTAAGAGGTCTTCTTTTGATATTGTTGGCTACTCCGATTCGGACTATGCCGGTGACAAGGTTGATAGAAAGTCCACTTCGGGTACTTGTAAATTTCTTGGTAGATTTCTTGTGTCTTGGTCCTCCAAGAAACAAAACTCGGTATCCTTATCCACCGCCGAAGCGGAATACATTGCCGCCGGTTCATGTTCTACTCAGTTACTTTGGGTGACCCAAACTCTTAAAGATTATGGCATATATGTGAAACATGTTCCATTGCTTTGTGACAATGAAAGTGCTATTAAGATTGCTCACAATCCCATGCAACATTCTTGAACTAAGCATATTGAAGTTCGTCATCATTTCATTCGAGATCATGTTGCTAAAGGGGACATTGATCTTAAGCATGTTCGTACCGATAAGCAATTGTCGGATATATTCACCAAACCGCTTGATGAGAAAGTATTTTTCCATTTGAAAGGTGAATTGAACATCATTGATGCTTCAAACTTGGAGTAGAAACTCCATTTGGATACATGCAAGGCATGAGCCTTTGACTAATCCTTGATATTTCTCTTATGATGTTGATCATATGTCTGGGATATATTTGCACCCTTGCATGCTATCTAACCCTTGTAGGCACTTGGATGGATCAAAATCTCTGAGATTGCTAATCACTCACATGTTGAGCAATCTCTACATCACCAAGTCACTACAATATGGTGGTTGAAGACAAGGAAGCATGGAACCTTTCCACATATCCTTTGACAACTCCTCTATATCAAATTTCATGATTGTCATTTTGGATACACAGGTGCTTTTCCTTGCAAGACTAACCCATGTAGGTAGATGAACTCAAACTACAAGTGGTGCTCCCAACCATTGATGAGCTACATCAACCTTGAGCATCCCACACAAGTTCAACTACATGATCAAGTTCAACACCACCACCCAAGGTATGTTATTCCATCTTAGAGAAGCTTTACCCCAAGTCATGGGTCAAAGCAGCTCAACAAGATATGAATACATCAAAATGCTTAAATGAAAAATGGTAACCACATCTTGAGCTTAAATGATGAGTATGACCTACGATCAAGTGTTCTCACTTGACTCCTCACTCAGTATACTCTAACATAGGTGACTTTGTCGCCGACCAATTCTAGATGAAGTTCGCTAGTGTTTTTCTGAGTTCTTGCATTTGTCACTTGCATATTTGTTCCCCTTCTTTATTAAAAAAACTTCATCTATATTCTTTTATTTTCTCTGTTATGTTCTGCATTCCCTGCATCCAATTCATTGCAAATCCTTCAGTTAATTCCTTGCAAATCTTTGTGAGATCTTATTTTCCCAGTGAGCTGAGATGACAAATTGTTCTCTCTGTGATGAACTCGGACACACCAGTTTGTCTCTTTAGGTCAAACCGAACCATTTCGGTGCCACCAAAGAAAACAACTCGGTGTTACCGATTTCAATGCTGGGAAGACACTTTGCCATTTGCATCCTGCATATTTATTCCAACTCCACTCAATGATTCTTGTCCTCTACCTGCATCACATTCTGCATGCTGCTTTGTCATGTGACTCAAGGACCAAACCTATTCAACTCACACTCCAGAAGGACCCTTCTTGGAAATTGATGTCAAAGGGGGAGAGTGAGATCACATCAAAGCTTAATCACATCAAAGGGGGAAAAGCGCTTAATCACATCAAAGAGAGAGAGAGCCCCACATGCTTGGTATTCAAGAGGAGAGAAGTCACATGTCTTTAAGAGGGGAAAGACATGTTAGTATGTGTTATGAATATTTTGTGCTGTTTTTTCTTGTTTTGCTCTGATTTTCTTTTCCTACCTTCTCCCAGTATCCCATATAAGATTCAGGGGGAGAAAGACATCCTAGGGAAGGAAATCTTCGAATTCATTGCGTATCTTTACTCTTTGGTGACATGTTTATACTCAGATAGAGTACCTAATACTCACTCACTATATGTCATCCCAATCTTGGTACTCTTGTGGTTTACTGTTTGCTCTGCTTAGTAGATGGTTCTGTGTTATCTAACCATGTTTACCCAGGTTCATCCTTTCCAAAGCCAGCTCAAGACCACAAGGTAAGTATATGCATCACACTCATGTGCATGATGATCTCTTGCTGATGTACATATTGTTTGCAAGAAGGACTCATGGACATGAAGGTACATTTCCTATATTCACATCATTTGCTCTGATGCATATAGCGAAGATACATGTAACTCATGGCTTGCTCTATCATGCTTATACAGTCACATGTTCTTTCATTCCATATTTACATGATTGCATACATATAGGGGGAGCATATGCATGTTACATGTCCTTCCAAAGCTTTACTTGTTACTCTTCATATATTTATCCAAAGCTTTGATGTATGTTGTCATCAATTACCAAAAAGTGGGAGATTGAAAGCACAAGTGCTCCCTGGGTGATTTTGGTAATTAATGTCAACACATCTCTTGTTGGACTAATACCTTTATCTAGTATATTTTAGATGAGTTCAACAGTGGAGTGACATGGACAAGAGGATGTGGAACCCCTTCAAGTTGTTAAGGACAAAAGATTGGCAAAAGCTCAGAAGCTCAAGACTCTTCACTTTCATTTTAGTGATCCAAGATCACATTGAGTCCATAGGAAAGCCAATACTATTAAAACGGTATGAGGTGTTGCTTAATGGCTTGCTTGCTCAAAATGCTTAGTGATATGCTCCAAAAGCCCTCAACCACTTTCTCATATCCACATATGTTCCAAACCAAAAGTCAAACTCGGTTGATCCATCAGGCACCACCGAGTTCACTTGACATAGCCACTGCCAGAAACCCTAATCAGTCCGGTCTCACCGATGGGATCTCGGTCTCACCGAGATGGGCTTGCAAACTCTCTGGTGCCTGTTGCAATAATTTCGGTCTCATCGAGATATGCAACTGGTCCCATCGAGTTTGCCTGACCAACTCTCTATTTAGCTTATTATCAAAATCGATCCCATCGAGTTTGTGTAATCGGTCAAACAGAGTTGAGGTTTTACCCTAACCCTAGCACATTGGTCCCACCGAGTTGATCATATCGGTCCCACCAAAAACTCTTTAGTTCACATTTTGAACTAAATCGATCTAACCGAGTTTCCTGATTCGGTCTCACCGAGTTTGGTGAATTGTGTGTAACGGCTAGATTTTGTGTGGAGGCTATATATACCCCTCCACCCACTCTTCATTCGTGGAGAAAGCCATCAGAACAAGCCTACACTTCCAGCATTCATTTTTGAGAGGGAACTACCTACTCATGTGTTGAGACCAAGATATTCCAATCCAACCACAAGAATCTTGATCTCTAGCCTTCCCCAAGTTGCTTTCCACTCAAATCATCTTTCCACCAAATCCAAATCTGTGAGAGAGAGTTGAGTGTTGGGGAGACTATCATTTGAAGCACAAGAGCAAGGAGTTCATCATCAACACACCATATATTACCTTTCGGAGAGTGGTCTCTCCTAGATTGGTTAGGTGTCACTTGGGAGCCTCCGTCAAGATTGTGGAGTTGAACCAAGGAGTTTGTAAGGGCAAGGAGATCTCCTACTTCGTGAAGATCTACCCTAGTGAGGCAAGTCCTTCGTGGGCGATGGCCATGGTGGGATATATAAGGTTGCTTCTTCATGGAACCTTCGTGGGTGGAGCCCTCCGTGGACTCGCGCAACCGCTACCCTTCGTGGGTTGAAGTCTCCATCAACGTGGATGTACGATAGCACTACCTATCGGAACCACGCCAAAAATCTCCGTGTCTCCAATTGCGTTTGCATACTCCAATCCCATCCCTTTACATTCTTGCAACTTGGATGCTTTACTTTCCGCTGCTCATATACTCTTGCCATGCTTGCTTGAAATGTATTGTGAATGTTTAAACATGTGCTAAAACTCCACCTCAATTTGAAGAACTTAAAAGCTGCTACTTTTCTTTGTTGAGGGTCTAATCACCCCCCTCTAGACACCTCTTCTCGATCCTTTCAGTTCAATTATGAATTATATGGCTATGGAGAAAGTTCACCCATGACCGTCAAAACAGCTTTCATATGCCGACCTGAGGTAGCACCTGAGCCCTCAGTAGCACCGAACCCCTCAAAACCGGATGGACAGACCGGTCACTACCCGATCACAAAATGCTGCCCAATCGAACACTCACATACCCAGCCTGACCTTATATGTCCACAATGCCTGTCACCTACCATACCTAGTCCATATGTGGCGTAGATATGAGGACATCCGGACGTGTCCGTCACGTTGGATCCAGCCCATACTAACCCAACCCGACCCACGCAAATATGCATTGATGTCCGCATCCCGAACCAAACCCTAATCAATCCACTTCACTCCACTCTGCCCCCAAGCTCCTCTCCAGCCTTCTTCGCCATGGCGGGCAGCGGATCCGAGACCGACAACTCCGAATTCGTCAACTGGGACCTTGTCTCGTGTGGGGGCGAGAGGGGGGTTGGCTGTCCGGCTGGCTCTCCGCTGGTCCTCGGAGGAAACCCCAACTCCGTAGTTGGAGTCGCTCCGAATCTGTTTTGACGGGTCATGGGTGAACTTTCTCCATAGCCATATAATTCATAACTGAACTGAAAGGATCGAGAAAAGGTGTCTAGAGGGGGAGGGGTGATTAGACCCTCAACAAAGAAAAGTAGCAGCTTTTAAGTTCTTCAAATTGAGGTGGAGTTTTAGCACATGTTTAAACATTCACAATACATTTCAAGCAAGCATGGCAAGAGTATATGAGCAGCGGAAAGTAAAGCATCCAAGTTGCAAGAATGTAAAGGGATGGGATTGGAGTATGCAAACGCAATTGGAGACACGGAGATTTTTGGCGTGGTTCCAATAGGTAGTGCTATCGTACATCCACGTTGATGGAGACTTCAACCCACGAAGGGTAGCGGTTGCGCGAGTCCACGGAGGGCTCCACCCACGAAGGTTCCATGAAGAAGCAACCTTATATATCCCACCATGGCCATCGCCCACGAAGGACTTGCCTCACTAGGGTAGATCTTCATGAAGTAGGAGATCTCCTTGCCCTTACAAACTCCTTGGTTCAACTCCACAATCTTGACGGAGGCTCCCAAGTGACACCTAACCAATCTAGGAGAGACCACTCTCCGAAAGGTAATATATGGTGTGTTGATGATGAACTCCTTGCTCTTGTGCTTCAAATGATAGTCTCCCCAACACTCAACTCTCTCTCACAGATTTGGATTTGGTGGAAAGATGATTTGAGTGGAAAGCAACTTGGGGAAGGCTAGAGATCAAGATTCTTGTGGTTGGATTGGAATATCTTGGTCTCAACACATGAGTAGGTAGTTCTCTCTCAAAAATGAATGCTGGAAGTGTAGGCTTGTTCTGATGGCTTTCTCCATGAATGAAGAGTGGGTGGAGGGGTATATATAGGCCCTGTTCGGATCCTCTCCGCTCCCCCACTGCAGCTCCCGGAGCGGAGGGAGCGCCAGCACAAAAGCAGGGAGCGGCTTGAAACCAGCTCTCGAGCGGAGCGGAGTTTGAGGGACGGGAGAGCTTCCGAACAGGCACATAGCCTCCACACAAAATCTAGCCGTTACACACAATTCACCAAACTCGGTGAGACCGAATCATGAAACTCGGTTAGACCGATTCCGTCGGATTCTCAGGTCGGCATATGGAAGCTGTTGGATCTGCTGAACCTATGCGTATTTTTAGACCCATAGAAGGCTTTTTTGCAAACATTGCAGAGTTACCGAGAGCCGTTCGATGTGAGAATCCGATGACTTAGAGCCTGTATCACGGCAGCCTACACTTGGAAGCTTTTTTGCGAATATTGCAGAGTTATCCAGAGCCTCTATCCATGCGGTGCCGCTCCCAGTCCCGCCTCTTCCCAGAAAATCCCACGGAAAAGTTTCCCCTCTTCCATCCAATCCAAGCTTCCGAAGGTAATAATCTGCCACGCATCTCGCATTTCTGTTCAAATTAGGGTTCAATTTCTCACGTCTTTAGTGCAGGTTCCTCTCCTCTCCACCGAGTTCGAGCAGCCGCGGCAGCAGCAGCCATGTGCCGGCGCGCGGCGGCGGCAACCGAGACATCGGCGCTAGGTCATACACGAAGCGGAGGGCATGCCGTTGCTGGCTTACAACGGGGGCTTCGTCGTGGTCTTAGTTCCTGCTGAACGTCTATGGCGGCATTGTCGCCTACATCATCGACCTTCCACCACTCTAGTAGCAGTAGCAGTATCAAGTGCACTGTCGATGCGTCTGGGCCAAGTGGGACATGGAGTTGTCGGTGAGTCTGGTGTGCCCCAAGTTAACTGTCTGATTTAAGTATGCTGAATGTTCTTGTTCTTGTTACATACACAAATCCCCTAAAAACGATCCTGTCATTAGATCGCCGAGTTCCATCCAAACTGGGCAATGATGGAAGCCAAATATCACAATTTGTTAAGCATTTGATATGCTGCATTACCATTGCCATTTGCATTGCAAGATGATATGCCTGCCACTCAGAATAAACCTTTTGATACGCTTTTACACATTCTACTCACATGTACATTTTGCAATTTGATCTGTTCATCAACATGGCTATAACAACAATCCTGTAAGGCTGCACTAGTAGTACATATACAAATTCTCACACAAATCATGTGGTTATTTACACACTTCATCTTGCAGCAGCAAAGTCCTTGTGGTCTTGTGCTTATTTATGATTGGGTGTTTCTCTTCTCTTACCTTTATACAATTATAAGTGATGTACCAATTAGTGTATTTGCAGTTCGTAGTTCAGTCTGTCCATGCTACCTCCGCTGGAACTTTAGGTGCTTGATGAAGATGAAGAAGAGGAAGGCGAACAGGGCGATGATGGCCAGGTGCAGGCATGTGACAAGGTTGAAGTAGCGGTTCTCGAGGCCAAGGTAGCCCTCGAGGAACTCACGCACCGTCTGGTCCGGTTGCCCCGGCACACGGATCAGCTCTGTCCGGTCGCCCAGCTGTGAGAACATGAGCCCGTACACTGTCCATGCCGCTGGGTTAGCCCAGTACACCCACCTCCACCATATTGGGATCAGCTGCATCCACATTGCCACATTGTTGTTGTTCATTAGGTTAGGCATGCACACCTATCCTCTTTTTATAATTATTATTGATTGTTATCTTTCAGGAAAAGTCCAAATCTGGATTAAATATGCAACATATGGTTGGTTTATATAGGAATTAAATGATGCCCAATTTGCCTATGTTCTCTCTAGTTAGCGTTCTCATTAAAGTGAAAAGGTTAGGGGGTTAATTGACAGAGTGAGACCAGTACCTCTCTTCCAATGATGAAGCCGGAGAAGACGTTCCAAAAGATGAAGATAAGGAAGGACAATCCGGCAGCTATCTCAAGGTTAGGTGTTAGTGCGACTGTCATCATCCCGTAGAGTGTGTAGTACATGAAGCTTAGCACCATGTAAAGAACAAACCAAAAGAACTTGACGGCTGTCATCTCGAACCCAATCATTGGGTATACGATTGATGCGAAGATGAGCACTTGGACAAGCATGTAAGGCAATTCAATTGCCATCTGCAAACAGAAATCCAGCATCGGAGTTTAGAAAACATATGCCAATCATTTTAGGTCCAGATTATCTGTTTTACTTTTGAAGAGAATGATAAAGTAGTATTACCTGAGCTATGGCGTAGGCCAAGGTACAGTACATGCCTGCTGCCTTTTCTCGGTAAAGAACAACTCTCTCCATTGCCACAACTGGCTGTAAGATGCTGCAATTCATGAAGCCCAGAAACAGTGCTGATCCATATACAACCCCTAGTATGTTGAATACATCTTGCTCCCGTTTTCTGTTGCATAAGAATACAAAGTAATGAGCTAATTGAGGCATGATAAGCTTGCATGAAAGAAAATTATCTCGCTTGTCGTCATCCTGCTTACATGGTTGAGCCAATTTTCCAGAATACAATTCCAAACATAATTGATACAGCAAACGTGTTTAGGAACCGAACAACATTGTGTTCTGAGTTTTTCCAGTATGCACATCTTTGTTTCCACAGGCAAGCCATGCACTGCGCCCTAAAGTTCTGCCAATATCCTGGGGGAAAATGTAGATCCACGGTGTTTGGCGCTGGTTGCCCCAGCTCTTCAATTAGAAGCATGTTCTCCCTGCAGAAACAAGGTACATATTCATTTTGTTTATCTTTTCCCCTATTGCTCAAACCAGTTTAACAGTACAATTTCTGTAGCTTTATGATTATCTGGCTTACCTGTACAGGGAGGAGCTCCGGTAAATTTCTGCATAGTCCACTCCAATCACATATTCTGTTATGTGTGAACTTATATCCAACACCCATGCTGCTGGGTTTTGTCCCTCTTTTATTCTAGGAACACCAGGTATAGCCTGTGACAAAGCAATTTTAGTATTTTCGTCTCCATCTTGTGTATAGATGTTGAATATCAGACAATCTTACCTCGAAATACTTGATCATGTTGCTAGATAGCGGACCTAATGAGCCACTGTATATGATCTGACCACCTCTTTTCATAAGCAAAAGCTGCATTTAGTCAAATTGAACTCAAGTTTAGAAAGGTAATTCTGCAGTACTTATACATAATCATATAAAAGGCTAATTGATTATCATTAGTAACTATTTGTGAGCTATTAACAGAAGGGAACCCAGGGTGTAAGGGCTAATTGTATTTGATGCTTTATTTATGAAAAAATTATGCTGGTTTGCTTTTGTGTAATGAGTAGTTGAATACTCTTTTCAGTCTCTTGGTCTTGACACCACATGACCATGCTTTTCTTTTGATATATTTAAAATTTATATTTAATCGTACCTCATCAAAAGATTCAAATATCCCAATGCTTGGTTGATGAATTGTGCAGACTACAGTTCGTCCAGTGTCTACTGTCTTTCTTACTGTTCTCATCACAATTGCTGCAGCACGGGCATCCAAGCCAGTGGTTGGCTCGTCCATGAATATAATGGAAGGACTAGCTACCAGCTCCACTGCTATTGTTAGCCTTTTTCGCTGCTCAGCTGACAGGCCAGTTGCTCCTGCTATTCCCACCATGGCATTCTTCAGTCCAGTCAATTCAACTAGGTCCATTACTTCATCTATAAACATCTGAAACATGTTCGTAGGAAAATCTTGTTAGATCTATTGTTATATATTAGCTTCAAAGATGATAAAGATTGCAAAAGGTCAATGCTTATACATCTCTTTGGCGAGAGTTAACGTTCGAAGGAAGTCGAAGCCATGCCGAGAACTGTAGTGACTCATGCACAGTGAGGTTAGGGGAGTGAATGTCACTCTGTTCACAGTAGCCCGAGATCCTTGAGAATGTGTCCTGCTTCTTTGGGTATCCTGCTATCCTAATAGTACCTTCAATATATCCTCCAGTTTTTCTTCCAGCCAAAACGTCGAGCAATGTTGTCTTTCCAGCACCAGTGATCCCCATCAGAGCTGTTAACACCCCTGGCCTGAAAACACCACTGGCATCTTGCAGCAGTTGAAGCTTTTTCTCTGTTACTCCATACTTCATCATTTCCTGGTGGAAGATATGCATACGTTTGGTCAAACGTGACTGGAAATGAAATGGATGCAAGTATTCAGTAAGGCACTATGTGCTCAAGATGTTACCTTAGGCATGTCAACAAAATAGTTGATATGATCAAATACAAGGGAAAGAGGCTGAAACGGGAGGGCAACTTGACCAGTTGATGCATTGCGAGTTCCAACTTTCTGTTTCTTGCACTCCGTTTTTGTCTTCGTGGAATCGATATTAACTTGATGCTTGTGTGGAGCTACAAATTATGAACAAATGTGATGGATTTTGTTTGCATTTATGTTTCAATACTTATGAGGATTTTGATAGCTTTGGTATACATACAGTTCATGAACTCTAGTGCAAATATAGTGAGGATGTTGAGGACCAGCGAGAATCCAAATAAAATGCCGACACAAATCCAGTACCAATGCCACTCTGTGAGCAACCCCCTGATCTTGAGGATAGCTTCACCAACTGTTTTAGCATTTGCATAGTAAAATTCCTGTCAGCATGAAAAATCATCGTCAGGTCATAACTAATTGCACGGGTTATGTACATTGGATCAAGAATGTTAGTTGAAACAATTGCTTACACTAGCCCATCTTTCATCAAGGAACTCATTTAGGGCAACAGCATTCTGTGCGTAGGTGAATGGGGATGTCCAGTATCCCCACTGCAACCATGGTTGGAGGTTATCTGTTTCAATGTACAAAACTGGTAAGCATCTTCGTTGCACAAGTACTCATACATCTTACGGTATTCTGAGCTAAAACATCTAACCTTTTGATATGACAAAGCCTCCAAATATGTAGATTGCTATGAGAGCTGCGGTGCCTAGCATGTTGGCCATTACTTGCGTCCTTCCTATTGCCGCTAAGAAACGATAGAGGCCCATTGACATTTGATGCATGGCAAAAAGTACCAAAAACTGCTGGATGAATCTGCAAGAAGCAAGGTAACTCTTTCTGTTATTCCAGCTTATTCAAGTATTTTGCTCATTAGATATTGAATTGACTAGGAGGGTTACCTGAGAAAGGAAGGTGCGTAGCCAATCACATAGTAGGTTAAGCTGGTCCACAGACCTGTCTCTAGAAGTGACATTGGGAGGCTGATAAGGAATACCGAAGAAAGAAGTGCCCATCCTGGCAATGCTAGTAACTCTCTTTGCTTGTAGAAAGTGGGGAGTCGCTTTATTGTCATTCCAATTTCAGTCATGCCATTGAAGTTTACTATCACAACAGCCATAAAGAGTGATCCCATGTACTTATTGGCATCGAGTACAGTTTTATGGTTCATATTTGTTCGAAGGAAAACCGTTGAGATCACCAAAGCCATAACAGTTATCTGTACAGTCTTAAATATATGAAGTGGGGAGTTTCTTTTAAGAAGCAATACTTCCCTTGAAAAGCATGCCTTGAAAATATTCCATCTAGAGATCCTGCGAGTTGCACTTGTTATAATCTCCTTTCTCTTTCCTGTATTGTTTGTCCTGCAGAGATCGTCTTTCGCAGGTCGTGGGAGATAGGATGAACGAAAAGATTCTGCAAATTTTTCGATTGACCGGTATTGATACTTATTTTCATCACCAATCCAGTATTGCTTTTGATCCATCTTCGAGGTCACCTGGTCAAATGAAGAAAAGTTGCTGTCAGTTACTTGCATTATTATGCACGAACAAGTACATATAACATAATAGTGAATTTTGTGGATGGAATTGCAACTCATGTACTGCATGCTATATTGTTACTTTCTGATATTTATGCACTGGTTGCCCTCAAGTTAGCAATATAGATTTATTCAGTATTTCCCTCTTATTAGAGTTTATAATCTAATACCTCTTGAAGGAAATCAGCTACATTCTTCCTGCTGGGGCATTTGAATCCCATAATTTCAAAGAAACCAGTAGCATTTTCTCGAGGACCATGATATACAATTTGCCCCTCGCATAAAAGGATTATGTCGTCAAATAACTCCAACGTCTCAGGAGGTGGTTGAAGCAAGGAAATAACCACAGTGAGATCCATCAGATGAGCCATTTGTTGGAGAAACTTTACGATCTCGTATGTGGTGGAGCTATCTAGACCTGTTGATATGTCATCCATAAAGAAGCATCTTGCTAGACCAACTAGCATCTCTCCTGCATTAGTGAATTCATCTTAAAAATATAGCAACAATGACACATTGATAAAAGAAAACCAATGTTGATTACATCGTCAATATTTATAGTTGTTAACTTTGGTACTGGCACCATCTTCTGTATAACTGGCATATTCGTAAGCAGAATAGGCTATGGAAAATATATATTATAAATGCAGCACATGGCAGTGTGGGTACCTTCCAGCAATCTACTTAATTTCTAGTTACATCTGACATATTCGTAAGCAAAATAGGCTATGGAAAATATATATTATAAATGCAGCACATTGCAGTGTGGGTACCTTCCAGCAATCTACGTAATTTCTAGTTACATCTGACATATTCAGAGTTGCCCTTATTCAGTAGAATAAATATCATCCTCAAATTATTTTTTCTGGAGAACAATACAGAGTTCTGCAGGAAGAGAGCATTCTATAATATCGTGACCGACTCACTACAAAAGTACACGTATACTGTTTTCATAGTCCATTTAATCGAACATGTCAAGAAATTATAGTGTCATTTTGACATTTTGTTACTTTACAATCTTTTCATTGTGGGTTTAACTAGGATCTTTGTTTCGTCAAGCAATACTGTACAAAATATAAGTTGTTGAGGTGATAAAAATTTTATTGTGCCAAGGGCTATAACATAAACCCATTTTTTTTATTATGAAATAATGTCGCATTAGAAAAATGCACTCTATAAAGTGGGAACAGAGGGTGATAAGAGGAACAAGATACATAGTAAACACTATAGAATCCTTACCAATCGTGGCTCTCTTTTTTTGTCCTCCTGATATGCCTCTTCTCATCTCATCCCCCACTAGGGTATCTGCACACTCGGACAAACCAAGTATCTGCATTTACACAAAGTTTGTGATTATGTTATGAAGACAAATGTATAAATTGAAAAGTTACGAATTTACCTTGATAATATAGTTTGTTGTAAGGTTGCTTCCTTCTCCGAAGGTGGTACCCTGCAGAAAACAGATTTAAGCAATTGGGGGAACTGGATTCCAGTTTTACCGAAATTGGCGGAAAATAAAATTAGTAACCTTAATAAGAGAGTCAAGATCTTGGTCCACTTTGTTGATGACACCCTTTTTCCTTCTTATTGCTTCTCCCAGCATCTCTAAGGCGACCATTTCAAACAGGAATTTTGCATTAGTATTTATGTCATGCAAAGGGAAAAAAAACTTGAAAGGAGTGCTTAATTTTCAGTGTCTGGGTTTGGTTATAAATTAGCTCATTCATATACACGGGAACTAAAGCTATATCCCCATACCCAAAAGGGTGTCTCACCAAATTCATTATTGGTTCCCAACATCTTGGAAGAGAAATCAATCGTCTCTCTGACGGTCATCTCAGCATGATGAAGATCATACTGGCTAATGTAGGCATGCAGGTATTGAGGTGTTGAGGAATTCACTTCTTCTCCATTGTACATGACCTTTCCTTTGAGCTATTAAGAGATGTGATATCAAGAAAAAAACAATGCTGGTTAATCAATGATTATCTTGTTAGTAAGTGGTTTCGGTGGCAAGCAGATAACTCAGTCTACCTTCAAAGAAGAATCCAACTTTCCTGCCAATGCTTTTAAAAAAGTAGTTTTCCCAGAACCAGGTGCTCCTAGAAGAAGTGTCATCCTGATTATGTAACGGGATCGCAAAAATTCAGCATGGTAGGTGAGTAATAAATTAATGAACAATGAACTCCTGATATGGAGTGTTACATGTTTTTCAGTGGAACACTTATTCTGAGATAAACAGTATCAACCATTATCGATTTAGTAGAAAGTAGAGCTGCTTACCGTGATGGACGAATTGTCCCGCTTGCTCCATTTATAATTTTGATAGGTTTTTTCCTTGTGGTACACATGTGTGAAGATGTTGCCAATTCCTGCACAACAAACAATTTTAGAACTATGATTTCGAATGTGACTTGCCCAACAGTATCCATATTAAATGAAACTTCTGGATTTAAACATACATATGTGATACTATAGAGATGTTAAACTGCATGAAAACATGCACTGTCGTTTTGAATGCAGGGGCTGGAGATGTGCTTTGATCTCCATTTATTGTTAGATTGTTTTGGTCAATTTCTACTAGGTTGATGTACAGAATCTCAACTTGCTAGCCCCAGAACTATTGCTGCACTCTCTTTACTTTCTCTTGTCTATTGCCAGGCATACCTGGTCGTTTTCCTTTCTATGGGTATTGTGACTTGCAAAGTAATCTATCTGCTTGTCGTTTGGCGTTACAGTTTCCAACCTTCTGTGCAGGTAATCGTGGATTACTTTGGCTGTGTTAGGGGCGTTCTCAGGCTCTACTGTGTAGGAAATGCTGTCCATCTCATCAGAAATCAAGTACTAGCAAGGTGAAAATCTGCTTAGGTTATCAGATGCTGTCAAAACGAACCTTGGCTAAACTGCTCGAGGTAGTGACGGAACATTGAGAGTTTCCACAAAAATGTGTAGATTACTCCCAGTGCATAATCAACATTCATGCCCCCAAGGGATACAATCCATATTTATTTATTTATTATTTGAATTCGCCAACCACTAAAAATAACCGCAACTCTAATTGTGCTTACTTGATCGATGCTGTTCTATTTTTGTATTGTTGTTCTTAAGAAAGTTGGTTAACTAGCGAAGGCAGTAGCGTTAACTCTTCAGTCAACTGCCTCACTTCGGAGTAATCTTTTTTTTGTATATTTAGCTGTACTGCTGTAGCAACACGGCAATTAATTTTGATGTTTTTGGCCTCACTTAAGAGTTAGTATCCTTTTTCTTTTCTTTCTTTGAGTGATGTGATGTGATTGTGATGTGATCACAGAGACGTATGGGACCAGCGATTGATCTGCTTCTTCCTTTTTTCTTTCCTCGTCATGGCAAAGGAACAGGACTGCATTAAAGCCGTTGCCGTCATCCTCGTAGCTGCTGTCGTCTTCTACACCGAATGCTACCTCAGGAATGGCCACGCTACGTTCATGGAAACTGTAAAGACCCGGTACCAAAATGGAAAATTCCCCAAGCTAGATATGTGCTGTGATGGTTGTGCTGTCCAGAAGACCCTGCCTACAGTCCAGCAATATACTACTCCCTCCGTCTCATAAATTTGAGCCTACACTCTACTAAAGTGCACTCTACTAGATTTAAGCCTTCATAAGAAAATTTCCTTCACTAATTAGCAATGGCTGGGGGGCAGCGGCAACCCCAGTAATACATGTAGCTCCGCCCCTGTATGACGGAGGGAGTAGCTCTGTTTAAGGTAGGCTTAGTTGGGGCCAACCTATTTGTACCAACATTTCTTTTAGCAACTATAGTATTTGTTTTTCTTTTGCGGATGAGCAACTATAGTATTTGTGTAACCATATGACCATGTTTTTTTTTTCTTGATGGACATAACGCCATGTTTAGTGTATTATATCAGTGTATTACAACAAACTGAACCAGTACTCTGCATGATTAAATAAGACTTGGCTAAACCAATTTCAAAAATTAAAAAGAGACTTGGCTAAACCAAAGCAGTACTCTCCAATTTGGTCTATCCTAGTATAAACAACGGCTCCATTATTGATTCCTTAAAAAAAACGATGGCCTTATTGGAGAGAGAGATACTTGGATGCTGTTTCTTTCTTTGGTAGGCGGGCTTACCTATCCATCAATTCAGCCGCGGGTCGACGAAAGAAACAGGAGTATGTCTCATGATGTCAACGGGATACCGGGATGGGCCAGCTAAAATACTCAAGCCATGAATTCCATTTTGAGCGAGGATTTGGTGTACCTTGTTTCTCACCGTTAGATTTCGATCCTAGGTGGTAGTGTTTTTTTTATGATAAGGTGGTATGGTTCTTTCTCTGGGAAATAAAGAGGGCTAGGCTAAACATCATTTGATGTACTCCCTTCGTTTTTATTTACTCTGCATATTAGAGTTAACTGAAGTCAAACTTCGTAAAGTTTGACCAAGTATCTAAAAAACAATATAAACATTTACCATAACAAATCTATATGATGTGAAAATACATTCATTAATAAATCTAATGGTATTGATTTGTTATTGTATATGCTCATGTTTTTGTTTATAAACTTCGTCAAGTTTACAAAACTTGACTTTGACCAAAGCTAATACACGGACTAAATAAAAACGGAGGGAGTACTTTCATGACTTCATCTAGACGTGGGGCCCAAACAGGTGGGTGTTGGTAGTTGGGACGCATGAAACATTGGCATGTGGGTGAGCGCTGTGAAAATATTTGCTAGTCATTTTTGCAAATTTTCAAATTTTGGCTGAAAAACTGAAAAATTCTAACATGCAAATTCCTTCGGTTTTTGGTGCAGAAGTAGCAAATTTGCAGTTTACAGTAATATTATAAATCTGAGAAATTTGCTGTGAAATTCCTTTTCTTTTCATCATCCTCTTCTTCCACAAAAGGAAAAGGTCTAAAATAAACCTTAAATTTGTATGTCAAGTCTGTATCAAACCTTATACTCTTAATCCCTGAAATCGGCACCCTGATCTTATTGATTCCAGTTAATTCCGGCCCTATTTTTGTTTGGCGCAACAGGAAAACATCTGATCCCGGCCGGGATCACTTACTACTCTCGCTCACCACACTGGCCCACTTATACGTATAATACTACGTCTCTAGTCAATAGTCATTTGCCTAAAAATATCTGTCGCTAATCATTCTCTCTCTCTTTCATCCAAACAGGAACCTCCACTCACTGGAGTAGTAATTGAGGATGCTGGGAAAATCAAAAGGAATCACGAATTACCAGAAACCTAATGTTGTGGTAGAAATTCCGGTGAAGATGTGAAGATGGTTGGTGGCGAAAGTTTATGATAGCGAGACACTTCAGTTGAGGATGGTCGAAATTGATTCAGCGTCAAGCCGTCAGCAGAATTGGAGTAAGAGCATCTTCAAATGCGCGCGAAATATTCGGTGTGCTAGATAAACCGCCAATTCGGTGCGCGAGAGGCCGCGTGGCGCGCTCCAGCAGACATGCGAAAGTTTGGGTGCGAAAAAGATGTGGGCGTGCGGGGAAAAAGCGGCAGCGCGCGGCAGTTTTGGCACACGTCGCCCAGCGCGCTGGTTAAAACCCGTGCGCAGGTGTCCGCCGCTACTCTTTCCCTCCTATCGTGCCTTCTTCCTCGCCTCTTCCAGCGGCCCGCTACCGTCGTGCCTTCTCCCCTCGCCTCTTCCAGTGCCCTGCCATGCCGTCGCACCCCCGGAGTTGGCCGGGCTACCGCGGCGTCTGCCCGCCCCTCTGACATGTATTACGAGGAGATCCGCTGCGGCAATACACGCCTCGGGCTCGGCACGTTCAAGAACGCCCACGAGGCTGCCCGCGCGTACGATGCGGCAGCGTGGCGCCTCGGTCGCAGATGAACTTCATCGACGTGCGGGCGCGCGAGCAGGCGCAGGAGCTCGCGCCTCCCCGTGACTAATTAGCGACCGCGCAAAAAGAATTAGTGTGCCGCGCTACCTTGCACCTGTTGAAGATGCTCTGAGCCTGGAGGTAGAGCGGCAGTCCTCTTCCTCTCGCCCGTCGGCGTGCTCCGGCAGTAGCTCACGGATGCGCTTGCCGCGCTTGAGCCCAAGCCAGACTTGAACAATTTCTTCATGTGCTCCAAGGATGTCATATACGAGCTCAGAGTGCGTGTTGTGACTCGTGAGCCTCGGCATCAACGGCTCACCTCATACATCTCCGTAGTAGTCTGGGCGCACAGCCTACACGCTAGTGTACGAGCTCAGCTTGCACATGACAGAGAGATTAGGAAGAAGACAATGTGTGCCATGGTCGTTGGTGAGAAAAATATCTAATCCAGCTCGGGATTGTCTTTTCCCACTTTGACAAACATGCCCAGAATGATTTAGGGTCGGGGATTAACCGAGATCCATAAGATTAGGGTGCTGATTTCAAGGATTAGTAGTTCAAGGTTTGATTCAAACTTGGCCTACGAGTTTAAGATTTATTTTAGACTTTTTCCTCCACAAAATGTCCTTTTTGAAGATCTAAGTACCGCCAGATGACTTGTGCGCGTTGGTCAAGTGCCTGCATACTAAGAGGCTTGGCCGGCCACGTGCTACAATTGATCGTACGAGACCTGTGTACTACACCTGCTGCGGCTACCAATGGCTATGGAAAAATAAAATCTACCATGGTACTGCGGCTGCCAATGCTATCCACCATGGTACTGCGGCTGCAAGCCTGCAAGTGTTCATTAGTAAGACGTTACTGACTACTTACTTGAGTAGTGAACACTGGATGAACGTTCGGTACGACTAGATGGTTTCCATAGCACCGGGGATGATTTCCATTCCATTTCTGCCGTTTTTCTTCACTGCCAGATGCAGATGCTGGATCTGGATGGAGGGTTTCCACATAGCAACTTATCTAGTATTTTCTTAACTAACAAAGTGGTCTTTATTTTTCTCAAAAGAAAAAAAAGAAAAAGAAAAAACAGGTGTTTTTTTCTCAGCGAATAAACAAACAACTGCCGCTAGCTAGCTGATCCAAGCACTGCTTGATCTCACAACCCCTTGTACGTGTCTCACCAGATCTCCCTTGGCTGCAATGCATATCCCATGCATGCATCCACCATACGTGTATCCAAGCGCTTTTTTCTTTTGCAAATAATAACAGCACGAGGATGAGGATATTTATATGCAACGTATATACCTGGGCGGCGTTGACGGCGCAGTTGAGCAGCGTGGGCAGCGCGCGGCGGCCCACGCGCACGTCGGCCTCCACGGTGAGCTCCTCGAACCGCACCTCCACCTTGGCGGCGTCGACCCCCAGCCTGCGGGGCAGCATGCAGCTTACACGCATTAATTAATCATTTTATTATGCTGCCGCCCGGAATATAATCTCCTACGTATTGCATCTCCTCTCGCATTTATTTGTGGTTTCGTCTGGGAAACTCTCAGCCCGAACTGATCGCCCGACAAAACCGGCTGATCCTGCATGCGGCCCGCATGATCGAGAAGCCAGGCACACACGTACTACGTACAGATCGCTGCATCATATGCATACGCACCTTTCCTTCTTCTCCCGGAGCATCTGGAGGAAGCCGCGGTTGTCCTCATGGGTGAGCGGCGGCGGCGGCCTGGCACTCACCTCCGACGCCGGCGGCGCCTGCTCGGCCTCCCAGCTGTGCTCCATCCTCCTCCTCCTCTCGTTCTACCTCGGCTGGCTTCGCGAGCAACGCCGGCGGTGCCTGCTAGCTAGCTTGTCCTAGACGGCGGGTGAATGGGCGCGCACATACATGGACTTGTAGCTTCGCTCTACCAGAACGAAACGAGATGCTAGGAGATAGTAGTAGTAGAAGTACAAGAAGCAAGGGAAGATATATTTGGCGTTGCGTTTAAAGGTGTTGGTGCTACCCAATCTCGCAGTCGTATATATAGCGGAGTTCTACGGCCCAACGCCACTCCAGCCATTACTACATGCACATCCCATTTAATTTCAAGGACACCTTCTTCCCTTTTTTTCCTTTCTTGGACACGCTCTGGTCGATTCGGTTATATCCTTAACTGTACACGTATGGCGGTATTAGTATTGGACAGCAAGTCATTTCAAATAATATATGGTGCGTCCCCGCAAAAAAATAAATAATAATATATGGTGCGAGAGATAAACATACTCCCTCCTTCCATCTATATATGGCCTAATGTGTTTTTTAAGACCGTCTTTGACTATTGACAAGATTAATAGTACATGACATGCACAATGTGAAATTTATATCATTGAAAGCTCCTTTCACATACGAATTTAACGGTATGCTTTGTGTAAGTTGCATGTCATATATTATTGCTCTAGTATTTGGTCAAAATTAACCTCAAAAAACGCATCACACCCTATATAGATGGAAGGAGGGAGTACGTACTTAACAGTCTGTTACTACTACACTGCCATGCATATTCAAATGGTAATTACAGATTAAGTATGCCAAAAAATAAAGATATTTTAACCTTATCTTTGGACGGTTAAGCGATAACTGCGCGCATGTGGCAATGATATTGGTGATCACGGCCATGCCGGCGCCGGTGCATGAATGCTATTCCTAGCTAAGGTTGTGCTGTACAGCAGCATGCATGCCACTGGTGTCCAGTCTGAATCTAAAATCTTCAATGCATCACCACTTCTTTTATCAGCCTGGTTGTAGTGATAGTATCATAGCTATTAGTATCATGTATGTCAATTAGACAATTTTAATGAAAATGGCATAAAATTAAATGAAGAAAGAAAAGATTGAGTATCATATTATGATACCGTATCGTAATAAATTACATGCTACTATGTGACATGTATGGTAATAAATGAGACCAAGTATGATACTATGCACTAAGATGTAATATCATACACCAGTATTAGGCCATTTCCGACCATCTTCTCACGGAGCCGTACGTGGACGTTACTGCTCATACAGCTCCCAGCCAGTAAGCAGTTAACTTTCCTCTAGAAGTCATGGGTTGGTTACATCTGCAACCCAAATGGAAACCAAGCCTTTCATGATTCAAAAACGCGAAATCTCATCTTAATCATCATTTGTCAAGACTTTTTGGGGTAAGTTTTTTTGGCTTGGACAGGATATTTAGTTCATGTTGCTATTCCCGCATGCATGATACTTCCCATTACGACCAGCCTCAGTGTACATAGTCCCCCAGGACAAGCTCCTCCTTGCAACACTATTTTAAGTCTAGTCATAGTGAGGAGTAATTAGAGTAGTACTCACTCCGTTCCTAGATATAGGTCTTTTTTACAAATTTCAATATAGACTACATATAGAGTAAAATAGGTAAATCTACACTCTAAAATATGTCTATATACTATCAGAAGGGCATAGAGAGAGATTGGTGGAATCAATTGATTGTATTGCTTGAGCCTCGTGGGCATATATACAGGAGTACATGATCAACTTGGAGTACAAGACAAGTCAGAACAAATCCTAGTTTATCTCATGTTTTCTAACTAATCACGATACTCAACATTCCCCCATAGTCACAACGGTAGTGACGTAGACGGTGAGACTGGAGAAGAATCCAAAGTAAGCCGGCGGACATCCCGTTGTAACAATCGGTGCCTCGTGACAGTCGTGGCTAGAGTGGAAACCGACGAGGTTGCTCAAGCAAGGCGGTAGCCCTTTGTGTCGATGTTGAGGTAGCCGAGAGCTTAGGGTGGTGTAGCCGTGGTCGAGATAGCCGTGTGAAGAACGCCGTGGTCGATGTCAGTCGGGGTGGCCGGTGTCGAGGTAGTCGCCGTGAAGCTGCGGGCGCAAGGAGGCACCGAGTTAGTCAGGGGCGCAGTGGTGTCGAGATAGTGGTGCCCTGGGAAGAAGACGATGTTGACGAGCCGTCGCGCCGGGTTTGCCAGGTCCTGGGACAGATCGTGGACGAAGGCACGCATCGGTGTTGCCAGCACCCAACATGCATAGACGGACAAAGTCGATGTTGACGAGGCGCCGCACCAGGCTTGCCAGGCCCGGGACACGTCGTGGACGAAGGCACGCGCCGGTGTTGCCTGTACTTGGCATGCATGGACGGGGACCTGCACAAGTTGTACGCCATGTCGGAGGGGCCAGCAGAGGAGGACTCTGCGACGGTTGCGACGCTAGTCGACCTGGAGTAGAAAGTGTCGATATCGACCACGGTTGTTGGAGTAGATGAAGTGATCGAGGAAGATGACGACAACGTTGGCGATGAGCTGGTGCTGGACGAAGACGGAGAGGTGGAAGGAGACAGTGGCGGCAACGACTACGGGGGTAGCGGCCCTGACGTCGGTGGGAGAAGAGCGGCGGCGGCGGTCTGAGGAGACGGCGGCTAGGTTAGGAGGGAATATTAGAAGGGAATAAAGAGGGATTTGTGGAATCGATTGATTATATTGCTTGAGCCTCATGAGGTACATGATTAACTTGGAGTACAAGACAAGCCAAAAAAATCCTAGTTTATCTCATATTTCTTAATTAATCACGATACTCAACGTATACATCTGTATGTAGTCTATATTAAAATATCTAGAAAGACTTATATTTAGGAACGGAGAGAGTAACACGCATATATTACTAGTCTATATAAATTAGAGTAGTGAATAGTGTCATAGGTATAATAACATAGAGACCTTCATTTAGTACTTTGTTGAATCATTTTGCATGGAAAGTGCTATGTGATGGTAATATATTATGTTACTTACAGACGCAGTGTTTTGGCTCCTAGGTGCATATGCACCTATCGTCTGAATACTCATTTTGAAAAGTTGAAAGAATTCGGAACAAAAATCCGCGGGTATATTGGGACATCCTATGTGCATGCACAAAGTTTCGGTGAAAAACGATGTTTTTTGTGGCTTGTGTAAGATGTTGGGGAACGTTGCAGAAAATCAAAATTTTTCCTACGGTTTCACCAAGATCCATCTATGAGTTCATCTAGCAACGAGTCATGGGAGAGAGAGATTGCATCTACATACCACTTTGTAGATCGCGAGCGGAAGCGTTCAACGAACGGGGATGAAGTAGTCGTACACACCGTGATCCAAATCACCGGAGATCCTAGCACCGAAAGCACGGCACCTTCGCGTTCAACACACGTACGGTCAGCGTAACGTCTCCTTCTTCTTGATCCAGCAAGGCAAAGGAGAGGTTGGGGAAGAAGACTCCAGCAGCAGCACGACGGCGTGGTGATGGTGGAGCTGCAGTACTCCGACAGGGCTTCGCCGAGCTCTACGGAGGAGGAGAATGTGTTGGAGAGGGAGAGGGAGGCGCCAGGGCAAAGGGTGCGCAGCCCCCCTTCCCCTCCCCCCTTTATATAGCCCCTTGGGGGGGGGCGCCGGCCCTAGGAGATGGAATCTCCTAGGGGGGGCGGCGGCCAGGGAGGGGGACTTGCCCCCCAAGCAAGGGGGGCGCCCCCTTAGGGTTCCCCCCCAAACCCTAGGCGCATGGGCCCTTGGGGGGGGAGGCGCACCAGCCCACTTTGGGCTGGTTCCCTCCCTCATACAGCCCATGGGGCCCTCCGGGATAGGTGGCCCCACCCGGTGGACCCCCCGGGACCCTCCGGTGGTCCCGGTACAATACCGATAACCCCGAAACTTGTCCCGATGTCCGTATGACGACTTTCCATATATAAATCTTTACCTCCGGACCATTCCGAAACTCCTCGTGACGTCCGGGATCTCATCCGGGACTCCGAACAACATTCGGGTTACTGCATATACATATCTTCACAACCCTAGCGTCACCGAACCTTAAGTGTGTAGACCCTACGGGTTCGGGAGACATGCAGACATGACCGAGACGGCTCTCGGGCAATAACCAACAGCGGGATCTGGATACCCATGTTGGCTCCCACATGCTCCACGATGATCTCATCGGATGAACCACGATGTCGAGGATTCAATTAATCCTGTATACGATTCCCTTTGTCAATCGGTATTTTACTTGCCCGAGATTCGATCGTCGGTATCCCAGTACCTCGTTCAATCTCGTTACCGGCAAGTCACTTTTCTCGTACCGTAATGCATGATCCCGTGATCAAACACTTTGATCACATTGAGCTCATTATGATGATGCATTACCGAGAGGGCCCGGTGATACCTCTCCGTCAAGCGGAGTGACAAATCCCAATCTCGAACTATGTCAACCCAACAGACACTTTCAGAGATACCCGTAGTATACCTTTATAGTCACCCAGTTACGTTGTGACGTTTGGCACACCCAAAGCACTCCTACGGTATCCGGGAGTTACACGATCTCATGGTCTAAGGAAAGGATACTTGACATTGGAAAACTCTAGCAAACGAACTATGCGATCTTATGCTATGTTTAGGATTGGGTCTTGTCCATCACATCATTCTCCTAATGATGTGATCCCGTTATCGATGACATCCAATGTCCATAGTCAGGAAACCATGACTATCTGTCGATCAACGAGCTAGTCAACTAGAGGCTCACTAGGGACATATTGTTGTCTGTTATTCACACATGTATTACGATTTCCGGATAACACAATTATAGCACGAATAAAGACAATTATCATGAATAAGGAAATATAATAATAATGCTTTTATTATTGCCTCTAGGGCATATTTCCAACAATCTCCCACTTGCACTAGAGTCAATAATCTAGTTACATTGTGATGAATCGAACACCCATAGAGTTCTGGTGCTGATCATGTTTTGCCTTAGGGAGAGGTTTAGTCAACGGATCTGCGACATTCAGATCCGTGTGCACTTTACAAATCTCTATGTCTCCATCTTGAACATTTTCACGAATGGAGTTGAAGCGACGCTTGATGTGCCTGGTCTTCTTGTGAAACCTGGGCTCCTTGGCAAGTGCAATAGCTCCAGTGTTGTCACAGAAGAGCTTGATTGGCCCTGACGCATTGGGTATGACTCCGAGGTCGGTGATGAACTCCTTCACCCAAATTGCTTCATGTGCTGCCTCCGAGGCTGCCATGTACTCCGCTTCACATGTAGATCCCGCCACGACGCTTTGCTTGCAACTGCACCAGCTTACTGCCCCACCATTCAAAATATACACGTATCCGGTTTGTGACTTAGAGTCATCCAGATCTGTGTCGAAGCTAGCGTCGACGTAACCTTTTACGACGAGCTCTTCGTCACCTCCATAAACGAGAAACATTTCCTTAGTCCTTTTCAGGTACTTCAGGATATTCTTGACCGCTGTCCAGTGTTCCTTGCCGGGATTACTTTGGTACCTACCTACCAAACTTACGGCAAGGTTTACATCAGGTCTGGTACACAGCATGGCATACATAATAGAACCTATGGCTGAGGCATAGGGGATGACGCTCATCTCTTCTATATCTTCTGCCGTGGTCGGACATTGAGCTGAGCTCAATTTCACACCTTGTAACACAGGTAAGAACCCTTTCTTAGATTGATCCATATTGAACTTCTTCAATATTTTATCAAGGTATGTGCTTTGTGAAAGACCTATGAGGCGTCTCGATCTATCTCTATAGATCTTGATGCCTAATATATAAGCAGCTTCTCCAAGGTCCTTCATTGAAAAACTTTTATTCAAGTAGGCCTTAATGCTGTCCAAGAGTTCTATATCATTTCCCATCAAAAGTATGTCGTCTACATATAATATGAGAAATGCTACAACGCTCCCACTCACTTTCTTGTAAACACAGGCTTCTCCATAAGTCTGTGTAAACCCAAACGCTTTGATCATCTCATCAAAGCGAATGTTCCAACTCCGAGATGCTTGCACCAGCCCATAAATCGAGCGTTGGAGCTTGCACACCTTGTCAGCGTTCTTAGGATCGACAAAACCTTCCGGCTGCAACATATACAATTCTTCCTTAAGGAAACCATTAAGGAATGCCGTTTTGACGTCCATTTGCCATATTTCATAATCATAGAATGCGGCAATTGCTAACATGATTCAGACGGACTTCAGCTTCGCTACCGGTGAGAAAGTCTCATCGTAGTCAACCCCTTGAACTTGTCGATAACCCTTAGCGACAAGCCGAGCTTTATAGATGGTCACATTACCATCCGCGTCCGTCTTCTTCTTAAAGATCCATTTATTTTCTATCGCTCGCCGTTCAACGGGCAAGTCAGTCAAAGTCCATACTTCGTTTTCATACATGGATCCTATCTCAGATTTCATGGCTTCCAGCCATTTGTCGGAATCCGGGCCCGCCATTGCTTCCTCATAGTTCGAAGGTTCACCGTTGTCTAACAACATGATTTCCAAGACAGGGTTACCGTACCACTCTGGTGCGGAACGTGTCCTTGTGGACCTTCGAATTTTAGTAGGAGCTTGATTAGAAGTATCTTGATCATCATCATTAATTTCCTCTCTAGTCGGTGCAGGCACCTCAGAAATGTTTTCTTGAGTTTCGCCATTTTCCGGTTCAAGAGGTAACACTTCATCAAGTTCTACTTTCCTCCCACTTACTTCTTTCGAGAGAAACTCTTTCTCTAGAAAGGATCCATTCTTGGCAACAAAGATCTTGCCTTCGGATCTGAGGTAGAAGGTATACCCAACAGTTTCTTTAGGGTATCCTATGAAGACGCATTTTTCCGACTTGGGTTCGAGCTTTTCAGGTTGAAGTTTCTTGACATAAGCATCGCATCCCCAAACTTTTAGAAACGACAGCTTAGGTTTCTTCCCAAACCATAATTCATACGGTGTCATCTCAACGGATTTCGACGGAGCCCTATTTAAAGTGAATGCGGCAGTCTCTAAAGCATAGCCCCAAAAAGATAGCGGTAAGTCGGTAAGAGACATCATAGATCGCACCATATCTAATAGAGTGCGATTACAACGTTCGGACACACCATTACGCTGAGGTGTTCCAGGCGGCGTGAGTTGTGAAACTATTCCACATTTTCTTAAGTGTGTGCCAAATTCGTGACTCAAGTATTCTCCTCCACGATCTGATCGTAGAAACTTGATCTTTTTATCACGTTGATTTTCAACCTCACTCTGAAATTCCTTGAACTTTTCAAAGGTCTCAGATTTGTGTTTCATTAAGTAGACATACCCATATCTACTCAAGTCATCAGTGAGGGTGAGAACATAACGATAGCCACCGCGAGCCTCAACACTCATTGGACCGCACACATCGGTATGTATGATTTCCAATAAGTTGGTTGCTCGCTCCATTGTTCCTGAGAACGGAGTCTTGGTCATTTTACCCATGAGGCATGGTTCGCACGTGTCAAATGATTCATAATCAAGAGACTCTAAAAGTCCATCTGCATGGAGCTTCTTCATGCGTTTGACACCATTTGACCAAGGCGGCAGTGCCACAAATATGTGGGACTATTGTTATCAACTTTAACTCTTTTGGTATTCACACTATGAATATGTGTATCATCACGTACGAGATTCATTAAGAATAAACCATTAACCATCGGAGCATGACCATAAAATATATCTCTCATATAAATAGAACAACCATTATTCTCGGATTTAAATGAGTAGCCATCTCGAATTAAACGAGATCCAGACACAATGTTCATGCTCAGACTTGGCACTAAATAACAATTATTGAGGTTTAAAACTAATCCCGTAGGTAAATGTAGAGGCAGCGTGCCGACGGCGATCACATCGACCTTGGAACCATTCCCGACGCGCATCGTCACCTTGTCCTTTGCCAGTCTCCATTTATTCCGCAGCTCCTGCTTTGAGTTACAAATGTGAGCAACTGCACCGGTATCAAATACCCAAGAGCTACTACGAGTACTGGTAAGGTACACATCAATTACATGTATATCACATATACCTTTGGTTTTGCCGGCCTTCTTGTCCGCTAAGTATTTGGGGCAGTTCCGCTTCCAGTGACCACTTCCCTTGCAATAAAAACACTCAGTCTCGGGCTTGGGTCCATTCTTTGGCTTCTTCTCGGCAACTTGCTTACCGGGCGCGGCAACTTCCTTGCCGTCCTTCTTGAAGTTCTTTTTACCCTTGCCCTTCTTGAACTTAGTGGTTTTATTCACCATCAACACTTGATGCTCCTTCTTGATTTCTACCTCTGCTGATTTCAGCATAGCATATACCTCAGGAATGGTCTTTACCATCCCCTGCATATTGTAGTTCATCACAAAGCTCTTGTAGCTAGGTGGAAGCGACTGGAGGATTCTGTCAATGACCGCTTCATCCGGGAGATTAACTTCCAGTTGAGTCAACCGGTTGTGCAACCCAGACATTTTGAGTATGTGTTCACTGACAGAGCCATTTTCCTCCATCTTACAGCTAAAGAATTTGTCGGAGACTTCATATCTCTCGACCCGGGCATGAGCTTGGAAAACCATTTTCAGCTCTTCGAACATCTCATATGCTCCATGTCTCTCAAAACGCTTTTGGAGTCCCGGCTCTAAGCTGTAAAGCATGCCGCACTGAACGAGGGAGTAATCATCGCAGCGTGACTGCCAAGCGTTCATAACGTCTTGTTATGCAGGGAGAATAGGTGCGTCACACAGCGGTGCTCGTAGGACATACTCTTTCTTGGCAGCTATGAGGATGATCCTCAGGTTCCGGACCCAGTCCGTATAGTTGCTACCATCGTCTTTCAGCTTGGTTTTCTCTAGGAACGCGTTGAAGTTGAGGACTACGTTGGCCATTTGATCTACAAGACATATTGTAAATATTTAGACTAAGTTCATGATAATAAAGTTCATTTAATCAAATTATTTAATGAACTCCCACTTAGATAGACATCCCTCTTCTAGTCATCTAAGTATTACATGATCCGAGTCAACTAGGCCGTGTCCGATCATCACGTGAGACGGACTAGTCAACATCGGTGAACATCTTCATGTTGACCGTATCTTCTATACGACTCATGCTCGACCATTCGGTCTTCTGTGTTCCGAGGCCATGTCTGTACATGCTAGGCTCGTCAAGTCAACCTAAGTGTTTTGCGTGTGTAAATCTGTCTTACACCCGTTGTATGTGAACGTTAGAATCTATCACACCCGATCATCACGTGGTGCTTCGAAACAACGAACTGTCGCAACGGTGCACAGTTAGGGGAAACACTTTCTTGAAATTATTATGAGGGATCATCTTATTTACTACCGTCGTTCTAAGTAAACAAGATGCAAAACATGATAAACATCACATGCAATCAAATAACAAACGTGACATGATATGGCCAATATCACATAGCTCCTTTGATCTCCATCTTGGGGCTCCATGATCATCTTGTCACCGGCTTGACACCATGATCTCCATCATCATGATCTCCATCATCGTGTCTCCATGAAGTTGCTCGCCAACTATTACTTCTACTACTATGGCTAACGCGTTTAGCAATAAAGTAAAGTAATTTACATGGCGTTTCTCAATGACACGCAGGTCATACAAAAAATAAAGACAACTCCTATGGCTCCTGCCGGTTGTCATACTCATCGACATGCAAGTCGTGATTCCTATTACAATAGCATGAACATCTCATACATCACATATAGATCATTCATCATTCATCACAACTTTGGCCATATCATATCACAAAGCACTTGCTGCAAAAACAAGTTAGACGTCCTCTAATTGTTGTTGCAAGTTTTACGTGGCTGAATTAGGGTTCTAGCAAGAACGTTTTCTTACCTACGTGAAAACCACAACGTGATTTGTCAACTTATATTTACCCTTCATAAGGACCCTTTTCATCGAATCCGCTCCAACTAAAGTGGGAGAGACAGACACCCGCCAGCCACCTTATGCAACTAGTGCATGTTAGTCGGTGGAATCGGTCTCACGTAAGCGTACGTGTAAGGTTGGTCCAGGCCGCTTCATCCCACAATACCGCTGAAGCAAGATAAGACTAGTAGCGGCAAGAAGAGTTGACAACATCTACGCCCACAACAAATTGTGTTCTACTCGTGCAATAGAGAACTACGCATAAACCTGGCTCATGATGCCACTGTTGGGGAACGTTGCAGAAAATCAAAATTTTTCCTACGGTTTCACCAAGATCCATCTATGAGTTCATCTAGCAACGAGTCATGGGAGAGAGAGATTGCATCTACATACCACTTTGTAGATCGCGAGCGGAAGCGTTCAACGAACGGGGATGAAGTAGTCGTACACACCATGATCCAAATCACCGGAGATCCTAGCACCGAAAGCACGGCACCTACGCGTTCAACACACGTACGGTCAGCGTAACGTCTCCTTCTTCTTGATCCAGCAAGGCAAAGGAGAGGTTGGGGAAGAAGACTCCAGCAGCAGCACGACGGCGTGGTGATGGTGGAGCTGCAGTACTCCGACAGGGCTTCGCCGAGCTCTACGGAGGAGGAGGATGTGTTGGAGAGGGAGAGGGAGGCGCCAGGGCAAAGGGTGCGCAGCCCCCCTTCCCCTCCCCCCTTTATATAGCCCCTTGGGGGGGGGGGGCGCCGGCCCTAGGAGATGGAATCTCCTAGGGGGGCGGCGGCCAGGGAGGGGGACTTGCCCCCCAAGCAAGGGGGGCGCCCCCTTAGGGTTCCCCCCAAACCCTAGGCGCATGGGCCCTTGGGGGGGAGGCGCACCAGCCCACTTTGTGCTGGTTCCCTCCCTCATACAGCCCATGGGGCCCTCCGGGATAGGTGGCCCCACCCGGTGGACCCCCCGGGACCCTCCGGTGGTCCCGGTACAATACCGATAACCCCGAAACTTGTCCCGATGTCCGTATGACGACTTTCCATATATAAATCTTTACCTCCGGACCATTCCGAAACTCCTCGTGACGTCCGAGATCTCATCCGGGACTCCGAACAACATTCGAGTTACTGCATATACATATCTTCACAACCCTAGCGTCACCGAACCTTAAGTGTGTAGACCCTACGGGTTCGGGAAACATGCAGACATGACCGAGACGACTCTCGGGCAATAACCAACAGCGGGATCTAGATACCCATGTTGGCTCCCACATGCTCCACGATGATCTCATCGGATGAACCACAATGTCGAGGATTCAATTAATCCCGTATACGATTCCCTTTGTCAATCGGTATTTTACTTGCCCGAGATTCGATCGTCGGTATCCCAGTACCTCGTTCAATCTCGTTACCGGCAAGTCACTTTTCTCGTACCGTAATGCATGATCCCGTGATCAAACACTTTGAGCACATTGAGCTCATTATGATGATGCATTACCGAGAGGGCCCGGTGATACCTCTCCGTCAAGCGGAGTGACAAATCCCAGTCTCGATCCATGTCAACCCAACAGACACTTTCAGAGATACCCGTAGTATACCTTTATAGTCACCCAGTTACGTTGTGACGTTTGGCACACCCAAAGCACTCCTACGGTATCCGGGAGTTACACGATCTCATGGTCTAAGGAAAGGATACTTGACATTGGAAAACTCTAGCAAACGAACTATGCGATCTTATGCTATGTTTAGGATTGGGTCTTGTCCATCACATCATTCTCCTAATGATGTGATCCCGTTATCGATGACATCCAATGTCCATAGTCAGGAAACCATGACTATCTGTCGATCAACGAGCTAGTCAACTAGAGGCTCACTAGGGACATATTGTTGTCTGTTATTCACACATGTATTACGATTTCCGGATAACACAATTATAGCACGAATAAAGACAATTATCATGAATAAGGAAATATAATAATAATGCTTTTATTATTGCCTCTAGGGCATATTTCCAACATAAGAAAGATAAAGAAATGCAAAATGAATAGTTGTAATGAAGCATGAGAAATTGTCTTTTTTACACAAGGCACAAAAACCTCGTTTTTCACCGAAAACTTTGTGCACGCACATAGAATGTCCGGATATACACGCGAGATTTTTGTTCGGAATTCTTTAACTTTTCAAAATGTGTATTTAGACAATGGGTGCATATGCACCTAGGAGCCATTGCCAATTTATGGTTACTCTATTTATTTCTCTCCTCCTGAATTACTTGCCGCATTACCTTTTTTGCTTATGTGACATGCACATTATCAGCTATGTTAGGGAATCTTCAACGGCAACCCACAAATTTCCTCCAACATTCGTCCGCAGACAGGGGGGACCAGTCCACGTGCACGGATGTGAGAGACGACCATCCAACGCTGCCCGCATATATTTCAAACATCTTTTCATCAAATTGGACGGAATTCATGTAAACACAACGAATTTTCATATAAACTTGACGAGATTCATGCAAACACGCAAGACTTTCATTACATTTCAAACATTAAGAAAAAAAAATTGCGAGCTGCGTTGGGATTTCCCCGAAAAGGAGAGAATGATGCAGTATAGTACAGATAAATATTTCCCTCAATTAAGAACCAAGGTCATTAATCCAGTAGGAGAACCATGCAACACCTCGTTAGCAGTACCTAACAAATACTTGCACCCAACACAAACAAAGGGTTGTCAATCTCTTGACAGTTAATTGCAAGGATCAAATCTCGTAGTGATAGATAGATAAACAAAAACACAAAATAAAAGTAAAGTAAATAAATTACAACAAGGTATTTTCGGATTTTAATATACGATAAAGATAGACCCGGCGGCCATAGTGGAAATTTTCAATAGAGGCTTCTCTCTTGAACATAGCATACGGTGGGTAAACAAATTACTGTTGGGCAATTGATAGAAAAACGAATAACCATGATGATATCTAAGGCAATGATCATGTATATAGGCATCATGTCCGAGACAAGTAGACCGACTCCTGCCTGCATCTACTACTATTAATCCACACATCGATCGCTATCCAGCATGCGTCTAGAGTATTAAGTTCATAAAGAACAAAGTAACGCCTTAAACAAGATGACATGATGTAGATAAAGTAAATCCAATTAATATGTATAAACCCCATCATTTTATCCTTAATGGAAACAATACAAATAAGTGGCATGTCCCCTCCTGTCACTGGAATTGAGCACTACAAGATCGAACCCATCACAAAGCACCTCTCCCATTGCAAGATGAATCAATCTAGTTGGCCAAACCAAAAGAATAGATCGGATAGAAATACAAAGCTATAAAAATCATGCATAAAATAGTTCAGAAAAGACTCAAATTATATTCATGGATAGTCTGATTATAAACCCACAATTCATCGGATCCCAACAAGCTCCAAGAACATCGAGGAGAACATTGTATTGAAGATCAAAGAGAGAGAAGAAGTTGTCTAGCTACTAGTTATGGACCCGTAGGTTTGCGATAAAATACTCACACATTATCGGAGGGGCGCCCTCCGTGATCAATTCCCCCCTCCGACAGAGTACCGGAAAAGGCCTCCAGATGGGATCTCGCAAGAACAGAAGTTTGCGATGGCGAAAAAAGTGTTTTTGGTGGCTCTCTGTTGGTTTCCAGATTTTAGAGAATCTATAGTCAGAATTAGGTCAAACGGAGGAACAAGGGCCCCACAAGGCACTAGGGCGCACCCTGGTGGCTCATGGCCACCTCCTTCGCCTTATGGCCTCCTCCTGAAGCTTCTAGTGTCTCTTATGTCCAGAAAAAACCATCAAAAAAGTTTCGTGGCATTTGGAATTCATTTGGTACCGATTTTCTGGAAAACCAAAAACAGGCAAAAAAACAACAACTAGCACTTGGCGCTAAGTTAATAGGTTAGTCCCGTAAAATGATATATAATTGCATATAAAACATCCAAGATTGATACTATAATAGTATAAAACAATAAAAAAATTATAAATACATTGGAGACGTATCAGGCGTCCACTTCCTTTCTATTCCGCGTCAGTGACCACGTCCTCCATCTACTTTCTCCATGAATGGAGGCGGTAATGAAGGAAATATGCCCTAGAAGAAGCCCCCAGAGTAAAAGAGTTGGGCCAGAAGAGTCCCGAGCCATCCATGAGGGTGGAGGGCGCGCCCTACCCCTGGGCTCGCCCCCTGCCTCGTGGATGACTCGGAGACCCCCCTCATGTGAGACCGACGCCAAAAATTCCTATAAATACAGAAACCCCGAAAAGAAACCTAGACCGGGAGTTCCGCTGCCGCAAGCCTCTGTAGCCACGAAAAACCAATCGGGGCCCTGTTCCGGCACCCTGCCGGAGGGGGGATCCCTCACCGGTGACCATCTTCATCATCCCGGCGCTCTCCATGACGAGGAGGGAGTAGTTCACCCTCGGGGCTGAGGGTATGTGCCAGTAGCTATGTGTTTGATCTCTCTCTCTCTCTCTCTCTCTCTCTCTCTCTCTCTCTCTCTCTCGTGTTCTTGATTCGGCACAATCTTGATGTATCGCGAGCTTTGCTATTATAGTTGGATCTTATGATGTTTCTCCCCCTCTACTCTCTTGTAATGGATTGAGTTTTCCCTTTGAAGTTATCTTATCGGATTGAGTCTTTAAGGATTTGAGAACACTTGATGTATGTCTTGCATGTGCTTATTTGTGGTGACAATGGGATATTCACGTGATCCACTTGATGTATGTTTTGGTGATCAACTTGCGGGTTCAATGACCTTGTGAACTTATGCATAGGGGTTGGCACACGTTTTTGTCTTGACTCTCTGGTAGAAACTTTGGGGCACTCTTTGAAGTACTTTGTGTTAGTTTGAATAGATGAATCTGAGATTGTGTGATGCATATCGTATAATCATACCCACGGATACTTATGGTGACATTGGAGTATCTAGGTGACATTAGGGTTTTGGTTGCTGTGTGTCTTAAGGTGTTATTCTAGTACGAACTCTAGGATAGATCGAACGGAAATAATAGCTTCATGTTATTTTACTACGGACTCTTGAATAGATCGATCAAAAAGGATAACTTTGAGGTGGTTTCGTACCCTACAATAATCTCTTCATGTGTTCTCCGCTATTAGTGAATTTGGAGTGACTCTTTGTTGCATGTTGAGGGATAGTTATGTGATCCAATTATGTTATCCTTGTTGAGAGAACTTGCACTAGTGAAAGTATGAACCCTAGGCCTTGTTTCAACACATTGCAATACCATTTCCGCTCACTTTTATCATTAGTTACCTTGTTGTTTTTATAATTTCAGATTATAAAAACCTATATCTACCATCCATATTGCACTTGTATCACCATCTCTTCGCCGAACTAGTGCACCTATACAATTTACCATTGTATTGGGTGTGTTGGGGACACAAGAGACTCTTTGTTATTTGGTTGCAGGGTTGGTTGAGAGAGACCATCTTCATCCTACGCCTCCCACGGATTGATAAGCCTTAGGTCATCCACTTGAGGGAAATTTGCTACTGTCCTACAAACCTCTGCACTTGAAGGCCCAACAACGTCTACAAGAAGAAGGTTGTATAGTAGACATCAAGCTCTTTTCTGGCGCCGTTGCCGGGGAGGCTAAGTAAGAGGCACCAACACCCCGTCAACTAAGCTCTTTTCTGGCGCCGTTGCCGGGGAGGTTAGTGCTTGAAGGTATATCTTTAGATCTTGCAATCGAATCTTTTAGTTTCTTGTTTTATCACTAGTTTAGTTTATAAAAGAAAACTACAACAAAATGGAATAGAGGGTGCCTCATATGCTTCATCTTTTTAATATCTTTTGTGAAAATGATGGAAAGGAAAATTGTGCTCAAGTGTTAGAAGAAGAATGCATTAAAATGTTTATCACTAAATATAATGATGATCATGATTGCAATGTTGTTAGTATGAATTCCTTGAATATCCATGATGCTAATGATATGCAAAGCCAGAAGCTTGGGGATGCTAAGTTTGACGAAGAAGATATTTTTTGCCCCCCAAGTTTTTATGAGCAAATTTATTATGATGATAGCATGCCTCCTATTTATGATGATTATATTGATGAAAGTGGGTTTGGAAGAGTGTCAACTTTAGGAAGTAATGATCCCACTATTTTGTAGGGTGTTGAATCTTATTATGATAATTATGAAAGTGGATTTGGAGACATCACGACTTTATTTAGTGATGAATCCACTATTTCGGAAGAGGTTCAAATTGATTATGAGAACCAAGTTGCTATCTATGATGATTATTGTGATGACATGTATGCTATAAAGAATAATGATAACCATGAAACTTGTGAGCGTGATTTTAATTTTCAATTGGATTATGCCTCACATGATAGTTATTTTGTTGAGTTTGCTCCCACTACTATTCATGAGAAGAAATTTGCTTATGTGGAGAGTAATAATTTTTTTATGCTTGTAGATCATGAAAAGACTGCTTTATGTGATGGTTATATTGTTGAATTCATTCATGATGCTACTGAAAATTATTATGAGGGAGGAATGTATGCTTGTAGGAATTGCAATAATATAAAGTTTCCTTTCTATGTGCTTAAAATCTGGAAGTTATCCTTGTTTTGCTTTCCTATGCTAGTTGATTCTTGTTCCCATAAATTGTTTGATCACAAAGTCCCTATGCATAGGAAGTGGGTTAGACTTAAATGTGCTAGTCATATTCTTCATGATGCTCTTTTTATGTTTCAATTCTTATCTTTTATGTGAGCATCATTAAAATCATCATGCCTAGCTAGGGGCGTTAAACGTTAGCGCTTGTTGGGAGGTAACCCAATTTTATTTTCGTTCTTTGCCTTTTGCTCCTGTTTAGTACTCCCTCTGTAAACTAATATAAGAGTGTTTATATTACTAAAATAGTGATCTAAACACTCTTATATTAGTTTACGGAGGGAGTAATAAATAATCTATCTAGCCTCTGGTTAGATGTGGTTTTATGTTTTAATTAGTGTTTGTGCCAAGTAGAACCAATAGGATCTTCTTGGGTGATAGTTGTTTGATCTTGCTGAAAAAGACAGAAACTTTATGCTCACGAAAATAATTGTTAAAATTCACCAGAACGTGATAAAATGCTAATTCTTTTTGAAGAAGATCAATATACAAATTATCCAGGTTGTCCTAGTATTTCAGTATTTGTGGAGTTCCAGAAGTATTCGAACAAATCAGAGTTCTACAGACTGTTATGTTTTTGATAGATTCTGTTTTCTATGTCTTGTTTGCTTATTTTGATGAATTTATGAGTAGTATCGGAGGGTATGAACCATAGAGAAGTTGGAATACAGTACATATTACACCAATGTGAGTTTAGAATGAGTTCACAAGAGTACCTAAGTGGTGTTTTTATTTTCTTATATTAACGGAGCTTACGAGTTTTCTGTTGTGAAATTTTCAAGTTTTAGGTAAAGATTCGATGGACTATGGAATAAGGAGTGGCAAGAGCCTAATCCTGGGGATGCCGAATGCACCCCAAGGTAATATTCAAGGACAACCAAGAGCCTAAGATTGGGGATGCCCCGGAAGGCATCCCCTCTTTCGTCTTTGTTCATCAGTAACTTTACTTGGAGCTATATTTTTATTCACCACATGGTATTTGTTTTGCTTGGAGCGTCATTTTTTTATATTTTGTTTTGCTTGCTGTTTGAATAATATCCCAAGATCTGAAATTCTTAAATGTTAGTGAGTCTTCACATAGTTACATAATTATTCAACTACTCATTGATCTTCACTTATATCTTTTGGAGTAGTTTGTCGTTTGCTCTAGTGCTACACTTATATCTTTTAGAGCATGATGGTAGTTTTATTTTGAAGAAATAGATGAAATATCATGCTTCACTTATATTATTTTGAGAGTCTTTAGAGCATCATGGTAATTTGCTTTGGTTTGAATTTAGTCCTAATATGATGGGCATCCAAGAGGGATATAATAAGAACTTTATAAAGTATATTGAATACTATGAGAAGTTTGATGCTTGATGATTGTTTTGAGACATGAGGATGGTGATATTAGAGTCATGCTAGTAGATTAATTGTGAATTTGAGAAATATTTGTGTTGAGGTTTGCAAGTCCCATAGCATGCACGTATGGTAACCGTTGTGTAACAAATTTGAAGCATGAGGTGTTTCTTTGATTGTCTTCCTTATGAGTGGCAGTCGAGGATGAGCGATGGTCTTTTCCTACCAATCTATCCCCCTAGGAGCATGCGCGTAGTGCTTGGTTTTGATGACTTGTAGATTTTTGCAATAAGTATGTGAGTTCTTTATGACTAATATTGACTCCATGGATTATACGCACTCTCACCTTTCCACCGTTGCTAGCCTCTCTAGTACCACGCAACTTTCGCCGGTACCATAAACCCACCATTTACCTTCCTCAAAACAGTCACCATACCCACCTATTATTGAAGGAAATATGCCCTAGAGGCAATAATAAAGTTATTATTTATTTCCTTATATCATGATAAATGTTTATTATTCATGCTAGAATTGTATTAACCGGAAACATAATACATATGTGAATACATAGACAAACAGAGTGTCACTAGTATGCCTCTACTTGACTAGCTCGTTGATCAAAGATGGTAAAGTTTCCTAGCCATAGACATGAGTTGTCATTTGATTAACGGGATCACATCATTAGGAGAATGATGTGATTGACATGACCCATTCCGTTAGCTTAGCACTCGATCGTTTAGTATGTTGCTATTGCTTTCTTCATGACTTATACATGTTCCTATGACTATGAGATTATGCAACTCCCGTTTACCGGAGGAACACTTTGTGTGCTACCAAACGTCACAACGTAACTGGGTGATTATAAAGGTGCTCTACAGGTGTCTCCGAAGGTACTTGTTGGGTTGGCGTATTTTGAGATTAGGATTTATCACTCCGAATGTCGGAGAGGTATCTCTGGGCCCTCTCGGTAATGCACATCACTTAAGCCTTGCAAGCATTGCAACTAATGAGTTAGTTGCGGGATGATGTATTACAGAACGAGTAAAGAGACTTGTCGGTAATGAGATTGAACTAGGTATTGGGATACCGACAATCAAATCTCGGGCAAGTAACATACCGATGACAAAGGGAACAACGTATGTTGTTATGCGGTTTGACCGATAAAGATCTTCGAAGAATATGTAGGAGCCAATATGAACATCGAGGTTCCGCTATTGGTTATTGACCGGAGACGTGTCCCGGTCATGTCTACATTGTTCTCGAACCCGTAGGGTCCGCACGCTTAAGGTTTCGATGATATTTATATTATGAGTTTTGATGTACCGAAGGTTGTTTGGGATCCCGGATGTGATCACGGACATGACTAGGAGTCTCGAAATGGTCGAGACATAAAGATTGATATATTGTACGGCTATATTCAGACACCGGAAGTGTTCCGGGTGATTTCGGAGAAAACCGGAGTGCCGGAGGGTTACCGAAACCCCCCGGGAGAAGTATCGGCCTAATGGGCCTTAGTGGAGAGAGAGAGGGGCGGCCAGGGTGGGCCGCGTGCCCCCTCCCCCTCTGCTCTGAATTGGACTAGGAGAGGGGGGGCGGCGCCCCCCCTTTCCTTCTCCCTCCCCCCTTCCTTTCCCCCTCCTAGTAGGAGTAGGAAAGAGGGGAGTCCTACTCCTACTAGGAGGAGGACTCCTCCTCCTGGCGCGCCCTGCTAGGGCCGGCCAGCCTCCCCCTTGCTCCTTTATATGTGGGGGTAGGGGGCACCTCTAGACACACAGGTTGATCTTCGTGATCGTTCTCTTAGCCGTGTGCGGTGCCCCCCTCCACGATAATCCTCGATAATATTGTAGCGGTGCATAGGCGAAGCCCTGCGACGGTAGAACATCAAGACCGTCACCACGCCGTCGTGCTGACGGAACTCATCCCCGACACTTTGCTGGATCGGAGTCCGGGGATCATCGTCGAGCTGAACGTGTGCTAAAACTCGGAGGTGCCGTAGTTTCGGTGCTTGATCGGTCGGGCCATGAAGACGTACGACTACATCAACCGCGTTGTCATAACGCTTCTGCTGTCGGTCTACGAGGGTACGTAGACAACACTCTCCCCTCCCGTTGCTATGCATCACCATGATCTTGCGTGCGCGTAGGATTTTTTTTGAAATGACTACGTTCCCCAACAGTGGCATCCGAGCCTAGGTTTTATGGTTTGGTGTTATATGCACGAGTAGAACACAAGTGAGTTGTGCGCGATATAAGTCATACTGCTTACCAACATGTCTGAAGGAAATATGCCCTAGAGGCAATAATAAAGTTATTATTTATTTCCTTATATCATGATAAATGTTTATTATTCATGCTAGAATTGTATTAACCGGAATCATAATACATGTGTGAATACATAGACAAACAGAGTGTCACTAGTATGCCTCTACTTGACTAGCTCGTTAATCAAAGATGGTTAAGTTTCCTATCCATAGACATGAGTTGTCATTTGATTAACGGGATCACATCATTATGAGAATGATGTGACTGACATGACCCATTCGTTAGCTTAGCACCCGATCGTTTAGTATGTTGCTATTGCTTTCTTCATGGCTTATACATGTTCCTATGACTATGAGATTATGCAACTCCCCTTTGCCGGAGGAACACTTTGTGTGCTACCAAATGTCACAACGTAACTGGGTGATTATAAAGGAGCTCTATAGGTGTCTCCGAAGGTACATGTTGGGTTGGCATATTTCGAGATTAGGATTTGTCACTCCGATTGTCGGAGAGGTATCTGTGGGCCCTCTCGGTAATGCACATCACATAAGCCTTGCAAGCATTGCAACTAATGAGTTAGTTGTGAGATGATGTATTATGGAACGAGTAAAGAGACTTGCCGGTAACGAGATTGAACTAGGTATTAAGATACCGACGAACGAATCTCGGGCAATTAACATACCGATGACAAAGGGAACACCGTACGTTGTTATGCGGTCTGACCGATAAAGATCTTCGTAGAATATGTAGGAGCCAATATGATTATCCAGGTTCCGCTATTGGTTATTGACCAGAGACGTGTCTCGGTCATGTCTACATTGTTCTCGAACCGTAGGGTCCGCACGCTTAAGGTTTCGATGATATTTATATTATGAGTTTATGTGTTTTGATGTAACGAAGGAGTTCGGAATCCCGGATGAGATCGGGGACATGACGAGGAGTCTCGAAATGGTCGAGACGTAAAGATCGATATATTGGACGACTATATTCGGACATCAGAAAGGTTCTGAGTGGTTCGGGTATTTTTCGGAGTACTGGAGAGTTACGGGAATTTGCCGGGAAGTATATGGGCCTTATTGGGCCATACAGGAATAGAGGAGAGAGGCCAAAAGGAAGGAGGCCTGTGCCCCCCCTCTGGTCCGAATTGGACAAGGGGCGCAGCCCCCTTTTCCTTTTTCCTCTCCCCCTCTTTCCCCTTCTCCTACTCCAACAAGGAAGAAGGGAGTCCTACTCCCGATGGGAGTAGGACTCCCCTTGGCGCGCCCCCTCCTAGGTCGGCCGCCCCCTCCCCCTTGCTCCTTTATATACGGGGGCAGGGGGGCACCCCATGACACACAAGTTGATCTTCGTGATCGTTCCTTAGCCGTGTGCGGTGCCCCCCTCCACCATATTCCACCTCGGTCATATCGTTGCAGTGCTTAGGCGAAGCCCTGCGTCGGTAGTACATCAAGATCGTCACCACGCCGTCGTGCTGACGGAACTCCTCCCCGAAGCTTTGCTGGATCGGAGCCCGGGGAGCGTCATCGAGCTGAACGTGTGCTAAGAACTCGGAGGTGCTGGAGTAACGGTGCTTGGATCGGTTAGACCGGGAAGACGTACGACTACTTCCTTTGCGTTGCGTCAACACTTTCGCTTCGGTCTATGAGGGTACGTAGACAACACTCTCCCCTCTCGTTGCTATGCATCACCATGATCTTGCGTGTGCGTAGGATTTTTTTTGAAATTACTACGTTCCCCAACAATGTCATACTTTGGTTCGGCGGTATTGTTGGATGAAGCGGCCCGGACCGACATTACGCGTACGCTTACGCGAGACTGGTTCTACCGACGTGCTTTGCACAAAGGTGGCTGGCGGGTGTCAGTTTCTCCAACTTTAGTTGAACCGAGTATGGCTACGCTCGGTCCTTGCGAAGGTTAAAACAACACCAACTTGATAAACTATCATTGTGGTTTTGATGCGTAGGTAAGAATGGTTCTTGCTAAGCCCGTAGCAGCCACGTAAAACTTGCAACAACAAAGTAGAGGACATCTAACTTGTTTTTGCAGGGCATGTTGTGATGTGATATGGTCAAGACATGATGCTATATTTTATTGTATGAGATGATCATGTTTTGTAACCAAGTTATCGACAACTGGCAGGAGCCATATGGTTGTCGCTTTATTGTATGCAATGCAATCGCCCTGTAATGCTTTACTTTATCACTAAGCGGTAGCGATAGTCGTAGAAGCATAAGGTTGGCGAAACGACAACGATGCTACGATGGAGATCAAGGTGTCGCGCCGGTGACGATGGCAATCATGGAGGTGCTTCGGAGATGGAGATCACAAGCACAAGATGATGATGGCCATATCATATCACTTATATTGATTGCATGTGATGTTTATCTTTTATGCATCTTATCTTGCTTTGATTGACGGTAGCATTATAAGATGATCTCTCACTAAATTTCAAGATAAAAGTGTTCTCCCTGAGTATGCGCCGTTGCCAAAGTTCGTCGTGCCCAGACACCACGTGATGATCGGGTGTGATAAGCTCTACGTCCATCTACAATGGGCGCAAGCCAGTTTTGCACACGCAGAATACTCAGGTTAAACTTCACGAGCCTAGCATATGCAAATATGGCCTCGGAACACTGAGACCGAAAGGTCGAGCGTGAATCATATAGTAGATATGATCAACATAAAGATGTTCACCATTGAAAGCTACTCCATTTCACGTGATGATCGGTTATGGTTTAGTTGATTTGGATCATGTGATCACTTAGAGGATTAGAGGGATGTCTATCTAAGTGGGAGTTCTTAAGTAATATGATTAATTGAACTTGAATTTATCATGAACTTAGTACCTGATAGTATCTTGCTTGTCTATGTTGATTGTAGATAGATGGCCCGTGTTGTTGTTCCGTTGAATTTTAATGCGTTCCTTGAGAAAGCAAAGTTGAAAGATGATGGTAGCAATTATGCGGACTGGGTCCGTAACTTGAGGATTATCCTCATTGCTGCACAGAAGAGTTACGTCCTGGAAGCACCGCTGGGTGCCAGGCCTGCAGCTGATGCAACTGACGACGTTAAGAACGTCTGGCAGAGCAAAGCTGATGACTACTTGATAGTTCAATGTGCCATGGTTTACGGCTTAGAACCGGGACTTCAACGACGTTTTGAACGTCATGGAGCATATGAGATGTTCCAGGAGTTGAAGTTAATATTCCAGAAGAATGCACGGATTGAGAGATATGAAGTCTCCAATAAGTTCTATAGCTGCAAGATGGAGGAGAATAGTTCTGTCAGTGAGCATATACTCAAGATGTCTGGGTATTGTAATCACTTGATTCAACTGGGAGTTAATCTTCCGGATGATAGCGTCATTGACAGAATTCTCCAATCACTTCCACCTAGCTACAAGAGCTTCGTGATGAACTATAATATGCAAGGGATGGATAAGACAATTCCCGAGCTCTTCGCAATGCTAAAGGCTGCGGAGGTAGAAATCAAGAAGGAGCATCAAGTGTTGATGGTCAACAAGACCACTAGTTTCAAGAAAAGGGCAAAGGGAAGAGGAAGGGGAACTTCAAGAAGAACAACAAGCAAGTTGCTGCTCAGGAGAAGAAACCCAAGTCTGGAGCTAAGCCTGAAACTGAGTGCTTCTACTGCAAGCAGACTGGTCACTGGAAGCGGAACTGCCCCAAGTATTTGGCGGATAATAAGGATGGCAAGGTGAACAAAGGTATATGTGATATACATGTTATTGATGTGTACCTTACTAGAGCTCGCAGTAGCACCTGGGTATTTGATACTGGTTCTGTTGCTAATATTTGCAACTCGAAACAGGGACTACGGATTAAGCGAACACTGGCAAAGGACGAGGTGACGATGCGTGTGGGAAATGGTTCCAAAGTCGATGTGATCGCGGCCGGCACGCTACCTCTACATCTACCTTCGGGATTAGTATTAGACCTAAATAATTGTTATTTGGTGCCAGCGTTGAGCATGAACATTATATCTGGATCTTGTTTGATGCGAGTCGGTTATTCATTTAGATCAGAGAATAATGGTTGTTCTATTTATATGAGTAATATCTTTTATGGTCATGCACCCTTGAAGAGTGGTCTATTTTTGATGAATCTCGATAGTAGTGATACACATATTCGTAATGTTGAAGCCAAAAGATGCAGAGTTGATAATGATAGTGCAACTTATTTGTGGCACTGCCGCTTAGGTCATATTGGTGTAAAACGCATGAAGAAACTCCATACTGATGGACTTTTGGAACCACTTGATTATGAATCACTTGGTACTTGCGAACCGTGCCTCATGGGCAAGATGACTAAAACGCCGTTCTCCGGTACTATGGAGAGAGCAACAGATTTGGTGGAAATCATACATACAGATGTATGTGGTCCGATGAATGTTGAGGCTCGTGGCGGATATTGTTATTTTCTCACCTTCATAGATGATTTAAGCAGATATGGGTATATCTACTTAATGAAGCATAAGTATGAAACGTTTGAAAAGTTCAAAGAATTTCAGAGTGAAGTTGAAAATCATTGTAACAAGAAAATAAAGTTTCTACGATCTGATCGTGGAGGAGAATATTTGAGTTACGAGTTTGGTCTACATTTGAAACAATGCGGAATAGTTTCGCAGCTCACGCCACCCGGAACACCACAGCGTAATGGTGTGTCCGAACGTCGTAATCGTACTTTACTTGATATGGTGCGATCTATGATGTCTCTTACAGATTTACCGCTATCGTTTTGGGGTTATGCTTTAGAGACGGCCGCATTCACGTTAAATAGGGCACCATCAAAATCCGTTGAGACGGCGCCTTATGAACTGTGGTTTGGCAAGAAACCAAAGTTGTCGTTTCTTAAAGTTTGGGGCTGCGATGCTTATGTGAAAAAGCTTCAACCTGATAAGCTAGAACCCAAATCGGAGAAATGTGTCTTCATAGGATACCCAAAGGAAACTGTTGGGTACACCTTCTATCACAGATCTGAAGGCAAGACATTCGTTGCTAAGAATGGATCCTTTCTAGAGAAGGAGTTTCTCTCGAAAGAAGTGAGTGGGAGGAAAGTAGAACTTGATGAGGTAACTGTACCTGCTCCCTTATTGGAAAATAGTACATCACAGAAACCGGTTTCTGTGACACCTAAACCAATTAGTGAGGAAGTTAATGATGATGATCATAGAACTTCAGATCAAGTTGCTACTGAACTTCGTAGATCAAACAGAGTAAGATCCGCACCAGAGTGGTACGGTAATCCTATTCTGGAAGTCATGCTACTAGATCATGATGAACCTACGAACTATGAAGAAGCGATGGTGAGCCCAGATTCCGCAAAATGGCTTGAAGCCATGAAATCTGAGATGGGATCCATGTATGAGAACAAAGTGTGGACTTTGGTTGACTTGCCCGATGAGCGGCAAGCAATTGAGAATAAATGGATCTTCAAGAAGAAGACTGACGGTGACGGTAATGTTACTGTCTACAAAGCTCGACTTGTTGCAAAAGGTTTTCGACAAGTTCAAGAGATTGACTACGATGAGACCTTCTCACCCGTAGCGATGCTTAAGTCTGTCCGAATCATGTTAGCAACTGTCGCATTTTATGATTATGAAATTTGGCAAATGGATGTCAAAACTGCATTCCTGAATGGGTTTCTGGAAGAAGAGTTGTATATGATGCAACCAGAAGGTTTTGTCGATCCAAAGGGAGCAAACAAAGTGTGCAAGCTCCAGCGATCCATTTATGGACTGGTGCAAGCCTCTCGGAGTTGGAATAAACGCTTTGATAGTGTGATCAAAGCATTTGGTTTTATACAGACTTTTGGAGAAGCATGTATTTACAAGAAAGTGAGTGGGAGCTCTATAGCATTTCTGATATTATATGTGGATGACATATTACTGATTGGAAATGATATAGAATTTCTGGATAGCATAAAGGGATACTTGAATAAGAGTTTTTCAATGAAAGACCTCGGTGAAGCTGCTTACATATTGGGCATTAAGATCTATAGAGATAGATCAAGACGCTTAATTGGACTTTCACAAAGCACATACCTTGACAAATTTTTGAAGAAGTTCAAAATGGACCAAGCAAAGAAAGGGTTCTTGCCTGTGTTACAAGGTGTGAAGTTGAGTAAGACTCAATGCCCGACCACTGCAGAAGATAGAGAGAAAATGAAAGATGTTCCCTATGCTTCAGCCATAGGCTCTATCATGTATGCAATGTTGTGTACCAGACCTGATGTGTGCCTTGCTATAAGTCTAGCAGGGAGGTACCAAAGTAATCCAGGAGTGGATCACTGGACAACGGTCAAGAACATCCTGAAATACCTGAAAAGGACCAAGGATATGTTTCTCGTTTATGGAGGTGACAAAGAGCTCATCATAAATGGTTACGTTGATGCAAGCTTTGACACTGATCCGGACGATTCTAAATCGCAAACCGGATACGTGTTTACATTAAATGGTGGAGCTGTTAGTTGGTGCAGTTCTAAACAAAGCGTCGTGGCGGGATCTACGTGTGAAGCGGAGTACATAGCTGCTTCGGAAGCAGCAAATGAAGGAGTCTGGATGAAGGAGTTCATATGCGATATATGTGTCATACCTAGTGCATCGGGTCCAATGAAAATCTTTTGTGACAATACTGGAGCAATTGCCTTAGCGAAGGAATCCAGATTTCACAAGAGAACCAAGCACATCAAGAGACACTTCAATTCCATCCGGGATCTAGTCCAGGTGGGAGACATAGAAATTTGCAAGATACATACGGATCTGAATGTTGCAGACCCGTTGACTAAGCCTCTTCCACGAGCAAAACATGATCAGCACCAAGGCTCCATGGGTGTTAGAATCATTACTGTGTAATCTAGATTATTGACTCTAGTGCAAGTGGGAGACTGAAGGAAATATGCCCTAGAGGCAATAATAAAGTTATTATTTGTTTCCTTATATCATGATAAATGTTTATTATTCATGCTAGAATTGTATTAACCGGAAACATAATACATGTGTGAATACATAGACAAACAGAGTGTCACTAGTATGCCTCTACTTGACTAGCTCGTTGATCAAAGATGGTTAAGTTTCCTAGCCATAGACATGAGTTGTCATTTGATTAACGGGATCACATCATTAGGAGAATGATGTGATTGACATGACCCATTCCGTTAGCTTAGCACTCGATCGTTTAGTATGTTGCCATTGCTTTCTTCATGACTTATACATGTTCCTATGACTATGAGATTATGCAACTCCCATTTACCGGAGGAACACTTTGTGTGCTACCAAACGTCACAACGTAACTGGGTGATTATAAAGGTGATCTACAGGTGTCTCCGAAGGTACTTGTTGGGTTGGCGTATTTCGAGATTAGGATTTGTCACTCCGAATGTCGGAGAGGTATCTCTGGGCCCCCTTGGTAATGCACATCACTTAAGCCTTGCAAGCATTGCAACTAATGAGTTAGTTGCGGGATGATGTATTACAGAACGAGTAAAGAGACTTGCCGGTAATGAGATTGAACTAGGTATTGAGATACCGACGATCGAATCTCGGGCAAGTAACATACCGATGACAAAGGGAACAACGTATGTTGTTAAGCGGTCCGACCAATAAAGATCTTCGAAGAATATGTAGGAGCCAATATGAACATCCAGGTTCCGCTATTGGTTATTGACCGGAGACTTGTCTCGGTCATGTCTACATTGTTCTCGAACCCGTAGGGTCCGCACACTTAAGGTTTCGATGATATTTATATTATGAGTTTTGATGTACCGAAGGTTGTTCGGGATCCCGGATGTGATCACGGACATGATGAGGAGTCTCGAAATGGTCGAGACATAAAGATCGATATATTGGACGGCTATATTCGGACACCGGAAGTGTTCCGGGTGATTTAGGAGAAAACCGGAGGGTTACCGGAACTCCCCGGGAGAAGTATGGGCCTAATGGGCCTTAGTGGAGAGAGAGAGAGGCGGCCAGGGTGGGCCGCGTGCCCCTCCCCCTCTGGTCCGAATTGTACTAGGAGAGGGGGGCGGCGCCCCCCTTTCCTTCTCCCTCTCCCCCTTCCTTTCCCCCTCCTATTAGGAGTAGGAAAGAGGGGAGTCCTACTCCTACTAGGAGGAGGAGGACTCCTCCTGGCGCGCCCTGCTAGGGCCGGCCGGCCTCCCCCCTTGCTCCTTTATATATGGGGTCAAGGGGCACCTCTAGACGCACAAGTTGATCTTCATGATCGTTCTCTTAGCCGTGTGCGGTGCCCCCCTCCACGATAATCCTCGATAATATTGTAGCGGTGCTTAGGTGAAGCCCTGCGATGGTAGAACATCAAGATCGTCACCACGCCGTCGTGCTGACAGAACTCATCCCCGACACTTTGCTGGATCGGAGTCCGGGGATCATCATCGAGCTGAACGTGTGCTAAAACTCGGAGGTGCCGTAGTTTCGGTGCTTGATCGGTGGGGCCGTGAAGACGTACGACTACATCAACCGCGTTGTCATAACGCTTCCGCTGTCGGTCTATGAGGGTACGTAGACAACACTCTCCCCTCTCGTTGCTATGCATCACCATGATCTTGCGTGTGCGTAGGATTTTTTTTGAAATTACTACGTTCCCCAACAATTATGGCATTTCCAAAGCCATTCCGAGATATATTGCCATGCAACTTTCCACCATTTCGTTTATTATGACACACTTTATTATTGTCATATTGCTTTGCATGATCATGTAGTTAACATCGTATTTGTGGCAAAGCCACCTTCATAATTCTCATACATGTCACTCTTGATTCATTGCACATCCCGGTACACTGCCGGAGGCATTCACATAGAGTCATATGTTGTTCTAAGTATTGAGTTGTAAGTAAATAAAAGTGTGATGATCTTCATTATTGGAGCATTGTCCCAGGGAGGAAATGATGATGGAGACTATGATTCCCCCATAAGTCGGGATGAGATTCCGAACGAAAAAAAGGAAAAAAAGAGGCCATAAAAAGGCCCAAATAAAAAAAGAAAAAATGAGAGAAAAAGAGAGAAGGGGCAATGCTACTATCCTTTTACCACACTTGTGCTTTAAAGTAGCACCATGATATTCATGATAGAGAGTCTCCTATGTTGTCACTTTCATATGCTAGTGGGAATTTTTCATTATAGAACTTGGCTTGTATATTCCAATGATGGGCTTCCTCAAATTGCCATAGGTCTTCGTGAGCAAGCGAGTTGGATGCACACCCACTTAGTTTCTTTTTGAGCTTTTGTACACTTATAGATCTAGTGCATCCATTGCATGGCAATCCCTACTCACTCACATTGATATCTATTGATGGGCATCTCCATAGCCCGTTGATACGCCTAGTTGATGTGAGACTATTTTCTCCTTTTTGTCTTCTCCACAACCACCATTCTATTCCACCTATAGTGCTATGTCCATGGCTCACGCTCATGTATTGCGTGAAGATTGAAAAAGTTTGAGAACATCAAAACTATGAAACAATTGCTTGACTTGTCATCGGGGCTGTGCATTATCTGAATATTTTGTGTGATGAAGATGGAGCATAGCCAAACTATATGATTTTGTAGGGATGAACTTTCTTTGGCAATGTTATTTTGAGAAGGCATGATTACTTTGTTAGTATGCTTGAAGTATTATTATTTTTATGTCAATATTAAACTTTTTTTTGAATATTATGGATCTGAATATTCTTTACATTGATAAGTATGTTAGATAGCATTCCACATAAAAAATTTTGTTTTTATCATTTACCTACTCGAGGATGAACAGGAATTAAGCTTGGGGATGCTTGATAGGTCTCCAACGTATCTATAATTTTTTTTATTGTTGCATGCTATTATATTATCCATCTAGGATGTTTTATATGCATTTATATGCTATTTTATATGAATTTTGGGACTAACCTATTAACCTAGAGCCCAGTGCCAGTTTCTGTTTATGCCTTGTTTTTGAGTTTTATAGAAAAGCAATACCAAACGGAGTCCAATTGACGTGCCAATTTTTGATTATTTTTTATGGACCAAAAGAAGCCCCGGGAGTAAAAGAGTTGGGCCAGAAGAGTCCCGAGCCATCCACGAGGGTGGAGGGAGCGCCCTACCCCTGGGCTCGCCCCCTTGCCTCGTGGATGACTCGGAGACCCCCCCTGACGTGAGACCGACGCAAAAAATTCCTATAAATATAGAAACCTCCGAAAAGAAACCTAGATCGGGAGTTCCGCTGCCGCAAGCCTCTGTAGCCATGAAAAACCAATCGGGACCCTGTTTCGGCACCCTGCCGGAGGGGGGATCCCTCACCGGTGGCCATCTTCATCATCCCGACGCTCTCCATGACGAGGAGGGAGTAGTTCACCCTCGGGGCTGAGGGTATGTGCCAGTAGCTATGTGTTTGATCTCTCTCTCTCTCTCTCTCTCTCTCTCTCTCTCTCTCTCTCTCGTGTTCTTGATCCGGCACGATCTTGATGTATCACGAGCTTTGCTATTATAGTTGGATCTTATGATGTTTCTCCCCCTCTACTCTCTTGTAATGGATTGAGTATTCCTTTTGAAGTTATCTTATCGGATTGAGTCTTTAAGGATTTGAGAACACTTGATGTATGTCTTGAATGTGCCTATCTGTGGTGACAATGGGATATTCACGTGATCCATTTGATGTATGTTTTGGTGATCAACTTGTAGGTTCAGTGACCTTGTGAACTTATGCGTAGGGGTTGGCACACGTTTTCGTCTTGACTCTCCGATAGAAACTTTGGGGCACTCTTTGAAGTACTTTGTGTTGGTTTGAATAGTTGAATCTGAGATTGAGTGATGCATATCGTATAATCATACCCACGGATACTTGTGGTGACATTGGAGTATCTAGGTGACATTAGGGTTTTGGTTGATGTGTGTCTTAAGGTATTATTCTAGTACGAACTCTAGGATAGATCGAACAGAAAGAATAGCTTCGTGGTATTTTACTACGGACTCTTGAATAGATCGATCAGAAATAATAACTTTGAGGCGGTTTCGTACCCTACAATAATATCTTCGTTTGTTCTCCGCTATTAGTGACTTTGGAGTGACTCCTTGTTGCATGTTGAGGGATAGTTATATGATCCAATGATGTTATTATTGTTGAGAGAACTTGCACTAGTGAAAGTATGAACCCTAGGCCTTGTTGCGAAGCATTGCAATACCGTTTGTGCTCACTTTTATCCTTAGTTACCTTGCTGTTTTTATATTTTCAGATTACAAAAACCTATATCTACCATCCATATTGCACTTGTATCACCATCTCTTCGCCGAACTAGTGCACCTATACAATTTACCATTGTATTGGGTGTGTTGGGGACACAAGAGACTCTTTGTTATTTGGTTGCAGGGTTGTTTGAGAGAGACCATCCTCATCCTATACCTCCCACGGATTGATAAACCTTAGGTCATCCACTTGAGGAAAATTTGCTACTGTCCTACAAACCTCTGCACTTGGAGGCCCAACAACGTCTACAAGAAGAAGGTTGTGTAGTAGACATCACATGTATTTACAAGAAAGTGAGTGGGAGCACTACAGCCTTTCTGATAAGTATATGTGAATGACATATTGTTGATCGGAAATGATGTAGAATTTTCTGGAAAGCATAAAGGAGTATTTGAAAGGAGTTTTTCAAAGATAGACCTCGGTGAAGCTGCTTACATATTGGGCATTAAGATCTATAGAGATAGATCAAGACACTTGATAAGATTTTTCAATGAGTACATACCTTGACAAGATTTTTAAAGTATTTCAAAATGGAACAGTCAAAGAAGGAGTTCTTGCCTGTATTGCAATGTGTAAAGTTGAGTAAGACTCAAAACACGACCACGGTAGAAACTAGAAAGAGAATGAAAGTCATTCCCTATGCCTCTGCCATAGGTTCTATAAAGTATGCTATGCTGTGTACCAAACCTATTGTGTACCTTGTCATGAGTTTGGCAAGTGGGTACGATATTGATCCAGGAGTGGATCACTTGACAACGGTCAAAATTATCCTTAGAAGACTAAGGAGATATTTTCGGTTATGGAGGTGATAAAGAATTCATCATAAAGAGTTACGCCGATGCAAGATTTTACACCGATCCGGATGACTTTGAGTCTCAATCTGGATACATATTGAAAGTGGAAGCAATTAGCTAGAGTAGCTCCATGCAGAGCATTATAGACATAGAAAATTTGTAAAATACATTCGGCTCTGAATGTGACAGACCCATTGACTAAGCTTCTCTCACAAGAAAAACATGATCACACCTTAGTACTCTTTGGGTGTTAATCACATAGCGATGTGAACTAGATTATTGACTGTAGTAAAACCCTTTGGGTATTAGTCACATGGCGATGTGAACTAATCACATGGTGATGTCAACTATTGGTGTTAAATCACATGGCGATGTGAACTAGATTATTGACTCTAGTGCAAGTGGGAGACTGAAGAAAATATGCCCTAGATGCAATAATAAAGTGGTTATTTATATTTCCTTATATCATGATAAATGTTTATTATTCATGCTAGGATTTTATTAACCGGAAACTTAGTACATGTGTGAATACATAGACAAAACAGAGTGTCCCTAGTATGCCTCTACTCGACTAGATCGTTAATCAAAGATGGTTAAGTTTCCTAGCCATAGACATGAGTTTTCATTTGATGAATGGGATCACATCATTAGAGAATGATGTGATTGACATGACCCATCCGTTAGCTAGCACTATGATCGTTTAGTTTATTGCTATTGCTTTCTTCATGACTTATACATGTTCCTATGACTATGAGATTATGCAACTCCCGAATACCGGAGGAACACTTAGTGTGCTATCAAACGTCACAACGTAACTGGGTGATTATAAAGATGATCTACAGGTGTCTCCCATGGTGTTTGTTGAGTTGGCATAGATCGAGATTAGGATTTGTCACTCCGATTGTCGGAGAGGTATCTCTGGGCCCTCTCAGCAATGCACATCACTATAAGCCTTGCAAGCAATGTAACTAATGAGTTAGTTACGGGATGATGCATTACGGAATGAGTAAAGAGACTTGCCGGCAATGAGATTGAACAAGGTATAGTGATACCGACGATCGAATCTCGGGCAAGTAACATACCGATGACAAAGGGAACAACGTATGTTACTGTGTGGTCTGACCGATAAAGATCTTCGTAGAATATGTAGGAACCAATATGAGCATCCAGGTTCTGTTTTTGGTTATTGACCGGAGAAGTGTCTCGGTCATGTCTACATAGTTCTCGAACCCGTAGGGTCCGCACGCTTAACGTTCGATGACGTTTGGTATTATGAGTTTATGTGATTTGATGTACCGAAGGTTGTTCGGAGTCCCGGATAAGATCACGGACATGACGAGGACTCTCGAAATGGTCGAGACATAAAGATTGATATATTGGACCATGTTGTTCAGACACCGGAAGTGTTCCGGAGAGTTTCGGATAAAACTGTAGTGTCGGAGGGTTACCGAAACCCCCCGGGAAGTTAATGGGCCACCATGGGCCTTAGAGGAGAGAGGGCCAGCCAGGAGGTGGCGCGCGGCCCCCCAGTCCGAATTGGACAGGGGGTGGGGGCGGCGCCCCCTCCTTCCTTCTCTCCCCTTCCTCCTCCCTTACCTTCCTTGTTGGACCAGGAAAGGGGGGGAACCTACTCCTAGTAGGAGTAGGATTTCCCCCCTTGGGCGCGCCCCTTGCGGCCGGCCGGCCCCCTCCTCCGCTCCTTTATATACGGGGGAGGGGGGCACCCCATAGACACACAAGTTAATCTCTTAGCCGTGTGTGGTGCCCCCTCCATAGTTTTCCACCTCGGTCATATTGTCGTAGTGCTTAGGCGAAGCCCTGCGTCGGTAACTTCATCATCACCGTCACCACGCCGTCGTGCTGACGAAACTCTCCTCGGACTCAGCTGGATCTAGAGTTCGAGGGACGTCACCGAGCTGAACATGTGCAGATCACGGAGGTGCCGTGCGTTCGGTACTTGATCGGTTGGATCGCGAAGACGTTCGACTACATCAACCGCGTTACTAAACGCTTCCGCTTTCGGTCTACGAGGATACGTGGACACACTCTCCTCGCTCGTTGCTATGCTTCTCCTAGATAGATCCGTGATCGTAGGCAAATTTTTTGAAATACTACGTTCCCCAACAGGTAAGACACGTGAAGTGAAGATGCGGTCTCCGACGAGGAAGAGTAGAACATGAGAGACGGACCGACCCACATGGGACACAATGCCCTGCTGCCACTTGTGCCCTACTCATCCTCGGAGGAGTTTGCCACCTGTCCGTCGCTAGTGGACGTGAGGTCCATGATGGAAATGGTGGCGCCGACGCTGTCGTCATCAAAATGGTCTGCCCGATAGTTCGTTGGCGACGCGTACGAGGCGCAATTGGCGTTGTTCTCGTCCGCGACCGCCTGCAGCTATGCCTCCGTAGCGGCCGCTTTCTGTTGAGCAGTGGCTTGAGCACGGACGACATCGTAGATCGCACGCTACTCCATGATGAAGTTGGGGTTCGCCATGGAATGGTCGCCGTGCCCTGCTTGCTCGTGCTTGTCATCAATTTAGCCCTCCGCCAGCCGGTGCTGCTCTCGGAGGAACATGTTGTACCGATGTTCCTCCTGCGCCCGCTGGAACGCCGACATAGGCACCGACGCATGCTGCTCCTCCGCCATGGTGACGTTGTAGTGCGCCTGCGCTTGCTCCATGGTGAAGCCGACATGCACATGTGCGGGCTCCTGTGTGGTGTCATAGGAGCCCGTCTCCATTGTGGGGTCGTCGGAGACCTCGGGCAAGCTGGCTGGCATGCGGGCCTCGATCTGCCTGGCACGACAACTTTGCCAGGCAGCCTCAAGGGTGGCCAGCTCGTGCTTCCTCTCTGTCGACAGGCTCACCCACGGAGTGTTGCCGCCTGCAGTCATGGCAGATGTGGTGCAAGGGAGGAGGATGTGGAGCGGCTTGTGTTGTGGCGCGGAGTAGGCCGGGTGTGGCTGCCTTTAAATAGGGGATCCCGTTGAGGCCAGGCATCCGGGTGCATCAATGCACAGCGTCAGAGTAGATTTCTCGACCGGCGAGCCTGCTTAATGGCGGCATATGGACGAACGGGCATTGAAGGGGCGTGCTAGATATCTGCCCCGTTCTGTCTAGTAACACGTCTCCGGCGTTGAATAGGCGCGGACACCGGGAACACGTCATGGGCGGCGCCCTCGGCCAGCGAGCTGCTTCAATGCCGGTGCCAGTGAGAGGTCACGTTCGCTCTGTAGCCGGCTTCAATGGGGAGCAGCCGCTCTATGGCGGCATAAATGCGGGAAGCTGGCACCGGGCGGGAACGCGCATGTGCGAGGGAGGAGGGTTTTGTGTGGGCCAGGATGGTCAGAAGCAGGCGTGAGTGCCGCTCGGACGCCCGCAAAGCCCCATGTCTCCGGTTTACGGGAGAAAGTGTATCTGAACCGCCTAGCGGACTGACGCATGACTGTTTTTGATGGCACAACACATCTGGACCACGCGATCCAGACGTTTGCGGATGGTTTGAGGGTCGGCGTTGTAGATGTCCTTACTCCCACTATGACTAGCCTAATGCAATGATGTAGTTTTTATACCTAGCTAGGTTCTAATTTGAATGATGTAATGTTTGTTATTTCAATGATGTAATGTTTGTTAGTACTCATGGATCCCCGTACAATCACCCCGGGTAAGCGCATATATGCATGCGGGCACTACAAAGGCAGAGACAGATGCCACATCTCTCTCTTGTGTATATGTATATACATGTCATCCGGAGACGACGGAGGAAACAGCCAGTAGAGAGCATGCATAGATAGCTGATGTCTTTTGTACTTGTCTCTTGTATCCTTTGAAAGTCTTGCGGTGTGATCCATCTCTAGCTTCTCCGTGTCACCAAAAAAGCTTCGTGGCGTGGGGACGAATAGGACATGTGCTCACTCGCAAGAGAAGAGGAGGCCAGACAATCTTGCCTTCTCAAAGGGTGGCTCGTGTGTTAGTTAAGAAGACGTACGAGGCATCGGACCAGGTAGTGTGACCCCCTCTGCACACTGCTGCTGCCATAAGAAACGACACTGTATCAGCGAGCCATGCTGGCCTGACATGTCTCATTTAATCACCGGCCGGCCCTCTGCACCTATAGCTATCAACGCCCGAGATACATCACGAATACTCCTATACCAGTGATCACTGATCAGTGTACAACAAGTCAATCCTTGCATGGGCAACATTTAAGGTGTGCATGGCCGACTGAAATAACATTGCTCCTAGTATGATACTATTTCCTTTTTTTGTTGTTACCTGTGATTGTTTCCTAATTTCTCTGCAAATAGGTACATGACTAAAATGCATATGCAATCAACACATCACATCCACGTCACGAGCACGCTAGGAGTAATCGAAGATTTTCTAGATCGATCAATCTCACCTAATGCGGGCACATCGCACTTCAAGTGCATACTGACCGCTCGAAAAAGAAAGAAAGAAAGAAGTGCAAATATGCATCACACATCCTGTCGATGGTATAGGATATCTTTGAAATTCCGGTGCGTGGGCAATGTACAGCCTCTCCCTCATGCAGGAGTAGCTATGTAACATTTACCCGCAAAAAAAAAGCTATGTAACATTAAGATGGGCGATTAATTCCATTTTTAGTAGTCAATATCGGGTTGTTGAGATTTTGATAGAATCAGCGTACGGAATCTTACGGTGATGTTGGCAACATAATTTGCTCAGTGGCAATCATTTGAGTGCAGGCAGGCGCAGGCAGGGCCCATGATTTACCAAGCCATGTTCTATCTGGTCCTTGTTTGCTCACGGCTCTGGGCTGTGTACCTCTAGGCGGTTGTGTGCGCCTGTAGCCGCGTGGCGCGGTGTCCTCGGCTCGGCTCGGCTAGCCACAGGATTCGCTGCAGTGAGTGCGGCGGCAGCAGCGGCGAGGAGATGCTTCGCCCGATGACAAGGCTGTCCTCCATTTGCAGCGGCGAGGTGGCTCCTGCCGCGTCGTGTTCTCCTGCGTCGCGCGGGCGGTGGTTTTTGTCTTCTAGACGGCGGCGGACTTGAGCTCACCACGGTGGCTGGTCCAGGCTCGGCCCAGATCTGGTGAGCTCACGGTACCGTGATTAAGTTTTTTTGTTTGAAATTTTTTAGATATATTCATCTTTAATTATGACATTTATTCACCATCGGTCACGAGAGTACAACGAACATCATGAGTAATAAAAATTACATTTAGATACATAGACTAGCCCCCGCCCCACGTCGCTCCTTTGGGGCGACTCGGGTGGCCCCAACCCTAGAGCGCCACCCTTCCCCCTCCCTCCAGATATCGCCGCCACCAGAGATAGCCGCCGGCAAGCCCGCGCGTCGTCGAGGAAGGTGGCGGTGGGGCTGGCTGTTGCTGCCTCGCGCGGAGAGCTTGGTGTGCTGGGGTGGCGGCCCCGGTCTAGGTGGGTGGCGCCTTCCCTGACGGAGGGTGGCTGCGGGTGTGTGACCGGTCTTCCTCGGCTTGTGTGGGCGGCGAGAACCCGGTGGTGGGATCTCATGGCGGCCGTGATTCCGTCAGCCCGCCGCCAGATCTGGATCGACCTGTGCCAGCTTCATCTCCTTCACCTTATCCCGCTCGATCTGGGCTTCGGTGTGGCCTTGCTCGCCGGATCCGGGTGGTGGGCGGTGATTGGATGGTGGGGCTCTTGGGGTTGGGGGAAACCATTGGCCGGCGCTGGCGACGTTGTCTACGTCGTTCCCTTCCTGAAGGCATCGCCGTGGAGAAGCTCAACGCCACTCTTTGCTACTTTTGGGGGAAACCCTAAATCAGTAGATCGGATGACGGCGTTTCTCTGGTGTCGTTTCCCCCTTGGGGGCGTCATTCTTGGAGGTGCACACGGATTCAAGGGACCGGAGGACGGCGTCTTTGGTGGAGTGGTGCTTCATCTTCCACATTGATGGTGGTGGTTCTCGGCGGCGTGGCGCTGTGGAGACTCGGCGTCTGATGCGCGGAGATGGCCTCGCGCAGGAGGAGGAAGTTGTCTGGCGTCATGGTGGCGTTGATAGCAGAGAGGCCTAGCAAGGTTGGTGCATCAGTTATGCTCTGAGGATGGACCGAGGGGAGATGGAGGTGACGGCCCTTGCAGCGTGCGGTGCTCACTGGGAGTGTGCTAGACCGGTGTGGGACCCAATCCAGGTAGTGGCTTGGATGGGACACCCGGCTTTAGATGTTAGGCTTTGGTGCGATGTCTGTTTGGCATTAGGCACGGACATTCGGCACGCTTTCATCAAGGGCATAGGAGTAGCAACGGTGTTGCTAAGATGGTGGCTTCAGGCTTACTGATGTATCACCTTGTATGGTCTTTGTGAATAATTAATGATATGGCTGTATGAATCGTCGAGATGCAGAGGCCGGGGGTACATCCTCCTTTTCTAAAAGGGAATCGCTTGTGCGCGGTGTACCGGCCGAAGATTCAGTCGGTCTCGTGCCACGCTGGCCTCGCGCACCAACGAAGCTGCCCCTCCGCGTGTATATGATGGGTCCCGCATGGATCAGCCTTATCCTATCTTATCTTCTCCACCGCTTCATCCCCTACCTCCAGTTTTCTTCTTCAACGATGCGTTTCTCTTCCTCCCCCGTGGTGTCGCGAACCACCAGTGACTAGTCCACCACAAAGCTGACTCATCGGCGGCGAAGCCCTCGTGTGGGAAGACCCCGCCGCCACGCTGCAATCCACAAGGCGGAGCATGCAGCGTGTTGCAACCATGGTGAAAATTGTTGGATCCGATCGTGGAAAAAGCTGGAACCACGGTCACGAGACGCTGCGACAGAGCTGCGACAGGGAGGCCACCTCCCAGCCATGGATTTCCTGCTGGAGCTACGGGGCAAGGTTACTGCTACCAGCTGCATGGTATGCAGGAACCGGCGGGGAATTTTTGTTGTATCCGGTGTCATTTTTTGCTGGAAACCAACCCCTTCTCTTTTTTGGCTACTACCGGCTTTGTGTTTTGCTGGAACCAACACCTTTTTTTGCTACCATCGCTTTTTTGATCCAGTGACAGCCGTGTTGCGACGGAGCTGCAACCCCATGTCGGTGGCGTTTTTTTTTGCTGCAGCCGTTCTCAGATTTTGCTACTACGAGCAAGTGATTTTGCTACATCCAACGTGGTGGAGCTGCAACCCCCGTAACGACGGCGACCATTTTTTGCTGCAATCGTTGTTGAATTTGCTACTACAGGCGATGTTTTTTTGCTACATCCACTAAAAGGCATTTACTGGCAGTCGGTGTGGAGCTGCAACTGAAATAGACTAGCGGGGGAAGGTTCTCCGGCAAGCAGTGGAGGGGCGGCGAGGGGTTGGGGTGCGAGCGCCCGACGGCCGGTGTCCTCCCGGAGCTGCACATGGAGGCGGAGTCGCGTGGGGTAGCAGCAGGGGATCGGGAGGAAGATGACGAGCTGGGAGGAAGGAAGATGACGAGTCAACGAGGAGGGCCAGATCGGGGTAGACGTTTTGAACGGCTGTGGTGTGCTTGTTGGAAATATGCCCTAGAGGCAATAATAAATTGATTATTATTATATTTCCTTGTTCATGATAATCGTTTATTATCCATGCTAGAATTGTATTGATAGGAAACTCAGATACATGTGTGGATACATAGACAACACCATGTCCCTAGTAAGCCTCTAGTTGACTAGCTCGTTGATCAATAGATGATTACGGTTTCCTGACCATGGACATTGGATGTCATTGATAACGGGATCACATCATTAGGAGAATGATGTGATGGACAAGACCCAATCCTAAGCCTAGCACAAGATCATGTAGTTCGTATGCTAAAGCTTTTATAATGTCAAGTATCATTTCCTTAGACCATGAGATCGTGCAACTCCCGGATACCGTAGGAATGCTTTGGGTGTGCCAAACGTCACAACGTAACTGGGTGGCTATAAAGGTACACTACAGGTATCTCCGAAAGTGTCTGTTGGGTGGCACGAATCGAGACTGGGATTTGTCACTCCGTGTAAACGGAGAGGTATCTCTGGGCCCACTCGGTAGGACATCATCATAATGTGCACAATGTGATCAAGGAGTTGATCACGAGATGATGTGTTACGGAACGAGTAAAAGAGACTTGCCGGTAACGAGATTGAACAAGGTATCGGGATACCGACGATCGAATCTCGGGCAAGTATCGTACCGATAGACAAAGGGAATTGTATACGGGATTGATTAAGTCCTTGACATCGTGGTTCATCCGATGAGATCATCGTGGAACATGTGGGAGCCAACATGGGTATCCAGATCCCGCTGTTGGCTATTGACCGGAGAACATCTCGGTCATGTCTGCATGTCTCCCGAACCCGTAGGGTCTACACACTTAAGGTTCGATGACGCTAGGGTTATAAAGGAAGCTTGTATGTGGTTACCGAATGTTGTTCGGAGTCCCGGATGAGATCCCGGACGTCACGAGGAGTTCCGGAATGGTCCGGAGGTAAAGATTTATATATGGGAAGTCTTATTTTGGTCGCCAGAAAAGTTTCGCACTTTATCGGTATTGTACCGGGAGTGCCGAAAGGGGTCCGGGGGTCCACCGGGGGGGTCCACCTGCCCCGGGGGGCCACATGGGCTGTAGGGGGTGCGCCTTGGCCTATATGGGCCAAGGGCACCAGCCCCAAGAGGCCCATGCGCCAAGAGATAAGAAAAAAGGAAGAGTCCTTAAAGGGGAAGGCACCTCCGAGGTGCCTTGGGGAGGATGGACTCCTTCCCCCCCTTGGCCGCACCCCTTCCTTGGAGGAAGGGGCAAGGCTGCGCCTCCCCCCCTCTCCCTTGCCCCTATATATAGTGGAGGGGAGGGAGGGCAGCCATACCTGAAGCCCTGGCGCCTCCCTCCCTCCCGTGACACCTCCTCCTCTCCCGCAGGTGCTTGGCGAAGCCCTGCAGGATTGCCACGCTCCTCCACCACCACCACGCCGTTGTGCTGCTGCTGGATGGAGTCTTCCTCAACGTCTCCCTCTCTCCTTGCTGGATCAAGGCGTGGGAGACGTCATCGGGCTGTACGTGTGTTGAACGCGGAGGTGCTGTCCGTTCGGCACTAGGATCATCGGTGATCTGAATCACGACGAGTACGACTCCATCAACCCCGTTCACTTGAACGCTTCCGCTTAGCGATCTACAAGGGTATGTAGATGCACTCTTCTTCCCCTCGTTGCTGGTTTCTCCATAGATAGATCTTGCTGACACGTAGGAAAATTTTGAATTTCTGCTACGTTCCCCAACAGTGGCATCATGAGCTAGGTCTATTGCGTAGATTCCATGCACGAGTAGAACACAAAGTAGTTGTGGGCGTTGATTTTGTTCAATATGCTTACCGTTACTAGTCAATCTTGATTCGGCGGTATTGTGGGATGAAGCGGCCCGGACCGACCTTACACGTACACTTACGTGAGACAGGTTCCATCGACTGACATGCACTAGTTGCATAAGGTGGCTAGCGGGTGCCAGTCTCTCCCACTTTAGTCGGATCGGATTCGATGAAAAGGGTCCTTATGAAGGGTAAATAGCAATTGACATATCACGTTGTGGTTTTGCGTAGGTAAGAAACGTTCTTGCTAGAAACCCATAGCAGCCACGTAAAACATGCAAACAACAATTAGAGGACGTCTAACTTGTTTTTGCAGGGTATGCCTTGTGATGTGATATGGCCAAAGGATGTGATGTATGATATATGTGATGTATGAGATGATCATGTTCTTGTAATAGGAATCACGACTTGCATGTCGATGAGTATGACAACCGGCAGGAGCCATAGGAGTTGTCTTTAATTTATTTATGACCTGCGTGTCAACATAAACGTCATGTAATTACTTTACTTTATTGCTAAAGCGTTAGCCATAGTAGTAGAAGTAATAGTTGACGTGACAACTTCATGAAGACACGATGATGGAGATCATGATGATGGAGATCATGGTGTCATGCCGGTGACGACGATGATCATGGAGCCCCGAAGATGGAGATCAAAAGGAGCAAAGTGATGATGGCCATATCATGTCACTATTTGATTGCATGTGATGTTTATCATGTTTTTGCATCTTATTTGCTTAGAACGATGGTAGTAAATAAGATGATCCCTCATTAAAATTTCAAGAAAGTGTTCCCCCTAACTGTGCACCATTGCGAAAGTTCGTCGTTTCGAAGCACCACGTGATGATCGGGTGTGATAGATTCTTACGTTCACATACAACGGGTGTAAGCCAGATTTACACACGCGAAACACTTAGGTTGACTTGACAAGCCTAGCATGTACAGACATGGCCTCGGAACACAGAAGACCGAAAGGTTGAGCATGAGTCGTATGGTAGATACGATCAACATGAAGATGTTCACCGACGTTGACTAGTCCGTCTCACGTGATGATCGGACACGGCCTAGTTGACTCGGATCATGTAATCACTTAGATAACTAGAGGGATGTCTATCTGAGTGGGAGTTCATAAGATGAACTTAATTATCCTGAACATAGTCAAAAGATCTTTGCAAATTATGTCGTAAGCTCGCGCTTTAGTTCTACTGTTTTTGATATGTTCCTAGAGAAAATATAGTTGAAAGTTGATAGTAGCAATTATGCGGACAGTAGAAGGCTTGTGTCCTTAATGCACCGCTCGGTGTGCTGGACCTCGAACGTGGTCTGTGGATGTTGCGAACATCTGACATACACGTTTTGATGACTACATGATAGTTCGGTAATGTTAAATGGTTTAGAATTGAGGCACCGAAGACATTTTAAAATGTCGCGGAACATATGAGATGTTTCGAGGGCTGAAATTTGGATTTCAGGCTCGTGCCCACGTCAAGAGGTATAAGACCTCCGACGATTTTCTTAGCCTGCAAACTAAGGGAGAAAAGCTCAATCGTTGAGCTTGTGCTCAGATTGTCTGAGCACAACAATCACTTGAATCGAGTGGGAGTTGATCTTCCAGATAAGATAGTGATGTTTCTCCAAAGTCATTGCCACCAAGCTGCTAGAGCTTCGTAATGAACTATAACATATCAGGGATAGATATGATGATCCTTGAAATATTCGCGATGTTTGACACCGCGAAAGTAGAAATCAAGAAGGAGCATCAATTGTTGATGGTTAGTGAAACCACTAGTTTCAAGAAGGGCAAGGGCAAGAAGGGATACTTCATGAAACGGCAAATCAGATGCTGCTCTAGTGGAGAAACCCAAGGTTGAACCCAAACCCGAGACCGAGTGCTTCTGTAATAAGGGGAACAACCACTGGAGCAGAATTACCCTAGATACTTGGTAGATGAGAAGGCTGTCGATAGAAGTATATTGGATATACATTATGTTAATGTGTACTTTACTAGTACTCCAAGTAGCACCAGGGTATTAGATACCGGTTCGGTTGCTAAGTGTTAGTAACTCGAAATAAAAGCTACGGAATAAACGGAGACTAGCTAAAGGTGAGCTGACGATACATGTTGGAAGTGTTTCCAAGGTTGATATGATCAAGCATCGCACGCTCCCTCTACCATCGAGATTGGTGTTAAACCTAAATAATTGTTATTTGGTGTTTGCGTTGAGCATAGACATGATTGGATTATGTCTATCGCAATACGGTTATTCATTTAAGGAGAATAATGGTTACTCTATTTATTTGAATAATACCTTCAATGGTCTTGCACCTAGAATGAATGGTTTATTGAATCTCGATCATAGTGTTACACATGTTCATGCCAAAAGATATAAGATAGTAATGATAGTACCACCTACTTGTGGCACTGCCATGTAAGTCATATTGGTATAAAACGCATGAAGAAGCTCCATGCTGATGGATCTTTGAACTCACTCATTTCTGAAAAGATTGAGACATGTGAACCATGTCTGTTGGTATATACGCATGAAGAAACTCCATATCGATGGACCGTTTGGACTCACTTGATTTTGAATCACTTGAGATATGCAAATCATACCACATGGGCAAGATGACTGAAAGCTTCGGTTTCAGTAAAATGGAACAAGAAAGCAACTTGTTGGAAGTAACACATTTTGATGTGTGCAGTCCAATGAGTGCTGAGGCACGCAGTGGATATCGTTATGCTCTTACTTCACAGATGATTTGAGTAGATACTGAGCATATTTACTTGATGAAACACAAGTCTGAATTATTGAATGGTTCAAGTAATTTCAGAGTGAAGTTGAATATCGTCGTGACAAGAGGATAAAATATCTATGATATGATCATAGAGATGAATATCTGAGTTGCGAGTTTGGTACACAATTGAGACATTGTGGAAATTGTTTCACAACTAGTACCGCCTGGAACACCATAGTGTGATGGTGTGTCCGAACATCATAACTGCACCCTATTGGATATGGTGCGTACCATGATGTCTCTTATCGAATTACCACTATCGTTCATGGGTTAGGCATTAGAGACAACCGCACTCACTTTAAATAGGGCACCACGTAATTCCGATAAGATGACACCGTATGAACTATGGTTTAGAGAAACCTAAGCTGTCATTTCTTATAAGTTTGGGGCTGCGACGCTTATGTGAAAAAAAGTTTCAGGCTGATAAGCTCGAACCCAAAGCGGATAACTGCATCTTCATAGGATACCCAAAACAGTTGGGTATACCTCCTGTCTCAGATCCGAAAGCAATAAGGATTGTTTCTCAAATCGGGTCCTTTCACGAGGAAAAGTTTCTCTCGAAAGAATTGAGTGGGAGGATGGTGGAGACTTGATGAGGTTGTTGAACCGTCACTTCAACTAGTGTGTAGCAGGGCACAGGAGTTGTTCCTATGGCACCTACACCAATTGAAGTGGAAGCTTATGATAGTGATCATGAGACTTCGAATCAAGTCACTCCCAAACCTCGTAGGATGACAAGGATGCGTACTACTTCAGAGTGGTACGTAATCCTATCTTGGAAGTCATGTTGCTAGACAACAATGAACCTACGAGCTATGGAGAAGCGATGGTGGGCCCGGATTCCGATGAATGGCTCGAGGCCATAAAATCCGAGAGAGGATCCATGTATGAAAACAAAGTGTAGACTTTGGCAGAACGACTCGATGGTCGTAAGGCTGTTGAGTACAGATGGATTTTAAAAGGAAGACGGACAATGATGGTAAATGTCACCATTAAGAAAGCTCGACTTGTCGTTAAGATGTTTCCCGACAAGTTTAAGGAGTTGACTGCGATGAGACTTTCTCACTCGTAGCGATGCTAAGAGTCTGTTGGAATTATGTTAGCGATTACTGCATTATTTATGAAATTGTGCAGATAGGATGTCAAAACATTGTTTCCTCAACGATTTTCTTGAGGAAAGGTTGTATGTGATACAGCCAGAAGGTTTTGTCAATCCTGAAAGATGCTAATAAGTATGCAAAGCTCCAGCAATCCTTCTAAGGACTGGAGTAAGCATCTCGGAGTTGGAATGTACGCTTTGATGAGATGATCAAAGATTTGGGTTTATACAAAGTTTATGAGAAACTTGTATTTCCAAAGAAGTGAGTGGGAGCACTATAGAATTTCTGATGAGTATATGTTGTTGACATATTGTTGATCAGAAATGATGTAGAATTTCTGGAAGGCATATAGGGTTGTTTGAAAAGTGTTTTTCAATGCAAAACCTGGATTAAGCTACTTGAACATTGAGCATCAAGATCTATAAGGATAGATCAAAATCGCTTAATAGTACTTTCAAATGAATACATACCGTGACAAGATTTTGAAGGAATTCAAAATAGATCAGCAAAGAAGGAGTTCTTGGCTGTATTACACGCGTGAGTATTGAGTAAGACTCAAGACCTGACCACGTCAGAATAGAGAGAAAGGACGAGGTCGTCCCCTATGCTTCAGACATAGGCTCTAAAGTATGCTAAATTATGTACCGCACCTGAAGTGTGCCAAGCCATGAGTCAGTCAAGGGGTACTAGAGTGATCCAGGAAAGGATCACAGGACAACGGTCAAGGTTATCCTTGGTAACTAGTGGACTGAGGAATTTTCTCGATTATGGAGGTGGTAAAAGAGTTCGTCGTAAAGGGTTACGCCGATGCAAACTTTGACACTAATCCAGATTATTCTAAGTAGTAAATTGGATTCTTATAGTAGAACAGTTATTTGGAATAGCTCCAAATAGAGCGTGGTAACTGCATCTAGGAGATGACATAGAGATTTGTAAAGCACACACGGATCTGAAAGGTTCAGACCCGTTGACTATAACATCTCTCACAAGCATAACATGATCAAACCCAGAACTCATTGAATGTTAATCACATGGTAATGTGAACTAGACTATTGACTCTAGTAAACTCTTTGGGTGTTAGTCACATGGGGATGTGACCTTGAGTGTTAATCACATAGCGATGTGAACTGGATTATTGACTCTAGTGCAAGTGGGAGACTGTTGGAAATATGCCCTAGAGGCAATAATAAATTGATTATTATTATATTTCCTTGTTCATGATAATCGTTTATTATCCATGCTAGAATTGTATTGATAGGAAACTCAGATACATGTGTGGATACATAGACAACACCATGTCCCTAGTAAGCCTCTAGTTGACTAGCTCGTTGATCAATAGATGGTTACGGTTTCCTGACCATGGACATTGGATGTCATTGATAACGGGATCACATCATTAGGAGAATGATGTGATGGACAAGACCCAATCCTAAGCCTAGCACAAGATCATGTAGTTCGTATGCTAAAGCTTTTATAATGTCAAGTATCATTTCCTTAGACCATGAGATTGTGCAACTCCCGGATACCGTAGGAATGCTTTGGGTGTGCCAAATGTCACAACGTAACTGGGTGGCTATAAAGGTACACTACAGGTATCTCCGAAAGTGTCTGTTGGGTGGCACGAATCGAGACTGGGATTTGTCACTCCGTGTAAACGGAGAGGTATCTCTGGGCCCACTCGGTAGGACATCATCATAATGTGCACAATGTGATCAAGGAGTTGATCACGAGATGATGTGTTACGGAACGAGTAAAAGAGACTTGCCGGCAACGAGATTGAACAAGGTATCGGGATACCGACGATCGAATCTCGGGCAAGTATCGTACCGATAGACAAAGGGAATTGTATACGGGATTGATTAAGTCCTTGACATTGTGGTTCATCCGATGAGATCATCGTGGAACATGTGGGAGCCAACATGGGTATCCAGATCCCGCTGTTGGCTATTGACCGGAGAACATCTCGGTCATGTCTGCATGTCTCCCGAACCCATAGGGTCTACACACTTAAGGTTCGATGACGCTAGGGTTATAAAGGAAGCTTGTATGTGGTTACCGAATGTTGTTCGGAGTCCCGGATGAGATCCCGGACATCACGAGGAGTTCCGGAATGGTCCGGAGGTAAAGATTTATATATGGGAAGTCTTATTTTGGTCGCCAGAAAAGTTTCGCACTTTATCGGTATTGTACCGGGAGTGCCGAAAGGGGTCCGGGGGTCCACCGGGGGGGTCCACCTGCCCCGGGGGGCCACATGGGCTGTAGGGGGTGCGCCTTGGCCTATATGGGCCAAGGGCACCAGCCCCAAGAGGCCCGTGCGCCAAGAGATAAGAAAAAAGGGAGAGTCCTTAAAGGGGAAGGCACCTCCGAGGTGCCTTGGGGAGGATGGACTCCTTCCCCCCCTTGGCCGCACCCCTTCCTTGGAGGAAGGGGCAAGGCTGCGCCTCCCCCCTCTCCCTTGCCCCTATATATAGTGGAGGGGAGGGAGGGCAGCCATACCTGAAGCCCTGGCGCCTCCCTCCCTCCCGTGACACCTCCTCCTCTCCCGTAGGTGCTTGGCGAAGCCCTGCAGGATTGCCACGCTCCTCCACCACCACCACGCCATTGTGCTGCTGCTGGATGGAGTCTTCCTCAACCTCTCCCTCTCTCCTTGCTGGATCAAGGCGTGGGAGACGTCATCGGGCTGTACGTGTGTTGAACGCGGAGGTGCTGTCCGTTCGGCACTAGGATCATCGGTGATCTGAATCACGACGAGTACGACTCCATCAACCCCGTTCACTTGAACGCTTCCGCTTAGCGATCTACAAGGGTATGTAGATGCACTCTTCTTCCCCTCGTTGCTGGTTTCTCCATAGATAGATCTTGGTGACACGTATGAAAAATTTGAATTTCTGCTACGTTCCCCAACAGTGCTACCTCTTGAGCACTGCGTTGGTTTTCCCTTGAAGAGGAAAGGGTGATGTAGTAAAGTAGCGTAAGTATTTCCCTCAGTTTTGAGAACCAAGGTATCAATCCAGTAGGAGATCACGCACGAGTCCTTCGCACCTACACAAACAAATAAGAACCTCGCAACCAACGTGATAAAGGGGTTGTCAATCCCTCAACGGTCACTTTACGAGAGTGAGATCTGATAGATATGATAAGATAATATTTTTGGTATTTTTATGATAAAGAGAAATAAAGATGCAAAGTAAAATAAAAGGCAAAAGAAATAACTAAGTGATGGAAGATTAATATGATGGAAAATAGACCCAAGGGCCATAGGTTTCACTAGTGGTTTCTCTCAAGAGCATAAGTATTACGGTGGGTGAACAAATTACTGTCGAGCAATTGATAGAATTGAGCATAGTTATGAGAATATCTAGGTATTATCATGTATATAGGCATCACGTCCGTGACAATTAGACCGACTCCTGCCTGCATCTACTACTATTACTCCACACATCTACCGCTATCCAGCATGCATCTGGAGTATTAAGTTCATAAGAACAGAGTAATGCTTTAAGTAAGATGACATGATGTAGAGGGATAAACTCATGAAATATGATATAAACCCCATCTTTTTGTCCTCGATGGCAACAATACAATACGTGCCTTGCTGTTCCCGTTGTCACTGGGAAAGGACACCGGAAGATTGAACCCAAAGCTAAGCACTTCTACGATTGCAAGAAAGATCAATCAAGTAGGCCAAACCAAACTGATAATTCGAAGAGACAATCATACATAAGAGAATTCAGAGGAGATTCAAATATTGTTCATAGATAATCTTGATCATAAACCCACAATTCATCGGTCTCAACAAACACACCGCAAAAGAAGATTACATCGAATAGATCTCCACGAGAATCGTGGAGAACTTTGTATTGAGATCCAAAGAGAGAGAAGAAGCCATCTAGCTAATAACTATGGACCTGAAGGTCTGAGGTAAACTACTCACACATCATCGGAGAGGCTATGGTGTTGATGTAGAAGCCCTTCGTGATCAATGCCCCCTCCGGCGGAGCTCCGGAAAAGGCCCCAAGATGGGATCTCACGGGTACAGAAGGTTGCAGCGGTGGAAATAGGTTTTTGGCTCCGTATCTGATAGTTTGGGGGTACGTAGGTATATATAGGAGGAAGAAGTACGTCGGTGGAGCAACATGGGCCCCACGAGGGTGGAGGGCGCGCCCCCCTGCCTCGTGCTCTTCTTTTTTATTTCTTGACGTATACTCCAAGTCCTCTGGATCACGTTTGTTCCGAAAATCACGTTCCCGAAGGTTTCATTCTGTTTGGACTCCGTTTGATATTCTTTTTCTGCGAAACATTGAAATAGGCAAAAAACAGCAATTCGGGCTGGGCCTCCGGTTAATAGGTTAGTCCCAAAAATAATATAAAAGTGTATAATAAAGCCCATTAAACATCCAAAACAGAATATAATATAGCATGGAACAATAAAAAATTACAGATATGTCAGAGACGTATCAAGCATCCCCGAGCTTAATTCATGCTCGTCCTCGAGTAGGTAAATGATAAAACAGAATTTTTGATGTGGAATGCTACTTAGCATAATTTTCAATGTAATTCTCTTAATTGTGGTATGAATATTCAGATCCGAAAGATTCAAGACAAAAGTTTAATATTGACATAAAAATAATAAATACTTCAAGCATACTAACTAAGCAATTATGTCTTCTCAAAATAACATGGCCAAAGAAAGTTATCCCTACAAAATCATATAGTCTGGCTATGCTCTATCTTCACCACACAAAGTATTTAAATCATGCACAACCCAGATGACAAGCCAAGCAATTGTTTCATACTTTTCGTGTTCTCAAACTTTTTCAATCTTTACGCAATACATGAGCGTGAGCCATGGACATAGCACTATATGTGGAATAGGATGGTGGTTGTGGAGAAGACAAAAAAAGAGAAGATAGTCTCACATCAACTAGGCGTATCAACGGGCTATGGAGATGCCCATTAATAGATATCAATATGAGTGAGTAGGGATTGCCATGCAACGGATGCACTAGAGCTGTAAGTATATGAAAGCTCAGCAAAAGAAACTAAGTGGGTGTGCATCCAACTTGCTTGCTCACGAAGACCTAGGGCATTTTGAGGAAGCCCATCATTGGAATATAGAAGCCAAGTTCTATAATGAAAAATTCCCACTAGTATATGAAAGTGATATCATAGGAGACTCTCTATCATGAAGATCATGGTGCTACTTTGAAGCACAAGTGTAGTAAAAGAATAGTAACATTGTCCCTTCTCTCGTTTTCTCTCATTTTTTTATTTGGGCCTTTTCTCTTTTTTTTATGGCCTCTTTTTTTTCTTTTTTTGTCCGGAGTCTCATCCCGACTTGTGGGGGAATCATAGTCTCCATCATCGTTTCCTCACTTGGGACAATGCTCTAAAAATGATGATCATCACAGTTTTATTTACTTACAACTCAACAATTACAACTCAATACTTAGAACAAAATATGACTCTATGTGAATGCCTCCGGTGGTGTACCAGGATATGCAATGAATCAAGAGTGACATGTATGAAATAATTATGAACGGTGGCTTTGTCACAAATACGATGTCAACTACATGATCATGCGAAGCAATATGACAATGATGGAGCGTGTCATAGTAAACGGAACGGTGGTAAGTTGCCTGGCAATATATCTAGGAATGGCTATGGAAATGCCATAATAGGTAGGTATGGTGGCTGTTTTGAGGAAGGTATATGGTGGGTGTATGATACCGGCGAAAAGTGCGCGGCATTAGAGAGGCTAGCAATGATGGAAGGAAGAGAGTGCGTATAATCCATGGACTCAACATTAGTCATAAAGAACTCATATACTTATTGCAAAAATCTACAAGTTATCAAAGCAAAGTATTACGCGCATGCTCCTAGGGGGATAGATTGGTAGGAAAATACCATCGCTCGTCCCCGACCGCTACTCATAAGGAAGACAATCAATAAATAAATCATGCTCCGACTTCATCACATAACGGTTCACCATACGTGCATGCTACGGGAATCACAAACTTTAACACAAGTATTCCTCAAATCCGCAACTAATCAACTAGCATGACTCTAATATCACAATCTTCATATCTCAAAACAATTATCAAGCATCAAACTTCTCATAGTATTCAACACACTCATAAGGAATTTTTTTACTAATCTTGGATGCCTATTACTTTAGGACTAATTTCTCAATTTACGCAAACTACCATGCTGTTTTGTACGACTCTGAAAATAATATAAGTGAAGCATGAGAGAACTATAGTTTCTATAAAACAAATCCACCACCGTGCTCTAAAAGATATAAGTGAAGCACTAGAGCAAAAACTATATAGCTCAAAAGATATAAGTGATGCACATAGAGTATTCTAATAAATTCCGAATCATGTGTGAGGGAGTCCTGGATTAGGGGGTGTTCGGATAGCCGGACTATACCTTCAACCGGACTCCAGGACTATGAAGATACAAGATTGAAGACTTCGTCCCGTGTCCGGAAGGATCTTTTCTTGGCGTGGAAGGCAAGCTAGGCGTGCGGATATTCAAGATCTCCTACCATTGTAACCGACTCTGTGTAACCCTAACCCTATCCGGTGTCTATATAAACCGGAGGGTTGTAGTCCGTAGGACAACCATCATCATACACAATCATACCATAGGCTAGCTTCTAGGGTTTAGCCTCCTTGATCTCGTGGTAGATCTACTCTTGTACTACCCATATCATCAATATTAATCTAGCAGGAGTAGGGTTTTACCTCCATCGAGAGGGCCCGAACCTGGGTAAAATAAAGTGTCCCTTGTCTCCTGTTACCATCCGACCTTGACGCACAGTTCGGGACCCCCTACCCAAGATCCGCCGGTTTTGACACCGACATTGGTGCTTTCATTGAGAGTTCCTCTGTGTCGTCGCTTTTAGGCCCGATGGCTCCTTTGATCATCAACAATGATGAGGTCCAGGGTGAGACTTTCCTCCCCGGACAAATCTTCGTCTTCGGCGGCTTCGCTCTGCGGGCCAATTCGCTTGGTCGTTTGGAGCAGATCGAAAGCTACGCCCCTGGCCATCAAGTCAGGTTTGGAAGCTTAAACTACACGGCAGATATCCGCGGAGACTTGATCTTCGATGGGTTTGAGCCACAACCAAGCGCGTCGCACTACCTCGAGGGGCATGATATAGCTCTGCCTCCGAATAGTGCCCTGGAGGCCGCACACGCACCGGCCCCGATCCTCGACTCGGAGCCCGCTGCGTTCTTGGAGGATGAACGGTTGGACGTCACCTCGGGGGCTGCGATCTTGAAGGCGATCGAGCCGAACGCCAGCCCCGTACTCCGCACGGTCCATGACTCCAAGAAGTCAGATTCTTCTCCGAACTCCGGGCCTCCCGTGCCCCTACCGATCGAATCCGATTGGGCGCCTATAATGGAGTTCACCGCCGCGGACATCTTTCAGCACTCACCTTTCGGTGATATCCTGAATTCTCTCAAGTCTCTCTCTCTATCAGGAGAGCCCAGGCCGGACTATGGTCTGCAAGGTTGGGATTCGGACGACGAAGAAATTCAAAGCCCACCCACCACCCACTTAATAGCCACTGTCGATGATTTAACCGACATACTTGACTTCGGCTCCGAAGACTTCGACGGTATGGACGACGAAGGAGGAGACGAACTAAAACCAGCACCCGTAGGGCGCTGGACCGCCACCTTGTCATATGACATATATATGGTGGACGCTCCAAAGGATGGAGATGGCGATGGAACAGCGGAGGATGACACCTCGAAAACACAGCCAAAACGCCAGCATCAACGGCGCCGCTCTAAATCCCGCCACAGCAGAAACGGTGATTCCGGCATGGGAGATAATACTACCCCGGATAGCGCCGAAGAACACCAAATCCAGCAAGATTTGGCGCAGGAAGATGGAAAATCCAGCCCTCATGAGAGAGCGGTAGAGCGAGAGGTTGAGGATGATAACTACATGCCTCCCTCCGAAGACGAGGCAAGCCTCGACGACGACGAATTTGTCGTACCATCAGACCCCGCCAAACAAGAGCGTTTTAAACACAGGCTTCTAGCCACGGCGAATAACCTAAAAAAAGCAGCAACAGCTTAGAGCTGATCAAGATTTGCTAGCTGACAGATGGACTGAAGTCCTTGCGGCCGAAGATTATGAACTCGAGCGCCCCTCCAAAAATTATCCTAAGCGCAGGCCGCTACCCCAATCAGAGGGGGAAACACCTACATTACCAATGCATGACAAGGCAGACCGGCCACCTCGCGGCCGTGACAGAGAGGCCTGTCAAACCTCTAAACAAGCCATGCCCCGGTGCCGCTCAACTAAGGCACGGGAAAAATGAGCCAGACCTGCGAGACGTACTGGAGGATAAAGCAAGGCAAACAAGATCGATCTATGGATCGCGCAGACGCCCGACGACACATGATGATCTTCACTCCGGACACAATAAATCCGTCCGGGCCGAACACAACAGGCATAGCTCTTCCGAGTTGCGTCGTGGCATAGCCCAGTACAGGGGCGCCGCACACCCACTATGCTTCACAGATGAAGTAATGGATCATAAAATCCCAGAGGGTTTCAAACCCTTCAACATCGAGTCGTACGATGGTACGACAGATCCGGCAGTATGGATTGAGGATTATCTCCTTCACATCCACATGGCACGTGGTGACGATCTACACGCCATCAAATATCTCCCCCTTAAGCTCAAGGGACCAGCCCGGCACTGGCTTAACAGCCTACCAGCGGACTCAATCGGTTCTTGGGAAGACCTGGAAGCCGCATTCCTCGACAACTTCCAGGGGACCTATGTGCGGCCACCGGACGCCGACGACCTAAGCCACATAATTCAGCAGCCAGAAGAATCGGCCAGGCAATTCTGGACACGGTTCCTAACAAAGAAAAATCAGAGAGTCGATTGTCCGGACGCAGAGGCCCTAGCAGCCTTCAAACATAACATCCGCGGCGAGTGGCTTGCCCGGCACCTGGGACAGGAAAAGCCGAAATCTATGGCAGCCCTCACGACAGTCATGACCCGCTTTTGCGCGGGCGAAGATAGCTGGCTAGCTCGCAGCAACAACTTATCGAAGAACCCTGGTATTTCGGATACCAAGGACAAAAGTCGCAGGACACGTCGAAATAAGCAAAAGCGCCGCATTAGCAGCGACATCAATGAGGATACAACAGTAAATGCCGGATTCAGAGGCTATAAATCCGGTCAGCGGAAAAAGCCATTTAAAAAGAATACCCATGGCCCGTCCAGTTTGGACCGGATACTCGACCGCTCGTGCCAGATTCATGGCACCCCCGAAAGGCCAGCCAATCACACCAACAAGGATTGTTGGGTGTTCAAGCAGGCAGGCAAGTTAAGAGCCGAACACAAAGACAAGGGACTGCATAGCGATGACGAGGAGGAGCCCAGGCCGCCGAACAACAATGGACAGAAGGGGTTTCCCCCACAAGTGTGGACGGTGAACATGATATACGCGACCCACATTCCCAAGAGGGAGCGGAAGCGTGCGCTACGGGACGTATACGCGATGGAGCCAGTCGCCCCAAAGTTCAACCCATGGTCCTCCTGCCCGATCACTTTTGATCGAAGGGACCACCCCACTAGCATCCGTCACGGCGGTTTTGCCGCATTGGTTCTTGACCCAATCATTGACGGATTTCATCTCACAAGAGTCCTCATGGACGGCGGCAGTAGCCTGAACCTGCTTTATCAGAATACAGTGCGGAAATGGGCATAGATCCGTCAAGGATCAAGCCCACAAGGACGACCTTTAAAGGCGTCATACCAGGTGTAGAGGCCAATTGCACAGGCTCAGTAACACTTGATGTGGTCTTCGGATCTCCGGATAACTTCCGAAGCGAAGAGTTAATCTTTGATATAGTCCTGTTCTGTAGTGGCTATCTCGCCCTGCTCGGACGAACCGCATTCGCTAAATTCAATGCGGTGCCGCACTACGCATATCTCAAGCTCAAGATGCCAGGCCCTCGAGGAGTAATTACGGTCAACGGAAACACAGAACGCTCCATCCGTACGGAGGAGCACACGGCGGCCCTCGCAGCGGAAGTACAAAGCAGCCTTTCAAGGCAACTCTCCAGTCCGGCCGTTAAAAAGCCGGACAATGCAAAGCGCGCCCGGAGTAACCTGCAACAAGACCGCCCGGCACGTTCGGAGCAAGCGTAGCAATACGGCCCCAACCCCAGCCATCGCAACATAGCGGAGCTAGTACCTCGAGTACACAATTACGCCCTCGAAATTCCATGGGCACAGGGGGAGGGGCACATTAACGGCATGCTTACAATACGGCGTCAAACGTACTAGGGGCTGCCGGACTTTCTTTTACTTTCAGGACTCCACACTCTGGATAACCTGTTCGGCTTTGCTGCCGCACAGACGATGCAAGACCCAGGAAAGTAGACAAAGCTACGCCGCATTACGGAACTCTCAGGTGGTCTCTATTTCGTGCGATATATCTGTTTCTAAATTCCGTGGCCCACGCCTGGTCAGGACATGTTAAATAGTGTAATATCTTTTTTGCTTATCGCACTACTTGTATCGTTCGGCTTTGATAAATAGCCTCTCTATAAACAATGCATAGTTTTTCGCCTATTTTTTGCGTTGTCCTCTTTTACTATATATGTTCATAAAAAAACATGATCGCAATCGTACACCATGGTACGGCAAAACACGCCAGGGGCTTCATTACCCTTCTATCTGGTGTGAGAAGTCCGTACACTTTCACAAGTGCGGCACCCCGAACTTATAGCACTATATGCATCGGCTCCGAATCATGATTTTGGTCACATGTTGGGTTTGCCCGGCTCCTATGTTTTGGTGCCTTACGTTCTGCTATATCGGCTAAGGTAGCACTAGGAGAACCACTGCTATTGTGCCCCAGTTCAGGTGGGTTAAGCACCTTAGTGGAGAAAGCTAAAACAGACTGTCATGATAAGGCGTGAGACCGGTCGCTGTCCGAGAGGTTTTTTGAGTCCTTAAAGACTTATGCCGCTTCGAGCGAGGAGCTGGCTATGTCCGGGCAAAGGCGTGGATAGCGCCCCGAATTCGGCCTTCCGAACTAGGGGCTTCGCCGAAATTTAAAATTATAACGTTCTATGGCTAAGTGAGAGTGTTCAAGCATTATAGTCCGATTGCCTGGTTCGTTGTGCTGAGCGCCTCCCTCGAAGGGCCCAACTATGGGAAAAAGCGCCCTTAGGTTTATCCCGAACACCCCAGCACTAGTGGCATGGGGGCAGAAGCCGACGACTGGCCATCTCTCAATTTTTGATAAACGGCCGCACAGAAAATAATATTTTAAATTCAATAAGCATTGCTTAGCGCATATGAACAAGTTTTTAGCGCACAGGATACAAACGAGCGAGTTCATTCAAATACTACATCTTTAGTACATTCATCCGCGACAAGGCGGGCTTCGACAAGAACTTCCTTGTAGTAGTTCTCGGGCTTGCGATGCTCCTTCCCCGGCGGCGGCCCGTCCTTCACCAGCTTCTCTCTGTCCAGCTTACCCCAGTGTACCCTTACACGGGCAAGGGCCCTCCGGGCACCTTCAATGCAGGCGGAGCGCTTGATGACCTCAAGCCGTGGACAGGCCTCTACCACCCGCCGCACTAGCCCAAAATAGCTCCCAGGCAGGGCCTCTCCAGGCCACAGCCGAACTAGTAAGCCCTTCATGGCCTGTTCGGCCGCCTTGTGGAGCTCGACCAGCTGTTTCAGCTGATCGCTCAAAGGCACAGGGTGTCCAGCCTCATAATACTGAGACCAGAACACACTCTCCGTCGAGCTGCCCTCTTTAGCTCGGTAGAACGCGGCGGCATCGGATACACTACGGGGAAGATCGGTGAACGCCCCTGGAGAACTCCGGATTCGGGTAAGTAACAGGTAGTTTACTTTTATATTCCTACTTTGCATTAAGAATGCCTTACCCGTTGCTATCTTTTTCACCTCCTCCAACTCTTGGAGGGCCTTTTAGGCTTCGGCCTTGGCACTCTTGGCGGTCTCAAGGGCCGACGCGAGCTCGGATGCTTGCGCTTTCGACTCAAGCTCCAAACTCTCATGTTTTTTCATGAGAGCTTGCAGCTCTTGCCGCACCTCGCCGACCTGAACCCCAAGCCTTTCTCGCTCGGCGCGCTCCTCGGCCATTTTCTTTCCGGCTTCATCCAGCGCCTGCTTCAGGGTTGCCACCTCTGTTGTGGCCCCTACAATAAGCAGTACAATCCTGTTATTTCTTTCTGCAATCAAGCCTCTCTATAGGCACCTTTTTTTTCTTTTTTTAGGGTATTTCTTACCTTCTTTCTCCTCGAGCTGCCGTTTGGCAAGGCCGAGCTCTTGCTCGGTCCGCCCAAGGTCCTTTTTGAGGACATCCACCTGCGCAGTCAGTGCGGCGGTGGACAGCAGCGAAGCCTGCATACGCATATTTGACTTTTTGTTGTTAGACTCCTGCGAAAATTACTAGATCCTCTATTCGGCTTTTCTTTCCGAACACCGAACAGAGCATCAGGGGCTACTATCTATGCGGTAAATAATTTGACATATTTTTACTTACCTCGAAGCCTGTTAGAAGGCTAGCGCAAGCTTCAGTCAGTCCGCTCTTGGCGGACTGAACCCTTTGGATCACCGTACTCATAACAGTACGGTGCTCCTCGTTGATGGCGGCGCCCTTAAGCACCTCCAGCAGATTGTCCGGCGCCTCTGGTTGGACGGAGGTCGCCGGTTCAGACGGCTTACTCCTCTCGGAAGGAGTTCGCCCACTGCGGAGCAGGACCGTTGAGTCCGGCGTGGTGTCCGGCACAAAGCCGGACTTGGAGCCCTGGGGGGTTTCATCCCCTTTACTCCTGGGGTTTGGAGGATTGCCTTGCGGCTCCTACAGGACTATCTCCTCCTGCCCTGGAGCTTGGCGGGACGCCACTTCGGCGTCGTCCGCCCTGCAGGGGGAGACAGCGGGCGGAACAGAGTTCACGTCCGACGAATCCAGGGAGCCGCTCGACGAATCGTCGAGTTCGGCCCGGGGCGGGCTGCATAAATTACGAGCGATATTAGGGAAAGCCGCACATTAAAAGAATATCATGAGTCACTCTGGTATATAAATACTTACGATTTCGCCGGACGCTTGGTTCTGTACGGCCGCTCCTCTCCGCCCTCTTCGGTGTCGTGGGAGTAGTCCGGCGGAGGGGTCTTCCTTTTCCTCGACCCCTCGGCCTCCCCCGTTGGGGTGGCCTTCTTCTTCTTTTCTCCCCTCGCTTGGAGGGGGGAGAGCTTTCTTGTTCCTCCTCCTCGTTTTCACGAGAGGAGAGCGTCGCGGACTCGTCAGATGACGAGTCCGACACCACCATGTTGCGGGAACTTTTTCGAGTCCCGGCGGTTTTCTTCTTCCTGGCCTTCTTCTCCGGTACCACATAAGGTGCCGGAGCCATCAGCTTCACCAAGAGAGCTGGGGCTGGGTCTTTGGGGAGGGGAGACGGACAGTTAATTGGTTCGGATATAGCCCGCCAAGCCTGTCAAGGGCAAAGGGAGTTTAGATCCCGCATAGAGTTAATCTATGAAGAAGAGCTTAACAAACCTATCAAAGGTATAGATAGCTCACCTCGCTGGCATTATGCTGCGAGCTGTATCCGCGGTCCTCGGAAGCGGATGTGGGGGACTCGGCGCCTTTGGTCAGTACCTTCCAGACGTCTTCATACATCATGTCGAAGAGCCTACTGAGGGTTTGGTGCTGCGCCGGGTCGAATTCCCACAAAGTAAAATCCCGTTGTTGGCACGGGAGGATCCGACGAACGAGCATGACCTGGATCACATTGATCAGCCGGATTGGCTTGTTCACCAGGGACTGGATGCACGTTTGCAACCCAGTCACTTCTTCCTCGTTGCCCCACGACAGGCCCGTCTCTTTCCAGGACATGAACCGCGTGGGGGGTCCGGATCTGAACTCGGGGGCTGCGACCCATTTCGGATCGCGTGGCTCGGTGATGTAAAACCACCCGGCCTGCCACCCCTTTAGGGACTCCACATAGGAGCCATCGAACCAGAGGACGTTGGCCATCTTGCCGGCCATAGCGCCTCCGCACTCCGCCTGGGTGCCGGACACCACCTTGGGCTTGACATTGAAGGTCTTGAGCCAGAGGCCAAAGTGGGGGCGGACGCGAAGAAAGGCCTCACACACGACGATAAACGCCGAGATGTTGAGGACAAAGTTCGGGGCCAGATCGTGGAAATCTAGGCCGTAGTAGAACATGAGCCCCCGGACAAATGGGTGAAGTGGAAAGCCCAGTCCGCGGAGGAAGTGGGGAAGAAAAACTACCCTCTCATGGGGCCCTGGGGTAGGAAGAAGCTGCCCTTTCTCAGGAAGCCGATGCGGGATGTCCTTGGACAAGTATCCGGCTTTCCTTAGCTTTTTTACTTGGGCCTCCGTAACGGAGGAGGCCATCCACTTGCCTCCCGCTCCGGACATTGTTGGAGAAGGTTGAGGAAGGAAGAGCGGACTTGGGCGCTGGAGCTTGAGTGCGCGAGCGATGGATTGGCAAAGGAGGAAGAAGGCATAGGTTAAAAAGGTGAATCCTTATCCCTTTATACAAGCGGGCGCGGTTAGGCATCCCCACCTACCTAATAAAACTCACTTGCCTCCCAAGCGCCGTGGTAAATGGCGCGATTGGGTTACCCACGTCCGTATTGATGAGAATCCCGTTAAAAGGGGCACACGATCTCTGCTTTGACAAGACGTGCCAAGGAAACCACCTCGCTAAACACGCTGAGGTGGAACAATGAAAACAATTTATATAAAGAGCTTGGCCGCAGTGTTATGATGCACTGCGGAATACGACAGCAGATTTGATTTGTGTTAATATTATTCTCTATATGGCAATATGTGGAAACTTATTTTGCAGAGCCAGACACTATTTTTGGTGTTTGTAATCTTCTTGAAGAACTTGGAGGAGGAACCCGCCTTGCAATGCCGAAGACAATCTGCGCGCCGGACTCGTCGTCATTGAAGCCTGGTTCAGGGGCTACTGAGGGAGTCCTGGATTAGGGGGTGTTCGGATAGCCGGACTATACCTTCAGCCGGACTCCAGGACTATGAAGATACAAGATTGAAGACTTTGTCCCGTGTCCGGAAGGATCTTTTGTTGGCGTGGAAGGCAAGCTAGGCATGCGGATATTCAAGATCTCCTACCATTGTAACCGACTCTGTGTAACCCTAACCCTATCCGGTGTCTATATAAACCGAAGGGTTGTAGTCCGTAGGACAACCATCATCATACACAATCATACCATAGGCTAGCTTCTAGGGTTTAGCCTCCTTGATCTCGTGGTAGATCTACTCTTGTACTACCCATATCATCAATATTAGTCTAGCAGGAGTAGGGCTTTACCTCCATCGAGAGGGCCCGAACCTGGGTAAAATAAAGTGTCCCTTGTCTCCTGTTACCATCCGACCTTGACGCACAGTTCGGGACCCCCTACCCGAGATCCGCCGGTTTTGACACCGACAATGTGTGTCTCTCTCAAAAGGTGTGTACAGCAAGGATGATTATGGTAAACTAAAAAGCAAAGACTCAAATCATACAAGACGCTCCAAGCAAAACACATATCATGTGGTGAATAAAAATATATCTCCAAGTAAAGTTACCGATGGAAGTAGACGAAAGAGGGGATGCCTTCCGGGACATCCCCAAGCTTTGGCTTTTTGGTGTCCTTAGATTATCTTGGGGTGCCATGGGCATCCACAAGCTTAGGCGCTTGCGATTCCTTGTTCCATAATCCATCAAATCTTTTACCAAAAACTTGAAAACTTCACAACACAAAACTTAACAGAAAATCTCGTGAGCTCCGTTAGCGAAAGAAAAGAAAACACCACTTCAAGGTACTGTAATGAACTCATTCTTTATTTATATGGGTGTTAAACCTACTGTATTCCAACTTCTCTATGGTTTATAAACTATTTTACTAGCCATAGATTCATCAAAATAAGCAAACAACACACGAAAAACAGAATCTGTCAAAAACAGAACAGTCTGTAGTAATCTGTAACTAACGCAAACTTCTGGAACTCCAAAACATCTACCAAAATAGGACAACCTTGACAATTTGTTTATTTATCTGCTGCAACTGGAATCAGTATTTTATCACGTTCTGGTGATTTTTAACAATTGTTTTCGTGAACAGAAAGTTTCTGGAATTTTCAGCAAGATCAAATAACTATCATCCAAGAAGATCCTATAGGTTTAACTTGGCACAAACACTAATTAAAACATAAAAAAAAATCAAACCAGAGGCTAGATCAAATATTTATTCTTAAGCAGAAGCAAAAAGCAAAAAACTAAAATAAAATTGGGTTGCCTCCCAACAAGCGGTATCGTTTAATGCCCCTAGTTAGGCATAAAAGCAAGGATAGATCTAGGTATTGCCATCTTTGGTAGGCAATCCATAAGTGGCTCTCATAATAGATTCATAAGGTAATTTTATTTTCTTTCTAGGGAAGTTTTCCATGCCTTTCCTTAACATGAATTAGAATCTAATATTCCCTTCCTTCATATCAATAATTGCACCAATCGTTCTAAGGAAAGGTCTACCAAGAATAGTAGGACATGAAGGATTGCAATCTATATCAAGAACAATGAAATCTACGGGCTCATAGTTCCTATTTGCAACAATAAGAACATCATTAATTCTTCTCATAGGTTTCTTAATAGTGGAATCCGCAAGGTGCAAGTTTAAAGAGCAATCATCAAATTCACGGAAACCTAGCAAATCGCATAAATTTTTTGGAATCGTGGAAACACTTGCACCCAAATCACACAAAGCATAGCATTCATGATATTCAATTTTAATTTTAATATTAGGTTCCCACTCATCATAAAGTTTTCTAGGAATAGAAACTTCCAACTCAAGTTTTTCTTCATAAGATTGCATCAAAGCATCGACGATATGTTTAGTAAAAGCTTTATTTTGACTATAAGCATGAGGAGAATTTAGCACGGATTGCAACAAGGAAATACAATCTATCAAAGAGCAATTATCATAATTAAATTCCTTGAAATCCAAAATTGTGGGTTCATTAATATCTAGAGTTTTGATCTCTTCAATCTCACTTTTACCAATTTTTGCATCAAGATCTGAAGACTCTGAATTTTTGGAACGCCTTCTAGGTAAAGGTGGCTCATATTCAGTCCCATCATTATCAAGATTCATATTGCAAAACAAAGATTTAATAGGAGACACATCAATAACTTTTAGATCTTCATCTTTATTTTCATAGAAACTAGAAGAACACGCTTTCACAAAGCAATCTTTCTTAGCATGCATCCTAGCGGTTCTTTCTTTGCACTCATCAATGGAAATTCTCATGGCTTTGAGAGACTCATTGATATCATGATTAGGTGGAATAGATCTAAGTTTCAAAGAATCAACATCAAGAGAAATTCTATCAATGTTCCTATCCAATTCATCAACCTTGAGCAATTTTTCTTCAAGCAAAGCATTGAAATTCTTTTGTGTATTCATAAATTCTTTAACACTAGACTCAAATTCAGAGGGCATCTTATTATAATTTCCATAAGAATTGTTGTAGGAATTACCATAATTATTAGAGGAGTTACTAGGTTACGGCCTAGGATTAAAGTTTCCTCTATACGTGTTGTTACCAAAATTATTCCGACCAACAAAATTCACATCCATAGATTCATTATTATTATCAATCAAAGTAGACAAAGGCATATCATTAGGATCAGAAGAAACACTTTTAGTAGCAAATAATTTCATAAGTTCATCCATCTTTCCACTCAAAACATTAATTTCTTCTATCGCATGCACTTTTTTAGTAGTAGATCTTTGGTGTGCCATTGATAATAATTAACCATAATATTATCTAAGAGTTTAGTAGATTCTCCTAAATTGATTTCATAAAAGTGCCTCCCGCGGCCGAATCTAAAAGATTTCTAGAAGCAAAATTCAATCCGGCATAAATTTTTTGTATAATCATCCAAAGATTCAAACCATGTGTAGGGCAATTATGTATCATTAATTTCATCCTCTCTCAAGCTTGTGCAACATGTTCATGATCAATTTGCTTAAAATTCATGATATCGTTTCTAAGAGAGATGTGAGGGAATCCTGGATTAGGGGGTGTTCGGGTAGCCGGACTATACCTTCACCCAGACTCCTGGACTATGAAGATACAAGATTGAAGACTTCATCCCGTGTCCGGATGGGACTTTCCTTGGCGTGGAAGGCAAGCTTGGCGATGCGGATATTCAAGATCTCCTACCATTGTAACCGACTTTGTGTAACCCTAACCCTCTCCGGTGTCTATATAAACCGAGGGGTTTTAGTCCGTAGGACAACTTCATCATACAACAATCATACCATAGGCTAGCTTCTAGGGTTTAGCCTCCTTGATCTCGTGGTAGAACTACTCTTGTACTACCCATATCATCAATATTAATCAAGCAGGACGTAGGGTTTTACCTCCATCAAGAGGGCCCGAACCTGGGTGAAACTTCGTGTCCCTTGTCTCCTGTTATCATCCGGCCTAGACGCACAGTTCGGGACCCCCTACCCGAGATCCGCCGGTTTTGACACCGACATTGGTGCTTTCATTGAGAGTTCCTCTGTGTCGTCACTTTTAGGCCCGATGGCTCCTTTGATCATCAACAACGATGCGGTCCAGGGTGAGACTTTTCTCCCCGGACAGATCTTCGTCTTCGGCGGCTTCGCACTGCGGGCCAATTCGCTTGGCCACCTGGAGCAGATCGAAAGCTACGCCCCTGGCCACCAGGTCAGGTTTGGAAGTTTAAACTACACGGCTGACATCCGCGGGGACTTGATCTTCGACGGATTCGAGCCACAGCCAAGCGTGCCGCACTGCCTCGATGGGCACGATCTAGCTCTGCCGCCGAACAGTGCCCTGGAGGCCGCACACGCACCGGTTCCGACCCTTAATTCAGAGCCTATTGCGCCAATAGAGGATGAGCGGTTGGACGTCACCTCGGGGGCTGCGATCTCAAAGGCGATCGAGCCGAACGCCAGCCCCGCGCTCCGCACGGCCCGTGACTCCGAGGAGCCGGATTCCTCTCCGAACTCCGAGCCCCCCGCGCCCCTGCCGATCGAATCCGATTGGGCGCCGATAATGGAGTTCACCACCATGGACATCTTTCAGCACTCGCCCTTCGGTGACATCCTGAACTCTCTAAAGTCTCTCTCTTTATCAGGAGAGCCCTGGCCGGATTACGGTCAGCAAGGATGGGATACGAACGACGAAGAAATTCAAAGCCCACCCACCACCCACTTGGTAGCCACTGTCGATGATTTAACCGACGTGCTCGATTTCGACTCCGAAGACATCGACGGTATGGACGCCGATGCAGGAGACGATCAAGAACCGGCGCCTATAGGGCACTGGAAAGCCACCTCGTCGTATGATATATACATGGTGGATACTCCAAAAGATGGAGACGACAATGGAACAGCGGGGGATGACACCTCCAAGAAACAGCCAAAGTGCCGGCGTCAGCGGCGCCGCTCTAAATCCCGCCAAAGCAAAAACGGTGATTCCGGCACGGGAGATAATACTACCCGGGATAGCGCCAAAGAACACCCCCACAGCAAGATTCGGCACGGGAAGATGGCGAAGCCAGCCCTCATGAGAGAGCGGCAGACAGAGAGGTTGAGGATGGCCATTATATGCCTCCCTCCGAAGAAGAGGCAAGCCTCGACGACGACGAATTCGTCGTACCATCAAATCCTGCTGAACAAGAGCGTTTTAAACGTAGCGTTATAGCCACGACAAGCAGCCTCAAGAAAAAGCAGCAACAGTTTAGAGCTGATCAAGATTTGCTAGCTGACAGATGGACTGAAGTCCTTGCGGCCGAAGAGTATGGACTCGAACGCCCCTCCAAGAGTTACCCGAAGCGCAGGCCGCTACCCCGATCAGAGGAGGAAGCACCTACATCACCAGCGCATGACATGGCCGACCAGCCACCTCGCGGCCGCGATAGAGAGGCCTCTCGGCCCTCCACCCAAGCCATGCCCCTGCGCCGTTCAACTAAGGCACGGGAAAATGCGCCAGACCTGCGAGACGTACTGGAGGACAAGGCAAGGCAAACAAGATCGATCTACTGATCGCGCAGGCGCTCCACGACACGTGACGGTGATCTTCATTCCGGATACAACAAATCCGGCCGGGCCGAACACAACAGACATAGCTCCTTCGAGCTGCGTCGTGATATAGCCCAGTATAGAGGCGCCGCACACCCACTATGCTTCACAGATGAAGTAATGGATCATAAAATCCCCGAGGGTTTCAAACCCGTAAACATCGAATCATATGATGGCACAACAGATCCCGCGATATGGATTGAGGATTATCTCCTTCATATCCACATGGCCCGCGGCGATGATCTACACGCCATCAAATACCTCCCGCTCAAACTCAAGGGACCGGCCCGACATTGGCTTAACAGCTTGCCAGCAGACTCAATCGGTTCTTGGGAGGACCTGGAAGCCGCATTCCTCGACAACTTCCAGGGCACTTACGTGCGACCACCGGATGCCGATGACTTAAGCCACATAATTCAGCAGCCAGAGGAATCGGCCAGACAATTCTGGACACGGTTCCTCACAAAGAAAAACCAGATAGTCGATTGTCCGGACGCAGAGGCCCTAGCAGCCTTCAAGCATAATATCTGCGACGAGTGGCTTGCCCGGCACGTGGGACAGGAAAAGCCGAAATCCATGGCAGCCCTCACGACACTCATGACCCGCTTTTGTGCGGGAGAAGACAGTTGGCTAGCTCGAAGTAACAACTTAGCAAAGAACCCTGGTAATTCGGATACCAAGGACAAAAGTGGCAGGACACATCGGAACAAGCAAAAGCGCCGCGTTAGCAGCGACAGCAACGAGGACACGACAGTTAATGTCGGATTCAGAGGCTATAAATCCGGTCAGCGGAAAAAGCCATTCAAAAAGAATACTCAGGGCCCGTCCAGTTTGGACCGAATACTCGACCGCTTGTGCCAGATACATGGCACCCCCGAAAAGCCAGCCAATCACACCAACAGGGATTGTTGGGTGTTCAAGCAGGCAGGCAAGCTAAGAGCCAAAAATAAAGACAAGGGGCTGCATAGCGATGACGAGGAGGAGGAGCCCAGGCCGCCGAACAACAGTGGACAGAAGGGTTTTCCCCCACAAGTGCGGACGGTGAACATGATATACGCAACCCACATTCCCAAGAGGGAGCGGAAGCGTGCGCTACGGGACGTATACGCGATGGATCCAGTCGCCCCAAAGTTCAACCCATGGTCCTCCTGCCCGATCACTTTCGATCGAAGGGACCACCCCACTAGCATCCGTCACGGCGGCTTCGCCGCATTGGTTCTCGACCCAATTATCGACGGATTTCATCTCACAAGAGTCCTCATGGACGGCGGAAGCAGCCTGAACCTGCTTTACCAGGATACAGTGCCGAAAATGGGCATAGATCCCTCGAGGATTAAGCCCACAAAAATGACCTTTAAAGGCGTTATACCAGGTGTAGAGGCCAACTGTACAGGCTTAGTAACACTTGAAGTGGTCTTCGGATCTCCGGACAATTTCCAAAGCGAAGAGTTAATCTTCGATATAGTCCCGTTTTGCAGTGGCTATCACGCCCTGCTCGGGCGAACCGCATTTGCAAAGTTCAATGCGGTGCCGCACTACGCATATCTCAAGCTCAAGATGCCAGGCCCTCGAGGAGTAATTACGGTCAATGGAAACACCGAGCGCTCCCTCCGAACAGAGGAGCACACGGCGGCCCTCGCAGCGGAAGTACAAAGCAGCCTTCTTAGGCAATTCTCCAGTCCAGACGTTAAAAAGCCAGACGCTGCCAAGCGCGCCTGGAGTAACCTACAACAAGATCGCCTGGCACGTTCTGAGCAGGCGTAGCAATGCGGCCCCAACCCCAGCCCTCACGACATAGCGAAACCAGTGCTTCGCGTACATAACTACGCTCTTGAAATACCATGGGCGCAGGGGAAGGGGCACAATCACGGCAAGCCCAAAACACGGCCTAAAACGTACTAGGGGCTGCCAAATTATTTTTTAATTTTTCTTACCTTCAGGACTCCATACTTCGGACGACCTGTTCGGCAATTGAACTGCCGCACAAACGATGCAAGATCCAGGGAAGCAGACAAGCCATGCCGCATTATGGAACTCCCAGGTGGTCTCTGTTACGAGCAGTATACCTATTTTGAATACAATTCCGCGGCCTGCCCTTGGCCAGGACATGTTAAATAGTCCAATATCTTTTGCTTATCGCACTACTTGTATCGTTCTGCTTTGATAGCAGCCTTTCTATAAACAATGCATAGCTTTCTGTCTATTTTTTGCATTATCCTATTTTCATATATATGTTTATTAATGATATGTTGCACCCGTACACCGTGGTACGGCAAACACGCCAGGGACCTCAGTACCCCTCAATATGGTGCGAGAAGTCCGTACACTTTCACAAGTGCAGCACCCCGAACTTATAGCACCATATGCATCGGCTCCGAATCATGATTTGGGTCAATAGTTGGGTTTGCCCGGCTCCTATGTTTTGGTGCCTTACGTTCCGCTATATCGGCTAAGGTAGCACTAGGAGAACCACTGCGATTGTGCCCCAGTTGAGCTGGGCTAAGCACCTCAGTGGAGAAAGCTAAAACTGACTGTCATGATGAGGCGAGAGACCGGTCGCTGTTCGAGAGGTTTTTTGAGTCCCTAAAGACTTATGCCGCTTCGAGCGAGGAGCCGGCTTTGTCCGGCCAAGGCGTGGATAGCGCCCCGAACTCGGTCTTCCGAACTAGGGGCTTCGCCGAAATTTAAAATTACAGAGTTCTATGGCTAAGTGAGAGTGTTCAAGCATTATAGTCCGATTGCCTAGTTCGTTGTGCTGAGCGCCTCCCTCGAAGGACCCAACTATGGGAAAAAGAGCGCTCAGGTTTATCCCGAACACCCCAGCAGTAGTGGCATGGGGGCAGAAGTCGACGACTGGCCATCTCTCAATTTTTTGATAAACGGCCGCATAGAAAGTAATATTTTAAATTCAACAAGAATTGCTTAGCGCATATGAACAAGTTTTCAGCACACAGGATAAACACGAGCGAGTTCATTCAAAAATTACATCCTTGGTACATTTATCTGCCACAAGGCAGGCACCCGCAAGAACATCCTTATAGTAGTTCTCGGGCTGGCGATGCTCCTTCCCCGGCGGCGGCCCGTCCCTCACAAGCTTCTCACCGTCCAGCTTACCCCAGTGCACCTTTGCACGGGCAAGGGCCCTACGGGCACCTTCGATGCAGACAGAGCGCTTGATGACCTCGAGCCTTGGACATGCCTCCACCAGCCGCCGCACCAGCCCGAAGTAGCTCCCAGGCAGGGCCTCTCCAGGCCACAGCCGAACTATCAAGCCCTTCATGGCCTGTTCAGCCGCCTTGTGGAGCTCGACCAGCTGTTTCAGCTGGTCGCTCAAGAGCACAGGGTGTCCAGCCTCAGCATACTGAGACCAGAACACCTTCTCCGTCGAGCTGCCCTCTTCGGCTCGGTAGAATGCGGTGGCATCGGATACGCTGCGGGGAAGATCTGCGAATGCCCCTGGAGAGCTCCGGATTCGGGTAAGTAACAAGTAGTTTACTTTTATATTTCTGCTTTGCATAAAGAATGCCTTACCCGCCGCTATCTTTTTCATCTCCTCCAACTCTTGGAGGGCCTTCTGGGATTCGGCCTTGGCAGACTGGGCAGTTTCAAGGGCCGCCGCGAGCTTGGACGCCCGCGTCTTCGAGTCCAGCTCCGAACTCTCATGTTTTTTCATGAGAGCCTGAAGCTCTTGCTGCACCTCGCCGACCTAGGCCTCAAATTTCTCTCGCTCGGTGCGCTCCATGGCCGCTCTCTTCTCGGCCTCGGACAGCACCCGCTTGAGGGTCGCCACCTCAGTCGTGGCCCCTACAATAAGCAGTAAAATCCTATTATTTTTTGCAATCGCATCTTTTTATAGGCACTTTTTCTGTAAGGTATCTCCTACCTTCTTTCTCCTCGAGCTGCCGCTTGGCAAGGCCGAGCTCTTGCTCGGTCCGCTCGAGGCCCTGTTTCAGGGCACCCACCTCCGCAGTCAGTGCGACGGTGGCTAGCAGCGAAGCCTGCATACGCATATTGACTCTTTTTTGTTAGACTCCTGCAAAATTTATTAGATCCTCTATTCGGCTTTTCTTTCCGAACGCCAAACAGAGCATCAGGGGCTACTATCTATGCGGTAATACTTTTACATATTTTTACTTACCTCAAAGCCTGTTAGAAGGCTAGCGCAAGCTTCAAACAGTCCGCTCTTGGCGGACTGAACCTTCTGGATCACCGTACTCATAATAGTACGGTGCTCCTCGTCGGTGGAGGCGCCGTTAAGCACCTCCAGCAGATTGTCCGCCACCTCCGGTTGGACGGAGGCCGCCGGCTCAGAAGGCTTGCTCCTCTTGGAAGGAGTTCGTCTACCGCGGTCCAGAACTGTTGAAGATTCCGGCGCAGTGTCCGGCTCAAAGCTGGACTTGGAGCCCTGGGGGGTCTTGTCCCCTTTACTCCTAGAGTCCGGGAGGTCGCCTTGCGGCTCCTCCAGGACCGCCTCCTCCTGCCCCGGAGCTTGTCGCGACGCCACTTCGGCGTCGTCCGCAGTGCGGGGGGAGACAACAGGCGAAACTGAGTTCACGTCCGATGAATCCAGGGAGCCGCTCGACGACTCGTCGAGTCCGGCCTGGGGCGGGCTGCATAATTATGTTCGATATTAGGGAAAGTTGTGCGACAAAGGAATATTATGAGTTACTCTGGTATCCGAATACTTACGATTTCGCCGGACGCTTGGCCCTGTCTGGCCACTCCTCTTCGTCCTCTTCGGCGTCGGGGGAGTAGTCCAGCGGAGGGGTCTTCCTCTTCCTGGACCCTTCGGCCTCCCCCGTTGGGGCGGCCTTCCTTTTCTTTCCTCCCCCCGCTGGAGGGGGAGAGGTTTCTTCTTCCTCCTCCTCGTTTTCACGGGAGGAGAGCGTATCGGACTCGTCGGATAACGAGTCCGACACCACCATATGACGGGCACTCTTTCGAGTCCCCGTGGCCTCCTTCTTCTTGGCCTTCTTCTCCGGCACCACATAAGGCGCCGGAACCAGAAGCTTCACTAGGAGAGCAGGGGCTGGGTCTTCGGGCAAGGGAGCCGAACAGTTAATCGGTCCGGACTTCGCCTGCCAAGCCTGTCAAAGGTGAGGGAGTTTAGATCCCGCATAGAGTCAAACTATGAAAAAACTTAACATCCTGTAAAAGGTGAAAATAGCTTACCTTGCTAGCGTGACGTTGCGAGCTGTATCCGCGGTCCTCGGAAGCGGATGCGGGAGCCTCGGCGCCTTTGGTTAGCACCTTCCGGACGTCTTCATACGTCGTGTCGAAGAGCCTGTTAAGGGTTTGGTGCTGCGCCGGGTCGAACTCCCACAGATTAAAGTCCCGTTGTTGACACGGGAGGATCCGGCGGACGAGCATAACCTGGACTACATTAACAAGCTTGATCGGCTTGTTTACCAGGGACTAGATGCATGTCTGCAGTCCAGTCACCTCTTTTTCGTCACCCCACGACAGGCCCGTCTCTTTCCAAGACATAAGCCGCGTGGGGGGTCCGGGTCGGAACCCAGGGGCCGCGATCCATTTCGGATCGCGTGGCTCGGTGATGTAAAACCACCCAGATTGCCACCCCTTCAGGGTCTCCACGAAGGAGCCCTCGAGCCATAGGACGTTGGCCATCTTGCCCACCATGGCGCCTCCGCACTCCGCCTGGCTGCCGCGCACCACCTTGGGCTTGACGTTGAAGGTCTTGAGCCAGAGGCCAAAATGGGGGCGGATGCAGAGGAAAGCCTCGCACACGATGATAAACGTCGAGATGTTGAGGACGAAGTTCGGGGCCAGATCGTGGAAATCCAGGCCGTAGTAGAACATGAGCCCCCGGACAAATGGGTGGAGTGGAAAACCCAGTCCGCGGAGGAAGTGGGGAAGGAATACTATCCTCTCATGGGGCCTTGGGGTGGGGAGAAGCTGCCCCTCCTCGGGAAGCCGGTGCGCGATGTCTTTGGACAAGTATCCGGCCTTCCTTAGCTTTTTGACATGGCCCTCCGTGACGGAGGAGACCATCCACTTGCCTCCCGCTCCGGACATTGCTGGAGAAGGTTGAGGTGGGAAGTGCGGGCTTGGGCGCTGGAGCTCGAGTGCACGGAAGATGGATAGGCAAAGGAGGAAGAAGGCGTAGGTAAAAAGGTGGATCCTTATCCCCTTATATGGGCGGATGCGACTATGCGTCCCCACCAGCCTAGTAAAACTCGCCTGCCTCCCAAGCGCCGTGATAAATGGCGCGGTTGGGTTACCCACGTCCGTATTGATGAGAATCCCGTAAATGGGGGACATGTTCTCTGCTTTGACAAGACGTGCCAAGGAAACCGCCTCGCAAAACGTGCTGAGGTGGAAAAGTAAAAACGATTCGAGTAAAAGACTTGGCCGTAGTGTGATGTCACGCTGCGGAATACGTCAGCAGATTAGATTTGTGTTAATATTATTCTCTCTATGGCAATATGTGGAAGCTTTTTTGCAGAGCCGGACACTATCCTTGGTGTTTAAAATCTTCTTGAGGAATTTGGAGGAGGAACCCGCCTTGCAATGCCGAAGACAATCTGCGCGCCGGACTCGTCATCATTGAAGCCTGGTTCAGGGGCTACTGAGGGAGTCCTGTATTAGGGGGTGTTCGGGTAGCCGGACTATACCTTCAGCCGGACTCCTGGACTATGAAGATACAAGATTCAAGACTTCGTCCCGTGTCCGGATGGGACTTTCCTTGGCGTGGAAGGCAAGCTTGGCGATGCGGATATTCAAGATCTCCTACCATTGTAACCGACTTTGTGTAACCCTAACCCTCTCCGGTGTCTATATAAACCGAGGGGTTTTAGTCTGTAGGACAACTTCATCATACAACAATCATACCATAGGCTAGCTTCTAGGGTTTAGCCTCTTCGATCTCGTGGTAGATCTACTCTTGTACTACCCATATCATCAATATTAATCAAGCAGGATGTAGGGTTTTACCTCCATCAAGAGGGCTCGAACCTGGGTAAAACTTTGTGTCCCTTGTCTCCTGTTACCATCCGGTCTAGACGCACAGTTCGGGACCCCCTACCCGAGATCCGCCGGTTTTGACACCGACAAGTTGATTTTAGCGGGAGGAAAATACTTAGAGATAAAAGCATCTTTGCACTTATTCCATGAATCAATACTACTTTTAGGCAAAGACGAAAAGCAAACTTTAGCACGATCTCTAAGCGAAAAAGGAAATAGCTTCAATATAACAATATCATTGTCCACATCTTTCTTCTTTTGCATATCACACAAATCAACGAAGCTATTTAGATGGGTAGCGGCATCTTCACTAGGAAGGTCGGCGAATTGATCTTTCATAACAAGATTCAACAAAGCAGCATTAATTTCACAAGATTCAGTATCGGTAAGAGGAGCAATCAGAGTGATAAGAAAAGCATTGTTGTTGGTATTGGTGAAGTCACACAATTTAGTATTATCTTGAGCCATCGTGACAAACAAGCAATCCAACACACAAGCAAACAAGAAGCAAGCGAAAAAGAGGCGAACGGAAAAGAAAGGGCGAATAAAACGGCAAGGGTGAAGTGGGCGAGAGGAAAACGAGAGGAAAATGGCAAATAATGTAATGCGAGGGAGAAGAGTTTGTGATGGGTACTTGTTATGTCTTGACTTGGCGTGTATCTCCCCAGCAGCGGCGCCAGAAATCCTTCTTGCTACCTCTTGAGCACTACGTTGGTTTTCCCTTGAAGAGGAAAGGGTGATGTAGTAAAGTAGCGTAAGTATTTCCCTCAGTTTTGAGAACCAATGTATCAATCCAGTAGGAGATCACGCACGAGTCCCTCGCACCTACACAAACAAATAAGAACCTCCCAACCAACGCGATAAAGGGGTCGTCAATCCCTCAACGGTCACTTACGAGAGTGAGATCTGATAGATATGATAAGATAATATTTTTGGTATTTTTATGATAAAGAGAAATAAAGATGCAAAGTAAAAGGCAAAAGAAATAACTAAGTGATGGAAGATTAATATGATGGAAAATAGACCCGGGGGCCATAGGTTTCACTAGTGGCTTCTCTCAAGAGCATAAGTATTACGGTGGGTGAACAAATTACTGTCGAGCAATTGATAGAATTGAGCATAGTTATGAGAATATCTAGGTATGATCATGTATATAGGCATCACGTCCGTGACAAGTAGACCGACTCCTGCCTGCATCTACTACTATTACTCCACACATCGACCGCTATCCAGCATGCATCTAGAGTATTAAGTTCATAAGAACAGGGTAATGCTTTAAGTAAGATGACATGATGTAGAGGGATAAACTCATGCAATATGATATAAACCCCATCTTTTTATCCTCGATGGCAACAATACAATACGTTCCTTGCTGCCCCTGCTGTCACTGGGAAAGGACACCGCAAGATTGAACCCAAAGCTAAGCACTTCTCCCATTGCAAGAAAGATAAATCTAGTAGGCCAAACCAAACTGATAATGCGAAGAGACTTGCAAAGATAACCAATCATACATAAAATAATTCAGACGAGATTCAAATATTGTTCATAGATAATATTGATCATAAACCCACAATTCATCGGTCTCAACAAACACACCACAAAAGAAGATTACATCGAATAGACTCCACAAGAATCGTGGAGAACTTTGTATTGAGATCCAAAGAGAGAGATAGAAGAAGCCATCTAGCTAATAACTATGGACGCGAAGGTCTGAGGTAAACTACTCACACATCATCAGAGAGGCAATGGTGTTGATGTAGAAGCCCTCCGTGATCAATGCCCCCTCCGATGGAGCACTAGAAAAGGCCCCAAGATGGGATCTCACGGGTACAGAAGGTTGCGGCGGTGGAAATAGGTTTTTGGCTACGTATCTGATAGTTTGGGGGTACGTAGGTATATATAGGAGGAAGAAGTACGTCGGTGGAGCAACGTCGGCCCCACGAGGGTGGAGGGCGCGCCTAGGGGTAGGCGCGCCCCCTGCCTCGTGCTCTCCTGGTTGATTTCTTGACGTAGACTCCAAGTCTTGTGGATCACGTTTGTTCCGAAAATCACGTTCCCGAAGGTTTCATTCCGTTTGGACTCCGTTTGATATTCTTTTTCTGCGAAACACTAAAATTGGCAAAAAAACAGCAATTCGGGCTGGGCCTCCGGTTAATATGTTAGTCCCAAAAATACTATAAAAGTGTATAATAAAGCCCATTAAACATCCAAAACAGAATATAATATAGCATGTAACAATAAAAAATTATAGATACGTTGGAGACGTATCATGGTGCGCCAGATCGAACGGCTGCGCATCGACCGGCCCAAATTTGGGCCGGTGTGATAACCCACAAGTAGTGGGCATCGCAACAGTTTTTGAGGGTAGATTATTCAACCCAAATTTATTGATTCGACACAAGGGGAGCCAAAGAATATTCTCAAGTATTAGCAGCTGAGTTGTCAATTCAACCACACCTGGAAACATAGTATCTGCAGCAAAGTGTTTAGTAGCAAAGTAATATGATAGTGGTGGCAACGGTAACAAAAGTAAAGGACGCAAAAATAATGTTTTTGGTATTTTGTAGTGATTGTAACAGCAGCAACGTGAAAGTAAATAAGCGTAAACCAGTATGTGGAAAGCTCGTAGGCACCGGATCAGTGATGGATAATTATGCCGGATGTGGTTCATCATGTAACAGTCAAAACATAGGGTGACACAGAACTAGGTCCAATTCATCAATGTAATGTAGGCATGTATTCCGTATATAGTCATACATGCTTATGGAAAAGAACTTGCATGACATCTTTTGTCCTACCCTCCCGTGGCAGCGGGGTCCCATTGGAAACTAAGGGATATTAAGGCCTCCTTTTAATAGAGAACCGGAACAAAGCATTAGCACATTAGAGCATGAACTCCTCAAACTATGGTCATCACCAAGAAGTATCCCGATTATTGTCACTTCTGGGTTGTCGGATCATAACACATAATAGGTTACTATAGACTTGCAAGATAGGATCAAGAACTCACATATATTCATGAAAACATAATAGGTTCAGATCTGAAATCATGGCACTTGGGCCCTAGTGACAAGCATTAAGCATAGAAAAGTCATAGCAACATCAATCTCAGAACATAGTGGATACTAGGGATCAAACCCTAACAAAACTAAGTCGATTACATGATAAATCTCATCCAACCCATCACCGTCCAGCAAGCCTGCGATGGAATTACTCACGCACGGCGGTGAGCATCATGAAATTGGTGATGGAGGATGGTTGATGATGACGACGACAACGAATCCCCCTCTCTGGAGCCCCGAACGGACTCCAGATCAGCCCTCCCGAGAGGTTTTAGGGCTTGGCGGCGGCTCCGTATCGTAAAATGCGATAATTTCTTCTCTCTGATTTTTTTCTCCCCGAAAGCCAATATATAGAGTTGGAGTTGGCGTCGGAGGGTCTCCAGGGGGCCCACGAGGTAGGGGGGTGCGCCCTAGGAGTGGGGGCGCGCCTCCATCCTCGTGGACAGGGTGTGGGCCCCCTGGTCTTCATCTTTGGCGAGGATTTTTTATTATTTTTTATAAGACATCCCGTGGAGTTTCAGGTCATTCCGAGAACTTTTGTTTTCTGCACATAAAACAACATCTTGGCAATTCTCCTGAAGACAGCGTCAGTCCGGGTTAGTTCCATTCAAATCATACAAGTTAGAGTCCAAAACAAGGGCAAAAGTGTTTGGAAAAGTAGATACGACGGAGACGTATCAACTCCCCCAAGCTTAAACCCTTGCTTGTCCTCAAGCAATTCAGTTGACAAACTGAAAGAGAAAAATAAAAACTTTTACAAACTCTGTTTGCTCTTGTTGTTGTAAATATGTCAAGCCTGCATTCAAGTTTTCAACATATATCATAACTAACCACATTTGCAATAATTCTCAGGTCTCACAATTAATCATATCAATAGCATAATCAACTAGCGAGCCATAATAATAAATCTCGAATGACAACACTTTCTCAAAACAATCATAATACGATATAACAAGATGGTATCTCACTAGCCCTTTCTGAGACCGCAAAACATAAATGCAGAGCACCTTTAAGGATCAAGGACTGACTAGACATTGTAACTCATGGTAAAAGAGATCCATTCATAGTCATATCCAATATAAATTAATAGTGATGAATGCAAATGACAGTTGTGCTCTCCGGCTAGTGCTCTTTAATAAGAGGGTGATGACTCAACATAAACGTAAATGGATATGCCCTTCGTAGAGGGAAGCAGGGATTTGTAGAGGTGCCAGAGCTCGGTTTTGAAATAGAGAATGAATAATATTTTGAGCGGTATACTTTCATTGTCAACGTAGCAACTAAGAGATGGCGATATCTTCCATGTCACACACATTATAGGTGGTTCCCAAACAGAATGGTAAAGTTTATACTCCCCCTCCACCAACAAGCATCAATCCACGGCTTGCTCGAAACAACGAGTGCATCCAACATACATCAGGTCCCAGGGGGAGTTTTGTTTGCAATTAATTTTGATTTAGTTTGCATAAAGCATGGGACTGGGCATCCTGGTGACCAGCCATTTTCTCGTGAGTGAGGAGTGGAGTCCACTCCTCTTGAGAATAACCTGCCTAACATGGAAGATAAGGGCAGCCATGGTTGATACATGAGCTATTCGAGAATACAAAACAGAATGTTTATTTGAAGGTTTAGAGTTTGGCACATACAAATTTACTTGGAACGGCAGGTAGATACCGCATATAGGAAGGTATAGTGGACTCATTTGGAATAACTTTGGGGTTTAAGGGATTGGATGCACAAGCAGTATTCCCGCTTAGTACAGGTGAAGGCTAGCAAAAGACTGGGAAGCAACCAACTAGAGAGCAACAACAACCATGTACATGCATTAAAATTAATAAACATTGGATGCAAGCACGAGTAGGATATAATCCACCATGAACATAAATATCGTGAAGGCTATGTTGATTTGTTTCAACCACATGCGTGAACATGTGCCAAGTTAAGACACTTAAATCATTCAAAGGAGGATACCACCCCATCATACCACATTATAACCATTTCAATAGCATGTTGGCATGCAAGGTAAACCATTATAACTCATAGCTAATCAAGCATGGCACAAGCAACTATGATCTCTAATTGTCATTGCAAACATGTTTATTCATAATAAGCTGAATCAAGAACGACGGACTCATCATATTTACAAAAACAAAAGAGGTCGAGTTCATACCAGCTTTTCCCATCTCAGTCAGTCCATCATATATCATCATAATTGCCTTTCACTTGCATGACCGAACGGTGTGAATAATAATAAGAGTGCACATGCATTGGACTAAGCTGGAATCTTCGAGCATTCAATAAACAGGAGAAGACAAGGCAATATGGGCTCTTGGTTAAATCAACAATAGTGCATATAAGAGCCACTTCAACAGTTTAATCATGGTCTTCTCCTATTGACCCCAAAGAAAAGAATAGAAATAAAAACTATTTACACCGGAAAGCTCCCAACAAGCAAAAGAAGAACGGGAAATATTTTTGGGTTTTTCTTTTTAATTACTATTACAGCAAGAAAGTAAACCACTACTATTTTTTTTGGTTGTTCTTAAGGTTTATCAAACACACAAGAAGAAAGCAGGAAAAAGAAAATAAACTAGCATGGATATTACAGTGAAAGAGTATGAGCACCGACATCTAGCAATGTGTGTGTGAACATAAATGTAATGTCGGTGAGAAATACGTACTCCCCCAAGCTTAGGCTTTTGGCCTAAGTCGGTTCATTGCCAGGGATGGCCTGGATGATATCCGTAGGTTTAGCTGGGGTCGTACTGCGAAGAAGAATAGCTGGGATCATATTGTGATGAAGAAGACTCTGACTGCCACTGGCTGACAGTCATCTCCGGATCCCAAGAATAAACAGATTGTCGTGGAGGCTCATCTTGTGGTTCCGGTTCCGGGGCTGGTGTAGGATTTCGGTAAGCTTGAACGGCAGCCCACGTAACGAGATAGGGTCCTACAAACTTAAACAAAGAAGGAGCAGAAAACGTAATAGTTTCAGGATGATGTTTATCAAAGTATAACTTATATTTGAGCTCTCCATCCCTGCCCTTAACAAGAAAATCATGGGTTATCATGCTCTTATAATCTAAGTAAGCACTAGGTAGCAATTTTTCTTCTTTCTCATAATGCCTAATAGCTATGTTAAAATGCGCAGCAAGGCGAGAAGCATAAATGCCTCCAAAGATGGGGCCCTTAGTACGGTTCAGACTCAACCGTCTAGCAACAATTTCGCCCATACTAACAGTGTTGTCGCGGTATAAACCATGGAACAGAATAATAATATCAGGAACACTAAGGTTCCCACAGTTCCCGCGACCAATCAAGCAATGACTAGCAAATAAGGTAAAATAGCGCAATACAGGAATATGCATGCTAGTAATTCTTGCATCAGAAACCTTCCTGGTTTCTCCCACAGAGATAAGGTTAACAAATGGTTCCACCTCTTTACGGGGTGGTTCCTCTAAGATACCCCCAGGGGGTATGTTGCAGACTACGCAAAATTCAGACAATGGCATTTTCTTCAGAACGTCATATAAATGAAACTCTACTGAAGGAGGTAATTCCTTAGGGTAAAAGTAGAAGTTTTGCACAAAAGTATTTATGAGTAAGAGATACTGTGGATGTTGGTCGCGGACGAAGTTGGTGAGGCCAGCATTCTCAATCAATGAATAAAAATCCTCATAAATCCTGGCCTGCGTCAAGAAATTGTCAGAAGGCCATTCACACGGCCGTATCTCCGCGGTACGAGGAAAATTATATTTGGGCCTCTGAGCTTCTTCATTTTGTTTCTCCTTTGAGCTTCGGCTCGATGAGCCCCTCAAAAGTCTCTTCATTATTTTCAAGGAACAATCTCCCCAAGCAGTTTTGCGAGAGGTGCTTTGAGCAAGGAGATCGAAAATCACAGCAAAAGTGGCTGGAACTCGTGCTTGAGTTGGTTTTTCGGGTTTGTGTGAGGCAGAGGAAGAAGATGGGTGCTGGGATAAGTGGAGGAGGGCCACCGTGGGCCCATGAGGCAGGGGGCGCGCCCAGGGGAGTAGGGCGCCCCCTCCACCCTCGTGGCCAGGTGGCAGCTCCCCCCGCGGTAATTTTTGCACAGTAAATCCTCAAATATTCCTGAAAAAATCATATTAAATTGGCATGGCAATCTGAGGACTTTTATTTTCGGGATATTTTTATATTGCACGGATAAGTCAGGAAACAGACAGAAAAATACTATTTTTACTTTATTTCTACTAAAAAAATAGAAAGTATAAAGAGGGTACAGAAGGTTGTGCTTCTAGTTTCATCCATCTCATGCTCATCAAAAGGAATCCACTAACAAGGTTGATCAAGTCTTGTTAACAAACTCATTCCGATAATCATGAAACTGGAGAAATTTCGAATGACACTATGTTACCTCAACGGGGATATGCATATCCCCAATAATAAGTATATCATATTTCTTTTTGACAGTAGGAAGAGGAAATTCAAAACCTCCAAATATAATCGATGGAATTTTTCCAATAGAGTTGATACTGTGGACTTGGGGTTGTTTCCTCGGAAAGTGTACCGTATGCTCATTACCATTAACATGAAAAGTGACATTGCCTTTGTTGCAATCAATAACAGCCCCTGCAGTATTAAGAAAAGGTCTTCCAAGAATAATAGACATACTATCATCCTCGGGAATATCAAGAATAACAAAGTCCGTTAAAATAGTAACGTTTGCAACCACAACAGGCACATCCTCACAAATACCGACAGGTATAGCAGTTGATTTATCAGCCATTTGCAAAGATATTTTAGTAGGTGTCGACTTATTCAAGTCAAGTCTACGATATAAAGAGAGAGGCATAACACTAACACCGGCTCCAAGATCACATAAAGCAGTTTTAATATAATTTCTTTTAATGGAGCAAGGTATAGTAGGTACTCCGGGATATCCAAGTTTCTTTGGTATTCCACCCTTAAAAGTATAATTAGCAAGTATGGTGAAATTTCAGCTTCCGGTATCTTTCTTTTATTGGTAATGATATCTTTCATATATTTAGCATAAGGATTCGTTTTGAGCACATCAGTCAATCACATACGCAAAAAGATAGGTCTAATCATTTCAGCAAAGCGCTCAAAATCCTCATCATCCTTCTTCTTGGATGGTTTGGGAGGAAAAGGCATGGGTTTCTGAACCCAAGGTTCTCTTTCTTTACCATGTTTCCTAGCAACAAAGTCTATTTTCTCATAACGTTGATTCTTTGATTGTGGGTTATCAAGATCAACAGTAGGTTCAATTTCTACATCACTATCATTACTAGGTTGAGCATCATCATGAACATCATCATTAACATTTTCACTAGGTTCATGTTCATTACCAGATTGTGTTTCAGCATCAGACATAGATATATCATTTGGATTATCAGGTGGTTCAGCAATAGGTTCACTAGAAGTTTGCACAGTTCTATCATTTTTCTTTTTCTTCTTTTTAGAAGAACTAGGAGCATCAATATTATTTCTCTGAGAATGTTGCTCGATTCTCTTAGGGTGGCCTTTAGGATACAAAGGTTCCTGAGTCATTCTACCAGTTCTAGTAGCCACTCTAACAGCATAATCATTTTTCTTACTATTCATTTCATCAAGCACTTCTTTTTGAGCTTTAAGTACTTGTTCGACTTGAGTGGTAACCATAGAAGCATGTTTGCTAACAAGTTTAAGTTCACCTCTAATATTAGCCATATAATCACCCAAGCGTCTAATCATATAAGCATTTTGTTTTAATTGTCTACCAAAATAAGCATTGAAGTCATCTTGCTTAAACATAAAGTCATCGAACTCATCCAAGCACTGACTAGCAATTTTAGTAGGAGGGACTTCAGCCTTATCATATCTATAGAGAGAATTTACCTTTACTACCTGTGTCGGGATATCAGGATCAGGAGGTTCTTCAATAAATAAAGGATTAAGATCATATGTTTGTTCAACAGGCGGTAAATTAAGACCATGTATTTCTTCAATAGGAGGTAAATTCTTAACATCTTCAGCTTTAATACCTTTTTCTTTCATAGATTTCTTTGCTTCTTGCATATCTTCGGGACTGAGAAATAGAACACCTCTCTTCTTCGGAGTTGGTTTAAGAATATGCTCATTAATTGGAGCAGGAGCCTGGCTCAGGAGGTGTCCAATTATTTTCATTTGTCAGTATATTATTCAATAGAATTTCAGCTTCATCCGGTGTTCTTTTCCTGAAAAGAGAACCAACACAGCTATCCAGGTAATCTCTGGAAGCATCGGTTAGTCCATTATAAAAGATATCAAGTATTTCAGGTTTCTTAAGAGGATGATCAGGCAAAGCATTAAGTAACTTGAGAAGCCTCCCCCAAGCTTGTGGGAGACTCTCTTCTTCAATTTGCACAAAGTTGTATATTTGCTTTAAAGCAGCTTGTTTCTTTTGAGCAGGGAAAAACTTAGCAGAGAAGTAATAAATCATATCGTGGGGACTACGCACACAACCAGGATCAAGAGAATTGAACCATATCTTAGCATCACCCTTTAATGAGAACGGAAATATTTTGAGTATATAAAAGTAACGCGATCTCTCATCATTAGTAAACAGGGTGGCTATATCATTTAATTTAGTAAGATGTGCCACAACAGTTTCAGATTCATAACCATGGAAAGGATCAGATTCAACCAAGGTAATTATATCAGGATCAACAGAGAATTCATAATCCTTATCAGGAACACAGATGGGTGAAGTAGCAAAAGCAGGGCCAGGTTTCATTTTATCTCTAAGTGATTCTTTGTTCCACTTAGCTAATAACCTCTTGAGCTCATATCTATCTTTGCAAGCTAAAATAGCAGCAGAAGATTCCATATAAAAAACATAACCCTAAGGAATAACAGGCATATCTTCATCATCACTTTCATCATTATATTCAGATTCAGTAATTTCTTTCTCTCTAGCCCTAGCAATTTGTTCATCAAGAAATTCACTAAGGGGCACAGTAGTATCAGGCATAGAAGTAGTTTCATCATAAGTATCATGCATAGCAGAAGTGGCATCATCAATAACATGCGACATATCAGAACGAATAGCAGAAGCAGGTTTAGGTGTCGCAAGCTTACTCATAACAGAAGGTGAATCAAGTGCAGAGCTAGATGGCAGTTCCTTACCTCCCCTCGTAGTTGAGGGATAAATTGTTGTCTTAGCGTCTTTCAAGTTCTTCATAGTGTCCAGCAGATATAAATCCCAAGTGACTCAAAGAATAGGTCTATGCTCCCCGGCAACGGCGCCAGAAAAATGTCGATAACCCACAAGTATAGGGGATCGCAACAGTTTTCGAGGGTAGAGTATTCAACCCAAATTTATTGATTCGACACAAGGGGAGCCAAAGAATATTCTCAAGTATTAGCAGCTGAGTTGTCAATTCAACCACACCTAGAAACTTAGTATCTGCAGCAAGGTGTTTAGTAGCAAAGTAATATGATAGTGGTGGCAACGGTAACAAAAGTAAAGGACGCAAAAGTAATGTTTTTGGTATTTTGTAGTGATTGTAACAGCAGCAACGTGAAAGTAAATAAGCGTAAACCAGTATATGGAAAGCTCGTAGGCACCGGATCAGTGATGGATAATTATGCCAGATGCGGTTCATCATGTAACAGTCATAACATAGGGTGACACAGAACTAGGTCCAATTCATCAATGTAATGTAGGCATGTATTCCGTATATAGTCATACGTGCTTATGGAAAAGAACTTGCATGGCATCTTTTGTCCTACCCTCCCGTGGCAGCGGGGTCCTATTGGAAACTAAGGGATATTAAGGCCTCCTTTTAATAGAGAACCGGAACAAAGCATTAGCACATAGTGAATACATGAACTCCTCAAACTATGGTCATAACCGAGAAGTATCCCGATTATTGTCACTTCGGGGTTGTCCGATCATAACACATAATAGGTGACTATAGACTTGCAAGATAGGATCAAGAACTCACATATATTCATGAAAACATAATAGGTTCAGATCTGAAATCATGGCACTCGGGCCCTAGTGACAAGCATTAAGTATAGCAAAGTCATAGCAACATCAATCTCAGAACATAGTGGATACTAGGGATCAAACCCTAACAAAACTAACTCGATTACATGATAAATCTCATCCAACCCATCACCGTCCAGCAAGCCTACGATGGAATTACTCACGCACGGTGGTGAGCATCATGAAATTGGTGATGGAGGATGGTTGATGATGAGGCCCCATAGGAGATAGGACCAGTGCACCAAAAGAACAACTGCCGCTGATGACGAGACGCGTAGAGTGGAAGGATCCAACCTGAATACACGCGTAGACCAGATTTAAGTATAGGTCCAACAAAGCCAACCACCGACCAAATCCCGCGAGATCCGCCGGAGACATACCTCCACATGCCCTTCGAAAATGCTAGACACATTACTGGAACCGATGCTAGGCGAAGAGAACCTTATTTTATCTTCAGGGAGCCGCCGTCGTCTCTACTTTCTGAGGAGGACACAAACCCTAACAAAACTAAAAAACAACTAAAAATGGAGCGCTCCCACCGGCAAGGGTCGAGATCCACCGTGCCCCCATGGCCCTAGGGCCACTGGAGACAAGGCAAATTGCCGGCGACGCCGGCAAGAGGGAGAGGAACCTTAAGATTTTTTGAAGGAGACGTCAGCTGCGTTTTCGGAAGAGGAGACGTGAACTGCGTCTTTTGGAGAGGAGACACCAGCTGCTTTTTTTGGAGAGGAGGCAGAGATACAGTGATCAAGTATGATGCAGTGCAAGCAACTGCACTCACATGTTGAATGATGGTGCAAAGGCATCTCCAACGGCGACCCTCAAATCGCCAGCATACGTCTGGACCTGGAAGCCATCTAATGCGGGCCTGTATTGGTCCGCAGTGCGGTCCAGACATAATTTCTCGCGCAAACTGGAGACAAATGTGTGTGTGGGTGGGGGGCTTTGCGGGCATCCGGACCACTGCCACGCCCGTGTTTGACCGCCCTGACCACCAAAAACCATCCACCCACCACTCCCGCGCTTTCCTTCCGATGCACGTGCCGCTTACCGCGCCGCATCATTCTGGCCTAGAGCACGCAGGGGCCAGCACTGATGTTGCAATGTGACCGGACGTAGGGCAGCGCTGACCGACGCGACCTCTCGGGAGCCGCCGCTTCAATGCAGATGCAACTTCCCAAGGAACCAACTCCGACCGCTCCACCGCATTGAAGCGGCTGACCAGCCCTTCGCATGGCCTAGCCGCAGTTAGTTATCGTGCTCCGGCGCCGTCCCTATCGCAATCTATCCGCTCTTCCTCCTCCTCCCCTCTCCCCACTCATCTTCCTCCACAACTCCAGCGATGGGAAAGTCGTGCCGGCAGGCGGCGGTTCCGGGACGGGTTTCGACGGATCGTGGCAACGCCGCCCTCAAACTCCGGGGTCGTCGTCCTTAATCGGCGCGTGGCTCCTTGATGAAAGCGAGACCGTCATCTCCTCTGGCAACGAGGAGGACCAGCCACGACAGTAGCAGTAGTCCACGCAGGCGATGGTGGACCAGGTGTACGCCGCCACCGACATGGAGTAAGAGCATCAGATGGAGCTGATGCTCCGTTGCTCTGTGCTACACTAGAATGGCTCAGCTCAGCCACCGGGGACGCTCCTCCCCGTTAAGCCGGAGCTGGCATCCCCTCTGCGCTCTCCACCGCATAACCGCGGCGTCCAAATCGGATGCCGCATGATGGAAGAGCGCCTCTCACCGTCGCCCCAGCGCATCAAGGAGGAGCACTACTCACCGTCGCCCGTGCCCAATGCGATCATGAAGGCGCCCGGACACCTTCGCCACTACCTCGATGGCAACAATGACAACTCTTCGTAGTCTAGGAACGCCCTAACGGCACAGGAGTACACAGACAGGGAGCAGGCCTGACAGGACAGGCGCAATGTGGCGTGCAGATCGGATTTTGCTGACTCCAACGTCCTGCCACCACATATCACGGCGGACCTGGAGCTGGCATACGCTCGGGCTCTAGATCGCTCTGTGATGACGGCGAAGGCGAGCAGGCGGCGTCTCTGCCGCCTCGACGGGGAGATGGCCAAGTACATCGAGGAGAGGTCTCTCAGCAAGATCGCTGCCGCCAATGCCACCTCCTCCATGGCCCGCCACCCTCTCCCCCACCCGTGTCATTGGTGGCCGTGGTCGCACAGCACTCAATGCAGGAGGAAGCAAAGAGGATCATCCGCGAGCATCAGGCGGCTATCGGGAAGCCCTATTGCAATGCCACGCCCTACCGCCACCCAAAACCCGACGACTATGACTCCAACACCGGATCAGGCGACTTTGATGGAGGAGGAGGAGCCTTCCACCCTGACATGGCCTATAAGGTCTCCGTCAAGTACATGGTAGTTTAGAGTTTTTATTTTAAGGCTTTTAGTGAAGAAATATCTTCCGCTTTTATGTACAAATTATCCTAGTTTAAATGAAATCCGTTGTGTTTATACCAAAATTCGTCCATTTGCATGAAATTCGGCTGGTTGGTTTCAATTGTTGTTGAAATGTATGCAGGCAACGTTGGATGGCCGCCTCCCACATTCGTGTCCATGAACTGCCCCTCCCCCTTCCGCTGACGGATGCGGGAGAAAATTTGTGGGTCACCGTTGGATATGCCCTAAGGACCAAAGTACTCGAGGCCGATTTATGATTACAAACAATGTGCAATGGATGTTTGAATGTTTGGTCAAAGTTTCCAGTATACTCGACAATCCGCTGCAAAGAACTGTTCATTATTCGTATGAGATTTCATCCGTTGTTGGGACTAAATAGTTGTTGCTGAAATTATTAGTTTTGGGAAATACTTGGCTTCAGCAGGCGGATCGCATGCGGTCGTCGGCCGCCGTGTCCGTGTGACACGTGTCCTGCGAGGCTTCCCTAGCCTTATCTTTTACATTTTTGCAACTGAGCCCTTGTTGCGGTCTTCCCACCGCAACAGCTTGTATGTTGCAGGATCTAGATATGGATCCCTTAAGGGCAGTTGCCTCATATGTTCCTCCCAAACTCCCATTCTTCTTCTATTTTTTGTAACATCATTTGTGTTGCAAAAGTCCTTCCGCAACATCATCTATGTTGCATAAAAGTGAAGATGAAAATACCCGCAACACTTGCATGTTTCTGCAACATGAGCTTTGTTGCAAAGAGGGTTCTACAACACTGACTTTGTTGCACTAATGAGGAAGGGGCTAGAACATTGGTTGAACTAGATCTAATGACCTTCGAGGGGATGAATCTTTTTAGATTATCCGCCGGCTAACGCGTAGCGTCGTCCTTTTTTTGTTCGGGTCATCTTTGTTGTGAAGCCATTGTTCCAAATCAGGGACGGTGGAAGACATGCCATTTTGTATGTTGAATTGAAGTGTTTCTGGTTTATATCCATAGAGAACCTCAACAAAACTATTGTTCAACCCCACCAAGAATCTTTTGAAAAGGAAACTATGTACTTGAAGGACTTTAATTGTGCAGTTTGCAATGAGTAAACTGAAGAAACTCTCATACATCTTTTCTGGGACGGTGCTTTTGCCAGTGACTGCCAGAATTTGATTCTCCCTAATAGGAAGCAGGGCTGGATTAACCAGCTGCTCAACTCGTTCGGCTCATTATCATTAATCTCATTGTCGTTAAGCTCGTTATCATTAAGCTCATTAATGTTAACGAGCTAAAACCTCAGTTCGGCTCGGTTCGTTACGGGCTCCTTATGCTCACGAGCGTTCATGAGTGCTCATTAAGGTAATAAACAACACAAAAGAATCCCATGATCCCATGAAAATTCACAATGGAATAAATTAAAAATATATTTTATTATAATAAACAACACAAAAGAATCCCACGATCCCAATTAAAATTCACAACGGTATAAATTGAACAAGGAAACTTGGTTCCCGGCAGTTGGATCCTGGTTGACGTCTCCTCCATGCTCCTAGGTCTAGGAGAAATGCTGAAGTGAGCTGGGGCACAAAGCCCCTAGGCTGGGCTAACTATCAACTCCTTTGTTAGTATGGGCTGATTTGACCTAGGGGTCTTGAGGGAGTCCTGGATTAGGGGGTATCCGGACAGCCGGACTATATCCTTTGGCCGCACTGTTGGACTATGAAGATGCAAGATTGAAGACTTCGTCCCGTGTCCGGATGGGACTCTCCTTGGCGTGGAAGGCAAGCTTGGCGATGTGGATACGTAGATCTCCTTCCTTGTAACCGACTCTGTGTAACCCTAGCCCCCTCCGGTGTCTATATAAACCAGAGGGTTTAGTCCGTAGGACCAACAACAACAATCATACCATAGGCTAGCTTCTAGGGTTTAGCCTCTTCGATCTTGTGGTAGATAAACTCTTGTAATAACCATATTATCAATATAATTCAAGCAGGAGTAGGGTTTTACCTCCATCGAGAGGGCCCGAACCTGGGTAAAACATCGTGTCCCTTGTCTCCTATTACCATCCGCCTAGACGCACAGTTCGGGACCCCCTACCCGAGATCCGCCGGTTTTGACACCGACATTGGTGCTTTCATTGAGAGTTCCACTGTGCCGTCACCGCAAGGAAGGATGTCTTGTCTCGTCTTTAAATACAACATTACCGCCAGGGGAGCCTTGGCTGTCGGCCAAACTCTCCGGCTAGGCGGTTTCATCATGACCGCCTGTTCGGCTGCTGCACCGACGATGACTTCTCAAGTCATCAAAACAGCCTCCACGTTAACTCGGAACTTGCCGAGCAGATGGATCCAATGAAGCTCTCTTCCCTAAACGAGCTCTTGGATCGCATCGCCGCCTTGGGAGTCACTACGGACTATGATCGGATTGGGCTTAAACCCGATCAAAGGGAGATTAACTCTCCACCGGTCACCCATCACATTGCGGTGGTGGAGGAACAATGCGGCGATTCTTCCTCTGTCTTGAGGACTAACTATGTCCAGATTCCTGAGCTCTCCGAGCCGGACACCCGTTTACGGGAGGTCATCCCAAGCCCTGAACCTAGAGTCAGGCAGCAGGCCAGACTAATCGGGCAACATCCCGGAATCCGAACTTCCAAGATCGGAAACTCCTTGGCCCCTGGGTCTCAGATCGAGTAAGGGTTCGGACTCAATTCCACCCACCCACCCGAACATAAGCGATCTTTCCCACATCAGGCAAGAGCCCTAGGAAACAGTACATCATTATTGGGCCAGATTCCTCCTTGTGATGAACAAGGTTAAGGACTGCCGTGAGGAAGACGCAATCTTATTTTTCTGCAATAATTGCACGGACAAGGGAATCCTTAACGCCATAAGTCGTCGTGACATATCACGCTTCGCTGACTTGGTGTCCATAGTACGAAAGTACTGTGCGATGGAAAGCGCCTGGAAAACTGAAACGAAATTTTTGGATAATCCGGCTCCGAATATACACCCAGTCCGAAGTAAAAGGGTGCACTATCATAAGACACCCGAGTTAATCCCAAAAAAGCAAAAACCCTCTACAGGGCGTGGAACCGTATTGGAGGGATGGCTCAGCAGACCCTGCAAAATTCATAGTACAGCGGATACCATACCAACACACAACCTTAGAGCATGTTGGATACTCCGGCAGGTGGCCAAAAGTGGCGAGGACCTTCTCATCCCAGATGCCACAAAGCACCATCCCGCGGATAAGAATACGTTATTAACCGTCTTTGAGACCTTCGCATCAAATAATAGGCGCAAGCGAACACTCCGCAGCCTTGCCGAACTCTGCCACGTGGCAGTAATAAATCCTTGGAGTGACACGGCTATTACCTTCAATGCCAGTGACGAACCTAAATTCCGAACAGCCCGGGCACCAGCTGCATTGGTCCTCAGTCCAACTGTGGATGGCTTTCGACTCACCAAAGTACTCATAGACGGCGGCAGTGGATTAAACCTCATATATGAGGAAACTCTTCAGAAAATGGAAGTAGACTGGAACCGCATTGAGCAAAGCAGCACAAACTTCAGAGGAATCATCCCTAGTCGGGAAGCACGTTGTGCGGGGAAATGACACTAGATGTGGTATTCGGCACGCCAGAGAACTACAGGTCCGAAGAAATTACATTCCAAGTGGCCCCGTTCAGTAGCGGATACCACGCCCTTTTAGGGCGGGAGGCGTTCACAATCTTCCAAGCCGTACCCCATTGTGGGTACATGAAGCTCAAAATGCCTGGGCCCAACAGAATCATCACTCTCGCTAGTGATCTGGACACAACACTCCGCGCCAAAAACAAAACTGCCGCATTGGCCCTCGAGGCATTATCCGAAGCCCTTGCGGCCGAGGAATTAACAGCGCTACGCTCCATAGTGGACAGGGACGACGTGATGCTTGACAAAAGATCCAAGTCCACCTATTTTAAACCAGCGGATGAAATAATCAAATTCCAAGTCCACCCAACGGACGCTACAAAAACAGCCTCCATCGGGGCACAGTTAAACCCCACCGTGGACGCTGCACTACGAGAGTTCCTGCGCGAGAATTGGGACATATTCACTTGGCATCCCTCAGATATGCCAGGAATCCCACGCAGGCTGGCCGAACACAACCTTAATATCCTAAAAGGATTCAAGCCGGTCAAGCAGACTCTTCGGCGTTTCTCTGAACCTAAGAGACAAGCTATGGGAGAGGAACTAGCCAAGTTATTGGAGGCCGGATTCATCAGGGAAATAAAACATCCGGACTGGCTAGCAAACCTGGTGATGGTACCAAAGAAGGACAAATCCTGGGGCCTATGTGTCGATTTCAAGGACCTCAACAAGGCCTGCCCAAAGGATCCCTTCCCCCCCGCATCAATCAAATTATCGATGCTACCGCATGACACGATTCATTGTGTTTCCTTGACGCATACTCCGGCTACCACCAAATCAATATGGCGGCGTCCGACCAAGCCGCAACGACATTAATCACACCATACGGCCCCTTCGGTTTTAACACAATGCCTTTTGGGCTAAAAAACGCCGGCGCAACATATCAGCGCATGATTCAGATTTGTCTGGAGAAATAGATCGACAAAACAGTAGAGGCATACATAGATGATGTGGTCGTTAAAACCAGAAATGTCGAATCTTTAATAGACGACTTGAGGCTCACGTTCGACAACCTCTGAACATACGACATCAAGCTCAATCCGGAAAAATGCGTTTTCGGCATGCCCGCCGGAAAGCTCCTGGGTTTCATCGTCTCCAGTAGAGGAATTGAAGCAATTCCGGCCAAAATCCGAGCCCTGTCACAGTTGGCTGTCCCAACAGACCTCAAGCAAATCCAGAAATTAACTGGATACATTGCGGCCTTAAGCCGCTTTATCTCCCGATTAGGAGAAAATGCACTACCACTTTATCGCCTTCTTCGGCGCACCGAACACTTCGAGTGGACGGATGCTGCCACGGCCGGATTGGAAGAAATAAAAGCCATGCTGGCCACCAACCTAATCCTGGCTGCACCAAACATTGGCGAACCAATGCTACTATACATAGAGGCGACTCATCAAGTCGTAAGCGCAGTGCTCGTCGTCGAACGAGAAGCGGACGGACATAAATTCCCCCTTCAAAAGCCGGTATATTATGTATCCACTGTCCTCACTCCATGCAAATCACGGTACTCGCATTATCAAAAGATAGCGTATGCGGTATTCATGGCATCCCAGAAACTACGACACTACTTTCAAGAGTGTTCAATTACAGTGGCCTCGGAAGTACCACTCAACGATATTATAAACAACCGTGACGCTACGGGCCGGATTGCCAAATGAGCTATTGAGCTCTTCCCGTTCGACATAACATACAAGCCTTGGCGAGCCATTAAGTCGCAAGTATTGGCCGACTTTGTCGCCGAATGGACGGAAGCCGAACTCCCTAAAGAGTACAGCGCATACTCCAATTGGATCATGCATTTCGACGGCTCCAAAATGCTGGCGGGTCTGGGGGCTGGCGTCGTCCTGACGTCCCCAACAGGAGATACAGTTCAATACGTACTCCAGATATTGTATATAGACTACAACAATGCAGCCGAATACGAGGCCCTGCTGCATGGTCTTCGGATGGCAGTTTCCATGGGCATTCGACGCCTGGAGGTGCATGGGGACTCGAACCTTGCAATATCCCAAATAAATGGAGACTTTGATGCTAAGGATCCGAAAATGGCGGCCTATCGCAACGCCGTCCTAAAGATGTCAACCCAGTTCGAGGGGCTTGAATTTCACCACATGGCTCGGGAAAACAATCACGCGGCGGATACCCTCGCCCGCATAGGCGCAAAACGCAATACAGTCCCCCCAACATCTTTTTGGAAAGGCTGTTTAAGCCATCCGTGGTATGGGAAGGGGACACCGGTAACAATAATCCGGACCCGGCCACAATGCCCGATACCGAACACTCTGACATAATCGTAGGCTCTGCCACCGAAATAAAACATTCAGCCCACATAATAATGGCCATCATCGCCCCATGGACAGAACCATTCATGGCCTACCTAACTAGGCAGGAACTTCCCGAGGACCAAAATGAGGCACGCTGCATAGTGCGGCGATCTAAATCCTACAAGGTCCATGAGGGAGAGCTTTATAAGAAAAGCACTACCGGAGTCCTTCAAAGGTGCATCTCCGAAGAGGAAGGGCGGAAGCTTGTGGTAGAAATTCATGCCGGACTCGGCGGCCATCACGCCGCAGCCCGGGCCCTTGTAAGCAAGGCCTTCCGTACAGGTTTTTATTGGCCGACGGCCCGGGCATATGCACAGGACTTGGTCCAACGCTGCGTCGGTTGCTAGCTTTTTGCAAATCAAAGCCATATGCCACCCACCGCCCTCCAAACAATCCCCATTACCTGGCCCTTCGCGGTCTGGGGGCTTGACATGGTCGGACCCCCTAAAGGGGGAACCCATAAGAAAAAATACTTACTGGTCATGGTGGATAAATTCACCAAATGAATAGAAGCCAAACCTGTTAAAACGGCCGAATCCGGACCGGTGATAGACTTCATATCCGGGGTTGTACACCGTTATGGCGTCCCCCACAGCATCATCACTAATAACGACACGAACTTCACGGCCGACGAGGTAAAACTCTGGTGCAGCAACATGGGCATCAAGCTCGATTATGATTCGGTCTATCACCCACAAACTATTGGTCAAGTTGAGCGAGCAAATGGTCTTATCATGAGCGGCATCAAACCCAGATTGGTGCGGTTCCTAAAGGAATCTAATACGCACTGGGTAGAGGAGCTCGAATCTATACTCTAGGGGCTGCGGACCACGCCGAATTGCACTACCGGACACACTCCATTCTTTATGGTGTACGACGCAGAGGCGGTTCTGCCCTGTGACATAATTCATGACTCACCTCGAGTGCGCATGTATGAAGAAAGAGAGGCCTAGCTCGATCAGCAGGACAGTTTGGACGC